>OU744339.1:10000000-15000000 GCA_916610165.2 Gymnosoma rotundatum
TTACATTATTCTGCTGGTAATTAGAGGCTGAATTATGAATGGGAGAGCGAATTACGAAAAAACGCTGTAATGTGAACATGGTATAATAGCATGTTTACACGGCAAAATGAAGCACTTGCTTCGCTGTCTATATCATGATTGCGAAGCATGCCGTGTCCACAGCACATACAACATGCTTCGCATTGACTTCTGTTCTATAATTTTACTTTTCGTTTCAATTTGAGTGTTTGTAATTAATCAAATTTTAAATTATAATATACTTATTTGTTTTTATATTCACACAGCACTTTTAATATTGTTATACTTTTTTTGTTTACATTTATATACAGCTTGTTCAGATAACCTGCGATAAAAATTAGGGAAGATAGAAATTTTTCATGCTTCGCAAGTAGATTCAAAGTGAATCGTCTCAAAATAACATAACATAACATTCGGTCGTGATTGAGCTGTGAATCATGAATGAGAGAGCGGAGCAAGAATATTGGGCGCTAATTTAGGGATGGCAGTAAATGATGAAAACAGAACCGATTTCTTATACTCATGAATCAAAAAAAAAAAAAAAAAAAAAAAACACCATATTGCGGAAGTCCGTTAGTTTGTTGTGTTGCATTCTCTTTTTGTGTGACGTAGACATAGAATATTTTTTTGTAAACAAAGTACATTTGAGTATGAAAAGTACAACAAAATGAACTAGAAAACGTGAAAATTTTATTTTAAAAAAATCAAATGTGCAGTTAATAAATGTGATAATAAAAACAATTCAAAAGCGTGTAAAATAAGCTTTTTGAAAACAGTTTGCTAATTACATAAAATTTTGTAAAAGATTTAAACAGTTTTATTAAACATTTCAAATGTGATGAAAAAGTAAATAACTACTTTTAGAGCAAAAAAAAAAAAATATATATATATATATATATATATATATATATATATATATATATATATATTAATTCGAAAAGTTCGTGCGAAGCTTAAAGACAAATTTAATAAAATAAAAAATTTAATTAAATTTTAAGCGTTTTGGTTTTAACTTTATTTTGAAAAATAAATTTGCTGCATGAAAAGGTTTTTTTTTTACTTTCAGTTATTTAGCATTAAGGTCGGTAATAATTATTATATATTTTCTTCATAGAAATATTAATTCACAATAACTAATGAAAAAACTTCAGAAATAAATAGTTTTTTATAAGAGCTTTCATATAAGCCAATATGTAGCTCCTATATAGATAACTTCAAGCCCAAACTCAAAAGTTTTATTCGACTAAATTTCTTTTTTTCCCATTAAAAATTTTAAATAAATCGATGGACCCGTTTAGAAGTAATGTGGTTATTTCCAGTTTTGTGCCAAAAAATGTCTTGCACTTTTTACAACAAACACTAATTTTCATTCTATGATGACGTAGATACGCAGAGCACAATCCTGTTTCCACGATTCATGTCTTATACTCAAAACTAATTAAATTCACTCGTTTTTTTAATTTCTCTTTTGTTAATTACTACACATAACTTTTCTTCTGTTGAGCTTAATCTGAATTGCGATGCGAAAATCAATGTGATGCGAAAGTACATAAATGCGAACAATTGCTATTCTGTATTGCGATATCCGCAAAGTTCTGTTTTAATCGCATTTCAAATGCCAAAAATTGGCAAAACGGTATTCTAAATTGCGAAAACAAATGTCAAATTAGCAAAACAAAGTAGCACTCGCAAAATACAAAACTCAGGGAAGCAAGCAATCAGACCACCAAACCGCGTTAATTTAAATAAAGATAAAATTTATGAATAAGCACGGCGAGTTGGCAAGAGGCCTTTTCAAAACACCAAATGCACGTCAGTCGGCAAATACTTCGTGGCAAACGTCGACTGAAGATTTAAATATCAATATCAAAAATATTTGACTTCAACTTTAATAAGTTTGGACCGATTTTAAAGTACACACCAAACGGAAGCTTAGACGAAATAAAACCGACATTGGTGGCAGTCCATCAAAATATATATTCCACTGTCTCCCTTAAAGGGCAAGTGGTGAAATTGTTAAACCTGACGGATTCCGTAAATGGATTATCGGACGCACTTTCCTTCGGGGCAACTATTGCTTCTAAACAATTTTCTCTGTATCCTTTCATTTTGCCCATTCTTCATCTTCGAATCACAGTGCCACAGCCAAACACAAACAATTTATTTATTTTTAATTTGACGTTTGCTGACACTGAGGTTTATTTTAGCAGCGTTGCTATGATTTTAAATAAATTGTGAATGCTATTGCGAAAGTCTAAAAGAATACTAATTTTCTTTAGCATCACACTAATTTTCGCATCGCAACTCAGAATAAGCCTCCTGATTCCATTTTATTTAGATATTTAAAGATTTGAATATTTGTTTTGGTTCCCAACTGTAACATTATTTTCCTCTTCGCTTATTTTTTATTATTTACGTATTTACATAAAAAAGTTTGCCTTGAGTTTTTGCTGGCATTAGTTACCGATTGGCGTTGTCGGTAAATTCTAAGTTAACTTCTTAAAAATGTTTAAAAATTAAGATTTCAGCTTCTTTTAAAACGCTACTGCGACAACATGTATTTGTAAGTAAATTAATAATGTTTTTGATTTTTTACTTTATTTTAATTCTAAACTTCAATAGTTACTTAAGTTAAAAATAAATTTAGTTGCAATTTTAATTCATACGTTAAATGATCATTTAACTTGTACAAATGTTACAAATAAAATCTTTACCAATTGAATTACAAAAAGTTGCTGAGTCTGAATTGGGTGAAGTAACAGCAAGAATACCTAGCGATCTGTGGGCCTTAAAGACTTGGATTGAAAAAGAACCGTATTTAAATGCTCGCCTAGAAGATCAATTCTTAATACAATTTTTGCGTGGCTGTAAATATAGTTTGGAAAGAGCTAAAACTAAAATCGATTCATTTTTCACTTTGAAATCAACATTTTCCGATTTGTTCAATGCCACCGATGTAAATGATGCAAAATTTAGAAAAATGTACAAACAGGGGTAGGATATTAAAGAAGATATATGGTGTAAAAACAAATTTTTAAAATATAATTTTTTTTTTGTTTTAGTTTTGGAATGCCGTTACCCAAACCCCTAAATGATCTTGGTTCTCGTATATATATAATGAAATTTGATGATGATATTGGCAAAGGTCTGTTTGATATTGAAGATGTTTTTCAAGTAACAAATGCCATGCATGAAATCATAATAATGGATGATCCCTATGCCTGTATAAATGGCATTGTATATATAGTAGATTTAAAGCAAATAACAGTAAATATGGCGTCAAAATTTACACCAAGTTTTTTAAGAAAAATCGTCAAATTTTATGAAAAATCTTTGCCTTTGCGCATAAAAAGTGTTCATATGGTAAACACACCAGGATTTTTCCATGGTGTTCTGAGTATTTTGCTACCATTGCTATCACAGAAGCTGAGACAAAGGGTAAGGTTGAAAAAGTCTTTTAAGAATAATATGTTGACACATTTCCAATATATATTTTATAAAAAGAACATTCTTATGTTAAATGTCTTTAATTGAAAGAAAAAAAAACAATATTATAAAATTATGTTAAAACTTCAAAGTTTTTCTATGGACTTTAAAAATAATTCTCATTACGTCGATGAAGTTTCTGTACTTAATGAAAATGATTAAGATTTTCTAAAAATTTGAATAAAGGTTTCCTAATAAGCTGGCTGTAGCAATAAGTTAAATAAGTGTACATAAATTACATTTCTATTTAACTTCTAAAAAACTTTTTTAGAAAGAAAATTTATTTTACAAATGTATTCGGACGTTTTCCAAAGAAAACAAGAAAAATTCGACGCTAGCAGAATGAAATGCTGCATTTTCTGGACCGCTACTATCTTCATCAGCATTCTTCTTTAACCAACTAACTTTGTAAATAAGAATACGAGAATATTCATATCAAAATTAATTTGGTTAGACAAAATTTACACACAAACCAATGTATTTCTTTACTTTTCTCTCTGTATTTCGTCTTGTACATTTCAGCATTTCATTCTGCCAGCGTCTAGTTTTTCTTGTTTTCTTTGAAAAATTAATTTTCTTTCTAAAAAAGATTTTTAGAAATTAAAAATGAACTTAAGTTAAAATTATTTCAATTCATTTGTAATACTCACAGTTAAATTTTTTTTAATATATAAATTTATTTATATATTTATTTATCATAACACATTATTTATTACTTTGTATTAACACATTAAGAAATAATACAGATTTACATTATGCAATTTTTTGATGCATTTTTTTCTCAATTTTCTATTTAAGTCAAAATTAGCAACACTTACATCCCCTCAAAACTCAAGCAATAGTTTCATGAAATATTGCATAGTGTAAATGCCGTATAAGACTTAAGTATCATCATCACTAAGCAAATTACCAAAAAAGAAATGAGAATTTTTTCGATTTTTTATTAAATTTTAGTAAAGGTTTTGAGTTGCAACTAAATGTGTTAATTAAAACTTTTTTCTTTTATAACAAAATGGTTTACAATACTTTAAACTTCAAAAATATTTTCTTTCCTTCCTTTCCAGATTTTTGTTTATGGACAAAACTTCGACAGTATACAGAAAATCATACCAATTGAATATTTACCAGCCTCCTTAGGCGGAAAGAACGGTTCGACTGATCAACTTTTACAAGAATTCGATAAGAAATGGTTAGAGTATGAAATTTATTTTAAGGAAAATGCAAACTATGGCACTAATGAACTCTTGAGGCCTGGCAAACCCATTGATTTTGACAGTATATATGGATTGGGTGGTTCATTTCGAAAACTAGATGTGGATTGAAATGGATTTTATAATTTTTTTTTTTCTTGTTACGAAAATTCTCAGCAGGAGGATTAAGGATTAAAAACATGAAGAAATTTTGATTTGAAGAAATTATATTTAAAGAAATGTAAATAAATCTTTATTAATTATATATGCAAAATTTGATGTGTTCTGTCAGACGAACGACCTCATGTTAGATTGAAGAGAGATAATCTATATAGATATAAATTGTTACGTGTCGTAACTTTATAACTCACGATCGGTCTAACCGAATTCGATTGTTTGCATGATCGTGTAGATAGTTTATCTAAAGTTTGCAAGAAATCTTGATGTAAATTTGTCCATTTAAAAAAACTAACAAATACGCAGGCGCCTATGAGCGTTGCGGCAAGTATACTGTGTGCTGACTTTAAACACACGGTATTCAATAATAATATACATGCGTAGCGAAACACGCCGGGGTCCGCTAGTTTAATATATAATATAATATCTTTGTAGTTTGTTTGTGCGTGTGTCAATCACGGCAAAATAACTGAACCGATTTAAATTAAATTTAAAACACTGGTATTTATATTTTTAAATAGCGGTCCAGGAGGGGAGGAAAGGGGGAAGCGTACTGCACCACCGATCCTTCAGGCTTTAAGCTGGCGTAAGCTCAGTGCAGTTCAAGGTTCCCTCCCGGGGGCACCAGGAGTCAGTGCTGACCTAACCTAGGTGCAGACGACAGTCCTCGGAAGTTTGGAACCAGTCCCCCGGTGTGCAGGCACTGAATGTGGATAAACAGTGGAGTAACTGTCGAAGGATTTACCAGTGTCCTTAAATAATAAAAACGTGTGAATAATAAAAGCAATAAATAAACTGGTACCACGGGAACCGGTAGCCCATACAGAGAGCTGCTCCTCTTTGTAGCCGGTTAGTGGTGAGGTCACTACGGGGTACACGTGGTGATTGTGGTTAATTTAGTCTATTTCTGCGGGTCCAGCGTGGAATAGACAGACGGAAGTGTGCTGTTGCACTCTCAACAGATAGGCTCCGACCCTATAGCACAGTATTAGTGGTTTGAGCACCGTCTGGTAAAGACTTCGCGTCAGGTACAGACGTTAATCTAATCACTTATCCTCATCCTGCAGTCCAAGGTCGCATTACATAAATAAATAAAACACTTAATTTCTGTTTTTGCTGACTTCTTTATTGACTTTAGTTTCACCCTTTTCAGAGCCTTGCAATTTTGTTCAGACTAGCAATTGCTGCATTGTACATGACTCAAGCCGGGTCCCTAACCACTCCTGTCTCTCTCTTTCTACTCTTTACTTTTCTTTGAATATAATTCGAAGTCTAACTTGGTCCCTGTGTTTTTGGGGTGTGATCCTCAGTAAAAACCCTATCAACGTCCGAATCAACATTAACAAAGTATCGGCTCATCAATTTGAAACACCTATTTATGCTTCCAGAGCTAGGACCTAGATGAGAGAAAG
Organism: Gymnosoma rotundatum; assembly: GCA_916610165.2. Taxonomy (NCBI): domain Eukaryota; kingdom Metazoa; phylum Arthropoda; class Insecta; order Diptera; family Tachinidae; genus Gymnosoma; species Gymnosoma rotundatum. The sequence continues at coordinate 10,006,284 of OU744339.1, forward strand.
ACCGTCATTTATTTATATAACATAGTTAGATATTAATGTAAAGAGCCGAATATTCGACGGCATGTCATAGTGTCCTAGAATATAATGTTCATGGACTTATGTCACACTTAAAAGTTATATAATCATTGCGGCTATGCAGGAAGTCTTTGGCAAGCGAAGCCGTTGTTGTTTTAAGAGCGGACATTGTGAAGCTTTCATAAGTGGCACTATGTCTATACTAAAAACGACATAATATCCAGGGACACTATGGTGCCTTGATGGTGGAACGGAGTTTTGCAGATGAAAACTATGTACACTAAAAGCCAGTCTATCACCATGTACTTAATAAAAATACCAAGAGGACCATAATTTAAAAAAACTTAAATACAAGAAATGAAGTCCGTGATATTTGGTTTAAAATCAGAAAACGAAAAGAAAGTAAGCAAGCTGAGCTTAAATCAGTATACCTCTTCACAAATATTCTTTCTTGGTCTACTAACTTGACTAAATCAATTTTATCTATTTTAAGACATTATTAAGATCATAATCTTATATTGCGATTGTCGCCTTTAGATTTATATTGGAATTAAAACAAGGAAAGATTTTTTCTCAACATTCTATTGACCTCAGTAAGCAATTTATTAAACTATATTTGCAGAAAAAAAAAACAAAACAACCTTAAATCAGGTAAATAATTTTAAATTGATTTCTAAAAAATACTTGTTTCTTAGATGTGTTTACTCGTATAATTAAATACAATTATTTTAATCTTATAATTAAATTTAACGAATTTTTTATTATTACAATATTTAATAATGTATAGAAAACACATTGAAATCAGTTTTAACTTAAACTTTAACGTTTAAAGATCTCAACGGGCAAGGATGTCGAATATAAGATCGTTACCGATAGAATTACAAAAAGTCGCCGAAACTGAATTGGGTGAAGTGGCAGCTAGAATACCCGAAGATCTTAAAGCTTTAAAAGCTTGGATAGAACAAGCACCCCATTTAAATGCACGACTGGATGATCAATTTTTAACACAATTTTTACGTGGTTGTAAATACAGTTTGCAACGAGCTAAAGAAAAAATCGATTTGTTTTTTACATTGAAATCAAAATTTCCAAACTTATTTAATGTCACCGATGTACATGATGCTAAATTTAGAAAAATGTTTTATACTGGGTAAATATAATGGATAGCCTTAACGTTACCGTATTAACCAAAAAATAAATAAAAAAAAAAGATTTGTTTTGCATGCAAAAAAAGTGAAAACAGTTTTAGAAAAAATATTAAAAATAAATGTGAATGCGATAAGAAAAAAATATATTTGTGAGTATGTATGTCAACGGTTCCAATTGTTATATATCATATAAATAAAATATATTAATTATCCATGAACCTAATACATAAGAGTTCGTTAAAACAAAAATACCATCATAAAAAATACATACATACAGTGCTGTCAAAAAAATTAGCACTGTTATAAATTATCTGTTTTTTTTTTTAAGTAAGTGGACGGATGAGATTAAAACCGTTTTATACTGTGTAAAAGGTTATGTGTTAGAGGATATCCGAACGCAGAATATGATCCAAGAGTTACATTTGGGACCATAAAGCGTAGAGGTTCAAGCATAATTTTTTGGATATGCTTTACATATTGCACAGTTCAATTATAAAACGCCCAAATTAAATTTAAATTGAATCTGTTTTACTTTTATTTAAATTAAAGCTGATAACTTTTTTTTACGATTTTAACAAAAAAGTTGGAATATAAAAATTTCCTCAGGAGTTTTTCAACTGTCGGTCTCAATTAATTACTTTTGAATTGGCGATTTACACAAGTATAGTTTCTTTTGATTGTAGCTTTTTTAAAGCAAAGTAGAAAGCAGGAACGCTGATGGCATTTTTGTTTAAAATTGATTTTTTTTTGTTTTGTTTTTTTTTATGATAAAAACATATGTTTTTATTGTTCGAGCACAACTTAGAAAAAAGCAGGTAAATCGTAGCGATTTCAGAACATGCAGAGATACGTTTTGCGTTTTTCAAAACGTAAGCGATTTGAAAACGCAGCGTTTTCCATAACATATACGAATGTGATGTCATTCAACGAGACTACGAACAAAACAAAAAAACGCGTTGCTCTTCATGATTGCGAATAAAAGATCTGCATCAAAATATAAATCAAGTTACATCATTTTTTTTTTTTTTAGTGTGTATTATTAATGTTGTTTTTGTTTGTTGTTGTGGTTTTTTCTTATACATATTGTTACGAATTAAAACAACGCAGCGTTTTCCATAACATATACGAATGTGATGTCATTCAACGAGACTACGAACAAAACAAAAAAACGCGTTGCTCTTCATGATTGCGAATAAAAGATCTGCATCAAAATATAAATCAAGTTACATCATTTTTTTTTTTTAGTGTGTATTATTAATGTTGTTTTTGTTTGTTGTTGTGGTTTTTTCTTATACATATTGTTACGAATTAAAACAATCTGGCAACCCCTGTAGTTGTTTCCGTATGAGCGTGGTGAATAAGATAATTCAACAACCAATGGTGTGTGTGTATAGAATAAAAAAACCACAATTAGCTAACAAAAGCTGAGCAGCCTCAATGGCTGCGTTGGTAGAGGTGCGTACTGCAAAACAGGGGGTCCGAGTTGATAACGCATTCGGACATGCGTGCAACGAAAAAATAATAATTGTTATAATGCAATTAAAATTAATAAACAACAGTACAAACTTCCCGAGAGGCAAAAGGCAATTATTGTGTGAAGCCATGGCAGATAATTTAGTGGAGACGTCCAGTTTAATAAGAACAACAGATAATTATTAAGAATCCCTTTATAACAATAGTAAGAGCAATAGCTGTTAGCGCGGGGAAGTGTAACAGCATAACAAAATGTATGGCAGACGTGTGTTGTGGCTACTGGATTAAAGGAGATGACTGGCTTGGATAAAAGGAGTAGTGGAGATGTCTGTGGATGGATAAGGTTACTAAACAAGGCATCGAGTAGTTCAAGTCTCGCCGGAGTAACACAGTAGTGTAGCGTGGATGGCTGCGTTTGTGGTGATAACGCATGTTTAGTAAATACGACACCAAGGGTTCACAAGACCGGTAGGATCAAGAAGTATAGCCAGAGAAAGCCATAAAGTTTGAATACAGAAATTAAATGAGCCACAGTGGTATTTGCAATCAAAAGAATCCGTACGTTTGTGTCTAAAAGGGAAAAACGTAACAATATATATACATAGCATAGGGCAGCAGCTCTTCAGGAAATATAATAATCATAAAAATTAATAACTAACAAAAAAATTAAAGACAAATATCAAAGTTTAAGCAAAAAACAACAATAATCAATGAATGATTTTATGTTTATTGGGTTGAAGTTCTGTGATATTAGTTTGACTTATAATTCTGTCTTGATGTTGTATAAAGATTTTTTTATATATTTATTAATTATATATTTTTTGTGTTGTGAAAGTTTGGTTTTTAATAATATTAAGTAAATTAAAATTAAAATTCTTCTACAATGTTGACAAAGTAATCGTTTTTAATAAAAAAAAAAACTCTCCTGAAGTAATTTAAAAACATAAACAAGAGTCCTATATTCGAATCTTATATACCCTTCACCATTAATGTAAGTCTAGTTTATTGTATTAAGTCCAATCAAAAAGACAAATATTGACGTGGCAGAGAATTAAAAAATAAGAAAAAAACAATTATGTGTTAATGTGGCAAACTCGATTTTACAATAACAATAAATATGCCAATCGATCAAATATTGTGTCGAAAGAGTTTCTATTGAAAATCAGCATGATCGGTCCATGTCCTTCAAAGCAGCAGGCAAAACATCACGCCTACTTCTAATTTTTTCATGTCATTTGGAAAAATAAAGTAACTCAAATCAAAAAAATAAATATATTGGGAAATAGAGAATTTACAAATAAGAAAAAAACAAAAAGTGAAGAAAATTGCGCTCGCCCATATTTTCCAAGTTACGGGGCTCTAAAATTTCCTAATATTTTTAAAATATTAATATGGGTATTATTTTAAAGCTTTTGGAGAGATCTTTAAGGAAATACTAATTTTTTTTTCTTTTTAATTCTTAACCCATTAAGAGCCGATGTCATTTTAATGTAATATTATATATGGTACCTTTTGTTTTCTTTTCTTATTTTTAAGTCTTTGTCACAAAAATATGTGACGTTTTGATTGGATTTACTTCACTAAACTAGATTTACATAGATAGTGAAGGGTATATAAGATTCGGCATAGCCGAATATAGCACTTTTACTTGGTTTTTATAAAATTGCCAGTTTTTTTCTCATTTATTTATTTGCAATCTATATATAAGTATTTAAAATATTAAGTAAGTTTCATCATATATTTGAACATTACATTTGTTTTAATCTCCAGTGAGACCAAAACATACAAATAAAAAGAAGTATATATACATATATAGATATCTAAACATTTTTGTGTTTAATTATATTTGTATATCGTATATTTATATTTAAAAATAATATTTACATACATATTTACAGTTATCATATCATTTTCTTTTAAAAGGCAAATCTAGAACATGAAACTTTTTTAACCTTACAATTTCCTCAATAGCAATATCCAAGACGCTACTATAATTGCTGAGCCTATCTACATATCTTTTGCTAAACCTATTAATTTCGTCTTTGACAAAGGGGATTTTTAGGTTACGACGAATTCATCTGTAAAAGTTCGCTGCGTAAATTCGCAGTGTGGCGCACAATTAGAACGAAAAAGTTACAGCTGTTATGATAAACAAAATTGTTTGCTGCCTATCAAGGCGAATTAAATACAAGGTGATAGCGGTGGCGAATTCAATTCTTTTACCATGTATTCTAACTGTCAAACTCCATATATAAAAAATTTATCTAACTGTTATACAGATTTTTTATATATGAAGTTTGACAGTTAGAATACCAGGGAAAAGAATTGAATTCGCCACCGCTATCACCTTGTATTTAATTCGCCTTGCTGCCTATGATAAAAAAAGTAAACACTTAAAAAAATGAGGAAAAAAATTTTGAGTTTTGTGAAAATGATTAAAATAAACATCGTGTTCACTTTTGTCCATATTTAAATATGTTTTGTTTTGCATATGACAGTTGTTAGTCTTACCATAGAATAAAATAAAAATAATAAAATAGTTATACAAAAAATTAAACATTAAGAAAAAGCCATTAGAAGGCAATTTTAAGGAAAATAATTGTGATGTATATTAAGAAATAAACAATAATTAAGTTAAAAATAACTTTATTTACTAATATATTTAAAAACTACAAAAAAACGACAACCCTGTACTAGTTTGTTCGACAACTCTGTACTAGTTTGTTCGTCGTTCGTCGGCGTAAGAAATAGAAATAAATCTATCGGAGAGTTCGTCACGCACGACGAATTTCGTCGACGGCGGTGTTGTGTTAATTTTCATATGCACCAATGTGTTTTATTTTTGACGGCGAATATTCGCAACGAAAAATTCGTCGTTCGTCCCAATTGTGTTCCCTGCATTAGTTATGTACCAGGGGGCGTTTGTTATCATTCTCAAGGTTTTGGATTGGTACCGTTGCAATATTTCAATATTCGAGTTGCTCGCGGTTCCCCAAAGTCGTATCCCGTATGTCCATATTGATTTTAGGATGGCTTTGTAAAACATAACTTTGTTTTTTAGACTTACACGCAAAGCAAAAATATGGTTGAGGTAACCATAATCTAAGAGCAACATAATATGGTTGCATTATACGGTTGCTAACAAAACATAGTATTGTTGTCCAAAGTACAAACATAATTATGTTCAAATATAAACATTAAATGGTTAAATTAAAATATAATAATATGGCTGAAAATGTCATGTTATAAATAATTGAACTACATTATAGTATCGTGAGTGCAAAATTTTCTTGATATAAAAAACTGATTGCTTTATTTATTAACTATTTTTCATAAAAATTATTTAAAAACATAAACTCATAAAAAAAATAAAATATTTGCTTAAAATACCAAATAAATGATTTCACAATTATGCTTCTAACACAACAATAAAGATTTATATGTATGTATTATTTACTTCAACTTTTTTTAAATGTTTGGGTTGCCTTTTTATTTGTTTTCATATTTTGCATATTATTTTTAATTATTTATTTTGTTCATAAATTTTTATTTTTTTCAATTTCTTTAACAATAAAAAACAATTTCAAATTTTAGCTACCAGAAAAATTACTAAACTGTTAAGTACTAGAACAAATTATTTTAAGCGTAAACATTATTCTTTTGCATTTAACCATACCTTGATAACTAATAATATATTATGGTTAAATATTATATATTATTTTTAATAAGTTATAAAACTTTGGTTGTGGTTGAAATTTTTTTTTTAGTTTAAACAATGTTGCATTATTTGTGCACAGTAACCATATAATGTTTAAAAGTTAACAAAAAATGTTTATCGTGACTAAAGTTTTGGTGAAAATAACTATAATTGGTTCTCCGCAACTATACATTGTTACAAAGAACATCATATGGTTATTTTAAACATATAACAACCATGTTTTTTTTCTGCGTGTTACTGAGAATTTCTACATAGTAACCAATACATCCTTTTTGTCTTGATAATCAGCTGTTCTTTTTTGGCTTTAATATGGTTCTTCCAAGTTAATCTTCTATCTAGGTACATTCCAAGATATTTGATGCAATTGGATTGCGGTATTTGTTCTCCATTCAAAAAAATTGGCGGGCAATCTCCTTTTCTAAGGGTAAATGTGATATAAGACGATTTATCGGTATTAACACATATATTCCATTTACTTAGCCATATAGCAATATTATTTCAATGATCCTGAATAAGCTTTGAAGCCTCAGTAGGGCAATTATTACTCGTTATTAATGCTGTATCGTCTGCATAAGTGGCAACTGTAACACTGTTATATACTGGCATATCAGATGTGTATATAGTGTAGAGAACTGGGCCAAGTACACTGCCTTGTGGAATTCCAGCCTGAATCTCACATAACATAAAAGTGTCGATTACATAAATAAGATCTAAACAGCAAGTAAAACGGGGCAGGTAGTGTTTTCTTTAATTTAAATAGTAGACCAGGGTGCCTTACTCTATCAAACGCTTGCTTAATGTCCAGGAATTTTCTCCAAAGCGCTCTAAATAACATTAACAATACGATGGCATTGTTCGGACGAAATCCAAATTGATATTTAGGAATTATATTTCCATTATCTAGAATTGATTGAAATCTTTTTAAGAAGAGCTTTTCAAAAAGTTTTGAAAAAGTACACAGAAGACTAATTGGTCTGTAAGATGTTGTTAAATTTTCTGGTTTATTTGGCTTTAAAATCATTATTACTTCAGCACATTTCGATTGTTCCGGATAATGGCTGAGTCTTAGTATGGCATTATATATGAGACTAAGAAAAATAGTGGCCTTTTTTGGTAAAGCTCTTATTACTTTGACATCTATCAAATTGGCAGTTAATATTTAATTTAATTTTTATCCACATTTTTTTTTCTACTATTTTTTTGTACTTTTTCACTTTGATCGAAGTCTCTCTTATAATTTCATTTTTTTTTTTTTTTTTAATAATTAAATATTTTTATTTTCTAGGTATGGTCTGCCTCTGCCCAGACCTGTTAACGATAATGGGGCTCGAGTTTTTTTCATAAATGTTGGTGGTGACGTTGGTAAAGGTTTGATTGATATGGAAGATCTGTACAGTGTGGTGACTGTAATGCATGAAATCATGTTAATGGATGATGCTTATGCTTGTATAAATGGCATTATATTTATGGCCGATTTAAAAGATATATCATTAAACCTCGTATTGAAATTGACACCAAGTTTTCTGAGAAAAATTATACAATTTTTTGAGAAATCTATGCCTTTTCGCATTAAGGGATTTCATATGTTAAATACACCCGGATTTTTCCATACTGTTATAAATATATTTGTGCCAATGTTCTCGGAAAAACTCAGACAAAGGGTAGGTTCAAATTTAAAGCATTCAATAAATGTAAATCCTTTTAAATACTTAATTTAAAAAATGTTTGTGGCGAAACTAAAAAATAATAATTTAATTATAATAAAATGTCTTTCATTCTTTTTAGATTGTTGTTCATGGCGCAAATTATTGTACAAATTTAGATACTAGCATACCGATCAAATATTTACCTACCTATTTGGGCGGAGAAAATGGTTCAACTGAAGAACTTTTAAATAATCTAGAAAAGAAACTTGTAGAATATGAAAGTTATTTTAAAGAAAATGCAAACTATGGCACAAATGAGCTCTTGAGACCTGGCAAACCCATTGATTTTGACAGCATATATGGTTTGGGCGGTTCATTCCGAAAATTGGATGTGGATTGAGTTAAGTTGTGGACAAAAAAACAATTATTTTTATAATATTTAAATTAAACAACATTGAATATATGTAAATTTATTTAATTATATTAGATACACATAATTTAAAAAATAAATTTATTTTTATAAAATACAAGCGAGTGTTGGCTACAAATTTAATATACAGGCATGTTTTGACAATCGCAAATCGCCTAAAACTTGCGTTGCGAGTTGAAATCTCATGAAAGGTGTTCTGTAATTCACAATCGCAAGCACATACTGAAGTGAAGTTACGAACTTTGCTTAAAATAAACTTTAAAGCAACAATAAAATTATACACAAATAAAAATTAATATGTTCTCTTTTATTTTTAACAAAATATATTTTACTTTTTAGACAATTTAAGTCGCAAACAATTAATTTAAAATATATTAGGCCTGTTTCTTTACCCCACTTTCGCACGAAAATTGTTTTCTTAATTTAAAATTGGGTAAATGAGAGCGTTTTTGAGAGAATAAAGTACTTTTTCTTCTTGCACGAAACAGCCCAAACTTTTTCTTCGTGCAAGTTATTTAAACTTATGCAACAGCCTTAAAACATAAACTAAATACAAAATGAATTTTTCATATAATTTTTTCTTTTTATGAGAGAAAAATAGAATGCTTGCTCTCATTTTCACGAACTTTACCCAAAAAGTAAAGAAACAGACCTATTATTTGTTCTGGCGATTTCATACAAACAGCTGTCTTAATTGATGTTCGATGTTATACTAGTATTAGTGCGGTTGAACGTATAGTCTGTAGTCTGTAGTAGTGATTATTTTAATTTTCAATTTTTATGACGATATGAGTTCCAAACGTGCATGTTATAATTAACAAAATAAACAAAAATACTTTTTAAGTGCTGATCAGGGAACGAAGCCGATATCAAATTGCCACTGGCGGCGGCTAAGCAAAATATTTACGGCGGTGGCTAAAAGTCGACTAAAGTCGATAAATTTTCGGCGGCGGCGGCTAATGTAAAATCAGTTCAGCGGCGGCTCAAAGTTGACTAACTGCCATCCCTAAATTAGCGTGTAAAGCGCAAGATAACTGTCATAATTTCTCATGTTCATACAAAATGTATGAAGCATCCCTAAATTGCACGGCGTCAACGCTTAGCAATTGGAAAATCCAATTTTGACAGTGCGTTAGGAAGTGAAGTTGGCTGCTTGTTGGTTTGTTTTGTTTTGTTATGGATAAAAAGTAATGACAATTTAGTTATTTTTAAGGCAATCTAGCGGTTTTATCTCTTTTTTTATTTATACAGCGGGTTTTATAAAATAAAATGAGTTAACATTACTGTTAAAGACACAAAGTTGACGCTGTTATTTAGGGATGACATTCCAGCGCAAAAGCTATGAATTACATTGCTTTGCGTCTTACGCGCTAATTTAGGGATGGCAGTAAGCCGGCAACTGTTAATAATAATCGAAATATATTTATTTTATTCAATGTATACTTAAGGCCAGGTTTCACTATCATACACAACCACACAAAAGTCTGACGGAATTCTGTCCTACTTTAAAAATCGTTTCAAGATTACGTTGTAGATGCCACACTATTGTAGAAAAAAAATGCAAAAAGCATATGGTTTTAGTATTTTGTTGTTTGTTTCCTCCTGTCCTAAAAAAATCAACTCTGATTGCATAGAGAAAAATATTTTTTTAAAATCGCACAGATCGGTCAAAAAGTCTGTCACACACGTACTCTTTTAATCCCCAATATCATACTTTTTGATCACACACACAATTTTCGACAGATCGTACGGCTGAGCATGATAGTGAATCCTGGCCTTTATAAATATCATCAACAGGGACTTTTAATAAAAATTATTTTTGTTGATTCTTACAAGGGAAAAAGTAACGACAAGAAAATATCTGAGTGTCAAGTCAAGCACACCGTTTTGATCGTATTCAACTATATTTTCATAAGATCGTACGCTTTTTAAATTTTTGTTTTTAATTATTTTGAATTATGTTTTATTTGATATTTCATGATTTTTATTATTTTTGGCAGCGATAATTCTGATTTAATGGTTATTATTTTTTTTATTCTTTATTTTTATTCTTTATTTTTTTGTTTTTATTCTTTCATTTTCTAATTTTAAACTGATTTTTATTTTTACAAAAATGATTATTATCTAATTTGTATATGGCCAAAATAACTGTTTTTTTTAATTTTTATTTTTTACAGAAGTTATTGTAATATTTGGATTTTTATATTCTACGAAATTTCCAAAGCTACAAACTTTTCTTACGCAAAGGTATTCATAAACCTAATCTGCTCGTTGATTTTATCCTTTTAAGAATAAGAATTACAATAATTTTTGGAAAAAAAAGACAATAAATAAATAAAATAACACTTATTTTAGTCAATGAAATTTTAATCGAAAACAAGAAGTAAAAATCTTTATCTGAGGAGCTAAGCCGACACAGTCGGCTAACATTTTTAACCGATGTAAACCGCCTATTTCGGCGGCGGCTCATTGACTTAAGAATATATCGGCGGCGGCTATTAGTCGACTATGAGCTGATCGGCTTCGTTCCCTGGTACTGATTACTTAAAACGTAAGTAAACTTTTACATCAAAGACGCTAAATGCAATATCACTAATAGAAAATCCATTTGTCGCCTAAATATTTCTTGGATTGCGTTATTTTTTTAAATTAATAAATATAACTACATTGGATTGAAGTATCCATTGAATTGTTACAACCTCGAAGCGTCCGTTTTTTAATTCGTTCTTTTATTAATTGCAAGTTTTCTCAAGAAATGAAACTAAGCAAAGCATTTTGTTGTAGTTTCCTTTTGTTTATTTATGTTTTGCACCGTAAAATCATATGTTTTTCTTTTCGAACATAAGTTTGAAAAAGAGCAAATCGCAAGCAAAACACGTTAGTTTCAGAACATTTAAAACAAAAGCCGGCATTGCGAGTGTCAGAACATGCCTGATAATGTGAATTTACTTACTAATACTTAAACGCTAGAATTTTTAATAACGGCTATCATTTTATAAATAAAATAAACTTATTTTATCTTTCTACTTTACTTTCTGGTCTCCTTTTTTTATATTATTATAACACCTCTTTGAAATTTCATTACTATATCTTTAGTGGTTCATGAGATATCGAATTTTGTGTAAAATAAATCGTTTTTACACCACTGTGCGTTTCAAATATCATTCATCAGAATTTAAACACGTAAGTGTCTGCATATCAAAAGGCTCACGGTTAGTGCGACGAACGAAATTCGTTATGCGTAACGGATTTTGCGATAAGTTTACTTCTATTTTTTTTACATAAACGAATACTTTTTTGTAGGGTAACCGTTCTCCCTTTTATTTTTTGTTTTTTTTTTTTTTAATTTTTTATTTTAAGATTTGTTTTCTTAACATTTATAGCACATTTATGAAAAATTTAATATTGTTTATTACATATTTAATTTTAAATCCTGTTTGTTATCATATTCAAGTACTGCTGCTGGAATACAATTTAACACACCTTAACAAGCAATCGTTATGTTAGCAAAGCAAAGTGGGGAATAACATCACTTATTGGGGAATATATAATGTGGTAATTTATATATTCCACACACTCCTATCCTTATTGTCGCTATAATTTCTGTTATGTGTTATAAATTGAAATACCTAACACAAATGTCTTTTGTTGTTCAAATTATCTAGCAACGAGTTTAGTGCCCTTATAAAAATGGCCTTTAGTTCAAACTGTTATCAATTTATTTATTATAAATTTTGTGTATTCTTTCTTTGTGTCTTTATCTGGCTATACTTCTTGATCCTTCCAATCTTGTGAATCCTATGGTCTCGTATTTACTAAACATGCGTTATTATTACAAACGCAGCCATCCACTTACACTACTCTATTACTCCGGCGAGACATGAACTACTCGATGCCTTGTTTAGTAACCTTAACCATCCCATCCATTGACATCTCCACTACTTCTTTCATCCAAGCCAGTCATCCCCTGTAATCTAATAGCCACAACACACGTCTACCATACACTGTGTTAAGCTGTTAAACTTCCCTGTGCTAACACCTAGAGCTATTTCTCTTATTGAAATGGCGTCTTGACAATTATCATTTATTCTTATAATAAATAAGACATCTCCACTAATTTATCCGCCATGGCCCCAGATAATAATTGTCTTTTCCTTTCCGGGAGGTTTGTACTGCTGCTTTATAATTTTTAATTGCATTATAACAATCATAATTTTTTCCTTGTACTCATGTCATACCCACGATCTTCTGTTTTACAGCAAGCACCTCGACCAACGCAGCTCAGATTTTGTAAATTGTGGTATTATTCTAAACACGCACCATTAGTTGAAGTAACTTGTTCACCACGCTCATTCGGAAACAATAACAGGTGTTGCCAGATTTTATTTTCGTAACATGGATATTGTTTCGACCGCATAGAGTATATATATTTTGACTTATTATGCATAGCGAAGTCGATTGAGGTATGTCGGTCTGTCCGTTCGTGTAAGTGTTGAAAACAAGTTTGCAAACTTTCACAAAAAAATAAATATATCAATCGATTAGATATAGTGTCGAAACAGGTGCAAATGGAAATCAGCATGATCGGCCCATGTCCTTCGAGGCAGCAGGCAAAGCACGGGGCGATAAAGAATTAAGAACTAAGAAAAAAAACATCAAGTGAAAAACTTGCCGCTCGCACATATTTACCGAGTTACGGGCCTCTGAAATTTTCAAACTTTTTTAAATATCAATATGGATATCAGTTTAAAGCTATTGAAGTGATCTTTAAGGAAATACTAAAATTTTTTAAAAACGCTTAACCCATTAAGAGCAAAGTTAATTTTTATGTAAAATTATATACATGCAATTATTTTTTTTTTTTAAATTTTTTAAATTTCTGTCACACCAATAAAGCTTTTTTGATTAGAGTTACTTTACTTAACTAGATTATCATATATGGTGAAGGGTATATAAGATTCGGCATAGTGGAATATAACACCGTCACTGAGCAAATTTCTTAAGCTTTTTTCGACATAGAGTAGCATTTGTTTCAAAAATTGTCATTAATCTTTATGCCCTTTAGACTTGTCCGGCTGCAATCTAAACAAATAAATTTGTTCTTTAAAACTTCTTAATTCAATTTAATGTTGACATTTAATGTTTAATAATTATTAATTGTGCACAATTGTAAATACTTATTTTTTTTAAATTATAATTATGTTCATATGCATGTATGTATGTGAAAAGAGCTCTAAATTAATTATTATTAAAATCAATTTAATCTCTTTATTGAATTAACATTTTAACATAATAATATAAATGCTTTTCTTTAGCTTAAATTTAATTTAATTTAATTTTGAACGCCAACTGAGCTAGACGGTCCAATATGGCAAATATTAAAACATTACCAAGTGATTTACAAAAAGTTGCCGAAATTGAACTGGGTGAAGTACCAGAAAGAATACCGAGCGACTTGCTATCCTTTAAAACATGGATAGAACAAGAATCACATTTGAATGCCCGCATAGATGATCAATTTTTAATACAATTTTTACGTGGTTGCAAATACAGTTTGGAACGAGCCAAAGAAAAATTTAGTCTTTTTTTTACTTTAAAATCAGTGTTTCCCGAAATGTTTAATGCCACCGATGTTAACGATGCAAAATTTAAAAAACATTTTAATTATGGGTAAATACAATATTGAGCAAATAAAAAAAATTAATTACATTTTTTTTAAATATTTTTTTATGGCTTTTTAGTTATGGCTTACCATTGCCTACCCCTCTAAATGACAATGGACCTCGTATTTTTTTCATTAAATTTGATGGTGATATTGCTAAAGGACTGATTGATATTGAAGAACTGTATAGTGTGATAAATGCAATGCATGAAATCTTTTTATTGGACGATCCTTATGCTTGCATTAATGGCATTTTGTTTATATTTGATTTAAAGGGAATTTCATTAAATACGGTGATGAAATTTACACCCAGCTTTTTGCGAAAAGCTGTACAATTTTATACGAAATCTTTACCGCTTCGAATAAAAGGTTATTACATGATAAATACACCAAGTTCTTTTCAAACTGTTTTAAATATATTCACACCATTATTATCGGAAAAACTTAGAAAGAGAGTAAGTTTGATAAATACATTTATATAGTTGGATGAATAGTATAAAAAAAGTATAAAACCAACGTCTTAAGTATTAATGTTTCTCCCTTTTTAGGTTTTCGTTTTTGGAGAAGATTACAGTGATTTAATGAAAACAATACCTTTGAAATATTTACCCAAACATTTAGGAGGAGATAATGGTTCACTCCATCAACTTTTAAAGGACTTTGATACCAAATGGTTAGAATATGCAGACTATTTCAAGGAAAATGCAAAATACGGCACCAATGAGCTTTTGAGACCCGGTGAACTTATCGATTTTGACAGTGTGTTTGGTTTGGACGGTTCACTTCGTAAATTGGACGTGGATTAAAAAATTGCAATTAGCCCAATCATGAATATATTCACGGAATTTTTCGTTTATAATTCATAATACCTACCTTTTTCTCCGAATTTTTTTCACTTTCCGCAGTCAATCAAAAGGGGAAAAAATTTAAAATGGAAGAAAAGGGAAAAGTGAAAAAACTCGCACGTAATTTTTGTTTATAATTGGGCTGAATAAGATCTTCATCAATTTTGATGAGCGTAAATTTTTTTAATCGTTTGATAGATAAACATTATTTATTAAATTATTATTATTATTAATATTTAACGAAATTATATACAATAAAATTGCTTTTATTTTAGATGTTTTCGGCTATTTCATTATCCTTTTCATTACAACATTTATTTAAATGATTCTTTAATTTTATGTACATTTATTGTGCTCTATTCCTTTATATTCACCCTTAACGTGAAAAAGAAGTGAAATTTATGTTCTCATAAAATTTTCATTTCCCTTGAAGTGAAAATTGCTATCATGAATTTCCTGTGAAATATTTGTTCCCTCCATTAAAACTATCAGTTCACTTTAAATGTAGGTAAGAAAAATAAGCTCTGTGAAAATTATAAAATTAAACTCAGTTTATTACTTAATCTCGAAGGGGTACATCTGTGAGCGAGCAGATTTTCCTTTTTCAAAAAAGTGAGGTTGTAATTGAAGACGCAACGCGCACGTTTTTTCTCAACAGGCTTTTATAAAAATGCCATTGTTTTAATAAATTATAAAATAAAAATGTATATATAATCGCTAATAATTCAATATATTGTTCAGGATTTACCACTTCCTATACGAAGGTATAGGTCGATGTGCAGTTCCTGGAGAGATTGTTTTTATCAAAATACTTGTGGGATACCCTGCCGATGTGGTTATGTACCCCTGCCATTATTAAATTAAGATTTCAAAATAAAAATCCGAACGTGACTACATTAAATCCAACTTCTGATCGGGGTTTGCAAGACGCATCTAACCCCTTGAAATAACTCATTGGGCTAGTTCGGCAATCCATCACTGCGCTGAATCTGATGTGCAGCGCGTTCTAAACGACAGGATTCATACTATCATACTCAATCGTACGATCTGTCAAAAATTTCATGTGTGCTCAAAAAGTATGATAGTGTGGATTAAAATTGTATGTGTGTGACAGAGTTTTTGACAGATCTGTACGATTTTATAATCTTTTGAAATAATTCATAAAATATTTTTCTCTAGCGATCAATGTTGATTTTTTTAAGATGATGAGGAGAAAAAACAACAAAATATTAAAACCATATGTTTTTGCATCTTTTTTGTACAATAGTGTGGCACATACGACGCCATTTTGGAACGATTTTTAAAGTAGGACAGAATTCTGTCAGATTTTTGTGTGATTAAATCGTACGATTGTGTATGATAGTGAATCCTGGCCTTAAAATGCATCAGTTAGCATTATTGCAAATGTCGTGTATTCTAAAAGGCGGTTTACATGGTCACAGAAGTCTTACGACATGTAAAATTTTTGTGCAGAATAGTACCAATGGGGTCGTCTAAACAAAATATGTACGTAATCAATCTGTACAAATTGAAAGCAAATACGAATGAAAATTTGACAGTCATATGGCTCTCATTTTTTTTTAATCTGCATTTGATAATGGTACGGGTACATAACCACAGCGCCAGGGTATCCCACAAGTTTTCAGATATAAACAGTCTCTCCAGGAACTGCACATCTACCTATACCTTCGTATAGGAAGTGGTAAATCCTAAACAGGATATTAAAGTATTAATGAATAAATATTAATTTTTTTAATATTTCTTAAAACGATAGCATTTTTATAAAAGCCAGTTGAGAAAAAACGTGCGCGTTGCGTGTTTAATTATAACCTCACTTTTTTGAAAAAGGAAAATCTGCTCGCACACAGATGTTCCCCCTTCATTTTTCTGCAAACTGCTATTTTAGTTTTGGTGTGTTTTACCCTACAAATCGTGTTATTTTTTATTTTATTTGAAAACACGATGGCAGTTTTGTAAAAGCCAGTAGAGAAAAAACGTGTACATTGCGTCTTTAATTATAACCTCACCTTTTTGAAAAAGAAAAATCTGCTCACACACAGATGTTCCCCCTTCGAGATAAAGTAATGAACTGATGTTTAAGCATTTGAAGTTGTACACAAATGATAACTTCCTTTACTGCCATCCCTTTATTAGCACGTAAAGAGCAACATCTTACGTCAGGCTTTTACGCTGCAATGACATACCTACAGTAATGTTAGCTCATTTTTTTTAATCCCACTTGCGCTTTACGAGCTAATTTAGGGATGGCAGTTAGTCTGCGCATCAAGTATCAGGATCACCTATTTTGGATCGGCATCGCAAACTCATCAGATGCAGCGAATAAGCCCATTGCTAATGACCCATTTCAATAAAGCAGATTTATTAGATGTATCGGACAAATTCTGTAGTGAAAAGAAGTGAAATTTGTGTTCCCATGAAATTTTCATTCCCCTCGAAGTGAAAATTGGAATCATGGATTTCACATTAAATTTTTTGTGACCTTTATTAGGCATCTGTTTAAAATAAATAAGTTATCAGGGCACATTGAATGTAAATAAGAATAAGCGCAGTAAAACTCGTTAAATTGAAGTTAAAAAATAAATAAATAAAATTTTTAGAAACGAATTGACAATTTTAATACAAAAACTTGACATGTCCCCTTGAAGTTACTCGGGACATCACTTCTGACCCATTTTAACAAATAAAATTTTTGTGTTCAATTTTTTATATCCCCATTTTTCATTTAATGCCATTAAAGAAAAAATCTTCCGAAATTTACAAGCAACAGATTTTTGTTTTGCAGCTTATCGTTCGTTAATGCAAACACTAAAATGAGCAAAACAAAGCATACGCAACAGCTGATTAGCAATGGCAGTGCAGAATAATCATATTATGCAGAGCACTGATGCATTTACGAACAGGCCCGATCCTAAATTAAAACAAGAGTGCTATATTCGGCTATGCCGAATCTTATACAGTGACTCAAAAAACCGTCTCAATGTTATGCTAGTGTTAACATATTATATAAGTACAACAACAAAACTACAGTCTCAATCTTTTTGATATTTTCTCCATTTGCTTATTGCTCTTTTGTTTATAATTACAATTCAATATATTTGTTGTAATATGTACCGTTATCTAAAAATAAGCAAAACAAATTTAGAAGTCATTGCGATAGTTTTTTGAGTTTACTTTATTTAACTAATTTTTTGAATTTATAAAGGCTTAGTATTTTGTATAGCCCCCTTTGGCTTTAATAACAGCATCAATTCGGCGAGGCATACTGTCGACTAAATTTTTGCAAATGTTTGCGTCAATACCAATCCACGCTTCTCGCACATGTGCCCACAATTCTTCCAGATTTCCAGGCGTACCGACAACACCTCTTTTGAGAACACCCCAGAGATGTTCGATGGGGTTAAGATCGGGTGGCTGGGCGGCCAATCGAGAATATTATAGCGGTTGTCACTGAGCCAGTTTTTTGTAAGTTTTGCGGTATGTTTCGGGTCATTATCCTGTTGGAAAACGATATCCTCCTTCTGTAATCCGAATTTTTCTGCAGCTGTAGGTAAGTTAGTGCTTAAAATATTTACGTAGGTTTGAGCAGTCATCGTACCAACTATTCTGTGGACTGTTCCAACACCCTTAGCTGTCATGCAACCCCATACCATCACGGATCCACCGCCAAACTTTAAGGTCGGTCTGACATCTTTCGCTTGCAAAGTTTGTCCTGACTTTCGCCAACACCATTCCTTACCATCTGACCCAAGACGATTAATTTTGGCCTCATCTGACCAAATAACATTTTCCCAGTCCTCTGCTGTCCACGAAGCATATTTTTTTGCAAAATACAAACGGATTTTTTGATGCCTTTTTGTGAGCATTGGCTTTTTCACTTTGGCACGTCCTTTCAAGCCATCTGCTCGCAAAGTATTTCTAACTGTTTCAACCGATACATGAATATTTTCATTTTCTGCTAGTTGCTTTTGGATTTGAACTGCATTTTCAACTTTTTGCTGCCGAAGATCTCTTAAAATGCGCCGTTCTGTAGTCTCGGATAAAATCTTTTTTCTGCCTCCTCGTGATGGAAGTGGTAAATTTGGCAACGACTTCCGTACTCTACCCACGCTGGATTTGGAAATATTAAGAAGCAACGAAATTTCACTACAACTTTTACCTTGACGTAAAAAATGGTGAATTTCGTTGACTTTTGAGGACAGCAATGGACGAACCATATTAAACTTAAAAATTTGTTAAAAAAGAATAAAGCAATACATTTAAGTTTGTCTTACTTATTTAATTATACTATTCAGCCAAGAAAAATAAATTCCTAAAATTTTACACTTTTTTTTAACGAAAAAACACGTGTAGCTTCCTCAAGTAATTAAACTCAAAAAACCATCCCAATGACTTCTAAATTTGTTTTGCTTATTTTTAGATAACATTAAATATTACAACAAATATATTGAATTGTAATTATAAACAAAAGAGCAATAAGCAAATGGTGAAAATGTCAGAATGATTGAGACTGTAGTTTTGTTGTTGTACTTATATATGTTAACACTAGCATAACATTGAGACGGTTTTTTGAGTCACTGTATATCCTTCACCATCTATGTAAATCTAGTTTAGTAAAGTAATTTCAATCAAAAAAGCAAATGTTGTGGTGACAGATAATTTTACATAAAAATGTTATCGGCTCTTAATGGGTTAAGCATTTTTTTTTAATTTCCTTCAAGATGTCTTCAAAATAATATCCATATTGATATTTTAAAAAAATTTTAAATTCCAGTACCCGTAAATCGGAAATATCGGCGACCGCCAATTTTTTCACTTGATCTTTTTTCTTATTTTTTTTTAATTCTCTACCACCCCATATATTAGTGTTTTTATTGGAGTTGCTTCATTGTTGCAAATGATATAAAAAAATTTAAGGTAGGCGTGGTGTTTTGCCTGCTGCCTCGAATGACATGGATCGACCATGCTGATTTCCAATAGCACCTCTTTCGACACTATATTAGATCGATTGACATGTTTACTTATTTGCCTCGGCAAACTCGATTTAACACTAACACGGACAGACGGACATCGCTCAATCGACTTCGCTATGCATAAGAATTCAGAATATATATATATATATATATATATATATATATATATTTTATGGGGTCGGAAATGGATATTGTAGAAATTACAAACGGGATGACAAACTTAGATACACCCTATTTCCACTTTTTGTGGTGAAGGGTACAAAAATGTGGCCGTAACTCCGAAACTAAGGTTTGCCGCCAAATTTTTCATTTAACATTTTTTGCCTAAAATTGCATTTTGCACCCTGTAGGCAACTTTTTTATTTTGGAGCGTAAACTAGATTTAAGCCAAAAAGTTACTAACTGCCAGTCCCACGATGTCGCAATCGTTCGTTCGTTTGCATAGTTACATTTAAAACAAAAGCAATTTTTTAGAATTTGTTTTTTTATGTAAAAAATCCAACGAAAGTTGTTCGTGGAAGAAGAACTTCGAAGCAAATGGTCGCTTGTTTCTTCGGCAAAACTGGTCATGTGGCGACTGTTCCACTTGAGCAACATAGGACGGTCATTTCTGAGTGGTACACTACAATTTGTTTGCCTGAAGTCATCGGAGAAATTCGAAAAACCAACAAGAGAAGACGAATCATTGTTCACCATGACAATGCGAGCTCTCACACATCGACTGAAACCAGAGCGTTTTTGACCGGCCAAAACGTCGAATTAATGGGTCATCCGCCGTACAGCCCTGACTTGGCACCTAATGACTTCTTCTTGTTTCCGCACATCAAGAAAAACATATGTGGTCAACGATTTTCGTCGCCAGAAGAAGCTGTTGAAGTGTTCAAAAACCGCGTTTTACAGGTGTCTCAATCGGAGTGGAAAAAGTGCTTCGACAACTGGTTTGAGCGCATGCAAAAGTGTATAAATCATGCTGGAGAATACTTTGAAAAACAATAAAACCATTTTTGATTATAAATATTCGCATTTTCACTATTAGGCCAGAAATATATAGAGCAGCCCTCGTATCCACATTGTTTTTTATTTTTTAACACTTTTTTGTACTTTTTCACTTTGATCGGAATTTGTCTTATAGTTTCAATTTGCTTTTTATAAACAGAAGTACATATGTATATTGTTTATTCAGATTCAAAGCCCTTATTTTAAATTGTTCTTTCATTTTTCATCTCTTTAAATGAACTCGCTCTACTGCTTTTATTTCAAGCAGATGTTGAAGAATATTTTAAAATGAAAAACAATTTCCAAAGCAATAGTCTATAAAAACGTTTCATATCAAATTTTAATAATTAAATATTTTTACTTTTTAGGTATGGTCTGCCTTTGCCTAGACCTGTTAACGACAATGGGGCTCGAATTTTTTTCATGAATGTTGGTGGTGACGTTGGTAAAGGTTTGATTGATATGGAAGATCTGTATAGTGTAGTGACTGTAATGCTTGAAATCATGTTAATGGATGATGCTTATGCTTGTATCAATGGCATTATATTTATGGCAGATTTAAAAGATATTTCACTAAACCTCGTATTGAAATTGACACCAAGTTTTCTGAAAAAAATTATACAATTTTTTGAGAAATCTATGCCTTTTCGCATTAAGGGATTTCATATGTTAAATACACCTGGATTTTTCCATACTGTTATAAATATATTTGTGCCAATGTACTCGGAAAAACTCAGGCAAAGGGTAGGTTTAAATTTAAAGCAATTTATAGTATAGTATAGTAATTAATTTAAAAAATGTTTGTGGCGGAACTAAAAATTAATATTTTTTAATTATAATAAAATTCCTTTCATTCTTTTTAGATTGTTATTCATGGCGCAAATTATTGTACAAATTTAGATACTAGCATACCGATCAAATATTTACCTACCTATTTGGGCGGAGAAAACGGCTCAACTGAAGAACTTTTAAATGATCTAGAAAAGAAACTTGTAGAATATGAAAGTTATTTTAAAGAAAATGCAAATTATGGCACAAATGAACTCTTGAGACCTGGCAAACCCATTGATTTTGACAGCATATATGGTTTGGGCGGTTCGTTCCGGAAATTGGATGTAGATTGAGTTAAATCGTGGACAAAAAAAATATTTTTATAATATTTAAATTAAACAACATTAAATACAAATTAATTTAATTAGATTAGATACACATAATTTAAAAAATAAATTTTTCTTTTATAAAATACAAGCGAGTGTTGGCTACAAATTTTTAATATCGGCTATCATTTTATAAATGTTTTCAAACCACTGTGCGTTGCAAATATTCTTCGTCACAAGGTTTTTCATATGAAACGAACGAAATAGTGCATAGTGCGACGAACGAATAACGGATTTTGCAATAAGTTTACTTCTTTATTTTTTACGTAAACGAATATTTTTATGTAGTGTAACCGCTCTCCCTTTTATTATTATTTTTGTTTTTTTTTATTTTTATTTTAATATAATATTGTTTATATTATATTTAATTTTAAATCCTGTTTGTGATCATATTCAAGTACTGCTACTGGAATGCAATTTAACAAACCTTAACAAGCAATCGCGAATTTTTTTTTTATATAAATAAAGATTGTAGTAATTTATATATGTATTCTACACACTGACATCCTTATTGTCGCTATATTTTCTGTTATTTTTTATAACTTGAAATACCTTACACAAATGTGTTTTGTTGTTCAACGTATCTAGAAACGAGTTTAATGCTCTTATAAAAATTGCCGTTAGTTCAAACTGTTATCAATTTATTTATTATAAATTCTGTGTATTCTTATCTGGCAATACTTCTTGTTCCTACCAATCTTGTAAATACTATGTCTCGATTTGCTAAACATGCGTTATTATTACAAACGCAGCCATCCACTCTACAGTACTGTGTTACTCCGGCGAGAAATGAACTATTCGATGCCTTGTTTAGTAACCTTAACCATCCCATCCACAGACATCTCCACTACTCCTTTCATCCAAGCCAGACATCCTCTGTAATCCAATAGCCAAAACACACGTCTGCCATACACTGTTGTTATGCTGTAACACTTCCCAGCGCTAACACCTAGCATTTGTAGAAGGTGGGCTCATACTCACGATCTTCTGTTTTATAGCAAGCATCTCTACCAACGCAGCCTTTGAGGTTACTCAGCTTTTGTTAGTTAGTTGTGGTATTATTCTTTACACGCACCATTAGTGGAAGTAACTTATTCACCACGCTCATTCGGAAACAATAACAGAGGTTGCCAGATTTTATTTTCGTAACAATATCCATTTCCGACCGCATAGAGTATATATATTTTGACTTCTTAAGCATAGCGAAGTCGATTGAGCGATGACCGTCTGTCCGTGTTGAAATTAAGTTTGACTTGGCAAGTTAATCAATGGACCCAAGTAGGCATTGGTAACACGCCTGCCTGCCTGACCTAACCTAACCTTGCCTCGGCAAACTTTCACAAAAAATAAATATATCAATCGATCCGATATAGTGTCGAAACAGGTGCTATTGGAAATCAGCCCATGTCTTTCGAGGCATCAGGCAAAACACCACGCCTATCTCTAATTTATTCATGTCATTTGGAACAATCAAGTAAATCTAAACAAAAAATAAACACATGGGGCGATAGATAATTAAGAACTAAGAAAAAACATCAAGTGAAAAACTTACCGCTCGCCCATATTTTCCGAGTTACGGGCCTCTGAAATTTTCAAACTTTATAAAATATCAATATGGGTATCAGTTTAAAACTATTGAAGAGATCTTTAAGGAAATACTAAAATTTTAAAAAAATGCTTAACCCATTAAGAGCCAATGTCATTTTTATGAAAAATTATACATATGCAGTACAATTTTATTTTTTTAATTCTCTGCCACCCCAATAAATGCTTTCTTTATTTATTTTATTTATTTATTTATTTATTTATTTATTCCCAATGAATTTTAAGCCTAATAGGCCAAATAATTCAGTATTACAAATGGCAATAACAATTGTATAAAATATTAATTTAATTTAATTTTAATTACTACAATATGTAAAAAATAAGATACATGTACAATGCTGAAGTTTGCTAAAAGTGATGTTTGATGACATTAGATCAAATTGATAACAGTAAATCAGCTCATAAGTATTTTTTTAAAACATTTTTAAATTCATGAATAGACCTTCCAAAATGTCGAACTTCATAAGGAAGGAAATTATTCCAAATTCTTGATACTCTTACAACAAAAGATCAACTCATGAATAAAGTGGAGTGATTTGGACAGATCAGCGAATTTGTTCTGGTAGAGCGACCAAAGTTAAATTTTTCGAAAAGATATAAGGGCTTGTTATATTTAATTATTTTGTAAAATTGCAACATAATCCGTTGATCAATGAAACTCTGTAAGTCCGAACCTAACGTACGAACTACATATGCTGAAATATGTTCTCTATAAGGGAGACCATATATAAAACGTATTACTCTATTAAAACAAAGCCTTAGTTTATTAAAATTTTGCTGCGACATACCAGAAAATATTTCAATTCCATATGTAAACATTGGAAAGCACAAAGATATAGCCACACGTTTCCTAACGTTAATTGGCAGAAAAGTACCTAAACTATATAGCTTTTTCAAAGTAAATGAAATCCTGGAAATAACGCTATTCACTTGGTATTGAAAATCCAACTTATTATCAATATATATTCCTAATATCTTATGATAAAGAACAAATTGAATAGGCTCGTTACGAAGAAAAATAGACGGAGAAAGTGAGTTATGCGAAAAATATATTGCTTTAGTCTTTGACGGATTAAGTGTTAAAAAATTTAATTCGGACCAATCTACAAGGCGCTGTAGCTCAAAATTAATATTGTTTGCTAAGAAATCCGAACCGGCGCCATTATCATGAGCAAGCAACTGGATGTCATCAGCGTAAGTATAACACTTTGAAAAAGAAATATTGCAGTAGATGTCATTCATATACATCATGAATAATAACGGGCCTAATATGGATCCCTGTGGCACACCTCTATATATTTCTAATGTTGAGGATTTTTGAGCATTAAATTCTACATATTGAGATCTACGTGTTAAGAAAGAAGATAACAAATTACAAGCAGAATTACCAAATTTAAATTCATTGCCAAGTTTACAAATTAACATCTTATGGCTAATAGAATCAAAAGCTTTGCTTAAATCAAGTGTTACTAGCACGGAGTGATAAGATTTGTCTAAGTTAGATCTTATAGTTTCTGCAATGTCTAGTATTAAACTCGTTGTATTATACCCTTTCCTAAACCCAGATTGAAAAGAATTTATCAAATTGTTAGCAGAAAGATGATCCTGAATTTGAGTTTTTATCAAGACTTCAAAGATTTTTGAGCAAGTATTCAATATGCTTATTGGACGGAAATCAGCACAGGAACGGGGCATTCTAGTTTTCGGAATTGGTATAACCTTCCCAATTTTCCAGGCCTTCGGATACGACGAGGACGTTATTATTGAGTTGATAATGTTAGTAAGGTACCGTGAAATAAAGGGAAATACAATTTTAATAAATTTAAGAGGAATACCATCTGGGCCAACAGAATTAGTCTTAATACTATTCATAGCATTAAAAACTTCTTTATTAGAATTACTTCACTAGACTAGATTTACATATATGGTGAAGGGTATATAAAATTCGACTATTATTGCTTTATTTTTTTTTTTTTTTTTAACAAAACAAAAGCACTAAGCAAATTTCTTAAGCTTTTTTCGGCATAGAGTAACTTTTGTTTAAAAAATTGTCATTAATCTTTATGCCCTTTAAACTTGTCCGGCTGCAATCTAAACAAATAAATTTGTTCTTTAAATTTTTTTTATGCAATTTAATGTTGACATTTAATGTTTAATAATTATTAATTGTGCACCATTGCAAATACTTGTTTTTTTAAATTATAATTATGTACATACACATGTATGTACGTATGTATGTATGTGAAAAGCGCTCTAAATTAATTATTAATAAAATCAACTTAATCTCTTTATTAAATTAACATTTTAATATAAATGCTTTTAAGTTAGTTAAGTTTATATTTAATTTAATTTTGAACGCCAACTGAGCTAGACGGTCCAATATGGCAAATATTAAAACATTACCAAGTGAATTACAAAAAGTTGCCGAAATTGAACTGGGTGAAGTACCAGAAAGAATACCGAGCGACTTGCTATCCTTTAAAACATGGATAGAACAAGAATCACATTTGAATGCCCGCATAGATGATCAATTTTTAATACAATTTTTACGTGGTTGCAAATACAATTTGGAACGAGCCAAAGAAAAATTCGTTATTTTTTTCATTTTAAAATCAAAGTTTCCCGAAATGTTTAATGCCACCGATGTGAACGATGCAAAATTTAAAAAACATTTTAATTATGGGTAAATACAATATTGAGCAAATAAAAAAAATTAATTACATTTTTTTTTAAATATTTTTTTATGGCTTTTTAGTTATGGCTTACCATTGCCTACCCCTCTAAATGACAATGGACCTCGTATTTTTTTCATTAAATTTGATGGTGATATTGCTAAAGGACTGATTGATATTGAAGAACTGTATAGTGTGATAAATGCAATGCATGAAATCTTTTTATTGGACGATCCTTATGCTTGCATTAATGGCATTTTGTTTATATTTGACTTAAAGGGAATTTCATTAAATACGGTGATGAAATTTACACCCAGCTTTTTGCGAAAAGCTGTACAATTTTATACGAATTCTTTACCGCTTCGAATAAAAGGCTATTACATGATAAATACACCAAGTTCTTTTCAAACTTTTTTAAATATATTCAAACCATTATTATCGGAAAAACTTAGAAAGAGAGTAAGTTTGATAAATAGTTGGATGAATAGTATAAAAAAAGTATAAAACCAACGTCTTAAGTATTAATGTTTCTCCCTTTTTAGGTTTTCGTTTTTGGAGAAGATTACAGTGATTTAATGAACACAATACCTTTAAAATATTTACCCAAACATTTAGGAGGAGATAATGGTTCACTCCATCAACTTTTAAAGGACTTTGATACCAAATGGTTAGAATATGCAGACTATTTCAAGGAAAATGCAAAATACGGCACCAATGAGCTTTTGAGACCCGGTGAACCTATCGATTTTAATAGTGTGTTTGGTTTGGACGGTTCATTTCGGAAATTGGACGTGGATTAAAGAATTGCAATCAGCCCAATCATGAATATATTCACGGAATTTTTCATTTATAATTCATAATACCTACCTTTTTCTCCGAATTTCTCACTTTCCGCAGTCAATCAAAAGGGGAAAAAATTTAAAATGGAAGAAAAGGGAAAAGTGAAAAAGCTCGCACGTAATTTTTGTTTATAATTGGGCTGAATAAGATCTTTATCAATTTTGATGAGCGTAAATTTTTTTAATCGTTTGATAGATAAACATTATTTATTAAATTATTATTATTATTAATATTTAACGAAATTATATACAATAAAATTGCTTTTATTTTAGATATTTTCGGCTATTTCATTATCCTTTTCATTACAACATTTATTTAAATGATTCAATAATTTTATGTACATTTATTGTGCTCTATTCCTTTATATTCACCCTTAACGTGAAAAAGAAGTGAAATTTATGTTCTCATAAAATTTTCATTTCCTTTGAAGTGAAAATTGCTATCATGAATTTCCTGTGAAATATTTGTTCCCTCCATTAAAACTATCAGTTCACTTTAAATGTAGGCAAGAAAAATAAGCTCTGTGAAAATTATAAAATTAAACTCAGTTTATTACTTAATCTCGAAGGGGTACATCTGTGAGCGAGCAGATTTTCCTTTATCACAAAAGTGAGGTTGTAATTGAAGACGCAACGCGCACGTTTTTTCTCAACAGGCTTTTATAAAAATGCCATTGTTTTAATAAATTATAAAATAAAAATGTATATTTAATCGCTAATAATTCAATATATTGTTCAGGATTTACCACTTCCTATACGAAGGTATAGGTCGATGTGCAGTTCCTGGAGAGACTGTTTATATCAAAATACTTGTGGGATACCCTGCCGCTGTGGTTATGTACCCCTGCCATTATTAAATTAAGATTTCAAAATAAAAATCCGAACGTGACTACATTAAATCCAACTTCTGATCGCGGTTTGCAAGACGCATCTAACCCCTTGAAATAACTCATTGGGCTAGTTCGGCAATCCATCACTGCGCTGAATCTGATGTGCAGCGCGTTCTAAACGCCAGGATTCACTATCATACTCAATCGTACGATCTGTCAAAAATTTCATGTGTGCTCAAAAAGTATGATAGTGTGGATTAAAATTGTATGTGTGTGACAGAGTTTTTGACAGATCTGTACGATTTTATAATCTTTTGAAATAATTCATGAAATATTTTTCTCTAGCGATCAATGTTGATTTTTTTAAGATGATGAGGAGAAAAAACAACAAAATATTAAAACCATATGTTTTTGCATCTTTTTTGTACAACAGACAGAATTCTGTCAGATTTTTGTGTGATTAAATCGTACGATTGTGTATGATAGTGAATCCTGGCCTTAAAATGCATCAGTTAGCATTATTGCAAATGTCGTGTATTCTAAAAGGCGGTTTACATGGTCACAGAAGTCTTACGACATGTAAAATTTTTGTGCAGAATAGTACCAATGGGGTCGTCTAAACAAAATATGTACGTAATCAATCTGTACAAATTGAAAGCAAATACGAATGAAAATTTGACAGTCATATGGCTCTCATTTTTTTTAAATCTGCATTTAATAATGGTACGGTTACATAACCACAGCGCCAGGGTATCCCACAAGTTTTCAGATATAAACAGTCTCTCCAGGAACTGCACATCTACCTATACCTTCGTATAGGAAGTGGTAAATCCTAAACAGGATATTAAAGTATTAATGAATAAATATTAATTTTTTTAATATTTCTTAAAACGATAGCATTTTTATAAAAGCCAGTTGAGAAAAAACGTGCGCGTTGCGTGTTTAATTATAACCTCACTTTTTTGAAAAAGGAAAATCTGCTCGCACACAGATGTTCCCCCTTCATTTTTCTGCAAACTGCTATTTTAGTTTTGGTGTGTTTTACCCTACCAATCGTATTATTTTTTATTTTATTTGAAAACACGATGGCAGTTTTGTAAAAGCCAGTAGAGAAAAAAAGTGTACATTGCGTCTTTAATTATAACCTCACCTTTTTGAAAAAGGAAAATCTGCTCACACACAGATGTTCCCCCTTCGAGATAAAGTAATAAACTGATGTTTAAGCATTTGAAGTTGTACACAAATGATAACTTCCTTTACAGCCATCCCTTTATTAGCACGTAAAGAGCAACATCTTACGTCAGGCTTTTACGCTGCAATGACATACCTACAGTAATGTTGGCTCATTTTTTTTAATCCCACCTGCACTTTACGGGCTAATTTAGGGATGGCAGTTAGTCTGCGCATCAAGTATCAGGATCACCTATTTTGCATCGGCATCGCAAACTAATCAGATGCAGCGAATAAGCCCATTGCTAATGACCCATTTCAATAAAGCAGATTTATTAGATGTATCGGACAAATTCTGAACACAATACATATTTCTATTATGCAAAAGAACCCCTGTAGTGAAAAGAAGTGAAATTTGTGTTCCCATGAAATTTTCATTTCCCTCGAAGTAAAATTGGAATCATGGATTTCACATAAAATTTTTGTGACCTTCATTAGGCAGCTATTCAAAATAAATAAGTTATCAGGGCACATTGAATGTAAATAAGAAGAATAAGCGCAGTAAAACTCGTTAAATTGAAGTTAAAAAATAAATAAATAAAATTTTTAGAAACGAATTGACAATTTTAATACAAAAACTTGACATGTCCCCCTGAAGTTACTCGGGACATTACTTCTGACCCATTTTAACAAATAAAATTTTTGTGTTCAATTTTTTATATCCCCATTTTTCATTTAATGCCATTTAAAAAAAATCTTCCGAGATTGACAAGCAACAGATCTTTGTTTTGCAGCTTATCGAGCTAATGTCACACTACACTGTAGCAACTGATGGGCCTGTTCGTAAATGCATCACTGCACTGCATATGATGCGCAGTACGTTCGTAAATGCAAAAAGTGGCAGCACTGCAAATGTCGTCTGTTCGTAAATGCACCACTCCACTGAAGTATATTATGCGCAAATAAAAGCAAAATACTAATCATAGAAATGGCCGATGCAATGAACGTCTTTTTCTGTTAAATAATTTTTATAGAATTAAATTTAGTTTTTTATTCTTTAATCTTCTTTTTTTTTAGTATGTTACACAAATTTTTATCATTTTTATATCATCTAATTGACAAATCGAGTTTATTATCAATTTTTCTATTTTCACAGTATTTCTTCGTTCGTTAATGCAAACACTAAAATGAGCAAAACAAAGCATACGCAACAGCTGATTAGCAGTGGCAGTGCAGAATAATCATATTATGCAGAGCACTGATGCATTTACGAACAGGCCCGATCTTAAATTAAAACAAGAGTGCTATATTCGGCTATGCCGAATCTTATATATCCTTCACCATCTATGTAAATCTAGTTTAGTAAAGTAATTTCAATCAAAAAAGCAAATGTTGTGGTGACAGATAATTTTACATAAAAATGTTATCGGCTCTTAATAGGTTAAGCATTTTTTTTTAATTTCCTTCAAGATGTCTTCAAAATAATATCCATATTGATATTTTAAAAAAATTTTAAATTCCAGTACCCGTAAATCGGAAATATCGGCGACCGCCAATTTTTTCACTTGATCTTTTTTCTTATTTTTTTTTAATTCTCTACCACCCCATATATTAGTGTTTTTATTGGAGTTGCTTCATTGTTGCAAATGATATAAAAAAATTTAAGGTAGGCGTGGTGTTTTGCCTGCTGCCTCGAATGACATGGATCGACCATGCTGATTTCCAATAGCACCTCTTTCGACACTATATTAGATCGATTGACATGTTTACTTATTTGCCTCGGCAAACTCGATTTAACACTAACACGGACAGACGGACATCGCTCAATCGACTTCGCTATGCATAAGAATTCAGAATATATGTATATATATTTTATGGGGTCGGAAATGGATATTGTAGAAATTACCAACGGGATGACAAACTTAGATACACCCTATTTCCACTTTTTGTGGTGAAGGGTACAAAACTGTGGCCGTAACTCCGAAACTAAGGTTTGCCGCCAAATTTTTCATTTAACATTTTTTGCCTAAAATTGCATTTTGCACCCTGTAGGCAACTTTTTTATTTTGGAGCGTAAACTAGATTTAAGCCAAAAAGTTACTAACTGCCAGTCCCACGATCTCGCAATCGTTCGTTCGTTTGCATAGTTACATTTAAAACAAAAACAATTTTTTAGAATTTGTTTTTTTATGTAAAAAATCCAACGAAAGTTGTTCGTGGAAGAAGAACTTCGAAGCAAATGGTCGCTTGTTTCTTCGGCAAAACTGGTCATGTGGCGACTGTTCCACTTGAGCAACATAGGACGGTCACTTCTGAGTGGTACACTACAATTTGTTTGCCTGAAGTCATCGGAGAAATTCGAAAAACCAACAAGAGAAGACGAATCATTGTTCACCATGACAATGCGAGCTCTCACACATCGACTCAAACCAGAGCGTTTTTGACCGGCCAAAACGTCGAATTAATGGGTCATCCGCCGTACAGCCCTGACTTGGCACCTAATGACTTCTTCTTGTTTCCGCACATCAAGAAAAACATATGTGGTCAACGATTTTCGTCGCCAGAAGAAGCTGTTGAAGTGTTCAAAAACCACGTTTTACAGGTGTCTCAATCGGAGTGGAAAAAGTGCTTCGACAACTGGTTTGAGCGCATGCAAAAGTGTATAAATCATGCTGGAGAATACTTTGAAAAACAATAAAACCATTTTTGATTATAAATATTCGCATTTTCACTATTAGGCCAGAAATATATAGAGCAGCCCTCGTATCCACATTGTTTTTTATTTTTTAACACTTTTTTGTACTTTTTCACTTTGATCGGAATTTGTCTTATAGTTTCAATTTGCTTTTTATAAACAGAAGTACATATGTATATTGTTTATTTAGATTCAAAGCCCTTATTTTAAATTGTTCTTTCATTTTTCATCTCTTTAAATGAACTCGCTCTACTGCTTTGATTTCAAGCAGATGTTGAAGAATATTTTAAAATGAAAAACAATTTCCAAAGCAATAGTCTATAAAAATGTTTCATATCAAATTTTAATAATTAAATATTTTTACTTTTTAGGTATGGTCTGCCTCTGCCCAGACCTGTTAATGACAATGGGGCTCGAATTTTTTTCATGAATGTTGGTGGTGACGTTGGTAAAGGTTTGATTGATATGGAAGATCTGTACAGTGTGGTGACTGTAATGCATGAAATCATGTTAATGGATGATGCCTATGCTTGTATAAATGGCATTATATTTATGGCCGATTTAAAAGATATATCATTAAACCTCGTATTGAAATTGACATCAAGTTTTCTGAAAAAAATTATACAATTTTTTGAGAAATCTATGCCTTTTCGCATTAAGGGACTTCATATGTTAAATACACCCGGATTTTTTCATACTGTTATAAATATATGTATGCCAATGTTCTCGGAAAAACTCAGACAAAGGGTAGGTTTAAATTTTAAGCATTCTTCAATACATAATTTAAAATATGTTTGTGATAGAACTGAAAAAAAATAATTTAATTATAATAAAATTCTTTCATTCTATTTAGATTGTTATTCATGGCGCAAATTATTGTACAAATTTAGAGAGTAGCATACCGATCAAATATTTACCTACCTATTTGGGCGGAGAAAATGGCACAACTGAAGAACTTTTAAATGATCTAGAAAAGAAACTTGTAGAATATGAAAGTTATTTTAAAGAAAATGCAAACTATGGCACAAATGAACTCTTGAGACCTGGCAAACCTATTGATTTTGACAGCATATATGGTTTGGGCGGTTCATTCCGAAAATTGGATGTAGATTGAGTTAAATCGTGGACAAAAAAAATATTTTTGTAATATTTAAATTAAACAACATTGAATACAAATTAATTTAATTAGATTAAATACACATTATTTAAAAAATAAATTTTTCTTTTATAAAATACAAGCGAGTGTTGGCTACAAATTTATTTCCTATTACTTAAACGCTTGAATTTTTAATATTCGGCTATCATTTTATAAATGTTTTCAAACCACTATGCGTTGCAAACATTCTTCGTCACAAGGTTTTTCATATGAAACGATGCGATAAGTTTACTTCTTTATTTTTTACGTAAACGAATATTTTTATGTAGGGTAACCGCTCTCCCTTTTATTTATTTTTTTTTTTTTTAATTTTTATTTTAATATAATATTGTTTATATTGTTTATTGTTGATATTATATTTAATTTTAAATCCTGTTTGTGATCATATTCAAGTACTGCTACTGGAATGCAATTTAACAAACCTTAACAAGCAAACGCGAATTTTTTTCTTTTGTATAAATAAAGATTGCAGTAATTTATATATGTATTCTACACACTGACATCCTTATTGTCGCTATATTTTCTGTTATTTGTTATAACTTGAAATACCTTACACAAATGTGTTTTGTTGTTCAACGTATCTAGAAACGAGTTTAATGCTCTTATAAAAATTGCCGTTAGTTCAAACTGTTATCAATTTATTTATTATAAATTCTGTGTATTCTTATCTGGCAATACTTCTTGTTCCTACCAATCTTGTAAATACTATGTCTCGATTTACTAAACATGCGTTATTATTACAAACGCAGCCATCCACTCTACAGTACTGTGTTACTTCGGCGAGACATGAAATATTCGATGCCTTGTTTAGTAACCTTAACCATCCCTTCCACAGACATCTCCACTACTCCTTTCATCCAAGCCATTCATCCTCTGTAATCCAATAGCCACAACACACGTCTGCCATACACTGTTGTTATGCTGTAACACTTCCCAGCGCTAACACCTAGCATTTGTACGCATGTCCGAAGGTGGGCTCATACTCACGATCTTCTGTTTTATAGCAAGCATCGCTACCAACGCAGCCTTTGAGGTTACTCAGCTTTTGTTAGTTAGTTGTGGTATTATTCTTTACACGCACCATTAGTGGAAGTAACTTATTCACCACGCTCATTCGGAAACAATAACAGAGGTTGCCAGATTTTATTTTCGTAACAATATCCATTTCCGACCGCATAGAGTATATATATTTTGACTTCTTAAGCATAGCGAAGTCGATTGAGCGATGACCGTCTGTCCGTGTTGAAATTAAGTTTGACTCGGCAAGTTAATCAATGGACCCAAGTAGGCATTGGTAACACGCCTGCCTGCCTGACCTAACCTAACCTTGCCTCGGCAAACTTTCACAAAAAATAAATATATCAATCGATCCGATATAGTGTCGAAACAGGTGCTATTGGAAATCAGCCCATGTCCTTCGAGGCATCAGGCAAAACACCACGCCTATCTCTAATTTATTCATGTCATTTGGAACAATCAAGTAAATCTAAACAAAAAATAAACACATGGGGCGATAGATAATTAAGAACTAAGAAAAAAACATCAAGTGAAAAACTTACCGCTCGCCCATATTTTCCGAGTTACGGGCCTCTGAAATTTTCAAACTTTATAAAATATCAATATGGGTATCAGTTTAAAACTATTGAAGAGATCTTTAAGGAAATACTAAAATTTTTAAAAAATGCTTAACCCATTAAGAGCCGATGCCATTTTTATGAAAAATTATACATATGCAGTACAATTTTATTTTTTTAATTCTCTGCCACCCCAATAAATGCTTTCTTTATTAGAATTACTTCACTAGACTAGATTTACATATATGGTGAAGGGTATATAAGATTCGACTATTATTGCTTTATTTTTTTTTAACAAAACAAAAGCACTGAGCAAATTTCTTAAGCTTTTTTCGGCATAGAGTAACTTTTGTTTAAAAAATTGTCATTAATCTTTATGCCCTTTAAACTTGTCCGGCTGCAATCTAAACAAATAAATTTGTTCTTTAAATTTTTTTTATGCAATTTAATGTTGACATTTAATGTTTAATAATTATTAATTGTGCACCATTGCAAATACTTGTTTTTTTAAATTATAATTATGTACATACACATGTATGTACGTATGTATGTATGTGAAAAGCGCTCTAAATTAATTATTAATAAAATCAACTTAATCTCTTTATTAAATTAACATTTTAATATAAATGCTTTTAAGTTAGTTAAGTTTATATTTAATTTAATTTTGAACGCCAACTGAGCTAGACGGTCCAATATGGCAAATATTAAAACATTACCAAGTGAATTACAAAAAGTTGCCGAAATTGAACTGGGTGAAGTACCAGAAAGAATACCGAGCGACTTGCTATCCTTTAAAACATGGATAGAACAAGAATCACATTTGAATGCCCGCATAGATGATCAATTTTTAATACAATTTTTACGTGGTTGCAAATACAATTTGGAACGAGCCAAAGAAAAATTCGTTATTTTTTTCATTTTAAAATCAAAGTTTCCCGAAATGTTTAATGCCACCGATGTGAACGATGCAAAATTTAAAAAACATTTTAATTATGGGTAAATACAATATTGAGCAAATAAAAAAAATTAATTACATTTTTTTTTAAATATTTTTTTATGGCTTTTTAGTTATGGCTTACCATTGCCTACCCCTCTAAATGACAATGGACCTCGTATTTTTTTCATTAAATTTGATGGTGATATTGCTAAAGGACTGATTGATATTGAAGAACTGTATAGTGTGATAAATGCAATGCATGAAATCTTTTTATTGGACGATCCTTATGCTTGCATTAATGGCATTTTGTTTATATTTGACTTAAAGGGAATTTCATTAAATACGGTGATGAAATTTACACCCAGCTTTTTGCGAAAAGCTGTACAATTTTATACGAATTCTTTACCGCTTCGAATAAAAGGCTATTACATGATAAATACACCAAGTTCTTTTCAAACTTTTTTAAATATATTCAAACCATTATTATCGGAAAAACTTAGAAAGAGAGTAAGTTTGATAAATAGTTGGATGAATAGTATAAAAAAAGTATAAAACCAACGTCTTAAGTATTAATGTTTCTCCCTTTTTAGGTTTTCGTTTTTGGAGAAGATTACAGTGATTTAATGAACACAATACCTTTAAAATATTTACCCAAACATTTAGGAGGAGATAATGGTTCACTCCATCAACTTTTAAAGGACTTTGATACCA
Organism: Gymnosoma rotundatum; assembly: GCA_916610165.2. Classification (NCBI taxonomy): domain Eukaryota; kingdom Metazoa; phylum Arthropoda; class Insecta; order Diptera; family Tachinidae; genus Gymnosoma; species Gymnosoma rotundatum. The sequence goes on from OU744339.1 coordinate 10,042,554, forward strand.
AATGGTTAGAATATGCAGACTATTTCAAGGAAAATGCAAAATACGGCACCAATGAGCTTTTGAGACCCGGTGAACCTATCGATTTTAATAGTGTGTTTGGTTTGGACGGTTCATTTCGGAAATTGGACGTGGATTAAAGAATTGCAATCAGCCCAATCATGAATATCTTCACGGAATTTTTCATTTATAATTCATAATACCTACCTTTTTCTCCGAATTTTTTTCACTTTCCGCAGTCAATCAAAAGGGGAAAAAATTTAAAATGGAAGAAAAGGGAAAAGTGAAAAAACTCGCACGTAATTTTTGTTTATAATTGGGCTGAATAAGATCTTTATCAATTTTGATGAGCGTAAATTTTTTTAAAAGTTTGATAGATAAACATTATTTATTAAATTATTATTATTATTAATATTTAACGAAATTATATACAATAAAATTGCTTTTATTTTAGATGTTTTCGGTTATTTCATTATCCTTTTCATTACAACATTTATTTAAATGATTCTTTAATTTTATGTACATTTAATGTGCTCTATTCCTTTATATTCACCCTTAACGTGAAAAAGAAGTGAAATTTATGTTCTCATAAAATTTTCATTTCCCTTGAAGTGAAAATTGCTATCATGAATTTCCTGTGAAATATTTGTTCCCTTCATTAAAACTATCAGTTCACTTTGAATGTAGGTAAGAAAAATAAGCTCTGTGAGGTTGTAATTGAAGACGCAACGCGCACGTTTTTTCTCAACAGGCTTTTATAAAAATGCCATTGTTTTAATAAATTATAAAATAAAAATGTATATATAATCGCTAATAATTCAATATACTGTTCAGGATTTACCACTTCCTATACGAAGGTATAGGTCGATGTCGATGAGAGACTGTTTATATCAAAATACTTGTGGGATACCCTGCCGCTGTGGTTATGTACCAGAGAACTGCACGAGTACACCGCAACTCATGAGTACACCGCATACTTACTCTATACATACTCTATACTTTTCATACTCGAGTATTGTAAACACCGCAATAAAAAGTTGCGGTGTTTATTTTACCCATTCTTGTAAAAACGAGTATCAAAAATATCGCAATCAGAATTTTAAGTATTTTTTATACTCGTACGCCAGAATTTTTTAATTCTCTTTATTTGTAAGCAACGTTGCCACATTTCTACCCTATTAAAGTTTTTTACTGCCGTTTTATGAAATACTGCATTGTATGCCGATCTATTTATAAACAATAAAAAAAAACAAAATTTGATCAAATCTATTGCTTAAACATTCTAAGCAGAAAAACAGACAACAACCGTTTTCATAGGTATGAAATACAACAAATATTAAATTAATAAAATGCAATAAAAACCGCTGAAAGGCACAGCTTTTGTACACTATTTAAAGCAGGTATACTTATTTTATTGCTGCTTTTTATGTACAAATATTTTCAGTTTATACGCCTTGTTGTCATAAACGTGCTACTAACGGTATTTAGGAAAACAAAATGATAAAATAAATCCGTGAATAAAAGGAAAATTACTTAATTTTTTTAGTTTTAACAAAACTGTATATAAGCAGATGTAATATTGCATTGACTGAATGTCCTTAGATTAGATTAGACCTCATAAATAATAATAAATAAAGTTTTTAGTTTACATATTTTATTTTGTTAAATATAATTATTGCTTTTATAACTATTTGTTCATTTTAAAAATCTATTTGCTTAACGAATAGAATTTTTAAATTTCTATCCTGTGTAACTTTAAAAAAAAACCCTAACAAAAACGTAATATAATTCTTGAGTTATTAGTAAACTTGAGTTATTAGTAAACTTTTGTTGTGTTTTTAATAAATGAAAATAAGGCGAATTTTACGGGTTCTATTAAATTTATTTTCTGTTATATATTAAATAAACTTTCATAATTTCAAAGAAGTATGTATGTAAGCTAATTTAGACATTGACGACTTTTGATATTGTGTTTGATTTAAAAATTCTGATCTGATAACTCTGTTTTCCTCTCACTACACACGTTAAAATCTCTCTCTTGGTGTTTGTTGTGAGTATGAGTACGAATAAAGTAAAGCCAGCATCGCAAACATTTTACTTGGGTATGGTAGACACTTATACTCAAATGGAATGGGTATAGTAAATACTCGCACTTAAGAAATGCGGTGGCGATCACACCGCAACCGCATTTAAGATGAGTATACTTAGAGTATTAAAAACAGACACTCTTGCAGTTCTCTGTTATGTACCTCTGCCATTATTAAATTAAGATTTAAAAATAAAAATAAACTTAGATTTAAAATTTTTTTTATCCGAACGTGACTACATTAAATCCAACTTCTGATCGGGGTTTGCAAGACGCATCTAACCCCTTGAAATAACTCATTGGGCTAGTTCGGCAATCCATCACTGCGCTGAATCTGATGTGCAGCGCGTTCTAAACGCCAGGATTCATACTATCATACTCAATCGTACGATCTGTCAAAAATTTCATGTGTGCTCAAAAAGTATGATAGTGTGGATTAAAATTGTATGTGTGTGACAGAGTTTTTGACAGATCTGTACGATTTTATAATCTTTTGAAATAATTCATAAAATATTTTTCTCTAGCGATCAATGTTGATTATTTTAAGATGATGAGGAGAAAAAACAACAAAATATTAAAACCATATGTTTTTGCATCTTTTTTGTACACAAGTGTGGCACATACGACGCCATTTTGGAACGATTTTTAAAGTAGGACAGAATTCTGTCAGATTTTTGTGTGATTAAATCGTACGATTGTGTATGATAGTGAATCCTGGCCTTAAAATGCATCAGTTAGCATTATTGCAAATGTAGTGTATTCTAAAGGGCGGTTTACATGGTCACAGAAGTCTTACGACATGTCAAATTTTTGTGCAGAATAGTACCAATGGGGTCGTCTAAACAAAATATGTACGTAATCAATCTGTACAAATTGAAAGCAAATACGAATGAAAATTTGACAGTCATATGGCTCCCATTTTTTTTAAATCTGCATTTAATAATGGTACGGTTACATAACCACAGCGCCAGGGTATCCCACAAGTTTTCAGATATAAACAGTCTCTCCAGGAACTGCACATCTACCTATACCTTCGTATAGGAAGTGGTAAATCCTAAACAGGATATTAAAGTATTAATGAATAAATATTAATTTTTTTAATATTTCTTAAAACGATAGCATTTTTATAAAAGCCAGTTGAGAAAAAACGTGCGCGTTGCGTGTTTAATTATAACCTCACTTTTTTGAAAAAGGAAAATCTGCTCGCACACAGATGTTCCCCCTTCATTTTTCTGCAAACTGCTATTTTAGTTTTGGTGTGTTTTACCCTACCAATCGTATTATTTTTTATTTTATTTGAAAACACGATGGCAGTTTTGTAAAAGCCAGTAGAGAAAAAAAGTGTACATTGCGTCTTTAATTATAACCTCACCTTTTTGAAAAAGGAAAATCTGCTCACACACAGATGTTCCCCCTTCGAGATAAAGTAATAAACTGATGTTTAAGCATTTGAAGTTGTACACAAATGATAACTTCCTTTACAGCCATCCCTTTATTAGCACGTAAAGAGCAACATCTTACGTCAGGCTTTTACGCTGCAATGACATACCTACAGTAATGTTAGCTCATTTTTTTTAATCCCACTTGCGCTTTACGGGCTAATTTAGGGATGGCGGTTAGTCTGCGCATCAAGTGTCAGGATCACCTATTTTGCATCGGCATCGCAAACTAATCAGATGCAGCGAATAAGCCCATTGCTAATGACCCATTTTAATAAAGCAGATTTATTAGATGTATCGGACAAATTCTGTAGTGAAAAGAAGTGAAATTTGTGTTCCCATGAAATTTTCATTCCCCTCGAAGTGAAAATTGGAATCATGGATTTCACATTAAATTTTTTGTGACCTTTATTAGACATCTGTTTAAAATAAATAAGTTATCAGGGCACATTGAATGTAAATAAGAATAAGCGCAGTAAAACTCGTTAAATTGAAGTTAAAAAATAAATAAATAAAATTTTTAGAAACGAATTGACAATTTTAATACAAAAACTTGACATGTCCCCTTGAAGTTACTCGGGACATTACTTCTGACCCATTTTAACAAATAAAATTTTTGTGTTCAATTTTTTATATCCCCATTTTTCATTTAATGCCATTTAAAAAAAATCTTCCGAGATTGACAAGCAACAGATCTTTGTTTTGCAGCTTATCGAGCTAATGTCACACTACACTGTAGCAACTGATGGGCCTGTTCGTAAATGCATCACTGCACTGCATATGATGCGCAGTACGTTCGTAAATGCAAAAAGTGGCAGCACTGCAAATGTCGTCTGTTCGTAAATGCACCACTCCACTGAAGTATATTATGCGCAAATAAAAGCAAAAAACTAATCATAAAAATGGCCGATGCAATGAACGTCTTTTTCTGTTAAATAATTTTTATAGAATTAAATTTAGTTTTTTATTCTTTAATCTTCTTTTTTTTAGTATGTTACACAAATTTTTATCATTTTTATATCATCTAGTTGACAAATCGAGTTTATTATCAATTTTTCTATTTTCACAGTATTTCTTCGTTCGTTAATGCAAACACTAAAATGAGCAAAACAAAGCATACGCAACAGCTGATTAGCAGTGGCAGTGCAGAATAATCATATTATGCAGAGCACTGATGCATTTACGAACAGGCCCGATCTTAAATTAAAACAAGAGTGCTATATTCGGCTATGCCGAATCTTATATATCCTTCACCATCTATGTAAATCTAGTTTAGTAAAGTAATTTCAATCAAAAAAGCAAATGTTGTGGTGACAGATAATTTTACATAAAAATGTTATCGGCTCTTAATAGGTTAAGCATTTTTTTTTTTTTAATTTCCTTCAAGATGTCTTCAAAATAATATCCATATTGATATTTTAAAAAAATTTTAAATTCCAGTACCCGTAAATCGGAAATATGGGCGGACCGCCAATTTTTTCACTTGATCTTTTTTCTTATTTTTTTTTAATTCTCTACCACCCCATATATTAGTGTTTTTATTGGAGTTGCTTCATTGTTGCAAATGATATAAAAAAATTTAAGGTAGGCGTGGTGTTTTGCCTGCTGCCTCGAATGACATGGATCGACCATGCTGATTTCCAATAGCACCTCTTTCGACACTATATTAGATCGATTGACATGTTTACTTATTTGCCTCGGCAAACTCGATTTAACACTAACACGGACAGACGGACATCGCTCAATCGACTTCGCTATGCATAAGAATTCAGAATATATATATATTTTATGGGGTCGGAAATGGATATTGTAGAAATTACCAACGGGATGACAAACTTAGATACACCCTATTTCCACTTTTTGTGGTGAAGGGTACAAAACTGTGGCCGTAACTCCGAAACTAAGGTTTGCCGCCAAAATTTTTCATTTAACATTTTTTGCCTAAAATTGCATTTTGCACCCTGTAGGCAACTTTTTTATTTTGGAGCGTAAACTAGATTTAAGCCAAAAAGTTACTAACTGCCAGTCCCATGATCTCGCAATCGTTCGTTACATTTAAAACAAAAACAATTTTTTAGAATTTGTTTTTTTATGTAATTGTGCGAACGAAAGAACGATTGAGTTATCGTGGGACTGGCAGTAAATTTAAGCCTGAAAATTTGAAAAGTTACAATGCTTCTTTTGATAAACTGTTTAAAAAAGGGTTTTCAAGTTTACCAAGCATTGAATAAATACATCTTATGGATATGGATGATGATGATGATGATGGATGATGATAAATTAATTAAACACATAACTTCATGTACAAAAAGATAACATTTTACTAAACGTTTAAAATAATATTGGGATTATATAAGGAAAGAACTTAAATTAAAAAGCGAAACAAAATATTTACGAGTTCTTTTGAGCCAGTTTGACAATAACACTCTTGACTTCGGTATAATTCTGTAAGGCATATTCACCATTTTCACGGCCATGACCAGACATTTTGTAACCGCCGAAGGGAACTTGAGCGGCGAGGGAATTATAAGTATTGACCCATACAGTACCGGCTCGCAAGCCTTGCACAATATAATTGACCTTATCTATATCTTTGGAGAATACTGCGGCAGCCAAACCATAATCAGAATTATTAGCTCTTTCTATAACTTCATCTAGTTTTTTGAAGCGAATGATCTGTTGAACTGGTCCGAAAATTTCCTCACGTGCAATTGTCATATCATCCTTGACGTCGGCAAAAACTGTAGGTTCAACAAAATAGCCCGGCAAGCCATCGGGACGTTTGCCACCAGCTACCAATTTAGCACCTTGTTGTTTGCCTGTATTAATTAAACCCAAAATTTTATTCATTTGTTCCTCATCTACTTGAGGACCTTGTTCTACGTTCAAATCAAAGGGATTGCCCACAGAACGCTTTTTAGCTCTTTCAGCACTACGTTCAACAAACTCATCATAGATTTTATCCTCAACAAAAGTACGTGAACCAGCACAACAACACTGACCCATATTAAAAAACAAGCCGAAATGAGAGGTTTCTACAGCGTAATCCATATCGGTATCAGCTAAAACAATATTGGGACTTTTACCGCCCAGCTCCAAGGTGACGCGTTTTAAATTAGATGTGCCAGAAGCTTGTTGGATTAATTTACCCACCTCAGTTGAACCGGTGAAAGCCACTTTGTCAACATCCATATGATTGGATAAGGCAGCTCCAGCATCACCAAAACCGGGCAAAACATTGACAACGCCCTCAGGAAAGCCAGCTTCTTTAACTAACTGGGCAATATACAAAGCGGTCAAGCTGGTTTGTTCAGCAGGTTTCAAAATAATCACATTGCCAGTGGCCAAGGCGGGACCCAATTTCCAAGCCATCATAAGAACAGGGAAATTCCAGGGAATAATTTGAGCACAAACACCTACAGGTTCGTGGCGTGTGTAAGCCATAAAATCACCATCCATGGCAATAGTTTTTCCATGATTCTTATCCGCCCAGCCAGCAAAATAACGTAAGTTTTTAATAGCCATGGGTAAATCAACATTATAAGACATGGCGTATGGTTTACCATTGTCCAAAGTTTCCAAACTCTTTTAAAAATTCAAAATATATGTAATTATATAGCATTTTCCACAAAACTCTTAATTATTAAACTTACCGCCATGTAAACACGATCACGTTCCAATAAATCAGCCAAACGATTAATTAAATCACCTCGCCTTGAAGCATCCATACGGCGCCAAGGAGAGCCTAATCTATTTGATTGAAAACCATAACATTAATTGAAACCAGAAGAGAAATAATTTTAATTTTTGTTGTTATTATTTACATAAGAGATTACTTACTTAAATGCATCTCTTGCTGCCTTAACGGCCAAATCAACATCCTCTTTGCCAGCACACTGTATTTCAGCAATGGGCTTTGCAGTTGCCGGATTGATGGTCTCAAAGGTTTTTCCCGATTTACTTTTATACCACTCATTATTAATGAAAATCTAAAAAAAAGAATAAATGTTTGAAAAATTATGCTTTTCCTTTTATAAATTTTTAAAACGTCTTTTTTTAAATTGGAAAAATCTCTTAAAACATAAAAAACGCCAAATTTATAACAACGACAAAAAATGACAAAAGTGAAAATATCTCTTTAAAAACTAACTCACATATGTTAGCTTTAACCGTGATAAATGCAAATTTTTTTAAGAGTTACATACATATAATGTTATCTAGACTGATGTAGTTGCGACAATTGAGCCGTTATTTTGTAGATTTTTTTTCATATTCGAAACAAAACTGTGAAAAAGTTGACTGCTTAGGCATTTTCAAAGTTTCGAAAAAACCAGAATACCCTGAATAAAAGCACATTTACTACATCTAAACTTGTCTCTGAATGCCGGACATCCCTTAACAAGATGGCGGAGGTTTCGACAGTCACCCTTAAATAGGTGAGGAGACATGGGACCGTTTTAGGCAACCATGTTGCCGATGAATTGGCAAACAAGGGGACAATGCTTGACGAGAGTGCCATTGACACCTTCTGTGGCACACCCCTCTCGCTTGCGGACAGTGCATCGACGCTGCTTCCTACGAGCTAGCCCAGATCAGATGGTCTAACGAGTAATAATCTGGCCCTCTTTGGATCGGGTCAGGGCGGCTGCACTACTGCAGTTACCGAGGGTTCGACTGCGGGACTTGGAGGCTGTGGTCACCGGGCACTGTCTATTTGGGACCCATGCTGGGAGAATGGGTCTCCCATTTAACGACTTCTGCAGAAGTTGTCAGGACGAGGAGGAACAGGAGACGGTGGAACACCACCTCTGTCAGTGCTCCGCGCTGGGATGTATACGGCTGATATAAGGGGGCCTATCTGATATATCGTCAATGGGATTCTTCTCTGCATATTTTCTTCTCCGTATTCACACCCGCGGTTCTTTCTGTCTTTCTCTTCTCCTTATCATTTCTTTTTCCATATCCTGCCTTAATCTTCTCTCTCTTTCTTCTTCTATCTCCCTTCTGACAGCAGGTAATACAAAGGGACCAATCAATGAACCCAAGTGGGCTGCATACACGACTGCCTGCCTGCCCTAACCTAACCTAAAGCACGTTTGAACTCTTATATTTAATGTTTCATAATATATGTAGGTATTATTTTTATTTATAATTTTCGGTAAAAACCGTCGTCTCTGGCTGTGTACTTCGTACGTTTGGCGAGCGCTTTCCATGTGATAACATCATTTTCAAGCCACGTGTTTATTAATTTTTTGTCCGTTTAAATGGTATTATGCAGGTAGATTGCCTGATATTTGTCCTGTTTATTGGGGTAAACAGTTTAATATTTGTGTCTTTTATTATTGGATAGGTAAGTGTGACCGTCTGTCGGTGGTTTTCGTTTGCAAGAGTGTTTTAGTAATTTTAGTGGTGTAAAAATCGTGTCAGAGGTTGTGTTTACCTGTTCATTAATAATATTTTTGTTAAACGTTCGTGTTTTGTAAATTTCCATGTTTTCAAGAATGTCTAGTCTTCGTCCTTTTTTACTTGGGTGTACTGTCATACATTCGTCTATTTCCCTTGGTTCGTATCCACGTGTGTTAAGGTGTATTGCGAAATTGGAGTCTTCCCTTTTTCTTTTGTATGATCGTATGTGTTCTGTAAACCTTGTTTTTAATGTTCGTCCAGTTTGTCCGATGTATGTATGGTTGCAGGTGCAAGTAAGCCTGTATACTCCGCTGGTGCTAAATTTATCGGTTGTTTCTGTTGAGGTTTAAGATTGTTGCGTAGAGTGTTGGTCGATTTTAATGTTGTGTGTAAACCTTCTTTTCGGAAAAGGTTAGTTAATCTATATATTTCTGGTACTGTGTAAGTAAAGATGTGTCGTCGTGTTGTATGGATGGTTTCTTTGTCTTCTTTCTTCTTGTTTTTGTTGTTGTATTGTCTGAGTAGTTTGTCGATGGTTGTAACCGTTATTTTTAGCTATAGTGTAAATTGTATCGAGTTCTTTGTTGTATTTATCTATTTTAATTCTGTGAATCATATGTCTAAATGCTGCGAGTTTATGTTGAGTAGGATGGTTTGAGGAGCTGTGGATAGTTGTTTCTGTCATGGTTGGTGTTGTAACTGCTTATAGAAACTTCCCTTAAAGTAAATCTGGCAACACCAAACGATAATGTAAAGTTCTGTTTTGCTCTTTTTCCATTGTGTTTGTGATTTTGTTATGTATTATGTTTTGGGTTGTGCTCTAGGTGTAGGGGATCATGGGTTCATGTTCATGTATATGTATAACTTTCCGTCAGTAAACGTTATGCAGCGTTTTAGTAGGCTTTGTATTTCCCTTTGAAATGAATCGGTGGGGTCATTCTTGAATTTTGTGCATTTTGCTTGTTGTATGAATTGTTCTGTTTTCTCTATATAGTCTTTCTTGTGCATTATTATAGTTGTGTTCCCTTTGTCTGCTTTAGTAAGTAATAGATTATTATTTCGAAGTTTTGCTTTTATCTGTCTAGTAGTTTTTTCTTCGTCAGGATTAGTTTTAGTTGCAGTGTGTTCTTTTATTGTTTTTTCAAGATAGCCGATATACTTGACGAACAAAAAACTACTAGACCAAGAACGTAACTTTTTTTTAAATAAATTAAAAGATTAATAATAATATTCCGTCGACTTCCGTGCGAGCATCTGACAGAAATTTTGAGAGAATTATAAACGAGTGGTTAAATGGCGATTTTAGTGAAGATTCTGACTTTGAATCTGTTCAGTGCAGCGATCATGAAACTGCTTCGGAGCAATCAATTGTTGATAACCAAATTGGTGAAAATTTATTTAGTAATCAAGGTAATCTGGTAGAATTTTCTGAAGAGCCAGATGTAGAAATTCAGGGAAAAGAGAAAGGCTTCTATTATGGGAAAAAACGCTTCAAATGGGCAAAGGTTGGTAATAATAGGTCTGTTAGAACACCTGCGCATAACATATTGCGGATTTCAGTTCGTAAAAATCAATATATCACAGCCAATTTATCATCACTCGATATATTTCAAAGCCTTATAGACGAAGATATTTTGAATATCGTTTTAAAATGGACAAATGATAAATTGTCGGAAATAATAAATAAGTATAGTAATTCTAATCGAGTTGAGCTTCAAGAAATTGATATAACTGAGTTGAAAGCGTTCGTTGGTTTACTTCTATACTCAGCTGTATTCAAATCAAATCATGAAGATTCAAAATTACTTTTTGCCACGGATGGAACTGGTAGAGAAATTTTTAGAGCAGTGATGTCCCAACAGCGCTTTCTTACTATATTGCTCTCATTGCGGTTTGATGGCTTTCGGGTGAGAAGAATGCAGGAATCCCCAATTCACGCTATAAGTGAAATATTTCAAAAGTTCATAGATAACTCAATGCAGGTTCATATGTTTGGTAACGGCGCAGATGGTGTGGGACTTAGTCTGGAGGAAAAAAGACTACTGAAACCATCACAATCAGTGATCCGCCTTGCAAGACCAATATACAATTCTAATATATGTATTATTGCTGACAATTGGTTTTCTTCAATGGAATTAGCGAAATCTCTTAAAAACTATAACTTGACATATGTTGGAACTCTAAAGAAAAATAAACGAGAAATACCTCCCCAATTTTTACCAAACAAGAATCGAAATGAAAAAAGCAGTCTGTATGGTTTTACAAAAGAAGAAACTCCTCTTTCATATGTTCCAAAAAAGAATAAGGCTGTGATACTGCTTTCGACCATGCATCATTCTGCTGAAATAGATTTTACTAATGAGCTTCCAGAAGTAATATTATGTTACAACTGTTATAAAGGCGGCGTTGACACATTGGATGGATGCATTGTGTTCAAAAATGACTTGTGCTCGAAGAACAAGACGTTGGCCGTGTGCTATATTTTTTAGGATGTTCGACATAGCTGCAGCTAATTCCTACATTTTATATAATAATAAAAGCACTATGCGGTCTGATTTTGTAAAAGATATTGCAAAAGAATTAGTTTTGCCCCACATCAGGAAACGCGTTACAAATACGCATATCAATTTGGAGTTGCGAATGTATATGGAAATGATTTTGGGAACAACTTCAAACACAAAATTTCAAGCAGACCAAAACGTACAAAGTCTAGACCGTAACAAAAGAAAATTATGTTATATGTGCCCATCGAAAATACACAGAAAAACCCTTCACCTTTGCAATGCATGCAAAAGACCTTTATGCCTTCAATGTAGTGCTAATATTTGTAAAAATTGTCAAAGTAACGTCTAAATTACAAAGACTGCTATGAATTTATTTAATTTTTTAATTTTAATTTTTTGTATTGAACTTTATTGGTACTCAAAAACTGAATGCTTTAAAATAAGCCTTGCAAATTTTATGATCTCAAAGTTTATCATTAAGATGTTAATTTTATCTGATAATTTAATATTTAATTTAAGAAAAAAATATGTTTTTGTTTTATTATTATTAAAAAAAAAATTAATTTTGTTAAGTTTTCAAAAAACATCACCTCTAAAAGAGGTGTGTTATAAAACGAAAAAAAAAACTCGTTTTTGTTAAGACAAATAAAACTGAAATATGTTTATAAATTCGTTCTATAATTAACTAATTGATATTTCTTTTTTTCCATTAATTAATAATTTAGCAGTGTCCCATGGACCAACCTCCCCATTTATGTAACTTTTATTAACCTCAACAGTTAAGGGTTAAAGTTAGGCCATTAATTATTAAAACGTCATAGATTCGTTGCAAAAAAAAATATTTAAAAATAATAAAACTACATACTTCACCATCGGAAGCAAAATATTGATATTCGCAAATATTTGCTTTTCCATTTTTAATACAAAAGAATCTTATTTTAAAGTTCGTTACAGTGCACTTTTTTAAGTTCACAGAAATAATTAAAAACAAAAATAGATTTCAAAAGTAAATATACACACACATACTGTCCATATTCAAGATTGTGAAAGCCCTCTGTTTGTATAGGGTAATTATTTTGAAGTGTATTTCTGTTTCTCTTCTTTCCTATGTAATAAAATTTAAGCGAAGTCCATTACCATTTAGTTTTATCATCCGCTTGAAGAGCAAGAGGCAAAACTTATTTATAATTTTGTTTTCAAAACTCACTTTTCGTCTTTCGATTTTAAGTAGTTTGGTTGATTGTCGAACTGAGAAAGCAATTTAAGCCATATTTACAATATTTTATTTTTCTAACTGTAAAGCTAATCGATGTCGACTTTCATTTTATGGAATTTCATTTTTCTATGGCAACTGATCATCAGCGTCAATGTTGAAAGAATATCGTCTAAATACCGCAGAAGTTACGCCCAATAAGAATAAATAACGAGGTGGGTGTAAATGGTTAAAATCTATGTACGAACATTTAAAAAAATTAAAATTTATCAGGCCTGTTCTGAAATCCACACGAAATTTTCACTTCAAATTTTTCAAAGCATTATTTTTGTAAAAAGTAATTTTATAGCTACAATGCTTTAAAAAATTTGAAGTGACAATTTCGTGTGGAATTCAGAACATGCCTGTATATTTCTGTTCTAAAATATAAAAAACAACACACACTTATTTTTGCTTAAATAAAACAAAACATTTAAATAAGGAAGTGTCCTTGGACCAACTTTATACATTATATTTACATGTGATATGCCAACAAGCAATGAAGTAACTATGGCAACCTATAATGATGTTACAGTGTTTTTGGCATCAAGTAAATCGGAAATAGAAGCTTCCAGGCCTGTTCAGGAGCAACTTAATAACCTTGATACCTGGTTAAATAAATGAAACATAAAAGTAAATCCACAAAAGTCTTCACATGTGACTTTTAGTTCAAGACGTAGACGTCCTACACTATATTTAGGTAATTCACCTATCCCGAGAAAATCCACCGTAAAATATTTGGGCTAGATAGAAGACTTACATTGATACACCATGTTAAAGCCAAAAGAAAACAACTTGATACATAATTAAAAAGATTATAATGGCTAATTGGTCCAAGATTTGAGTTAAGCTTAGAAAATAAGATTATTTTATACAAAACTGTATTGAAACCCGTGTGGACGCCGTAATTCAACTCTGGAGAACAACGGGTGAGTCAAATGTTGAGATTCTTTAGAGGTTTCCAATGCTCCTTGTTGTTTGTGACAAACAAAACTCTTCATAACGTTACGTAGAAAGACTTAGTAATCACGTAAATGTTTTATATCTCCCATTTAGGAAATAGTTATAGGCAACTTTATTTTAACTATATATTAAATTACCCTGCAAACATTATTGAGATTTTTGGCGATGGTTTGTTTGGCGATGATTACGCGATTCTGCTCAGGGAATACAAATCGCTAACCATCGCCTATGCCTTACAACTAAGCGATGAATACGCGAACGTACACAAGTAACTCATTTTTTGTTCTAAAAGCATTTAAATCTGAAAACAATTTTGATTACGTTTACAATATGAATCGCGTGTCATCGCCTATGCCTTACAACTCAGCGATAAATACGCGAGCGTATACCGGTAACGGCAAATATTTCTAATAACGTATTTTTGCATTCTTTATCCATTTGAGTTGAGTCATCTGTGTTTTTTCATAACTCTCGATGGAATTTTTTATTTTTTGTTGTTTTCTAAAGGTAACGGGAAAATAAATATTTTGTTCCAAGAGCAATTAGCAAAATTTTTATTTCAGTTGGACAAATGCTTGGAAAAGAAATGAACTAACAAATAAAAGCGTGAATGCATTATAAATATGAAAAAATAAATATATTTTGTCATCCTCATTTTCTTTCAAATCTGTATTTGCGAATCACCTGCGGATCTTTATCTGTGATTTGCCTGCGAGTCGTTAATTGTGAGTCGCCGGCTAGTCGTTATTTGTGTTTCGTCTACAAGTCGTTAATTGCGAATCGCCGACGGATCTCTATTTGTGATTCGCCTGCGAGAGGCACACAAGCCAGCGTTTTAGCGAATCGCTTGAAGGTAATTTTTGGCTCGCACGTGATTAATCGCCGCGATTGTAGACAACTTTTTGGCGATTCGCGGACGAAGATTCGGCGATTGAAAATGTTTGCAGGGTATAGTAATAATAACTATGTAATATTTAGTTAACTTATCTTAACTTTTGTATTTTTTTATGGTTTTTGTTTTAATAAGAAACAAGAACTTGAGTTATTGGAAAAAAAAAGGAAAAAAAATTTACTTAAATTTTACTTTGCTCGAAAACATAAAAACATCATATTACATTGCCATAAAGAATAAAAACTAAGAAACAGGTTTATTTAAAAAAATACATACACAAAAAACGTTTAGTATTTTTGCTACAAAAAAACTAATAAAAAATTAGCCTTTATTTTTGCTCAAGAAGTTAATATCAAAAATCTAAAAGCATAAAAGATTTAATTCAAAACGATTGAACTGGTGGTATGATTGATCACGTTGTCTTATATTTTCTTGAAAAAACAAAAACAACTTTTATTTTCACTTCTTCAAGTTTATTTTTTTAATTTAAAACCCAAACGTCTGAAATGCGACCCAGTAATGCATTTAAAATAAACAAACAGTTAATAAACAAACAGCTACTAGCAATATTGCCTCTGCTCGTTATCAGTAAAGTATTTTAACAAAGTTATCAAATGAACTGAAAAGACAATCTAAACGATTCTGTGATTAAGTGTTCTTTACCTATTCTTTAGTTCTAATGTAAAAGCAAACAACGGAATGAAATGGAGAATATAGTTATTCAAATCAACCTTACGAGCAACACCGTGTTCGATTATTAGTCACATGTTATAACGCCATAGCCATATTAATGCTAATTATACTAACATTGACCAGATTCGTTAAAAAAATGTAGTGAACAATCGAACCTTTCTATGAAACCCTAAAAATAAAAGCGACCGCTTATTTTTGTACTTTACGTTTTTACTCTTTTTTCGATTCTCTATCACCCTGGATTCCTTTTTGAAAATTAGAGTAGCTTCACAAAACTGGATTTAAGCCGAACTATATTCTGGCAAAAACCGTCAACATTTAGTCGAAAATCGACAAATCTGGCAATACTAACTTTACGCCTGATAACGTACTTGTTGCTGTGACTTTCACATACCAGTTGTTATTGCCGGAATAAATTCCAAACAAGGAAACAGAAATTGTTTAATTAGATTAGCTTTTTATTTGCCAAAATAAATACATAAAAGCAACAATAAGTTATCACTTGTTTGCTGCCATATCACAATCACTTATTATTTTCGGATAACTCAGATTTGTCACAGAAAGGCAACAAAAAAACTCTAGGCCGGTACAGGTACTGGAGCAAAAAGCCTGACGGTTCGACAGCTCTAAAGGAACTGTATTGATATTTAAACTATATTAGTGTCATTAAAAGAAATATGAATAATATCATTAACCACTGTTTGTTGATATTAAAATTACACTATATCTACATACATACGAACACAATGCATTAGAATATGGTTGCACAATATAACTTACTCCGGTATAAAGAATATCAGGATTAGTTTTTGGTTCCGGCATGGAAGAAAAATTTGCAGTATCAGCCGCTGTGTTCTGTAAATTTGCCAAGATTCTTCCACAATTTTTAAAAATTCTTGTGTTTTTTGTTATGCGCAGCATTTTTCTAATTAAAATGTATTTTTAAAGCAGCAATTGTATTTATTCGTCAAATGTATTTCGAACAACTGTTTTCATTGGAATGCCAAAAACAATTTAAAGCATTCGTTTAAATTGACAACTGTAAAAGCTAAAAAGCTTTTGTAAGAGAAAAGCTTTTTTAATGTACCCCTTCAAGGCGAATCAATTACCAGGTGGCAGCGTAGGCGAATTAATTAATTTTCGCCGTGTACACTACTGTCAAACTCCATATATAAAAAATCTGTTTACAATTTTTTTTATATGAAGTTTGACATTCGTTTCTACCAGCAAAAAATAATAAATTCTCTAACGCTGTCACCTGATAATTGATTCGCCTTGTTATATATGAAGTTTTCATTCGTTTCTACCAGCAAAAAATAATAAATTCTGTAACGCTGCCACCTGGTAATTGATTCGCCTTGTACCCCTTCATTGTTCGAATCAAGGCGAATCAATTGCCGTAAACGCTAAATGTCAAACTCCATATATAAAAAATATGTATATTTTTTATATGGTGTTTGACATTTAACGTTTGTGACGAAAATTAATGAATTCGCCATTGCGACCACTTTGTATTCTTTCGCCCCTTTCACCATGACCAGGTGGTCGCGATTGCAAATTCCTTCATTTTCGCCGAAACCCTAAATGTCAAACACCATATAAAAAAAATTATACATACTTTGGCCCCTTTCACATTAGGCAAGTTTGCTTGCGCAAGTCTTGTGTTTGTTGGTGTGAGAGGAAAGGTCGGTTTGAAGGGGAAAGACTTGCCGAGATTTGAGTACCGACTTGCTTGTACTTGGCAATTCTGCTTCTGCTGTCATTCTTGACTTGGATTATTTATTAGTTTTTTACATTGTCTTTTATTTCTTCTTCAGCGTGTTGTTAAACTACATTCCAAAACATGAAGAAATTTATGGTTTACAAAAACGTCAACAAATTAAGAAAATTCGAGCATAAGAAAATTAAACTTGCTCAACAAAGATGCCGAATGTGAACATAAAAGCAAGTTCAAGAGAAAATAAACAAAAGTGAAAATTATAGTTGCGCAAGTAAACTTGCCTAATCTGAAAGGGGCCTTTGTATATATAGAGTATGACATTTAGCGTTTACAGCTAATATGAATGAATTTGCCATCACTACACCAAGGCGCATTCATAACAGGTACACTCACGACGAAAAAAATACAACACTGCGTGTACATTTTGTTTTTGTACAAATAGTTTTCGGCCGTTAAAAGCAAAGGAGATTATAACTTTTGACAATCGAAGAATATATTTCATTCGCCTTGCTATAAAATTTATCAAGAAAAAACTTTAAAATTAAATCCAAATATTTACACATATGTTTTAAATTTTGTTTAAATGTAAAATCCCACAATTTTGTAAGTAATTTGTTGTTTTCATTGCAAAAAATTTATTGTAATAATTGTTTTTATTATTTAAATAGACGATCCCTTAAAAAAGTAGACAAAAGATCTACGAAACGTCGGGAAAAATTGTAAATAAAAGGCATTTTTATTTATAACAAAAAAATTCAGGTCTAAACAACAAGATGTTAAAAAACTAAAAACCAACAACAAAGTAAGTGGCCAAATGAATATACAAAATTAAAATTAAACATTATGCCATAAAATTTCACAAAAAATGAAAAACGTATCAGAAAATTTTACATTAATCAAAAACTTTAAAATTAATTAAAAAATTACACTAAAATTTTACGAAAAAAAAATAGTTTATTATTAAAAAAATAAAGTTTTTTAAATGAATAGAAATTATTTTGGCTTCATTTCATTTCATTTATTTTTTTTTTTTTTAATTTTTAAAGTTTTTTAATTATTTTAAAGAAATTAATAACCATTTTCTATGGACATTTTACAAACTTGCTTTACTTAAAAAGTAATAAAATTAAAATGTTAAAAAAGTCAATCAAATACACAAGCACATGTATTTGATTTTGATTTTAGGTTTTTTAAGAATCAGAAATTCAGAACAAGTTTCTGACAAAAATATAAAATTCGATAAATACATACTTATAAAAATTAAAACTTTCGTAGTCTAAAATTTACCAGAGCGCCAGAAAATTTAAAAATCGCTGAAAACTGTTAAAAATTTATAAACGAAAATTGCTTCTATTTCTTGTATTCAAAAAATGTTAAAAGATTTAAATAAAATTTAATTTTTATTTAATATTTAAACACTAAACGAGTAATTATATGTTCTCACATTTCAAAACACAATCATTTTTGTTTATGTTGTTGTTAAAATTCTAAATTAATTTTAACAAGAGTTTTTTATTTGGCTATGCCGAATCTTATTTACCCTGCACCATCTATGTAAATCTAGTTTAGTAAAGTAACTACAATCAAAAAAGCAAATATTGGGGCGACAGAGAATTAAAAAATAAAAAAAATTTGGTATTGCATATATATTGTTTTTCATATAAATGTCATCGGTTCTTAATGGGTTAAGTAATTGTAAAAACAAAATTACATAAGGTTTTTGTCAAGGCAAATTGATAACAGGTATACTCACGGCGAAAATTTTTTGCCTTCTTCGAGTGTCAAAAGTTAAAATCTCCTTTGATTTTGACAGCCGAAAACTATTTGTACAAAAACAAAATGTACATGTTTCTATCGCAGTGTTGTATTTATTTTCGCCGTGAGTATACCTGTTATCAATTTGCCTTGGGTTTTTGTTATTGTAGCCATCTGATATTTAATTCGCCTTGTGTTAAGCTTTATATTGATATATATCTACATATGTATGTAGATAAATACATATACTTTTCTAATTCCTAATCAACATTCAGTTTCCTAAATGAACCTTCTATTCCAAATATACTTTCAAAATCAATTGGCTTACCCAGCCTTAAGTTTTCATCAGTGCCATATTTAGTTTCACTTTCTCTTAAAAAACTCCTAAATTCAAAAAACTTCTTTTCAAAATCAATAATTATGTCCGGTATAGAGCCATTTTCACCACCATATTCCTTTGGAAAATATTTCAAGGGTACAGTTTCATAAACATTATCATAATTCGTGCCATAAATAACAGTCTATAATGAAAATTGGAAGTTTTTCATAGAAATATTTAAATATTGCTATTTTAAGAAAGAAAAACTTACACGTGCTACTTGTTTCTCTGGCAGAAACGGTTTGACCAGATTATAAAAACCCTCAAATATTGATGGAGCATTAATGGCAATAAATTTTTTTGGCCTTATTGGCAGTGCTTCTTCTGAAAACACGGTAAACTTTTTTAACATACTTAAATCTATGTTAAAAAAATGTTCCTTTGTCCAGTTGGCCAAATCCGTTATGTGCAAGCAGCCACTAACAATAGCATTGTCATCTTCTAATAGTGAAATTTCATAGGCAGCTTGATATACACGCATGATTTCTAAAAAGTCATATTTTCTTGGATCATAGCAACCACTACGTATCAAAATTATGCGGGGACCATTACCATTTATAGGGTTGGGTAATGCTACTGCTACTCCCAATCTTATATATTCTCTTATTGTCTCATCGTCCATGCCTTTAAGCGTAAATAGCTCAGGATACTTAGTGCGTAATGTGTAAAATTTATCTATTTTAGATTTTGCCCTTTCTATACTGTATTTACAGCCGCGTAAAAATGCCACCAAGAATTGATCATCTGTAAAAGCTCTTAAATGTGGTTGTTGTTGTATCCATACTTTTAGTGTTTCTATGTCCACATCTATGCGAGAGGGATCTTCATTAAGTTCTTCGATAGATACTTTTTGTAAAGCTGGTGATAAAGAACGTAATTTGGACATGTTTGTTCAAAATGGTTTCGTTTAAAATTGACTAGGAAACTGGTAAGAGCTTTCTTTTTTGCAAATTACTATCGATTAATTGATAAAAATGGTTGATAAGATTATGTCGAAAGCAAACATATGTATGTATACATTTTGGTTATCGTTAAAAAAGTAACGAATTTTTGAACATACATATTTTATCGATAAAAAAGTTTAAAAACTGTTTATATACCCTCGTTAAGAACACAACAATATTCCAGATATTTGCTAAAAATACGAAATTTTAAAATATATTATATATAATATATATCTTAAGTTCTTAAATGCATATGCTTTTATACAATGACGCACCAAGCAAACAAAGAAAGCAAAGAAAAACATCAAATCCTTAAATTTTTACATCTAATATACATTATAAATCTCTTTGTAAGTTGTTTTGTTTGTGCGTACGTCAATCACGGCTAAGCGACTAAACGGATTTTAATGAAATTTAAAATACCGGGGGATATATATCCTCAATATAAAGGACTAGGACCATTTACAGCAATAATTTTATTCTAATTACGTTTAAATTTTAAGCTGCTTTTAGTTTCTGTGAAGAAGTGATTGATAATTATTTATCTATATGCAAGCAGATGGCTCTTCTTTTTAATGTTACGTTAAATATGCTATACTATATGCTATACTATACTATATACTATACTATATGCTATACTATACTATAGCAGCTATAGAATAAACGTCTTATAATTGTTTTTCTGTATGCAATCAAATGGCCCTTCTGTTTGCGCTTACTTTAAAAATACTAACAGAAAGTTCGTACTATAGACTTTAATCATTTCACGATTAATTGTTTTAATAGTCTCAAATAATAATGATAATTTGTGGATTAAATAAAAAAAAAATTAAATAAAAATAAAAATACTGGAACTATTAAAGTAAAATGTTTAATTGCATTTCTTAAGCGGTCTATCCAGGATCAAAAGGCTGGCTGTCTAGTTCGTGTACGTGTGCTGCGCGCTTTTTGATGTACACATATTGAATGACCAGCCAAAAAATCATTTTTACTTTGATTTCGTGCCGTCAACATCGCACTTGGACTATTACGAAAATGGCACTAGCGAAAGAACATTTAATGGCTTAAAAAAAATAACACAAAATTCATTATTATTTATTTATTTGCCACGAATACTTACTTTAAATGTTGTTATGTAATAATCAGCACCAGCTCCACTTTTTTCCAAATTGTTTTTTCTTTTTAATTCCCGCTTAAAATTCGTGCGCAGCACATTTATTCTTCTTTTCACATCTTGATTGTTTTCCTTCGGATGATGTTTTTGGTAGAATTCCAACAAAATGGTATATTGTTCTTCTTTTATATTACGATCGCTATACTCTGCACTTCTTATGTCCCAAAGTGAAAGCAATGAGTGGCAAATTTCGATAAATTCCAAGAGTTCTTTTTTTTCTTCCGACATTTTTGGCAACCGAACAACTTGCAATCTCATTTAAATTGAAAAATTTTTACGTGATTGAAGAACTAACACAATACACACAACAAAAGGTGACATCTAGCATGCCAAAAATTTAATTTGGATTTTTCATCAATTATCGTCTGTGTAACACATTTTAATACGCTTTCACAATTACTATCATAATGCTGGTCGTATATTTTGATCGTGAATAGACCGCTTTCGAGTTATTTTAAAGCTATGTATATTTAAAGATTTGCTTTTTCCCTATTTCCAGAGGAAAAGTAACTGTATTGCCTGTAGAAGGAAAAAAGTCACATTCACGTTATATAACTTAGACGGCAATTAAAACATGATATTATTGTATCACATTCTGTACTTTTTAACCAAAGACTTATTATATGGGGTCAGTGATGACAGAAAAATAGAAAAATCTTTATTATCCAAAAATTTTTGGATGATATAATTAAACTATACATTTTAAGTTTGCGCCAACAAGTAAAAAATTAATTATTTTCTATAAAAATTTTAAAATATTTGACACCTTTCTAATAATAATGTTCTGAAGGTTTAATATGTTTTAAATTATCAGTACCCAAATTTTTAATTATACCACGAACATTTATAAACTAAAAAATGATCTTGAGTATATAAAATAACTTTTAATGTGGCCTTGGAAAATATACTTACGTTTGCAGATGTACAATTTAATGCAAAGTTGGAAACACTGACTCACTATCCGCTTAAGAAATTTTTTAGATTATGTGCAGAAACTCTTCCGCTGTAAATTTTTTTTATTTATTTAAAATATTTATTAAAGTCTTTGTGGCGGAGTTTTCTAAACTCGTTATCTAAATTTTGTATTTCACTGTCTTCAATTAAGTTTGGAAAGCTTTTTTAAGATTGCATCTGCAATCAGTGTAAAAGGTAACATAATTATCATTTGATTTAATTCTGCATTAACTGTGTATCGAAAATATTAGTTTTTAAAAATATACCTAAGTAAACGTCATCAATATTTACATATATATCCATCATCGGCATTGATAAAATTTTTAGTTTTAGATTATTAATTTACAAGAAAATTTTTTCACATTTGCAAATATGTTTAATAAATTTTCACAAGTTGCAATATTAGGTGTCAAGCCACTAAATCAAAAAATCTTAATTAATTTTCAAAAAAAAAATCTTTTCTTCGTGCTTTTTACTATTATCCCGATTAATTATTTAAATCACCGATATTGATTATTGAGGGTGAAAGCACGTCTCGATGGCATACACCAATTCCTTCTAATGGTACGTAAATGTAAATTTCTTTAGCTTTTCCACAATAGTACAAGTTATTTTGAACTCTAGTTGTAATTCTTTTTCTACTTCTTCTTTGGGATATGTATAAATTTTTTATTTTAGATGGTAAACTACAAATAAAAAAAATATTTTCATTCGTTAAACTAATGACTTTGTATGTCATTGGTCTAGACAATATTATGTTTATTCTCTGTGAGGTAGAAATAAATATTATTATTTTAACATTTATAACTTTAACGAACATTACTATTTTATTAAATATATACAGTATATATAATATGCAATATACATACAAGCTAATTTATAGCAAGATGCAGAAGTATTCGTATTTAGAAATCTATTATATTTTGTAAACACATTTGGGACGAATGACGAATTTTTCGTTGCGAATATTCGCCGTCAAAATTAAACATATTTGTATACATTAAGAAGCTCACAAGAGTGCCAAACGAAATTAATCGTGCGTAAAGTTTATTGCTATTTTTTACGTCGCACTTCAGGCATCAATACCTACTTAGTTCGCAACCGTGCTACATTCTTTAGGAAAGGGATAGATGAGAGAGAAGAAAGGTGGTAAAGGGAGATAGATATAGCCATTTTATTAATTATTTTACTTCGCCGGCGAATATGCTATAGAGAAGTACCGACGAAGGAGGCTGCATGTTTTAATTTTAGATCTGAACTAGATGAACCCGGTGTGCTTCGCTACCCACCTCGTTATGAATTAAAATTAAAAGTATTGCGAAAATTTAATGAGGATTGGTCCAGTAGTTAAGACTATATTACGACTTTTAATTTTTCTAAAAAGGGGCCGGGTCCCACCCACTTTTCTCCTGGTACGTATTCCTAATTATGCCAATACCATATGTACCAAATATCGTCGACGTAGGTCAAAAAATGGCCAAAATATGGCGATTTAAATTTTTGGGTTATATGGGCGGTGCCACGCCCCTTTGTCCAATTAAAACTTCATATAGCCTATTATTCCTTCCAGAGTCACAGTAACATGCTGTAAAAATTTCAGGAAGATCAGTCCAAGGGTTTGGCCTCCTATAAAGCACAAACAGACAGACATTCATTTTTATATATATATAGATATGTATATATACCATTAAACAGAAAAAAAAACATTTTTATTTTTTGAATACCGCAAGGATTGAACCCAGGGCAGCTGCTTTGTAGTCAACGTGTTTACCACTTAGACTACGGCGTAGAGTGACCGTTTTTGTTTTAATTAAAAAAATTTTTTTTTCTTTTTACTTATAATTTTGTTTTTTTTTTTTAATATATACACTATTTTATAAAAAATATTTAATTTTTATTCCTGTTTAATTATAAATAATTTTTTCCTTCTAAATAGATTTTCAGTAGTCGAATTTATGCAATGTCTTATAACAATTTTATTTTAAATGTCAAAGTACATTCATATATGTACATACATATGTATGTATACACTGGATGACATACCCAAGTGTTAGAATATTACTTCACTTGTACTTTATTGACTTTTGTTAAAAAGATTAAATAACTTTTCTTTTATAAAATATGGCACAGTTCGATTTTGTGCACTGATAGACTGACGAATTCATAATTTCTGTTTGATACAATATAATAAAAGTGTATGATATATACATACATACATATTTACTTTGCAAAGACCCAAAAATAATTCTTAATAGATTATATTAAAAATATTTGAATTTCTACTAATGAAACAACTAACACAGTAAGTAAAAAGCTCCAACTATTTTGATAGTAGCGTTTAATATAAAAATAACAAAGATAGTTATATAGAGTATACGATGTGTTATACAAACATAGATTGTGAGCATTCCTGTACACCCAAACGTGCCGCAGTTAGTATAGAAACAAACACTAAAAGGTTTTAATCACTCAATAGTCAGTTATACATCTGTTAGACAAGGTGTAAGTTGTGCATTTATAAATAAAAAATAATATATTTAGAACAAAATATTAATTATAAAATTTCTATGTATGTGGTGTAAAATTTAGATATTAAAACAAAAGTGTGAAAGTTAAAAAGTTAAATTAAATAAAAAAAAAAAAACAAGCACGAATTTGAAATATTGATAAGTTCAAAATGGTTAACACCTGCTTGATAGAAAACAATTACAAACAGTACCATATAAAATTAAATTAAAGAACTAAAGCGTTTATATTGCAATTACAAATATTAAAAAACACAACTGAATGTTGCTGTTATCTCTTTCTGCTAAAGTGATCTAAAGCAGCCCATACGTTATAGAATAAATTTAAATATTTTATTATTATTGCCGCTTGCTTTTTAATATTTTATAAGTGCGATTTTGTGGTTTCAATTAAAAACAAGTAAGAGTTCTATATTCGGCTATGCCGAGTCTTATATACCCTTCACCATTAATCTAAATCTAGCTTAGCGAAGTAACTCCAATCAGAAAGACTAATATTGGGGTGAAAGAGAGTTAAAAAATATGAGCAAAAATTAAGTATTATATATAATTTTACATACGAGGGCTGCTCTATATATTTCTGGCCTAATAATGAAAATGCGAATATTAATAATCAAAAATGGTTTTATTGTTTTTCAAAGTATTCTCCAGCATGATTTATACACTTTTGCATGCGCTCAAACAAGTTGTCGAAGCACTTTTTCCACTCCGATTGAGACACCTCTAAAACATGGTTTTTAAACACTTCAACAGCTTCTTCTGGCGACGAAAATCGTTGAGCACGCATTTTTTTCTTAATGTGCGGAAACAAGAAGAAGTCATTAGGTGCCAAGTCAGGGCTGTACGGCGGATGACCCATTAATTCGACGTTTTGGCCGGTCAAAAACGCTCTGGTTTGAGCCGATGTGTGAGAGCTCGCATTGTCATGGTGAACAATGATTCGTCTTCTCTTGTTGGTTTTTCGAATTTCTCCGATGACTTCAGGCAAACAAATTGTAGTGTACCACTCAGAAGTGACCGTCCTACGTTACTCAAGCGGAACAGTCGCCACATGACCAGTTTTGCCGAAGAAACAAGCGCCCATTTGCTTCGAAGTGCTTCTTCCACGAACAACTTTCGTTGGATTTTGCTCGTTTTTGAAGACCCACACGGTCGATTGTTGTTTCGTTTCGGGCTCATACGCATAGATCCATGATTCGTCACCCGTAACGATCTTATAAACGTCTTTTGAAGCACCGCAATCGTATTTTTGCAACATTTCTTTGCACCAATCGACACGAGCCTTTTTTCGAGCGACTTTCAAATTGTGCGGGATCCAACGAGAACAAACCTTTTTTACGGCCAGGTGTTCATGCAGTATCGATCGTATGCTGGTGGAAGAAATGTCCAAGGATGTCTCTATCTCTCGGTATGTCGCATGTCGATCTTGCATTATGAGTTCACGCACGGCATCAATGTTTTCTGGCACAACAGCCGTTTTTGGACGACCTTCACGGAATTCGTCTTTGAGCGAGCTTCGGCCACGATTAAATTCATTATACCAATTTTTCACAGTGCTATAGGATGGTGCTCCATCGCCATACAAAGATTTAAGTTCATCAATGCACTCTTGTCGTGATAATCCACGTCGAAAGTTGTGAAAAATGATGGCACGAAAATGTTCACGAGTTAATTCCATTTTTTTCTATATTAATTTTTTCAAGTCACTGTTAACAACACAAATAATGATCGTACGTCAAAACGTTTTGAGTACGATTGCACTTGGCAGCACTCAGTGTTGCCAGGCCAGAAATATATATAGCAGCCCACGTAACGCGGACGGGCAGACGGACAACGTTCAATCGACTTCGCTATGCATAAGAACTCAGAATATAAGTATATATTTTATGAATCTTGTAGAAATTGGAAATGGAATGGCAAACTTAGTTACACCTTTTTTCCACTTTTACACATAAAAGCTTTTCTTGAAAAATTATTGTCATTCACAAAATTGTCATTCACAAACAGCTACAAATTCATTGTACTTTATAAAGTGACTACATGCATACAAACATATGTATATACGTTACAATTTAAATCAAACAATAAAATAAAATTTATAGATAAAACTAAGTCTAAATATGATTAAATAATTTATAGAGCCTTGCGCAAAATTTATCAGAGAATTGTGGTTTGACAGCTGATTATTTTATATACATGATTTTTTTTATGCACATATGTATAAAAAAGCTGTAATTTAAATGTCAATTTTTGTGCCATGTTATGTGGCTTACAATTTATTTTCGACCTTTAATTTTTCTAATAGATAAAATTATTATTCATACTTATCAATTTTTGTTTTATTCTTATCAAATCGACATAAATATAACAATAAAATTACCAGGAAAAAAGTGATTGTGTTAAACACCAAATAAAAGAAATCATTTACCATTTAGATAATTATTATAAAACAGTGTGTTTAGTTTTTTATACTTTTTGCTAAATAATAATAATTATCAAGTTATTTTTTTCATACTTTTAGACATTAAACATGTCAAAAATTCGTCCTTTATCAGAAAAATTATCGATAAAAGCACAAGAGGAATTGGGCGAAAGGCCAGAACGCATTGATGATGATATTCGGGCATTGCGCGATTGGATTTCAAAGCAGCCTCATTTGAAAGCACGAACAGATGATCAATTATTAGTGGCATTTTTACGTGGTTGCAAATATAGTTTAGAAAAGACTAAACAAAAGATTGATTGTTTTTATGCCATGCGAAATGCAGTACCTGAATTATATAAAAATCGCTTTGTTGATGATAAAGCAATTGCTATTTTAAGACAAGGGTAAGTTTAATAAAGTTATTAATAGTTGAAGTGCATCCTAATTTAGTTAAGTCTAATAAGAAATACTTTTTAGCGCTCCGTTCTCAAAGGGAATGAACATTACCTTAATCTTTTTGCTACAATAATTGTTTGTCCGCCTGCTACAGGCATCTATCAACCGCAAGAGATATGCATTTGAAATTATAACAGAAATATGTTACTATGGCTGCTTCTACACCAAAAATATCTTATTTTGTGTTTAGAGTAAAAGGGTGAAACATTAAATGAAAAAATTGGCGTTCGCCCATATTTTCCGAGTTACGGGACTCTGAAATTTTTAAAATATCAATATGGGTATCATTTTAAAGCTTTTGAAGAGATCTTTTAGGAAATACTAAATTTTTTTTTAAATGCTTAACCCATTAAGAGCCGATGTCATTTTTATGTAAAATTATATATATGGACTACCAGTTTTTTTTTATTCTCTGTCACGCCAATATTTGCTTTTTTATATAATTAATATTAATTTATTAATTAATTTTCAAAAAAAAAATCTTTTTTTCCTCCTATTTTCCCGATTAATTATTTTTAAAAATTAAATAATATAATAAAAAAAATCCCGTTGTTTAATACAATTTAATATTTGCAAATAAATTATAGTAGTGTTTTGTGATATTTTATTTTTCATCCTCTTTCAACTGTATAGGGGGGCCGAGAAAAATTCAGCCATATACAGCGGAGAAAGAAAAATAGAATTACTGTTGGTTATTGTTGTTTTTGCTTAACCTTTGATTTTTGTCTTTGCTTTATTGTTTGGACAAAAATCTTTAGTTTATTTAAAATGTTTGTCAGAAGTTTCCTGAAGAGTTCAGTAAGCGATAACGAAATGGCCATTGAGACCTGCTTTGACCCTTAATAATCAATATCGGTGTTTAAATAATTAATCGGGAAAAAAGCACGAAAAAAGATTTTTTGAAAAAAAAACATCACGATTTTCTATTTCTGAAGTTTGGTGTTTTTTATCATGCGTTTTTGTTAAAGTTTAATCACTTTTTTCATAAAATTGAGGAACTTCACTTAAGTGTTTTTTATCTAAAAAAAAAATCATGTTTTTATTTTATTTATGTATGTATTTCTGGTAAAACAATTTTTATCAAATTTTTACTATCACAGCTGTTTTTTGCGGCTGCCTAAGCCCTTAACTGAAGATGGTCCACGTGTACATATATCCCGCTACGGTCTTTATGATGCAGAAAAATATAGTTTAAGCGATGTAGTTCGAGTTGCTTCCATGTTAGACGAAATTCAATTCCGTGAAGATGATAATGCCATGGTTATGGGTTTTGTAGAAATTATTGATCTCAAAGGTATTTCTGCCGGTCACATATTTCAATTTGATGCTGTTCTTATTAAAAAACTAGCCGTACTGGGTGACAAGGCTATGCCTTACCGACCGAAAGGTTTCCACTTTGTAAATGTTCCTGCGGGTACGGAAAAGCTGCTGTCAATAGCTAAGGGATTGATGAGTGAAAAAATTAAAAAAAGAGTAAGTTACAGATTCTTTTTAACAATTTCAGTTTATATTTTTTTACTTTATTTTTAGTTTCATATTCATTCCAAGTATGAAAACATATATGATTTTATACCTCAAGACTGCTTGCCTGCTGAATATGGTGGCAGCAATGGTACTGTACAGGATGTAATTAACACTTTGGAGAAAAAACTGTTGGAATACAAACTCTATTTTGAAGAAGAGGCTCAATATTGTACAAACGAAAAACTTAGACCTGGTCGACCTCTAAACTCTGAGACACTATTTGGAATGGAAGGATCTTTTCGAAAATTAGAAATTGACTAATAAATTGTAAATAAAATTGATCTTGAAATTAAAAATTTTTAAAATTTTAAAAATGTCTAACAGATTTACTGTAAGCGGGTAATTCAATATGTATTTGCAAATTTTTAAGAGTAGGACAAGAGGTTAATATTTAGTATGTTACTGAAAAGATTCATTATTTAAAACACGACTGCAAATCATTTAGGAAAAATTGTGATTTTGGAACAATAAAGTACCTCCAATCAAAAAAATAAATACATGGGGCGATAGAGAATTAACAAATAAGAAAAAAATGCATCAACTGAAAAAATTAGCGCTCGCCCATTTTTTCCGAGTTACTTGGCTCTGAAATTTTCACATTTTTTAAAATACCAATATGGGTATCATTTTAAAGCTTTTGAAGAGATCTTTAAGGAAATATTAAAATTTTTTTATAAATACTTAACCCATTTGGAGCAGATGTAATTTTTGTGTAAAATTATATAAATGCAGTTCCATTTTTTTTTTTATTTTTTAATTCTCTGTCACCCTAATATTTGCTTTTTTGATTTGAGTTATTTCACTAAACTAGATTTACATAGATGGTGAAGGGTATATAATATTCGGCATAGCCGAATATAGAACACTTACGAGTACTTGTTTTAAAATAAAAGTAATCAAATTATTTTATTTAAATTTGGTTTTAGAGCTGATACTATTTTGTTGATAAAATTAGTTTCATTTATGATCGACAACTTTCAGAAAAATGGCAGTATCAACTCAAAAAATATATTTTTTTGTAATACTTGCACAGATTCAAAGAAAAAACAATGTAATTATATTTTCTAATGCAATTTGCTTACTATCATGTATTCGATTTTCCAAATTCTCTTTAAATGTAACCACAAACAGTTTTTTACCTCTAACGAAAATTTTAAAATCTTGAGTTAATACCCCCTGGTTGATCATTATTTTAAAGAGAGTATGATTAAAAGGACGATTTTCTTTTTTCATTGGTGTCTAATATGACTGGTTATTAAAAAACACTTTCTTGGAATGATATTCAATTTTTCGCATTTTTATTTTTTAATGGTAACAAAATGTAGTTTTGTGTTGAAAGAGCTTTTATAAACATAAGTATGTATGTTTGTACATGTTATAAACTTCAACAGCAGAGTTTTACATATATATAAAATTTTTTATTTAACAAAAATAGACAAAAAAATCACTTTAATTAACAACAAGTAATATTATATTTATAAAAGAAGTTTAAATATAAAAATGTTTAATTTAACAAATGCATTTATCTTTCTTAAAATGCAGGTTGTGACTGTCATCTGTACACATTTATTTTATTTCCGCTTAATTTAAATTTGCAAGCCTGACTTTTTATAAACAAACTTGTGGCTTTCATCATAATAAGGATTAGATTCTTCACGTACTCTAGCCAACCAATCAGATACTTTAGGAAATTTTTCAGAAACATTATATTTGCAAAGTTCTGTTAATTAGATAAAATTTATATTTTTTATTAAAAATTTATTTTATGACGAGTTTACTTACTAGTTTGTTCAATTTCACAGGCGCCTATTAAATCGGCCATAGTCAATTTGCTACCGCTTAAGAAATGTGTATCTTTTAACCAAATTTTCTCAACCAAATTTAAACTATTCTCCATTTCCTTAATAAGTTTATTAACACTATCTTCGGAAGGCATATGAGCCAAACCATTTACTGGCCATAGCCAGCAGCGCATAAAATAATAAGCACAACCTGCACGCAAAGTTAAATGCTGCCATTCCAGAAATTCATCAACTCTGGCACGATCTTGTAAGTCCTTCGGATAGAGTTGATCACTTAATAATCCCTTATCAGCCAAATATCTTTAAAAATTTAATGATCAAAATTAATTACAGTTCTGTAAATGAACAATAAAACAAACGTGTGTAACATACCTTATCATAGCTACAGATTCCGCTAAATGAAAATCACCATCAACTAGAGCGGGCACCTTTTGAAAGCGATTTATTTTTTTAAATTCGTCCGTAAGTTGCTCCTCTACGTAAGTAGAAAAAAAATTTTACACACCATTCAAATTTTGTGAATAAATAAATACAACCAAAAAAAAAAACTCACTTTTTCTTAAGGCCACTGGGCACTCTTCAAAAGGAGTCTTACTCATTTTTAAGGCAATCCATAAAGCCCGGGAAGGTTGGGACATTAAATCAAAATAATATTTTACCAGTTTTGACATTTTTATCAGGCAATATTTACAATCTTTAAACACTTTTACCTTACTAAAGCATATTACGAAGCAACTAACTAATTAACACACACTAAGCGAACGTTACCATTTTAGCGTTTTTCTAACTTGAATTAGCCTTTTTGATTTTTAGTAAGTTTTCTAACATGAAGAATATAACTTCAGAGTATAAAAAATATAGCATTTGAATTTAGGTTTAAGATTTTATTAATATAGAGATTAAAGATGCTGCAGGTTTTGGCTTAAGTATATTCTGTCCTACAAAACAAGCGAAGAAAAGATCAAAAATACCATAATAAACACTCTTTTTTATACCCTTCACCACAAAAAGTGGGAAAAGGGTATATCTAAGTTTGTCATTCCGTGTGTAATTTCTGCAATATCCATTTCCGACACCATAAAGTATATATTCTGACTTCTTATGCATAGAGAATTCGATTGAGCGATATCAATCGATCAGATATAGTGTCGAAAGACGTGAACCCTACGCCTACCTCTAATTGTTTCATGTCATTTGGAAAAATAAAGTAACTCCAATCAACAAAATAAAAACTTAGGGCAATAGAAAATTAAAATATAAGAAAAAAACACAAAAAAAATTTGTTCTAGCCCATATTTTTGGATTTACGGGGCTCAGAAATTTTCAAATTTTTTAAAATATCAACATGGATATCATTTTTTAAAGCTTTTGAAGAGATCTTTAAGGTCTTTTTAAAAAGCTTAACCCATTAAGAGCCGATGTCATTTTTATGTTAGATTATATATGTGTAGTACCAAATTTTCTTTTTATTTTTTAATTTTCTATCACCCCAATATTTGCTTTTTTGATTGGAGTTACTTTACTAAACTAGATTTACATAGTTGGTGAAGGGTATGTAAGATTCGGTATAGCCGAATATAGGACTCTTAATTGTTATATATATAATGTATATTTTGTTAAAAAAATTAAGAATTTCAATTCTTCTGTGAATAGTTATATATTATTCAACATAATTGTAAAAGAAACATAAAGCAGTTTTTTAATTACGATATAATAATATAAACCTTCTTAAAAAGCAGTTACATTGCAAAATAATATTAAATAATTTAAAAAAAAATAAAAAATAAATAAAATTGTTTTCTGTTTCCATGTAAAAATATGCTTTTATAAATTAAATTTAAATTTGAAAATAAAAAAATACAAAATTTAAAATTTTCAAATGGAGAAAATATTTTAATTAATTTGCTGATAAAGTAGTAAATGTGTGAAAATAGTTTGTGTGCCCAAAAAAGGCCGGATAAATATAAAATAAAACAAACAAAAGAAACATTTATTAAAAAAGAAAAACAGTTCTTTGAGAAATATTTGTAAAAGTTGTTTATTTTTTAAACAAATTATACATTAAAAAAAATCTTAAAGAATGCGTTATTTTACGATTTGCAAAAAAGTCAATGCTAATGATAACAAACAACAGTTTTGATTAAATTTCTGTTTCTTCTCTGGTTTTTTTTTTTATATCTTTCCGCACTGTTGACTGGCACGTACACGTAAATATACACACGGCGTTTTTGTTTTTGTCCTAATGCGTCTACCTAGTATAAAATTCGCATCGAACTATTTTCAGTTACTTCAAGTAAAGTAATAAATTTTAAACTAGCTTATTCTAGTCTAAATTTCTTCAGGATTTTAAAGCCAATTTTTGAGGGCTTTTTTATTAAAAAACGCTAGTTATGATAACACTGCTCGAAACAAATCAACAATTCTAAAGTTCAATTTGAGCTTTTATATTTTTCATTGTGTTCTGTGTATTCTTTTTTTGATCACTTGATAGTAAAAGCTTTCGTAAAAATAAATTTAAAAAAGAAGCTGCCATATTGCGATACTAATTTTAGGACTTCAGCAATTATTTTTTTTTATAATAATTTTTATAAGTTTAAAATAAAATTTTAATGTATTATATACATAACCCCTTTAATAATAGATACACTAGTAAGTACACTATTTTCTTTTTTATTTTATGTTTAGTAAAATTTTTCCGGACTTGTTACTAATATTTTTGTTTAAATAAATGTAAATACTTTCACACTACTTTTGCTAATACGTTTACTTTTAAAGCTTAAGATAAGTTAGAAGAGATGCTTTTAACAAGTTTCCACAAATTTAAAAAAATATATATACGTACAGTGACGGCAAAAATAATAGCACTATTATAAGTTATATGATTTTTTAATAAGTGGACTTTATAATGAAAAACTATGAGATTACATTCATTTTATACTGTGCAAATGCTTCTCGTTTATGTGTTAGAGGTTCCTCAAATGCAGAATATGTTCCAACACTTATATTCATGACCATTAAGGTAAGAGGTTCAAGCATTATGTTGTAGATATGCTTTTCATATTGAGCAGTGTAACCATTTCATTTTACGATTACATATTCAAAAATATGGTGCTACTTTAAATAGAAGAAGAAACGTTTTCGTTTTGAGTCAACAACACAACTACCAAAAA
Organism: Gymnosoma rotundatum; assembly: GCA_916610165.2. Taxonomy (NCBI): domain Eukaryota; kingdom Metazoa; phylum Arthropoda; class Insecta; order Diptera; family Tachinidae; genus Gymnosoma; species Gymnosoma rotundatum. The sequence continues at coordinate 10,076,614 of OU744339.1, forward strand.
TTGCTCGTCATTGGTTTATGGACAATACTAACATTGTGGAATGATCTAAACAGTCTCCTGACCTAAGCCCGATAGTGAATCTGCATTAAGAAAGACATCTCTAATTCAAAATCTACTTGAAGACTACGCGTTGTTCCTTTCATATTACTAACAAACGCCATCATACTAAATATTAATTTTGTGACATCGTTTTTTTAATGTGTTTTTTGTTTTTTTTTTTTTTTTTTTTGAATAGTGCTTTTATTTTTACCGACACAATTTTGACTGTTATTGTATTTTGTAATTTATTTTAATAAATGTAATAGAGATCTTTGTAATGTGGCCTTAATGTTCCAATTATGTGTTACTGGAATAATTATATTAATAAAAAGAGGTAAAATTAATACATAAAGATTAGCATTGCCTTTAGTACTATTTTTTTTATCGCAGTTGTATGTATGAACTTTGTCCCTCATTACAGGTGAAATGGCTACAAAAGAATTAGACGGGTCATTTAAGCAGGATAGACATCCAGTGGATCACACGGGCCAAAAATATGTACTGAGGGTGGCTAATAAGACCTATAGACGTACAATGGATTGTTCGGGATAAACTATGACCCTCCTGGGTGAATTATTTTACTTTAATAGTTTTTATATAAGACTAATCTAATTTTCTTAAGATGTATTTTTAAATATTTATTGTAAAGTTCTGTGGACTGACAACTGTTTTATCATCATCCTACCAGTAAAATTGGGTGCATTCACATTTGTATCTCTATTTTCTCTACGAAGTGACTTTTTTACCAAAAAAAAGTATTTTATATTGGAATCAAGGTTCTAAGGGACCTCCTCAAAAAATTTTATTAAAATCCATCTGGCAGTTTTAACGTAATGCGAACACAGACAGACAGACAGACAGACAGACAAAAATTACAGTTTTATTATGTGTATATATCAGTAAAGGTCTTCAAGGTTTTCCAATGTGTGTTTGTTTTTGGAATATAAATGAAGTATTAAAAAAGGAGTTAATGCAAAAAATGGAATGGCTAATAAACCCCAAAGAGAAAATAAACTTCGGGAAATACCCTTTAATCGTAATGGGTCTAAAGGATTCTTATTTCATTTCTAAATGAACTATCTCAAGTTTCTAATCCTATTTACTCTATCGTTTAATAATGGAAGACCTGAGTTGGCATGTAAAATATTAATGAAGATCTTGTCACAATTTCAAAATAGAGTACTGCGAAAAAATTTGATTTTAATATTTTTAAGACCCAAGGTTTATGCTTTCGCTTTATTAAAAGTAACGGCTGATGAAAGTTGTGTTAATATACAGTGTGATGTTTGACAGTCTTAGCAAAATTTCCATGTTTCAAAAAAAAGCTTTCAAGAATTTGTGTTTTGGAAATTTTTCGTTACCACAATATATTGGTCTAGTGAAATCGGGAAATTTGTTTCCGAAACCTGCACAATTTTGAGAATATTTCGATCTTCAGTAATGGTGGAATAAGACGCACTGCACAGAAGGGACCAACAAGATTGAATAAAACTCATGCAGAGGATTTTTCTGTTACTTTTAATGGTCATTTTAAACTATTTGTGATTTTTGTGAAATAAAAATAATTGCTATTTTTGATTATAAAATTTTTTTTAATGCTAATTTAAAAATAATTGTTTTAAAAAAAGCGAAATTTTGAGAGCAGCGAACAATATTTCTAAAGTAATAGCTTTCTTATTCGATTCAGCTTTTACCGTATTTTTTACGCGTCACTTTGTGCCCGTCCAGACATGTAATTTTTGTTTCTGCAATTTTTTTAACTCTCTTATAAAATTGCATTCGTGTCTACACAATAGAGAATTGCAAGTACATGAAACAGTACCCGTTTCTACTTGTCTTTCCTCTGTCAACAATAAACTCAAGAATTGCATAATAAAAGTTGCAAAGTGTGGACGAGGACTTATCACTGTAATTTTGTTGGGCAAATTACACCAACAACATTTAATTAATTTAATGGAAATGCTTTTAAAGTGCTCTAAATTAATGATTAATCTTTATTAAATCACAAAGTGCTATGAAAATATGCGGGTGTTAGTGACAAAATCTTATCAGTAACTTATTAGGTTCCGAAAAAAACAAATAAAATTAAGTTAAAACATAAACGGTTTTACTTATTTAGCAAATTACTAACAAGCCAACAGGATAAAAACAAATTAAGCGCTTTTTTTAAACAAATTACGAACTTTATCATAACAAAGAAATTTTAAAATGTCCGATAAAGGCCAGGTAAATAAAATATTTATAAATAAAAACAGTTCAGTTTAATATGTAAAAAATATGTATATAAGTAATTAAATATATAATTTTTTCTTGCAGTTTGATTTTAGCAAATGGAGCTTTCCAGAAGATCGAATATGGCTTCACATATCGAAAGGCAATATGATAGTCAAAATAACTACCATTACACCAGTTTTAATTTTCGGTTTAATTGCTAATTATGTGATAATACGTTTAATTATACTTAATCGATCATTAAGGACTCCCACAAATCTTCTTATAGCCAATATGGCCATGGCTAATTTTCTAACTCTAACAATATGTCCAGTTTTATTTATGATTAATGATTTCTATCAAAATTATATGCTGGGTTCAGTGGGCTGTAAAATGGAGGGCTTTCTAGAGGGTGCCTTTCTTATAACGGGCGTTTTTAATTTATCGGTTGTTAGTTATGATCGCTTAACAGCAATTGTCTTGCCTTCTGAGAAGCGACTTACCATGAGAGAAGCAAAAATTGTAATTTGTCTAACTTGGCTTGCGGGAATACTTATAGCTTCGCCATTAGCTATTTACAGGACATTTAAGGTAAGTAGAGAATTTTTTTTTTCTTTTAATAATAAAAGTTTTGGGAAATATTTATTTTATCTATTAAGGTGCGCGAATGGAAAAATTTTACAGAAATGTACTGTAAGGAAAATACAAATATCTTACCCAAATACTGGTATGTTTTGATTACTATTTTGGTATGGCTGCCTTTGGGTGTTATGCTCATTTGCTACTCAGCTATATTCTATAAGGTAATTTTAGCACTAGAGATGACGTTGGGAAAAATTAATAAATAAACCATTAAAATAAAATAATCTTTTTTGAAATAAATTATTGTTTTTGACAAGTTTAAAATATTAAATATTAATGATTACCTTTTTTACAGCTGGATCGCTATGAAAAACGGAATTTAAGTCGTGAACATCCTTTAATGATTTCCTATAAGAAAACTGTAGCCAAAACTCTTTTCATCATATTAATTGTTTTTGTCACCCTACGTTTACCTTTTACTATTTTGGTAATTTTACGTGATAAAATTGTGGCCAACAATAGCAATTTCCGCATACTGTGGTATATTTCACAATACCTAATGTTTTTAAATGCCGCAGTTAATCCCGTAATTTATGGTTATAAAAATGATAATTTTCGTCGAGCCTATGATCAGACGCCTTTATGTAAATGGTGCAAAACAGCAACATGCCAACCCAATATTTTCAAAGTAAGTTTAAACATCAATTATTATAAATGAAATAATTAGAAATTTTCATTAAAGCCAAGTAAATGTTGTTCCCAACTTTCTTTCAATTGGTCAAAAGCACATGATTGCTGTTTTTGTGCCAAATCTCAAGACACCAACAATCTTGAAAAGGCGCATTCAAATTTAATGATGGGTTAAATAAAATCCACTAAGAATGAGGATGTTTGTGAAAGGTTATCGTCTGATGGTATTGCTGGAACAATTGCTGATGATGGTTTTATATAGATTTATTTTATGGATTTACATAACTTTATTTGTGTAAATTTAATTTTAAAGATTGTATTTTTTAAAACAACATATTTTATTTGTACTTAACTTTTTTTTTTGTCAAGTTAAAGTAATAAATGCGAATTATTTAAACCAACTTTTAACTTTCCTTGAAAAATAAAATCAAAGAAAAATATGTTCCACACTTCTGCAGCTTTTCGAAAATATTTATAAACCAAGTGATCACAATTAATTTTAATCTCTTCGAATCAAAGTCAAAGTCTTGTCGAGTCAAGACTTTGTTTAATCTAAGACAATTCATAGTGTAGCCTTAGTTGAAGTAGATTTTTATTATAATCAAAAATCATAAAATAGACGTTATTAATTCGCAGCCTAGTAAATCCATGGTTTAGTCACATCACAATAGTGGAATCATAATTTAGTTATAGCATGATTATGACAAAGGGCTTGTTCGGAAATTCATCACTGCGCTGCATCTGATGCGCATGTGTGATTAGTTTGGATGCCGATGCAAAACAGCTGATTCTGATACTTACTTGATGCGCACACAAATATAAATTATAATTTGTTCACAACTTCGAACGCTTTAACAATAAAAATGGATAAATTAATATGTTATAAATTTGTTTTGTTTGTTTTTTATTGTTTCCATAAGGAACTTCTTTTCCTGATGTAAATTCCTCTTTCATATACAATCGAAAAAAAGTTTCGAAAATTTTACGTTTAATTAAATTCTAGAAATGCATAAACAAATGTTATTTAAAATAATTAAATTAATAAATAGCAAATAAAATATTTTCTTATCCATCGCATCAGCCATTTTTGTGGTGCGTGTTTGACGTTCGTTTGCGCATCATAAATCCCTGTGATGCATTTTAGAACACACGACATTTGCAGTGATGCTAACTGATGCTTTTCAGAACGTGCTGCGCATCAGATGCAGCGCAGTGATGCATTTCCAAACAAGCTCAAAGTCATTTTGGTAAAGGTCTAGTTATGGCTTATACAAAGTTTAACGAAAGTGTAGTTTCAGACAATAATTATTCATAGATTTAATAACCACAGTTTCAATGCATCTAAGACCAACCTCAGTCAAATCAAAATCTGCTAATGGTATATTTATGGTCTAGTCACAGTCTACTTGGATTTTGAAAGTTCAATTTATAAAGATATAGGATATTTATAGTAAAGAATTTTATAACATTATAAAAAGTTGTTAATGTTCTAAAAATTATACGATTGCAAATCACCTGCTATGTAAAATTTGACAATTTTTTTGTTAACCCTCCGTGACACACACTTTCACTTTTTCGCATTAGTACCACATTGAGTCTGGCCAGACCCCATATACAGTACTGTTCGAAACCTAAGCAACTTTTTCCCACTAAGTAATAATAGACTCATATCCTTTCTTTAAATAAATTAATAGAAAATATTTTTTTTATTTACTAATAGACAATGTGTCTATAACCTAAAAATAACAACAAAAATTAAAATCCATTTCTTTGGAAGTTATGATAATATAAAAACAAAATTAATTTAAAAATTGGCTGTTCAAAACCTAAGCAACTTTTAATATCCTTTATTTCTTACGACCTCAGCGCATCTTTTGGGCAAAGATTCAATAAGATTCGATAGAATAGATGTTGTTATAGCTTCCCACTCCGATTTTAGACAGTTCATCAGCTCCTGTTTATTTTTAAAGCGTCGAGTTCCAACTCTCCGTTTTAAAATGTCAAAGAGGTTTTCTATGGGATTCAAGTCTGGCGATTGAGGTGACCAATCCAAAACTTTAACCCCATTAGCTAATAACCAATCCTTGACTAACTTCGATGAGTGTTTTGGGTCATTTTCATGTTGAAACACCCATCGAAGTGGCATTTCCCACTTAGCATAGTTGAGCATGTGAGTTGCTAAAATGTCTCTGTAAACAAAACGGTCCATGCTTTATTATGGCTTTTGACTACCGAGGATATGGCTTTTGAGTACCGAGGATATAGTAAGTTAAATTTAGATTCATCACTAATATCCATTTGGATATAGTCCAATCCATATGTGCTCTAGCAAAATCCAACCTAAAACTACCGAAAAGCTGAGAAAATCAGAGACTACGTTGCAATCAATCAAACAAACTTCTTTTTTAGATGCTTATTAGTCAGCATAGGCTTCTTAGATGGCATCACGCTCCTTAAGTTTTGTTTCAATAAACGTTTTCTTACTGTGGAAGAACTAATCTGAAGTTCACGCTCATTCACTATGTCTTTCGACGAAATAAATGGATTTTTTTAACTAGACGGAAAATTTTCTGGTCTGTTCGCTCAGAAGTTTTTCGAGGTCTCCCACCGCTATTGGCCTTCTCTACTTTCCCAGTAGCTATATATTATATTTTTTTATAAGTCGGGAAACTATTGATTTATTAATATTTAATTGGTTTGCTATAGCAATTTGGGGTTTACCGTTATTAAAAAGTTCAATAATCTTTAGCTTAAAAGCTGATCCATAACGTGTTCGCGTCATGGTTGCACTTCTAAGGAATTGGTACCACTTAAGTGCATAAAATCAACCAAAATTACTTTTTTTCAATAGCAATCATAACGGGACTAAAATTTTTGTTTAAAATTTTTGTTGTTGTTTTAGTAATTATTTCGCAACAGATGCAAAAATGTAAAAGTTGCTTAGGTTTCACACAGCGAATTTTTAAGTTAATTTTGTTTTTGTTTTATATTTTCTTCTTAAGACATAAAATGTATTTTTTGTTGTCATTATTAGTATGTAGACTATATGTGTAATAATAAATAAAAAGGAAATTTTTCAATAATCTATTTAAAGAGAACATATACGACCATGAGTATTTACAGGGGAAAAGTTGCTTAGGTTTCGAACAGTACTGTAAATGTTAATGTATTTGCATTAGTTAACAATATTTTTTTAAGTAAATAGTTTTAAAAACGGTTTAAATTGTAGCAAATTATAATAAAAAATATGGGTGGTTTATTAATTTTATTTCTAATTTTATTTTTATAAAGTTTTTAATTCATAAAGAAATGGAGTCAGAGTACAGTAAATCAAAATTTGTCATATTATTAATCTAAGCAACTGAAACATATACATATATTCCGCTTTGGAGTGTTGCTGACATACAGCATTTGAACATTTTGAACAAAAGAATCGAGTCTTTCTGCGAGTTTTTTCACTTTCCGTTGCGCATTCTACACAAGATTTCTTTACGTCTAGAGTATCAGCACCGCTTTTGGCTGTTATTATTTTGTTTATCTGAAATGAAAAAAGGAATTTACAGAGTGAATGTTAAATAGAACACAAATGTAATAAATTCATTTATTAGATTCAACTTACTTTTATGGGTTTTCCAAGAACAGATTCTATAGCCGAACAAGTACTAAATTGACCAATAACATAAGTGTTATTCATTCGGTTTTCGATATTTGTAAGTAATTTGTAAGTAAGTAATTTTTACTTCGTTAACGTATCACAGCGGCGTGAAATTAAAGAAATGGAATAAAAGTCTGGAACTTCGAAACTATTTACCCGATTTTCATGAAACAAAGTGCGATTTATAGAGGAGGACATGAGCCCATCGTCTACTGCAAGTAGGCAACCTCTAATTTGAAAAATGTTTCAGAGCGTATAACTTTATTAAAAGTAAACCGATTTCAAAATTTTATTTTTAGTAATATACATAGCTAGATAAAGGAAAAACGTGCTTGGAATTTGCATGGTATCTTTAATTATTTTAGAGTAATTCGACTTTTAAATTTTAAATTTCACCTGTAGTTTTTTTTAATATAAGATTGAACTATTTTAAAAACGTATTCAGAAAGTTAATACTATAAGAAATAACTTGTAAAAGAATATTTTCTTTGACTTCATTATTTTAGTGGTTATAATTTTTTTAATTTGAAATTTTATAAAAACTTTAAAGAAATGTGAATTTTTGGTCAAAAAGCACTTTCAGTTTTTTTTTAGTAGATTTTTTAACTACTTTTAGTAAATCTATAAAATTATTAATTTTTTCTTTAAGATAAGGCCTTTTGTAAACCATCTGATGACTTTTTATGGAATTTTTGTGAAGCACCCTAATTGTTCGAATATGGGCTGTTTTTACCAAAAATCTAAATGTTCGAGACTTAAAAAAAAAATTGCACGCAGATATTCATTATTTTTTTTAAGCAAGTATTCTAATACGATTGGTTTTCAGTAGTTTGCCAAATTTTGTAGACATCCTGCGCATAAATGGGGTCTGGATAAGCGATTGAAGAAAAAGTTGCAATATTTGGGAAGAACATTTTTTATCTACACAAAAAATAATATTTTAACATTTTGTTTGCTAAAATTTTTTATTGATTTCTTTAATGGGATGAAACCCTGTGTAAATATCTTTTATATGTTCGGAGATATCCAAGTATCGCACAATTTCACTTTAAATTTTTTTTTTTTGGTTTTTGCGATATTTTATACAGCTTTTTTATTTAAAAAACTACTGCAAAAAATTAAGCACATCTAAATAGTAGAGGTAATGGCCTATCCACTGATATACAATTTGTACATCTTTTTTATTAAAACAACTGTAAATGATGCACGCAGTTATGGTACCTCGCGCAAAAAATTCCTTGTTTTATTGTGTTTTTCTGATAAGTGCTTCTACTTTTTATTACCTTCTTCTTTGAAATCAGCGATTTTTTTCTTTTTCTAATGCAACAGTTAAATATTTTTTTAAAGAATATGAAAATATGACTACTTGCACTTTTAGACCCGCAACCCAAATTTGTGCACATACCTCTTCCTGGCGTTTCTTTATTAATGATGGTCTACTTATCTTTAATTTTAATTAAATTTAATTATAACAATGCAATATAAAACCAATTTTGGGAATTATCGTTTAATAATAATAATAATAATTAGTAGAAAATGCTCTAGAACAGCTCAAAATTCTCACTTAATGCACCATTTATTTTTGTCTTCCGATCAATTATTAAATACTATTCGCATAAAGTGGTTACCTAATAGAAATAAAACTTCCCGTTATCTTAAGAAGAACAACAGAGCAAAATTATTGAAAACGAAAATTATTTTATAAATATAAAAAAGGGAATGCCCTTATTATACCAATGGAATGCATAAAATTATGAATGAACAGTTATAATTTTCTGACTACCTAAAGCTAGCTACAGACAACGCAACGTGTTTCTGAAATCTGTTGCATTTCATTACAGATTGCGTCGTCTGAATTTGTGTTTCAGGTTTCACTTCAGGTTGCAATCCAGGTTTCATTAACATCAAAATGTTTTGATATATTCTGGTTGCATTGAAACAGATTGCATTGTTTGTATTGCTGTTTAATTTTTTTCTGTGTTTAGTACATTGACAACAAGCAAGCTGTAAACATCTAAGTAATTAAGAAAGAACAAAATGGGATGTGAAAAGGGCTAAATACAAAAATAAAATTATAAAAGCAGCAGTATTTGAAAAATTAGTAATTGAATATAAAAAGTTGATATAAAGGCAAGCATTGAAAAAGTTAAAAACAGGATTCATTTTTGCATTCTCTTTTCCGCTCGATGTTAACGTTATGATATAAAATAACAGAACTGAGATTGCGTTTATGTTTCACTGTTGGTTTCAGTGTTTGTGTCAAAACATGAAACCTGAACGTGAAACGTGTTGCAGAAACAAATTGCTTTGTCTGTACTCAGCATAACAATTCAGTCACTTATTTAACTGTGAAATGAGTTAAAAGAAATTTCAATATTTAGTAGTGATTTACCGCAGCACAAGCTTGCATTGCCTAAATATTAAATCATTTAAATTTTAATGAATAAATGTATTAAATGTAAAAAAAGTGAAGTTCTTAATTAAAAATGTGTTACAAATTAAATTATTTATTTTATTTTATAATTCTACTTATAAATTTCAAATATGTAAAAGCATTTGCTGTAAATTTCAAATATAATTATAATTTACAAGTGGAGCCTTTTACTACACAAATGTACAAAAGGGAATCAGATCATTTTTTCGATAAAGGTAGGAATAATTTTAATGACTGGAACGAATCTAGTTTACGGGCTCGGCTCCTACGGGGTGCAAAATGCAATTTTAAACAAAAAAATAAAGTAAAAAATTTGGCGGCAAACCTTAGTTTCGGAGTTACGGATCTCTGAATATGGCATAATACATACATATATTCTGACTTCTTATGCATAGTGAAGTCGATTGAGCGATGTCCGTATGTGTTAGTGTTGAAATCATGTTTGCCTTTGCAACAACAAAAATTTAAGTACGTCAAAAGAAAGATCAGTCCATGTTCTTGGACGCAGCGGGCAAAACACCACGCCTACCTCTAATTTTTCCATATAATTTGGAACAATAAAGTAACTCCAAACAAGAAAACCAATATATTGGGCGATAGAGAATTAGAAAATATATCAATATGGCGCTCGCCCATATTTTCCGAGTTACGAGTTTCTGAAATTTTAAAATATCAATATGGGTATCATTTTTGATGGGATCTTTAAGAAAATACTAAAAATTTTAAAAAATGCTTAACCTATTAAGAGCCGATGAAATTTTTATGTAAAAACTATGCCACCCCAATATTTGCTTTTTTGATTGGAGCTACTTCACTAAACTAGATTTATATAGATGGTAAAGTGCATATAAGATTCGACATAGACGAATATAGCTTGTTTAATTTTTTTTTTTTAACTTTTTCCCTGCTTTATTAAATAAGCGCTTAAATTCCCTTTCCAATGATACGCATATTGTCCCCTTCCGCAAACAAATACCTTACATATGCTATATTATATACAAAAACTTTAAAGGTCCGTAACTCCGAAACTAAGGGCTGCCACCAAATTTTTCACTTTACATTTTTTGCTTAAAATGTAGGCAACTTTTTTATTTTGGAGCGGCGCCCGTAATCTAGATTTAAGCCATACATATACAATACATATATTTCATGAGAATATCATGAAAAATTCATATTTAAAGGAATAAAGTATTTGTATTTGATTAACATTAAAATAAAAATTATATAAGACAATTTATTTAACATATTAAAACAAAATCTATTTACATTTTATTTTGAACAATAAATTGGTGTTTAAAATATTCCTGAAATAGTAGGTGGCACTTTTCATCAGCAAATATGAGTTATTTGATTCTTTATCATGCTTCTTCTGCTTGTTAAATGTTATTCCAGGCCAAATAGTTCCTTTTTCATATAGCCGGACTTATGTATTTCCAAGTATTTTAAAAACAAACGCATATTCATTACACCCCCTTCATTTTCTAGATCATCACAGAATAGTTGTTCTTTGAAACCCTCAAATCTTCGTAATTTATCAACATCCTCTCGAAGGGTACGGCTTTCTTCAATTTTACACACAGAAATTTTTTGCCAATGCATATTTTTTATACAGCGCCAAAATTCTTGAGTGCATTCTTTTAAGCCTTCCACGCAAATGATACCAGGCTTTCCTGGCCGGCTAAAACCGCTTAAGTCTAAAAACAGGGATTGCTTAACAATTTCTTGCCTTTTCGTTTTAGATTTAAGATGATGCGAGTAAATCCACAATCTTTCAAAATCCACTAACTCTGGTGCGACATTAGGTTGCACATTCTGATTACTCGTTTCAAGTTCACAGGTATCTCGTTTAAGTAATATTTCGATTTCCTCTTGTATCCAGTTTAAAATTTGAAAGATATACGTTTCGGACTTATCCATAGTATTGATAAATTTTTCAATTTTTGTTTTTAAATAAGTTTCTTTATTTTTACTCAACAGGGGCGTATGCACCATGATGATAGCATTTTCCAAAGTTGGATACAAATGCGGCAATTCAATACGCACATCCAATTTAGTTTTAACTTTAGCACCTGGTAAATCCAACTTTATGCTATAGTCCAGCTGAGACTTTAATAGTTTAGCAATATTTTCAATAGTGGGTTGTTGTAGGAACTCATTAAAGTCACTGATGACACCGGGATCAAAAATGTGCATTTCTCCTGGTGTACAATAAATGGAAGACAATAAATCCAGCTCCTCAAGCTGTCTGCTAATGCAGCTCGTATACAATTCTAACTGATCACCCATATTTCTTAAAAGAAAATAGATATAGATAATGCTTTAAATTGATTATTTACAATATACTTATTTATATTATATTTTTTAAATTATATTATCGTTATTTCGCTTAGTAGACTATTTTGTTTTTCAGCTTCATTTTCTTTCAACGGTTTTGAAAAGGTTGAATCAATACCGGTTATATTTCCCATCGATATATGTGTCTTTAGTTTGGAAGGTTCCAAATATGCCACTTCCTTGCATATGAAAAGAAATGGAGCCAGGCATTTGAAAATTTTAAAAATGAATGTAAGTATAAAATGCTTTGGAATCGAATATCAGCTACAAAAAATTTTGCTTAAGCTAGAAACACAACTGAGGCTGACGACGTTTTCGACGTACGACGAGTGTCGTTCGAAACGCAATAACGACAACACAAAAAATCTGTTAAAATTTTCATATTTTTTACTTTTTGTGAACTGATATTTAATAAATAAAATATTAACAAAAAAAAAAAAACACAACTAAAACCTATTTTTATATTTAACCAATAATCCGTACACTAATTTTAAATGCAGCAAAATAAAAAAAAATAAAAACAACTTTATTTACTAAAATACTTCGAAACGATGAATCAAAAAACAAGATTGAGCATTGCATACGTCCGTTAGTTTGATGTGTAGCGATCTCTTGTTTGTGTGACGTAGAAATAGAATAGTTTTTGTAAACAAAGTGCAATAAATTAAAGTAAAACCGTGAAAATTTTATAAACACTACAAATAAAATATGCAGTTACAAAATGTGATACTAAAAATAGTTCAAAAAAGCTGTAAAATAAGCTTTTTCAAAACGGTTTGCTCGTTAAAAAAAATTTTGTAAAAGACTTAATTAAACAGGCTCATCATATTATATGTGATGAATAATTAATAATTTCTTTTTTAGAGCAAAAATGTTTTTTTTTTAATTCGTAAAGTTAGTGCGGAGCTTAAAGACAACTACTGCCAAAAAAAGAAAATTTAATAAAATTAAAAATAAAATTCAATTTTAAATATTTTTATTTTTTTATTTTGAAAAGCAAAGTTGCTGCTTAGTTGCTACTTTACTTTCAGTTATTTAGCATTAAGGTCGGTAATAATTATTATACATTTTTATATTAATATAGTTTTTATTTGACCTTTTAAATAATTATAATTTATTTAATTTTTAAAGCAATAAGTCTTTAATTTTTATTTATATTTTAAATATTTCGCTACTTCTCTGTGTAGCATCCTAAAAAATATAATTACGTATTTCTTTTATAGAAATATTAAATAACAACAACTAATAAAATAACTTCTGAAATAAATAATTATTATAAGAATTTTTAAATAAAGCCACAGGTTAAACTTTGGTAGCCCGCAAACTCAAAAGTCTTACACGACTACACATATCTTTTCTTTCCATTTAAAATTTTGCGCCAAAAATATGTTACACTTTTTACAACACTAATTTTCATTCTATGATGTTTTCTTGATTCATGCATCAAAACTAAAGCCAAAATTGGTCACATTGTACTGATTTATTCTTCGTTCGCCGGCGTAAGAAATAGAAATAAATCTATTGAAAAGTTCGCGGCGTATGGTAGGGACAAATAACCGATTTACGACGGCAAAAATTAAATTTTTTTATTTTGATAAATGTAAACACTAATGCGATCAAACTACACCAATGCCCCGGTTTGCGTCGTTAATTGGGACTGAAAAAATTAGACGCAAACCGAAACGACGCAAACTGAAGCAGAATTTTTAATTGTTTACGTATGTATTTGATTTTCGTTTAGTCAATATAGGTTTTAAACATTTTAGCTCAGAAAAAGGGTTTTTAAATCAAAATATTTTCTTATTATTTTTTGAATAACAGATGTTATTAAAATAAAAATATAACAATGGATTTAATTGTAGAAGGGGCTAGTCTAAAGGTATTTGCTTTCTTTTTTGGCTCATTTTTTAACTTTCAGACTGAACTTCACTGCACGACATAAGTATATGTAATTCGAAACTAATAACTACGCTTAACATGTAAACAACGCACACCTGCAAATTTGCTTTCTACTAAACGGGAAATCCCCTTTTTCTGTTTAGCTTTGTAAAAACCTTTTTCATATAACGTCGAAAATCGAAGCATTTACGACGAAACTTCGAAGCCATGCGACGCAAACTGAAACAAAAATGACGCAGAATTGAAATTCCAGAAACTTAAAAAAAGACGCAACTTCGAAGCGACGCAAATCGGGGTATTGGTGTATAAGTATTTAATTTTTTAACGCATCACATTAGTCTGTACGTGCGTGCAAAGTATTACTGTCTGTTACACGCACTTATACCTGTCAGCAGCATCTATAGCGTTTATGTTGCTACAATCGATAATTTTTTATAAATTTACAATTTAAAGCTTTAAAAATATAAATAGAGCATATTTTTCCTTAGGTTGTACACCTAATTCTGAAAATCCCACATGCAAATGAAACTTTTTTACTTTCCATAATTTTTTATTCTGTGCAGTTTCCTTACAAAAACTTGTGTGCAGCACTGATGTATACTTAAACTGCTACGAAAAAATAGAAAAAATGGTCATTCCTTAACTAAATTATAACTAACAGAATTGCAATAGCTAAACTTTTCATACAGTGCAGTCTTGTCACAAAATACTTGCGAGCACGAAAATATATTAGAAAGGGGAATTCCGTTAACACTGGGTGCACTGAGATCTATGCTTTTTTCTCATTTTTTTAAAATTGTTCGCTATATTAGATCCGCCATTTTAAATTTTTAAAAACTAATATCAGATGCGTAATCGGTGACCCCAAGAAATCCCGTTTAATTGATGTTAAGCGAATTTGATAAAATTTTTAAAAATTGTTTGCCATATTGGATCCGCCATTTTTAATTTTTAAAAAGTAATATCAGAAGCGTTATCAGCTACCTAGATACCTAGTTTTATTACAATTTATTGAATCCATATGAAGTAACTAATTTTGTCCCACTAAATGTTAAATTTGCCTCTGTGTGCGACGTCATGGTTATGTGCTTTTTAATATTACCAAATGTGTTTACTTTTTGACGACGAATATTCGCGACCAAAATATCGTTATTCGTTTCACTTGTGTTCCTAGCATAACGGTTTGTTTTTAAATGCATTTTAGGTTGAATATTTTAATTATTTTTAATTTTTGTTTAATTTTAGAATGGATCTTATGAGTTAATAGCTGATATACCTAGTCCTTATGGAATTGCCATGGATTGTATAGACTTCAACAATAAAGGTTATGTAGCTATAGCCTTAAATCTTACAGAACAACCAATACAGTATGCTAAGGGAGGCTCACCAGTTTACGAGATTGCTGGCAATCAAATCAGAGCTGTACAATATTTTGCCGCACCCAACTTAAGATCCGTTTATTTACGTGCCAGTGGAAATGATTTCTTTCTACTACATACATATACCAACTCTGAGGATACATCTAATCTTCATTGTCCGTTTTTCAAATGGTCTGGTACTACATTTAATAGGATAGGACACATACCCTGTAATAATGCCCGTCGTCTGACACCTTTTTCCATCGATTATGAAAGTTATGTTGCAGTAGCAAACTATGCTGATCAAAATGGTCGTACTTATACAAACTCAGAAATTTATAAATATTCCCGTGATAAAAAGAAATTTGTCTTATTTCAAAAGATCAAAACAAATGGAGCCGTGGATGTTCAATACTTTAATGTGTTTCAGAATGAAGTGAAGAGGCAACATTTTTTGGTCTTTGGCAACACCATTAGTACAAGAAAAAAGACTAAAAATGACGGTGACAACTTGGAGGCTGATTCGGTATTTTATTTGTTTGATAAAGGACAATTTATACCATATCAAAAATTGGCCTTTTATGCAGTTAAGAAATTTTTGCCTGTACAGGTATGAAAACAAATTTTATTTTTATACTCCTTCCTCACCGCAGATAGAAATAGTTTCGACAGATAAAAAAGTTTTCTAATAAATGTTAGAATGTATGCTTAGCAGAATATTATATAAATATCTGCTTACAAACTAACAATTTACAAAAAAATGTAATTTTTTTTAATTGGTGAATGTGAAGGGTATACATATTCGGCGCAGCTGAAGGAATCAATTTTTGTTGTTTAATAAATTTTTCAAAATCTTTTCATATCATCTTCCTTTCTTGTGTAGAATGTAGAAACGGAAAAGTTTATATTATTGGTGGCTTGCACTGATCAAGACATAAAAATTTATAATTTCAATGATTGGAAGTTCGAAGAATCAGACGTTCAATTTACCGAGGGTGCATTGGGCAAAGGTGTGTCAAATATGCGCATTTATCACGAAAATGAAAAAAGTTATTTAATAATAGCCAACGAACTTATGGCTGATAATGAAACAAATATATTTTTGCCCATATTTAAACAAGAACAGCACGCCAATACATTGAGACAACAAATAATCGATTGGGCAAAAACAGAAACCCAACGTTTGATGACTGTTAATACCGAACATTTGAAAAAACAAGTTGAGGTATTGTTATTTAATAGACATTACTATTTTGCGTTAATTCTTTTCTCTAAACATTTGTAGGAAAAAATTAAGGATTTAGAACAATTAAAATATGTGCCAAAAATAGAGGATATATCGCAGGCAAATATACAAAGTGTCACCACGGAATCGGTAGTTACAAAAAATTAAGATTTTTTTAACTTTTAAAGCCACTTTAAACTATCGGATTTCTCACATAAATTTAAGTTTTGGATAACTTTATAACTGGAATTATTATTGCAAATAGGGGCTTAAAAACTTTGAGTTTGATTTAAATACTTTTGAAAACAAGAGTTGTTTAGCGATTACAGCAATTACCAAATGGATCAACTCCACTTTCTGTTTGTAAGAGTTATTTTCAAAGATCTTTTTCTTTTAAACATAAACTATTAAATTAACATTAAAATTATTTAGACATTTTTAATTTGTAAACGCATTTTTGATAACGGTTTAAATTTTCTTCTAATCATTTTCAAACATTTTTAAATGGAGTTAGCCATTTGACAATTAAAGCGTTTATATATAATTTATTGTGAGAAGTCAGACTTTAAAAAGTGGCTTTATAAAAACTTAATACCGAATTAAAAAAAAAAAACAAACAAAAACTTTTTTAGTTGGTGTATCCAAAATTAAAAATGTCTAGTGAATATTGGCTGGCCTTAAATTATATTAATCAAGCTTTAGAAACATTGGAAACAATGCTGAAACAAAAGCCGCGATTAAAACGCAATACAATTTTCTCGCCCATGTCATCTGAAAACTTTGAATATGTTTACGATACTTTAAATGTAAAAACCTTGACCGTCAATAAAGATCTAAAGGCTAAAATTATAAATAAAGTAAAATCCGCAAGACCGGAATTTGAAAACATCAAAGCTAGAAAGGTTATAGTTAAAAGCAAATATGTAAAACCTGTGCATGAAAGAGCTAATTCCTTGCAAAGTTTAGATTTAAAGGATGAAAATGAGGTTATGATAATTAAAAATTTACAAATCAAAGGAAAACTAAATGAATACCAATGGATGGATTTGCTTAATAACACCCTAAAACGCAAAGAAGATATGCAGGTTTTCCAAGCCCCTATTCAAATAGAACATTTAAATACAGACACCATTGCAGTGAAAAATGAAAAAATTAATGAGCAAAATTTAAAAACTCTAATACCGATAGATGGTGGCAAATATGTTATTAATCAAGATATACAATTTGCTGCACCAATTACAGTCAATAAATTACAAGTATTTGAAAGATTAAATAATTTACATGTATTTAACGGTCAGCTTGATGTGTTATTGAAAAAATCGAATAAAACCCAGGTGATAGAAGGTTTGAAAAATGTCACCAACGTTAAAGTTGTGGAACCCATAACAATAGCGGTAAGATAAAAAGTAGTGATATAGATATGTTATTGCTTACTTTCAAATTAACTTATTTAGGGTAAAATGTTGGGTCCTCAGCTGGAAGCCATATTGCCTCATAAATTCATATCAGAACCATTAGTATTGCAAGGCGATTTTATGATAAACGGTGAAGTCAATATTAACCAAAAACTAAATGCTTTGGATTTTATATATCTAAATGAAAAATTATCAGCGCAACAAGCCTTGGAGTTTGGTATACGTATGGATAAAAGTTTAAAAGATATTAATCTCAAGTTTCTTAAACCATTAACGGCCAACAAATCGTTTGTTAGTTTTGCAAATGAAAATGATGTGCAGAGGTTGGTTAAACTCGATAACAACGATATACAGGTTATAGAAGGCACAAAACTATTTAATGAATCTTTGGAAATTAGAAATGGCTTTAGTGAAGCTAAAAATCTTAATGGCATAGATATAGAAAAACTGGAAAGTAATGCATTCTTAAAAAATAACAATCAAACCATTACAGTGCCAATGGAAATTGGAAAAGTTACAGCAAAAAGGTAAGAATACAATAAGTAATTTTAAATAGATTAAGAAGTACGTACATAAACAACACTTTTGCCGTTATAATTAATTTTATAATATCTACTCATTTAAATTATTTTATTTGTAGCATAAAAAGTCCTAAAATAATTTTAAACTCTAAAAACCTCTCCGATTATTTAACTATAACTGGCAATCAGTCTGTACAAGGTTCTCTAATAGTTGAAGATCTCAAAGTACAATTACTTACAGTGGAACATTTGAATACCGATAGTAAAATATTTCAACAAAATTTGCGAGATATCTATCAACAAAAATCGTTCAATAAACCACCGGATGATATATTCAACCGCAAGCGAAAATTTCATGGGTCAATTTATGCACAAAATCTTATACTTAATTCCACAATTAACAATCAGCCAGTGAAAGTGATAGAAAATCAAATTTTGCAATTAGAAGGCAACATTAAATATGTAGGAAATTTTAAGTTTAATTACCCTATGAATGTTACCAATATGACATTCCAAGGAAAACTTAATGGCATAGAAGCTAAAGAATTTGGTAAGTGTTGGTTGCAAAGGAAGGCCGAGAAACAAGTTTTTACAGCAGCTCAGACGTTTGCAACCATTAATGCAGTACAGGGCATTCAGTTGCAGGGAAAGTTAAATGGTTTCACCACCGAAGATTTTAATACAAAAACATATTGGTTAAATCGTAATGAATATATACAATGTGCACATTTTGGTAAGTTTTTCTTTTTAATACTTTCAAACATTAAAAATTCTCCCTAACATAATTAATTATTTAAGAAAACTCAATCGATATTACCGGATACTTCAAAACCAAGACCCTAAACGACTATATAGTAACACAGGACATCTTTTATAAGCATTCTCAAGAAAATCCAATTATTCTTAACTCAATGACCGTGGATGAAAATTTCATTGTTAAGGGCGATATTGTCAATCTGACTTCTATAAATAATGTAAAAATCAGCGCATTTCAAGAATATTTAGATGGCTATAAAGGTCAAACTTTATATGTAGAGAATGCCTACTTCAATCAATCACCACCATTATATAAAACTCTCAATAGCCATTATATAAAGAAAACTTTAGATTCAGTTTGGTTGGGTAATGAGAACGTGGTGCTGTCGCATGATGTTGAAATAAAAAATGCTAAATTTAAGGGTCTACTGGAATTTGAAGTAAGTGTAAAAAACTTTTATTTTTAACTATTTTATTAATATTACTTTTTTTCTTTTCAAATTTTATTAAAGGGTCCCATTAATAACATCAATTTAGATTATTTAAAAGAAAATTATTTTAGTAAATCCAAACCTCAAGAAGTATCTGTAGAAATGCTTTTTTCCAAAGGTGCAAAATGTGAGAAGGAAATGAATATGAATAGTATGCAGGTTTTCGGTACACTTAAAGAAAGTAAAAGGTAAGATCGTTTTATATTACACTATATGCTTATTAAATCTTCTTCACAAAAAAAAAATTCCTTGAGAATAAACCTATTCTGAGACTATGAATATATAAATTTGTTTTAAAGAGACTTTAAAGGAACCTCTAATTTATACATATAGTTACTAGAAAAGTAACAACATGTGAAGTGAATTAAATTAAACAATTTTATAAAGTTGTTATCTGCTTTTTATAAAATATTTAATTCAATATTTTTATATGTATACATATACATATATGTTTTCATATATACATATATGTTTTCATTCGAACGTAATTTCTAATCCCGCCGTTTGCAAAATAGGTAATTATTTAGCAACAATTTATCAAGATTTACTAAACCATTTTTTTTTTTTTTGCGACTTAAACAAAGATCCACATTTGAGTGCTTGTTCTGGAAAATATACACAGTTCCGACCTTAAGGGGCAGATATCCTATCTGGGATCGATAGGTATCAAATGTCAAATTCCAATACCTACAGATTTTTTAGAGCAATGCTATTAGGAATTCTTACTCTATGAATTTTATTTTTTGTTTTGCCTGGATATAACTACCTTGAGAAACGAAAGAACTAGTCGCTGCAAACAGAATCGTGTTCCAAAGTATTTACAAAAGGGATCCTTTTAATTAGTAAGAGGGAATACTTTTGTGTTTAAGAAATATAACATACATTTCTTTTATTAAGAACACTTTTTATAAGATAATACACAAAAACACAACTTTCTTCTTTAAGAATGTTTACAAAGATACCAGCAAAACTAAACTTAAATCTGAGCTACCAGACTTAAAGTAAATTTTAAGAATTGTCAGATAGCAATTTATAAAAGCATTGCCATGTGCACATATAAATACTTGTGTAATAACCGTTAAACCTTTTTCTTTTGTTCTATAATACAGCGGCATTTCATTCAACTTTAATGAATTTGTGCAAAATACTTTAAAAACTTCTGGACCACATATAATATCAGGAACATGGTCATTACAAGAGGCGATAGTAGAAGGAAATTTAAATGAAGTTTTACTAAATAATTTGAAATTTGTGGATGACATATTGCACGAAGTTAAATCAAAACAAACTTATCAGTTAACTGCCGATAAAATATTTAAAAATGTACATATCAAAAATCTCTTTGTTGATGCCTCAAGTTTAGTTAATAAAGTTCCTGTGGGCAATTGGATAAAGGATGCCGTTTATATGTATGAAAACTATACAATAAAAGGTATCACTACAATAGATTCATTAAATGTCTACAACAATCTAATGGTTTTTGGAAAATTAAATAACATAATCTATAATGAGCATAATATTTTACTGCAAAATCAAAACCAACATATACCAGGAAATATAACAATTTTTAGCCATTTATCCAACGAGAAACGTTTTCTAACGAACAACATAGAACATTTACATACTGACTACATTAATGGACAATATATGTCAGAATTTATGGAAAATATTATCCCTGCTGCTGCTAATACAGAAATAAAAAGTCATTTAAGTTTTAAACATGCCTTGAAAGTTGAAATGTATGAGGGCCCTGAAGGATATCTAACTGAAAATGAATGGGCGAAACGCAATATTGATGAGCAATTACATGGGCATTATGTATATAAGCCTGGCCAAATGTTGCGGGAATATAAAGACGTTAGAGATCATTTAAATAACATTACTAAAAGTACGTATGGTGTTTATATGTTCATTTCAGATTATTCATAATTTTTTTTTTTAATTTAGATGAATATAAACTGGATCATTTTGATTTATTACAAACTATTGAGGCCAACTCTGCAAAGCTTGTTTTTCTAAGCGTAAGATTTAACTCATTGATTGTTGATGTTTTAGCTGTGTCCGAAATGCACGACAATAATGTAACAATTTATAAGTGGATACCCAAAGTAAAACAATTTCAAAAAACTAAAGGTAAGACTTATATATACTAACTTATTGTACCCGCCCTTGCCTAGCATTAATTTAGGTTCTATATAATTTCGTTTGTTTATGCATCAATTACAGGCTAAACGTATGAAACGATTTTAATAATACAGTAGTTTTCCGGTTTAACGAACGAAAAAATTATACATATTTTTCATATACGGAGTTTGACATATAGCGTTTACGGCTATTATCTCGCCATGGGTGAGACCTTTACTAGAGAGTAACTGCCGGTTTCTCTAAATGCGAACGAACATTTCTTTCGCCTAGTTATATTAAAAATAAAAACGAATTTTTATATTTTATTTTATAGTTCGCATTTAGTGAAATCTGAAGTAAAATACTATATCTGCTATATCTAAATGCTACTGACGTCTGTAGAAAATTATTTCTGTAAAAAAATTCACTTTGAATGCAAGTGTTAAAAAGCCAGGAGGAAAATTATAGCTTTCCACATTTATCGAAATTTACATTTAAATTTTATTGAAATTTCGATCGATATCGAATGCCATAATTTGCCCGCTGGCTTTTCAACACTCGGATTCAAAGTAAAATTTTTTTGCAGAAATAATATTCTACAGACATCAGCAGCATTTGTTGTTATATTCACTTGGCGGAAGGCAAATCGTGCCAAACAATGCAATCCCAACCTTGACATTGCCAAAATTCCTGAATAGGACAAGATTTGCATGAAATTAAATTTTGGAAAGCCACTGAAACTCACTTAGGGCGAAAAAATTGTTAATAATTAAAAAATATATTTTTGTTTTTATGTGCCAGTTGATAGAGTGACGACCATGAATTAAAAAAAGGAAGCAGTAATTGAATATAACAAAAATGATAAATTTCAGTTCAAATGATTTATTTTTAAAAGAAAAATTTAAACTTAATAACTAAATGGTTTGTAAATATGTATTTCTTTTTAATTCTGCCTTGACAGTTTTCAAATATTTATAATGGAATAACCAAAACAAAAAATTAAGGTCAAATACAAAAAGGCGGACAAGACGTTTTTAAAATAAATTGTAATACGAAAAAAATTTTCAAGTTAAAAATTACTGAACTATTACTACCACTTAACTACTGTTCCAGCTCTTCACTTTGTATATCTAAAATGGCTCTTAAAATGCCCACTTCTAACTTAGCCGCTGAGCGAGGGCGTAAGCGATTCATTACATTAGCAACATATAGACCCAAAGCTTCATGGCGTGAAGAATTGCAAAGGTTCTTGAAGAATGTTGGCGGTAATGAATTATCGAAATTGCCCAAATTTATTATTTCGGATGTATTGGTTACTTTACCAGCAAGAGAAGTGCCATTGACACCATTATTGGCATCAAAAATAATGTCATTGCGAAAATCAATGTCTTCAATACGGGGTGAAAAACCATTAGTTGAAGCAGTCGAAGCCACCGTGGCAGCGGTAGATGACGAAGGTCCACCGGCAGATATAAGACCGTTAACAAGTCCACTGCCTGGAGGATTACCTGGAATTGTAATAAGATTTATGCCAGAGGTGTTTGTAGCATTTGTTGCTGAAGATTGCTGCTGATCATTGCGTTCTTGTTTAAGCTGCAAAAGCTGAGCTGTAGTTGTGTGCTGTTGTCCTTGCGGTGGAGAAGATTTTGCCAAGGGAGAAGCATTTTTAGACGACTGTGGTGTACTCTGTTGATTTGCTTTTTTCGATTGTGTTGGTGTTAAAGGTTGGTCTTCTGATAGCTTACGTTTTAAAGAATCAGGCAATTGTATTGTTTTTCCAACTTCCAAGCCATGCATAGCTCCAGCGTTTGCGGCAGTGCGTCCTAAAATAAAAAATGTAAAAAAATCATTTTCTCAAAATTATCAATGAAAAGAATTTCAATTAAACTTTGTTATAGAAAACTTTCTATTGTTTTGAACATAAGATTAGGTTCAATATTAATGTTTTTGTTTTTTAATTTTGCACTTTAGTAATTGCATAGTCTAAATCTTTGATACTGAACCCTCAGTGGGTTATCAAACTTTAGAAAAATCTTTAGCACCTCCTAAAAGATATATTCAAAATTGATCTGTGAAATAATTCTTACATCAAATAGTTAAAAAAACCAACTTAACCCTGTTGAAAATTTTATATTTAATCATACAAAAGATCCGGATTGAAAAATATGTTTAAACTCGAAAACAGTAACCAAATTTCAAGAAATTTTCCTTTAGGTAGAAACACTAAAAAGGGTTTTTAACAATTCTGTCATTTAATCAAAAAAACTACTTCAAAAATCTTAGCAAATATTAGGAATAGATGTTTGGATCAAAAATAATAGAGGCTATTTATCACTTTATTGTTATTTGCAATCTTACCACTGAGTTTACCTTGCTGATTTTTAAGGTTTTGATTTATCAAGGAGCGATTTTGTTGGTTTCCCGCAGTTTTTTTCATAGTTATGCCCTTCTTTTGCAAAGCGAGGGCAGTAGCCGAAGGAGTCTGTGAATTCATTGTGTTCGCGCTACTTTTAGGTGTGTTACCAGCTAAAGTATTAAGCAATTTTGTGGAGGGTGTTTTGTGATCACCCTGATGAGAATTATTACTATTGGGTGTAGCATGCTGGCCAGTCATAGTTTTTGCAACAAGTTTTTCTTCTTTATCAGGCGAAGCATTGGAAATATTTGATTTAGCTGGACTCTCACCTTCCGAGGCCGATTCGCCTGAATGGCTCGGCTGCACATTATCTTCCTCTTCCTGAACCTCCAGCATCTCATACTCCTCATCCTCTTCAATGGGCACATTGGACTCACTTTAAAAAGTTATTTTAATAAAATTATAAATTCAAATTTTCGCATGTACAAAAACTCACTCTTCCTTTGATTCAGCCTTTGACTCCACTTTTTTGTGTATTTTATCCATTAGACCAAACAACTTCCAAGCGGAGGAATCTTTCAATTTTTCTTGCTCATATTTTTTTTGTAATACCTTGAAAATTGACCGAGATTCGTGAACTATTAAAAAGGAAAGATTTAGAAATTTTTTCACAAATGGCAAGTCATAATATAAAACTAACCCGACAAATTACTATTCTTTCCGACTCTAGCCCAGGCATCATCAATTTCCTTTTTTGTGGCGCCTTGATAATTAGGATGTAGTACTTTTTCACTGGCTATGTCGCCCAAAATTTTATCCAGCTGTATTGGCATTATTATTTAAACTAAAATACACTGTTTTTATTATTTTATTTTACAGCTTTTTTAATTTTGCAACAAATTTCCTTTTTTTTAACAAAAAATACAATTTTTGCCGCTGCGCTTCGTTTTTGCGTTTTCCTCTTTGTGATGCTTTTTCTGCAAGAAGAAGAATCACGCTGCTACTGAACAGCATTTAAACAAGCCACACACATAATCGCGAATGTTTTGTATAGGTTCCAATCAAACCTTAACTCTATAGTATTTTAGTTGTAAAACTGCTAATGGAAAACAGGGTTGCTTAACTTGTACAAATAGTGTTTTTTGGTACAGTACAAGCCTGAAAAGTACCTATTGGCACATTTAATAAAAATTTTTCCTGTATAATGTTAAAGATTTTCAAATTTCAAATCAGTTCTCATTATTTTTTACCTAAAATCTTTAATTTCAAACAGCGAAAGGTTTACAGATTTTTTAAAAGTAAGTTTCTTGTTTGTTGGAAAAATATGAAAGACATCTGGATTAAGATTCGGCTAGTTAAGAAACAAAATATAAGCAAGAAGTAAAATAAAAGTTTTTAAACGTAATTGGGCATATGTTGTCTTGTAATGACCGTAATTGTGTTTTAACATACTTCGAAGAATTATTAAAAGGACTATTGAACACTTGTGGTGAGAACTATCAACAATTTTTTCGGTATTAAGATTTTTAATACCACCCCAATCAGCTTGGTTGACTTTAGTAAGGGATAATTAAAATGAATATACAAAATAAGCAGTAAAAACTATTTACTTTAAAAATATGTGAAATTTAAAGAGCTGTAATGCTTTTTTACATAATTATTTAAGGCACGCTAAAGATTCTGTGTGTAAAGATAAAAACGAATTAAGTTAAAGATTAAAGCTTTAGATAGTTTATTGAAAATGCCCTGTTAATGTTTTTAATAATTTTCAAAGCATTTTGTAGGATTTGATAATATTGTTTACCATTCCTGCTAGAAAGCTGTAATATGTCAGCCATTTAGTTTGATCAAACATTTAAAGGTTCGCGGCAGGCAGCGATTTTAATGTTACTGTTTCAGCGCTTTGCCTCTAAATTCTGCTTTTTTCTAATTTCTTTTTTTATTTTGTGCATTCCTTGAAGAAATACATAACCTTAGGGTACAACTTCTATATAATAAAAATATACAAATTATTAAAAAAAAATTACAAAATTTGTTATACATGTTATTATTTGTTTTACAAACCGTATATTTAAAATTTATGAATCTACTAAAAAGTATACAATATTAGCAACACAGCTTCTTGCTTGCGCTTTGTTATTGTGATCAGCGTTGCCGCTTTGGTCCAATCGGACCAAACTTGGTAGTTTTTCGTTTTTAAAAAACAGTTTGGTAGTTTGGTTGGTTTGTTGCATTTTTTTAAGTTTTTGGTAGATTTTCCTCCTTTAGCAATTTTAAGGCAATAGTAAATTTTTCACCTTAAATATTCATAACATAAAATAAAAAATGTAACTTTGAATTAAATAAACAGTAACTTTGAATAGTGTTATCACTGTTTTCAAAAACTGTTTTAGATGTAATAAAAAACATCTATGCTTTTTTGCATAGAGATGATTAAAGCTATAACCATCTCTGGTTTAAGAAACGCAAACAATATTATGAAATTGAAAATAAAAATATTTTTGAGTGAAGGTTTATTTTCAAGTGTATGTATTAAAAAAATTAACAGACAAAATGGAAAAGTAAAATAATTTTTTAATTGTAAATATATACCTATTAATTACATAAATATTGACTAATATTGCATGAATTTTTTTTTTTCAAATTTTTATCAAAAACTCCAAAAGTAAATGAAATAATATAATTACAGAAGACGATATTTCATCAACCAGGTAGAACCACTCTTAAAATTCTTGTTTTTAAACATTTTAAATAATATAATACTATTAGTGAACATTGTAAAGAAACAGTCCAAAGAAAATTTAGAACCAAATGGTTGAGCGGATTTGATTAGCTCCAGGAAAGGGATGGGTGTTCATTCTGCATAGTATGCTCTAAAACTATTTTAAATCATAACACCCATTTTAAAATCACCAAAAGATAAACTTTCATCTCAACAATTACGGGAAAAAACCAAGTGAGTATAACAGGGCTTATGTGAACGAAAAGCATTTTTTAATTTTTGGTAGGCTGTGAACGATTTTGGTAGGATTTTTGAAAATTATTGGTAGGAAGTCAATTTCTTGTGTGGCAACGCTGATTGTGATGTTTACTTTGTATTATTTTTCGCGGTATGCGAGGAAAATTGTAGGTTGCATTATTAATAACGAGTGCTGCCAAGTTATGATGTAAATGTATAAGACAGGATAATTAACTCAAAGTTTCAACGTATTTTAAAGAAGAAATTTTTTGTCATCAAAATTTGCATCTTTTGGCACGTTTTCAAAAAAAGTCGGGTTTTAGTTATTTTTGTACTCTTCACCAAAAAAAGTGGGGCTTTAATCCAGTTTACGGGCACCGCTCCAAAATAAAAAAAAAGTTGCCTATAGGGTGCAAGATGCAATTTTAAGCAAAAAATGTTAAGTGAAAAATTTGGCGGAGTTACGACCCTCCAAAGTTTTGCATACCTCTAATTTTTTCATGTCAATTAAAAATTTTTTAAAATATCAATATTGGTATTATTTTGAAGCTTTTGAAGAGATCTTTAAGGAAGTACTAAAATTTTTTAAAAATGATATATATATGGTACCAACATTTTTTTTTTTTTTATTTTTTAATTCTGTCACCCCAATATTTGCTTTTTTGTTGGAGTTGCTTTACTAAACTAGATTAACATAGATGAAGGTTGTATAAGATTCGGCATAGCCGAATATAGCACTCTTACTTCTTTTTTCTTATTTTCAATCTCCTTGGATACTTTTTTGAGTGTGTGGTGATAGACTTCGAAATTTATTTTGTAAAATTTCTTGTGTTACTAGAAGCGGATCCAAGGCGAATCATTACTCATTATTTTTTGCTGTTAATTATTACTGCCAAACTCTATATATAAAAAATCAGCTTATAGTTTTTTGTATGTATGGATTTTGACACCTGCTAATTGATTCGCCTTGAGCGGATCGTTTGAAAAACGCTTTATTATTATAATTCTTTCTATAAATGTCAATATGTACATAAGTATCAACAAAATCTGATGCATTACTTAAAAGTTTAATATTAATTAATATTTAATTCTAGATAACAATATACTTCAGATTATATATGTATGTATGTAATTTTGTCCTAATAATATTTACTACCTAATAAGCAAATCCTAATTAATATTTTAAGTGAAAGTCCATGAATATCAAAAACAAAGCATACATACATACATATGTACTTTAAAAATAAGGATTTCAAAATTTATGTTACACAGTTTACAGTTTTTAATAAGGGAACAATCTAAAAATTACAAAACTGCACTAAAAATACACTTTTTGCTATTTTGCATTTAGTAGTATACAAAAATTTATTTTAAATCACTTCTTGTTGGTTTCTGTTTTAAACATTGTTTATGTGCTACTGTAGTACTACTTTGTCCTTGAGCTACAGAAAAAGGAAATATTTCAATGCCAACACAAGCAGCCGAAAAATTGCCCCAACGATCTGTCACCACTAAACCCCCACTAAAATCTGGATAATATTTAACTATTCTTGCCATACTCTTGTCAGCGGCTTCTTTTGGTGTTAAGCCTGTACGTAAAGACTCAACGGCTAACAGGGAGGGTAAAAAACGCATCATTACATCACCATCTCCAGTAGCCACAGCTGCTCCAACTTCATTGTCAGCATAAGCACCGGCACCTGGAATGGGAGAATCACCTACACGACCTGGAATTTTATGGCTGGCACCATTTGTTGAAGTCCCAGCATAAATTTGACCATTCGAATCAATTACAATCATGCCAATAGTATCGTGGTTCCATTTATCAACTTTATAGCTGTAACGCTCATTTTGAATCGTGTACCATTTATCAGGGGGTTTATAAGGACCACACTGTTTATTCGCATCTGGTATTACATTAAACCAGAAATTTGGTTGACAATTGTTTTTTTGCCAATTTATCCACATTTGTTTGGACTTAGATGTAGTTAAGGATTCACGATGAAACCCCATCATTTCTGCGAAGCTACTGGCTGCATCGCCTACTAACAGAGTATGAGCAGTGTGTTCCAAAACCATTCTGGCAACTTTAATTGCGGACTTTATTTGTCTTAACCCTCCCACAGCCCCAATATTCATATTCGAACCATCCATGATCATTGCGTCTAGTGTAGTTTCTCCATTTTCATCTGGCGAACCTCCATAACCTACGGTACCATCGCACTGTAGCTCCTCACAAGTCGTACATCCGACTATTAAAGCATCCAAAGCCGAGTTACCTTGTTTTAATGAAGACCAAGCTGCCTCATTGGCTTCTTGAAAAGCCCAAGTGTTAATGACCAGTGGAAGTTTGTCTTCAGCACAAATTGTAAAAATTCTTATACAAAATACTAATGTGCAACGCAAAAAGAACTTTAAATTGTTATTTTTTTCAGTCATTTGCACTAATAACTTGTTATATTTAGCAGAGAAATATGGTGACTTAAATTAGTTAGTCCGTTGTTAATATTGTTATCAATTAACCTTGAATTTTATCTTGTTAATACAGAAGTTTATAAAATAGGGCGTTGCCATATGCAAATATATACTTATAATAAAACTGTAACAGGATCATTTCTATACATGAAATATTTTTTGAAAATTTTTAAAAATTTTGTTGTTGGTGTAGATAATAATCGACATGGAATACAAAACACCTATTTTTGGAATTTTTTTTTCTGTCTGTCTGTGTTCGCATCACGTAAAAAGTGCTTGAATAAAATTTTGTGAGTAGATTAATGATGTTTACAAAACTGTACAAAAAATATTTGAAACAATATTTTTCTTAATTTGAATTTTAATAAAATTAGAAATAACACGCAGAAGTCTTTGTTACTGCTAGTATTATAAAAAAAATTAATACTTGAGCTTAAGGTCCAATTTTATTTTAAATTTTGTATCCATTTAATTTTGTAGATTTAAATAATAAACACTTCATGAGAATATGAATAAATATATATTTTTGAATTAAAAATAAAAATGCAAGAAATCCAACATATTACAAATAACTATTTTGCTTTCAATAAAGCACAATATAGTTCTTGACTCGTTAATTCATTTGTAATTAAAAATAGCTCGAATAAATAAATATATAGTAACTAATAACATCCAATTTTTGTTTAAACTATTTATAAAAAATAAGCATTATAACTTGAACATATGAAAATTTTATTTATACAGGCATGTCACAGAACTTAATTCCGCAAATTGGTTCTTCAGAAAACGAATGAAACCACTTTTGAATCTCAAAGTGGAATTTATTTTCTTTGAAATTTTTTTTATTTGTGGTTTTCAAATTTACTTTTATTATGCGTCCTTATTAAGATTAGCCTTGTTGTTTACCTTGGTGGCGCAATATTGCAACACTTAAATGAGGTAAAAATTAAGCATTTTTTAGAAATAAGCAAAATCGATCGGAATTGTTAATACGGAGTCCAAACCATTCCGATTGGAATGTGTGACATACCTGATAATTTAGAAGTTAATATATAATTATAATTATTGCAATATGTTATTAATTTTTTTATTAACTAGTTTCTTATGTTAACCCTCTAAGTAAATCAAACAATTTTTAAAAATATAATTATAAATCGTTTTTTACAGAGTTTGATTGGCTGCCACATGATGCATTGTTATTAAAAATTATTTATAAAAGATTTCAAAGTTTTGAACAGCCCATAGATGTGGGAAAACTGAAAATGTTTATTAACCAGGAGCTGGACACTTTCTACAAATTTTTGTCCAATAATAATAATCACATAAACTATTTTGAGTTTTCAAACGAAACTTGTATAACATTTCAATTTAATCTATCAACATTATTGGAACTTCGCAAATTTTGTCTAGATACGCAAGATTCAAAGAAAATACTAGATTCGAGTGATGAATTACTTCAGGTTGGTCCACTTGGATTTTTTTTACAGCTATAATTTTTTTTAATAATTCTCGTTTCAGGTGTTAAGATTTGAATCAAAATATATGGCTGCGCTTACTAACAATTCCCTATTAATTTATGACATAAGTTCTGATTCTACTAAAGTTTTGCAAAAATTGTCAACACCTAAGCCGAAACAAATAGCTTTTGGATCTTTAAAACATTATAAATTCATAGCAGTTGTTAATGGTGGGCAATCAAATGCATTAAATAATGGTTTCGTGGAAATTTACAGGTAAATGATTAACATAATATTTTAACATTTCTGAAGTTTTCTTTTATTTCAGGTCAATAAATTCATCAGCATTTACAATATTCCAGTCATTGAAATGTTTGGAACCTGTACAAATTCAATTTTCTTTTATCGAAGAATCAAATGATTTTCTTTTACACATCTTAACTGATTCGTTGATCAAACCCTATTTAATATATCAGTATCAGGGTGTAATGGGTTTCCGAGAAATATTATCGGATTCTATATTGCCAGCAAGTTCAAATGATGTAAATATTATAAAACTGTACTCGAGCAATCAGTATATAGTGGCTTTAAATGGTAAAGATAAAATTACTATAATAGAATTAGCTATAAACCAAATTTAATAAAATTGTATTGCATCTTTTTTTTTTTACAAAATAAAGTTGTTTATGTTCTGCATCTTTAATATTTATCAGATGGGTTCGCATCGAAATCGATGATAGATTTAGAAATGATCGTTTTGAAGGGTGTGATGAATTAAGGATTCTAAAACTCAAAATTTTGTTGATTGAATATTAATGTTTGGGTACCTATTTGACTTCTATAATTTTTAATTTATTAACAAAATTTGATTTTCAAAACTTGTCTACAAAAAAATTTTTGTTTGTTGTGTAGAACTCTTATCGAGTTGAAAACTGTTATTTTTGAAAGATATATCAATCGATTCGAAACGGAACGAACATTTCTGAAAATGTTCAGACAATTTTCTAAAAACAGCAAAACTAAGTGTTTTTAGATAAATACATAGCTTATTTATTCAACACCAAATATATAACCAGATATTTAGCTGCTCGCACTCACTAGTAGTAAGTACACAAAAATAGATTTGTGTATAAAATAACTTTTATTTCCGTCCTCAAATAAAAAGGATGTATTATATTAGTTTATTATTTTCTAAGCCCGTTTTATAACAAACAACTGACAATCTTTTGAACATAATCTATCCAAAACTTATTGCCACGACAGGCAACAACCTTTGCAAAGAATACGTATATACAAGTTAATCTTCATTGGATTCAACATTTTCGGTTTGCAAATTCTTAAAAGTGGGAACGGGAACGTAGGTAACTAAAGTGTATAACTTGTTGGGAGAATCTTCATCATCATTGCGACGACGAGCCAATCGTACGCGTACACGGAAAGGAGTAGATCTAAACACAAAAAAATAAATTAGCAACACAACAAAAAGTAAACAATGTTTTAGATCTTACCTGATACCCTTGGACCAAATGTGTTTGTTTAAACGAGTGTCAATTCTGACATCATTAGTACCCATTTCCTTCTCAGCAAATTTACGAATTTCCTTTATAGCTCGAGGGGCACGCTTTTTAAAACCAATATTGTGAACCCGTTTTGCCAAGTGAATAGTGCATTCACGGGTTACCACTTCATTGATGGCAGATTTGTTACGTTTTTCGCCTTTAGTTTTGGCCATTTTCTAAGTTTTGAAAATGCTTATCTGCTGTTCCAAGTCCTAAAAAAAAGAGTTTATTATCGTACATAAAACAAAATTTAATAGCAATGAAGCTTAGCCCTTGGCTATTGAGTTTTTTTTTAATCTTTATGTTAAGTAATTTAACATAATTTTATGGCAAATCAATACATAAGTATGAAGAACACTTGATTTTGAACAGCATTTCTTAAATTATTCTTTGATTTTTCTGATTATTTTGGAATTATTTTCTAAAATTTAATGAAAAACCAACCTATCGGAAATGAAAGCCTGACGTAAAAGAAAGAGAACTGTCAAGTCAATGTTATTCTGTATTTGACATTTGTCAACAAACATTTTCCAGCGACATCTAGATGTGAAATCGCAAACAATGCATCAAGAATAAGTCTCCTTTTACAATGTAGAAATTGATGAGCAGACATTATTTCAACTTCCTTTTAAACTTGGCAGAGAGGCAGAAATTTTTTGTTTTCTTTTATCGTTCCTTCTTCCTTCGGATTCTTTTCATTCTTTGCAATAGAGTCAGTAACACTGAAATGATATTGAAATGAGAGAAAATGGTATAAAGACAACACATAGAAGTTACGATGAGTCGAAAAGGAAAACGGAAAATGTTAGGTACCGATCAAGGCGAATCAATTACCAGGTGGCAGCGTAGGCGAATTCATTAATTTTCGCCGTGTACACTACTGTCAAACTCCATATATAAAAAATCTGTTTACCATTTTTTTTATATGAAGTTTGACATTCGTTTCACCAGCAAAAAATAATAAATTTTCTAACGCTGCCACCTGATAATTGATTCGCCTTGGTACCGATCAAGGATGGAGTTTGACATTTAGAGTTTACGGCGAAATTAATGAATTCGCTATTGAGACCACCTGTATTATTTCGCCATGGTACCGATGGTCGTGTGAACGAACGGGCGAAAAAGCCCATCAGCTGTATACGTTGCAGCTGTAAAAAAAAATTGACAAAAATAAAATATTTGTTAAAGAAAATTAATTAATTAATTAATCGAATAGAAAACAAAATAACTATAGAATGTCCTAGAGAAAACTAGTACAATATGGATCCGTATTTGCAGTTCCTGATGTTAATAATCAAAATATGCGTAAAAGGATAATGAAGTTATTGCTAACACTTTTATGATTTCTTGCTTGTTTTTTTTTTTTGTGGAATTATATATAATATTAGTCTTCAAATGGTCAACGTGCAAGAATGGAACGAGGCATGTGATTTGGTCAAACTAGTGGTACAATATAATTTCGGTCACACTCTGCCTGGATTTTAATTTTTATATAGTAATTTAATTTTTTTATTCTGAAAATTACAAGAATTTTTTTGGTTTTGTTTTTTTTAACAATATTTTTTGAAAACATACCTAGATTTTGCCTGTTATTTTTTGTGTTGTTGGATTGTTGTAGCCGTGCGGTCACCTGTATTAATTCGCATTGACTCTACCTCTTAAACCCCTCGCCGAGCAACCTTTCAATTTCTACCCATTATAAGGAGGTACCGATGGCGAATTCTTTAATTTTCGCCTGTAGCCTAACTGTCAAACTCCGTATGTAAAAAATTTGTATACTATTTTTTTATATTTAGTTTGACATTCGTGCTAATTACGAATTTGCCATCGCTACCAATTTATAATTTATTCGCCTTGATTTCTTCAATGTAAAAGGGGACAAGGCAAGGCACATTTATTTTAGTAGGTAGAGGCCAAGGCGAATCAATTACCAGGTGGCAGCGTTAGAGAATTTATTATTTTTTGCTGGTAAAAATGAATGTCAAATTTGATATACAAAAAATATAGTACACAAATTTTTTATATATGGAGTTTGACAGTAGTGATCACGGCGAAAATTCGCCTACCCTGGTAATTGATTCGCCTTGGTAGAGGCAGCTTACACCACTAAGCATACTCGCTGCTAAGGGCATTGTATCAACTACAAAAGTCTTGAAGCAGAAGTTTTTAGGCAAGAGGTGTAGAGAAGCTTACGGGGTAGCAAAAGTTGCACAAAATGAATATTCATGACTCTTTTCAGTTATTTCTCTTATTCCTGTTTCTCTCTTTCGTTTTTTGCAGTTCTATGCTTGAGCGGTGTTACCAAAATGGCTGTTTGTTTTCTATATTGTTCAAAAATTTTTGAAAATTTAATAAGGTTAGTTTATGGCAACACTTGAAAAATTGGTTGATAAAACATCATAAAATGCTCTCGCTTGCTACAAAAGTCATAATGTAAACGCTTGATGACTTACGGAGATTCTCTAAAAGAGAAAACAATAAAAAAGTTAGCTACAATGCCCCTAATGTAAACTGGCTCCAGGTAATAGCGGCTTACAACAAATACAACATGGCTTTTTATTGCTGTTTTGTGCTTTGGAAATGTCAAAAGCATAAATACAAATGCTTGCTTGCTCTGAATACAAGTTCTTGCTTTATTTTGCAAATGCTTGTTGTTGCTTTTTTTGTAAACAAACAAAGTAAAATACAATGATTTCGAATATTCGTAAGTTTTAATGAATATTTTAATAAATAACTTATTAATCTGAATTTTCTTTAGTATCCTTAATTGCTGTTGGTGCATTGTGGGGCTGTACAAACCCTTTTATAAAGCTGGGTAGTCAAGGCATTGAAAAAGTAAAAAGTGGTTCTATCGCTAAAAGTATTTGGCTAGAACTGAAAACTATTGCATTGCGCTTAAAATATTGGGTACCTTTTTTGCTTAATCAGTCAAGTAGTGTCTTATACGTTTGGACTTTACAAACGTGTAATATAACGGCTGCTGTGCCTGTTGCCAATTCTTTGACTTTTGTTTTTACGGCTATAACTGGATATATGCTAGGCGAAAAAATTCCTGGAAAAAGTGAGAATTAACTTTTTTTCATTATGCTAGTTGTCTGAAACTTTCTATTCTTTTATAGATGTAATTGTTGGCACTATATTAGTCTGTGTTGGATCTTCCTTAATGGTTTACGATCAGATAAGAGAAGCTTCAAAATAAACTAAGGTGAATGAGATATAAAGTAATACAAGTCTACAAACCATTACCAAAGTTTATTAAAATTATTCTCTATATTTAAAAATGATTAAAAATAGTTTTCTTTGCATTCGAACGGTTTCATCTATAAGGCTTTGTGCACAGCATCAACAAACGTCTCCATACTAACGATGGGAGTTAGTGGCGTTATACCATGACCCAAATTGGCAATGTAACGAGTTTTTCCAAATTTGCGAACCATTGTTGTAGTTAATTCGCGAATTTCTTCTGGAGTTTTGTACATATCCTGGGGATCTAGATTGCCCTGTAAAGTAATATTAGGACCGACTTGTTTGCGGGCTTCCTCAGGATCTACGGTCCAATCAAGGCTTATAACTTCATATCCTATTTTTGCTTGTTCGGCTATTGAATGACCAGCACCTTTGGCGAATAGTGTCTTAAAAAAAAACAATATGACCTTTGCTATCAAGATATGTTAAATGTTAATATTTACCATGGGTACTAACGCAATTCCCTGCTTAGTTAAACGTTGTTTTAATTTGTCATTTATTTCTTTAGTATATGGCAAGCTCCATTTTAAGAAATCCTCCTTAGTTAAATGTTCAGCAGATGATTCAAATACTTGTAAAAGTTGAGCACCTGCCTTCACTTGCATTTCCAAATAGTCTACTATAGAATCTGTAAGGATTCCTAAAAGTTTCTTAGCATCTTCTGTATAGTTTGTAAGCCAAAATTTTGCTTTGGACATTGTCTTGCTACCACCACCCTCTACCATATAGCCCATAAGAGTCCACTGAAATATAAAAATTCGCTGTCTTAGTTGAGAAAATTTCAGAAAAAATTAACTTACGGGAGCACCAGTAAAGCCAATAAGTGGTACTTTGCCCTCTAATTTATGTCTCATCATAGTAATGGCCTCACCTACATAAGTTAAACGGCTTACTGCGCCTTCAGTAGTAAGTTTTGCCAAATCAGCGGGTGTTTGTAAAGGTTCTGGAAAAACAGGACCCTTAAAAATATATAACATGTTAAAAAATTTGAATGCATTAAGATGAAGTTCTTAAAATATCTGTGGATTAAAAAAAAACTATTTTTAGATAAGTATACAAGTTAATTTGCCCTAGTTTGAAAACCATAAGAAATAAGTAAAATTAAAAAATCGATTTCAAGACGACAAAACTTTGAAATTTTATAAAAGAGGTTAGATGGATTTTGCTTGTTAGTATTGCCTTCTACCGAGCGAAATCTATTATTCTGCCTTTTTTTATAAAGCTTGTTTAAAATCGCGATGTAAATACATTTTGGAAAAGGATTACGATATTTATTAAAAAAAATCAATCACAATCCTAATATAGTCTGTCGGGTAATAATATTGTAAAAATGAGACTCACCACTCCCGGATGCATTTCTACTGTCATACCCAATGCTTGGGGTATTACTAATATATCTGAGAATATAATTGAAGCATCCAAATCGAATCTTCTTAAAGGTTGCATAGTCACTTCACATGCCAATTCGGGAGTCCTACATACTGTAAAGAAATCATGTTTTTTGCGAACTTCTTGGAATTCAGGTAAATAACGCCCGGCTTGTCTCATTACCCAAACGGGTACACGATCTACTGGTTCGCCCAGTGCGGCTCTTAACAAATTGTCATTTTTTAAAGGTGGAAAATTCTGTAATTTTGAATAAACGCATAATTTCAATTGAATTTTAATTATAAGAAGAAATAATAGTTTTGTTATCTCCATATTATAAAGTTTATATTCGGTTTGTGATGTAATTCCAATTTCTCAAATCCGTTTAGTTGTGCACTACAGTTTACCTTTGCATCTTTCATATTATATGACGTGTTTAGTGTTGAATGAATATATAATTATAATCCTCAATTAAAATATATTACTATTTTGTTTAACGAAATATTAAAGGAGTATTATCTATGTAAAAGGTTTGTTGACCGGTGTGAAAATTCACAATAGTTGATAGTACTAAATCACTCGTATAAATGTAATGTGTCTACACCTAAAAATATATTGTCAATCTACAGACAAAAAATATCGCTTAAAATGGCAAGTACCATATGAACTGAAAAAATACTATAAAGTTTGACTATTTTTATATTTTTTATGTTAATGAAAATGTATGGGGAAACGTTTCAAAAAGAATCTTTTGGGATTAAATACTTCCTTAAACAAATAACTGTAAACAGTTTATGTAATAATAACATCTAGATTCCGAAAAGTAAACATACCAGCTTTCTGTCTACTTTTGTTATTTAAACCGAAACTAATTTCTGTAACAATTATACATGATTTCAGCGAATTTTTGTGAAATTTCTCTAAATACCACAATTGATTATTATTTACAATCGTACGATTTATTCACTTGAACCGGAAGGGGACTAGTTGTAAGCGTTATGTCAGGCATTATAAATAAGTCTCTTCATGTATAAAAGTCAATATCAAACGACGCTATAACCCAGCTTTCGTACTTTTTACAAAGTAATGTAAAATAAAGATGAAGTCGTGGACAAAAGATATTTGTAGAATAAAAATAACTTAAAAAATAGCTTTAAAGGTAGTATTGTAGGGCTTAAATCTAGTTTACGGACGCAGCTTAAAAATTAAAAAAAGTAAGCAAAAAATGTTAAGTGAAAAATTTGGGGCTGACGCTTAGTTTCGGAGTTACGGACCTTTAAAATTTGTACGTATAATATGGCACATATCGAGTATTTATAAGGTAATATGGGTATCATCGGAAAGATAATTTAAATATATATTTAATTGAAAAGAAAATGAATAAAAAAATATAAAAAACTTCAGGTAAGGACAAACAAATTTTTACATATAAACATAACTACCTATGCAAAGAATCTTTAGTAAGCGAGGCCTCTGTGTGTCATGCCATAGATGAGAAAATAATTTCGCCGGGCCGAAGGCCGGCAATGCAGGAAATCTTTAGTAATCGAAGCCGATGTTCGTTATACTACATAGGAAAAATTCCTCGCACCCAGCCCCAGAAAGCTTTTATTTAACATTTTGTTTTTTAAATTACATTTTACATCCCTTTAACAACTTTTGTTTGTGTTGTATTGCCGCTAAACTTAATTTATTTGAAAGTAGTCTTAATTTACCTCGTGAAATATTTAATTATAATTTATAAGTAGTGAAAATTTAAACATTTAAAATTAAAAAGGATTCGTACTGTGAAACGTTGCTTTCATCCACTTGTATGTTAAACAATAGTTAAATACATTACTGATTATCTGGCAACGAAGTTTTGATAAAAATAAAAGAATTTGTACGAATAATGTAGAAAGGAAATAAAGGCAAACATACCAACATTGAGAATAGTACATAGAAATACTTCAATTCCAGCAGATAATAGCTACATAAATTGCAGTCGTGTCACAAACAAACAGCGATAAAAGTAACAAAGTACAGGATTCCTTTAAAAGCTTTTAAGATCCCGGAATAAAAGTTGACATTCAAAATAAATTATTAACGTTGGTGTCTACTTGTATATTTTATAAAAAAAAATAATATGGCTGATGAGCAACATCCCAATTTATTAGCTGGACATCCACCGGCAGGTAGGTTTTGTTTTTGTTTTGATTTTAAAATAATATGCGCAGTAAAACTAAAATTTTTTTTGATTTGTTTTTGGAATAACTACAATAAATTTGACCTTCAAATGATTATTATCGTCTTTCTTTTTAGTGTATTGTTTAATTTTAAAATGAATTTTTTTTAGTTAAAGCTGGAGGTATGCGCATTGTCCAGCATAAATCACCAAATGCAGAACGTCCTGCTAAAGATGCGGAAGATTGCACTGGCTTGACGGTAAGATTATGTTTTTAATGCTACGACGCAAAAATTTTAATTTTTTGAACTTTTTATATTTCAAGCAACCTGTTAATGTAAACGCCATGTCGGTTAGTGGAGCTCCTGTCAAAGGTAATTCTGATTATACTCCTCAAGCAGCTCAGGTGGCCCATACTCCGAAACCTCCAGCACATGTTTCTACAAAGCCTCACATTAATATTCAACAACCTCGCAAATGAACACATATCTGAAGTACTTACTAGAGATGGCATAGTCAAACGACACGTCAATGTTGGAGGATTTTTGATATTTAAACTACTTTTTTTACTTGTTTTGAAAACAAGTCACTTCAAAAAAATAATGTATACATTCCATGCCTACATTACTTATAAATATTTGTTTTCTTAATGTGCTTTCTGTAACTCAGCTTTTATTTACTCTTATCTTTTTTTAAAGTCTAAAACAGCAGCATTTGAAAAAATCACAATATTGTATTGCGTTTAGAATTTTTTTTAATAAATACTTATGAAACATTTTGTTAAAAACTATGTCGTTAATATTTTTCGCTCCCTGGATTTAGGCTAAAATCGTCTTGCACTTGATGTTTTTGTAGTTTTGATGTGTTTATGAAAATTAATAATTCCCGTATTCTTTTTTATTTTAAATGTGTGTTATATATGTTGTATCGTGAAAATGAAAATGCCCCACTGAGCTTCGGTGGTCCGGGGTGCAGGCTTCAAACCTGTAGTCGATTAGCGTCGAAGTGGTTCGATTCCACCTGGGGGGCGGCGTTTGCTGTTCTCACTGTTATTAATTTTTATTTAATAATTAAAAAAATATTTTTCCCGTCATATTTATTTTAGAAATAAATTATTCTTTGATCAGTAAAAATCTTAGGGCCAGTTTCACGATGTCACAATCGTTCGTTCGTTCGCATAATTACATTTAAAACAAAAACAATTTTTTAGAATTTGTTTTTGTTTTGAATGTACTTGTGCGAACGAACGAACGATTGCGACATAGTGAAACTGGCCCTTAATCTTAATCATACGTTTAAAATATAATGCTTGAAACTTTTTGCTCATTTCTTTCGGTACTTCACTATTTTTTTTCTATCTATTTGCATTAAAATTATTAAGGTCTGTGCTAGTTTTATTTTTCTCTTTTAGTAAATTTTAATGCGTAGAGATCATACATTTTCTAATAATATCTCGGAAAAATTTATAAAGGACTGAGGTTATATAATTGAATACCAATTAATATTAAAAATGAACCAAACATTAAACAAAATTGTAAATTTAATTAAAAATAATGTTATTCTTCAGAGCATGTAAAATATTTTATTTATACACTTATTACTAATAAGTCATTCTTATAAAGTATTATAAATACTACTTCATTCAAATAAAAAAAAAAAAAAAATACTATAATTCCTTGGCAACAATTAGGCGTTGCTATTGGCAATACTTTATTATTTATCAAATTTCTGTTATTTGAAATATTGAAAAAAATTTAAATATTATAGAAAAAGAAATGTTCTCAAATAATATTAAAGATAAAATAACGGTCGAAGAACTACAAAAATTGAACGAAATTTGTATGGAGACCCTTAGGAGTGGTGAATTGCATTTATTAAGAAACGATGCGAAGCTGAGAGCCGTAAATACTACTAAAACTTACGATGAATTTAAGTAAGTTTGATTGGTAAAATAAGATGACACAGGAACTTGTATATCACATTTTTTCTCCAAATGAAGCTGTATAAAACTAAGACTCTTGCGGTATTTTGTACGTTGTGTAAAAATGGTGTCATATTGAATATGAATTTTTTTATTGGGCGGCATTTGTATGTACTACGTTAAGAAAATTTTTACATAAGCTGGGCCTTGAAAGAATACAGGAAGAAATGTTTTTTCACAGCTTATTTTAAACAAACTGTTCACGTTTAAAAGACTTCCTGTTTGGCTAGCCAGCGGCTTCGCATAGGAAGAATTTTCTACAATTAAAAGAAAATGTGTAAAAATGTAGCGATCCAGAAAATGCTGCACTTAATTCTGCTAGTGTCTAATTTTTTTCTGTTTCCTACGCAAGAGCTTGTAAATAATTTTCCTTTTAAAAAATAAATTATACGTGTACTTAAGCCGGATTAAAATTATTCATTTGGTTAAAATGTCATATTTCTTAAAACTAATGTCCAATTTTATTAAAATTAAAAAATATATGATTTTAAAGCAATTTTATATCCTTTTCAACGACCGTTCGAATATATGGAACAGAAAATTAGCGACCAGTAACTGTTCAAACTGTATCTTAAATGTGATATACAAGTTGTAGGTAGACTTTTTCAAGCTTATGTATAAACGTTTGTGATTTGTAAATAATATATTTTATTATTCAAGGGATATAGTGGATGCGGCACATCTTAAGCCAATATCGAGACAGGATAAAATGAATGCAAAAACTAAAAGTCGTTTATGGAATCCGGCTGCTCGAGAAAATGAAGTTTAAGTTTCGAATTTATGATAAATCAATTTCGAAAGCATTGATGTTAATTCTACTTTAAATAATTGTTGAAATAAATATCAGAAGAATCAGAAATAGATGATTTTTTAAATGTTAAATTAACATTTAAAAGACGATGTTGACGGAAGTTAACAATGGTAGAAGCGATTTGTTTTAGCGGACTTAGCAATACAGTTTCTTTATAAACTTCAATTGTCTATCTACAATTGTTAAAAGTATGGCCAAATACATCAAATTAAATGAACTATTGGGGCACCCGTTATTTAATAATTTTAAAATTTTATAATTGTTATTATAACGGAGATAGTAAAAGGCATTTTGTCTAATTTTGAAGCATTTGACTATAACGGTTGAAAAGGTAGGCCCATATAGGTCACCAATGCGGACACCCTATACTGATAATCAATTTTTTTTAAAGTAAAAAAAAATTCGGGGGAAAAGCGTAAGTATTATAAATTATAAAATGAAAATTATATGAAAATAAACAAAAAACTCGCTTCAAATTACGATGAGCCAATTTTTTATAATTTCATTCCCACGGAATTCATAATTGGAGGAATCTTTTCTCGAGAAAAATTTTTTCCGGGGGAAAAAATTCCGTGAGAATATTCATAATTGGGCTGATAGTGTTGCGAAGTTTAACACAATTGAAAAACTTAATCTCAAAATTTTTTTGCGACAACGTGTTAAGTAATGCCCATGTTTTTTCGCTAACACTTGGTGTTACATACATACATCATCATCAACATTTGAGTCAATGCCGCTAAAGACCGAAAAAAATCACCTGCTCTGGGAATATCGCATGAGAATATTGCAGCGAATTTCTCAATTTCAACTGGTTATTCATACAATTCCGTAAATATAAAACGCATAATGACTTCAATGGGAACATTTTGACATCAATCATCTTGAGAATTGGTCAACATATTACGCAAGGTTCGAGCTTTTTCTTCTAGCCAATAACGCACAGGCTAACCGCTTTATTATATCGTGTCATCATTGGCATCTCCTAAAAATGTGAGTGATTTGGACATTACGAAAATTAAAACATGGCTAATGAATCATTTTACTCCACGCCCATCGAAAATTGCAGAACATTTTTTTAATTTCACAAACGCGACCAACTGCCAAATGAGAGTTTTTTGGAATATGTTGCTGCTTTAAGAAAAATTGGCGCCGACTGAAATTCCGGCAACAGTTTTGATCGTATGCTTCGCGATCGTTGCTTATGTGGCTTGCATGCCGAAGCTCTGCAACGGAATCTTCTCGCTGAAGCAGATTTGCAATTACAAAGGGTCATAGATTGGGCTAAAACTACTGAAGCGTCGTTAAAGAACGTACATCATACTTCATATTAGCAAACGTTAAAAAATTACAAAAAAAAAAAAACAAAATTAATGTAGGTCGAGTGATACTAAGTCATGTAATGGTTGCGGTAAAAATCATCCCCGCACACAGTGTATACATAAAAACAATTTGTTTAGCTTACGGCATCAAAGGCAATTTGCAGCGCGTCTGTCGTTCATAAAAGCATAATGCTGCTACTTCAGAACCATCGAAAGCATTCAACAAAAACTAGCGAAATTTTGGCAGTTCCAAATCGCATTCAATCAATCATATTTTATGATCAGAGTCCCGTAAACGTTCAATCGACTTAGGATCAAATTGCACAATAGTGTCGACAGAAGTTTTTATCGATTATGGCCAACTGTACAACGGGTTCTATATTAAATTTAAAAGATTTAAATTTAAAAGATTTTCGATACAACGTTGTCCCTGTTAACGGGGTTTTCGATGTTGATATTTGGTATAATAGAAAATTAGTCAAGGCTTTACTTTTATAGTTGTTAATGGCACTCAAACCGTTATACATATAACGCTGCTACTACTTTGCTCCACTAGATATAAGCATTCAAGGCGTACACATTATTGGAGAAATTAATTTTATTACA
The DNA here is from genome assembly GCA_916610165.2 of Gymnosoma rotundatum. Classification (NCBI taxonomy): domain Eukaryota; kingdom Metazoa; phylum Arthropoda; class Insecta; order Diptera; family Tachinidae; genus Gymnosoma; species Gymnosoma rotundatum. The sequence goes on from OU744339.1 coordinate 10,120,649, forward strand.
ACTGTATTAGAGAAGCTTGAACACGTTTTTTCTAAAGAGCTTGGTAAATTTACGGTCAAACCGCTTTCGTTATACATAAAGGAAAATGTCCAACCAATATGACATTCTACTCGTCGTATTCCAATCGCATTTCGAAGGCGAGTAGAAGAAGAACTTGACCGATTGTGCAATCGGGGAGTTCTAGAACCGGTTGAGTATTTAGACTGGGTCACACTGATTGTGCCAGTTCCTAAAAGTGGTACTATTAGAAATTGTGGTGACTATAAGTCAACGCTAATTAAGGCGCTGTTACCATACAGATTCCAAATTCCTCCAATTAGCTCCCTACTTTTTTCAGAAGAAGGTGAAAAAAATATTTGTAAAATTAGACCTTGCCCAGGCATACCAACAGCTGGTTTAATGCAGACTATTATAACACATAAAGTTGCTTTTAAATTAAACGGACTTCAATTTCGTATTTATTTAACCCTAGAATTTTGTTGAAATATTTCCGGCGTTTTACCATAGTAGTAATGGGTTTAACTGAACCAGAGCTGGCTGACCATTTAAACAAAGTTTTGAGCCGTTTTGATAAATCAGGTCTTCGCTTAAGGGGGAATAAATGGCATTTTGTTAAAAAATTTTTAGGTTTTAAAACTGATGGTCTTGGCATAAGGCCATCGCCTGAGAAGATAAAACCTATTCAAAATGCACCCGCACCCAGAGATAAATACCGCTTTAAGCTTCTTTTTTTGGACTTTAAAATTTTTATCATTCTTTTTTGCCAAAGATAAAAATCGCCAGTGGATTTGGAAAAAAGAGCATGAAATAGCAGATCGGGAAGCAACTGCTGTTGTTGCAGGCGTTAAAAAATTTCATGGTTATTTGTATGGCAAAAATTTTACCTTGTCGACTGATCACCGTCCACTTTTAGGAATTTTTTTGCACGGCAATACCTACACCAACTACGTTGTCGACTATTAAGCTACGCCGATGCATTTTTCAGACGAAACAGAGCGTTATTTCTAAACTAAAGATGAAGTTCTAATGATTGAACTAGCCAGCAATGAAATTGTCAACGTTAAAGATGTACCAAAACAAACAACAAAAGATCCATTTCTCGCCAAAGTCCTCAGCTGGGCGTTAAGAGGGTGGTCAAGTTTTATTTTTCGCGATGATTAAGCTTATCCCTATTTTATGCGCCGTTACAAGATTACTTCACTTAAAGGATGCTTGTTGTGGGGCAATAGAACTATTATCCCTCCACCAAGCCATTCTTTATGCTCTGCACGCTACACATCCTGGCATTGTTTTGTGAAAAACAATTCAATGTGCTCCCTTCCATCCATCGTTAAATAGACAGGCTGAACAGACAATATAAGATTATTTAAAGAAAATGCCAACTAATTAAAATTTTGAATTGGATCTTGTTCGTTTTGTATTAAATCAACACATACGTCCACATGCTGCAACCGTGCGTTCACCTGCTGAACTTGTGTTTAATCGACAACTTAAGAGTAATTTTGACAAGGTTCATACACATGAATTGTTAAATACTAACGAAAATTTACCTGGTAAAGAATCTTTTAAAAAGGAGACCTTGTATGGATTCGCAATTATACATCAAGTCCAAAGTGGATACCGGCTCAAATTCAATCGGAAACTGGACCGTGATCTTACAATGTGTATCTTCAGGATAATTATGTAGCCAAACGTTATTTGGAGCAAATTCGCAGCAGAACCTCTACAACCAATAATGAGCAGGATCTTTCAAGGTAAAGTAAAGATACGACTGCCAAATTAATTACCGACGTATCTATGGCATCCGATGAAGGAGCTGAAAGCGATGTTGAATATTTTCCGGCATTATCACTAGCACAAACACTACTGCCAAATGAACCAAAAAGTCCTTCATCAAGTTCAGCACAGAGTACGCCGGCTAAATGCCAACCTACAGTGCAAATAAAATCTCCGCCTGCTTAGCCATTTAAATGTCATAAAAAAAAATTCTACAATTCTATTCTGCATTTGCGTTAAGGGGTGTTAAGTACTCGTGTCACTGTGCAATTGGAATTCCTTCTTTTTAGTTATATACACTTTTCTTTTAGTTATATACACACATTATGTACAAATGATCATTTACATTACACCTACAGACAGTTACGCTCGTCATCGTCATATATGCCAAATCTATGCGTATTTTATAAACACCTTTTCTTATCGAATTACTAAAAAAAATACAAAATGTAAAAATAAACAGTTAACATGTGTATGTATATAAACTATTCCTTATAAAGCTTAATCAGTAGATTTTTAAAAAATTTTGTTAATAAACTCTAGACAGTTATTTCAGTACAGTTGCGCAATAAAGTCTGCATACAACATACAGCTCGAATTTGCAAAATCTTAAAGGAATGGCGATATTTTTAGTGCCGAGTCTAAGTTTACTTAGCATCTAAATTATGGGCCTGTTCGTAAATGCATCACTGTGGTGCATATTATGATTTCTCTGAACTGCTAGTCAGCTGTTGCGTATGCTTGGATTTGTTCATTTTAGTTTGCATTTACTAACGATGAAATACTGTAAAAATGGATTTGTAAACTACAAAATACAAAAAATTATAAAAATTTGTGTTAAAATATTAAAAGTAAAAAATATTTAAGAAAAAAATTAATAAAAAATAAACTTATCAAAATTTATACTCACACGTTCATTGCATTCGCCTTTTTTATGCATATACTTTAGTGATGCATTTTTGAACAGATGACATTTGCAGTGCGGTCACTTTTTGCATTTACGAACGTACTGCCCATCACATGATGCATTTACGGACAGGCCCTAATATAAACAGTGCATTTGAGAAAAAATTCATTACAGCAATCAAATTCAAAGTTTGTAATACAGCGGCCAAAAAAAGTATTCGACATTAGGGTCGTTTTATTAAATTTATTTGAAAATGCAAGTATTTTTTAACATTTATAGGTTTTTAAGTGAAATAACGTTGTACAGTAAGTTTTTTTAAATATACCGTTATGAATTTAAAAAAAGCTTTGCACGTTTTAACACTCATCAATCTTTTTTGATAAAATCACAAAATTCATAAGCAAAAAAGTATTCGACAAGCATTGTTTTTTTATTGTGTTGTACATGTATTTTAAATGCCTTTATGATGTTGTTGGTAAAAACCGCTATTATTCTTGTTAATCATTTACAAGAATTTTTTAATCATAATTGTGCAAGTGATCGCGAAAATGGTACGTAAAGGCAAAGAAACTTCTCTTGATGTAAGAAATTTAGTAATACATCATTATAAATTAGGAAAAACTGAAAAAAACATCCATTACATTATTAAAAAATTTAAGGCAGAAAACACCGTGATAAACAAGGTAAGGATAGGCCCACCTCGCAAGCTCACACAATTAGATGAACGTCGAATCGTGCGGGAAGTAAGAAAGGATCCTAAAGTTAATGCTACTACTTTAGCAAAAAGCACTGAGGAGCACATAGGCGTTTCTGTTACACCACAAACAATAAGAAATGTATTAAAAAAATACGACTTCCATGCACGATCAGCCAGGAAGAAGCCACACATTTCAAAGAAAAATAGAAAGATTAGGTTACAATTTGCCAAACAACATGTAAATAAGCCCATCAATTTCTGGATAGATGTTATTTTTGCGGACGAAAGTAAATATAACCTTTTTGGATGTGATGGCAAAGTTCTGATGTATCGTAAGCCTAACACAGAAATGGAAGAAAGAAACATGGTACCAACTGTGAAACATGGTGGCGGTGGTGTCACGGTATGGGGATGTATGGCGGCATCAGGCGTAAGCAGTTTAGCATTTATTGATGGAATCATGGACCACCGACAACACATCGATCTCCTTAAGCAAAATTTAAAGTCAAGCGCAGAAAAATTGGGTCTGTCAAATAGATTTAAGTTTTATCAGGACAATGATCCCAAACACTGTGCGACTAATACAAAGCTTTTTCTATTATATAATTGTCCAAAGGTAATAAAAACGCCGCCTCAGTCCTCAGGTCTTAACCCCATTGAACATCTTTGGGGTCATTTGAAAAAAAAAATTAGAAATCGACAATTTTCTAACAAAAATCAGATGAAAGTCATCCTGTAGCAGGAATGGAGCCAAATTGACCCAGAATATACCAAAACCTTGGCAAAATCTATGCCAGATCGTTTACGAGAGGTCATACGCCGCAAAAGAAAAGCAACACGCTACTAAAGTTGTTTTTTTGTAATTTTTTATTAAAAATATTACAAATGTCGAATACTTATTTTCTTGTTTTTCTATTATTTATTTTTTGGGTTATGAATTTTTTGTACTTTTTGTTCTGTGATCTCATTTTTTGTATTAATTATAATTATTTTGTTCCTTAATAAATCGTTATGTAAGTTACTTTTGTTTAATTTAACATTTTGCAGTTTTTTATTGATAAAATTATAATGTTTATAGGTTATGTCGAATACTTTTTTTGGCCGCTGTATATATTAACTGTAAGAAAGACAATTGAAAACTTCCGTCGTAGCTGCCTGTCTAGTGGAATTTTCAACAGGATAACGATCCCAAATACACCTCAATAGATAATTATTAATGTTTTAAAACGGATTTCAAATGATCATTCTTTTTTGTCATCGACAAGAAGTCCGGTATTTAATAGTTTAAAGCGAGGCGGCGCAACACCAGCTATAAGTGAACTGGCGAAGAAGTTCATGAATGCTATCACTAGAAGATCAGAACCGATTGCTGTGTGTGACTAGCAGACATTTAGAATATCTCACATTGACTTTCATTTTAATGAAAATAACGGGAGGCAGCTTATAAAAAAATATTGGCTATTTCGAGGGGCTTTGAGATGAAAATAAAAAAGGACGATCAAATATAATTCTCAGACCGATAGACCTGCAAAACTATGCGGTCTCGAACTGCCCAGAAGAGCCTCTCTGTTCCCAAATAGAAGTGCACAATTTCAGAACTTTACCGTTTCTTCCTCTTCCCCATCCTGACAACTTCTACAAAACTCATGGTATGGAAGATTTAGGTATCGATGATCCAGTGCCATGTCAGGATAGCGGCCAGTGTGCCCAGCTGTCCTCGGGGAAACCTTAGCAGATTTGCTGACTTCCTACTATCATATTGAGGCCATAATCTCCTCGAAAATGTGCAGGTGACCTCGTTAGACCGGTTGGTCTGCGCGGCCCCAGAAAGTTCCCTCTTTACAGCCTTTATTTTAGCCTGAACACCCTGGTCTGAAATCAAGGAATAAAGACGCTTCCCCCAACTTCAGTGTCTAGATGATCCATGTGAATCCACATGTTGGACTTGCCCGACACTGATAATGCGATATTATCGGCAACAGCCGAGGCACATTTTAAGATGGTCGCATGGCCTGAGTTCAGTGGCTGTCATGCCAGAGTTGCAATCAGTCTAACGGCCAAGTTCATAGCCAGTTTTTTGGCCATGAGTTCCGCTTTCTAAGCGTTCACGATAAGCCCACTCTAGGTGCTTCACTTACTGATACATCTTAGTGTAAAACATAAGAATCTTGAATTTCTGTTTTGCAAAATAACCACATGGATACGCTTTTGCCGCGGTAATACAATTCACACTTTATGGTTTTTAGATAATGAATTTTTTATGAGAGTTAACTATAATATTACATTTTAGATTAATAACTTTTTAGCGACTTTCCGTTTTAAAGCTTAGAAATCATAAAAAGTTTTAATCTATAAGTCCATAAATAATCTTATCAAAATTTGATAAAGTTAATGCTTTGTTATCAATAAATATATTATCGATCTAAGGTTTAGTTCTAAGAAATATTTTTTGGTATAATAAGGAAAATTAAATAGTAGATGTTACAGTTGCTATTAAAACCTCTTTCAATATGTTGAGACTTGCAATATTGTTTGCGGCTATTGCTTGTGTTTTGGGAGCTGCTATACCTGAAGGCGTGACATCTCTGTTAGATGGTCGCATTGTCGATGGTTCGCCAGCATCCATACGTTCGTTCCCCTGGCAAGTTTCCCTTCAACGTGGTGGCTATCTTTCCTGCGGTGGTTGTATCTACACCAATCAGATTATTATAACTGCTGCTCACTGCTTATATGGCGATAACAACATCTCCGCTTTGAAGGTTCGCGCCGGTTCTTCTTTCTGGGTTTCAGGCGGAATTTTAGTCGATGTTGCAGCATACAAAATCCATGAAGAATATAATCCCAGTACTTGGGAAAACGATATTGCAGTCATCCGTTTGAGAAATTTCTTAATATTTTCCTCAACCATAAAACCAATAAGTTTAGCTGTCATTGCTCCTAAAAATGAAGCACCTGCAGTAGTTTCAGGCTGGGGTACTACTAAATCTGGTTCAAATAGTCTTCCTAGTCAATTAAATGCTGTCGACATGAAAATACTCACACAAAGTGAATGTGCATCTTCTAAATTTGGTTACGGTGCTTTACTTATGGACAGCATGATTTGCACTTTCTCTATCGGCAAGGACTCGTGCCAAGGCGATTCTGGTGGACCATTAGTTTCTGGTGGTGTTTTGGTTGGTGTTGTTTCTTGGGGCTTTGGCTGTGCTTCTTCTAAATATCCTGGTGTCTATGCTGATGTTGCTGCTCTCCGCCCCTGGATTATCCGTGCTTCTAACACTGTTTGAATTTTATCTTAAAAACAAAAAAAAATGTATTTTTTGCGAAATAAAAAGGAGTAGTTGTATTTGCACTCGAAGTCACATTTCGTGTTTTTAACCTTAGCGGACAATCAAAGCACTTAATAATATATGTTATTAATGTTAGTTTAATAAAACAAAAAAAAAATTTTTTTTTAATTAAAATGAAAAACCATTACTTTTAATTACTTTTGCCTTTCTTATTACTAATATGACGAAATTTTTTCATTGCACATAATTTTAATACGGTCTAAATTCGCATTTTCCATTAAATTTATTAAGAAAGAAATATTATTTACAAATCTTATTGATCGTTTTTTAAGAGAACAGAGGTATTTTAAGATTTTTTTTAAAGGCGTAATTTACAATAAATCAAAAACCTATATTCCGCTGAGAAACATAATGCTGCTTGGAAATTGAGGAAAATCGCTTAAATTTGACAACAATGTTTTGACATAACAGATAATCTCAAGATGCAGATCTCAGGTTAGGTTTCAAATAATAGGTAACGAGGGCAAAGACCCATACTGTATATGTTTTTAGAAATACGTTTTAATTTTTGTTTTGTTTTTAAGAGAAATACAAATCAATTTTTATATTTTTTTGTTGAACGAAAAAAATGTTATTTTTATCTTTTAATTTTTGTTTCAGCAAAAAATAAAATTTTTTTAGCTTTAATATTTTCAAATTTAATTACTTATTAAATTTTTTAGGCGAAAAATTTTCTTCAATAAATAAATATTTAAAATAAAGAAAAAAAGTTGTGTTATTTATAATTAAGCTACGAGGGCTGCTCTATATATTTCTGGCCTAATAGTGAAAATGCGAATATTTATAATCAAAAATGGTTTTATTGTTTTTCAAAGTATTCTCCAGCATGATTTATACACTTTTGCATGCGCTCAAACCAGTTGTCGAAGCACTTATTCCACTCCGATTGAGACACCTCTAAAACATGGTTTTTGAACACTTCAACAGCTTCTTCTGGCGACGAAAATCGTTGACCACGCATTTTTTTCTTGATGTGCGGAAACAAGAAGAAGTCATTAGGTGCCAAGTCAGGGCTGTACCCATTAATTCGACGTTTTGGCCGGTCAAAAACGCTTTGGTTTGAGCCGATGTGTGAGAGCTCGCATTGTCATGGTGAACAATGATTCGTCTTCTCTTGTTGGTTTTTCGAATTTCTCCGATGACTTCAGGCAAACAAATTGTAGTGTACCACTCAGAAGTGACCGCCCTACGTTGCTCAAGTGGAACAGTCGCCACATGACCAGTTTTGCCGAAGAAACAGGCGACCATTTGCTTCCAAGTGCTTCTTCCACGAACAACTTTCGTTGGATTTTGCTCGTCTTTGAAGACCCACACGGTCAATAGTTGTTTTGTTTCGGGCTCATACGCATAGATCCATGATTCGTCACCTGTGACGATCTTATAAATGTCTTTTGAAGCACCGCAATCGTATTTTTGCAACATTTCTTTGCATCAATCGACGCGAGCCTTTTTTGCGTGACTTTCATATTGTGCGGGATCCAACGTGAACAAACCTTTTTTACGGTCAGGTGTTCATGCAGTATCGAATGTATGCTGGTGGAATAAATGTCCAAGGATGTCTCTATCTTTCGGTATGTCGCATGTCGATCTTGCATTATGAGTTCACGCACGGCAACAATGTTCTCTGGCACAACAGCCGTTTTTGGACAACCTTCACGGAATTCGTCTTTGAGCGAGCTTCGGCCACGATTAAATTCACTATACCAATTTTTCACAGTGCTATAGGATGGTGCTTCATCGCCATACAAAGATTTAAGTTCATCAATGCACTCTTGTCGTGATAATCCACGTCGAAAGTTGTGAAAAATGATGGCTCGAAAATGTTCACGAGTTAATTCCATTTTTTTCTATATTAATTTTTTCAAGCCACTGTAAACAATACAAATAATGGTCGTACGTCAAAACGTTTTGAGTACGATTATGCTTAAAAATGACAAACTTTCTAATGGAAATGTCAGATTGCACTTGGCAGCATTCAGTGTTGCAAGGCCAGAAATATAAATAGCAGCCCTCGTAACAGTTGTTTTTTAGTATTATTTTTTTTTTTAAGATTTAAAAACTTTTAATTTCAGACCTTTTTTGAAAAGAAGAGTTAGAACGCTCATCTCATTATTACACAGATGACATCTTCATTTTAGAAAATTCTTTTACAGTTTTGGAATCTGTTGAAATAACTGTTTAAATATTAAACTTGGGATTTTTTCTTTAGCATTGAAATTTTATTGGCATTGTTTAAAATAATGACAATGAAAAAAATTTAACTACCATTTAATGCCAATAATTTTATTTTAATTGTAATCGTTTTTAATAATGGTAATAAAACTTTAATGAAATTGTTTCATTACTAATAACGATTGAATTAAAAATAACACAGGTATGCAAAATGAGACTTTTATTGGTAATGGTAATGATTTTATTTTTTAATTAATTATCAATGAAACCTTTTCACTAAAAAGCATTAAAAATATCATTAGCATTTGTAAAAATAATGGTAATGCTAAAAATATCATTAGCATAATTTATCATTCAATGCTAATGAAATCGCCAATTAATTAGTTCATATGAATTAATTACTTCCATGAATGAACACAAAATCTTAATTTGAAACACAAAATAAAAACTCAAATGATTTTTGACTGTTTTAATAAGAATAATTAATTTCAATAAACCAGCAAAAAGAAATAATAATTTATTTTGTATTTTATTTGTGGTTTAAGATTGTTGCACAAGTTTAAATAATTTGCACGGAGAAACAGTTTCGGCTGTTTCGTGCAAGAAGACGAACTTTATGCTCTCAAAACCGCTCTCATTTATCCAATTTAACAACAATTTTCGTGCAAATCGGGATCCCCAATTAGAGTACAACACCATACCTAATTTTAATGTACAAAAAAACATGTTTTAAATACATTTTCACTATAAAAATAATTATTCTCCCCTATCATGAATATATTTTCCCTTTTCCCCAAATTGCAATCGTGAATAGGTCACGTGAACAATTATTCACGTAAGCAAGAATTCCCTTTATCGTGATTAATTTTTTCTCTCGAAATTTTTTTTACTGTTCCCTTAGATTTATTTACTCCAGTGCAGACTGACATTATACTCGTCAAGATGCATGATTGGTTATAAATTTATAAAGATTTTTTATTAAAAAATTTTTTAATAAAAAATGGAGACATAAAAAATCAGATACAAAAATTTATTTTATTGAAATGGGTCATTAGCAATGTCTAGGTTAGGCATGCAGCAGTGTTGCCACAGCCCACTTGGGTCCATTGATTGGACCTTTTGTGTCTAGGGTAACTTCAAGGGCTTTTAAGCGTCTTGCACGTCACGTTCTTGAAATAAAATTGTTTTCTGTTGTAGTCACTAAATTTTTTATAACTAAAAAAAAATTTGGAATATATTTTTTCCTATTTACATTTTCTTCTTTCTAATCTATATTCAGTATGAATTGATAGCGGGAACAAAAGTTCCCCTAAAATGCATGATAGCAATTTTCCCTTCACGGGGAATACAAATTTTACATTTTGTTCACGATAGGGGTGAATATATCTGCTCAAAAAAAAAAAATCGAATTTAAAAAATAAAAACTATTTTCTGGCTCTGAGAAACAAAAAAAAAATTAAAAAATTGGATTAGAAAAAAAGTATAAAAATGTGCCAATTATCGGGATCATCAACACTAATTACCGAAATCATTGTGCAAAAAATAAATAAAATTTTTGTCATATGCTATTTTCTATTAAAATATTTCTTTAATTAAACAAAAAAACAAGAATATATTTCTTATTTAGTAATTTGACTGTACTAAACTGCGCTTGCGGCATTAATCACCCAAGAACGAAGAGCAGCAACATCGGCATATACACCAGGGTAGTTGGCGTAGGCGCAACCGTAGCCCCAAGAAACCACACCTACCAATACACCGCCAGAAACCAAAGGACCACCAGAATCACCTTGGCAAGAGTCTTTTCCTATAGTGTAAGTGCAGATCATGCTCGGCTTAACTTCAAGCCCATAGCCATAAGCGGATGAAGCGCAAGAACTTCTATTTACAATTTTGACATCAACAGATCTCAATTGAGAAGGAAGCGAAGACGAACCATATGAAGTAGTACCCCAACCAGAAACTGCTGCAATAGCACCACTAGCAGGAGCAATAGAAGCCAAACGAATAGGTTTGATGTCTGAACCTAATGTCAATGCAGAAGCTAATTTTATAACGGCAATGTCGTTAACCATAGTGTGAGGATTGTATCCTTCATGGTTTTTAAATGAAGTAACATTTATTAAAACACCGCCAGAATTCCAGTATGTTGAGCCAGCACGCACCTTTAACACAGAAACGGAAACGGATTGAAGACAATGGGCAGCAGTTATAATAATTTTAGGATTGTAAATAGAGCCACCACAGGAATGGGAACCTCTACGTTGTATGGATATTTGCCAGGGAAATGAGCCAATAGAAGTAGCCACACCACCAACAATACGTCCATCCAATTGAGGAAGCATACCCTCAGGAATAGCAGCTCCCAAGGCACAAGTTATTGCAGCGAAAAGAACTACCAACTTCAACATGCTGGCAAATATAATGACTGATACTACTTATCAATTCTGCCCAATATTTATATGAAAACCAAAATGCATTTATATTACAATACAACTTGATTTATTGCTGTTATTATTATTATTATTACGTGTAATAAATAAAGATTCATATACTCGTCTGTAATATCGATAATTTCTTTATTTGTAATAATCAAAGAAGTTCATAAGGTGTCTAGTGAAATCTTACAGTTTATAGTATAAATAAATAATAAATAAGTATAAACTTTATACTTATATCAGTTAATAAGACTTTAGCTTAAATAGTTTTAAGAAGTGCATTTTTATGACAATATGTCTTACGTGCACTTAGAGAAAAATTATCATTTAAAAAAAAATAAGAGTTTCTTAATCATGTTAAATATACTTCTCAAGCTATTTGTTGTAACTATCATTATATATACGAATGTCATGTGCTGCACAGTGGGGAAGAATCAAAATATTTTGTAAATAGCCTAGTCATTTGCAAAGGGCTAGGCCAATTGCTCATACATTTACAATTAATATAGCAGATGAGTATCTAAGCTTAAGTTTTGAAGCTGCGTAACATCCACGTGTGGTTTCAAAGTTGGGCATGTCTTACTTTGAAGTTTTTCTAATGCTTTTTGTCTGATTTTTAATAATTGGACATGGTGTTAACACTTACAAAATAGTGTTTTATCTGCAAATTATTTTTTATAATAATTAAAATTTATGATTTTTCGATAACCTGGTCCACTTTTTCAAAAACATAGGGTATAATCTTCAGCAAATTTTAAAAATTTTTACTCCAAGTTCGCAAGAAACATTTAAAATATTTTGGAAAATTTTTAAGATTAAATCTTTTCCGATTTAAAAATTGAATGATTTTCAATTAAAAAATTCAAAATAATTGCATTTTTGTTTATTTTAATCTAAAACGAACTTTTTTTCTGATAGAAAAAAATTTTCTTAAGCAATTTATTAAAATTTTATATTTTTGCGTTATCAAATTTCGTATAAAATTTATCTTCCTTGTAGAGGATGGAGGGAGTTCCTCCCTTTTGACCAATTTAAAACGAAATTTTGTTCTAAGCCTAAATCTTCTAAAATCTAAAAGCTGGAATCATCAAAATGAACCCACTGTAATAGAGTTATGTATATAATCCTTAAATTGCGGCTGAAAGTATTTCATCAGCTTTAGTCCATATGTGGACTGTATGTGCAAAAGAGTAAAAATGCCAATTTTTAAAATTTTTTTCCATATAACGGGTTTTTCAATAAGAGCACTGCAAAAGTGCTCTCGCCGAACATCCAAAGTACACAGCCAGTGACGACGTTTATTACCGAAAATTATAACAACAATTTAATATACACTGGCGGCATCAACCCAATTAATTTAAAAATTTTTTTATATGAATATAAATTCAGCAATTTTCTAAAAAAAAGGTTTCAGCTCAATATCATTCTTACGTACAAAACTATATGTTCTTATATATCAGTATTCCATAAAGTTATATAAAGGTATATACATACATAAGGAACATTGATATATGGATCCTTATGTATAGTGAATTCAATTTAGCGATGTCCGTCTATCCTTAATCGGGTTGAAATAGTTTTGCTCGTTTTTCAGATATTGTTTTGTTTTATTTTTATTAAGAAATAAAAAAATAATAAATAAATAAAAACTCAAGATTCCGTTTAAACAAAAATTAATACGAGTAATAGAATAAAAAAAAAATAAACAAATTAAATGCTACCAAAAATTTTAATTGTAATAAAAAATTTGAAATTGCTTTAATAATCGACAATTAAAAAAAGACCAATAAAATGTCAATAAACTGATAAAGAATTGTTTTACCGCATTTTCTTCAAAAGGCCCCAGACGACAAATAGACAATCCAAGAACACACAAATATCTTTGTTAGAGTAGAAATACAATCTCACGATTGCAGATGCGATTGTTTTTTTTATAACTCTAGTATAAGTAGTTTTGACAATATAAAACGCTCAACGAATCCTCAAGAAATTAGAATTTATATTAATTTATAGCGTTTATCTCAAACTCGTAATTGAATTTTTTTTCTTTCAGCATGTTGCCACAGTTTTATTGTTAAAAAAAATCATATGTATGTTTTAATATTTTTTTTTTGTGAATGACTAGAACTTAAGAAGAAGAAAGAAAAAAAGAAGTCATTAAAAAATTAATAAAAATGAAATGGGTTCTAATTAATTGCCAACTGAGATTGTACAACACGTTTAAAATATTTTTCAATAAAAACGAACAAAAGATTAAAAAACAAACAACAATAAAATCCGCTTCCGTCGCCGCACCCACACATTTTTTTTTAAAGTGGAATCCGATTTTCGAACCGTAAAGTTGTATTTCTATTCTTATTTCTTTCTCTTACATCCGCCGTAAATATCTAAGCGTTAATATAACCTTTAAATATCCTTCCTGTAGTTGTAAAAGATTTGTCAAATATGCTTTTATGAAAATATGCAATTATATGCAAGAAATTGGCTTAAATAAGCCTGTGTGGAACTAAGCAAACCACAACACAAATATAGAGCCCCCTACAGTCTTTTTCTTTCATATTTTTTCTACTTACTAAGAGATAGAGCACATAGAATCCATCATACGTTATACTTTGTCTCTTTCAAACGACAAGTAAAACTGCAAACCTAAAATAGCGCTTAAAGCGCCATCTATCTGTCAAAAATTCTTATGTACATACAAAATGTATGAAGCAAATCACAATAGCGCATCGTCAACGCTGGGCAATTAGAAGAACCGACTTTGTCAGTGCGATAGGAAGTGAAGTTGGCTGCTTCTTACAGCCATCCCTAAATTAGCGCATAAGACGCAAAGCAATGTAATTCATAGCTTTTGCGCTGGAATGTCAAACCTAAATAAGAGCATCAACTTTGTGTCTTTAACAGTAATGTTAACTCATTTTCTATTATAAGACCCGCTGTATAAGAATAAAGAAGAGATAAAACCGCTAGATTGCCTTGAAAATAACTAAATTGTCATTACTTTTCAACCATAACAAACAAAACACACCAACATGCAGTCAACTTCACTTCCTAACGCACTGTTTAAATTGGATTTTCCAATTGCTAAGCGTTGACGCCCTGCTATTTAGGGATGCTTTATACATTTTGTATGTACATGAGAAATTTTGACATATATCTTGCGCTTTACGCGCTAATTTAGGGATGGCAGTTAGTTAGTTTTTTTTATGGTTGAAGTAAAATGACAATCAATATCGTTGATTTAAATACTTCATGCGGGAAATTAGCACGATAATAAATAAATAAAGCTTAATTTATTTAATTTAATATTCTCGTGTTTTTAATTATATGAATTTGTATTTAACTTTGACCTCCAAACAGCCCACACATAAAACACATTTTCTCAGAATTTTTTTGCGATAACACTTTCTTATAGCAAATGTTCGATATGTATTTATATCAAATTCCTTGATTTATAATTTGTTTTTAATTCAAAATATGTACATATGTATTTGAAAACGCAAATAAATTGTGTAAAAGTTTGAAACAGAAAAACCCAAGAGTAAAATAAATTGGAATTTCTTTTGGCGCTTAGTAATATATTTCTTTGTTCATTATCTAATCTGCAATCAAATGTTTTTCGATTTTTATGAGTATCCAATAAATTTATTATTTAAAAGCGGTTGTATAAATGTTGTTAACCTAAGGCGCTTTCAGACGACATGTTTTTATACCCTTCACCACAAAAAGTGGAAAAAGGGTATATCTAAGTTTGTCATTTCCGATCCCATAAAGTATATATATTCTGACTTCTTATGCATAGCGAAGTCGGTTAAGCGATGTCCGTCTGTCCGTCCGTATTAGTGTCGATTTTAAGTTTGCCGAGGCAAGCTTGATTTCAAAAAAAACAAAAATATGTCAACCGATAAGATATAGTGTCAAAAGAGGTGCTATTGGAAATTAGCATGATCGGTTCATGTCCTTCGAGGCAGCAGGTAAAACCTCTAATTTTTCATGTCATTTGGATAACTAAAGCAACTAAAATTAAAAAAAAAAATAAATATATGGGGCGATATAGAATTAAAAAATAAACAAAAAACAAGTGAAAAAAATTGGCGCTCGCCCACTTTTTCAGAGTTACGGGACTCTGAAAATTTCAAATATTTTAAAATATCAATATGGGTATCATTTTTAAGCTTTTAAAGAGATCTTTAAGGAAATACTAAAATTTTTTCAAAATGCATTTTTATGTAAAATTATATATATGCAGTACCAAAATTTTTTTATTTGTTAATTCTTTATCACCCCAATATTAGCTTTTTTTCATTAGAGTGACTTCACTAAACTAAATTTACATAGACGGTGAAGGGTACATAAGACCCGGCATAGCCGAATATAGCACCCTTACTTGTTTTATATATGAGTTGAAAAATTTTACACTGCAATACTATGTGTTTTGGCGTGTGAACAAATTAAAATATGGCTTGTGTAAAAGTCAGATAACAAAATCATCTGGCAAAATTTCCATTAGACAAGCTATATTTTGATCTCTAGAAGCATGTGACATAAGCTGTTTTCAACATAAAGTAGTTTATATCTGATGTAATTATACACATGTTTTAAACGCTGAAATGATAAGTTGTTTGCAAATTAAGAAATTAAGAGAGACATGCGAAATGACAAGTCATATGTAAAAAACATATCGTCTGAAAGCAACTTTAGCAATACTTAAAGTATTTCAACATAAATTGCTAAGTGACAAGAATTTTTTTTCATTTATTTTACAAAAAAAGTTGTTGGTACCTTTTAAGTGCAAATAAAAATACGGAGCAGTGTTTCCACATTTCAATTACAATTTCAAAACATAAACCAATAATGTTTTTTATTTTGATTTCTTAATTTAAATTAACAAATAGGTTTTTTTTCTTCTGAAGAATTCGAAAAGCTTGAGCTGTTTTAAAAGAGTTAAATATTGAATGAATGACTTCTTTCATTTCATTTCGTCCATTTAAAGAACTGAATTATTAACAAAGTCATAGACGTTATTTTGTTAAGCACCTTATCATTGGCACTTAATATGATAAATATTAGTTACACTAATAGATTTATAACAGTGTCAACAAGTTTGTGGCTGGGTTTGTAATTTTTGTTCAATTGTGATATAAAAATAACGTATTTAACAAAATTCAATGCAGTCTCTTTAAACTAATGTTTCATTTCGTAGCTATAGTTGCTGTTGTTAGCTGTGCCTTTGCTGGCACCATTTCAAATAACTGGGCAGGTCGTATTGTAAATGGCATCAACACCACCATTCAGGCCCATCCCTATCAGGTTTCTTTGCAAACCAATAGCGGCAGTCATTTTTGTGGTGGGTCCATCATCAGCGAAGACATTATTGTAACAGCCGCTCATTGCATGCAAACATATAAACCTTATGAATTTAAAGTGCGTCTTGGCTCCACTGAATACGATAGGGGTGGTGAATTGGTCGCCGTTAAGGCTTTCAAATATCATGAAGGTTACAATTCTAGCATCATGATAAACGATGTTGCTGTTATAAAATTGGCCACTCCTGTTCGTGAATCCCTTAAGGTTCGTTATATAAAATTGGCTCAAACGACACCAGCCACTGGTACGCCGGCTGTTGTTACTGGCTGGGGCACCAAGTGTTACTTTATTTGCTTTAACTTGCCCACAACTCTGCAAGAGGTTGAAGTTACTATTGTTAATGAGAGAAAGTGTGCTTCTGATGAATACAAATATGGCAGCAAAATTAAGGAAACCATGGTCTGTGCTTACGCTGCCAATAAGGATGCTTGTCAAGGTGATTCAGGTGGACCATTGGTTTCTAATAATGAATTGGTCGGTATTGTGTCATGGGGTATAGGTTGTGCCTTTTCAGGCTATCCTGGTGTGTACTGTGAGATTGCTGCTGTACACGCTTGGATTAAAAAAATTGTCAAGGAACTGTAATTTATTCGTAATAAATTTAAAATTTAACAAGAATTACAAGTAAAATGGTTTAACAATTTATTGTTATATTTAACTTTTTTTTTTGATTAAAATACTTACAGTGGGTTCTAAAAGTATTCCCTGTTAAACCAATTTCATTTTTGTGTTTTTCATCAACAAAATATTTTTTTTCTAAATATAAAATGGAAGCAGTTTTTCAGCAGGAAAACTTGAAGAGTCTTAATGGTTTCAATTTTAAACTTTTATAATTCTGGCAAAAAAAACCGACTTCAAAAAAGATTTTAGCTGCCTGTCTATAACGATTCAAAAGTTTCGCCACATACGTCAATTTACATCAATTATTGGGATACCCTTTAATTTCAAAAACCAAATTATATACTTACTGTTGTAGCGGACTTAGTAGTATAGGTATTTGTAAATTTCAAACGTCTGTCTACAACTGTTCAAAAGTATGGGCATATACATAAAATTTAATGCACTATTGGGACACCCTTTAGTTTATAATTTTGAGTATTTATACTTGTTATTATAAAAATCATAGTAATCGAAATTCTTTCCAACTATGTCGAAAGATAGGCCCATATAGGTCAATTTACGTCACCTGTGGGGATGCCCTTTAATTTTTAGATTTATTTTTGTATTACTTTTTTAAAGTGGCGTCCTTTATGATTCGTAATATACGTAAAAAATGTATATGTTCTCTGGGGACACCCTTTAATTTTTAAAATTATAAACATTTTTTTTAAAACGAGACCAATCTATAAGCATAACCTTTGCTGTAGTCAAGGTGGTAAGCACGTTAAGTACAAATCTGTTTTCCCTGGGTTCAACCCTTGCGGCAGTCAAAATATAAAAAAATATAAATGCATAATCAGAATTAACATTAAAACATGCATCCTCCTTCGTCAGTAGTTCTTCATAGCATATTCGCCGGCGAAGTAAAAAAAATTAATAAAATGGCTAAATCTATCTCCTTTCACCACCTGTCTTCTCTCTCATCTATCCCTTTCCTAAAGAATGTAGCACGGTTGCAAACTAAGTAGGTACGAGGGCTGTTATATATATTTCTGGCCTGGCAACACTGAGTGCTGCCAAGTGCAATCTGACATTTCCATTGGAAAGTTTGTCATTTCTAAGCATAATCGTACTCAAAACGTTTTGACGTACGACCATTATTTGTGTTGTTTACAGCGACTTGAAAAAACTAATATAGAAAAAAATGGAATTAACTCGTGAACATTTTCGTGCCATCATTTTTCACAACTTTCGACGTGGATTATCACGACAAGAGTGCATTGATGAACTTAAATCTTTGTGTGGCGATGAAGCATCATCCTATAGCACTGTGAAAAATTGGTATAATGAATTTAATCGTGGCCGAAGCTCGCTCAAAGACGAATTCCGTGAATTCCGAATTTCGTCCAAAAACGGCTGTTGTGCCAGAGAACATTGATGCCGTGCGTGAACTCATAATGCAAGATCGACATGCGACATACCGAGAGATAGAGACATCCTTGGACATTTCTTCCACATTCGATACTGCATGAACACCTGGCCGTAAAAAAGGTTTGTTCTCGTTGGATCCCGCACAATTTGAAAGTCGCTCAAAAAAAAAAGGCTCGTGTCGATTGATGCAAAGAAATGTTGCAAAAATACGATTGCGGTGCTTCAAAAGACGTTTATAAGATCGTCACAGGTGACGAATCATGGGTCTATGCGTATGAGCCCGAAACGAAACAACAATCGACCGTGTGGGTCTTCAAAGACGAGCAAAATCCAACGAAAGTTGTTCGTGGAAGAAGCACTTCGAAGCGAATGGTCCCCTGTTTCTTCCGCAAAACTGGTTATGTGGCGACTGTTCTACTTGAGCAACGTAGAACGGTCACTTCTGAGTGGTACACTACAATTTGTTTGCCTGAAGTCATCGCATTTCTAAATTATTCTTAAAATAAATTTTACAATATTTTAATGTAATTTTGTGCCATTTTTCAAGAGAAGAAAAAAAAAACATGCGAAGTTAAAAAAATTTAATGAATTATTTAAATAAAAATTTCTAATTTAGGAAACACTGGTTGGAATAGAACAGGCATCTAATCAAGTAGCTTATCTTTAAGATTATTTCGAATTTTGGGTTTTTATGAAATACCATAAAGATTAGGATTTAAGAAATATTTATTGTGCAGAAAAAATGTATTGAGCAACTGCTTTAAAAATCCATTCGAAACAGCCACATCCAACACAATGTTGCGTACAGTAGTTTTGTTCGGTTTTGTTAGCTGTGTTCTCGGCAGCCCAATTTCCTCTGATTGGGAGGGTCGTATTGTCAACGGTGAAAATACCACCATTCAAGCTCATCCGTATCAAGTTTCTATACAAAGGAAAGATGGGTGGCATTTCTGTGGTGGTTCTATTATCAGTGAAGACATTATTGTAACAGCTGCGCATTGCCTGGAAAAAGTTAAAGCTCGTCAGATTAAAATACGTCTCGGTGCTACTGAATACAATAAGGGTGGTGAAGTTGTTGCTGTTAAAGCTTTTAAACGCCATGAAAACTACGATCCTGAAGAAATGATCAACGATGTTGCTGTAATTAAATTATCTACTCCAGTTCGACAATCTTCTAAAGTCCGTTATATCAAATTGTCTGAAACAACACCTACTTCTGGGACAACAGCGGTCGTAACTGGCTGGGGAGTAAAATGCTTCGTATTCTGCCCAAACTCACCAGTGGTCTTGCAAGCAGCAAATGTCAATGTAATTGACAAAAATCGTTGCTCCTCTAAGGAATATAGATACGGCACTAAAATAAAGGACACAATGTTTTGTGCTTCTGGTGTTAAAAAGGATTCCTGCCAAGGAGATTCTGGTGGACCATTGGTTGCAAATAATAAATTGATCGGTATTGTTTCCTGGGGTATATTTTGTGGCAAAGAAGGTTTCCCTGGTGTATATTGTGATGTTGCTGCTGTCCGTAGCTGGATTGAAAGGACTGCCAAAATGTTGTAAATTTTCAATTTTGATATAGAAAACTATTAAAATTAATTTATTTAGAAAAATTAAGAAACATTGTTTTCCTGCATAACTTTTACTTTTAACTATTTTTTAAATTCCCAGCAAGACAATAAAATTCGAATCATCAGGTTCTGTTATTGCTTTATCTATTTTGTCAATCCACTACTAAATGAATGTTAATGGAATTTTAATAGGAGATGTCTTAGTATCCGGGTCAATCTAAAGGTTATTTTTTTAACTAATGAGATATTTAAAAATAGAAAAAAAAAAACTGAAAATACACAATTTTACCGATTTAATTGACAGTGGAATAGCATTATGATAAACTTTATTTATTTTAGCTTGCCCACAACTCTCCAAGAGTTTGAAGTTAATATTGTTGATGGGAGAAAGTGTGCTTCTGATGAATACAAATGTGGCATAAAAATTAAGGAAACTATGGTCTGTGCTTACGCTGACAATCGGGATGCTTGCCAAGGTTATTCTGGTGGCCCATTGGTTACTTATAATGAATTAATCGGTATTGTGGCTTTTCAGGCTATCCTGGTGTGTACTGTGAGATTGCTGCTGTCCACACTTGGATTAAAAAAAGCTGTCAAGGAACTGTAACTTATTCGTAAGAAATTTAAAATTTAAAAAGAATTACAAGTAAAATGGTCTAACAATTTATTGTTATATTTAATTTTTTTTAATTAAAATACTTACAGTGTGTTCTAAAAGTATTCCCTGTTAAACCGATTTTATTTTATTTTTGTGTTTTTCATCAAAAAAATATTTTTTTTCTAAATATAAAATGGAAGCAGTTTTTCAGCAGGAAAACTGGAAGAGTCTTAATAGTTTTAATTTAAAACTTTTATAATTCTGGCAAAAAAAAACCGGCTTCAAAAAAGATTTTAGCTACGTGTCTATAACGATTAAAAAGTTTGGCCACGTACTTCAATTTACATCAATTGTTGGGAATAATTTCAAAATCTAAATTGCTGTTATAGCGGACTTAGTAGTACAGGTATTTGTAAATTTCAAACGTCTATCTACAACTGTTCACACCCTTTAATTTATAGTGTTGAGTATTTATACTTGTTATTATAAAAATCATAGTAATCGACATTCTTTCCAACTTTCAAGAGGTTGTCTATCTAAGAAAGATAGGCCCATATAGGTCAATTTACGTCACCTGTGGGGATGCCCTTTAATTTTAGATTTATTTTTGTATTGCTTTGTGCTATTGGGAGCTAGAGTGACACACAGTTTTTTAATTTTAAAGTGGCGCCCTTTATGGTTCATAATATACGTAAAAAATGTATATGTTCTATGGGGACACCCTTTAATTTTTAAAATTATAAACTTTTTTTTAAAACGAGACCAATCTATAAGCATAACATTTGCTGTAGTTAAGGAGGTGAGCACGTTGCCCTGGGTTCAACCCTTGCGGCAGTAAAAAAATAAAAAATATAAATGCATAATCAGAATTAACATTACAACATGCAATCTCCTTCGTCAGTACTTCTTCATAGCATATTTGCCGGCGAAGTAAAAAAATTAATAAAATGGCTATATCTATCTCGGTTGAGAAATGGCTGAGTTCTGCAGGTACAAACATACCAAAAAAGTAACATTTACACGAATTAATAACTTCTCCTTGTTTCTTTTGAAGTCAGTTAAAAAGTTTGATGAAAATACGTAAACTGAAGTCGACCTATTGTGGGTTTTTAATGCGTATAAGCTTTTCGTCTACACCACCTAAACTGTATAAAAAATACTATAATTTAAAGTAATCTTTTTGTGAAATTCTTTTCTTTTTATCAAACATCCCATTTGAAGTGCAGTCACACGGTCAAGTTCAATTCTCTTTCAAGAAATTTACAAATACCGCTTGTCAAAATTAACAAAAATTGAAAGCTAAGATGTAGGCTGCGCGCAATTTCAAAGCAAGTTTTTGAGCAAGATGTCGTTAAGAAAACAAATAAAATATATTTGGAAAAAAAACTTCAATCAGCTGTTTCCGTGAATGTAATTTGAAACACTCAAATGAACGAAAACTTGAAAGCAAATTCTCAGCAAATTTTTAAAGTGTGAGTGTATTGGTAAAACAATGAGAGGAATTTTAAAGCTTGAATGAAAACTTGATCCTCTGACAGCCAAGTTTGACACGCAAATTTTACTTTGCAAGGTTTTAATTTTATGTGAGAGAGAAAGAGGAAGAAAGAATGATGGCCAGTACAGACTTTGATGTACTCGTGAAGTTGCCATTTTTTTCTTTCGTTGCTTATACACAGTGTATATACATATGTACATGCACATATTTTTGTGTTATAAGCGCTACATACAAATCGTCCATAAATTAGAAACGGTCCAATAAAACGACACAAAATTTGTAAAAGAAAACTTTTGTCTCTGAACACCAAACAAAGTTTAAAGAAAATTAACAACTCTTTGTCAAAGTAAAATTTGTATGTCTAAATCCAGTCATATATAGTTTTGATGCAGAGGTGAAAACAATATTATCAGGTTTTCTGTAGGTTCTGAAGAGACATATAAGTGCTTTTTTAATTATGAAGAAATGAAATATGTACTTACATACGTATAATTAATTTATTCCGTACACTATTCAACGAAAAGACCTGGGGCCTATTTCATCAAGCTACAAGTTCACAATTACAAGTGTTTTTGCCTGTAGAATTGTAAACTTGTGAATAATTGTGTTTCATCAAAATACAATTACAAGTTTGTAGCTACAAGTGAATTGTACAAGTTACAAGTCTACAAGTCATACTTCTACAAGTGGTTTTGTTTTACTAAACTAAATTTGTAATTGTAAAATTGTAAAATTGTAGAAAAAAAGGTAAGAGTCGACGGAGACCCTCAGAAAAAATTTTACAAGTTACAAGTGAGTGATTTAATTTGATTTTTAACTATTTTTTATTAAAAAATAGTTCATCTAAACACAAAATCAAACAATTTTAAAGTAATTAACATTAATTTATTTATTGCTTATTTTTAATTATTAATAGAAATAGAATTTATGGATAAGTGGCAACACCACTGATCATATGTTATAAAGAAATAAACACACGTGCAAGGAGTCATTTCTATGTCTGGCAGCAACGAGACACTGTCATTGCAGGCCTCTAAAGTGTTTTTCAATAAATCCTGCAATAACAACAGCTCACCTTTGGGCTCCTCTGGTCGGATGCCATCACATGTTGGTGACTCCTTGCGGCACTTCCGCCAGCAGCCCCTGTTTTTCTGGAGTTGTCTTTTTTAGCCTTAATTAAAAAAAATACATATAATATAATATTAACACTAAATTAAACTAGCTTACCAGTGTCGCCCTTTTGATGTTTGCCCAAAAAACATCGCGCACGTATTTGGCGTCCTTTGCACTTGGCATAAGTCCAAGTGCAAGACACCTCATGCGCACGTTCTCCCACTCTTGCATTTTTTTCTCTTAAGTAAGTTTATCGCTAAACTTACCAAAAAGAACGTCTTTGGCAGCTAAAATTTCACTCACCACACAAATTTTATTTTGCTGATTCGCCATTGCAAAACAAAAAGTAAATTAAAAACAAACTATATGTTTTGATTGATTAGTGGTGTGCTAACAATCAAAACAAATTATCGATATACCGTTACAGTACATTAGATTAGCCATAATTGCGAAAGTATTTAAAATAACGATATTTTAGCATTTTGAGTAATAACAAATAAGAATTGTAAAATCAATATCACAATATACACAAAGACTTGTAATTGTAAGAATTGTAGTTTACAAGTCCAAAAAGCTAGAAGTTTGTGAAAATTTTGATGAAACACAATTCTTCAGCACTTGTAAGAATGAGAATTGTAATTGTAACTTGTAAACTTGTAGAATTGTAGATTAGTGAAATGGGCCCCTGATTTAAATGACCGTTCACTTGATTGATTCGGTCAATTCAAACCGTTCGTTCGCGAACGACACAGCTCTAAGTTTAAGTGTGTGGGAAAAGATTCGAGACAAACGAACTTGACTGTGCTCTACAAAAATAGACAAATACGAATTTCTAAATTATCCTCAAAATAAATTTTACAATAGCCCTATTCACGATCTTTGTGCAATGGTCTTGCATCATAGCATTTGCAAAATGTGTAGCATATTTTACTCATTACTGTGTGTTTTGTTGGTATAAACTAAAAGTATGCTACACTTTTTTGCAAATGCTATGATGCAAGCCCATTGCACAAAGATCGTGAATAGGGCTAATATATTAATATTATTTTGTGCCATTTTTCAAAAGAGTTTGAAACAAGATATTTAATAAAATCAATTTTTAGGAAAAAAAACCTACGAAGTTAGAAAAATTCAAGGGAATTATTTAATCAAGCAGCTTATCTTTAAGATTATTTCGAATTATAGGTTTTTATGACGCAAATGGAATACCCTAAAGATTAGGATTTAAGAAATATTTATTGTGTAGAAAAAATGTATTGAGCGACTGCTAAAAAATCCATTCGAAACAGCCACATCAAACACAATGTTGCGTACAGTAGTTTTGTTCGGTTTTGTTAGCTGTGTTCTTGGCGGCCCAATTTCCTCTGATTGGGAGGGTCGTATTGTCAACGGTGAAAATACCACCATTCAAGCTCATCCGTATCAAGTTTCTATACAAATGAATGATGGGTGGCATTTCTGTGGTGGTTCTATTATCAGTGAAGACATTATTGTAACAGCTGCGCATTGCCTAGAAAAAGTTAAAGCTCGTCAGATTAAAATACGTCTCGGTGCTACTAATTACAATATGGGTGGTGAAGTTGTTGCTGTTAAAGCTTTTAAACGCCATGAAAACTATGATCCTAAAAGCAAGATTAACGATGTTGCTGTAATTAAATTAGCTACTCCAGTTCGACAATCTTCTAGAGTCCGTTACATCAAATTGTCTGAAACAACACCTACTTCTGGGACAACAGCGGTCGTAACTGGCTGGGGAGCAAATTGCGCCATCTCCGCATTCTGCCCAAACTCACCAGTGGTCTTGCAAGCAGCAAATGTCACTATTATTGACAAAAATCGTTGCTCTTCTAAGGAATATAGATACGGCACTGAAATAAAGGACACAATGTTTTGTGCTTCTGGTGTTAAAAAGGATTCCTGTCAAGGAGATTCTGGTGGGCCATTGGTTACAAATAATAAATTAATCGGTATTGTTTCCTGGGGTATATTATGTGCCGTAGAAAGATACCCTGGTGTTTATTGTGATGTTGCTGTTGTCCGTAGCTGGATTGAAAAGACTGCCAAAATGTTGTAAATTTTCAATTTTGATACAGAAAGCAATTAAAATAAATTTATTTAGAAAAATAAAGAAATATTGTTTTCCTACATAAAAGTTCCTTTAAACTATTTTTTAAATTCAGTTATTTCATTTATAAAAAGTGAGATAATAAAAAATAAAAACTAAAATATGAGCAAGACAATAAAATTCGAATCATCAGACACAGAATGTATTGCTTTATTTATTTTGTCTATAAACTGTAACTCCGTACGCATTAAGCCAGAACTACTAAATGAATGTTAATGAAATTTTAGTAGGAGAGGACTTAGCATCCGGGTCAATCTAGGTTATTTTTTACCCATTGAGATATTAAAAAATAGAAAAAAAACTGAAAATATACAATTTTACCGATTTAATTGACAGTGGAAACTTGGCAGCACATTATATTACATAAAGAACTTTCCAATTATAGCAGTTTATATTATTGTAACATTTTTACAATATCCCTGTAAGAGCCAGTTCACATTAAGGGCATTGTAGCTGGTTTTTTTTATTGTTTTCTCTTTTGGAGAATCTCTGTAAGTCATCACGCGTTTACATTATGACTCTTTTGTAGCAAGTGAGAGAATTTAACCAATTTTTGAAGTGTTGCCATAAACTAAAAATATTAATTTTTCAAAAATTTTTGAACAATATAGGAAAAAAAACAGCCATTTGGTAACACCGCTTAAGCATAGAACTGCAAAAAGCGAAAGAGAGAAACAGAAATCAGAGAAAAATAAGAGAAAAAACACAAAAGAGTCATGAATATTCATTTCGTGCTACTTTTGCTACCCCGTAAGCTTCGCTACACCTCTTGCCGAAAAACATTATGACTTTTGTAGCTAATGCAATGCCCTTAATGTAAACTCCCTCTAAGTGAGTATTAAATAAAATATTAGTCACATGCTTAAAGCAAAAAAGAAAAAGAGAAGTGAGAAAGAGTCGGTCCTTAGCAACAATTTTTTTTATAACTTTGTCATAAATTTGTATTTTTTTTTTTGGGAAAAAACATCTTTTTATCGTTAAGTTATCGTTGTTTTTCATCAAGTAATTTTTTTTCTCATTAAAAAAAATGTTTGTACTTATTTTTTTTGAAAGAGGTTCAAGGTGTTTGAAGAGCTTTATTGTTGTTAAAGATAAAAGTATGATGTTGTTCACTTTGCACTCCTTTGCCATTTCATGATTCAGTTCATTCACCGGTGTAATTATGTAGAGTAGATAGCAGCCGTTTTTCTCTAATCTTATTTATTAACAAAATATTTTATACTTTTATCATATTAAAATAAAATGCAACCATTCTGTTCTATTTTTAATTAAAATGTAACAAAAAATCATATAAAAACGAAGTAATAATGACAGCAAAGTTGTAGTCATATTTAAAGCATGCGTCGCGTCGCTTTATATATTTTCGTTAGTTATACTCTTGCTGTAGTTCTAACAGATAAAATGAAAGGTCGTATTGTTAATGGTAAGGAAACCACCATTGAATTCAATCCCTATCAAGTTCCATTGCTCTTACATTTGTGGTGGTTGTATCATCAACAAATACACAATTGTAAATAAAACTAAATAATCTGTCCAATTAAATGTGCGTTTCGGCTCTACGTTTTACAATGAAGGTGGTAAATTGGTTGCTGTTAGAGCTTTAAAATATCATGAGAATTTCAATTCCACTACCATGGTATACGATGTTGCTGTCATAAAGTTAGCCACTCCTATGCAGGAATCTTCTACAGTTCGTTTTATAAAATTGTCTCAAAAGACTCCGCCAAATGGTACCACAGCGATTGTTACGGGTTGGGTTAGTAAATGTTTCTTTTTCTGCAAAGAAATACCCAAAATTTTATAAGCAGTTAAAGTTTATACCGTTAGCAGAAATGAATGCGCTTCTAAAAAATTTCGATATGGCAATAAAGTCAAAGAAAGCATGTTTTGTGTTTATGAAAGGATGCCTGTCATGGTGATTCTGGTAGCCCGTTGGTTGCTAAAAATAAATTGATTGGTATTGTGTCTTGGGGTAATGGTTGTGCTTTACAAAGTCTTCCTGGTGTGTATTGCAATGTTGCCGTTGTTAAAGAATGGATACTGCAGACTGCAAAAGAATTGTAAAAAGACAATGCCACAATTTCTAAAAGGAAATTCTTTAATAAAAGTTTCACCGTTCTTCAGTTTTTACCTACCAGTATTCTAGATCAATCGTGTTTTCGCGAAACTCATCTACTATAAAAAGTAAGACACACGTGAGTTTCAGTTTTGGCTTCTTTTTCTCATGTGTCCAACGAAAAGTTTATTTTGTAGAACGGTGTTATAAAAAACAAAGACAGTTGATTGCATTTATTTAAAAATTTTTTTTTGCTTGGTATACAAACAACTCACTGAAGTTGAAAGACATTTTTTATTTAAAATGAAAATGTTGATAAATGTTGATAAATTTACTAAGGATACAATGGCGAAATAATACAGGTGGTCTCAATGGCGAATTTATCACTTTCGCCGTAAACGCTAAATGTAACTTAATATTTTGCTATAACTTCTGTGAAAGGCGCAATTCCTGAAAAAAAGGCTTCGTGCCAGGTGTTGAACAGGTGTGGTATTTAATAAATCCCCTACTGTGTGACGTATTCCAGCACAACTAAAGCATAATTAAGTTGTTAAAAAGCCAACAAGCTTCTGTATTCCAAACTTTTTTTTAGGTTCGTTTAATATTTTATTTATATAAATAATCGTTAGACAAACTATTGCAGAATATGGCAACATGAACAATTTTTAGTCAGGCTAAAGTTCGTATTTTAAAAATAAATTTTTGTTGATAAACAAAAATAAACTTAATTTAATAATTCGATGGGTATAAAAAATAGCACGATCATTTTTAAAAATTAATTAATTTCTTTAATTAACAAAAATAAAATAAAATCAAATCATACATTTTTCTTCTTCAGTATTCCTTGTAAGTATCGATCGATTAGTTGTTGTTGGTTGTTTTCGCTGTTATCATTTTTATTTATTTTGTAAGGAAATTTAAAAGAAAAGCATATAGAAAAATTCATATTATCACCCACAATAACTTTGAAGAGGACGGCTAGGAAACAAAAGAAAGGAATGCGTTAAATAAGACTTACGAATAAGTCCGTAAGTGGCAACAAAAACCCGAAAACAGAGAAGAAAGCATAAGCTTACGCAGAGCTGTAATGCTGCACAGAGGGGTATTTTGTCAATCTAGGCTGAACATTAGGCCAAAAATTAATTTTAAGAAATGTAAAAATTTAACTACGCAGCTGGATGGATAACAATATTCTGCATCATATATTGAATTTTTAAGGCGAAAAGGTTTTTGCGAGTGATCTCCACGCGATCCCAAAAATTATGATTTTAAGAGATAGCAATATATTTTTTTGTGGCTGATCGAATAAGGATTTTGTATTGATCTTTTTTTCTGTGAAAGGCTATACTAGCAGCTACTTCTATTAATTTTTTGAAAAATTTTATCTTACATTTTTATGATAAAAAATTTCCTTTGAAATTAAAAAAAGGATTTTTTTTGTTAATTTTTTTTGAGAGTGATCTCCATCGCGGTTGTAAAAATGTTGTATATCACTATAAAATTTACGATCTCTACTTTTATATTGTAGAGAAAAACGTAGCGCGTTTTTGCTCCTTACCCACTATTTAATAGTATAAGACCCACACCAAAAATAAGTTATAACCTTTCTTTCATGCTTCCGCCTGTACTTAACGCAGAAAAGAATTCAGGTTCGAAAGAGTTCTTTGAAGTATTAGACGAAGAATGACCATGGATGGCGCTCATTATCATCTTAATGCAAAGAGATTTTTTTTTAAATAAATTAATTGTAAAAATTTTAAATAAAATTTACCGTAACAATCGTAAATAAATTATATTATGAATAAAATAATTATTTTTAGATAAATAAAATGCTATAAAGTAACAAATTACAAAAATATCGTTTTAATAATATTCTTGGGAGGTGGATTGGTAGATTAATAATAAATATTTTTAGGAAATTGACAAAAAAAAAATTAAATTTTTTTTCACAGGGATGTTTTTGAGGATGGGATTCACAGGGACGTTTTTGAGGATGGGATTGAAGGATACCTCCCCTTGCCCATATAAATTAATTTCTATGGTTTTGAGGCGTGTGTAATCCATTTTATTTAATAATTACATTATTTTTATTTCACCGCTTACAAAAGTGGGCGGGGTAAAAATGGCATTTTAGAATCTCCTAATTATAACTTTAAGTTTTTAAACATTCCTTGACATTAAAAGTTGTAATTGCTAAAAAAAAAAACACTTTAAGGGGAATTTTTTCTCCTTGGTTCGATATTTGTTATTTTAGAGCTTTAACATCCTATGACCATAACAGATTTTTCTGCCAAGTTTCATTAATCTAGGAGCACTCAGTAAGTTTTTAAAGCCAAAGCTAAAAGAAGTAATGTCCGGCTAGATTGCCAAATTACCCCTTTGTGCGCTGTAAAAAGAAGACAACCTACGATAAGTTGGATTGCACAAAGTTCACACATAAATAAAAGCTTTCGTCGCTACTTTCTTTCCCTATAATCATATCCGTACATTTGTGTGTGCTTCTGGCAACCATGGCATTGCAATGAATTTAATTTTAAGTTTCTTTTCTCGTCACAAATGATGTTATCTTATTATCATAATTAACAAAAAAAAAAAAAAAAACAAACATTTTATTTGAAAATATAACCTTTTTTATAATTGAACTGAAAATGCAAACTTAAAACTATGAAAAATTGTTTGTTTGGTTCTTTTAGTAAAATAATGTCTATTTTTGCTAATTGATTACGAAATTGTTATCGTTTTAAACTTTTGTTATTTCTTACATGTTATTAAAAACTTTATGCAATTAAGTAATCAAACTAGTATTTCAAAGTTTTACTTTACATTGAACAAATTGGCTTGCGAAATTTTAATACACTGGGCTCATTAGCGTAACTAGAAAGTAATTCTAGAGGGGATTCATACACTGTTTAGACATACGCTTTAATTGCGCAATTAAGGAATTTAAGCAATCAAGGCCTTAATTGAGCTCAATTTACCATATAAGTCAATAATCAAATAGAGCAATTAGTACTTAATTGCATCACTAATTGTATAAGATGCTAAATGCAGCCCTTGCCAAGAAGTATGTTTACTCTGGAACTATGTTCAGTGAGAAGCAAAAATTCATAAATAAAAAAAAAATAAAATAAATATGTCTTGTGCTAATTGAACAAGCTTAATGAGCATATGTGAACACCAAATTAAATTGCGCAATTAAATTAAATTAACTCAATTAAGAAATCATGTCTGAACAGGGTATAAAACTCTTTGACGAAGAGGATGACGTGATCAAGATTAACGTTAGCCCCTAATATGTTGGCCTAGTAACAGTGGTCACACCAAAGAGTGAAATACAATACGTCGACTAGCTTCCTCCACCAACGTAGCACAACGAAGTAGCAAATCTGTCTGATGCGAATGCAAGAGCACATTCCATGATTAGCGCACCATACCCGAGAATACCAACTTAAGCCACAGTCACTAGGTGGACCTCGTAGGGTCCTCACCAACAATCATTCACAAAGGCAGGTGGC
Organism: Gymnosoma rotundatum; assembly: GCA_916610165.2. NCBI lineage: Eukaryota > Metazoa > Arthropoda > Insecta > Diptera > Tachinidae > Gymnosoma > Gymnosoma rotundatum. Next base: position 10,151,854 of record OU744339.1, read on the forward strand.
TTTCTGTGGGGCTATCGGCCGCGTTTGTGCCAGTCTGTAATGACACTGATCGGGCCTTCAACAGGCGAAAAACAGACCGCTATCCAGATTTCGTTTCCAGCGCACAGTTCAACAATTTGGCCATATCATTAGATTATATAACTATTGTAAAACCCTTTAATTTATACTTAAAAATTTTTATACTTCCTATTATACCAAACAAAGTAGTGGACATTCTGTCTTAAATTCAGGTGTTTGTATATAACGGTTCAAAAAATACGGCCATATAGAACAAATTACATTAATTTTGGGAACACCCTTTAATTTCTAAATTCAAATTATAAGCTTTTTGTTATAGGAAACAGGTCCCTCTTAAGTTTCAGCGTTTTGTCTATAACGGTTCAATAGTTCGACCAATACACCAAACTAAATCAACTATTGAGAGTTAGCAATACAGGTTCTTTATAAATTTCAATAGTCTGTCTACAACTGCTTAAAAGTATGGCCATATACATCAAATTAAATGAACTATTGGGGCACCCTTTTATTTATAATTTTATATATTAATACTTGTTACTATAACAGCCATAGCAATCGACATTCTGTACAATTTGCAAGAGTTTGTCTATAACAGTTCAAAAAATAAACCGATTCAAGTAAATCTATATCAATTATGGAACACCCTTTAAATTCTAAATTTAAATTATAAACTCATTGATGTAGATAGCATAGAAATACAGCTCCCTTTTAAGTTTTGTCTATAATCGTTCAAAAGTTCGGCCACATACATACTTGAAATTACACAACTATAGGGATACCCTTTAACTTCCAAATTTTATACTTGTTATTACAGTGGACTTAGCAATACAGGTTCTGTTAAAAAGAATGGCCTTATACATCAAATTAAATGAACTATTAGCGCACCCTTTTAGAAGACTGGTTCCCCTTTATACGAGGGCTGCTATATATATTTCTGGCCTGGCAACACTGAGTGCTGCCAAGTGCAATCTGACATTTCCATTGGAAAGTTTGTCATTTGTAAACATAATCGTACTCAAAACGTTTTGACGAACGACCATTATTTGTGTCGTTTACAGTGACTTGAAAAAAATTAATATAGAAAAAAATTAAATTAACTCGTGAACATTTTCGTGCCATCATTTTTCACAACTTTCGACGTGGATTATCACGACAAGAGTGCATTGATGAACTTAAATCTTTGTATGGCGATGAAGCACCATCCTATAGCACTGTAAAAAATCAATCGTGGCCGAAGCTCGCTCAAAGACGAATTCAATGAAGGTCGTCCAAAAACGGCTGTTGTGCCAGAGAACATTGATGCCGTGCGTGAACTCGTAATGCAAGATCGCCATGCGATATACCAAGAGATAGAGACATCCTTGGACATTTCTTCCACCAGCATACATTCGATACTGCATGAACACCTGGTCGTAAAAAAGGTTTGTTCTCGTTGGATCCCACACAAGTCGCTCATAAAAAGGCTCGTGTCGATTGGTGCAAAGAAATGTTGCAAAAATACGATTGCGGTACTTCAAAAGACGTTTATAAGATCGTCACAGGTGACGAATCATGGATCTATGAGTATGAGCCCGAAACAAAACAACAATCGACCGTGTGGAAGAAGCACTTCGAAGCAAATGGTCGCCTGTTTCTTCAGCAAAACTGGTCATGTGGCGACTGTTCCGCTTGAGCAATTTAGGACGGTCACTTTTGAGTGGTACACTACAATTTGTTTGCCTGAATTCATCGGAGAAATTCGAAAAACCAACAAGAGAAGACGGATCATTGCTCACCATGACAATGCGAGCTCTCACACATCGGCTCAAACCAGAGCGTTTTTGACCGGCCAAAACGTCGAAATAATGGGTCATCCGCCGTACAGCCCTGACTTGGCACCTAATGACTTCTTCTTGTTTCCGCACATCAAGAAAAAAATGCGTGGTAAACGATTTTCGTCGCCAGAAGAAGCTGTTGAAGTGCTCAAAAACCATGTTTTAGAGATGTCTCAATCGGAGTGGAAAAAGTGCTTCGACAACTGGTTTGAGCGCATGCAAAAGTGTATAAATCATGCTGGAGAATACTTTGAAAAACAATAAAACCATTTTTGATTATAAACATTCTTATTTTCACTATTAGGCCAGAAATATATAGACCAGCCCTCGTACACCGGAAGCACTGTGTTAGAGCCCTAGAATGATTGGCCCTGACAATAATTACCCCAGTGGGGACTATTAGATAAAGAACAAAATTGCGTTAAATTTTAAAAGTCCATTAGAAAAATAAAATGTGGAAGGGGAAGGCTTAGCCTCCCCAGACAGTACTATCCACGCCATTATATGGAATAAAAAAGGGTGGGAATTTGTCTTTAACTGAATTTTGTTTTGTCAAAGAAGCCAAAGCAATAAAAGTTCTTAAATAAAGACGTATTATGAATGAAAAATTGTATAAAACCCTGCTCTAAAACAGTTTAAAACCGAAGTATTTTGTCAACTTTTGTGTAGCCAAAAAGTGAACGAACAAAGCAATAAAATAAAAAGATAAAAGAAAAAAAAAAAAAAGAAAAAATGCCATTAAAATTTCTCACATCAAATTATCCTTTACAAAAGTACTATTTTTATGTACCAAAATTCTGTTTACGGGCTATTGGTTATTGGCCAGAGACTAAAAAAACTCCTTTGAACTTTTTGTGGACTTGTAGTAATTTTCTTATACTCTTAATAGGTGTTTTAACCGAAATGCATGCAGGAATGACATTTTTAACGAACGATTTGGAAAAGGGACTTGACACCTTATGTCCTGCTGGTACTTCGGCTGTAACTTTATTAAAAATGTTCTTAATCTTCTACTATCGCCAAGATTTGCAATACGTTTTAAAAAAACTGCAAACAATGTTGTATGAGGAAAATTCCAGAAGCGACAGGTTAAGAAAACGTCATCAAATTATAAGAAAATTTTCTGTTTTGGCAGCACGTTTTAATTTCGCACCCTTTTTGACCGGCTTTGTAACATGTACAACTTATAATTTTAAACCTTTAATAATGGCTTGGATATTTTGGGCGAAGGGCAAGGAAATACAGTGGGTTACACCATTTAATATGACGTGGGTAGAAGTGTGGAAAATATTATTTTATAACAAACTAAATGTTTTATTTATTTATTTTTTTATTTTTAAAGTTTGCCCTCTATACTGCTGCAGGCTCCTTTTTTTCCTTTAACTTATATTTTTACCGCCTATACAGGATATTTAACAATCTTTGCTTTTGCCGGCTGCGATGCTTTCTATTTTGAATTTTGCTCTGATATAGCAGCTTTATTCAAAATATTACAGACGGATATTGAAGCGGTGTTTGAAATGTTTGAAGACAGGCTGGTGTTGTCTGAGAAGGAAAATCAATATGTGGAAAATCGTTTAAAAAATATTATAAAACGTCACAACGAGATCATGGATTTGACGCAATTCTTTCGCAAACGATACAGTATTATAACTCTGGCACATTTTGTATCGGCTAGTTTGGTTATAGGAGCAAGCATTATTGATTTATTAACGGTAAGTTAATATCAGTAAATCTTTAAAGATCTTTTGCACGTTTTTAACTTTGCACTAGTTCAACTCGTTCTTATGTAGTGCTGTGTTGTTCGCGAACGAACGGGTTAAAATGACTGAATCAATCAAGTAAACGAAACGATCCGGTCATTTAAATCAGGTCTTCTCGTTTAATTAAATTCTTTGTTTTTTCGAATAATAATATTTTTTTTTGTTGTGGAAAAGAAAATTTTTGTGCTTTCTTTTTTCTTGTTAAATATCTAGTTTTTGTTTTGTTTTTTTTTTCTTCTTTATAATTAAAAAAACACTATATATGTCTCTTCAGAACCTACAAATAACCTGATTATATTGTTTTCTATTTGCCAAGGGTTTCCCTTTTACTTTGAAAAAGTTTTGTTAACCTTCTTTTAATTTTTGTTTGGTGTTCAGACACAAAAGGTTTTCTTTTACAAATTTTGTGTTGTTTTATTTGATCGTTTCTAATTTTTGAACGTTTTGTATGTAGCGCTTATAACTTAAAAATATTTGTATGTACATATATACAACTGTGTATAAGCAACGAAAGAAAACATGACAACTTTGTGAGTGCATTGAAGTATGTACTATCCATCATTCTTTCTTCCTCTCTATCACATAAAATCAAAACCTTACAAAGTAAATTTTGCCTGTCTAAATGGGGTGTTTGATAAAAAGACAAGAAATTCACATACAATAAGAATTGTTGTTCAAATTCATTCAATCGTTCAAATTGACCAATTGAACGAACAAATCAGTCTCTGATAATTGACCGAAAAAGACCGGTCACTGAAACGAACAACCAGGCACATGTCTATACTTATGTATTGCAATTAGGGAAGCCAAACGGTATGGATTTGCAATTAAGGATGCCAAACGGTATGGAATTTTAAAAATTCCTAGATTTGGGATTTTGAAAATCCCGATCCCAAAATTCTATAGTTCTTAAAATTTTAGAACAGTTGTAGTTTTTTATTTTGCAATAAATTTGAGTGCTACGTATGTCTTTTTTATGGATAGCTGTCGATATCCCAGGTTCATTCCCTATCAGAAACCAGTATGTACTATTGGTAATAGATTATTTGAGCAAATGGCCTAAAGTGTATGCCATTAGAAATCTAAACAATGATGGACGTATTTGTGTACAATTGGATGTGCCGATATGCTGTCCCAAAAACGACAGCGCTGCATCCAGAGTCCGATGACATGTTAGAAAAATTCAATCTTAATATCTTAGAAAAGTCGTCAGTATAGACCAAAAGGATTTGGATGAGCAAGTGCTACTGGCATACCGGTCAGCTATAGCCGATTTTGTTAATCCTGAGAAAATCGATGATTTAGGAATTTCTCCTTTTGGGTTCTTCTAATTGCAATATAAGAACTTAAACTTATAGAGGCCATGATTCACTATCATACTCAGTCCTAGCATCTGTCTAAAATTGCACGAGTGCTTCAAAAGTACGTAAGTGTGGATAAAAAGAGTATGTGTATAATGTATGTGAAAATAAATACGTCAAGTTAAATACATTTAAAAAAAATGTAGCTTGCGATAAATTTTTTCTCCCATACATACAGTACAATTTGTATGGTAAATTCCGGACTTTTTTAACAAATACGATTACAGCGATAAAACCCTACGATTTCGAAGAATCAAAAATATTGGAAAACCAAAGGCACATTCAGAGCTATTAAACTGTGAACACAGTTTATTCAAATTGAATTTGTGAAATGTTTTATAAGACGCGGAAAATTGACTTAGTGCAATTTTTTCATATACGATGAGTTCTGTGAGGGATTTGGATTTATTGCATGCTACATTTAAAAAAAAAAACGTATTTAACTTGACGTATTTATCTTCACATACATTGTGTATAACAGACTTTTTGAGAAATCTCTACGAATTTATAATTTTTAAAATAATTCATAAAATAGTTTTTCTATGCGATCAGAGTAGTTTTTTTTTATTACTACCATTTGGTTTTCCCATCTTTTTTGTATAATAGTGTGTCACCTACGACGCCATTTTGGAACGATTTTTAAAGTAGATCGGAATTCTGTCAGATTTTTTGATTAAATTGTGCGATTGTGAATTTCCATTAAAGAACGACAAGGCATAATTTAAATTTTCATTTCATCTGTTTTATAATATTGTGTTATCAGTTTTGGCGTGTTATGACTGCAGTAAGTGCCAATTTTATGAGATCCAAAATAAACTTAAACAACCTTATTTGCAATAAAAAAAATTAAATTAAATTTTATAAATGGCTTTAAAATTGTATACCAGTTATAAAAATTAAAATTAAAAATACTGTGGTGGAAAGAAGATAAGTAAAATATATATGTATTAAATATTTTTATTTCAAAAAATCTTTTGGTCGTGCTGTTCTTCATTCCTTGACCTTAAAAAAAAAACTACAAGTAAAAATCTGAGTAGTTTCATAATTAAACGAATAGTAAAATGCGATACCTAATATATGAAACAAGGATGATTTTTGAATTGTAATTCCAGTATTACCATTATCATTGTACTTATTTTTACGAGTGAGAAGAAATTAAGTTATTATTTATAAAAAATTAAAAAAGATTTAAAAAAAGTTTCAAAATTATTTTTTTATCAATACGGCAGTAAATGTTTGCTTTGACAGTCTGAGTTCGTATCCCATACATTTTTCTGATACGTATTAGTTTCTTTTACAGTATCAAAACTTCTATTTTAGGTCTGTTCAATAACTAAAAATTGTTACTAACTGCCATCCCTAAATTAGCGCGTAAGACGCAAAGCAATGTAATTCATAGCTTTTGCGCTGAAATGTCATCCCTAAATAACAGCGTTAACTTCGTGTCGTTAAAAGTAATGTTAACTCATTTTATTTCATAAAACCCGCTGTATAAGAATAAAGAAGAGATAAAACCGCTAGATTGCCTTGAAAATTACTAAATTGTCACTACTTTTCAACCATAACAAAACAAAACAAACCAACAAACAGCAAACTTCACTTCCTAACGCACTGTCAAAATTGGATTTTCCAATTGCTAAGCGTTGACGCCAAGCTATTTAGGGATGCTTCATACATTTTGTATGTACATGAGAAATTTTGACAGATATCTTGCGCTTTACGTCGTAATTTAGGGATGGCAGTAATTGTTACTAACCCTGGAGTTAATGTCGACGTCGTTGACGTTGTTGACGTCGTTGACGTTTCAACGCCGAAAAAGTTGAAACAGATTGAACTTTTACGGCGTTTCAACGCGTTGAGATTAACTGCTCTCATACAATTTCATACGATTCAACTTTTTTTTTGACATTTGACGCCGTCAACGACGTCGACATTAACTCCAGGGTAAAACGTGTTCACGTATTTGAAATACTAGCAACGAGAGAGTGAAAAACGAGCGTAAAAATATGAAAGAGAAAAAATTTGTTGCAAGTTTTGGCTAGTAAAATTTTTATAAGTCAAACAGCTGGTTTTTATTTCTGCTCTTTGTAACATTGACAAAAATGCAAGTATTTGGCAATTATAAAATTATAAAATTAATATTCTTTTGTTGTTTTGTTATTATTCGTTAATTTGTCTGGCAAAAAAATTTAAAATTACAGAAAATTGTTTTATAAACTTCTATCGTTGCAAGTGTTTGTGTTGTTTAAAAAATTTAAAGTAAACAAGCCAGTGAAGAAACATTCAATTTAGTCTCCGTTTACACTATGTCATTTTTTGATGCAACTTTTTTTGCCATTCTCTTTATAAGTTGCAGCGATTTTCGTTATTTTGAACAAAACATAACCAACATAAACATCCCTTCTAAACTGAAGCCATACTATATTGCGTACCCCTCTAGCTTTATAATAAAACGATAATGTCATCCTAGTTTCATGAAAAATTGCATAGTGTAAATGCCGTATTAATGTACTTTTTTCGGTACAAATTTCTGATGTGCTTAAACATCTTAAACGCGTTAGAAAATGACCTAGTAAAAAAAATTAATTAATGTGTATACTTTCGCTATTTGGTTGCTAAGATTATTATTTAAAATTTTTCATTGTGGTTGAAATCAGTTTACTGGCCTTTTGTGGTCTATTGTTTTATATATTTTTGTACTCTTGTATATTTAAAAATGGTAGTATTTTCTGATCATATCGTACAAGTCTTTCGTGTCATTCCCAAGGCCACAACAATTTTCAATTGGGAAATCTGATTATGATAGTGCGTTAGGTAGTGAAGTTGGGTGCTTGTTTGTTTGTTTTTACTCAAATTATTTTTGTTATTGTTAAAAAGTAATGAACATTTACTAGTTTTCAGGGCAATGTAGTGGTTTTATATCCTTTTTATTTCTACACATTGAGATTTATAAAACAAAACAATTAACACTACTTTTCAAGACACAAAGTAGACGCTCTTATTTCACTCCACATTTCAGCGTTATGCAGGGAACACAATTGGGACGTCTAGCAAGACGAATTCATCTAAAAAAGTTCGCTGCGTAAATTCGCAGTGTGGCGCACAATTAGAACGAAAAAGTTACAGCTGTTATGATCAACAAAATTGTTTGCTGCTTATGACAAAAAAATAAACATTAAAAAAAAGGCAAACAATTTTGAGTTTTGTGAAAATTATTAAAATTAACACTTTTGTCCATATTTAAATTTGTTTTGTTTTGCATATGACAGTTGTTAGTCTTACCATAGAATAAAATAAAAAATAATATAGTTATACAAAAAATTAAACATTAAGAAAAAGCCATTAGAAGGCAATTTTAAGGAAAATAATTGTGGATGTTTAACTTAATGATGTATATTAAGAAATAAACAAAAATTAAGACAAAAATAACTTTATTTAGCAATATATTTAAAAACTACAGAGAAACGACAACCCTGTACTAGTTTGTTCGTCGTTCGTCGGCGTAAGAAATAGAAATAAATCTATCTGAGAGTTCGTCACGCACGACTAATTTCGTTGACGGCGGTGTTGTGTTAGTTTTCATATGCACCAATGTGTTTTATTTTTGACGGCGAATATTCGCAACGAAAAATTCGTCGTTCGTCCCAATTGTGTTCCCTGCATTAAGCGGATATTATACTGACAACGGTTTGATAAAACAGAGTTTAAATATCTAAAAATTTTTACAAATTTTACATAATTGCACGAGTATGATGGCCTATCATCAAGCCGTTCTCACATGCCAAGTTTAACCGTCACATAGCCGTTTTAAATTTAGGCGCTGATTTATATGTCTCTGTAATACGCCTGCTTAACACCTGCACCACTATTTTAGCAGTTTAGATAACGTACAATTGAAAATTAACCTTTCTATCAATTTTCTATTCACCTGTCTTTTCTAGTGTATCCTTTAAATAAATAATACACTGTTAAGACATACGCTTTAATTGCGCAATTAAGTAATTTACGCAATTAAGGCCGTCATTGAGCTCAATTTACCATATAAAAAGTAAATTAGTAAATTGAGCAATTAGTACTTAATTGCATTCCTAATTGAATAACATGCGAAATGCAACGCTTGCCAACAACTCTGGGAACTATGTTCAGTGAGAAGAAAAAAAATCATAAAATTGACAAGACACAAGTAAAAAATACAAACAAAGAAATAAAGAGAAAATGGCGGATCATACGAAAATGGCTTTTGATACTTCCAACTTCAAAGCAATAACAAAAAATCCATTTTGTTTTTGTAATAGAAAGATAAATCAGCTGAGCGGATGACACTACCTAGTAAAATAAATGTGCCTTGTGCTAATTGAAAAAGCTTAATTGAGCATGTGTGAACACCAAATTAAATTGCGCAATTTAATTTAAATTCACTCAATTAAGAAAACGTGGCTGAACAGGGTATAAGGAAACACAATTTATTTAATCGTATAATTGTCTGAGTGCTACTTCAATTCAAAAGATTAAAACTAATTTTATTTTTAATTTTTCTTCTTAACAAAAATATTTACATTTTTTTTCGAATTTTTTCAGTACAATGGTTTTGGTAGACTTATATACGTCGCCTATACTATAGCTGCTTTATGTCAATTAATTGTTTATTGTTATGGCGGCAATATGGTATCTGAAAATGTAAGTAAAATACTAAATAGTTAACATTATTAAAATAAAATATAAATAAAAAATTATTATTATAATTTTCAGAGCGTTTATATGTCCACTGTGATATTTGGCTGCAATTGGTCTGTTTGCAATCCAAAAATACGACGTATGATACTTTTAATAATGATACGCTCGCAGAGGTCCCTAACTATGGCGGTACCATTTTTTTCACCTTCAATGGTGACATTTGCTTCGGTAAGTGTCTGTTTATTATAAAGCTTTTGAAAAAAATTAAACCGGTAACATGAATTTTTCAAATAAAATTACATAAATTAATAATTGATTGTATAAGAAAGCTCATGCGAGGATGAATTGTCGTTGAGACTTAAAATATTCATATTTCTTTTGCAATTACATAAAGGGTTTCAGAAATAATTTAGGTGTAATGACATGACATCGGGGAATAAAAAAAGTTTTTTAGTTTGTTTGAAACAAAAATATTTATCATTCAAGCTAAAGAAATATTTTAAACTATACGAAAAAAATATTTAAATTGAATAAAAAATGCCTCAAGTAAGACAAAATTAAGTTTTTGGAAATAAAAAAGTTTTCATTTTTTGTAATAAATCAAGGCGAATTGGTTTTACCAGGTGGCGTCATTGCGCCAGTTGACTATTTTTTTGCTTAATTTTTAATGTGTAGAATATCTGTCAAACGTGTATTATTTTATATTAAAAAAGTGAATTTTTTAGAATGTTTTTAATATAGAGAATTGTGACAAAGGGTAGAAAAAAAGTGCGGACAATTAATTGTGCTTTGAATTTTTTCATATACTTAAGTGCGTGTTTTTATACCCTTCACCACAAAGTGTGTGTCCATCTGTCCGTCTTGAGTCGGAAAACTCGATTTCATAAAAAACACATAAAAATCTCAATCGATTACATATAGTGTCGAAAGAGGAGCTATTAGAAATCAAAATGATCGGTCCATGTCCTTCGAGGCAGCAGGCAAAACACCACGACTACCTTAAATTTTTTCATCTCATTTGAAACAATAAAATAACTCCAATAAGAAAAATAAATACATGGGCCGATAGAAAATTACAAAATAAAAAAAAAACATAAAGTAAAAAAATTGGCGAGCATATTTCCGAGTTGCGAGGTTCTGAAATTTTAAAATTTTTTGAAGAGCTCTTTAAGGAAATACTAAAAAGTTTTTAAAAAAGCTTAACCCATTAAGAGCCGATGTTTTATGTAACATGATATATACACGCAAAGAAAAAACATGGTTGGGATATGGTCACAATAACCATAATATATTATTTGTAACATTGTAAAGTTGCAGACAACAAATTATAGTTTTTTTTAGCAAAACTTCAGTCACAATAAACACATTTTTGTTGATGTTTAATCATTATATGGTTACTGTGCACAAAAAGTACAACGTGGTTGGTTTAACGTAAAAAACTTTGCACTACGACCAAAGTTTTATAATTTATTAAAAATAATATCATATATTTAACTATAATATAACATTGTTAATCAGAGTATGATTAAAAGCTAAAAAAATAATGTTTGCACTTAAAAATATTTTGTTCTAGGTCTTGGCAGAATGCTTTTTATCAGTTTGGTAACATGACATTTCCAACCATATTATGACGTTTTAATTTAACCATTTAATGTTTATATTTTAACATAATTATTTTTATATTTTACCATGTTATTGTTATGCTAGACAACAATATGGTTGCAAGACCAGCTTTATTATTATTAAATGTAACAATACTATTTTTGTTTACAATCATATAATATAACCATTATATGTTGCTCTTATATTATGATTACCTCAATCATGTTTTTTGCATGTATATGTATAATTTTTAATATTAAAATTTATTGAAGTTTTTTAAGTTTTTAAGGCTTAATTTTTTATTCTATGGATAACGTTTTTATTACAGATTTTACAAACATCTGGTTCGATTATTGCTCTGGCTACATCGTTTCAGTAATTTTATTTTTAAAATGCCCAGTGCTCTGGGTATATGAATTTAAATCAAACCACGTATTTTGTAATGCACTTTATATTTCTGTGTAGTTTTAGAACAATTGAATAAAAATGTTAAATAAATAATAAAAAATCAAATGGTTAGAAAATATTTGTTTTAGTAATGTTATTAAAATGCTTATCATAAGGAGATTACAACGTAAGACTTTCGTTATGTGTTATTATTAACATTCGTATTTTTAAGTGATCCATAAAAATTTACGGAATCGGAACAGTCGGCATTAAGTTTCAAATACAAAGGTCTTTCGATTTTATGCGTGGCTGACCGTATGTAGACAACAAAATTCATTTATTTAAGTGAGTGTTATTTCTAGTTTGTTATTACAACGCCAATTATTTATGTAATTAGATATACATCTTCCACTTTATAATGTATCGTTATAGCTATATTATCTTAGGGAATATAATTATGTAATATAATGGGTGGAATACACACAATAGGCCTGATACCACTCATACAATGCAGTGCCCTAGGCGAATTACAATAAAGACACTACCGAAATTTTTTTTAGGGATACTTTCCATATAAAGTTACATATAATTAGCTTATTTGGAGAAAATAAAATAGTGACACAGTCTAAATTCCTTATTGCTTACTCTAAGAATGAGTTATGCTAGGAACACAACTGGGACGAACGACGAATTTTTGGTCGCGAATATTCGTCGTCAAAAATACAACACATTTGTGTATATGAAAATGCACACAATCATGACGTAAGATGAAATTCGTCATACGCGGCGAACTATGCAATAGAATTATTTCTATTTCTTACGCCGGCGAACGACGAACAAATCAGTACAAAGTGATCATGTTTCTCTTTAGATTCGAAGTATTTTAATAAATAAAGTTATTTTACTTAAAAAATTTATGAATGTTTATTTTGCAGCACTTATAATAAGCGTAAAGATTATAAGTTAAATATAAAAATAGTTTTTAGTTGTGTTTTTCTAATGTTTAACTTTTTAAATATTATTTTTTTTGATGGTCACCTTAGCAGCTTACAAAAAGTGAACAACTTCAAAAATTATAACAGCTGTGTTTTTGGTCGTTATTGTGTTTCATACGACGAATTTTCACAACGAGTTTTGGACGACGTATTCGTTGTGTTGGACGAAATTCGTCGTTCGTCCCAGTTGTGTTCCTAGCATTAGTTTCACAGTAAAAACTTTACGTTATATTAAATGGCGGAATAGTGGAGGAGTGGGGTTTGGTCAGGAAGGAAAACGCATACTGAAAGAATTCCAGCCAAACCTAAATTAGCGAGTAAGACGCAAAGTAATCGGATGCATAGCTTTTGCGCAGGAATGTCATCCCTAAATTAGCGCGTAAAGCGCAATATATCTGCCAAAATTTTTCATGCATGTACAAAATGTATGAAGCATCCCTTAATAGCACGGCGTCAACGCTTAGCAATTGAAAAATCTAATTTTGAGAGTGCGTTAGGAAGTGAAGTTGGCTGCTTGTTGGTTTGTTTTCTTTTGTTATGGTTGAAAGTAATGACAATTTAGTTATTATCAAGGCAAACTAGCGGTTTTATCTCTTCTTTATTCTTATACAGCGGTTTTTATAAAACAAAATGAGTTAACATTACCGTAAAAACACAAAGTTTACGCTCTTATTTAGGAATGCCATTCCAGCGCAAAAGCTATGAATTACATTGCTTTTCGCCATACGCGCTAATTTAGGGATGGTAGTTAATGCAGACGTAAAGGTACCCATACACTTGCAATATAATTGTGCAATAATTGATATTGTACAAAAATATTGTCAATGTCTATATTTTATTTGTACTTTGCGCAATATATTGAACAAAATCAAAAGCCTTGGATTTAAATTGCACAATAAACAATATTTAGTAATGTGTTGACAACATTGTACAATAATTTTTTTTTTGTCGTTGATAGACCAGCCTTTTTTTGATCATAAATGTCACCAAACATTATATAAATTATTTAATGCCGAATTGTTTAATATTTTTAATAAAAAAATAATTTTATAATTTAAAAAAAATGTACTTTTGCGTAAATGGTTTTGTTTACTTTTAACACATGCATATGAAAATGTCAAAGAATATTGCGCCATTTTTGTTAAAAAATATTGATACACTTATTAAGTAGTGTGGAGTAAAACGACAATAATTACAGCAATAAAGTACTAAATATGATGGGTGGCTTAAGGCGTGTTAAAAATAATAACAATAAAGTTATTTTTTAAATTCCTTAAGAGAGAAAAAAAACAATTTGTATTAATTAATTCTTAGATTAACAATGTTGCCAGGAGCTTTGTTACATATTTCAGGAACCGTAACATTTTATTAACTTATTTTATTATTTATTACAGGAATAGTAACATTGAATAATCTGCTGTGTTTATGAATTTATTGTACAAGTGTGATGCCTCTCTTTTGATTTTAAAAAAATTTTTTTTTTTGTTTTTTTGCCGACAACATTTATGCAATTTTCTTTCTTTTTTCTTTTTTTTTGACGTATTTTCGTTTTGCAAAAAATATTAAATATTATCAGCCCAATTTTAAACAAAAATTCCGTAGGTGTTTTTTTACTTTTTAATTTTTTTGTTTTTTTTCTCTTTCTTTTTTTATCGAGAATTTTTTTTTTCTTGAAAAAGTAATTTCGTGAAAAAGTTCATGATTGTTGGGCTGTAAATTTATTTTGTAAATATACTTGCACTAAAACAATCGTCAGAATTAAGGTTTGTGCAATTATTGAAAAGTAGCTACTAAAATCGATACTAAAGACGCCCTTGATGCTGATTATAGTTTTCGATAACAATAGATTTAAGGAAATTATTTCGATCTGTAAAAAAGAAAAAAAAAATTTACCATAACATTTAAAGCAACTCCTTTCATCTTACCTCCTCCGACTGCATATCTTTAGTATTGAAGCTTTTTAAAATAGCAGCAGTTTTTCCAGTCGTATTTGAAACTCGATGACAAAATCTAAAATACAAATACTGACGCAAGCACAGAAAAATATAATGACGACCGCCCAATAAATATGCATACGTATCTAAATCTACAGTTGAAGAATTAAAATATAATATTAGCACATATCCAACTATGGCATTTGTTGTTAGCAAACACAATTGTAGCCACAAAACTACAAAACCATAAATATCATTTAGTTCCGCCACTAATTTTGTCAACTGAAAGTAAATTAGACTTAACTTTGGATCCATTATGAAATGTTCCAACTGGTAGTTTAATTTCGAAAAACATTCATGTAAAAAGCACAATAAGAGCGTATGATGGCACAAAATAAAATGTTGAAAGTTAATAATGCACGAAAATATATAGATGTCAATTAATTTCCATAGTTTATTCAGTAGAAAAAATTGCCGCATACTCATAATGCAATGTAAAAGCATTAAAATAATATCGATTATCAAAAATTTTCTTAAACTGGTATCTGCTTCTATGTGTTTGAATCGATCAAAGTATGCAGTTTGTATTAACCACAGTTTTTCAAACCATTTTATCAACTTTTTATCTCTTGTTTCTCTCATTGTTAGCACTATCAACAAGAAAACTATACGAAAACATATTGCGATTATTATTGCATACGCAATTAAAGGATTTTCAACATTTAGCTGAACGTGACTGAAATTTATTTGAGCAGCAATTGGTACCGTGGATACAAATGCTAAAATACTTAAATACGTCATTATTTTTATTAGTTTTAATTGTTTTAGTTGTCTTCTTTTAAAATTGATTCTTAATGATGTAAAACCAATAAGTATGCCAAAATACATGGCAAAGTGTATTGTAAAATATTGCCACTCTCGCATGTTAAAATAATGAAATAAAACTGAAAGTAAAACTGTTGCTAAAAAACAAAAAGTTTTAAAAATTAATAATTGATTTCAATTAATGCAATTAATTAGATAATTGCTATGTGATAAATCTAGATTTACGTTTAGAATAGTAAATTAATTATTAATGTTGCCTGCCATTTATCAAAGTTGGACACTTTGCAGTACTAGCAAAATTTTTGAAAAAACTATTTTTTTTGCTGATACTGCAATTTAATTTTCACTACCAGTAATTTTTTAATGATTGCTTTAAAGTTTTTTTGTAGTCAGTAACTTTTACTGAAATTTTATTTGCATTACCATTTATGAACTTTTCATTTATGTTATTTATAACATGCTTCTTATTTAGAAGTTAAATAAGTAAAATGGTTACTTTTTTACCTGCCGTCAAAATGAAATTTAAATAAATCCACCAGGTATTAAGCTGCGGTCACGTAAGTCACATATATGACCTCAAAAGCGTAACCACTATTTATTACTAATTTTTATTCAATCTTTCCTGCTACGAATGTTGCTTTTTTATGTTTGTGCCTGCAATACTCATTCATTTCTGAACCGATTATGCTTACAGATTGGTCCCATTTTAAAAACAGTTAATAATCTTAAAAATTAAAGGGTGTCCCCATACAACATACATATTTTTTACGTGTATTAAGAAATTTAAAATGACTGCGTATTACTATAGCTCCCAATAACAAAAAATTTCTAAAAAAAATAAATCTAAAAACTAAAGGGTGCACTCATAATTGATGTAAATTTACTTATATGGGTCTATCTTTTGAACCGTTATAGACAAACGCTTGCAAATTGGACAGAATGTCGATTGCCATGGCCGATATAGTAACAAGTATTAATACTAAAAATTATAAACTAAAGGGTGCGCCTATAGGTCACTTAATTTGATGTATATGGCCTTACTTTTTAGACAGACGCTTGAAATTTACAACGAACCTGAATTGCTGAGTCCGCTATAACAACAAGTATAAAATTTGGATTTGGAAGTTAAAGGGTGTCCCATTAGTTGATGTAATTTCAAATTATTCATAATTTTTTTTGAATTTATAAGCCTTTAATAAAATGAATTTTGTAGTGCAATTTTACTTATTAAACTGTATGTATGTAAATATACAGAAATATTTTTTTATGAATGATCGCTGTTTTTTATTTCAAAAGTTGTGTATAAAATTTATGAAAAAAATGTATTATATTGTAAAAATTATTACAGACATATTTGTTTATTTTTTATTTTTGTTAAGTTTTCTTTTTTAATTTTGTTTGTTTAAGTTTGCCAAGTTTTATTAATCTAGATATACTCAGAAAATTTTTAGAGCCAATATAAACTCAAAAAATCTAATGTCTGGCTAGATTGGCAAAATACCGCTTTGTGCTTTATGAGTTATAAAGTCACAACCCACTTGCACAAATTTTTTATTCCATTTTTTTTTTATAGATTTAATACCAATGTATTCTTCGAGGACTTAAGCAAAAGCTGGACTTAACAGATAAGACCTTCACGGGATGTTTTTGGGACTGGGATTGGAGGGATACCTTCCCCTGCCTATATAAATGAATTTCTATGGTTTTAAGGCGTAGGTAATCAATTTCATTTAATAGATATATTTTTTTAAAACAATATTTTTTGTCACCGCCCACAAAGAGGGCGGGGCAAAAATAGCATTTTCAAATCTCTTGAGTCCAACTTTAAGTTTTTAAACATTCCTTGACATTAAAAGTTGTAAAAAAACTTGCATTTTTCAGAGGTAGGATTAGTTCTTCTAAGGGGAACTTTTTTCTCCTTAGTCCGATTTTTCTTGTTTTCTAGCTTTAACAGTCTATGACCATAGCAGATTTTTCTACCAAGTTTTATTAATTACGTACACTCAGAGCCAATATAAATTAAAAAAAGTAATGTCCGGCTAGATTGGCAAAATACCGTTATGTGCGACCACACGAACAAAAAAATTTAATTGAATTCCGATCGAACCGAGTTCAATTAAAAAAATTAAAATCATGAGTTATAAAGTTACAACCCACGTGCAAAATTTTTTTTTTCAATTTTTTTTATAGATTTAGTACCAATATATTCTTCGAGGACTTAACCAAAAGCTGGACCTCACAGATAAGACTTCAAAAAAAAAAAATTATTATTTTAAATTTTTTTTCTAAAAGTATGTTATAAAAGATTTTAAGAAAGAGGGAGACTTCAAACGATGGAATCAGAAGGATAAAGATTTTTTTTCGGTCGTTTGGCTGTAAATAAATTTTTCCACAAAAAATGACAAATTTCCTATAGTGCACCGAATAGAAAAAAACAGTATTTGAATATTTATATTTATCTATTAGTTAGGAAATACAATATTATATGTTGTGCATTTAATATATGTGACCCGGCCTATGAAAGGGTGGCTTATGACTCCAAACAAATTTTTCCACTTTTTTTTGGTTTCGATAGTTTTTGAGACGCTCTTTCACGTGGTGAAAACTAAAAGGTCCTAACAGCTAATTTTTCGAAATTTTCTTTTTGAGTCATAAGCCACCTCATCATAGACCGGGTCACATATTAGGAAATGTGAAGGTTAAAAGTTTAAAAAAATTTGATGTTATTAAGCGTAACAACTTTACTTTTGGCTTCCTTCTCCTTAGCGTTACAAAAATAGGTTTCCATTTAATTAGATTGCATGGCCAGATCATTTTGTATTAAAATAAATATTTGACTCAGAGTAAAACCAAACATAATAAACGAAGTTTTCTTATTTAATTTGAACATGCCATAAATGTTTATGAAAAGTTTCTTATGCATCAAATGCAAAGACAAAAACTCACACTGGAATTAGAAAAAAAAAATTATTAAAACATATTACTTTTATGATTAAAAAAAAAAACTCTAAATAAAACTTACACTTCGAGCGAGACTTGGCTCCAGATCGGATAAATTATGAAATTTTTTAAGTATTTTACCTAAATTATTATATGAATTTTGCATTGTAGAACAGTTGACATCGACCAGATACAAATCCAAGACTAGACAACAATAAGTGAAACTACCCATTATGATATCCGATGAAGATAAATGAAATTTGGAGAAATCGTAACACATCATTAAACCGTAATAGCCCATGGCAATATTGTAAAAGACATGAGTAACTAAGACGGTTAATATTTGAAACATATAAGAATTGTTAAGTTCAGACACAATATTCATAAGACTACAGTGTATCTTTGTAATGCAATTAATTTCAGCTGCCAAGGCTTTTTGCATTTGTCGTTGTGAACGCATAGAAGTCCAAACTTTTGTTTTTATTAAAGTTAAATAAATTTCATTTAGACGATAGTTGAGTATATAAAATCGAGAACCGATACATAAGAGACATGTGTAAAACTGTAACACCACACCATGTAAAATATTCAAAATGAACTCTTTATAAATAATTGTCACATACCACCAGGTGGACATATGGCCCATATATCTATACATAATATGTATACCCGTTAAAGATTGCACACATACACAGGCATATTTAAAGAAGAAGAGTTTATCAAATTTTGTAATTAACTCATCAGGATATAAAACTCTATCAAAGTATTCATTCTCGAGCACTAGTAAACGTTCCACAATTCTTTTTACTTGACGCTCGCGTTTCCATCTCAGGATTATTGTTAAAATAGCTGCCGAACATCGTAAATTCAAATTTATTAAACTGATTAATTTCATTTGTAAATTATCAAGATAAAAATTAGTATTTTTTACGATATGCCATTGCAACACGGGTGCCACGATTACAAAAATTACATTAATGAAGGTGACATAAAAGTTTAGCTTTTTTGAATTGCAGAATTTACGAGTTTTAAAATTAAAATTCAAAGCTGTTATACCAATTATGATGGCCAAATAATATGATTGTAATATTAAGAAATAACGAAGTTTTAAAATTAAGCGTGAACCAAGTGTACTTTTCACCATGATGAATAAGCGTTGTTGAAATAATAATAAAAATAATAATGATTACACTGATTTGAGAAGCTAGTTTTATTTGAATTGTAATTAAACATTAATTTCTTTAATCCTGTAAGATTATCAAAACTGATAAAAATAATGTTTGTATGCTTTGAAAAAGTAATTAAGGTTAATTATGTTTTGTTCTACCTGCTTACTGATTCTATGATTTAATCCATTAACCCAATAAATTTGCTTTTATTGTTATCTGAATGTTAAGTACACATGTGAGTAATGGTTAACAGTGCAGTCACACAGTCAATTTCTCTTTAAAGAAATTTACACATACTGCTTGTCAACATTCACAAAAATTTAAAGCTGTGACGTAGGCTGCATGCAATTTCAAAGCGAGTTTCTAGGAAAGATGTCGTCAAGAAAGCAAATAAAATTTATTTGGAGGAAAAAAACTTAAAAATTTTAAAAATTGATTGAAAACTTGATCGGCTGGCACCCAGTAAGTTAAGTATCAGAGATCCACATTTTTAAGCGACTTCAAAAAAAAAAAGAAGAAGCAAGGCGAATTAATTATAAGGGGATAGTGGTGCCGAATTCATTTATTTTCGCCGGTATTCTAACGGTCAAACTCCATATATAAAAAATTTATTTAACTGTTATACAGATTTTTTATATATGGTGTTTGACAGTTAGGATACCGGCTAAAATGAGTTCGCCATCGCTATCACCTTATAATTAATTCGCCTTGAGAAGAAGGTTATCAATTCCACTAAATGCTAATTTTTTATATTTGTGCCCGCAGGACTCAGTGATTTCTGAATTGATTATAAAATTTTTTTTCTTTATTTGATTTGATTTATTTTTAAAACAGTATATAATTGTAAAAATTAAAGGGTGTGCCCAAAAACGATACATGGGTTTTACGTGAATTGTGAACCTATAAGGGCACCATTTTAAAATTAAAAAAAAAAACAAGTAACAGTGTTATAATCGGCAATGCCGAATCTTATATACCCCTCACCATCTATGTATTCTAGGGTGACAGAATAGGAAAAAATAAAAAAAATTGGTACCGCATACCCATAATTCCTCATAAAAATTACATCGGCTGTTAATGGGTTAAGCATTTTTAAAAAATTTTAGTATTTCCTTAAAGACCTCTTCAAAAGCTTCAAAATGATACCCATATTGATATTTTAGAAAATTTCAGAGCCCCTTAACTCGGAAAATATGGGCGAGCGCTACTTTTTTACTTAATGTTTTTATTTATTTTTCAATTACCTATCGCCCCATATATTTATTTTTTTGATCGGAATTATTTTATTGTTCCAAATTACATGAAAAATTAGAGGTAGGTGTGGTGTTTTGCCTGCTGCCTCGACACTATATTAGAGTTGTGTAGTTCGTGAACGACCTAGTTCAAATAAACACTTATTCAATTGAACTATATGGATCGCTCGTTTACTCTTCTTTTTTGCTCAGTTACTAAGTGCCGTTTATAGTTCATCATTAATTATATGAAAACAAATATAAAATTACACCTTGAGTGAAACATTAAAAATTCTTTTGGTACAAATTAAAGAAAAACATCCTTTTGTAATCAGAAAATGTTCTTTTTGGCTCTAGCGGCTTACAAAAATAAAGTCAGATAAAAGTACATACTTACATATAGTTAATCTTTAAATTGTTTTTTAGTTGCACAACATTTCATTAGTATGTGTGAATATGTTTTTAATGTCTAATAAATTTAACACAGGCAACTGGATTCGCTCAATTGATTTCTGCTCACTGATTGAACAATTGAACTAAAAACGATTGAGCTGAACATGTCAACTGAATTCGATCATTTGTTTTAGCTCACTAAGTGAGGTTTGAACTAAATGAACGTACTAGTTCGTTCTAATGAGCTGAGCTAAAAGGAGCACTTACTTTAAGGAGCTGATAAACCCAACTCTACACTATATCTGAACGATTGCTGAGGCAAATTTGATTTCAACTCTAACCCGGACGGACAGACGGACATCGCTCAGTCGACTTCGCTATGCATAAGATGTCAGTTATATTAACAAGTATTAATATTCCAAATTATAAATTAAAGAGTGTCCCAATAGTTCATTTAATTTAATGTATATGGTCATACCTTTGAACAGTAGTAGACTTTTATACAACAAGTATAAAAATTGTATTTAGAAATAAAAGGGTGTCCCAACAGTGGATGCAATTTAATGTATGTGGCGAAACTTTTGAACTGTTATAGACAGATAGCTGAAACTTACAAGTGACCTGTATTGCTAAGTCCGCTTAAATAACAAGTTGATAATTCGAATTTAGAAATTAAAGGGTGTTCCCAAAATCAATGTAATTTACAAATAATACAAACACTTGATAATGAGGCAGAATGTCCACTACTTTGTTTGGTATGAGAAGAAGTATAAATAGTTGAAATTATAAATTAAAGGGTGTTACAATAATTAATGTTATTTGATGTTTATTACCAAACTATTGAACCTTTATAGACAGACGGTTAAAATTTACAAAAAACCTAATTGCTAAGTGTACTACAATAGCGGGACAGTGTATTTTTCTATTTTATCATTGCAATGTAAATAAAAGTGAGAAAAAGTTTAAAATGATTAAATTTATTTTGTTTAGCAGCGAATTGCAAAACAAAATGAAAGCATAGGCCAACTTCCTAAACGCAAGTTGCAATGCATATTTACAATGCATACACTTCGTAAATGCATATGTAAACTTTCTGACAACGTACAATGTTCCTAATCGTTTGGCAACTCACTTTAATGAGTATCAGAGGTCAAAATCACGCATCATTTTTATTTCGTATGCACAAATTTGAGCTGCAATGGCTAAATATTTTCTTGTTTATTTTTAAAATTAAATGTGAATAAAAAATGTCAATTTCCATTAATTCAATGAATTCTTAAAAATATATTTCTTTTTGATCACTTGTTCCCGGGATTTTTATTGTCCTTGACAAAGTTGTTTCTTCTTTTTTTTTATAGCAAATCAATATTTTTTTTTGGAGATTTGACCTGAGATAATTCCTCAGCACTTGCCAACACAATGGATAAATAATTTTGTGTAACCTCTATTTTCTCTAAAAAAATTTATTCAATTTTATACCATGTTTTTATTTTTAACATTTGTTTTATGTATGAGTTGCAAAGCGACGTTCCTAAATGCCGATAAAATGCTAAAAATGTCTCTGCAACGCAAGTTTGCACTTAAGACATGTTTAGCATTGCATACGCATTTTTTTAAATTATGCATTGCAACAGGCGTTTAGGAAGTCGGACATACTTTTCGTTTTGTTTATTTTCGTACCCTGGGACAGTGCATTTTTCTATTTTATCATTGTAATGTAAATAAAAAAGAAGCATTAAATAATTAAAATTATTTTCTTAAGCAACGAGTTGCTGCCGAAATATTTTAGAATAAATTCCTTGGCAAAAAGTATCTACATGGATTTTATTACACTAATACTCGGGAACTAGCCAGGTTTTAAATTTAAAAAAAAATGTATTTATATTATTGATTTATTGTTTTTTGGTATATTTTATATCGTATTGTATTAAAAAAATTGCATTTGAAATAGTAGAACCTAAGCTCGCAAAAGCCATGGAACGGTTGATTTTAACAAGGCCTGCCAAATCGAACTCCAAGGGAACTGAGGCCAATTGCAAGGAAAAGTCATCGAGCTAAAATGAAAAAATTATTTTTAACATATTTATAATAAGGAAAATTTTATAATATTTGAACATTTTAAGGCAATATTAAAGATATGGACTTGATTTGCAGTTAAATTAAAAAAAAAACACACGGATGGTGTCATTTTTTTTGCTTCAAAAAAACAAATGTAAAAAAATTGCCTCTATATTATAAGGCTCTTAACTGTGTCCTAAGAGCTTTGTGTATTATACGCATGCGTACTTAAAAGTGAGCTGACGCTATCTTTGTCTTCTTTATTCTTCTCGTCCGGTTTTAAGTTTCACGCTGTACTCTTAGCTAGCAATAGCTAAACCTTAAAGCCAGCCATTTTTTTTCTTTAGATCTTAAATAATACTGATGCACGGGTTTAAATTGCTTGCTTAAAAAAGCAACAGCACTAAAATCTTTGCTTTGCTTACATGTTTTTCAGCAAATAAAAAAAAACTAAATGCCTCAGCATTTACAAAACATTTTATTACAAACGAAACAACAGCAAAAGGCAAATGTAAAAAAGGGAAAGAAACGCATATGCTTAAGCTGACTATGTGCTTCTCTCTGCAGCAAAATAATCAGCATAGCATTTATTTTGAAAATGTTTGCTGTTGCTTAAGCAATAAGTTGATGTTTGTTTTTTATTTTGCTGTTGCTTTTTAAGAAAAAAAAACACCATTTAATGGTGTAATAACAACAACGTTTTTAAAATGTATTTTCTTACGTATTGTAAGTAATAAACACAGAAATACGTTTCTAATGTTAAAAGGGATAAAAAGCAGCGAGTTACAGCAAGTAACAGAAAGAAAAAGCAATCGTAGTCAGCCACAATTTCGTAGTAAAGAGTTAAGCAATAGCAAAATTTAAATAAAGAACGTCTGATTTTTTTAGCAACAGCAAACGTTTTTAAAATAAATGCTTTGCAAATTGCTTTAATGCAGAAAGAAACACATAGTCAGCTTAAGCAATTGCGATCCTTTCCTATTTTTGCATTTACTTTTTGCTTTTGGTGCACATTTTTCCACAGCAACAGTTAAGCGACTATATATGCATTAATAATAGTCAAGCAAATTTAATTACTGCAGTAATGTGAAACAGTACAGTTTTTTTTTTGGTTGTGAAATGAACGGAAGACAAGTGCTTACATGTTTCTCAGATATAAGTAATCGATGATTAAGCTGTCGAAGACGATATTTACGGTAGTTTGTTCACAGAAAAAGTTTTTGCATCTATTAATGGTTCTGTTTATTTTCAGTATGAAAATTCAATAAATTTTTAGTTGCTTCAATTAAATTTTCATTTGGAAAAATTTTTTCTTCTATTTTAATTAAATAAATAATTGATTTAATTAAATTTGTAATAAGAAATTAAAATAAATGTAAAATTAGATCAATTAAAATTTTAATTAAATATCAATGGTAATCCAATTAAATCTGAAAACAAAGAAAGCCTTTAAGAGAAGCAAGATTTTTTTTCCATGTAGATATTGATCAAACTTACACTTTTTTCCAATTTCTCATTTATTTTTGACATACAGATTGTTCGCTCTTTCAGCTGCCGTCCTGCTTGTGCCATTACATCCACCGTATTGAACATAACGAATATAAAAGATTTTAAATCCGCGTAAAATGTAACAAATGAGATAAAAACAAAATATATAGCCCACTTGTTATAAGAAATCCATAAATCATATTGTTCGTACATCATCGAGAATATATATATCCCACATATATTCGTTGTATAAAAATCCAATATAACACAGAAACCTTGTATATCGTACATTTTATTGATACGCTTTAAATACTCCTTTGCTCTTAAGTGGGCCAAATTCAAAAGATGCAATTCATCAGCAAGTCGTAAGGCATTTGCTGGCTGATAATCAGCATAAGTAGCCTTCAAAATTCTGGCAACTTCAGCGTTGATAATGATCATTAAACTGTTGATGTTTAAAATTGCAAAATAATATAAATTCATAATGATATTTAGTACATTGGGTATTATTGCCAAGGAGTATGATAAAAAAGGATTTCTTATTTCAAATAATCCATCAATATTTTTCACTGTAATTATGTACGTAACCAAATTTGCTACAAAAGAACGTCCAAACTTTTCCCTTATGCCGCATTCCAAAAACTCAACATATTTTTGTTCCATTTCAAATCTTTGTAGAAAGTTTTTACAAAATTTCTTATAGGAATTTATTAAGTTCACAATATGTTTGCGTTTAGTCCAGTTATGAAAAACGGTTATAGTAACACCTCCTATACGTAGTAAAGTTGAGAATAGATTTAATTTATATTGAAGCTCTGCACGGCCCGGTGGCCTTGTCTTTATTTCCATATTCCATAGGAAATATATTAAAGCAGCAAACATTAGAAAACTAACTACGGCCGAATATATTGTAATATAAGAATTGACATGAGCTTTGCCCGTACGCCGATGGTAACAGAAGTTTAAAATGCCCAACAATTGAGCGTAATAGTAGACCGTATCTATCATCAAATATGTTGAACGTTTCATGTTTCAAAACACAATAAATGGAAATTGAAGTGTATGACATTCTTGAAATTATGGTAGAAATATTTGTGCCAGAATCTTAAAAGAGTGCTTTCATTGGTTGTAGAAATTCGTCGAAAGTATTCGAAAAGCTTAAAGCTCAAACAAATAAAAATTAATAAAAAATTAAAAAAAATAAATTGTTTAATCCATATTATAAATATTTGCTTAAGTAAATTTTGTTAAATTTTTGGAAAATACGTATGTACTCCCAAGCTTAAAGCTTTAATTAAAATGTTAATAAAATAATGCAAAATATAATTTATAATATAATAGAATATAATTAATTTACTTTATTCGTGCTTGATTCCTTCAAATATAAATATTTCATGATATTCCCATGAAATATTTATTATTTTAAACTAAACTAAAAAATGAAATGTATTACTGCGGGGAAAGCATATCCATATGGCCATTTCACTACTGCTCAAATAGCTCATCAGTGGATTTTACCCAAATTTTGTATAGAAAAACAGAAAGTCTTATATCAAAAGCCAAATTGATTAAATGAGAATTTCATTGAATCAATAAGACAGAAGACAATAACAACTCAAAAATGTTCTACACAAAAACACAGCAAACATTTAGTAACTATTTTTATTTTTTCTTTCATTTTTCTACATAAGGGATCCCATTGGGAACCATTCATATGTATTTGAAAGATTCAATGAAAAAATAAAAATAAAAATTGAAAAACAATTTTTATTAATAAGCAAGGTGCACATGCAAATATATCAAAATGAAAAATTTATTATTCGGAATCTTTTAAAATTTAATTACTCTACTTTATTCGTGCTTGATTCCTTCAAATATAAATATTTCATGATATTCTCATGAAATATTTATTATTTTAAACTAAACTAAAAAATGAAATGTATTACTGCGGGGAAAGCATATCCATATGGCCATTTCACTACTGCTCAAATAGCTCATATGGCCATATGGATATGCTTTCCCCGCAGTAATACATTTCATTTTTTAGTTTAGTTTAAAATAATAAATATTTCATGAGAATATCATGAAATATTTATATTTGAAGGAATCAAGCACGAATAAAGTAGAGTAATTAAATTTTAAAAGATTCCGAATAATAAATTTTTCATTCCGAATAATAAATTTTTCATTTTGATATAATAGAATATATTAATACGGCTTTCGTTATATTCGAAAGTTGTTTTATTCAAAGCTTAAAGCTCAAACAAATAACTTTAAACAATTAAAAAAGAATTTAAAAAAAAGAATATAAAAAAAGAAATTGTTTAACTCATATTATAAATATTTGCGAAAGTAAACTGTGTTAATTTTTTTTGAAAATACGTGCTTCCAAGCTTAAAGCTTTAATAAAAAGTTTTAATAAAATAATGCAAAATATAATTTATAAGCTCAATAATTTATTTGTTACTTATTTGAAAGCTTTGGATCCTACATATATGTATATCAATACGTTTTATCAGTTAATTTTAAAATTAATTAATTTTGTTTTTGATCTTATTTTATTGCGAATAATAATAATAATAATAATCTTTATGAATTGCTGCACTTTTATTCAATTCTACAGACTTTTACTCCCTTTTAGCGATAGTCTAGTGTAATTAATTAAATTAATTCTAGAAAATATATAGAAATAGAATAGAAAATATTATAAATAAAAACAATAATTACTATTGAGAATTTAACATTTATTTGTTTAGTGGTATTTTATATCTGTACAGTGCCATCGTTAAATTACCTAATTGATTTGTTATTCGGTTTGGTAAAAATATATTACTTGATGGTAATTTTGTATCGCTTGCCAAAGATATTGATTAATATTATATTTATTAAACAGCTTTGTGGCCTAAAGAGACATGCTGTTAAAAGTAAATGTCGACAAAAATTTGATCTTTTATTTTAACAACCATAAAAACATAACCCTCGTGTTGCAGGAGAAGCTATAGGCCAACAAAATTCGTCGATGTGGATGAAAGCTAACTTAAGTTGCATTACGATTTCCTGTGGTGTACGTTGTTACTCTCAAAATCGATTTTAGGTAAAGGCGATATGACCGAAATCGCTAAAAAGTTCTTAACATCTCCAAATTTTTCGAAAATCTTACACATTATAGGGTGATTTTAAGGAAAAGAAAAGCAAAAGAAATTAAAGAAATAAAACATTGGCAGACTTGGATTTAAAAAAAACGCCTTTCATTTAGCTAATAGAATTATTAAAATATATGTTATTTTAGTTTTGAATAAAATCAATTATATTAATTAAATAAAACTGACTTAATAAAGCAACGAAAAGTAATTTTTTAAATAAAAATACAAATGCAAGGCAAATTTCAACACGAAAGGTCATGGTTAATACAGATAAACTTATCAAAAATAATGTTTATAATAAACTTCCTTCTGTGGCATTTAAAACTTAACTATTATTCAATTACAAGGTGCTTACAAATATTAAAAAAAAAAATTAAATGTATCATTCATTAAAAATGCTTGACTATTTTCAATGCATATGTAGCTGCTTAAATCTTGCTGTAGAAAAATGTGCAGCAAAAGCAAAAAGCTAATGCAAAAAAAAAAAGAGAGAAATGCATTTGCTTTACAGTGCAGTCACACGGTTAAGTTTTTGTTCAATTTTCTTTCAAGAAATTTACACGTACTGCTTGTCAAAATTCACAAAAATTGAAAGCTGTGACGTAGGCTGCACGCAATTCCAAAGTAAGTACTTGAAAGCAAATTCTTAAAGTGTGAGTGTTTAGGTAAAAAATAAAAAATTAGAGAAATTTTAAAGCTTGAATAAAAACTTGATCGTCTGACACCCAAGTAATTGCAAAGCAATTACTTTAAAAACGTTTGCTGTTGTTTAAGCAATCAGTGTTTTTTTATTTTTATTTTTGCTATTGCTTAACTCTTTACTATGAAGTTGTGGCTGATTACGACTGCTTTTTCTTGCTATTACTTGCTGTAACTCGCTGCTTTTTATTCCTTTTAACACTGGAAACAGATTTATTTGTTGTTGTTTTTATTACACCATTAAATGGTGTTATTTTATTTTCTTAAAAAGGAACAGCAAAAGAAGAAACAAACATCAAGAAGAAACATCATTAAAATAAATGCTTTGCTGATTGCTTTGCTGCACAAAGAAACACATAGTCAGCTTAAGCATATAAGTTTCTTTCTCTTTTTTTGCATTTGCTTATTGCTCTTAATGGGTTAAGCATTTTAAAAAAATTTTTGTATTTCCTGAAAGTTTGCTTCAAAAGCTCTAAAATCATACCCAAATTAATATCTTGAAAAATATGGTTCACAATCAGACTTTTCTATGAAAAGTTGAGAGGCCCAATTTTTCCTCTTGATTGTTTCTTATTTTTTTTAATTCTGTATCGCCCTAGTTACCGGTTTTTTAATTGGAGTTACTTCACTAAAGTAGATTTGTTCTAAATGAAATAGAAAAATTAGAGGCAGATGTGGTGTTTTGCCCGCTGCCACGAAGGACATGGACCGATCTTGCTGATTGGCATATTTAAACTTTCGCTAGCTCATTTAGCGCCTTGGCAAAGTTGATTCCAACTCGAACACGGATGACAAACGAACATCGCTCAATCGGTACTTAATTGTATCGGAAATGGTTGTTTTACAAAATAAAACAGAATCTACAAAAATAAAAAGTACTGACAACTGTTTTAGTACCATTTTACAGGTAAAATTTGGTACTTTCACAATTTTATTTCTATTTTGTCTACGAAATAACCGATTTTTAGTAAAGTATTCTATATTGGAACCAAGATTCTAAGGGACCTCCTCACAAAATTTTGTTCAAATCCATTTAGTAGTTTTTACGTGATGCGAACACAGACAGACAAAAATTACAGAAATAAGTGTTTTATATTTTATATCGCTTACTATCTATACCAACAACAAAATTTTCAAAAAATATTTCATGTACAGAAATAACCCCGTCCGTTACTGTTTTATTATATGTACAGATATATAGATATAGTAAAAAGTTTTATTCCATATTTCAGGGAAAAAAGTAAAACGGAAAAAAGTTAAAACTGATGAAAAAAAAATTTTTTATCGATGATACTCATGACGATTTAAATTAAGACTCAATACAAATATTTCGGTATGGAGAAGTGTATGCTTTCGCCATTCAATAAAATTAGTTAAAGTAGGATTTTTTTTAATAAATCCGTTTTAATTTTTCTTTGAAAGATTGAGCTTTGATAGAATTGACTTCTTTAACAAATTTAAAAATACCGTTATTAAATATATATTTAAAACTCCAACATAAAATTACTGAATATTTGTCTATAATAAATTCGACACTTCCTGAAGGAAGAAGCTAAAAGACAACTTTCTTCTAAATCGCGGTATTGTTGGTGCGGTTGTTAAATTTTTTAAGCGAAATGTATATTATAAGTTGCAAGAAATTAAAGCGAATTAACTATATGGCGAATTCATGCATTTTCGCTATCGCTGAGTAAAACTTTAGCAATGTTATTTTTGTTTATTTCAAACTAATATTTACGTATGCAGGTAACCTTTGTTATTCAAATCGTATTGACATGTTAGGAAAGGTTAATATGTTAAAAGAGGTTCTTACCGGAAATAATGAAAAAAGTACTCTTTCTGTGATATTACTTTATTTCTTGTCTGTATCAATAGTTACGAACACTTGGCCTAACATAACACAATTATACATTTTACGTGGAGCCTTTAAAAGTTACAAAAAAAAAAAAAATGTAAAAGATGTAACCAAACGGCATCACTGGTTCCTGTACTGTGAGTTTTGGTAAAGAAGAGTGTTTTGAGAGTATAAAATTATTTTTCTTGCTCGAAACAGCTCGACTTTTTCTTTGAAAAATACAATAAATTAAATGTTTCATGCTCACAACTGACCATCCTAAGTGTTATTTTAAAGTTTTATCCCAAAAAATAAATAAAAAATAAACTTCCTAAATATATTTTAGAAATATAAGAACATACAAAATGAATCTGTTTCCTTACTTTTTGGGTAAAGTTCGTAAAAATAAGAGAAAGCATTGTTTTCTCTTATAAAGAGACAAAATTATATAAAAGTACGGGAACACAAAATCTAAAGGTTAAATTAGACGTGCCATACCATAACGCCATAGCCGTAACCATGGCTGTAACCATACTCATATTTAGTGCCAGCGAATAGTGATACTATAGCCTAAGCAATTTTTATTTGTTTTGCCGTCTGTTAAGAAAGCAACTCAATGAAAAATATAAAATAAAACTCGCCAATACAATGCAGCGACCGTGAAAAACAAGAACAAAATAAAACAACAAACAGTTAATACCTAACTGCCATCCCTAATTTAACGCATAAAATGCAAAGCAATGTAATTCAATGCGCTGGAATGTCATTCCTAAATAAGAGCGTCAACTTTGTGTCTTTACCAGTAATGTTAACTCATTTTATTTTATAAAACCCGCTGTATAAGAATAAAGAAGAGATAAAACCGCTAGATTGTCTTGAAAATAACTGAATTGTCATTACTTTTCAACCATAACAAAACAAAACAAACCAACAAGCAGCCAATTTCACTTCCTAACGCAATGTCAAAATTGGATTTTCCAATTGCTAAGCGTTGACGCCGTGCTATTTAGGGATATTTCATACATTTTTGTATGTACATGAGAAATTTTGACATTTATCTTGCGCTTTACGCGCTAATTTAGGGATGGCAGTAAATCAATAGTCAACTGGATATGGTTATGGTAAAAATCAAAATTTATTAATACCTATGATTACGGTTACGGCTATGGCATTATGGCATGTTACCAATAATCAAATACAGTGTTTCCCATAAGGTTGGTTTGAACAGCTGTTTTATATGGTTATGGTTATGGCACGTTTAATTGAACCTTAAATTTTAAACACAAAATAAAAACTCAAAGTATTTTAATTTTTTTAAAAAGAAAAATTAATTTCAATAAATCAGAAAAAAGGAAATCATAATTTATTTTGTAATTTGTTTGTGTTTAAAGGCTGTTGCACTATTTCGTGCAAAAAGAAGAAGAACTTTATTCTCTCAATATTACTCTCATTTATCCAATTTTGAAGAAAGAAAACAATTTTCGTGGCATCTCAAAATAGAGTAAAGAAACAGACCTAATGCTTTTGTTTTCATATTTACTTTTTGACATTTTTGGCATAATTGAGAAAAGTTTTTTTTATTTTATCTCACTTTACCCAACTTTGCCATAAAAGTAAGTCCGCTTTCACACACATAAGGTTTGACTCATCAAGTCTTAAGTTTTTGGGAAAAAGAGGAGAACAGAATAGAAAGAGGTACAAACCTGACCGAACCATCAAGTTTAAGAAAATTCTATACTTGAAGTTGGCTGCAGAATAGAAGTTGCAGAAGTTAAAAGCAAAGAAAACGAAACGTGATGAAACATACTTGACGGTGTGTGTGAATACAAATGCAGGTTCAAAAGAAAGTTATTCAAAAACTGATTTATGAAGGTAAATACAATATTATTTAGTAAAAAAAATTAGACCCAACTTCGCTTGTCGATTTCTTAAAGTGGCACAGTATAATCAATCAGAAAATCATTATTGAATTTTGTACTTATTAAGCCCTTTTGCATTTTAAGTGACGATATATCTTTGACAATACTATCATACTCGTTGAAAGTTAGTTTTTCATATTACCTTTGAAGTTCCTAATAAAAATATAACATTTTATATGAAATTAAAAATGGTGATGGTTATTTAGTTTTAAAACGTGTCAAATGCAAAATTTGTATTATTTTTTTAAAGTATGTTTATATTAAAGAAAAAAAATATTTTATGTATAACAAAAATTAACAAATATTAATAACTTTCATGAGAAAAAATATTAGATTTTTAAAATTAATATCAAGGTTGCTAGGAGGTTTTCTTTGATTTTTGCTCAAAACTAGGGAAATGTTGTTTAACACGTTTTAAAAATAAGGTATTTAAGTGATGCTTATGTCATTGGGATTTCTTTAATAAATATGTATTTGTTTGCAGCTAAAAGGCTTTTCCATAAAATAAACTTTATTTCCTTTTCAATTGCAATTATGGGCTTTTATTTCAAGGCTATCACTTCAATGTACTTGACACCTTCGTTTCCACCCTATCGAATGCAATTTAATTATAAGTTAAAAAAAATATAAAAAAATGTTAACTTTGTAAACTTCAATAATGAGTAAAATGCTGCACCTTTGAAAAAAAAAAATTATACATTAAGATAAAACACCTTAAGCAAAGTTGGTATAAAGCAATAATTACCATCAATTGAAAATGCAAGCCCAAACCTTTATTTTCTTATTTCCTTTCTTTTTTCTATTTTCTAATTTCCATTACAAATTTACGTAATTTTCTTATTGACCCATTTTATTAC
This sequence comes from Gymnosoma rotundatum, assembly GCA_916610165.2. Lineage (NCBI taxonomy): Eukaryota > Metazoa > Arthropoda > Insecta > Diptera > Tachinidae > Gymnosoma > Gymnosoma rotundatum. Next base: position 10,184,959 of record OU744339.1, read on the forward strand.
GTGCTTTCTCTCTTCCATGGTTAGAGTAAGAATAAATATAAAATAATTAAATGAATAAAGAGAAATTAAGCATTTTTCCATGTTATTGCATGCCATCTTTAATAATATAAAATTATTTAAATATGATCTAACCTTAAAAATAAACTCAAATGTGTTTTAATGTTTATAATAAAAAAAAGCATTAAGAAATCCATTAGAAAGATTGCAATTTCATTGCATTATTTGTAAAAATAATTTTTGATTTAAATGAATGTTAAATAAAATAATAGAAAAAAGGCAGCAAAATATTATTTCTAACTTTCTAGGTTGGACTTGACTTAGATTCTAATTATTAAACAAGCACCAGTGTAGCGTTTATCTGAATTTTAAAGCAAGAAATATATTTTATTTACAAATGAAAAATTGTTACATTCAATAAAGAATTACATATTTCAAATTACTTGAGTTGATGCACACTTGAGTTTTTTTTTGGGGAGTTTAACAAATATAAACTGCCTGCCATTTAAATAGGGAACAAAAAAAATTTTTGCGCAACCAACTTTCAAGGTGTTGCCTTTAAATTCCTGAAGAAATAAAAAGTAAACATATTGTTACGAATAATAAAATCTGGCAACTCCTGTTGTTGTTTTCGTATGAGCATGGTGAATAAGTTACTTCCACTAATGGTGTGTGTATAGAATAATACCACAATTAGCTAACAAACGCCGAGCAACCTCAATGGTTGCGTTGGTAGAGGTGCGTGCTGTAAAACAGACGATCATAAGTTCGAGCCCACTTTTCGGACATGAGTACAAATGAGAAATAAAAGTTGTATAAGACAATTGAAAGTTAAGAAGCAGCAGTACAAACCTCCCGGAAGGGAAAAGAAGCCATGGCAAATAATTTAGTGGAGACATCTAATTTAATAAAAGAGTAACAGATAATTGTAAAGAAGCCCTCTATAATAAAAAGTACGAACGGTAGCGGGTTGCGCAGGGAAGGGTAACAGCATAACAACAGTGTATGGCAGACGTGTGTTGTGGCTATTGGATTAAAGGGGATGACTGGCTTGGATAAATGGAGTAGTGGAGATGTCTGTGCAGTAACACTGTAGTGTAGCGTGGATGGCTGCGTTTGTAATAATAGTGCAATGTAAATATGATACCATAGGATACACAAGACCGGTAGGATCAAGAAGTATAGCCAGATAAAGACACAAAATAAAAATACAAAATTTATAATGAGCCACAGTGGTATTTGTAATCAAAAGAATCCGTATGTTTGTCTAAAAAGGGAAAAAACGTAATTATGCATTTATTTAAAGACATGTATTTCTGTGGTACTTTTTCATGTGTCACTTAAATAAGTAATATTTTTGAACTAAGCAAATTGTAATATACATATTTTTAAATTTTAGATTAAAAAATGAAAATTATAATCTTCTAGCAATCAATAAGTACCGCCACCATATTAAGATATAACTTAAAAAAATGCGATTTGGCATTGACTTGCATAATGACTCTAAGAAATTTAGTGAAATTGAACATGCCTCCGTTATTGCATCCTTTAAGGATTCAATCGCCTCAAATTGTTTTCCTCTGTCATAAGCTTTTCTTGCAAGCCAACCCCAGACTTTTTCAATTGCATTCAGGTCTGGTGAATATGGGGGTAAATCCAAAAGTTTAACACCTTGATGATTTATCTATTGTAATATTGCTCTGGCGGTATAAGCCGGAGCGTGATCGTGTTATTACGTCTAAGTTATGGGTGAAAAGAAATTATTAAATTTTGGAAATGTGTCCCTCAGAAATAAAATAAGAATAATTTCTCTTTATTTAGTTCACGGAAGTAATTGTTATTCGCGACGGGACCATCAATGTTAAACTCTTTTTCATCAGAAAATTGTATTTTTGGCGTTTTGATTTGCGCTTTGGATTAAGTAGAGTCTTTTTTTTTGCATATTTCGTCGGACTTTTTTCACATATTTTTGATACCGACATAGCACAATTTGATGCAATTCAAAAAATTGTTGTCTTTCTTCTGAAGTTGTTGCCATTTTTTTCATCCCTTTTATGTTTTTTTCCATATTTTTCCATGATATTTAAATAATTGTACACAACTGTCTTTCCTCTATTAATGTTTTTGGCTACTTAGACAGGATTCTGATCCTGAGATTTTAAAATCAGAATTTTTTCTTTTTAAGTTATTAAAAGCCTTACCACGCCCCATGTTGAATAAAAACTCTTTAAAAGCTATCAATTTATAACTATTCTAGCTGTTTATATTGAAAGAAATTTAAATCATAGCCTTCCTGATCGATCTGGCCGAGCAGTCATAAATTCAAAAGTGGATATTTTAAGGAAGACAAAATTTACCCTTTTCGGGTTCAACGGAGTATCAAGGTACGTAAAATCGTTTCAATATCAAAAGCAAACTTTATACTTGTTAAAAATGCGACTGCTTTTTTGCGAATTGCGAGTGGCAAAACAAAACAAACAATTGTACTTTTTGAGTAAAATTTTAAATGGAACTGCTCTTTCCTTGGTACATCTTTAGTGAACCGAATTTTTTCATGATGCTCAGGAAAATGTTAAATTTTTTGCAGACATGATGCCTAAAAATCAGGAAAAATATGCATTAAATAGAAACGTTTATTTTAATTGCTTATTATCAGTCTATAAGAACAAGCAAAACGTTTCACAAACGTTTAATGCAAAGACATATTGTTTTTAGTTTTTTAATAGTTTTGTACATTAGCAAAACTTAAACAAATATTTTTTTAAGGAAAAAGAGAGCAAACGATACGATTGGCCTTTAACTCATCTACTTTATTTAGAGGTACCAGTACAAACGTATAATTGCTTTGTACAACGAGCAAATAAATCAGGAAACGTTTCCGATACGTTTTTTCCCTCATTCTTTTTAAACCACAAAATATCCTCGTAAATAAAAAACAATACTAAACTAAATGGCAAGGAGAAGGATTGCTTATTGTTTCTCTCTTGTTTTTTGTTTTAATCAACACCAAGAAAACAACAAAACGAAATTAAACGTTTCGTTTTGTTTTATTTCATACCCTGCTTGTTATTATCTGCTTGCAAAAATAAAAGTTAAAACACAATAGCTCTATTCACGATCTTGTGCAAATAGTTTTGCATCATACCATTTGCAAAATTGTGTAGCATATTTTACTCATTACTATATATTTTGCAAAAGATCGTTAATAGAGCTAATGACTTTGAAAATGGAAACTTCAAAGATCTCAGTCTGAAAATTCATCATTTTTCTTATGTCTGGAGCACCTGAGAATATTTTTAACTAATAATTTGTGGTTTATATATTATTTTTGTTTTTTTTTCCTGAAATTTGCTAATATTGCAAAAAAAATCCAAAATCAAAATAATTTTTGCAACCAGTGTTGTCAGTTTTTGCGATTTGTCTTTAAAGCGACTAATGTTTTATATGCGATATGCTTGGCGTTATTTAAAACAATTGACGATACATTTGGGTAAAAATTGCGGTAGCTATACTTCGGATGTTTAAATTTGTCTGAAAATGTATGTAGAACGGCGAATTAACTAATTTCGCTTTGACTCTCTTGGCGCACTTGGTGTTTATGGAACACAGTGGGAAAACTTCCTCTCTGAAAATATGACGTTTTAAAGGATTTATTACATAATATTTTCTCCGTAAAATTATTTCTTCTGAATTCCGGATAACTTTTTATTTCATTTAAAGCTAATGGGCTTTAACAACGCTATCAAATCATCCAAGTTTCATTTGAAAATCAGCCATCAATTCGAGCAACATATAGACGACTTCGTGATTTTTATAGTGCACATAATCGTCCGTCTGAGCAAACCATCCGTCGAGCTGTGGAGATATTTCGTACCACATACTCTATAGAGGATGTAATAGCACATCATAGAAATGTGCGTACTGAAGAGAATATTGCTGCTGTAAACGAAAGTGTGTAAGAAGATCCAAATTTATCGTTTCGTCGTCGCTCGCAGGAATTGGAGCTCTGTTCGTCCACTATGTGGAAAATTTTGAGCAAATATGTTGGCCTGCACCCGTAAGAACCAGCTTGTGTAGGAATTAAAGCCATATGCGTCGTTTTTTCGCCGATTAGGCTCTAGCGCAGTAAGTAACTGACCCGTTGTCATATAGACAAATTGTGTTCATTTTTGGCTTAACGGGTTTGTTAATAAGCAAAATTGCCGTATATGGAGTGAGACCAATCCCCAACATACCCTACAGACTCCATTGCATCCAGAAAAATGTACCGTTTGGTGTGGTTTACATGCTGGTGGCTTTGTTGGACCTTATTTCTCCAAAAATGAGGGCGGATCTCACGTTATGGTCAATGGAGATCGTTACCGCACCATGATTAATGATTTTTTGTTTGAAAATATGAAAATAATATGATATTTATCAGTATGAAAAGTGATTTCAACAATATGGCGCTACGAGCCATACGGCGACTGCAACCATCGAGTTATTGAAATAAAATTTTCAGGAAACTTCTCACAATTATTTTAAATGAACTAGAGACCTTTGTCCATATATTAAAGACAAAAATTAAAGTTCAAGCATAATCAAAAATACTCATCTTTGAATTAAACTTTTCTCTGCACTAAAAAAGTTTCTAGTTTGCGTAAAATAAATAAAAAAATATTCCTCGTTCGGTTTTCGGGTTATTTGAAAATTGGTTTTTAAAAGCACTAAGTATTAAATGACATTAGGCGTTGCCAGGTAAAAATGTTAAATTGCTTAAAGGGTTTATTAGCTAATAAACTGTGTGTTTTGTGTGTTTTTGAATAAAAATTTTTTAAAATTCTTTATAAAACGAAGAGTGTTAAATAAATATTGTAAACTAATACATATGAATTTTTTATGAATGAGACCGCAAAACTTTAATTAATTATTAAATAATGCTAAAAAAAGAAGTGCATTTACAATTATATTTTTCATTTAGTTTTTAAAAATTTTTCACTTTATTAATACAAAAACTATTTATTTGTTTCTTTTGTATTTACTTGATAAACAAACAAGTGTTTGTGATGTTAAAAAGTCTTTAGGTTTATTTAGCTCTTAATGCTCTACTTAAAGAGTATGCCATTCTTGAGTTTTCAAGCATGGTTGGTTTAAATGTTGTCTGTAGATGATTAAATAAACAATTAAAAGGAAAATGTCACTCAGTTGCATTGTAAAAGTGAAAGAAAGCAGTTGAGTGTTTTTCTTGTTTAAATTAAAGCAATATGTCATTTGGTGGGCTTTATTATCCAGCTTACACGCCAGGTTTTGGTTCTAAGCCCAGACTGCAAACAACACATCCCTTTCGCAATTTGGTAGCAGCTGGTTCTAATTTTAACAATCAGTGGTCAGGTGCAAGTGGCCACTCTGGTTATGGGTAAATAATCGTTTACACTAAATTGAGAAAGATTAATTTCTATATTGCTTGGCATTGAATTTAGATTGGAGTCGCCAGACTATGATTATCACTCTGATCATCATGGTTATGTACCGAGTGGTGGTAGTTATTCTTATCATGCCACAGCAGAACATGGTTATGGACCACCAGCAGCACCGGCTGTCCATTCTCCTGCTAAGCCATCCCTGAGCTTAGGCGGAGGCGGAAAAAAGGGTGGAGGTAGTGGTAAACGTGGTTCCTCTGCTATATCGGCTTTGACATTGTTGTCTTTTTTATTCTTTATCAATCTTTTGCAAGGTTGCATCAAAGATCACATGGATGCCATGAATCCTACAGTAATGGTAATGACAACAAATGTAATACGCAATCGCTTTAATAAAATGGGTGAAATGAATTCTAGAGAACAAAGTTCTACATACACTTCAAATGCAGCGAATATAGTAGTGCAGCCAGCTGATTTAGTAGCAGCTGCTGCAGCTCAATCTCATTCAGCTATGGAGGCTACAAAACCTTCGGTTAGCTTACAATCGCCTTATAGCAATAATCCGACTAAATATAGTAAACCTTCGGAGCAAGTAATTTCCCAGTCCTCGTCTCAGTATATGCACAATTCTCCAGAGCCCGAAGTACCCATAAATTATGCTAAACCCCAACAGGATCCTCACAAACCAGACTTATACCAGCACTTACCACAACAGCAGCAAACGCTTTTTTATGTAAATCATACTTTATTAGCCAGACCGCCGCCTCATAAGTTGCCACCACAAGTACAACATTATAATTCTCATCAAAACGAATATTATGCCCAGTCACCACCTCAACCTTCGTCTATTGGCGTTCCACAATATAGTCCATCACAAAATCCATTCTATGAATATCAACACCCGACAACTGCAAAACCCTACAATGGTAATGCTTTTCTACAATATGGCAGCGTACATCAAAATTATGATTTAACTCAAAAATACGAAATACCCCAGCAGCAACAAAACCAACATTATCCACAAATGACTTCAACTAACGGAGAACATCCTTGGTCTTCGCATTTGCCTGTATCTTCAGTTGTATCGGGACCCTTTCGCCGGGCTTCAATTATTGCTGTGACACCTAAAACAAGATGGATTACGGTGCCGGCTAAAATAAATGATCGTACAACACATTTTGATACGAGTGTCGAAGATGTAGAAGAAGCGATTGAGCATCATGATGACCGTGATGTGTTTCATAGTAGATTTAATTGAAATTTTTAAAATCTCTACTATAACATTTAATTATTTCTGTTATGTTTATTTAAGTAAATACAAATCAGTCGCAGGCACCTGTATCTGGGAGAGAAGAAAGAAAAAGTTTTTATCAATTAAACAGTGAGTCCAGGTTAATGTTTTTTCATTAAAAATTTAGTTATAAAAATACGATCGCATGATTTTGTTATTTAAGGTCTAAAAAAGAGGCTTAGTTTTCCAATAAAATGGGTTCAAAGTTAAAAAAAAAAAAACAAATGTTTCGTACTAAAAACTTTAATTTTTTAAGTGATCACAGGATTTTGTTATTTAAACTCTAGGACGCTTAACTTACGACTAGTTTGCGTTTAAAGCCTTTCATTTAAATAATTTATTATTCAAGTCAAAAATGTTAAATATTTTTTTAATTGATCACAAGATTTTAAATAAAAAAAAGGGCTTTAGTTTTCAGACTAAAATATTTCGTTTTTAATATTTGTGAAGTGATCACTGGATTTTGTTATTAAAGCTCTAGGAAAAAATCCTGTAATTCGGTAATACGTATCGTGGTGGTCGTATGTTTGCTCCAACCAAAACCTACCATCGTTGGCACTGCAAGAACAGCGTTAATCAATGTCGGTTTCGGCTTTTGTAGCTTCTGGAGTCTCAGCCCTTGTTCAATCTAAGGGTCACATCATCGATGGCGTTTCTGAATTCCTTTTGGTAGTTGCTGATGAAGTTCGAAAATTACAGAAGACCAAACAAGCTATAGTCTTCCTTAGACGCATGAAGATCTAGGATGAAATATAAAAATTGTATAAAACTCAACGTTTCCGTGCTGGCTGTGGTACCACGCGTGATTGTTGCCGTATTGCCTGTCGCGGTCCCCTCAATGTGCGCTTAAGGATAAGGAACTTCGTCGTACCTTCCGCAATATCCTTGGCGTTAAAACTATGCCTGTCGACAAAATGAATATGTTGAAATTAGCTCCAGGTGGTCATGTAGGTCGTTTTGTCATCTTGAACGAGAAACCTCTTCGGCATATGGAAATCTGGTTCTACATTGAAAAAAGTTACAATCTTCCCCAATCTAAGATTTCAAATACCGATTTGCTTCGTCTCCTAAAATCGGAAGAAATTAGTACAGTTCTTCGTGGTTCCCGTAAAAAAGATTTTCGTTGGGTAAATCGTCTCAATCCTTTGTCCAACTTAAGTCAACTCATCAAATTAATCCCTTATGCTGAAATTCTACGACGCCGCGCTGCCCTGACCGCGGAACAGCATACCACTTCCAACACCTTGGCAAAGGTCAAAAAGAACAACTTTGAGCTGGCCAAGAACCATTTCGCAGTTATTGCTAGTAGAACTGCCGTCAATCGCGCTAAAATGTTCAAGAAAGTCAGTCCACTGCCGCCCTCAAGAAAAAATAAACTTTTTTAAAGTTTACAGTGATTACACTGCACAACAGCATTTCTGATGATTGGAGTACAATACATAATTCTAGTCTAGTTTTTAATGAGGATTTCAAATGAAAGGAAGTGCAGTTTGATGTTTATGCAGATTCATGGGGATAAAAGTTACCCATACATTGCAAATAATGTTGCAAATCGAATGTTTTTTTCATAATAAAACACTATAATTTTAGAAACAATTTAAATTTATTTTATTCCTTTAATGAAAAAAACAGTCTTTTATAAGATTTTCTTGCAAAAGTTGAAGGCAGAGAGCTATTCTGAATGCTCCAACAATAGTCAGCCATCATATGTGCGTTCCAGTAGCCCTGATAGCACTCTTCCATGATGCAGAGGTCCTGATGGAATCTCTCGCCTTGTTCTTCACTTAAGTCTCAAAGATTTGCGGGAATATGATCCAGGTGGTTGTGAAGAAAGTGCAACTTGATACTTATGTTACATCCGAGCCTTTGAAAGTGACTCATCAGTTGTTCAATGTGTTGAGGAAATTCAGAATTTTTCTAATTTCCCAGAAAATATTCAACAAGCCAAACAAATTCAGTCCATCCGCTTTCTCAATCTCTGTCATAGTGTCAATAAAGTTTGCGTCTTTTATTAATGATCTTATTTGTGGCCCGTCAAAAACCCCCGCTCTTATCTTTTCTGCACTTAGTTTGGGAAACTTTTTGGATAGGAAAAGGAAACACTTTCTAGTTTTATCAAGGCCTTTTAAAAATTGTTTTATCTGTAAAGGAGGCAAAACTATACGATCGCTTGGTACTAAAGGTGAGTTTATCACGTTCCGTTGTCCCGCAACTAACGCTTCCCGAGGAGGCCAATCTTTTTTAATCCAATGTTTGGCATTTAGCTCTACTATCCTACAGGCAAATAAAACAGGGATATTTCGTGTAACCACCTTGTTGGCCTAAAAAAAATTTGACCATTTTTAAATCGACACATATGGGCCAATTGTGTTCCACATATTAAATTTTGCCTAGAATTAGAGCAATAGTTGTATATTATTCTTTAAATTTTGCGAAATGTGCAATAGGCAACGAGCCTAATTTATTTCCATTGTATAAGAGAACACATATTAGACTCTGTTTTGAGGAGTCTATGAATAGACGCCACTTACTGAGGACGTAATTTTGAAGTCCTATTGCAACCACTAAACCAGGTACATTTTTACAAAATACGAAATCATTTTCTTCAACAAAATATTTAATGAGGTTTTGTTCTCTTGTTCGGTAATAAGAAACTTTGGCTTCTCTTGTTACTAATTTTTTTCTTTTAGAGTAAATGCTAAAATTTCTGAGGCAGCCTTTGACAGTCCCAAACCTCTCTGAAGATCGTTTAAACAATTTTAGTTGAATAGTTTTAGAGCTTTCAGGTCACATTCAGAACTCTCAGATTTCGCCTCAAGGTACATAGACTTGTACAATAAGGCATCAGCTTCAGATCCAAGCGATATTTTAGGACTGCAAACACGTCTATGTGTCGACCGTATGGAAGGATATTCTCATTTGGCTCGATTGTTTCGGTTAATGCCAGTTATATTCACTACACAAAAATAACAGTCGTCGTGGTGGTTCAAGTGTTCAATCCAGATCATTGCCGTTTCATACCGGAATCTATTTCTTTTTTCATTTGTCCACAAACGTAGAAACTCAACGGCTGGTCCTTCATTTCCAGTGCATGACCAAAGCAATTTTTGTACGCCTCAATAACAAACGCTGTCACATTCAAACGGTATTCTTTGAATATATATTCTCCGCAAATGAAACAAAAATAATTCGGATCATTGACACAAACTGTTCTTAATGATGCCAGGTTAAATTTTATTAACAAAACTTAATATTTTTTAATTAGAAGCAAATTAACCGACTAAAATAACGATTTATTTTACAAAGCTTTTATCTCGTAAACTAGAGCTGTTTTTGTGCCAAAAACCTTAATTTATTTTATAATTTTTTAAGTGATCACAGTATTTTTGTTATTTAAGCTTTTGGTTTAAACAAATTTCATTGAAAAATTTTAGTTCTGAAGGATTTTTTAATAAAATTTAGAAGTGATCACACACATCGTTTATTTAAGCTCTAGGATGTCTAGTTTGCAAATAAGCAGAGTTTTAAATTTTAGGTTTTACAATTTAAGTTTTTAAGCTTCGCAGAATCGAATGGATGAAACAGAAATATATTTGTTATATATTTTAGATGGTGCTTATATTTATTATAAAATAAAAAATTGTTTATCTTTTTGCATATTTTACCAATATTTTATAACGAGTGCATTGCAAAGCCACAGCTGTTGTTATTAAAAGAGTTATAATTTAAAGTGTCATTTTAAAATCTAAAATATTAACTAATTTTAAAGCAAGGTGACTACTAGTGTGATAATTAAAAAAAAAACATCTCTATTCAAGATTAGTTTTAATAAAAAAAGTCAACTTACAACTATTAAAAATTATTCAGTTTATTTTATACAAACATTGGACGGTCATATTCAACATATTGATATACAAATAAAAACATACACATACATTCATAAAATTTCAATGGAAAAAAACAAAACCAACGATTTCATGTCCAAGGCGAATTTATGTCAACCGGAAGTAGGTTTACTGACCCACGTTTTGCTTATAACACTAATACAACTACTAATTTTATACAAACACACACATACCTGGCAGGACTTAATACTAAAGACAAAATCATAAACTCAAGCGCTAACCATGTAAGGAATTCAACTCAGGCACTTATAATAAAAAGAAATTTTAAGAAAATGTGTTTGTGTTTGTATGTAGGTGAGTATATATGTAAGTACATATATACATGAGCGAAAACGACAACTTTAGCTTTTCTATATTTTTGTAGGTTTAACACAAAAGAATCTTAAAAGTTATTTAAAAAAGATGAAAAGACTTTTGTATCCTTAAAATATGAGCAAATAGAAGATAAAGAAATATATAAAGAAATATGGAAATATTTTAAAAACAAACAAAAAAAAAAAAAAAAATAAGAATTAAATTTTAATTTGACTATTTATTTTAAGAAATTATTATTAAATATTTTACTGTTGAAAATTTAATTAAAAATATTATTATTAAGGCCAGGACACATAGAAGCCGTCATACGTTTAACTCTGTCTTTTTCAACTGACAAGTAAGTTAAAACACATGATTTCTTATAAGTGGTGTCACAATGAATACATCTACGTCGACGTAAAGCACGAAAGTTGAGTAACTTTTAACTTTCGACATACGTTGATTACTTCTTCTTTTTCTTGTTTTGTTTTTGTTTTTGCTCTTGCTGTGTTTTGTTTTCAGTTGAATACGTTAAAGTATATACATATGCCCCGGGCCTCTAATATGATTTGAAAAAGTTAAGTATTCTTAAAAAATACTCTTCGAGTAATCTACTTATTATATAATATCGCCTATGGCTCAGTGAAAATCGTATTCTAGGGATCAAAATAAGAAACTTTGCCCCCTGGGGGGTTCCTCATACAAACATTTCAAAAAATCACAATTTTTGGCACTTTACTCCCCCAGGGAAGTTCCAGAGCTTGTGCCACTGGCATGGGTGGATCGGCCCTCCAAAGTTAGTGGGGGTCGGTCATACATTTGGACTCAATCGGGGCACTCTAAATGGGTCAAAGTGGGATTTTTCAAATTTTGACCTACGGGACAAAAGTCAACAGTTGGGGGGTAGTAGAATTCGTTGTTAGAGGTATAGTTCTTCAGGCAAAGTTTCTTTTTTTGATCCCTAGAATACGATTTTCACTGAGCCATGGGCGATTATTAAATCGACCCGTCCTAATATGTGGTAATGTATCTAATAAAAATTAAAAAAAAAATTTGATTCGAAAAAGTTTTTTTCTTCAATTAATCGAATCAGTTTAATCGAATATAAGGATGAATGTAGACAATTTTTATATAATGAAAAAATCTATAAAAATATTTTTAAATTAATTACTTTTAATTTTTAATTGTCACCCTGACCAGGATTCGAACCATCGATTTTATAAATTAATGAAATTCTACTTTATTTTCGGCTTTTTGGTTCTTTTTAATTAATTTTCTAAACATTTTTAGAAAGAAAAATTATTTACAAATGTATGCGGACGTTTTCCAAAGAAAACAAGAAAAATTAGACGCTAGCAGAATGAAATGCAGCATTTTCTGGACCGCCACATCCTTCATCAGCATTCTTTGCATCTATCTACCTTATGTTATGTACATCGTAAACATCATCAGAAAATGCTGCATTTCATTCTGCTAGCGTCTAATTTTTCTTGTTTTCTTTGGAAAACGTCCGCATACATTTGTAAATAATTTTTCTTTCTAAAAATGTTTAGAAAATTAATTAAAAAGAACCAAAAAGCCGAAAATAAAGTAAAATTTCATTAATTACTTTTATTATAATTTTTAGAAAACTTTTTTATTCACAAAAAAAATTTCTGCGATTAATCGAATAATGTTTTTTCGAATATTCGTACAAAATTTTATACAGAAAACCAAAAAAAAAAAAACAATTTTCTTATTATTTGAAATAAGATCTGCGATTAATCGAGTAATTTTTATTCGATAATGTTTGCAAAACTTAAAAAAAGAAAATGTAGAAACTCCTAAATTACAGTTTTCTAATGTCTTTTAGGACTGCTTGCCTATTCGAGGACTATTAAATAAGTTTCTTTGTATACGTATATGTATGTGTGTATGTGAGTTTGTTTGGCCATGTATTAAGTCCCTGTTTTTCTGACCATAATGGTTTTAGCAAGAAAGTCAGCTTTAGTTTTTTGTTAGACGTTCAATGCAATGGATCGATTTGTATAAAAATTCTAACGCGTTAGAAATAAAACGGATTATAAGAAAAAAATAAATAAAAAATGATTGAGAATTTAAAAAAAATTTGATACAACTTAAGTTATAAAAATTAAAAAGTGTTTTTTTTTTAAATAAAAAAGTAGTATTAAATTTTAAAAAATAATAAAAGGTTAGAATTGATTTTTCTTAGAAAATTTAAAAAAATCTTTTCCAGTTAATACGTAGAAAATATAAATTTAAAAAATATATAAACAGTTATAAATTAATTCAATGAATGCTAAGCATTAAAATGATAAAAATTTATTTGAAACAACTAAAAAGTAAAATGAATAATTGAAGTTTGCGTAATTATACAAACTTCTTAACAGTGCAAAGAATAAAATGAATAAAAATTAAATAAGTAATTTTTTTAAGGTTTTTAGTTGATTAAAATTTACCATTAATTATTAGTTTCATTATTGTATTGCATCTGTATTTGGCTCGTAAGGATATTCAGTATATAAAGTACTTAACATATTATAGTAAAAAAAAAAACTGGAAAATCAGCAGCTGTATGGAAATTGTTTAAATGTATTTTTCACACACTTCTTTATTTAACACATGAACGCACATTTTTATTCATAAGCGTTACTAGATAAATTGGCAGAGTTTGCTAATAAAACTTGCGCGATATGATCAGTTGTGTCTGATTTTACGTCATTTTAACGACTTTTTTTCCATAAATATTACAATTTGAAGTTTGACGATTTTTGTCTTAAAACTTCGTATATTTTGACGATTATCTGGTAGCACATATATCATTCTATATATACTAGTATTAGTTAAGGCCAATAAGCCCCTTATTCTGAATTGCGATGCGAAAATCAAGGCGATGCGCAAATGAAATGAGATGCAATAGAAAATTGATATTCTGTTGGACTTTCGCAATAACATTCGCAATTTATTTCAAATCGTGGCAACACTGCTCAAATAAACGTCAGTATCAACAAACGTCAAATTGAAAATAAATACATTTTTTGTGCTTAACTGTGAAAATTGTTTATAAAATTCATTTAAAAAACTCTGTAAGGGAAATGAAAGGATACAGAGAAGATTGCTTAGAAGCAATGTTTGCCCCGAAGGAAAGTGCGCCCGGTAATCAATTTATGGAATCCGTCATGTTAAATAATTTAACCACTCCCTCCTATAAGGGAGACAGTGAATTTTATCTTGATGGTCTACCGCCAATGTCGGTTTTTTTCGTCTAAGCTTCTGTTTGGTGTGTTAAAGTCAAATATTTTTGAACTGGATTATATATTTTAGCAGCTTTTCTAATAAGTAGTACATTGATATTTGGTTCTTCAGTTAACGTTTGCCACAAAGTATTTGCCGACTGACGTGCATTTAGTGTTTTCAAAAGGCCTTTTGCCAAATGGCCGTAATTATTTACGAGGGCTGCTCTATATATTTCTGGCCTAATAGTCAAAATGCGAATATTTATAATCAAAAATGGTTTTATTGTTTTTCAAGGTATTCTCCAGCATGATTTATACACTTTTGCATGCGCTCAAACCAGTTGTCGAAGCACTTTTTTCACTCCGATTGAGACACCTCTAAAACATAGTTTTTGAACACTTCAACAGCTTCTTCTGGCGACGAAAATCGTTGACCACGCATTTTTTTCTTGATGTGCGGAAACAAGAAGAAGTCATTAGGTGCCAAGTCAGGGCTGTACGGCGGATGACCCATTATTTCGACGTTTTGGCCGGTCAAAAACGCTCTGGTTTGAGCCGCATTGTCATGGTGAACAATGATTCGTCTTCTCTTGTTGGTTTTTCGAATTTCTCCGATGACTTCAGGCAAACAAATTGTAGTGTACCACTCAGAAGTGACCGTCCTACGTTGCTCAAGTGGAACAGTTGCCACATGACCAGTTTTGCCGAAGGAACAGGCGACCATTTGCTTCGAAGTGCTTCTTCCACACGGTCGATTGTTGTTTCGTTTCGGGCTCATACGCATAGTTCCATGATTCTTCACCTGTGACGATCTTATAAACGTCTTTTGAAGCACCGCAATCGTATTTTTGCAACATTTCTTTGCACCAATCGACACAAGCCTTTTTTGGAACGACTTTCAAATTGTACGGGATCCAACGAGAACAAACCTTTTTTGCGGCCAGGTGTTCATGCAGTATCGAATGTATGCTGGTGGAAGAAATGTCCAAGGATGTCTCTATCTCTCGGTATGTCGCATGTCGATCTTGCATTATGAGTTCACGCACGGCATCAATGTTCTCTGGCACAACAGCCGTTTTTGGGCGACCTTCACGGAATTCGTCTTTGAGCGAGCTTCGGCCACGATTAAATTCATTATACCAATTTTTCACAGTGCTATAGGATGGTGCTTCATCGCCATACAAAGATTTAAGTTCATCAATCCACTCTTGTCGTGATAATCCACGTCGAAAGTTGTGAAAAATGATGGCACGAAAATGTTCACGAGTTAATTCCATTTTTTTCTATATTAATTTTTTCAAGTCACTGTTAACAACACAAATAATGGTCGTACGTC
This sequence comes from Gymnosoma rotundatum, assembly GCA_916610165.2. Classification (NCBI taxonomy): domain Eukaryota; kingdom Metazoa; phylum Arthropoda; class Insecta; order Diptera; family Tachinidae; genus Gymnosoma; species Gymnosoma rotundatum. The sequence continues at coordinate 10,200,417 of OU744339.1, forward strand.
AAAACCTTTAGAGTACGATTATGCTTAAAATGACAAATTTTCCAATGGAAATGTCAGATTGCACTTGGCAGCACTCAGTGTTGTCAGGCCAGAAATATATATATATAGCAGCCCTCGTATAACTTCTATCTTTATTAAAAATTGACGCAGTTTGCTGGTCTTATTGCTGGCTTCCCTGAATTAATAATCAAACATATGATAAATAGAAAAATAAAATATTATCTTTCACTTACATATTTGTACTTTGCGAATGTTACTTTGTTGTCGAATAAATTTAACGAATTTTCGCATTTGAGTGGCAATTGTTCGCATTTATGTACTTTCGCATCGCATTGACTTTCGCCACGCAATTCGGAATAAGACCCCAGGATTTACTATCATAAACAATCGTACGATTTTATCATACAAAAATCTGACAAAATTCTGTCCTATTTTAAAAATCGTTTAAAAAAGGCGCCGTTAGTGCCACACTATTAAGGATGCAAAAAACGTATGGTGTTATATATTGTTATTTTTTACTCCTCATCTTAAAAAAAAAAAACTCTGATCGCATATAGAAAACTATGAATTATTTCAAAAGATTATAAAAACGTACAGATCTGTCAAAAAGTTTGTCAGCCACATACTTTTTTAATCCGCACTATCATACTTTTTGAGCACAAATGCAATTTTTGACAGATCGTGTGACTGAGTTGGATAGTGAATTCTGGCCTTAAAGTCCAACATTGTAATGTTATTACTCTACAGAAAGAGACAAATGTTCTTCAATCTTTTAAAATTCTCTTAAGGAAGAACAGAATTAAAGAAATTTTAAATTAAGAAAGACATACTATTTGTTTGAATTAAACTAATCAAGGCCCAAAAATGTATATACTTACATATTTACTTTAGTACCAATGACATCGATACAGCGAAACTAAAAAATATAAATGAGACCAATGGACTTTGTTTTAAAATATAAAACTTTTTAAAGTGAAGACTTTCGTTTAAATTCATAATTTGTTTGAAAGTGTGGAACAAATTTATAAAATCGAAGTTATTTAATGTAATTGTGTAGAAAATAAATCAACATTTCATATATATAATTTTTAATAAGAAGTAAATTAATTAGTTTGGCCCAAGATCAGTTTTATATTTTCATTTCTAAATATTCGTCATATTCTTATTTACAAACTTGTTCGTTTAAATAGATGATGTATACAATCTACACAATCTAAATGCGAAGAATGCTGATGACGCATATAGTGTAATAATTCAGAAAATATTTTATTAAATTTTGCTAGTGTCTAATTTTTCCTGTTTTCTTAATTAATTATGAAGTTCAAAACGATTTTAATAAAAGTAGTTTTTCATGTTATACTGAGTTATGCTTTTAAGTAATAAAAATTAGATTTTGAAAACTTATTCATAAATAATTAAGTTTTAGTCTAATAATTTCATCTGTTATTTTAAACAGAAAAATTTTCTTATTGACTGATGCTACAGCTACAGATTGTAAATGCAGTGAAAGAATTGATATTTTTAACTATTTAATTATACTCGTAAATGACGACCCAAATTCATCATTTAAAGCTGAACAAATTTATAGTGTAGTTTTTAAAAATGGAATTTTATTTGCCAAAAATTATACGAAAAATAATTCAATGGTGGTGGCAATCAGGGCGCTTGCTGGTGCATACAGTACATCTAAGCTAGTTCTGAGGTGGCGCTCATTACTAAACACACTATCGGAGCGATCCCAGATTGACCTGTTTTGGGTCCCTAGTTACAGGGATATCCAGGCAAACTGTGAGGCCGATTATCTCGCCAAACGGGGCACATTGCTTCCTAACGTCTCCCGCTACCAGAAGTTGGGATTCCTCTGGCAGCGGTTAAAATGGCCATAAAGAACCACTACCTCAATTTGGCACGCAGATTATGGGTAGCGGAAAGTTCCTGTTGTGTCTTCAGAAAACTGTCGACTACACTGGACCTCAAGCGGTCCAGGCAGCTGCTCGGACTGCACAGAAAATCCATAAGTATCATGGTCTCGGTACTTACTGGTCACTGTCTAATCGGCAGGCATGCTAAAAGACTCGGTCTGCCCTTTAATGATTTCTGTCACAGCTGTGGCTCGGAGGATGAGGAAGGAACCGTACTGCGCCTCCTGTGTCACTGTCCATCCCTGGCTCGAAGAAGGTTTAGTATTCTGAGCTCTCCTGTCTTCGGAACTCTTTCGGAGCTATAATCTCATTTTACAGGGGACAAAGCGAAGTTCTTCCGGGAATCTTCAGGGTTCTCAGCTGGGTAAGGGGAGTCGCGCCGTATTCCTTGTGGTATCACAACAGGCCATTCGATTGTGCTCAAGTGAGCTTTGTCGTGAGAGGCTGCCACTCCTAATTCTTAAGAATCTTAAATGTAATGTACCGGACATATGCAAATGCATTAGTAGTCGATTGCTATAATGGCTTCAAGTCGCCCTAAATTCATCACATCATGAACAAGATCGAGCGTGAGTAGACTCTTTTAAAACTAAGACCAAACAGGAATTAATGATTATAATTGCAATAGCAGTTTCACACCTCTCGCCGTGGTGATTTTACTTAAAATTATTTTCTCATCAATCTTATCTACATAATTTTCTATTCGATAAATATTTAATTAAATATAATTATTTGTTAAAATTGCGATTGTTTCTTCAACAATGTTTTGGTTAAAATTCGATTGTTATTTTTTTAATGAACGACTTGAATCTATAAGTATTTCGCTAATTGCTCGTGACAGTTCATCAGTAATTTTATTTTAATCTTTGGATTATAATGGCGTTTTAAAGTATTTAGCTTCTTTATGTTTATAGATTCAAAACGTAGCCCTTTAAATTGTCCCATGTTTTTAAAATAATAAAAAATTTTAAAGAGGCGGGGAGAGTTATTCGCTTTAAGCAAAAGATGACCTGCAGTTTAAACAAATCAACAGATAAAATATTTTTTTTTTTAAATTTTTATAAAGCAGAAAATTAAAAAAATTCCTACATTTTCTTTAAACACACCTCGTACGCTTTACTCTAAAAGAGATTGGAAAATAATTGTTACACATTTTGAACTGCTATAAATTAGAAAATATTTTCAAAACCAAAACTTTTCAACATTTTTACTGCACTGGTAAACTTTATCCCACTCCATAATTCTTACTAAAGGAAAATCATTAATTATTTCTCTTACCCGACCTAAAGTCTTACACTCGTTCTATATTTCTCGTAACAACAGTGACATAGGTCGCAAATTTTCTTCTAAACAATTTCTTTATTTTTCTTCTTGTTTTATTTATTTTGTGTGTTTTTTTTCTCGAATATTTATTTGTAACAACAAACGAAAATTTTCAAAACGTACGGACATGTTTTTAGTTTTACGAAAAAATCACACGTTCACACAAACTCATTCGCACATTCATACTTACATTCACGTGTATAATTTTAAGTGATGAATTACGTAGACGCGACATTAGCCAAGGATTTACTCAACACTCCAACGGCCTCTTACACACAAACGTTATAAGGGAAATAAACATACATACATACATACAATTCGGTACAAAGTTAACTTTAACAAGTGGCTAAACGTTTATTAAGAATGCGATGTGGCCAACAGAAATTTAACTTATTTCACTATGTATGTGTGAGTATGTTTATATAAAACTATAAGTAGGCCACAGCAGTGGTTGAAAATATGGCCGAGTTTTAGTAAAATAACGGTTCTTAATATATTTTATTAAAAGTTTAAATCTTGGCAGTATGTTGTTCTTTTCTCAAAATTAATATAAAGTTAAATGCAGTTGGAATTTTTTTGTCTTCTTTTTTACGACTAATTATGATTGATGCTTAAAAAAAATTACTTATATCGGATTGTTCACGTATACCCTTTACCATATACATATGTATAACCACATGTACCCTACTGCAGATTTCCCATTGATAAGTTTAAATAAAAATCGGCATGAGAAATTCTTTTCTACCTTAAAATGTTATGGCTCAAAAAAATGTTTTTTTAAATTGTAAGTTTTGCTTAAGATAGTTTTCCCAGTACAGTAAATGAAAAGAATAATAAATTTTTAAGTAAAAGTGCTACCAAGTTTTGTTATCGTTAAACAAACGAAAGTTGAACCCACCTTAGTAAGTACTGCCATGTTTCTTTTAACCTTTCATCATAAAGCCCAATCACCTTAAGGAATACAAACGAAAGTTGACAAAAAAGATATGGATAAATAGCAGGCAGGTTTGGTGTTTTTTTCGCTACCTCGAAGGGCATTGATAGATCTTGCTGATAGCAATAGCAATAAATAGCAATATTTTCGCAATTACATCCGATCGATTGGAGTATTTAAATTTTCTCTAGCTCGTCAAATGCTTTGGCAAGATTGATTTCAATACGAACACGGACGGAAAGACGTACATCGCTCAATGGACCATGCATAAGAACTCAGAAATTATAAACGGAATGACAAACTTTTTTCCACCTGTGGTAAAGGGTATAAAAAGTGCAAGTCACAAAAAAATAGTTGCCAACTGCAAGATAATCAATTGTTATAAAGTAAAACAAATCATTTTCATTGCGAAAAAGTATTCAAATATAAAAAAATCCATAAAAAAAGCATTAATGTGGAAAAATCGTTATAATTAAAAAAAGCTAAAATTGGAAAATGTTAAAAAAAAAAACTCAATTTCGAGTACACAGAAATATATGAAGAAATAACCAAAAATATATAAAACTAGATAAAACCGCTTAAACAGTAAGAGTGCTATATTCGGCTTTGCATACATAAAAATGACATCGGCTCATAGTGGGTTAAGCATTTTAAGATTTTAAGATCTCTTTAAGAGCTCTAAAATGATTCCCATATTGATATTTAAAAAAATTTTACAATTTCAGATCCCCGTAACTCGGAAAATATGGGCGAATGCCAATTTTTTCAATTGATATTTTTTTTCTTATTTTTCTTTATCTCCCTTTATATTTATTTTTTTGATTGGCGATACTCTGTTGTTCCAAATGACACGAAAAAATTAGAGGTAGGCGTGGGGTTTTGCCTGCTGCGTCGAAGGACTTGGATCGATCATGCTGATTTCCAATAGCACCTCTTCTGACACTATATCTGCTCGATTGACATATTTTTTTTATGGAATCAAGTTGATTTCAACACTAACACGGACGGACAGACGGACATCGCTCAATCGACTTTGCTATGCATAAGAAGTCAAAAGATATATACTTTATGGGGTCGGAAATTACACACGAAATGACAAACTTAGATATATACCCTGTTACCACCTTTTGTGGTGAAGGGTATAAAAAGATATTTGCATTCGTTAAGCGAGCTAATTACTCGATTGTTATTTTTAAATATAATCATTAAAAAGTAAACCAATATTAGATATAATTATTTTCAAATAAAAATTTTTTTGAAGCATTTAAATCGTAATTAATTTACAAAAATTGTAGACTATCTTGTAGAAATGTTTCAGAATTTTGGCTGCTGTAGTAAAGGTGATAAGCACGTTGACTAGAAATGTTGTTAGCCAGGGTTCAACCCCTTCAGCAATTCAAAAATAAAAATGTTTTTAAAAAATAACTAATAAAATGGCTATATCTATCTCCTTTCACCTCCTGTCTTATTTACCTATTCCTTTCCTGAAGAATGTTTAACGGTTACAAAATAAGTAGGTACGAGTAACAATGCCTTAAGTGCCACTTCCCTTTGATTTCCTTATTCGTTTAAACGCTTAAGGTGTTTTAAGCGTTTTAACGCTCAAGATAAATTTTGCTATTTAGAATAAAAATAAAATGTATGCCTATCTTTTAAAAAGTTTGATTAAATAACATTTTCTGTATGATAAGAGTTATATTTTGTATTCCATCTTTCTTGTGTGACACACTTTTTCTGGCGATTTTTTTTTTAAATAGTAGCAACTCCATCAGATTTTCTTATACGATTGTGTAGGATATTCGGTAGTGGCCTTCAGTATAAAATTAAATGAATAATTTAAAATTACCGAAACATGATTTTAAAACAAGTATGGTCTATTTATATCTCCAACCCAACACCCTCACCATAACAACACCATATTGGTAACAATTTGTTGATGAGCCTGTTTTTCGCCAATTATGTGCTTGACTTTTTTGAATATTAAGAGGCCATCAGGCTGAAGCTTTAGCTGTTGAGATGTTCTATTGGAATTTAGAATGTTCGGTCCATGTCCCTCCGAGGCAATAGCCAAAACATCACGCCTACCTCTAATTTTTTCATGTCATTTGAAACAATAAAGATATATTCGGCGATCGAGAATTAGAAAATAAGAAAAAAAAAACAGCAAGTGAAAAAATTGGCTCTCGCCCATATTTTCCGAGTTACGGTGCCCTGAAATTTTAAATTTTTTTGAAACCTCAATATGGGTATCATTTTAAAGCTTTTAAAGAGATATTTAAGGAAATACTTAAAATTTAAAAAAATGCTTAACTCATTAAGAGCCGATGGCATTTTTATGTAAAATTATATAAATGCAGTGCCATTTTTTTTTTATTTTTTAGTTCTCTGTCTCTCCAATATTTGCTTTTTTGATTGGAGTAACTTCACTAAACTAGATTTACATATTTCTATATTTTCAATATTAAGTTTTGTGGAAGAAGTAGTAAGTATTAGTGTATGTCAAAGTAGTTGTTTGCCTTGGAATTTATAGCTATTGTTTTTTGAGTATGGTATTTGTTTTTTTTTTTTGTTGTTATTTCGCTAACATTCTCTATAGTTTTATTGACCCTTTTTCCTTGTCACTGCTCCTGCAACCAAAGCCAAGGAAATACAATCAACTTAGACATAAGTTCTTTTCTTTTTTGTGCAATTTGTTTGTTTTTAATTTTATGCCAACATTTTGCATAATATAGAAGACGATATTGTTTGCCACAATAGATAAAGGCAAGAATATAAGAAGAGGAATAAAAACTAAAGAAGTATAAATGATATTAAACTCTCTTGCTGGAGTAAAAATAGAAAAGACGAATCGCATAATTTGCGAGTAAAATTTCGTTTTTATTAAAGATATTTAAAAACAGCGGATATTTAAAAAGCTCGAAAATACTTTTTCCTCAGTATCGTTCTTTACACGATTGTGTGTTTTTTTCTTTAAAATTTAAGGATTTTTTTTACAAATGATCCTTAAGGAAGAGGATGTAATTTTAAAAGATTTTATATTTTATAATTTAATTTAACTGGAGAAATCTATTTTGTTACTTGTGGATTTTAAAGAAATTTAAATCATTATAGAACTAGAAATTTCAGATAATCTTACTGGGTTTTCCAAGCATCTTTGTTTCAAATTTTTTTTTAATATAACATATTTTACAGTTTGTCCGATATTGTCGCTTTCTGATAATTTATAAAAAAAATAGAATGAATAAATAAATAAATCTCTTAAATTTGATAAAATTAATTGACACCCCATGAAGGCACTTGATAACAAATTTTTATGTATTAAAATTAAGTCAATTCGTGCTCATAGAATTTGTGAGTTTGACTCACACGCAAAGAGTTCCGTACCCTTCACAGAAACAAGTTTTTGCTGCTTTCAGATTGAAATTTAACTAAAGTTTTAATTCACTTTATTACACATTTAATTAAAAGAAAATGTAAACAATTTTCTATTTCAATAATTAATTGAATTAATTATATATTTAAATAAAAAAAGAAAACAATTTTATATTATTATTATTAAATAATTGAATGATCTAACGATATACGGCCGTACTCATAAAAATTCGAAACGGGTTAATAAACCTTAAATAGACAAATGTTGATAAAATTATATTCATAAATGATTAATAGGTTCAAAAACCTTTAATAAACAATTTTTAAAGTCCATAAAATTATTGTTGGATTTGGCCTTCTTTAAACCAAAAGTAAATTAAATTTTGTTATTTAGATATTTTGACTAAAAATAAAAGTTTGTCCTGGGCTAGAAAAATTCATTTTAAGAAAAAAAAATGTTAAATGACAAAATCGTCGGCAACCCATATTTTCAAAGTTACATATCGCTTAAGTGTTTATAAATATTTTGCAAGATCTTAAGCACTTTGTTGCGGAATGGGACAAAATACAAATCGTAGAAGATCTTATCAAAATTCCTCTCAAGGGCCATACATATCGCAAACAAATTGTTAACTCATTACGAACCAATAAGATTCTCAAGCATTCATAATGACAAACTAGCCCTCAAGTCTAGTTTCAGCAAGTATTCCGCAATGCGTACACACCCATGTAAATATAAAATAATATTTTTACTACAAAAAGTTGCAAATTTGGTTAAGCAGTGTAAAAATATTCCCAAAATTAATAATAAAAGTTCAACAAGATTTAGGGATATTTTCACGATGTCGCAAACCAAAAAAAAACGTATTTATTAATAAATTATTTTTATTACATTTCTTGTTTGTGTATTTTGCAGTAACTAAGAATCTTTCTTTATACTAAAAGCGTTCCTTTTTTGCGTAAAATAAATAAAAAAAGCATATTCGGTTTTTGGGTATTAAATTATGTTAGGAGTTGCCAGGTAAAAACGTTAAATTGCTTAAACTGTAGATTAGCTATTGTGTACTTTTGAATACAAATTTTTAAAAATTGTTTATCAAACGAAATGTGTTTAATAAATATTGTAGACTTTAAACCTAAAATAAAATTCTTTTATGGATTAGACCGTTTATCTGTAAGCAAATAAAACCTTTTAATAATTGCAAAAACTGTGTTAATTTTTTTAATATATTTTTTTTTTATCTTTTTACTATTTGTTGTTGAAAATTTTAGGTGCCATAATTATAACGGCTTAAGAGATAGTGCCATATTTGTAAAGAGCACAGCTTTAATTTTTTACTATTCACACTTATTTTTACAGCGGACATATTTTTACAAACACTATGTAAATTCTGAACGTTTGCATACTATGATTGAACAACTAAAGCCATATACGTTAAAATCACGTCTCATAGGAGCTCCCTTTTATTTAAGTTTTATTTTTAATTTTTTGTACACAAAAACTTAAAGAGTCTGCTTACTGCTCTGCGAAAACAAGGGCTCGTGAATGAAAGTCACTTTACTAGTGGGAAAACTTTCAATTTATAGTTTCTATAGCGAACATAGATTTTCAGACATTGCGCAAATTTGACGTGTCTGTCTGTTACAGTTAAAAAAAAATATTTTTTTTATAAAATTATTGCGGTTATAGTACATTCTGGGATAAAGGGCCAAACATTTTAGGTTATACCCTGTTCAGACATGTTTTCTTAATTGAGTTGATTTAATTTTAATTGCGCAATTTAATTTGATGTTCACACATGCTCAATGAAGTTTATTCAATTAGCACAAGGAATATTTATTTTTCTAGGTAGTGTCGTCCGCCCAGCTGATTTCTCTTTTTACAAAAACAACATGGCTTTTTGATGTTGCTTTGAAGTTAGAAGTGTCAAAAGCCATTTTCGTATGACCCGCCATTTTCGTTTTATATATTTGTTTATCTTTTTTAATTGCGGCTTGTCAATTTTATGAACTAAACATACTTGTTCAATTAGTGATGCAATTAAGTACTAATTGCTCAATTTATTAATTGACTTCTTGAATTATAATTCTTTATGTTTGTATTTACTGTACCACTAGACAAAATGTGTGCTTTTACAAAATTCTTATACTTCAAAAAGTGGTAAATTAATCTCAATTAAGGCCTTAATTGCGTAAATTCCTTAATTGCGTAATTAATGCGTATCTTTGAACAGGGTATTACGTTTCTTTTTGTGTACGAAACTCTTAAAACCAAGATTGAACACAAATTGACTTAAACAAATTTCCTTAATATTTAAAAAAAAAGTTTTTCAAATGTTTGAACACTATTTGTATAATACTGTAAGTTTTGACGGGTGGCGCAAATAGCGTCAAATGCTATTGTTCCTTGGCTTTTATGTTGAAGATAATAATAATAATTTATATATGTATATGTATATTATAACATTCATATTCCTAAACTTTCATTATTCCTTAATTATTTTTTAAAAACTCGTTAATCTCTCGTGTAATGCTTAATTTTATAATATATGAAATTATCTTTTGTAAAATTATATTTTACGGTTTTAAAAATGTTGCTTTTTAAACGGCCTCTGAAACCAAACTCATAATCCCTTTTAATTAACGTTGTTTTAACACTCATTTCTTAAGTGCATTAAAATATGCTTTTAAAATAATCACATCTGCTTTATTATATGCTGCAATTAAAAAAAAAACAGTTTAATAAATTAATTAAAAAAAAGTGAATTAAAATATATCGCGTGTGAAAGCAAAATAACAACAGGTGCTGAAAGCAATATAGAAATAACTATTTTTCAGTTCATATTCGCCTTTAAAGTTTTGTAAATAAAAACACACATGTTTACATTTGCACTCAATTGCTCTCTGTCTCTCTTTCTCACTTTAAGTAAAGTCTTTTTTGCTCATTTTATCTCTTATTACAACACCACTTTAAAATTAAGAAAAAAACTTTCTTCAAACACTTTTGGTGTAAGAAAATTTAAGAAATTAAAAGAAAAACTTTAACTTGAACAACAAACACTTCAGTTTTGTTTTCTTCTTCAAACTCAACGAATAGTGTTTAATCCACTTACTAGAAAAAAATAAAATAAAAACAAAAGCAACGGAATTAAAACTGATTAAATACGTTTGCATGCATTGTTTTGATAATTTTGTTGCTTTATTTTGCAGTTCAAATGCATTAATATCAAGTGTTTGCTATCGAAAATATTTCTTATTTATTGGTATATTTTAAAGAAAAGTGTGTGGTAAAATAGTTAAGAAAAATTGTTAAATTTAGTTGTATTAAAATGATTTTAAAGTTTAATATTAAATTAAATTTTTTTGTAAAAATTAAAAAAGAAAAAAAAAAAAATACAAACAGCAGTTTAAAAACAAAAAAATGTTCATTTTAAAATTGATAAATTTCTTAATAAATATTCAAAAGCAAACTGCAGGGAATATCAAGCAAATTGTTTTAAATATAATATTTTAAATATTTAATTATGCAAAAGGAGTTTTATAACTTTAACGTATAATAAACGTATATTTTTATGATGGATAACAAATCATATGGTGAAAAATATTTCAATATGTTTTCGTATGTGCATACATAAATATGTATGTATTTTCCTGTTAAACATTCTAATTAAATTGAATGACAATACTATCAGGTATGTGATGAAAATCGAATTTTTTGAAAAAAACGAAAGTCAAAAACGATCGATTTGGTTTTAGGTTTGATAGAAATCGATTGACTTCACTACTCATTATTTTTTCAATCCTATCTGTTTCTACGAAAAAATTTAACTCGTTTTATTAATTTTTCAAAAAATGTTTTATTGTTTTGCATTTACATTTGCATATTTTATTTAAAAAATTGCTAAAAATGGCTTTTGTTGTAACTACAAGCTTTATATTTATAAATGTAAGATCAAGACAAGAAAAAATAAAAAGAAGACGTTTGCGGAATTCCTCAAATCCATTGGATTTACCGGACAATTGGTAGTGCATTACCGTGAAGTTTTTATTCTACTGAAACTAACTTTCATTTTAGTTTTTCAGATTACTTTCGTGTCAATAAGGACGCAGGTTTTTAAATAAGATTGGAGAAAATTTTCAGAATTCACAAATTCTTTTGACAATTCAGCTAGCAGCATCTCTAAGATTCTTTGCTGAAGGCATATTTTATCCGTCTGTGGGAAACGACACAATTATTTCCATGAATCGTACTGCCTTCTGCAAGTGCTTTTCAAAAATGCTAGATCTTTTGAAAAGAAAGCTTTGCGAAAAATGGATTAAGCTACCGATGGAGAGGGAGAGAGTTCAAAAATCAAAAAGAAATTTTTTCAGACAAATACGGAATTCCAGGCGTTATTGGCTGCATTGACAGGACTCACGTCGAACTCATAAAACCGGGCGGACTAGACCATTTATACTATAATAGAAAAGGCTACTTGACAGTTCATTTTCTTTCACTCCATATCTTAAAAATAGAAATTCTTTTGGATGAATATGGAATACACTTGGTACTATATTTGCTTATCTCAGACTACGAAACTTTCAAGCAATAATACACATTTGACACAAATTTACTAAGTCAAGGAGCTTTTCATTATACATAAGGCTGTTAAACAAAATCTTACTTACTTTTTTCTAATAGCAACAATCTTTTTTAGGTGGTCCAATACTAAGGCTCTGTCAAAGTGTTTCTGCTTCTATCCTATCTCCTTTTACAAATCCTTTTGCCAATTGCGGATTTTTTTCTGTAAATTCAAGCAGCATGTCTTATTCTTGTTAATATTTTTTCCCCTAAAGAATACTTTAAATCCAAAAATTAAAAGAAAACATTTTTCTATTTGAAACAGACAATCATATGGTTATCGGTTTAAAAAATGTAAAAAATATGTAAATTTCTTTTACTCTCACACTTTTTTTTAACAACTTTTCTGTAGAACAAAGTGGAATATGAAATCGCATTCGATTTTAAGTAAAAACGAAAAGACTTTGAAATAGAAGTCTACATCACACCTTTTTTCGATTTAAATTCGTTTTCGTGTCGTTTCGTTTTCTATCACATACCTGTATAAGTCAAGCTTGAGTTCAATTTCAAAAAGTTTTCAAAAGAAAACATTAATTATATAAAAATACTTTCAATAGAGAACCTCTTAAACTAAATGAGATTATAGCCAGCATGTGTTATCCCAATGATGCGTTAAGTAGAGTTAACAAGCGTTAAGCGATAAAAAAAAATCGGAGTAATTAGAAACAAACTTTAAATGTATAAAACGCGTATGCGTTAAATGAAATGAAAATCTAAAATTTTTTAACCATCCAGAGCCTTGTTTCTGTAATTTGAGTGAAAAAATTCTCACATGAAAATATTTTAGTAACATTGTTTTGCACAGGCTCGAGCTAGAGAGTAATTTATTAACGTTTATATTTTTTTATATTGTTACGAATAATAAAATCTGGCAACCCCTGTAGTTGTTTCCGTATGAGCGTGGTGAATAAGCTAATTCAACTAATGGTGTGTTTATAGAATAACAAAACCACAAGTTGGCCAACAAAAGCTGAGCAGCCTCAATGGCTGCGTTGGTAGAGGTGCGTACTGCAAAACAGAGGGTCCTGAGTTCGATACCGCATTCGGACATGCGTGCAAAGAAAAAAATAATAATTGTTATTATTATTATGCAAATAAAATTAATAAACAGCAGTACAAACCTCCCGAGAGGCAAGAGACAATTATTGTGTAAAGCCATGGCAAATATTTAGTGGAGACGTCGAATTTAATATAAGAGCAACAGATAATTGTCAATGAGCCCTGTATAATAAAAAGTAAGAGCAATAGCGGTTAACGCGGAGAAGTGTAACAACAGCAGTGTATGGCAGACGCGTGTTGTGGCTACTGGATTAAAGGAGAAAACTGGCTTGGATAAAAGGAGTAGTGGAGATGCCTGTGATAACGCACGTTTAGTAAATACGAGACCAAGGGTTCACAAGACCGGTAGGATCGAGAAGTATAGTCAGAGAAATCCATAAAGTAAAAGAATACAGAAATTATAATGAGCCACAGTGGTATTTGCAATCAAAAGAATCCGTACGTTTGTTCTGTCAAAAAGGGAAAAACGTAACAATATTATAGAGAACATTATTAAGTTTAGCTCATCCTATGTAAAACAATATGCATACAATGTTTTCAGGTGAGAAACTTCTCACTTCAGTTACAGAAATGGGACACTGGCTAATGTTTTACTTCTTTATTATATAATTATTTAAAGCTGTTATTGAAAATTAACTACAAGATTTGAAATACGATTTCAAACATGAAAGCAATAAAAGCATTTTAAAAGACTCTACTTTTTCTGTAGTTTCTGTAAAGAAGATAAATAAAACTTTCTTAAAATTTTATGAACTTTTTATTATCACTTTCCCCAGAACTGTTAAGAAATTTATTTTTTTTTTCAAACATTGAGTAAATTCTGAAATAATGTATGGATGAAAGTAAATAAACAAAAAGTAAAGATTTTTAAAGTAAACGAATAAAAATACCGATCAGAAAATAGGACTTAAATCGTCGAATGTTCTAGAGCAGTAGGAAGGTTTTAAAAAAAATTTCTGCGAAATGCTACAGTAGTCCATGAGGTCTTGCGAGTTTTTGTATGAGAGTTTTGAATATGAATATTGTTCTGCCCATTTTAATGCTGATTTGAATTAAAAATTACTGTCTTTTGTTTTTTAATTTTACCGAAATGTGAGCACTAAAAATAGGCTGATGGCGGATGCATATTGAAATGGAATAAAAAAATGTGTCTGCTATATTAAGCTTTCCGATTTAGAGAAATGATCAGTATTTTGTTGATTTAAAGGAAGCAAAAGTGTAATGGGGGGCATTTTCAAATTTAATTTACCTTTTAATATAACTCTAATCTCCAGGAACTGTATGTTGTCTTGATCCGTATTGTTTAATTTGGTTCAAAGGAAATCGCTTTTGCTCAAGATAGTTGGTCGTCCATTCATAGTGATGGATTCGTGCTTCAGTATATATTCCGGATCCAGCGAAAGTAGACCGGATCCTTTTAACGAAAGGTGAGAAATTTCACTGTTGCAGACGACTGTTGCCCGAGATGGTGATGACGTGGCATATATCCACTGATTTCCCTTGTTAAGTGGTATGATAATAGCCTTACAAAAGATATTGTCTGTTCAAAATCCACACCAAAATGCACCGGATGAGTCTGCTTCCAATAATGCAGGCAAAAAAATAAAAAACATGGTAAAGAAAACCATAAACTAAGAACACCATATTATGGTTGTAAGCAAAACATAATCGTTACATTTAAAAATTATGTAGTTGGTCTTGGAAGTATATTGCTGACTACCGTAGCAATAACATGGTAGAGTATAAACATAATTATGTTTAAAATGTAAACATATTATAATTAAATAATCAAATATAAACATTAAATGATTAAATTTATATATCATAATATGGTGAAACTTACATATAATTAATTTTCTGCAACAATAAATAACCATTTTAATAAGAAGCGTGAACCGATAGCTAACAAGAAAATCCTACAACAAAATATTTTAAAAGGCAAACATAATTTGATTGTGCTTGTTTCCTTCAAATATTTATATTCCATGATATTCTCATGAAATATTTAATATTTTAAACTAAAAAAAAAAAATGAAATGTATTACTGCGGGAAAGGCAAATGCATATAACCATTTCAATACTGCTCAAGCTAACGCTAAAGCTTTAGGCATAAGACTCTAAGGTTTTCTTTACAAAATTTGGGAAGAATCCACTGATGGCAAAATGGCCATATGGATATGCTTTCCTCGCAGTAATACATTTAATTTTTTAGTTTAGTTTAAAATATTAATTATTTCATGAGAATATTATCATATATATATATATATATATTTAACGGAATCAAGCACAATTAAAGTAATTCAATATAAAAAAGATTCCAAATCATAAACTTTCTTGTCAAACATAATTTGTTTAGTTTTAATATACTTTAATCAATACTGATATATTATGGTTAAATGGTTAAATATATTAGCCCTATTCACGATCCTTGTGCAATGGTCTTGCAGTTTTCACCAACAAAACAAACAGTAATGAGTAAAATATGTTACATATTTTGCAAATGATATGATGCAAGACCATTGCACAAAGATCGTGAATAGGGCTATTATATTGCAGTTAATAAGTTATAAAACTTGGGTTGCGGTTCGATTTTATTTTTGGTTAAGACCAACCATGTTGCATTTTTGGTGCTTAGCAAACATATAATGATTAAATGTTAACAAAAAAAATGTTGATCGTGACTGACGTATTGTTGAAAACAACAATAGTTTGTTCGCCGCAAAAATACATTGTTACAAAGACCATAATATAGTTATTGTGACCATACTACTACCTCTGCGAGTCTATCCCATTTTTATAATGCTTTTATTTTATTTGGTCGTGCCGCACGTTCATGACATCAGTTAAAGTCACTGAAAAACTCATAAAGCAAAATTGTAATAGTTTTCAACATTGACTATTGTATTTTTAAACTTATCAGAGTTGCTTTTTGCATTAAGCCTGGTACTCTATTCAAATTTGTGAAAATTGTTGGGCAACATTGAATATTTCATGTGGAATATTTGACATTTAAAGTGTGGTATCATTGTTTTAAAAGTGTAAGTAAAAGACATACGATCAGCTGTTGTATGAAAAATTCCGCATGAAATAAAGCAAGTATGCTTGCTTGGATAAAATGTTGCCAGAAACATTTCATATTTTTTTCCACAGTAAAAACAGAGCACTACTACTGCAACATTTTTTCATGACTTTTTCATACAAATTTTTTATGTATGTGATTTGACAGCATTCCGCATGAAAAACTGAACAGAGTACCAGGCTTTAAGCATCAAAATCATAATATTTAGAGACGAATTTATTATTTTAACTGTTTTTCTGGTTCATGAAACATGACATTACTGGCACTGGCCCGGTAAAGAAAAAAAATTTTCAGCTTCCCATTCAAACTGAACTTAATTATTAAAATCAAATTAAATTTCAATTAATTGCAAAATTTACTTTTATCTAAACTAATTTAAAGGTTTTCAAACTAGAGTTGGTAAATTTTGGCCTCATGTTGTTTCTATTTTATATTACAATACAATTACTTCTTTAAAGTTATTTATGCTCTTGTATTAAATTTCTTCAACACAATGGGAAAGTTTTCTTTTGCAACAAAATTTTTGTTTTTTCGAAGTCTTAAAGCGTATTACAAAAATAATAAACAATTATGAAAACTTATGTAAACTTTATTTAATACACAATTTTTTTTTCCTTTTTCAAATCTTGCTTTCTTTTAATTACAATTCAACTAGTTTACTTTTTAGGCACATTTTAATTTTACATACACATTGGAATGATATCTCGTTAAAAGTGAAAGTGAAATTTTTTTTCCATGAATCACATCAATCATTAACTACAACAATATTTTTAAATATTAAAATTACATTAATTATAGACTGTTAAGTTGCTTCATGGCCATTTGTAATCAATCTAACAATTTGAAATGCCTAAAATTACAAGGTGCATGAACAAAACGATGTTAATAAAAGCTGAAATTATAAAATATATTTCAACAAGCAAGTTGTAACACCAAAAACAAAAAAAGTTTACACAATTGTTTAAAGTAATTAAAAGGAATTTGGTGTTAAATTATTGCTTCAAATATCAAAGAAATTTTTTTTTTATTAAATCTTTAAAATTTTTTAATAGTGCAGCGTTTTATGATGAACAGTAAAAAAAAAAAATAAAAAAATAAGTAAAAAGTATATATACAGGCATGTGACAGAACTCAATTCCGATCGAAAGTGGTTTCAATGCCGTAAATTGGTTCTTCAGAAAACGAAAATTTTCTTGGGTATGAAACCGATTCGGAATTTAGATTCTTTAAAATTTCGTTATTTGCGACTTTCTTGTTGACTTTTATTACGTGTCCTTATTTAGATTAGCCTTGTTGTTTACTTTGGTGTGCGCAATATTGCCACTTTTAATTGAAAAGGTGGAGATTAAGCATTATGAATAATAAATCGATCGGAATCGGATTTGTGACATGCCTGATAAATGTAAATTAAAAATCATCAAAAATATTATGAAGCCAGAGGAGTTCGATTATAATTAAATCTTGTTAGGAATGAAAATAAAACCTGAACTTTTAATCGGTCATCTCTTTAGCCGTATTTTTTGTTTCAAATATTTATCGATGTTTTCAGCGATACCACTGTCAATTGAATGTTTGTAAGTTAAAAACTAAAGGGTTATTTAAAAAAATATGCAATACAAACAGTTGTATAACATCTACATGAACAAGCATCATCATGTTGCTGAAAAAAGAAAAATTATAAAAACTAAAAAAAAAAATCTTAAAAACAAATTCTTAGAAAAGCTATTAAACACCTTTACACATATGAAACACATTCATTCATGCATTCTATCATAAGTTCAAAGGATTTCCATAATAATATTCATATTAAAATTATTCATAAAACTCAGAAAAAATTAGCCTGAATTGCTTATCTGATCTTAAACGAGGTTAGTAGAATGTCCAAAAATATTTTAGAAAATCAATACAAACAAAAATTCCCACGTCCCACATAAAATGTAACATGCGATATATTAACCCTTTGAAGAGTAAAACGAACAAAATGGGGAGAGAAACTAAAATTTTTCAGGCTTGCTCTGATTTTCTTATTGAACGCTCAGTTTTTATTCAAAAAGCTTGTTTTTAAAAAAAACGTAGGATTTTTATCAAAAGCATGATTTTATTGAATAATCAATTTTTCATTAAAAAGATTTAATTTCACGATGTTACATTTTTTCACAAAAAGGTATTTTTTTAATGTTTTACCATAAATCCATTTATTCATTAAAATATCGCTTTTTTATTTTTATCACATATATACTTTTCCAATAAAAATTCTTATTTTTGACAAAAAGTCAATTATTCAACAAACAATTTAATTTTTTTTTGAATAACTTTTTCGTCAAAATTTTTCCGTTTCGATTAAATAGTTTCTTTTTTTTAACAAAAGTAAAAAAAATAAATTTTTTTAAAAAAGATTTTTTTAAAATTAATTGTATTAATTCCGCCAGTATATATTAAACTGTTGCTATAATTTTCGGCAAAAACCGTCGTCTCTGGCTGTGTACTCGTACGTTTGGCGAGCGCTTTCGATGTGATAACATCGTTTTCAAGCCACGTGTTTGTTAAAACACATAATTAACAAACACGTGGCTTGAAAATGATGTTATCACATCGAAAGCGCTCGCCAAACGTATGAAGTACACAGCCAGAGACGACGGTTTTTACCGAAAATTATAACAAAAGCTTTTTATAATCAAAATATCACATTTTATTCAAATAGTTACTTTCTTTTTGATCAAAAAGTGACTCTTATATTTAATATCTCACAAAAATGAATATTTTTATCAAAAGGTTTTTTCATACATTTTTTTCAAAAGAATTTTTCATCAAAAAATATTTTTTTTTTGAGAGATAGGCTTTCCCTCAAAATTTTACCTTTTTTATTAAAAAAAAGTGACTTTTTTGACTTGTAATCCAAAGAGTTACTTTATTCTTTATCAACAACAACAATTTTTTTTTAAAAAATTCAAATTTTTTTTTAGTTTTTTTTTTTTAATAAATTTTTTGATAAAAATTGTTCTTAAAATTTTTTTTGTTAATCAAAAGTCACTTTTTTTAGAAAATGAGGCTGTTTTACTAAAACAGTTATTTTTATTACAACAAGTCAGTTAAAAAAAATGCAATCAGTTTTAAGTAAAATATTTCCACTTTTTACCACAAACTGTTTTTCTCCATCACAAAGTTCTGGTTTTTTAAGATACTTCTTTATAAAAAATAGCTTTTACAAAAAAAAAAAAAAAATGTTTTCATCAAAAAGTTTCCTTACTATCGATGAGTTTTCATCGGAGTCAGCCACTAATTAAAAAATCACTTTTTTCACGAATAAATGAAAATGGTATTTTTTCATAAAAAATTTTACTCGCTCATTAATGACCCTTATGCCATATTATGGTTAAACATCTTCAATCTAAATCACTTCTTTTTAATTGGTTATTTTCTTTTTTTTCTTCTTGTCGTTATAAGCAAATGTCCAGCCGGCTTTTTATAGTTCCATTAAATTCAGGTTAAGCATTTGAATAATAAACATGAATTTATATAAGAAAAAAAATAATAACAAAAAACAAACAGTAATTTGCTGCAAAAACAAAAAGCAGAAATGAGCGGCAACAGCAACAAGAATAGAAGTAATCAATGATTACTTTAGCAACATTTTAGCAACATGTAGAAGAAATGTTTAAAAAAACAAAAACAAAAAAGAAATAGAATTATTCAACATTTTATTATTTCTTGTTCTTGATATGCGCTCGTTTCTTTGTTTAACTTTAAAAGGAACTTCTTTTTTGTAACTTCCGCAAGTGTTTGTACACGCACACAAATATAATTAGCCACATGTATTAAAGTTATTTTAATTGTTATTTGTATGGGTGGGCTGAAATCTGTGTAGATTGAATTATATTGGGTTTTTTGCATTCGACGAGGGAAATCCCAAGAAACTTTTTTCAAGTGCCTTACAAATTTTCTACAAACTTAGGAAGCAATATATTTTTTTAATAAATGGTGTAATAACTCAAACATTAATGGACACAAACTTTAAATTATAATAAATCTTTTTACAGCAACAAACACTGTTCTGCAACAAATCCTCTTTTAACCAAAAATAGGATGAATATGGAGAAATCTGTTTTCAGTTCTTTTTTTCTGCAACGTGGCAAATAATATTGTTACGTTTTTCCCTTTTTTGAACAAACGTACGGATTCTTTTGATTGCAAATACTTCTGTGGCTCATTATAAATTCTGTATTCTTACCTTATGGCTTTCTCTGGCTATACTTCTTGATCCTACTGGTCTTGTGAATCCCATGGTATCGTATTTACTAAACATGCGTTATTATTACAAACGCAGCCGTCCACGCTAAACTACTGTGTTACTCCGGTGAGACATGAACTACTCGATGCCTTGTTCAGTAACCTTAACCATCCACAGACATCTCCACTACTCCTTTTATCTAAACCAGTCATCTCCTTTAATCCAGTAGCCACAACACACGTCTGCCATACACTGTTGTTATGCTGTTACACTTTTCCGCGCTAACCGCTATTGCTCTTACTTTTTACTATGTAGGGCTTCTTGACTTTATTTTTTAATTCAATCTTTCAAATACATATGAATGGTTCCCAATAGGATCCCTTATGTAGAAAAATGAAAGAAAAATAAAAATAGTTAACTGAATGTTTGCTGTGTTTTTGTATAGAACATTTTTGAGTTGTTGTCTTTTGTCTTATTGATTCAATGTAGTTCTCATTTAATCAATTTAGCTTTTGATATAAGTCTTTCTAGTTTTCTATACAAAATTTGGGTAAAATCCACTGATGAGCTATTTGAGCAGTAGTGAAATGGCCACATGGATATGCTTTCCCCGCAGTAATACAATTTATTTTTTAGTAAAGTTTTAAAATAATAAATATTTCATGAGAGTATCATCAAATATTTATATTTGAAGGAATCAAGCACGAATAAAGTAAATTAAACAGTTCATCTTAAAAATTAAAGGGTGTCCATTTTTTACATATATTATAAAGTGTAAAGGGCACTTCTGTAAAATTTAAAATGACTGCATATTACTATAGCTCCCAATAACAAAAAGCTATACAAAAATAAATCTAAAAATTAAAGGGTGTTCCCATAATTGATGTAAATTTACTTATATGGGAATATCTTTTGAACCATTATAGACAAACGCTTGCAAATTGGACAGAATGTTGATTGCTATGACCGTTATAGTAACACGTTTTTATATTAAAAATTATAAATTAAAGGGTTCGCCATTATTTCATTTAATTTAATGTATATGGCCATACTTCTGAACAGCTGGAGAACAGACGAACCTGTATTGCTAAGTCCGCTAAAACAATAAGTATAAAATTTGTATTTGGAGATTTGGAATTAAAAGGGTGTCTCAATAGTCAATGTAATTACAAGTATGTGACCGAACTTTGGAACCGTTATAGAAAGAACGCTGAAACGTTAGAGTAACCCGTATTTTTATGCCCGCTACATCAACGAGTTTATAATTTGAATTTAGAAATTAAAGGGTGTACCATAATTGATGTAGATTTACTTATATGGGCCTATCTTTTAAACCGTTATAGACAAAGGCTTGCAAATTGCACAGAATTTTGATTGCTATGGCCGTTATAGTAACAAGTATTAATATTTAAAATTATAAAATAAAGGGTGCCCCAATAGTTCATTTAATTTGATGTATATGATCATACTTTTAAACAGTTGTAGACAAACGTTTAAAATTTACATAAAACCTGCATTACTAACTCCGCGGTTACAACAAGCATAAAATTTGGATTTTGATATAAACGGGTGTGCCAATAGTGGATGTAATTTGGTGTATGTGGCCGAACTTTTGAACCGTTATAGGCACATAGCTGAAATTTACAAGGGACCTGTTTTGCTAAGTCAGCTATAAGAAGCAGAATATAATTTGAATTTAGAAATTAAAGGGTGTTCCCAAAATTAATGTAATTCGTTCGTATTTTATTTAACCGCTATATACAAATTTTAGATAGAATGTTCACTACTTTGTTTGGTATAATTAGAAGTATAAAAATATTAAATTATAAATTAAAGGGTTTTACAATAGTTGTTGCAATCCGTTGTGTATGGCCAAACTGTTGAACCATTATAGACGTTTGAAATTTACAAAGAATCTAATTGCGAATTCTACTACTACTGCAAGTATATTATTTTAATTTGGAAATTAAAGGGTGACCCTACAGATGCTGAAATTTTATGTTGAACAGTTGAACAAGTATAAAGTTTAAATATATGAGGGTGTCCCAATAGTAAATGTAATCTAGTTTATGTGGCCATACTTTTGAATCATTATAGGCAGACAGATGAAATCTGTTTTGAAGTCGGGTTTTTTGCAAGAATTATTTATTTTGCATCTTCTTTATGATTTTTTTTTGCAACAATGATATGAAAAAATACTGGTAAGTTTTTTAAAAATTTGAATAAAAGTCTTAAATATTTTGCAACAAGTGATTTATATATCCCGAAAAATTAAGCCATTACCCTCGTATGATACCAGCTGCAGTGCGTGTGCGGTTTAAATAACTTTAAAATATGTTGCACTTTTTTTTTCTTTTTTAAGTCTTTGTTTTTTCGGAATTAGGTTATTCCCAGCTAAATAAGTTCCTTGTATAAAAACCGGAAATGGATACAAAATTTTATAAAAAAAATCTCGTTATAAAATCGTATAAATTATGGTAAAATATAAAATCTTTCAGTCATTTGTATAATGAATTAAAAAATCTGTTTTACTAATTATAGTTTTTGATTTCCTCTTTTATACGTTTAATAAATACCTTAAAGCCTCTTTATTTTTTTTATAATTGTAATTGAAAATGTTATAAAAATTAATAACAAAGGACACACTCACTTAATAAAAATCATCAAACCGTTATAAAAATATAAAAATAAAAATAATTGAATAAAAAACAACAACAACTAATGAAGTTTCTTACAACTCTTAGCTGTGTATGATTTTATATTTTATAACACGCTTTAAAAATTATATGAAATTAAAAAATTTCATAAAGGCTTTAAACATGTTGGTGCCAACTTTAAGACAAGTAAATGGTTACTAAAAATAACAGTTGTGATATTTAAACAAAAAATTTCAAGAAACTCAAGTTTATTAATAAAAGTTGGCACTGAATAAAAACTTAATAAAAAAATATCAAAATTTTATCGGATAGACGACAGTATCAAGAAAACGTCATGCCTTAAAAGCGTTTAAGGGTAAAAGAGTAAAAATATTAAATTTAATTAAACCCAACAAAATGTCAAACTGACATTGAAAAGTTTACAGAAATAGAAATATAAGAAATATTGTTTTTTAGTACAGAAATTGAATAAAAAGAAATTTTCTTTTTATTAAATAAATTAAAATACTGAAACACAAAAATGTTGAAGTACTAATCGATATTTAATTAATATGTGCTGCAAAGCTAGTGCAGGTGATTATCTGACACAAGTATTATAGAACAATTTTTCACACGAATAATTTAAAAAAATACCTTTAACTTTAATATTTATCAAGATAATTCTTTTCCATCAGCACTAATTGCTAATAATTAGACCCAGGAGGCTTCTTCCAACAAATATCAAGGGCAGGCTCCTCTTCCTTTTTGTAGCGAAGTATATAACTTCCAAGCTATTTTTATTCCGGCAAAACAATAACTAACTCTCCGTCTACCAAATATAATTTAAAACCGGTGGCTCGTTTCTGTAAATAGATAGAACAAATTTCTCACATGGATATTTTTTAGTCATCTGTTTTATACAGGATAAACAAGAGTAGATAATGAATTTTATAAATAAACTAAAAAAAAATCAATATCGGTGATTAATTTAATCGGGATAATTAAATTAAAAGATAGCAAGATGTGTTTACAAAAATTAAATATTTAAAAAATATTCCAGTGTCTTTAATTAAATGATTTGCAAAGTGCCTTTGCATAGAAATAAATTATCGTAGTATTTTTGATATTTTATTTTTCATCCTCTTTTAGCTGTATAAAAGAGCCAAAAAATATTCAGCCGTATACAGTGGAGAAAGAAAAATAGAATTACTGTTGATTATTGTTGTTTTTGCTTAAACTTTGATTTTTGTCTTTGCTGTATTATTTGTACAAAAATTTTTAGTTTATTTAAAATGTTTGTTTCCTGAAGAGTTAAGTAACCGGTAACGAAATGGCCATCGAGACGTGCTTTGACCCTCAATAGTCAATATCGGTAATAAATTAAATCGGGATAATTAAATAAAACTATAACACAAAGTTTTATTAAAAATTTAATATTTCAAAAAAATTCATAGTTTGCTCTAGTTAACCCTGTGTAAAACAAGATGACTACAATATTTCTATGTGACATATTTCTCACTAAACTTACAGATTCGTTTATTTTTTTGCAAAA
Source organism: Gymnosoma rotundatum (assembly GCA_916610165.2). Classification (NCBI taxonomy): domain Eukaryota; kingdom Metazoa; phylum Arthropoda; class Insecta; order Diptera; family Tachinidae; genus Gymnosoma; species Gymnosoma rotundatum. Next base: position 10,225,143 of record OU744339.1, read on the forward strand.
TTTATTTAAGAAAAATTTTAAAATTAAAAATTTATATATTTATTTATGGCGCAATGCCTTGGGAAAACGTTTAACCGTCCCTGATAAATTTTGATGTGAAAAATACCTAAAAAGATTTCATTGAAAAATAATTAGTTTTATCAAAAGGGCTGCCTATTGCATTCAAAAATAGCAATAACATTTATAGTTTATATCCTTAAATTTAAGAAATAAGAATGTGCAGAAAGAACGTACTTTTTTTTCAGTGTGCATCGAAAACAGTGGCATCTATGAAATTGTATGGGAATAAACATAATAACATATTTTTAGGAAATACAAGAGCGATACATTCCTCTTTTTAAAATAAAATATAAATAAGCAAATAAAAAATTTATTGCCATTTTTCTCCGCTACATGAAGTTATTTGAATATAAGTACTAGTGTTTTTATATAAATTTCCTTTAAAACTGAGGAATATGTATTTATATAAACAACAGTGCCACCTGTTAGTTTTGCAGCCTAAGAAATGCACTAATAAATGTCATAAAAAAGCACAGAGACGACCCGGGTTGTCAGGTAAAGGGATTTATTTTCAGCGGGATTTTATTTTTAAAATGGGGATGAAAATTTCAGTTTGGGGATTAAGGATTATTTGAGGATATATTTTACGTCTTGAGGATTTAAAGAGGGTTTTTGGGGTTTTTGTTAAAATTCTGTTTTTGGTTAATCTAATTTTATTATTATTAAATAAATTTTATTTTTTTTGCATGTACAAGTTTCCATTGTTAAAAATTATGACATTTAAAAATTGAAATCGCTATTTTTCAACAATGAACTAAAAAAAAAAAAATAAAATGCAGTACCAGGTGCTAGATTTATTGAATTTAATAATAAATAGTATTATTTGTAGTGAGGATTTTTTGTGATAGTTGATTTTGGTTTTTTGGAAATTTTGGGGTTAAACTTTATCTAATTGGGGATACCACTCGAAAAAAAATCTGGAACTTTGTCAGAGACGTGTAAAATTTACATTTAAATATACGTATGGCCTGAATCAAGGCGCATTAAATACCAGGTAGCTGCACGGCTACAAAAACAAAAACCTAATCTCATTTTGTTGTTGCAGAGCACCACGTTGGTGTCAAAAATAGCTAACTAAACAAGAGGAAACCGAATTTAATTTATTATTTTATAATCATTTGGTGCTTTTAATGCAGTTGTAACAGTTTTTGGTTTTGATATTTAATTTTATTAAATTAAATTTTTTTTTACTTTTTTATTATTTGAAAATTTTTAAAATAATTTTTTTATTTTTTTTTTTTTTGTAATTATTTTAGAATTCTCACAACAACGTTGAACATAAACAAAAATATATATTATTAGTAGTATTAACTGCCATCCCTAAATTAGCGCGTAAGACGCAAAGCAATGTAATTCATAGCTTTTGCGCTGAAATGTCATCCCTAAATAACAGCGTTAACTTCGTGTCGTTAAAAGTAATGTTAACTCATTTTATTTCATAAAACCCGCTGTATAAGAATAAAGAAGAGATAAAACCGCTAGATTGCCTTGAAAATTACTAAATTGTCACTACTTTTCAACCATAACAAAACAAAACAAACAGCAAACTTCACTACCTAACGCACTGTCAAAATTGGATTTTCCAATTGCTAAGCGTTGACGCTTAGCTTTACGCGCTAATTTAGGGATGGCAGTAAGACTACTTGTAAATTAATGCGCTTTGGCCTGAATACAAAAAATACAGTTAAACTCGGCTATAACGAATTTTTAATAAAAAAATTTATTTTAATTTTTTTTTAATGTACCCTTTCAAATATTGTAAGAAAAATCCCATTTTGATTCTTTCCATAAACAAAAATTGGCACTGAAATATGCAATTATTAAATAATGAAGAAAAAATTTTTTAAACTAGAAAATGACAAATCAGTTCAACAAATAATTCGCTAAAATTATAAACTCGTATAGTTATAAAAGATTTATGAAATAAGAAACAGATTGAGTAGACGAAGAAACGATGAAAAAAAAAATATTTAAAATATTATTCTAATCGTGCTATTTTCCGGATCAAAACTATTTAAATTACCGATATTGATTATTAGGGTTCATTACTCTCTCGCTTACTTGGCTTTTTAGGAAATTTCTTATAAAAATTTTAAAATATAATAAACAGTTTTGTAAATACAAAAACCACATTATAATCAATGAATGATTTTATTTTCCTTTATTCGAAATATTTTTTTGCAGACTTGTAAAGAAACTGAAAGTCTCTAGAAGTAATTTCACTTTCGAATGTTTTTAATAATGATTTCCTTTTGTTTATCTATTTCTTTTTGGCCCAAAATTATCTATTTGATAGCAGCCTAATAAGATTACAATATTTTTATGTTTTAATTTAAGATCTTTAATCTTCAATTGCAGATGTATCCAAATAAAAAACTACAAGTATGAACACACATATGCGTTTAAGTTAGTATGTGTTGCAATTAAGGCCAATGAACTGTTAGAAAGCCGCTTGTAATTGCATTAACAAAATAAAAGAAGCAACAGAAACAAAGAAAAACGAAACTTCATAATGGAAAAAGTATTTTTAAAAATTTAGCAACCAAACTAGACGACTTCCCTTTAAAACGTAACATGTCTGGACATGCAACGTTAGGTAAAAACCAACAACACAATCAAATACTCGTAGAAATAAAAACAATACAAAAATACACTATGACATACTTATGAAAAATACTTTACAAAACTTAACTTCATTGGTGAGTTTTTGCAAAATAACAATTTAAAAAAGAAGCAACAAAAGAAAGCAGAATAAGGAATTCACCAACACTTGACCACTATGAAGGATTTCTTGACTTTTCTAAAGGCCTAATTTTTTTTAAAAGTTAGTTTATATTGAACTTTGGTAACCTCAACATCAAGACGCGGCAATTTTTTGTTATTAAAAGTGCTACAGGAGAAAGCGGAAACGTTTCAACAAATGCCTGGCGGTGGGGTGGGTAAGCAACAAATCTTGGCTGCATTTCAGCAAATCAATAAAATAGTGCACCATTACATGTGTTGCAATAAACAAACAAAATACCGGCCACAACTAAAAGCAGCTGACATCAATCAGAGCTATAAACACTGTTTACAACAAATTTTTATGAGGAAATCTCTATAATTAAAATAAAATGTAGTAAAGGTTTGTTAATTTTAGAAATTAATTTATATGAGCCGTTTATTTTGAAAGTGGCATAAGTCAGTTTTTCAAAAAAAAAAAAAAAACTGTTAATACAACTGCCGTATTCATAGAAAATAAAATTACTTTGAAATATGTTTTATGACAAGATTTTCACACAAATTTGTCCTAAAATGTATATTAAATCTTTTTTTGATTTTCTATGAATACGGCAGTAGGAGTTGATACGATTTTATGTTGACCGAAGTTTTTATTGGCGAATAAGCATCCTGAGATACAAGTGGAAGTAAGCCTTCTCGAGGCTTTCAATACTTTTAAAACCTTCAAAATACAATCCTTTAAATATGTGTTTTAGCAATGTAACTTATGCCACTTTCAAAATTAGCGGCTCATAAATCAAAACTTATTCCTTAACTTCCTTTTTTTAACAGAAGTCCTGGAGAAAATCATTAATAAAAAAACTAATTTGCGAAAGAAACTGATTATTTTACATAAATGTTAATATGAACTCATCACCTTCATCCTCATCATTGTCTCCACCTGCGTTCAAGTCCGATTCCAGGCCACATTCTTCCACAAATCGTGAAACACCGTCCATTATACCATTGGATTATAACTATAAAATAATGGCTCCCTCACACTTAAGACCTCAAACCTCTAGATATAGTTTGGTCACACGTTCTTCCACACGTCAAAGCAATACCGATGTAGATATTGATATGGATGAAGATCTTCCTTATAGCAGTTTGTTTGGTGATCCAGTGCCGCCACCTCCACCAGATGATTTCTTAACCTCTACATTTCAAGCGGCGCATTATTTGCGTTCCACTTCAGTAGAACTTACCTCCGAAGAAGAACAAAGTCTTGGGGAAACTATGACTTTATCCAAGGCTTCAGTGCCTCAACGTTTATTTCCACAGGTGCCTTATACCACTCTGATGGGAAGACGATTTTCGAATTCTTCCTCTCAGTGCAATTTTGAGATAATGCCGCCTTCAAATATACCCAAGCTTAAGCCACCCGACATACAAATCTTACCCAATTCAAGTGGAGGATCATCCTCAGATCCTCATAATTCACCTAACTATATGTTATTAACACCCCACGATGTGAATAGAAAATCTATGATTTCCGATAATACAAACGAAGCTGCTGATGTATCAGAACTAAAAGAAACCTACACAATAAGTGATGCTCATTCTGTAAGAGAGTTTACACAGACGACAAGAAAGGCTTCAGCAACAAATGATACGGAAAATATACAGGTTTTAAGGCAAGTAAATTTTTTTTTAAAATCTTAACTTAATCAATATTTAAAATCAATCAGTATTTTTCAAATATAGTCCTCCACAAATCTTGGATAGTTCCTTGCCACGGACTTTTTCAAACGAATCATATTCAAGTACAGAATGGTTTCGTACGGCTAATTTAAATTATCCTGAATTTAATAAAATGCCGAAACTAAGACCCAGTTCTAAGAACGTTATGTCTATCAAAAGCGATGAAATGCCAATGAATTCACCAGTAGCTGCCATGATTAATGATTCTAATGGTTCAAGTAGTGGTGAAGAACGTCTCTTGGAAGCCACACAAACACTGGACAGGCCAACAGTGTGTTTGGATAGTTTAAAACCCCCCGAAAGGCCACCAAGTCCCTCTCCTTCCTGTTTAAGGTCCTTGGAAGAGACCATAGTTTTAGCTCCCAGAGAATATATAAAACAACGACGGAAAAGTATATATCCCACACAATTGGTGGAACAAAAACCACCTGTAAGTGAAGAAGATAAACCGCCTCCGATACCGCCGAAACCTAATTTGACAGATGAAAATATTTTAATTAAAGACCAACCTCAAACTCCATTAAAAAGGGAGGTTTCACCTGTGATTATAAAAGACTCAATAACAACGGGTGGAGAATATAGGTTAGTACTCTTAAAGTTTAAACTGCAGTAAGTGTTGATTCTAATGCTTTGACCTTTTTTTGCAGAGTTGATCAATCTAGACTTCATAAGAAAACATCTTTTACTATAATAAATGATAAATCTCCCCAGTCATCTCGAGCACAAAGTCCTAGATTTTTAAAAACACGTGAACATACCTCATCATCCCTGATACCTACACCACAAATGAGGTTGCCCAAACATCAACTTCAACGGAAATCTTTGTCATCAACACAGCTAAAACTGCCGTATTTAGTTACGTCTATTCCAAATGCCGATATCATTGCAGATAATTCTTCAAGGCATTCGGTGCAGTTTAATATGACTGGACGATATAGTCCCAGCAAACTGCAACCTCAAAAAGGTATACTGCAGCACAAAGAGTCCTTGATTTCCTTCCAGGATTCAATGGCTTCTCAGCGGATGGGAAGACGTCCCTCGATACTGCCAAAAATGGTTGAAAAAACAAGAAGACCTCAAGTGAAGAGTTGTGAAGCATTGCCAATGATAACCGATCCATATCGTACATCTATACCTAGACTTAATCGTTCTACTCTCGATTTGGGCCCCGAAAGTGCAGTTTTCCCACCGGGAGCATTGCCAAGACCATTAAAACCTAATCCAAACCCAACTCGTAAGCAAAAGGGTCTTTTAAAGGTCATAAATCATGAAGAGACGTTAGCGCGTCTACCCTTAAAATCAAATTGGGCAAGTATGGACGATTTGTGGTTGGACCGGAAAAGAAAGCTAATGCTCTCGCCGATTCATGATAAAACGAGTAGGAGAAGATCCAGTTCTACATCACCATCCCGCCGCAGTTCAACACAAACAACTTCTGATAGAAGAAGTTCTAATCTTAGCTCAGTTACTACTTCTGATTTTAGTTTTCGCAGACCATCCACCACAAAACCAAAAACACCACAATATCAGAGAAGAAAATCCATATTTCAGCTGCCAAGCCCTGCTACAAGACGAAAATCTTCGTCCACTTCAAGTATTCTAAACGCACAAAGTCGTCCTACACGAACAAAAATATCGAAGCCTACGACACTATCACCTATAATCGGAACTCCGAACAAAGACAGTAGTTCTGGACAAAGTCCCTCGCATGCGATACGGCCACCGGCACCAGCTTCAGACAGCGTATCCGATAGCAACTCCAGAAGGGATTCTATATCGAAAATTCCTATAAGAAGCCAAGCTAATTCAAGGTCAAATTCACGTATAAGTAGTCATGGAGGTTCGCGAGCGTCCTCAAGAACAGGTTCACCCAGTAAAAATTATTCTGGTGGTAGTGGACAATCAAGGACTGTGTCTCCTATGAAAGCTTATCAAGAACCAGGAGGCCGCATATCACAGATTGGAAGCCGGCAATCTCCATTGCCAGGTAATATTGAGGGGTATTCAAGAAGTGCGTCCCCTATGCGAGAGTTTCTTGAAACAGGAGGACGCATTTCACAAATGGAAATTAGTGAAGGGTTGCACTCACGAAGCGGATCTCCGGTGAAAGACTATAGAGAAAAAGGAGGACGCTCATCACAAACAACAATTAGAAGTAGTGCACGTTCTAAAAGTGGATCTCCTATTAGGGACTTGCAAGATACGGGTCGACGCTCCAGAACAATGAAAAACTATCAGGAAGCAACAGAAGAACGCTCTATGGCTACAAGCCGTTCTGGTTCAAGGGCGTCACAATATCTAACATCGCAACCAGGTTCTAGAGTTCAATCAAGAGCCAATTCTAGAAGTCAATCTCGATCAACGTCACGTGCTTCAACTAGACCAGTCTCATTACCTGGGTCAAGACCAACTTCGCGTATGGAGCAAGCCAGGGATATAGCGAACTCTAGATCGAATTCACGCCTCAGTACGCATTCCATTAAAAAAGCTGGCATTAGTTCTCCAAAAATGGGGCGTAAAACACCTACTAAGCCAATCTCAGCGAGAAAAAAATCTATTTCACTTAGTCCTAAGAGCAATAGAAGAGGGACAAACAGACGAGGATCTGTAAGTCCAGTAAGTAAAAAATCTAGAGAAGGACGTAGCCGAAGTCGTAGTAAGGCACATTCGAGTCCAGTTAGACTTGCAAATTCACGTATACCGGTCAGTAATAATAATGGTAGAAGTTCAACAAGATCACCGCCAAGTAAAAAGAAATTAAACGTTACAACTGATCTTCGAAGAACTGCGTCACTTAAAACGAAAGTAAAATCTCCCAAAAAGCCACCTGCAAGTGCCAAAAAAATACCCACATCAGTACGAAAATTCGAGCCAAGTGTCAAAAGAACACCTTCATCTGTGGGAAAACAAAGTGCTGCTACTACAAAGAAACAAACAAACGCAGTACAAAAACCCCCAATCGACAAAAAAGAGACATCAATTGTTTCGAAAAAGCCAACGCTAAATTTAAAACCCTTAAGCAAAGAAGCGACTTCTCTTCTTGTACTAAAGAAAGCACTAAACAGAAAAGCAGCAACTTTGAAGAACAGAACAGGAAAAGAGACCCAAGCAGAAAAGAAAGACCAAATAAAAGCTAATAAAGATGGTAGAGAAAATAATGAAAACAACATGGTTTCCACAAGCTCTGGCGCTAGAGAGCATAATAAAATTGAAAACAATGCCAACGGATCTACGGCAGGAACGACTGCAGTACCGGTGTTGACAACACTTAAAAGACAACCCTCTTCTATATCTTTAATGCGTGTAAGTTCTAAAATAAGCTTGTTAAAAAAAAGATCCGATAGCAATATTAGTAAAAAGACTTTAGACGTGCTAGCGTCCGATCAAGAATCCGCTGTAGCTGAAGGTAAGTAAACAAGTTTCTTATAATTAAAAAGTTGTTAACGAATTTAATTTTAGCACCCTCACCTACACAACAAATTGTGGAAATGGCATTAGCTGAAGGTGGTTCAATACCTGCTGCTATAATCGAGAAATCTCAAAAAACATTGGAAAATATACAAAAAACGGTAACAGAAGCTACCGAAGAAATACATAAAACGATCAATGAGAATCTTACAGATCTCAAGAGTTTGGAACAGGACATGGGTCTCACCTCGGACAGTGCTGGTTCTCCTACACCTAGTGTTACAACGGTGGTGGAGAAGAAATCCGGTTCTACAAAACAGAAAGGCTTGTCAGTTTCTCGGCTGGGTACGGCGGAAGGTCCCGAAGGAAAAACATCACCCAAAAGTCCTTTGCCACCTACACAACCAATTGAAGCTTCTGTTTCCGTTCTTAATTCTGATGAAATGCAAACAACTTCTAAAACTACTAAAAGTAATGGTGCATCCAAGCATGACGCTACAAAAGGTGCGGGAGGATCAGAAAGGGTTAGTGAACGTGCTATATCTGTTTTGCCTGAAGTTGACTGTGAAAGTGCAAATTTGCAGAGTTTTCAAGGGGCAACAACTGGAGATGTCGATGGCAAAGTACAATCTGCTGTAGGTGCAGGTACAACAAATATGCAGGAATCTGTAATGAGGGATGGTGCCGATGCTGGTGCTGCTGATGACTATGAAACCGAAGCTAAAAGGAGATCACCAGATGGTCAAGGTGGTTCACAGGTTGGCAGTGGAAAGGGGTAAGTGCATTATATCTTTAGTTAAAATTATTAAAATTTTATAGTAAAATATTAAAATGCATTTTCTAGACTTTGTGCTAAATTTAATTTTATAATCCCAAATAAATTGGAGATACTTAAGCTTATTCTTCTGTCAGATATTGCTTGTAAGCGTTGCTATCGAAAATTGTTCTAAAAGGGGATAAGATGTAGAAAAATTTAAAAAATTCTTTCTTCTTCTTCTTCTTATTTTTTTAAATAATTTTAATTTAGAATCATAAAGATATCAAAAATTCACTACAGAATTAAAACTTCAGTTAAAAGCAAAATAGCAAAAAAAAAAAAAAAACAAATAAACATACAATCAGTTAACTTCACTATCTCACACACTGCACGCCCAGCCAAAAACGAATTTGCAGTTAATAAGCGTTGACAACACCAATTACTTCCCAAAAAAATTGAATTTTTAACCAAAAAACTACTATTTCACAAAAAGTAGGGATTTCGCCTAAAAATCAACAACTCTTCAAGAATTGAAATTGGTTAAAAAAATAAAACTTGACGCGTAATATACCAACAATATGCATCAGTAAAAATGTCATGCTGTTATAAAAAAACGAAGATTGGCAAAAGTTGCAAATCTGCAAGAATAATCTAAATACTGACTGCCGTATTCATACAAAATAAAATTATTTTGAAATGTGTTTTATGACAAATTTTTCATACAAATTTGTCCTAAAATATATTTCAAATCTATTTTGATTTTCTATGAATACGGCAGTGAAAGAATAATAATTCAGTACGGGTAAAATAGACATATTTTCGCTCTAAAAGCAAAAAATCGCAAAAAGTTAACACTAAGATTTTTCACCATATAATTGAAATAACTTAATCGATATATTCACTAGTATTAGGATTTAAATAAAAACAAAGGTTTAGAATAACTTCGAGAGGTAAAAAAGCAGAAAATTACACAACTCAGTCATTACTGAACCGATTTATATTTTTTTTTTGCAATTTGAAAGATTATGTTCACAGATTCAACCAGTTTTAAAAACAGTTCATTATCTTAAAAATTAAAGGGTGTCCCCAGACAACATACATATTTTTTACGTGTATTATGAACTGTAAAGGCCACTTCTATAAGATTTAAAATGCCTGCGTATTACTATAGCTCCCAATAATAAAAAGTAATACAAAAATAAATTTTAAAATTAAAGGGTTCCCCATAGGTGATATTAGTTGACCTATATGGGCCTATCTTTTGAACCGATATAGACAAATGATTGAAAATTCGACAAAATGTCAATTACTATGAACGTTATAATAACAAGTATAAACATTTAAAATTATAAGCTTTTAAGGGTGTCCCAATAGTTTATGTAATTTAATATATAAATGTGACCAAACTCTTACGCCGCAATAGACAAACAGCTAAAATCTACAAGGAACCTGTATTGATAGTTCCTCTATATTAACAAGTATAACATTTGGATTAGGAAGTTAAAGGGTGTCCCAATAATTGATGTAATTTGATGTTTGTAGCCGAGTTGAATCGTTATAGACAGAGCGCTGAAACTTAGAAGTGACCTGTATTGCTAAGCCGCTAATTTGAATTTAGATATTAAAGGGTGTTCCCATAATTAATGTAAATTGATTTAAATGGGCATATGTTTTGAACCGTTATATATAAATGCTTGCAAATTGAGCAGAATGTCAATTGCTATGACCGTTATAGTAACAAGTATTAATATTTAAAATTATTAATTAAAGGGTGCCCCAATAGTTCATTTATTGTAATGTACAAATATGGCCAAATTTTGAACAGCTGTAGAAAGATGCTTGAAATTTACAACACGAACCAATATTACTAAGTCCGCTATAACAACAAGAATAAAATTTGAATTAGGAAATAAAAGGGTGTCGGAATAGTTGATGTAACTTGATGCGTTTTGCCGAACTTTTTATGCGTTACAGACAGACAGAATGTGATTTTCTTGATATTATCAAAAATTAACCAGTTATGAAAATGCTTTCAGCTAAGAAAATTTAAAAATTGACGTTATAAGTTTTTAAAATCATCAAATAATATTGGAACAGAAGATCTTGTTCTACCTTTCTACCTAATGACATTGATTTTAAATTGATGAAAGTGAAAATAAAAAAGTAGTATTACTCATGTTCGAATGTTGAAGTAGAATTTAATTTAAACAAAAGTTTCAATATCAAGAAGAGTGAAAAAATGCCGCTGGGTAATTTGTCATCAAATCTAATGGAAGAGAAGAGATTCAATGAAAATGATCCTAACGAGATGTTTCATAAAATTGCTTTAAGTTACTCTAATGACCAATATATAAAAAAATATTGCATTATTGGCGCTATACATGACCAATAGAGCAATAACAGAAGGCATTTATATGTAAATCGGTTATTTCATTTATTTTGTTTTATTTAATATGTTGTACAAATTAAACTAATGAGGGTCAAGCCCACTATTTTATTTTTATCAAAATTATTTATTATTCAATTCATTGCTCGACTATGTGAGCTGCACGCAAAGCAAAAATATGGTTGAGGTAACCATAATCTAAGAGCAACATATTATGGTTGCATTATATGGTTGCAAACAAAACATAGTATTGTTACATTTGCAACCATATTGTTGGTGTTCAAATATAAACATTATATGGTTAACATTTTCCAGATATAAAAGACTTTTTGTTGTTTTATTCATTTACGATTTGTCATAAAAATTATTTAGAAAGATAAATTCACAAAAAATCAATTAATTGCTTATAATAACGCTTGGAGCATAAGCTACAAGAAACAGCTATACAAAAATATAGTTTATAAGCCCAAATAAATGATTACACAATTGTGCTTCAAACACAAAAATAAAAATGTATATGCTTACAATACATACATATATATATATTTATTTCAACTTTTTTTTTAATGTTTTGGTTCCCTTTTTATTTCTTTTTATATTTTGCTGTTTTTTTAATTGTTTATTTTGTACATAATTTTTATTTTTATTTTTATAAAAAACAATTTCAAATTTTAGCTACCAGAAAAATTACTGAACTGTCAAGAACTTAAACAAAATATTTTTTAGCGCAAACATTATTCTGTTGCTTTAAACCATACTTTGATTAATAATAATATATTATGGTTAAATATTTTATATTATTTTTAAAAAGTTATAAAACTTTGGTTGTGGTTGAAATTTTTTTAAGTTAAAACCAACCATGTTGCATTTTTTGTGCACAGTAACCATATAATCGTTGAAATTTAACAAAAAATGTTTATCGTGACTTAAGTTTTGGTGAAAATAACTATAATTTGTTCTCCGCAACTATACTTTGTTACAAAGAACATAATATGGTTATTGTGACCATATCACAACCATGTTTTTTTTCTGCGTGTGGTGAGCTGTACTACAACTAACTTATTACAATTTAATTTTTCTTAAAAACCAAAATGCTTAAGGAAGGAAACCCAAAACCTTTGCTTAATCAGCATAATCGACACACAAAACTTCTGGCAAATTAGCCAATCAAATTAAAACAATTGCAACACGATCCAAAGTGTCGTACTAACAAAAATGTGTTAAAATCCAGAATTGTAAATTACCTAATTCATAAAATATTTAACCTAAGTGAGGGACGTTAACTTACACATTATTATTACTGAATTATTCTGTTTTGTTATTTTTTGTTAACAAAAATATTTTTATTTGAATTTAAAATGAGTATTTTTAATTTGCCGATTTTTTGCATGCATGTCGATTTTTATCAAAACCATTTGGCATCTCTGAATGTATCCTAAAATTAGAATACTAAAAAAAATTATAAAATAATTTCTAAAATTTTGTATTTATTTTTCAAAAATAATAAATTAGAACTGACAGACTTAAGTGCTCTAACTCATTTTTTTTTGTCAATATAAATGTTTAAGATATTTAATTTTAAGAATGGAATATCCCATATATCCGTTCTTACAATCAGGTTATTGCACACTTTATAACCTTATTTACTGTGCTCACAGCAAGTGCATCCAAGTGTAAAATGTGATGCATGTGTGGTTTACAACCATCATCACAACAATTTATTGACAGATTTTTTACTTTTTGGTTTTAAAGCAACACTAAATCCACATTAAAGCCAGTCAATGATAAAATTTTCCTAACTGCAAATAAAAGCAACAACAGAAAAAAATTAATAAAAGTTAAAAATTAAACCATCCAGCAGAGTCTATTAAATGTTTAAGTTCGGATCGGATACAAATTTGCTTTGTTCCACTGTTTGGCAGCAAACTGTATGTGTGGGAAATTTGCATATTAACATGCAAGTTTATTTGAGGAGATTGAAAAAGTTGTGTTATTTAAAAAATCTTTACTGACTTTAAAATGAGAATTTTTATTTTCGTTTGTTTGAATGATTGTTTGCTAAACATTCATTTTTACTAAATTTACGCAGAAGAAAAGTTATTTACAAAGAAAATAAGAAAACAGAAAAATGTAATGCTAGAAATATGCTGAAGAATGTAGCGATCCAGAAAATGCAACATTACATTCTGCTAGAGTTTAAACGTCCAACGTTCAACTCATGATTTTATAAAAAATTAAATTAAAATTGACTTTCAATTACACATATAGTGCCGCCAAAATATAACACTGTTATTAGTAATCTGATCTTTTTTAGTAAATAACAAATATTTTATAGACGAATAGATGAAATCAAAATCATTTTGTACTGTGAATGATGTACTCGTTCATAATGTAGAATATCTCCGAAGGCAGAATTTGGTCCAGCAGTTACATCCCAGGCTTTAAGGCATGGAGGTTCAAGCACAATGTTTTGTGAATGCTTTTCATATTGCGGAGTAGGAGCAATTTATTTTAGGTTGACATATTAAAAAATAAAGTCCCTTGCCTTCCAAATAGACAACGGCTCGAAACAACAATGCTCATCAGTGATTTAAAGACTAAAATATAAATATCATGAAATGGTCTTCAAAGTCTTCTTAGCTAAGTCCGATTGACAATCTCTCGACTGAAGTAAGAAAAACATCTATGAATCAGAAGGTACTAATAGCAAGCAACTTTGGGCAGTACTTAAGGAGTCGAGGAAGAGAATTCCCAAAAAAAAAGAGAGGTAAAGACTTCGTTGGTTCCATCCCACGACGCTTCTTCTTCGTAATTGCTAACAAAAGCTCGGCAACAAAATATTAATTTAGTAACATTATTATTTTTAGTATGTCTTTAATTTTTGTGTTATTTGAATGTGATCTGAATGTGCATTTATTTTTACTGTCAAATAATACGTTAAGACACGCATCAGATGCAGCGCAGTAATGCATTTCCGAACAAGCCCTACGTGTTTGAAAACAAACAGAAAACTGAAATGAAAATAAATATTATTAATGCCGTCAGAGAATCGTCGTTATTTTATTCACTAACTCTCAGTAACGATAAATTGTTCCGTTACCGTCGTCTGTTGTGTTCCTACACGATGTTACACAAATAATACATACGATACTTTTCGACACTAGAGAATAAGGATTTTACTATCTAGTGGTTTTCACTATTTTTATTTTTTTGGGCCATTTATAAAATCAAATTTTATCTTTAGATCAGGGATGTATTTCTATGGTAAATATTAGTAATCTCATGAAAAAAGCAAAATAAAAACTGCAAATGGCAACTGGCACAAAAATAAAACAAATCACTTAATTTTCATAAAAAACTTTGTACTAAACATTTTTGTCCAAAGAATAAAGCAAAGACAAAAGCCAAAGTTTAAGCAAAAACAGCAATAACCAACAGTAATTCTATTCTTCTTTCTCTAATAAATAAAAATAGCACAAATATTTTAATGAAAATTAAAAATATTCCCGTGTCTTTAGTTTAAAACAAATCACTTTGTCAGCTCTTAGCCAAGACCGTTGACGGGCGGTCAAATTAAAATCAAGATTATCCGAACACTACTAGTGTCAGAGTCACAGACATCACAAAGTCAGCGGCAGGCTTTTTATAAATGAGAAAAAAATCTGAACTCGTTATATTTTGACTGTTTATAGCTAAAAACATTTTCTATAAAACGAATCCTTTATTTACATACACGCCTTATTTCAGCACTTATTTATTAAATTTTATATTTAACATAACAACTCAATTAAATGGCACAATTAGCTCAACTCATTCTTAAAGAAACAAATGAGTGCTAAACCAAAGTCAAGTATCAAAATAAAACAGATACAGCTCATAACTTTCAACTCAAAGAATGTCAACATACACAAATTTTTACAGAAAACAACACTTTTATATCTACAAACACATAAGTACCAGCGTTGCCGTTTTGTAATTTTTTTTTAAACTTTTGTAACCTTTAAAGGCTCTGTGCAACTTAATTTTGTTATATTTGGCCAAATTTTCGTAACTTTTAGTGCAGATGCGAAATAAAGTCATTTTACTGAAAAAGTACTTTATCCATTATTTGAGGTAAGAACCTATCTGACAGCTGTATCTTTCGTCATGTTAATTCTATTTTTAAAAAAGGTTAAACACTTGATATCAAAATCCCACATAAAAATTTAGTTCGAAATAAACAAAAAAATAACGAAAAATAGCTTCTTTTCCAACCAACAATTGAATTGAATTTTTAAAATTGTGATGGGATTGAGCATAATATAATAAATAATATTATAAAAATTCGCAAAATTATTTTCTTTTAAAAATATGCAATTACTTGTGCAAACTGTTGGCATCCCTGTTATTTTTTTCTTTCTCTCGAAAAAAAATAACTGTGTTTGTTTTTATTTATAATACGTCTTACGTCGGCATTAAGAGTTGGCATATAATGAACTTAACGCAGAAGGGACTGTAAGCAAAAGTAAAAACGTGGTTTGTTTATTGGTAATTTTGTTAGCCTTAACATTTTTGTATTGGCTTCTTAAATAACTCTCATGTTGTTTTTGAAGTTTTTATACTTAAAGAATACATTTTTTGCTTTTCTTAAAATTTTGATAAAGGTTTCCTGATAAGCTGTCTTAAGCAACCGTATACGTATAGATACGTATAGATACCTACTTTTCCAACCAACAAATAAATTGAAATTTTATTTAAAAATGTTATGGAACTTAGCATAATATAATATATGATAAAGAAAAACGATGATAAAGTTGTACCCTATTCGATAAGTGAGAAATCACAAAATGTTTCTGGCAACAATTTTTCCCAATTGCGAAATAATATGGGCTGCACTTATTTCGTACGGAAAACTGTTGTTGAAAAATTGCGAGAATTTTTAGCAATTTTAGTTATTCAGTTTAAAAATTTACTTACTTAAAAGAAAGTTATCTTTTAATTGACTTGAAGAAGTGTCATAATATACATATTTTTAATAGCGGTATTTTAAAAATTATGAAAGTAGTAAATTCTATCGAAGGTTAATCTTTCAAAGAAATGGATTTATTAAAAAATTTAAAAAAAATTTGTAATTTAATATTTCCAAAGTGCCCGTGCATATTAATAAGTTATAGTAATGTTTTGTGATATTTTATTTTTCATCCTCTTTCAGCTGTATAAAAAAGCCGAGAAAAAGTCAGCTGTATACAGTGGAGAAAGAAAAATAGAATTATTGTTGGTTATTGTTGTTTTTGCATAAACTTTGATTTTTGGTGTTGCTTTATTATTTGAAAAAAAATTTTTAGTTTATTTAAAATGTTTGTTTCCTGAAGAGTTAAGTAAGCGGTAACGAAATGGCCATCGAGAAGTGCTTTGACCCTTAATAATCAATATCGGTAATTTAAATAATTAATCGGGATAATAGAAACTAGCACGAAAGATAGATTTTATTCAAAAAATTTTATTTTAATTAATTTTATTAAATGGCGAGATCATGCATTTTTTAACCACGAATATTAGTATTGAGTCCTGAATTAAATACTCATGATGCTGAATTTTTGTTTTTTGTTTTGTTTTTCTATTTTTTAATTTAGTTTTCTTTTTATTTAGTAAATGAATTTATGGAATAAAACTTTTTACTATTATGGAATAAAACTTTTTACTATATTTTGTATAAATAACAATAAATTTTTATTTATTTTAAGAAAATTATAAAATGTAACTTTCAATGTAAACTTATAACTATTTTAAAGATAAAGCGTAACTTTTTCCTGTAATGCTCTGGCAACACTGATATGTATGTACGTACAAGCACTAAATATTTTTATATTATGAAAGAAATAAGAGAAAAACTAAAATTTTTTAAGGTGCTTAGTTCGCTGCTATAAAATAAAAATCAACAGAAACTCTAACTACAATTTTTTTATAACAAGAACAATTATTATTTGCATAACTATATTTTACATGTTTCATAAATACAAATACGACCGCAAAACAAAAACAACAGTAACAACAAAAGAAATAAATTTATTCAACTTTATTGACGATCACACACGAAGACAGTGTTAGTGGTGGCTTGTACAATAGTGGCGACCACCTCTTGTAGGATTTCCGTTAAATAGCATGTCATGTCCTTCATTTACATGTGAACTTATATATGTATGTGTGTTGATGTGTGAAAAATGCATTTTGTTGCAAAATATTGCAGGAAAAGAAAACAAGTTTTAATTTTTACATATGGATTTTTCCAAAAGAAAGCCAAAAAAAAAAAAAATATGCTCAACTTATAGAGAAATAAAAAACTTCCTAGGGAACCATAAGTAAAATTTTTTTATCTACAGGACCTTTTGCATTAAGAAATCATTATCATGCCATCTTTCATTAAATTCATTTTAAGTCTTTTAAAAAAGCTTAACTTTAAAATTCCAAATTTGTATTTTCTAATTTTATGTGTCACTTTTAATTAGTACAAATTTTTTATAGGATTGCATTACATTATTTGTCTTGTAGCTCAATAAACTTTAATCACTTTTGATCATTTATACAAATTTGTTTCGCCCTCCATAATCAGATCAACACAGGTAATAAAATTAGTTTTTTTTAGAGACACACGCAAAGAACAAATATGGTTCAGGTAACCATAATCTAAGAGCAACATACCATGGTTGCATTATATGGTTGCTAACAAAACATAGTATTGTTAAATTTGCAACCATATTGTTGTCCAAAGTATAAACATAATTATGTTCAAATACAAACATTAAATGCTGTAAGCATACATACATACATGCATATTGACTTCAACTTTTTTTAAATCTTTTGGTTCCCTTTTTATTTGTTTTCATATTTTGCATATTATTTTTGATTATTTATTTTGTACATAAAGTTTTATTTTTTTTCACTTTCTTTAACAATAAAAAACAATTTCAAATTTTAGCTACCAGAAAAATTACTACTACTAGAACAAAATATTTTTAGCGCAAACATTATTCTGTTGCTTTTAACCATACTTTGGTGAATAATAATATATTATGGTTAAATATTTTATATTATTTTTTAATAAGTTGTAAAACTTTGGTTGTGGTTGACATTTTTAAAAAGTTAAAATTAAAT
Organism: Gymnosoma rotundatum; assembly: GCA_916610165.2. NCBI lineage: Eukaryota > Metazoa > Arthropoda > Insecta > Diptera > Tachinidae > Gymnosoma > Gymnosoma rotundatum. Next base: position 10,243,346 of record OU744339.1, read on the forward strand.
ATGTTGCATTTTTGGTGCACAGTAACCATATAACCGTTAAAAGTTAACAAAATATGTTTATCGTGACTAAAGTTTTGGTGAGAACAACTATAATTGGTTCTCCGCAACCATACATTTTTTACAAAGAACTTAATATGGTTATTGTTATTATTTCTGCATGCAGGACAGTTTTGTCAAGCCGTAAGTTAAAAATAGATCAAGGAATTTAATTCGACGCTCAATTCTACGTAAAGGATTTAATAGATGACTTCCTTAGCATCTGCCCTAAACAAACACTCTGACCTTGCTTTATTATTTGTAAATATTGGTCCATATTCAATTTACTTACCCATTTGCTTATAAATTTTAATGCAGTAACTTCAATTTCTTTAGGCATTTTACCTCGCAAGAAGAAGTGTTTAATGACGGACATGTAATTTATAGTATTTTTTCTATTAATGACAGATTGTTAAAACTGCATGAACTAGTGGACTTAACAACAAAAAAAAAAAATCGGACTTAGGCTTTTTTCAATAGTCTGCTTACGAAAAACCGCACTTTATTACTGCATATTTTTCTTACATAAATTAAATCAAGCAAAAAAAATTTAGAAACATGTAAAATGAATTGCATATTACCAAGGTATCGATTTTTAGTTTCGTTGGAAAATATTTATTTTCGTACATGCATATTAAAAAAAAAAAAAAACAATTAAGAGTGCTATATTCGATATACCCTTCACCATATATGTAAACAGATATTGGGGTGACAGAGAATTAAAAAATATGAAAAAAATTAAGTAATATTGAGTGCGCTATCCAACGTTTTTTTTTTTTCAACTAGTGCTTCTTTCGTGAATGGTAACACATAACTCATATCTGATTTGACAGTTAATTAGTTTTATTCTTCCGCTGAACGAATATGGTTGTGTATACGCTTGAACAACGCTGGGAAATATTGCGACATTAAAATGCCGATTTTGCCAAAAAAAAAATCATCTTTTCAGATGAAGCTCATTTTGATTTTGGCGGGTATGTAACAAGCAAAATTGTCGCATTTGGGACACAAAAAACCCGCACACATACATTGAAAAGCCGGTGCTTGCAAAAAGGGTCACTGTTTGATGCGGATTTCGGTTCAAAGGCATACTTGCGCCATTTTTCTTTAAAAATGAGGAGTGGCAGTTACAGTCAATGGTGATCGTTGTCGAGACATGTTAAACGATTTTTTATTCACAATAATTGAAGAGAAGGATATTGGCAACATTTGGTTTCAACGTAGCGCCACTACGTGCCACACAGCCAAAGCTACACTGTTTTTTTATAGCATTAAAAAAAAAAAGTTATTTGGCGGACCCTATATATATATTTTTACATAAAAATATCATCGGCTCTTAATGGGTTAAGCATTTTTAAAAAATTTTAGTATTTCCTTAAAGATCTCTTCAAAAGCTTTTAAGTAATACCCATATTGATATTTTAAAAAATTGGAAAAGTTCAGAGGCCCCTAACTCGGAAAATATGGGCCAGCGCCAATTTTTGCACTTGATATTTTTTTTTCTTATTTTTTAATTCTTTATCGCCCCATATATTTGTTTTTTTTTTGTTATTGTAGTTACTTCATTGTTCCAAATTATGTAGAATAATAAAAGGTAGGCATGGTGTTTTGCCCGTTGCCTCGAAAGACATGCACCGATCTTGCTAATTTCCAATAGCACCTCTTTCGACACTATGTCTGATTGATTGGCGTATTTGAGTTTTCTCTACCTGATCAAGTGCCTTGGTAAACTTGATTTCAACACTAACATGGACGGACAGACGGACATCGCCTTCGCTATGCATAAGAAGTCAGAATATATATACTTTATGGGGTCGGAAATAAATATTGTAGAAATAACAAACGAATGACAAACTCAGATATACCCTTTAACCCCTTCTTGTGGTGAAGTTTATTAACATCAAATCTCAGAAAATCTTTTTTCATTAAATTTAGTCTAGCCATCAATGGTGGACTACATCTCTTTTACTCCTGCTATGGACAACGGGTTTCAGATTCATATTCCGAATAGGGAGGAATGGGTCTGTAACGAAGTGGTTGTGTGTAAGACTGTCGACTTCTACACCGATGGCTCGAAACTAGATGACAGAGTCGGTTGCGGAATCTTCTCCAATAACCTTGGACTAAGACTCTCCCTTAGACTTCCTGACTACTGCAGCATCTTTCAAACCGAGGTAATGGCCATTCTGAAAACATCCGAAATAGCGCTTAGGGACGATCTTTCTTGCCTTGCCATTCGGATATTTTCGGACCGTCAGGCGGCAATCAGGGCGCTTGCTGGTGCATACAGTACATCTAAACTAGTCCTGACATGTCGCTCATTACTAAACACACTATCGCAGCGATCACAGATTGACCTGTTTTGGGTCCCTGGTCACAGGGATATCCAGGCAAACTGTGATGCCGATGATCGCGCCAAACGGGGCACATTGCTTCCTAACGTCTCCTCGCTACCAGACGTTGGAATTCCTTTGGCAACGGTGAAAACGGCCATAAAGAACCACTACCCCAATTTGGCTCGCAGATTATGGGTAGAGGAAAGTTCCTGTTGTGTCTTCAGACAACTGTGGACTACATTGAACCTTAAGCGGACCAGGCAGCTGCTCGGACTGGACAGGAATTCCATAAGTATCACGGTCTTGGTACTTACTGGTCACTGTCTAATCGGCAGGCATGCTGAAAGACTGGGTCTGCCCTTTAACGATTTTCTTAGCAGCTGTGGCTCGGATGATGAGGAAGAGACCGTACTGCACCTCCTGTGCCACTGCCCATCCCTGGCTCAAAGAAGATTAAGAATTCTGGGCTCTCCTTTCTTCTTACGGAGCTATCATCTCACTCTATAGGGGACGTAGCGAAGTTCATCCGGAAATCTTCAGGGTTCTCGGCTGGGTAAGGGTAGTCGCGCCGTCTTCCTAGTGGCTATATACGTGTAAAATGTTTTTCATCATAAAATATTTTTGTGAGTCACTATTAACCTGGGTCAAGCGGTATTTTTTATATCGTACAAGTCATTAACCTCTTAGCAGTACGTACCACATTAAAAAGAGCTGCTACCAATACTGAAATCAGCAGCTCTTTTTTGTGGCAAAATTAAAAAAAAAACTTATTATTAATTAAAATTTAAGGAATTTGTCGACCTTATAAAAGGAATTTGAAAGATAGTACAGATAATTGTGGAAATTCCCATACACAAGTAGAGCAACAACAACAAAACTTACAAATAAACACATGGCATAATTATGCACCACTTACTTACTGTTCGTATTATTGTGGTGCTTTTTCTCCACTTTGGATAAAGTTGTTTATGTTGTTGTTCTTTTTTTTGTGCTCTTTTATTTGTTTTTTTTTTTGTTTTTTTTTTTTGAAATGGAAATTTAAATAAAATAATTTTCGTGTAAATTTCTATTGAATATTAAATACTGGCTGATTGACTGGCTGACTGGTGGTTGCGTTTGTTGGTTGCTTATATTGTTTAAGACTCGCACCTCAAACAGTCGTAAACTGGACATCACGTGAAACAGCACTTAATTTAGCCACTAAGAAAAATTACTAACTAAAGAAATTTTAATGAGTGAAATATTAGCAGAACAAAAATATTTATTAAAAAAAATTAAAACTAAAAATTGCAAAAAAAAAATTTCAACAAAGGTCGTTCAGCCTTCGCTTAGTTTTAATAATTTTCCTTGTTAAAAAAAATCTTAATAATAATGGAATTTTTTAAATGATTTCATGTCAATGACAGACTATGTGCTGCTATTTTAAATATAACTGTAATAAATTAAAAGTAAAGTAAATTAAATTAAAAAGAAATTTTGACCCAATTAATAAAAAGCGCCAAAAAACGAGTTAAAGCGAGCTTAAGCGTGCAATGTCTTTGTTTTAGTTTTTTTTTAACATCAATAAAACTCTTAAGTGAAAATAAGTAAAAGAAAAATTTCTATATAAAATGGGTAAACGCAAAAGTTCAGTGGTTTTTCACATTGAATTACCGCACGAAATTAAGGCAGCGGAGAAATATTTTTACAGGTATTTAAAAAAAGAAAATACAAGTTGATGAATGTTTGAAGATATTGTAGTAAAAACAAAAAAACTCTTATCAAAAATTGTGTAACTGCAATTAATAATTACGAAAACACGTGCCTGTTATTATAGTCCAAGGAAGTTCAACAGTAAAGAAAAAAAAAACACAATAAACAATGTGGTTTAAAAGGAAATTCCAAAAAAAATAAAAACTCAACGAATAGCATTTAATTATTATAACGGACGTATGATTAATATTTATTCAAATATTGCTCATACACACAGTAACAGCAACTAATATAAATTTGAAAAATTGTTAACCAACCAATAACAAATATTTCTGATTGTTTGTGTTTCAATTAATCACAGAAAAAAAGTTTTTTCATCTATAATTCATTCAATTATTTATTTTCTTAGAAAATTGTTTTTTTATTATACCCTTCAGCATAAAAAGTGGAAAAAGGTTATAACTAGGTTTGTCATTCCGTGTGTAATTTCTACAATATCCATTTCCGACCCCAATAGTATATTCTGACTTCTTACGCATTGCGAGGTCGATTGAGCGATGTCTGTTTGTCCGTCCGTGCCTTGCAACAAAAATTTAAATATGCCAATCGATCAGACATAGTGTGGAAAGAGGTGCTATTAGAAATCAGCAAGATCGGTCCATGTCCTCAGACCCAGCGGGCAAAGCAGCACGCCTACCTCTAATTATTCCATATTATTTGGAATTAGGTAACTCCAATAAAAAAAAAAAAAAAAATATATATATATATATAGGGCGATAGAGAATTAAAAAATAAGAAAAAAACTGCAAGTGGAAAAATTGGCGCTCGATCTTATTTTCCGAGTTAAGGGCCTATGAAATTTAAAATTTTTTTTTAAATATAAATATGGATATAATTTAAAAGCTTTTGATGAGATCTTTAAGAAAACACTAAAAATCTTTTAAAATGCTTAACCCATTAAAAGCCGATAAAAACTGTTTTAATAGGTGCAAACATTTTTTCAGTGAAATGATGGAGGCTTTCATTTAAATTTGTTGTCTAAAATCCTCAAAAAAAAAAAAAATAAATAAAGAACGACTTAATTAAAATCCTTAATTAAATTAAACCACGGGAATATTGAAATAATTAATTAATTTTTAAAAAATATTGTGCTTTTTTTAAATTATCCCGATTGAATTATTAAATAACCGACATTGATTATTAAGAATGAAAGCATGTCTCGATGGCCATTTCGCTACCGCTTACTCACCTCTTTAGAAAACTCACATATATATTTTAAATAAATCAAACAATAAAGTTAAGACAAAGATCAATGTTTTTTTTTTTGCTTAAATAGCAATAACGAACAAAGATTTTAATTTTTTTTGTCCACTGTATACGGCTGACATTTTTTCTGCTGTTTTATACAGTTAAAAGACGATAAAATCATTTATTCTTTTGTTTTATAAATTTCTTCACAGTCATAACGAGTCAACCACGATAATTATTGAAAAATTAAGTTAAAAATTTTCTTGTTTTTTTTCTGAAAATATAAAAGTAATTTTTTTTAAATATTAATATGTCCACGTAAGTGATACAAAATCAGTCATCATTTATTCTTCGACACTTTCTTTAACCTTTATGAAGGTTGTGAAAAGTCCCACTCCTTGCAAGATAAGCCAGTTCAATGGACTCTAATGCCATGTACATATTAAATGTACTTATAATTTTTAATAGAATTCATCTGCTTCATTTAAATGTAATAAAATATTAAAAAAATATTTTTGAAAACAAACACAAAAGAGAAATGAAAAAAAATATTATTAATGCCGTCAGAAAATCTTCGTTTTTTGTTTACTAACTCTTAGCAACGATAAATCTTTCCGTTACCGTCGTCTGTTGTTCGTATCACATGAGAGAAGCTTTTGCCTTGTTGGCGTGATCAAGCCAAAAACATCCAAAATTACCAATTTTTATATTATGAACAAGCTATTCCCGGGGCGCGATCACTCTTCCAAACAAGTTTTTTTAATTAATATGGAAGTTATAAGAGATTTTCTTCTGCCTATTGGACCTTATGAATCAGGACTTATTTAATTTTTAAATATTCTTAAAATTGCTTTTTGTTAAAATCGATTCCGCGCATTTTCTTCTCCCCAAATTGCCCCTTCTGTTTCTCATTTTTTAAATAAGTATATCTTCTTGGAATTTATAAGCATCTGTCTTTTAATTTTTTTTTAAATCAGTTCAGCTGTAAATGCCCGCTTTAGTCCTAACTCATGAACGCGTCGACCAACAAACTTCAGATAAACAATCCTTACGACCATATGAATAAACCCTGAAAATTTAAACGAATTTGGTTTGACCCTTTGTGAGTTATAAAGTCACAACAAACTTGCAAACAATTTATATACATATATATCAGCCGTTTATTTTGAAAGTGCCATAAGTCACTTAAAAAAAAGTAATTTAAATGTTAAGAGCTGTTCCGATTTTATATTGACCGAAGTTTTTATTGGGTCCTGAGATAGAAGAGCAAGTAAGTTTTCTCGAGATCTAGCTTCAATACGTTTAAAACCTTTGAACACAATCCTATAAATATTTGTATCAGTTTAAAAGCAAAGTGACTTATGCCACTTTCAAAATAAAGGACTCATAAACGAGTATAGATATGATTAGATAAAATAGAACGACATTATTCTTGGCACAAAGTATAAGTTATATTGGTAAATTTATGGGTACTAAACTTTATTCTACATTTTTCTAAACTCTGTTTACAAATGCGATATGTGGCTCTGTTAATAAATGGGTGCTTTTGTAAATTCTAGCGAAAACTGTATATGTACTGTTGGATGTAGATAAAAAGTCTTATAGTATACAAATAACTTTTGAAAACTCTACTTCAATTAGCTGAAACGAGTTTAAAAATTTCATTCCATACTCTCACCACCTGCTAAATAGCTTCCTAACAGCTTGTTAGTAATTTTCGAAGAAAAATTTACTTCGACTAAAATAAACAGCTTCTTTAATTTCAGTGTTTACGATATGTTAAGATTAATTAAAAAAAATCCGGAACAAAGGTTATTATTTGTTAAAAAAAACACACATATTCGTGCTTTTCAAGCGTGCAAAGTAAAGAAGATTGTGTGACTCAGTAATACACTTAAACTTAATTATCTGTTAATAGGCAGAGTAAATATTGAATACAGAAATTAAAAAAAAAAAAAAAAATAATAAAAAAAAAAAATAAATTAAAACGCTACCACTGTAACATGCCATCAATTAAAATAAAATTTTTATTTATTGCATATTAAATATCCACAACTTTGCCCCTTAAATCTACAAAAAAGCAAAAGCAACAAAAAAGTTTTGAGAACCACAAACACTTTAGCCAAAACCTCACATCACATCACAGCACACTTAGTCAAAATTTGACCTTGTGATGGGGGTAAAAGAAACACTCAAAGAAACAACGGCAAAAACAGCAATAAATAAAACATTTTAAACAACTTTTAGGTGGTTGTGGTAATAAAGCTTACTTTGGTATTTTTTTTTTGGCAGGCTTTTCAACAATAATGTGATGTTTACATTCTTTTCACTTTCAAATAATTGTGCGGCATTTTTAAAGTAGAAGTTTGTTTTGATTTTCGTTAAATAAATATAAACGAAGAAAACTAAATCCAGTTTGTAAACAGTTTATTTCCACTTAGAGTTTATGTTATTTTTTAGGCAGGTAATTGTGTTAATAAAATAATGCACTCTTTTACATATTATCGTTAATATACTTTACTTTCCTTTTTGATTGCTGCTTCTTTCTTGTTGTAAAAATTTATGTTTAAGTGTTAAGTTTGCTTTAGTTTACGTTAAGAATTTTTGTTTTTCTTTGGCTAAAAGTTAACTAAATAAACTCATGATTTTGAGTAACTTTTCATTTGTTCGTTGGTCGGTCAAGTTGTGGTTTAGTTTTTTTAAGGGTGCAAAAAAAAACAGCAAAAAAATAATAATAAAAAAAATCTATTTAACATATTATCCAGAGTAAGTTATCGCTGCTTATTTCTAACCTTTAATACTTTGATGAAAAAATCACCTCTAGTCTTATTAAGACTAAATTATAATTAACTCAGTATTTTTTAAAACAATTAATACAAAATTTCCTTCCTTGTAATGTTATAAAAATAAATTATTGTATTTAACTTTTAGAAAATAGTTAATCAATTTGTGCAAAAGTTTTAATCAAAGTTTTTATTTTGCGAGTTTTTCTGTTCATAAAATATCTCAGTTTAATAAAAAGAGCGTTTTTCCAAACGTTCACATCTAAAGGTACGTTTAGACTATGCTAATATTTGTCCAAACACAACAAATAATGGTTTGGGCTAATAGTAGGTATTGTGACTAATATTTGGGCATGCGTTTAGATTGCACTAATATTTGTTTGAATTTTATTTGCACAAACAACAGAAGATTTTGTGTCAGCCATGTTTGGTACAAATATTTGTATACCCTTTTACACTGCACAAATAATTTTATTTGTCCGGTGTGTATGAACAAACATCTGTTAAATAATGTTGTTGTTATATTTATGAAATCCATCTGCTAAATAGTATCAAATTGTGTTTGTGAAGCAACGTGAAAAATTAAAATGTTTAGTGACAGTGATATTGAAGATTTATTATTAATAACTGCTGGAGCTATGACACTTTCAAAAACCCAGCAAAAAGAAAAAAAAAGATCCAGAAGAATGTGGGTTCGAGCGTGGGTGCAGCGTCGTAAAATGGAAGGATGTTGCAAAAAACTTCTGAAGGAACTAAGTTTTGAAGAACCTTCGCTGCATAAATGACTTCTATTACTTGATACCTTCACTTTCAGATAAAATATCTAAATTTGTTGTTATTGGTTGCTGCTGGCTAACCTCCGCGCGTCCAACAAAAGCAATGGAGTCGAAATATTTACACTTTGATGCATTGTTTGCACCTTGTCCAGATTTGTTTTTTTTTTTTTTTTTTTGTTGATGTAGCCCCGGTACTGAATCTTCAAATTCGACCATTTTGTGAAAACTTCCTCCGCTGTAACATTAAGCATATCGCCAATTTCAGTCCATGCGCTATCCCGCATGGGTTTTTAATGGTAGTCAGCACTTGATGCATTCCAAATGCAAGGATGGAATTCCACTTCGCCGATCAATTTAAATATATTTTCTTCACTCCAATCGTGCGTCGTCCTCTTCCTTTTGATTTTTTTGGCAGATGGTGGCGATTCAGTAATTGATGTGGTCCATTTTCTTTCAGAAAAATATGCTTTATCATAAAGAATTATAAAAAAGCGCTTTTTAGTTACTAATCTGTCAAACGAATTGACTAATATTGCCATTTCAATTTATTTCATTTTTTATATGTTAAGCTCTGTCAAAAATAACTGTTGGCAGCCCACGTTTCTACAATTATTTGTCGCTATTTGTTTCGCCAAAAATATTGCGAGAACAAACAAAATATCGAGCCAAATATTTGTAACGACGTGCTGACAAAGTGTTTACATTATGCAAAGCTTTATTCACAAACAAAGATTTTTTTAGCCAACAAACAGTCGAAAAATATTTGGTGGCTAACAAATTCGAGTGTTTACACTAGGACAAACAAAATTTTTATGATTTTGCACAAATATTAGCACAGTCTAAACGCACCTTAATAGTTGGTAACACTGATTTTTTTTAACGATATTTTTTGAAACAGAACGTCTTGATTACTAAGATTCTGTTTTTGCTTTCTTCTCTCATTTACAACAGTAAAGAATGGCAGTTTGCTTGTTTTAAGATTTTATAAAGAACAAACTAACGCTAGAGCAACACTTGCAATTGTAGAAATATAAACAAACTTACTCACAGAATTGTGGCAGTAAAGAGTATCTAGAATTTATGACATCCAGAGAAAGTCACTATTTGGTTCACTTTGTGGTAGAACCTACAAATGTGATGACAAGCAAAATGTAACAGCTTGATAGGCAAACAAAGGCATGATTTCTGATTGCTTGCACCTCAATTGCCTGGCATTAATCATGCTGACATCTGATTTTATTAGAATGGAGCCAAACATAATTATAGACGAATTAATACATCAATAACGCAGCAATTATTGCTTAAATTATGTGAAAATTGAACGCCAAGATGGCGTCATCTGCGTGACAGCGGCTATATCGCTTAAATCGCTTTCAAACAAAAATTTCATAAAACTATCTTTTTTGGCCGACGCCAATTTTAATGTTTTTTTTAATCGGTATTTTCGTTGTCAATGTTGCCATTTATCGATGACTGGCAATATGAGTTTGGTATTTTATAAGAAAACGTGACGTTGATATTGCCTCGAATTGCCATTGATAATTTCGTCTGTAATTAATGTGTCGTGTACAGACAAAAAAATTTAATAAACTTTAAAAATAGTAGAAATAAAATTGAAAATGGACAAACTGAAGATAACCAACCCCAAGCAATTTGAAAAATTAGTTTTCAGAGTTGGAAAAAAAATCCATCACTTGCCAGAGGTTTTCGAAGAGGCACTGTTCCTTCAAATTTTAGGAAACAGTGAGAAAGTATTGGGACCGCTCTAAACTCCCTTAGTCAATCAAATAGCACGACTAATGGATGGCAAAAGATAGCGTATCTAGTGCTTTACAAATTCAAGTTTGACAAAATTTCTTTTCAAAGATTTGGCGCGACTTTTAATTTAAATTAAAAAAAGATTATTACAAACAAATAGAATGTAAAACTATTGGAGGTGTTATATTTAAGCAGCTAATACTAAGACCTTGGAAGAAACTGTGGAATGGAAGTCGCTCACACAAGTCGAAATGGTGTTTTATTCGGTTGTTTTATTTCGTACCTTTAATGAAGAAACGAAGCATTAGTTTGAAATGGATAACTTTGAATTTATCACTTATTTTTCATCTGTTAACTAATGATGATTTCTGTCCAAGAAGTCTTCTTTGCACCATTTATTTTTTCTAATTTTCTTCATTACTGAAATCAGTGTTAGAAAAACCCTTTTTTTTTAAATTTCCACAATAAGACTGACGCCAGAGCAACATTTGGATATTGTGGAAATAAAACAAAAAAATTGTTCGGTAATGATACATAATCACAGAATTGTCGCATTTGTAGTGAAGATTTTCTAAAATTTATTATATCCATAGAAAGTGACTGTTTAGTTACTTTATGTGGTGGAAGAATCCTCAAAAAATGATGAGAAAAACTTTACAGCTTGACAGCTAAACAAAGACATGATTTTTGATTTCTTGTAAAATATAGCTCTACGATAAACCAGAAAACATTAAAAACGTCAAAAACAATATTCGTCGAAAATACGGCAGCCTTTGCTGCTTAAATTATTTGATAACCTCATTTATCTGACAGCTGTAGAGGCTCTGTCGCCAAAATGACTTTCAAACACCAATTTTATAAAATTTTCATTTAATAATTATTGAGTGTAAGTGATTTTCATTAAAAATTTTATATTAAGCTAGCTGTTCCAGTGAAAATAATCGTACCACAACCACTATTCCAAGCAAGTTTTTTTTTTTAATTAAAATTGAAGTTATAAGAGATTTCCTTCTGCCTATTGGACCGTATGAATCAAGACTTATTTATCTTTTAAATATTCTTAAAATTTCTTTTTGTTAAAGTCGATTACGTGAATTTTGCCTATTCCTCCTTACCCCTCCTGTTCCTCTTTTCAATAAGTATACCCTCTTGGAACTTCTAAATAAATAATTATCTCTGTTTAATTTCATTTATTTTTCTTGAATCAGTGCAGCCTTGAATGCCCGTGAAAACTTTAGTTAAACCAACCAACTCTAAATATTTAATAGAATTCGGTTTGACCGTTCGTGAGTTATAAAGTCACAACACATTTGCAATAAATTTTATACCCTTCACTACAAAAAGTGGAAAAATGGTATAACTAAGTTTGTCATTCCGTGTGTAATTTCTACAATATCCATTTCCGAACCCCATAAAGTATATATTTTCTGACTTCTTATGCATAGCGAAGTCGATTGAGCGATGTCCGTCTGTCTGTCCGTGCTAGTGTTGAAATCACAAAAAAATAAATATTGCCATCGATCAGATATAGTGTCGAAAGAGGTGCTATTGAAAATCAGCATGATCGGTCCATGTCCTTCGAAGCAGCAGGCAAACCACCACGCCTATCTCTAATTTTTTCATGTCATTTGGAACAATAAAGTAACTTCAATCAAAAAAACTAAATATATGGGGAGTTAGGGAATTAAAAAAGTAAGAAAAGAACATCAAGTAAAAAAAAATTGAAGCTCGCCCATATTTTCCGAGTTATGGGGCTCTGAAATTTAAAAATTTTTTGAAATATCAATATGGGTATCATTTTAAAGCTTTTGAAGAGATCTTTAAGGAAATACTAAAATTTTTAAAAAATGCTTAACCCATTAAGAGCCGATAGTATTTTTATGTAAAATAAATATGCAGTACCAAATTTTTTTTATTTTTAAATTCTCTGTCACCCCAATATTTGCTCTTTTGAATGGAGGTATTTCATTAAACTAGATTTACATAGATGGTGAAGAGTATATAAGCTTCGTCATAGCCAAATATAGCACTCTTACTTGTTATATATGTATATAAATTAATTTCCACCATCGATTTTGTTTTAAAAATATTATATCTCGGCCTTTAGTCTGTATGGTCCACCATAGATATATATTTTTTCAATACCCACGCAGAAAAAAAAAATGGTTGTTATATGGTCACAATAACCATGTTATGTTCTTTGTTACAATGTGTAATAGCAGAGAACCAATTATAGTTGTTTTCACCAAAACTTTATTCACGATAAAAATGTTTTTGTTAACTTTTAACAATTGTATGGTTACTGTGCACCAAAAATGCAATATGGTTGCTTTTAACTTAAAACAATTTCAACCACAATCAAAGTTTTATAACTTATTAAAAATATAATAAAATATTTAACCATAATATATTATTATTAATCAAAGTATGGTTAAAAGCAATAGAATAATGTTTGCGCTAAAAAATATTTTGTTCTAGTACTTGACAGTTTAGTAATTTTTCTGGTGGATAAAATTTGAAATTGTTTTTTATTGTTAGAGAAAGTGAAAAGAAAAATTTATGTACAAAATAAATAATTAGAAATAATATGCAAAATATGAAAACAAATAAAAAGGGAACCAAAACATTTAAAAACAGTTGAAGTAAATATATATATATATATGTATTAAAAGCATATAAATCTTTATTTTTAAGTTCGAAGCACGATTGTAAAATCATTTATTTGGGCTTATAAACTATATTTTTATATAACTGATTCCTGTAGCCTATGATCTAAACGTTATTATACGAGGGCTGCTCTATATATTTCTGGCCTAATAGTGAAAATGCGAATATTTATAATCAAAAATGGTTTTATTGTTTTTCAAAGTATTCTCCAGCATGATTTATACACTTTTGCATGCGCTCAAACCAGTTGTCGAAGCACTTTTTCCACTCCGATTGAGACACTTCTAAATCATGGTTTTTGAACACTTCTGGCGACGAAAATCGTTGACCACGCATTTTTTTCTTGATGTGCGGAAACAAGAAGAAGTCATTAGGTGCCAAGTCAGGGCTGTACGGCGGATGACCCATTAATTCGACGTTTTGGCCGGTCAAAAACGCTCTGGTTTGAGCCGATGTGTGAGAGTTCGCATTGTCATGGTGAACAATGATTCGTCTTCTCTTGTTGGTTTTTCGAATTTCTCCGATGACTTCAGGCAAACAAATTGTAGTGTACCACTCAAAAGTGACCGTCCTACGTTGGTCAAACGGAACAGTCGCCACATGACCAGTTTTGCCGAAGAAACAGGCGACCATTTGCTTCGAAGTGCTTCTTCCACGAACAACTTTCGTGACAATCTTATAAACGTCTTTTGAAGCACCGCAATCGTATTTTTGCAACATTTCTTTGCACCAATCGACACGAGCCTTTTTTGAGCGACTTTCAAATTGTGCGGGATCCAACGAGCACAAACCTTTTTTACGGCAAGGTGTTCATGCAGTATCGAATGTATGCTGGTGGAAGAAATATCCAAGGTTGTCTCTATCTCTCGGTATGTCGCATGTCGATCTGGCACAACAGCCGTTTTTGGACGACCTTTACGGAATTCGTCTTTGAGCGAGCTTCGGCCACGATTAAATTCATTATACCAATTTTTCACAGTTCTTTAGGATGGTGCTTCATCGCCATACAAAGATTTAAGTTGATCAATGCACTCTTGTCGTGATAATCCACGTCGAAAGTTGTGAAAAATGATGGCACGAATATGTTCACGAGTTAATTCCATTTTTTTTTTCTATATTAATTTGTTCAAGTCAGCCTTAAATGATGGAATAAAATCGCATTTGCAAGTGCAGCCAAAGAAGGCGTAAAAATAAATCAGGTCATTTGTGTAAATATTGAAATTTTGCTAATGTCAAACACACCTTTTTCATTTTTTTGGTTTTTTAATATTTTATATCTTAATATTATTTATAACATGTAACTTCAATCATGCAACGAAAGTAAAACCAAAATTTAAATAAGTGCCACCCCTGCCTTAAGCTAATCAAGTAGCATACACAACACTTCAGCTCTTAAACAAATTACAAAATGTGTATTAAAAACTGAATGCAAAATATTTCTAACTGACAAGTTTCGTGAAAGAGTAAGTAGAAATGTCCTTTAAATTAAATGGCTTATTATTGCCATGATTATTATCCTGACACTCTATCCACAACGGTAAAGTATAACTTCCGTTTTGAAAGGGTTCTGTTTATATTCGCAGTGTGTATGTGAGTTCTTTTTGCACAATTTGTATCATTGACTACAATTTAAGGAAATTTGCTTGCAGAAATATATATTTCCCTTTAAATACAATCTTGGAATTGTTTACTTTATTATGACGATTTTCCGTTTTTATAATTATTTCACATTGGCATTGTCCTTTTCTTGGTTGTAATTGTTTTTGTAGTACAAAAAAAAAAATCAAAGAATATTTTGCATTTTTGCAATTGATTTTATTTCTTCAATTGTTTTAGCAGTGAAAGTTAATTGCTAGAGATGACCTTTGGCTTTAGAAAAATTTCATAATATATCTTTTTATTCGTTTGCACGTGCCCTCATATTTTATTATAATTTTATGACAAAACGAATTTAAATTCAATGTTACACAAAAACAGGATCCAGAATGTCAATGAAATCTATTAACAATATTAAATATACGAGGGTTTTGAATTTAAATGGAAAGTGAATTTGAATTATTTTTGCCCAAATGCCAGCGTATGATTATTTTGAAACCCTAATTAGAAGGCGTATGATTACGATGAATAACGAAGAAAATTACTTATACGTAATACTTATTTTTAAAAAATCAATACAATTTAAAAAAAAAATTTTTTTAATCTAATTTTTAGATCGGCCAGTCAAGAGTATTTGGAAAATAAATCCCTGTCTGGTGAAGAGGAGGCTGCACCTAAAGGCTGCTGTCGCTGTTGTGCTAAATTTTGTATGCCATGTCGTCGTTTACGTTGTTCACGCTGTTGTCAGCGCAAAAAATCCTCAGCCACAGATGAGGCTGAACAGCCAGTTCTTTCTGCTACCAGTAGTGCCACCACCACACATCTAGAAATTATCGATGAAAAAGAAGCACATAAAAGTTCATGTTGGCAGAAAATCAATTGTTGTAAAAGTTGTAGGAAAAAATCCACAGACTCATCATCATCATCATTGTCTACATTTAGAAAGGAAGAAGAAATCAAAGATACATCATTCAGACCCATGGGTCCACCCAAACAAAGTAAATGTGGTTTGTGTTTAAGTAAAATTTTCTGTTGTCGTTCCGTTAATAAAATTGATCCAAAGACGGGCGATGAAACGGAAGTAAAGAAATGTTGTTTTTGTATACCCTGCCGCAAGAAGCGTGGAATGGCTCAAGGTTCTGCTATAAGTTCGGTGACTGGAGGTTCTACAGCTGCCTGGGAGGATCCCGAAAGAGGTATAACAGCCACCGATGCGGCGGTTGTAGAAGGACAAGACTTGGAAGCTAAACCGTGAGTATAAAAGTGATAGTTTTATAATAAATAATTCTAATAAAGTTTAAACATTTTTCTTTTAATAGGAGCTGTTGCAGTCGCTTTTGTAACTTTTTACTTTGTTGTCGCAAGAAAAAGGTAGCCGCTACAGATAGTCGAAGGGCCAGTATAAGAGCACCACCACCAGAGGTAAAATATTAATTTTATAAAAAATAAATTATTAAAAGATAATTTTAAACATTATCAAACAAAACTTAGGTTTTACTTGAAAAGGTACCTAAAGTACTTTTTATTATAATTTTGCAAAAGAAAGATCTATATCTTTAAAAAAGAACTGCTTTTTAATAAGTACTTTCAAAAATATTTTCAAAAGTAAAAAAGAAATTTAAAGAAAATTTACGCATTAAAATAATGTGTTTTAAAACAATCACCGCTATCGTGAACAAAATGTAAAATTTTTGTTCTCGTAAAATTTTTATTTCCCATGAAGGGAAAATTGCTATCGTGAATTTCAGGGGTGCGTTTATACCCGCTATCAATTCGTACTGAATACAAATTAGAAAGAAGAAAATATAAATATGTATTCGAAATTTTGTAAAGTTTTTTTTTTCAAGTTATAAAAAATTTAGAAATGTTAATGTTAATTGTGTTGTTGCAAGAGGAGGAAATACTTCAACAGAGAACAATTTTATTTCAAGAAAGTGTCGTGCAAGAGGCTTAAAAGCACTTGATATTACCCTAGACACAAAAGGTCCAATCAATGGACCCAAGTGAGCTGTGGCAACACGGCTGCAAGCCTAATCTACCCTTGACATTGCTACTGACCCATTTCAGTAAAATAAATTTTAAAATTTCTTCTTAAATCTATAACCAAGAGATAGATCTCTTTGTTTTGCACCTTGACGAGCATATTGTCAGTCTGGACTGCAGTAACTGATATGGAATTAAAACAATGTGTTATAGAAGTAAATATTCTAATTAAAACATATAAAAACTGGCATAATGTATGCAGTTCCCCAGCAAAATTTAAGTGAATAAATCTAAGGGAACAGTAAAAAAATTCGAGAGAAAAACTCAATCACGTTAAGGGGAATTCTTATTTACTTAAAAAATTGTTCACGTGTTTTATTCACGATTGAAATTTGGTGAAAAGGGAAAAAATTTCGTGTGAAAATATATTAATGATAGGGGTGAATATTTTATAACCATGGTACCTATGAAATAATGGTTCCTAAAAACTGCAATTTAAACAAAAAGATAAAAAAATCGATTGTTTAAAAATGAAACGAAAAATTTCTTTGAATTGAAATATCATAAAATAAACATTGAAGTATAAAAAGAGTATAAGTTTGTCATTCCGTTTATAACTTCTAAAATATCCATTTCCGACCCCATAAAGTATATATATTCTGAGTTCTTATGCATAGCGAAGTGGAATGAGCGATGTCCGTCTCTCCGTCCGTGTTAGTGTTAATATAAAGTTTGCCAAGGCAATAGATCATCTACAGAAAATTTAAATACGCCAATCGATTTGACATAGTATCGAAAAAGTTGCTATTGGAAATCAGCATGATCGGTCCATGTCCTTCGAGGCAGCAGGCAAAACACCATGCCTACCTCTATTTTTTTTATGTCGTTTAGAACAATAAAGTAAATTCAATCAAAAAATAAATATATGGGACGATAGAGAATTAAAAAATAAGAAAAAACAAAAAATTAAAAAATTGGCGCTCGCCCATATTTTCCGAGTTACGGGGCTCTGAAATTTTAAAATTTTTTAAAATATCAATATGGGTATCATTTTAAAGCTTTTGAAGAGATCTTTAAGGAGATACTAAAATTTTTAAAAAAGGAAATGCTAAATTTTTTTAAAAAGGTAGTACTTATTTTTTTGGAAATTTTTTAATTCTTTGTCACCTCAATATTTGCTTTTTCGGTTGGATTTACTTAACTAAACTAGGTTTACATGGATGGTGAAGGATATATAAGATTCGGCATAGCCGAATATAGTACTCTTACTTGCTTTAAATTTTTTTAAAACACTTTTTAAGATAAATTTCTAAAAAAAATAATTTTTTTAATAACTTCTTTTATAATGAAGTGCATTTCACGAGATAATTCCAATATATAAAAATTGCTTATTCAAGAAAAAATTTTACATAAAAGATAAAATTTATTAATTGTGTTTTTATTGCAATAAATTCACATTTAAGAAACAGGCGCCTCATAAAAAATATACTTTAATTAATAGAGCTTTTTTCGATGTTCTTCTAAACGGTAAACCCGTTAATATATAAAGGTCTTTTCCAAAAAATAAATTTTTAAAACCTGAACTTAAAAAAATTTACAAAAAGTTGATATCTCCAAAAAGTACTTTTTATAAAAAATATATTTCTTTTTTTTGTAATAATAAAATATAACAAAAAAAAAACAATGCTTGTTATAATAAACACAATAATAATTGTGTAAAATAATAAAAAAATAAAAAAAAAAATATTTTCCTCTTCAAAAAGGAACTTTAAAAAAAGTACCTTTTTCAAAATATGGAGTTTTTTTTTAAAGAGATACCAAGTAATTATAAAAAACAAACAAAAAAATTTAATTTAGAAATTTAATAAATAAAAACAATATTTTTGAAAGAATACTTTCTGAAGAAAAAAAATGGTTTATACACAGAAGGAGAACCATTATTTTAAAATTAAAAAAAAAAATTCCATCTTTTTTAATTCTTAATACACAAAAATTCCTTTTAAGACAAATGAATAATATTAAGTCCACTTACATTTTAATATCTAAATTTATTAGGACAGAAAAATGTTTTTAAATATTTTTGTCTTTAATTTTTAAAGAAAACAGGAAAAAGTACTTGCAGAATGTAACGCAGCATTTTCCTCACCAAAATTCTTTTCATGTATCTAACCTATCTACATTGTAAACGTTCCTCAAACAAAATTTGATTTAGTACTTTGTCATCAGCAAAAAAAAAGTACATTTCGCCAAAAAGTACTTTTCGAAAAATTTTTTAATGTATTTTATTTATTAAAATTTTTTATTGTCTAAAGTAATATTTTTTCATATTTTAATTTATTTAATAAGCACAAGGTCTTAATCTTTTATTTATTTTTTTGTTGTTGTTGTTTTATTTTATGTTTAAATAAATACTTGTTTTTCCTGATGATGCTACACAAAGGAGTAGCGAAATATTGAAATAATAAAATAAAAGATAAAGACCTTGTGCTTCTTAAATAAATTAAAATATAATTATTTAAAAGGTCAAATAAAAAACTGTAGTAATATGTCTTTCCTGTTGTTGTCTTCAGAGTACAAAAAAAATTAAATAACTAAAAGTGAGCATCTTATTTCTAAGCAAAAAAAAAAAAAGGAAAAAAAAAAGAAAATCATTCTCTGATTTCAGAACTAAATTGTGTTTTGACATACGACTGTAGGAAAATATTTATGTTTAATGAACCGTTTACTGATGGTTTTTAATACAACTATTGAAAAAAATTTAATTATATAATTTCAGGACAATCGTCGTAAGTTACACGCTGATTTAATTGAATACACATCAAAAATGAAAGGCGCTATACCGGTGCTACCACTATGGTTAGCTTGGTTCTGTGCTATATGTAATGCTGTGGTACCGGGACTAGGTAGGTTTAAAATTGTATTATACTACAATAAAAAAAATATTATTTGCTGTATATTTTTCTAATCCAATTAAGGAACTTTACTGTCTGGCTTATTTTGTCTTTGCGTGGGAATACCACGTTTTTCACAATACGACAGTGCTAAGGCCCGGCTTGGATCATTTATTATAAATACCATTGTGGCTGTATCGCAATTATTTTGTGTTCTATTCTGTTTTGTTGGCTGGGGTTGGTCCATATGGTGGGGCACTATAATGCTAAAGTGTGCAAGTAAGTAAAAGTTATATTTTTTATTTGAATTTTAATGAATTAAATATTTTTTTGTTTTATTTTAAAGGAAAACTACACAAAATACGTAGAGTAGAACGTTTAGAAATTGAGGAGGAAAAGAGACAACAAGCTGCTGCTGAAGCAGCTGCTGCAGCAACCACTAAAACAACAGCACAACCACCACCACAAACACAATCACAACCTTCCAACGAACCTGAATCATCAAAATCTTAAGTAATGTACCAAAAATTAACTTCCATTTTAAGAACAGACAGCAAAACTCCGCATAAATTAAAAAAATTTGTTAAATTCCAAAAATAATTGAAAAAAATGTCTACCAAAATCAAAAATTAAAAAAAAAAAATAATTAAACACTTAAAACTTCCAAACCAATTGAGCAAGAAAAAATTAATAAAATGTCTACCAGAATAGAAATTTGTTTTCCCTTTTAAGCTAAAACAAGTTTTCCATTAGCAAATTAATAAATAACTTTTTTAAACAATTTATTATGTTGTTTAATTTTTTTTAATGAAACAAAAAGTATTTTCTAAAACGACCATTATTTTTATAAAAAAAAAAAAAAAAAAAAATAAATTCAAAATAAATTTGTATATAAGAAATAGTATAATAAATAAAATAAAAACTAAAACAAAGTGCACTTATTTTTAAGCTTTAAGCAAAACCACTAAATTTATTGTCAACGGTTAAAAATGAAATAATTTATAAATTATTATAGTAACAATTTAAATAAATAAAATATAGATTTATTTATTAAATAAAAACCAAAAACATTAAATGACCATGTTAATTATAAAGTCTTTTTAATTTATTTAATGCAAAAATATACGTCCAGTTTGTGACAAAATGCTAATTTTATTTGAGCAAATTGCTGAAGATTTTCATTTCCAGATAAAGGCGAATTAAATACTAGGTGGCCGCACGGCTATAAAAACGAAAACCTAATGTAATTTTGTTGTTGAAGAGCACCACGTTGATGTCAAAAATAGCTCACTAAACAAGAGAAAGCCGAATTTAGTTTATGCGTTTATCATCATTTGGTGCTTTAAATAAAGTTGATTTCTTTCTCCTACATGTACAGTAATACCTCATATTTCGTTTTTTGTTTTTAAAATTTCATTTTATAAAGTTTAAAATTTTTAAATTATTTGAAAAAAAAATTTTTTTAAATTATTTCACAATTTTGACAACAACGTCGAACATAAACAAGAATCAACTGAGCTATTAAGACCACCAGTTTTACCACATGTTATGTTTTTCAGTTCTCTTTATTTCCAGTGAGTTTCATCGCAAACCTCATAGATGAAATTCTTAATCCCAAAGGAATTTGTACATTGCTCACTACTGTAGTTGTTTGTGTTATTTCAAATAACACATAAACAATAAATTGTACATAAAGCAAGTGTAAAAACCTCCCCTCAAAATTTATGCCCTCTCATTTTGGTTACTTCGCTTGCTACACTACACCTCTTGCCAACAAACAAAAATTTCATTTAATTTTCGTCGTGTAAGTTGAAAACTATTGGGCAACATTGATTATTTCATGTGGAAAATTTGACATTTAAAATGTGGTATCTATCTCGCGATTTAAGGGGGGTTTAGACGGTACGACTTTACGTACGTAAAATCCAAGAGAAAATATTATCAAATTCCATCCGTATTTTAAAACTGAGAGTAAAAATCTTACGACAGATAATTTTTGCGTTTACACAATTGGTATGAGTAAATCACACCAAAACTAAAATAGCTGTTTGCAGAAAAATACATCCCTGTCTTGTACTTGTCTTTTGAAAATTTCCAAAAAACAAAGAGAGCCATACGACTGTCAAATTTTCATCCGTATTTTCTCTCATTTTGTGCAGATTCATTACTTATTTAGTTTAGACGATCCCACTGGTACTATTCTGCACAAAAATTTGACATGTCGTAAGACTTCTGTGATCATGTAAACCGCCCTTTAGTACTACATTGTTTTAAAAATTGAAGCAAAAGAAAGTGATTAGCTGTTGCTTGAAAAATTCCGCATAAAATAATGCCTACTTGCTTTATTTCACAGCTTTAATAAATTGTTGCCAGAAACATTTCTGCAATATTTTTTCATGACTTTTTTATAAAAATTTTTTATGTATGTAGTTTGACAGCATTCCGCATGTAAAACAGAACAGAGTACCAGGCTTTAGACTTAGTATATGCTGCTTGCTGTTTGAAGCTGCCAGACTTACCGATGTCTATTTGCCGTTTCCAGTCGTAAACGCAAAATTAAAGCGATATGTGTTTGCTAGATTTAATTTTTAACAGTTTAATACTAAAAAACCTTCTGCCTGTCTGTTTCTCCCTAAAAAAGACGAGAGAGAGAAGAATGCCACTGCAATCTTCAGAGATATTTTAGCAACAAATTTTTTTTAGATTGTCAAATTTGGAAAAAGGGTATAACTAAATTTGTCATTCCGTGTGTAATTTCTACAATGTCCTTTTCCGATCCCACAAAGTATATATATATTCTGAGTTCTTATACATAGAGAAGTCGAGTAAGCGATGTCCGTCTGTCTGTCCGTGTTAGTGTTGCAATAAAAAAAATAAGTATGTCAATCGATCAGATATAGTGTCAAAAGAGGTGCTATTGGAAATCAGCATGATCTGATCGGTCCATGTCCTTCTAGGCAGCAGGCAGATCACCACGCCTCTAATTCTTTCATGTCATTTGGAACAATAAGGTAACTCCAATCAAAAAAATAAATATATGGGGTGATAGAGAATTAAAAAATAAGAAGAAAAACTATAAAGTGAAAAAATTGTCACTCGCCCATATTTTCCGAGTTACGGGGCTCTGAAATAAAAATTTTTTTAAAACATTAATATGGATATAACTTAAAAGCTTTTGATGAAATCTTTAAGGAAATAATTTTTAAAAATGCTTAACTCATTAAGAGCCGAAGATATTTTTATGAAAAATTATGAATATGTAGTACTTAATTTTTTCTTACTTTTTAATTCTCATTCACCCCAATATTTACTTTTTTGATTAGTGTTACCTCACTAAACTACATTTACATAGATGATGAAGGGTATATAAAGTTCAACATAGCTGAATATAGCACACTCTAACCTGGAACTATTTTGGGCGCCGACTCATTCGGGCATACATAGACGCGGATGAACTCGCCAGATCTGGAGCTCGGCTGAGAGACCGGGAGATAGATCCACTGTTGCGAATCCCGTTAAGTTTGCTGTAGGGCTTTATTTCAGCAGCAACTCTTTAGGGCTGCGCAGACCAGATGGTCTGAAGAGGTCACCTGCATGGTTTCGAGGATATTATGGCCTCAGTATGATAGTAGGAGATCTGCAAATCTGCTGAAGTT
The DNA here is from genome assembly GCA_916610165.2 of Gymnosoma rotundatum. Classification (NCBI taxonomy): domain Eukaryota; kingdom Metazoa; phylum Arthropoda; class Insecta; order Diptera; family Tachinidae; genus Gymnosoma; species Gymnosoma rotundatum. The sequence goes on from OU744339.1 coordinate 10,266,768, forward strand.
TCCTCGAGGGCAGTTGGGCATACTGGTGACTGTGCTGACAGGGCACTGTGTTATTTATACCCATGCTAGGAAACTGAATCTTCCGCACATAGACTGCTATAGGAGTTGTTGGGATGAGGAACAGGAGAAAAATGTGGATCATTTGCTCTGCTATTGTCCAGCTCTGTTTGGGAACAGAGTGGCCATTTTCCAAGACTGCAAGGTCTTGCAGACATATCGGTTTGTGATGTTGCTAGGATAAACTCGTTTATCCGGTCCTCGGGGTGGTTTTGGGATGGATCTTGATGGTAACGTAGGGACCTGAATTGATCCTTACATATCCCTTTCCAGGTAACACAACGGGAGCTTAAAGGACGCAAGTGAGTGGGTTTCCTCATGTCAGCAGCCTGTGAAACCTAACCTAAGAGTCGACTATAGCTATGAATATGGGAAAATTTTTTTTATTGATTTTAAGCAGACCAGGCGGCTGCTCGGACTGGACAGGGAATCAATAAGTATCACGGTCTCGGTACTTACTAGTCACTGTCTCGGCAGGCATGCTAGAAGACTCGGTCTGCCCTTAAATGATTTCTGTCACAGCTGTGGCTCGGAGGATGAGGAAGAGACCGTACTGTACCGTGCGTGTGCCACTGCCCATCCCTGGCTCGAAGAAGATTAAGAATTCTGGGCTCTCCTTTCTTCGGAACTCTTACGGAGCTATCATCTCACTCTATTGGGGACATAGCGAAGTTCATCCGGGAATCTGCATGGTTCTCAACTGGGTAAAGAGAGTCGCGCCGTCTTCCTTGTGGTATCACAACGGGCCATTCGATTGTGCTTCGTCTTGAGAGGCTGCTACTCCTAACTAAATATTTAATTGATTTAAAAAAAAAACACACCACACATATTTTGTTTTTATTATCGCTTGATAAATATAATTTCTGGTTTATTGCAGTTTTTTTTTTGTTTGATAATTTTTATTGTTTTAATAAATACGAAATAATTTGTTCTTTAATGTATTTTTTTGTTTTTTTATTAAGCTTTTTTTAGAAACGCTAAAAATTAAATTGTTTTTCATTTTTTTTTTTTTTTGTGTTTAAGGAAGAGTAACCAAAATAATAAAATTATTAAAAAGAAATAATATACAATAGAAATTATTTGTTAATAAATTACAATTAATAACACATAAAAAGGGGAATTCATTTTTAAAACAAAAATCTAAATTAAATTAAAACTAAAACTAAAATATACACAACATAACTTTATAAATGTAAATGAAATAAAATTAAATAATAAAAATTAAGGTACCAAATAAAATTAGTTAAATAAATTAAACTTTATACAAACACGAATTATAATTATGATCACGATCACACTTAGTTAAATGTATAAATTTTTTATTTATTTTTTTTTTTTTAATTTAAATATAACTAAAACTTAAACTTTAATATAGAGATATACAGCCTTATTAAGAGGGTTGGGGGCGTTTTTGTTTTTTCTCAAAATTAGTTTTAATTTGTTTAACAATGGAATTGAGATAAAACAAGGCTGACTTTAAGCTTTTTTTACAAAACATAAAATATTTGGTGAAAAGCCAATGAGGTGCGATTCAATATGTCTTGTCACCCAGGAATTTTTTTAACTTGTTTCGAAACTGTGATTCTTTAGTATCATCTTAATAACGAGTACTGGTGATATCCTATGCTTTTCCGTGGATTTTAAATATAAATAAAAATTATTTATTATAATTTTGGATAATTTATCAAAATTTTATATTTTAAAACTTTTAAATTAATAATTGTTTTCATGTAAAACCATATATTAAAAAATCTTCGGAATGTTTGTAAATTTTGAGTGCAGATTTTCTCATTCTGCCGTCGAACTTCATACTTTAAAAGCTTAAGAGAGCAAAAACTGGTTTGTACACACGTTAAAAACAAGTTACAATAGGAAAACATAATTGCCGTATTCACAAGCTCTGCTAAGGTGTAGGTAGTATTGCATACTACCTTTTGTTTACTTCTTTGTGAACAGCCATTGTATCAGTGTGCCATTGTACATTGTACTTCATACGTCAAAAAGTAAATAAGAAGAAGAAAAGTGCTATTCATCATTTGTTATTTATAAGCCAAATGGGGGAGAAAACAGAAAAAAGTAAATTAATAAATTTTTTGTGTGAGGATGAAATTCAAGACATTTTTAGGATGAACCTAATGTACTTGCTCTCCAGTCGCAGAATTATACATTTAGGGCTACCAAAATCATCATTATGGCATAATCGGGTTTTAAGATATTTTGATGAAAACAGATTTCTTCATATGATACGACTACGGCCAGAGGAATTTGCCTATATATTCAACCTTATAAAAAATGACGATGTTTTTCACACAATTGGCGAAAGGCTCCAACTACGCATTGACTTGCAGCTTAAAATTGTACTTTACTGCTTGGGATCTTCAGGAAATGGTGCTTGTGTTCGTAAGGTAGCATCTCTTTTTGGTATAGGTGATGGCGGTACCATACAAAATATTAGAAATCGAGTTATTAAATCAATATTAAATCTTAAAGAACAGTTTTTATATTGGCAACTTTCAACTTCAACTTTCTAATAAATCAGTCAAATCAATAAATTAAATAAATAAAACTAATAAAAATATCTTTTAATTCAATTTAATTTAATATAATTCACACATGAACACAAAAATAATAACTCATTTAAACATAAAACATTTAAACAAATACAACGTTTGAAAAACATATGAAAAAAAGTACTAAGTGTTGTATCGCATGTTTGCATGAAAATTACCAACAACACAGCTAGCACCGTTGTATTTTGTTAGCACTTAGCACGTACTAGGAGGCTTGTGAATAGGGCAATTTTTTCTGGCAATAAAAATTTTCGAGTGTATTTCAAAATTATGGAATAAACAAATAATTTTAAAATTCTAAAATGTAATAGGAAAAATCTGAAATACAATTACAATGTCTAAATTCAATGAGAAATTTTTTTTGTCATCTTCCGGACAAGTTCTATGAAGTGTTGTGCAACATTTTTCGTTTCATTTCGTTCTCTTTTTTTTAAATTTTGTTTGAAATGTCTTCTGCTTTACTGTTTAATTTTGAGTTTAGTAAATCCATGCATAAATTTTTGCACAACAACAACAAAAAAATACAGAACTGATATAAAAAAATTATAATAATAATTCTTCGAAAGGTAAAATTAAGACTATAACTAATTAATTACAAAGTCCAAAGGATGTTGCTTTTTGGCAGACTAAAGAAAAAATTTATATAGAAAATTTGACCTCAAATTGAATTTGCGGTTAAATTATGTGTAATAGAAAAACATATTACAAGAGATTATTTTGTCTGAAAAATTTGAATGGAAATCAGAAAATTCAGTTTTTTTAGTTTTTTTTTTTCAAAAATTTTTTCAGACAAAACCAATAGAGAAAGAAGCAGTACATAAGTTTGGTAGATTATTACCAAAAATATATATATATTTTTTTTTAATATTTAATTAGGAACCAGTACACGAGTCTTACAAATCATGAAAAGATTATTTAATTATTACACAACTATTTGAAAGATGTTCTTAAAGAATCTGAACAGTAACAAGTTTTCAAAATTTTTCTGTTCATTTACAAAAAAAAAAAAAAAAAATAATAATAATAAAAAAATAAAATAAAAATAAAATAAAAAAAATATTCAAAGTTATTTAAATATAAAACAATTCAAAAGTGAGTATCTATTGAGCGCACAATAATACAATCAAAATCATAAATAAAAAAAATGGCACAAAAAATATTTTTAATTTTACAGGAATTGAAAAATACGTTTTTTTTTTAATTATTTTATGTTTAAAATATCTAAGTAAATGTTTTTCGTTTTGTTCCAGACTTAAATAGCTAACGGACGTATGTTTTCAAATTTATGTGTTTGAATTATTTTTATAACATTTTTTTTTCAAGATTTATTTTGGTTTTCGAAACTGTTTTACCGAAAAATATTTGTTTTTTGACTTTTGTTTTAAATAGAATTTTATGTTCAAAATAGTTTGTTTCTTCTTTAATATTAAAGGTTTTATTTGTTTAAGGTTTAAAATATTGTTGTATGTTTTTTTTATTTAATCAAATCCAGTTTTTTTATTATTATTATTTAATTGTGTAGTGATTCATTTTTATGTTTTTGTTTTTCTTGGTTGAGTCATAAATAATTGTCATTTCCTTTAAATGATTTGTTTCTTTCAAATGTATTTTTGATTAAATCTATATATTTAAGTATATATTTTATAAAATATATAAAGCTAGACACATAAAGATTTTCATTTCGTTTTGAAATCTGTAAACATTTTTGTTTGCACACTTAGTTTTGTTAAAAAAAAAGACAGAAACTCAAAATTAGTTTTACTTCTCACTATTTGAACGCCATTTTTCTTATCTTAATTTTTTAAAAATATATATAAATTAATGCGGCTGCTGTCAGTTGTTTGGTTTTACACACAGTTATGGAAGTCTCTTGAATTCCGTTTGGATGTTGGTGAAGGTTTTTTTTTTGTAGTTTTAAGGATTAATTCGATTTATTTGCTTCTTAAGAAATGACACATTTTTCATTATTGCCACTTATATTTACTTGTTCCAAATTGCGGGCAATCTCATGATCATCCTCGATACTATAAAATAAAAACAAATTTTTGTATTTAAATTAAAAAAAAATTTTTGGTTAATTAAAAAAATCATTAAAACTCATTAAAATACGTAAATACTTTAAAAGTATTATTATATATATATATATATATATATATATATATATATATATATATATATATTATTTATTTTACAAGCAATAGGGTTTATTTTTTATTTATATATGTTTTCAATATTTCGCTACTCTTTTGTGTAGCATTATCAGGAAAAACAAATACAGTGAAACCAGTCAAAACCGAACACCTCTAATAACCAGTCAAGTTTTGTAGAACCAACATGGTCATCAGTTTTTTCGTATAAATTACCTAACGCGGGCACCAAATTAAAAAAAATTTGTTCAAAATATCTCTTATAACCGAACAGAACACGGCAACATGGGTTGTGCTTTGATTGGTTCACTAAGGCTAGATTTAAAAATATTCCAATTTCTGGTACTATTTTAAAAGCTAAGACAAGTAAAATAGCAGCGCAACTGAATATCTCTGATTTTTCTGCATCAAATGGATGGTTAGAAAGAAGGAGCAAAAGGAATAACGTTACTTTCAAATGCAGCTGCAAAACAGGTAGATGTGCAGCAGTTCATAACCAAATTGCCATCCATATTGCGTGGGTACAAGCCGGAGGATATTTATAATGCTGATGAAAGTGGGCTTTTCTTCTGCGCTTCACCTGATAGAACTCTTGCTCTAAAATCCGAAAAACTAACAATTTTATTTTGTGTTAACCTAATTGGAGAGAAAGCAGCTCTCCCTTAAGTATTAAAAAATCTTCGTGTTAAAGATCTTTCACTAAACTGGAAATTAACCAAAAGGGCATGAATGACTCGAGACATCATTAAAAAAAAAAAAAAATAAAGAAAGCATCTACACTGAAGATGACTGTATTCAAATAACACGTCTAAGCTCAGTTTTGTAGATAAGTGACTCTAAAAACTCTGAAGACGTAGAACATGAAACAAAACCCGACTCCATAAATTCTTATGATGAAGCATTGAGATCGAAAGTCATTTTAAAACCAAAAAGCTAAAGTTGAAACAATTTAAGTTAAAGCAATCTACTCCTATTTTTTCAACCATATTAAACTAACACACACAACCACATTAAACTAACAAGCAATGAAATGTAGCATTTAAAAATAAAATACAAAATAAAATAAGCGGACACCTTTAATAACCGGACAGAAATACAGCGACCGTGAGTGTCCGGCTATGACAGGTTTCACTGTATTAATTTTATATATTTTTTTTCCTCATTTAATTTTCATGCTTTATCATCCGCTTATTAAAACAAATTCTACTGAGTCTTTTTCTCAATATATTTAAGAAAATGTTACAAAGTAATTTATACTACAAATAGGTAATTTCTTGTCAAAAACGAAATAAAAAGTTTTTTTTTAAGACTAAGTCTTACGTGGAAGTTGTGGTTAATTTTGGACCTATTATAACAGAAAACACCTCTAGACTGTAAGATTCGGATGTCTTCATGAAGAGGGCAATCAATTTTTATTGATTATTTTGTTTAAATCCGGACCGGCACATATCTGATACTTCGCTTCAAATAGCAGACTTTTCATAATCTGTTAACGCTATGAAAAGCGTTGCACAATACATTTAAATTAGGATAAGAGTTTGATTATGCTTCCCGAGCAATGTTCCCCTTAGGAAACTAGGGCTTCTAAATATGTTCAATAAACATATATCTCGGATAGAAAAAGTGAGATTGACACAAAAAGCTACGATTGATATTATACCCTGTTCAAACATTCGTTTTAATTGTGCAATAAAGGAATTTACGCAATTAAGGCCCTAACTGAACTCAATTTACTAAATAAGAAATAAATTAATAAATTTATCAATTAGTACTTAATTGAGAAATTAATTGATTAAGTTTCCTCATACAACCCTTGTGAAGTGTGTTCAGTAAGAGAAAATTTTATACAATGACAAAACTAAATGTCATAAAAATGAAAAATAAAATATTTTCAAATTAAACGAAATGAAAAATTTTTGAAAATTTAATGGAGATTCAAAGCTACCGTGCAGTCAGAACTTGATCGTACTGACTGCAAGAGTTTCATATTTCAAATAAAAACAAGCAAACTTTCTGTTAAAGCCGAACTTCTCTTCATTCATCCAAATTTACAAACACAAATTTCTAATGTAAAAATTAGGTCTGTACAATAAATTTCCGGCAGAAAGTAGCAACGATATTGTAAAATAAAAATTTACAACATTACTATTCCAAATAAAAAAAGGAATAAACGCATTTTTGAAAAAAATAGCAAAGTAAAGGCGAACTGACGATAATCATCGATTGTGAGCACCTTTTTTTAAAATATTTTGCCAAAATTTTTCCGTAAATATTTTCGTGGGAAGTGCTAATAAACACTTTCTATTTAAATTTTGTAAAATAACAAGAATCAGCTGTTCTGTTCTTGCCGGTAACAAAAGTAGTAACAATCTTATTAACATTCACTTCTGATACTCTTTTTTACTTTTTCGCTGCTTCTTTTTAAGTACTGAAGTAAACACTTTCCAATAACAAGTAGTAACAACTTCTTGTTATTGAACAGAACTATATTCTACTGCCAAATTTTAATTGAGTAAATTAAGTTGGATATGTGTGAACACCAAAATTAATTACTCAATTTAAATTCTAATTGTCTAAATTAAAGCGTATGTATGAACAATTTTTTGACACCCAATAGAGCAAGTGTCCCTTTACCGGCAGCCACTTTGCAGCAAAACATTTTTTTAAACATTTTTGGAAAAAAATTAGGGTTTTAAAAATTAGTAAAGATTGGGGTTTAAAAAAATTAGATAATGTGTTATTAAAAATTCAAATGCGAATACTTTGTTATATTCTTCGCAAAGTTTTTATAAATTAAAATCAAATATAGGAATGCCAAAAAAAAACTGATTTAAAATAATAAAAAAAAACTTACGCTTGTTCCTCGTTGTGTAAACACTGCACCAATTCATTACGTTTGTCAACAATTGCCACCAACTTTTCCAAAAGCACACTTTCTTTTTCACGCTGAGCTTCTGTTTTGCGCCAATCTTCCACAGATTGGGCAGCACGTAGCTCCTCTTTAAGCAAATTATACTTATGTTCCAATTCACATTCTTTTTCACTATAAAATGCAGCATTAAACAAATCCATTAAAAAAATAAATTTAATTTAAAAAAATTAATAAAACTTACTGTAAATTCAATTGCATTTGACGGCGTATTAAAGCGTTCTTTTTATTAACCAAAGTAAACCATTGAGATAATAATTGCTCCTCCGTTTCTTCGGTAACTTAATAAATTAAAAAGAAAAATTTATATAAATTAGCTTTTATTTTGTTTTTGTTTATTTAAAATGTTATTATAAAATAACAAGTTATTTATAAATTTTTCAACAACTAAAGCATTTTTAACGCATGTTAGAATAACATTTATATGATGAGATTAGTGGTTTTTATTTACTGAAGTATTTTTTAAAACAATTATAAAAATGTAAAAACGAAGTTAATTTACACATATTGAAATGATTTTAATGAGTTGATTTAAACGAAATAATTACAAGGTGTACAATTTTACTTCCGCCATTTTCCCATAGAGGAATTTAATACTAAGAACCAGTAAAAGAAACGATAAAGAGTCTGCAGACAACACAGAATAAGTATTTTTTCCGTTAAGGCTTCTTTACAAAATTATTCTCGATTTAAAACAACAATCAATAAATCTTTTAAAAAACCCGACTTCAAAACAGATTTAGCTATCTGTTTATAACGGTTCAAAGGTTTGTCTACATACATACATCAACTATTGGGACACCCTTTAATTTCAAAATAAAAATTTTTTACTTGTTATAGCAATACAAGTTCTTTTTAAATTAAAACCGTCTGTGTAAAACTGTTAAACGGTTCGGCCATGTACATCAAATTATATCAACTATTGTAACACCCTTTAATTTATAATTTTAAATATTTATACTTCTTATAATACCAGACAAAGTACTAAACATTGTGGTTAATTCTCAAGTGTTTGTATATAACGTTTCAAAAAGGTTAAATTATATCAATTATGGGAACACCCTTTAATTTCTAAATTCAAATTGCATTCTTGTTGGCATAGCGAACTAAGCAATACAGATTTCTTGTAAATTTCAACCGCCTTTCTACAACTGTTCAAAAGTACGGCTATACACCTCAAATTAAATTAACTATTGGGGAACCCTTTAATATATAATTTTGTTATTATAAGGGTAGTACTAATCGGCATTTTGTCCAATTTTGCAGTTTGCCTATAACGGTTCAAAAGATAGGCCCATGTAGGTCAATTTGCGTCACCTATGGGGACACCCTTTAATTTTTAAATTTATTTTTGTATTACTTTTTGCTATTTAGAGCTATAGTGATATGCAGTTTTATTTTAAAGCGGAGCCCTTTACACTTAATAGATATGTATGTCGTATGGGGGTCACCCTTTAATTTTTAAAAGTATAAACTATTTATAACGGGACCAATATTTTAAATAAAAAATTTTTTTTTAATCGGTTCAGAAATTACTGAGTTCTGCGGACACATATATAGGGTCTGCAATCTAACGTTTTGTTTTCCAACTGGTGCTTATTTCGTGAATGGTAACACTTGGCTTATGTCTGATTTGACAGATAATTAGTTTTATCCTTCCGCTGAACGCTTGAACAACGCTGGGAAATATTGCACCATTACTTTGAAAATCATAGTAATATTGCAGAATGTGTGCAAAAATTGCGTACGGATTTTGGAAGAAGAAAAGCACCGTCAGCTCCGTATGTTCGTTATCTTGTGAAAAAAGTGAAAGAAACTGGCATCCTCATCGATAAACCAAAGCGTGAAAAGCCATAAACATCAATTCACCGTCGTTCTCAACAAACAATTGAACATTTCGGAGACATCATCGAGACGAATATTGCAATAAGACATTGGTATGACGCCATACAAAGTCAAATTGGTTCAGGAGTTGGAGCCAACTGGCCATCTAAAAAAAAAAAAGTTATTTGCTGGACCCATTATAACAAAGCAACATTCAGACAAACTGATAACCCCCTTATTTTGAAGTCAGTTAAAAATCTATATTTCCGTTATTACCATTAGGTTTCTTTTTGCTTAACTAAAACCAAAATCCACGTGGGTATGAATGTTCCTTTGATTTTGAATGCTTACGGTAAGGAAGCATGAGAGTCAGTTTTGGCATTGTAACCGGATTGAGTCTGTCAAGGAGGAATTCAAAGCAAGCACAAAAATAATATGCACTAAATACTAATTTATAGTTGCTGTATACAAATCTCATGGATTCATGACAGGCACCATTTAAATGGGAGCACTTGAGTAGAATAGAATGTTGGACCCTTTGAATTTTATGTTTATGAAAGCATAAAAAGTTTCAGTACTGTGTTGCTAAGAAGCACTGAAATATTCCGGCGGTGATTGACACCTTCAATCGTATTGAATTTTCATGGTTTAAAAATAGCGATGCGCATTTCAACTTCTTTGAAGCAATAATTATTTATATAATTCTTAAAAAAATAAAAATCGACTTTTACATAGACAGACAGGCAGAGGGTCATCGAATAAAATTTTAAATGGAGCAAATCCTTTACTTTTTTAATTAGCGGATATAGTAACACATATTCTGTACTTGAATTAACGCTACCTATAGGTATTTGCTTTAATTTTGTGTTCGATGTTTATAACATTTTTTTTTATTCAAAGCTATACCCATTATGCACTTGATGAAAATTCGTAATTCATGTCCCTTGTACTTGCAACGGGTCCGTCATCTAACGTTTTTTTTTTCAACTAGTGCTTATTTCGTGAATAGTAACGCTTAGCTCATGTCTGATTTGACAGATAATTAGTTTTATCCTTCCGCTGAACGAATATGGTTGTGTATACGCTTGAACAACGCTGGAAAATATTAAGACATTAAAATGCCGATTTTGCAAAAAAAAAAAAAAATACTAATAATAATAATCTTTTCAGATAAAGCCCATTTTGATCTTGGTGGGTATGTTAACCAGCAAAATTTGGGCACAGAAAACCCGCACACATACATTGAAAAGCCGGTGCACCCAAAACGAGTAACAGTTTGGTGCGGATTAGTCTAGAGGCATAATTGGGCCATTTTTCTTCGAAAATGAAAGGAGTGGCTGTTACAGTCAATGGCGATCATTATCGGGCCATGTTGAACGAATTTTTGTTCACAAAAATTATAGAAGGTGATATTGGCAGCATTTGGTTTCAACAGGGCGGCGCTACGTGCCACACAGCAGAAGCTACAATGTCTTTTTTATAGCATTTTCAAAAAAAAACTTATTTGGCGGACCCTATACTTTAAGGTTATGTTTGTTATAGGGGGGACAGACAAAGGATTTATAAAATATCTTAACGAATCTGTAATCATAAACTTTCAAAATATTAATCAACATCAGCTTAGAAAATAAGGAGGAGTAAGTTCTAAAGTAAGAAATATAAAAAATGTTTATAAATATCATTTTATTCATTTTTTGAAGCCGTTTAAAAACCAGCTGCATATACATATATGATAACATGATTTTGTAGCTTAACAATGCTCAATTCCATGTTATGGAATTTTTGGAGCGTGGAAATTCAAATTTTTGCACTAACTACTGTGTAATTTGGTCTGACATAAAAAAAACGAGAATTTAAATTCATGTCTAGTTTTCCTTGAAAGTTGAACACCTCTTTTTTGCTTGCGATTTTCAATACTTTAAATTAAAGATAAAAATTTCAGAAAAGCGGAGATAAGTAAAGATGTACACCCAATAATAAAAAAGTTATGTTATGTTATGGTTTGATTGTTTTGTTTTAAGGCACTACTAAAGGCTGCAGCAAAAAGCTGAAAATTTCTTTGTTTTTTATATAACAGAATTATTTTATTGTTTTGAGATTAGTGCAGGCTTTGAACTTGCAGGATTTAGGTTTGCTTCTGGTTTTATATTTATTGATTTTTTTTATTTGTTTTTTTTTTTTTTAAGTTAAGTTTACTAAAATAAAAGCAAAGCAGCACTGAATAAAAATGTTGTAAGCGATTATAAAACATTTACCGCCACCACATTTGCTTCTACTTCTTGATCTTCTATGTGTTGTGGTACGTCTTCTATGACGTATTCTGAGTACCTGCTCTTCTTCATCACTACATATTTTGAAATTATCACAAGAGGAATGATTGGACGAAGCTGAGGATAATACACTATAAGGTTGTGTTGAGGTAGTTGTTATCATTGATGTATTATTATGATTATTTCTATTATTTTTATTGTTATTATAATTATTATTAATATTTTTACAATTGCTATTATTTTGTTGTACAATATGATTTGTTGTATTTGATGGTATATTTTCATGGTGTTGCAATTCAACAACACATGATTGTGAACGTTGTCTTTTAACATGTGGATGCTGACGTTTACGCAAACGTCTGTTATTACACTGCTGAGGAGGCTGATGGTGATGATGATGACGATGTTGATTATCACCATCATCATCATCGTCACCGTCACTTGAAATTGAGGATGAAGAGGAATTTGTTGATGAATCTGTACTACCCGTAGGGGTAAGCGACAATTCGCCATTATCTATATCTAACAATTTAATGCGTATTGTTTCACCACCACCAATACTATTACGTATTAATCTAATAAATGAATTTGGTTTTGTTCTATTATTACTTGGTTTTCCGCCCATAACAGCACGCAGTTTCTTCTCCAAACTATTTGCCTTTTGATCCACAGCCACCTGTTCACGTTCCAGGGCTTCCAACTCGGATTGTATAAAGGAAAGTTTTTCGCCCTGTTAAGAAAATTATTTAAGATTATTTTACAAGTATTTTTTTTTGTTGTTGCTAAAACTCACCATATTTTCATTCTTTGGTGATGTTATTCTATCCATAACATTATTAAACGATTGCAAATTACTGCCACCGTTAGTTAAACTTAATCTATGACTAGGACTTAATTTATTTATACTACTACTACTGTCATTATCACGTGGTGGCGTTATTTTCTTCGTTGGCGATGCTGGTAGTTTTGGCGATGTTGAACCATTCTCATCTAAATCTAGAGTATTGTGGATTGGCGAAATCGTGCGTTCTGTAGTGAAATTGTAGCGTTTTAATTTTGTTGGTGACGTAGGACTTTCCAAACTACTGCCGTTGGAGGACTTGCTGCGTGTTTCAAGTATTAAACGTCTGGCCTGTTCTCGTAAGCGTTGTTGACGTTCCTCCTAATAATTTAAAAAAATATTTTTTTTTTATAAATTTAATAATTGCGTTAAAGTTTTTTAGTCAGTACTTAATATTTGGAAAACTTTTTTAAATTAATTTTTATTCTCAATTTTTTAGTATTAGATAATTTTTAATAATTTAAAAAATAAATATAAAAGGAAATGAAATGATAATGCGAACATTTTACTTACATCATGAATGTTTTTATCGTTTTGAGAAATTCTTAATTTCTCCATCATAATACGAGCCTTTTCACTTTGTTCTTTATGACGTGATAAAATTTTCTACAAATTAAGCGCCAACAAAAGTAACAAAAAATAAAATTAAAACCAAATTAAAGCCAAACAAAAGCCATAAACGAAACTCAATTTAATTGAATAATTTAATAAAGTAATAAACGAAAGCTAAGCTGTAAAAAATATGAACAACTCAACAGTTTGTTTTAAAAAAGATTAAAAATTAAAAGAAAAAAACAAAAATAATAAAACGTCATAATTACTGCACTTACATTTGTAGTATCTGGATCTAAAGCTGTGGGCGATGAAGGTTCTTTAACTGTTTGTTGTGCATTTAAGGAAATATTTTCCTGATTCGAAGAATTTAATTTTTCTTTTTCTTCTGTATTATTGCGAGAACTATTGTTGTCCTCAATTAACGGTGAGGGAGGTGTTACAGCCAAACTACTTAAGTTTGAATGTTGAGAAGCATTTATTGTGTTCTTGTCCTTGGTAGGTGACAACACCTTGCCCAGTATACTCTTTGAACCGGACAATATTAAATTTTTAACATCCTTCTTGGGTGTTGGCGATAATTGTGTTTTATTATCAAGGCCAAAGATATCGTCATCCAAAGAATTCTGATGTAAGAGTTGTGCTTTTAAATGTGATAAATTAAGTAAATTTTGCGATGATAAATTGTCTGTTTTATAATTGCCAATAACATAACTAGATTCATCTGATGTGGGACCTGGAAAACATACATAAATATAAAATAAATTTTATTAATTGATTTGTTGTTTTTTATTATTTATTATGATGTCTATCAATTACCAATTTGTTCAATTTGTAGCTGTTTGCCAGTAAAGTGAGCACGCAATTGATGCAAATACGTCATAACTGCCAATTTATCTGGTACGGCCAATAAACTCATATCACGTGGCTCAATAACACGTGGTATTCCCAGTGATTCAGCCGCATCAAATGCTATACGACAATTACCCACCACATCATGTGGTGTAAGTTTAGACATGTCTCTGTAACAATTAAAACGTGAATAATTGAGTTTTTTTTTTGCGGAAAAATATTTATTCTTTTGTTGATATTTATTTAAATAAAATGTAAAATCATAAAGTTTTTTCAAGGTTTTAATTGAAGGTTGAAGAGCCAAACTCTCTCTCTCTCTCTCTCTCTTCTGTCTTTTCATGTTTAGAAAGTTTAAAATTTTTCTAAGAATACGAAGACCTTTTAGACGTTTTAAGAACTTTTAAATGAGACCGTTGGCATTAAAAGAAAAATTGAGAATCAACCCAATTAATTTAAAATTGAGAATGTTTATAAGGTTTCAACGGGGTTAAACTGTTTGTGAAGAGACGATATTACGAGTTCAAATTCAAGTTCGAAATGCCTTAAATGTATAACTTTAAATAAAACTTTTCGAATGATTTTGAGTTTAGACTGAGATGTTAGACAAAAAAAAATGGTCCCGTACAATAAATTTAAGCCAAGAAAATCATGGAATATTTCCATCATGTTTACACGATGACAGTCTCGCCGAATATTCATAGTGAACATAACTAGTCATAGGAGCAGTTCAAACCAACTGTGTTTGACATTCAGCGTTTACGGCGAAAATTAATGAATTCGTGATCGCGACCACCTTGTTGTATTATTTCGCCATGTTGTATTATTTCACCATGCTTATGAGTATTAAAACTAGCCAATTCTAATATTGTGGGATGGAAACATGCCATTTAATAAAATTGGTAAAAGTAGGTTTTTTTTATTACATCCGTTTGACCTTATTCTTTTAAAGATTGAGCTTCGATAGAATTTAATATAATCGGGCAACTCTCTTCTAAATCGAGGTATTGTTATAATACTACTAGCAAGTTGTCAAATTTTTCAAGCGGAATAACTAAAGTTGCTCATAACGTTCGCAAGTTTGATCAGAATACTTTTTTCTCCGAAAGAAATGCGGATTATTTCACAATTGGAAAAATTGTAGACGAAAACATTTTGCTGTTTCTAAACATGAAACAGGAAACATTTAGTGAATTCTCACGAATTGAAGAGAGTAAAACTTCAACAACGTTATTTTTTGTTTATTTGAAACTAATTTTTTATGTGGTATTTTGATAGCATTTGCAAGTAACCTTTGTTATTAAAATCCATTTGATTTGTTGAGAGAAACAGCTCTCAGAGAGGTTCTTTCTTACCATAAATACTGCTACAAGTACTTTTTCAGTAATATTACTTTATTTCGTGTCTGTACCAAAAGTTACGAAAATTTGGCCAAATAAAACAAAATTATACATTTTACGTGGAGCCTTTAAAAGTTACAAAATATGTAACCAAATGGCAACACTGGTAAACACTGACGTTTTTTAGGATACTTTTCTCTCATTCTCTCCTTCTCTCTCTCAAATTGTAAATAATTTTGATCAATGGAAGAAGGTCTGATATAGTACCGATATTAAAAAAATAATTTTTATTTAATTGCGGGATTTAAAAAATGTCTGCCGACAAATAAGGAGAATCATCAATACCATGTTTTCCTATAGACCTTGAATTTCAGAAAAATTATAAGAAGTAAAAGAAGTAATTTCTACAATATCCCTTTCCGATCATATAAAGTATTAATACTGTGAGCTCTTATGCAAAGCGAATTCGATTAAGCGATGCCCGTCTGTCGCTCCGTGTTAGTGTTGAAATCAAGTTTGCCAAGGCACTAGATCAGCTATAGAAAATTTAAATACGCACATCGATCAGACATAGTGTCGAAAGAGCTGCTATTGGAAATCAGCAAGATCGGTCCATATCCTTAGACGCAGCGGGCAAAACACCACGTCTACCACTAATTTTTTTTAACAAAGAAGTCACTCCAATCAAAAAAACGAATATATGGGGCGATAGAGAATAAATAAAATTGAAAAAAAAAACATCAAGTGAAAATATTGGAGCTCGCCCATATTTTCTGAGTTACAGGCCACTGAAATGAACATTTTTTAAAATATTAATATGGGTATTATTTAAAAGCTTTTGATAAGATCTATAAGCAAATAATTTTTAAAAATACTTAACCCATTAAGAGCCGATGATATTTTTATGTAATATTATGTATATGAAGTATTTAAATTTTTTCTTATTTTTCAATTCTCTGACACCCCAATATTTGTTTTTTGTTTGGAGTTGCTTCACTAAACTAGATTTAAATAGATGGTGAAGGGTATATAACATTCGCCATAGCCGAATATAGCACTCTTACTTATTTAAATATTAATTTACTTCTTCTTCATCGCCTGACAATAAATAGAAAAAAACTTGTGTATATTTTTCAAAATCTTTTCCTATTGTAAGTATTGCAAAAATTCTACTCACATTAAATTTGGTTCGAAATGATGTATTATGGCACAGAATGCCATACCATTACGCCAACTGGTTGTTAAATTGGTAACTTTAACATTTGGATAATCTTTGGTAACTTCCTTGCACCATTCAAGTAAATCTTGACCGGGAGTATTTTCTTTGAGTATAATTTTTTCGACAGGTTTCAATGAAGAAGAATTATTTGTAGAATTATTATGGTGATGTGAGTTAACCGAAACATGACCATTCGAATGAGAAGAATTATTTTTATTTGACATATTTGTAGTTGAAGCAGGTGCTGGTGATGGTTCTATAGATTCATAGGATTTCTTTAAGTTCAATGGTTGCAACTCAGGACGTTTGTTTTCAGTTTTTTGTTGTATTAAACTATCTTCCTTGTGGGAGGAGTTATTAGTTAAATTATTATGTTTCGTTGATGTTGTAGTATCCTGCGTTTTATTATTCGTATTTGTTGTAGTCGCTGTTGTCATTAAGATAGTAGTAGGAGTTTTAGTTTTATCTGTCATTACAGTTGATTCGCTAAGCGTTGAATTATTTTTAGAATCAGGAGGAGATTTTTGAACTTTTTCAAACGTATATTCTAAAGATGACAATGAATTTTGTTCTTGCAGTTGTTTCATAGAATCTTTGGTTTGTTGTTGCTGCTTTTGCTGTTGTTCATACTCTTGAGGGAATTTTAAACCCTTACGTACACGTTCTAATTTCTTACCTTCTTCGGATTTTTTGTCATTTACTTTGGTTATAGGTGTTGAGGTTATAATTTTAGCTGTTTTAAAATCTTTTTTCGTTGCTTTGTCCGCTAAATGTTCATCACTAGGAACTTTTTGTGCTGTCGGCAGTAT
This sequence comes from Gymnosoma rotundatum, assembly GCA_916610165.2. Lineage (NCBI taxonomy): Eukaryota > Metazoa > Arthropoda > Insecta > Diptera > Tachinidae > Gymnosoma > Gymnosoma rotundatum. Next base: position 10,284,175 of record OU744339.1, read on the forward strand.
GGTTGTTGTAATAACAGTTGTAGTTATGGTAGCTGCCGCAGTTGTTGCAGCTGCTGTTGTAGCACTTGGCGTCTTTAATAATTCCTCTTTGAATTCATCACCGTTATCCTCGTTCATGGGTGAATATGAATATTTATCTGATTCAAGTTCAAAATTTAAATTATTAACTTCAGCCAATGGAGTGGGATCTTCTGACAAAGAAGGTACTAAATACACACATATACACACACGCAAGTAACATTAAATGTTTATGGTGTGGTGTTGGAATTTGATAGTTATTATGGATTTTTAGGGAAAATTTATTAACGTTTTATACATTTTTGTTAACAGTACAAGAGTTGGATAGTTAATTACACAAACACATACACAAATTAAACAATAAATGACGATTTAATGTAATGTGGCCAGATTGTTTTTTTTTTTAAGTAAAATCAATTTTTTTGTTTGTTTTGTTTAAAAAAAAATATGGTTCAATTTTTCATGTTGGTTTTAAATATTTATAAAGGGATAAAAGAGAATAAAAAAAGTAGAACAAATTTACAATTAACAAATTATTAAATCTATAATATTACAGAAGATACTAAAAGTAATGTAAAAAAATCAATTTTATTTATTGTAATGTAAATACATAAATAATTTATTCTACAGTAAGAGCATTTGGATTAACGAGGGTTTTAAGTATTAAAAAGCTTAAATGCTTAAAAGTTTTTGAAAAGATTTTTTAATGTAAAAAAAGTTCATTTTTATAAAATTGTTTAAAACCAACCCTCACCAATTGTTCTCATTATTCTACAACTTACTACAATATTTAATTTAAATATACACTACCAGATAGATATTTTTAGGATACAATTTAAACATTTATTTTATTTACGAAAACAATAAATATTTAAAATAATTAAAATAAAACAATCACGCAAACAAAAACTTACCACTTAAGGGCGTTGGCAAATCCATGCAACCATTTAGACTCGTAGTCATTTGTTCTAATTGCTGTGTGAAATCAAACAAATGATCCGATATATCAGCTGAATTTTCTAAATCAGGTATATCTTCTAAGTCATCTAAAGGTGCTACATCACAGTTATTATTGACAGACATCAAAGATACCACACTTTGCATGTCTTCATCTCTGTGGCAAAAGGAAAAAAGTAATTGTTAAAAAAACAAGCACTTTAAGTTTGTATTAATTTCCACTTACGTAGCTTTGCCTTCACGTAAAAATACACAACTTATAGTTAATTCTAATTCGGCTGCTGTTACTTTACGTGATGCCGGTTTTAGACTTAAAGTAAAACTTTGTTGCGTTGACTCTATGCTGGCATATTTACGCATATTTATATTGGCATTCGCTAAAACACGCTTTTTTCCCATGGGAGTTATCTATAAGAAAATATTTGAAACGATTTACATTTAGAATTTAAAGTTATTGTTTATTTAATTTTTAAATAAAAAGAATATGATTTCGAAAATTTTTCTAACATTTTGCAGACACAAATTTTTAGTTAAATTGTTTAATTAAAGTTAAATTGACAGCACGAGTTGAACCTGTTTGGCTGTGTCCCTGTTAATGTAAGTGTAAATAAATATTAATTTATGAACATAAATGTTATTAAATAGAATTCAGTCACTTTATTTTTCTTTATATTAAAAAAGAAAGAGAAAAATATTGAAGCAAAACTATGACAAAGTTTTTAAAAGTAAAAACGTAGTTTTGCAATCTCTGACGATTTTTATCTCAAAATTCAAGTCTTGATTGCAACAAGCTGGTAACACAAAACAATTTTTTCTACTTATTTTTCTTTTACTTATTCATAATACTGAAAGTGCTTAGATTAGAAGTTAGATTAGAGATTGAATGCAATGTCTACACCATTTTTCATTGAAAAAAATTCCAAATGAAATTGGGAAAATTCCAAATGAAAATGCGAATATCTATTTAAAATTAAGAGAATTCTGTATGAAAATAGGAAATTCAATTTAAAATTGAGAAAACTCCAAATTAAATTGAGAATTTAAATTTAAGTATTGATGATGAAATGAAATTGGGAATTTTGTATTTTGAGTTGAGAAAATTCTTAGAAAAATTTTAAAATATTTTCTAAAAATTAATTTAAAATGTTTTTAAACAAATAATAACATACATTAATACATCAAACATTATGGAAAGAGTTAGGAAATGAATTTTTAGAATTTTTATTGGTATGTTACAACGCTCTTTGCTATCGTTGTCTGAAACTTATTTTGACAACTCTTCAGCTACACTTTTACAATTGAGCCCTTATTCACCGAAGTTTAACTCCATTAAATTATTTGGTCAAAAATAAAAAGTAAAGTGAAAACAAGGATGAATGTTCCACACGTAAGCCTCCTTAATGTAGGAGAGCAGCGGTATGTTTTTTAAAAGAGATGATCAAAAACAGGTTTTACAACAGGAGATTACAACAACAGGTTTTTGGCAATTTGAGAGGTTAAAATCTAAAAATTCAGATAAAAATGCACTTCTCTTAAAGGTAAAAATGACCATTTTTTAAATCATTCTCAGTTAATTTTTTTGTATTGAAACAAAATTCATATAATGAAAAATTAGCTCATAGAACCGAAGAAAACAAACTTTTTGCTTCAAACACAAATTAATTAATGTTTTTGATAAATTTCTGTCCTGACTGGACTAATTTATTGTATGACATTTATAAACAGTGACAGCAAAATTGTACATAATAAAAATACATTGAAAATAAATTACATTTGCAGAATAATTTTTTTTTTGCAATTATTTAACAAAAGATGTTTGTAAATAAATGTTTAAATGTGTTTACATCCATTTACATACATATTTATTTCCGTTTTCAATATTTGGTGCGTGACCAAAACTAATCACCCAATGAATACAGACATTTTACATTTTAAGCTCTCTTATGAATATGGCCAATATAAACAGCATATTTAACCAATAAAAATATAAAATACTTTATAAAAAAAATGTGTCTGTTATTAAAATCAATTTCCCTTTAAAAAAACGTGTCATTTTTAATATTATTTTTTATATTTGTAAACCCTAATACAAAGTACAAAAAAATAAAAACATGCAGAAAGTTTTATTTGAAAGCAGATTACATGATATTTCAATTATATTTAACATGAGAGCTTTTCCTTTTTAAATTTTGATTTTTCCTCAAGTTTAAATGAAAGTTAAAATAGTTTAACACCTACACCTGCCTTGAAATTTGCAATATTCATTATAAACACATATGTAACTTTATAGGAGAAGGTAAAAAAATAAAAACTGTATTTATCACAATGTAATATTAAAAATGCAAATGCTTAGAAAACCGTTATTTTAGATACTATTGCATTCAAATTTTGTGACAAGGTGTACCTGTGTGAAATGTATTGGAATCACGAAAAATTTCAATTTCGTAAAAATTCGAGTTAGGGCCTTTCTACATGAGACCAGCGATATGTACATATGTGAGGGCATGGGATGCTTATAGTTTTGAATTAAATAATAAATCGTATTTAATTCAACTAATTTTGCATTCTTCACTTCAAAATTTGATTTGTGCGGAGTCCCAATAAATATCGATAATCAGATTTTTTGTTTACAAAAATAAAAAAATCAGCCGTATACAGCGGAGAAAGAAAAATAGAATTACTGTTGGTTATTGTTGTTTTTTGCTCAAACTTTGATTTTTGTCTTTGCTTAATTGTTTATACAAAAATCTGTAGTTTATTCAAAATGTTTAGCAGAAGTTTCCTGAAGAGTTAAGTAAGCGGTAACGAAATGGCCATCGATACATGGTTTGACCCTCAATAATCAACATCGGTGATTTAAATAATTAATCGCGAAAATAGGACAAAAAAAAAGTTGTTTTTGAAAATTAATTAATTTAATAAAAACAATTCCCGTTGTTTAATATAATATAAATTTTTTTATATATAAAGATTCCTTATAAAAACCATGTCTAGTAATAAAAAAATTAAATGAAAACCCGACTTTAAGAAAACCCGGGTAATTTCAAAGTTTTTTATATTAAAAAAAAAATTGTTTTGTTGACCAAAAATTAGCCTGTGGTGGAATCGTTACATCCGTGAACGTAATTTATATTTATAACTTTGTGCTAAAGGCTGATCAAAAATAGGTATCCAGCCAAGAAAAAACTTTTTTTTAAATATTGAAAAACCAGAATAAAGAAGGCCTTTATGAAGAAAAGTTGCTGGTGCCAAGTGAAGAAGTGTTAATTAATGCAGCAGCCCTTGAATCGAGCGCTATAGGCAAAAAATCGGATTTGACCTGCCTTTATTTAGCTCCAGAATTACGATCCGTTTACAATCGTATGTCGTAATGCCATTTAGTTCATAAGATTACGTTTTACGTTATTTTTTTTCGTACGATTTTCGATACGAACACAGATGTAACGATTCCACCCCTAGGCAAAAATCACAAAATTTTTACGAAAAATCGGTTATTGTCAAACTTGTTTCCATATAAAACGAAAAACGTAAACTAAATGCGACTAAAATTTTTTAAATTGAAAACAACTTCAAATTGAAATCCATCACCAAAAAGCAAAATAAAATAAAGAACTCTGTATTTAACTTTGCCGAAATTAAGCTGAATACGTTATAATTTACAATTATTTCAAACAAATATATTTTGAATATTTTGTTAGAAATACAGGGTGTCTGGCAGGAACTACTTTCTTTGTTTGTATTTTTAAATGAAAGAGAATGGATCTTATATTGAAAAATCTTTTATGCAATGTCGGGAATTATATGTAGAATACAATATCAAATAAATGTCTGCCTCTGTTAGCCTCACAAATGCGAACCTTTTTGAGTACATTTTGCATTACATTCTCACACATATCACGCGGTAGTTCATTAATTTAATCACGAATATTTTGTTTGAGTTGCTCAAGTTTGTTTGCATGAACTTTGCTTTTTTAGATATCCCCACAAAAAGAAGTCCGGAGCAGTTAAATCAGGTCACCGTGGAGGCCAAACAACCATTTCATTCTGTGGCAAGAGGTCTAGCAGCAATTCCATTGTAATCCTGGCTGTATGCGATGTGGCACCGAATATATTTCCATAAAACATTTGCCATGTGTCTACTTCACGACTGCCAAATATGAACTGTCAAGACTAATGTTTACCAAAATGGCGGAAAAAGAAGTAGTATACCTTCCTGGGGAACACCCTGTATTTATATATTAGTCAAACTACTTTAAATAAATCACACTTCTAGGCCTACAGAAAACTCCCTACAATAAAGCAAAGCTTTTACTAAGACGCAAGTTTTAGAACAAATTTTAAAAACGCCAAACAAATGGGGAGATTGTTATAAACAGATTTTGTTATATTTTTTAAAATGAATAATAAGAAACACTGATTTTTTGGCCTTGGTTGTTTTTATAAAAAATATTTTTTGCAAATGACTGGGTTCCTAAAAATTCATGTTTTTTCATGAATTCCAATCAGTGATTTTGGAAAAATTAGATTTTAATACAGCTTCTACTAAAATAAGTTTTTCTTTTTAGAAAGGTAGGTAAATTTTCTTAAAATTTAATGGTACTAAAATTTTCTTATTTTTTCGAAATCAGATTTTTTGCGAAAATTTTCATAAAGAAAATCGAAAAAAACTTTTGAACTCGGATTTTTATGAAGATTATTTACTTTCCCGAGGAAAAGTATAACCTTTCGATTATTCAAAACATCCGATTAACGATTTTTCTTTTTTTATTAAAAACACAAACATGCAGATACGATAACATTCAATTATTCTTTTAAAATCTATTCATATTCAGTTAATCCTTTTAAAAATTGCTTGAATGACCTTTCTCCTCTTTCATATTAAATCGAAAGTACTTTTGATATCATTTTATTATAAACATTCAGCACCATTTCCGCCATAAATTACACCGAAGTTTTATTTTATTTCATTTATTTTTTGTTTTTTGTTGTCTCGCAAAACTTTTGGTTGGTGTTGAAGAAAACTTAAGTAAAAAGACATAGAAATTAATGCGTGGAGGCGTTTTTGTGTCTGCAAATGTCACTTATAATTAAGGAATTTAATTAAAGATTTTTTTTTTGTATATGAAATCATTTAATATGATTAAATTACTGCACGATATGAAAATAAAAACAAATAAATCATGCAATAAAGAAAAGTAGAATTTTAATTGTTTAAATATGAAAAATTAGAGAATTAAAATACAGCGCACACATCCAAATAGTTTCTTTTTTTTTTCTATTTGCTAGAATTTTTTTTAATTTCTTTAGTAAACTAAAATTTGTTGAAAAATGTAAAGACGGAATGCTACAAGGTCATTAAATGATATTTGAAACTTTTATTAAATATTGATTTTCGTCCTGTATAATTTTTGTAAAATATTTTACTTTACGTTTTCACCTTTCAAATAATTATTTAATTGTGGTTTTGAGGTTTTTGAAAAGTGTTGTAAAGTTGTTCTATGTTAATATAAATGCAATACGAGGGGTGAAGGCATTACAAAAAAAAGTAGTAGGTATTTTTTTTTAACAGACAGTAAATTCTTAAATATATACTGCTGCGATTAGTGTGTTCTCGGGCATTATTTGACCGAGTCTTAATAGTTTATAAACATTATACGGTCCCCTACAACTCTATTGAAGATTTTATCATTTTATATTCAATAACAGCATTAATGTTTGCAATCCTTTTTGAACGCACAGGAACGTTTAAATTTATGTTTGTTATTAGCATGAATTACAACTTGTTCAATTTTGTAAAAGTAGTTGTCAACACCGAAAGATCGTTAATAAACTAAAACAGCAGATTTTCTTATGCGTGTTCTAGACAGACGCGTTAGAAAACTACTTTCATTTTATTACATATTTTTCCTAGAATAATTTTTAAAAGACTTATTAACTTACCCTCGTATATAATATTTTTTTTTTGTGAACAATATTTCAAGGTTATATTTGTTTAAGTATGACTAAGAAGAACAACAATTTTTATGCACTAGAAACAAAAAAGTCAAAAATCATATAGAAAATCACTTATTCATTCGAACCAATTTCTTTAAAGCAAACTAATGACTGCATGAATACAGAATGACCTTAAGAAAAATTTTAAAAGAAATTGCTTAGAACGAATGTTCAAAGAAACCGTTCACGTATGAATAAGAAGGTTGGTTTTGTTTTATTTAATAGAAAAAGAAAACAAAAAAAATAGAAAATGAAAGTCATCAAATTCTGGTTCTTTTTGCTTTGCTAGCGAGAAAAAAATAAAAATAAAACAAAGGAAAACAAAAATTAAACAAATTTCCATTAAAACTTTGTAAAAAAAAACAAACCATCTTTTTGTAAATATAATATACACTGAAAAAAAAAACATATTTCTAATTTTTAAAGTAATTCAAGGCGGTAAATACAGATCTTCTTAAGCCTGGCTACTTACTTGAAGAATTTTTCTGTTTCCTGTAAGAGCAAGTGATTCACACTAGCAGTTAAATTTTATATTGAAAATTTTTGCTTCTGTGGAAAAAATCAGGGTTCAGAAAATGCACACATAATACACTCAATGCACTGTTCGAAAGCAACGTACACACATTTTTGTTTTACATATCAAATCTGTGTGTCTTTAAATATTGTACGTTGACGAATACACATCTATGTGTTATTTTTTACATATCGCACTTGATCAACAAGAGGGTATTAACTCAAAATTTTAAAATTTTCAGTAGAGTCAAAAAACTGTTTGTGGCCACATTTTAACAGAATTTAAAAATTCAAATATACCATAGGAAGGAAATTCCATTTGAAAATATACATACATTGTTTTTGTTTTAAATTTTACCAATCATGGCAAAAAAATCAATTTTTTGAGTTAACACCATTTTTTGGAAATTTATCGATATTTTTTTTTTTTTGGTATTTTTTTGAATTATGACGCTTTAGTTGAAATTTTAATAAAATTTAAAAATGTTTTTTTTTTCAACAAAAAGGCAGTAACTCGAAATACAACCAAATATAAATAAAACAGTTCGATTATTTTTAACATAAATAAAGGCTCAAATCAAAATGATACCTTTTTTATGAAAATTTACGAATCAGTTCCATGTTAACTTTTGTATTAACTCGAAATAATACCTTTTTGTTGAAATAAAGGTAATCACTACATTATCATGAATATGGTCTCAAAAGTGGTTTTCGAGATGAAAGAGTAAACGGAATACGTTGAAATTTTTACAGTTGATAGATATTGATGTTGTTAGCTGATTTCTTGAAAAAAGTGATATATATATGTTTGTGTTATTTTTTAATATTTGGTGGCGTACACGTTCTGCAAAAAAGCACATGTGTTGTGTATAGAAAAAACGTACATGTACGACGGTGTATTTGAAGTTTGTGTAAGTGTATGGAAAAAAATACATGTACGATACACACGATTGATCGTATATAAAATTAAGACTTTTTCGCTACAACAACAAATTCATGACAGTATTAATATAAAGACTACACCAAATAACAATGTAATTTATACAAAAAAAAAAAATTAAGAGTATTTTATTACGTTATATAATTCTAACATAAAAATATTGAAAAGTAGACGTATCTTCTAAACCATAACTGAAGAGCATTCTATCAGTTAATGTATATATTTTTTAAACCATGAGAGGCAAACTGTTCAACTTTTTTAAAATCCTAAAAATACCAAAATTCCAAACAAAAAATCGCTAAAATAGAAAAATCACTTAAAGGAAAACAGTGCCAAAGTTTCAGGGTTCCAAACTTAATTTTTTTTATTTTATTTAGCTCTTTAAATGGAGTATAGATAAAAACGACATAGCTATCATTTTAAAGTTCTCTAAAACATTAGTAAAAAAAATTTCTGCATTTCATTTAAATGTAGCAAATAAAAACGACAATTGTCTTAAACAATTTTATATTAAATAATCACAATAATTGATTAGCAATTACGAGGGATAAATTAAGAACTAAAATTAAAAAAAAAAAATAGTTCATAAACAAAGTATGTACATATGTGTACGTATAAATATCTCAATGTGGTTAAAGTTAAACTTTTGTTTTTTACTATTTTCTATTTTTTTTTATTTAAATATTAAAGAGAGAATTCTTTGAGAGATCTTATATTGATCAGCAAGTACCACTTCGGCAAGCTGACTTCATTTTAAATTGTGTTGCGAGATTTTTTTCAATACTGCAATACGTTTTTGTGATAACTTTTAATGGTTGTTGTTGCATGGAATTTATTTACGAGTAGGGTGATATGTTGTGCTAGTAGGATTTTTAAAATCCCAAATTAGGATTTTTTTTTTGCTTGTTGATACCCTGACATGTGAAAATAGGCTTCGTCCAACGGGTTGTTTTTGAAAGAATTTTCATAGTGGATTTTAATGCGATTTTCGAGCGAAATTGAATTGATTGTAAAAATTGCCAATGCTTCTACTACGAATACGTCAACAAACTGAATGTCAATACTTTCATCTGGCAGCACCAACCACAATTAAAAAACAAAGTTCTTGTTGAAAAACCCTTTATTTCCAAATGTTTGTTTGTTGACATTTTCCAAAGAAATCAGAAAAAATTAGACACCGTCAGAATGTAAGTATTTTTATACAAACACGAAAACAAATATCGTCTACGCCTATTTGGGCCAAAAGCCATCGAGACATACTTTTATCTTAAATAATCAATTAATAATAATTTAATCAGGATAAAAAATAGTACGAAATTTTTTAAAAATCAATTAATTTAATTAAATATTCCCGTGGCTCAATTAAATAATTTTTTATTACAGCGGCTTATATTTCAAAATTAATTAAACAGTTTATCGTTTGCATAAAGTAGCAAAACTTGTTGGACAACACTTAAAAGCTTTTATTTCAAACAAAACAGTTCTTAACAATTAATATGAAAGTATGTACATTTCCCTTCTCTTGTTATGAATTAAAGTTCTGCTTCACAGTAATTATTCTACACCAATTCTTTCGATTCTTTTGTAAAAACCATAAGTGCTTTATGTTTTACTGCTTTTAAATATTTGAATATCAAAAATCCAAACCGATTATGAGACTTAAATTAACCCTCATTTAAAATTTTATTACAGTCACAACAGTATGTCATTATGTTTGATGATCTACTTTCTGAAAATTCTTGTATCTCCTTGATGAAGTGTATGTCATATGAATGTGTCTACAATTCTATCTGCAATGTAATGTGTAATAAAAGCCAAACAGAAACTGTGTCATGTATTGTACTTGCACAAAGAGAAATATACTTTCAATGAAAGCGCCATAGAAATAATTTCGCATTCATTACAAAAACAAAACAGCAAAAACAAAAACAAACAAGAAAAACGTAACTTAAGGGAAAAATACTTACATCTTCTATAACAAAAGTCCAATCTTTATCTTCTAATTCGTGGGTGCGGGGATCCTTGAAGAGAGTCACTGTTATGCAATGATTATCGGGAACTGGCCAAGATACATTACCGACCAGCGGATTCATCATATCAGGCTCCCAAGGCAGAGGTGCTGAAGCAACGCGACGTGAACGTCTTGTCCAAACAACAGAAAGGTTTGAAGGACGCCTAGAAGTACAACAAGAATTTCAATATTTATTTATTGACATTTTACACAAAATTGTTTGCTATAAACGAAGAGAAAATTGTAAAAAAAAAACATAAAACTCTGAAATGTTTATGCAGCATAAATTTAAAAAGGGAAAAGAAAAGCAAAAGAAATTGCTTAAAGCATCAGCTGCTTGTTAGAAATAAAAATGTTACATCTATTATTTTCCTTTATAAGTACATATATTTTTTGCGTATTAAAGTGACATGATATTTCTATATTTTTTATTTTTATTTTGTACAGCTAAAGCTAAACTGGGTCATCATTTTACTCGAACAATGCGAACAGTTATAATGTGTATATACATATATATACGAGGGTAGTATAATCACTAACTATAAGTCTAAAATGAAAATTGACTCACGGTTATAATTCACACACATTTTTTTAAAGCTCCCTGTCTGAAAAACAATATTGTTTCCACCCTAGAAAAGTCCGTTAAGCTAATGAGTTTGCAAAAATAAAAATAATAATAATACTGGAATGCAGAATTCAGGACTTGCAAGTGTTCAAACTATTAAGAAGGTTACTTCTCAGCAGGTTAAAAAAAATTAATTGAAAAATTTATTGGTCTTTTAACAAGACCAGTGTGTAGACGAACATAATTAAACAAAAAAGGTGTGGTAAAGTGTTTCACAACAACAACAACAATGACAAAACCCTGTGCCTCGTTTCTAAAGCTTAAATGGAGCTTCACATGAATATTTCAGACTCATCCTATATTACACAGGGTTAGTAAGAGTTTTTTATATAAAGTAATAAAAAACTTCATGATGAACTGTAGCTCAGACTGTGTAAAATAAGATGACTATAATATTTTTATGTGAAAAAGTTTTCACTTAAGTTACAGAAACGAGATATTGTCTCATGAAGGATTCAAATTTGAGACCGCATTACAATCATAAAGGAAGTTAAGGTGATAGAAGGTATTAGAAATGCAAGACTATGTCGAATCTTATATACCCTTCACCATCTATGTAAATCTAGTGTAGTGAAGTAAATCCAATCAAAAAAGCAAATATTGGGGTGACAGAGAATTAAAAAATAAAAACAGTTATGGTACATAAAAATGTCATAAGCTCTCAATGGCTTAAGCAGTTTTAAAAAGTTTTAATATTTTCTTAAAGATCTCTTTAAAAGCTTTAAAATAATATCCATATTGATAATCTAAAAAACTTGAAAATTTCAGAGCTTCGGAAAATATGGGCGAGCGAAAATTTTTTCAGTTGATGCTTTTTTCTTATTTTTAAATTCTCTATCGCCCCATATACTTATTTTTTGATTAATATATATAAATATATATACTTTATTCTTCCAAATGACATGAAAAAATTAGAGGTAGACGAGGTGTTTTGCTTGCCGCCTCGAAGGGCATGGACCGGTCATGCTGATTTCAAATAGCACCACTTTCGACACTATATCTGATCGATTGAAATATTTTTTTTTTTCTTTAAATCAAGTTTGCCAAGACGGACAGGTGGACATCGCTCAATCAACTTCGCTATTCATTAGAAGTCAGAATATATATACTCTATGGGGTCGGTAATGGATATTGTAGAAATTACACACAGGATGACAAACTTAGATATACCCTTTTCTACTTTTTGTGGTGAAGGGTATAATAACGCAATTGAATAGAAAATGAAATTTAACAATTAAGACTTGGAACTGCTTTTTGTCCAGCTTGACATTTCTTAAGAAAATTTTCACACTTTATACAGTTAAAACGCAAACATTTTTCAACTTGTTTTTGTTTTCTTTATTTAATAAAGTAATTTTGCAACGGACCTCGTAAAGTATACATTTGTTATACTATAAAATTATATTTATTTTAAGTAGAGCCAAATTCTGCTGCATTTTTCTTAAACGAGCATTAAAGAAAAAAAAACATATTGAAGTGTTCACTTTCTTTTGATAAAACTTTTAAAATTCAATCCAATTGCCTTAGAACAAAAAATACTAGGGCTTTTAAACACTTCAATCTGTTTTGTTCTTTTAAAGTAAAAAGAAACAATTTTGAAGAGTTGGAGATTTTTTATAAAATAAAAACATTTTTCTTATGCTTTTTTTTGTGATGCATTAAAATTGGGTTGATATGTAACCTTTGCACAGTGGGTTTGATTGTAAAACATTGTTAAAAAAATATTTTTCTTCAATATTTCTTTATAAATTTTTAATGTCATAATTTTACAGAGTAAATTTCTTGATTTTTGTTTGTGTCTTTCTGCTGAAGAAATGATTTTGCATCTAATAGTTCATATAAATATAATTACATGACGTTCACTTCTTACACTTGTATAGCCAAACCTTGAATAATTGATTCGGCTAAAATTTATTTTAATTTCTAAATTTTTATTTTAAAAAAGAAAAATTATTCAAAAATTGTTACGCACGTTTTTTAAAGAAAACTTCTCTTATTCCAGAAAATTATGGAAGCGCATTGGCTTCTATACTATAAATCTTGAAATTAATGCTACATCTTTAAGCTAAAAAGCGACGACAAATTTAAATAAAAAGAAAACAAGAAGATTAGAGAAGCTTTAAGGAATCCTTAAAAATCTTTTATTCATGTCTTTCCTACTGTCTTTCAAGACAAAAATAAAAAAGAATTGAAATCGTATTGTGTGAAATGGTATTTTAATACAGTTGAGAATTTTAAAAATGTTTTTTTTTATTTTTAACTACAGTGAAAACTATACTTGCGGACACCTCCCGCAAACGGACACCTCTACTGAGCGGACAATTTCTTCAGTCCCTTCGATGTCCGAGTATGCATTCAAATTTGTTTCACTTACATATCAATACATAATAGAATATTTAATAGCAGTGAATGTCGACCATTTCTAATCAACTCTCCCGTAGACGGACACTTCTCCACAACGGACAAATCTGCTTTGACTGTCGGTGTCCTCCCACGGGAGCTTTTAGTGTAGCAGTTTTATCAGATTATGGGAAATTTTTTGCAATCGATGTAACGTCCAGCAAAATGAAATAATAAAATAGAGGATACAGTAAGAATTAAAAATAAAAATTGTTGAAAAGGTTAAAGATTTTTCTCTTAACTTTTTCTAATCCATATAAATATAAACACGCAATCTTATAATTGCCATAAAAAACTAAAATTAAAAAATTATATGAAAGTTTGGCTAAAAAATTTAAAAAAATTTTAAATTTAAAGAAGGTTTTTAGAAATTAAAATAAATGAACTTAAGCAAAAATCAATTTCGATTCATTTATAATATCCACAGTTCAAATCCTAAGTTAATCAAAATCAAATTATATAAAAAAAAAAAAAAAAAACGCACGGCAAAGCTCATATGCATTCATGCTTAACTCATAACAATCAGTATGATAGTGAAACAGCATCTATAATGTTGTGAGGAAATAACTAAGAATGACTAAAAAAAAAAATAAGAAATTGCATTTGTGTCTAACCGATGGTTGGAACAAAAACAAAAAACAAATGTACAAGACGAAATACAGAGAGAACAGCGAAAAAATACTTTGGTTTGTGTGTAAACTTCGTCTAACCAAATTTATATTGATATGAATATGTACTACTCCTATTCTTATTTACAAAGTTAGTTGGTTAAATAGATGATGTTAACAATTACACAACTAAGGTAGATAGATTGAAAGAATGCTGATGAAGGATGTAGCGGGCCAGAAAGTGCAGCATTACATTCAGCTGGCGTCAAATTTTTCTAGCTTTCTTTAAAAAAAAACGTCCGCATATGTTTGTAAAATAATTTTTCTTTAGGAAATAATAAAATCAATTTCTAATTAAAATAAAAAAAGGAAAAAAAAATAAAAAAAAAATAAAAAAAAATAAAGAAAAACAGAAAGACTGCCAGAGGTTCCACGAATATGAAATAGAAATAGTGATAAACACATTGGTAAAATTTCCATTTATAACCATTCAAAAATAAGGTCCATATAGATAAAATTGCCTTACCTATAGGGTCACCCTTTAATTTATTAATTTAAATACTTATACTTGTTATAGCAGACATAGAAGTATACATTTTATGTAATTTTCAGATTTTTGACTATAACTATTCAAAAAATGACCTATCGTTATAAGTCAAATTATGTCAGCTACGAGGACACCCTTTTTAACTTAATTTAATTATGAACATAGTTTTACACACTTTGTTTAAATTTAAGTGTCTATTTAAAATCTTTAATTTAAAATTTTTTATAGTTGTTGTAGTGGAGTTAAAAATACAAATTTTGTGAAATTGCAACTATCTGTCTATAGCGGTTCAAAATTACAGGCATTATACATAAAATAAAATTACCTAGGGGACACCCTTTAATCACTAGTTTTATAGCAGACACAGAAGAACAAATTCTGTTAAATTAAGGAGTGTTTGATTACAACTTTAATTTTTTAAATTATTTCTTATTATATTAAAAAAAACAAACTCTAACTAAATTAATTAATTTTCAAAAAATTATTGTGCTATTTTTGAAATTATCCCGATTTTATTAACAACTCGATATCCATTTCTCTACCGCTTACTTAGCTCTTCAGAAAACTTCTTACAAACATTTAAAATAAACTAAAGAATTTTGTCTAAACAACAAAGTAAAGACAACAAAGTTAAAGGAAAAACAACAATAGCCAACAATGATTCTATTTTTTTTTCCTCACTGTATACGGCTGACTTTTTTTCGGCTCTATTATACAGTTAATATGCACGGGCATGAAAAAAGTCAGTATATTTGGGCATAAGTAACCAATAAAAAGAAGAGGAGTCAATAAACTTCTTTTTTGAAGTTTGTTCAATTATTTTTTAATAAAAATTTAAGAAATCTTTGTGTTTATTAGTTCTTTCCTTAAAGACTATGCTACACCCTTTTAACAATATTTTAACAAAATATAATGAATTCAATTAAAAACAAAAAAAAAACTTTTAACACCAGTAGTCAGTCATTCGGTATCATGTTTTATTAAAAAAAAAGAACAAAAAGAACAACCAACACATGTCAAGTCACCATGTAGTTAAACGTTCAACGATAAATAATAATAATATATTATATGCGGGCTTAAACAGGAAGTTCTTATGTGAAAAAACTAAAGAATAACAAGAAAAAATGTGATATATAGTAAAAGTGTTCACAACAACTGATGCTGATATAACAGAATTTGTAAATTCATTACATGTAATTGTTTTTTTTTCTTTTGTTGTCGTTTGAAGTAAAGAATATAAAAGCTAAAGAAAGAAGTTGGAAAAAGAAACAGCACTTAATCAGCACCACTATTTTAATTATTTTTGTTTTTACAGTTTAAAACAAAGACATAAATGTGTTGAGGAAATCATAACAAAGCAAAGACAAAAACCATTATTGCTTTCTTTTCAATGTTTTTTAAAGCCAAATTGATTTCATTTTAATACAAAAATACAATAATTTTTTTCACAGAGGTGAAGGCCCTTGAAGCCAGTCCTCATTCAATTATTATTTATTGTAAAATTAATTTTCAATAAATAAATAATAATAATAATAATAATTTTTTTTTAAAAATCGGCTTTGATTCTCTAACAGATCTAGTAATAAGATTTGCCAAAAATTGCATGAGTGTTGAAAAAGTATGATAGTGTGGATACTGTATTCTGACAAAATTAAAAATTAGTGCCAGAAAATAACTGTGTGATCAGAGTTATCTTTTAATTTGAAACTTTTTCGTGGACAGTGTGGCAACTAAACCTAAAACCCTACTTTTGCGATTTTTTTTATCAGATTTTTTAAGTGAAAGTATAATACTATTATGTTGAATTGCATGAATTTTTAAATTCTATATATTTAAGCATAAATAATTAAATGGTGGTAACAACAAACAAATTGCATTAAAAACTGTAAACCACCGTCAAAGGTAGTAAAAATCCATAAAAAGCTTCACTACAAGCACTAGAAGGGTGAAATTCAAAACACACGCCCATCCCTACTCCCTAAGTGGCTTTTTTTAATTAGATGCCACCGGTCTAGCAAAACTCTCGAAACCATATTGTTTATAATCATAAGATTTCAGCACAAACAACCAGACGGATATCTATAAGGAACTTTATGAGGTTCTAAACAAATATTTTAGAACACATAGCAGCATGAACAAGCCTATATATAACATTTTTGTTACACATAACATTTTTTATAACAAATGTATTTTCTAATTTTAAAAAGGATCGAGGAATTCTTTAAAAAATTATAAAAATTTTATGTGACATGAAATTCCTGCAATGTTCTTTATGCTTTTTGCGAATATTCGTTGTCAAAAATAAAACAAATATGTTTAAATGAAAATGCGTCTCATGCGGCGAAATTTACAATGGCTTTATTTATATTTTTTACGCAGGCGAACGACGAATACATCAATGTGACTCAATGTGACTATATTTGGCTTTAGTTTCGAAGTACAAAGGTAAATAAACTTACTTTTACTTAAACATTTAATTTATTTTATTTTCTGGTATTTAAAATAAGTGAACGGATTATTAGTTAAATATAAAAATAGTTTTTAGATGTGTTTTTGTTAATGTTTCATTTTTCAAATATTATTTTTTATATGCTCACCCTAACAGTTCACAAAATGTAAACAACTTTAAAAATTATAACAGATGTACGTTTTCTTCGTTATTTTGCTTCATACTACGAACCATGGCGAAATAATACCAGGTGGCCGCAGTGGCAAATTCATTAGTTTTCGCCGCATATGCTAAATGTCAAACACCATATAAAAAAATTTATACACATTTTTTATATATGGAGTTTGACATTTAGCGTTTACGGCGAAATTAATGACTTCGCCATCGAGACCACCTGTATTATTTCACCATGCTACGAACTTATACAATGAATTTTTGACGGTGAATTCGTCGTTTTGGACGAAATTCGTCGCTCATCTTAGTTTTGTTTCTAGCATTAATTTTTTTGTATTTTTAAATTTTATTTTTAAAATACACTTTTACCATTAAAAATTTTAAGAAATTTCTCGTTTTTAAATATGAATTTCTTTTTCATAAATCATTCAAATTAAAACACAAAATCATCAATAGCAAAGAAGAGTATGGCAAGGCAAAATCTAAATAAAGTTCTGATTAATTAATGTTAGAAAACTGTAATAATTACTGTCACTTGCAAATGCATTTATGTTAATTCTTTGTACATAAATTCAAAATGAAGACATATAAATTCAAACATAAAGTTCCTAAGATTCACTGACAGATAGATAGACAAAAAGGCAGGCACACTGCCAGCCAGACAATATTCATTTAAATTACAAATATAAAAAGAGTGCGGGTGCGTGCTGTTAATAAAATGTGTAATTTTTTATTTTATTTATTTTTTATTACGTCAGCGAATAAAGAGTTTTCAAAAATATTAAGAGGAAGTGAAGAATTATAATAAAAATTATAATAAATAGAATAATGGTAAAATATATATTTTTAACCCTTATCGGACGCGACTTTTCACACGTTTGATTCTCACCAGGTTGTAGTTATTTTTAACAAATATGAAAAAAAAAACAATAGTATGTTATTATACATTTATATTCATTTATTTTCAGTTTTGTTACAAATTATTTATTTTTTGTACAACTACTACATGAATGCATTTTAAAAACAAATCTCATCAATAGACAGTATGTTTCGACATAATTCGACTTGTCACTTCACACGTGCCATACGACCGTTGCAGAAAAGTACTGTTGTCACGTCAGAGGTGACTTACGACCAATAAGGGTTAAATGTTAATTTTGCACGTTGATATTTTATATAAAATTCTTGGTGGACGTACTATCTATGTCGTCGAAAATTTGTTTTGTAAATTAGTCGTATGAATCACAATAACAAGGAAAAAATACTGCTGTTATAAATTTTGAAGTTGTTTACATTTGTGAGCTGATAGAATTACCATACAAAAAATATTTAAAAAATTATTTTAATTAATTAACAAAAACACAACTAAAATTTTTTTTATATTTAACTAATATTGTGTGCGTTTAGTTTAAATGGTGCAAAATAAAAATAATTAGATTTTTTAATTGTGCAGATTTGTTTGTCATTCGCCGGCGAAAAAATTTAAGTCTATTGCAAAGTTAGCCGCATACGACGTATTTCGTCCGACGTTATAATTATGTAATTTTTCATATACACAAATTTGTTTTATTTTTAACGCAAAATTTTTGCGTTCAAAAATTCGTCTTTTGTCACAATTGTATTCCTTGCATTTTAATAAAGTCAGATCTGTGAGCAACTCATTTGTTTTAATAACTTCAGATCATCAGCAGCATAAGAATCTTACTTTTATATTTATGTATAATTTCTGAACGTATGCTCTGCAAGTTTAATTAATTTTAACTAAAATTATATGTTGTTGCTTGACAACTGTTTGTAAATAGTTATTAGTAGAAAGTTCACATGCCTAATTAAATTTTAAATAAAATTTAGACAATTGATAAAATGGTATTAACTGTTCACAACAACATGCATGAAAAGTTTATTTAGACAATAAACGATCAAATCAGAGCTTGTGAATTGAGTATCTATATAAATATATATAATTTTGATGTATGTCCAATTGTATGTATGTCCAATTCTCTTTCCAGAGCTTTTTGAAGCCGTTTGATATCGCAGAAAGATAAAATTCGGCATAGCAAAAGTATTTTTGCTCCGGTGGTGCAGGACGAAGCTAGATATTTAATTTTCGGTTTGTGGACGGTGGGCGTGGCTTTGGTATTATGTTACAAGCCTCTAACTTTTTCCTATGAATGATTTGATATGAATGATTTGATTTGACAGATAATTATGTTCATCATCAGGAGTTCCTGAATAAAAAAAATAAATAGTATAAAAATCGCTTTTAAGATCTTTTAAATAGGTTTTCAAACAAAAATGGAAACAATAAGTCGCGTTCAAATTATGGAAAATTATGAAAAAAAATTTTTTTTCCTTGTACAATACTTATTAAGATATAAAAGATCCTATACAATATAAAAGATAAGAGATCACATGTAACATATTATAAATCGTCATCATAATGACGATAATGACATGTCAGAAAAGTCTGAATAAACATTTGTAAAAATAGTGATTACGCTTCTTTGGTCAAATATTTGACTTCTCTGATTGCACCTTAGAAGATCTTCAAAACGCGAGAGAGGACTGATTTGCCTATTTTTAAACTAAAGCCAAATTTTTATTTCAAACGTCATTCTGAGTAAAAAAAAGTATTAAAATAGCAACCAGCCAAGTTTGGTATGGCCATTCCCCCATTCCTTTCAACAATTTTATCAATCTGAAAAAAAAGTGTTTATGCAAATTTTTAGGTGACTCAAGCTCAAGGGATTTTTAAATTCTCTACATATTAAATGTAAAACATTTAATGTTACTACAGTCTTATCAGCATTAAAAAAATAATCTTTAGACTTCAAAAGTCTTAAGCATAATATTAAATATTAAAAGAATATAACAAATACTTTGGTTTGTTCATTTTTATTTCTTATTTTCCACACATAATTCTTAATCTACTTCTTGTTTTTTTTTTCTTACTTATTCCCCATCCATGACTTCAATATGTTTTTCATTATAAAACTTTTTAATAAACAAGAATTATGAAGTTGATATATTTTTTTCTAATTTTTTTTAGTACATATTTAAAATGAAAGACATATTGTACAAATAAATAAACATGATAACAAACCTAACAACAGCTATCAATCGAGTAGAATTAAACGAAGAAAATCCCTAGTTATGGTTTTGATGTTTTTTGTAACACTATAATACTTAAGGTTTCTTGTCTTGTCGTTGTATTTAGTGACAGTTCTTAGACAAGAAATAAATGAAAATGACATGAATGAATTTTGTAACATTTATCCTTCTCACAGTTTAGAGACTCAACCTCAATATCTATGATTAAGAAATCCTATGAAGACAGTAAAGAGTCTAAGGGAGGTTAATATTTGTGCGCCACAAACAAATATACATACATTAAGTCAATATGTAATAGACATTTTTATAACCCTCGTAAAAATAAAAAGTACTTAAAAATCAATAAATCATTATATATTTTCTTTGTTAATAAAAAGAAAAACAAAAGTAGAAAAAATATATTTGTTTATTGAATAAAACAAGTTTTTTGTTTTTGAAGCAAAAAAAAAAAGATGAAAATACAACAGTCAAAGTGCTGTGCCGAGTCATGTTACCTCCTCCAAGCCATACTAAAAAAGATTGGTTAAACGTTTTATTACAGACTTTTAACCGTTTTTGCTTTCTTTTCTTTGATAGTGTTGAGGTTCATTTTGGGCAAGAGGTAACTAAATGATGAAATTATTTGCAACCAGTATAAAATTTTTTTATCTAGAATCAGTACTGATGTTGGTATGAAATTGCAATTTGAATAAAAAATTTTTTAAATATTGATGTTTGTTAAATTTTCAATATTTTCTAAAACTTATATTTCATAACGAATTTTTGCAATTTTCTTCAATAAAGTTTTTTTTTTGGCTTAGTCCAATTTTGGTATACTCTTTCCAACATTTCGGCCGGTACCCCACAAATAAATAAAATGTTTACCGAACTCGCCTCTCAATAAGTCCATTGTTTCGCGTGCTGTGTGGCAGGTGGCACCGTCTTGTTGAACCACATGTCATGCAAGTCAAGCTCTTGCATTTTGGGCAAAAAAAGTTAGATATCATCTCACGATAGAGCTCACCATTCAGAGTAACGTTACGATTCGCATCATCTTTGAAGAAGTACGGTCCAATGATGCCACCAGGCCATAAACTGCACCAAACTGTGACTTTTTCTGGATGCATTGGTAGCTCTTGCAATGCTTCTGGCTGATATTCACTCCAAAATCGACAATTCTGGTTATTTACGTACCTATTAAGCCAAAAGCGCGCGATGAACTTTCTTAACAGAGCACGCATTTTGATAATAAAATTCAATAATTTGCAAGCGTTGTTCATTTGAAGACAATTCATGGTTAAATTATAGACCAAATTGAAGATGTTTGACAGTGAAACAAAACACGAAACGTGCGTCAGCTGTTTAAACCATTGTTGCCAAAAAGAGAATAGCTAAAAAATCACCCGTTATATAAGTAGGCCAAGAGCGAGTGGACTTACACCCTAAAGTGTTCCGTAACATGCCTGGCCACCTTTTAATTTTTAATTTTATCTCTTACATTTTTTGTTACAAAAAAATTAAAGTGTCTGCCATTTCCTCACCTTACTTACTATTTAATAAAAATATGCGTCAAAATCACGATACTATTGGGCCTCTCTTCCTTTAATTTAACTTGCAGTTTTTGTTCTTGTCCCAATAGCAGAAATAGCAATAAATACTCTGTACAAATTTCAAGTGTCTGCCTCTAACGGCTTTAAAGATAAGGCGATGCTCGTCAAAGTCGAGGCGTATGGAAACCCCCTTTTATTTTTAACTTTACTATTGAAACTTATTTTTATAGCGGAATTAATTATACATACTCTGTTTAAGAATGTTTGCCTACTGCGGTCATAAACTTAAAGCATTATACCTCAAAATTACGTAACTATAGGAACACCCTTTACTTCTCAGTTTCATATTTATTTTTTGTAGTTGTTTCTACAGTGAAGATAAAATTACTTAAACTTAAAGTTTCTGCCTGCTACGGTTTAAAAATAACGTTACGCTCGTGAAAATCATGTCACTGTTGGGACACCCTCTAAACTTTAATTTTACGTTTTTTGTATTTGTTGCTTTAACGTACAAATTTTACGTGGCTGCATATCATAGTTAAAAAATAAAAATATTTTTGCGAAAAACACCATACTTTTGGAACACCCTTTAATTTTAATTACTAGTTGTAATAAGGGCAATAGTAATACCCACTCTGAGTCTACCTAGCTAATGTAGAGAAAACAATTGCGGTACGTTTTAGCCCTTTGGGTACGGAACCATAAAAGGGATAAAATTAAAAATTTAATTGTGATACGTGCGAGTCAAACTCGCATTTAGTGGATTTTACCTTTAATCTGACCATTAAACAAAAGATTGTTTGCCCTTAATTTCATCTTAGTTCTAACTTTTGTTCAGCAAACCAAATGCCATGTTGGGAAACCAGAAGATCGGAGGCTCTAGGATAAATTCATTTAGAAAACAGTTGATTTAAAAAAGCTCCCCGGTTCAACGCTTTTAGTTAAAACTTTATCAGTTTCACTAAAAGAATTCGAGAATTGTCATGTTGCAAGTGTCGCTTTTGTGAATTCGGCCAATAAACTCATCTTAAAAAAAAAAAAAAAACATACAAATAATTTTCTCAAAATGTTCTTATAGCTCAACGCTGTAATTTTATTTTCTTATCTTCTGCTTCTCTTGTATTTGTTGAACAAACATAGATAGATAGATAGTATCGTATTGACTACATTATTGCTTAGACATTAAACATTGATAAAAAAAAAAAAATAAAGAAAAAACAAGTAATTGACAGCACTTTTAATAAAAATAAAATTTGTTTATACTAAGGGTATTCAAAGTTAATTATTAATTATTATTATGTATTAATTATACATAGCTGCTAAATAAAACGTTATCTTTGAAAAAAAAAAACAAAGCGAGAATAATTTCAGAATTAAAGCTTTCGCGATATTTTTTCAACATCAACAGTTTTTTGTCGGATTGGGAAATAAAAGTTCAATTTTAACAAATAAGAGATTAATTGCAGAATCACTAATTGTTTGTGGTTTCTTTCGTATAAGACTTCTTAAAACTCTCATTTAGTTTTAAAAAGTTGTACGGATATAATATTTCTTTTTTTTTTCAAAATTTATTTATTGAATCAAATAACAAAAAGGGCCCTATTATTAAATGAAATAAATTTATTTAAATTTAAGATCATATTATTATAACACAATTTTTTTAAGTTTTGTCTTGTTTGAAAAATTGTAAATAATTTTACTTTGTATTGAAAAATGATGCAGCAAAAAGTTGAATTCAAATTTAACACTCATGTGAAATACCTCATATTGTTTTGAATACCTCTACAAATTTTTATCAACTTGAAAAAGGTTAACCTCATTTATAATCATTTGTTTAATTTTTTTTTTTTATTTTAATTTACAAAAAACAAGAAAAAAGGTTGGAAACAACGCCACCAAGCGAGACATAGTGAAAAATATTTTGATTTACGCAAGTTTAAAATCTACACTCTATTTTTTTGATTGTTTTAGCTTTCATTAATAAACAAAAACAACAGAAAAAAAACACATCACAACATACTTTCTAATTTTCCAAAGTTCAATAAACTATTTTTAACAGGAATTTAAAATATTAGTAAAAATAAACATCATGAACACTAATCACTCTTCTTGTTAGATTAAATATAAAAAAAAAAACAAAATTGAAATTGATTAATGTACAAAACTCTACAGGGGAGGGTTAAAACAAAACTAGTTAACTATCAATACAGGTACAACTAATAAACTACGACTCATGAAACGTTTGTATTTTTAATTAAATAAAAAAAGTACACATAAATTAGTGCAATCCACACAAGTACTTTGTACCTGTTTTTATGCTCTAAAAACGTGCTGTTTATATTTTCTTTTTCATTTCTTAATTTTAGTATCTTCATTTCTATTTAGTTTGTAATTAATTTGTTTGTATTTTGTTTTCAAAACTGACGCTCTTATTTGCAACAACATTAATTGCTTTTAAAACAAACGAAAATGCTAAATTTATTCTACATTTAATTAAACTTTAACTTTTAACGATAACGAGCAAAAATATTTAATAAAAAACTGAAGAAAAAAGTCGAAAAACAAACTAATTCAACAAAAAGAAGCATTTTATTGCTAAATAAAAAAGAGTTATATTAAAAAACTAAAAAGTTTTAGATTAACAAAGTTTCAAAATATTATAAAATTTTACTTAATTTTTCAAAAACAAATATTTAAAATAATCAGACAAATTTTTAAACTTTTTAATAAAACCACTTATTCTAAAGCGTCTGCAGAGAAAAATTAATATTGGGCATTTTTGAAAGCTTAGTCAAATATTTGACCAAACAAACGTAACCGCCAGTAAAAGAAGCTGAAATTGTTTTATTCCTCATATTGGTTTTGCCTATATTTCTGAAATTTTGTTAAGCAAAATAAGAGTTTTAAATAAATCTTGTTATATATAATATGGCCCATAATCATAGTCACATAATAAAGTCGATTTCTTTAATTTGTAACAAAATACAGTTAAATAATCCATCCAAATAATTATAAAAAACTAAATTTGTTAATTTGAAAAAGTAAATTTGTGCACTTTGTTAAAAATATTGTAAAATGAATTGATTTCAATAGATAAACTTGAAATATAAGTTTATGTCATAAAATTGTTTTAATAAAGTCGCTACTTAACCAGTTAAAAAAAGCAACTTAAGGTGGTTTTAAATTTAAAATTGACTTTCACCTATAAAATATACTTTAACGTGGCTGTGGTACACAAAAAGTGTACTTCAAAGATAACTGTACTTTAGAACTCAAAAAGTATACTTTGTTCGCCACAAGGATTATGGGCTTAAATGTTTTAATTTTAAAATGTCAATTACAGAATTTTGTTTTATTTTTAAGTAACATTCGGTTTAAAAAAATTGAGTTTTTCAAATTCTTCTATAGTTCTTTTTAAATTTAAATTTAAAACTTTTTTATTTTTTGTAATCGAACTTACGATTTTTCCAAATTGAAGTTTTGTACAGTACTTTCGAATTTCTTTAAAATTCTTTGGAATGCACATACTTTCTGAAATCGTCATTTTTGTTTGTGTTTTTAGTTTAGAAGTTTTATGAAATTTTAATATTTTTGCAAAATTTTAGATTTTTTTCCAAAATGTTCTTATTCGCAAATTTTCTTTTATCGCAATTTCGTTGCTTTTTAATTTTATGTTTATTTAAATTTTTTTTCATTCCACCTTTTGGTTAGTGATCGCTTTTAATGCATTTTTTTATTGAACTTAAGATTTTTTATCTTTCAACGAATTTTAGTTTTTTTTTGCTCATTTCAAGATTTTTCGATTTGTTTGTGATATTTTTTAATAATATATCCGCTTTTAGTAGAAGATCGATTTTCATTTTGTTTTCTTGCGTCTAAGATTTTTTGGGGACTTTTATCTTTCAATGAACTTTAGTTTCTTTTTAACCAAATTTTGTAGAATTTTTTTTTCTTTTTTTTTTAATTTCTTTGTAGTAGGAAATTTTCGATTTCTTGCCAATTTTTAGACTTTTGATCCATTTCCGAAGTTTTATTAAACTTCCAATTTTTATCCTTCAAAATCGAGTGCTTGGATGAAGCTCCGATTCTTGTTAAGTTTTCGATCATTTAGAAAAATTTTTTTTAATAAAACAAATAAGAAGAAAATAGTAAAATTTCCAAAAATCAATTGAAATTTAAACTTAAAATATCAGAATATATTAAAATTTAATTTTAAAATATTAAAATTTGGAATTTTGCATTTTTCATTAACATTGGAAAATATAATAACTACAAATTTCTAAATTAATATTTAATTTTCTTTAAAAATAAGTAATCTATTGAAAATTCATATTCTTTACATATGGCATGAACCCCTATAATAAATATAATAAATTCGAAATCATCTTTTATTTATTATTTTTTTTTTGCAAATGCCATTATAATACAATAATTTCGAGTATTTATATTTTAAATTCTAATGCTTTTTGAATATTTTTTTTCCTAAAATTCACCTAATATTTGTACCACAAATGTTAGTTGCAAGTTGTAAAGAATTTTATGCCAACTATGTATTTCTAAATTTCTTTACTTAAAAGAGCAATTAATTGTTTTTAATAATATAGTGTAGTGATTCATTCATTCATTATAATATAAAAAAACAACCAAAAATTCAACTTGAATGATTAAAAATTTTGTAAATAGCATCTGTTAAGGCAGCAATCTAAAACGATCGACCGAACGACCGACCACCTTTTCTCTTTGTCTGATATTGGCATTGATTATTTTAAAGCACTGTAAAAAATATAATGCTTACACATGATTTCCGATTCAATTACAAGAATACAGTATCTGTAACATGTGCAACATTTTACCTCCAAAGTACTGCACTACAATGTAGACATTTTGACGTCTAAAACCAAGTGCTGTTTTTCTAACTTAATTTCTTAAAAGAGGTTGTAACAAAACAAAGTAAACTTATTTCACATGCTTTTTAGTAATTACATTTTATTGCACAATATTTTATTTTTTGTTTTCTATATTTTATTTTTCATTTACCTTCTTCGTTGCCTTTAATTATAATGTTGTTAAGGAGAGCCAGTTTTTCTATTTGTTTATTCGTAATTTAGCGGAAAATTAAGTTTTGTTTTCAATTTGTTGCCATTCCACATTCTTTACTGAGAAAAAAGTCTTTGTCAGACAGATTATAGCAATCTGCCACCCTCAATTTATTTTTAAAACGAAACAAGTCATGAATGCTTATTTGCCTTCTTCATATTTTTCTTCCTACCTAAAGTGCAACGAGGGTGGTTTTAAAAATTATTCGGCCTATCAATTACATCACAAATGGCTTCAAAATATATTTTTTTTCTAACACAGTCTCCATTTTTCTAGTGATATTCAAAAGCGTTCCAATTACAAGTTCCTAATTTCATTTATGATAAATTATTCTTATTGACAACATTTTGTATTTAAAGTTTATGATAAAGGGGAATTTCAACATCTCATTAAAACTCGACTTCATGGTAAACTTTATATACTCGCATCCAATTGTAAGAAGAAAACACATTTCATCTGTTCTGCCGCCAACCCGAATTTGTAGTTCTTTTCCAATTTTACCTTGGTTTGTGCAGCTTTGCCAACCTCTTCAGGCAGTCAAAGCATCGCTGTGAAATTTTGATGCTACAACAGGAGCTTACAGTGGCTTACTTTTAAAAGAATATTATTAAAGCCTTTCGTAATCATGTTTGCGAAAATAAATTTAAAAATTTTTAGCTTTGACACAAACATTTTAATTTAACAGAGCTCTGTTAGCAAGATAGCATACTTCTGTAAAGGAATAAAAATAAGGTTTATGCATCCTAATTGTAAATTTCATGGGAACAACAAAAGATAGCGAAATCAAAATAATATGGATTTGTGTGCGAGGTATTCTTCTATAATCCTTCATAATTGGAATTTTTAACAGCACGAGTTGGAACGGGTTTTGGGTATTTTTATATTTTTAAAATTTGTATTTCGAACTGTTAAAAATACCAAGTATGTTTCCATGAAATTTAGTTTGGATGCATAAACATAAATTTTATTCGGTATTAAATTAATTGGGTTGATTTCGCCAGTATATATTAAACTGTTGTTATAATTTTCGGTAATAACCGTCGTCACTGGCAGCTAACAGCTAAATTTTCTTTCCTTTACAGGGCAATGTTATCTTCCTAACAGAGCTCTGTTATATTAAAAGGTTTCTATCAAAGCTAAAAATTTTTAAATTTATTTTCACACACATTCAGTAATCTGCACTTATTTCTTTTCAACACTGTCCCTGTCTTCGCTCAGACTGTCCCTCACCACTTTATCGTCTAATATATGACTTTTTTATGACTTTTAACTCTGTTAACCCTAGTACGTCCCTGTGAAACTCATCTAACCTAAGCACCAGCATATAAAAAGCGATTAAGTTCATTAACTCGTTTACATTTCAGCGTCGATTTTAATGTATTTTTATCGTCAGTCCTGTGACAAATATTTTCTTTAGTTTTTAATGTAAGAATATCACATATTTTGTTTTACCACTTACTTCTCATAGTCAAATTAATATTTGATATTTAAAACATAATATATTTTTTGTTAACGACATTAACTTTTGAGACCTTCCTCGTAAATTTTATTTGATTTTAGTACACTTTTTTTCACTTACAAGAAAAAATATTTTAAGGAGCCATCTGCCAATTATTAAATGGTTTGTAAGTAATAACGCAAATTATGAAGGGTTAGTTTTCATACAGTTGCCCATATATTCCTGCCTTAATTTATACTTTCATGCATTATATTTCTCTTTTATAAAAGCTAATTTGCACTCTTATCCATACAACGTAATTATAGATATTTACGTATGGGAGTCGTTAATATTTTACTGTTGTCAACAATTTTTGTTTTCGTTAATCTAAAAAAAGTAAAAGGCGAAGATTTTAAACAAAAATCATTTATTTGCAGAAAATCTTATTATTAAAAGGGTTGTTGTTACTTAAACTAAATTTAGCTTTTATTATTTAGAAAAAAATATGCTGGAAATGAAAAAATGTACTAAGGGAAGTTGTTTGTTTTTTCTATAAAAATGTTGATAAGTCGAAATATTTTTTTCTGTGGTAAAAACTGTTTGTAAATAAAATGGGCAAATTGCCATTAAAAAAGAGGGCAGGAAGATGTTTTTATGTTTTTTAAAGATATTTATCGAAAATAAGCTTCGCAAGAAAATTTTAAAAACAATATTTTACAAATGTCGTTGAAATTATTATTATTTTTATTTTTTATTTTTATATTAAGTTTATATTTATTAAAGTATTTTTGTTATATTTAAGGTATCTACCCTACACCTTTTTAAAAGTTAAGGCAATATTTTTTTTTTTTGCATTAAGGATTTTTGGAAAGAACAACAGATCGCTTATTTTCAAAGTGTAATAAGTCAATATTTTCCAATTGCGAAATAATCCATTTTAAACAATTTTTAAATGTTAGTAGGGCGCAGTAGCTACATTTTAAAACATTAAAAAATATTCTAAAATAATTATCTATGAATCTTTTTAAATTGTGTAATGTTTTTACCAACAATCCAATAAAATTACTTCAACAACCTGGATGAAAAACCGTTGTGAGGTGTCTTCTTTGAAGTCCTGCCTTTTTCGATGATTAAGTGAAAGAAAGTCTTATTGCTTTCCTTCAATCAAGAACGAAATATATGATTTTTTTCAAGTTTGCCTTAAAATACTTCTGGTTGTCAGCTCTAGCTTTAAACTTACAATTTATTTAGTTGTCAAGAAGTTGCCGATTATCGAAAGAAAATCTCATAACATGTCTCAGTAAAGTTGGTACATTTTTTTTTTAATTGTGTAGATTAAGCGGCCTCAATTATGGAAACTTCAAAAAATATTAAGAAATATTGGATATAAAAAGGAAAGTGCAGTCATTGATATTATTTGCCCGATGTTTAAATAAACTAGACATAAAAAACTACTGTATTTTTTATTAATTCTTTTGTTACTTTTACTAAAAAAAAATAAAACTGGATTTGTACCAATTTACATTAAACGACAATTAAATGTTAGTGGCAATATTTTGGGAAAAATTAATTACTCTCGATCAATTAGATATTTTAGTCTTGTCTAGGCGGCAAAAATTACAAAAAAATCTCCTTTTTAAGTAGACAAACCTAAAAATAAAACCATTATTAACAAAATGAAACAAAATTAAACAATAGATTAACAACTTCAATATATTTTCATAGTGTCTGGCACGTCTTTACAAAGTTTTACCCGCAACTAAAAGATCAATTTATAAATTAATTCTTGCGATTAGTTTTTATTTATTTATATTTCTAGTGTTACACAATGTAAAAAACAATAATTATAGAAAAGGTCAATAACCTACCCAAACTAATGCCATAAAAAAATAAGCAGAAACACATTAAAACTTGAATATTTTGTATTTTTTAAATATTGCAAATAATAACAAGAAAACATAAACTACGTTTCAAAAAATATTAAAATATTTCTTTTATATTATTATAAAATTTTTAAAATATTTTACATGAACTTGACATTGAATGGCATTTACAAGAAAAAAAATACAAATCTATAAAAAACACTATAATACAATATAAATAAAATAGCAACAACAACATTTGTACATTAATTTAGAGATTTTAATACAGAAACGAAAAAACACGTGAGTGGGACTATAATTAATTATTTTTCCTTTTTTTTTTTTTGTTTATAAAATTCAAAAGATTTTAAACAAAACTGTGAAAACATCAACCGTTGACAAAATAAAGCTGTAAATTAATTTTGTTAAAAATGTTTGTCATTTATTTATATCTAAATATGCGAACAGTCGTACAATTTTTCCTACATAGAATAAGATGTGACATTTTCTTAAGTTAAATTTTATGTGTGAAAATGAGCCAGATTGACCATAAAAAAAGAATTCTGAAAATGATACCAAAATCCGATGTAATTCAATCCCAAATTTAATTATTTTTTACTTTTTTTACAACAACAGAACACATTAGAAGTCTAGACCAAAAACAAATTAAAAATAATTATAATTTCGCCTTTATAAAATTTTTTTTGACTACATTAAAAGCAAAAGTCAATTAACGAACAAAAGCAATTAATTTCAAGTTAAGAAATCCAATCAAAAACTTCTTTTGCGTATCGTTAAGTTTATAATTAAATTTCGCTTGAATATAAAACAAACTGAGAGAGGATTTTTTCGTTTATTTGAAAGTAATTCGATGATTAAGTTAAAAAAATATTGTTTAATTCAGACTTTACGAAATAAACTTGTCACACAAGCCTTTCTGTACTTGTTTTATTTAAAATCGACATTGAGTAAAGAAAATTTATTAAGTCGTAGTAACATATTGCAATGATGTCATTAAACAGTAGAACCTGTAGTTGAACTTCTAGCAAAACAAGATTATAATTTTACAAAAATATTTTAAACAAAAAATTATTGATGATTAGGAGCATCAATATCTAACATTATTTAAAAAATAGCAATTTTTTATTATTGCTTTTTGTTGTGGATTTTTTTAGGAGATAACAAAGATCTTGTTTTATTTAATCTACAGCGAACAAAAATTGTTTAAATAATTTTTATTATAGATTATTTAAATTTTTAAATTGTTGGCATTTCATCTCTAGGTTTCAATATTTTTTGTTTTTTTTCATATTCTTTAATTATTATTTAAATTAGAGGTCAACGATAAGATTATTTATTAAGTTCATTTACATTAGAAATTTAAATCTTTCTTAATTAACATTATAAAAAATTGTGTAAGGTAAAAATTTTAAAGGCCACAGCCGTCAGAAATTTGTGTTTTTGCTAGAGCTAAAAAGGAGACCCTTAATGTTTACTAGGTTTAGAAGTATTAAGGAATAATAACTACTGAAAAGGAGGTTAAGATCTCGTAGAAAAAAAATTTAAACTTGAATAGCGAGTTAGCAATTTTAGTTAATTACAAAACGTGTATTAATTCTCCAATTAGATTGCATATAAGTAAGTATGTGTACAAAACATAAATATACTGCAAAATTTGTATGTTCGTGTCCCAGATTCCTGTGCCTGAAACTAAGTCTGAAGAAGTAAAAAAATTTTTTATTGAAGCTTCGTACTTAAGAAAACAAAAAATTAATAACACCCGAGGTGCTATCTTTTACATCGCTGATTTTATTTAAAAAAGTATAACTTAACATCAAAATTTAAATTTGCCAGATTAATCTAAAAAAATAATTTAGGTAAAAAATAAAATTGGCGGGTAATCTCGCTCTCCATTTATAAGATTCGATAAAACTGGTTTTATTTATAGACATCACCTAATATTTATATAAAATTGTCATAAAAAAGTAATATTATTGGCTATTTTTAGTCTATTACTATGACAATTCATTCAGCATTACCTAAAAATACATGAAAAAAACTATAATTGTCGGGTAATCTAACTTTAAAATAATTTTCTTTCTTTTTTCCTTAGCTCTTAGATTTCTTCTTAGTGCTTACAAAACCTTTCGGTCCGCTTTTTTTACGAACTCCTGAAAAAGTGGTCTAAAAATACAACTCAAGCCAAGATCGGACTTTTGTTTGCGCAATGTATAAATTTCCAAAGAAAGCCAAATGTGAACAAATTAAAATTTGTAGCTCTTAATTGCTTTTTTAAAGTTATTTGTTTAATATGCACTTTAATGCCAATAAATAATATTTGTGATCTGAATTAAAGAAATGGTAACGATGCTTTGGCTAATTTGGACCGTTTTCTTGGCACATTTAATAACAGCTAAACGGCTGAATTGATACATACATGTAGTTCTTTGGATTCGGTATTTGGAACTCTCTCTCTCTTTAGGTGAGTAATAATTTTAGTCACGCGCACGCACATAAAATTTTTTTGTATCACGCAGACTCACGCACTCTTACGAAAAAACTTTTTGCTTAAAAAAACAAACTTAAAATGCCTGGATTATCTAATTCTTCATCTCCTTTGATAATAAATTTTTTTATAACTCATTATCTATATTTTTGATCTAATGTATACTCGTAAGAAAAAACTTTGTCCAAACCACAACGAAATCAGAATTCAGCCAAAGTGGAATGCGACAATTGCTAATAAGAATAAAAAAAATTCCATATGTGGCCTGGAGGCGTTATTTGGCCATTTTTTTTTCGAAGATAAGGCTGGAAATGCGGAAAAGCCAAAAAAGTGATTAATACCTCTGATGATAGAATCGACATCAGTCAACGTGGTAGTGGTGGATATTTTGGCAAAAAACCCATTATATTATTTAGTGTGTAACTAACAAAACAATACGAGAAAACAAAGTGGCGGTGGTACAATCGGAACATATCTGACTTTGAAGAGAATTTGTAGTCAATTTAAAATTAAATATGTTTGTGTCGTTTATTTGGCTCTAAACTAATACTAAAAAAACATAAATTCTTTCGATAATAAAACTTCTAAAATTTATCTATAGTCAATCTTAGTTTCTTAAAAATCTTATGTCTCTTTTTTTTATTTATAAACAAAATTTTTAAATAACAAAACGTCTTATTTTTTTCTTGCAAGAAAATAATCTACATAAATATAAATATCTCAATATGCGCATTTTATTTTTATAGGAAATGGCATTCATTTTTAAATAAGCGAAGAGCTGAACAGAAGGAAAATCACATTTGCATATACCGCAAAATATTATAAAAAACATTACAAAGTCTACAAATGAATAAGTATGTATGTAGATTTTCACATTCGCTAAAGAAACCCACAAAATATTGAAAAAATACAACTGCGCTTCCATGTTACAACATCTCTATGAGTATCAATAACTTACAGATGAGATTGCATCAATAGCTCGCAATAGAAGCGGCTGCTGCCACAACAAACAAAACCATAATCGTTATAAAATAAAATGATTTAGTGGCACCTAACTCTTTTAAAGCGACAGGCGGCCTGTTAACATTTTAAAGTAAGGTTGACAAAACTTTATGTTTTAGTTGCATTTTCCCAAAAAGCAAAAATGATCATAATCGTTGTTAGTTTCAAATTCGTGAAATTAATTTTATTTATAGTCGATTTAAGCTCAAACATGAAGCTTGTCAAGTACAAGTCATAAAAAAACAATATATTGCCAATAATTCACCAAAACAATCACACAAATATAACCTTCGACTCAGGTTGTAATAAAATATATCAGCAAGTGATTTTTTGACAATTGAAGCTATAAAGGGAACACATGAAAAACAAAATTGTCGGGTAACGTCTACTGTTATATATTTGCTAGAGCTGTATCGTTCGCGAACGAACGGGTTAAATTGACCGAATCAATCAAGTGAACGGAATGATTCGGTCATTTAAATCCGGTCTTTTCGTTCAATAGTGTACGGGATAAATTGAACGGATGACTTAATTGAACGAAATGAGCCAGATATTTAAACGGCTCCTTTCGTTCAAATTGACCGATTGGACGAATTGAACGAACGAATCAGTCTTAGATAATTGACCGAAAAAGACCGGTCACTGAAACGAAGTAATTTTAAGGTTAGGAGGAACAAGTACAACAAGTTTTTTGCATAAAAATAATTAGCACGAAATAAGAATGAGTTTGTAATGTTTAATAATTTAGGCAAAAATAATTCATTATAATAAAAAAAATAATTTTGCAGTTTTTCGTTTTGGTTGTAATTTAAATCGCTCAAGCAAAATATTTACAAATATTTAGTATGAAAATTAATAACGCAAAAACGTTAGAATTAGTGGTTTATTTTATGTGATGATGTTATTGTTCAAATGCACATTAGTTCATATATTTGTCTGTCTTTATTATTTTGTATTGCTAACATAGACATACGATGCACAAGTGCTTACTACTAACCTTTTTTTATTTGTTATACATACAAACGTACACATATAAGTACATAGTTTTTCTTCTGAATATATCGTTTTTTCAATAGACCAACAGCTACAACTAATAATTAACAATAATATTGAATTTTTGTTGTTGTTCTCATTTTAACACTACAGTTTTTATTAATTTTTTGTTTGCTAAGTATGTAAGAAGGTTATTAGCAAATAATATGAGGTTTGATCTACTTTATAATGCAAAATAAAGCCGCGACTGTAATATAAGTACAACAAAAGCAATAAACACGAGCTAAGATATTCCAAGAAAAAAAATAAGGCGAAATAGCAAATAATGCGAAATTTGAAGAGCTAAATTACAAGAAAGGCAGGCGCCTTATTGCAACAGCAGAATTTTTAAAAAAGTGTTACAAAAGCGAATGTTAAGAAGATTTTTTGTAAAAATTGTTAATTGTTTTAGGACTCTTGTCACTAGGGTTTACAATAATGGTACGAAAAATACAGGGTTGGTTAGGATTGAACTGAATAAAGACACTATCAGATATCTGCAACATTGGGAGGTAACAGCAAACTGTCCATTACGATGTGTAGTTAAAATATTTATTGATTGACTGATTGCCTGTATTTTGACATCTCGCGCATGGAAAAGATTTATACATATAGCATTTCTAGTGAGAGAAAAAGCTTCGACTCTCGTCACCTATGGCTCCAATAAGATAAACAATTTTGCTATTTTCGATTTACTACAATAAAGCAATGATCGCCAAACAAATCCGCACGGACTCACGTATACAATACAACCACAAAAAAAACTTGAAAAAAAAAGGAAATACAACACACACATGAAAGCTCTCAAGAAAAACACCATTTTACAATAAATAAGTAAATTTTGAGTATTTTTAAATAAATAATAAAATAAAAGTTTGCTTTTATTATT
The DNA here is from genome assembly GCA_916610165.2 of Gymnosoma rotundatum. NCBI lineage: Eukaryota > Metazoa > Arthropoda > Insecta > Diptera > Tachinidae > Gymnosoma > Gymnosoma rotundatum. The sequence goes on from OU744339.1 coordinate 10,319,877, forward strand.
CAACTTTTTTAACTCTAATGATCATAAAAATACGCATTCAGCTATTCAATAACTCAATCATTGGATATTCAATGTTTTCTGTTTGTTAATGTAAAACAATATAAAAATTTTGTCTTTAAAATTATCATTATTGTTATGCCAAAATTTATTTCACTGCAAAATCATTTAAAGCGCACTCTCTGGGTGGCGACCTTTGCAATAATGCAACAGCGACAAAAGCTTTTAATGCGTTAGTAATCTATAACAACAAAAACCAAAAGGAATTCTTCTTTCTTCAAAACACATTGGATTTGTTATAAGCAAAATGATAATTATAAGATTGAAAAAAACTTTTACAAATATATATTTTTTTAAAACAAAATGGGAACTAAAAGATAGACATGGAGAAATATTTGCACAAAGAAATTTAAAAAAATAATATATGAGCCGTTTTCTTTAAAAGTGGTATAAATCCATTTTATGTTATATAGAAATTAAAGTTTGTTGTTTAAGGGATTTGAAAAATATTGGTGTATTAAATTTATTTAAGTGAATAACGTGATCGTTTTTTAAAGTATTAGTTAATTGAAATTTTTACTTTCCAAAATCTCGACATACACCAGTTTCAAAGTTAATGTGAGATACTATATACTAGATTTTAACAGGGGTGCCAGATGATTTTGATAAAAATCAGTATATTTGCAAAAGAATCGGCTTTATCGACAATTTTATTAAAAAAAATCGGCAAACTAATAAATACCTATTTTAAATATAATAAAAAAATATTTTATTAACTAAATAGAACAATTCAGTATTAAATAATGTTAACAACATATAAAATACCACAAAATAAATAAAAAAATCGTTTTAAAAATAAATTGCTTCCGTTTTTGGTGTATTGGACATGTACGGTGGAAATAATCAAATATTTCCATTTATTATAGTCATTAAAGTCACTTAAAGCAGTTTTACAAGTTTCTCAATTTTTAGATTTCCGGAATCTCTCCATTGGCTTTGGAGGCAATATCACCAGCGGCATTTTTTACTCTTCTTGTTATTGAATCTTTTAATGGAATAAAATTCTGCTGCAACAGTTGTTAAACGAAAATATATTTCTTTTGCTGCACTCTACAATCAATTCATTATAATAAAAAGGAAATTAAAGGTCATTAAGTAGAAAGGTATGACTAACGATAAGAAAAATTTGTTATCTATCATTTCAATATTATATGATGATTTTTTAAAACGTCAGTTTTTAAACTTTCTTAACTTAAAGCATTTTCGTAAATATTTCATTTTTGATATCATGAAAATCACATTAAACTAATTTAATTTAAAGCAATGTGGTGTGCAGGATTTGATCAGCCCATTTTTTTTTTATTTGGACTTACATCACTTTCATTATCAGTTTTCCAGGGAACAACAAACTTAATTCCACACGAAATTTTCACTTTTGTATTTTCTTTACCATTGAGTAGAAATTTTTTTAAACAAAACCAGTGCTTTGACAAAAATTAAAGTAAAAATTTCGTGGGAAATTTAGAATATACCCGAAAAACTTTTAACACAATTGTTGCAGATAGCATGTACTTATAAAGCACTTCTTTGCAATAAACTACATGTTGGAAAGCAACAACTGGCTAAAATTATTTTTGGCCCAACACATAATTAATTGTTTTGGACTAAAAAAAACATTCGTTGCCTTTTTTAGACTAAAAAATTTAAGTGAGTTTTTAAAAACATAGAATTTTTTTTATATAAAAACAATAAAAAAAGGTGATTGTTTTAAAATGGAATAATGAAAAAAACATTAAAATTGAGATTGACGATATCAATACAATACATGAATGTGGTAGCAACAACACACATATACAATCAAATGTATAAATGATTCATGAAAACAAAACATTAAATTTAATAAAAAACCGGAAAGTCGAATTATAAAAAAACAACACAAAAAGCAAAACAAAACAAAACAGAACAAGCGTACGATAATAAAACTAAAGTAAAACTTAGTTTTTTTAACAGAATTAAAACCAAGTTTTTTAGCAATTTAAGTTTCAAAAATAAGTAACAAAGTTAGTCATAAAATTATTCAGCGTATCAAAAAAAGAACAAAAAGAGTTCCCTATAACATCCAATTGTTAACTCTCAGTTCCTCTAGTGTAATTTTTCCAAATAACACAAATGCTTGGCCTTAGATTAGGTAATGTTAGGCAGGCAGCTGTGTTGCCACAGCCCACTTGGGTCTATTAATGGGTCCCTTTGTGTTACCTGCTGAGAAAAAAGAATAAACAGAGAGAAAGAAAAGAAAGTCAGAACGTAGAAACGAAGATGAAAATAAGATTAAGGAACAGAGAATAAATAGAGAAAGAACTGTGTAAAATGGTGAGAAGACCCCGCCGGATAAGGCCGTTCTTCCAAAGAGTGAGGTTATCCCATTAACTAGGTCTCAATGTCCGACTGTGTACCATTGAACCACCCAATGGAACTGATCCTATCTAGTCCAAGTGATGACATACCAGATAGGCTCCTGTAGTACTGTCGACCGAGATATCTCAGTTGTCTACAACCTAGCACAGACAGAGGAGTTGTTCCACCGTCCTGTTCAGGGATGAAAGCATTCAGAGACATAATCACAGCTTTACTATCAGTACAGAAAAAGTTAGCTCTATTGGATATGTTATTGTACCCTAATCAGCACGCTGCCCTTTTGATGGCAGATATTTGTGCTGTGAAACACTACAGTCATTTAGGTGTCTGAAAAACATTCTTATTCCAAATTTTTCAATTTAGACTCCGCCTCCGACTCTCGGCCCTCTCTTATATCCATTCGTGTATATACAGAGTGGTCCAGACGAAAGAGGGCTACCCTCCATCAAGTCAAAGAGAAATCACCAGTAAAGGAGGGTTTTGGAGTGCAGTAATCAACAAGATCAGAAATAACATCCATGAACCGGAGCATGCCAGCATGTTCCCATGATCAGTGGTTTCACGCACCTATGACTTTCAAACTAATCGCCGTTGTCAGCGCCACCCTTTTTTCTAGAAGATTCACGGGCAGCATGTTGATCATGGCAAAAAGCGTCTTTGTAGGCGTTGATCTAATGGACCCAGCCATTAAGATCGCCACACCGAGCAGCACTTTTCCAAGATAGAGACATTCCCCCAGACAAAAGCTCCATAGAACAAAATCGGCTTGATGACCGCTTCTAGAAACCAATTTACACCACTTGGGTTAATACCCAAGGTTTTGCCAATTGCCCTCCTACATACATACATAGCCGTAATGGCCTTTGGCGCTCTAGCCTGGATATTAATTTTCCAGAAAAGCTTACTATCCAAAATAATGCCCAAGAATTTTGCACAATTATTAAGATTAAGTGGAACTCCATTCAGTCTAGGTAAACCAAAGGAAGTAAGTTTGTAAATCCTAGATGCTTGGCATTATTACTTTAAAACTTTTTTAAGGTATCATTCCAAGTTTCTGCATCTATACGAAGAAATACAACAGCCATCGCTTTTCGTACATTCTAAATTTAAAACTTTAAGCCTAATAATGCTGCCACATTTCACAATTCTTTCGTGTTTTGTTTATAATTTTTTTTTTATTGCAATACAATTATATGTCACGATCACATCAGACCGCCCTCGTAAATACAAAATTTAATTAATGATAAAAATTATAAAAATAACAATGGGAAAAGAAATAAATTATCAAGAGAAGTCTAATTTTTAAACTTACCATTTGGCAGTGGTCTCCAAGTGTAATTCATGATATGAAGCGGTAAATTGAAATTTTGCAGCACGTTTATTAACACGCTGTAAACGTTTCCAAACACTGCCCATGGCTGGCATGTTGAAAAAATTGGATTCGTTCTTCTCTTAATACGCTTTGAAATCTGTTTTCTTATTTTCGGTGAGAAACCTTGCGGCAGGTTTTCTTGCTAATTTATGTTGTTTTATTTTTTATTTATTTTTATTTTTTTTATTACAAAATATATTTTTTCACTATTGAATTTAAGTTTTTCGCTGTGGTAGCCAACAATGAAATAAAGTTTTCAAAAATTGTAGATTTCTTAGAACACTTGTGCGTTTCTTTTTATACATAACATTTGTATAAATTAAACCATATTTATTATAATTTATAATTTTAATTTTTTGGAATTAACTTCCAGCACCTGATTTCTTGTATTCTGTAAAAAATACAAAATTTTCACTGTTTTCATTAATTTATTATTTTTATTTTTTATTTGCAAAACATTTTTATGATTTAAATATAAATTATTTATTTTTGATAATAGAAATTGTTTTTTGTATTGTTAATTTTTATTGTAAGTCAATAAATAAGTATGTATTATGAGCAGCAAGGTCACAAGGTTAGGTGATTAAGAAAAAACGTTTTTCTTTTATATTAAACCGCAAATAACCAAAAGCTTTAATTAAATTTATATTAAGAACATAGTAATTACAAAATTATTAATAAATAAACAGCAACAACTATAACTCAACAAACCGTTGGACGTTTAGTAATCATGTAATTTATGGAAATTAGCAAAAATAGAGAAATTCTCTATTTTTCTTTTTTTCTTTTTATTCCTTGCAATAACACACAAAAATATATAAATAAAATTTATTGCTGACAAATAAAGATCTATAAAGCACTACAAGTAATTAAATCACATTCAGATTGAAAAACGTTTTTTTATGCGATTACTTTTGTAGAAAACATTGAAAAGCATTTTTTATTCGCTAGTCTTCTATTTGTAGCTTCTTGATGTCATTACTAAACAGCGTACATCATGTGTTTAAACCCTAAGAAGCTGGAAAAAGAAAATGAGAATTTTTGTATTTTGTTTAACAGTCTTAAAACAATAGTCCAGCGGTATAAAATGTTCTTTTTCTTGAAAATTCTGTATGTTATTTTAGTCCTATTTAATAGTATTAAAATTTGTTTGATTATTATAGCTGAGTAAGCCAAGTCATTAAAAAGAAGCAGGATGCCAATAATTTGTACTAACTCTAAATTTCGTTGCTGGAAATAAGTTTGAATCATAATAATTCATGTAAAATACTTTGGAAAAGTTTCTTAAAAGTCTGCACTCAACTGCATAAATAAAAGTATAAAAAAGCTGCCAGATCTTTCCATATTAGATGGATCTAGACGTTTTAATTCGCCTATAAATAGAAATCGCAGTTACTAGTGCTGTGATAGTAGCAACGAGTTGCCCCCAAAATTATAGAGACTTGAATAAATAAAGTTACATTAAAGAAAAAAATAATAGGCGCATTTTATAATGTGATATTTGGCAGCAAGACTGTCTTTGCTCTTTGTGACAAAGCGTTCCAGGATTTCCCAAATAGGATGTTGTCATGTCATTTATGTCATCGCAGAATTAAAGAGGCTAATTAGTAAAAATCATAAAATTTTACACATCAAAAGTATTAAATAGTTAGAAAGATCAAAACTCAAGAGGTGAAAAAGGAAGAGAAAATAAAATGATCTGTTTTCAAAGCCCTTCGATGACAAACAATATGTTTTATTTGAAATGCGTTTACTGGATAACCTAACATAATATTGTTAACAGGAATTTAGAAATTGTTAAGAATGAGCTTAAAAACTGCTTTAAATCGTACCTTAAAAATAATTAAATAAAATATTTTAAAACATTTTTAGAATAGACAACTCGTAAACTATACAAGACACGCTCAAAAGATAGCAATTCAAAAAAAAATGGAAACATAAAATTATTAAAATGTCTACTACTTCTCTCTGTCAGCATAAATTATTGGATGAATTGAGGAGCGAGGAAGACCTTTTAAAGAAAAATCTAAAGAAAAAAAAAACAGTTATTATAATAATGGTAATGAAATCGTTAAGGTTTTGATAACAAAAATAAAACAGTATTATAGAATGAAAACCATGACAACTAATAAAAAGAACAACAATAAACGAATATCAACAACAGTCTTGAAAATAAAAAACAATTACAAAATCAAAAGGAAACATTGTACATATTTGTATGCTGAAGTACACAGACAACTGAGTATTTCCTTTTACCCCCTTGCAGTAACTATACAACGGAGCAACCAATCACCAATGGCACATGTGAAGATTTGTAAAAGACATTTTAAGAATAATAAATCACAAGGGGGTCTTCTTCATCTCATACCTCATTACTCTCTTTAAGATAATCACCATCAGCAGATATTGGATTTGTTCCTGATTATTTTTATTGCTCTGTTTACCTCACTCTCTTCCTCTCTTAAAAGTGTTGTTGTCATAGGTAAGAAAGATACAAAAAAAATATGATGAGAATCAACTACACATGTTTTAAATATGTGTGATAACAACAAAAAAAAAAACAGAGTATACCTCAGAAACATTACTTATAAGGTGCGAATCAATGTGATAAGTTCGAAAATATGTGCAATTTATGCAAAAATAAAATTATGTTTTAAGCTCAAGTTTGGAGTTTACGAAAACGCCAAAATGTGCTTCTACATCTAAAACTAATATAAGAAAACTAATGGTGAAACATAGTTGTATGCAATATAAATTAATGAACAAAAAAAAAAAGAGATAAAACTTTTTACGGCACTTGAAAAGATTAGTTTAAATCCTTTTCCCAAATTGGCGAAAACTGAACACAAGTAAATTATTTTAAAGATGTAAATAAATATTATAAAAAAGGTCGGCGAAAAAGGAAAGTTGTATAAATGATAAATTATATATTGTTACGAATAATAAAATCTGGCAACCCCTGTTGTTGTTTCTGTATGAGCGTGGTGAATAAGTTAATTCCACTAATGGTGTATGTATAGAATAGTACTACAATTAGCTAACAAAAGCCGAGCAATCGCGATGGTTGCGTTGGTAGAGGTGCGTGCTGTAAAACAGAAGATTGTGGGTTCGATCCCGCCTTCGAACATGCAAACAACGAAAAAAAAAAAAAAAAATTGTTATAAAGCAATTAAAAATTAAGAAGCAGCAATACGAACCTCCCGAGAGGCAAGAGACAATTATGGTGTATTTAGTGGAGACGTTTAATTTAATAAAAGAGTAACCGATAATTGTCAAGAAACCCTTCATAATAAAAAGTAAGGACAGTAGCGCTTAGCGCAGGGAAGTGTAACAGCATAACAACAGTGTATGGCAGATGTGTGTTGTGGCTATTGGATTAAAGGGGATGACTGGCTTGAATAAAGGGAGTAGAGGAGATGTCTGTGGATGGTTAAGGTTACTAAACAAGGCATTGAGTAGTTCATGTCTCGCCGGAGTAACACAGTAGTGTAGCGTGGATGGCTGCGTTTGTAATAATAATGCATGATTAGTAAATACGCGACAATGGGATTCACTAGACCGATAGGATCAAGAAGTATAGCCAGAGAAAGCCACTAAAAGTCAGAATACAGAATTTACAATAAGCCACAGTGGTATTTGCAATCAAAAGAATCCTTACGTTTGTCTAAAAAGGAAAAAAACGTAACAATATATTATTATTTAATCAAAGTTATGTTAATTCATCTTAATATTTAAACCCCGCGAAGTCTTGTGGATTGTCTGCGGAAAATAACTATTTAGGAAATTAATTAATTAATTCTAACATTTTACATATTATTGCGAGGACAAAATATATTTTTTATAAATTTTTTTCTTATGTGGTATGTTTTAAATATTCATTATGTTCCTTAGCGTGTCGTTATATATTTGTGGCAGTAATACTTTTATTGTACAATCACCATAGCTGTTCTTCTTGCGATTCTTAGTGTGCTTTCAGAATGTAGTCTTGTGTTGTACTGATGAGTAATGGGTTGCAAAATTTGGAGATTATTTAGGTCAGTCAACACTGTGAGTACAAATATGCTCTTGATGTGTAGGATATTAAGATGACGTGGTAGAGGCTCTTACCGTGAGAAGAGTTTCCTCAAGCCGATATGCCATGTCTTATATATGATTCGACTAATGAGAAGTATGTTTGCCGATTAATGTGAATATGGAACTCTTACTTGTTTTTATTTATTTTATAATATCTTATCTTTTTTGTGATAATTTTAATATTTAACATATTTTAAGAAATATATTCTATTACTTCAAATTATAAATTAACTTACAAAACATTGTTAAAAAAATCTATAATTTTTTTTCTTTTTTTAATAATTTTTTTTTTTTTAATTTAATTTTATTTGGCCCAACAGTACCAAAAATGACAATATTACTGTGGAAATTACAGCTGAGATCATAAACAAAAATAATAGTACAATTTATAAATTTTCTTTTAAATATAACAATTATATTTTCGTCTCTTATTTATTGAATCACAAAACGTTTAAATTAAGTAAAATGTATTTGTGTGACCTTATCACTATGACGCGCAATTTAAATTAGATTTATATTTTTTTTAATTTTTAATTTTCACCCTGACCAGGATTCGAACCATCGATTTTACAAATTAATGAAATTTTCGGCTTTTGGTTCTTTTTAATTAATTTTCTAAACATTTTTTAGAAAGAAAAATTATTTACAAATGTATGCGGACGTTTTCCAAAGAAAACAAGAAAAATTAGACGCTAGCAGAATGAAATGCAGCATTTTCTGGACCGCCACATCCTTCATCAGCATTCTTTGCATCTATCTACCTTATGTTATGTACATCGTAAACATCATCTATTTAACCAACTAAGCTTAATGTTAATTTGGTGAGACGAAGTTCACACACAACTTAAAGCTTTTCTTTGTCATTCTCTTTGTAACTCGTCTTGTACATTTGTTGTTGCTTTTTTGTACTAGCAATTTGATAGTCACAAATGCAACTTTTTTATTTTTAATTATTCATACTTGTTTGCTCACAACATTATAGACACTGTTTCAGTATCATATTGACTTTTATGAGTTAAGTATGAATGTAAATACGCGGTGCCTAGCGTTTGTTTTAATTTTTAATTTTCACCCTGACCAGGATTCGAACCATCGATTTTACAAATTAATGAAATTTTCGGCTTTTGGTTCTTTTTAATTAATTTTCTAAACATTTTTTAGAAAGAAAAATTATTTACAAATGTATGCGGACGTTTTCCAAAGAAAACAAGAAAAATTAGACGCTAGCAGAATGAAATGCAGCATTTTCTGGACCGCCACATCCTTCATCAGCATTCTTTGCATCTATCTACCTTATGTTATGTACATCGTAAACATCATCTATTTAACCAACTAAGCTTAATGTTAATTTGGTGAGACGAAGTTCACACACAACTTAAAGCTTTTCTTTGTCATTCTCTTTGTAACTCGTCTTGTACATTTGTTGTTGCTTTTTTGTACTAGCAATTTGATAGTCACAAATGCAACTTTTTTATTTTTAATTATTCATACTTGTTTGCTCACAACATTATAGACACTGTTTCAGTATCATATCGACTTTTATGAGTTAAGTATGAATGTAAATACGCGGTGCCTAGCGTTTGTTTTAATTTTTAATTTTCACCCTGACCAGGATTCGAACCATCGATTTTACAAATTAATGAAATTTTCGGATTTTGGTTCTTTTTAATTAATTTTCTAAACATTTTTTAGAAAGAAAAATTATTTACAAATGTATGCGGACGTTTTCCAAAGAAAACAAGAAAAATTAGACGCTAGCAGAATGAAATGCAGCATTTTCTGGACCGCCACATCCTTCATCAGCATTCTTTGCATCTATCTACCTTATGTTATGTACATCGTAAACATCATCTATTTAACCAACTAAGCTTAATGTTAATTTGGTGAGACGAAGTTCACACACAACTTAAAGCTTTTCTTTGTCATTCTCTTTGTAACTCGTCTTGTACATTTGTTGTTGCTTTTTTGTACTAGCAATTTGATAGTCACAAATGCAACTTTTTTATTTTTAATTATTCATACTTGTTTGCTCACAACATTATAGACACTGTTTCAGTATCATATTGACTTTTATGAGTTAAGTATGAATGTAAATACGCGGTGCCTAGCGTTTGTTTTAATTTTTAATTTTCACCCTGACCAGGATTCGAACCATCGATTTTACAAATTAATGAAATTTTCGGCTTTTGGTTCTTTTTAATTAATTTTCTAAACATTTTTTAGAAAGAAAAATTATTTACAAATGTATGCGGACGTTTTCCAAAGAAAACAAGAAAAATTAGACGCTAGCAGAATGAAATGCAGCATTTTCTGGACCGCCACATCCTTCATCAGCATTCTTTGCATCTATCTACCTTATGTTATGTACATCGTAAACATCATCTATTTAACCAACTAAGCTTAATGTTAATTTGGTGAGACGAAGTTCACACACAACTTAAAGCTTTTCTTTGTCATTCTCTTTGTAACTCGTCTTGTACATTTGTTGTTGCTTTTTTGTACTAGCAATTTGATAGTCACAAATGCAACTTTTTTATTTTTAATTATTCATACTTGTTTGCTCACAACATTATAGACACTGTTTCAGTATCATATTGACTTTTATGAGTTAAGTATGAATGTAAATACATAACATAAGGTAGATAGATGCAAAGAATGCTGATGAAGGATGTGGCGGTCCAGAAAATGCTGCATTTCATTCTGCTAGCGTCTAATTTTTCTTGTTTTCTTTGGAAAACGTCCGCATACATTTGTAAATAATTTTTCTTTCTAAAAAATGTTTAGAAAATTAATTAAAAAGAACCAAAAGCCGAAAATTTCATTAATTTGTAAAATCGATGGTTCGAATCCTGGTCAGGGTGAAAATTAAAAATTAAAACAAACGCTAGGCACCGCGTATTTACATTCATACTTAACTCATAAAAGTCAATATGATACTGAAACAGTGTCTATAATGTTGTGAGCAAACAAGTATGAATAATTAAAAATAAAAAAGTTGCATTTGTGACTATCAAATTGCTAGTACAAAAAAGCAACAACAAATGTACAAGACGAGTTACAAAGAGAATGACAAAGAAAAGCTTTAAGTTGTGTGTGAACTTCGTCTCACCAAATTAACATTAAGCTTAGTTGGTTAAATAGATGATGTTTACGATGTACATAACATAAGGTAGATAGATGCAAAGAATGCTGATGAAGGATGTGGCGGTCCAGAAAATGCTGCATTTTATTCTGCTAGCGTCTAATTTTTCTTGTTTTCTTTGGAAAACGTCCGCATACATTTGTAAATAATTTTTCTTTCTAAAAAATGTTTAGAAAATTAATTAAAAAGAACCAAAAGCCGAAAATTTCATTAATTTGTAAAATCGATGGTTCGAATCCTGGTCAGGGTGAAAATTAAAAATTAAAACAAACGCTAGGCACCGCGTATTTACATTCATACTTAACTCATAAAAGTCAATATGATACTGAAACAGTGTCTATAATGTTGTGAGCAAACAAGTATGAATAATTAAAAATAAAAAAGTTGCATTTGTGACTATCAAATTGCTAGTACAAAAAAGCAACAACAAATGTACAAGACGAGTTACAAAGAGAATGACAAAGAAAAGCTTTAAGTTGTGTGTGAACTTCGTCTCACCAAATTAACATTAAGCTTAGTTGGTTAAATAGATGATGTTTACGATGTACATAACATAAGGTAGATAGATGCAAAGAATGCTGATGAAGGATGTGGCGGTCCAGAAAATGCTGCATTTCATTCTGCTAGCGTCTAATTTTTCTTGTTTTCTTTGGAAAACGTCCGCATACATTTGTAAATAATTTTTCTTTCTAAAAAATGTTTAGAAAATTAATTAAAAAGAACCAAAAGCCGAAAATTTCATTAATTTGTAAAATCGATGGTTCGAATCCTGGTCAGGGTGAAAATTAAAAATTAATTATGAATTTAATATGAGTTAACAAACATATACTGCGCGACGGCTGCTGCATTTTACAGATGTTGTTTTATAAATTTTTGTTTTAAGCAAGAAACCAAGACACAAACAAATAAAAACCTTATTTGTAATAATCTGTTAAGTGCCAGTGTTAGCCAAATTGATATAGAGAATATTATAAATGTTGTAGCAGGTTTTTTGTTGATTTTTAAGATCTTTTTTTTTTTTGCTTTGCAGATTGGCTGACATTAAAGTGGGCAGGAAATGGCCGAAAGCAGTTAAAACAGCATGAACTATATGAAAAGACAGGTGGGTTTTGGTCACTAATTACAAGAACAAATTCAACAGAAATGAAAATTTAGTTAAATTAAAAAAAAGTGAAGAGGCAACTGTCAAATTTTAAAATTATTATTCTAAACGTGGTGATGTTAAAAAAAGCTAATGAAATACTTGCTACAACGGAAAGTATGAGTTTTTGCAAACTGTTACACTTTTAGCATTCTTCCTCTTCCTTTAACCCTAAACTGAATTTGTTAAAAATTCCTGAACATATTAAAAACCAAGGAAATTGAAAAAACTATTAATTTTTTTTATGTATAAATTTCTGCCTTTAATAAGTGGCACTTAGTTTTAAATTGTAATTTTCGTTATAAAAAAGACAGTGTTGGTATTTTGTAACCTTGTCACCAGTGTGCCAATTTACAATTTATTTTGATTTGCATCACGACACTCAACTTTCTTGTATATTCTGCCATGTTTTTTTTATTTTTTGCATTTTCGTTTACACTTTACTTAAAGACGATAACCTTGAGTAGTTTTTACAAATACATATTATTTCTGTTGTTATTATTGTTTTTGCTAATTTACTACTTTATTGTTATTTTATATTTTTTAATTCTTAAGTATTTTCTTATTATAATTGCTTTTGCTAAATGATTTGTTTATAGATTAATTGTACGTTTTTACAACAGAATGAATTTTATTTAATTAATTTCATTGTATTGGATGTCTGCTTTCTTTGTCTGTGTTTCATTAAATTTGTTTTTTTTTTTAAATCTTTGAACCCCGTGACCTTTACAATAAAAATTTTCCAAAAAAATAAAAACTGTAGACTGGTATTTATAAGCAAATTTGTAATTAATTTAGTTATGGCTTTTATCAAGACACTTTCCACACATATGTATTTTAATTAAAAAAAAGTAAAACCTTTTTATTTGCACACTAATGTTGTTGTTATTTACCACCCCATTTGGTTGCAATAAGGTGTCATATAATAATATAAAAACAACTCTACAGAGTAAGATGACGAATATTTCTTGTTTTTGTTCTGGCAGTAGACGTCTCTTAACAATGACGTCACTTTGTTTTGTTATTTTCAAGAATTTGCACACATTTTTAGCACTTTATTTCTATTTCAATTCGATTTAAAAGTTTAATAATAAATAAATTATAAAATTAAAGAAATAATTTATAGATATATAATTGAAAACATTTTTTCCTTAAAAAAGAAGACACTGGCACTTTTGCACAAACCTTTGAATAAACAACGTCCGAAATAAATGCGTTAGAGCGAGAGCACAACACGAATGAATGTGTGTAAAATATCACAACAACAAAAACAGTAATGTTATTGTTGTTGCCTTGTTATTTTTCTACTTTTTGAGTTTACTCTACGTTTTGAAGAAAACCGCTTTATCCACTTTGACTATTCAACAACAACCGCTTCGTTTGCTTGCTCATTTTTAACTGAATGAGCAAAAAGAAGACAACTGATAAATTATTTTACACTGCATTGTTGCCAACTTCACTTTAAATACAGGAGAAACATAATAAAGGCAATATTTTAAATTTAAAGCACCGGTTTTCAGTGCAATTTAATAAAAGTTTTTAAAATTTCTTTAAGGCTAATTATATATTCAGCAACAAGTAGTTCTTTCATGTTTGAATTATTAAAATTTATTATTTGGAGCGTTTTTTACTTTCATTTACTATAATTGTGCTTGATTCCTTCAAATATATATATTTGTTCATATTCGTATTAAGTATTTATTTTTTAAACTAAAAAATGAAATGTGACAATATAAAAGTCTATGTGATATATTGAATTTCACGTTATAGAATATACATTTCTAATAAAATTTATGTGACAGTTTTATAATGTTAATCCATAAAAGCAGAATACATATCTACTAATTCCATCATTACCATAAAGTGGAATAATATTCAAGAAATTATACAATATTTATCTGATGAGATATATAAAAAATATGTTTTCTATTTTTTGCAAGAAAAAAAAACCGTTTTTAAGTTAAAAAAAAATATATATGCCTTAAGTCAAGTTCTGTTAAAATATATTTTGTTTCCCGCGTTTAATTCATTTTATTAATCAGAAACATAAATAAATTTACAGACTTGGTATCACCATTTTAATTTAAGTACATCAATGATTTAATAAATCAACATGAAATGGTTTGGTGCAAACGAAATTATAAGAATATATCCTGAGAGTAAAGTTTTAGTATAAAAAAATTTTTGTCATTCATCATCATTCGAGAACAAATAATTGTGTTAAATATTACTTAAAGTTACTTAATAATTTTATTTTAAAAATTAGTACTTCAAAATTTTCACAAATCCATAAATTAATGGTGTGTAACTTTGATAGAAATCGATACTATATTACCTGAGAAACACTATTACCATATTTAACATTGTGTTGCGTTGCCAAACATTTATCTGTTCTATTTACAACGCGTCGATAAAACAGTATTTGATTACAGAGAGACTCTACTTATATCACGTAATGAAATTAGAAGCTGTAAAAGTTCTTTTGAAAATTATTTGTTATTATTTAAACAATAAGAAAACAATATTTAGCACTGATTCATTGAACATATAAGATTATAAATAGAGCTTATGACAATGAATTTTCAACGCCGTGTTAGATCGGGTAATATTTCAGTCACTTGCATTATTTAACATTTTTAAAAACGAAATTTTATATTTCTGTAAAATTTAAAAATATATTCTTTACGAAAGTAAATTTATTTCAAGTTGACAAATGAACAATTTGAATAATTTTAACGGCCCTAATATTTAAAGAAACATCGCTGCCTAAAGTATAAATAATTTAACGCGCGTGAGTTTAGTGTTAAATTTAAAAATTAAGAAATATAAATTTTTTCAATGTTTTCATTGTTTTCTTCAAAATTCTTCATGAAAAAAATTGTACATTTTTATATTGAGTTCTTATTTAAAAAGTTTGTGTAACATTCATTGGACTGTGTTTGAACAACATCCAATAAACATGAAATGATAATGAACGAAATGCATACATACACACGTTATCTTCTTTCAAGATCCTGGAGGAATGAATACTCCTCTTAACTTTTGTATATAAATAATCGAGTGTAACTAATATATAATTAAGCTATTCAAACCTCTTATCAATAGATCTTAAAGGCTTAAAACACCTTCCTTCTTCCTTTTATAAAAAAAAATCCTTTTAGTTCTTTTTAAAACAAAACGGAAGTAAACCCAACTCAAAATTTTCCACACACACTTGAAATTATTTTCTAATTCATTAAATAAGAAATTCTAATAAAAGAATTAATTGTAAAACACTTTCTTACGCTAGAGAATAAAAGAAATAAAAAGGATCGTTGAAATTCTAAAGGATGTTTTCAATTAGCTGCGTTTTACACCATTTTATGAATGTGATTTTCCCCCAAATGTTGATCCCTTTTCACGCAATGTGTTCACAGTTTGAAATAAAAAATGAAGAAATCATTTTTGGGTTTTAAATAAACAAATTATTTTTCAAGAGTTTTTCCTAAGCATCTGTTGGAGAAGGCTAACGGCATTAATTTAAGGGAATAAAAGGAAGTAAAAGGATTTGTTTTTAAATCTTAACAGGTTGATTATTGGAGAAAGTGATTTATGACAAAAAAAATGTATGAATTAAAATACCAACAAAATAAAATGTGGAAGCAATTAAAAAAGGAAGTGACTCTTAAAAAATAAACTCTCTACAAAGTTTGAATAGAATTAACAAAAAGTGGCAGGGAAAGTAATAAATACTTATAAGCTGATATTATAACAATAATATTTTTATCGAAGTTCACAGTAATCTTGTTTTAAGGGAGTTTGCAAGAGGAAATCCTGTAGTGAAAGTTCCAATTTTCTGTATCAAACTGAGGCTAAGGCTCACTGAAACTTGTGGTTTTATTTAGCGATAATAGCGAGGGTTTTGTCCGGTTAATCACACAAAAACCTGACTAAATTCTCTCCTGATTTAAAAATCGTTCCAAAATGGCGTCGTAGGTGCCACATTTTGTACAAAAAAGATGTCAAAAACAAATGGTGCAAATATTTTATTTTTTCTTCTCCTCAACTTAAAAAGTCAACTCTGATCTGATGTGTGTAATCCAAGGCGAATCAATTACCAGGTGGCAGCGTAAGCGAATTCAATTATTTTCGCCGTGAACACTACTGTCAAACCCCATATATAAAAAAATCTGTGTATATTTTTTATATATGAAGTTTCACAGTACTTTTACCAACAAAAAATAATGAATTTGTCTACGCTGCCACCTGGTAATTGATTCGCCTTGGATTTTTTTATATATGGAGTTTGACAGTAGTGTTCACGGCGAAAATAAATGAATTCGCTTACGCTGCCACCTGGTAATTGATTCGCCTTGTGTGTAATCAAAAGATTACAGATCTGTCAATAAGTCTGCCACACACATACTCTTTTATTTAAAACTATCATACAGTTTGAGCACATGTGCAATTTTTGACAGATCGACTGAGTATGATAGTGAATCCTGGCCTTAAAAAGAGTTGGATAATAAACAGTTATTCTTAAACCAGTTTGAAGAAGTTTTTCTGCCCTTATCAGAAAAACCATATATATACATCCATGCTGGGTTCGAACTCTTTATTTATTTAGACTGACAAAGGAAAGTTGGCTAAAGTTCCATGTTTATTCTAATAATGATAAAAAATTTTACAGCGATACCAAAATCGCACATTTCGTTTCGCCCAAAGCTGTAAAAAAAATTTAAAACCTGGTCGAAAAATGCCACACATCTTTTAATGTGATGGCTGATAATTCAAACGTCCCCAAAACAGTTATGTAGTACTTCATGACAATTTATGTTGGCCTTTGTTGTAATTTGCTGATTCATGATAAAGTCACAGCTGATGACCGTATTAGAAATGCAACTGAGAAATCGGTATCTGCATGATGTTTTAACAATCAAACTTGCCCGAATCACTTTCTTTTTTAACCGACTTCAAAAAAAAAGAAGGAGGTTATCAATCCGTCTGAATGTTGCTTTTGTTTAATGTTTGTGCCTGCAGAACTCAGTCATTTCTAAGCCGATTTTGAATTTTTTTGGTAATTTGATAGATTGTGCTTACAGATTTGTGCCGTTTTAAAAACAGTTCATAATCTTAAAAATTAAAGGGTGTCCCCATAGAAAATACTTATTTTTTAATATTTAAAATGACTGCGTGTTACTATAGCACCCAATAACAAAAAGTAATACCAAAATAAATCTAAAAATTAAAGGGTGTCCCCATAGGTGACGTAAACTGACCTATATAGGCCTGTCTTTTGAGCGCTTGAAAATTGGACATAATGTCGATTACTATGAACGTTATAATAACAAGCATAAATATTTAAAATTATAAGTTAAAGGGTTTCCCAATAGTTTGTGTAATATGATATATTTGGGTAAACTTTTGAACCGTTATAGACAGAAAGCTGAAATTTACAGGGAACCCGTATTGATAACTACGCTATAATAACAAGTATAATAAAATATGGATTTTGAAGTTAAAGAGAGTCCCAATAGTTTATGTAATTTGATGTATGTGGCCGAAATTTTAATCCGTTATAAACAGACAGGTGAAACTTAAAAGGGACCTGTAGTGCTTAGCCCGCTATAACAACAAGTTTATAGTTTAAGTTTAGAAATTAAAGGGTGTTACCATAATTTATGTTAATTGAACTATATGGGCCTATCTTTTGAACCCTTTTAGATAAATGCTTGCAAATTGGACAGAATATGAATTGCTGTGACCATTATAGTAACACGTATTAATATTTAAAATTATAAATTAAAGGGTGCCCCAATAGTTCATAATTTTAAACAGTTATAGACAGACGATTGAAATTTACATAGAACCTTATTAGTAACTCCGCTGTTACAACAAGTGTAAAATTGGGATTTTGAAAAAAAACAGGTGTCCCAATAGTGGATGTATTTTGGTGTATGTGGACCTTAAACGAGGAGTTACATGTTGTGTATGAGTGGGCTACTGCTAATGGCTTGCAAATTAATCCTGCAAAGTCGAAGGGTTTGATTATGAGGAAAAGATTAATGAGACTGGATTATGATCCTGTTTTAATTTTGAACGGTCAGCCTATAGATATTGTACACTCTGCCAAAAATCTTGGTATATATCTTAATGACACTTTGACTTGGTCCAACCACATTAATATAGCGTGTGGTCGCACGATTTCTATGTTAAGGAATCTCTGGCAAACTCATTACTGTACTCCGATGAGAATTAGAATACTTCTCGCCAAATTGTATTTATTACCAATTTTGCTGTATGGCTGTGAACTATTTGGCAGTTGTGATAGTGAAAGTAAGAGAAAACTTAATGTGGCTTTTAACAATATTGTAAGATATGTACATGGTCTGCGAAGGGTTGATCATATTTCCCCCTATGTCACCTCGCTTTATGGTATGAATTTTGATGACTACTTGAGGGTTCGTATCTTACTGTTCTTGCATAAGAGTATATATACACAACAACCTAGACACCTTTATGATCGACTACACTTTTCGACACTTGATAGGGGTAAAAGGCTTCTTACTTTTGGACATCGTACATTGATTTCAAAATATCATTTCTTTATTAATGCTATCAGTCTCTTGAACGCAATTCCATTTAGATTACAAATCATTAGTAACGCACGTCAATTTAGAAAAAATATTGTATGTCATTTTTCTCATTAAGATCTAATGTATGTATTATAGTTACTATTTTATTATTATGTTCTTATTGTTTTAATGTTTGTGATAATTTCGATCTCACTTTGATACATGTTTTGAAGTTGTAATTAATTACTTTTAAATTCCCAGAATATTACAACATATGTCATCAATTTATATTTCAATTTACTTAATATTTTGATTTTTATTATTAATATTTTTTTTTTTTTTTCTGTATCTTGTAATTTTTATTTTAAGTTAATTTATATTTTGGCATATGCTCAGTTTCATACTTAATATAAAGCTTAGTTTAGACGATATGTTGAATCAGCATATATATGCTAGCAACTGTATGATTAAAAATAGCAGCAAATTCATATGACAGCATATATCATATGCTAGGTGTTTACACTATATGCTGAAACTACCAAATTTTTTAATTCAACATATTTCAGCAAATGAAATGGCAACATATGAGTAAGCATACAATTTTTGCGTTTATACGATATGCTGATATTTATATGGTGGTATATATGCTGAATCGTATGAACATTTGCTTGTGGAATAAAAGAGTTTGACACTACTTTTTGTATACAACGCTTTATTAAAAAAAAAAATTTTAATTAAAAGAAAAAAAATTTATTCAGAGGAAACATGCTTGCTATTGCTGGCGCATAAAGAATAAATATGCAAAATATGTTGATACATACCTACGTAGGTATGTACATAACCTACTCTAAATACAATGTACTTTTATTATCTTTTTAAAAAAATTATTTCATTTAAAACAAGTAAGAGTGCTATAATCGACTTTGCCGAATCTTGTATACCTTTCACCACCTATGTAAATCTAGCTAGTGAAGTAACTTTAATCAAAAAAACTAATTTTGGGATGACAGAAAATAAAAAAATAAAAAAAAAATGGAACTGCATACGTATAACTTTACATAAAAAATGACATCGGATCCTAATAGGTTAAGCATTTTTAAAAAATCTTAGTATTTCTTTAAAGATCTATCTCAAAGCTTTAAAATGAAATGGAAATTAATATTGTAGAAATTACACACGGAATGACAAACTTAGTTATACCCTTTTTCCAATTTTTGTGGTGAAGGGTATTAAAATAAATAACTGTAGTGACCTGTGCCATTTAATTTTCACCATGGCAGCGGCTAAAACCAAAGCGCGGCTGCAGCAGAATTCCGGGTGTGCATATAATCAACGCCTTGCCGTTGATTCTTATGTAATATTTATTATTTTTAACTAAAAAATGAAATGTATTACTGCACGCGGAGCATATCCATATGGCCATTTCGCTACTGCTCATATATAGCTCATCAGTGGATTCTATCCAAATTTTAGTATAAGACTTTGAGGTTTTCTTTAAAAAGTTTGGGTAGAATTCACTGATGAGCAGTAGCGAAAAGGCCATATGGATATGCTTTCCCCGCAGTAATACATTTAATTTTTTAGTTAAAAATAATAAACATTTCATGAGAATATCATGAAATATAATATATATTTTACTAGCGGACCCGTCGAACTTCGCCTTGCCCCAATTTTAAGCCTTCAGACAAACTTCAGAGTATTAATACAACACAATTATCAATTATCATCAAATATTGTGATAAAAAAGAGGCCCGGTAAATAAAATTTCATAAAAAAATCAATTTTCGAGTTTTCTAATTTTCCGCATTTTCCGCAATTTTCCATGTTTTATACCAATAACTTTCTTTTTTTTTATTTAGAAAGTCATTAAGAAATAATTTGACACAAAATTTCGTACAAAAAAGTCGATTTTTGATTTGTCCAATTTTCTAACTTTTCCGGATGGATTTTTAAACATTTTCTTCCGTAAAAACCTTCTCCTCGAAAATACGAACCACTGACAAAAAAATTACAGAAATTAGCCCAGCCGTTCTCATTTTATGAATTACTATACATTTTTTACACCATTTATATATATATATATATATATATATATATATATATATATATATATATATATATATATATGTACATATATATTTATATAGAAATATAAGTACAATTAAAGTAAATTAATATAAAAAAGATTCCAAATAATAAATTTTCTTGTTGAAATGTATTTACATTAAAAAAATTATCGGCGACTAATCTACTCCATTCGGCAAATTTGCTTAAAAATTTGGCATATGCTGAAAAGCTTAAATAGGATTTTCAACAAATAGCATATGAGCTAGCATACACAGAAAATTTGACAAACACTAATAATGTACTGTTCAAACGATATGCTTAAATTGTTAACATACGTTTGTTGATATTGTTAACAAATTGCTTGCAAATGTTGTTAAGCATACGTATGCTGATAAAAATTTTGCGTTTACACGATATGATGGCACTTTAGCAAATTTTTAACCATAAATATGCTGATTCAACATATCGTCTAAACTAAGCTTAAGACTTAGGTCTTGTGTATGGAACATATAAATAAAATAAAATAAAATAAATAAATAAAATAAAAAATTTTCGAACCGTTAAAGACAGACAGCTAAAACTTACAACGGACCTGTTTTGCTAAGTCCGCTATACCAAAAAGTTTATAATTTGAATTTCTAAATTAAAGGGTGTTTCTAAAATTAATGTAATTTGACCTATATTGCCGTATCTTTTCAACCGTTATATACAAACGCTTGAAAATTAAACAGAATGTCCACTTCTTTGTTTGGTATAATTAGATATAATTAGAAGTATAAATATTTTAAATTATAAATTAAAGGGTTTTACAATAGTTAATGTAATCTGATGTATATGGCCAAACTGTTGAACCGTTGTAGACAGACGGTTGAAATTTACGAAGAACCTGATTGATAAGTCTACTACAACAGCAAGTATTTAATTTGAATTTGGAAATTAAAGGGTGTCCCTATAGTTGCTTTAATTTGATTTAGATCGCCAAACTGTTGAACAGTTGAACAAGTATAAAGTTTGGAGATGGAATATAACGGTGTCCCAATAGTTAATGTAATTTGATGTATGTGGCCATAATCTTAAACCGTTATAGAACGACAGATGAAATCTTTTTAAAAGTTTGTTTTTTTACAAGAATTATAAGGTTAGCGGTTAGTTCTTTACTGACTATATCTAGCATGCTTATTAGCTATTGCTTATTAGCTATTAAAACAGCCGAGCTAAGACGAACGACGAGCTGAGCTAAGTCCAACTACAAGTCGAGCTTTGAAAAATAGGGTGGCAGACGATCAAGTTTCCACTCAATTTTTAAAATTTCTCTCATTTTTTTTACTAATACACTCTCACTTTAAAAACTTGCTGAGAATTTGTTTTCAAATTTTCGTTCAATTGAGTCTTTCAAATTTCATTCAAGAGAACAGCTGATTGAAGTTTTTTTCATTCAAATATTTTTTTTTTTTTTTTTGTTTTTTTACGACATCTTGCTTAAAAACTTGCTTTGAAATTGCGCGCAGCCTACGTCACAGCTTTCAATTTTTGTGAATTTTGACAAGCAGTATGTGTAAATTTCTTGAAAGGGAATTGAACAAAAACTTGACCGTGTGACTGCACTAAAATATGTAAATAAAAAGCTTGATTGAATACCTCAGAAATTAGAAATTTTTATTTTGCTACAATCGCAAAAGTACTTTTTTGACTCTCAAACGTTTCCTTAAAATGGCTACCGGCAAATTTTAGTGAAAAGATTATGTAAATCGTTTTGAAAAAAAAACATTTGTTTCTACGCGAGTTTTTTTTTATATGTGAATGTATTTTACAAAGCACCGTTTCCCACAAAACGATTAAACTATTTTTTTGTTTTCATCAAACTAATTTCAATTTTTTTTATTCAATCTTAACAGGTTATTTACAAAACATTTTTAGAAAACTCTCTTTGAGTTAAAGTAAAAAAATAGTTTACAAAAATTAACATTTAAATAAATTCCAAATAGCAGCTAAAAAGTCACAGTGTGATTTCCAATTTCTTTACAAATATTTAAAAACGATCGATCCTTTTTCCTGAAACCATTGTTAAGCAAACACACACAAACCTTTTGTTTTAATACAATAGGAATTCTAATGCAAAATTAATTGTATGAATATTTTCTTATTTTGTTATAACAAAATCAATTCAAAGAAATACCTGTTCAAATTTATTTTGATTTAAATTACAATTTTGTTAAAATTTTTCTCACTAAATATTTCCCATGAATCTTTCGTAATGAAGCAAGACGCAACAAATAAGAAAAGGATACATATCTTATTGAAAAAAATACAAGTGTATGATTTCTGGCTGTGTTAAGATATCAAGGACAAAATAAGATCCTTTTCTTTTAATACTTAAAAAAACAACAACAACGATACGTAGAAGTTGCAATAGAATCCCACGCTACTTGAGAGATTACAAAACAGTTAAAAATAAATTTTAAATGATTGCAAACAAACACAAATAATAACTCTGCCTACATCTCTTTAAAGAGTTCTTATAAAATTTAATAGAACTTACAAAAACCAAACTTTTTAAAAGTCATTATGTGGTTTTTTTGTTGTTGTTAAATAAAGCCTGCAATCAATGAATGCTGCATTAATTTTATTTTTATTGCTTCACAACAAAAATAAAAAGTAACAAATTATTTATTGTTGTTATTTTTTGCTTTGTATTAAAAGTACTCGTGTTTAGTTCAGTAACAAATGACGCGAAATATTATTTTAAAGTTTTTCTTTAGAGCTAAATTATACATTTCTAGGTCACAGCGTCTTTTTTTTCAATTTATGTTATACTTAAATTAGAAAATTGTTTGTTTGTGTTTATTTAATATCTGTAGAGTTCATAGCAATGATTTTTTTTAATATAAAAAAAACACACAAGTTACTGTTAAATTTCTTTAAACAAAGTTGAAAGTAATTTCATAACGTTACGTTTTATTTACTCGTTGAGATTTTTAATTGCAAAATAGAACACTTCATTTACTTAGCTCCGTAGACAACACAACGACATAACAAATATTATGCACACGAAACTTCGATGGTCGGCTTTAATACAGTCATGCAGCTAGCAACTGCGATTTTTATTTATAAGCGAGTTAAAACGTCTAGACACTTAAAACATGGAATGATCTGGCAACTTTATGCAGTTTTTATTTTTATTTTACCCAACTAAGAGCTATGATATTAGAAAAAAGAATTCGTGGGATTCATAAAATATGCAGAAGGGACAAAGTTTACTTTTTTTTCTTTATTTCACTGGTACTTTAAATAAACAAGAGGAAAGATTGCATTGATTTACAGATTACACTGACTAATAAATAAAATTATAAAATAAACAAATTCTAATTTCTATTTGTTTTTATTGGTGCTATTTAAAATTTATCCATTAACGAGAAATTTAAACTGTTCTTAAAGGTAACTGAATTGTTACGACCATCCTCTTAGGTCCTTTAGCTGGCTATCTGGCAAACAGCCAACTAATTTCCTCGGTGATAATGTATTTTAATAGACGGGAACTTTTAGCACAATGAGTTTTTATAAATTGCGTGTCAAGGACTTCAAATTGATGACAATCGATTTACGAAAAGCTTGCTTTTCTTATGGACCACTATCTCGGATTAAAACTTCCGGTAAATAGTATTTTTTGCTTTCAATAATAATAACTAAACTAAAAATCCAGAGATGGATAACTACATCTTTCAAAACAAAAACTTATTTTTTTTATTCTTTTCCTTTTACATGCAGAAAAACAAACATGGTTGTGATATGGCCACAATAACCATATTATGTTCTTTGTAACAATGTATATTTGCGGAAAACCAATTATTGTTTTTTTACCAAAACTTTAGTCACGATAAACATTTTTTGTTAACTTTTAACGATTATATGGTTACTGTGCACAAAAAAGGCAACATGGTTGGTTTTAACTTAAAACAATTTCAATCACAACCAAAGTTTTACAACTTATTAAAAATAATTTAAAATATTTAACCATAATATATTATTATTATTCAAAGTATGGTTAAAAGCGCTAAAACATATTTTGTTTTAGTTCTTGACAGTTTAGTAATTTTTCTGGTGGCTAAAATTTGAAATTGTTTTTTATTGTTAGAGAAAGTGAAGAAAAATAAAAATTTATGTACAAAATAAATATTTAAAAATAATATGCAAAATATGAAAACAAATAAAAAGGGAACCAAAACATTTAAAAAATGTTTAAATAAATATGTATGTAAGTACTGTAAACATATAAATCTTTATTTAACCATCTTTTATTTAACCATTTAATGCTTATATTTGAACATAATTATGTTTATACTTTAGAATGCTATTGTTATGCTAGACAAAATTATGGTTGCAAATGTAACAATACTATGTTTTGTTAGTAACGATATAATGCAACCATAATATGTTGCTCTTAGATTATGGTTACCTCAACCATGTTTTTTCTTTACGTGTATCTACATTTTATTTTATTATTTATTTTTGGGTTTAAATATTACCATGTTTTCTTTTTTTTATTAAAATATAGGTTATTTTTTAATGCCTTTAATTGCAAGGTCTTTCAATTTAAATATTATTTTTAAGTCACATGTTGTACTCGCAAACAGACTTGTTACAATTTTATTTATTATTAATATATTTTTTTTTTGACCTAAAACTACAAACAAATATGTATCTAAATCGGAAGTAAAAAAATTATGACCGCAAATAAACATGACCTTTAATTGATAGTGATAGTTTAGTTAAGTTTTTTCTCTCAACAATAAATTCGCACAATAAAATAACTTGTAGTCGTCGTATATTGCAATTAAGGAAATTGACTTGAAAACTAAATTTTATTAACTAAATAAACGATTAAAAGGCAGAAATAATATCATCAAACTATGCACACACACACACATACACAAGCTGATACTCGGTATTTGTAAAAAAAAAATAAATGATAAAAATTAATATTTAACTAAGAAAATTGCTATAAAAGCTTGACACCTAAAAGAAACTCAAAATAGTTTTTTAATAAAAATCAACAAGAAAAATTGTTGTATTTCAGACGCAGTGTTCGTTTAGAAAAAAGGCAGGCGTAAAATAAATTTTGTATTTTAAACAAAAAACTTAAACACAAAACAAAACAAAGCAAAACTCATAAAATGTTTCACTATTTAATTGTTCTGATTGTATGTTTAAGTTGGTGTTCAAACGAGTGCAATGGCTTTCCTAATTATCGAGCTTCTTCGAAATTGGAAGCCCCTTTAAAAAGCACACATAAAGATGATGTGACCTTAAATAAACTTGACGATTCATTATCACAAATATCTAATGTTTATATGCAGGCTTTATTTTCTGGCACTCATACACCAGACCTGGATATCGGTATGCGGAAATTAGAAGTTGATTTATTTGATCAATTAGACTCCCTGTACAAACAGGAAAGACTCAATGATTATATGAAGTATGAAGCAGAAGTTACAAGACAAATGATTATATATAATATGCTAAAAAAATTATTCGGTTATACGTTAGAGGATAATGAAAAGTATTAGAAATTAAAATATAAAGTGTTTCCGTGAATAGATGTTTAAATAGAAAAAATTATTTACTGTGATATTTAAAATTCCTAGTTCCTGTAGTTTGTAGTTTAATTAAAATTAAATTAAAAAATAAGTGTGAAATTTTGAATTTTAAAAATATTGTAAACTAAATGTTTTAAAAATAAATGTGAATTTAAAATTGTATTTTTTTAATTAAAAGTAAAATGGTGTAACAGAAATTTGTAACCACATTTTTGATTAACAATTTAATAAATTTAAGAAACAAAACTAAAGGGCTATGTTTCGCTGCGTTTTTACTTAAGTAAAAAAAATATATTAAAATAAAGAAAAATTAAAACTTATATTCAATTACTTAATCTCTAAACTCAAATAGAAATTTATTTTAAACATAAATTAAATAAAAATACTTAAATGTTTTTTTTTTTTAAATGGTAAAAACAATTTGAAATAGAAATTCAACTAAAAATATAAATGAGATCAATTAAAACATTAATAAAACTAAAAACGAACTTTGAACAAATGTTTGTTGAAATAAAAATTATTCATAAAATCTTAAAATTAAAATCTTTACGAATGACTTAAAGGTTTTTTATTGACTATTAATTTTATTTAATCTAATATGAATATATGACCCGTTTTTTTATTGAAAGTAGTATAACTCCATTTTTCATATATTGAGATATTTAGGGGTTTGCAATTGAATCAATTTAAAAATATTGGCCAACTTTAATGAATTCGAGTGATATTTTTACACCTTTTAAATGTTTTTATGAAATATTAATAACTAAACTTATTTGACAAAAAAACAATTTTTTTGGCTCTACATAGACTTATACCACTTTCAAAAATAACATTTTAGAAGAAATAAAAACAGAAGCAAATTTAAGTCCATGTTTTTATAGACATAACCTTTACTAAAATAAATTTTTATGTTAAAATAATAGTTACAATGAAGACATTTATATACACGAATAAAATCAAATTTATTACGATTTTATTTCAGTTATGTTAAAAATATAAAAATACCAATTACTTCGATGTCCGTCTGTTCATCTGTGTTAGTGTTGAAATCAAGTTCGTCGAGGCACTAGATCAGCTAGAGA
Organism: Gymnosoma rotundatum; assembly: GCA_916610165.2. Lineage (NCBI taxonomy): Eukaryota > Metazoa > Arthropoda > Insecta > Diptera > Tachinidae > Gymnosoma > Gymnosoma rotundatum. The sequence goes on from OU744339.1 coordinate 10,347,315, forward strand.
AAAATTAAATACGCCAATCAATCAGACATAGCGGCGAAAGAGGTGCTATTGGAAATCAGCATGATCAGTCTATGTCCTTCGAGTCAGTGGGCGACACTCCACGCCTGACTCTAATCTTTTCATATCTTTTGAAAAAATAAAGTAACTCCTATCAAAAAAAAATATATATTAATATATGGGACGATAGAGAAATAAAAAACAAGAAGAAAAACACATCAAGTTAAAACATTGGCGCTCGCCTTTTTTCCGAGTTACGGGGCTCTGAAATTTTTAAATTTTTTTTATTATCAATATGGGTATCATTTTAAAGTTTTTGAAGAGATCTTTAAGGAAATACTAAACTTTTTTAAAAATGCTTAACCCATTAAATTATATATTTGCAATAGTTAACTTTTTTTATTTTTTAATTCTTGTCACCCCAATATTTACTTTTTTGATTGGAGTTGCTTCACTAAACTAGATTTAAATATATGGTGAAGGGTGTGTAAGATTCGGCATAGCCGAATATAGCACTCTTACTTGTTTTTGTTGAATGTTGCTTTTACTATAAATTTATTTGAGGCAAAGTCGTTTCTTTTCATTTCCTACAAAGTGAAAAATGAAGTACGAGGGCTGCTATATATATTTCTAGACTGGCAACACTGAGTGCTGCCAAGTGCAATCTGACATTTCCATTAGAAAGTTTGCCATTTTTAAGCATAATCGTACTCAAAACGTTTTAACGTACGACCATTATTTGTGTTGTTTACAGTGACTTGAAAAATTTAATATAGAAAAAAAAATTTAAAAATTGGTATAATGAATTTAATCGTGGCCGAAGCTCGCTCAAAGATGAATTCCGTGAAGGTCGTCCAAAAACGACTGTTGTGCCAGAGAACATTGATGCCGTGCGTGAACTCGTAATGCAAGATCGCCATGCGACATACCAAGAGATAGAGACATCCTTGGACATTTCTTCCACCAGCATACATTCGATACTGCATGAGCACCTGGCCGTAAAAAAGGTTGGATCCCGCACAATTTGAAAGTCGCTCAAAAAAAGGTTCGTGTCGATTGGTGCAAAGAAATGTTGCAAAAATACGATTGCGGTGCTTCAAAAGACGTTTATAAGATCGTCACAGGTGACAAATCATGGATCTATGCGTACGAGCCCGAAACGAAACAACAATCGACCGTGTGGGTCTTCAAAGACGAGCAAAACCCAACGAAAGTTGTTCGTGGAAGAAGCACTTCGAAGCCAAAACGTCGAATTAATGGATCATCCGCCGTACAGCCCTGAATTGGCACCTAATGACTTCTTCTTGTTTCCGCACATCAAGCAAAAAATGCGTGGTCAACGATTTTCGTCGCCAGAAGAAGCTGTTGAAGTGTTCAAAAACCATGATTTAGAAGTGTCTCAATCGGAGTGGAAAAAGTGCTTCGACAACTGGTTTGAGCGCATGCAAAAGTGTATAAATCATGCTGGAGAATACTTTGAAAAACAATAAAACCATTTTTGATTATAAATATTCGCGTCTTCACTATTAGGCCAGAAATATATAGAGCAGCCCTCGTATTTTTTTGTTGGGCACGTCTTTATTGCATTCTAATAGTCTTGGACAGTGAATAATTGGTCGTTTTCTTTAATGCTGTTTCCACAACTGCAAAATATCTTTGGTTTGAAAAAAATTAATAAAAGTTGTTTCAATTAAATTTATTAAGAATGGACTTATTCCACTTTCAAAATAAATATTTGTGCTATAAAATTGTACAGCAAAACTGGTTTTGTTTTTTTTTTTTGTCAAGAAAGAACTCTATTGAAATTGTGATTGAAACTATGATGAGAATGAGTCTGTAGCTTGTTAGAATTGCCGTTAACTTAGTTTTTTTTTTAAATGGACTTATACCACTTTCAAAAAAACTAGCTTATATTATGAATTTTTTTGTAAGTTTGTTTATTTGAGCGTCAACCACGGCTAAATAACTGAACCGATTTTTGAATTTTGAATTTGAAACACAAGTTGATATTTGTCCTAATGGTAAAATAGAGTATTTAAATTGTTTGCCATTTAAGGACTATTTCTTCCTTTACTGCTTTAAACTAATAAATTATAAAAAATCGCTAAAATGAATGAATAGCTAAAAAAGATATCATCAAAATTGACTCCAGGCACCGGGCTCTCTTCTTAAAATCCGTATAATTTTTAATAAACTTCAGATTTAAAAACAATGGGGTAGTACGTTCAACTAAATTTAAAAGTTTTGCTATTTTCTCAAAAATTAATGTAATTTTTAAAATTTATAAAAATTTAAAAATTTTTTTGTTCTTTATCGTCTTCATATACAGTATTGGGCAAAACCTAAGAAACGTTGTCCAATATTAGCTTCTGAGTCAAATTATGTTTAAACGAACATATTTCACTGTTGTTATAATTTTCGGTAATAACCGTCGTCACTGGCTGTGTACTTTGGATGTTCGGCGAGCGCTTTCGATGTGATAACATCATTTTCAAGCCGCGTTTTTGTTAAAACACATAATTAACAAACACGTGGCTTGAAAATGATGTTATCACATCGAAAGCGCTCGCCAAACGTACAGAGTACACAGCCAAAGACGACGGTTTTTACCGAAAATTATAACAAAAGATTTTATTAATCAAAATATCACATTTTATTCAAAGAGTTACTTTCTTTTTGATCAAAAAGTTAATTTTTTGAGAATTACTTTTTCGTCAAAATTTTTCCGTTTCGATTAAATAGTTTCTTTTTTTTTAACAAAAGTAAAAAAAAATATATTTTTTTAAAAAAGATTTTTTTAAAATTAATTGTATTAATTCCGCCAGTATATAATAAACTGTTGCTATAATTTTCGGTAAAAACCGTCGTCTCTGGCTGTGTACTCTGTACGTTTGGCGAGCGCTTTCGATGTGATAACATCGTTTTCAAGCCACGTGTTTGTTAAAACACATAATTAACAAACACGTGGCTTGAAAATGATGTTATCACATCGAAAGCGCTCGCCGAACATCCAAAGTACACAGCCAGTGACGACGGTTATTACCGAAAATTATAACAACAGTTTATTATATACTGGCGGAATCAACCCAATTAATTTAATACCGAACATATTTCAATTCAATGTTTTAATGCAGTTTTATTAGTTTCTGTGTCATACAATATTACAAAAAAAAAATTTGTAACTATCTCTCACCTAACGGTTTTTTTAGTACAACAACAAAAATTACTCAAAAATTCATTGGGCAAAACCTAAGAAACTTTTTGCTTTTGTACAATAAATTTGTTTTTTTTTAAGATAACGGTAACTTCTTATTTTTTTCGATGATTTCTTATGAAAAAGTGATCTAGTATGCATTTAAAAGCGTGTAACGAATAAATTTCGCATTTAAAATTAAAATAAAATGCAACGTAAAAAATATTGTGAAGCATTTAAATTGAATGCTATAACGCATTATAATGCAGGCAAATCACAGGCTGAAATTGCAAATTTGTAAAAAGTAAGCAAATCAATGGTTTCCAAATGGATAAACCTTTATAAAGATAAAGGAACTGTACTCAATATTAATCCTGGAGGAAGACCTCGTAAAACATCAGTTCGTGATGATAGAAATATCAAGAAAATAATAAAAAAAACACCTTCATCTCGTCAAAAAAAATTGTGTCAGAATTAGGCTTAAGTGTTGATGCCAGCACAGTCCGCAGACGGGCGAGAGAGGCTGGATTGAAAAGTTATAAAGCTTCCAAAACACCTCTTCTTACAAAACGTCACGCAAAAAAACGGTAAGTATTTTTAAGCTTACAAGTCAACCATTAATGCCTGATTTTTTAGGCTCGAATTTGCAAAAAAATATCTTGATTGGCCAGTTAAAAAGTGGAAAAGTGTGCTCTTTAGCGACGAAAGCAAATTTAATTTGTTCAACTCGGATGGCATATGTCGTGTGAGACGCAATACTGGTGAAAGGCTTAAACGCCGATATTGTAAAAAAACTGTCAAGCATGGGGGTGGCAATGTGATGGTGTGGACGTGTTTTTCAGGTCATGCTCTAGGGCCGTTGCACAGAATTTCTACCAAAATGGACAGATTTGTGTATAGGGACATTTTAGAAAATAAGATGTTGCCATATGCCGAGTGGAATATGCCACTTCGATGGGTGTTTCAACATGATAACGATCCGAAACACTCATCGAAGTTGGTAAAGGACTGGATACAATCGAAAGGGATTCAATTGCTTGATTGGCCGGCCCAATCGCCCGATTTGAACCCAATCGAAAATTTATTTTCCATATTGAAGAGGAATGTTGGATCGAAACGATTCTCCAACAGAGACGATTTATTTTCGTGTCTGGAAGATGAATGGATACGCATAGATCCAAAAATAATTGATAATTTAATCAAATCTATGCCGCGTCGGTGCGCCGCAGTAATAAAAAATAAGGGTTATTATACAAAATATTAAAAGTTTCTTAGGTTTTGCCCAATGAATTTTTGAGTAATTTTTGTTGTTGTACTAAAAAAACCGTTAGGTGAGAGATAATTACAAATTTTTTTTTTGTAATATTGTCTGACACAGAAGGTAATAAAACTGCATTAAAACATTGAATTGAAATATGTTCGTTTAAACATAATTTGACTCAGAAGCTAATATTGGACAACGTTTCTTAGGTTTTGCCCAATACTGTAAGTCCACTGCAATGGTAAAACACTTGTTGTTAGTGCATTATCATTTAAATTAAATTTGTTGTCTAAGTATCCTGGGAAATTTTCAGAAAACGTTGAAGATTTGTCAGGAAATAAATTCTAAACGCAAAAAAAAACATTTAAACAAGCTATAAACCGTAACGAATGAAAGTAAAAACAAATCACTGCTTCAAAAAAGAAATGAAGTACAAAATAAAACAACAAAACTGCCTATAAATGCATAAAGAAAAGGACCTGTGAATATCACAACCAACCAACTCTCATATGCACTTGTTAATCGAAGAGAGACTGTGGTCGACTCAAAGAAGCAGAGAAATTTTCGTAACAGCCAGAGGTTAATAAACGTAGAACAAAACCTCAACAACGGAATGAGAGACAGACAGACAGACAGTGGGAGCAACACTTCGACTTAACGTCATACAATTTTGAACAGTCATAATACAAAGCACAGATACAACCGATTGACTACAATACAAATATTCAAGGATGTGTGGGAATTTTATGAAACAAGTGAAATGTTGGTATTCAAAAATCTACTGCAACAAATCCATACTAAGGAATATTTATGCAAGAGCAGACAGACAGACAGACGGACATTCAGACCTTAAAACAAACGATAAGAAAGAAATACATGAAATAATGATTATGATCGTGTGATTTTTACTATAAGAATCAACCAGCCAAAAGGATAAAAACGAAATGAGTGCTTTGTACACTCAACATATTTTAATAACAACAAAAATTATAATTTTATTTAAAGAAGTTTTCATTTTTTTATTGGTTGGTAGCGGGAGTTTCTCAGCTCATATTTCAAATGTGTGAGAAATAATTTTTTTTCTGTTTATTTAAACAGGAATATCGTACAATCAATGTATTCCTTTGTAGGGACGGGACAGACATTTAAGAAAATGTTAAGGCGTTTGTGAGAACATCAAGAGTTTTGTGTGCATTTAATTCTAACAAAAAAAGGATAAATCAAGTTTTTGTTGTTGTTGTTTATTGTAAAGTGTTTGTGTGTGATTGTTTTTAAATGTAGAAATAAAATGCCCACGCAAAGCAAACGACTGACACACTTCGTTTTTCCTTAAGGATATGGAATTATAATTAGTTCCGTTTAGCAGGTTTTTATTTTTTTATTTATTTTTTTTAATACGACAGAGAGGGATTTAATTTGGAGACTGCAGTTTTGATTAAGGTATGCTGCTTTTGTGTAGGGGAAATATTCTTCTTTTATAAAGGAAGGGAGTATGAATAAATAATAAGGAGATGGCAGAGATGATATTTTAAATAAAGATTATATTAATAGGAAATAAATGCAATTTGTAGATTGAGGGAATGTTAACAGAGAAGCTGTGAATTAAAACAAGTTGAATTGTTATATTCGGCTGTGGTGACTGTGATATATCGTAATTGAAATAAGTTTTTGATGTATTTGTGCATATTTTTGTGATTTAATGAGAACGATGGCAAACGTTTATCTGTGTAAAGTAAAATTTTATATGAAGATGACGATCTGCTACCGTCTAATTTTTCTCGTTTGCGTTGGAAAAAGTTTGTAACATTTCTAAATAATTTTTTTTGCCTAAAAATGAACCAAAGCCGAAAATGAGTCAATTTTAAATCATTTATAAGAACCACGGTTCAAATCCCGATTGGGAAAAAATTAAAAATTAATTTTTATTTTCATTATTATAAGACTTCTGTTCAATTTTTGATTTAATTACTAATTCGTTAATGAATTTTAAAAGTCCTTGAGACATTTCAATCTTTTAATTTCCATTTTTGTTTTTTTTTTTTGTTTAACGAAAATTCTATTTTTGATGAGTTTTCCCTTTATAATAAATATTTCTTTTATTTTAAATTTATTATCATATTCGAATCTTTATTGACTCTTCTTAACGATTAAAATAATCGTTTATGCGCTTGTTTTAGAGTCGAAATGGTACCCTAGAGAAAATGGTACCCTAGCCGCGACTCTTCTGAACGTCACCCTTATGACGCGTTTTTGACTCATTTTTTTTAACTATTTTCAATCGTACTTATAATAAATACAAAACTTTTGCGAATAATTTTTTTCGAATTTATTTTTATGCGAGTCGTTTTCGAATTATATTATACGGATGTTTCGAATTGCATTTGCTTAATATTAAACGTGACAAATATCATTTTGCTTATTTTTTATTACATTCGATAGCATGTTAATTCTAATTTTCTTAAAATTCATTTTTCTAAATTTGGAAAAGAAATTCATTTAAAAAAAATTATTTTACATTTCGCACTTGATCAACAATAGGGTATTAACTTAAAATTTTTGAAATATCACTTTTTTCAAGAAATCAGCTAACAACATCAATATCTATCTACTGTGAAAATTTCAACGTATTCCGTTTACTCTTTCATCTCGAAAACCACTTTTGAGACCATATTCATGATAATGTAGTGATTACCTTTATTTCAACAAAAAGGTATTATTTCGAGTTAATATAAAAGTTAACATGGAACTGATTCGTAAATTTTCATAAAAAAGGTATTATTTTGAGTTGAGTCTCTTTTCAATTTGGTTTTATTTTGAGTTGATACTGTCTTGTTGATAAAATTTGTTTCATTTATGATCGAAAAATTTCAGAAAAATGGTATTAACTCAAAAAATTGATTTTTTTTTTGCAATACTTGCACAGATTTCTAGGAAAAACGATGTAAATATATTTTTACATGGAATTTGCTTCCTATGGTATATTTGAATTTTTAAATTCTGTTAAAATGTGGCCACAAACAGTTTTTTGACTCTACTGAAAATTTTAAAATTTTGAGTTAATACCCTCTTGTTGATCAAGTGCGATTTGTATCTCTATTTTCTTTACGAATTGACACATTTTTATGAAAATTAAAAAATAAAAATAAAATATTTTAATCATTTTTTATCGTTAAGCTGAACTAAATAATTTTACAAAGATTCGAATTTCAAGTATTTGCTTTCTGTAATCTTTGTATATTAAAATAAGTCGCGTTTTGCGTTTGTCGGAATTATATTCGAGTATCTTTCATGCTCAAGGAAAAAGATTCCAACTGAAATCAATTGTACAAATAATTTTTTTCTTATATTATTTTATATAATGTTGGTATTTTACCCCGACTTAAAAAAGGAAGGAGGTTATCAATTCGACTGAATGTTGCTTTTTATATTTGTGCCTGCGTAACTCAGTCATTTGTGAATCGATTTTGAATTATTTTTTATTTTTATTTAAAAGCTTATGTTTACAGTTTGGTTCGGTTTTAAAATCAGTTCATAATTTTAAAAATTAAAGGGTGTCCCCATACAACATACATACATGATTTTTATATGTAACTGTAAAGGGCACCACTTTAAAATTAAAAAGCTGCTGGGTGCTATTACTCAATAGCAAAATTTAATACAAAAATAAACTTAAAAATTAAAGGGTGTGTTCATAGGTGCCATAATTTGACCTGGGCCTATCTTTTAAACCGTTATAGACAAACGCTTAAAAATTAGCCAGAATGTGTCTGGTATAATAAGAAGTATAAGTACTAACAATTTAATTTAAAGGGTGTGACAATAGATGATGTAATTTGATGTATATGGTTATAATGTTGAACAGTTTTAGACAGACAGTTGTAAATTTACAAAGAACCTCTATTGCTAAGTCCGCTATATCAACAAGTATAACCTTTGGAATTGCAAGTTAAAGGGTGTCGCAATAGTTGATGTAATTTCATATATGTGGGAAAACTTTTGAACTGTTGTAGACAGACAGCTGAAATTGACAAGGAACCTGTATTGCTAAGTGCGCTATAACAACAAGTATACAATTTGGATTTAGAAATTAAAGGGTGCTTCCATAATTGATGTAATTTGACCTACGTGGCCATATCTTTTAAAACGTTATATACAACCCTTAAAAATCATACAGAATGTCTACAAATTTGTCTTTATAATAGAAAGTATACATGTTTAAAATTAAAAATTAAAGGGTGTTACAGTAGCTGATGTAATTTGATGTACATATATGGCCAACTGTTGAACGGTTGTAGGCAGACAGCTAAAATTTACAAAGAACTTGTATTGCTAAGTACGTTATAACAAAAAGTATAAAATTTGAATATGGAAATTAAAAGGTGTCCCAATAGTTGATGTAATTTAATGTATGTGAGCAAACTTTTAAACCGTTGTTTTTTTTTTCTTTTGCAAGAATTATTGATTAAAAATTTGTTACACTTAACATAACTTAAATGTTGGTTTCCATTTAAGGCTATCAATCTGCAGTGAATATTAATTTATGAATGAACATGAAATGCTTTGATAATTTTATTACTTCTGTTTTAAATATGAGATTTTAAATACAAAATGCTTATAAATGATCGCCATTTTAAATAAAACATCTAATTTTATTTATTTATTTTATATTTATTAAAATTTATTTGAAAATTGCAGCCAAATGTTTAATTATTTTTTAATTATACTTAAAAAAACTTGAACATTTTTTTTAAACTTTAATTATATTGATAAGAAGCACAAACAAAACTTTTAATTTTTTTAATAAAAAAAAAAGAAATTAAAATTTTTAATACTTAAAATTAAAAAACTTAATAGACAAAATTATAAATGAAAAAAATTATATCATTAAAAATTAAACACAACTAAACAAATATATATTTTGTTTCTTAAAAAAAATCAAATTATTTACAAATCACAGATGATATAATATAAAAAAGATTAAGAAGAATTAGAAATAATAATAATTACAATTAAAAGAATATTTAAAAAAAGGGGGAAAATGTTTAAACAAATTTCTAAAAAATTGATTAAAAATAAATAAAAATAAACTTAATAATTTTGTGAATTTTCAACATATATTATATAAAAATTTCTGTGTTAATTAAATGTTGGGAAAATATACAATTTAAGAATAGTTATTAAAGGTTTTAAAATTAAACTCTAAAAGTTTTTCTAAATTTTGTTTTGAATTCTAGAGATATTGAAGGCGTGCAACTGATTGTTGAAGGTGGGATATGTAATTTAATTACCTAATCAAAGAATCTTTAGTTCAATGGTTCTAGATGGGTCCATTCTAGAAAAAATCTTAATAACTTTTACTGACTTATTATGTCTGTATGTATGAAAAAAAAGTTTAAATCGCAAATGGAAAAAGATATTGCTTCTGTTAACTTGAACAGGACATGAACATAAAACAGGCAGAGCAACGGTATTAATTTGTTTATATTCTCTTTCGTGTTGATATTTATGTTCGTCTGAGCGTAAGTTTCTGTTTGACATCAGGATTGTTTATAATTCAGACAGTATTTGCACAGTCGATCAACAGTTCGCATTGTGACGAAACGGAACTAACAACGATATTTGAAGGCAAACATAGGTGTCCGGCAGAAAATCCAGATAACGGTGGCAGCTGATGAATGTAACATTAACATGGGCAATCTATACCAGCCAAATCCGTGTGCCACATATGTTTTGTTGCAAACGATGGCTAATAGAGACGGTTGGTTTCACAACCTAAGGGTCTCCTAAAGGGACAGGTGGCTCTTGATTTGATACTTCATGTTGTTCTACATCTTCTTGATTTTTTATTTGTAGTTAAAGTTTTATTTTTTTAAGAAAAAGACAAATGACTGTCGGAGCCTGTAGCGCAAATTATAAAATTGCAATATTGTGCCAGCGATGCACATTTTTTCACAATCAGCCATTTAAAGTTTGGCTGCCAAACGAGGCAAATAACTTATTGAGCAATTAGCTAAATGCATCATCTGTCAAAAATATTGTCTTCGTTCTTGAAAGTGTTTCTTTCTCTGTCGCACACTTAACTTGGCACTTCACACATAAATAAATTGAACAGCTGATGTGACTACACTCATTTTAACACCTTTCTGTTTCAATTGTATCACTTTTTCGATCAATTTAGCTGTGAGCAAAAATTATTTAATTACAAAAACAGAAACCTTTTTCAACAGTTTGCGAATTTGTCAGTGTTTTTGTAGAACCAAGAACTAAAGAACAGGTTTGAAAGGGAACTGGCTCTGTTTATGTGTTCTAGAATTAATTTTCCTTAAATATAAATTTTCTAACGAATATAAATAATTAAAATTAATGTTATTAATATTCATTTACAAAAGGATATTTGAGGTTTTAGAAATGAAATTAAACTTAATAATAAAATTTTAATAAAATAAATAAATTGAAAAATTCCTAAAACATATTCTTTGGACTTTAATGTTTTAGAATATTTCTTTAGCTGATTTTGATTTGTTATTTTTTTCTCTTGATATTTTTTCCATTATTTTTTTTACCAAGGTCTCCACATACTGTCCTGATCTTCGGCATCTGGTTGATTTTTGCGATATTTCTTGCTGGTATTTTCATCTTCCGAGCAAATACTTGAATCCGCTGTTTCTGAAAATGATCTCTTCAAGGAAGAAGTTGAGCTGGTATTCAAGTCACTGCTACTGGTTGAGGAAACCTGCTGCTGTTGCAAATGTGTAACATTTAAGACAAGTGAACTATCAGCACTTGAAGGTGGTGTAGCAAAAACTCCCGAAAATGTACTGTGCTTATCTTGACGTGGCGAAGCTGAACGTGATGTGTTAAAGTCAGTACAGGTATTCGTAATCGAATCTTCATTATTACTAGACACCGACGAAATTGGACTTAAAGGTGGACTGGTAGTGGTGGTGGTATGAAAAGCCTGTTGATGTGTTGGCTGCTGTATGTGATTTGGATACTTGACATGGCTTACACTTGTTTGCGGATAATTATTGATAGCGGGTACTTTAAGGGGATTTGTTAAAGTATTCTGAGGCTTCGAAAAAGCACTCAATCTCTTAAAGTTGGCAGCAAAATCATTTACAGGTGTGGTGTTATTAGCAGGTGCAGCGACTGGATTAGAGGGCCAGGCAGAAAAAGCTGTATTGGAAGTATTATTTATTAAAGCTGCAGCATTCCCTGTATTATTTGCAGTATTTGGGACTATAAGGGCAAATTCTCCTGAGGGCAATCTGGAGGGTATTAATTGCACACCTCCCACTTGTATGCCTGTAGCTGGATTATTATTTAAATCTTGTGGCAAGGCATGAAACAAGGAGCCATTGTTGGTTACTGTTAGCGGTACAGTGTTGCCACCTGCAAAAAAGTTTGATGTTGCACCTGTGCGATAGCCATTTGAAAAATTTGTCATAGAGCCAATTTGTTCTAGACTAGTAGCACAACTACTCAAATGGCTATTAAGTCTTTGGCGTACACTATCTTCAACACCATCTAATTGACTGACATAACGATTAACCTCGTCGGCACATTCCATAAAGCCGGTCTTGAATTTATGTATAACAGTGGGATCAGTCTGCAAGGCCATATTTAATTGTTGACGTTGTATGGACTGTAAATGTTTGACAGTCATTTCCAAAATGTCAGCTTTTTCCAATTTGGTATGACGGGCCGGCTGAAATGAAAGAAAATTACAGACTTTTACTTAAGTGAACTTTTATTATTTAAGAAAAAAAAAAAAAGCTGGCATCTCTGCTGAAATTTATTAATACTCTTAATTGCTAACATTGCTTTAAATGTTTGCACACATCCCAATTTTCCCAGGCTTCCAAAGTCTTTGTTTAAAAGCCGCCTACTTTTAGTTAAAATTTTCTTTATTCTTAAAAATTGCAACGTTTCGTTTTTTTTTTTTGTTTTGCTGACGCTGTTTAACAAAATTTCGCACATATTTTTTTTTCTTTGTAATCATAACAAATCGTTTACCTTGATACAGACAGACGCAAACTTAAGACTGTTGATGCTTCGATCAGGTTGGCCGACTGTTGGCAACATATTACAGGCAAAAGGCAAGCAGAAACATCTAATTGATTGCAATTTGTTTTCTTAATAAAAACGTAGAAAGAAAGAAAAAACTAAAAGGGCTTAATAAACAATTCGAAAAAAAAGAAACGAAAAGTATTTGCCAGACATCAGTTAACAAACTGTAGCAGACAGATTCTCAGATTGTGAACTCAATGGATTCAATATGTGATACAAACATACATATCAACAACAAGTTTATGAAACAAACACGATCTATAGATATTTTTTTGTTTCTTTCTTTTGGAGGATTTAAGGCATCAAATAAAAAAACTGATGAGAACAAAATCTGATGCCAAGAAGCTTAGCAGCCACCTTAAAGGTGGGAATATAAAATAAAAAACAAAAAAAAAAAACAAGCAGCAAAAAATTTCATTCATTTTATTTTACTTATTTATTTTTTTGATCATTCCATAATGATAAATGAATGGATGATCGTTTTTATTGTCTCTCTTAGAGCACATTCTCAGTATTTCTTTAAGAAATTAAACAGCAAGAAAGCTTTAAAAGCCTTGGTATGAAAAAATAAGCTTCAACACTCTTAATTTTTAATAAGTTATCGCTAAAAAAATATATATTCCCACGCAGGTTTTTCTGTTAGTTTTATATTTTAATTAAGAGTCTTGAATATTTTTTTTAAAGTAAAACTGAGATGAGTTCCTTTGCCTTCTTGTGGTATAAAGGGAGGCGTTGGTGGTTATTTCTGTTGTAGTTTTTGTTTTAATATCTAAGGAAATTGATAAAAATAAGCGCTTCTTTCATTATTATAAAACCGGTTTATTTGAAGGAATGGAATCAATTTATTGCGAACTTATTTTACTTTTTCTATAGCAAACCCTTTGATTTTGACCGCTCATATTAACAAAAACATGCTGTTTTTAAATCAAAGGTAGTTGAAGGGGCTTTAAATATTCGACAAAGTTATTAAAAAAAAAAGAAATTTTTATTTAGAGAATTTTTGTAGAAAATTTCCAAGTTGAGCTTTAAAGCTCTTAAATAAATACAATAACTTAGCAGAAGTAATTATATAATAAACAGAAAATTTAATAAAGTTTAAATGTGTTTTTAACACATTTTAAATACATATTTAGTTTAAAAACAAGTGTTTTGTAATATTTTAAACAATTTTCCATTTTTAAATAGACGAATAAATAAATGCTTTCATGCTATAACACATCCCGATTTAAATACATTTTATTATATTTAACATAGAGCTTTTAAAGCTTTTTATTTAATTGAAAAATTAAATTAAATTATTCATATTGCTATTGCAATGAAAATAAAGCTTTCCTTGACTGTATAAAAAATTTCAAAAACTAAGGAAATTTTCTCAAAAGCTTAAAAAAAATATTATAATAAAAATATTAAAGGTTTAATGTTAAATATTTCTATTTAAATAGTTATTAATAATTATATATTTAAATGTTTAAACAAAGTGTTCAAAAATTTGTACTATTTTTGGAATAGAGCTTCAAAGCTTTTCAATGAATTGGAAGCAGGCCTGCCATATTTTCTGATTAAGCGGCTTTTGCCGATTTTTTGCCTCATAACTATCGAAGTGACAATTTTTGCTGCAAAAATGCCGATTTTTTATAAACTCTCAAATCACGGTAATTCTGTTTGTTTTAATAATAATATCACATTTTGGCATCACTAGAATACTTGCTACATTCAAATAAATATCGTTAATAACTTCGTTGTTTCCTCGAAAATTGTATCCTTAATAACGAAAATTACATAAAAATAAACAAAAAAAAAAAGTCGCTGGTCAGTTCATAAATAAATCAATTATGGAAATGCTTCAAACAAAAAAAAAATTGAGTTTATAATCGTTAAATAATATTGAAATTATAAATCGCAAATTTATAATATCCAGTCATACCTTTCTACCTGATGACCTTGATTATAATTTAATAGAAATGAAAACGACAAAAGTAGAATTACTTATGACCATAATAATGAATTGATTGAACAGTGCTGTGAAAAAAATATTTTACTGTACAATGAATGTCGCAGCAGAATTTTATTCTAACAAAAGATTAAATAACAAAAAAAGTAAAAAAAATAATACATGTGATTTTGTCTACAAATTCAATGGAGGAGATACCAGATAAATAAACCTAATGACATGTTTTATAAATCTGTTTTAAGTGACTCTTATGATCAAAATAAAAGCAAATATTGGATTATTTCTACTATTTACGACCAATAACGGAGACAATTTATTTGTAAAACATTTATCTTTTTTTTATTTTGTGTTATTTTTATGTTCTGTTCCTTATTTAATACTGAATTGTTTAGTTTTGTTATTTTTTGTTAATAAAAATATTTTTAATTGTATTTAAAAATGGGTATTTTTTTGCCGATTTTTAAAATTAAATTGCCGATAAAGCAGATTTTTTCTTGCAAATATTCCAATGTCTTATCGAAATCATCTGGCACCCCCTGATTGGAAATGAAAAATCTTTAATATAGGATTTAATTGTGCAAACGTTTTAAATAAAAAAAAAATCATTAGTATTTAAATCAATAGAATTTACTAGCTTTTAAAAAATCAGCACAAAATGTTTACACTTAAACCTTTTAATAGTGTATAAAATTTTGTGAAAATCCCTTTCTTTACTTACGTCTTTTTTCATAGCTTCCAGTATTAGAGATTTCAATTCATTTAAACAGTGATTAATGCGAGCCCGGCGACGTTTCTCCATAATCGGTTTGTTTGTCTGAAAAATAAATAAAAAGCAACAATAAACAAAATTTTGTGAAATTATAATAATTTTATGATAAAATAAATTATTGTATAATAATAAAATCTCTTATTATATTCTAATTTAAATTAAATTGATGGGCAACTTCGCGAAGACCTTTGGCGGGTAAAGTACACAAAAAACTGCACAGTAAAACGATACCGATAAATCGGCGATACTCCGTTTTTGACGATAATCGATATCCACCTGGTTTTTATTGTTAATGCAAAACGGTACTTTACAAATTTTGATATAACAATATACAAATATTTTATGATTATTATTATTTTTTTATTGTAAATAAACATTTACGATTTAGCTTTAAAATCGGTCACACTATTTTAAAAAGCGCTTTATCTGCTTGACTGCAAAACTGTAAACGCATAATAAACGTTTTCAAGGCTGATTAAAAACAACTGAGAAAGCAAACACGCGTAAAAGCAGAGCAAGGGAATAGAAAAATTAAAATAATAAATAATAAATGAATAGAAATTTTTTTGGCTCAAGTTCATTTATTTTTAATTTCTAAAAATCTTTTTTAGAAAGAAAATTTATTTTACAAATTATGCGGACGTTTTCCTACGTCTTGGTCTTGTTGTGCAGGAAATATAATTAATTGAATAAATAAATAAATAAATAATAAAATTAATAAAAAAATTTTTTTTTTATTAAAAATAAATTTAGTTTTCGATTAATTATTTTTATATTAGAATTTATTACTACTTGTTTTTAATCCCAATTATAAAAAATAATTTACAAATATAATTTGCAATTATATTTTTTAATAAAAAATGAAAAAATTGAGGATAAATGTTCTTTAATTTGATTCAAGCTAAAAGTAATTAGTAATTTTTTTTTTGGTAACATTTCTCTAAGTGTTTTTATTAATTCTTTAGTTTGTATTGATTATTTTGTAAAATTAAAAAAAAAATTTTTTTTAATCCCTGACTTAAATTTTCAATTCGTATGGGTATCACTGATTTTATTGTTGGGAATTGGTATCTTACCGGCCAAAAGGTGTAACGTAATTTATTAAAAACTATTATTTTCTTCAGTTCTGGAAAAACGTTTACCTTCTACGATTTTTATTGGAAAATTTCAACTGATCTTATTTTATTAAAATAATTGATAAATATCTTTTTCATTCTTAATTTAAACTTATTTGTGAACACAGTATGAAACTGTTTTGGCAGGAATTTTTGGTATCTTTTATTTTTTTTATTAGTTTCTATAGATAAACAGATCAATAGAAAAAACTTTAACGTATTTTGTGGTAACATTTAACTGCAATTTATTAAGGAAATTAAAAAAAACTTGAGATTATTTAGCAATTTTATGCCTTCTTAAGCAAAAATTTGGCGGTAGAAATTAACAATTTTTAAAAATTACTTATTTAAATTAAAAAAAAAAAAAAATATGTGAGACCGGTGCTTCAAAAACTTTATTGAAATTTAATATTTATTTTTTTTAAATTATTATTTATTTTAATTATTGCTATTCAAAGTTCTTAATTTATTTACTTTGCTATTAAAAAAATATTTTTAGTCTTAATTTAATTAAATTAAGAAATTTTTTATTTTATAACTTTATTTATTTGTTGCAATATTATTTAACTATTACCTTTCTCAATTCCGCTTTAGATAATCCCGAGGCATTGTTTACCCGGCCTTGAGATGTATTAAATTGGCTTTGGCCAGCATTGTTGGTCGATTGTTGTGGAAAGTTATCGCTATAACTATTCGAACAATCGAAATCATCATCAGATTGAAATTCAGTTTTGTAATCCATATTAAATTTTGTTGGGCGAAATAAAATAATAATCCAAAATATGTAGTTGCTGAGGAAATCAAATGTAACAACAGTTTTCTTCCATGAGATTCTTTAAATTTATAAACTCAACACTTAAATATTAAACAAACACAAAACTTTAATTTTTTTTTTTAGAATTAAAAAAATAACCTTAATGTTGTTAATAATAGTTTGTTTAAAAAAATTGCACTTTTTTTCAATTAAAATTATTTAACAAAAATATTCATTCATATGTTTTGCAATTTTTAGAAAAATCTTTGAATTTTTTTTTATTTCAAAGATTTTCTCTTAGAAACCCGAAGACCGCGCGCAACGTGTTCAGGATGAACATCTAAAGGATACTGATCCTTAGTTTGTCAATACAAACATTAAGTCACTACTTAAAGAAGCGCTAGCTGGCTTTTGAACACTGTAAAAACTGCCACCACCACCATCACCAAACACTATTGCTTCTGAACAAGCAATTCTGCTCAAAGTGTCCTTTTTCTTTAAAAGTAAAATAAATTCTCACGCTTTTTCTTTATGTGGTTGTTGTATTTTTTTACCTGTAGTTCATGAAGATCACATTTATTCCCTGGCAAAACCTACTCAATTATCAGGTAAAAGACACAACAACAAAATACACTCTTAAGAAATTGAGCATACGATTATTTTAGGGAAGTTTCTTGTTTAAAGAGTGTGTTGTGTGGCCTGTTTTATATTCTTGATTTTTGTTTTCACACTCACTCTGTTTTTCTTCCTGTGGTTCTTTTAACTATGATATGTGCTATTAAACTGTTTGTGTTCTCCAATATAAAAATTTAAAGTGCCTGTAAACCTCTAACATATTTTATGTTAACATGTTTATGTTATTATTTTTTTTAATTTTTTGTTTAAATTGACCCCTATAGTTATTGTATGACTTATTTTGCATTCCTTCATTTTCAATTTTAAACTCAACTTGTTACTGTCACTTAAATAGACCTGGGAATTTTATTAAATTTTGTTAAAAATACACTATATCACAAATAAACGTTATATTTAAATAACAAATATAAATGAAAATAAACAACTCAACAGAACTCTTTAGTGAGTGAGCCTGACAGAGAGTATAAAAATTTTATAGTACTCTTTAAAAGAGGGGGAGAAAATAAAGAATGAGTGTTTTTAATATTCACAACAAGAGTTGCCACTTTGTGGGAGATGTATTTAATTGATGCACAAACAGGGCCATTTATAGTTTGACGTGATAAAAAAATATTTTTTTTTTGGAATTTAGTTATTGTCGTGAATAATATATTAAAAATTAACATATTTTGTGATATTATTTAAAAGTCAAATAAAACTCGCTTAGATATAAAAATAATATTAATTTTAAATGGAAGCTCTAGAAATTCAAAGATTAGAGAAATGAAAGATTTTATTGGGAGAAGCCTTTTTCAATTACCATGACAACATTTCTCTTAGTCACTGAGTTGATTTCACCAAAGATTCTTTTAAGTAAAAACGATTAATTCCTTGTGATGCAATTCATTTTAAGAAAAGAAAAGTTTTTAAAGTAAGATTGTAATTTCTAAGTCTTCTTCCAGACATGAAATTTTTGGTTCTGCGATTTCCGTAAATACTCTTTTGAAATTGCATTCGTGTCCAAACATTCAAATTTTGTTTCTGAAATTTTTGCCTTGATTGCTTAGATTTTATTTTTGCCTCAAGTACGAATGGCAAATTTAAAAGAGCATTGTAACCGTTTCAAATCGTCTTTCCTCTCTTACCTAAAAACGCAAGATTTGCACAACAAAAGTTGCAAAGTGTGAACTAAGTAAAAAAGAAAATGTTGTAAAAATTTGTAGACCTTGGTGTGTAAATATTTGTTCTAATTATGCTTCGCATACAAAAAAAAAAAATTTTTATTTTGAAGTTGGAAGCGAGAAAATTTTTTTATGATCATTAGTGATAATATCTAATTGATTTTTAATTCTTTTTTTGAAGGCAATGTTACAATAAATTAAAAACAAATATATATATATATATATATATATATATATATATATATATATATATATATATCTGTAGCTATCAACTGTTTACGCCATTAATTTTTTTATTTATTTGGTAAATAAATAGTAAAAGCTCAAAGAAACTAAACTGCCTTTTAAATGGACGATTTTTTGTAGAACATCTTGTAGGTTACTTGCGTATTTCTCTTTGCCTTACAAGCTGGCTTTGTAGTGAGGCAAAATCAGCCTTTTTAATCTAAATACTGCTTGTTTACGAGCCTATAAAAATGTGACTACTTTCTTAAATTTGACATTAATATTTTAAATTATTGGAGTTTTATTTGGTTCGCATTTTATGCAAATAAACAAAAAATAAACAGAAGTTATTTGGCTATACTTTAACTTGATTAAAGAAAAAGGTTAATTTTTAATATAATATTTTATAGGTCCTACCATAATCGATTCTTATCAAAAAAAATAAATTCTAGCAAATATTTTGGCGTTATTTTAATTAACTAAAATGTTCTTAATCTATGGCGCCAGAAGCTATTGCTTAATATTAAATTTTTTTCTCATAGCCGGATTATTACACTTCAGAAGCAAAAAAAAAAAATTCAAAAAAGGTCTCTACTTTGTCTTGAAACAGATTAACTACAAAACCAAAAATCATTCAAAATCAAGATACAGTAACAAACCAAATCTAAGCCAACCAGCTACATTTTAAAATTAAACAGCAAAACTGTGAAATGTTGATGAATTTTTAGCTTAAAAAGCGGCTTAAATATAAAACAAAAATACTTAAGTGACTAAACAAAGATTAAACTGCTAATCGATGCAAATAGTACTAAAAAAAACTAAATCTAACACAACAAAATATAAAAACATAATATAAAAGTCTAGACATAAAGTACACTACATACATATGTCCTTCCAAAAAAATTGGACACTACGTTTGGTGGCTTACATTTTTTTTCCGCGGCACAGCTGCTGATTTCTTGGAAAAATCAAAAATGTTTCATAGTTAGAAAAAAAATTAATTTGTGAAAATTCTGGGGGCATAACAATTAAAAGATTTATAATGATTCTACTCTCAATATCGTCTTAGGGTTGTTTAAGAAATTTGGCACAGCCGGCTTTTTTTCTCGCTTTACAAATCTTTCAAGTTTTGTGCTTAATTATTTTTACAGCTGCTTGATATCATTTATTGGCCCGTGTCTAATAAATTTGGGGTTGTTTAGCCAAAGCAAAACACTAAAATTCTAAGTTTAATTTCTTTGCGCTCGTTCTTTAAGTATGAACAAATAATATCAGGGGGTGGTTTTAAACTCTGCATATATTGCAAAGTTGCTACCTGGACAAGATCTTTTTATTTGTAAGAAAAGCATTTTTAACACGCGTCCTTTTTTATGACATATGTGCCCCTGATTGTATTCTGTTTATTTTATTACTTTACAACCAGGATTAAAATACTTTTTTGTACAACGATATTCAATAATTTTACTTAATTATTTTGCAAAATTTCTTAGGTCAAGACAGATGTTTCTTGTGTTTTAAAAGTAGTCCATATTTAAGTTTTTCCTCTATTTTGGTGCTTGCAACTAGACATTGTGATTTTTTGATTTAAGCAAAGAGATTTTTGGTTTTTATCCCATAAGTTGGAGATTCATTAATTTTCTTTAGTATTGGCAACCTTGCCAATGAGTAAATGAGTCTCTGTAACAGTGTGGAGTGGAATTTATTAATGTGGCGCTATTGAGTTTGTTTCTTAGTTTAATTTTTACACAAGAATTTGTTGATTTTGATTAATGAATTGTGAAATACTTTTTGTTATTTAAGAGAGTTTTGTACTTGCTGTTAATTTTTAAAAATATGAAAATATTTATTACATGGTTTATTTATATAAAATTGAATTAATTTTGTTTGCCACTTTATCTTACTTCCTCTTTGGGAGATAAAATATTCAAACCCAATGAGATAAGTATTTGTAGAAGGTACGTTAAGTTGTAGATCCCAGTACAAAAACAAAAGTTTTCAAAGGTTTTTTATAACCTTCACCACAAAAAGTGGAAAAAGGTATATCTAGGTTCGTCATTCCGTGTGTAATTTCTACAATATCCAGCGAAGTTGATTTAGCGATGTCTGTTTGATCTGTCAATCGAACAAATATAGTGTCAAAAGAGGTGCTTTTGGAAATCAGCATGATCAATGCATGACCTTCGAGGCAGCAGGCAAAATAGCACACCTACCTCTAATTTTTAAAGCCATTTGAAACAATAAAGTAAATTCAATAAAAAAAAAAAACAAATATATGGGGCGGTAGAAAATTAAAAAATAAGAAAAAAAAAACATGAAGTGAAAAAATTGGCGCTCGACCCAGCTACGAGGCTCTGAAATTTTGAAAATTTTAAAATATCAATACGGGTACCAATCTAAAGCTTTTAAAGAGACCTTTAAGGAAATATTAAATTTGTTTAAAATGCTTAACCTATTGAGAGCCGATGACATTTTTATGTCAAATTATATATATGCAGTACCAAAACTTTTTTTATTTTTTAATTCCTTGTCACCCCAATATTTGCTTTTTTGATTGGAGTTACTTCACTAAACTAGACTTACATAAATGGTGAAGGGTATATAAGATTCGTCTTATCCGAATATAGCACTCGTACTTGTTTTATTACAAATAAGGTGACTTGATAATATTTCTTGCGTTCATTTTGTCTATCTTTTGTTAAATTTATGACGGTGTTTCAAATTCCAGCCTTAGATATTTTTAGACTTGGGTTATTTTAAGATAGCAGTCACTAGCCTGATATAACTTAAGAGAGGGTGAACTGTCAAATTATATGTCGTCATAATGTGTTTATTTTGTGACATGATCAATATCAAGTTAAATTTATTTTAGTAGGTATTGTCTTCTCTTCAACAAATACAACAATTCAACATTAAAAATGTCAAAAACAAAACCAGATTTAGACCATGCAATTTTTTGATGAAATTTAAAAATTTTTTTTTACGTTGCAGCAATATGAATTATTTTAAATTAAACATAAGCAACAATAACATTACCCCTACGGCTTCATTACCAATCAAAAATGTCATGCCAGTTTCATGAACAATTTCATAGTGTAAATTACCACAAAGTAAATAAGAGATAATTCCGTGAAAATCGTCAACAAACAGCAATGAATTTGTTAAACATAAAAAGATCTGTTTTTGTTAAAAAAAATAGCTGAAATGATCTTGATTAACATACTCAGGCAAATCATTATGAATAGAGCAGTCATCAACTAACTGTTCAGCAAGGAGTTCATTTTTTTGCTTTGTGGGCTTGTTATTAATTAAAATTTTTACTTACGGAGTGAAGCCAATAAACAACAGATTCTACAGACTCCATTACATTCAGCAAAAAGCACCGTTTGCTGCAGTTATACGCTGTTGGCACCATTGAACCTTATTTTTTCCAAAAAAAAAAACCATAGCGTGTTTTACGGTTGGTGAAGATTGCTATCACATCATGATCGATAGTGTTTTGTATGAAAATGTGGATGACATTGTTTCGGGCTAAACGTGGTTTTAAAAGGACGGTGCTACGTGCTGTACGGCAACCATATTAATCGACTTATGGAAATCAGAATTTGGCGATAAGTTGAATTCGACATAAGTATGTGCCTTTCGTACCATCTTACACCTCTCCTGAGAGGCCATGGGGAAGTTACTGGTTTATGCTAATAAATTAGCAACTAATGATGCCAAGGAGGCCACAATATTCGTGTTATTTGCTAACTACTGCCAGCAATAATCGAAAAAGTAATTGAGAATGCGCTTTATTAAGAACTGCCACGGTGGTTATAAGGCTGAAATCATTTTCTAATGTTAATGCCATGATATTTCGCATAAAAAAATTTATAAAATTTTAGGTTTTTGCGTTATTAAAATTAGGCAAATTCAATTCGAATTTATTGGCTTTAAAAATCTATTATCGCCGTAAAAAATGTTTTAAGAATTTAAAATTGTTTTTAAAATAATTCTTGCAAAAAAAACCGACCTCAAAACGGATTCCATCGATCTGTCTATAATGGTTCAAAAGTGTGGCCACATACATCAAATTAAATTAACTATTGCAACACCTTCATAATCCATTTCCAAGCTTTGTTATAGTGGACTTAGCACTACAGCTACCTTTTAATTGCAACCGTCTGTCTACAACTGTTTAACAGTTTGGCAATATACATCAACTTACATCAACTATAGGGGCACCCTTTAATTTTCAAATTAAAATTTTACACTTGCTATAGCGGAGTTAAGGCCAGGAGTCGCTATCATGCACAATCTTACGATTTAATCGCACAAAAATCTGCCAGAATTCTTTCCTACTTTAAAAATCATTCTAAAATGGCGTCGTAGCTGCCGCACGCACTATTACACAAAACAGATGCAAACAAAATATATGGTGCTTATATTTTGTTGTTTTTCTCTCTCTTCATTAAAAAAATCAACTCTGATCGCATAGAGAAAACTATTTTATGAACTATTTCAAAAGATTATAAAATCGTACAGATCTGTCAAAAAGTCTGTCACACACACACTCTTTTAATCCACACTATCATACTTTTTGAGCACGTCACCTATAGGCACACCCTTTAATTTTTAAATTTACTTTTGCATTACTTTTTAGGAGCTATAGTGATACGTAATTTTTTTTAATTTTAAAGTGATGCCCTTTACGGTTCATAATACACGTAAAAAAACATATATGTTATGTAGGGACACCATTTGACTTTTAAGATTAGGAACCGTTTTTTGAACGAGACCAATCTGTAAGCAACACGAAACGTAAAAAGAAAAGAACTTAAAATCGGTTCAGAAATGACTGAGTTCTGCGGGCAGAAACATAAAAAAGAAACGTTCAGACGAATGGAAAACCTCCTTCTTTTTTTGAACTCGATTAAAAAGCCAAAACCATCTTAACTTATACTTCAAAGACTTTGCAGACTACAATGAAAAATACACTTTTTTTTAAGCGGCAGTGCTGTTTCCAAATGGGTGTTTTTCTCTTGTATGCAGGTTAGCAGGAAGATTTTTGCTCATTGCTGACTTCTGCAATTTTTTTTTTTATTTGAATTTGAATAGTAATTATTGTTAAACATAATCCAATATTACAACACTTTTATTGAAAATAATATATTTCAACATTTTCCAAATTTAGTCTTCAGCTACTTGAGTTTATATTTATTTTTTCCCATCATAAAAACCAATATTTCATTTCAATAATTTACCTTTTAAACTCAAGTAAAACATTTATATGATTTTTTTTAGAAACGCACGATTTACACATTAAATAATTTTAATCGTAAAAAAACTGCTTATTAAGGAAGCTCTACACTACAGTCATATCAACATAAAATACAAATTTTTTTATGGTTAATCCTAAATGCAATGTTTTTAGTGGTAGACTTTTAATATAAAAAATTTTATGCTCCATGTTGTTGCAACTTCCATTTACCGTGTGTATGGGCGGTAAGTTTCCCTTATTGGTAAAGAAAAAATAAAAAACCAACCAAATTTAAACTAAAATATGATGTTTTATTTTAGTAAAGGATCAACACCTTGAATGTGTTTAGCATCTACATATATGCGTGTATGCGTGCATCATGCGTCGTGTCATGACATGCCCTTTAACAAATTGCGCCACATTTGCTTATTATTAATTTCCTTATTTTTTTTTAGTTCATATTATTTTTTAGTTACCAAACATTCATCCATCCATCATCCATTTATGTGATGGATAAATCTTGTGGTTCAGCATTTATATTTCAAAATTTTGTTTTATTTTTATTTCTTGGGAATATTTTTTTTAAATTTTATTTCTTTTCCTAATACACATATTAAATGATTATGAATTGTTTTATTTTTAAGGGAGGAGAAGAGGTGATCATGAGAATTTTTGTAAGTTTTTTATTGAAATGTCATGTAAAAAACTTTTAGGAATCAAATTAATGCTTAAATTTTTTGTTAAATTCAAAGACTTGGGTTAAAAAAAATGTAGGTTTAAGCTGTAAGAGGTTGTAACGCGTTAGTTTATCATTTGAAAATCCTAATGATTTCAAGCAAAAAGGAAACGGAAGCATTATAAGTCATATGTTAGTTAAAGTGTTTCGTAGCTCGCTCTAAGAACAACCTGAATCATATTAAACCATGCCCGCTTGTTTGAATTAAAATTAAAAATATTTTTCTAAAAAGCTTTAGAAACTCGAAAGAGTATTTTTTCCTTAACCACTTGCGAAATAAAGCAGCGATATTAATGTGCCGAGGGATCTGCTAATTATATAAAATAGCTTCAACTATCACTACTACAACAGAACAAGTTTAGAAATTTAAAATGAGAAAAGTCGACGATAAGTTACTAAAATCGGGAGCAAACACTTAGCGATTTCGTGATAGTCAGTAAGGACTTCGATAATTATCCCTATGAAATGAAAAGAGCAATAACAGGGCGTCCTCCCTGTATACTACTTTATTTTGCAGCCATTGTGATAAACATTAGTCATGACAATTTATATTTGAAGAAGACACGTGGAAAATTTATTATGAAAAAATATTCGGTTCCACATTGCATACAGCCAGGATTACAATGAAATTGCTGCCGGACCTCTTTCCACAACAAACTATTTAAGAAATGGTGATGTTGATTAGCCACCATGGTCGTCTGATTTGACTGCTCCGGACTTCTTCTTGTGGTTATATGTAAAAAGGAAGGCTTATGCACACAAACACGCAAAGAAAAAACATGGTTGAGGTAACCATAATCTAAGAGCAACATATTATGATTGCATTATATGGTTGCTAACAAAGCATAGTATTGTTACATTTGCAACCATAATTTTGTCTAGCATAACAATAGCATTCTAAAGTATAAACATAACTATGTTCATATATAAACATTAAATGGTTAAATTAAAGATGCCTAAATAAAGATTTATATGCTTTCAATACTTACATACATATTTATTTAAACCTTTTTTTTAATGTTTTGGTTCCCTTTTTATTTGTTTTCATATTTTGCATAACGTGCCCAATAGACTTTCCAATCAAGTGTTTTACACCTTCTGAAGTCCAAAAGGAAGTTAAAAAACTAAATAACACGAAGTCACCAGGTTATGATAAAATTGGGCCTAATGTTGTTAAGTATCTGCAAAAAAAAATGCATTATATTCCTTACTCTGCTATTTAACTCTGTAATCAAGCTTTCACATTTCCCAATCCAGTAGAAATATGCAGAAGTAATAATGATTCAAAAGCAAAATAAGCCTTCGGCCAATTTTTTCAAAAATTTTCGAAAGACTATTTAAAAACAGGTTACTACCTATTCTGGAGAATCTTAATATAATTCCAGATCATCAATTTGGATTTCGGCACAAACATGGAACTCCGGACCAATGCCAGCGTATAGTAAAAACTATATCCGACGCACTAGAGAGGAAGTCTTACTGCTGTGCGGTATTTTTAGATGTAAAACAGGCTTTGGATAGAGTTTGGCATGAAGGGTTACTATTTAAACTTAAAAGGATTTTACCAACTCCATTTTATTTGCTTTTTAAGTCGTACTTAGTAGATAGAACGTTCTATGTCAAAATAAGTGATGAAAAGTCAAAAATGTGTTACATCAATGCAGGTGTACCTCAAGGAAGTGTTCTTGGTCCTGTTCTATACACAGTTTTCACTTCGGATATACCTGTAAACGATAACATTTTGTTAGCCACTTACGCAGATAACACTGCCATTTTATCAACAAGCCTTTCACCACTTGAGGCTGCATCTGCTATTCAAGCAGAACTAGATGCTCTCCAAGAATGGTTGTCAAAATGGAAAATTAGTGTAAATACAGCAAAATCGACTCAGATAACATTTACACTAAGAAAGAAAGAATGTCCAGCTGTGTTATTGAATGGATCCGCAATACCGAAATCAGATACAGTCAAATATCTAGAAATGCATCTTGACAAAAGGTTAACATGGAAAAATCACATAAAATCAAAAAGGCAACATCTAAATGTCAAAACTAAGAAAATGTATTGGTTGCTTAAAGTAAAGTCAGAGCTTAGTTTAGAAAATAAAGTCAAAATTTACAAGGCAATACTAAAACCAGTATGGAGCTACGGTATCCAACTATGGGGTACTTCAAGCAATTCAAATATAGAAGTTTTACAAAGGTGCCAATCTAAAAAATTAAGAACCATAACTAACGCGCCTTGGTATGTTACAAACAAACAAACAAAAATCTAAAAATTCCTTATGTCCTTGATGAAATAAACAGATTTAGCCACAGATACTTGGATCGTCTAAGTTACCACAGTAACATTTTGGCAATTAATTTACTAGATGAATCAGAGGAAGTTAGAAGGCTTAAAAGATTCCATGTACTAGACCTACCATACAGAAAATAGAATATTCTTTATCAAACTATTAATTGAACATAATATTAGTTGTATTATAAGGCTTGCTGAAGCTTGTTAACCTGTGTTAAGTTTCCCTATATCCTTGTTAATTTTTATAATCAAATTTACTGATTATTGTGAAAATAGATTGTAAATAAATAAAATTAGAAAAAAATATTTTGCGCAATATTTTTAATTATTTATTTTGTACATAAATTTTTATTTTTCTTCACCTTCCCTAACAAATAAAAACAATTTCAAATTTTAGCCAACAGAAAATTTACTAAACTGTCAAGAACTAGAACAAAATATGTTTTAGCGCAAACATTATTCTGTTGCCTTTAATCATACTTTAATTAATAATAATATATTATGTTTAAATATTTTATATTATTTTTAATAAGTTATAAAACTTTGATTGTGGTTGAAATTTTTTTAAGTTAAAACCAACCATGTTGCATTTTTTGTGCACAGTATCTATATAACATTTAAAAGTTAAAAAAAAAAAAGTTTATCGTGACTAAAGTTTTGGTAAAAACAACTATAATTGGTTCCCCGCAACCATACATTATAACAAAGAACATAATATGGTTATGGTGACCATATAGCAACCAAGTTGTTTTTCTGCGTAAACCAGAAACGCTAAAGTAACTCAAACAAATTATTCCTGATGAAATTTATGAAATACAGCGTGAAATATGTGAGAATGTAATGAAAAATGTTCTCAACAGGGTTCGCATTTGTGAGGCTAACAGAGGCAGACATTTATCTAATATTGTATTTCATACATAATTGCCGACATTAAATAAAACATTTATCAATATAAGATCCATTCTCTTACGTATGAAATAATAAACAAAAAAAAAAAACAGTATACTTTCTCAGGGAGCACCCTGTATTAACTAAGACCTTGCGAGGAAAGTGTTGCAATGATATTTGAAGGCAGAAGAAATCCGTCTTAAAGAGACAATGATATTTGAAGGCAGAAGAAATCCGTCTTAAAGAGATAAAGACGAATTCAATGTTCGAAGGAACTTGTGCTGGAAGGACCAACATATTTCTAGGTTTGGGAAGAAGCATTTTTAGTATCGTTAAAAGTATAGTTATGGAACTGAAAATTGTGAACCGTATTGTCTTCATTTACTGTCCCTTACTATCATTACACTGAATCTATTGGCTGTACATAAGTATAAATCCACGACGAGTTTGGCGATGTCGCAAATTTTAAGCTCGACTATACGGATAAACTCAAATTATGGAAAATCAGAAGGGAATCATAGAAAACCACTGGGCATACGAGTTTAAGAGTCTCACTTTATGCAAAGACTTATGGACTGTTTCACAAAGTCAAACGTATGCTATCATTCGCTTTCTAAGCAAAAGAAGACTGATTTTCTTGTTCATCTCGTTTTAAGTTTTATACACCCAAATAAGTCTTACTTTCGCTTAGAAGACAAACGAACACATGCGCTCAGCATTTTAAATAGGCCTTTGAGTTTTTGAAGTGATTACTTTGATTGGAATGACGAAAGATTGATCCAACTGAGATTACAATTGGAAAATTATGTGTGCGTTCTTACAATCCTTCTATTCCTTCAATTTGATCTTCTTTAACACAATTTTATGTTTCTCGTTCAGTCGCATATTTCTTTATATTAACAGTTTTATTTAGACATTTTTCTATTTCTTTTTAATCCTTTTTCACTATCTTTCATAGCCACCACAGTTTTAGGTTTGTGTTCATCTTAGAAAAGATCTTCCCCCTTTACTTACGTACTTAACTGTCTTAGAAATGTAATGTCTTATACAAACAAAATAAAAATCTTTTGATTGTTTTCTTAAGGAATGAGAAAAAAAGTCATTACATCATGATAAAACAGCTGTTGAAAAGCGTTGATACGTGCCACTGAGAAAATTGATTCTACTTTTTATTCTTCTTATTTTATTTTTTTGGCACATGCCCTCTAATGTTTTACTTTTGTGGATGTTGATTTAATATTTTTGCAGCCGCCTTTATGCCACAAGGAAGCTGCCGTTTGCTGATGTTTGTGTGTGTGTGTTTTTATTTATTTGCTTGTGGTGCCTGGCCTGTAACGTCCGTTACTTTTTGTGTCTTTTCTTATAGTATTTTTCTTCGTTTGCCAGGATGTCTTTTAAAATTGACTGCACACCTTGGTCTAAATTCTGTTGCCATTCGTTATTGCTTTTGTGTTCTTAAGGTTTTTTTTTTTTGTTGATATCAAAAGTGTGCCAAATTTTTTTGGAGGAGACTTTTGTTTATCTTTTTGTTGTTTTCAAAAGATCGGTCATACTTTTGCCTGATTAGCGTGTGAAAGATGTTATGAAAAGAATTTGATTTGGTAACAGTAGAATTAAGTTTTGTAACCGTCGTTTTTGATTTGATGAATGAGGACATTATGAATAATATGTTGTGAACTCAAGAATAAAGTCCAATAAAGCAAGGAATGAAATAAAAAGTATTTTAAGAAATTTTTTTTTTCTACATAACCTTAAATAAACTGTTGCCATCTTTTGAATTAAATATATGTATTTCTCAGGCAATATTAGCAAGCTATAGTTTCATGGCTAAGGGAAACGAGAAAGTGTCCTTAAATAAATACAAAATTTGTCATTTGTGTGTAATATGTTAGAGAAAATGGAAAACTACGGTTAACATTGAAAGTTATAATAAATGCAGTCAGAATATAAATCCGACTTATTAAATAAACTGGAAACGCTGAACAAACTGGCAGTATGTATTTTTATACCCTTCACTTCAAAAGGTGGAAAGAGGGTATAACTAAGTTTGTCAATACGTCTGTAATTTCTACAATAACCATTTCCGCCCCCAGCGAAGTCGATTAAGCGATGTCCGTCTGTCCGTCCGTGTTAGTGTTGAAATCAAGTTTGCCCTTGCAAAAAATTTAAATACGCCAACTGATCAAATATAGAGTCGAAAGAGGTGCTTTCGGAAATCAGCATGATTGTTCCATGTCCTTCGAGGCATCAAGCAAAACACCACGCCTACCCCTAATTTTTCCATATTATTTCGAACAATGAAGTAATTGCGATCAAAAATACAAATATAAAAGGTGATAGAGAATTAAAAAAAAGAAAAAACATTACGTGAAAAAATTGGCGGAAGCCCATATTTTCCGAGTTATGGGCCTCTGAAATTTTCAAATTTTTTAAAATATCAATATGGGTAATATTAAAGCTTTTTGAAGGCATCTTTAAGAAAATTTAAAATTTTTAAAAAATGCTTAACCTATTAAGAGCCGATGTCATTTTTATGTAAAAATAAAAATATATATCGCTCCTTTATAACAACATAGTCACATCTCAAAAAAACTTTAACTTGGAAAAATGCGATTTAAGTTTTCAAGACATAAGTCCTATGATCTAATTGCCGCAATTGCAATTGCTATAACTTCGGTTCAGCTTGGGATATAACTCTGATTTTTTTTTTCAACATGTACAGAAGGTCTAAAAAAGCATTTTTGCTTAAGTAACTACAAATTTTTAATTTTTTGAGATATGACTATGTTGCAATAAAGGAGCGATATGCAGTACAAATTATTGTTTTTAGTTTTTAATCCTCTTTTACCCCAATATTTTCTTTTTTGATTGGCGTTACTTCACTAAACTAGATTTACATAGATGGTGAAGGACATATAAGATTTGGAATAGCCAAACATAGCAGTCCTACTTTTTACATTTAAATAATATTAATAATAAAAGCCTAAAGTGATGGTATTGGTACGATTCCGAGAACGTAGTTTTGACGTTACTAACGTTTAAAGTTTGAATCAATTTTATCGTGTATTGCTTCAAAACAAAAAATTGTTAGTTGAGTATTCCTTTGTTTTGAAAAGATTTGTTTCTAACTGGAATGTTACAGAACTCAATTCCGATCAAAAGAGGTTTTAATTCCATAAATTAGATCTTCAGAAAACAAAAAACCCATAATAATTTCTTTGGAATGAAGCCACTATAAAATTACAAAGTGAAATTTATTTTCTTTTAAAATTTATTTCATAGTTTCGAAAACTTTGCTATTGAAAATTAGCAAGATGGGTCCATGTCCTTTGAGGCAGCGGGTAAAACACCACGCCTGCCTCTAATTTTTCCATATCATTTGGAACAAATCTAGTTTAATGAAATAATTCAAATCAAATAAATAAATATATGGGGCAATAGCGCATTAAAAAACTAAATAAAACATTAAGTGAGAAAATTGTCACTCGCCTATATTTTCCGAATTATGGCCCTCTGAACTTTTTATAGAAAAGTACGATAGTGCACCATAGTTTTAAAGATATCAATATGGATATCATTTAAAAGAGTCTGAGAAGATCCTTTAAGGAATACTTAAATTTTTGTAAATGCTTAACCCATCAAGAGCCGATGACATTTTAATGTAAAATAATATATATTGTTTTTTAATTTTATTGGAGTTACTTCGCTAAACTAGATTTACATATATGGTACAGGGTATATAAGACCCGGCGTAACCGAATATAACACTCTCACTTGTTTATATTTTCTGTAATTTTGTATCCCTATTGAGATTTGCCTGTTTGTTATACCCTGTTCAGACATACGCTTTAATTGCACAATATAGGAATTTATGCAATTAAGGCCTTAATTGAGCTCAATTTACCATATAAGAAGTCAATTAATAAATTGAGAAATTAATTAATTACTTGATTGCATCACTAATTGAATAAGAGGCAAAATACAACCCTTGCCAACAAGTATGTTTACTCTGGGAACTATGTTCAGTGCGAAGAAAAAAAATTCAAAAAATTGACAAGACGCAAGTAAAAAATACAAACAAAGGAATAAAGAGAAAATGGCGGATCATACGAAAATGGCTTTTAATACTTCCAACTTCAAAGCAATAACAAAAAGCCATGTTGTTTTTGTAATAGAAAGATAAATTAACTGGGCGGTCGACACAACACACAATAAATATGGTTATGCTAATTGAATAAGCTTAATTGAGCATGTGAGAACACCAAAGTGAAACGCGCAATTAAAATTAAATTAACTCAATTAAGAAAACATTTCTGAACAGGGTATAACTTTGGTGTGACCAATGTTGCCATATTAAGATTAACAAGTGGTAATTCAGCATTTTTAATGAATATAAAAAAAACATCGGAATCTGAAGAAAGTTAAACTAATTTGATTAGAATGGTTAATACGAAATTAAAACCATTCCGATTGGAATTTGTCACATGCCTGTCTGAATTTATTTCTCGACAGCTCCAAAACCAAGTAAACACTGAACTGTACTAAAAAGTGATAAGAATTTTGTAGAAAGTGTTCTTATGTTCCTTTAAAGCCGTGGAGGTCATATAACATTTCTGTATATAAAAAATGCTCTTAGAAAAAATGATTTTCCTATTTTATTTAAAGACGTCGTTAATTTTTTATAACTCTTATACGGCATTTACACTATGCAATTTTTCATAAAACTAGCATGAAATTTTGGTTTGTTTGTGAAGCAGGAGGAGTAAGCAATATGCTATTGCTTGAGTTTTGAGGGAATGTTACTGTTACTAATGTTTACTTTTAGATAACGCATAACGCTGTAACTTAAATAGAAAATTGAGAAGAAAATGCCTCAAAATATTGCATAGTGTAAACCTAGGCTTAATGAACACTATTAGAATCAGATTATTATGTTTCATGCTGTTGATTTTCGAAAGCGATACTACTTCTCAATTTCACGCAGATTTTTGTGATCAGACTTGATAATGGACAATACTACCCAACTCTGACGAGAATGTTGCTGCATTGAATAGTAAAGTTTCATTTAAAATCATTAAAATAAAAAACCAATTTCAAGTTATTAATGTAAGAGCATTTAGGAATCAAGACACAAGTTCAGATCCTACAACTTCATTGAACTTCTTTTCCTATATTAATTTCGGCATTATCATAGTGTTTTTAAATTAACATATTCCACAACAAATTAATTTGTAAAACAAAAACTCTATTGTTTAACCCTATTTCAATAACATCTGTTAAAATATTCCCACAATAAATAACATGACAATGCTTTCGGTACAAAAAACCCCACTCAAATCTTCTTATTGAATAGCCATAGTCATACTAAAATACTCGCATTCTTTTACTCGCAAAGAAAAATAACGCTCAATAGTACAAAGTTTTTATTAATTTTTAAATTCAAGTTACTACCACCAACAACAATCCTTGATAAAGTACAGTTTCTATAATCACCAACCAAATAAAATGCCAATACGAAAAACGACAACAACAATAGCAACAACAATTTTGAATTTCAAATGAAATTTGTTTAAAGGAATGAATGTGAGAAAAACTTTTTCTCACGATCACCTAAGTAAAGGTATGTATGTATTTTTTAAAATGCAATAATTTGAACAATAATGTTTATTAATCCACGTGCAAAAGGGGGAAGTCAATGCACATTACAATACAACACACATATACACTTTCACACAAGGACTTGCTAAGGTTTAGGAGGAAAACTAAAAACCACCACCATAAACAGATATTCAAACAAAAAACAAAAAAAAAGCATTATGGACAAATAAACTAACCACGTTAGCAAATGCGGAAGGAACTTAAGGAAGTTTACTTTGTATTAAATTAAACAATAATATCTAAATAACATAAGGACAAACAGCCAAAGTCTAAAGGAATGATGATGTTGACGAGACGCAAGGAAAAAGACGCCCCTATTTTTTTTTTTTTCAAAAATATTTGAACTAAACTTAATAGTTACAATCGCATAAATGTTTATGAGCGAGCGATCGTATAACTATGGGAATTTTGTAGCTGTTGCCTTGTCATCTGCTAAAGTATGTTGTATTTATTTCTAAACAAGGATTGGATAAAACAAAACTTTATCGCGTCAAACACATGAAAGTCTGGGAAAGTTTTTTTTCGGCTGCACCCTCAAACAACTGCAATGAAGTTTTTTTTTTTTTTTGAAGAAAAGTCATAATAATTATGAATATTTAAATGAAGCAATGAAGAAGAGGGCAAGGTACTCGTACCATAATCAACCACACACACACACACACACACACACACATGATCCTTGTCACTTAAGAAGTTGGGGAGGATTTTTTTTATTACTTTGGTTTGTCAAGCCAAAAGGTGAATGCATCGATTTGCTTATAAAGAAAAAAAAAAACACCCACAAAAATGTGTGAAATTTTTTCTAAGTTGTTTTTTTATTTAACAGTTTCAAGGAGGGAGGCATTAATTTATAAATAATTTTTGTTTATTTAAAAATAAATAAAAATTAAATCAATGTCATAAACGGCTGAAAAAAATTTTAAACGAGATAATTTAGTCTTAAAAATTGTAGAAAAAAACTTGAGAAAAATAATAAGATATATTTTTAAGTACTGGGGACATAAATAAATAAATGAATAATAATGAATTAAAAATTATTAAAAATATTTATGAAATGTGACCTCCAGTGTTGCCAGAGAAAGACAGGAAAAAGTTAAGCTTTCCTTCAAAAAATTTACATTTTTTTAAAAAGTTACATTGTGAAATATTCCTTACATAAATATTATTTTAATGTAATTTATATAAGATATAGTAAAGAGTTTTATTCTATATTTCAGGGAAAATAACGAGGCAGCAAATTTATTTACTAAACAAAAACAAAACGAAAATAAAGAAGTAAGAGTGCTATATTCGGCTATGTCAAATCTTATATACCATTCACCATCTATGTAAATCCAGTTTAGGAAAGTAACTCCAATCAAAAAAAAAAAAAAAAAAAAAAAAATAAAAAGAATTAAAGAATAAAAAGAAAATTAAGTAATACATTAATTTTACATAAAGATGCCACCGGCTCTTAATCGGTTAAGCATTTAAAAAAAAATTAGTATTTTCTTAAAGATTTCTTTAAAAGCTTTAAGACGATACCCATATTGATATCTTAACAAATATGGTGCACAATCGTTCTTTTCTATGAAAACTTCGGAGGCTCATAACTCGAAAATATGGGCGAGCGCCAATCTTTTCACTTGATGATTTTTTATTTATTTTTTTTTTCAAAATAAAATCTTTTTTTCATGCTATTTTCTATTATCCCGATAATTATTTAAATTACCGATATTGATTATTGAGGGTCACAGCACGTCTCGATGGCCATTTCCTTATCGCTTACTTTACTCTTCAGGAAACTTTTGACAAACATTTTAAATAAACTAAAAATTTTTGTCCAAACAATAAAGCAAAGACAAAAGTTAAAGTTTTAGCAAAAACAACAATAACCAACAGTAATTCTATTTTTCTTTCTCCACTGTATACGGCTGACTTTTTTTCGGCTCTTTTATACAGTTGAAAAAGGATGAAAAATAAAATATCACAAAACACTACGATAATTTACTTATATGCAAGGGCACTTTGCAAATATTAAATTAAATTACTTCATAGCTCCAAATGATATAGAAAATTAGAGACAGGTGTGTTGTTGTATCCGATGCTTCGATGGACATGGACCAATCTTGCTGATTTTGCACAGCAAGTCTTTCGAAACTATGTCTGATCGATTGGCGTATTTAAATTTTCTCTAGCTGATCTAGTGCCTTGGCAAACTTCATTTCAACACTAACACGGACAGACAGACGCAGAGATGGACATCGCTCAATCGATTTCGCTATACATAAGAACTAAGAATTTACATATATACTTGATGTGAACGGAAATGGATATTGTAAAAATTACAAACGGAATGTTAAACTCAGATATATCCTTTTTCCACTTTTTGTGGTGAAGGGTATAAAAAAAAAGAAAAACGCATGAAAAAAATGTCATACCGATGATACTCATGAGGATTAAAATTAAGACTCAGTACTAATAATTCGTTATGGAAAAGTATATGCTCTCGCTATTTAATAAAATTAGTTAAAGTTGGATTTTTTTTAAATAAATCCGTTTTACATTTTTCTTTGAAAGATTGATCTTCGATAGAATTTACTACACTTATGATTTTTAAAATTTGAGCCCTATTTGCCTTAAGCCTGGTACTCCGTTCAATTTTTTATGCAGACTGGTGTCAAAGTACATACATAAAAAATTTGTCTGAAAAAGTTATAAAAAAATGTTGCAGAAGTAGTACTCTGTTTTTACTGTGGAAAAACATATGAAATGTTGCTGGCAACATTTTATCAAAGCTGTGAAATAAAACACGTAGACATTATTCCATGCGGAATTTTTCAAATACTTAGCTGTCTTTTACATACATTTTTAAAACAATGTAGTATACGTGAAACTAATAAAATGTTAAATTCTTCTAAATCGCGAGCTAGACCCCCCATGGCTCAACAATTTTCACAAAATCGAACAGAGTATCAGGCTTTAAACTTTAACATTAAATTACTGACAATTTCTATGTAATATAATCCGGCAGCACTGCCTAAAAGAAATTAAAAGACAACCTTCTTCTAAATAACTAAAGTTGCTAATAATTTTGCAAGTTTAAACAGAATGCTTAGTTTTCCTCATGAAATGCAGCTCATATTATTTCATTGTTTCCAGAAACATTTTAGGGTTTCTAAACATGAAGCAAGAAACATTTCGTGATTTTTCACGAATTGAACAGAGTAAAACTTTAACAATCTTATTTTTGTTTATTTCAAACTAAGTTTTTATATGGGGTTTTCATCGGTCTTGCAGATAACGTTTGTTATTAAAATCTAATTGATATGTTAAGAAAGGTTGATATATTAAAAGAGATGATTCCTACCTCAAATAATAAAACAAGTACTCTTTTAGTTATATTTCTTTATTTCGTGCTTGTACCAAAAGTTACGAGAATTTGGCCTAATATAACAAAACTATACATTTTACGTGGAGCCTTCGTTCAAAACTCTGCTCAGACACTTAAAAAATCGTTATAAACATTGAAAAGGTTGCAGAAGAAGTTTTCCAACCACTTTTAAAAACTTGAAATATTAAAAAAAAATACTTAACAAAATGTTCACAAAAAAAAGCAATTAAGAACTAAGAAAAACGCTTTTTAAATAAAAATTAACCGAAAACTTAAAAATATACCAGAAATCTTATTTCATATTTAATGTTCATTAACAAAAAAAAAAAACTTTAATACAAATGAAAATAAAAATAGATTTCTTACCAAAAATTCAAATAAATAAGTAGGAACAAAATAAAAACTAAAGAATATTTAAACAAGAAACCTGAATTACTTAAAAAACAAAATTCCGAAAAAAATGAATGCAATTTTTATAGAGTTTTTAGGTGAAAAAAATATTTTAAAAAACCTCTTCTTTTTTATTTTTAAAAAACTCCTCAATAACAAACATTACAACGTTCTTAATACTCAAAGCCAAAAACTTATAACATTTAAGAAAATTATTCATTTTTCATAATCCATAAATTCTCCTCACGTAATGAACGTTGTATGAAATGTGAATTTATTTTTGAGCACGCGCAATTGTTGCTGTAAAATAAGTTTTTTTTTTCATTTTAATTTGGATTTTTTTAACCTTATATTCTTTATGCAACGGTAGTTTTGCTTTTATGGGTCAAGCCGGTATTTGTTAAGAATAGTGAAACAGTAACGTTTTAATAGTAAAAAAAAAAAAAAATATTGCATTAAGAATAATTACGAATTTATATTTTGTCTAATTATTATAATTTCTTGTTTTGTTGAATGTTTGAAACGAAAAGTGTTGCCAGTTTGAAGTCGAAAAAGAAAACGCTTTTAACCTAAATATTAATTTATACTAGACCTTTATAATTTAATTATTTTTTTTTTTCTAATTTATTAAGCACCAGGCCAGTTTTCAAAATTTTTAATTTTTTTAAATGATAAACTTTTTTAATAAAAAAAAAAACAATTTTTATTTTGAAAACTGACCGAGTGCTTAATAAATTTAAAAAAAACGCACATATGCAAATATTTTTAAATTATTTATATTATATTAGGATTAAGAAATTTAAATAAAAAATAATGATTTAAGTAAGACGTTCTTTTTAACTTAACAGATAATTTGATGATGAGTTTTGCCGACGAGTTTTTTAGAATTATTAGTGTTTTCTTCTAGAAATCATCTACTTTTTTTATTTTAGGGTCTCTTAAGAGATTTGTTCAAGTTTCATCTTTTTTTTTTTTTTTTTTTATTAAATTTTAGTTTTTCTTAAGTTGACGATTGAACAATTTTTTGGGCTTTTTTTAATTTATTATTTTAACTAAAAACAAATAGTGTGTAATTTAAATGTGTATTTCTAACTCGCCGAAAATTATATATTGAATCTTAAAACGATGTAAAAATTTTTGGTTTTGAATGCTTGCCTTAAACCAAATAAGTTTTTCAGCATGTAGCTACTAATAGAATCTTAGTTTTTTTTTACAAGAGAACTTAAACTGAAAATAAATGACTAAGGCCAAAAATTGTTTTCCTAATTTATTATGATTCAAACATATTTTATCTACAAAGCTTTGATTTACTTTTTTTCACTGCCTAATCTCTGTTACATTTTAGTCGTGAGGATTATTTTTTCGGGATATTTGATAGTGACTTGCTCTTGGAATATAACTTTTCGTAATGGAAAAAAGATACACGTTTTACAATTGAATTGAAATGTTTCATATATATAAAAAAGCTTAGTGAAAGTGCCAGGAGCTAGCTGCGCGTGATACCTGTAATTTAGTTTTTTTAGTTGCTTTTATAACTAGTTGTACCATTTTTGTGTAAAAATAATGTTGCATATTGATAACGAAACAAATAGCAATTTTTAATTAATAAATAATACTGTTATTTATTACATTTTTTATTTAACGAATTTTTATATTTAAGCCGCAGCTTTACTTATGAAATACATCGCATCTGGCAATTCCTTTTAATATTCTTCTATATTTACTTTCGCCTTTAACATCTGGAAAAATATTAAAAACACATTGAACACCAAAAAATGCAAAGAGAAAACTAGCGTCCAGCAAAAAAAACAATACACACTCATACGCACATGAACAAAATATTGTAAAGAATGATAAAGGAAAAGAGAAGTTAACAAATATAAATGAGTAATGCTTTGATACAGATATATCCTATTCGTTTCCCCTCATTATGACTTGCGGACAACTTCAAATTATATTTCTTTCTATCTCTTTTCGGCTATACTATTATAATTCATATTATTAGTTCTTCTTTTATTGTTGAAGAAAACACTTTATGGCATTAAGCGCATTTTGTGTGGATTTTCGTATTGCAAGCATATTGAAATTAAAAAACTTAACCAGTGCACCAGCATATACAATAAACTAAACAAAAAGAAAATATAATTGTTAATGTTAAGCAATAATAAAAAAAGTTAAAAATCATTGCATTTTGTATTTAATAAATGAGTTAAAGAAACATGAAACGGGCACAACTAAAATAAATAAGGAGACAAGAAAAATAATACAAATAAGGAATTGCAGAAATTTAGGTGTGACATGAAGTGATTATAAGTAAAGTAATAAAAAAAGCAAAAGAAAAAACCATATGTATGTAAGAAGGAAAAAGGAATTATATGAATTCTGAAAGAGGATAACAAAAAATAATCAAACAAAAAAATTTTAAAATATCAAAACCAAAAAAAAAAAAAAAAAGAATTAGTGCTGCATATAGCGTTAAATTAAGTGTGAGTGTAAAAAATAAAATATTGACATTAACATGCAAAACAGCCCTAGATCGAATGGAGCAATATCCTCTTTGCCCAGTACCTTGGCGCAACTAGCACTGAGAGATAAACAACCTGCCCCTGCTCTACCACATACTTTACCACCATCCGTGGTTGGTGGTTCAAGTGTTCTTTCAAAAGCTTCAGCCCTGCAACATGCAAATGGTGGTGGTGAGGTTAATAATGTAGGGCATAATGATTCCAACAAGATGACGACAGAATTACAAGAAAAAGAACAAGAAAATAAACAACAGCAGCAGCTGACACAACCAAAGCAAAAACCACCTTTGCCAGTACGCAACAAACCCATGGAAATTGCAGGCTATGTGGGTTTCGCCAACTTGCCAAATCAAGTGTATCGTAAGGCCGTCAAACGAGGCTTTGAATTCACATTGATGGTGGTGGGAGCCAGTGGCTTAGGTAAATCAACGCTCATTAATTCTATGTTCCTATCGGACATCTACAATTCAGAACAATATCCGGGTCCTTCACTGAGAAAGAAAAAAACGGTAGCCGTCGAAGCCACCAAGGTGTTGCTTAAAGAAAACGGTGTCAATCTTACCCTAACTGTGGTAGATACTCCCGGGTTTGGCGATAGCGTGGATAATACTAACTGTTGGGTACCCATATTGGAATATGTGGACTCCAAATATGAAGAATATTTAACAGCTGAATCCAGAGTGTATCGCAAACAAATCCCAGACAACCGTGTGCATTGTTGCTTATATTTCATAGGTCCAACTGGTCATGGCTTAAGACCTTTGGATATTGCTTGCATGCAGAGTCTATCGGATAAAGTTAATTTGGTTCCTGTCATAGCTAAAGCCGATACCCTGACCCCTGACGAAGTGCATTTATTCAAAAAACAAATTTTAAATGAAATTGCCCAACATAAAATCAAAATCTATGATTTTCCCTCAACTCTGGAAGATGTTGCAGAAGATAGCAAAACCACTCAAAATCTACGCTCAAGGGTACCCTTTGCCGTTGTGGGAGCCAACACCATAGTAGAATTAGCCGATGGTAAAAAAGTACGTGGACGCCGTTATCCCTGGGGCTTAGTGGAGGTAGAAAATCTTTCACATTGTGACTTTATTGCTTTACGAAATATGGTCATACGAACCCATCTACAGGATCTTAAAGATGTCACCAATAATGTCCACTATGAAAACTACAGATGTCGCAAACTTTCCGAACTGGGCTTAGTTGATGGCAAAGCAAGACTCTCCAATAAAAATCCTCTCACACAAATGGAAGAGGAGAAGCGGGAACATGAATTAAAAATGAAAAAAATGGAAGCTGAAATGGAGCAAGTATTCGATATGAAAGTTAAAGAGAAAATGCAAAAACTTAAAGATTCCGAACTTGAGCTAGCGCGCCGCCATGAAGAACGCAAGAAAGCACTTGAACTGCAAATACGAGAACTGGAAGAAAAACGTCGTGAATTTGAGCGAGAACGCAAAGAGTGGGAGGATATTAATCATATAACTCTTGAGGAGCTGAAGCGCAGATCTCTGGGAGCCAACAGCAGTACAGATAATGTTGATGGTAAAAAGGAGAAAAAGAAGAAGGGTCTGTTTTAATTAGAATTTCTAAAGAAATAAAGCTAAAACAAACAAAAATCAGTACTTTAAAATGCACAGTATTTTTTCTTCCTTCCCACTTAAAAACAAAGATTTTATTTTATAAACACAAATTTTTGTTCTTGCATCCCTATCACATTTTCCCTCACTCTCTCTTTCTTTCACTCTCCTTATTTCAATTTCCCTTGTACCTTTAAATTGATATTATCCATTTCCTCCTTTTAAATGTTTTTATACGATTATTAAAGATGTAGATGTTTAGATTTTAACTAAAATGGAAATTAAGTTACAAATTTTATATTGACGCTATAGTTAGATAAGCTTTTCTATCAAAGAAATAATGAATTTGCTTGAAGAACAAAAACTATTGAAAGTTTTTATTTTAAAAATCATGAACATTAATAAGGAATATAAAAATATGTACATAGATTAAAATAAAATTTTTGACCACAAAAAACAAAATTAAGATAAAGTTAAAATGGCAAATTTTTTATTTTATTTTCTTAAATTTTGAACGTGTTATGCCGGTTGGATTTTAAATTTCGAACATTGTTACCTATAACAAAAAACATTTTTATTAAAAATTGAAATTTTTAATTTGCTGTTGTTAGTCTGTTTTCATTCTTAACATTTAAAATTTTTTTTAATTACATATTTGTTATAAAGAAGACTAAGGGCTTACCCTTTCCAGCTTTTTAGTATACAAAAAACCATGGCG
Organism: Gymnosoma rotundatum; assembly: GCA_916610165.2. Lineage (NCBI taxonomy): Eukaryota > Metazoa > Arthropoda > Insecta > Diptera > Tachinidae > Gymnosoma > Gymnosoma rotundatum. Next base: position 10,389,854 of record OU744339.1, read on the forward strand.
AAGTCATGTAGCAGGTGGCAACATTGGCGAATTTATTCATCTTCACTGTTGCTCGAAATGTTACACTCTATTTGTAAAAAATCTATGTAAATTTTTTTTATGAAGTTTGACATTTCTAGCAACGGCGAAACTTAACGACTTTTAACAATGGCGAAATAATATTAGGTGTTCATTAATTTTCGCGTTACCGTATCTTTAGTTTTTTTATATTGTGTTTGACATTTAGCGATTAAGGGAAAAATCATGGCGAAATAATACCAGGTGGCCGAAACGGCGAATTCATAGTTTTCGCCGCATATGCTAAATGTCAAACACCAAGGCGAATCGATTACCAGGTGGCAGCGTTAGAGAATTTATTATTTTTTGCTGGTAGAAACGAATGTCAAACTTCATATATAAAAAATGGTATACAGATTTTTTATATATGGAGTTTGACAGTAGTGTTCACCGCGAAAATTAAAGAATTCGCCTACACTGCCACCTGGTAATTGATTCGCCTTGGTCAAAAACCATATAAAAAAATTATACATATTTTTATATATGGAGTTTGACATTTAATGAATTCGCCATCGAGACCACCTGTATTATTTCACTATGGGAAAATTTAATGAATTTGCCGTAAACGCTAAATGTCAAACTCCATGTATAAAAAATGTGTATAATTTTTTTATATGGTGTTTGACATTTAACGTTTGCGACGAAAATTAATGAATTCGCCATTGCGACCACCTTGTATTCTTTCGCCATGACTTTAACTCTGCTATTACCTGGTATATGACTTGAAAAGAAACCCCAAATAATTATTTTGGCAAAAATATTCAAAATTAATACCTATTCTGTTTAAATATTAAATGAGTTTACATGTGCTTTCCAAAATCGTTATTAATTAAAAAAAATTCAATATTTTTATATAGTTAAAAAATAAGAAATTTATTCCATTTCTTATTTTTTCTAATTTCATATAAATTCTTATTTTTTTTTGAACAGAAAAGTTTACATATTTATAGTTAAGGCTTAAAATTTAAGTAAAATTTATTAAAAAAAAACCTATTTTTTCGCCCAAAAATGTATTTTAAATACTTTAAAACTACAACATTTATTAATATGTATTCAGGTATGTGATGGTAATCGATGGATTGAGGACATTCGTTTTTAAATTTGTATTCGTTTTAAAAAAATTGTTTTCATATATTTTAAAACATTTTTTTTTTGTTTTTGGTTCGTATATCAAAATTATTGGAAATACATTAAACTCTTTAGAAAGGAACGTTTTCAAATCAATCGATTGCCACACATGCTTGATTATATCATTTAAGGATAATAACAATAAGCAAATATTACCCAGGAAAAATTGTGCTATTTCCACAAATAATTCTAGAACGAACGTAGAGAGTTAATACTCGTTCTAAAATAATGTAGAGACTTTTTTAGAAAATGCCACTTTTAATATTTTTGTTTACGCTATAAGGCCAGCAACATTGTTTAGATCTGTAGCAACATTGTTGCTCCGTATTTAGGCTTGAAACAAAACATTTTTGAAGCACAATTAAATAGATATTCGAATGATTTTTCTTTCGAATCGAAAAACAGAGTAACCCTTCTGATTAATAGTGCCAAATTTTATTCTCGGAATCAATGTCACGAAACTGTGACTAACTATAATTTATTTAATGAACTAATCTGAATCTGTTTAAAAGATTTTTTATTGTTGGCAGTTCCTCGAAATCTCTTATTAAATTTTTCTAACTCAAAAATTCTAACAGTGATTGCAATTTCACTCGGGCTTAAAGAACGCAAAGCTATTTTCATTTTACATATTTATGCGTCATACTTCTAAAATAAATTTGCAATATGTTATCAAATTTTTCCTTGGTATTATTAAGCAGAAAAAACATTAACAATTTACTTAATTAAATCTAAAAGGAATTTATTATTAATAATAAATATAAAAAAACACAAAACAATTTATTTAATTAAACATTGTGTTACAATTTCGCAAATAGTCATTAAACCAATTAACAAAAAATAAAATCAAAGTTTAAATATTTAACTATAATTATAAATTAATTAAAGCAGTAAGAACAAACGAATGAAAAAAAAACTGTCTTCAGCCATAATTTAAGCCGCTATGTAGTAGCTTGGTAGAAAATACTACAAAGAAATTTTTAAATAAACAACTTACGTATTAAAAACAAATACATATAATAAATTTAACTTAAATATTTAAGACTAGTTAGCTTTGTTAACCATATCCGTAACAACTCCTCTCCCTAAAAAAGAAACATAAGAAAACAACTAATAAAAAAATATATATATAAATTCCTTTCCTCCTCTTTATCGTATAATTAAATATAAATTAATAAAGTAATTTATAATATTATTGCTCATTATACAAAAAAAAAACTTAAACTACGTTTACATTTAATTTGTAAAAAAATAACAAATAAAAAGAAAACAACTTAATAAATATTAAATATTATAACAATTTGCATTTGTTTTTAATAGAAAGAAATTTAATTAATCGTTTAATAAATTAATGCATAGAAAAATGTCAGCGACAATTGTTGGGACTGAGTGAATACTTCTTTCAATCCTGTTGCGATAAATTAGAATATGTTTTATTTCATAATTTCTCTGGTGGCAAACCACGAAATATGAACGATTTTAAACAAAAGTAAATTTACCATAAAAATTTGGTGGAGGTATTTTTAAATGTTTTTTACTAAATTTTTTCAACATTTTCTTTTACAAAGAAGGTATTTGTGAAATTTTAAAAATATATATATTTAATTACTTTTTGTGATAAAACTTTTTTTGGTGGAAATTTTTTTATGAAAAACTTATTGGCATTATTATTTTATATTTAAACATTATTTTGGTGCTAAAAATTTATTGATTATTTAATTTCAAGATTTTTTCTTTAAATTATTTTTTTTTTGGATGAAAAAGGTTTTATATTTTAAATTAAATCGTGAATAGATATCTATTTTGTAAATGAAATTATTGTCTTGAACATTTAATAAAAATTTGAGTAAATTGTTCCTGTGAAAAACAAATTTCGATTTCTTATTGTTGCACGTGTTGAAAAGAATTTTTAAAAAAAATTTTTGTCTTGATTCTTGATATTATATTTCTGTGATAAAATATCGTGTGTGAAAAAATTTTTTTGCTGCACACTTTTCTCGATAAATTTATTGCGATGAATATTTTTTGTAGGTGGGAAATATTTTTAAATATTATGAAAAGAAAATTTAGAATTATAAATTTTTGAGGTGCATCATAGATTTTGGATACATAATTTTTAATGTGATTTTTTCATTTTCGAGGTGGTAAATTTTTTTTAAATATTTTTATAGTGAATTTTTTTTTATTATAAAGTATTTATGCATTGAAAGTTTTTTTTTACACAATTTTAATACATTTGGGCTATTTTTTATTAAAAAAATATATTAAAAACTAAATTTATTTTTTTTTTGTGGTGTATTTGTTTTCGTTCAGAAATTTGTTGAACATATTTTTCTGTGAGGCTTGTTTGAGATTTTAATATGAAATAATTCTAAAGTGCTGTTTATATGAAAATAACCTAAAAAAATTAGTACTTTTCATATAAATTTTTTAGACGAGTTGATCGCCTGTAATACAGAAACAGTATAATAAATTATTTTTTATAGTGAAAATGATTTTTTACAGGAAAGTTAAGGTAAGAAGTTATGGATCCTTCTTGTAGTTCAATCAATTTTCACAATGTATTCTTTTTTAAGAGTTTTCTGCTTTTGGGGTATTTGGCGATTATTTTCGATAATGCACCATTTTTTAAATTCTGTTTTTTTGTTTTAAGCGGTTTTCATAAATAACGCCATATACTAGATTAATATTTTTCTGAAATTAGATGGTCAAATTCAGGGACGTTTTTAATAGATTCCCATAATTGGCATGTATTTAAAAAAATTTTTAAAAGTGGATTAAATTTGCATTAATATCAAAGACAGTATTTTAAAATCGTTTTTTTTTAATTATGCAATCACATTTTATATGTTGGGGTCTTTGTAAATTGCAAGAATTAAAAGAAATGGTCGAATTAAAATTTTGTTTTTCATAAATTTGTAGATGTTTTATTATTAAAATTTTTTGTTTAAAATATGTAAACAACAATGAAATGTGTCATCTTATCTGTTATTGATTTTTTTATACTTAATAAGCTTAATAAAAATTCTAAAGCTATTATTCCAATCGGTTTTGTTTTATTAACGTGTCTCTTAAATAATTGACTCATAAATGTTTCCCAGTACCATTAACTAATTTATTATTCAACAAATTATATTTTTTTAATATTAAAAAATACAGCTTAAATTAAAATGAAGGTTACTCTTGAGAATTTTAGTAAATTTTTTTTTACTTGCATTTTAAATAAATAATTTTTTAATTCAGATCGCTAAATTTTCATGTACACGGTTGTTTAATTTAATTAAATATCTAGACTTTTTAAGTCTGCACAATTTATTTAATAAAATTTCCATATTCATTTCTTTTCTTTAAACTTTTTTTGAACTGTGAATTCATTCACCTTATTTCACTATAAAATTTCTAAACGAAAAAAAAAAAAAAAAAAAGAACAAAATGCAAATTTTATTACAATTTCTTTTTTTTACTTTATAAATTTTTTGTACTGTCTGCTTTATAATATACATGAGTATTTGTTTAAATTAATAAACAAATTACAAAAAATGTATTCATGTATAATTGCACATATGTACATACATACATGCCTAAAACATAATTTGCCTCACAAACAACCGTTAAAAAAAAGTAAATGAAATTAAAATATAGGCAGGCAATTATAAACTTTTAAAGCAATTTATTTACAACAACAAAATATTACCCACTTGAAAATAGAATTGAAGCTGGCTGGCTTCTAAAACGTCAGTTGCTTTCTATTCGAACAATGTATTGTGTTTAATAATGCCGTGGTACTGCATGTTTACAATGCATACAATTCCAAAATGTCGCAGACAAATATTCGAAACGTTGCAACCAAGCAAACTGTGATGCTTAATGCTTTGTTTCGAAACTTTGTTTATGTACAAGATCTAAATACCGCAGCAAAACTGTATACAAACTTTGTATAAATACATTTTGGAAGCCAGCCGCTTTTAAACTGACTAATTGACCCAACATACATAATTTATTTCACATTGGTTTAAAAAAATTTCTGCTTAAAAAAAAGCAAAATTCTTGTTCTACTCCCCTTCACCACAAAAACAAAAAATTATGCTGTTAAATGAAAACAAAAAAAGCAAACACTTCAAAAATCTAAACTTAACAATTTTTAATTGATGATTTTGTTGTCCTTATTTTCAATTTCGTTATTATCGCTTGTAGTAAAAAAAATTCAATTAGCTACAATTAGAACTCAATAATAATTTGTTGTTATTTCGAATCGGTCAACGAATGTCTTTCAGGAATTTAAAACAATGTATTCAATTTTACACACAAATCAACGCCAAACTTGAATACTAAGAGCAAAAGTTACCCTAATATTTCAGTACCTACAACACTATTTCTTAAACGTACCACTCACATAAGTACAAAGCGAAATTTCAAGAAAAAAAACCTTCTATGTTCGTTATAAAAAGACATTTCATTGTCTTTACGTTCTAAAGGTGAGGAAAAGTCCTTTCTCCTCCTTCTTCGTTTCTTATCATCTATGAAGACGTTTATGAAGCAGTATAAAACAGGTAAGGGCACTGAAATTCTTAAATCGCCATTTTTAACAACAAAAATAGTACTTTTGTGATGTTAAAAGTACTAAAACTCGTTGATTATTACCTTCACCGCCCGTTTGTAAATTTTACAGTAACCATTTCCGATGCCATAAAGTATAATTATTTTGAGTCACGGTGAAACAATACAGGTGGTTTCGGTGACGAATTCATTGATTTCGTAAATGCTGAATGTAAAACTCCATACAAGGCGAATCAATTAACAGGTGACAGCGTTAGAGAATTTATAATTTTTTGCTGGTAAAAACGAATGTCAAACTTCATATATAAAAAATAGTACACAGATTTTTTTTATGTATGGAGTTTGACAGCAGTATTCACGGCGAAAATTAATGAATTCGCCTACGCTGCCACCTGGTAATTGATTCGCCTTGACTCCATATATAAAAAATATGTATAATTTTTCTTTTATATGGCATTTGCCATTTAGCGTTTACGGCGAAAACCAATAAATTCGCCATCGAGACCACCAGTATTATTTCACCATGTTTTGAGTTCTTATGCATTCCGTGTTCATGTGAAAATCAACTTTGCCAAACAACTACATGATCTAGAGAATATTTAAATACACCAATTGATCAGACATAGTTCCGTAAATTTTGCTATTATAAATCAGCAATATCCATGTCCTTCGAGGCAGCGAGCAAAACACCACGCCTGATTCTCATTTGTCTATATCTTTTTTCATGCTTCATTTACAGGTGGTTGTATTCACAACACTCAATACTTATTCACCACAATTATACTAGCTGGGACAACAACCCTAGCCGAATAAAGCACCTTTACATGTTTTTACTTTCTTAAAAAACGAGTTGACCAAAAAACTAAAAAAGAATTAAAGCAAGTAGCGCTGGCGTAGCTAGAGAACTTTCATGTGGAAAAAATAAATATAATTCACATAAGAGTTCAAAGTTTTGGGGGGCTAATTTTGTTTCTGTGTTAGCCCTCTCTAGCGCTCCCCTACTCCAATACGACCAAGTAAAAGCATAAATAACGTCTAAAAGAACATCTGCAGCTTAAAGGTTGATTCCAAAACTAGTTGTCGATTTTTCGCTATGACCGAATGTAGTATGCGGTTGGACTACAGGCCAGCGGCTCATGAGTCGTGCAGACTGCAGGTACAAGTGCTATTCTTGGTCTCATAGGTTAATACATCCAATGACGTTTCTCTTTAAGAAGTTTATACTTCGTGATGATGGGAAAAAATTCTCTTTTACTAAGAGAACTTGGCGTATCCACAAATCATTCTAAAAAGGGGAAGGAAAATTTTAGTATTCATTTACTGGAATTTGAGCTAAAAAAGTCACAGGTTCCGAAATGACTGTAGTGCTTATTATCGCTTAAAAACGGAGGTGTTTCTTTATGTATTTTAAAATTCGGCTTACCAGTTATCTATATCTAGGTGTGGGGGGACTCCACCAGGCAATTAGGTTCCGACAAGACAGTCGAACGAATATAATTTTTTAAACCCTCTCTGCGTTTGAATATATCGATATATCAAAAAAGCAACTATGATTTAGTGGCTACAGGTACAAGGCATTGAAAATTTAGAACCTTCTCTCAAAGAATGGGGGGTTCCTGAGAAGTTGCCTTGATGCGGCCATCTTGAGTATGCATCTTTTCTGCCCTTGTCCTGCACTAAAATGCTTCCATTACAAATCTTTATAACAACGGTACCTAAGGAGTCAGTCTGAAGTATGAACTGTTGAATAAAACTACTTCCATCTTAAGATCTATTACAGATAGTTTCACCACACACTTTCTCTTACTCTCTCTTAAATCTTTCCCTTTTTCTAATTTTCACTTTTTATCGATCTGTCAAGGAACTTTTTTTTTCCTCAAAAACTTTAATTAACCCGTTCAAGAAGTCTCAAGTGTAATAAGCTACTTGAAATCTTTCAATGACTCAAAATATAAAAATGTTAAAAAAAAACAGTAAATAAAAACATCTTTAATTTAGATTGTTGTGTTTTACTTTATTGGATTTGTTATGTTTTTTGCTCTAAATTAGAAGCATTGTTGTTGCTGTTATGGCTGTTGCAATTAAATTGTTTCTATAAATGTACAATCACAACAGCATGTATAGCAATATTAATTTATTTATAAAACACAAGCCCCTCTTAAAAAAAAAGCTGATTGCACAAAGTATTTTCATCCGCTTGAAAACAAATAATTGGAATTGCTGGTTGTGCGATCATTGAAAAGAAGGAGAAAATAAAAAAAATAAACCACAAAGTTTTATTTTTTTTATGAAATTCTTGATTTTGTGGACAGATCAGACACATCCGTTGAGTCCAGTTGAGTCAAATTTTTGTAAATTTATAATTTAACTTGTGTTCGTTTTACAAGTTATATTCACAGGAGAGTATAATTAAATTTCCCTTTTCTTTTCAATAGCGATAGAAATTAACAAATACCTTGAAACACTCATACACTTCTATTAGAACATACAAGAAAATTGTGCATGAGAAAATCGAGAAGGAACGTGGTTAAGAAACTAACTAGAAGACATAAACTAATTAAACCCTGTGTCCGTAAAAACATAGTCAGCCCAATCATGAATATTGTCACGAAATTTCTTTCCCACGGAAAAAATTTTTCTCGATAAAAGATTCCTCCAATTGTGAATTCCGTGGGAACCAAATAATAACAAAGTGGCATCATCGTAATTTGAAGGGAGTTATTTTGTTTTATTACATAAAATTTTTCTTTTATAATTTATAATAACTCCTTGTTTTCCCAAATTTTTTTTCACTTTCCGCAGTCAATCAGTAGAGGAAACAATTTATAATGGGAGAAAAGGGAAAAGTGAAAAAACTCGCACGGAATTTTTGTTTATAATTGGGCTGAGTATAATCTAAGTGTTAACATAAGGAAAACCCATGGTTTAGATAGGAGACTAATTTTTTTTTTTGGTGAGGGCTAAGCTACCCCTAGAAAAAATAGCACCCGCTCCAGAATTTGTTTTCTAAGAAAATTTTAAATACGATATAATTTTCCCCTTTTTTAAAAGGTGATATCCCCTCCAGGAAAACTCTCTAGCTAAGCTTATGGAAGGGGACAACTATTGCAAATGTTTAAACTTTTTTTCCAATCACATTAATTGATGATTACTTTATTTTAAAATAAAAAGCTTCTAAATGGGCTTGAAAGTGCATGAAACTCTAAATTAAAACAAATCAACATAAGAATACTTTTTAAATCTACATACACACAAAAAAAAAAAAAATTTTTTTTAATGTGGAAATGACATAAACGTTTGTATGTACAACATACATAACATTCATAACAGCAAGAACTACAACAATGTGACAATAAAAAATTAAATGACTTAATGCATAAAAGGTTGATGACAATATCGGTTCGATGACACAAAACCATGATGGGCTTGTTGGAGAATATTTATTAACAAGCAACAGAGGGGTATTGAAATATCAATAACCATGTCATAATTACAAAAACAACAATAACAAGTTTGTGATAAGACTACCAACTAACGAATTTAAAACAGAAAATTTTTAACGGGAAAATATAATTTTATAAATTCCCGCGTTCCAACATGAACGAGAGCACTAAAATTTAAACAAACTCATTTTAATAAACGGTTGTATATTCCATAAGAAGAAAAAATGGAAATAAAAATCAAACACACCAACATGCCACAGAAATGACGAATGTATATACATCCATACTATGTTTAAATAATAATTCCTTTCAAGTTGCCAACGTTGACGATGAAGGTCTCTGTTTTGAAATTTATCAAAAAGAGAGCATAAAACAAATCACTGCACGCGTTTAACGCGCGAATGATTTTTCTTATCAATAAGAAGCGAAATGTTTCTTTCTCTCTATTTCGGGCTTCTTGCCTACATTTCATAAAGTTAACGATAAACAAAGCCCACTCATACGAGGCCAGTTCAAGAACCTACTTGGCCTAGAATAAACTACATCATATACATATGTATGTATATGTAACCACATGTACCATACTAAAGATTTACCATAGAATAGTTTAAATTAAAATTAGCATAGGAAATTCTTTCCGACCATAAAGTTTTTCTGTTCAAAGAAAGCTTTTTTCCCGAAAGATGTAAGTTTTGCTTAAGTTTGTTGTTCCTACGTAATTTCATCAATTTTTTATCATAAAAAACAACCAGGTTAGAAAGTGCTACCAAGATTTCTTACCTTTTATTATAAACAAGTAATAGTGCCATGTAAATCTACTTTAGTGGAGTAACTCCTATCAAAAAAGCAAATATTGGGGTGACAGAGAATTAAAAAATAAAAAAGATTTACATAAAATTGACATCGGCTCTTAATAGGTTAATCACTTTTAAATTTTTTATTATTATTTTCTTAAAGATATCTTCAAAAGCTTCAAAATGATACCCATATCGATATTTTAACAAAATTTAAAATTTTAGAACTCCGCAACTCGGAAAATATGGGCGGGGCATATTTTTCCTCTTGATGTTTTTATTATTATTTTTTTAATTCTCTATCACCCCATTTATTTATTTTTTTTATTGTTCCAAATGAAATGAAAAAATTAGAGGTACGCGTGGTGCTTTGCCTGCTGCCTCGAAGGACATGGACCGATCATGCTGATTTCCAATAGCACCTCTTTCGAGACTATATCTGATTGATTGACATATTTATTTGTTTTGTGAAATCAAGTTTACTTTGGCACTTACACGGACGGACAGACGGACATTGCTCAATCGACTTCACTATGCATAAGAAGTTAGAATGTATATACTTCACAGGGTCGGAAATGAATATTGTAGAAAACACACACGGAATGACAAACTTAGATATACGCTTTTTCCAGTTTTTGTGGTGAAGGGTATAAAAATATCGAATTTTTCGTAATGGTGCAAACACAACGATGTGAGGCTGTGTAGCGGAACCGATTGATGCTTTAGTTCTTACCAATTAAGGAAACATGCGTTCACCACTTAATAGACGGAGGAATTAGCAAGACCAACTAACTAAACTAAAAAAGAGAAATCGTTTCTAAAACCTGGGCGAATTAGTTTTATACGTAGGAAATATCAATATTTTGGAACTCGGGAAAATGGTATTAAATTATCTCTAAAAAAGAAAAGCCATTATGGTCCTTTCAAAACAGCGTGCACCATCCGCTAAGGGTTCACTTTAGACCCACGTTCACACATGTAACTTTTGTTTCTGTAATTCCTGAAGTTTTTAGTTCTGCAATTTTCTTTAATTCTTCTTTTTAATTCATTCGTGTGAAGACATTAAAATTTTGTTTCTGTAGTTCCATTCTGGTCCACTTTCTTTTACCTTCTTCAGATTCTAATCAATTTTGTATATTCATAAAAATGATGAATTTCTAATTTTTAATAATCATATGGCAACATTGGCCACACCAAAGTACCAAACAGACTAATCTAAATAAATACAAAAAATAAAAGTAAATTTAAAAACCGCTTAAAATAAAATTAAAAAAAATCAGTAATCACTTTGGAATTTAAAAGTGATTACTTTCTGATGAGATTAACCGTTTTTCGTTTCTTGAAGAATTAATTAGCGGAATAGAAACTACTTTCGATCGGACTTGAGTTCTGTGACATGCCTGTATGTATCACTTTCCATTCGTTTTTCTTCTCTAGCAAACTCAAGAATTGCTTAAAAATATTACAAAATGTAGACGGGCTTCAAATAGCAGACTAACTTTCCACCCTTCCCTATAAAATAATCTTTGTTTGGGAGAATGGAATTATTTTTCCCTAATGAAGAGGTGAAATGAAGGAGGCTAATTAATCTTAAGAGTTTCGTTACACTATTAACAAGATTTTTATTATAATCCTAAAATGTTTAGGTTTCATTTCGAATAACTGTGAGACCACCCTCTTATATGACGTTCTTTTTAGTTTCGAGTGTGGGTTCTACATATCTTTTTTGTGTGTTAATTCCTTTGTAAAGCAAAGTACGTTATGTTTTACTCTCTACTTTTGCCTTTTTTATTCATGATAATGTATCGTCTCGTTTTGAATTGGGGCCACTTTAATTACGACAATTTTGTCTTTTCTTTCTTTTTATATCTTTTTACTCTTTAAATTCTCACAAAAAGTTCTTTTTTTTATTATTATTAATTTTCTTCTTCATGCGTGTTTAGTTATATTTTTGCTGGTTGGTCCCCCAAACAAGACAGTTGACAACTGTTTGACATTTGTTTTGTTTTCGTGTGGGAATATTTTGTTTTTGTTTTGTGTGCATTGATTCCTTTTGAAGATGTCATACATGTCATACTCATACATTTTTAGTCTTCTCTTGTTTACTCTCGTTTACTTTAAGTGAATGATTTACATACGATTAAATATTTGATGTGGAAAAATTTAAATATTTACTGTGGCTTCTTTTTCTTAGGTTCTTCGTTTACAACGAGAATATACTTCATAAGAACATATGATAGCGTCACCTTATTTCGGGATCATTAAAGATTATTTGGTTGCTTTTGTTTTGTGTGTGTTTGTGTGTGTGTGTTTGGTATGAATGTGTGTTTATCCTTAAGGTATTTATTGCTTGTTTAATAGTTTTGACAGTTTTAATGAACTTTTGTTTATGTAAAGATTATAGGTTAGATTTGTATGACATGTCTCTTCTGTGTTGAATTTTAATACCTATAGGAAAAGCAAATAGGGAGATTGTTTTTGCCTGACAAAAAAAAAAAAAAAATGTAAATTGAGATAATTTATTTCCTTCCGCTTGTAAAGGGGAATAGTTTTATGTTCAGATATTTGAGTTTATTTGGGAAGCAATTAAGAAGATGTAAATAAAAACCATAAAACCAAGAGTTTTAAAAAAGGATTTTTGTAGAGATTAAAAGGCTTTAAAAAGACTATTAAAATGTTTTATCTCCTAAAAATTTCCATTACAAATGGATTGTAACTTTAAAGTCTAACTTTGGTTAAATTCTGCCTTAGCTGCAAGAGAGTCATAACTTCAAATTATTAATTTCTGTATTGAGCATGCATAAATATTAATTCATTTTCAAAAACAAAATCTTTTCTTCATGCCATTTTTTATTTACTATCCCGATTTAATAATTGAATCACCGATATTTATCATTGAGGGTGAAAGCACGTCTCTACGGCCATATCTCTACCGCTTACTTAGCTCTTCAGGAAATTTCTCAAAATTATTTTAGATAAACTTAAGATTTTTGTCCAAACAATAAAGTAAAGACAAAAATCGAGGTTTAAGCAAAAACAATTAGCCTCTATTTCATGTAAAAAAATAACTTCATCTTTAACCATCATACAGGTAAAAATTAATCTATGGACGCCAAAAAATGCATTTTTTTAGTTCGACTTTGTTTTTTGTTTTTAAAAATAGGACTCTCTTGCAGCAAAACCACGCAAGTCATTGAAAAGTAAGATGTTCTTCATGTTAATATTTAAGTACTAAATGATATTCCACAATTCATGCAAAAAGTATGAGTTTGCTCAATTTGTGAAATAAATTGCTAACAACCTTGAAAAACTTGTTGGCTGTCAATTTTGGGTTAAAATAAATAACGCATCAAGATTCTTTGAAGATATGTCAAACATAATCGAAATGTGGTTGCTGTTTTTATGCCTTGATAACCTTTTGATCGTCAAAAATTTGGCATTTAGCGTTTGCTAAGAACTGAAAGCATTATTGAACCAGACTCTATGCTAATTCTTTTAGAATTAAAAAATTTTCATAAATTCTTTTCACACAACAAAATGAATTAAATGAAATTTGAGTCAATACAAATGAATTTGGTTTGTAATTCATCTTAACAAAAATACATTTGAATTAGAAACGAATTAAATTTAATTTTACAGAAAAAGAATTGCTACTCATTCCACAAATTCAATTAAATTGAAAACGAAATTCATTTCATTTGACTCAAATTTTATTTAAATACTTTTTGTTTTGAAAGGAATTACGAATTTCGTCCAACACAACGACTATGTCGTTGTGAAAATTCATCGTATGAAACATAATAACGACCAAAAACACAGCTGTTATAATTTTTGAAGTTGTTAACTTTTTGTAAGCTGTTAAGGTAACCATCAAAAAAATAATATTTAAAAAGTTAAACATTAGAAGAAACACAACTAAAAACTCTTTTTATATTTAACTTATAACCTCCACGCTCATTGCAAATGCTGCAAAATAAAAATACATAAATTTTTTAAGTAAAATAACTTTATTTATTAAAATACTTTGTACTGATTTGTTCGTCGTTTGCCGGTGTAAGAAATAAAAATAATTCTATTGCATAGTTCGCCGTGTATGACGAATTTCGTCATACATCACGTTTGTGTGCATTTTCATATACACAAATGTGTTTTATTTTTGACGACGAATATTCGCGACCAAAAATTCGTCGTTCGTCCCAGTTGTGTTCTCAGCACTATGTGCTGTTTTTGTATTAAATGCGATCAGCTCGTCTGGAAAATTTGTATGAAAAGAACTTAGTTTTTTGAGTTATTAGTCGCTTCACCACAAAAAGTGGAAAAAGGGTATATCTACATTTGTCATTCCGTTAGCAATTTTTACAATATCCATTTCCGATGCATCGCGAAGTCGATTTAGCGATATCCGTCTGTCTGCCAGTCCGTCCGTGTTCGGGTTGAAATCAACTTTGCAAGCCGCTAGATGAGCTAGAGAAAATTTTAATATGCCAATCAGACGTAGTTTCGAAAATTTGGCTATTGAAAAACAGCAAGGTCGTTCTTCAAGGCAGCGGGCAAAACACCACGCCTGCCTTTAAAATTTCCCTATGATTTAGAACAAATCTAGTTAAGAGAAATAACTCCTATCACAAAAAAAATTAAAAGTTAAAAATTAGAAGAAAAACATCAAGTGAAAAAATTAGCGCTTGGCCATAAAAGTACAATTGTACGCCATATTTTTGAAGATATCAATAGCAGCATAAAACAGGAGTGTATGTTTCCATATAAATTTTCTAGACGAGTTGATCGCCTCTTATACAGAAACAGCACAATAATTCAACATTTAGCGAATTAATATAACAAAATTGATTTATTTACAGCAAAAAGTAATACAAAAATAAATCTAAAAATTAAAGGGTGTCCCCATATGTGACGTAAATTGACCTATATGGGCCTATCTTTTGAACCGTTAGAGACAAACGCTTGAAAATCGGTCAGAATGTCGATTGCTATGACCGATATAGTAACAAGTAATAATTATTCAAAAATATAAATTAAAGGGTGCCCCAATAGTTCGTTTAATTTGATGTATACGGCCATACTTTTGAACAGTTGTCGATAGAACGTTGGAATTTACAAAGAACTTTTGGATTTGGAAATAAAAGGGTGCCCCAATAGTTGATGTAATTTAATGTATGTGGCCAAATTTTAGAACTGTTATATACAGATAGCTGAAACTTGCAAGTGACCTTTATTGCTAAGTCCGCTGTAACAAGAAGTATTTAATTTAAGTTTAGTAATTAAAGGGTGTTCCAAAAATTAATGTAATTTGACCATATATGCCACATCTTTTGAACCTTTATATACAAACACTTGAAAATTATACAGAATGTCCTCTACTTTGTTCAGTATAATAAGAAGTATAAATATTTTGAAGTATAAATTAAAGAGTGTTACAATAATTGATGTAATTTGCTGCATAAGGCCAAAGTGTTGGACCGTTATAGACAGACTGTTGAAATTAACAAAGAACCTGATTGCTAAGTCTACTACAACTGCAATAATATAAAATTTGAATTTGGAAATTAAAGGGTGCCCCTATGTATGTGTATAGCCAAACTGTTGAACAGTTGTAGACAGGCGGTTGAAATTAACAAGGAGATGCAGTGCCAACTCCAGTACACCAAAAATAAAGTTTGGATATGGAATATAAGAGGGTCCCAATAGTTAATGTGGTTTGATATAATATGTGGCCGTGCTTTTGAACTGTTATGATGAAATCTGTTTTGAAGTCTGTTTTTTGGCAGAATTATTAAACATATCTTTGCTGTACGAGTATGATTGAAGTGTAAACGGTTAAAGGCTTAATTAGTCTTTACTTTCTGTTGCTGTTCTGTTCCGTGCCGTTCTGCTTTTTAAATAATTATGATTAGTGGTTCTATAAGAACATATCAGCTGTTTATAATAAACAAAGAAAACAAAATACACAACACAACAAAAAAAAAAACTATAATTACAATAACAAAAATAGGTTTGTTTACAATTTTGCACTCACACTACCAAAAAGCTTTCAAGCAACTTAACGTTGAATTTTATTTTCTACTGATTCGAACGGAACAGAACGTTAAAGTAGTAACAAATCACAAAAACGTATTCTCCACTTAACAGAAACTGATCAGCCGATTTGTCACGGAACGGAAAGTAAAGACTAATTCTGCCTTAAGTTATGGTTATATCACTGACAAACATTTTTATATGCACAAATGAGAAGTAAAAATTTTTGATTTATGACTCTTTTGCAGCAAATGCTCGATATGTATATAATGTTATTTACTGCAATTTTCAGAAATTCAAATTTTATTCGTGTCCACACTTTGAAATTCTGTTTTTGCAATTTCTGTCTTGATTACTAAAATTTCTGTTTGACTTTACGAATACACACTAAAGAGAATTGTAAGTACATGCAACTCTGTAACACTTTCCAATCGTTTTATCTCTTTTACCAACAAATTCAAGAATTGTATAACAAATGTTGCAAAGTGTGCAGTTAAGCAATTTAACTTCTCAATGTGATTGTCAAATTCACAGTTTATAATGTTCTCTCTGACATTTGCCATTAAAACTGACCGCAACTTTAGAGGACATTCATTAAGTGATGACCTATTTTTCTTTTTAAAGTGTTTAAGTATTCTTAAAATCGATGTGTTTATAAAGAATAACAAATCTGCTATCAAGGTCTCCTCAAATTGATAATCATTGTAAAACTTTCATTTTAAACACATTACAATGGAAACCTCAGAAAACAGGGATTTCAAAAACCACACTTAAATTTATAGCACAAAATTAGTTTACGTCAGTAACAGAATGATGATCTAAATAATTATTATCACTATCATCATCGTTATCGAGTTTATTGTACCAATATTTATTATTTATGTTTTTTTTTTATTTAGTATTTAAACTTTCAATAAAATTCAATTGTCACATATGGTTTTTTTTTCAAAAGCTTTTTTTTTATTATTATCTGCTTTAGGTTTCGTTAGCACGATCATGTCTTTAAAAAAGATTTTTGTGTTCAGTTCTTTTAACAAACTGTAAACGAACTTAAAACTTCTTTTGTTAAAATTTTAATTCAAATCTAAAGATGTGTTTTTGGTTTTTTTTATGAACTGCAATTCATTGTAACAGATGCTTAATAATTGACGATCATTTCAATACACCCTATAGCTATTAATTTATATTGATGCATTAAGTGTTCATCTTAGTGGCTGGACTGTCCCTCTGTTGGATAATTATAAGGGTCAGTTGGTCTTTTCATTGTTTGTTGACGGAAGTATTTCACATACACAACAAAAAAGAGAATTTTCTTAAGTCATGTTGAGATTGAATGACTCAACAATAAAAGAAATGGATAGAAAGAAGTTGGTGTGAGAAACTTTTAATCAAGGTCTTTTGTTACATTGTTTTAAAAAAAATTGTGTTTGCAAAATTTTCAGGCCCCCTCTATGAAAGATAAAATAAGAAAATGTGTGTTAATTAAAAAAAAAAAATTTGATCGGCTTCTTTTGAACTAAAAGTATTTGCTAATTATAGGGGCATTTGTTAATAGTTAGGAATCTGTATTGTTTGCCATAAAAACAGGCAGAGGGCGTGCTCCACACTTGTGCAAAAATGTGCTATTGTTGGAAATAATAAAAAACTACAATATATATTTTCCTTCAACGACTATTCTTCGCGGTCAAGTTGTTTTATCTTTTCTTCACTTTAGTAGATTTAAACAGATTAATGGATGCTTTGGCTACTGCACCTTCGTTATAATCATTTACAAGGCCATTTATAACAGTCTACTTTCCACTTTAAACCAAAAAGTTTTAATCAAAGCGGTCAAACAAAACGTATTCTGTCAAAGAAATCGCTATCGCCACACAGAGACTATTTCGCCAATCAAGCCGGACATTAGGGAAAAAATTCATTTTAAGAAAAGTAAAAAATTTAAGTACGCAGCTGGATAGATAACAAAATTCTGCATCGTTTAGTGAATTTTCAAGGCCTTTGCTTGAGGTTTGTCGTTTTGGGATCCTGCTAAAATCAGGAAAGTTGGATAAATCGCATACGTTTTTATTGACTTTATACGGTTTTGAGAGGTTTGCAACAGATTTTTTTTTGTGGCTAAACGAATAAAGATTTTTTATTGATTTTTTTTCCTGTGAAAGGCTATATTTGCCGCTACTTAGATTAGGTTTAAAAAAAATTTTGTTTTAATTTTTTATGATAAATTTTTTTTTCGAAATTAAAAACAGGATTTTTTTTTTAATTTTTGCAAAAAAAAAATGAATAGTTTTTTGATAGTGATCTCCATCGTGATTCTAAAAATCTTATATATATCACCATAAAATTTGCGAGCTCTACTCTTATACTGTAAAAAAAGTTGCGCATTTTTGCGCCTAACCCACTAGCTACTAGTATAAGACCCACTCCAAAAAGAAAAAAAGTTATAACTTTTCTATCATGCCTCCACCTGTACTTAACGCTGAAAAGGATTCAGATTCGGAAGAGTTCTTTGAAGAATTAGACTAAGGAGGATCATGGCACTCACTATTATCTTGCAAATCTGCTAATGAGAAGTTCCTTTAAATAAATTAATTTTAACAATTTTAAATAAAATTTACCGTTACAATCATAAATAAGTTTTATTTTCAAATAAATACAATTTTATAAAGTAACAAATTAGTGATTAAATTATAAAATATCGTTTTAATAACATTCTTGGAAAGAATAATAATAAATATTTTTAGGAAGTTGGAAAAAAAAAAATTGGAAAAAAAACTTTTTTTTCACAGGCAGGTTTTTGGGGCTGGGATTGCAGAGATACCTCCCCCTGCCCATTTCATTTCCATTTCATTTAATAATTATATTTTTTTTCAAATAATATTTTATTTCACCGCCCACAAAAAAGGGGCGTGGCAAAAATGGATTTAGCAGCCTATGGATATAACAGATTTTTCTGCCAAGTTTCATTAATCTAGGTGCACTCAATAAATTTTTCGAGCCAATATAAGCTGAAAAAATCATGTCCAGCTAGATTGGCAAAATGCCCCTATGTGCGTTATTGACATTAAAATAATTCAAATGGGTCCAAAAAGGAGGTCATTATTGCTAAAAATTTACTTTAATCTAGTGAGTTACTACAAACTCAGAGCGTTAGCTTCACTATCGGCAAGGATAGCTACCCCTTTTCAATATTGAATCAACCACGTTTTTCGAGACTCGTAACAGTTTAACCGTTGTTCCTGCCACCCCCGTGCTGGATCCATTAAATGTATAGATTCCTACATGTACTATTTAATGGTGCCATCGCTAAAGGTAGTCTGTGCTGTTGTTTACTTTCACTCTATTTTATTACGCAAAATAGCAGCAAACTTCTTATCAATGTTATACCTCCTGTTTGTCGCCTCAGTGTGTTGCATAAGTAGAGGTATTTGTTCTTCCACGGATACAAATTCCATCCAGCTAATACAACAATTCCTATCTGCCTCCCGTTCCACGTTAGACAGCCGCCTTTATCTTCAGAGGTGTGAGGTTTAAGAGCACTTCTAGGAACGCCGTAGGACTAGGCTTCATAGCCCCAGTTATAAAAAGGTACGCTAGCCTTTGTAATTTCTACAGACGGTATTTTGTAGGTAGTGGGCCTGAATTTGTGGGAGCCTATATAACTTTCTTTAAATAAATTTTTATATTTTCTTTTCCTTTTCTTCAAAATAGAATATAGCATTTTCCAGCTCTGTGAATTATATTATTGTGAATTATATTATTATGAATTATATTATTTTTAGCGGGTATCCGGCTTGAAGGACCATGTTCAGCTTTGTAGTAACAAAGCCTTTCGATGAAGCCTTCCAATGAAGCCATGTTTATTCGGTGGTTTTAGGGAAAACAACACATCAATTTTTTATATTTTGAAAAGTGTCATTGTGAAATAATGTCCCCTAATTGAAAATTAAATATTATTAATTTTTATGCTGGATCTCTTCACGATGTGTAAAAGCAAATCACAACAAGGACTCAGTGCATCTCGGTTGCAACGTTTTTATGTATAAAAGCTTGTGGATTTAATTAATTGTAGGAATTTCAGATCTAATACACAACCAGTAGCAGTTTATTTAAAGCTCTTAAAGAATTAAATAAAATTATTATATAAATTAAATAGTAAAGGGTGTCTCTATAGAGACAAGAATTTCATGTATATGTATGGCATGGTCACCTTTTAAGCGGTAGATAGACAGTCACTTAATATTGTTACGTTTTTCCATTTTAGACAAACGTACGAATTCTTTTGATTGCAAATACCACTGTGGCTCATTATAAAAATTCTATATTATTTTACTTTATGGCTTTCACTGGCTATACTTCTTGATTCTACCGTTCTTGTGAACCCTTGGTCTCGTATTTACTAAACATGCGTTATTACTGCAAACGCAGCCATCCACGCTACACTACTGTGTTACTCCGGCGAGACATGAACTACTCGATGCCTTGTTTAGTAACCTTAACCACTCACAGACATCTCCACTTCTCCTTTTATCACGCCAGTCATCTCCTTTAATTCAGTAGCCACAACACACGTCTGCCATACACTGTTGTTATGCTGTTACACTTCCCCGCGCTAACCGCTATCGTTCTTACTTTTTATTATAATCAGCTTCTTGACAATTATCTGGTAACTCTTTTATTAAATTGGACGTCTCCACTAAATTATCTGAATTTTAATTGAGTTATAACAATTATTAGTTTTTCGTCGCACGCATGTCCGAATGCGGTATCGAACTCGGACCCGCTGTTTTGCAGTACGCAACTCTACCAACGCAGCCATTGAGGCTGCTCAGCTTTTGTTAGCTAATTGTGGTTTTTATTCTATACATACACACCATTGGTTGTTGAATTAACTTATGCACCACACTCATACGGAAACAGCTACAGGGGTTGCCAGATTTTATTACTCGTAACAATATCTATACAGATCATTTATTTTCCATAAAAGTACGTAAAATAAAATTAAAACTTAGAGGGTGTCCCCACAGAAGATGTTTTGATGTAATTGTTTTAAACCTTGAACCTTGGTAGACAGACACTTTAAATATCAACAAGAGGTAATAAAAACATCAAGTTGAAAACTAAAAAATGTTAGGGAACCCTTCATGTTGCCGTAAGGACTTCCTTACTTCCTCACAAATAGTTGAAATTTATCTTTTGAAGGTTGATATTATTATATATTGATAAACAATTTAATTTAAAAAAGGGAAAGTACTGATTTACATAAATTTTATTAAAAACCAATAATAAATCTTTTTCTTAAACTGCTTTCTATTACAAAAAAGGATCAAAGATTTCCATAACTCTCACGCACATTATAAAATATCTAAGGAAATCTCTGGGAAATTATAAAATGTTACCGAATATTAATGAAAAGGAATAGAAAACATTTGAATAGTAACCAAAAAATCAATTATTAACCTGTAAAATCAAAATGTAAAACTAACAACGACAATGATTTTCTCAGGCTAAAGATAAAAACTCCTAACAAACAATGTCCTTAAGGACATGAAAAATATACACAGAATAAAATTAAATCAAATAAAAGCAAACAAAAAGAAACTATAGACATAATTAAGCAAAATCATTAATACTTTCAAATAAACACGGTATCAATTTTTTTTTTCATTTAAACACAAAATATTCTCACAAGATATCAATCGTGTAAAAAAAAGAAACTCATTCACTTTGCAAAGATGCTGTGGGAATTTTTTTGCACCCGTATGAATATTAAATACAAAAAAAAGAAAGATTTATATATGCACTTTGCTACTTTTAAATGTGTTCATGCAGATATGATGGAAATGGGGATTTAAGAAAAAAAAGAAGAAGCAAAAAATACAAAAAGATTGTTTGCTTAAAGGTTAAGTAGATCGGTAACAAGTTGTTGCTGCTGACAACAAAATAAACACCTACAAAAATCAACCACCATCACTACTACTAACACTACTACTTCTACTGTAAGGATAAGAATGGAATGCGGGTAATGAACGTAAAAAGGAATTGTAATTTTGTCTGTTCTACACCTGTTAAACTCGTTCATATGAGTTGTACAAGTGCATTAAAATGAGATTTTGATCGAGTAGACAATGAAGCTGAGAGTTAAGCTAAACAAAGATTTTAAAAACGATTATCAAAAGTAGCACTTTATTATGACAACGAAAATATATTGTTTTAGGAAGAGGATTAAAGTTTTCACTAATCCTTAATTTTATAGGATTCAGGATAAATAAAAAAACCGAACAAGACCAAAGCTTCAACCCTGCCATAAAAAACAAGACCCACAATTGAATCGTCGTCAGTAACGTCTTTTTAATCTGCAATTTTTATTCCTTGTGTTTCCTTTAATCTTTCTTTTTGTCATGTCTTCCAAAGTCCCCGACCACACTCAGCAGCTTTTTTTTTGTGCAATTCTTGAGTTTGTAGGTGAGAGAGGAGAGATAAATAGAAACAGGTACTCTGTTGTACTCGCAATTATCTTTTGTTTTGTCAGTTGTCATTTTAAGTAATAATTCTTGCAAAAGAAACCGATTGTAAAACAGATTTCAGTTATCTGTCTGTAACGTTTCAAAATTTTGGCAGCACACATACATTTGCTATTGGGACACCCTTTATTTTCCAAATTTAAATTGTATACTTGCTGTTATAGCGAACCAAGCAATATATGTTCTTTTTATTAATGTTAACCGTTTGTCTGTAACTGTTCAACAGTTTGGCAAGTTATATCAAACATAAG
Organism: Gymnosoma rotundatum; assembly: GCA_916610165.2. Taxonomy (NCBI): domain Eukaryota; kingdom Metazoa; phylum Arthropoda; class Insecta; order Diptera; family Tachinidae; genus Gymnosoma; species Gymnosoma rotundatum. Next base: position 10,412,635 of record OU744339.1, read on the forward strand.
AGCACCCTTTAATATCCAAAATAAATTGTATACTTGGGGTTATAGCGAACATAGCAATACACGTTCCTTGTAAATTTCAGCTGACTATCAGCTAAGTATGGTCACATACATCAAATTACATTAACTCTTGGGACACCCTTTACTTTTCGAATCCAAATTTTATAATTATTGTTATAGCGAACATGTTCTTTATTAATTTTAACCGTCTGTCTACAACTATTCAATAATATGGCCATATAATCTAATTTAATGAACTATTAGGGCACCCTTTAATTTATAATTTTAGATATTCATACTTGTTATTATAACGATCATAGCAATCGATATTCTGTCGAATAATCAAGCGTTTGTCCACAATGTTTCAAAAGATGCGCCCCTACAGGCCAATTAATGTCACATATGGGGACCCCCTTTAATTTTTGGATTCATTTTTTTTACTTTGTACTATTGGGAGCTAGATATAGTAATACGAAGTTTTTTAAATTTTGAAGTGACGCCGTTTATGGTTCATAATAAACATAAAAAACATGTATGTTGTATGGGGCCACCCTTTAATTTTTAGGATTATGAACTGTTTTTGATATGGGACCAATCTGTAAGCATGAGCTTTTAAATAAAGAAAAAAAAATTTAAAGACGGTCAGAAATGACTGAGTTCTGCAGGCACAATCACAAAAAAGCGACATTCACACGAATTGATAACCTCCTTCTTTTTTTGAAATCGATTAAAAACAAAATGTAATCAAAAATGTGTGGGCCCTTTCAAACGACAATTTAAATAAAACGCAGAAACAAAAATTTGCATGTCTGGACGGGGACAAAGCAAAAATAAAAAAAGTATGGTGACATTGTTGAGAGAATAAAAATTTCAAGAAGAGACAATAAGAAAAAGACGTTCTTAAAATAAATGCTTCGATACGACTGTTTTCTACGATCGTTTTTATATATTACACGTTATGATCCAGCTTTTTTGATTAGTTAGGAATGTACTTTACATAACATGTGGACATTGAACCTTTGATAATTCACAAATGTCTGTTAAGTACCGTTAACAAGAATTGGTAATATCGAAAAGATCTCTACAGCTTAGAGCCAGTTTACATTAAGGGCATCGTAGCTGACTTTTTTATTGTTTTCTCTTTTGGAGAATCTCCGTAAGTCATCAAGCGTTTACATTATGACTCTTTTGTAGCAAGTGAGAGAATTTTTATGATGTTTTATCAACCAATTTTTCAAGTGTTGCCATAAACTAAATGTATTAATTTTTCAACTATTTTTGAACAATATGGAAAAAACAGCCCTTTGGTAACACCGCTCAAGCATAGAACTGCAAAAAGCGAAAGAAAGAAACAGGAATGAGAGAAAAAACTGAAAAGAGTCATGAATATTCATTTCGTGTTACTTTTGCTATCCCGTAAGCTTCTCTACACCTCTTGCCAACAAACTTCTGCATCATGACTTTTGTAGCTGATACAATGCCCTTAATATAAACTGCCTCTTATTCTAAAAACAGAATTATTTATGTCTTCATGGCTTCAAAGTTCAAAAATGTAAACAGTGAAGACAACTGAGTAGCAACAGATAAATATAAAATTTCTTAATCAATGGATTCAGAGATCTTCGTTTGAATTTAACGAAAAGTTCATTCCCGAGTTGCCACTGTTTAGTGCATAAACAGTTGAGAAAAATATGGTCGATTATTAAGCATCACCAATTTAATGCGTAGTGTCTACACTAGTTTCTAAAATCGCCGTGTTTTTGATCTGCATATGAATTTCGAATAAAAAATTAATACCCGAGTTGCCACTGCTTAGGGCGTTAAAAGCGAGAGAAGAGTTAGTGGATTACTGAGCATCAATAACTGAATGCAGAATTAGTATACAGTAAATTTATGACTAAAATACCGTGTTTTTCATTCAAACATCTGCATATGAATTTTGAATAATAAATTCCTGAGTTGCCACTGTTTAGTGGGAATTTCGCGCCTTAATACAAAAATAATGTTCTATCTTTTCAATGTGTTACTTACTAGCTCTTCGTTAGTTATTCTCGATACAGAACATATCGCTCATTCATAACTCAAAACTTTAAGTTTTGGATTTAATCATACTTTATACATTTTAAGATCTTAACTCGTTATTTTATTTCATGTTTGATAGCTTTGTCGGACAATAAGAACATTTAAGTTGTGGGGTAAGCTTCATAACGTAAAACTCATATCGTTTTCTAAAACCTCGTCACATTTCAATTTGATATATTTTACAGACCTCCCCATTAATATATAACTTATGAACGTTTTCTTAAATATATTTTTTATTCATGTATCATTATACTAATTGTAGTGGGAACTTAAGCAGTCCGATATTTTTCTAGATGGCGGTTATCTTGAAATTAATTTTTTTGACTTATGACGTTTAAGAAGTAAATGACCGATATGTGCTTATAAATTTGAGTGGAACGTTTCTTCTGGACTGGAAATCCAGCCCTGTCCTTTCTCCATCTTTAAATCTATGTAGCAATAACTCTCTATGTAAATCTGCGCTAAGCTTTCCCTTGACCAGGAATTTGTATCTTGGGTCGGTGTTACATAATTGGGCACTAATTTTCTTTTACATATGCTGTCGGATACTTCCGCTAATAGTAAGCATCGGTTCAGTGTTTAAGAGGGCGGTTGGGTGAATAATATTGTTTCCAATAGCCTTGTCCATGTAGCCCTAAAAGTCCTATCTATTCTTATTTAAATAGTTTAATGAAACACTTCATATCCATTGATTTATAATTGATCATGCTTAGCGGCATTTTTTGGCTTTTTTCACCAATGGGCGCCTCCATTTAAGTTTCATATACAAAATAAAGTACAGATATTAAATTTTGCAGAAATACAAAATTTTCTTATCTTGAAAAAGAGGCTGGTTCCACTGTGCGACCTACAAGTTCTTAGTAAAGGCAAAAATTCTTTTTTGTTTAGATTCACGTGCAGAACTCTTGGTTGAGCTCTATTGTTTGCTATGAAAAGAACCTCTTTGATTCAGACTAAAGCTGGCTTGGATTGCTATCCCTAAGAAGCATTACGATATTATCTGCTTCGTAAGTTAAGGTTCTCCAGAGAATGTAAGTCTGTGAATTTCCTCCAGAGACTGTAAATCTTGGTTAACTACAAAAAGGATCACTTAAATTCCCTCCCCGTGGAATTTCATATTTTATCCTGTCTCCGATGTTTATGTCAGGCGGTCTGCAGTTTTTCTAATTATTTTGTAGCTTTCTACCGATCCAGTTTCTAGGCATCTTTTTAGCTCCAAAGGATGGATCATATTACAAAATTTTTTAAATCGAAATCTGAAATTATGGAAGTGTTTATAAAAAATTAAAAAAAAAGTAAAATACACAAACTGACGGAAGTTGATCACACTTCTAACGTGCGAATTATAAAGTAACAAAAAAAAACTCCTCCAAGAATAAAAACTATCTACAGGTAAATATTCACTCAACAGAATGCAAACAGAAAATGTTTACCTTTTTATCATTTTTGACAAAAAGAAAAAAAAAATTATAGCAAATAATGACAGCATTGAGACAATAAAAGAGCAACATAATACCAAATTACCAGAATGGTGGTACTAAGCAAAGAAAGAACAAATGAGGCAACGTTATTGTATTGATTTAACAGTATGATAGAACGGAAGTAGAATTCCAAGGAAGCAACAATTTCCGTTCAATGAATAAAAATATTTCAAAAGCAATTAATTGTTTGAATTTTTGTCCTTAAAGGAAGTTAAACCGTTTTGTTTAAATATTAAAACAAGTGTGAATAGATAATTAACAGGTTAAATATATAAAAAATATTTTTTTTGTGAATTTTTAAGAAATACGAAATTCTTAGCAAAATTCTTTTTTAAAAATTTTTTTTAAAGAAATTCTAATTTTTATTGGAATCGTTTTGTTTTTGCTTTTATTATATTGAAAAGAGGTTCCCTTTTTTTAAATTATATGGAAACTAGTTTGTGTGTGTTTGTGTTATAAAAAGGCGTGTACTCTATTTCCTTTTCTATGCCTTTTAATTTCAATTCTTTTAAAATTAAAAAAAAATATTTTTTTTTTATTTCTGGCATTACGATATTTTTGTTTAACTGTTATTTCCGTTTTCCTACTTAATTTATGATTACTTTGCATTTTTTATTTAATTGAATTAAATGTTAAATTTGATTTAATATTCCTGCTAAACATCTAAATTAATTTTATAAGTTTTTATAAATTTGTTGGCAGCCCATCAACACTCTCATATGTTTTTTTTATTTTAAACAGAATAAAAAAAGCAGACATTAAATTTATCATAAGCAGTACTTTGTCATTGGAAATTCTGTGCTGACAAACTGTGGCCCTTGAACAATTTATTTGCTTCTACTTTTAGTTTCTCAATTTATTCTTTTTTATTAAGTCTATACGTATTTTTCTTTTTAAAATTTTGTATCTTAAAGATTCCATACTTTTAATATCAAGTTGAGATCAGAAAGTTATTACGTCTGATCTTAGTCATAAACATTTTTGGTATTCACAAATCGTTGAAATATGATTACTCAGATTTTTCTACATGATTATTTAAGTAATTTTTTTATTGTGCAATTTTTAAGAAAGCAGTTACTAATTTGCTTCATTTTTTGTTGGTCCTTCGAACTGTTTTTTTGTCTTTTAGCTTAATCATTATGTTTGAGGGAATTCCTTCACAAATTTGGCCCCCCTTTAATGTTAAGGTTTAACTTAATCATCAATAAATTAATCAAATGTGTCTGTGCATGCCTAATTTTTATTTTTCCATACAAGTACATGTCACAATATCATAGGCCTTCAACGATTTACTCTTTCAATACAGTGATTTATAAAATTAAATTTCAAGTTTTTTAAATCTTTTTAATTTTTATTATGCTGAAGGTGAGCTTAAGTTTCATGATTTGTAAAATAACTTAGCAGACTAAAAAATTTTTTTTTTCAATTTTAGTTAACAATTAAATTAAAATAACTGGCATTTGCTTTCACACATATTTTTTTACTTTCTTTAACGATTTGATTCATATTTGAGATTTCGTTTGCAGGACTGGAGAGAACTTACAAGTTTTTATAGCTTATAAAAAAACTTTAGAAAACAAAGTGGATTGAATATTGTATGGTGCACTGCACGAACACGTTAGTGCATTCAGTGCCATTCGTATTTGCCTGTTAGTGAACAGGCATTTCAGGAACAATTTTTAACTTGATTCACTTTGGTTTCTTTATCAAAAATTGTTGTGAGTTCGGCCCTTAAATTCTGGGAGTGTAACTAAATATTTCATGATTTTAGGGGACATCCCATGATAATAAGGCTACTTACATTCATGAGTCAGACTCTTGTCATGGAATTAATCAAACCAGAAAAAAATAATATCAAGTGTAATTACTTTAGTTTAAAGATCTACTCTGTTGGTCATTTTGTACCAATTTTCAAGCTGAAATTAGCTGCATTATCAAGGCTTTAGATTCGACCATTGAACAATTCAGTAGAATGTTTGCTGGCTGCGACTTCTTTCCCTATTTTGACGATATTCTGGCACAACTTTCTGGATGCCATTGGCATTATTACTCAGTGAATGGTTTAGAACGGTGGGCATTCCATTTGTCTGGTGATTTCTGATTTTTACTTAGAGGGAGTTTACATTAAGGGTATTGTATCAGCTACAAAAGTCATTATGCAGAAGTTTCTTGGCAAGAGGTGTAGAGAAGCTTACGGGGTGGCAAAAGTAGCACGAAATGAGTATTCATGACTCTTTTTAGTTTCTTCTCTCATTTTTCTCTCTTTCCTGTTTCTCTCTTTCGTGTTTTGCAGTTCGATGCTTGAGCGGTGTTACCAAAATGCCTGTTTTTTTTTTCTATATTGTTCAAAAATTTATGAAAAATTAATACGTTTAGTTTATGACAACACTTGAAAAATTGGTTGATGAAACATCATAATATTCTCTCACTTGCTACAAAAGAGTCATAATGTAAACGCGTAGCGGCTTACGGACATACTCCAAAAGAGAAAACAATAAAAAAGTCAGCTACAATGCCCTTAATGTAAACTGGCTCTTACAGAATCTTGTCATCATCACTTAGGTGAGAGGGGGATAGTACAAATCCCTTTCTGCAATCCATCGACTTGCTCTCACGCAGTTTAAAATATTTAGCAAGATGGTTTTTGGAAAGCTTAAAATATATATCAGCGTTGCGTTTCTGAGTTAGTTGATAATTTTTGAGAGAAGTCCTGGTTGAGTTTTACACCTCCCGTTTTTTTTAGGAATTGCGGAGAGTAAATGGTTTTCTGTGGTAATGCAAATGGCCTAATGGCCTTTAATTGTACTCTATAGCTTAAACTAAGTTGTTCAAATTTCTTATTATTGGCTGGTTATTTGATTGTTTAATTAAAAAATTCTCTTTTTAATTCCTTTATTTGATTTATAAAATATAGATATTGAGGGAAGTATGGTGTCCTACTAATTATTTGACTTTTTCTCTGATGAGCGTTTAACATTCTTTAGAGTTCAGAGGAACTTCTAGTTTTAGGTGTCATAAATAGACCTAGTTTTTTTATGTTATCGAATAAATCATTCAATACCCATTTGTAGGTCATCACTTATTAAAAGAAGATGGCAACCGTATTTCATTTGTAGAACTTTTCCATCACAAATAGAATATGGTAACGTTTTAGATCTCACAAAGTTTAGGGGATACAGGTTAAATTTTCACCGATGACCGTGTTTACTGGTCAATGGTGAAAGGCAGAACAAACTGGGATACTGCTCCAGCACATATTACCAAACAAAGCACATCTTAAAAACAAGTAATAGTGCTATATTCGGCTATGCCTTCACCATCTATGTAAATCTAGTTAAGTGAAGTAACTCCAATAAAAAAAGCAAATATTGGGGTGACAAGAATTTTACATAAAAATGTCTTCGGCTCTTAATGGGTTAAGTATTTTTACAAATTTTTAGTATTTCCTTAAGGATATCTTCAGAAGATTTTAAATTATACCCATATTGATATTTTAAAAAATTTGAAAACTTCAAAAGTCCTGTAACTCGGAAAATATGGGCGAGCGCCAATTTTTTAACTCGATGTTTTTTTCTCATTTTTTTAATTCTCTAGCGCTCCATGTATTTGTTTTTCTTAATTGGATTTGCTTCATTGTTTTGAATCATATGGAAAAATTGAAGGCAGGCGTAGTGTTTTTCCCGTTGCCACGAAGGACATGGACCAAACAGGAACGGCTGTCCGTTCAATGGACTTTACTATGCATAACGACTCATACTTTATGGGATCGTAAATTTCTTACACATTTTTTTGTTCTTGCGTTAAATGGTGGTAACCCTGCTTCGGCGTTTAAAAAGAAACAGTTGAGTTAAATAAACAAAACAAAATTATCAAACAATGAAGTCAAAATTTTTATTTGCAAAACAAAAATATATGAAAATAAAAAAGTTTAAATAATAAAATAATAATAAATAAACAATAATTTTTAAATTGTGATATTCTGATTATATGTATGTATAATACTAATTAATGTTTTTATAAGTGTAAGTGTTATGATGGGCAGTTGCCCAACACTACAATGCGCGATACTTGAACCAAAAACAATTGCCAGTTGTTACGTTTTTTTCGAAACAAAATAACATTCGCGTTTAAAAACCCAAACATGGAAAACGGTAACGTTTTTGTGCCCCTATACGGAAAATTGTGTTCTGTAAACTGCTGTTAGTTATACGCTTTTTTCCACTTTTTGTGGTGAAGGGTATTATAAATTCATTAATGCTTCATTTTTTTAAAATCTCCCTATTCTTTTAGCGCTATATGGTTCGTATTTTATTGTTAATTATTTTATATTTCAGACAAATACTTTTAACTAATAATATCTGCGGCAATTCTGTCTCGTTTAAATTTTCCGTGAAAATAAGTGATCCTGCGCAATATATAATTTGTGGCCATTTTATTTGTGTTTATTTTTTTACGCCACAGTACTTATATTTTACACACATATTATTACTTCATTCATATACTTGCACCTAAATGCTTATTTATAATTTTTTTTTCCATTTTTATAGTAAGTGACCACTTTTAATGACAATAATTGTATTCATATGTAAGAGTTGAATGACAGCTCATTTGACAGTTGAAAGAACCTAAAGACATACATTTTTTACATACTATATTTATATAAGTAGTAGTATTATATAAGTAGTAGAAAGCATATACAAGGACATACAAACATACATATACGTAATATATATTCGTTTGTTGCAGCAGAGAGTAGTAAAAGCTTAAGCACTTGTCTATTTATGAAAGAGAAAAAAGAAAACACTCTGTTGAATAAAAATACTTATATCGTACAATGATGCTATTGAATGAAAGGCTTTTTTATCGTTACACAAATGTCAATTGTTTGCAGTTATTTTAAAAAAATACAGACCTTGAGCTTAAGCAAAAAATAAAAAAATGTGTTTTTTACTTAGTTGTAAGACGTTATCAAGTACTTGCATGTACTTGCGCAAATGAATACATAATTTTGTTATAAAGACCTAATTTAGAAATATTTATCAAAAGTTATTTGTATTTTTAATAACCATTCTCTATACATACATATGTACATACATCTATACCACTTTTGACAAGATTGTATAGAGATTTAATGTGTTAAAGGTGTTAACTGACACAAGTGGCTTTTTTTCTATTAAAAACTGTTTGATCTGAATAATCACTACAATTTAAGCTTCCATTGAATATTTATTGATTATTAATAAGGCGATTTAATAAATTGTTTTTATGTTGCGTTAAATATATTAATGTAAATATTTTTCTATAGTAAACGTTGGAATTTTCTTATCTTAAAATAATAACTTTAAAGAATGCACTAGAATATTTTGTTACTTTGTAAAATGATTTATTACTTTATTTTTTTAATGGCAGTAGTATAATTATAAGTTAAAATAAAACAAGTAAGAGTGTTATATACCCTTCACCATCTATGTAAATCTAATTTAGTGAATTAACTCAATCAAATTAATCAAAAAAGCAAATATTGGGGTGACAATTAATTATATAAAAAATAAAAAATTGGCACTGCATATATATAATACTACATAAAAATTACATCGGCTCTTAATGATTTAAGCATTTTTAAAAAATTTTAGTATTTCCTTAAAGATCTCTTCAAATACTTTAAAATGATACCCATATTGATATTTTAAAAAATTTTGAAAATTTCAGAGCCCCGTTACTCGGAAAATATGGACGAGTGCCAATTTTTTCAGTTGATGTCTTTTTTATCTTTTAATTTTCTATCACCTCATATATTTAATTTTTAGATTAGAGTAACTTTATTGTTCGAACTGACATGAAAAAATTAGAGGTAGGTAGGTAGGCGTGGTGATTTGGCTGCTGCCTCCAAGGAAATGGACCAATATATATGATCGATTCACCTTTTTTTGTATAATCACTAACTGAAAGCACTAACACGACGAACAGACGGACATCTCTCAATCGACTTCGCTATGCATAAGAAGTCAGAATATATGTATATACCTTATAGGGTCGGAAATCGATATTTTAGAAATTACATACGGAATGACAAACTTAGATAAACCCTTTTTCCACTTTTTGTGGTGAATGCCATAAAAACGATTGGACTTCTTATAGTTGTCGAGGTGACTTTTTTTTAATTTTCCTTAATTTTTGCAGTAAAGAATAATCCAAGGCGAATTCATTGTAGATAACTGCATTAGCCGGAACGAATCAATTACCTGGTGACAGCATAGGCAAATTCATTGTTTATAAAAAATTTATATAAATTTGTTATATATGAAGTTTGACAAAAATGTTACCCGCAAAAACCAGCGGGTTCCACTAGGCTGTCATCTGGTAATTGATTCGCCTTGACATAAGCTTTGAGAGCAATTGGCTTATGCCAAACACTTATAATCATAGCGAAAACATGTACTAGGTGGTGTCAATGGCGAATTGATTAATTTTCGCCTTTGCTAGAAATGTAAAGCTTCATATAAAAAAAGTTAACATAGATTTTTATAAATAGAGTTTTACATTTCTAACCACAGCGAAAAATCAATAAAATCGCAACTGCCACTATCTGGTACATGTTTTCGCCAAGAAAAAAGAGTAAGCAATTTTAACATATTGAAATTAAAAAATGCAATTATCTGTAGACCGAACTATTCGCCTTGCATTAGTCAACATTTCAAAACGAATATGATAGCTGAGGTATAGCGAAATAAATTGCATAAAAAAACAACATGTTCTCATTGTTAAAAAAAATTATAAAAATTTAATGAACAAAGGTTGAAAACTTTGTAGAAAATTTAATACAAATATTAAGGTAGTAACTAACGCGAAAGAACTGCTGACTTTTAGTCCGGCAGAGTGAATAGGAATAGTTAATTTGGAAAAGATCAGCATTTTAACACTTACAAATTTCAATTGACATCCGAAGCAAGGAAGACTTAAATAAATAATTAGACATCATGGAGTAAATGCTAAATGCTGTAGAGATTAATATCCATAGACTTTAATTAAATAAATAAATAAAAAGCAAAGGTCTGGAACAATTTTTTTAATAAAATCAGAATAAAATATTTGCTTAATTTTATAGACATGGAATTATCCACCCTTATTCTAGTTGTCGGCGTCGTCACATATCAATGTTGATATGTGTCGAGGCATTGGATTTGTTATTCTACTTGTCGTTATTGAGACTTATCGATTACTGCTCAAAATTTTTTTGTATTCTATAACAAATGTGACGACGATATTGTATTGACGTGACTCGGTTTTTTGTTGACGCCTTTTTTCATAACGACTGGAAGTGATTTAAACCAAACATAACATTCAAAATGTAAAAAAGTTAATGTTGGTGCAAGAATTTCAGAAGAATCCCTCTCTTGCACCGGGTTTTCGCTGAGGCACTACTTCATGCAATTTTAAAGAAAAATGGCAAGAAATTGGAATAATTTTAAACTCTCTTGGTTCAACTAGAAGATTAGCACATAGATGACGAAAGGTAACAAAATAAAGAATAAAATAGGGATTTATAAAAAAGTTTGTGTAAATTAATTTTAAGGTGAAAAAAGATGGTTGCTAATAAAGCCGAGTGTAAAGCCACTGACAGCGGAATGTTGAAACAATTTTGACTAAGTTCGCTGGAAGAAGGTGTGGCAAACCCTAATGAAGAAAATGGCCATGCAACAATCAAACTAATTTACTGCAGGAGCACAGCCAGGCAGGAACAGGCAAAAAATATGTAATCTTGCGATCCGACAAATTAATAATATTGGAATTCTGCCTAAAAAGTTTTCTTTCCAACACAAGTTTTTGTTTTTTCATCAATTAAATCAAAATTTTCTTCATAATAGAAAACATTTTACCATAAAAGTATCGAACACAAATAAAATTTAACAAAAAAGTTAGGGATGTGCATTTTCATTTCATAAAAATCGATAAACCGTCGACGTCGTCACAGGAATGTTATAGAATACAAAATTTTTATTGAATTGACGCCGTCATTGGAACGAGGTGATATTGATACTCAAACTACGACGACGCCGAGAACTAGAATAAGGGTTATTGTGTGCTTTGTTAAAATTCTTAATTGATTAATGACTTTTTTAAATACAATTTTTAAAGTTGAGCAATTGATAAAAAGACCATGGAATAGAGCTGCAAAAAAATCCAGAGTTCTATCGATAATTTTATTTTTAGCTGGCTATTGACAGTTTTTTTTTCGAAATCGATATTATTGTACGATAGTTGCCAGAATTAGCACCTATTAAAATTCGATAGCAACGATAGTTTAAAAAAAAATATCGAAACTGTCGATAGTTTTTAACTGGAAAAAGCTTATTAAAATGTTTAAAATTTAATTTGGGTTGTCAGCACTGTTTAAAGTAAAAAAATTGTAAATTTTTGGTGATAACTCATTTTTAATAATATTAATATGTAAAACAAATTTTTATAATATTCCGTTTTTAAAAGCAAATATATTTCTTTACATTAGATTTAACATTGAAATCAAAAAATAAATTTGTTTTTTAAACTGATTAAGAATCCTTAATGTCCTTAATATTATAGGAAAACTTGAACGTTTATTCTGACACCAATGAAAACACTTACAGATTTTATTTCATTATTTTAACCTAAAGAAACAGCTGTCATTCTTAATTGTGGCGCGTGCCAACTAATAAAAAGAGAACTACATAAATATATGATTGCAACACCGGGCCTACAAAATGCAATTGAAGGGAACCCTGGTATGAAAATGAAATTAATGTCTATAAAACACACGTTGAGCCGTTATAGCTCAACAAGACGAAATACTGCTCTTTCTAAGTTATTCTTGTTGAGCTCTGTGTTTTTTTAAGAGATTAACAATTGTGAGCTCTTTCACAGGATGTCTTTTCCACTCAAATATTTTATTTACAAATGAGTTTATTTTTAGCTCAAAAACAGGTAAGCAATTACACACACACAGGGGAAATTCTCTCTGAGTTTTGCTGATTTTGTGAGTTTTTTTCTCTTTAAGAAATCTGAGCAACTTCAATGGCGCTATTTTTGGGAATAAATATAATTATTATTAATGGGATTTGGTTCAATATTATATGGGGGTTGTTTATTGATCCTTTGTGCTGACTCAACATTTGTAAGGAAATTGTATTTTGTAACGTATTTTTTGTTGAGCTGATATTTAGGTCTTGTGTTTTCTTGACAAAAGGACACACTTTAGTTATTAATATGGAACGTGCCGTATATATATTTTTTTATGAAATTTCAAAATCTATAAAGGAACATAATTAGTTATGAAAGGCACATAATGGTTTCTTGTTTCCCTAAAAAGAGAAAAAAGAAGAAAAAAAAAATTAAAAAGTAAAAAAAAAAAATAACAGCTCTTCTTATTATTCATTAATATAATTTAAGACCCGGCTTTATTAAAGAATGTATTTTATTTGTTTTTATATTAAATAATTATTTAAATATTTTTTTTTATTATTACCCCCTTGACTGTCCTGTGAATTTGTACGACTTATTTACAAGAAAATATGATAGAATTGTTTCCTATTTGGTAAAATCCCCAGAAAAAATGTATGTAGGTGAAACGCAGACAAGAAAGACGCAACTCTGATAATTAAAACCTATTATAAATTATTTTTTTGAAGTTTTGCTTGAAAATCATAAACAATCATCGCTATATTTTGAAAACGTCAACAATATTTACATTTTGAAGGCATCAATAAAAAACCAGTTTTTTTTTGGATAACAGCAAGTAAAAAAATCAGCTGGGCTATTATTTTATGAGATTTCTTTAAAGATTGGCAAGGGTGAAAGACCTGTGGAAAAAATATTTCACACATTTTATTTGAATGCACACATGTGTGTCCGAAATTCCCCCGGGGTCATTAATAGTCTGGCTGAGCTAACCTAGGCACAGAAGAAGTGTTCTCGGAATATAGGGGAACTAGTCCCCCAGTGTGCTGCCACCGAATCTGGATAGACAGTGGAATACTGTCGAAAGATGCACCAGTGTCTTTAATAAACCGGCACCACAGGAACCGGTAGCCCACACAGAGAGCTGCCATCTCTGCAGCCGGTTATTAGTGAGGTCCCTTCATGGGTACACATGATTGCTGTTAGTTAAAGTTGGTGTCCGCAGGTTTGGTGCGATGTTAACGAAGTGTGCTGTTGCACTTCAACAGAGGGGTTGGATAGTCTCCAACCCTCAAGCAAGGTAAGGCCATCATGGCAGGTACTAACGCAAAAATTGATCACACACATGTGTATAAAACATGCAATTCTTGACAGATCTAAAGACTTAAGTTAACAGTGCCTCCTGGCCTTGTGTGACATTTTTGTCAAATCTTTTTGACAGAAAAAATATGCTTGCTTAATGTAAGTTTGTAAAAAAGTAGTCGGTAACCATTTAACTTAAGTAATCAAATAATTATATTAATTATACATTTGTATTTTTTTCTAATGTTTTTGTTTTAAAACACAAATTTTATGCTAATTTTAATATGTCTTTCAGACATGTTTCTTGAATGAGTTATTTAATCATAAAAATTCACAAAAGTAATCGTTAAGCCATTTTATTGGAGTAAAAAATTTATTTAATTAAAATAGTTAAATTTTAAATATCAAACAAGTCAACAGAAGTCATTATCATTTTCGTTAAATGAATTATACTAAAATGTAGTGAGATTTAAAATAAAAAAGTAATTGGTAATCGTTGTAAGAAAATAAAGAAAAATCATTTAATTAAAATAGTTACATTTTAAATATCAAACAAGTCGACAGATGTCATTATCACTTTCCTTTAATGCATTAAACTAAAATGTAGTGCGTTTTAAATTTAAAACTAAGTTTAAACAAAAGTAATCGGTAATCGTTGTAAGAAAATAAAAAAAAAATTTGCTTTAAAAGAAATGACGATTTTAACATATTGTATATTTTTTGTTTTTAGTTATAGTAATTGTTCTTTCAGCTCAAAAGTAACCGGGTTAGTTACCATTATATATAAGTAACCGGTAACCATTTTGTTTTAAACTAAAGACTTTAATTATCTTTATTAAAATATTAGTAAATTTGAGGTTTTTTATATTATTTTATATTTTAGTTACTGGTAGGGCATAATTTTATCAAGGTTATTGATAAAAGTAACCGGTAGTTTACAACATATATGTATGTATAAAACATTTTTATAGTTTTTCCCAAATTAATTTTGACTTAAATCTGTTTATATTTCCTAGCTCTATCTTATTGCTTGAACGTGATAAAATGGTAGAAGGTTGAAGAATAAGAAAAAAGTAATCATTAAGCAATTTCTTTTCAAACAAAAATAGAAAAATATTGATGCAACGTTTTGTTTTAATTTCTTAAGTTTTCATTTCACATAATTTTTTAGAGCAGTTAGTTATAAAATTTTAAAACTGCCCTAAATAACTAAATCAACTTTTATATTCAATTATCAAGAAAGTAACCGGTATTTGCTAGACTTCGAGTTGATAGCATGATCATGACTTTAAATCAATATTATTTGCATTAAAACTAAATTCATTTGAACTTTGTCTCGTTAAAGCGCATTAGTATCGCTCCTTTTAGGATTGAGTTTTAGAAGAATCACATCTAATAATTAAGGGCTTTACGCAAAATATTGGTAAACATCAAACAATACTTCTTACACGAATTTAAATGTTCAACTTCAACAGAATTAACGCTGCAGGTTATCATTTTCATGGTTGCTAACAAATTATGTACTTTGGTCGGGCAAAACATTTAAAACTCAGCAGGATTTCTTAAACAATCTGAGAAACCAAAGTAACCAACAAAACAGCAAGTGTTTTTCTTTAGTAAATCAAGCATGACACTGAGAATTTCAAATTTAAAATCCATCATAAAAACATTATTTATGCTGAAAGGGGGATCTACAAAAAAAAAGAGAGTAAATTTAAATGTCCTTCACATTGGCTACGCCATAAGTGTTAATTGAAAAATATTGTGGGATATTTTGTTTAAAAATGATCTGCGAAAGCATAACATTGTTGTGGATGATTATAAAACCATAAACTTGAAAATTCTTAAGAATTTTAAAAAGGTATTTTGACAAACATTTCCAGGACTTTGTGATATTTACGAACACAGGAAAATGAAGATTTTTTTTTATAAAATGATTTAATATCTTTTTGTCAAACAAGGTAAGTTTGATTTTTGTTGTCCGCGTCATAAAACGATTATGATTGAGTTTTCTAAATTGAAATTGCTGTCAATGTCACTAATGTCAGGTAATAAAACACTCTTGTGAAGGATTTTAAAACAAAAACAAAAGAAATAATTATTACACTTTTTTTCTTTGCATAAAAAGAACTTTGGCGAAATATTTATGAATTTTTGGAAAATCTAAATATGCTCAAGGTTGGAAAAAAAAACTGTGATTAAATAAAACAATAATTTACTAAGAAAATATTTGATTTTCTTTATAACTAGAGCAAATATTTGTTAGCTGTTTTTTTGCTTTAGTGTTGAACATTGGATTAAGAAATGAAATCAAAGCTTGGAACTACAGCTAACAAGGTCTTTTTGTATTTTTATATATATTGTCATAGAAAATATTTCTAGTCTGTTTGGTTTCTCATTCCCATTCGTCTTTCCTTCCTGGAATGCTCGAGTATCTGTGAACGAAAACTTGTCTTTACCGCCAATAAATTTTGGAGCCAATATGTTTTGCAGGCTTCCAGACAGCTTTACTATTATCTCACCAAATAGAAATTTATACTCAAACTATTTTTACAGTCCAGACAATACTAGGTCTCAAGTGCTTGAAATGTAACCCTTAAAAATTATTTAGACATTGAAAACATTATTGACATCATGTCTGTCTTCTGAAATGCAGAAAAATGCGAAAAGCAAAGGATGGTACTGTATGCAGTATAGCATATCTACCATCTAATTTATTGATGATTTTTATTCGAGTAAAAATAAAAAAACTAAAAGTAACCGGTAACCGCTAAATCAAAAATCTCAGTTTTAAAAATTCATATATTTTTCTTTTCTAATAATTTAAAAAAAAAAACTAAAATTATATATTTATAATAGCGTTTTAAAATTAGAGTAACTGGTAACCGATTAAAATAAATAACATCTAAAATCACCCTTAAAAATTATTTAGACATTAAAAACATGATTGACATCATGTCTGTCTTTTGAAATGCAGAAAAATTTGAAAAGCAAAGGATTGTACTGTATACAGTATAGCACATCTACCACCTAATTTATTGATGATTTTTATTCGAGTAAAAATAAAAAAACTAAAAGTAACCGGTAACCGCTAGATCAAAAATTTCAGTTTTGAAAATTCATATATTATTCTTTTCTGATAATTAAAAAAAAAAACAAAAATTATATAATGATAATAGCGTTTTAATATTAAAGATTGAAATAAATAACATCTTTAAACTCGGTTACTTAAATGTTTGGTTGTTGGAAAATTTAAAAATTATTTAAATTTTTATTATTTTAAGAGTAGTTGAAATATTATATAGAGTTGTATTTATTTTTGTAAGTAACTGGTAGTCGTTTAATTTTGAAAATTACATTTGTTATTTTTAAATAGGTTGGTATGTGTAACTAAAAATTGTGGAATATATATTTTCTTTTAAATAAATAACCGGTAGCTAAGTAACCTAAAATTTCAAATTTATGTATATTTTGGCGTTGGGTTATTGATAAAAAAAGTAATCGGTAACCATTAAATTTTAAAATCTTAAAAAAATCTAATGTTTTATTTATTGAAGTATTTAAATTTTTTCTTCTTAGCAATACCAGCAAATATAAAAGTAACGGGTAACCACTTAATATAAAAACTGATTTAATAATTTAAATTTTTATTTATTATTTATTATTATATTATTATTTAGCTAAGTAATCTTAAATTTCAAAGTTGTGTATTTAAGCGTTGGGTTAATGACATAAAAAGTAATCGGTAACCATTAAATTTTTAAATCTTAGTTTCGAAAAATCATTTGTTGAAGTATATAATTTTTTTTTCTTTTTAGCAATACCAGCATATATAAAAGTAACTGGTAACCACTTAATATAAAAACTCATTTAATAATTAAAATTTTTATTGTTTTATTAGAAATAAAAATATTATTTTTTAATTCATTTATCACTTCGAATTTAAATTATGGAAACATAATTTTTTAATGTAATTTGTTATTTTTAAATAAATAACCGGTAGCTTTTAACCTAAAAAATGCTCATTTTAGCTTGAATTTGTTTGAATGTAAAATAACAATTATACCAGAAGACCAAGTTTTTTTAATTGTATGCATTTTATTAAAAAGTAATCAGTAATCATTTATAAGAAAAACAAATTAGAAAAAAACTAATTAATATCGAGTTTTTAAACGAAAGAAAGAAACAATTTAATTTTCTTTTAAAAACTAGTGTTTCTAATTGTGGTTATCGGTTACTTTGTTTTAATTTTTAAAGATTTATTTAATTTCAAAACTTGCTTTAATATGAATAATGCGCATTTTATTTAAAAACTAAAAAACGAAGCGAATCCAAACATAACCAAATGTAGACAAAGGCTGAAAAAAAATATTAAAGCAAAACCGTAAAACATTTTTCCAAACAATTTATTAGCATACGAAGGATAAGATTTATGAAAATTCCACAGTATAAAATTTCTTGTTTGGCAAAAGCAGTCATATGATTTCTTACGTGTGACCAGGTGTGCTTAAGACTTGTGACGACACACTTAAATAAATGCCTGCGAAGAAATACAATAACGTGGTTTAACAACCCCTAGAAGCAGTGATATGATATCAAATGAAATTGAATGTGTAACAATTTCATAATTATAATTTTGCCTTTGAGAAAAACTGCCAAGGGGAGTTTCTTAAAAAAAAAAGTTTCAAAAAGACATGCGCAATACGGTTTTATTTGATGGGCTTTTGTGTTTTATGTATGAAACGAACCCTTGTAAAGACAAAAAAAAAAAAAATTGAGTGAAAGAATAGTGATTGATGTTCAGAAAAAGTAATATTTTTTGATTTGATCATTTTGCAAATTGTTATGACGTAAAAGAGGTATTGAGTTACAGAAAAGTACATAAATAGTGTTAGTTTTTAAACGAATAATCGAGTTAGAATTAAATATTACTTTTAAGATTTTTGGGTCACTAGGAAACTTTTTTTTTAAATTAACATATTTTCTTATTAAATGGTATCGGTGTTTGCTTTCTTTTTAATCTTCTATGATGAAAATACTAGATTAATTAAAAGTAACCGGTATGTAATGTGTAACTATTGATTCAAAATTATGGTAATTGCAACAAAACAATTTTTTTTAAAAATATTTGTAAGGTAAGCTGTTCTAGTGAACTTTTTTAAAAGAATTTAATAAAAGTACTCTTTTTAAACATATTATTTAAAATCTATAAATGTGCTTTTGGTGGTTACTTTTTAAAGTAGCCGGTACTTTAAGTAACAAGTTATTTATATTATGCAGCGTTTTGTAATACGAGTACTATGCTTAGAGTTTTTGATATAGAATATATTTTAATTATTTTCTTGAGTTTAGCTTTAATTTAGTGGTTACTTAAAAAAGGAGTTGGTATTTATATAAAGTGTTTTAAAATATTTTTTTTGAAATTTTTTAAATTAAAGTTGAAAAGATTAAAACTACATATTTCATACTTAATATAATTTGAAGCCTATTAACCTAGAGATCTGATGGATGCTAAAATATAATGCAGAATTTTCAAACAATATGGAACAAATAAACTAAAAAAAGGATCAGCAAGGATAATTAAGAAAATGTTTTTTTTTTATAATTTGAAATTAATTATGTTTAATTGTTAGTTAATTGTATTTGTTTTTTGAGTAGATAATTTTTTTGTTTTATTTAAAATTTAATCCTTTTAAAGGATCTACTGCCTTGTTTAAGAAAGGACGAATAAATATTTTTTTTACAAATTTTTAACTTTGATCTAAGCAACACTTATTTTAAGAATATTTTAACAAATTTAATAAAATTTTTTTAAAGGATCCTTTGAAATTTTATTGCAAACTATGAAATAAATATTTTTTATTTATTTAAAACCTTATGTTTGTACTTAAGATATTTTTTTTTTGTATACGAAACAGCAAATTTAAAAAAAAATTTTAAGGATAATAAAGGAAATTTTTAAAATTTAAAAAAAATCGAAAAATTAATATTTTTATTTAAAATTAAAAAATTTTACATATATTCAAAACAAGTATATATAATTGAAAAAGGTATTAAAAATTTAAAATTCAGGTTAATGTTTTAAGGATAATTAAGGATAATATTTTTTATTTAGTTTATTTGAAATCTAAGCAAACATTATTTACTAAAAAAATCAATATTTATTTATAATCAATAATTTTGATTTAAAAAAATGTATTAATAATAAAAGCACGAAAAGGACAAATAAGGATGATTAAATATTTATTACTCAATAATTGAATATTATTTAATTTGAACATATATATAATATTAAAATATTTAAATTTAAAAAGGATAATTGTATGAAATTACCTGGAAAAAATTTAAGGATATCTAACTAAATGCGTACTAATATTTGTGTTGTATTTGTTTGTTTTAATGTTATTCGATTTTGAGTTAAACAAAAATATTTTTTTATTTTTTATAAATGTCGTTCGATTTTTGTTTAATCACTGATATTTATCATTAAGGGTGAAAGCAAGCCTCGATGGCCATTTCTCTTGCTTAGCTCTTCAAGAAACTTCTCACAATTATTTTAAATAAACTAAAGAATTTTACTTAAACAATAAAGTGAAGACAAAAATCAAAGTTTAAGCAAAAACAACAATAACAAACAGTCATGCTATTTTTCTTTCTCCACTGTACACAAAAACACTACGATAATTTATCCATATGCACGGGCACTTTGCAAATATTAAATTAAATTAAACAACGGGAATTTTTCATCACATTAATAAATTTTCAAACAAAATCTTTTTTTCGTGCTAATTATTATAATTATTTGACCCTCAATAATCAATATCGGTAATTTAAATAATTAATCGGGATAATAGAAAATAGCAGGAAAAAAAGATTTTATTTGAAAATTTATTAATATGATGGGAAATTCCCGTTGTTTAATTTAACTATGATTTTAATTTTCTTTTATCCACTGTATACGGCTGACTTTATTTCGGCTCTTTTATGTAGTTAAAAGGTAATGAATAATAAAATGTCAAAAGATTTTTGCACTTTGCAAATGATTTAATTAAACCACGGGAATATTTGAATTAAAAATTTTTCAGGACATTTTTAAAAAACAGTATTATGAGAGATGACAATTAAAAAAATATAATTTTGATCTTTAAAAAAGATTTTGTTAAGGATATTTTTTTCGTATTACTGACAAAAATCATATCTTATAAATGCAATAGATTTTAGGGTTTTAAATAAAAAAAAAAATACTTAAAGGATTTTAAGTCTGCTTTTAAACACTAATAAAATTTGCCAGAAAAAAGGGTGAACAAGTAAAATTTTAAAAACTGACAAAAAACTAACTATTTATTCTAAAAGCCTACAATTTTTTTAATAATAACATAAAAAATATTGTTTTAGTTAAAATTCTTTTAATTTTGTATTTAACAAATTTTTAAAATGTTTTTTTTCTTTTTCTTTCTTAAAAATAAAAATTTTGTCTTCAACATAAGAAAATCTCAGCCTGTTAACAGCTCAAGCGCATCGACCTTTAATGTGCTAAAACTTACAAAACTTTGGTCATCAGCCCCTATTTCTATATACTTAAGGGTTATTTTCTTATTTTCTTTCAAGGACAGCTGGCGTTTTTTGTTTTAATTCTCTTTTTAGCGATTTGTTTCGTTATAAAAGAAAAAAAAAACTTTATTATAATTTTTATTTTGCTTGGTAGATTTTATACGCTTTTGTTGTTTTTTGTTTTGTTGTATTAAATACAAAAAAAATTTACCCTCGGCTGATTTTCTAACATGAAGTCATGCAAGAAATATTTCTTTTACTTCACATCCGAAAACAAATTCAAAAGTAATCATTAATTTACTTTTTTTTTGATGTGTTTGTGATCCTTAAAGCAAAAGACGTATAATAATGATTTCATTTATATTTTTATTATAAAGAAAAGGGGAGGGTTTTGGTTTGGTTTGGTTTCGCAATAACACGAAATGATCAATTGAAAGTTGTTCGGTCGTCAACTCATAAATTTATTTATACGAGTTCATTTTTGTACGCGACATATGTTGATATTTTTTCTTTCTTTTTGTGTTGGCATTTAGACAACTGAAACGCGTGTGAAAGTTTATTAATGTTTTAGTTTGTTGTTGTTTAAATGATATGAACAAAAGTTTTATTAAAGTCTGGCTGGTTTGTTTTTTCTTTTAATTTTTACTGTGTATGAATCTACGCACTAGTTTTCCTAGAGGTCTTTTGTGAAAAAAAGAATCCTGTTAATAACTTCAATGTTGAGCCGGAATGTGGCAGAAACGTGCAAAGTTTGAGAATTAATCATTTTACAAAATTTACTATCAAATGGCCCTCTTTGTTGAGAAATTAAAAAAAAAGGCTTTTAGAAGTATTGAATTGAAATGTTGTGTAAGTACTTGTGAAGCAGAGGATGCTGCAATAGATTTCATTACTGGCTTGTGCCTCCCTTTTCATTTATTTTACTCTCTCAGTCCAGGGCAATAATGTCGGCTTTATGGACTGATATTTCAGATAATTCATCTTCTCTTTTTTTGTCCTGCGATAGCTGTGCAGCTATTTCTGGTTCCATGGGAACCAGTATCTTGTTTGCCTGTCTGAGGTTTCACATAGGAACCCGGACAGGATCAATTTCTTTATACGAAGTAGAAGGTGGATGTCACCGTTTAAGTGGGATACAGCTGGACAGCAGAATGCCATCTAGCTTGTTGGAATAGTCCGAAGATTAGTCATGGATTGCCACTCTGTCTCTATTTTGTTCTTTTTTTGCTTTCAATAGTTCGCTCTCTTTTCTCTCTCATTCAGGAGCTACAAAGGGATCGACAGGCTGGTTTAAATAAAGATCAAGCCTAATTGCTCAACCCTAATCTAACCTCTACAATTAGCAGGAAAAGAAACCGAATTTAATTATTAAAAAAAATTCCTAAAAATGCTTCTAAAGCTTCGAAAAGTTTTAAAGGTTTTAAAATATTCCTTCTACTTTACAGCAAAAATCTATTCCTCATAAAATTATATTTTATGCACAAAACTTCTTTCTTATCTTCTCACCGCGTACTTAATTGCTTATTAAAAATTGTTAATCAATTATACCTTTAATTGTTCTAAAAATTGTCTTTAAATGGATTCTTTTATCTCATTTTCAGATCATGTTTTTATTAATGTTTAATTGAGTTTTTAAATTGAAAAAGAAAAAGAAACCGATTTCTAAGAAATACAAATTAAACACACAAGAAAAATATCTAATTCACAAACAAAACAAGTGCTCTAAAATGGTTATTGTCCTTTTGATCCTTTTTTTTTTAATTCATTTATATACTGACTTATTTGTCGCTTTTTATTTCACAGTACCTGCTTAACAATTCAACAACAGTAAATGGTGGGAACCTTTTTTATATTTTATTTATTTATTTTTTTTTTAATTTTTGCTAAAGTGTTTCTGATCCTCCCTCATCATTTTGTTTTATTAAGAAAGAGAAATTCCATAAAGCGTTAAACTGCAAAAAGGACAATATAACGAAAAACAAAAACAAATATCAAACAAAAGATAAAAAAATTTAATTGTTAATTTACCGCTGCAAACAAACAGGTTTTTGGATTCTGCTGTTTCTTTCTCTATCTCTCTTTTTTCAGTCTGGCAATGTTATGCTTTCTCTCTTGCTCTTTTCATAAGTAGGCGCTTCCCCAATTGATTAAGATCCATTGATAACATACTTTTATGTGATCCTTATTTTTGGTTTTTGTTTTTTTTTTTTTTACTTTTGAGAATATTTATGGGAAAATTGTTTATTTTTGTTTTTGAAAATTTCACACGCAGCACTTGTTGGTTTAATATTTATTTTCTAAATATCAACACAATTAAGGCTAAATAAATAAACCTGTGGCATAAAAAAGAAAGAAAAAAAGGATAACAACAGGATCTTTAAAAATATAATATAAAACAATTTAAAAAAAAATTAAGGCAATAGTAACAGTAACTAAAATATTTTTTTTTTTAACAGTAATGCCAAAAGGATAATTTTTAAAAATAAACACAATAAAATAAAAAGGCTTAATAGAAAATGCTGAAATAGAAATTCCCGCTTACTTTAACATTTGAGCATAATAAAACAAAAAAATAAGAATTTCAAAAAAAATAATTTAGACTTCAGAAACTTTGAAAACTTGTCGTAAAAATAAAATTTTCCTTTTAGTATTTAATTTGAATTAATATATTTTAAAAACAATTACTTTCTTTTATATCAGGTTGCTATTTAAAGCAAAAATAAAAACAAGTAAGGGGGCTATATTCAACTATGCCAAATCTTATATACCCTTCACCATCTATGTAAATCTAGTTCAGTGAAGTAACTCCAATCAAAAAAGCAAATATTCGGGCGACAGATCATTAAAAAATGAGAAAAAAATAAGTTCTTCATAAATATTATTTTACACAAAAATGCCATCGGCTTTAATGGGTTAAGCATTTTTAAAAAATTTTAGCATTTCCTTAAAGATCTCTTAAATGGCTTTTAAATGATACCCATATTGAAATTTTAAGAAATTTGAAAATATCAGAGCCCCGTAACTGGGAAAATATGGGCGAGCGCCAATTTTTTCACTTGATGTTTTTTCTTATTTTTTAATTCTCTATCGCCCCATATATTTATTTTTTGATTGGAGTTACTTTATTGTTCCAAATGAAATGAAAAAATTAGAGGTAGGCGTGGTGTTTCGCCTGCTGCCTCGAAGGATATGGACCGATCATGCTGATTTCCAATAGCACCTCTTTTGACACTATGTCTGATCGCTTGGCGTATTAAAATTTTCTCTAGCTATTCTAGTACCTTCACAAACTTGATTTCAACACTAACACGGACGGACAGACGAACATCGCTCGCTTTGCATAAGAACTCGGAATGTATATACTTTATGGGGTCGGAAATGGATATTGTAGAAATTACACACAGAATGACAAACTTAGATACAATATACCCTTTTTCCACATTTTTTAGTGAACGGTAAAAAAAATACCAAAATGATAATATTAAATCTATGTACTAAGTGGTCAAAAAATAAAGTGTAGAAAGAATTTAATATCACTTGCAGAATAATAAAATTTCAAAGAAATTTTTTAAAAGTATGACAAGGACAATAAGCAATTCTCTTTATTTTTATCTACACTGCAACTAAAAGATTAAAACTGAGAATAAATAAATAGCAAGAAGACTAAAGAAAACGTGCGTAATATTTCTTCATTATTATAAATACGATGTCCTAGTAAAATGTCATTTTAGAGTACATTTTTTATGTTTGTTACTTCAGAACTACGTCATTATTGGATCGAATAAAATTTTTTTTTTCATTTTCTTTTTCAAACCTTATGTTTTCTGATTGTTTTGCAAAAACAAATATAATAAATTTAAGAATTAAAGGGAGTCCCCATACAACAGCAATAATTTTTATGTATCTTTTGAGGTTTAATGGACAGAAACTACAAGTTTTCACGGACTGTGTGACGCTAAGGATCCTAGTAACAAAAGTAAAAAAAAAAAAAATATATTTGAAAGTAAACGGGTGTGGCCACAGAGACGTGATTTTGATGTCCATCACCCTATCTTTTGAACCGCATTAAAAATGAACTTGAAATTTAAGCAGAGCTTGTGTTGCAATATCGATTATTTAAAAAATTATTTAAAAAATTAAAAATTAAAATTAAATATATCGAAATTAAAGGGTGCTACAATAGAGGTATGATTTTGACGCATGTCAAAATGTAAGGGGCAGAAGCCTTAAACAGAGTTGCATTACTACGGTGGGTACTGCAACAAGTAATAAAAACTTTTAGTATAAAGGGTATCCTATATAAGACGTGTTTTAAATTTTAAGAGGCAGAATCTCTAAATTTATACAAATATAGGAGACACAACTTTTAATTAAATGGTTTGTGTATAGAGACATGATTTATATATGGCGATATTATGAACCGACACTTGAAGTTTGTACAGAATGCTACAGCGACATAAAATTCAAACTTAAAGATTTCTCCATAAAAATCATATTTGTTACGTATATGTTCTTAACTTAACAGAATGTGTATTACAATATTGTCTATAACAAGAAGGATAGAAAAAACAATTGAAGTGTATTCCCACCGATATGTAATATGACTGCGATATTTAGATACGTGAAATTTGCACAGAGTACACAGGAAAAAAATTTTGCACTTATTAAAGTTTTTAATTGAATTCAGTTTGAAATTTAATTAAATTTATAATTGTTGTAATAATTTATTAAATTAGAAAATGTTTTTTTTTCTTTTCTTAATTAAATATGTTATTGATTCAATTAAATATTATATTAGAAAACTTTATATTAATTTTTCATTTAAATATATTAGAGCTATTAAAATTTTTATTGTAGATTTGATAACCACCTCTCCGTCTGTTTTAATGTTAAATTTTTTAAAAGAATTTTTAAAAAAAAAAAATATTTTTTTTAATCTTATTGCTTAAAGGTTTCATTGACTTAAGAAATTGTAAATATTATTATTGTTTTTAGTCATACTCTGGTTCGCCCTTTTTTTTAAATAAATTATAGAAAATTATTTTATAAATGAATAGAAATTATTTTGGCTTAAGTTCATTTATTTTTAATTTCTAAAAATCTTTTTTAGAAAGAAAATTTATTGTTTACAAATATATGCGGACGTTTTCCAAAGAAAACAAGAAAAAATTAGACGCTGCTAGCGCATACATTTGTAAAAAATAAATTTTATTTCTAAAAAAGATTTTTAGAAATTAAAAATAAATGAACTTAAGCCAAAATAATTTCTATTCATTTATATAATATTTAAAGTTTAAATAAAAATTTAATAAAAATTATTATTTTATTATTTTTGTAATTTTTTAGTAATAAATTATATATAAATAAAAAAATTAGTTTCGGTAAATAAAAGTTTTGAGAAAATTTAATATAAAAAAAGACTATTATGGGACTACTTATGGGTTTCTATTAGTTTCGCTAAGTTAAAAATTTTAAGAAATATTAATCTTTAAAAAGAAGAACTAAAAGAACAAATTTATGTATCAATTAATTTGCAGTTATGATTATTTAGATAAAGTAGAAAAGGGTTTATTGATATAAAAAAATTTATAAATTTAAAATCATTATTCAAACTACAAAAATTTGCATAAAAAAATAAAAAGGATAATGCAAAATAAAAAAAAAAAATGAAATAAAATTTAAATCAATATAAAATGTATCTTATAATCGATTTTAAATATAATAATGGTTAATTTTATTTAATTTTAAGTAAATTCCAATAAAAAGGACTCAAAGGATGCCGTTAATAAAAGAAAGCCTAAATAACTTTTCTTTTGCAAAGAATATTAAAGTATTTGAGACAATTTTAAAAAAAGGAGGAAAAATAACATATTTCTTTTATTGTTGTAAAAATTCTTTGCTAAATTAAAAATTGCTAAAAATGTGGGCTCCAGTATCCTAAGAGATTTTTACAGTAAATTAAATTTAAAGCCTTCATAATATATAAAATGACTTCGAAATGTGTTTTATTACATTATTTCCATACAAATATGTCCTAAAATATATTTCAAATTTATTTAAAATTTTTATGAATACGTCAGTTAAAATTTATATCTTTTCTTTTTCATCATGTATTTTAATTTGTAATAATAAAATTATTTTGATTTATTTATCAAGGTAGCCACCCTTTAAAATAAATGCTTAAAATTAATTAAAAAACCAATTCCAGATGATTAGTGAATATAAATCAGTCTAAAAGTAAAATCAAGGATAATTTACAAAATTCCAATAAGTCCTCATCCCTGCTACTTCTTTAACAAACTTAAACTTCTTTAAAAAATTTTTGAACATTAAATTTCTGACCTAGAAATCAATGTTTAGCGAAATCGCATCTTTAATATCCTTGCAACAGCAACACCTCTTAAATTCCGCGAACATTTCGTTTTGTTTGTGTACAATTTCCTTATTGTAGTTAATTTAATCATAAAACTATCTATTGTTAGGTGAGAATTTGTAAAATCACAATCTTTCTTTGTTTTGCCCAAGGACAACATAAGGAATAATGTATTCGTAACATTTACTAAGACATTCTAATTCTATGAAATTATACATTTAACAGCAAAAGGCTAAAGTACATGATAAAGTAAAGGGAAAAAGTTAAAGTGTTTAATACTCTGCAATAAAATACTAACAACATTAGTTACATGCAACAAGCTGATATATTTGAGAGTTTTCAAAGAAAGGATAATTTTTATGACGTGTCATAAAATTAAGCTAAAAATAAAAAAAAAAAAATAACCAAAATATTACTTAAACCCAAAAGTGATTATTTGATTTGGTTACAATGAGTTAAATGTAGTTGTTGTTATTGAGTTAAAAATAAGAGTTACAATCGTGCCTTTAGGGTTCTAAGCTAAAGGGCAAGGATAATGGAGAGGATATTAGCTATTGTTAGATGTTATACTCACAATTTAAAGAATTAACACAATATTAGCATTTATAGCGTTTGTAATAAAGGACACATTCAAGGTTTTTGTATTGTTTAGAGTTAAGAGTTAAATGAAAATATATTTTCGACAATTTTATAAAGGATAATTAAACATAAATAGTGAAAATAGAAAATATTCTTAGAATTTTATAAAAAAAAATGTTTTAAAATTGCATGATTTTTTATGAAGCTCTAAGAAATTTCACTAAAAAATACCAAAATCCTTTAAACAATAAATAATATTAATTGCATAATTTTAAGCAATACCTGATAATTCTGTTTAAAAAGAAAAAAAAAACAAGCATTTGGAAAATTGACAATGGATGCCAGAAACCACTTTGAAAAAATGTTAAAGTAAAAAAAGTATACAAAATATTTTAAAGGTGAGTAATTTTTTATTGCATAATTTGAGCGTGACTATATTAAAGCAAATTCTTAAAAATCCTCTTTTAGAATAACAATTATAAAGGCCTCAAAAAAAAAAAATAAATAAATAAAAAATAAAAAATATTAAAATAAAAGAAATCTAAATTTCCTGTTTTGAAGAATTTAAAGGATGCTGTATGATTTTTCATTTTGAATGTATTAGAAAATTTCAAACTTAATAGAAGTAAGTGTTTTAGTTGTAACTAAAAATATATATAAAATTTTCGAAAAAAAAAACAAAAAGAAAAAAAGGATCAGCAAGGATCATGGGAAAAAAATTACTAATTTATATATCTGCATTAATATGTAATTACTTAATAAGCAAAATAAATATTAAAAAAATTTGAGCTTATATTTTTTTTAGAAAAGGACACTGCAGTAAAAAAAATTCCAACCGCCTCAAAACCTTAGCGTGTCTTTAGCGCTCAATATGCGAAACGATAGTTGTTACTTCCGACTAAATGAAAAGATATTTCCGTTTAGTCCAATTCCAGAGAAATAAATTTTTTAATTGAATCAATTACATATTTAATTAAAAAAGGGAAATAAATAAATAAATAATTGAATCAATTAAAAATTTAATTAAAATACATAAGAAATCAAATACAATCTTTAGCAGGTGCAAGAACATTTAAGTTAAATGATTTTTTAAGGATACTAAGGATAATATATGTACGCCATTGATAAGTGTAAAAGAGCTGTCAGTGGCGCAACAAAAAGCAAGCAATTAACGATCATTGAATAAGTTTTTAAGCCCAAAAAAAAATTTTAAAAAATAACACAAAATTTTAAATTGTAATAAAGAATTTTTTATACGAAAGATCAGAACATGGAGTTAATTTTCAAAATGATTTCGGACAATTAGCCACGGCGGCTGCTTATGACTAGTGCATTCTGGCCGTCCAATTTTGGGTCACTTTGTCAAGTACTGCTTGCCGTATGTCACGAATAACACGAAGAATGTTGGCCTCCAAGCTTCAATTATTACTGGTTTATTAGTATAAAACAGTGAATTCACATGGTCTGCAGGAAATAATTGAGATGTGTCAAATCGCACGACCCAGGAGGCCAATTTTTCGAAATCGACTTATCGCCAAATTTTGTTTTAATAACTCTATGGTTGCCGTATGGAACGTACTGACATCTTGTTAAAACCACTTTTCGTCCGGATCAATGTCATCAATATTTTGAAACAAAAAAATCATTAATCATGGTGCGGTAACGATCTCCATTGGCTGTAACGTGAGATCTGGCCTCATTTTAGAAAAAAAGGCCCGATGATGCCACCAGCGTAAAAACCACACCACTTAAAGAAGTTTGATTGCTATTTGGTTGCGTAAAAATTTTTTAAATACGAAAAAATTGTTTTATTTTAAGAATTTTTTTGTAATTTTCAAGTATTTGCAAATCTAAATGAAAGGATCTTTTAATATGTTAAATTCTCTTCAAATTTTTAATAAATTTTAAATAATTTTTGTGAAATATTTTACAATTAAAATAATATTTTTATTTATAGATTTTAAAGTATAATTTTAAAAAGTCTGCCTTTCTATTAATCCCTTTGTAGTTTATTCCTTAGAAATACTAAAGGATTCTGATTTGTTGTTTTAAAATAGTAAAAATTCCTTTTTTTTACTGTTCAAGCAAACAACCTGTTAAATAAATAATGATGCTCTAAAATAAAATGAAATTTCCCAGCCCAAATATTATTGATATGAGAGTACTTATAAATCCAAAATCATCTGATGTGTATCATCATGAGGGTGGGCTAAAAAAGACAAAGAAATTTGAAAAAGATTTTATTATTCAAAAGTATTTGTTCCACTTTTCCCACACAGTTTTTTTAATTCTTTTCTTTTTCTTAATCATTTCTAACCAAAAAAAAAAAAAAAACATAACATATAAAAACATTGTATTGCTAACTGTAACTGTGTTGTCAACACTTGAAGGATAACAAGAATAAAAAATATTATTCTTCTTCTTTGTTTTTATTTGTGTTGCAGTTTGTATGATCAACCTGTTTTGCAGTAGAATTGTTTGTGTAAATGTTTCAATGAGCATTTTTGAAATTCACACGCTGCCAAAGCAAAAGAATTTCTTTTTATTTGCACCGGAAGGAACTTTAGAAATACGTGTGGTTTTCATTGCAGATTCTTTAAAGTAACACACACATCGATTTTTAAGAAGGTCATTGTATTTTTAATTCCGTCTTTTTTTTCTGTTTTTTATTTCTTTTATTTTTGGTATTTTGCATGTAATTCTTTTTGTTTCCATAAAAAGTTGTGGGAGTTTTTCTTTTAATGTTTATTTTTTTCTTGGCTTACTATCCTTTGGCTAAAGGATTTTCATTTGTTTTTTTTTTTTGTATTAATTGTTTGGAGACTTTCAATTGCTTGTAACAAATAAAAGGATTATGATTGTAGTTTTTCCTTCAGGTTTGTTTATTTTATTTGATTCCTAAAGAAAGGACTTTTATTATGAGGGCATTTTTTCATAATTTTACTTAAAGGATCATATTTTTATTTGTCATAAAATTTAAATTTTTAGTTACTAATAATCTGATATCCTTTTAAGACAAACAATATAACTAATATTTGCATAAATAATAAAATAGAATAGACTTAAAATAGAAACAACGTAAATATTATGAAATCTCTTTTAATATTATAAAAGGACGTTTTTGTTATTGTAGTAAAAACTTAAAAATTAAAAAATTAAAAATATTCTTTAAAAAGACTAAAGAAGATTATATTCTATAACGTATTCTAATTTCTATCCTTCAATCAAAAATAGAGGCTGCGCTAAGACTTATTGCCTGCTGTTATTTTACAAAAACTAACTGAAATAATCGATCTCTTAGTGAATGTTTCATGTTTCGATAGAAAAAAAAAACTAAAAAATAAATACAAAATGTTTTCATCCAATAAAAAAAAACAAAAAATTTAATTTACCCGGGATCGAACTCGGGTTAAAAAGATTTCTAGTTTGATTTGAGCTCTTTTATTGTTAGACTGCCTTCACCACAAGAAGTGAAAAAAGGTATAACTAAGTTTGACATTCCGTTTGTAATTTTTACAATATTCTGAGTTCGTATGCGTAGCGATGTCGATTAAGCGATGTCCGTCTCTTCGTCCGTGGTAGTGTTAAAACCAAGTTTGCCAAGGCACTGGTTCAGCTAGACAAAATTTAAATATGCCAATCGATCAGACATAGTGTGGAAAGAGGTGCTATTGGAAATGAGCAAGATCGGTCCTTGTTCTTTCTGGCAGCGGGCAAAACACCACGCCTACCTCTAATTTTTCCATATTATTTGGAAAAATGAAGTAACTCCAATCAAAAATGGGGCGATAGAGAATTAAAAAGTAAGAAAAAAACATGAAGTGAAAGAATTAGAGCTGGCCTATATTTTCCGAGTTACGGTCCCCTGAACTTTTCAGATTTATGAAATATCAATATAAGTATGAATCAATTTTTTATGAGCTTGGAACATCAGTTCAGCATCACGTTTAAAAATTTTTATATATAAAAACTGTTTCCATATTTATAATGAGAAGAACTATAGCTTAGATACAGCGGATTTTAGTTCGGCTATTCATCGATTAGCATTAGCTTAAATAAATAACTAAATAAGAGCGATAAGCGTTGCTTTTTTCGCGCTCTACTGTTTTAGCTGAAATTTTACATTGAAACAAGAGAGACAGTTTTGTCGTCTCCCATAGCAAAGCTGACTTCTCAAAGAAGTGTTGATTTTTTGACTGCTTATTACCGTCGATATGTTATATAGTCTGTATTGCGGCCTAAAGGCCCAACTATAATGTGCATAAAATAACTTAAGCAAACTTAAACCACTGTGCAATTACTTTAAATTATATGTGGTAAACTTTAATGGACATAAGATAACTTTTCGTCAAGTTTCGTTAAATTTCATTTCTTTATGCAAGGTACGAAACTGATTGCACTTTCCGTACGGAAACAGCTGATTGTGCTTTGTGTTATACATTGATAAAGAAAAATTTTAATTAAGACTTAAATTGTTAAATTTTTAGTTTTTACTTCAATAGAAAATGTATAAAAAAACAATATTTTTCTTTATAGCCAGTTTTTAACAAATATAATATATTTAAATTAATTTTGTATTTATACACACATGTATATACGATATAAGCAATGAACATCGTTGCATTTTTTAGTATGGTTGGTTGGGTTACAATAATTTTTTTTACATGTTCTCAGAACATGAACCCAAATATGAATATGTGTATGTGAATGTTATTAAATATATAAAATATCTTTTTTAAAGCCTTTTCGAGTTAAAATTTTGTTTATTTATATAGAAATTATTTTTGGCAAAAGTACGAATTAAACATAAATGTGCAACTGTGGCAAATAAGTTACTGAATTTATGTAAGTACATTGTAGCCACATAAATTTCTTTAATAAGTTACCTAAGCATTTGATAGGCTTTTCGTTTGATTTTTGACATAAGCTACAGCTAGTTTATGCACATTTTAGTTGGGCCTTAAAACAGATTTTGGCAAATTAAAAGGGCCATGAAAGGGAAATTCGTACCTTCGTTTTAATATTTTCTGGGAGTACTTTTTCTCTTATAAATTATTTGTTTTTCATTGTATAAACCAAAAATTACTACGTTGTACTGCAAATTTATATGAATAAAGTTGAATATTTAAAAAAATTAAAAATTTTAAATTCATTTACACTAAAGATTGCAAATAATACACTTTATATTGAAATATTTTTATAGCAAAAACTCCATTTAATAAGTACTTCATTATTCAAAATTTTTGAATAAAAGATGTAGTTTAAAATTGCACAATTAATACTCCTGAAATTAATTTCTTTCTTTTACAAATTACTTCCGCTTTTGATTGCGCATTACGGCAATTTTTCTCAACAAATTTCATCATCGAAATACTGGTCAGTGTGAGGTCCTTTTTCTTTATACCATTAAGCCCTAACACTCCATAACAAATTGTTATAGACAAACAAATAACAACACCCTGTATCAATGCCCTTGAGATTTCTTTAGCGGTATGCTTCTTTCAAGTAGGATATTATTTAGTTCAAAAAGTGTTCTTTTCAATATCAAAAAAAAAAGACAAAAAACAAAAGATACCAATCAAGTCCTTTTTATCCAATTAACGCAGTTTATTGTAGATATTCCACCTCCATGTAATGTTTGAAAACTAAACAACTAAAGAGAGACAAAAATAAAATAAAATGTTCAATGATTGATGGTCTTAGAAACGAACATTTATAATATTAGATATTTATTTTTCTTTTACCTGTTCAGCAAAAACCTTTGTCCAGTTTGGAACATTGTCCAAGAGCTGCTTTTGCTTTCTTAACAATTAAACCTGCCAAAATTCTTTTCATATCTTTGCTTAAGTATCTTAAATTACATGATTGTTTTAAGGATTATTCACTATTAAACTCTCATGTGAAATATGGATGTAATGTTAGTTGGGAAAGAAATTATTTTAACAAAATTACAAGAAATTATGTAAATGTTTGTTTTGAATGTCTTACAAGGAGACATTATTTTTTTTATAGGGGTTTAGTTAAAGAAAAGAAGATTTTAAAGAAATTTAAAAACAAAAATATAAATAAGTTATTTAAATAATTTAAAATGATTTATTATGTGTCACAAATTGAGCAAAGCAGTAGCCCGCATACGATATTTCATAATTAATTTTTAATGCTAAATAACCACTGCTGATCTTGTAAAAGATTGATTAAGAAAATATATTCATTTTCCTTCATTGTTTCTATTACTTAAGTGAAAATTTATTTACATGAAAATATGATAGTCACCCAGTTATACACAGGGTGAGTTAGAGTAATTAAAAACTAGTCATGCAAATTATTAAAATAATAAAAATAAATTAATGGTAGGGCACTATTTTACTATTTTACTATTATATTTGACTATAATATTTTCATGTGAGAAATTTTTCACTTAACTTACAGAATCAAAGTACATATTACCAGCGATTTAAATTGCTTGACTATCTTCAATGCATATCGCTCCTTTATTGCAACATAGTCATATCTCAAAAAAACTTGAACTTGGTAAAATGCGATTTTAGTTTTCAACGCATAAGTCCTATGATCTAATTGCCGCAAGTACAATTGCTATAACTTCGGTTCAGCTAGGGATATAAAACTGATTTTTTTCAACATGTAAAGAAGGTCTAAAAGAGCAGTTTTGCTTAAGTAACTACAAATTTTTAATTTTTTGATATATGACTATGTTGCAATAAAGGAGCGATATGTAGTTGCTTAACAGTTGCTGTAGAAAAATATGCAGCAAAAGCAAAAATCAAATGAAAAAAAAGGAAGAAACGCATTTGCTTTAGCTGACTATGTGTTTCTTTCTGCAGCAAAGCAATCAGCAAAGCAATTACTTTAATAAAGTTTGCTGTTGCTTAAGCAATCAGTTGTTCTTTATTTTTATTTTTGTTATTGCTTAACTCTTTACTAAGAAGTTGTTGCTGACTACGATTGCTTTTTCTTGCTGTAACTTGCTGCTTTTCAACTCTTTTAATATTGGAAACGTATTTATGTATTTATTACTTACAATACGTAAGAGAATACATTTTCAAAACACTGTTTTTTCTTTAAAAGCAACAGCAAAAGAAGAAACCAACATCAACTTATTGCTTAAGCAACAGCAAACGTTTTCAATAAATGCTTTGCTGATTGCTTTGCTGCAGAAAGAAACACATAGACATCTTAGGTATTTGTGTTTCTTTCTTTTTTTATGCATTTGCTTTTTGCTGTTGCTCCGTTCATAATAAAATATTTTGTAAATGCTGAGACATTTAGTTTTTTAATTTGCTGAAAAACATGTAAGCAAAGCAAAGATTTTAGTGCTGTTGCTATTTTTAAGCAAGCAATATAAGCCCTGCATATTACTATTTATCGCCTTCTTCAAATCTCGAACAGCCAGTCTACAGAGCACAAAAACGTTACCGTTTCCCATGTTTGGGTTTTTAAAACGCGAATATGATTCTGTTCTTGTAAAAAAAAACGTAACAAATAGCAATTGTTTCTGGTTTATCTATCGCGTATTGTAGTGTCAGACACGTCGAAACTAAGCGAAAAAGCAACCATTCATCAGGAGTTAATATTGCTGGGCAACTGCCCATCATAACACTTTCACTAATAAAAACATCTATTAGTATTACACTTACATACATATAATCACAATATCACAATTTAAAAATTATTGTTTATTTTTATAACTATATTTATAACTATTTTTATAACTATAACTTCTTTTGCACAAATTTTTTGTTTTACTGTTAAAAATTTGTACTTAATAGTTTTAAAATGATAATTTTGTTTTGTTTATTAAACACAGCTGCTTCTTTTTAAGCGCCGAAGTAAGGTTACCATCATTTAAGGCAGACACAAAAAATCTATACGAAAATATTAATTAATATATTGGCAATACTTTAATTTGACATACATTTATTTAGACGAAACACAACGTAAGTTAAACGAAAAAACCGGAACGTGTTCTATAAACAGGCTGTAAGTTACAACAGATAAACTTTTGTTGTAAGACACTACTGTGAAACAAACTGTGAAAAGAGTAATTGAATACCATTTTAAAATATAAAGTTTCTCAGCTTTAATAATTTTTGTTTAATCTGACAATAACTACATTGAGAAATTAATAAAGAAGTCAACTAAAACGGTTGACGCCATTTACCCTTGAATAGAATAGTAAGACGGCACATTATTGTGATTGAATAGTAAAGTCACAAACCTGCAAAACAACTGATACTACTGGTCGCCAGTCGGTGATATACTAAATTGTTTAGCCATCAAAACTGGTGGCACTATAACAGCACATTGATTTGATTTAAAAAAAATGAACATAAAGTAGACAGCCCCACTAATTTGCTCTTGCTTTTCTATGTGGCTAATAGAAGTTAATGTTCATGATCTGTTTGATTATTATTTTGTGTTTTTAATCAGGGTTATATTAATGTTAGTAAAGGCTACGACTGACTATCGTAAACAAGCGTACGATTCATTCACAGGAAAATCTGATGCGATTTTGTACTCCTTAAAATTCGCAAGAAAAATTGTGTCACACAAGAATGGTGCAACTCTAATCGTAAAGAATATGTTATTTTATGATTTTTTTTTAGCAGATTACCAAATCGGACAGACCTGTCAGAAATCTGTATCATATTTGGTATTAAATTTATTTGATCTACGCAGCAATTTCAGGACATCGACAGAAACAACCGATAAATTTAGCACCAGCGGAGTATACAGACTTACTTGTACTTGCAACCATAAATTTATCGGACAAACTGGACGAACATTAAAAACAAGGTTTACAGAACACATACGATCCTACAAAAGGAAAAGGAAAGACTCCGATTTTGCAATACACCTTAACACACAACGACACGAACTAAGGGAAATAGATGAATGTATGACAGTATTACACCCAAGTAAAAAAGGACAAAGACTAGACATTCTTGAAAACATGGAAATTTACAAAACACGAACGTTTAAGAGAGACATTATTAACAAACAGGTAAACACAACCTCTGACACGATTTTTACACCACTGAAAGATGGTCACACTTACCAATCCAATAACAAATGAGGCAAATATTAAATTATTTACCCCAATAAACATGACATATATCAAGCAATCTACTTGCATAATACCATTTAAACGGACAAAAATTACCTAAACCCACCACCTTTTATTCTTAACACTATCTCTTCAGTATTAATAAACACATGGTTTGAAAATGATGTTATCACATCGAAAGCGCTCGCCAAGTGTACGAAGTACACAGACAGAGACGACGGTTTTTACCAAAAAATTATAACAACAATGTATCATATTTTTTGGGTTCCGTACAAAAAGTGTAAATATGTTCCCTATTGTTTTCGTTCCAATGTCTGGCCGTTTGTCACAGCCCCTTATCTCTGGACTCGAAATAGGAAGAATCTTGAAATTTTAACAGAAGATGTGTTACTATATCTGCTATAACAAAAAAATACTAAAAATTAAAGGGCGTTGCGAAAGTGACGTGATTTTCATACAAATGTTGTTATTTTTGAGCTGTAATAGGCAGACATGTTAAATTGCACAGTGTCGGTAAAATTATGTGCTCTATAGCAGCAAATAAAAAAAATTTTAAATTACAGGGTGTCCCGTTATTCACGTGATTTTCATTTATATGGCCTTAGTTTTTCAACCGTAGGAGGCAGACATTAAGAATCCACATATAGTTTCTAAAAATATGTCCTTTATAAAAGTAAATTGTAAAAAATTAATTTAGAAATTAAAGGGTGTTTCCTAAAGGCCGTGAATTTAATGAATATGGTATAGTAATGTCATTTTCACAGGGCTTTAATTTAAATTTAGATAAAGACTTTTTTACTATGCCCGCTATAACAAGTTTAAAGAAAATTGAATTAAACCTTGGCCCATGCATGGTACCGAACCCTTTGTCTGTGAGTGAAACTCACACTTGGCAGATTTATTTAAATACACTTTATACTAATTTTTAGACACAAAGGATCTTATGACAAAATCTCATAGTATAACATGGCCTTAACAAAGCAGAGAATACTTGCACTGTTGAGCAATAGAAGGCGCTAACACGTATTAGAGTAAGCAAACAAAATGTCATACATGTTCAGACAAATCCTCAAACAACGATGGCAGCACATGGATGAAACATAAACATGAGCGATTTACACTAGTTGAATTCATGTGCGTCATGATATTAATACCAAAATGATGGCTAGTGGAGACGGCATGTAACGAAATTTACATAAAACATGAAAACCAGGCATATCAACTTAAATATGTGTTTAGTTAGCACTTAGTGCTTCTTTTTAGTGTTTTTTCCTCTTTGGTGACGCATAATGTGAATCCCTTGTTCACACAAAAAATCGCTTACAGCTGGTTAACTTTTGCTGTGAAATACACTACGTACCTTTGTAAGTCGACATTCATATGAAAATAAATAATGAAAGTAAAGCATCAATATTGAATTTTCGTAAACTTTTTTGTGGTTAAATTTAAATTAAATCGTAAGCAAGGCAAAATAAAGCGAATTGAGAGGGAGTAAATGGCAAAGCGAATAAATTTTGAATCTGCTTAGGAAAAATAAACATTAAATAAACTTCTTTAACTTAAAACTCACATAAGAGACATTTCGATCTAAAAAGTCTTTTTCACAAATTAAATAATTTTTTTTTTTTAGCAATTTTACGATGTAATTATTTTTATGTTCTTTAATGTGATGTGTTGATTAAATGTTTATGAACATCTTAAAAATTTCATTGAAAAAAAAATCGAACAAAAGCGCGTTATTATACTTTAAAATTTGAACACTGATGAAATAAAAGGAAATTTGAAATTCAAATTATTTTTTAATTATACTTTATTACATTTAATGCTAGGAACGCAAGTGGGACGAACGATGAATTTCGTCAAACACGACGAACTCGCCATCAAACACAGGAACACAACTGGGACGAACGACGAATTTCGTCCAAGGCGAATCAAACACAGGTGGCCTTAACAGCCCAGGTGACTATTGTGATTTTTCCTTTTGTGTGTGTCAAAAGTTATAATCTCCTTTGCTTTTGACAGCCAAAAACTATTTGTACAAAACTCCACGCCTACCTCTAATTTTTTCCTGTCATTTAGAACAATAAAGTAACTCCAATCAAAAAAAATTAATATATGGGGCGAAACAGAATTAAAAAGTAAGAAAAAACATCAAGTGAAAATATTGGCGCCTGTCCATATATTCCGAGTTACGGGGCTCTGAAATTTTCAAATTTTTTAAATTATCAATATATGTATTATTTTAAAGCTTTTAAAGAGATCTTTAGGGAAATACTAAAATTAAAAAAAAAATGCTTAACCCATTAAGAGCCGATGTCATATTTTTGTAAAATTATATATATGTACCAATTTTAATTTTTTTATTTTTTAATTCTCTGTAACCCCAATATTTGCTTTTTTGATTGGAGTTACTTCACTTAATTAGATTT
Source organism: Gymnosoma rotundatum (assembly GCA_916610165.2). Lineage (NCBI taxonomy): Eukaryota > Metazoa > Arthropoda > Insecta > Diptera > Tachinidae > Gymnosoma > Gymnosoma rotundatum. The sequence continues at coordinate 10,452,445 of OU744339.1, forward strand.
ACATAGATGGTGAAGGGTATATAAGATTCGTTATAGCCGAATATAGTACTCTTACTTGTTTTAATTAATAATACTATTATTATTATTTATTTTATTTATAAATATAATATAATAAATGCTTTAAGTAAATAAATGACTTTATTTACTAAAATACTGCAAAACTAAAACCAAAAATGTTCATATTGTACTGATTTGTTCGACGTGCGCTGGCGTAAGAAATAAAAATAAATCTATTAGAAAGTTCGCCGCGTATGGCGAATTTTGTCCGATGTCATGGTTATGTGCATTCTCATATACACAAATGTGTTTTATTTTTAACGACGAATGTTTGCGATCAAAAATCCGACGTTCGTCCCAGTTGTGTTTCTAATACTCAAACTGAAGGTAGAAGAGTTTTGGTGAATGCGCCTTTGTAGTAAAACAGCAGATAAAAAATTTTAAGGCCTGTTAATGAGGAACAGTATTAATATAAAAATATGTATCAGTCAGTTGAGGTTGAATCGATTTCGGTGATTATATTAATAACAGATTTTATTAAATTTCTAAATTTCTTGTTCATATTAAAATCTGATTTCAAAAGGACTGTAGAGAAGTGACAACTTTTTTAAAAAATTTCTCGTTCCACTTCTTATAACTTGAGCCGTCTATCATTCTCAACTTCTTTTATAATTACACACATGTGTTTTAAAAACTCTTATATTATTATTGTCAAATCAAACAAATGTGTATATACTTTTTTTGTCACGATTAATTTTAATGTGCTCGCGAGTAAAATGGGGTAATTTTTATATTTTTTGAAAATTACATAAAATAGATAAATCAAAAATAATACTAATTGATACTAACAAATATAGAAACAATTGAAACTGACCATTAGACTGTGTTTGTAATTGTATGCGATTCTAACAAACGAACACATGCTTATTTGAGAGCATAGAGCGACCATACACAAAGAGTCTTTAATAAAACTCTTTCCAATTATTAAAGAACTTTTTTTTGTTTTATTTCTTTTGGTCGCTTGATAAATTGGCATTTGGTTGCCATGTTTGTTCAAAGCCAGAAGAGTCAGGTTTAAACTCAAAAAAAAAAAAAAAAAAAAATATTATTGTTGTTGCAAAACAAAACTAAAAAAGAATTATATTTTCTGTATTCTGTAAAGCGTTGACTTTGTATAGAAACGCGTACAATAATATTTTTGCAAAATTGAAAAAAGAATAAAAAATTAGTTTCTTGTATTACGTTTGTATTTGGGTGTGTGTGCGTATCATATTCCTTTTATGGTATTGATGTCTGTTGATAAAATTGTAGAGATTTTTTTTGCTGTTTGTTCTGTATTTTTTTGACTGTTTGATGTTTTTCTTATTTTTGAAACGTTTCTTTTTGGTGTCTAACTAAATTGAAATGATTATCGTTGCGGTCATTTGAGATGAAAAGAAGCAGTTTAAGCATAGAAAATTTAAATTTTACACCAGTCACCTTCTTGATAGTCAACTCTGCAATTGTTTCAGCTTAGAGTGTTAAAATTAATTTTTTTGTTTACCGATTATTATTTTTATTATATTTTGTGAACTTTGTGAACTTTTTAAACATTCAAATAAAATAAATAATTTTAGTTCGACTTAAGCTCACGTATATTTTAATTTTTAATTTTAATAAGAATGAAATATTATTATTTATTGTGTTTTTAAAATGTATTTTAATCCAACAATTCAAGTAAAACTGCGAAACTATCAGCACATTCGATAGTTTCGATATTTTGCTTCAATACTATTTATAGCATAGTTTCGCTAGTTTTATCAAAAACTATCGATAGTTTTTTTCCACAAGCGATAATATCTGATAGTGATAGTTGCAAGAATAAGCACCTAAAAAAAATTTGATAGTAACGATATTAACTAGCGATATTACTATCAAATTTTTTTAGGTGCTAATTCTTGCAACTATCGCTATCCGATACTATCGCGTGTGGAAAAAAACTATCGATAGTCGGTAAAAAAATCTATCGATATTATCGATTGTACCATCGATTGTTTTGCTGCTCTAATTATTACTCCATCCTTAGAGTCTGTTCATATTTGCTTCTTTATTGAGATTATCGCAATTAATACCATTATTAAGCTCAATATTACATACAAAATTTCAATTATGTTATTGCTCAATAAGTACGAAATTGTTATAATATTGATTAGAAATTAAAATACAACACTGTTGAGAAGCTAAATTTCGAAATTTAAACCTCAGACACAAACCAATTGCATCTAAGCCAATATAATTTTGTGTATAAACAGAATATTGACTTAAGTGCATGTATGAACACACTATTAGGCTTAAGTTCGTTGTTTGATTTGATTGTAATGAGAGCTGCAACAAAGAACGATTTCTAAGAAGGAGTATACGAAAAATACATTTTCATTATATAATTGTTACTGTTCGGCTTACAAATATTTATATTTAATAACGAAAGTAAAACCAGGGTACGAAAATAGACAAAACGAAACGTTTGTTTGCTTTTGTTTTGTTTTTCTTAGAGAATGTAAAAAATCTTAACAAACAGAATGAGAAGGATTATGCCAATTTATTTTTTATTTTGTTCAATAAAAAAAAAAAAAAAAAATAGAGGGAACAAAATTGAAACGTTTTAAAAAAAAAAACGTTTCTTAAACGGTTGCTTAATAACTTGCTTGTAATAGTAGAAAATTCATTATTATTATATATATTATAAAATGAGAAACTTATTTCTTTGAGACCTAAACACTCTAATTTTACGATTATTTTGATATATTAAAGAAACTAGGTGTGCATAATGCCAATTGTTTCATTTGTCCTCTTTGCCATTCAAAACGTTTTTGGTTTGGCTTTGCTCATGTGCAAAATGATTGAAAAAATCCAAAAAGTTTATGTCTTTATATAAAACGTTTGTGAAACGTTTTGTTTGTGTTTAAACACTGCTTTAAACTAACTGGAAAATCAGTTTTAAGTTTTCTCTATATAATACCACTTGAAGTTTGAAGCTGAGTAGATTTAAAAGCAATGTATTGCCTTGACTTATAATAAATATTTTCTAACAGATGAGATTTGATTTGACAGGTGATGCCTTGTGATTTTGTTGTTTAGATTTGTGCTAATATTTTAGCAGCAATTACGATGATAAGAAAAAGCGTCCGATAACATGCACAAAATAGAAAATTTAAGCTAATGGTTGTCTGGTTTCGTAAATTCCTTACACGTGACGTAATAAAGTATATTATAACGAGGTTACTTAAAGTGAAAGCTTTCATAATCTATCCCAGTGGCAGTGAAAAACCAACCAAAAAACTTAAAACAGCCCATTCCAATGCGCTGGATAAGCCCTAGGTAGTTAGGCAGCTTTCTTGCAAATATGATTTTTATATGTATATTATTGATTTTTGTTTTAAAATCACTTCTTTTCAAAACTAATAATTTTATTAAAATTTTATTTTAAATATAATTCTACTAATTCTATTATTAAATTATTTATTAAAAAATTTTTTATTTAACTACACATATGTATTTTAATGCGTTACTTTTTAATATCTTGTAGCAACTTCAAAATATTATTTATAGTAAAGATCCTAAATAAACATATAAAACTTAAGCGTTAAATTAAGCGCTTCAAGTTTTTTTTTCACTACAAAATATAAATCTACGTGAAAATATCCCACTTCTTTCAAATATTTTTTTTGTATATACTTTTAAATAAAATGCAGAGAAGTCAACAAACCAACTAAGTAATTTGAAAAAAAATACTATATATAGTAACAAAAAACCATATCCCAGCAAACTTTTTATTATAAAAAAAGAACTATTTTTCAAACACCTGCCATTTCAAAAAGTACATTATGAATCTGAATTCTTATGCATAGCGAAGTCGATTAAGCGATGTCCGTCTGTTCGTCCCTGTTACTGTTGAAATTCTCGGTAAACTTGATTTCACCAAAAAAATAAATATGTCAATCAATCAGATATAGTGTCGAAAGAGCTGCTATTGAAAAATCAGCATGATCGGTCCATGTCCTTCGAGGTAGCAGGAAAAGCACTATGGCTACCTCTTATTTTTTATGTCATTTGAAATAATAAAGTTACTCCAATTAAAAAAATAAATATATGGGGCAAATATAAAAAATATGAAAAAACAACAAGAAAAAAAAATTGGCGCTGACCCATATTTTCCCAGTTTCGGGGCTCTGAAATTTTCAATTTATTTAAAATATCAATATGGGTATCATTTTAAAGTTTATGCAGAGATCTCTAAGGAAAAACCAAAATTTTCTAAAAATGCTAAGCCCATTAAGAGCCGATGACATTTTTATGTAAAGTTATATATATGCTGTACCAATATTTGCTTTTTTGATTGGAGTTGCTTCACTAAACTAGATTTACATAGATGGTGCAGGGTATATAAGATAATCACCCTTATTCTAGTTGTCGGCGTCGTCACATAACAATATTGATATGTGTCGACGAATTTAATTTGTTATTCTCCTTGTCGTTATTGACACTTATCGATTACTGCTCAAAGATTCTATAACAAATGTGGCGACAATGTTGTATTGACGTGACTCTATTTTTTTCGACGCCTTTTTGCATGATGACTGGAACTGATTTAAACCTTCAAAAATTGCTGGAAGAATTGCAGAAGAATCCATCTCTTGCACTAGGTTTTCGCAGAGGCACTGCTCCATGCAGTTTTAAAGAAAAAGGGGAAGAAATTGAAAAAAACTACTGAATTTTCTTGGTCAGATAGATGGCAAAAGGTAAAAAAATGAAGAATCGAATAGGGAAAAGTTTGTAAAAATAACTTTTAAGATATGGCGAAAGTGAAAAGAAAAGATGGTTGCTAATAAAGCGGAGTGTAAAGCCACTGGAGGCGGAATGTTTTAACAATTTTCACTCAGTCCGATGGAAGAAGCTGTGGCAAAAATTCTTGAAGAAAATGGCCACGCGTTAATCAAACTGATTTATTGCAGAAGCACAGCCAAGAACAGGCAAAAAATATGTAAATACTTGCGATTCGGCAAATTAATAATATTGGAATTCTGCCTAAAAGTTTTCTTTCCAACACATGTTTTTTTCGAGCTTTCATCATGAAATAAATCAAAGTTTTCTTCATTATAGAAAACATTTTACCATAAAGGTATTAAACACAGATAAAATTTAACAAAAAACTTAGGGATGTGCATTTTCATTTTATAAAAATCGAAAAACCGAATGTTATAGAATGAAAAATGTTATAGAATGCAAAATTTTTATTGAATTGACGCCGACATTGATACGAAATTATATTGATATTAAAACGACAACGACGCCGACAACTATAATAAGGATGAATATTTTTTACAGCATTTAACTTGGACTTGGGGAAAAACTACTTATTATAAAAGTAGTTTGCAGTTATAGAAATTTCGATAAAAAGTGCGGCATTTATGAAGCATGAGCTAGTAATGCATATTAAGATAAAGGGTTAACATATTTTGTAGCCTTTAAATAATTAATATTAATAAATAATTGATGATTTGTTTTTCCACAAATCACTCTTTAATTCCATACTAAACATGCATGGAAGTTACCTTAAAGTTACTTTTAAAAATATCTTGTTTCTGTAACTTAGTGAGAAATTTCTCACATGATACTCTTATAATCATCTTGTTTTTCAGGGTATATTCTTATGAATATTTTAACTAAAAATGTTTAAATAGTTTTAGACCTTTTTTATTATTAATTGTTAATAAGTTAATTTTTCGGCTTACGGTCTTGTATTTAATACATTAAAAAAACTAAACTAAACTAAATTTAAATTACTTGTTAAGCTTTTGTCTACCCTGTGTAAAACTGGATGACTATAATAAATTTTTGTGAGAAGTTTCTCACTTAAGTAACAGAAACGAAGCACTCATATTTTTTTTTTATAAATAATGGGCTCACGATTCATATTGGCTTTTTCTATTATTTTATTTTTAATTTTTGACACCAATTATATACAATAAAATTGTGTTTTCTTGCTGCTACTTTATTAAAGAAAACAACTTGAAAAGTTAAAAAAGATATTCTAAAAATTTAGTTTAATTTTTGAACTATTTTTTGAACTGTGAATATTATAAATGAATAGAAATTATTTTGGCTTAAGTTCATTTCTTTTTAATTTCTAAAAATCTTTTTTAGAAAGAAAATTTATTTTACAAATGTATGTGGACGTTTTTCCAAAGAAAACAAGAAAAATTAGACGCTAGCAGAATGAAATGCTGCACTTTCTGGACCGCTACGACCTCCATCAGCATTCTTCTTTCTAAAAAAAGATTTTTAGAATTAAAAAGAAATGAACTTAAGCCAAAATAATTTCTATTCATTTAAAATAATTTAGTTAAGATTTTAAGTCAATTTTAATTACCTAAATAATGTGAAAGGCATCAAAGTTTCTAAGAAATAAGGGATATTTGAAGAAATAAAAACTATCGGGTTTGAATAGGAAAATTTAACCAAACGAAACTACATAATCTGTTCCAAGCTTTCTTGTTGTTATTCTTGAGAGACAAGTTTAGGCCATATTTCCAGGAACTTCTTTTTTATACAAAAAATATCTTGTTATTTTAGTATTTTAGCTGATTTTTATGAAAGTGGTATAAGTCCACTTTTGCAAAAAACTAAGTTAACAGTTAATTTAATAAGCTGTAGACTGCTTCTCTCCATAGTTACAATCAAAATTTCAATAAAACTTCTATTTTCTCATAAAACATAAAAAATAAAACAAAAAAAGTTTTGCTGTACAATTCTATCGCACAAATATTTTTTTTTGAAAGTGTAATAAGTCCATTCCTAATAAGTTTAATTAAATCAACTTTCATTAATTACTTCCAAACGACAAATATTAAATAGAAAAAAATACGGACAGAAAATTTTTAACTGCCTTAAAATATGTTGGATGATGTTTAAAAATAATGAATTTTATAATGTGTTTTATAAAAGCAGTGTGGAAAAAATGCTTAAATTAAAACATTTTCTAGTTTGGGAAGATTTTTTTTTAATAAAGCTTATGTCAATAAAAATATGGACTTGAGTAAGCTCCTGTTTTTATTTCTTTTAAAATGTTATTTCTTAAAGTGGTACAAGTCCATGTGAAGCCAAAAAATCGGTTATTTTTTCAAATAATTTAAGTCATTATATTTTCATGAGAAAATTTAAGAGGTGCATAGTGTAAAAACATCACTCGAATTCATTTAAGCCAATATTTTTAAATTGATTCAAACGCAAACCCTTCAAAAAAAAAAAAAAAAAAAAAAACAGTTCATTTATTTTATTTAGTATTTAAAACAATGGGTGTTCGGAATTGGGAATTTTCCATTTGGCATCCCTATTTCTGGAGCTTGCTCTAACCGACCCATATCTTTTCATCGTATATTCTTGAAATAACCTTTGTAACAATTGACTGGGCTCTGAAAGCAACTTGTTTCTTTTTTTTCTTATTTAAAATAAACTTAGTTTTCTTCCAATTTTTTTGATGCTGGGTATAAAAAATATATGTTTTAATTTTGTTAATTTATAAAACAAAAAACTTAAAAAAATGAAAATCCCTAGATTTGCTTAATTGTCTTTGTATACAAAATGAAATTTTTTGTTAAGAGTCCACAGAAAAAATATCCACCATTTAACGCGTAAATACTTAAAAAATAACTACAAGCAAGAAAAAATGGCAATTTGGTTAAAAACCATTACAGAACACGTACGTAGTAGTTCCCTCTAAATATTATTATACTGTGTTTTTTTCTCTCTCATTTTCTATATATAAATCTTTGGCTCAGTCTAAAAACTGCAGGCATGACCATCATCTATGGTCATTTAACATAAAAAAAGAAATAATAATAATAAAAAAAAATATTAAAGAAAAACTAGACATACGAACACAATATAAGAACATGTCCTTTTGCCAAAGTTATTGTAGTTGTAGTTGTAGTGATTATTTTTTATTTGTTTGTTATTTCAAACAAATAGAAAAAAAAGCTCTCATCAGATTTTAATTCGTTTTTATTTCTTTTTAATTTTTTTATTACATTTTTTTAAGCAGTTTTGTTTTATTAGCTTTTCGTTGCTTGTACAAAAAGTCAGCGGGATTTTTTTTTTTTTGTATTTTTAGTTTAGCGCGAAAATATATTCATGTTTGGGTGATTATTTCTGTTGCAATATGAGCCTGATGATGTTGCTGACTGCCTCTATGTCGCTGTTGCTGTTCTTAGTAAAAGTTAGTTATGGTCCTTTGGCGTATATTTACGACAAACACTGACAAAGGAATAGGAAATTAAAAATGGCGAAATAAAGTTAAATTTTTTTTTTAATATCAAATAGGAATATTTATTTTTGTCTTGTCTTTCTTAAAAAAAACAATAAAACATATATGAATGTTTTAAAGAGTATTCCTATATGTATAGTAGAGTTAAAAATAAGATTTGTTAAAAAAAAAAATGCCTCTTCTAAGCGAGAGGCTGTGATCTTAACTTTTGTTTGTTAACGGAAAGCGATCGACTAAACTTGTTTACATAGAATATGGCCACAACTGGCTAAGTTGAAAAATCTACCACAATCTTTTGCTCTTATTTTCCGCCATAAAACTTTAATTATAAAGAACCCTTTAGAAATAAATTCATTTTATTTCATACAGCGCGCTTATTTGGTTAGCAGAACTAAAATAAAAAGCACATAAAAAGATAATAAAGAATTAAATAAATGAAATTAGTTTTGAAACAACAACTAGATTGTTTTATGTAAAAGAAGTTTAAAGCAGTTAAAAAAGATAATAATTTTAGAAGTTGTTAAAAATTCAGAAATTTCAAACGTTATAATATTTTTCCTACAACAAAATTTAACTAAATATATCAATAATATTTTTAATAGATTATAAATGTTATTTTTGTTGTTTTTGTTTTTTTACTCGCACTGTCCAGATAATAACAGTTTTACGAAGAAAAAAAATTTTTTTTTGTTTTTAGATTGGAATTTAATTAAGTCTTTAATAGACTTGATTATATATTTATTTCGAAAATAAATACAACATTCTCTAATAAAAAAGTTAATCAAATTAATTATACATTTAATTAAATATAAAAGAAAGAAAAAGTGTAAATAAATTAGTAATTGAGACAATTAAAATTAAATAAATCTTCAATTTAAAAACAAAAACTTGTTTCTGTGTAAATAAATTACAGTGCTGTCTGGGTAGAGTGAACTAATTTTTGCAGAGCGATTTAACTATACCCAGGTTGTTCACTAAATCAAGGTTGATTTTTTTTTATTTAAAAAAATTTTCATTGATTGATTTATTTTAAATGCGTTTGTTTATAGGTTATAGATTTTATTTATTTCCATGTAATACTAAAGTTTAAATTTATCGCTGGAAAAAATTAGTAATAGTTGTTTGTTTCTTTGGTTTGTTTACCGATATTTGCACTGCTTGATTGCGAAGGCAATGTAGAGCTTGTATATTCGCGAAAGTAACTTGTCAACTTACTCTAAAAGAATCGTTACTTTACCGTTATTTTAAGTTCTCTTTAATTTTTATACTCTTTTTTATTTTTTTTCTTCTTCGCAAAAACTAAAAACTCACTATAAAGTAGGTTCACTCTATAAAGGTTCATGAGCGTTCGCTTTAAAGAGTAGTCATTGTAAACATTCACTCTGCCCAGACAACATTGTATTTTTTTATAATTAATCAAGGTTCAGGTCTTACTGTATATTATACTGTTGGCAACCATCTTAAAACCGCTTTATCATTGACAGCATGTTTTATCACGCATAGAGTTATCAAATACGTGATACTCAATCCCTCATTTGAGGTCTAGTTTAAAGCCACCGTAATCCTATCTTTACATAGAGTCACAAACAGCTAATCTTAAAGGTTGTTCTACAACAGCACTCATAGGTCTCAGACAAGCCTCAGCAACTGTTAACCTTTACCATTTGAACAACAATAGCCCCGGCAGACAAAAAGGTGACGGAGTAAGAAGTTTGGTTTTTATTAAAATTTTCGTAAAATAAACAGTTGCCCCAATGCTCGGTGAGATCTGCTGGGCAAAGGAACACAAATGAATAAGACATACATTTAAGAAATACCCACGAGCATTAAAAAAAACTTCCATAGTTGTAGTGATCATTTTCTTATAATTGGTAATAACATAATTGGTCACACTGATCATCATAATATTTTTGCTATTAATCATAATCTAGCAGAAATAACCATAATATGATAATACTTGTAGCTTGCTCATTTTACAATCGAATCAGATGAAATTAAATTTAAAATTATTTTCAGTCTTCGCGATTAGCTGTTGAGTTTTTAACGAACTTAAAGAAAAAAAATTTATAATAAAATAGAATAGAGTTACCAGCAAAATACGATTTTATTAAAAAAAAAAATTAAAAAAAATATACAAAAAAAAAAAAAAAAAAAAAAAAAAACAATGATTCTGCATACGCTCATTATGTGACCTGAAGTTTGATCGAAATTTTAGCTTTTTATAGAAATAAAAAAAAATTACTTTAGTTATGCTTGATTCCTTTAAATACAAATATTTCATTATATTCTCATGATATTTATTATTTAAAACAAAAAAAAAAAAAATAATAATAATAATTAAACGTTTTACTGCGGGAAAAGCATATCCATATGGCCATTTCGCTACTGCTTATATAGCTCATCAGTGGCTTCTACCCAATTTTTTTTAGGAAACCGAACAGTCTTATATCAAAAACCAAATTTATTAAATGAGAAATTTTTTCTTAAATCAGTAAGCAAAAATACTATAAAAAATGAAATAACTCAAATAATAAATAATTTATGAAAATATCATGAAATACTGATATTTGTAGAAATCAAAAGCACAATTAAATTAAATTCACATAAAAAAGATTTAAATAATAAATTGTCTTAACGCTTTCTTCATAGCCCTAAAAAAACTTACCAGTGCAGTCAACTCACATTTTTTTCTTCCCTAATTCAGTAGTGAAAAAATTTTGACTGTCACTACAGCTATAAAATTGCAACCGTCTATATATTTAACCAATAGAAGGGAAGAGGTTTAAAAAGTCTATTAACTACTTCACAATTTTATTCCTATTTGTTGCATGCCCCACTAAGCAGGTAATTAACGACAAAAATAGTTTCAAAGCCCTGAGATTTTTTTTACATTTTAGTAGTTTTGGGCTATTCTATTAATTCTTATGACCAGGTTCGTTAACATGGTAAAAAATACATATATCAGGAATCTTACAAAAGCTTACTTACCAATGCGGTCAAAACATAAAAAAAGATTCCTTAGATGAAGCTTAAGGAAGCTTATATGACAGTTAAAAAAATATTTGATTTTGTCTTTTTAATTTTTCTATGAAATTAGAAGTTGAACTGTGCATATTACAAAAGAATTGAAATTGGTTTGGGCTTAAATTAATTTTTTTGAAATTAAAACAATTTAATTCATTTATAATATTCACAATTCAACTGCTAATTTCATAATAAATTAAAATTAAAAAACGCAAGGCACAGCGCATGTACATTTATGCTTAACTCATAACAATCAATGTGATACTAAAACAGCATCTATAATTTTTTGAGTAAACAAGCAAAGAGTGATTGAAAATAAAATTTGCATTCCTGACCAACCGAGGGTTGGTACGAAGCAAAAACAATATGTTCAAAACGAAGTACAGAGAGAACAGTAAAGAAATACTTTAGTTTGTGTGTGGACTTCGTCTAATCAAATTAATATTAATACGAATACTCCAAGTATTCTTGTTTACAAAGTTAGTTGGTTAAATAGATGATGTTTACAATGTATACAAGGAAGGATGAAGCGATTCAGAAAATGCAGCATTACATTCTGCTGGTGTAATTTTTTCTTGTTTTCCTTTGGAAAACGTCCGCATACATTTGTAAAATAATTATTCTGTCTAAAAAAAGTTTTTAGAAATTAAAAAATGAACTTAAGCCAAAATTTCAATTTATTTAAAAAATACTTGACTTTTTGTCATGCCCTCGTAATAAAAATATTTCAAATATTTTTCTTAAACTCTCTTTAATATTCGTATTTTATTTGTCTAATACTTACTGACCCACTTTATTGGTGTAGATGGCTGTGTAGGTGGCCTATCAATTCTTTTGTGTAATTAAGACCTGTTTAATTTTGTGCACTGCATTTTAATACAACATCAAATGCCGATATCTGGCTTTAAAACCAAAAAACACTAAACAACAAAAAATGCAAAAAAAACAACGATCTAATGTTTGTGTTGTTGTAGTGTGCTTTCAAATTCACGTGAACATAAACAAAAAAAAAAAAAAAATCAAAATAAAATAAAATAAAAACTTGTTCATAATGATCTTAAATCGATTTGTGGCAGAGATAAACACAAAGAAAGTGATATTAAAACTTCAATGTTTCTTAACAAATTACAAAGAACAGTGATTAGTTTTCTTGTAACATTGAGAGAAGAAAGTTTAAATTGTTAAAATTATAAAAAGAATAATTAAAACCATAACAGAGAAAATCGAATAATTTTATATATTAAATAAAAATATTATAATCAAGTTTACGTTCATTAAGTGTAGTTCATTCTGAAATTGATAATGTTTTTGCATATTTTAAATATTTTATGTTTTTTCCCCACTTTGGCTCTTTGTCTTTTTGAAACGTGCAATCATAAAGTAGAACTGAAAGCGGGTGAAAAATTATTTATAAATTCTCCTTATTATCCTGCCGAATATCCTATTGGTTCATCATGTCGTTATTTGATTAAAGCACCTCAAGATTATAAATTAAAATTTTCATGCAATATTAAAATAAAAACGGTAAGAAATTAAAAAAAAAAAAATAATATTAAAATAAAAATTAATATTAATAGAAAAATAGGAAAAAGTTATACTTCGCACCTAATAATGGTCGCAACGGTCGCAATTATCACCAAAAACTAAAAACGAAAATATGTCTTAACAATTACTTCTGAAATATTAAGGTTGCTCTTTACAAATGTGGAAAGCGGTGAAAGTGAACAATAATAAAAAAAAATAAGAATGGTGTTTAAAGCTTGAATTTGTGTTAAAACCTTTAATTTTCGTATTATTGGCATTTACTGGCATCTTTGAAAAGAAACTGCTCAACCGTCCACATTTTTGGCTAAGGAAGCTGGCACATACACTTCATTTCTGTTCTTACGGTGAAGTGAAAGAAAGATACTGAAGCAGATAATTTTTCTTTTGTATGCTTTAGCCTTCCTTTTTATCACCTAACCCACGTCATGTAAAAGACCTCCCGACTAGTGATATGTGCTCGTTGACTGATAATTGTTAACTTCCCTTTTTATTACAAAATTCTTATCCTTGCTAGACATTGTCTTACGCTGTGCGTTGCCATCTCAGAATGTTATACAACTTGCATGTAGTTATTTCGTGAAGCATTTAGTTTCTGTACTCAAAGCATTGTAAGATTTTGCCTCGGGACAACTTCATCACACCGTGGTTGCCCTCTAGCAGGCATTCTAGTTACTGTGATATTTTTTATTCCTATCTTATGTTTTGGATATCTGCTCGGTAGGTATACAACTTCATCTCCCCTTCCTTAGTTGGATTGTCTTCTACCTTCCTCCTTCTCCTCCTTGCCGGCTTGGTCGTATCCGACGTAGTACATGCAGCGTTTTTTTCTTTTGCCTCTTGTTTGATTTTAAATCAATGCCGGGATTGCTGTGTGAACATAATTTTTTAGTCCCAATTGGGCAAAGTTGCTAAGTCCTCCAGCATCGAGGCGACCTCGATCACCATGCCTTGTAACTTCAATAGTATTTTAAATCTACGTTCCCTAAGTTTGGGACTGCTGTACTCATGGTGATATGTACGTTGACTACAAATTTGGTTGGTCCGAGTTCAACCCCTGCGGCAATAAAAAATAAAAATTGGTTTTTTCGTTTAATGGTATAAGTACATATTCAGGATTAACAATACATGCAGCCTCCTTAGTCGGTACTTTTTCATAGCCTACTCGCCGGCGAAGTAAAATAACTAATAAAAGAGCCATATCTTTCTCCTTTGACCACCTGTCTTATCTCTTAGCTATGCCTTTCCTAAAGAATGTAGCACGGTTACAAAAAACACTAAATATGTATTATTATCTGAAGTACTTCGCTTTAAAAAAAAAGGTTTGGAAAAAGAAGATCAACTTTTAAAGTGCTCCATTAAACAGAAAAGTCTTAATCGAACGACACATACCTTAATTCCTTTTACTAGAGATCAAATTTTAACCAGATCTCGCATCTCTGCTGAGTGGTGCTCATCAGCGAAAGTGATGGTTTCTTTTCAATTGTACAAATCTCATTTTGCCAATTTATTTAGCCTGCACCACTAACAGGAACATAAAATTCTTTGTGTTTATTTCCGAACGTCACCAGAAAAAAGCAATAGTCACTTTTAATAAATAATTTATACATAATTATCTGCTCTACAGAGGAAAATTTTTGAAGCTGTAATCTAAAAAAAAAAATTATAAAAAAAACAATTAAGAGGGCGCTATATTCGGCTATGCCCTTCACCATCTTTGTAAGTCTAGTTTAGTTAAGTAATTCCAATAAAAAAAGCAAATATTGGGATGACAGAGAATTCAAAAATAAAAAATATTGATACTACATATATAAAATTTTACATAAAAGTGACATCGGCTCTTAATGGGTTAAACATTTTTTAAAAATCTTAGTAATTCTGTAAAGATCTCTTTAACACCTTTAAAATGATAACCATATTGATATTTTAAAAAATTGGAAAATTTCAGAGTCACGTAACTCGGAAAATATTTGCGAGCGCCAATTTTTTCACTTAATGTTTCTTTTCTTATTTTTTAATTCTTTATTGCCTCATATATTTATTTTTTTGATTGGCGTTACTTTATTGTTCCAAATGACATGAAAAAATTCGAGGTAGGCGTGGTGTTTTGCCTGCTACTTCGTAGTACATGGACGGATCATGCTGATTTCTAATAGCACTTCTTTCGACATTATATCTGATGTATTGACACATTTTTTTGTGTGCCGAGGCAAATTTGATTTCAATACTAACACGGACGGACAGATATCGCTCAATCGACTTTGTTATGCATAAGAAGTCAGAAATGGATATTGTAGGTGTCGGAAATGGATATTGTAGATATTAGACACGAAATGGCAAACTTAGTTATACCGTTTCTCCAATTTTTGTGGTGAAGGGTACATAAAAATAATACTTGCCCAAAAAAAAAAAATAATAAAATTTTAAATCAGACAGACGGGAAGAGTGTCATTAAATATGAAATAAAAATTATAATACACAGTTTGCTTAAATTTAATATATAATTTAAAATTTTGGACTTGTTATGACGGACTTGGAAATTCAAGTGTTTGACTGTAACGGTTAATAAGATAGGGCCATGTAAGGTAAATTGCATTAACTATAGGGATACCCTTTGATTTTTAAAAATATTTTTTTTAAGCGAAAAGAATCTGTAAGTATCACCTTAGTTAGTTAGTAGCAGCCTCTCACGACGAAGCTCACTTGAGAACAATCGAATGGCCCGTTGTGATGCCACAAGGAAGACGGCACGTCTCCCCTTACCCAGTTGAGAACCATGAAGATTCCCGGATGAACTTCGCTATATCCCCTATAGATCGAGATTATAGCTCCGTAAGAGTCCCGAGGAAAGGAGAGCTCAGAATCCTAAATCTTCTTCGAGCCAAGGATGGGCAGTGTCACAGAAGGTGCAGTACGGTCTCTTCCTCATCCTCCGAGCCACAGCTGCGACAAAAATCGTTAAAGGGCAGAATCAGTTTTTCAGCATGCCTGCCGATTAGACAGTGACCAGTAAGTACAGAGACCGAAATACTTATGGATTTCCTGTCCAGTCTGAGCAGCTGTCTGGTCGGCTTGAGGTCCAGTGTAGTCTACAGTTGTCTGGAGATACAACAGGAACTTTCTTCCAACCATAATTTGCGAGCCAAATTTAGGTAGTGGTTTTTTATGGCCGTTTTAACCGTTGCCAGAGGAATTCCAACGTCGGGTAGCGATATGACGCTAGGAAGCAATGTGCCCCGTTTGGTGAGATCATGGGTTCACAGTTTCCCTGGATATCCCTGTGACCAGGGACCCAAAAGAGGTCAATCTGTGTTCGCTCCTATAGTGTGTTCAGTAATGAGCGACATCTCAGGACTAGCTTAGATGTACTGTAAGCACCAGCAAGCGCCCTGATTGCCGCCTGACTGTCCGAAAATATCTGAATGGCAAGGCCAAAAAGTTCGTCCCTATCACCTTTTAATAAATATAAAAAAAATAAAAAGTCGGTTTAGCCATAACTGAAAGTATGAAAGAATTAATAATCTTAAATTTATTTTGCATGTCAATTTTTTAAACAAACTTCTTTAAATTTCAAAACATTTTTTTATTATGTAAATCTCTTACTAAAACATATTACACAATTTTTACTTTTAGCCTCCTGCTGCCATAAAATGTCTAAACGAGGGCTTCTACTTTAATCGTGACGGCAGTGAAATACTGACAGAATCTGAATATTTTTGTGGCACCGGCAAAATGGAAAGGAAAAGTTTTCTTAATCAAGCAGTTATTTCATACATATCGACACCCTATTACCAACGAATAGTTACAAATGTTATACAAAATACTGTCGAGAATAAAGAAACGAATAAAACAAAGAAAACAGAATTAAAAAATCAAAAACAGCAACAGAATATAAAAACAACTACACAACAACCAACTACTTCTAAAGTCCTTAAAGTGAATCAGTTAACAACATTGACTGCCACTACAACAACAATTACACAAACAACACCAATGGCCATAGTTAACAATTTAGCTACAAATTCCTTTATACAACGTTTTTCTTCAACAATTTCCGTGCCACCAACATCTTCAATTATTGAGAAGAATATGAAAGTAAAGGACAACATGAATGAGATTAAGAAAGTTAGTAATTCGTTTGCTTATGTGGTAACTTTATTGTCCAATAAAATTGAAAAAGAAACTTTTAAAACAATAACAACAACAACGAGAGCTAATACCACAACAAAGTTGGCCACAGTAAAAACTACAAAATCACCGCTTACGTTGTCAAGACCAACAAGTGTTTCTAATTTTTATGATTTTTTACTGGCCAACACGTGGCATAATGGCTCAATAGACTCGCCTAAGACTTCCGAAAAACGTGTTGGCAAAATAATTGCTGGCCAAGATTATAAAACTTCTCAATCAATATCAACATCAACATCATCATCTACCTTAACCCCAATAACAATTTTTCAGCAAAACACTCGTTCAACTGAAGGAGGTGGTGGCTCGTTCTCTTGTTTAGTTGAAGTGATTGAGCCAGCTTGTGAATGCGGCTGGAGTTCTACGGTAAAAATAGCTGGCGCCTCTGGTGTGGCAGGTATCAATGAGTTTCCTTCAATGGCTGGCATAATGACTATAAAAAATAACAAGATTTTTTGTGGCGCCACCATAAGTAAGTTGCTGTTTTTGTTATTGCTTTTGATAGACAAAGTTTTCTTACTTCTCTTGTTTCCTTTTAGTTCATCATCGTTACTTACTTTCGGCTGCTCATTGTTATGTAACACATGGGTGAACATGATCTGTCAACGGGTAAGTCAGCAGCAGAGACTTCTTTTAATCTTAGAAAATCTATTTATCATTTTTCATTTAGTTATGGATTCTCTTTATACGCGCCAATATGACATTATCAAAATTCTACCACATGAACATTTCAAAACTACTTCCATTAAAGTTCACAATGATATTGCTCTGCTTAAAACACGTTTCACTATTGAATGGAATCGCGCTGTAGGACCTGCTTGTCTACCTTTTTACTCTCTTAAATATAGCACGGCGAGTTCCTCAATACCCTCTGCGGGTCAACGTGTAGGAACAGCTGGTTGGGGTACCACCTCTTTTGGTGGCACACAATCTTCACTATTGCTTAAGACTACTTTAGATGTTATAGCTAATATGCAATGCCAAAATGTTGTAGGAAATTTGCCGTTTGGTTCGTTTTGTACTTTTACTTTTGGACGTGATACCTGTCAGTTTGACTCGGGTGGCGCATTATATGTACGTGGGGAACGTCTCTATGCAGTTGGTATTGTGAGTTATGGTTATGGTTGTGCAGCAAATCAACCTTCGGTTAATACAAGAATATCATCGCATTTAAAATGGATTAGAAATAAAACTCCCGAAGCGAAGTATTGTGCAAAATAAATAAAACAATGAATTTTTTTCTTAAATCAAACCTGAAATATTTTTTTTTATCTACCTTAAATAAAGAGGAGCTCCACATTCGTTTATGTTTTTATATTAAATATTTAAGCATTTTTAAGTACTTTTCTATTTTGATTTAGAATTATTGTTTAAACAAAAACACCTTTTCCTAAAAATATGCAACGACTTTATTTTCAATTTTAAAACTAATGGCATCAAAATTAAAGCGTTCATTAATTAGTTATATTTTAATAAATACTGTAGACATTTAGGGCAATTTTTTTCTACATTTAACTAAATTATTTATCACTTTTTATATATAAAAAATAAAGTCTACTTTAAGGGTTTTAAAAAAATAATTTCAGGTGTGAACCAATTAACACTTTATGCATTATTGCCTTTTGTTATCAATAGGCAAAATGCAATTAATTTGAAATGTCAACTAATTAACACCTAAAAGTATGCTTTTCATTATTTTGACTTCCTCTTACAAATCAAGCAAATACACTTATTTGCTACATGTTTTTTATATGTTAAGGATTTTCTTTTTTTATGTTTTTTATTGGCAATATTTAACATTTGACAAAGAATTTTATTTCACAACCCCAATCAACTATTTGTATTGCTATACGATATATAAAATATAAAAAGAAAGAAAAATCTCATACGAAATAAAAACTCAAACGTCAAGCATCAATATTCGATTTTCAATTTTTTTTTACAATATAAAAGCGCCTCTTATATATAAATGCTACAATATATTTTTTATATGTTTTAGATGTTCAAAAAACCTAAATAATTAAACGTTAAATTTATATGTATGTATTTATGTATATATGTATGTATGTGCAGGCATCTTAAAAAAAAAAGTAATGACAATTTTTATAAACACATGAGTTTTGTTCCCTGTTAACTGCATAAGAGCAATCGTGCCTAACACACAAATGCACTTGTACTTATATGCAACCACACACACTTGCACACACACACACTCAATATAAAGTATAGAAAAATGAACCCACCCTTAAAAATATGCATTGTTTTTCAATGGCTTCTATGTAATTTCTTTTTAAACAAATTTCTATAGCATACATTTTAGGCTGATTGCATACAATGTTGGTGTAGGCAACAACATCACAAACACAACATCCTCTTCGTCATTCTAAACAAGAAAAAATAATAAAAAAAAATATTGAAAAAAAAAACTTTAATAAAAAATATAAAATGAAATTTCTATTTAGGTGCTGGTTGCAAGTTTCGCATCTTTTACTCGTTTTTGTTGTTTTTTTTTCATTTACATTTAACAGCGCTTTTCATTTGCATCTAACCAATAGGCAACGAAATAGAGAAAATTGTCTGCTAGAAAATTGCAATTTTTCTAAATATGCAATTTTGTGTCAGCACCCTGATGAGTCTTACTCACTCTTACATTAATGTTATTTTTTTCTTTCATTTAAAAGTTCAAATGACGCTGGGAGTAAAAAGGAAATAAAAAAATGACTTTTAATTTACATTTATATCCAATAAAAGGATCTATTGAATTAATGGTTGCAATGTAAAGATTGTTAGGCTAAGAGCTAGTAAAAACCAATTTTGGGCCGGTAAATTAAAATAGTTTTTGAAATGTAAAGTAAAATAAAAATGCTGTCGTTTTAGTCTTTCAATAGAGCTGGGGTAGAGATTTAAATAAAAAGTTAAAGAAACTTACATTGAAAGAATGTACTATTAAGAATATTGTCATTAAGTTAACAAGTCATAATATTATTTAAAGCACTATTCTTCAATCACGTCATAGCATTACTTAAATACGTCGCGTAGCCGTAGATGCAGACAAAGAAGACGATTTATAAGCAATCATATAACTAAAGTTCAAGATATAGCCGTACTGGCAACATAATTAAACGCTTATTCGCTCTTGTACTGTAAATTCAATCTAAGACTTATTTACAGTTAAATTTTAAACCACCGCAGTTGTAAAAGTGTTTCTTTATTAAATAAATTTTTGAGTCTCTGTAATATATATTTAATTGAAAAATAAATACAAAATTATCTATTTACATAATTTATTGTGTCAATTAAATATTTCATTTAAAAAGATGAAAAAAACTAAATTAAATAAATAATTGAATTAATTAATAATTTAATTAAATTTTTGTATGAAGTCAAATAAACTTTTAATAGGTTATATAAGTCTTATATCAAAAGCCAAATTGATTAAATGAGAACTCCATTGAATCAATAAGACAAAAGACAATAACAACTCAAAAAAGTTCTATACAAAAACACAGCAAACATTCAGTAACTATTTTTATTTTTCTTTCATTTTTCTACATAAGGGAAAGATTCAATGAAAAAATAAAAATTGAAAAAACAATTTTTATTAATAAGCAATGTGCACATGCAAATATTTCAAAGTGTCAATTTTTATTTTTTCATTGAATCGTTCAAATACATATGAATGGTTCCCAATGGGATCCCTTATGTAGAAAAATGAAAGAAAAACTAAAAATAGTTACTGAATGTTTGCTGTGTTTTAGTATAAAACACTTTTGATTTATTATTGTCTTTTGTCTTATTGATTCAATGGAGTTCTCATTTAATCAATTTGGCTTTTGATATAAGACTTTCTGTTTTTCTGTACAAAATTTGGGTAAAATCCACTGATGAGCTATTTGAGCAGTAGTAAAATGGCCATATGGATATGCTTTCCCCGCAGTAATACATTTCATTTTGTAGTTTAGTTTAAAATAATAAATATTTCATGAGAATATCATGAAATATTTATATTTGAAGGAATCAAGCACGAATAAAGTAAATTAATTAAATTTTAAAAGATTCCGAATAATAAATTTTCACTTTGGTAAATTAATTTTATTATTATTATTAATGGATAAAAATATAATAAGTGAAGGTTTTATAATGCAAACCTATATATCGGTCCGTGAAAATCCTTTTTTTAAGCAATTATATCCGGCGGCTAATTTTGAGCCTGCTCAAGCTTTGAGTCGGCACAAATCCGCGGCGGCGCAAACATTTTAATTTCCACGGCGGAGTTTAGACGCCGGTTTTTAGCCAATCAGCCTGCTTCACTAGCCCAATTTGACGGATCTATTTCCTAAACTTTATTTTATTACCGTCAAAAAGTATGCTACATAAATTTTAAAATCTAAATTACTGTTTTATGTCCCAGTTTTCAACAATATTTTATAATTAAAATTTAACGCCAACACAATTTATCAAAACAGGCTTCAGTCTCTAATACTGGTAACCGGTGCTTTTATTAAAACATTATTAAATTTTGTTCATATCCTCAACACTAAGAAGACATTATATATTAAGAATAAATGCTACATACATTTACATAAATATTTTTCTTAAGTATTGTGTTGCATAAGAAAAACTATCACTAGTTATTTAATTGTCTTTTTTTTTTGTTTAAAAGTTAAAATTTCTTTTGTTGTGTGAGGCAGCCAACAGCACCCCACCAGCACAAAAATTGTGATTGAGTTTAAACAGGCCTGTATTTTAATTTAAATGCAAATTAAGTCTTTTGTCATATATATTTTTATGATTTGATCTAGAAGTAAAGAAGAAGAAGAACGCATATACTAATAAACTAATATACTCACAAACACACACATACACACACTTGCTTTGTTCTTAAAAATTAATTTAAAAAAAAATAAATAAATTTTCATATTATTTCTAAGTTTGATGAATATCTAGTGTATTTTCTTAGTTTGCGGTTGTATTAAGATTTTCTTATATTTAATACTCGTAAAATATTTTTGTTTAAATTAAATTACAAAACAATGAAATGAGTAATTGAAAATAAATTACGATTAAAACTAATCGTTATATGAAAGTTGAATGTGATGTTGAAATTGTAACAATTTTAATATTTAAAAAAAAAAAAATAGTGGTGAAGCTTAAGGTAGTAAAAATAGAAAAATTATTTTATATTTTCAAGAAGAATGATGACTATACCTGAAAAAGCTAAGGATGTGTATTTCTGAAAACAATTAAATTATTTCTGGCTTTACTGTATTTCGGATATACGTCTAATCCTCCTTTGAAACGATTTTGAATAAGTTCTGTTACTATCAAGAATTTAAAATGATTTTAGATTTGGATTTGGTTTTTTATTATACGAGGGCTGCTCTATATATTTCTGGCCTAATAGTGAAAATGCGAATATTTATAATCAAAAATGGTTTTATTGTTTTTCAAAGTATTCTCCAGCATGATTTATACACTTTTGCATCCGCTCAAACCAGTTGTCGAAGCACTTTTTCCACTCCGATTGAGACACCTCTAAAACATGGTTTTTGAACACTTCAACAGCTTCTTTTGGCGACGAAAATCGTTGACTACGCATTTTTTTCTTAATGTGCGGAAACAAGAAGAAGTCATTAGGTGCCAAGTCAGGGCTGTATGGCAGATGACCCATTAATTCGACGTTTTGGCCGGTCAAAAACGCTCTGGTTTGAGCCGATGTGTGAGAGCTCGCATTGTCATGGTGAACAATGATTTGTCTTTTCTTGTTGGTTTTTCGAATTTCTCCGATGACTTCAGGCAAACAAATTGTAGTGTACCACTTAGAAGTGACCATCCTACGTTGCTCAAGCGGAACAGTCGCCACATGACCAGTTTTGCCGAAGAAACAGGTGACCATTTGCTTCGAAGTGCTTCTTCCACGAACAACTTTCGTTGGATTTTGCTCGTCTTTGAAGACCCATACGGTCGATTGTTGTTTCATTTCGGGCTCATACGCATAGATCCATGATTCGTCACCTGTGGCGATCTTATAAACGTTTTTTGAAGCACCGCAATCGTATTTTTGCAACATTTCTTTGCACCAATCGACACGAGCTTTTTTTTGAGCGACTTTCAAATTGTGCGGGATCCAACGAGAACAAACCTTTTTTACGGCCAGGTGTTCATGCAGTATCGAATGTATGCCGGTGGAAGAAATGTCCAAGGATGTCTCTATCTCTCGGTATGTCGCATGTCGATCTTGCAATTTGAGTTCACGCACGGCATCAATGTTCTCTGGCACAACATCCGTTTTTGGACGACCTTCACGGAATTCGTCTTTGAGCGAGCTTCGGCCACGATTAAATTCATTATACCAATTTTTCACAGTGGTATAGGATGGTGCTTCATCTCCATACAAAGATTTAAGTTCATCAATGCACTCTTGTCGTGATAATCCACGTCGAAAGTTGTGAAAAATGATGGCACGAAAATGTTCACGAGTTAATTCCATTTTTTTCTATATTAATTTTTTCAAGTCACTGTAAACAACACAAATAATGGGCGAACGTCAAAACGTTTTGAGTATGATTATGCTTAAAAATGACAAACTTTCCAATGGAAATGTCAGATTGCACTTGGCAGCACTCAGTGTTGCCAGGCCAGAAATATATATAGCAGCCCTCGTACTTAAGTTTTTTACAAAAAAAACCTTTTTTTAAACTGATAAAATAAAACTTACATACAAAGGTTTAATCTGAACACAGTAAGCTTTCTTGAATTCATTCCAGGTTCACGGCCATTGGAAAACTATAAGAAGTAAATTAAATGCTTTTGATGTTAGCTAATTCAATGAATTAGCTAATGCATTTGATTTTATATCAACATTTATTTTTTTAATTTATTAATAGAAAACTTAGCGCGATTTCATCGAACAAAAGTATTGGCACAAGTAGTTTAAAAGCTTATAAAATACAGATTTTTTTCTAAAATATTTCTTATTTAATATTTGGTTGGCAAGTCTTTTTGCTTAATTACTTCATTCAAGCGTTTAGGCATAGAATGCACCAGATTTTTGGTTACTTCTTGCCCAATAGTTAACCACTCTTTCTTCAAGGCCTGCTGTAGCTGCGGTTTTGTCGAAATTGATCGCTTTTTGACCCGTCTGTCAAGTTCCTCCCACAAATTTTCAATAGGATTGAGATCTAGGGATTGTGGTGGGTGTGGAAGAACATGAGCCACGTTGTACGCTAACCACATACGCACATCATGAGCGGAATGTTTTGGGTCATTGTCGTGTTGGAATGTAAATGATGTTGGCAAATTTAGTTTCTCGGCACTTTTTTTAAGGTTTTCTTTTAGAATATTTAGATAAACGGATTTATCCATGATTCCTTCAATAAATACCAACTCACCAACACCCACAGATGACATGTGCCCCCACACCATTACACCACCACTACCATGTTTAATTGTAGGAAAAATATTTTTTTTCGTATGCCGTATTTGGCTTTCTTCATACGGTAATACGGCCATCAGAGCGAAAAATATGAAATTTACTCTCCTCCGAGAAGAGTACTTCATCCCAAAAACTGACGGGTTTGCTTTGAAATTTCCTTGCGTAGTCTAATCTCTTTTTTTTTTGGTTGATTCAAGAAACAAGGGGTTTACACCTAGTAACTCTTGATGTGTAATCAGCTTTGTGAAGTACTTTTCGAACGGTCATGGGATGAATATCCTTACCAAATTCCTGTTTAACTTCAGCAGCAAGTTCAGTCGATATTTTCTTGGGATTTTATTTTATTTTTCTTACTATTTGTTTGCTTTCGCGGTCACTTAAAGCTCAAGGACGGCCTGTTCGATGAGCATTATTGAAGATTGTCTCCCCCTTTAAAACGTTTAATGATGCATTTACTTGTCAAACAACTTCTCTTCATTATTTCACATATTTCAGCGTACGATTTGCCTTGGATGGGCAAGTGCAGCACTATTTTGCGCCAAGATTCGTTGGTATCTTTCTGTTTTGAGCTCATTTTGGTATTCATTAATTATTTTTAAATTGACATGTACCCCCACACCATTACACCACCACTACCATGTTTAATTGTAGGAAAAATATTTTTTTTCGTATGCCGTATTTGGCTTTCTTCATACGGTAATACGGCCATCAGAGCGAAAAATATGAAATTTATTCTCGTCCGGGAAGAGTACTTCATCCCAAAAACTGACGGGTTTGCTTTGAAATTCCCTTGCGTAGTCTAATCTCTTTTTTTTTTGGTTGATTCAAGAAACAAGGGGTTTACACCTAGTAACTCTTGATGTGTAATCAGCTTTGTGAAGTACTTTTCGAACGGTCATGGGATGAATATCCTTACTAAATTCCTGTTTAACTTCAGCAGCAAGTTCAGTCGATATTTTCTTGGGATTTTATTTTATTTTTCTTACTATTTGTTTGCTTTCGCGGTCACTTAAAGCTCAAGGACGGCCTGTTCGATGAGCATTATTGAAGATTGTCTCCCCCTTTAAAACGTTTAATGATGCATTTACTTGTCAAACAACTTCTCTTCATTATTTCACATATTTCAGCGTACGATTTGCCTTGGATGGGCAAGTGCAGCACTATTTTGCGCCAAGATTCGTTGGTATCTTTCTGTTTTGAGCTCATTTTGGTATTCATTAATTATTTTTTAAATTTTTTCTTCAAGAAAACTTCAAAAAAACTGAAGTAACGGCTCAATTAATATTTATAGAAATGCCTGTATGACTTTATTTTAACATCCTTGCCAGATCTCGAAAACTTCGGCCTGAAGCCAGATTTCTTTCTGGGTGTGCCAAAACTTTTGTGCATCAAACTTATGACTTTCTACTAAATATGTTATAACAAAACTGTTATGAGCTTAGCCAGTGTAGGAAATATTTATTATCAAATAGTTTTGCCCAATAATATCTTTTAAATGACTTTAAAACAGTGAAATACCAAAAAGTGTTGCTGTGCCCATAGTTTTGTGCGGGTCTGTTTATTCATTATAATTGTTCAACGAATAAATTATAGAAATATTTATACTAAATTCTATTCAATACTCTTCAACTAAATTCTTCGTCAGTACAATATGATTTGTAGAGAGAAACCCAGAGGGTCTATTGTGATTTTCTTCAGATAACAATGGGTGCTCTTTGACACCCAACCCTTATCCACCTGACTTGCCTGCTGAAGCCGCCCACATCTTCCAAATTACACAGAGCGATGTCACCTATGCCACCGCTAAATCTATAGCCTGGCCATCTATATTACCTGCTTTGCAATACCGGCCAGAGGCACATAGTGTGCTCCGACCAATTGTTGCCCTAATGGCACAATAACCTGAGAATATTTTATTCGGTGTGAAAAAGCGGAACTTTATTTCTATGCAGGGTTTCAATTATAGTATGTGTCATAATCTGAGCCATGAAAAGTATATGTATTTAAAGTCTACTTGGGTTAGTTATTGTTCTTGCGTACGTTCTTATTTCCTAGCCATATTACTGGCGTGTAACTTAGTCATAGTCTAATTGTGTGTGGCTCATTAGTTCTTTAATAAAAGAGGTGACAAAATGTAAAACGTGCCTTTATATTGTATTTCATTTGTAAGTTGAATATGTAGCAATTTTAAGTAAGAATCGTGGACTTAAGCATTTAAGAACCTCAAGTCATAACAAACCAATTTCATAATTAATTAACGTTGTATTTTGTTTCACTAATGTTAATTGAAATCACTCAAAAATGTAGCATACTTTTCGGTAATTTCGATATTTTTTGTCTGCTTGTTAATTTTTGGCGTTTCTTACTTAGAATAAAAAAAAAAAAAAAAACACAAATCAGGACATCATCAGCATCTCTTAACAGCTACTTTGTTTTCTTTTTTTATTTCCTGTGTTGGTTTCATTTAAAATTTTATAAATAGAGACGTAAGTAGAAGTAGTTGTTCTGTATAAGTTTGAGTAACGAACAAGTAGTTAAAAGAATACAAGTCGCGTCAAGTGTACTTTAATGCATTTATATTGTGTTGTTTATGTTGCAAACAAAAAAAAAGAAAAACAGCAACAATGAAATATAAAAAAAATGTAATGAAAAATAAAGACATACCAACTCAATAGAAACATAATGATTTGCTGTTGTTTCCATTTTCTGTATTATACTTTTGCACAAATTCTAGCATTCTGACACAATGAACAAATGAACTCATAAATACTTTTGAAAGAAAACGAAAAAAATGCACATACAAACAAGCGCAAAAAAAAAGGGTTAAAAAAATTTATTTTGTATTACGGTATAAATTTTTTCTTGCAGTCTGTTTTACCATCACCAGCAATAGAATAGACTTAAAGATTTTCAAGAGTCCTTGGAAAAAAAAAAATAAAAAATATATAACAAAAAAAAATTGTAGTCGCTTTTTAGGCTTCAAAGAAAATCTTATAAAATTTTTTATTGTATTATATTGTTATTAACTTCCGTGTTAAGTAGATGGTATGTTTTCTTTTCTTTTCATTATATAATAAAAATGAATTAAAAGACAGAGTTTTAAAAATGTGCTAATGCTTGAGGTATAACAATGTAAATATTTTAAAGAGACAGATTTTTAGGTGCATGATGGATCGTGCATCTTAATAAAGCATATTTTTAGGAGAAATAAAAAAAAAATATTTGAAGTGATAACTTCTGTATCCCTACAGTCGAATTTAAGGTGCAGCAGACTTTGATTTAAATAATTGTACTTAAAGTTGTTGTTGTTGCTGTTTTTTTTTACCTACATTCATAATTTTCTTTTATGTTTAAATAATTCATGACAATTAGTTATTTATTTTATTTTATAACGTTTTTTTTTCTATCAGCTAAAAATCAGCCCCTTGAAAACAATTAAAATATTTTTGCAAAACAATTTAAGAGTACTTAACGCTAATTTACTTGTTTTTATTTTATTGCTGTTGCATAAAAGTAACAATTAAATGTATAAAAAGGCAAAAACATCAAAGGATAACAAAGCTCATTATCCTTGAAAATGGAAGAAGAAGAAGAAGCAGGAAAAAAAAACTTATACAAATTATGATTGTGCATAAATTAAGTCATTTAAAATGAAATTCCTAAAAGTGGTACTTTAAATGAAAAAAGAAGAAAAAAAAACACAAAAGCAGGACATGATAATTTCTTTTTATATAATAAAAAAAAATGAAAGAGTTTTCATTGCGGTCAGCTAAATAACACACACATCATTTTGTGTGTAACGCCATATCCAGCCCAAATAAGAAGTTATGCGAGTGTTTACACTAATACCATAAGGCTCGCCACAAATGCGCCCATAACTTATAATTCCTAAAAGCATTAATCTTTGCTGCCTTAAAAAAACCGGTCCGCCAGAGTCATATTGACAGGAATCTCGACCTAGACCTCTGTAATCGTAGGTACATATTTGTGTGGATATTGTAGTGTCATTATATTGTTGGCGACAAATATCATTTGCTACAACCATTAATTGAGCCTTTTGCAAAGTGGGTGATTTAGGACCAGCAAATGATAAAGTGCCCCAACCGGCCACTTCTACATTGTAATAAGCAAATGTCTCCATTCTAAAAAAAGAAAATTATTACCAAGTTTTATTTCCTTTTTTTTAGCACTTACTGCTCTCTCCAAGGCAAGCAAACTGGTCCTACACCTCTCGACCATTCTATGGGTATTCTAGTTACTAATATGGCAATATCATTGAATGTGTAAGCGTCTGTACTAAGATAACCAGGATGATTAATTATACTTTGAATGCGATATCGAGCAGCAAAAGGGGTTTCGTTTTCTATTCAATAAAAAAAAAAATTAAAATAATTATTTGTATTTCATAATTGTAGGTTAAGATAATTAAACAACAATTTTGAGAGAGTGTGGTGAATATTAAATTGCGTGGTGAGTTTGCTTCATTTGCCTGAACTCATTAGATTTGTTTTATAGTAATTAAATTTTTAATTAAATTAATAAAAAAGTAATTGTTTTAGAAAAGTTATATTAAAATATTTTTCCGTTATTATTAGGTTATGTATATGCAGAACGAATATATCCAGGCAGATACATTTTCATTTAAAACATCAAATTCTTCAGAAAAACAGATTTGGAATTTGTTTGTAAGTTACATGGTGTTCCATTTTAGCTAACGATATGTAGATATAACGTAACACAAGTTTTTCAGGGGTAGGATATTATTTTTTGCAGATGTTTTTTTAATGTTATTTTTAAGGCATGACAGTATTTCCGTTTGATTTTGTTAAACGTTTTTTGTTCGATCGCTTAAATAAGACACATCTATGAAATATCATTAAAAAGACATCTTTTAGGGAGAGGTGAAGATTTTAAAGTATTATGAGTTTTATTAAATGACTGTAGTAAAAGTCAGGGTATCGAAACAAACAAAACGAAACGTTTATTTTCGTCTTTTTGTTGTTTTTTTTTTGCTCTGAGCAAAACAAAATAGAAAAAACTCTTGTAAGATTGTTTATTAAATAAAAAGTACGTTAGCCACAAGGGAAATGAGCTGAGAAAAAAAATTCAAACGTTTTAAGAAAAGTAGTTTTGCTCATTATATTAGAGAACCCACTAGCGCTTAAAAAGCGAACTACACAGCACAACTTAACTATTGTATTGTTTTATTAAGGCAATTAGATGGACGAAAAGCCTATTATTTCGTTTTCACTTTTTAACTTTCAAAAAGTATTTGTGTGGTTTGTGTTTTGCTTGTGTGCAAAACGTTCAATTAATTCCAAATTATTTATGTACTTATAGAAAACGTTTCCGAAACGTTTTGGTTGTTTTGAAACACTGAATTGCACGCATGTTTGTGTGTTTAACTTTTTTGATTTTTTTTAGTGTAAAATAGATTTTAAAAAAATTTCGAATAATTAATATTTTTTCTAACTCGATTTTTTCACGATACGAACTCAGTATCTTCTTTAAATCAAGATCTGTGCCTGGAGCGCCAAATCTGGTAAAGAAAACAAATGCAAATAGAAAAGTTGTTAAAACATTCTACGACCTAGAAACCAACATTCAATCGGCAAATAAAATGGTACGACGTAACTCTTATCAAGGGTTTAACTCCTTAAGCCAGAGGTGGTGGCAGATTTTAATATTATACTAAAAGAGCTGAACGTCCATATAGTGAAAGCAATTTTTGATTATAATCAGAGTATCCTTAGGTGGTTAACTAGCGTGGTAACAGGGCTCGGAAATTCCAAGTGTCATGTTATCCAGTTATAAAGTGATAAAGAATATAATTTGGACGCTGATTGATATTTTACTGAGAGCCACATTTACTTAAGGAAGCAAAAAAAATCTAGAGTATACTCGATGGCCATTTTAAAATTATAAATTAAAACTTGTGGCCGTAAACATTTTACAGTAATAAACTCCAGGGTTTTTAGTATAAAACTCAAGAGCATCTTTTGCAGAAAAAAAAAAAAATTTCTCCTAATGCTTAGAAAAATATTGAAAAAATTTTTGAGTTGAATTACAGTTTGTTAAACTTTGTATAAATTTTTGTTAAAAAAAAAATCTTAAATTGTCTCACCCAACATTAAATTATGATATCCTACATAAGCCATGATTATACTTGGATCCGGATAAAAACGTGTACAATGCGCAGCCGTTAGAATATGACGATGACTTACTGCAATACAAAATGTTTTATTAAATATTAAACTTAAGCAAAAAATTAATGAGAGATAGTAAATACTTATACTGCCACCACAAAATACTCTTTGTGGTGAGGTTATATCTCTTAATGCCACCATAGAGGGAAATTCATTAGGTCTAGTTTCCTGGCCATTAGTTATACGTGTACTAGTAGACCAACCGCAGCTACAAGGAGCGCGGCGAGCCCGAGCTGTACATCTAAAGCGACCCCTTAAACCTGTGTTTGATCTAGAAGAGGCATAACCCAAGGCCACTGAACGAAAGTTAGAAACTCTGGTAAATTGTGTGGATGTGCAAAAGCGTTGACCATCACGAAATTGTAAATCTCCATCAAGAGAGATGAAAAAATAATCTGTATCACAGGAATTTGGAACCTTCAAGGAAAATATATTAAACATAAAATAAAAACAGTAATTTTGTTCTACCCACCACCCGAAAACTGCAGGTTAGTACGACTACATGGCCCCTGGGAGCTGTTATGCGATGTCTGCAATTTGTGCCTGGCCGATAGGCATTGGGATAATTTGGAGAGGTTATAGAAAACTCTTCACCGCTGGAGGGAATTTGATAATCCATTGAAACGCATTGTTGCTGCGCTTGGCTTAATTGAAAGTAATAAACTAGCACAAGGATATTCAAGCCTTTAAAGAATATTTTTATTTAGTTGGAATTAAAAAAAAATATTATATTTTATTACCTCGGGTACATTTTAAATTCCACATTTTAATATTAAGACTGCTTAAGATCAACTGTTTCTTTAAAATTATTTTTTATGTTTAAAGCCAATTTTTTTCTTAACTTAACAATTCATTGTTATTGTTTTTTACTTTATCTTGTTTAATTAAATTGCTTAATGTTTATAAATATGAATTAATGCAAATAAAAAATATAACACTTTAATATTTGTTGTTTGTAAATGTTTCAATTGAGAAATGTTTTAATAAAATTATGTCAATATCAACTGCCAGAATAAACTGTGTTACGCAATAAGTCTTGTTTAAATAAAAATATGTTTTACTAATACTGCTTTGTTGTTGGTATTTTTAATTCATTTTATTTTTCAATGTTAATTTTTTTTTTCTCTTCTATCATTCAGGCAGCTTAAGAAATTTGGCTCGGATAAAAACCCAAATTATCTACGATTCGTTACTTTTTTATTGTTCCGTACCCTTAAGAGTAAAAACATAACTTTATTGTTGTTATCACTTCAATGTCTGCCGCTCTATCTCAGGAATTTTAGTAGCTGGACGTTTTTATTTTCACAGAAGTTGTATTATTATGGCTGCTACTATTTTTGTTATAAAAATCAACTAAAAAAAAAAATATAGAAAAAATTAGAGGGTGTCCCCATAGGCACGAGTTTTTCATATGATAGGAAGACATTTGAAATTTACACATGATATGTATTTCTATGCCACTAAAATTACCATTTAAAAAATAAAATTAAAAATAAAGGGTGTCCCCATAGAGATGATTTATCATATTATAGGCAGTTATTTAAAATTTACATTCCCATGCAGACGTCATTTTCATTATATATAATATTACGTACATAGAGTACGAACAATGGAAAAAAAAATTAAAGGGTGTCCCCATAGAAACGAGTTTTTTATGTGATAGGAAGGCATTTGAAATTTACACATGATATGTAGTTCTATGTCCGCTAAAATGACCAATTTAAAAAATAAAATTTAAAATAAAGGGTGTCCCCATAGAGACGCTTTATCATATTATAGGCAGTTATTTAAAATTTACATTCCCATGCAGACGTCATTTTCATTATATGTAATATTACGTACTCTATAACGAACAATTGAAAAAAAAATTAAAGGGTGTCCACATAGAGTCGTGTTTTTTTATGTTAAAACAGACTTTTTTAATTAACAAAGTATAATAATAATACTACATACAACCTCTATTATGACCAATATAAAAATATATAAAAAACTAAAAATATTAAAGGGTGTCCCTAATCAGACATGTTTTTTCTACTTTAAGGCCTTTGATTTTATAAAGTAATAGGCAGGCTCTTGAAATTTTCACAGCATGTATGCGAGCTTTAATTAGAATTAGTAAAAGTTATTTAAAAATCAAATTGTGTCTTCATAGAATAACTCGCCAGATTTAACGGTAACAGGCAGACATCTTAAATTTTTAACGGCAAATGAAAAACATGTAAAATTTACAATAGAAAACGTGCTCATAAATGCTACGAGACACTCTGAGTAAATCTTATTGTCCATTAGTTTGACTGCTTTGTTGCATAAACTTAACGAAGAAAGTGATAAGTGGAAGGAATTTATTGATTGATCTTTTTCTTTTTCTAAGGTTGCTTAGATCTTATCTAATATTTTTTTTTTAATTTTTAAAACTAAAACAAAACAAAATTAAAACGAAAACTTATAAACACCTTAACAATAACTGCAATTTTTGGCGTTAAAAGATTCAAAAAGTAAAGCATATTTTAAGGCTTAAGAAAATAGAGTAATAAGAAGCTTTACCAATGAAATAATTTTGTATTCTAAATTAAATTAAAATATTGTTATTTTTCACAATTACATACGAAAAAAAACTAAATAAAAAATTTTCATAAATAAAACAATGCTGTAATAATATTTTTTTAGCGAATTCTTTATTTTTTGCATTACGAATTTTTTTTTTAACAGCAATGCGATTTTGGTAAATTCTTAAGCAAACCTATGCAATCATTAGAAATGTACAGACCACGGGAAAGTGCCTGAGAGAAGGGTATGCAATTATGTGGGATTTTTAGATGGATTGAGAGTTCAATAATACGTCAAAAGAGTAAATCTGCTTAAGTATCGTCTTGCAACTAATAATAAAAAAAAACTTTTTAAAAGGGATATAACGGCATTTCTAGCATATTCCAAAGGCTAAATAGTTGCCAAGATCTAAGTATTTAAGCTACTGTATCTTCATTTGTTATGCTTTAAAACGAACAATCTAGAGACTATTAATGCCAATTATCTACTTTTCTGTAGAGCTGAAAAACTATCGATAGTCGGCACATTCCATAGTTTTCCTTAAAACTATCGATAGCATAAGTACTATCGTTACTATCGAATTTCTGACAACTATTGCTATTCATTACTGTCGATTTCGCAAAAAAACCTATCGTTAGCCAGCCAAAAATTAAACTATTGACATTATCGATAGTACTAACGATTGTTGTGCAGCTCCACTTTCCTGCCTGAGTGCTGCTACAGCAGCCAGTTTCTTGCTATTATTTTAGACTAAAACAGTCAAACAATTGCAACCGTTGTAACTTAACGTCTACTTTACTATTGATTAGGGTTTTACTATTGGAAATATTTGTGATTAATTACTAAAATTAATTCAAATAAAAAAATAATTTTATAAAAAAAAATTGTTATGACAACATTTTTAAAATTATACACCATTTTATTTTTAGGCTGCTAAAAACGTTTTATATTTCTCTCATTTTTCAACACAAAAATTAGTGATGACATCAGAGAGATATATTGCAAGTTGATCGTTGTGTATTTGCAATAATCCATGGCAAAAACGAAGTGATGCGTGTATTGATTCCAGTAGTATATTTTTTTACACCACATGCTCGACCAAAACTTATAATGCCAACTAAAATTTGTCGCTTATTCCTATAAATAACTGGACCACCGGAATCGAATTGACAAGAATCTTTGTGGGTGCCGCTAGGATCATAAGTACAAATTTGACTTGAATAGATTATTTCTTCATTTTGAAAAGTCCTATTACACATTGCATTATCTTGTACCATAAGAGTTGCTTTTTGTAGAATTGCAGAACGTGGACCGGCAAAAAAAGTGCTACCCCAGCCAATAACATCAACATAATTGAAACTAAAATCGTTGTTGCTGGATAAAACAAAGAAGATTAATATTTTTTTTTTGAATTAAATTTAACAAACAGGCAACCACTTACATATTTGAATACGGTGGCAAACATATAGGTCCAACAGCTCTAGAAAACTCAATATCTTTTTGTGTTACCAGTATAGCTATATCATTTTCTACGGTTTTTGGATTATAGCCAGGATGTTCAATTATGTCTTTGATATAATAAACAGCAGCGTATTTTGTGTCGGCAGCTTAAAAAAAAATAATTTAAAATTTATTAAAAATTATTATGTTGTTGAAGTTTAAATTTTAGCAAAACTTACTTGATTCAATATTATGACGTCCTACCAAAGCTATTATGGAGGCTGGGTTGGGTTCATAACGGGTACAATGAGCAGCCGTTAGCATATGTCTATGAGATACTTAAATTATAAATAATATTAAACTTTAAAACAATTATGAAATATTTCAAGGTTTTACTTATAGTTGCTGAACAATACTGGGGGTCGTATGAATATTTTTGTCTCAATGCTACTATAGAAGGAAATTCATTAACAGACGTATCCTGCCCGTTGACAATTTTCGTATTGATGGACCAGCCACAATCACAAGGTTGGGGCTTAACATACAATCGACATTGGAAAAAACCACGAGATCCACGTGATTCATAGGCCAGTACCAGTGAACGGAATGTACTTCTACGTGTAAATACGCCCGAACCACAAAAATATTGAGGGTCTATTAGTTTTTTATCACCATCCCTATCTATGTAAAAATATTCAGTACCGCAGTCATTATTGGCACCCTGAAGAAGAAAAAAAAAAAAATAATAATATATTAATAAAAGTTTATAAGTTAAGAAAGAATTATTTTAATTTTACCTTGGGTAAATTAAGAGTACAATTTACAATTATGTAATGATCTAAGGGAGCAATGAATTTATAACGACATGCTGAACCCGCCGGATAAGTATATGGGTAATACGGCGATTCTAGATAAGAGAAGCCTGGATTTATATAAATTGTATTGTCACACTCGCCAAAGTTAGCAGCTTCTGATTTTTGGTAAAGTGTAAATACCGTCAGAAGAAGGCATGAAACTGAAATATAATAAAAAATAACACCAAATGATTGCTGTTTTTATTTTGCTAAAGCATTAAAGCAATTTTACTAAAAATATTGTTAAGTTTTTTAATTTTGCATAAATATATGGGCTCTTTTGATTGCAAATACTAGCGTGGAATTTTTGTTTTAATCTACTGTGGGCACATTATAAATTCTCTATTTCTCACTCTGTGGCTTTTGCTATACTTGATCCTACGATCTTGGTCTGGCATAC
Organism: Gymnosoma rotundatum; assembly: GCA_916610165.2. Taxonomy (NCBI): domain Eukaryota; kingdom Metazoa; phylum Arthropoda; class Insecta; order Diptera; family Tachinidae; genus Gymnosoma; species Gymnosoma rotundatum. The sequence goes on from OU744339.1 coordinate 10,488,380, forward strand.
TAAACATGCGCAGCCATCTACACTATACTATTGTATTGTTATGTTTTTCCCTTTTTAGGAAAACTTATGGATTCTTTTTGATTTCAAATAGCACTGCGGCTCATTATAAATTCTGTATTTTTACTTGGTGGCTTTATCTGGCTATACTTCTTGATTCTACGGTCATGTAAATCCTATGGTCTCGTATGTAGTAAACATGCGTTATTATAACAAATGCAGCCATCCACGCTACTCTACTGTGTTACTCCGGCGAGACATGAACTGTCGATGCCTTGTTAATAACCTTAACCATCCACAGACAACTCCACTACGCCTTTTATCCAAGCCAGTCATCTCCTTTAATCCAATAGCCACAATACACATCTGCCATACACTGTTGTTATGTTGTTTCACTTCCCTGCGTTAACCGCTATCGTTCTTAATTTTTATTATACTCGTAAAGGGCGTCTTGAAAATTATCTGTTATTCTTATATTAAATTAAAAGTCCCCTCTAAATTTCTGCAATGGCTTCACAAAATAATTGCCTTTTGCTTATCGGGAGGTTTGTACTGCTGCTTCTTAATTTTTAATTGCTTTAAAACAATTATTATTTTCCGTTGTGCACATGTCCGAAGGTGGACTCGAACCCACGATCTTCTGTTTTACAGCAAGCACTTTTACCATTTTACGCAACCATTGAGGTTGAACAGCTTTTGTTAGCTAATTGCAGTATTATTCTATACACACACCATTACTGAAAGTAACTTGTTCACCACTATAATACGGACAACAATAAAGCGGTTGTCACATGGAATTTTCGTAACTGTATGTTTCTGCCGCGAGACACGAACTAATTGAATCCTTATTAAAGTAAACTATAGACCATTCACACCTACTTGGTAATGGTATGCAATAATTGCCTTTTATTCTCTTCTAATTTAGATTCCGGAAGGTTAATACTGCTTTTTTTAATTTAATTGTTTTTATACTAAAATTATTATTTTCCCTTTACACGCACATCCAATGCTGAGAACGAACTCACAAACTTCGCGATCTTCTGTTTTACGGCAAGCACACAGTTCTACTACTTTGGTGGAAGTAACTTTATTAATCTCTGCTTTTGCTAAGCACACATGGACAACAACAGCAACAACACTGTTGTTTTTAGCCATGCAGTGGTTACCATATTTTATTTTTCGCAACGATATAAAAAATTTCAAATCAGTTAGTTTTGGTTATGTTATGGTGAGTTTATCATAAGTATGGTGAATTTTCAAAACAGGCACAACTTGTTTAAACTACGAGGGCTGCTATATATATTTATGGTCTGGCAGCACTGAGTGCAATCTGACATTTCCATTGGAAAGTTTGTCACTTTTAAGCATAATCGTTCTCAAAACGTTTTGACGTACGACCATTATTTGTGTTGTTTACAGTGACTTGAAAAAATTAATATAGAAAAAAATGGAATTAACTCGTGAACATTTTCGTGCCATCATTTTTCACAACTTTCGACGTGGATTATCACGACAAGAGTGCATTGATGAACTTAAATCTTTGTATGGCGATGAAGCACCATCCTATAGCACTGTGAAAAATTGGTATAATGAATTTAATCGTGGCCGAAGCTCGCTCAAAGACGAATTCCGTGAAGGTGGTCCAAAAACGGCTGTTATGCCAGAGAACATTGATGCCGTGCGTGAACTCATAATGCAAGATCGACATGCGACATACCGAGAGATAGAGACATCCTTGGACATTTCTTCCACCAGCATACATTCGATACTGCATGAACACCTGGCCGTAAAAAAGGTTTGTTCTCGTTGGATCCCGCACAATTTGAAAGTCGCTCAAAAAAAGGCTCGTGTCGATTGGTGCAAAGAAATGTTGCAAAAATACGATTGCGGTGCTTCAAAAGACGTTTATAAGATCGTCACAGGTGACGAATCATGGATCTATGCGTATGAGCCCGAACCGAAACAACAATCGACCGTGTGGGTCTTCAAAGACGAGCAAAATCCAACGAAAGTTGTTCGTGGAAGAAGCACTTCGAAGCAAATGGTCGCCGGTTTCTTCGGCAAAACTGGTCATGTGGCGACTGTTCCACTTGAGCAACGTAGGACGGTCACTTCTGAGTGGTACACTACAATGGGCCATCCACCGTACAGCCCTGACTTGGCACCTAATGACTTCTTCTTGTTTCCGCACATCAAGAAAAAAATGCGTGGTCAACGATTTTCGTCGCCAGAAGAAGCTGTTGAAGTGTTCAAAAACCATGTTTTAGAGAGGTGTCTCAATCGGAGTGGAAAAAGTGCTTCGACAACTGGTTTGAGCGCATCCAAAAGTGTATAAATCATGCTGGAGAATACTTTGAAAAACAATAAAACCATTTTTGATTATAAATATTCGCATTTTTACTATTAGGCCAGAAATATGTAGAGCAGCCCTCATATAAATAAAAATTAAATTTTTTTGTAAATGCAAAGAAAGCAAAAAATAATTCCTCACACATAAAGAGCTGTTTTAACTTTAGCAATTTTCAGTCAAGATTTTATTTTTAAGACTGACAAGTTGATGATTTTCTTGTATTATTTAAAAGTTAGATTTTTAAAGTCAATTAACCTTTCGTGTTTTAAGTGCGGTATAAATACTTTCCGGCCCTTAAAAAGTCTGAATTGCTCAAAAATTATTAAAGCAAACATTCTCCTTTTCTTAGCAGTTGCAACTGACGTGGCCTTTCGAAACGTGTATTTTATACAGTCACAGTATATAACTATAGTACAAGGTACGCTTGGCTATCATATACCCCGCCTTGTACCATTTCTTGTTTTTAAAAAATTACCTGTTCTGGGAATAAGACAAACGCACCCCACCTCGTATGGCATGTGATTTTTACGGAAGACATACAGACATTGAACACTAGAAGATATTTGTCAAGTTTTGGGAATAACTTCAAACGTCTTCAGCATACGATTTGTCCAAGTTCATTAAAAAGTATGCGATAAATCCTCCTAAAGGTGCTAGAATATTCCACTAGAGCCGGAGGATTGAGGTGGAACATTAAAAAATATTCCTTCTGCTGAGCCTGCCTGTTCAATTCTTAATGAAAAGTTTGATGTACGTATCGATACGATGATTTACTGTCATTAGGATGTTTATAAGGCATTGTGCCTGACTAATAAAAAGGGAAAATAAACGCTTTTTGCGTTTATATGACCCTACGAAAATGAAAGATTTCTTTCCACATGAAAATCGCGTAAGAAGTGAGAAACCAATAAAATTCGGGGGAATTTTTTAATAGTTCTGTGGAATCAGGCATTTAAAATTTAATAGAAAATATTAGTTTAAATTTATTCCCTTCAAAATGTCGGTTTAACAATCTATTTTCAAATTAAAGATATCTCTAAATGACACTGACCTTTTGCTCTCTTCTTAAAATAAGGTATCTAAATGATTCCAGTGTTTTGAGTCAGTAGCACCGAAACAACTAAAGGGAAATGTTTTTAAAGAAAGACAATATTACTTGCAGGGAAAGCATAGATAAGCTTTAGCACCTATTAAAGGTTTCATTTATTTTAATTTGATTAAATTTTTAATTAACTCAATTATACATTTAATTAAAGTAACTATAAAATTTTTTAGGTAAATAATTAATTTAAGCAATTATATTTTAGTTAAATAAGAAGAGAACAATTTACTGATAAATAATTAATTGCATTAATTAAAACTTTAATGAAAGTTCGGTCTAAAAACTGTTAAAACCAGTGATTAAAAATGCTTGACTATTTTTAATGCATTGTAGTTGCTGTGAAAAAATGTACAGCAAAACCAAAAATCAAATGCAAAAAAAAAGAAAGAAATGCATTTGCTTTAACTGACTATGTGTTTCATTCTACAGCAAAGCAATCAGCAAAGCAATTACTTTAAAAATGTTTACTGTTGCTTAAGCAATCAGTTGTTCTTTATTTTTATTTTTGCTATTGCTTAACTCTTTACTATGAAGTTGTGGCTGGCTACCATTGGTTTTTCTTGCTGTTACTCCCAGCTTTTTATCCCTTTTAACATTGGAAACGTACTTATGTATTTAATACTTACAATACGTACGAAAATACGTTTAAAAAGCATCAGCAAAAGAAAACACAAACATCAAATTGTTGCTTAAGCAACAGCAAACGTTTTCAAAATAAATGCCTTGGTGATTGCTTTGCAGCATAGCTTAAGCATATGCGTTTCTTTCTCTTTTTATGCATTTGCTTTTTGCTGTTGCTTCGTTTATAATGAAATGTTTTGAAAATGCTGAGACATTTAGTTTTTTATTTGATGAAAAATGTGTAAGCAAGCAAAAAATTGAAGTGCTGTTGCCATTTTTAAGCAATTGAAACCCTGGTTAAAACCATTAATAGGTGCAAAAACTTTTTTCTGTTGGATAAGAAGAGTGTCTACTACTACTCTTCGTATGGCAGAGTTTGAGGTTAGAGAAATTGTGGGTTGTTGGATTTTATTGGATTTATTGCAAAAAAAAAAAAATTGCAAAAAAAAAATGCACGAAATAAGAAAATAGTGTGCTCCCATATTTAGATTAAGGCTGTGTCTTTTAAGACCTTAAATGTAATATACCGCAGTGTTAGGCCATTTTTATTGACCTCAATTAATGCACTTTAAGAGCTAAGCGGCAGAATTCCGTTTCAGACTTAAATAGAAATGGAAAGTCGAACACGAAAAAAATTCGCAAAACCATTAACGTAAAAAATTATCAACTATCCTCAGAAATAGATTAGCAGCTTCATACCCCCTTTACCCGTTCTACCAAAAAAAAATTTTTTTAAATTTTTTCATGATGAACTAATAACCTTTTTCGTAAAGCAATATGGACACCTCAAACGAAAATCTTTTAAATGCGTTAATGATCACCATGCTTCTTCAAACTAAGTTAAATATACACATTTTCTAGAACATTTAATTTATTAATCACTGGTAATTTTTCCATAATATATATATTTCTTAATGTGTCCTTTTTATGCCCGGATATCAAAAGAATATTATTTTAATATTTAATTCTCTATTTGCTTGCAAGTCATTTATTTCTTGGGTTAATTACCTTTTAAGTTCCGCGTTACTTTTGAGACGTTTGAAAACATTTTAACGAATGATTAAAATTTCTTAACTAAAACGTATTTATTGTTAAAACAGACCTTTCTAGACACCTGTACGCGTTAATACTTAATAACGTTATTTGTATGTTTTTTTGCTATTGTTTTAAGATTTTTTTTCTTTTATATATTTTTCTAAATAGAATTATAAAATTTAATTATTAAATGTGTTACTAAAAACAAAGAATTAATTTAGGCCAAAACAATATTTTTGTTTTATTATCATTGACAAATTTTACTACACGTTTCGATAAAGATAAACAGCGAGAAAAAAAGTCGATAAAAAAAAAACTCTATCAAAATATTAAATCGCCAAGAAAGTTGTGGTGAGCGCGGAGTAAAGGGTGAATTCAATTAAAGTTTTGTTTTTGTTTTTAAATACAATTTAATTTCACTTTAATATTTAATTAGCAAAATTGCTCCTAATAAATAAATTTCACTTTCGTTTGTCGGTTTGGGGTGGGGGTGGTGCTGCTCGAGTTTGATTACTGATACTGAGCGAAATGTTTTCTAGAGACTGATTCTAAGTTGTTTTGTTATTGTTTAAATAACCGTTACCGTTAATAATTTTATTTTATTTACTTATTATTGTATAATTGTTTGTTTGTTTGTGTCTAAATTAACATTTGTGCAAATAGTCACAAAACTATTACTTCACAGTGTCGCCATTATCTTCCTTAACGACACCAAATATCGACATTAGCAACATGTGGGTTTGTAAAACTAAAAACTTATTTTAATAAAAGTGGTTTAAACAAATAATAGAAATAAACTTTTACTTTGGCTAAAAGCTTATTTTAAAAATTTTAAAGATTTAATTTTTTTTATGAAACTAAGAGTAGAACTGTGGAAACTGAAACTGATTGTCGGCTTAAGTTCTTTTTTTTTTATTTTAAAAACCTTTTTACAAATGTAAGCGGACCTTTCTCAAAAAAAAAAAAAAACAAGAAGGATGTAATCCTTCATTCACATTCTTCGGAACTTTTTCTTTAGATTGTTTACATTGTAAACATCACCTATTTAACCAACTAACTTTGAAAATAAGAATATGAGAAGTATTCTTATCAATATTAATTTAATTACACGAAGTCCACACACAAACCAAGCATTTCTTTACTATTCTCTCTATAACTCTTCGTGACCAATCAAAGCTCGGTACAAAGCAAAACAAACGTGCAAGACGAACTTGAGCGAACTTAAACTAGTTAAACTAAGTGATAAATGACACAATTAATTCTAAACCAAAATTAATAAATATTATAAATAAGCAAATAAGATTCCTTGAGATATTTCATCAATCATTTCGTTTTTAAAGCCTGTTTTAGCTTTAATTTGTAAAAAAATTTAAATTTAATTTTTTTTAAAAAGTTTTGGTTGAAAAAAATTTATTTGTTTCGAAAGAATAATTTTTAATTTAAAAGTATTTTACCGGGAATATGAATACCGCGGCTATTCTTAATGGAAATTATCAGCAAAAATTAATGGCTTCATGTGTTACCACAGGAAATGATCCAGAGGTGTCAAACCGTATCACCTTAGAGTCCAATGGACAGGTCCATGTCTCGAAATTAACTTTAATAATTCTTTCTTAATTTTTAATAAGTTGAATATTGCGATCGGCGAACGATATGTACCTCCGTCCTGGGTATGACACATCAATCCTGTGTCAATGTTGTCTATATCTTCAAACAAATTAATTTAGTAACCACTAAAGACCAAAGTGCCATTAGTATGTAAACCGCACCAAGCGATGAATTTTGCTGAATGCAATGCAGTTTATGCGCTATAAAAAAATCACAGAGTGTCCTGTAAATTGTGCAATTTGATGCTCGTTTTTAAAAGGAATTCCGGATAAATTGGTAGCGTTGTACAAGTGTCAATCTAATAATGATGATTTGCAAGAGTTAAGTTGCTGAGGATAAATATGAAAAAGTGAGTTCAGTAGGACAGTTGGTTAACAGTTACCCATAGAGTAGTTGCTATCGGTCTTAAAAATCAACCTTTACCTAATCATTTTGATGGTATTTAAATCATGATTTTTTCGTGATGTAATAGAACGTGTTTTTTAAAGAACTCGGTAGAGAAGCAATGATTAGACACGTTCTGTTTTTTGTATGATTTTCTAGCATTTAAATTTGTATTTTTTTACATTATTTTTTGTTTTATTTGAATTATCTTTCAAAGTATAAAGTGTGTTGTTTTATAATAAAAACTGATCGCATTTTACTCGTTTTTGCACATATTAAAGTTTTTTTTTTTTATTTATTTGTATTTATTTTGATTACATTTAATTTTTAATTTTCTCAATTATATTTTTAATTAAAAAATAAATACAAAATTTCCTAATTAAACAAACAAATGATTGAATCAATTAAATATTTATTTAAACGTAAACTCTGAAAGAAATAAAATCTTTAGTAGTTATAAAACATTTTTTTCTGTGATATCAATTTTAGGAAAGGTTATGGATCAGATTATTCAAAATGGTATTTTTTAAAGTTAATTTTTTATACTTGTCCTTAAACTTTTTTAAATATACAATACTTTTTTTTTTACATAAATTCATTTTTAGGCCATTACACTAGTGGTTAGAGAAAGGTAACATTTCCCAAATGAAATAAATAAAAAAATAATTTTTTTGTGTTACAAATATTTTGTCTTATTGTATAGATCTGCTTTTCTTTTGTAGGTAAAAAAATATCTGATAAAAATTTCAATGTTGTTGAAAATATTTTGCAATTCCATAAAAAACAGGTGAGTAAACTTGTGCTGTTTTTTTTTATTACTTAAATACTTTTCAAATATTATAAATGTGTTTTTGAACTTGACAATCGTTAATGTGGGATAGTGTAGTGTAGTTTAGGCAAGTATTAAAAAAAGTCAGCATACGTCTAGTTTTTTTTTGTTGTTGTTTATTTTCTTCTCAAAAAATTGGAACAACAGATAGAAAAGATATTAATATACAACACAATTATAAATATTTTGTAACTTAAAATCAGTGCTGTCAACTTTGCAATTTTAAAAAGCACTAAAACATTGGTTTTCACTAAAAATTTAACAAAAGAGGGAAAAAAGTACTGAATTTCAAACCTCACTGTACTACAAACACTGAGCTTGCTGATTTTCACATCGCAAATGACAGACGTTAGCCTAACTTTTTAAATGTTAATTGTTTTAGGGGAGTTTCTTATTAACGAACAGGCTCGTAAAACAAAATTTCTCCGTTTAAAGCAGTACGTACAATTATTGGATCCACAATTTATCAATAAATTGTCTCTACCCGTTCGAAAGTTTGATAACTAAAATTTAGAGACTTAAAATCTTTAAATTACAAAGTTTAAGATATTTAAAAATTGAAAATCGTTTTGTTTACGAGTATAAATCGTTTTCAATATTTGATGAATCACAAAACTTTGTTTTGATTTCAAGCTGGTGTATTCTTTTTTTTAACTGGCTTTTCATTCCTTGAAAACAATTAAAAGGCATTTAAGTAGTTTTATCACTAGATTTTTTTTTATTTTGTTTTTAGTGCTAAAAACTTTGATTATTAAATTTTTACTTTATTTAAATCTTTATAATTTACGTAAAACACCCTACAAATATTATCTTCTTATCTTTCTACGAGCACAAACAAATTTGTTTTTTGCTTTCTTTTTACAAAATAAAATTTAAATATCGTAAAATCATTTTATGACTTTATTTATTAAAATATCATGTAGATCGTGACAAAAAAGAAATAAAAATTAATACAAAAAATGGGTGCTTAAACTTTTAGTTCTTTAAGATTATATTGAAAAATTATTTTTGATTCTATAGTAACTAGTAATCCAACGATTTCATAAAAATTTCATTACCATTGATAAAAACAATTATAATTAAAATAAAATCAATAGCATTAAATGGTAGTTGAATATTTTTGATTGTCATTATCTCTAATAATGCTAATGGAATTTAATTGGTAATGGAAAAATTCTAAGTATGATTTTGTAATTATATTCTTAAAGGTAGAAATTATTTCTTTGCTGCATTTTCTAGACTGTATTCACCTTGTCTTGGGATTGAATGCCAATTATATTTTGATTCTTCTGTGGTACTTTATTTATTAATTTATTCAATATTTTGTTATTTTTTACTCTGTGGTTTTGAGTTGCTAATTTTTGCACGAACTTTTAGACTATTAGCTGCCCTAATTAGTAAACATGTGCCTTATTTCCATGCAGCCATTTACACCACAATATACAGCTTTGGCTATTTTCTTAGGAAAAATATTATAAGTTCGAATCTCGTTGGAGCCACAAAATTTTTTTTTCGAAACATTGAAAAACCTTAAGAATATTAATTATACTGCGTTAGAGCAAAAAAAAAAAATAAATAAAATAAACTTTTTAAGGCATTATTCTAAATTATTCGCGGGTGCTGATCAAAAAAAAAAAAAAAAAAAAGAATAGTTTTTTCCATTGACTAGATGATGCAATTATGTTTGCGTGATTTATACTTCTCTTTACAGCATCATCCAAGTTCAGGGGTCTGTTAAATTAAAAGAAATTATCTCACGTTTATAATACAAATAATTCTTAGTCCTTGAATTTATAATTTTGGCGCTTTACTGATAGGATTAATACTTTGAACATAATCTAATAGCAGATACTACACCTCAAACGCGATCTACACGAATCAGAAGCATCTAGAGATCAGGTAGTAAATTTTCAAAAATTTTATTTCTACTTAAAGTGCGTTGGATAGCGGAATACAAGAACAAATATATGTAACGATACAGAGAACAAAAAAGCTTGAGTTGTGTGCAGACCCCATCTAACCAAATGAATATTAATTGATTAATAATGTTCCACGTGTTCTTATTTTAAAAATTAGCTGGTAAAATAGATGATGTTTACAATGCATACAGTCTAAAATGAATAGATATGAAGAATGCTGATGATGGATATTCCGATATAGAAAATATTGTACATTTTTTTAAATAAACACACATTTGTAAATAAATATTTAATAAAATGTTTAATTAAATTAATTAACAAATTAAGAACTTAGAGTATACGTCTGATTAATAATGATGCAGTTGGTTATAATGTTAAAAGGGTTGGGCTAATAATTTAGAAAAGTTCAATATATTAAATAAGAGCTTTATTTATTTTTCGGATAATTTTTTTTCAACAGAATAATTCTGATTTTTAAATAAAATTTAATTTTTATATAAAATAAAATATATTTATTTTTTTTATTTTCATTAAATATATATATTTTTTTTAATTTTATATCAAAAGTACAATATTTAAAAAAATAAATATTTATCATTAATTAACTTTTGCCATGACAACATGCAAACATTCACATCAAACAATAAAAAATTATATAAAAAACAATAAGAAAATTTTTTGCTGGTTAAAATTGTAGAACAGGCTAATGCTGTAATAAATTGCTAATGCAAAATGGAAATGCAAAAAAACTGTATGTATACAAAATTAAATAAACACAAATCGTATAAATGTTATATTTAAACATCAATTTATATTACCAATTAAAATAGGAAAATGTTGTCAAAAAAATATATATATTTATAGAATTAAAAAAAATGTATAATAAAGTTTACAAAAGTTGCCCTTAAATTGTGTTAAAAAATAAAAATTTATATTTTAATTGCATTTGTTTCATTAGGTTTTTTTTCTTAACAAATTAAAATGCACAAAACACCCTTTTAATATATAAAATTTCTATAAGCGCCTAAAAGTAGGCTACATTATTTACATTTAACCCACAAAGAGTAAAAAAGCATTACACTAATCTATACAAGCCGAACATATACAATTATAAATTACTTAACTTTTTTTCCATTAACGTTTTGCTCGGCATAAATTTCTTCCACAAAAAATGTTCTGGTATTTTTTTTTATTTCATGTTGATAATGGTCACTAACTTTTAATTACTATTCCTGACCCAGCGGGTCTTTTATGGCTATGGGTGTGTGTATGTGTGTGTGTGTGTGTGTGTAATTGCGTACGTACTTACACATAATGTTTATGCTCTTTTGTTTTTATAATTTTTTCCTTTCGCCACTTAGGCTCTGAGAGGTGGTACTTGCATTGTAGTTATTATTGTGGTTTTTATAAAATATACTCATACTTTTACAGTTTGCCACTAACACATGTACACACACACACACATACACACACACACAATTAAACTCTCATTTATTTTATATGGTGTAACAACAAGCGAGTGTATTATACATTTTTGCTTTTTATTGCATTCTATATGCTCTGATTGTATATTACTTTGCTCATTTGCCATTTATTTTTTATTGTTGTTGTTGTTTTTTACCTACTTATACGGTTTATGTAATAGTTGTTGTATTTATGTATAAATTGGTTTAAGTTTGTGTGTTTGTATGTTTTTATATTGTAGAGTAGTTTACTCACCAGCCAACCAATCAGCTCAACGCATATTTTGTGGGTTGTTGTTATTGTGGGTCCATAATGTCTTGTTGTATTGTGTGGTGTAGCTTGTGGGCCGTTTCTTGTTGTTGTTTCTTTTTTCTTACTCATCTAAATGCGTTGATTTTTGTTCGTTTTATTATAACGCACATTGCTTTTTAGGGGATATTAGAAAGCTTTCACTGTCATTAAGTAAAATAGAATAAAATTGTAAAAATTTTAATAATTTTTTTTTTATTGAGGCTTAGGACCATATAAATAAAGTTTAAAAGAATTTCAATAATCATAACGCACTATTTTATTCATTCTTTAAGTTTGATTATGCTTTTTAAGGTTCCGTACTAAAAGGGCAAAAACGTTACCTATTTGTTTTCACTCAATGTTGGTCTATCTTTCACGATTCTCTATCATCGGAACCGTAATAGGTACAATTCAAGACCAGCGACCATCATTTGATCCATCCAATGACAATCGCTGATGACGGAAATATCCACCAATATGTAGAACCAAAATGAAAATGAAAAAAATAATGTAAGCATTTGTATACGTGTGATGTCTGCAGCAAACAGCGTTGCCAGTGACTGCTTTTTTTAAATGTAATGCAAAATTTTTTCTGAACTGAAAATTATACTAGAGTTCCTTATACGTAATAGGAAGGCCGGTTCTCATTGAGAGGATAAATGATAAAGCCAACTGAAGCTCGATATTGTTTCTAGTGGCCATCATTAAAAGGCCGTTGTAGAGTATTCGAAATGTGTAACCATGAGGTGTGTTGATTACTACAATAGCTGTTTAGAGAAATAGGAGAAAAAAAGCACAAGCTTATTTAGCCAGCCAGACCTCCTTGACTGTCTCACGCATGTACCATTCACTGACTTGTTGAGAAAAGGTGTCTTCAAAAGATAACATTTTTTGGGCTATTATAATTTTCTTAATCGATTCTGATTGCATGCACTTAATGGAGGATGCCATACTATACAAAGCTCAACTTATATTGCATTCAGTTAAAAGAAAAAAAATGAAAGCTTCGAAATAGAAGGCACTTGTATTTGTATGCATTTTGTTACAAAAATTCAATATTTAAGAATTTTTCTAATCAAAACTGTAATACGCTACTTGTAATTAAAATTAGAAACTTATATCCGCTTAATATATAGTGTTCAATATCATAGGAGCTCTATCCAATGAAAAATTATGACTAAAAAGATTTTAGAAACAGTATCACCATAAAATATTAATTTAAAACGGAATGTGTAAAACTTATTTACTTGCAACTAGAATATGATTAAAAATAATCATATAACGTTAGTTTGAAAATACTATCCCAATTGTAGAGAAATGAAAAAGAAAAACTATTGAATCCCTTGTGTTTAGAAGGTATCCAAGATATTAATCTTAAAAAACACAACAAAAGTTCAAGCCAGAGCTCTAAGTAGACTTGATATCATATTGAGTATTATATAAAATTTGATCGTATTCTGCATAGAGGCTTTAAAAGCGCTAATATTTTGTTGCCCTTTTACATTTTATGAATTGGTGCACTTTATTCTAGCTCCTATATATAAAAAGTTGATTTTGAATTTTGTTTTTTGGATTTGCTTGAAAGGTGATGCTGTTCCCGTTTAAAAAAAATAGTTTATAATCTTGAATTAAAGGGTATCCCCTTACAACAAACATGTTTCTACGTGTATTATGAACCGTAAATTAAAATGTTACTTATCTTATGGCTCCCTATGGCAAAAAATAATACAAAAATAAATTAAAAATTAAAGGTTGTCCGTATAGGCGACGTAAATTGACCTATATGTGTCTATCTCTTGAACCGTTCTATATAATCGCTTGAAAATTGGACCAAATTTCGATTGCTATGACCGTTATAGTAAAAAGTATTAATATTCAAAATAATAAATTAAAGCGTGCCCCAATAGTTGATTTAATTTGCTGTATATGGGCATCATTTAGAACAGTTAAAGACAGACGCTGGAAATTTAAAAGGAACCTATATTGTTAGCTCTGCTATAACAACAATTGTAAAATAAGGATTTGGAAACTAAAGGGTGTTCCAATAGTTAATGTAATTTTGTGTATGTGACCAAACTTTTAAACCGTTATAGACAGAGATCTGAGACTTAAAAGGGACCTGTATTGCTAAATCCGCTATATCAACGAGTTTATAATTTGAATTTTGAAATTAAAGGGTGTCCCATAACTGATGAAGATTTACTTTTATGAGCCTATCATTTGAACCGTTTTAGGCAAACGCTTGCAATTTGGACAGAATATCGATTGCTATGGCCGTTATACTAACAATTATTAATATTAAGAATTACAAATAAAAGGGTGCGCCAATAGTTCATTTAATTTGATGTTTATTGCCATACTTTTTAACAGTTATAGACAGACGCTTGGAATTTACAACGAACCTGTATTGGTAAGTCCGCTATAACAACAAATATAAAATATGGATTTAGAAGGTAAAGGGTGTTCGAATAGTTGATGTAATTTCAAGTGTGTTGCCAAACTTTTGAATCGTTATAGACAGACAGCTGAATCTTACTAGGGGCCTGTATTGCTAAGTCCGATATAACAACTAGTTTATAATTTGAATTTAGAAATTAAAGAGTGTTCCCATAATTAATGTAATTCGACTTATATGGCTTATTGAACCGTTATATACAAACACTTGAAAATTAGACAGAATGTCCACAACTTTCTATGGTATAATAAGAAATATAAATATTTTAAACATAAATATATTTTTCAAATTAAAGGGTGTTTTACCAGTTGATGTAATTTAATGTATGTGGCTTTTAAACTGTTATGGACAGATGGGGGCATATTACGGCATTCGATATCGATCGAAATTTACATTTTAATTCTATTTCGATCGATATCAAGTGCCGTAATTTGCCCTCTGATCGCTAAGTTTACTACAAAAGCAGATATAAAATTTGAATTTGAAAATTAAAGGGTGCTTCACTAGTTGATAAAATCTGTTTTGAAGTCGGTTTTTTTTTGCAAGAATTATTAATCAAAATATGTACGCAAATAATAAAATTCAAGGGTAAGTCCATCAATCAAATTTTTAATTTTAAAAATTTTTTAATAAAAGATTTATAAACATTTGCCTATTTGAGGTTTATTGAACTGTTTTAAGTTTTTATGAATATGGATTTAAGTATTTAATTTTACATACTCAAGGACAGTAGGCCAAACAACTAATCTTATTACAAAATTTTACACAAATATAATCATCATCAAATTTAGTATATATTTTTTTTTAAAGATTTTTCAATTAATTCTAAAAATATGTAAATGTAGACTTTAGACCTTTTACTTACAAGCTAGAATTTATTATATACATTTTCATATAAAACTTATCTCTGTTCTTTTGGCAACCATAATTGAAACATTTGGCAAAAACTAATGAAAGAAAAAAAAATGTAAATCATACGATGAAAAAAGTGCAATTAAAAGTTGTTTTAAATTAAAAACTAAACACATACAAATGCAGTCTTAGTACTCATAATCTCACACACATCCATGCAGTGTACATATATGTACGAATGAATTAATAAAATAGTGAAAAAATAACGTTTTAGAAAATAAGAAAAAATACACATGAACTCAGGCTGAATAATGAAAAAAAATTTTTTCCCATAACGAAACGAAACGAATAATGAAAAAATAACAAATTAAAAATATATACAAAACAAACTGTTTTTTGTTGTTGTTAGGCAAGGCGTAGAACGTTCTATAACTAGATGCATAGAAAAGTAGACGCACACATAAATATAATAAACTGTGTTTATGAGCATGTGTGAGTGTGTGGCTGGCAGGACTTTGAAGTATTTATTTGTGTGTTTGATGTTCTACATAAGTGGAAAAAAATAGGCGGCCTCTTCTAAATACCACGCAGCCTCTCAAATATGAGGAGCAGCAAAAAAATCTACTACTACAACAACAACAAGCCAGGGTACATAGGAAATAAAAAACACAGAGTTAAAACGAATTGTTATTAACATAAATACGCAAAAAATGTACAAAAATGAAAGGTGAAATAGGAAAAGTTAGAAAATAAAAAAATGGTAAAAATAGAATTTATGTTTAGTTACGGTAAATACGATTAGTTAGTTCATGTCTATGTATTGTAGTTAATATTGTTATTTTGAATTTTGTTTTTATTCAATTTTAGAGAGAGAAAAAGAGATGGACTTATATGAAGTAAATGAAAAGAGTTGAGTTAAAAAGCTCATTATATTATGTAAAACAAATTTACTTCTTTTTTATTTTGTATAAGTGTGTCCACATTAGTCAACAGTGTGTCAATTAAAGCGTTTTATATGGTAAAATAAATTGAAATGAAAACAATATTTTATTTGTAAATAAAAAAGAATTTACCAGTTCTATTATTTTTTTTAGCCCAAATAAGCTAGTTTTATTTTCCAGAGTTACGTAGCACTTACGTGCGTAGCGTTAGTCATGCATAATCAAAGTGTAATAAGTCGTGTAAAACAGAATGTGAGAAATTTTCACTTATGTTACAGAAATGAAGCGCTGTTTGAAAATACAAGCACATCGTTTACGTTTATGATTAAGTGATACTTAATTTTTTTTCAAATTTGCGCATTCGTAAGTATTTCTTTCTTTTTTAATCATATGATCCTTTATGATCGACACTTAAAGAATGACTTAAGTTTTTGGGTTTTAGCAGAATTTGAGCGTATTTTTTTTGAAATCTTTAAGTATTTTTCAAGTTTCGTGTTTCAGTTTGAAGCTGAAGTGTAATTGATCAATCATTACGTAAATTATGTGAGAGTTACCGACGTTAGTATTATGTATTATATTCTGCTAATGTCCCATAACTCTTTCAAATGAAAATGCAATTTATTTGTTGGTTTGGAAAAACTGGTATCTATACCTATTTCGCCAGATGCTTAAGCCACGTTAGTAATTTGTCATTTGGTGAGTATTTCCCCGAATTTAGTTGTAATATTAATACATTAGGATTTTTCTGATCAAAACTTCCCTAATGGGTAGCACTAAGACTAGAGGCTATTCTAACATAAGAAAGTAAGAGTGTTCAATTTGGCTATGCCGAGTCTTATAAACCCTTCACCATATATGTAAATCTAGTTTACTGAAGTAACTCCAAGCAAAAAACCAATATTGGGGTCATAGAGAATAAAAAAATGAAGTACTACACATAATTTTACATAAAAACGTCATCGGCTCTTAATGGGTTAAGTATTTTTAAAAAAATTTTAGTATTTCCTTAAACATCGTATCAGAAGCTTTTAAATGATGCACATATTGATATCTTAAAAAAATATGGTGCACAATCGTACTTTTCTATGAAAACTTAAGATGCCCATAACTCGAAAAAAATATGGGCCAGCCCTAATTTTTTTATTTGGTGTTTTTTTTAGTTTTTAATTCTTTTGTTTCAAATTATATAAAAAAAAATAGAGGCAGTCTGCCTTGAAGGACTTGGACGGATCTTGAATATTTTCAATAGCAGAATTTTCGAAACTATGTCTGATCGATTGGCGTCTTGAAATTTTCTCTAGCAAAGTTGATTTCAACCCGAACACGGATGTACATCGCTCAATCGACTTCACTATGCATAAGAACTCAGAATGTATACACTTTTTGGGGCCGGAAATTGATATTGTTAAAATTACAAACGGTATGGAAAACTTAAATATACCTTTTTTTCATTTTTATAGTGAAAGATATAAAAAGAAAATTATATTATTTAATATCTGCATTCCCTGACAAATTCTTGACTGACGATCTTTGGAGGCTCCTTGTTACTCTTTTAACACAGGTTGTGCGGTCTTCTAAACACAAATGTATATAATTACAAAAACTTTGATTCCGTTTATATTGTACCGAAAATTACGCTAAATTTAGATATTAGTCCAAATTACCTGGAGTAAACTAAAGCATTTATATGAGTAGAAGGCATTACTGGTGGATGGTTTTTAACTTTATTTTGCCTTCCTCTCTCGGATGGTCTAGACACAAAAATATCTTCTTAAGTTATACGTTATTTTTATACTGATAAATTCTTTTATGTCCACAACATAAACTATCGGTCAGTTTAAACATCCGCGAGAAAAAATTTAGTCGCATTATGCTTGAACAACGTCAGAAAATATTAAAAATTTATTTAAGTTTATAATTCTGATCGGGATTTTATCACGATTTACTTAAAGTTTTATTAATAAGAAATTTATTTTCAGGTTGAGTTGTGTGTTGCTTAGATTGTGTGTTTTTTGTTTTTTATTCTGGCTGCATGAAGTTCCCACCGCTGCACAGTGGCCAATTTGGCTTCGCTAGCGGTATTAAATTCAAATTTTAAAAACCGTTTATTTTTTTTTAACAATCGATAACAAATACATTCACTAGATTTGTATCGATTTTTAAAAGCTCAGCTTACAGCTGATGAATACCTATAAGCTGTCAAAGTCAGCATATGTTTCTGCAAGTGTTGTGCAAAATATTTCCGCCTTTTTGATCATCGTTTAGCTATTCGTGTTAAACTTGCAAATTTTATTATTTTCATTAAAAGTTTTGTTATATACTAACGCCAAGATATATATTATATAAAAAAACTGTGGTTGTGATCTATGTATACTTGTGTTATTTATAAAACGTAATCGTGTTTAAGTGTATTAGCAACTCGCCCATTGTAACGTACACCTGTCTTTTGTGGAGTAGAACTTACAAAATTCACCTGCATTCAGTGTAATTGTAAATGTTCCTATATGTGTAAACCATTGTGTGTCCAAAATGTCCAAAATTTACTGCGAGTACCTGCGAGCCTTCAATTTATTGTACTTTTTAGGCAAAATGTCAGTGACAAAAAAGAAGCGATCCACCCCACATATAGGCAAAAATTTAACGACTGCGAAGGAAACATGAGAGACCAATATTTATTTTCAATTTGTATTGTACCACTGCAGGTGCAGAACGGACCGACAGTTTTATGTTGCAACGCAACACCAAAAAATATGAATTACTTAAATTTGGTGAAGAGCTTTCTAATTAAAGTGAACCTCTTTCAACATGGGCTATCCTTTAATATCTTCATTGTCCAATGGCTTATCAATTTCCTATTCCAGAAATATTAGTTTCGATAAGGAAGTTAAAAGCTTGCTTATAATGCATCATTTTGAAGATGATTTCTCTGAATCTGATACTGAAGAATCTGATTAATATATCTTTTATAATATGGTTTCTCTTTGAGTTGACAGTTTTTTTTTTTTAATTTTATATATGAATATATGGTGGAAAATGTTTATTGAATTAAAAACAAAATAAAAAATTAAAAATAAAAAATTAAAAAAAAAATTTATTTTTTTTCCAAAAATTGTTTCATTTTTTTCTGAATTGAGAAAAAAAATTTTGAAGATATCTTCTTTACTTTGGAAGCTATGAATAAAATGCCGCTAGCTAAGCCAAAATGGCCACTGTGCGCTGTGCTGTACTCAAACTTGTGCAAAAAAGTTCGTGTGACTGGCGTACTAGTGGCCTCTGTCGTCGTTTACATAGTTCTTAGTTTGTTTCTTACAGAAACTAAGATTGAACAATGAGTTTTAACATAATTTGGTTTGAATCGGGGATCGAAAAAATCGCACTTCATTGCCGAGAAGCTAATGCATCTAAAGAGAGTGCTGAATCTATAGGCCATTGTTTTTTTTTAACGTTTCTGGATACAGCATCTCGGTCAACAGAGAACGCTATAAAAATGCGACTACGGAATTTTTATTGTCTGAAATGGAAGTAATGATCTTAAAGAAACTCTGTTTTTTATAGAAGGGCGTATCATAGCACATCAAAGAATCGATCTTCTGATACGGCATTTACACTATGCAATTTTTCATGAAACTAGCATGAAATTTTTGTTTGTTTGTAAAGCAGTAGGAGTAAGCAATATGGTATTGCTGGGTTTTGTAGGGATGTTATTGTTGCTAATGTCTACTTTTAGATAATGCATAACGCTGTAACTTAAATAGAAAAATGAGAAAAAAATGCCTAAAAAAATTGCATAGAGTAAATCTGAACTTAGACTTTTTTTGTCGGGTGAATCTAAGGACCAATGCTATATAATGGTTACAGAAATGAACTAGTATCGTCTGAACTAGTCGATAGAACCAGAAACTCTCATCAAATTCTTGAAAAACTGAAGTAACGAAATAAGCTATTGCAAAGCTAGCTGCTTCAGTCAACAAATCATGGAATTAGTTCAATTGAACGGTCACTAACAGATATCATCTTCTCAGCTTTTAAAAATAAAATCGTAACAAAATGCGGCCTAAAGTGGTTTTATTTTTATCGAAGCACAGTTAAATTTCACAAGCGGGTGCCTCTTTTTCAACAACTTTTAAGGATGTTTAGCTATCAGTTTCTTTTGCTTACTGATAAACAGCTGCTTCGAAGCCGGACTTTGCTTGAAAAGCGATCTTAACACTAGCAAAGACACAGTGTATATTAAGGGGCTACTGAAGTTGCCGTGCCAGCAGTCAATACTTCATCTAATACACGCTTATTTTCAGCTGAGCTGAGCAGCACTTTTGAAGAAATCAAAAATTTATTTGACTATGAAACCGCAAGTTATCAAAGCGATGGGCCAGCGATGGACAATATTTTTGTTTTTTTAAACAAATCTATACTGTTCAACAGAAAACGTTTTGAGTTTATATTGCCATACCTTGATTAAACCTTAAGTCAGAATACTAATTTTAGCGTTTATTATCTGAATATTTTAATGTTGTTTGTAGGGATTACCAACTCTGATAATAATTTACAAGTTTCAGGTATATAATGTACGAGTATTTTCAGAAAACCTCTCTTTCTCCAGCTTTTTCTAGTTGCTGTTTATTTTTCTCATAATTCTATTTGCTGTCTTTTTTTTAATATATTTTTTGTGCGTTAATAAGATGCCGGAACGTTTGTAGGAAATGTAGCAGCTAACAATACAACACACTTGAGCTAAAACCACCGTTAAATATTTTATCATGCCATAAAATGCTGTCATGCAATTGGTATGAGTTCCTTACAATATATATTTTTCTTGTTTGTATTTTATTTTTTCTAAACTGAAACTACTTCTACTACATGTCGCTTATATAGTTGCTGTCTTATGTGTATAGTGATGACTTGTTTGTTTGTTTTTTGTTGTCCAACTAAAAGGTGGGTTGTAAAAGTTAGTTGTTATTCTTGTACATACACCAAACCTGCCTTTTACCAACCAATCAGAAAAATTGTTTACGAAAGTTAAAACAAAAAGAAAACTGTAGAGAAAAAAAAAGCACACAGAAAAATAAAGAAAAACAAGAAGCAAAGAAATACTAGTAGCCACTTGTATATAAACTGCTCTGTTGCTTTTGGTTTGCTGCAATCGTTTTGTGGGGTCTGTAGCAGCACACCGGCACTAAAGGGAACTCATTCACTCAAAGCAGCTCTTTAATTTTCTTTATTCACATTTTTATTTACATTTTTTTTCGTTATTTCTCATCTCGTTGTTGTCGTTTTTATCTTGTCTTGTTCTTGTTGTTACACAAAAGCTTTGCGAAAAAATCCACGTGCTTTTTACCGTTTGTTTTTTCTGTTAACTAAGTATCTGCTACTGCTCTGCGACAGCATTAAATTTGTTTGTGGTAAAAAGAGTAATAAGAGAATAAAAATTTGTTTTTATTATTAAACAATTTTGTGTAAAAGAGTTGCTGCCTTAAAGAGATTCAGTTTTTTAACTCTTGTTATTACAAATTTTTGTGTTTTTTATTCTGGCTGCTTTAAGTTGTTCTTATTTTGGAGCACAATTTGCTGGGGCAGAGCAGCAATGTTGTTAACAGAAAAGCTTTACGAGGTTTTTGGTTTAAAATTTAGGCGCATAAAAACTAAAATTCATTTAGTAACAGTTTAGTATGTTTTAACCATGATGGCATAGAGGAGCATCACTACATGCCAAACGGATTTAAATAATACTTGTTAAATAACATGCCTTGTTTTGATAATTTAAAATTTTTTTTAAATGACTCTTTTTAGGAAATGTTCTAGAAGCTTTTTTAGTTTAGCATTTTAAATCGGTAGTTTTTGTAATTTTATTTACATTTTTTTGAAAATAGCTTTTTTTAATTAATTTTTTTTTAATTTATTGACTAGTTTTACTTTTGTCGACTTTGGCGATTTTTGGCCATAAAAGACTTTCTGAAGGTTGTTTTTGTAATTTTTGCAGTTATTATATGCTGCATAAATACTACTGTTGCTTAATTTTATATGTGAGATTTCGTAACTATTTTTAACGCCGTTTTAAAATTACTAAACCACTGTAGAAAGATAGGGGTCAATAATTTATTAAAAACTCTTCTTGTTTGTTATTTTTTTTTATCTAAAAGGGAAAAGAAATTTAAAAAAAATTTATTTTTTACGTAATTTTGTGAATTTTTCCTTATGCTTTAAAATTCCTCTATAAGCTTTTTTTTTGTTTCGTGTTGTATTACAAAAATTTTAAATTATATATTTATTTATACATGTATAAATCAATTAAAAAATAACTTTTTAAATTCTTTTTATAAAAACAACTTTATAAGCGGGAAAATTTAAATATTGCCTGCTTTCCTTAATAAGTTTCTAATTTCTTTATTTTCCTTGAGTATTCATCGCCTGAAAAATCAATATTAAAACAGTTCTTGCCACACAAACTTAACTTGTCTTGTCTGCTAAAGTTTAAACATTATTAAAAGTTAATAACATTTAATTATGACATTTTCGATACAAAAAATTTACTTACTAATAGCTATTTGCTTAATGTCTAAACAAAAAGCACGCAATGTAGTGTGGCACTGCTAGACAATATCACAACAACACTACTGCTACAAATAGACAAAAAAAATATTGCTTGGCTTATGAGTTTTATAAATAGCAAAAAAAAAAGAAAATTAAATCGAATTAAGCTAAATAATACATGAAATTAATGAAGTAATTGCCTGTAAAATAAAATAAAAGAAAACAATAAAAAAACAGCAATAACTAGAAGGACGAGAAAATAATTTAATTATAAAATAAAAATGGGCACATTAATGGCATTTTGTTTAGGTTTTAAGGTCTATTAAAGGGCAAAGAAAAATTAAAGGTAAATAAATAAAAAGCTTATAAAATGCTAGTGGAAATAAAAAAATACACAGTTTTTATTAAAATGAAATACTTTCTGTTGTTGGCGTAAGCCTTTTTTCTTTTTATTTGTATTTACAGAGGACATTACAATTAAGATATAATTTTTTGTATTCCAATAATTCTTCTTAAGTTGGGCACGAAAGTATTAAGCATTTAAACACGTTTAGCTAAAAATAAAGGACTATGCTGCTAGAAAATAGACAAAAAAAGAAGAGATCAAGAGTTTTATGAAATGGACTTACAAGGAAAGGCTGGGTTCCAAGGAGAGTTTTAAAAAATGTTTTAATATCGTTCTTTAATATGTTTTTATAGGTGTTGGTATATTAAATAATATTATTTATTTTAGAATTTATAATTCTTTCTTATTATTTGTTTAGGTCTCTTTAACTGTTTTTCTTGCTAAAAAAAGGGTTTTTAACAGAATTTTTAAAAAGATTTTGGGGCAAAATAATTGAAAAATATAAATACGTGATTTTAAGCAAAATTAAGTTATTAAATCTATAAAGACTAAAAAATATTCTTAGGATTTTTTTTGTAGATTTTTTAAACTTCCATATGCCCACGATTTTAATTTATATTTTTATTTTTGAAGACATTTTAAATTTCAATTTATTTGGTGATTGGTCGAACCGCTCTTTACTGAAATTTAATAAAATATTGCATAGAAAAATGAATGCAAATAATTGGAATAATATTTTTTATACGAGTACAATACCCAGAGTCTACCGGAAAGCTTTTAAAAATAATCGAAAATCATTTCTCATAATTTTTAAGTAATAAACATTTTAAACATTTGTCATTTAAAAATTCAATTTTTAAGCAGAATTTGTAATTTTTTGCTCAAAAATTTAATTTTTTTAATTTGTAAGTAATTGAATTAATATAATACCCGGTTAAGGTTTGGACAAAGGGTTTCTAGGTTTACTGGACAGGCCACTTAACTATTTAATCTATCTGGCTTCACAAAAATTGTTTTAATTTTAAGTCAATAAAACAAAATTTGAGCTGCAGTGTTGTCATTTATTCCCTTTTCAAACATTTTATTCTTCGAAGCAACTCAACAAAAATTGATTTTCTTTATATTTAAGGCTCTGTTGGGTTATGAACTCATGACTTGTGATGTTCTAATTGAAAAAAGTAGTTCTACATGTGTTGAGTTAATTTGTTTTATTTTCCTCGCACACACCACATATTGCTAGTGGTGTAATTAACAACTACGCTAAAAATTTTAATTGTTTTTAGAAGCGTACACTTCCATTAAAATCAGAAATTTAATGATACCTTAAGATTCGGTAGTGAAATAACTTGGTATACATTCTGAAGCAGCGCACAGTGGGATAAGAACCAATATTTTGGGAACACGTGGGCTGTTTTGAAACTGATTGTTTTCTCTTGCAGGAGCAGCTAACTGTAGGCACAAAAAAGTGCAATTCAGACAAGAAGATCTTTATAGGAATGATAAATTTTTTTAATAAAATAAAAAAGCTCTTCAAAATAAATAAAAAATAAATAAATTATCATGTATAGTTGCTAAATTAAAAATACTTTTTTTATATTTATTTCAAAATGACCACGATGTCTGAAGAAAAACTTTTTTCTTTTGTGTTAAAAATAAGCAGTTATGTACATTTGGTTTGACTTTGATAGCAAGTTTATATCAGAGAAAAAAAATATAATGAAAATAATATATTAAAAATTTTTTAAAGTAAAAAAAAAACAGAAATTTTAATTTGAAAATTTTTCTCTTTTCTAAAAAAAACATTAGAGTAGAAATACAAACTTACGGTTGCGGCGACGGATTCCGCATGTCAGAGAAAAAACAAATATAATTAGTTGCGGCGACGGATGCGGATTTTATTGTCATTTGTATTATTTGTTTACTGATTTTTTTATTCTTTTTTATTGAAATATATTAAAAAAATTATTTTTTGATGTAAATAAGCAATAAATTGAAAAACTTCAAAATTATTGTTGATTTTCAATGACTTTTTACATTTTCTTTCTCTTCTTTTTTCGTAGTCATTCACAAAAAATATTAACAAATAGTATTTTTTGTTAGAAAAACAATATAACTATGGCAACATGCTGAGAGAGAATAAATTTAAAATTGAGAGCTTGAAAGAAAACGCACTCAAATTAAAATAGATTCTAATTTCATGCGGATTTGTTGAACGTTTTTTGTTGTCAAAACTTCATATAAAAAAACAACCGCATCCGCAGCCGTGAGGTTGTATTTCTACTCTTATTCAGAATTTTTTTGTTTAACGATAACAGTACGTTATGATGACGGAAACTAAAGACGGGTAAATTTTCGTTATTTTTCAATCCCTCTTAAGCTCATTGAATGTCCTTTCCTTAGAATTATTTATTATATCCTTCACCACAAAAAGTAGAAAAAACGTATATCTAAGTTTGTCATTACGTGTGTAATTTTTACAATATCCATTTCCGACCACATAATGTATATATATTTTGATTTCTTATGCATAGCGAAGACGATTGAACAATGTCCGTTTGTCCGTCCGTGTTAGTGTTTAGGCAAACTTGATTTCACACAAAAAAAATAAATAAATAAATATTTCAATCGATCAGATATAGTGTCGAAAGAGGTGTAGTTGGAAATCAGCATGACCGGTCCATGTATTTTGAGGCAGCAGGCAAAACACCACGTCTACCTCTAATTTTTTCATGTCATTTTGAACAGTAAAGTAACTCCATTCAAAATAATAAATATATGGGGCAAAAGATTTAAAAAAATAAGAAAAAAACCCCTGTGAAAAAATTGGCGCTCGCCCATATTTCCGAGTTACGGGGCTCTGAAATTTTAAAATTATTTTAAATATCAAGATGGGTATCATTTTAAAGCCTTTAAAGAAAGTTTTAAGGAAAAACTAAAATTTAAAAAAAAAATGCTTAATTCATTAAGAGCCGATGAAATTTTTAAGTAAAATTTTATATATGTTGTACCAAATTTTTTTTATTTTTTAATTCTCTGTTACCCCAGCATTTTTTGATTGGAGTTTCTTCACTATACTAGATTTACATAGATGGTAAAGGGCATATACGATTCGGCATAGCCGAAGATAGCACTCTTACTTGTTTTTTTTTTTTTTGGGTTTGAGGTCAATCCTTTATAAATATTTAAATAAACCTCTTTTGTTGTTTTACTAAATAGTACGAGGGCTGCTATATATATTTCTCGCCTGGCAACACTAAGTGCTGCCAAGTGCAATCTGACATTTCAATTGGAAAGTTTGTAATTTTTAAGCATAATCGTACTCAAAACGTTTTAACGTACGACCATTATTTGTGTTGTTTACAGTGACTTGAAAAAATTAATATAGAAAAAAATGGAATTAACTGGTGAACATTTTCGTGCCATCATTTTTCACAACTTTCAAAGTGGATTATCACGACAAGAGTGCATTGATGAACTTAAATCTTTGTATGGCGATGAAGCACCATCCTATAGCACTGTGAAAAATTGGTATTGAATTTAATCGTGGCCGAAGCTCGCTCAAAGACGAATTCCGTGAAGGTCGTATAAAAACGGCTGTTGGGCCAGAGAACATTGCTGCCGTGCGTGAACTCATAATGCAAGATCGACATGCGACATACCGAGAGATAGAGACATCCTTGGACATTTCTTCCACCAGCATACATTCGATACTGCATGAACACCTGGCCGTAAAAAAGGTTTGTTCTCGTTGGATCCCGCACAATTTGAAAGTCGCTCAGAAAAAGGCTTGTGTAGATTGGTGCAAAGAAATGTTGCAAAAATACGATTGCGCTGCTTCAAAAGACGTTTATAAGATCGTCACAGGTGACGAATCATGGATCGAAGCAAATGGTCGCCTGTTTCTTCGGCAAAACTGGTCATGTGGCGACTGTTCCGCTTAAGCAATGTAGGACGGTCACTTCTGAGTGGTACAATACAATTTGTTTGCCTGAAGTCATCGGAGAAATTCGAAAAACCAACAAGAGAAGACGAATCATTGTTCACTATGACAATGCGAGCTCTCACACATCGGCTCAAACCAGAGCGTTTTTGACCGGCCAAAACGTCGAATTAATAGGTCATCCGCCGTACAGCCCTGACTTGGCACCTAATGACTTCTTCTTGTTTCCGCACATCAAGAAAAAAATGCGTGGTCAACGATTTTCGTCGCCAGAAGAAGCTGTTGAAGTGTTTAAAAACCATGTTTTAGAGGTGTCTCAATCGGAGTGGAAAAAGTGCTTCGACAACTGATTTGAGCGCATGCAAAAGTGTATAAATCATGCTGGAGAATACTTTGAAAAACAATAAAACCATTTTTGATTATAAATATTCGCATTTTCACTATTAGGCCAGAAATATATAGAGCAGCCCTCGTATTTATTATTTCGTTTGATTTCGAGCCCAGATAAAAATTAATGATTTTTTTAAATTAAAGATCGAACTAAACGATCAATAATTTTTAATATTAATTTTAAAATGGATTAAAACTTAAAAAATTGTAAAGCTGTAATAAAGCGAATTTTCGAATATACTCTGTTTAACTTTCAAAAACTATTAACTATTTATTTTTCTCAAAAAAAAAAAAAAAAAAAAAAAAAAAACAAATAAATAAAAAATGTATAAAATTATTGCCTTTAAAAATATTTTGGTATTTGAAAGAAATTATCTTGACACCATAAAGTGAATACATATGTATATATATATTGTAAGGATATCCTTTATTAATAAATAATTGCAAATAACAACAATTATTTATCTGTAAATTCATTACAAACTCATTGGACTAATGAACTCTTTATAATAATTTTTAACTCATTATAGATTATTAAAAAACCACAGCATTTCATTATCATACAGCAACTGAGGCAACCTTATCAACAAAATAATAATTTACAAATTATCAATAAACATCCGGTCCGATGGCCAACAACCGAATACATTTGGTCAATTTGGTTTTTCATAATTTTTTTTTTTCTTGTTAACGAATTTTTAATTGTATTAATATCAGTAGTAAGTAATATAATTGTTGTAATAATTGTAATAAGCACAAAATCATATAAATGTATATATATGTATGTATGTGTGTATATACACAGGTATGTGATGGTGGCCAATTGTGGCATACGCTGCTATCAATGGTCTGGCATCAACACAAAACCAAAATAAAAATATGGTTGACAGTTCACATATGTGAGTGGTTGTGTGCGTTTGTGTGCGTTTGTGTGCGTTTATGTGTGTGTAATTCAAATTTCAATTTATGAAATTTTAATTGAAAATTATAAACAAAATGAGTTTATAAATTTTAATTGAGTTCTATTTAATATTTATTTTGCACAACATTGACACTGTGTTCGTATGGTTGTGTGCCTGTGTAAATATTTATAAATTTTAACACCTTTTAATCGTAGTTTGTTGCATAAGTACTATGACAGCAAGCATAATGTGTGAAAATTTATCAATCCATACGAATTAAAGGTTTTAACATCTCATTTTGTGTTCATAATTGCGTGCATTTAATGCCACAAATACCACAAAGTACAGTGAACTAAAGTTTGCATTTAAATTGTGTTATTAATGTAAAACTGAAATATTTCAATATTATTTTGTTAAAAGATATGTTATTTAACTACATTTGAGAGCTGTGAGCAACTGTTCTTAGTTGACTTAACCAAAATTTCATTATTTCATTTACAGATAAAACACTCTGTATTTGTCCCATTAATAATTTAATTTGAAATAGTGTTAGCTATTTGTTGGTTACAGTTTTGTGGTTTCCCTGTTGCTATGCAATGTGTAAAACACATTAATTATTTAATTAATATTATAAAGATGGTTTTTTTTAATAATAAATTTAGCAAATAGTTTTTAGTAGAAATAATTTTCAATAAAAATCTAAGCGTAATTTATTTAAGGCCAATACAGGGTTCGTTTCGCTCTAGACAGCAGCATTTATTACATTTTTTAATTGCTGCCATAGTCAGCCTGGCTCGCATATATTTAGAATTTGTGGAGAGGCCAGTGAAAGTAAAGGAAAATTTCCCTATTTTCAATGTTACCAGATTTGTGGATTTATCTGCAAATTGCTTTTGAATTAATTTTTGATACAAGAAATTCCTATCTGCGCACATAGGGATATTTTGCCAATCACGCCGGACACTGAAAATATCACGGAGCTGCAAAAATATACAGGCAGTTATTATTGAAACTAGTTGTAATATTCGAAATCTGATTAGAGACATCACATCGCATTTTAACAGTTATATACAATGAATGTTATAGCATCCACGATGATATCGATAATATATTTCAACCAGAATAATTGAATAAAAAATAGGTTTTAAATTTGAATGCTATAGCATTCACGTCATTTTGCATCAGTATGAAAGTGAATGCTATGGCATTCACGTCCGCGAACATGTTAAATTCAGGAAAGTTGGATAAAATTCATACGTTTTTATTAACTTTATACGATATTGAGAAGTTTGCAATATATTTTCTTGTGGCTAAACGAATAAAGATTTTATATTGATTTTCATGTGAAAGGCTATATTTGCCGCTGCTTAGATTAATTTTTAGAAAAATTTTGTTTTAATTTTTTATGATAAAAAATTTCTTTTGTTGTTAATTTTTTTTGTCAAAAAAAAAGTGAAAAGGTTCTTGAGATTGGTCTCCACCGCGGTAGTAAAAATGTTATATATCACTATAAATTCGCCTACGCCACTGTTTACTAGTATTACCTTTCTTTCATGCCTACACCTGTACTTATCGCTGAAGAGGATTCAGATTCGGAGTTGAAGAAGCAGACAAGGAAGAACCATGGCACTCATTATCATCTTAGTGTAAAGGAGAAGTTCTTTCAAATAAATTAATTGTAACAATTTTAAATAAGTTATATTATGAATAAATTAATTATTTTCAGATAATTAAAATACTATAAAGTAACAAATTACAAAAATATCGTTTTAAGAATACTCCTGGGAGGTGGGGATTGGTAAGGCATTCGAAATATTAATAAAGAATATTTTGCTAAAAATAAAATTTTTTTTCACAGGGACGTTTTGGGGCTGGGATTGTAGAAATACCTCCCCCTGCCCATGTAAATTTAATTCTATGGTTTTAAGGCTTATGTTATCCATATCATTTCATAATTACACTCTTTTTTTCAAATAATATTTTATTTCATTGCCCACAAAAAGGGGCGGGGCAAAAATGGCATTAAAAGTTGCAATTGCTAAAACTTGCATTTTTCAGAGGTAGGATTAGTTCTTCTGAGGGCAAATTTTTTCTACCTAGCTCGATTTTTATTGTGTTCTAGCTTTTGCACCCAACGACCACAGCAGATTTTTCTGCCGAGTTTGATAAATCTCGGTAAATTTTTATAGCCAATATAAACTAAAAAAAAGTAATGGCCGGCTAGATTTGCAAAATACTCCTATGTGCCACGATTTGTTCAATTTAAATCGTTAAATTTTTATAAAAGTTGATGAAAAGATTTTTTGGCTAAATAAATCTGAATAAAAAAAATCTTTAAAAAAATTAAATGTTCTAAATTAAATAAATTGAACTGTTATTTTTAGTTATGCTTAAATTCATTTCAATATAAAAAATAACTACTGTGAAGGAAGATACTGATGAAGAGTAAAGGGACATCAAAAGTACATTGAATTCAACAAGCATCTGACTTCGTTTTGCAATTAGTCAAATATATATTGTTACGTTTTTTCTTTTTTTTTTGACAAACATACGGATTCTTTTGATTGCGAATACCACTGTGGCTCACTATAAATTCTGTATTCTTATTTTATGGCTTTCTCTAGCTATACTTCTTGATGCTACCAGTCTTGTGAATTCCATGGTCTTCTACTTACTAAACATGCGCTATTACATTACTACATAACTCCGGCCAGACGTCAACTACTCGTTGCCTTGTTTAGTAACCTTAACCATCCACAGACATCTCCACTACTCCTTTTATCCAAGCCAGTCATCCCCCTTTAATCCAACAGTCACAAATCACGTCCGCCATACACTGCCTGCACTAAACTCTACCGTTCTTACTTTTTATTATAAAGGGCTTCTTGACAATTATCGTTACTCTTCCATTAAATTGGACGTCTCCACTAAAATATCTGCCATGGCTTCACACAATAATTGTCTTTTGCCTCTCGGCAGGTTTGTACTGCTTCTTCTTAATTTTTAATTACATAACAATTATTATTATTTTCAGTTGCACGCATGTCCGAAGGAGGGATCGAACTCACGATCTTCTGTTTTACAGCACGCACCTCTACCAACGCAACCATCGAGGTTGCTCAGCTTTTGTTGGCTTATTGTGGTATTATTCTATACACACACCATTAGTGGAAGTAACTTTACTCACCACTCTCATATTGTTAATAACAACAGGGGTTGCCAGATCTTACTTTTCGTAACAATATAATAACGAAATTAGTTTTGGCTAAAAATAATTTATTGTAATTAAATAATTTCTCTAAATGATTCAATTATATTAGAAAATCTAAAGTATTACAATTATTATATGATGTAATAAACAATGCATAGAATATAAAACATAATGTATTTAGTTCATAAAAGTTTTAAATATTTTGTTACAATAATTATAATAATTATTTTTGTTTTTTTAAGATGATAAATTTGTATTAAGAAAAACTTTTCTACGTTGCCCGATTTTTTTTAAATTTATTTGCTGATTTTGCACCAAAATTATCTGGCAACATTGCCTGTGTTATAGCTTTCTTTCTTAAATAATGCTGCTTAACTCGTTTTATTAAAGTTTAGTCTTCAATCTATTTTATGGGCAGATGCCTTGTTAGCAGATCCATATGTCACAAAGTCAGTTTGTTGAATTGTTTTTCTTTGAATTTCTTTTATTTAAATATTAAGACTAAAGTATAAGTGAACAACTGTTTCGAAAAAAAAAAATTAAATTTAAACATTTTTTTTTCTAAATAGATGATTAAGAAATTTGTAAAGAAAAGAAAAATAAAATAATTAAAAAATAATTTTTCTGGATGTATGTTATTTCCAGGGTTTTAATTGCTTGCTTAAAAATAGCTACAGCACTAAAATCTCTGCTTTGCTTACATGTTTTTCAGCATTTACAAAACAATTCATTATGAACGAAGCAACAGCAAAAAACAAATGCAAAAAGGAGAAATAAAGCATTAAGCGTATGCTGACTATGTGTTTCTTTCTGCAGAAAAGCAATCAGCAAAGCATTTATCTTGAAAACGTGTACTGTTGCCTAAGCAATTGGAATAGGTTTGTTTCTTCTTTCGCTGTTGCTTTTTAAGCACAAAAAAAAACAATGTTTTTAAAATGTGTTTTCTTACGTAGTATAAGTAATATATACACAAATATGTTTCCAATGTTAAAAGGGATGAAAAGTAGCAAGTTACAGCAACTAACAGCAAGAAACAGCAATCGTAGTCAGCCACAACTTCATAATAAAAAGTTAAGCAAAAGCAAAAATAAAAATTAAGAAGAACTGATTTCTTAAGCAACAGCAAACGTTATTTAAAATAATTGCTGTGCTGATAGCTTTGCTACAGAAAGGAGCACATATTCAGCTAAAGCTAAGGCTTTTTGCATTTGCTGCACATTTTTCCACAGCAACAGTTAAGCAACTGCATATGCTTTGAAAATAGTTAAGCAATTTTAATCACTGGTTATTTCTTTTGACATGTCAAGAACCATCAAAATATTTTTCAATTTTAAAAAATTGTTGAGTATAAATATTTTCAATTATTTTTAAAATAAAACTTTTATCCTATTCCTTGAAAGGACAAAATGGCAAACGACCAAACAAACATTAATTAAAACATCATATACAATTTCATTTTATATTTTATTTTTCAAATAAGAGTTCACAAAAAAAAACAATATTTTTGCTGTCACATTAAAATTAATTTTTATATTTTTATAACCCTTGTAACTTAGAAAAACAACAAGAAAAAATAATATATAATGAACGCCAAGGTTTGTCCAATAAAGAAATAACAATACTTTTGTTGCCAACTCAAACCCAAAATGCAATAAGAGATTTTTTTCCGCTGTTACTACGTCTTCACACTCTTCGTTTTGTTGGTCTTTGGCAAAAGCTTAACAATATTTGTCTTGTTAATAAAATAATATTTTTTTTTTATATGAAGTGATGTGTTGTTGTTGTTAGAAAAAATATATATTTTTTCATTCATTATTATGATTTTTAAGTCCGTTAGTTAGAGCGAGGATCTGTAGGACAGCAAAAAAGGGAAAAAAAGAACACAATGAAAATTAAGCTTAACATACTTGCATAACAACTATACAATACATCAGCTCAAATAACCAACACATACACACAAGTTAGTAAACTTGTAATACAACATTTGTAGATGAGTTACACTTTTTTTATATTTTTTATAAATATCTCCAACCTTTTTTATTTTTATTTGAGGAATAAAAAATTTTAGTTAAAAGTTAATGAGACAATATAACTTTTTTTTGCGCTACTGCTGTTAAGTTTCAGTACAAAGTATTTTTTTTTTTCATAGATGAAAGAGTTCAGAAAAAATTATATACGCGAACGTATAAATTGTGGTTGTGGTATCTAAATGATGCTCACATGGGACCAGGATGTATATGATGTTCTTCAATTCAATGTGAGTTATTTCACTGTAACAAACTTTTACACAAACCCTGGGTAAATGCATAGCAAAACACAAACACTCAAACTTGTGCTGAGAGCCCGTAATCAATGTTAACTTTATATTAGAGTGTTGAAATGAAAAACAAATGTAAAATTTTTTAAGGAAAGAAAAATTAAAAAAATAGAAAAATGTAATACGAATCCTGTACAATTGTTTTACTTCGGTTAGCTATAAAATCGAGAAAAAAATTAAATAAAATTTAAAAAAATATAAGTTCATTGAAAATTTATTTTGCTAGTGAAAATGGGACATATAGTTTTAGGAAATGTGCTATGATCTCTGAAAAATGTCTACGAATGAAAATTGTAAATATAAAAGACACAAAATAAACACTAAGATCAGCTGTCAGGCTGCATGCGGTTGGCGGTTAGCGGAATGTTAATCATGGGGTCCTGCTTTTGCTTTTAAGAAACCAGGCCACTGTTTACAAGTTCTCTCCTAAAGGGCGAGGATTTTTAATGGGATTGGAATCAGGATAAATTTTAGGCATTAGAAATTTTATGCAGCGTTCTTCGTGCAATCTGAAGGAAGCGAGTTTGTAATTTTTTAATAAGACCTTAGATGCTCTTGCTCGTACTGACAGCTGTTTGGTCATGCCAACAGAATTGGTCTTCCCTATAACGACTATAGGAAAAGTTGTCACGCAAAGAGAAAAAGAAGGCAGTCACTTATCTTTTTCGTCTTTTCCCGGTACTAAAGTACTAACACCAAGTGCAATGCCAATTGCAGATTCGACAGTAAGACAAAAGAGCAAAAAAATCCTTTTTTTTTGTTCTCCTTTAAGTTACGTTACTATGTCTTAAAAGCGCCGGCATGGGAAGGCTGCTTGCTCTTAGTCAGCAATATTTTTGTGAATACTGTCTGGTATAAGAAATGTTATAGAGAGTTGGTTTTATAACTTAAAGAGCGATAAGCTGGCAAAATACGACAACTTAGAACTGAAATTGTTATTGCAAAATTATTCCTGCAAATACAAAAAGGACACGCAGTTGTTAACACTGTCACTCAGTAAGCAAGTGGGTAAAAGTTGAAAGAGAAAAAAATTTGTGAGATAAAAAATCTAAATCGAGAAACCTAAAACAAGACAAAGAAGCTTTTAAATAAAATTAACCAAATAATTTTATTTAGGCTCAAGTTCGAAAATTCCACTCGAAATTAAAAGAAACATTTTTTCAAGTTTGTGTAATCTTTTTGTTATTATTCAGATCAAAACGTTATATGAAAAATATTTTGCTAAAAAACTAAAAAAAGGAAAAACTTTCCCAGTATAAAAAATTAAAAATTTTTAATTGCAAAAAAATAAAAATAAAATAAATGAATTTCTTTAAAATATGAAATTTATAAATCGTAATTATTGTGCCTAATTCTCTTAAAAATAAATATTGTATGACTTTTTTTTTTATTAAATATTCATTCTTTAAAATTATAAAATACCAACATGGTTTCCATAAAATATTCCTATGCCTGAAACAAAATTAATTATTACAAATATGAATTTATTAGATGTTTTCGAATAAAGTTGACTTAAACAAATTATTGATAAGAGAACTTATTGGCAAATGTATATAATTTTTTATTTTCCTATTGCAGGGAAGAGCATAAAAGTCATCAATATTTTGCTTAAAAATAATAACTCTAACTAAAGAAGCAGATATTGACAGAATATAATAAAATTTTACATAAAAATGACATCGGCTCTTAATGGATAAAGCATTTTTAAAAAATGTTAGTATTTCCCTAAAGATCTTTTCAAAAGCTTTAAAATGATACCCATATTGATATTTTAAAAAATTTGAAAATTTCCGAGCACCTAGCTTGGAAAATATGGGCGAGCGCCAATCTTTTCACTTGATGTTTTTTTCTTATTATTTAAATGCCAATCGCCCCATTTATTTTATTTTTTTTTTGATTGGAAATTAGAGATAGAAGTGGTGTTTTGCCTGCTGCCTCGAAGGACATGGACCGATCATGCTGATTTCCAATAGCACCTCTTTCGGCATTATATCTCAACGATTGACATATTTTTTTTTTGAAATCAAGTTTGCCTCGGCAACGCTAACACGGACGGACAGACCAACATCACTCAATCGACTTCGCTCTGCATAAGAATTTAGAATATACATATTTAGAATATACATACAATGACCAACTTAGTCACCATTCACCACAAAAAGTGGAAAAAGGGTATAAAAATATTATTATCAATTTAAGTCTTTTAAACGATTTTTAATTCAGTAAATATAATTAAAGGTAATATAAAATACAATTAATTTTCAAATTTATTTTAAAAGATTTATATATCGAAAAATAGCAAACACGAATTATAAGCAAAAACCACAACGAAAAATAAAAATTTATCAATTTTCGTTTTAAGAAATTTTACAAAATTTATAAATATTTCCTTGAAGGGACCCCTCTGTTTGAAAGATTTCTCTGCTCATCTTTTAAGTGTTGAAATATTTTTAAAATTGTAGCTCCCATCATTTCTCTACTGAAAACTCCATGCAATGGTCTCCGTTTTTTTT
Organism: Gymnosoma rotundatum; assembly: GCA_916610165.2. Taxonomy (NCBI): domain Eukaryota; kingdom Metazoa; phylum Arthropoda; class Insecta; order Diptera; family Tachinidae; genus Gymnosoma; species Gymnosoma rotundatum. The sequence continues at coordinate 10,524,375 of OU744339.1, forward strand.
CTTTCCTCTACATATTTTTTCATTGTAATAATTTTCTTGGGCACATTAATTTAAGTGTGAAAAACTAAAAAAAAAAACAGAAACAGAAAATATAAGCGAAAAAACTATTGTTGGCTAACACTTTGGGTATCCTTGGCAGTCTGTGGTATTGGTAACGGATGTGCTGATTTCAACATGTCGCAATAAATGTGTGAGAGAAACAAGAAATGTGCTCTGCAACATTAGTATATGAATAGAGTTGGTGTCGCGTTAGCATTTGAAATTTATGATTTTGTAGCAAAGGTGACAACAACAATGGTCATTTATTTTAAAATACATGCATGTGCAAGTTTAATAAGATTTTTTAAGTTTAAGTTTTTTTTTTTAACATGAGTTTGTTTTATTGTTGGACAGAAAAAAAACGAAAAATTATACACTGAAATATGAAATCTGAAATAGATTGAAGCAATTTTTTAAATAAATGTATGAATTACTTTAAGAAAAAGCGGTACTTTGATTAATATCTGAATATAAGAGAATTAATATTATTTTTATTAGCTTTAGTTTTAAACTCTGCAACATTTAATATAAATTATTTAGAAATAAATCTAATATTGTATGAAATTATAAATTTATCCTAGAATTCAAATCGCAATACTGAGTAGTCGTCGGCAATACAAAATCAACACTTTAGAAAATAAAATAGAATCCCAATAATTCATATTCGTTACGGACTGCACAGTAATTTTGACCCAACAATTCTTGGAAATTTCTGAACGTATTGATTTCGCCTAAAATATAGAACAAGAGTGATTATGAAGCATAGAAATTTATTAAGAAAACACTAAGATTATTGAGAGGCTTAAAGGATCTTGGTGCAGAGAAACTAACAAATAATATAGTGGGCCGAAATGTGTGGAGTATTAACTATTTAATGTGGTTATTTCAGTTGAATTTTGGCGAATCTAGTTTATCATCGTCTTTTAGTCAAAAAAAAAAAAAAAAAAAAAAAAAAAACTAACGAATTCGATACATTACAAACGAGATTCGTAGTTTTAATAGCAAATCTATTATTTTTTCTTTAAACAAATTAAAAAACAATAATTAGTTATGTTATATAAGAGAAAGAAAATTTTTTAGTATAAGAAAAAACAAAATTGTCGGGTATGTTGTCTTAAACTCAAACAAAAAATACAAATTGTCGGGTAAGTTAACTGCAAATATATTAATATTTGTGAATCAAAACCGTGAAAACAAATAAAATAATTAAATAATTAATGAAAAATTTTAATTACATATTCTTAAATTAATCTATCATTACTTTACAATAATTTCACTTAAGCATTTAAAAAAAACGAAAATTTTTTAAAATAATTTGTAAGTTTGTTTGGATATTTTGGGCGTAGTTTACGGCGAGAACAATTTTCTAAATTAATTTTAAAAAATTATTAATTTAAAACGCTGCGTAGCTGATCATAACAAAGCATTGAATTTTTTATTGGACTAACAATTCCGGCACAGTTTACATGATTAACATGAAGTAACGTAAAAAAACATATGAGGTAATTGCTAAACAAATATTAATATTTTAACCTTGGTTTTCGGCAATAATTTTACATTGAAATTCAGGATTCCTTTTATTATATAGCAGAGCCCTACTAAAAAAGAGTTGGTTTAAAATTACTTGAGGTGTGTGTTTATTTTAAATTTATTCTTCGCAATTAATAAGTTAATTAAATTGATTTACTTAAAAAAGAATCTCTAGTTTGCTGATAAAATCCCTTTAACCTAAAATATACAGCAAACTAATAATTGTATGTTTACACGACGTTTCCTTAACAAACATATTAATTTCAATGCCATAGAAGTCATTAATCAGTAAGCAATAAAAACACTTGTCTGATGTCAAGTTTAACTACAAAAACAAAAAAAGGACATAAATAACAATTTGAATCACTAGTTTTCAACAAAATCCAGTCTGAGAAAACTAACAATTGATAGATAACAGCAAGTATCAAATCTAAAATAACTATGTGACAGCTAATAATAGTAAAGGATTCACCTATGCAGTGACCTGACACAATGTTAAATGAAAAACAAAAAAAAAAAAAAAGGATAATGAAAGAAAAATAAAAAAACGTGTTTAACAGTCCAGACATTAAGCTTGTGAAAATAAGCTGAAATCTTTAAAGGTAAAGAATGGCATGAAATAAAATAAAATGATATAAAATGATTTGTTGGTTTATGTTGATTTTGACAAAATAAGATAAATGACTTTATACTTAGCGGATTGTTGTTGTTGTAGTTATTGTTGCTATTAACATTAAACAAACAAATGTTGTAAAGGGTCTTTATAAAGAAAGGAAAAGGGTTTGATTATGTGTTTGTTTTGTTTGTTTTTTGTTAGTATTAAGATTTTGTTAAACAATGGTTTAATTTAAACCAAAGTTATTTGAAGGTTTGTAAGCCTGTTTTTTTCACACATGACTGTTCTTTTACGGTCACTTGTAATAAGTCATTTTGTTTTATTTTTATAAAAATTACGCGGTTTTACGCTGTAATGCTTAAGGGTTTAATGGACATTTTGTTTGGTTACTACATAAACTTAGGAACCCCTGCTCATTGAATAAAAAAATAAATCTAAAGGTTTATAAAAATAATAAGTAAAAGAATTAAGAGGTCATGGTTGTGGTGTAGCTATGCGTTCAAAAGTGATTGAAAGATTTTGTCGAAAAGTTAAATTGTTTTAAAGTGTTAAATCAATTAAAGTTATTACGTGTAGTTAAATATTTTCAAAAGTAAAGTATTGAGAAAAGGATTATTATAAATTTGACTGTTAAGAAAGAAATAAGTGAAACATTCTTTTATATATATCTGTATTTAGAAAATCATCTGTAATAAAAGTTGTAATCCTTTGCTTATCGAGACTGCAGAAATCGGGTATTTTCTATTTATTCGCCTTTTTTGAACAAGTTATCTTCCGCAACTACTCTATACGTTTACTTTGTTGCACTCAAGGCTTTGTTGGGATTTGAACTTATGACTCGTATTTTTTTACTAACACTCAGATACGTCACTAAAAATATAGTGGGAGGAGAAAGAGAAGAGGAGATAGACACAGCAAAAATGTGCTTATAAGATTATAAGATATGGATATAAATGTTAACTAAAAACATATTTATGACGTACAAAATCATCTTGGTACATTTTCATGTGGTTATTACAATTTTTCATAATTTTTCTTATTTTTCTTTAAAATATTCTTTTAAATATTTTTCTCACAAACATATATTGCATAAATATACGTATTCTAAAAACACAAATATTTTTACATATTATTTTGTTAAATTTACATCTTAATTTACAACTGTTTAAATACTCTAGTACTTTTTCTTGAATGTGTTAGTTTTTAATTTAACATGAACTGGAGATATAAGCAGCATAACATTTTTTATAATTCTTTTAGAAAAAAAGCTTACAATTAGTGAGAAAAATATGAGAAGAGATTGGCAGCTAAACAGAAATTCAGATTTTTTTTTTATTATTTTTTGTTTTATTTTTAGTGTAAAAAAATTTTAAATAGAAATATTTTTTGCACTTGTATAATTTATTTAGGATTTTTTTTTTTAATTTTCTTTTAAATAAAATTTCTTAATATGTTTTATTTTGTATATTTGTTAAATAATTTACACTTTTGTTAAATGTCTTAAAATTACTATTAAATTGAATTGAAGTTAAAAATATTAAATGTCCTTTAATAAAGGTAATGTCCTTTGGCTTTAAATCTCATGTTACGATATGTAAATATGAATAATTGTTGACTTTATAAAGAAAGCACTAATAAAAATTTATTTTTTTTAAATATTGCAGAAAGTCCTTTTTTTTGCTTAATAAGTTAATTTTTTTAATACGTTGTTATTATCATTTTAATATTGCTAACAATACGATAACTCACGAAATTTACCTAAGAAAAAAATATTTTTTAAAAAAATATTTACTTTTAACAAGTCCTTCCTAATATCCTTTTTTTCTATATTAAGAAAATAACGAAAATTATTTTTTATTTTATGTCAATGAAATCATATATGACAAGAGTTACGAGTTTTTAATAAGGCGAATGGTGTTCTTATATATTTAAATGACAAGCAAAAGTATTTAAAGTTTGGAGCTTGGAAAATTATTTCGTGGTAAAGATATTGCAGTTTTAGTTTATTAAGAATATTTTATATGAAGGATCAAAAATTTATAAGCCAGAAATCTGTATTTTATAATTTTGATAACTATTTAAAAATATAAATCAGAGGAAAGTTAAAATTTAGAATCAAGTGATAATCAAATATCATTGCGATATTTTTGAAAGATATATTTGCACTTTTAATATCAAAAAGCATTTTTAATAAATGTACACAAAATATTTTTAGACAAATATAAGCTTAGAACATGACAAATATGCCTTTTAAATACAACGATAGGAATTTGACAAACATTTCAGTTTTTTGAATCAAATCTTGAATGTCCTTTTTTAAAAAAAAATATTCCTAAGATGTTTAAAACACTGGCATACATATTTTATTGTAGCTTATACGTTTAAAAAAATTAATTAATTATTTGATAAAAATATTAAGTTTACAATATATTCAATTTAATTTTTAACATAAACTTGAAAAAATTTGGGTGTAGGAGTATTCCTTGTACAGGCTCCTTTACACCTTTTATTAAAAATTTACCTTTGTAGTAAATACGAGCTTGTTGCAACTTTTTTATTTAAAAGCAAACAAAATGCAACAAAAATTTATTTGAAATACTTTATTTAAAATAAGAAAAAATATTATTAAAAATTTTGTTTATTTTATTTCTTTTTAACATTGTATATATACCAAGGTTTAAGGATAAATATTAAATATTAAAATATCTAAAATTATTTTTACAATATTTTAAGTTAAAAAATAAAGCCATGTTTGAAAAAATAGCTTTTTGGAAAAAATTGTCATATATCCTTAATTGAATTTTTTTCTGAAAATGCCTGATTGGAAAGAGGTTTCTTAATTTTTTAAGGCTTTCAAGAGAAAGATTATATAAGCAAGTTTAAGCTCACAATATATTGATTATATTTTCTGTGTGTATTTGCAAAATTGGTATAAATGTCCTTGACTTGAAAATTGAATTAAATAAAAAATATAGTTTCCTATTATTAAAAATTTTCACTGTTAAAAGAAAATATCAATATAACATCTTAAATGAAGGTCCTTTTAATACATTTTTTTTATACATTTTCATATTTTATTTCAAGTGCCTTGAAAATTTTTATATAAAATAAATTTTTTAAATAATTTTTGGCCACCATTGTAATTATGGTTTAAGACTTTTTTGTCGCTAATAACTTAGTAAGTTCCTTGATTTTAATAAATTTAATTTCAGTTTTTGAAAAATCGCAATTTAAAAAGGTCCTGTTGAATGTCCTTTTTTTTTAAAAATTCTTAACTTTTCATTTTTTTTAAATTTGTTTATTTAATATATTTGATTTCTTTCACTTTTAGTTTATTTTGATATTTTCTGTCGCCTTTTTTGTGAAACTCTAAAAACCTTTTTATGGAAATTAATTTAATACATCTATTTTTTTGTTGTTGAATTTGACAAACCTTTTTATAATTTAACACCTCCTATAACAGTGGCTTCAGCATAATCATTTATCGTATAGACTCATTAATATATTACCCACAATTACCTATACTAACTTTTGTTTCATCAATTTTCATTAAATTTATACACAAACTTCCTAAACTTTTCTATATTAACATCCTGCCAAAACTGGAAAAAAAGCATTGATTCCTTAAAATTTGTATTTAGGGATATTTTCGCGTACTTGGTAGAGAAAAAAAATTATAAAAATATAATCAAGCTGCTGTAAGTACAGAAAACACTAGAAATGATGAACAAAAACCAAAAAAAAATAAAAAAACGGAAATGAATCTCATGTGTATAAATGTGAATAAATCCAAAAATAAATTGAATTAAAAAAAATCCTAAATAAGAGCAAAAATATTAGCAGCAAGCGTTTCTTTTTTTTCTAGTTTTTTTTTTGCCAAAAATAAAGAAAATCCTCCTATGAGTAGAGGAGTTCCATTTTAAGCATTAAAACGTAAATTCGGCGTATACTTGTGTTAACTTTTTTATAAATTTATTTTTCAAAATCAATGACTAAGTAATGGGGGTATTGTAGATACTCGAATATTTACATGCGAACCATACTCATGTGTGGTGTAGTCATACTGGAGGCTGTCTGTGATTATGGGTGTTTTTAATGGCCAAACGCTTGGCCATTTGGCTTGTGAGTTTAAGGAAGTGAGAATGTAATAAATTCAAGCATCAGTTTTTATATTATGGTGGATTTTTTCTTTTCATATTGAAACTTGGTTCATTTATTTGGTTTATGTTTAGCTTAAGGGACGCGAAAATAAAGTTTGCATTTTTGTTAGAGTATAAATAAAAAATAATAAATAAAAAACGAAATAAGTTGGTAATAAATGGTACTTCAGGTTTTTTAATGCTTTTTTTTATTTTTGTTAACTCACCGAAATAAAAGAACATTAAACAAATATTATAACGAAAAATGAAACAGAAAAACGCGAATTTTTATACTATTTTGACTATTGACCAGTTGGTGTTTTCATAAAACGTGTTAATTTTTATAGAAATAAGTTGGGTGGTGCATATTTTTTTTAATTCATTTTAAACTAAAGCCCAAGTAACAGAACCTTAGCCAGACAACAAAATGAAATAAATAGAAAAAAAAACACACGTGAAAAATATAAAAACAGCGGGTAACAGTCAACTTGAAAAGATAAAAAATATCATAACACAATCGTTCAAATTACAAAAACAAAAATATTTTCTCGCTCTCTTAAAAATGTTTAGTAGTTTAAACGATCCATTTTAAAACCTGCTTGTAGGTACAACATTATTCACCGTTTAGGTTCACTATTTTATTTTTTCTTAATTATAGTGATTGATCCATTAATTCTGTCCAATCGTTGTAAATGTTCGATCTTTGTTTTTATTATATAACAACACCATTTTATTCTTCATTTTACTGTATTTTACTTGAACATTTATAGTGATGTAATTACATTCTGTTTTCTGTAGATTTGCCGATCAGATTCCAAGGGCTTTATATTTCATAGCGAAATTATCCATTTTAGAATTCTAAAAAGCTGGGCGAGGTCTCTCTTAACAAGTGAAGAATGGTTTAAAGAAATATATAGTTGCTATAAGTTATTTTAAATGGAATATATTTCACACCAGATTCAACGAGCTTTATTTATGACATACTTCATATTCCTGAATGTAAAATGAAAACATCATCAATACTTAAGTTGCTATAGATTTTAAGTGGCGCTAGTGGAGCAGTGAAGAAATAGATGACAATGTTAACAAAGTGTCGCAACAACGACTGCAAAAGTGTATTTTCGCTATTTAAAATTTTCAAAATTTTGGCAACATACATCAAGTTACATTTACTATTGGGAAACCCTTTAATTTCGAAGTACAAATTTTATACTTGTTGTTAGAGCGAACTAAGAAGTACATGTTCCTTGTTAATTTTAACCCTTTGTCTACAACTATTCAACAATATGGCCATATACATCTAATTTAAAGAACTATTGGGGCACCCTTTAATTCATTTCTTTAAATATTCATTCTTGTTATTATAAGCATTATAGTAACGTTTGGAAAGGTAAGCGCATATGGGCCAATTTACGTCACCTAGGGGGACACCCTTTAATTTTAAGAATTAGTTTTGTTCGACTTTGTACTATTAAGAGCTATAGTGATACGCAGTTTTTTTTTAATTATAAAGTGGCGTCCTTGACGGTTTTTAATACACTTAAAAAACATGTAGGTTGTAATGGGACACCCTTTAATTTTGCAGATTATGAACTGTTATTAAAACGGGACCAATTTAAAGCAATATTTTTCAAATAAAGAAAAAATTTTAAAATCAGTTCAGAAATGACTGAGTTCTGCACGAACAAACAATAAAAAAAGCAACATTCAGACGAATTGATTATTCGTAGATGGTTTAAAATATTGAAATGTACAGATTTGAATATGTTATTACTTCCGCCACTAACAAGTGTGGTTTGTGTAAATAGATTAAAAAAAAAACTTATCTAAAGTACGTTAAGCAGCTGCAATGGCGTAAAGGCTGATAGTGTGGCCTGCTTAAAAAAACAAGAATCTAATAGTTCGAACCTTTTTGGTCGGGTCTTTTCGATCTACGCGAAGATATAAAATGCTTTTATTTTCTTTAGAACCCCACAGCTTATTGTGGCTTGGATGTCTGTAGAAGTTTGTTTATTAAACAAAGGTTCGTTAGTACTAATCTAGCAGGAGCTAAAGAATGAGATATATAATACAGGCAGTAAAGAAATTATTTTGAAGCAAGAAAAAAAAAACGATTGAAATCCTTTATTTCAAAAGTAATGTAATTTTTAATATTCTTCCACATTCTGAGTGTCAATCCGACTGAAACGGAACATGTTCCCTTCTTTTTTTTTGGTTTACCTAGACTGAATGGAGTTCCACTTAATCTATCCAACTGTGAAAAATTTATAAGTATCGTCTTGAACAGTAAGCTGTCTTGGAAAATGAATATCCAGGCTAGGGCGCCAAAGGCCATTACGGCAATGTATGTATGCAGAAGGGCAATTGGCAAAACTTGGGGTATCAACCCAAGAGGTGTAAAATGGCTTCTTGAAGCGGTGATCATGCCGATTTTGCTTTATGAAGCTCTTGTCTATTGGAAAGCAATGCCTATGCCCCGCGCTGGGATGTATATGGCAAAAATACCTCGGCCAGCGGTACTACGAAGGCCTATCTGATATATCGTCCAGGTGGGATCAATTCCTTTTTGAGGCGCAGTGGGTGGTTTACTGGCCCACAACTGGACATCGTGACTCATTTAGGGGGATGAGCGCACACTTTGACCGAATGGCCTTATTTAGCGGGTTCTTCGCCGCATTTGTCTCATACCTTCTCCGTGTCTTAACAACCTTAGTTCTCTCTGTCCTTCTCTTCTCCTTATCTTCACATCTTGTTCAATATCCTACATTATTCTTCTCTCTCTCTCTCTATTTCTTCTTTTCTCCCCTTCTGACAGCAGGTAACACAAAGCGACCAATCAATGGACCCAAGTGGGCCGTGGCAACACGCATGCCTGCCTGACCTCACTTCGGTTTTAATTATGATTTAATTAAATTTAATTTTTAATTGTTTCAATTATTTGTTTCATTAATAATTATTTTTTTTTTTAATTAAATATATTATCGATTTTATTAATTATTTATTTAGAAAATTTTTTATTTATTTTGAATATGTAATTGAGATAATTAAATATTATATCAAATTTTAATTTGAAAAATAAAACAAAAAAACAAGCTGGGATTGTCCTAGACCTCTTAGAAAACACTGTGTCGTAGATGAGATGATGATAAGCTTTACAACGAATTTTAATTATCGTATGATTTTATATGTCACTTTTTGCATAAACTTGATGTTAGGAATGCCTTCCAATATCTTTGTACTTCTCCTTAGAACACTTTAAACAGAGACTAACAAAATATGACATTTTCTAATTGAATTCAACCGCATTCACTCGATGCATGTAATTTTACACACAAAACTTTTGTAGCGAAACAAAAGGCCACCAAGAAAATTTATGAATAAACAAGAAACTTAAATGGAATTTTGCACCTCTTGCTTTCATCACAATTATTATTTGAAATAAATCAAATTACATAAGTTATAGAAAATATTCAGTATTTAGAATGAGCTGAATTCAATTTTGTTGTCGGTGTAATAATTTTGCATTTTCTATAAAATTAACGCTTATTGCCGGTTGTAAAACTTTAAAGTATTCAAATGTGCAAATACATACACGAACATATTGTGTCGGTGTATGTATATGAATCCGCAAAAGTATTTTACCTTTTTACAATACAAATATTTTATTCAAAATCATGTTTTTATATTTACACGTTTGTGTACATGTGTATATGTGTATGTGTGCGTGTGTATGTGTATGTACAAGTGTATAAAGTTTCTTTTGAAATTTATAACTTCATTAAATAATTGCGCTAAAATGCATTTGTTGAAAATCACATACTATTCTCTCCTTGGCACACACATACTCGTATTCTAATACACTTCTAAGCCAAAATAGAAAACATTGTTGTCCTGGTATTTGGCGGATTTCTTAATATATTCTTGTCCAATATATTAGTTGTTCTATAAAGTACTTGTTCTTATTCTTATTTTATTTTAGGTTGTGTTGCAAAGTTTTCTTCCTTTAACACATCAAATACCAGCCAAATGAACAGCAAAACTTTTACCCTGTAACACACATGCAAACAGCTTCATATATGAACACATACAATATTATTATCATATGTGTTGGTGTATATGTTTGCGTGACCTTTTTGTGTTAAGATTTTACTTCGTTATTGAATTTTATAGCAATTTGGAAATGTACAATACAATAAATGTTTTGAGGAAAGTTCAAAATTAAGACAAAATAATGTTCAAATAGAAATCGTGTTTATTTTTATTTGCCGTTATGTTAGTCTATATAATGTTGACGATATATCTTTGATGTAACTGTATTGATTTAACCTTTTGAGGTGCTAGGAAACCTTGTAAGAAATGTTTAACAGTTGTGTACAATTATTTAAATAACGTGAAAAGATATGGAAAAACATGAAAGGGAAGATGAAAATGGCAACAACTTCAAAAAAAAAAGACGAAAAATTCTTAGAATTGCATCAAATTCTTCTATGTCGGTATCAAAAATACGTGAAAAAAGTGGCGTCAGTGTCAGTCGAAGAACAGTGTACCGTATTTTGAAGTCATGCCCATATATAGTCCGAAAAAAAATGCAAAAATGAACACCACTTAATAAAAAACGCAAATCACAACGTCTACAGTTTGCCAAAAACACAAATTCCCGATGAAAAAGTTTAAAATTGATGATCCTGAAGGGCAAAATTATTACTTTCACGACCTAAATAAGGAGGAATTCTTTTTAGCCGCAGACATAGCTGAGAGGGCAGAATAATGATATAGAGTGCCATTTCGTATTATGGTACAATATAAATGATTTTTGTATCCCACAAAATTACTGCTCAAATAACATTCTAGAGGAAGTATTTCCAAAATTTAATGATTTCTTTGCACCCATATCTTGGACGTACCAACATGACGTCGCTTTGATTTATACCGCTAGAGCTTTAAGACAATGGATTAGTCACAAGATGTTTAACTTTTGGATTAGCCCCAATATTCACCAGACCTGAATCCAATGGAAAATCTCTGTGGTTGGCGTGCAAGAAAAGTTTATGAAGGAGGAAAACAATTTAAGACGATAGAATCCTTTAAAGGGGCACTAACGGAAGCATGGAGTTTAATTTAACTTAAATCTTAAGAGTAATTATACAAGTCGATGCAAAACCGCATTTTTGAGCTTATTTCTAAAAATGGTGGCAGTACTCATCACTAATTGATTGCTAAAAGATAATGACTACAATTTTTATAATCTAAAATTTGAAAATAAATTAGAATTTAATTAATTTTAAAATATTATGTATTCAAGTGGCGGACAAAAAATTACCGCATAGAAATTCATGTCTTTAAATAAGTGCATTATTTTAGTATAATAAAAATATGTATATTTTTTATTTCTTCAGGAAGTTAAAGCCAACACCTTGTATAGAGTGTCTACAAAAGTATAAAATGGGCTCAAGGATACTGCCTTGAAAAATCTATTTATTCAATCAGTTTGAGCGAATAAGGAGAGAAAAATATGGTTAAGATATGGTCACAACAAGCATATTATGTTCTGTGTAAAAATGTGACGAACAATACTTTAGTCACCATAAACATTTTCTTGTAAACATTTAATCATTGTATGATAACTGTGCATAAAAATTTGAATCACAAAAAAGTTTTATAAATTATTGAAAATAATATAATATATTTAACTATAATATTGTTAATAAAAGTATAACCAAAAGCAAACAAATAATGTTTATTTTTAAAAATTTTTTTTTCTAAAACATGACAGAATGTTTTTCTATCAAATAAATAATTTGTTTATTAGCTATCGGTTCACTTCAAAACGTTTAAAGTTAAATAAAGTTATTTATCGTTTAGAGAAAATGAAAAAAAATAATGTACAAAATAAATAAATTAAAATAATAAACAAAAGTAATACTTATATTTTTGGTAACAAATCTTTAATAAATAAAACTATTAATAGATAAGTCTTTCATTTCTGGAAATGTTTGCACTTACGTGACCATATTATGATACAATACATGATATAACATTTTCAACGATATTATGATATATGAGTTTAACCATTTATATTTATATTTAAACAAACCATATCTGTGATATAATTATTTAAAGGGGATTATAAAAAATGGCACGGGGAAAAAAAAGATTTTTTTTAAGTTAATTAATTTAATGGAAAATTTCCGTTGTTAAATTACAATTTAATAATTTGCAAAGTGCGCGTGCATAGAAATAAATTATCCTATTTTTTTTTATTTTATTTTTCATCATCAGCCGTATACAGTGGAGAAAGAAAAATAGAATCTTTGTTGGTTATTGTTGTGTTTGCTTAAATTTTAATTTTTGTCTTTACTTTTCTTTTTCCGGGGGAATAAAGAGTCTGTGCTGATCTACCTCTGTGCTGACGAGGGTCCTCGGGGGTATAGGGGGAACCAGTCCCCCGGTATGCAGGCACTGAAGCTGGATTAAGAGTTGGGTACTGTCGAAGGATTTTACCGGTTTCCTTAATTGATAATAAAACGTGTGATTTAAATTAGCCTAAAAAAACTAAAAAACTGGCACCACGGGAGCCGGTAGCCCATACAGAGAGCCGCCCATCTCTGTAGCCGGTTATTGGTGAGGTCCCTTTGGGGTACACGTGGTGGTTGTGGTTAATTTGTCTATCTCTGTGGGTCTGGCGTGGAATAGACTGAAGTGTGCTGTTGCACTTTCAACAGAGAATATTATGATAGGCTCCGACCCTATAGCAAGTGGTAGATTCATGGTCCTGCAAGCCATGGTCTTAAAATTTTACAGAATAGTGGTTTGACCACCGTCTGATAAGGGCTTACTGCTAAGTTGCAGACGTTAATCTAATCACTTATCCTGTCTTTAATTTCCCAGCAAAAAATTTTTGAAAAGGTTATCGAGTGTGGAATTAAGCATTTTTGTCAGAACGACTTCCCAACTAGATTACCAATTTAATGATTTTAACAAGGCATAAGACTTTTATAATCAATTCCTGAGAATCGATTACATTTATTATTGCTGGAAATAATGACGACCATAGGAAATATTTTAAGGAATTCTCTTTTAACGTAAAGAACTAATTCAATTACTACTTCCTTCTTTTGCGAACTAATGTAATGTGTTTTGTAAGCGAGTAAGAAAAAATGGTAATCACAAAAGTAAGTCATTATATGGCAAGTACTTTTTAAGGTAATGTTTAATTTTTTGCTGGGTTATTGTGTTGGACAAAAATCTTTAGTTTATTTAAAATATTTGTGAAAAGTTTCCTGAAGAGCTTAGTGAGAGGTAGCGAAATAACCTAGAGATCCTCAACAATCAATATCGGTAGTTTAATTGTTTAATCGAGATAATAAAAAATGGTAGGAAAAAACAGGTTTTTTTTTAAATTAATTTAATTTAATGGAAAATACCCGTTGTTTAAAATTATTTAAAACGTTATTACATTTAATGGGAACATGTTAATATTTTAAACATAATAGTGTTTCTACTTTACCATAATATTGTTGTACTATACAATATAATGGTGTCAAGACCAACTATATTATTATTACATGCAACAAAACTATGTTTTGTTTATAGCCATAGTATGTTGCTATTATGTTATGGCTACCTTGATCACGTACGTTTTGACGTACGACCATTATTTGTGTTGTTTACAGTGACTTGAAAAAATTAATACAGAAAAAAAAAATGGAATTAACTCGTGAAGATTTTCGTGCCATCATTTTTCACAACTTTCGACGTGGATTATCACGACAAGAGTGCATTGATGAACATAAATCTTTGTATGGCGATGAAGCACCATCCTATAGCACTGTGAAAAATTGGTATAATGAATTTAATCGTGGCCGAAGCTCGCTCAAAGACGAATTCCGTGAAGGTCGTCCAAAAACGGCTGTTGTGACAGAGAACATTGATGCCGTGCGTGAACACATAAGGCAAGATCGACATGCGACATACCGAGAGATAGAGACATCCTTGGACATTTCTTCCACCAGCATACATTCGATACTGCATGAACACCTGGCCGTAAAAAAGGTTTGTTCTCGTTGGATCCCGCACAATTTGAAAGTTGCTCAAAAAAAGGCTTGTGTCGATTGGTGCAAAGACATGTTGCAAAAATACGATTGCGGTGCTTCAAAAGACGTTTATAAGATCGTCACAGGTGACGAATCAAACGAAACAACGACCGTGTGGGTCTCAAAGACGAGCAAAATCTAACGAAAGTTGTTCGTGGAAGAAGCACTTCGACGCAAATGGTAGCCTGTTTCTTCGGCAAAACTGGTCATGTGGCGACTGTTCCGCTTGAGCAACGTTGGACGGTCACTTCTGAGTGGTACACTACAATTTGTTTTGCCTGAAGTCATCTGAGAAATTCGAAAAACCAACAAGAGAAGACGAATCATTGTTCACCATGGCAATGCGAGCTCTCACACATCGGCTCAAACCAGAGCGTTTTTGACCGGCCAAAACGTCGAATTAATGGGTCATCCGCCGTACAGCCCTGACTTGGCACCTAATGACTTCTTCTTGTTTCCGCACATAAAAAAAATGCGTGGTCAACGATTTTCGTCGCCAGAAGAAGCTGTTGAAGTGCTCAAAAACCATGTTTTAGAGGTGTCTCAATCGGAGTGGAAAAAGTGCTTCGACAACTGGTTTGAGCGCATGCAAAAAGTGTATTAATCATGCTGGAGAATACTTTGAAAAACAATAAAACCATTTTTGATTATAAATATTCGCATTTTCACTATTAGGCCAGAAATATATAGAGCAGCCCTCGTACGTACATAATAAAGTTTCTACTTTACCATTATATTGTTGTACTAGACAACAATATGGTTTCAAGACCACATGTAACAATACTATGTTTTGCTTATAACCATAGTATGTTGCTCTTATATTATGGTTACCTTTACCATATTTTTTCTTTTTATAAATTTAAGGGAAGTTATTTTTACGTGTAAATAAAAAGTTTTTCAACAGCTCCTCTGCTTCAATAATAGGGCTACTTTGGAATTATGAAGAACTAATGAAAAATTTCTAGCCAGATATTTGTAGTTTGAAGGCACTTGATGGTTGATTTTTAATTTGATGGTTGACTTAACTTGAACTTAAACTATTTTACTATCTCATTGCTGGTGATGTTATAAGAAATGTGATAGAACAAGCAACTTTGGAATATAAAATTTTTAGTAGCAAACATTTTGGTTTCAATCAATAGGATTTTAAGATTTTAAGTAAATCTCCACCAGCGTTCTCTTCATTTTTATGAATATATTTCTTTTAAATAACATTTCAAAATGCTTTAAAAAATTTCTAACTTTCTAAAATACAAATATTTTTGAACTTTGTACTGCCTAATAAATGTTACAACTACTCATAACTTAATATTAAGTGTTTATTTTCAAATGATGTTAAAAAACTTGTATCTTTTAGTTGCCATAAAAAAGTCCTCCTTTTCATACTATCTTTTATAAAAAATTTTATTTTTCATTTGCCTTTCATTTACTTCTTTTTTTCTCTTTTGATCGAAGCAACAAACTTAATTAGTGTTCAATCAAAAATAAACTTTTAACTTGACCAAAACTTTACAGTAATTTTTTTTTTATTTCAAAAACGAAAAAAAAACTTATTGATGTAAAGTTATACAAATATTTTATCTATACAGATGCAGAAGTGTAGAAGGCAACTGTAAAATATTTTGTATTTTAAATTTAAGTCTATTTTAAGCTTCGAAGAGAAAGAAACAGAAGAATAATAATAAAATAAGAAACAATTTTCTTGTGGTCATATATGGTTTTCTTAAGAACGCACACACGCGCACACACACTTATATGGAAACTACTTAAAATTTTATGTTTGGAAATATTTTGATGATGAGGATCTTATATTAAATTAATAACTTTTTTTTATAAATTTACATGCACACTGATTTGTATAAGGTTTGTATGTGGGAATTTTCATTTTTGGTCTACATAAATAACCACTACTTGAATAAGATTTATTTATTTATTTTATTTACTTATTTATTTATTTTATTTATTTAACCGAGCCCTTCATAGGGCCATATATGGTTAAAAGTATTTAAAAAAAGAAAAAAAATGCGCAATATACATAAATTAAGCTTAAATTACAAACAAAATTTAAATATGTACAATGATGTAAAAAAGATAAAAAAGTAAAACATTAAATCATAAAAAAGCATTGTATATAAAGGAACATTATTCTATTCGGAAGCTAAGAATTCGCGAAAAAGGTGTTTGGATTTAGGCAAAGAAAAAGAGAAAACCTTGAGGTAGTTGGTTAAAGGGTTCCAGATACGTGAGACTCTGACAACGAAAGAATGCTCGTAAGCAGCGTTATGAATTCTATTAATTAGAATCTGAGGAGACCGCACTGAATGAGAAAAAACAAAGCTGCTGTATAAACGACTTGGTTTCATTAAGTAGATAATCTTATAAAAGGCAAGAATTACTCTAAGCTTTACATACATTGCGAATGGTAATCCGAGGAAACGAATAACAGAAAAAGAGACATGATTACGCATTTTCAGGCAATAAACGTATCGAGTAATTCTGTTAATTATTTTATTAATTTCCTTGAGAGCAGTACGGTTTGAAATACGGTTTGATTTAAACAAATATAATTTTTTATTCAGTGTATACAGCAACACTTTGAAAAACAACACCTTTACAGATTGACAATATTTATTGTGAAGTTGAAAAGTCAAGTTTTGATGCACTTTCTTTGACCATAAGGGAAGTTATTTTATGATAAAATATCTATTATTGCCGTTATAACACTAGTTTTATTTGGAAAGTCCCAGCTCAGACTACTTCCCTTGTCGTACGTTTTTCTAGTATTTCCGTTAGTTTTACGGTAAATTCAGGCATGTGAATAAAAGTGGAGCGCTCTAACCATTCTCTAGAAAGGGTCCGAAAATTAAAATTTTTTTTTTAAATGCCTTAAAAAAACAGGGTAGCTTCGGCTGTGTGGCACGTAGCACTGTCCTGCTGAAACCAAATGTTGCCAATGTCCTCCTCTTCAATTTTTAAGAACAAAAGTTCGTTCAACATGGCCCGATAACGATCGCCATTGAAAAATGGCCAGATTATGCCTCTGGAGTAAAATCCGCACCAAACAGTGACTTGTTTTGGGTGCATCGGCTTTTCAATGTATGCTCGCGGGTTTTCTGTGCCCCAAATGCGACAATTTTGCTTGTTTACATACCCGGCAAAATTAAAATTAGCATCTTAATATCGCAATATTTACCAGCGTTGTTAAAGCGTATATACAACCATATTCGTTTAGCGGAAGGATAAGAATAATTATCTATCAAAGCTGATATGACCTAAGTGATACCATTCACGAAATAAGCGCTAGTTGAAAAAAAACTTTAGATGGCAAACCCTGTGTAACGGTCTATACAAAAAAAAAAAAAAAAAAATGATAATAATGTCCGAAATTTGTGATGTTAGTGAAATTTGTTTATTTGAGTGTGTTAGTTATAATTATATTATAATTATAAATTATAATTACGTTATTATTTTATGTTATAGTTATTATTATAATTATAATAATAGTTATTATTATTTAATATAGTTATATAATGAGGATATATATTACAATTAGGTATTAAATTTGTATTATAATTTTTATTATAATCAGATAATAATTTTATTATAATTATATTATAGTTATGGATTTTAAATAATTATATTATAATTAAATATTAAAACATTATAGTTATGTAATTCAGTAATATTTTAATTTATATTATAATTAATTTATATTATAATTAATTATAACTATCATATTTCGTATCATATTAAAGGCCCCGATTATAGTTTACAACAGTTGTTATTTTAATGTTGTAAGTTTTAAATTGAGATAATGGTTTACAACACTTACCAGTAGTGTTGAAGTTTTAGCTGTCTATGTCAATTAACTGCGATTATCGTTCACAACATTTGCAAGGATGTGTTGTAAGAAGTGTCAAGAATTTATAACTGATTATTACTGGTTGTCTTGTTGCCACGGCAAGTTGAATTTCAAAATGAAGAAAATTTTGTAAGTAAATATTTTTTTTTTGGTTTATTGCAAATATTTATAACTTAAATTTTTCAGAAAAATTACAAACAAAAAGCAAATGGAAATGCTGCTAGAGCTGATGACGCTAGATCTTAGAATTGGCCGTGGCAAGCTCTCATTTGGAAGTAATAAAATGCAGTTAAAGGACAAGTGGGATCAATACTCGTATACTACAAAATTAAATAGTATGAATGCATATAATCGAAACGCGAAAGAATGGCAAAGAGTACGTTAATAATTAATTCATTTTATAAAATTATATAAAATTGTGTATTATTTTTTAGGTGTGGACTAACTTTAAAGCAAATTTAAAAAGAAAGCTATCTGTCAATAAAAAGAGAGTGTAAAAGCTATTGGTGGACGTCGATACACTGAAATAAACCTGAGTTATTTAGAGCAGACGACTATTGAACTGGTGTCGTTCCAGTCGCACGTTGATCCGAGGGCTTTACAAACTTTAGAAGAGTCCGATGTAGAGCAATTGCAAGCAAACTTTAAGCCACCGTCAACAAGCGCTGTACGCAACACCAAGCAGCATACACTAAAAAGCTTCACCCAATCGGAAAAGAATACAGAGCGTTTAGCGTTATTAAAAACACAGGCAAGGACCCAAGAGAAAAATGCTGATTTATAAATGCAATTGATAACAGCCATCTGATATACTCCCTTGATCTGTATTTTTTAAAACAAAATGAAAATAAATTTGAAAATAGATTTTTGAGGAAAATAAAATTAATTGTTTGCTTTAAGAAACCAATGTGATTTCAAGTAAATTGTTTTCGTCTTACATTCATTTTTTATGTTTTGTTTTTTATAAATATTAATATACTTTATTTTACTGATTAAATAAATATTTTTGGCTTATAATAAAAAAAGTTTTATTTATTTTTAAATACAATAATTATTTAAAAATAATTTTAAATACGCGCGTGTATTTGTTTAATTGTTTTATTTTTGATAGTTTTCGATATGAAGAGATGTAATGTTATAGATATTGTATGCTGCAATAAAATACAACTCTGTGACATACTCAACATGTTGATGTTGTAAACCGTAATCGAAACAAATATGAATGTTGTGTTGTAGCCGAGACAACACAACATTTAAGTGTTGTGAACCATAATCGGGACCATAATTACATCTTAAATAATTATAGCAATAATTATAATAATTGTGTAATGCTTAGTTAATTTTCCAGCTGAAATAATAGGTATTTCTCAAGCCGCTTGTGTGATGAATAGATATAAAGACCTTTCTATTTTCAAGAAGTAGTTAAATAAGACTCTAAGGTATATATATAATTTTAACTTTAGTTTATCTGCTATTTGCATTGCGTTATATTCCGCAGTTATATATCCATACTTCTCCTACCACAGTCAAGTTTATACGAAGACGTTTGTATTTCAATGTCATAAAGCAGATATAATTTACAAAATAACAAAACTAATTTACAATGTTTGTCATTGGATCGATGTCAACTTTTGTCTTATTGATGACATAATTCTGACCATAGGGCCACATTACACTTTTTCTTGTACAAATGTATACTTTCCAACCAGGTTTTTTTAACAAGTAAGTTGTGCTAATTATAGCTATTATATGTTGTTTGCTTTTAAACAGTAATCTGTAGACTGAAACGTTAAGTAGGTTTGACAAAAATTATTTTTTTTTAATTTTTAAGAAATAAGTTTTGTACGAAGTCCTTGTCTAAGGGCCAGTTGATATATTAACTCTTTTGCTTTCTCTCATTCTACAAAGTTGACAAAATTCTTGCTAGCAAAAGCTTGACATCTCGAATGTTTTTCAGCATAAACTCTAGGTCCCATCCATCGTAAAGTTGAACAAACGATTTACAGCAATCAAAATCAAAGACATGAATCTTTTTGGTTTTAGGAATTTGTGGACATTCGAGAACATATTTCTTTAAAGTGTTGAATACCACACAAATTGTCACTGTATCATCGTAAAGAAGGCCAGCAGCAGTGCATTGCCATCGACTAAATATGACAGCACAAAATGTATAAAATATTTGCGCCCTTTTTTCAAATCTTCTCCTGTTTGTTGTTGCAATTCGAATTGAGAATGTAAAAGAAATTTTGTAATATTTTTTTACATTCGAAAGAATATCATATGAAGATAACACTTGGCGACCTAATTGAGGATCTATACAACCGATAGCTTAAGCGATATTTTACGATGATTAATTTGAGCCGTTTGTAAGAGTAACTCTAAAAGTGAACCATGTGATTTGAAAAAATAACGTGAGGCATATACAGCTGATTCCATATGATTACGCTGGTTGCTAAGAATTTCCATTATAACTAGTTGTAGGACTTCACAAATGTAGGCAATATGTAGAACATTGGTTTTATCGACCCGTTCTAAGGCTTCTGTGAATTCTAATTTTTTGCCACGTTTCTCGATATATTTAGCAATAATTTTTGGCCGACTTTGGTACAAGTATAGAAAGTGTCGTCATTCAAAAAAAAAAAAAAAAAATCTCTTAATTCATTATTCGATAACAATATGATTTGACTGTTAACCACAACTTCTGTTATAAAGTTTTTTCCTCTTAATTTAGTACGAAACTCCATCATCTTAAAATCTTTAGAAAACGTTATTTCTTTATCCTCCGTATCGAAACCAGAGTCTTGTTGCAATTTATTTACGGGTCTTTCATTATTATTTGAAAACTTTTTTTGGAGTCAAAGATATTTTAAACTGTTTTATGGGCACGACCTCGGCTGAGTCTTCTTTGAGAGCACTTTTATTGTATTTGGTTTTTTCTTCTGTTTTTTACTTCCACAGCTATGATTTAATTTTTTCTTTTGCTGAATAATGTGAGTTTAAGTCATCAAAGCTAACCTTTAACTAACGGCAAATTATAATAGTGGCCCTTAATCCCATAGAGTATCATGTCCTTTATTTGTCACATTTATACTGTACAGAAGAAATTTACAAAGTATTAAGTATTTTTTATTTCTAAAAATGTTTTAAACCATTTTAAATCAGTCAAACCATAGAAAAGCAAGCAAAGGCAAGAAAAGAAATAATTGGTAGTGTGTAAATAATGAAATATGTGAGTTAATGCCGTCCTTGATTTTAAGGTTTCATCTACTATTAGTGTAGAAAATTTCAGAGCCCAGTAACTCCGAAAATATGCGCGAGCGCCAAATTTTTCACTTGATGGTTTTATTTTTCTTATATAAATATAAGAAAATATTTTTTCTTACAAAAAAAAAAAAAAAAAAAAAAATTATTTAAAATATATTTTGGTGCTTCTGTTCTTTTAAAACAAAGGGTTACATATTCTGATAGGCCACCATTAATTTTTAAGTAAATTTATATATTTTTTTTTATTATTTTTCTTTATAATCATTTACAGATTCAAGACAAAATACATTGTTTTAAAGGAAGTTTCTATAGAAGTTTCTTTAATTTTTAAGTTTACTTTTTTAATTATGTTTTTATAGGATTTTCGAGGGCTTCCTTGTGCTTCAAAATGAGCATCCTCTAATTTTTAATATTCCGTTTTTACTAGTGTCTTTAAAGCTTTGTGGCGCCTATATTCACCTGTTTTAGGACTTTCTTTAATTTTACATTAACATCTTATTGTAATGTCCATCACAATTTATCCTCTATGTAAGTTTAAAGCATCTCACTATTACAATTGCAGACATAGAGGCCTGAATATTACCGACAGGTATTTTAAAGATATTGACATGGAATATTCTTACACTTTGAGTATGGAATCTTAAATAATATAAAACAAGCCACTTTACATACATGTTACTAAATTATTAAAAATATTTTTATGTACGTATGTAAAACTCTGTCTTGTTAAATTATAAGTTATTAAAGTTTTTCTCTTTTTCTTATGCTTTTAGCAAAATTTTTGTATTTGAAATACAACACTTTACAACATGTTTTATATAGAATACAACATACAATAAAACCAACATAAATTTGACCACTTTAAATTATACACTTGCATTTGCTCATACTCATCTTTATGAGTACAACACACTTAAGCAATTTTTCTTTAAAATATTTTTATTTTCATTAAGAAAAACAGGACGTTTGAAGAAACAAAAAGTTAGAGAAAAAAAAAAATCATAGAAAAGTTCTGAACTGAAATCTTTTTCCATCTAACAAATTATTAAGTTTTACTTTATTATAAAATATTTTAGAAAATTGTTGTTTATGTTTGTGCGTGTTTATTTTCCTTGAGCATAAAAAAAGAGAACACATCACAAGAACTTAAATGAAAATCGAAGAAATATATTAAATTTAATTGATATTTAGTTTGAAATTTAAGTATAGGAAAAGTTTTCAGCTCTGCAATTAAAAAGTTGTTCTTTACTACAAAAAATTTATAAGGAAAATCAAAAGAACTATAGTTTAATGCCTGGTTGTTTCCTTAAAAAAAAGAAAAATTTGTTAATCTCAATTTTTAATTACTTAAGGGCTCTTGGAGTTCATTTTTGTATTTGAAAAAAAAAAATAAATTTTTTTAAATAATGGAGAAATAAAGAACAGGCTGAAAACTGATTAAACAATTTTATATATATATATATATATATTTTTTTTTTTTTTTTTCGAAATGACTAAAATAGGTCTGATAATAATGACTCGATTAAGATAATAATTATCAGTATTTTTTTAACTTTAATATTGCAGCAGTTGTCATTACAATTGATTTTTAATTTTTTTTTAGTGAATCTCGATTTTTGGTGAATTTAATTATTATTATTTTTTTGGAGGGCACGGTCAGAGGTAAGATAATATTTTTTTGGTGTAACTTCGAATTTGGCAATATTAAAACAGAGAATTTCTCATTTAAACTTGTCGTCAGTGAAACCAATATTTTTAAGTGAAGTTTTGATTTTTAGTGAAACTTTTTAATTTTTTGATTTACGGTTTAATGATCAGTTATGAATTTTTATGAAACATTGTTGTGGACATATTTTTTCTAGTAAAATATTTTTTATGTAAAATATGGATATTTATTTGCTCTTTAGAAATAATAAATTTTTATTTGCAACTATAATTTTTGTTAAATATCTTTTATTTAAAAAAAAAAATAATATTTATAATTAAGTCTGTTTTTTATTAAACTAAAATTGCTGTAGTCAACGTGGTAAGCACGACTACAAATCTGGTTGGCAAGGGTTCAACCCTTGCGGCAATCAAAAAATTAAAATATTTTTTTCTGTTTAATGGTACATACATACATGCAGACTCCTCGTCGGAACTTCTTTATAGCATATTCGCTGGCGAAGTAAAAACAAATAATAAAATGGCTACATATATCTCCTTTCACCACCTGTCTTATCTCTCATATATCCCTAACTAAACTAAATAGATTATGCCTGAATTGCTACTTCTCTTAAAAAAAAAAAAAAAAAAAACAAATAAAAAAAATCGCCAAGATTTGAACTAGTCAGTATGGAAGGTGACGTGAAAAACCTCTGCAGGAATATGAACGAACTGTACGGCTAAAAAACTAATTCTTTCTGTAATGAATAATGCGGCTCACTGGCTAATCGACCAAAAATGAACGAGCTCTTAATTACGAACATGATGTACGTAAAAACGTGCGGATATCAGAAGCGAGTTCCTTAATCTCATAAGAACCCATTCCATTGTAATATCGATAAAACAGCAAAACACAACGCACATTTCATCGATATTCAAGAGAGTCAATAGAGTTTCATACCCTACTGTCACCTATGAGTCTCTTCGCCCTCTTCTGTACGCAGTCGAGTAACTTCAAAACAGACTTTGAAGCACCGGCCCATACATGAGAGTTGCACTCCATTGTCGGGCGGTATAAATAAATAGCAAGGAGATCAGATGGAGTGAAATATCTTTTACACCGTTTTAAAAAACCGAGGCATATGAAAGCCTGTTTTGAGACTGGAAAAATGTGTTTGGTCCATCGAACATTACACTATATTTTCGTGCCAAAAACACAATAAGAGCATCTAATTCCTTTATACTTACACCCCTCCACACTTACAGATGAAGCACCATTTTCTGTTGAATGTCTGTGCGAAAGGATACAATATTGAGTCTTACGAGTATTAAAATTGAGTCAATTCGCTCGGCCTAAATCCATTTTTTCGTTATTGTTATTATAGTTTTGACGCTCCTGCATGTCATAGCTAAAAAAAGATCTCTATTTGTATGAATATTATATCACTTTCAGAACACTCTTTACAATTTAGAATTCATTATAGCGACTGTATAATGAACCTTCTGTAAAAATTCAAGAGTCTAGCTAGAAACGGGGCTGTGATGGATGGACAGAATAAAGACGGACAGACAGAGTTCTAAAAGTGTTTAAAACTTACCTTTGGATCCTCAGAAATTCAAGCAAGAGAAAGACAATAAAAAAAAAAAAAAAAATTAATGCGAACAGATTTTATTTGTGAACGAGGACCAGATTATATTTAAATAAAGTTGAGAGTAGCCTCGCTCAAAAAAAATTTTCAAAAGTAAATATAATTCTTCAAAAAAGAAAAAAGCCGATCACAAAACAGATTTTATCAATCTGTCTATAACAGTTCAAAAGTTTGTCCATATACGTGCAATTACATTAATTATTGGGGCAACCTTTAATTTTCAAATCCAAATTTTATACTTGCTGTTGTAGCAATACAGTTTATTTGTAAATTTTATCCGTCTGTCTACAATTGTTCAACAGTTTGGCCATATAAATCAACATGCATCAACTTTTATAAAACCCTTTAATTTATAGTTTTAAATATTTGTACTTTATACTCATTATACCTGACAAAGGAGTGGCCATTCTAGCTAATTTTCAGGGGCCATACGATAGCTGCTATATATATTTCTGGCCTGGCAACACTGAGTGCTGCCAAGTGCAATCTGACATTTCCATTGGAAAGTTTATAATTTTTAAGCATAATCGTACTCAAAACGTTTTGACATACGACCAATATTTGTGTTGTTTACAGTGACTTGAAAAAATTAATATAGAAAAAAATGGAATTAACTCGTGAACATTTTCGTGCCATCATTTTTCACAACTTTCGTCGTGGATTATCACGACAAGAGTGCATTGATGAACTTAAATTTTTGTATGGCGATGAAGCACCATCTTATAGCACTGTGAAAAATTGGTATAATGAATTTAATCGTGGCCGAAGCTCGCTCAAAGACGAATTTCGTAAAGGTCGTCCAAAAACGGCTGTTGTGCCAGAGAACATTGTTAACGTGCGTGAACTCATAATGCAAGATCGACATGCGACATACCGAGAGATAGAGACATCCTTGGACATTTCTTCCACCAGCATACATTCGATACTGCATGAACACCTGGCCGTAAAAAAGGTTTGTGCTCGTTGGATCCCGCACAATTTGAAAGTCGCTCAAAAAAAGGCTCGTGTCGATTGGTGCAAAGAAATGTTGCAAAAATACGATTGCGGTGCGTCAAAAGACGTTTATAAGATCGTCACAGGTGACGAATCATGGATCTATGCGTATGAGTGGTACACTACAATTTGTTTGCCTGAAGTCATCGGAGAAATTCGAAAAACCAACAAGAGAAGACGAATCATTGTTCACCATGACAATGCGGGCTCTCACACATCGGCTCAAACCAGAGCGTTTTTGAGCCGCCAAAACATCGAATTAATAGGTCATCCGCCGTACAGCCCTGACTTGGCACCTAATGACTTCTTCTTGTTTCCGCACATCAAGAAAAAAATGCGTGGTCGTGCGTGGTTTTCGTCGCCAGAAGAAGCTGTTGAAGTGTTCAAAAACCATGTTTTAGAGGTGTCTCAATCGGAGTAGAAAAAGTGCTTCGACAACTGGTTTGAGCGCATGCAAAAGTGTATAAATCATGCTGGAGAATACTTTGAAAAACAATAAAACCATTTTTGATTATAAATATTCGCATTTTCACTATAAGGCCAGAAATATGTAGAGCAGCCCTCGTATAAGCCAAATTACAGCAATTATTGGAACATATATATAAATTCAAATGGTACACTTTTTTTATAGCGGACTTATCAATACAGGTTCCCTGGGAATTTCAGCTGTCTGTGTATAATGGATTGAAAGTCAAATCATAAATTATAGGAGCTATTGGGACACCCTTAACTTTTCCAAACCTTAAACTAGCTATTAAAGTGGACTCAGCAATATAAATTTTTTTGTAAATTTCAACCGTCTGTCTGCAACTATTCGAAATTATGGCCATATATATCAAATTAAATAAACTAATGGGGCACCCTTTAAATTATAATTTTGAATATTTGTACTTTTTATTGTAATGGTCATAGTGATCGACATTCTGACTAAGTTTCTATCGTTGGCTATAACGGTCCAAAAGATAGGACCATATGGGTGAACTTTCGTCACCTATGGAGAGGCCGTTTAATTTTTAGATTTGTGTTTGTATAATCGTTTGCTCTTGGGAGCTTTAATATGACACAGTTTTTTTTCTTAATTTTTAAGTGGTGCCCTTTGCGGTGTAAAATAAAAAAATATTGTAAGGAGACACCCTTTAATTTTTAAAATTATGAACTATTCTTCAAACTAGACCAATCTGTAAAGATAACCTGTCAAATAAAGAAAAAATTTAAAAAATCGGTTTAGAAATGTCTGAGTTCTGCAGGCACAAACATTAAAAAAAGCAACATTCAGACGAATTGATAACATTCTTCTTTTTTTTGAAGACGGCAAAAAAGAAAACTAAATCGGTGACGATCAGTGTCTGTTTATAAATTAAAAAAAAATTAAGCAATTTTCCTACAGAAACTTCTGGACTTCATGTAATTTTTGATTTACTTAAAAAAAAACAATTAAAATATTTTTTTCTTTATTTAAAACTTACATTTTGCATTGCTGTCTCTTTTTTATTGCTTCGCTTAAATTAAGTGTTTTTATGTATTTTATTTTCTTTATTTTAGCCCGTCAATAATGATCAAACAAATGTCTAGTACAGCTTACCTGCCGCACTACCTTCCAATCATGGCACTTATTGCTCACTATAGACATAAATGATGAAAAATATTACCGACACCTTCCGCCATCTATTCAGATGAATTTTGTAAGGCTAATGCAATTTATGTTTGGTACATATCCTTTGGCCATACAAAGGTCTCCCTTTGGAAAACAAAAGTGTAGAACAACAACCAGCTAAATTGAACAAATGATAATGTTGCCAAAAAAAAAAGCCAGAGAAAATTTTATGTCTAGAATGCGAAAAAATATACATCATTTAGACGCGCGTTAGTTTTTCAAACATTTTTTTCAAACGTTTTTTTGGCAATTTTGATAGAAATTAAACAGAAAAAAATAAAAAAATTAGCAAATACACATAAAAAACATACTTAAGTTTCAAACACACACACACTTAAAATAAGGCATACAATGCACATAGTGGTGTTGCTAACGATGACCATTGGCGCCACCCCATATACTCTTACTCTACAGGACAATTTATGAGAATAAAATTTGTTGAGTGTTCGTAGAGTTCTAAAATTTAAAAATAAAAATCATCTATTTGGCGTTTGTATCGAAACAGAGACTTTTACAAAAAAATTAACAAAAAACTGTAGGAAAAAATGTCTATAAAAAAATGAATGCTTGAAAAACGCAGAAAAGTCAGACATACAAAAAGAAAGAACAATTAACATCCATCATGACACAGAGACAGGTATGGCATACGTAACATTTTTATAATTTCTAAAACGAAATAAAAATTAAAGATTCACATACATTTTTAAAGCATAGATTTTCTTAGATTTAGTTTAGAATTTCGGCTGCCGAAAAACCTTCAGTCTCCTTGAGTCTGTAGGTTTTAGACAATGCAGCAACTTACTTTTTGATTGTAGTTTTCCCTTGGACTTTTATAGTTCCTTCTTTTTGATAGTTTTTGTTTCAACTCGCTTTTCTCATTTCCTTTCATTTGTACTTGTGTATTGTTTACACTTATTTCGTTTTATTTAAAATACAACAGCAAATTATTTGACTGATTTTTTCTTATTTTTCGCTGACTTTATATTCATTTGATTTTATGTAGTTGATTTTTCCGTTTATTTTTTTGTTAATTAAAATTGTCTATCATTTAATTAGTGAACAATTTGTTGAGGCTTAACTGCAGCTAGAAATTGGTTTTTTAATATAAATTTGCAATATCAACCGGAAGAGAAAGAGAAAGTAGAATTGATAAAATTGGAAAGAATTGCCAACAAATTAAAATTTTGATTGCTATAATAGATGAAACAAATCCTGCTTTTTTCAATTTATTTGTCAACTTTGTTTGATATATATAAGCAATTATTGAAAATTTCATTATTTGTTTGAATAAAAAAAAACATTAGAAAGAATTAAAAAATAATAATAACACGAAAATCCTCCTTTAAACCAAAATATGCTTTCTTACTGTTTTCAAATGTGCTGAACACGAATTAGAAGTCAGATTCTGTCTATCACGCACAGTTTCTTGAGAAATTCTAGTTTTTTTTTATCCAAAAATGTGTGTTTTTTGTAATTTTGACGAATTTTTTTTTTGCTTCAAAACATAGTGAAAAAAAATTCAAAAGCCCGATGATTTTGAGCGCAATAAAGTATATTTGAACAAAAAAAAATTGATAGGAATATTACAAGTGGTTGAAGAAATATGGGTAAAAGTTTTTTTCCTGTTTGTATAATCTTACAATTTTTTTTTTAAATTTTTTTTATGGTGGTATCCTTTTCATTCAAATCCCTACCTGCCCCCCCTTTCATCATTAATACCCTAAGTACCTTCCTCCCACTTAGCCGCTCTCTTGCCAAATTTTTCAAGGGAGGGGAGAAAAGTTTTTTTTTGCAGAACAGTGTAATTTGAGAAAATTAATTTAGTGTAACCTAAGCGTATGAGTGCTATTTAATTAAAATGAAGGTTAGAATATGAGAGCGTATGATTAATTTTAAATAAATAGAAAAAATAAAAACGTTAATTAAAAAGATCTGTGTATCAGATATTTATCGGTTTATAAGATTATAGTCTTTCCTTATTGAATATCTTAAAGATGATGAATTTTTTAATACTTACGTTAATACTTACGCCTTTATATCATTATAGATGCTAAAAAATAATTATAAATAATATAAAGAATTCATTAAAAAACCGACTTCAAAACAGATTTTAGCTGTCTGTCTGTTACTGTTCAAAGGCTATGCTACATTCATCATTTTACATCAACTGTTGGGACACGATTTAATTTCTCATTTTATCTATTTATTCTTCTTATTATACCAGACAAGGTAGTGGACATTCTGTCTAATGCTTCAGTGTTTGTATATAAAACTTAGAAAATAGGGACATAGGTCAAATAATATCGATTAAATGAACACCCTTTAATTTCTGTATTCAAATTGTTCAATTGATCGTTTTGTAAACTTAGCAATACAGGTTCCTTGTAAATTTCAACGGTTCAAAAGTTTGGCCACACATATCAAATGACTGCAATTATTGGAATTCTTGTAAATTTCAACCTTCTGTTCAAGAAAAAGGTCATATATATCTCGTTAAATAAATTATTGGGGCATTCTTTAATTATTAATTCTGAATATTTATACTTGATGTTATATCGGTCATAATAATCGACATTCAGATCAATTTTCAAGCGTTTGTCTAAAGCGATTTAAAGATAGGACCATATGGGTGAACTTATGTCACCAATGCGGACACTCTTTAATTTTTAGATTTATTTTTGTATTAAATTTTGCTCTTGTGAGCTGTAATAATACAGAGTTGTTTTTTATATAATTTGTGTGGTGCACTTTACAGTTCAAAATACACACAAAATACATTTGTATGTTGTATGGGGTTACCCTTTAATTTTTAAAACTACGAAATATTTTTAAAATGGCAAAATCTGAGAGCATAAGCTTTCAAATAAAAACAAAATAATAAATCGGTTAAAAATGACTGAGTTCTGCAGACACAAGCATTAAAAACAAGCAACATTCGGACAAAGTAATGACCTCTTTTTTTTGAAAACGATTAAAAAAAGAAAAAGTAATAAAAGATGTGTAAGTTTCATTACCAAGTGCATTACGAGTGTTATTTGTTTTTTATATTTAAGGTTTACTTCCATTTATATTTCTGAATATTTCTTTCATATTTAAATCGCATAATCCAGCAAGTTTTATTCAATAACATTCTTTGTAGACTTTAATTGATACAAAAGGGTTTCCTATCCAATTTGAGAGAAGTTACTGAGCCGAAAATTTACTTAAATTGCTTACCCTTTCGTGAGATCATTTTCGTTTTTATTGATTTTGTCTCGTTGCTGAAGATAAATTTTAACACACACGCTAACGAAATTTTATATGTCGATACTGTTACTAGACACTTAAAACTTAATTTAAGTTCTCACATAATTTAGTGATAATTGCAACCATTAGATAATTTCGTAATTAATTCAGACGTTAAATTAAATTGATGAATTAAGTTTGAATTGATTGAATTTAGAGTACTTCTCATAGTATGATCGATGTATATGGCCTTAGACATTTGCAAGTGCTTTATTTAAGTCTCATATTTAGAAAACAAACTTTTCATACAATAATAATTTTAAAATACATTTTACAGAAAAAAGTTTTTGCACATATTAAAGGTTTTATTAGTTTTCTGTTTCAATTATCTGCGTAATTGAAACATTAAAAGTATAATATCTTCTTAGTAAATAATTAATTATATCAATTATCAATTTAATTAAAATAAAATAAAACATTTTTCTAATTACACAAATTATTAAGTCAATTAAAAATTTAATTAAAGTTCTATTTAAAAACAAATAAAACTTTAATAGGAGCATAAATTTCTTTCTCTGTTATTACCTTTAATATTTTTGATAAATATTACAGTGAGACTTTAGAAAACAGTGACACCCACCAACTAACTTTTTTGCCGTCTGATTATTTGATGAATTAGACTATAGGATCGATTTGAGGACAAAGACAAGGTATTTTTCGATGACGTATTTAACCGTCACGATAACTTCATTACAAAAAATGGTATATCCATTTTGGTATTGTAGCGACAGAAATAGGATTACATATGAACTCCTTGAATACGAATTTTAGAATAGCTAACTAATCTCTAAGCGTGTTAAAGTTGTTATTATAGGTACGAGATTTTTTAGGATTGTAAAATTATTAAGCTTTTTTTATTGTAATTCATTGACCTTTTATAATTTAGTAATACTATTTTTTTAATTTTTATCTTTAATATTTTGATTCTTCACTGATTGACATCATTAAGAAACACGAAAAAATGTGACGATTAAAAAATAAATAAGAAATTTTTCAAATTTTTCTGTTGGGAAAATCAAAGAAAAATTTGGTAAAATAGTCCTGTTTATTTGAAGAAATTTTTTGTATTCAAAATTATAGCAATTTAAAAGAAAAAAAAAATCAATAAATTTATTTAAGCAATAAAGCAGCATTGAAATGTCAGCCAGAAAATATTATGTAGTTGCCTGCTGGGAACTATTGCTATTATAAATTTTCAGTGCTAAGCATCAGTTAAAATTTTTTGACTCAAAAATATTGTTGGAAAAAAAGTTTCTTTAAGGGAACCTCCGCAACAAGGCCAAAAAAAACTTATAAAATAAAAAAAATCTGAGAGCTTTTGAGATTTTATTACACTTATAAATCTGGCATCCTGTGATTCTTAAAAAGCAATCTCGATTGGCATTTCCAGTTCAAATTAAATAGAAACACAATTAATTTTTCACCCTTGCTTGCATCAGTACCATTTTTTTGATGTTCGTTAATGACCATGAAAAAGAAAAAAAAATTTTTTAACAAGAAAATTAATTATTTGGAATCGTTTTTATGAGCATTCAAAGATGAATTTAATAAAGTTTCTCACAAATAAGAAAAAAAATTTAATTTACTTTAATTGTGCTTGATTCCTTCAAATATATATATATATTTCAAGCACAATTAAAGTAAATTAAATTTTTTTTCTCATTTGTGAGAAACTTTATTAAATTCATCTTTGAATGCTCATAAATGAAAAGTATTCAACGCCGAAAAATTCTTTCGATTCGTTTATGAAAAGCAGCATTAAGGAGAATGATGCTATTTATCCCTCATCATATACGAATGCTTTAAAACGAAAGAGACGCACTCATTCATCTGTGATCGTAATAAGAACATTTTTGATGGTCATTTATGAACGTGAAAAATAATAAAAAAAATCGTAGAAATCTCTTTTATGAAAAATATCATAATTTTTGTTATTGAATGATCAAAAATATATAATTTTTAACTCAGTGTTTAGGGAAATCTAGCAGCTAAGGTGGTTTATTTATGAGAATTTTATTTTACTTTTAAGATTTATTTGGTTGACAACATATTGTGTTTATTAAATATAGAAATCGATTAAATAGTTAATCTTTACAAAATTCATCCAATTCCTTAATTACACATAAAACGTTATTAGAATCCTTAGCTTTTTTTAAATTTAAAATACAGCATTTTCTCCCCACATTATCTTTTAGATGTTAAAACTTTCATGGCACATTTGTACTTGTGGTCTTGACTAAAATTTTTATGAAAATAAAAAATGAAACATTGAAAGACTTAAAAAAGGTTAATGCATACATACAATAAATAAACGTTAAAAAACGTAAAAGAAGAGTTAGTAAAATGTGTAAAATGAAAACAAAATACGTATTAAAACTTAAAAACCAAATGCAGCATTTAACTCGCTACAACAAAAGGCTGCAATATTGGAATACAAAAAAAAAAAATACAAAACAACAATAACGATATTTTTCTGAATTTATAAAAGAAACGCAACAAAAAACTAAATTAAATAGAAATCATTCTAGTATTTTTTTTTGTATTTACTTTAGACATTTTGTTAAGTAAGAGGGGTCACAAAGTACGAGAAACAAAAGTTATGGTAGGCTAAAGCATTTAATTGCATTTTGCTCTGACAAAAAATATAAAAACTAGCAAGAAGACCAACAATAAGATGAAAAGCAAACCCCTTAGAGCCTAAAAATAGGCTGTAGTTTTAACAGTTCTTCTATAGAAACTGCAAGGTATTTAAAAATGAAAACGTCTGATGAGAGATATTTACTGCCCTCCCCCTCTGCGTTATACACAAAACGCTAAAAAAAAACAAGCACAATTTCAAAACTATACACAAAAACTATAAAATATTTTGTAGGTTGCAGAGAGCCTGTCGTATTGTGCCTGCTTCAGAGAGTATGAGGTATGAGTTTGAATGTAACAAGCGTATGAATGTGTGCATGTGTGTTGTGTGTAGAATAGTTTTTTATACTATAGTATTTATACCACATACACAAGGGCGGAGCCTATGTTATATCAGGCATATATTTGTGTGTAAATGTTTTGTTTTTTTATTTTATGGGACAAAGAAGAACGAGTAGGTTTAACCATTCTGCAGCTTATCTGTGTTTGAAATAAAAAATTTTTGTAAAAAACGCATTTTTTCGTAATTCTTTTTTTTTCGATTTTTTCCATACAATATGCTGACGCCAACTTTAGTTTTTTTTGTCTTCTTCTTCTTTTAACGTATTTGATTATTTTGGGCATTCTATAGCCATTGCTGCGTTGCTGTCTGCATACATCTTTTATATAGTTTATTTTTTTTTTCTATTTGTGTGCCCAATATATTTTTTTTTCTGATAAATACTTTTTAGGTTTATTTATTTTCTTTATTGTTTTTTTTTTAGCTTTTTAACAAAAAAATTTGTTTTTTCCTCATTGTGAAATGTTGTGCATTTTTGATGGTTCTGCGTGTTCCGTTTCAAACTCAACCACCCATATGAACCCTGTGTGCTAAAAATTTTTTATATAATTTTTTTCTCACTGTTAGGAATCTGATACATTTAAAAATCATGTGGGCTTTTATAGTTAGGCCTAGTAAATGATAAATGACAGGGTACTAGAGCTCCATATTTTTCTTTAGTTTGTAATTTTTTGTTTCTTTTTTTTGCCTAACAGTTTGTAAAAGTTCTTTAAACTTTACGTTTAGTTTGTTTATGGATTAATTAAAACATAACTGTAATTTAAGTGATTTTTTTTTGTTAGTTTATATTTTTATAAATAGTTTGAGTTTTGAGTTTAATTAGTTCATTAAGCTGCAATACAATATTTATGCTAAACTAAAAAAAAAACTTTAAGCAACATTATTATCAATACTGAGAAAAAAGAAAAAATAGCAACAACAATTTTTGTAAAAATTAAAAAAATTTCCATGGTGTTCTATCTAATTTTTTCTCTTTAAACATTTTCTGCCGTATCCGTAGAAAATAAAATAACTTTTATGGAAAATTTTTCATACAAATTTGTCCTAAAATATAGTTTCAATCTATTTTGATCTTTCATGAATACGGTAGTTAAAAAATAAATATAATTTTTAGAAGTTCGGCGTTCTAGTTCCTTCGAGCCATACTGACTCCTGTTCATCTGCCTGTTCTTCCACCAGCATACATTCGATACTGCATGAACACCTGGCCGTAAAAAAGGTTTGTTCTCGTTGGATCCCGCACAATTTGAAAGTCGCTCAAAAAAAGGCTCGTGTCGGTTGGTGCAAAGAAAGTTGCAAAAATACAATTGCGGTGCTTCAAAAGGCGTTTGTAAGATCGTCACAGGTGACGAATCATGGATCTATGCGTATGAGCCCGAAACGAAACAACAATCGACCGTGTGGGTCATCAAAGACGAGCAAGATTCAACGAAAGTTGTTCGCGGAAGAAGCACTTCGAAGCAAATGGTCGCCTGTTTCTTCGGCAAAATTGGTCATGTGGCGACTGTTCCGCTTGAGCAACGTAGGACGGTCACTTCTGAGTGGTACACTACAATTTGTTTGCCTGAAGTCATCGGAGAAATTCGAAAAACCAAAAAGAGAAGACGAATCATTTTTCACCATGACAATGCGAGCTCTCACACATCGGCCCAAACCAGAACGTTTTTGACCGGCCACAACGTCGAATTAATGGGTCATCCGCCGTACAGCCCTGACTTGGCACCTATTCACTTCTTCTTGTTTCCGCATATCAGGAAAAAATACGTGGTCAACGATTTTCGTCGCCAGAAGAAGCTGTTGAAGTGTTCAAAAACCATGTTTTAGAGGTGTCTCAATCGGAGTGAAAAAAGTGCTTCGACAACTGGTTTGAGCGCATGCAAAAGTCTATAAATCATGCAGGAGAATACTTTGAAAAACAATAAAACCATTTTGATTATAAATATTCGCGTTTTCACTATTAGGCCAGAAATATATAGAGCAGCCCTCGTAAAAATAGATAGTGTTAAGAATAAAAGGTGGTGGGTTTAGGTAATTTTTGTCCGTTTAAATGTTATTATGCAGGTAGATTCCCTGATATCTGTCCTGTTTATTGGGGTAAATAGTTTTTATTTTATTATTGGATAGGTAAGTGTGTCTGTGGGTGTTTTTCGTTTGTAAGAGTGTTTTAGTAATGTTAGTGGTGTAAAAATCGTATCAGAGGTTGTGTTTACCTGTTCGTTAATAATGTCTCTCTGAAACGTTCGTGTTTTGTAAATTTCCATGTTTTCAAGAATGTCTAGTCTTTGTCCTTTTTTACTTGGGTGTAATACTGTCATACATTCATCTATTTCCCTTGGTTCGTGTTTTTGTGTGTTAAGGTGTATTGCAAAATTGGAGTCTTACCTTTTCCTTTTGTATGATCGTATGTGTTCTGTAAACCTTGTTTTTAATGTTTGTCCTGTTTGTCCGATGTATGTATGGTCGCAAGTACAAGTAAGTCTGTATACTCCGCTGGTGCGAAATTTATCCGTTGTTTCTATTGATGTCTTGAGATTGTTGCGCAGAGTGTTGCTCGTTTTTAATGTTGTGTGTAAACCTTCTTTTCGGAAAAGGTTAGTTAATCTATATATTTCTGGTCCTGTGTAAATAAAAATGTGTCGTCGTGTTGTGTCGATTGTTTCCTTGTCTTCTTTCTTTTTGTTTTTGTTGTTGTATTGTCTGAGTAGTTTGTCGATGGTTGTGTGGTTGTTTATAACTTTATCTTCCAATGTCAAAGATAAATGCATAAATAAATCTAAAAATTAAAGAGAAGAACACATAGGTGACGTTATCTGACTTATATGGGCCTGTCTCTTGAACCGTTATAGACAAACGCTTGCAAATTGCACAGAATATAGATTGCTCTGACCGTTATATTAACAAGTATTAACAAGTATTATTTATTTGGTTAATATGCAAAATTATTAACCAAAGGATGCCCGAAAAGTATATTTAATTTGATGTATATGGGCATGCTCTCAAACCTGCTCGTGTGGACAGACGCTTGAAATTTACTACAACAGCAAGTACAAATTTGAATTTGCTAAATAAAGGGTGCCCCTCGAATTGATGTTATTTGACGTGTATTGCCAAATTGTTGAACAGTTGTAGACAGACGAATGAAATTAACAAGAAGCTGTAGAGCGAATATAAGGGTCCCAATAGTAAAGGTAACTTTATGTATGTGTCCATACTTTTGAACCGTTATAGACAGACAGATGAAATCATTCTGATGAAGTCGGTTTTTTTTGGAAGAACTATTTGAATTGTGATTGCAAGACATGTAAAAATTGCCCATCTAGTTAAGCACTCGCTGTACAAAAAATTAAATTTCAAACTGAAGGCTGTTCTAATAGTGAGGTGATTTTCAAGTACGTATCGTGTTTTTTTAACTTTAACTATTGTTATGTCCGCTGTAAGAAGAAGTTTAAGGAAAATTAAAAATGAATCTAAAATATTTAGGGTGTTCCAATAATGATTTTATTTTAACACTTGTGACTTTAGGTTTTAAACTGTTAAGGAAAAAATTCAAATTTGCAAAAATTATGCTTAAACATGTCCGCTACAAAAATAAGTGTCAACAATAAGTGTCAACAATAAATGTAAATAAATGAATTACTCGTGGTGACTAAATGTTTAGTTTCACCATTAAAAAAAGTGTGGTGTGTGTGAACGGTAAAATTTTACAACTAAAATTTTTCTATATACTTTAATCAACTGCGCAGGCGTCATAGGTAAGGGTGCCTGCTTGCTTGACAAATATTGGAAATTGAATAATAGAAATCGATTGATTTATTTAAAAACCTTGGAAGTAAACGTAGG
Source organism: Gymnosoma rotundatum (assembly GCA_916610165.2). NCBI lineage: Eukaryota > Metazoa > Arthropoda > Insecta > Diptera > Tachinidae > Gymnosoma > Gymnosoma rotundatum. The sequence goes on from OU744339.1 coordinate 10,561,960, forward strand.
ATGGAACGAAATGAAAAAGTTGTCTTAATTTTAATTTTTAAAATTTTTTTTGATAGCAAAATTGATATATTTGTGGTCAAGTTTTATTATTTGGTTTTTTTTTCTATTTATTGTGTTGAGTGTCATCTCCTGTGGCACCTGCTAGATTTTATTAAATCCACAGTTTAACAAACTTACTCAGCCAACGTACGACACTGCTACTCCGGAGATACTTGAACTCACCATCTTCTGTTTAACCAGCCAGGGCATTTTAATCAGCTCAGTCATGGCATAATGTTGTTATTTTACTTTCTAACTAAGACTCTCCGTTAATATTTGGACTATGGTTTTGTTGCTTTTCTAGCCTTCAAATTCAGTTATCGTGGCTACATTACTATTGCTTTTATTTTTTTTTTTAATTGAGATTCGGAGAATGAATTCCTGTTTATAATTTATTTGCTTTAAACACTCATTCACTAGAGAAACCTTAGAATACTTATTTATAATATATTTATAATTATTTTTTACTCAAGACTTTTTTTGGATGCAAACGATTTTTGCTTAGCAAACAAGCAGACAACCAACTTACGCCCCTGCACTACAAAGGCAAAGACATAAGCTAAAATTTCGGGAGGAAAATAGTGACTAAAGGTAAAGTTGTTAAATGTAACTTTTTGAAAGGAACACTATTTCTCTTATAAATAACAGTTTATATTTGTAAGACATCAAAAATTTCCTAAGAATAAAGCAGAAGGATATATTTATATAAATAATTTATTACATTAAATTGTGCGGTATATTAAAATATTTGTGCTAACGTAAGCGTATTATTTTTTAGAATTTTTTAATTCTATTTTGGACTGATTTTAAGCAAAACGAATTTAAGTTTTTTATATAAAAATTTTAAGCTCTTAAATAAAACGAGGTTTGATAAAAAATATTTATAAATAAAAGTATTGTAAACAAATATAGATAGTTGACTATAAATTGACCTTGAGAGTGCCGTCAATGGTAAAATAATTGAAGTTCAATCCATGAAAAAAGCCCTCTAAAAACAGACATAAAAATAAATAAATACAAAATAATTGTAAAAAAAAATCTATGTATAAATATTTTATATATAAATAATATATAAAAAAAAAATTATTTAAATAAACTATAAAAATCTACACAGACATACAACTATACAAATTTTTACTTGGCAACATGTGGACTAGACATACGGATGTATGACTAACTGATACGCATACAAAAATCAGTTTATTGTTATATTTGTTTTTGTCTATACACACACACACATATACACAATAAAATATAAATAAGAAAAAAAAAATTGGAAACGATTTTATATAAATTCTATATAAAAAATATTTAAAGGAAAAAACAAAACACATATCGATGCGTTTCTTTGTGTATATAAAATAGTATTTGTTGTATTTGTTGTTATATAGAACAAACCTTTTAGGCATATAAACAAAATTTAACAAATTATATTACACAAAGAAAACAACAACAAAAACACCTTGTATCCCAATTGCATACATATGAGAAATGAGATTAAAAAAATAGAAAACGGAAATGCATTTTTTTGATATTAAAAAAATATGACCAAACTGCAGTTTTAGTTGCAGTGAAGCCTGTCTCTATAGTAAAACAAAACGGCTTTCATGTTTGAATTTATAAATAAACGTTAGTATGTATTTGTAGATAAAACGCAAGATGTACGCACAGCCATACATATACAATGCAAGTAACGCGTTTTTAGGCCATTCATTTAAAAAAAATAAACAAAACAATACAAAACCATATTGCTGCATGCAATTGCATGCCAAAGTAAAAATGCATTTTTATATCATGTACAAATATTTTATATCTAAAATGGTATGAAGAACAGCTGTTGCATTTGTTTTTGGTGCAACAAAATAAAACAAAACATAAATATAGATAAATTTTTGTTTGTAGTGTCAGTATGATATTTTTTGTTTAAATAAATATGAAGCGTATGAATTGACCAAAATGTTTGTAAAGGTCATTTCAAAAGTGCATTGAATTGTGCAGTATTTAGCAAAAACAGAATAACACGAAACACGAAGGCAAAACAGATATTCAAAAACAAACAAAAAAAGATGTTTGGCATAGTTTTCACTATTTGTTATTGTTTTTTATCTTTAGTTATCTAGAACAAGTATTCAAATACAAGATTGAACACAAAAAAAAAGTTTTTTTCGTGCAATGACCTGCGACGTATGAGTGATGTTTATTTTTCAGAAATATTTAATATCAATCATACGTACTGTTTTACTTTTCAATTTCTGCTTCAGATAAAGTTGACTTGAAAGGACTTTCTTTTTATATATTATGTGTAATAATGATTTAAGGAGATTATTGATTTAAAAAAATACGAATTTTTCTTCTTAATAAAATAAATAAAGCAATCTAAAAATCTAAATCGTTTAATATCATAAAATTGTTATTTTAAATTGTAATTAAAAAAAAACATTTAAGGTTTAACTGTCGCTACTTCTATACAAATAATAAGTTATAAAAAAATAGAGAAAATATCTAAAAATGTGATTCCATAATCCTTAAAAGGGAGACATCTAACATTTTGGCAATTTTAGCATCAGTTACTACAACGTTCATGAAAGATCTAGCAGTCAAATATCATTAATGAACCGTAGCATACTGGTTGTTTTGAAGCAAATTGTGGTTGTTTTAGAATAGTAATGTGCCACTTTGACAAATAATACCTTCTGATCCAGACGTTATGTTCTGGGCCTGTGCCAGCTACAGCGCCAGCTAACGATAGCACTGTTCCTGTTTTAATTGGACTTAATTCGAAACTCACTAGACTGAATTTATTAAATAGAATTTCTTTGCCTGTTTACAAACTCTCAAAGTAATTCTCATACCAGAGTACTCCATGCCTCAAGCTTCATTCTTCAGCTTTGCGATTGCAAAGGACCCCTTCTAAGGTGTAAATGTTCGTGTGCTTTAGTACGATCCTGTGAAAATTTACATTAATGTTATTTTGTATCTACGTTACACGAGTATTAGAGAAAACAGTTACCACCTGCGCCATTACAAAGGTAAGCCGTAATTTAAGCTATTAGTCTACAAGTAATGCTGGGTACGCATAAATTATATATGCGTGGATTTAAATAATTTTTTAATGCGCTATTTTTCTTCACTAGTCTTATTTAAGCTAGTTGCTGCTTAGCAAATCCACTGTTTATTAGGAGTGCGTTTCAGTCTTTCACTACTAGGCGGTATAGACTATACTTCTAAAAATTGTCAGCCGGTAGTAGAGTCGCTTAATACACAGCAGTACGAGTACTGTAAAACATATTCGATCTAGGTTTATTTTTTTTTTTACTTGAGAATTGAGGTAATATATTATACGATAATCAAGTATACAGTAACACAGTCGTAGTTAACTAAGTTTTTTTTTTATTAAAGAACAATTGACTATAAAACACTTTTCGATGATTTACCAGGACACATGCACAACTCATAGTTCTATTAAGTAAGGTTCAGTTCTTGATTTGTGTTTTCAGTACTGCTGGTATACATCCTTCGTAAGGCTCAAGATCTTTCTCATTTTGCATGTTTTAAGTCAATTAATTTAAATATTGAAAATATTCCAACTAAACAAAACAGCACCTAAAAAATTATTCTTGTATACATCGATATCTTAATGCTAATGGACTTAGTGGCAAGTGCTCTGTCTAATAACTTTGCAATAATAATTTATTTTTATTAAGTTAATAAATAAATATAATGGCAACATTAGAAACTAAAGTGCATCTGGCTGTACATTTTTTTTTTGAAAAGAACTCAACGTATGAGTAATATTAATTGTTATATGAAATTGCTGCCTACTTTGGGGCGCTGAATAAATTTTCTTTTATAAAAATTCGTTAAAAAAGTTAATGATACATAAACTAATTTTGTCTTTATTTCTAGATTTGTATAACTCCGTCATAAAGAAAATTATTATTTTTTTTGTTAAAAGAAAAATCCATGACATTTTTTTTTATTAATTTTGTAATAATATTTTAAACTTTCATTAAATGTCAATTTGTTAGTTGTCTGTCAAAGATCCTATTTAACTTTATTCTTTAATAAAAATTTTAACTTTATTTCTACTCCCTCTTTCTTTATTTTCAGTTGTTCTGTTTGATTTGTTTCTTTTATACAATAAAATTTCTATGTTGTTTTAATTTTATTTGTTGTTTTTAATATGTTGTTGTACAAGTATTTTAAGAAATACATACACATATGATTCATCTACTGAAAAAGGAATGGGGGAGCAAAAAATTAAGGAAAATGATAACAACACATATTTTTGTATGAGATGTCAGTTGTTGTAGAAATTTGTTTTTTAATGCTGATGGCGTTCCTGCAGCTGCTGATGTTTGCTACTTCCGTGTCTACCACTGTGTGATATATTTGTTATTGCTATTCGACTAACAATGTAGTTGACTTCTTTGTGTCTTTTTTTGTTTGTTTTATTTTGTTTAAATTCGAAAATTTTTTCTTGCTATAGAAATAACAAAACTCACAGACGACGCGGTTTTTCACTATTATTTTTTTATTTTAAATAAATATTTTTTTGGTTTTTTTTTACGTGTTTAAAAAATATATAAATATAAATATATTTTTGTTGAGTTTGAAATGAGGGTAAATGGAGCCCTATGGGTGAGTTTGTGTGTCAACATACTTGTACACCAAAAAATGTAACATTTGAAATGGTCATCGACGCAAAGTTTTTATTTTTTTATAGTATTGAATTTTGTTACTTGGCTTTTATGTTTTTTGTAATAATTTTTAGTGTTCGTTTTAACAACATACAAAAACATTTTAAATGATAAATGAAACAAATATAAATAAAAAAATAAATAAAAATTATTCAGTGAAACGAACTAGTTGTATGCTAATAGAGCAGGAGTTTAAAAGCATCAAGAAAAATTATAAATAAAAAAATAATTACCTTTTTCTGCTTCTCCTCGACGAGAGTCGAGCCCAATGGACTACAATACGCTGCTACTCCGATGCAACTTCATTTGCCGTACTCTTGCTTGAAGAAGCTGACCTTTCCTACAAATTTTGCTGCGACTGCCACAATATTCCATGAGGTTTTGGGCCGGTATTTTCTTGTGTCACTTTACAACCATCTTTACCATCTAAGCCGCTATTCTAATGTCGCAGTTCAACTACTGGCTTATCATCCACCAACTGACTCCACGGTGACATCTAAAATACAATTACTCTCTTTAATATTCAGGGCTCTGCTGACATGAGGCCTTTAATTTTTTATAGTTTTTTTTTAATATTTTTTTTTTTTAAATTAGGGGTTGAAATGTGGATACTAGAAATTAATTGAAATTGTTTTTGGCTAAAGTTCATTTTTTTTAAATCTAAAAAAGTTGTTTTTAGAAAGAAAAATTATTTTACAAATGTAGGGGGTAGTTTTTTAAAGAAACGCATGGCACAGCGGATGTAAACTCATGCCTAACGAACAACAATCAATATGATATTTAAGCAGCATATTTAATATTGTGAGGAAACAAGCAAAGAATGGTTAAAAAAATTGCATTCGTCTTCAACCGACTGTTGGTACAAAGCAAAAACTAACGTACAGGACGAGGTAGAAAAAGAACAATAAAGAAATATTTTGGTTTGTGTGTGGATTTCGTCTAATCAAATTAACATTGATGTGAATATTCCTCGCATTTTTATTTAGAAAGTTAGATGGCTAAATAGATGATGTTTACAATGTAAACAACTTAAGGTAGATACATGCGAAAAATGCTGATAAAGGATGTAGCTATTCAAAAAATACAGCATTAAATTCTGCTGATATTTAGTTTGTCTTATTTTCTCTGGAAAACGTCCGCATACATTTATAAAATAATTTTTCTTTCTGAAAAAGATATTAGAAATGAAAAAATAAACTTCAACCAAAATCAATTTTATTTCATATAATTTTTTTTTAAGATAAAAAATCAATATTTTGCCGATAAAAAGTTTCATAATAATTTAAGTAACCTTAGAGATACCAAGGACAATATTATTGACCCATAATATTAAGTATGTACAAAAAAGTTTTGTGTTCCTGCCGATTATTAACTCCAAAAAACATGACTTTCGTGCTGCTCACCAGCAAAGTAAATCCGTCTCTAGGAAAAGAAAGATAATAAACGAATAAATTTTATAGAATATATGTGCAACTGCCTGCATTGCTTATAAGAAAAGAAGAATATACAATTTACGAAGAATAACATTCGTCACTTTATAAACTTAAAGAAATATCCTTCCAGCACAAAAATTAAATCCAGTGAAATTACAACTAACAAAAACAATTTACAGTAAAATAGTTTGAAAAGCCACAAAAAGAAGAAATATGTAAAAAAAATAAATAAAAAAAACTAAAAAAACAAATCTAATATGAAATGTAAGTATCAGCAACTGAAATTAAAAATTGCTGATTCCCTTGATGTAGGCAACAAATTATTTTCTAAATCAAAATCAATATTCCTCATACGCCACGATGCCTATAAATGAACATGAATAAAACCATCTAAATGGATTTAATTTTTCCCACACTACCAACAACAACTATTTACTTTGAATTATTTTTTAGCGATTGCCTCTATTGTTATACTTGTTGTTGTTATTGCTGTTGTTATTATTGTTTAAATATGCCTCATACTATTTGTTCTGTCTCTCTTACTCCCATTTTTGTTATACAAAAAAAAACATTTACAATCCCTCTCACACTTTTTGTGATTTGCAACATTAACTATATTTTTTCTGTCATTTTTAAGCATATACACACATTCACACATACAAATATACACATTTCTATTTAATTCATACTGTGTGTGAAATTTTCGCGCGCATTATATGCGTCGCCAACCGAATCAAAAGACGAGCCGTAAAATGTGTTGCGATTGGTTTAGAAAATTGTGTATAGTGGGCCTTGTTACATTTGCTTTTGCCTGTGTGTGAGTAGGCTTGGCTTGGTTACTTGGTTACAACTAGAAATACTTATATAAAACATGCTAGAATATAAATTTTCTAACAAATGTTGTTCTTGGTTTTATTTTTTTCATTTTCCTGTACTTTTTCTTTTACTTTCAAGGGCTTGTGTGTGTTTTTATGTGTTCGAATGTGTGTGTATATTTGTTACGACATTTTTATTTAGCATTGCGTTAATGTGGAAAATTAAATGAATAATAATAATTTTCTTGCTGTCGCTGCTGCTGCTTTGCCAAATGCATGTGAATGTTTAGGAGTAGAGAGAACATTATTTTGTTGCTTCTGTCTCTATAAAACTTAATGAGAGAGAATGAAAACTTATGTTTTTAAACATGAATATAAGAGTAAGAGAAATGTTTTAATTTGTTGGTAGTTTGCAAACGAAGCTTTTAGGATTGACTTAGCAACAGTAAGTCATTAAATTTTACAGTAAAAAATTAAATAAATAAATATTTTAATTTTAAAAGTGAAGGACAAAAAAAAAATAAAAAATTTTAATAATTTGTACATATTTTTTTCAAATTTAAACGATTATTTTTTTTCTAGATTTTACAAAAAAATTATTTAACTAAAAAAAAGTTAGTTGACATTAAATGCTGGGTTTAAGATTTTGATTCGAAATTCTTGCAAAAATTAAAAAAAAATGATTTCTTGCCAAAATGTAGTAGAAGTAAATGTTTCCTCACCAACCATTATTTTCCATTCCTTCACTATGCTACTTGGACGCTTCTTTGAATGCTGAGAAAAATTTTTTTATTTAATTTTAATTACATGCTGTAATGCCCTTCTTTGACCAATATTTAAGTGAAGTCGACCAATAGCACAGAATAATATTTTCTATATTTTTTTTGCGTTATGATCATCTTTAAATTTTCGGAATACAATTTCATGCTTTATTGTTCTTATCCTTTCGCTCGGAATAATACCTATTCCCAGCAAAAAATTAGACATTACCCTAAAAACTACTTGCCATATAATGACTTACTTTTGTGGTTACCATTTTTCCTTACTCGCTTCCAAAACACATTACATTAGTTTCCAAAAAAGGAAGTAGAAATGGAACTAGTTCTTTATGTTAAAAGAGACTACCGTACTAATTGTACTCATTACTTCCTACAATAATTAATGTAATCGATTATCAGGAACTGATTATAAAAGTCTCATGCCTTGTTAAAATAATTAAGATGGCAACCTAGTTGGGAAGTACTTTAGCCAAAAACGCTTAATTCCACACTCGATTACCTTTTAAAAAATTTTTTGCTGGGTTAATGTAAAATTTCTAAAATAATTTTATGTTTTTTTTATAAAAAGGCTACAGGTCTGTATGATTCTACTTTTGAGAATTTTCTTGGCGGAATTATCAGAATGACCAAAGAAAAATAAAAAGATCAAAAAATCTAAGATATTCCACTGAACAGAATGGCTTTTAATTTTTTAAGTAATATTTGTTTTTTAATATAAATTACTGTTGCATTAACAAATTTTGTCTTGGCTGTTGTAATTTAGACTGAAATTTTAATTTTAAAATTTTGTGAAATTTTACTCTAAATAAATATAATTTTTATCATCTAAGACCTTTTTTTAATTCAAAATTTTTTCTGAATAAAAATTAATGCTTCAAAATGAATCTACTTTCGCGCAGAGTACGATTCGTCTTCAATAATTTCTCAAATAACTTTTTTATGTTTGATTCCTAGCTTTTTCTGATATTATCCTGGCGGAAATAGATTTTGGAATGCGCGTCCAGCATTTTAAATAAGCGTAGCAGCATTATAGCGGTTAAAGATTTTGACTAAGATTTTTGTGGCTGCTGCAAGTTTTTGAAGTCTTAAGCGTTAATATCAACGTTTTTTGGAATCTGCAGTCAAACAAAATAAGCATAAATATTTTGCCATAATTTTTTTTATTAAATTGTTTGTCTCTAAATAAGAATATTTAAATATTTTTTTCCGATATTCCGATAAATAAATTGATTTTGAAATTATATGGCAGAATAAAATTTTTATACCCGATAGTTGAATTTAATTACTACCGAAGCCATTAGTTTTTTTTAAATAATTTCAGTTTAGCGCCGTTAAAATATAAAAAAAAATTCTCTTATAAAATATTTTTCAAAAAAAAAAAAAAAAATTATTCTAAAAAATGTTATTAAAATTTAATAAGACCTCTTCTTGCAATTGAAGAAAATTTTAATTAAGGTTTTTGTGTTTTTCTAAATGTCTGCTAAAAATTGTATTAAAGTAAATATTGCTGATGATGGAAGTAGCAATTAAGTAGCTTCATTACATTCTACTAATGTTTTATTTTTGCTATCTTCTTTCCAAGTTAACACAACTTTTTTTTAAATAATTGTCATGACTAAATAAATTCTGAAATTAAAATGTATATTAACATAAGCCGGATTAAAAACATTTTATATGGATATAATATAAAAATTTTAATAAATGGAAAAAAGATTAAGTGACATCCTATTGGTTGTTGATTAAAAAAAAAACTGTTGTTGCATTACATATTTGGGATTTTTTATTACCTTTAAAATTTCATGGGCATTGTTCAGAATAATGACAGTGAAAAATTTAATTACAATTTAATGCTAATGTTTTCATTTTAATTATTATTTTACTACTAGTGGTAATGAAATTTAAATGAAATCATTTAATTACTAATTAAATTTAAATCAAAAACAAGTAAGAGTTCTATATTCTGCTAGGCTGAATGTTATATACTCTGCACCATACATGTAAAACTAGTTTAGTAAAGCATCTCCAGTCAAAAAAGCAAATATTGGGATGAAAGGGAATTAAAAAATAAAACAATGGTACTGCATACATATAATTTAACATAAAAATGACATCGGCTCTTAATGGGTTAAGCATTTTGAAAAAATTTAGTATTTTCTTAAAGATCTCTTCAAAAGCTTTAGAATAATACCCATATTGAGATTTTAAAAAATTTTTAAATTTCAGTGCCCCGTAGCTCGGAATATATGTGCGAGCGTAAATTTTTTCACTTGATGTGTTTTTCTTATTTTTTTAAGTCTATATCGACCCATATATATAGTTTTTTGATTGTAGTTATTTGATTGTTCCAAATAACATGAACAAATTAGAGGTAGGCGTGGTGTTTTACCTGCTGCCTCAAAGGACATGGACCGTTCATGGTGATTTCCAATAGCACTTTTTTCGACACTATATCTAATTGATTGACATATTTTTTTTTTGAAATCAAGTTTGCGTCAGCAAACAACACTTACACGGACGGACCGACAGATCGACCTTATCAGAAATGGATATTGCAGAAGTTATACACGGAATGACAAACTTAGACATACCCTTTTCCCACTTTTTGTGTTGAATGGTATAATAATTGTTTTTAGGAAACACAAGATTTTGATTGCAAAAACTAAAAGACTCTGTGCATAAAATAAATTAACCTTAAAACTATTGCAGAAAATCCATATGTTAAAAAACTAATAATTTTTTATTTCTAAGTGAGATAGTTGTAAAACTTGATGCCTGAGATCTAATGTCACTTTACACCTCAGCTAGCTGGTCTAATTACTTACACGTTAACAAAAATATATTTCCATAGTGTCTCAATGTTCCTTAGAAAGTCAAAATAAAGAAAGAAAGTGTTTGTGATCAAAGTGAAATTTTAAAAAATTACTTTATATTTAAGATATGTACTCAGTGTACAAAGACAAGGATTATATTCATTATTAATAATTATTAATTAATTAAATAATTAATTATTAATTAATTTAATCATTAGTTAATGGCAATGATTTTGTTTTTTAACTAATTACCAATGAGAGTCTTTCATAAAAAAGCATTGCTATTAGTAAAAAAATGATACTGCTAAAAAAATTCGTCAATTAATTAGACCATTTAATTAATTACTCCAATGAATATTGCACAAGTTTTTTCTATAAGTTTTTTTTTAACTATAATTTTTAGCAAAAATTTTTATAAAGGTTTTATATGGCCTTTTTATATTTATATTTGTATATCATGATGATGCTACACAACGGAGTAGCAAAATATCGAAAATATATATAAAAAATAAAACAGACCTATTGCTTAAAAATTAAATAAAATATAATTTTATTGAAAATTATTTTCGTCCCTATTTTTTGAATAAAACTCTTAGGTAACTTTTTTTAAATTATTACCATATTTGCTTTTCTTAAAAAAAAATATTTTTCATTCAAAAATATGTGTAAATTATATTTCTGCACTGCCCTACTAATTACATTCAAAAAATCTCATTATTAGTGTTAATTAAATCTAAGCGGAATCCCCTTAAATCTAATAATAAGAGTGTTTACTAATTTGCTTTTCCTTTTTGTTTTTTTTTTTTTCAAAAAATCTTACTCTTTCTTATCCTTGAGCAGCTCTTAAGAAAACGCTTTTACTTAAAGCTTTGTGCTCTTTTTTTCATTTTAAAAATCTTTACAAAATTTAAATAAAATTCTCTTAAATTGCTAAAATATAAATGTATTCGTTAAAAATATTGCTCTCCTACTTCCGTTTTTAAAAAATTTTCCTCATTTTCTTTGAGGAAATATACTGCAAAAAAAAGTAAAATATATATAATTTTTTTCATAGCATGTTTTAAGTTAAAAAAAAAAAAAATACGCCGCGATTGTTACTCATATCGTTAGTGATGGTGGTGGATATTGCGCGAATTTTTCCTTATTAAGGAATGTACATGTTCATTTGTGTGCTGTTTTATATTTTTTTCAAGCGGTTAAATAGCAGAATTTGTGATTGGTCCTTTAGCTCAGGATGTTAAATATTAAGCAAAATATGCTGTTTAGTTAAAGTTGAAGCAAAATTTGTATTCAAAACAGTTTTATGCGCATAATTATTTGAAGTCTTTTTTTTTGTGTTAAGGATTTATTTTTTAAGTTAATAAGGACTAATATATATTCTATCTCTGTTTAGCATAATCAATAGTTAACACAATAAAATGAAAAACAAAGAAAAATTTCTGCAAAAGTAGAAATGGGTTGTTACTTGGCTGCTGAGAAGATAATTAGTGTGTTTAGGAAATTAAATGAAAACGAGTAGTGATTTAATTAATTAATAAGAATTCTGCCTAAATAAATATATTTTTTAAACTTTTGCGTTTAACAATTTCCGTTTCCTGTTTTGTATGCTCGGTATGTGTATGTGCTGATAATTTTCTACTTTCCCTTTCTTACTTTGTTGCTTACAAAAATATTTGCTTTTGTCAATTTCTTTAAACTCACATCTCTGAACACATGCATATATTTTCATTCACTAGACATATGTATATGTAAACCCTACCAAATGTCCTTGAAAATCTTCAGACGTTACTTGCAATTTCCTTTCGTTTTTATATTTTTGTTTCAGTTATTTCATTTTGTCCATTTGTCTTTTTAAATCATACAGATGCAAATATTTTCAGAACTACATATAAACAACAAAAAAAAAAAAAAAATGGGAATTATCAGCCATGGTAGCATTGTGCTGTCTAGAAGTGTTACAACATAAAAATCAAATAACGTACAGTGACTCTATCAAATTCTTGCAAAACCATTGAAAAAATTGATTGAAATTCTTTTCTGTTTTATTCTTTAAAAAAAAGTAGTAAGAAGAAGAATATATGGAGAAAATATTGACACATCATTTCTTGTTAACTGCTGCTTGCTAACATCCTAAACATTTTGATATTCTTCTACTGTTGTTAAATCCTTTAGATAAACTGTTTGCTTATGCACACAGTCCTGCCCAAACTGGAGATTGAATTTGTTGTTTTTTTCTGTTGCTTTTTATAGCCGGAAGCTTTTGTGACATTTCTTTTATTGCATTTATTGCTATTCTACATATTCTAGCTTCTCGTTTCAAATAAAAAAAAAATGTATAACAGCAGAGAAAACAATAAAATAATAAAAAAAGAACGAAAATATTTAAAACTGTATAGAATTCTAAAGAAAAATATTTGAATTGTTTGTCTTTTCGATTTGTCTGCCATGTATCCCTATATCCGTTTTCGTGTGCTCTCCTAGTCCTTAATAAATATAACAGACTTTCTACACAATTGTATAAGAAGTTAAATGTATGTGTCTCGATTTGGCCACTTGTTTTAGGATGTAGGTGAGTGCTGTTGTTGTTGTTCTACAGTTAGAAGTTATAAGGTTGAATGACTTTTTTAAAGGATTAAACTTAATTATTAAAAATATTTACATAGAATGGGCGGGTAGTATAAAAAAATATAAAAATTTCATTTTTTAATCTCTTTATGATGCTGTTTTTCATTAAAACTGTCCTTGTGTAAAAGTGTTATAATAAGTTTTGGTTTGAATAAAAAATTTAAACTTAAATAAGAATTATTCTTATCAAATATTAAACAAACTTAAGCCAAGAGTATAGTAATGCAAAAAAGTAAAAAATAGTTATTTTTAATGTGCAGGTAACAAAAAATTTTTAAAATATTAAAAAAAAATATTTTAAATTAATTACTGATACTAAAAAGTGAACTATTTTTGAATTTTATTCACATGTTTAATGTCAAGAAAAAAATTTCCTAAAAATATCCTTCTTATAAATAATTAGTATAAAGGATTAGTTAAACTGACTCCAGTGACTTTCATGGCTGCCTATAAAACCAAATCTACAGTTAAAGGAAAAACCTTTTTTAAAAGAAATATTCTGCATCTTTTTTTGTTTTTTGGTTTATTAAGCTAAAATGCTCCTTAGAATAATTTAAGGAACTCAAATTTTATTCGCACTTATCACAAGACTGTGTTTTCCTTCTCCTATAGACTTTTTGAGTTTTTGCTAAAAACCAATTTTCGGTTTTTCATTATCAAATCTGGTCGTTTCACTTTTATTTCGGTTTTGAAAATTCATATATTATTTTCAATTAGTCTAATGTTTATAAACTTTTCAGGCACTTTTATTTATACAAAACTTTAGAAAATAAAACTAAAAATTATTAAAGTAATACTGGGTATAAGCCGAGAAGGTGTACTTATTGTTTGTTTATGTCTTTTGATTAAATGAAAGAGAATGGATTTTATATTGATAAATGTTCTATTTAATTTCAGCAATTAATTATGTATGGAATAAAATATTAGATGACCGCCTCTATTAGCCTCACTAATGGGAGTCCTTTTGAACATATTTTTCATTAGATTCACACACATTTCACGCGGTATTTCATTAATTTCATCATGAATATTTTGTTTGGAATGCTCAAGCAATTTTGGTTTGTCTGCTTAAACCTTGCTTTTCAGATATCCCCACTAAAAGAAGTCCGGAGCAGCCAAATCAAGCAACCGTGGAGGCCAATTAAGATCACCGTTTCCTGAAATAACTTGTTGTGGAAAGAGGTCTTGCAGAAATTCTATTGTAATCCTGGATGTATGCGATGTGGCACCGTCTTGTTAGTACCACATGTTTATCAAGACCAAGGCATGCAGTTGTGGCATTAAAAAGTTTTCAATCATACCACGGTTTCGTTTCCGTTCACAGTTCCCATTACACCGTTTTGATTTTTAGCGAACGAAGGTCCAATGATTCCGCCTGACCAAATTGTCACTTTTAATGGATGCAAAGGTGACTGGTTATTCACATATTCATAGAAATAAAAATATGCTTTGTCATTCATATTAGGATTTTTTCATGAAAATCAGAGTTTTCGTGGGCGACCTGTAATATCCTATTGGCATATATACGACGACGTAAATGTTCTTGTGGAAGAAGCTCTTGCGTCAACTGAATTTTTAATAGAAACAAATGCGCATCCTTTGAAAAATTTTAGCCAAAGTAGTAGTTTAAAGACTAGGATCCTAAGCACGGCGTCGAATAGAGGTTGATGGATTGTTTTCAACACTCTATTGAGCAGCAGTTATGTTTTTAGCTGACCTTGGGGTACTTTGTGGACCATGCTTGGGTCATCTTATTTGAAATAATTCACTACACGATAAATAATGGGTTTTGTTGGCACGTTGTTTCTTTAAAAAATATCACGAACCCCTTCTCATCATCACAGTAATCGATGATTATTGATTTATCGAATATTTTAAGACAACAAATTTTCCAAGGATCTACTTTAGGACCGCCAAATATGAGAGGCCAATGGTTCTTTGGCGAATATCCTGCACGTGGGAGTAATTAATTACATAAACTAATTAATTGACGATTTTATTAGCATTAATAATAAATAATGCCAATTGTAATTTTGGCATTATCATTATTTTCACTCATGATAATGCTTTGTAATGAAAAGGTTTCATTAATAATTATTTAAAAAAATAAAATCATTACCAATGACTAATCATTAAATGACTTCAAATCATTATCATTAATGAATTTGTTTCCTGTCTTTGAACAGTAAATACAAATCTTAAAGTATAGAAGAGCAATATTTTAAATTGACATTTTAATTGCAATAATTTGGAGAAACATATATGTTTTAACTGCCTTAGGAAATATGAGACACTATGGGAACATATTTTTATTTTCATGTAAGTAATAATATCTGCTTACTGGAGAGCTAAATGACTCTAGATCTCAAACATGAAGTTTTTTAACTATTTATACTAAATTAATAAAATTAAAAAAATTTCAAATTTAGATCTATCTACAAGGTTTGTAAAATTTCTTTGTTTTATGCATAGTTTTTTCTTTTTAATTTCTGCAATTAAAATTTTTGTTTCATAAGAATAATTATTTTTATTTCAATTGTAACTAGTAATTAAACAATTTCATTAAAAGTACATTAGCATTAGTAAAAACTATTTTATTTAAAATAAAATAATAAGCAGTAAATGGTAATTAAATTTCTTTTATTGCCATTATTTTAAACAATGCCAATGAAATGCAATGGTAATGAAAACATCCCCAGTATTATTAATTTAGAGATTATATTTGTTAATATAAAAAACGATATTTTAGACATGTCAAAGCCTTTAATAAATAATTATTTAAATGAGATCTGAATTTTGTAGGAAAACGACCAGTAAGTAAAGTGTTTCTTTTTCTTGACCTCTAATCAATGTTTTCCTTTCTCTTTCTTCTACTTTGGAGTCTTGTTGTCATAAAAGAGTTGGGCATAAAGTTCTTAATAGTTTCATTTCTAATTGAATAATATCCTTTGAAGCATTTGTTGTGGGATTTATAATATGCCTTGCCAGCTGAACACATATTTTATTGTTATGCTGTTGGATATTATCTGTAATAGGGATTAGCAGTCGTTGACTTATATCTGTGTGGCAAGATTCTGTAAAACAGGGAAAGAATTTATAATTTATAACATTTATCAAATGCAAGGCTAGAAACTCTTCTAAACTTTTAAATTAAAAAAAAAATATTTGTATGCAAAAATCAAAATATTATAATTAAAAGGAATAGCTTCTAATCGTAAATGATCTATTTATTCTACCTTTCCTTCGCAACATTTTTCATTTCTAAATATTATTTAGTACGTACAGCTTCTTAGTTAAAAGAGCTGTCAAGCAAATGATGAAAGAAACGTTAGATTTCGTATACTTGGCATGTCATAAGAGTGCGATATTTATATAGAGTCCGTATATTTTTCATGTCTCAAGAAAATCTTTAAACGTTAATGCTTTCTGTAACAATTTAAAACATCTAATATTCCTACTAATTGTACCATTTGATTTCTGCTCATATTTTTACTTGAGATAAATTGCTTGATGCCATGCAAAACAGCTCAAAAAGGTTCAGTGTAACACATTGTAAAAAAGTGATTTAGTTTTCACTGTTTTATTGTTACAAAATGAATATGTTCATATGCCTCCTCTTTCATTATTTATCCATCAATTTGTAGTGCATTGGACGACCCGTAAATCACACTACCTATTGTGAGGATAATTCTTCTAGCTCTGCTGCAGTGTGAAAAGATTCTCTCTATTATTCCTTGACCAGAATAATACCCTCGCAAAGCATTGCATGAGTCAAAACTAAATAAAAATAATTTTTATGTTCTAAGACTTTATTAAGGGTTGATCGAACGCCATTAGCCTTAAGTTTGCGAATCAATTCTGACATTCATTCTGACGAGGAAAACTGTACAGAGCTTAAATTGAAAACGGTTGAAAAAACGATTAGCGAGATTGGTTGTTAGATGAGCTGTGCGAAATATTGGGCCAGTCTGCTGATATCAAAGCTTATTGTAATCATGGCTCTGTTCAAATCGGTGTTGATTGAACTGGCGTTTTCAGCAGCACTTTTGAAAAGAAATGGTACCATCTCTTTAAAATACACAACAGGCCGTCGTTTTCTGTGGATGCCTTTTAACAATGAAGTAACCCTGAAGCCTCTAGCAGAAGTCATATGCATCGTCAATTTTATTTATTGGCATAGCTGCGTCTTATTAAAAACAATATTTTTTGGCCAAATGCCTTTAGAGCTTTTGCTGGTGTTAAAATAACATATAAATTATAGGACTTTTGGGACTATTTGATAACAGACTTTTTAATTTAAAAAAAAAAAAAAAAAATATTGAACTAAAGTTACCTTTCTCATTTAAATTGTAATTTAATTGAACTAAAATTTCTTTAAATTCATATACAGATTTTTAATACCTTTAGGTATTTAATTTTTTTACAATTTTATTTTAAAGTATATTTCTCAGACTTTGTGTGTTCTGCATATTTAGAAAAAAATTTTAATAATCATTGCAGTCCTTGTAACGGTCATGACAAGTCAAGTTATTAATAAAATCAATTTTTTTTGTGTCCAATAAAACAAAACTTTGACAAACTCAAACTATTAAGTGCAGTTTGTCAGTGTCAAAAACCTTGTTTTGTCTAAAGTTATTTCCGTTTCCGCTGCAAGAACATATTCGAAAAATTTTCAAGGTCTCGTTCATATGACAGACAAGATTGAAAAAAAAATCTAGCAAATATAACAATAAAAACACCTACATTTATGCATATATATATTCAACTATATGTTTTTATGTAAATACTACCACATGTACCCACATACATACAGTTCAATGAAATTTATACTGTGTAGCTTTTTTTTTAGTTTTTTCTTTGGTGTTCTCTTTTACATGTAAAATGTGAAAAATCAAAAGGAAGGATTTCGATAACGTGGACACATTTAAAGAAGATTTAGTACAATATAAAATATTAAAGAAATCTAAGTTTTACTAAAATGTTGAAAATAGCTTTTGTAGAAAAAAAAAAATCTCACTAAATTTGTATATTGAATTATGAGTATTTTAAACCGATTTTTGTTTTAAATTATCAATTTAATTTATTGTCTCGTTGCTGTTTTTTGTTTTTATTTTGGGAGGTTAATGAAAAAAAAATTGTGTCCTCATAATAAATTAAATTATTTTAGCTTTTGTTTTATATGTCATCACTTACTCGTCTCTTAACTCTTCTCTTAATATTTGAAATTTGCCAGGTAAGCCATAAAAATACATTTAATTTAATATTATGGTGCAAAGTTTTTTATATGATCCGTTTTTTTCTTCAACATCATCATTGTAAGCCTGTGACCAGTGAGACTTTTTATCTGGTTAAATGAAATTTTAATTTGGAATTTTCTGAAGGCTTATAATATTCAAATTTATGGTTATATAGCAATTTTAAACGAATAAATTTAGGCAGTCCAAATAAAGTGAATATTTATTTTGAGAAGTCTGGCTACAAATTATAGCTTTTAAGGTCGCTCAAAATTACCATTGAAATTCTATTGCTGTTTTGATCAATATCCAACTCTCTAGTTTGCTTCCAGTTGTATCAATAAAATATTATAAGATAAAGTGTATAAAAAGTAATGTCTACAAAACTCAAGACTAATACATGGCCAAGGTCATGACGTAAGCAATTTGAGACTCAAGCAGTAAAGGTGTAAGTGAAGAGCAAGATTTAAGTGAACAGAGCAAATTACAAGTGCTGTATTTACGCTACAACAGAAGTGTTTTTTTTTTCAATGACTTAAAATTGTTAGTGATACACCCTTTTTAGGGGTACGTGGCCAAGGCTTAAAAATTATATCGCACCCTAAATACTAAATGGTTACTTCTCAAAATTTTCCAAAATTGTCTTTTTTTAATACTTGAATTCACATTTCACACCTTTAATTATTTAAAAAAAATTCTAATTAAAGATGTGGGAATATTTTTAAAATATTTAATTTTCATAAAAAAAACTTTGTGCTATTTTTTTATTTAATTATCCCGATTAAATTTATTACCGATATTGATTATTGAGAGTCAAAGCACGACTCGGTGGCCATTTCGTTACCGCTTACTTAACTCTTCAGGAAACTTCTGACAGACATTTTAGATAAACTAAAGATTTTTGTTCAAACAATAAAGCAAAGACAAAAATCAAAGTTTAAGCAAAAACAACAATAATTAACAGTTATTCAATTTTTCTTTCTCTACTGTATAGGGCTGAGTTTATTTCGGCTCTTTTATACAGTTAAAAGAGGATGAAAAATAAAATATCAAAAACACTACGATAATTTATTTCTGTGCACAGGCACTTTGCAAATTATTTAATTAAAAAACACGGGACTATTTTTTAAATATTTAATTTTCATAAAAAAAAAAACTTCGTGATATTTTTTTTTATTTAATTATCCCGATTAAATTAAAAATTTCATTTTATTCACTATCTTCTTTATCTGAAAAAATCCCGTTATATCTGTTTTTATGTTAATTGCATTGCTTTTGCACATAAACAGTTTTTTGGCTCTACCGATAATTTGAGAATTTTGAGTTCTGACCCTTTAGTATTTAAGAATGTGCGATATTGTTTTCGCTACAGTGTCTGTCCGCCTGCCACATTTCTCTATCACTGAAAATGTAATAGGTGGACTCTTAAAATTTTTACAGAAGTTGCATTACTATGGTCAGAGTCATTGAAAAAAATCGTAAAAAATTAAAGGGTGTTCCGAAAGTGACGTAATATTTGTAAAAATTATGATGTTTAAACTGCAATATGCAGGCATGTCAAATTTGTACGCTATAACAATAAGTACAAACAATAAAGGGTTTTCCAATAGTAACGTCATTTTTACGTGCGTGATCTTGTTTTTAAACTTCAACAAGCAGAAATCTTAAGTTTAAATATTTTTATATTCGTTTTAAAACAAGTCTAAGAAATTAAAAATAAAACTTAAATTTAAAGGGTGTGCCTCTAGACGTGAATTTAACACGCATGGGTTTAGTTTTTTAAACGCTGTAGGCAGACATTTAAAATTTACATAAGGCACGTACAAATATGTCCGCCTTAAAAATAAGTATCAAAAATTAATTAAAAAATTAAAGGGTGTTCAATAGAGGCCGTAAGTTTGACGAAAATGGCCATATTTTTTTATACTGTTCTAGGCAGACGCTTGAACTTTTCGCACAGCTTGTTGCGCTATGTCCGTTATAAAGGAAATTAAAAAAAATAAAAATTACACAGGGTGGGCCCTTAGTAATGTGTTTTTTTTTTTTAATTTTTACATGCAGATAGTGCAATTTTTAGAGAGTTTACAAAGCCTTTTCCATCTTTTGTTGTGCGGTTCATATAGATTGTTTGACAGGTATTGATGGAGTAAGATCTATGGTGCAAAATAGACTTCAGCAGTTAAAATGCCAACTTTCAGATTGAATTTCAGGTGATTATTATTATTTTTATTTCTAATTTTTTCGATCAATGGCAAAATGCTTTATTTACTTTTTTGTCTTATAAAGATTTAAACATATTTCTTATTGTTGTTTAACTTGGGATGCAAATTTTACAACATCTTAATCATAAGGCTGTCTGTCCTGACGCAGAATAAAATACTCTGATTTTTCTGTAAATAATACTTCTTTTAATACATTTTTAGTTTTGTATTTTAATGTTTGCTGGGTGATTTTCGGTGTGATTGCTTCTTCACTTCTAGTGGTTAAAAAAAAGTTAATACAATTTTATGCCTCAATAAATATTGTATTTATATTTAGTTTTTTGTTTTCATTTTATTTTGATAAAAATAATAAAACCGCCAAATGTTTATATGATTTATGAATTCTATAATAAATGGCAAAATGTTATTATATTTTTAAAATTCACAAAAAAAGATTTTTTTAGTAATTCACTGATCTTAAGGTTTTAATTGTGTCACTTTTTTATAACTTAAAAGGAAATTCTCTGATTTTCCAGATAATACAAATTGAATTAAATTTTGTTTTGTTTGTGCACTAAAGCAAAATGACTATTTTGCCTATTTTATCATTTTAAAAAAATGTAATTGTAATGGTCTGATGCGAAACGCCCAGCTCTAGCTTCGATTTCAACGCTTCGATGCTCTTTAAAAGAAAATTTGGAAAATCGATGAAAATTTGTGAAGAATCTAACATCAGTAAGGTAAAGATGGAAGTATAATTTTTAGAAAAAATAAGATAATTTATAATAAGTAAGGTCTTGTAGCTCGTTTCTGTAACAAAAGTGAGATATTACTCACACGAATATACCATAGTCATATTTTTTACAGAGTCAATAATGCCCTCTTTAACATAAAATAATAATAAACTAGCAAAATGACAATATTTCCAATTAAGTTACAGAAACGAGGCACTGGCTTCTATCATATTGCTAAAGTAATAAACTTTTTTAAAATTGCTTGGCAATGAAGTGACTTCTTTCTTTTTTTACATAACTGTAATATATTTCTATTTATTTTAAGGATCTAAATATTATCACTCAATTTTATACTAAATTCAAAAGTAATTTAATATAAGTCGTAGTTGGTGTCAATAATATAGCCTTCAAACACGAAATCTTATCTGTGAAACACTGAAGCATTTATTGTAAGAAAATATTAAATTTAAAATTACTTTAAAATAAAATTTAAATTCATATGAATGCTTCTCGAATTCTTATTTACAAAATTAGTTGGTTAAAAAGATGATGTTTACAATGTAAACAACCTAAAGTAGATAGATGCGAAGAATGCTGATGAAGGACTTAGCGTTTTGAAAGCCATTGCTCTCAATGGACTGATTATTTAATTTAAAAAGTTGGATTAAATTAGTAAATATTTTGTCAATTTCACGGCTTCTATGGAAACAGGCTTTATTTTTAAATTTATTGTTTACACTTATTTTTGTAGCCCTCGTTTAATTTAAATATTCTGTGTACATTCCAAGAGTCGATATACTACGCCACATACGTTAAATTTACGCCACTATAGGGATACACTGTATAATTAAGTCATATTTAAAATTTTTCGTATTTCTTATAGCGGAAGTTAATATCTTCAAACCTAAAATTTTCGTCTATTATGACTCAAAAACTAGACCACGTACGTGAAAGTTACAACCATATTGGAAGACGCTTTTATTTTAAGTTAAGTTTCAGATACGTTTAAAAATTTGACGTATCTACTTGTCTCAGCTTAAGAAATAAAAATATTTTTATAACTTTCACGTCACTATGGAACTACCCTTTTATATTCAGTATTTGTTGTATTAGCGGCTGCAATAGTACACCTTCTGTCAAAATCTTAAGAGTCTATGTATTAGGGTTTGAGTAATAGAGGGATGTGACAGAAAGACAGTTAGTCAGACGGAGAGACATTGTAGCAAAAAAAAAAATTGGGTAAAATTTTTACTCTTTGACTTCGAAACCCTATCATAACTAAAACAATAAAAACATAATTAACTTAATTTACTCCTTCTATAGGAAAAATCTGTATTTGACATCTCAGTTTTTTGTTGATGTAATGTTTAAATATTTCCTTGTTTAGAATTAAGATTTAATCTATTATTTATGCAGACATTTTAAGTGCTCAAATAAAAAAATATACGAAAAAAATAAATAAATAAATAAAAACCAGTTAAGTTCCTACTTGTAATAAAATTTGTTAAAAGGTAACGCCTACTTTTACATTTTTGGTGTTAAAGTTTGGTTTCATTTAAACATTTAAGTAGAGGTAATAAACTATCAGGAAGAAGAAGTAACAAATTTATTTTAACACACAATAGTTGAACTAACGCACAAAAACAGTCTTTAAACAATAGAATTGAAAATATAAAATAGTTAATGAAGAAGCTTGTATTGGCCCCATCTTAAGCCTGGTAAATTAAATTCTGTTTTTTTTTGTGAAAAACTACAAAATATTTACTAAAAAGATTTTTACAATAAGAATGCATTAGTTGGGTTATATGTGTATGCGTTTAGTTTATCTACTGGTAATTGCTTAAAGTTTGTGTGTCTGTCTATATCTAAGTTTTGTGTCTTTCTGTCTTTCTGTCTTTAAATATTCGTATCAATGTTTTCATGCAAATTGCAGCTGTCTTGCGTTTTTCGCTACTTAACATTCAATTTCAAAATTTTGTTGTTCATTTATTGTTTCTTTTTTCGTTTGGTTAAAAATCCGTATGTATGTACCATTTGTATATCAATAGTTATTTGAACATCATTACCCACTTTGTAACACCATTTCCATTTGAAGACAAAAAGAATGAAATTTTTAGAAATCTTTTTTTTTAGGTTCTTTAACAATCATTTATTGTTTGATTTTATATATAAATCGGATATCTCTGAAATATTATTAATTCTGTTTTCCTAATTTTTCTGAAGAGAAAAAACACTGACTCAAAAATGGAGCGATTACTTAATTATTTTTGAGTTACTAGAGAGCCATCTGAACAAAAACCTTACACAAAAATTAGAATAAAATGTTCTTTTAGGTGATGCTTACAGGTTAGGCCCGTTTTAAAAAAAGTTTATAATCTTAAAAATAAAGGGTGTTCCAATACAAAATACAAATTTTATACATGTATTATGAACCGCAAAGGGCACTACTTTAAAATAAAACAAAAAAAGTGCGTATCACTATAGCTCCCAATGGCAAAAAGTAATAAAAAAAATAAATCTAAAAATTAAAGGGTGTCCCCGTAGATGATGTAAATTTACCTATATGGACGTATCTTTTGAATTGTTATAGAAAAGCGATTGCAAATTGGATAGTGTTGTTTACTATGCTATGAATTTTATAAATTAAAGGGTGTCCCAATAGTTCATTTAATTTTATGTATACGGTTGTTGTAGACAGACGCTTGAAATTTACAACGAACCTGTGTGTCTAACTCCGTTATAACAACAAGTATAAAATTCGGATTTGGAAATTAAAAGGTGTTACAATAGGTGATGTTATTTGATGTATGTAAACAAATTTTGAACCGTTTTAGATAAACAATTGAAACTAACAGGGGACCTATGTTACTAAGTCTACTAAAACTGCAAGTATAAAATTTTAATTTTAAATTAAAGGGTGCCTCTATAGTTGCCGTAATTTGATATATATAGCCAAACTGTTGATTTTAGACAGATAGTTGAAATTAACAAAGTCTGGTATAAAAAGTTTAAAGTTTGGTGATAGAATATAAGTGGGTGATAATAGTTAATGTAATCTGACGTATTCGCAAGAAGTATTATTCTATTTTTTATAGAAAATTATTAAAGAATGTTATTTTATTGACTTTAGAAAGAAATATTTATCTCTTTGTGTGTGTGTTATTTTTTTAATTGGTTGTTACTAGAGAACAATGTTCATTAATACAGAACTTCTAGACTTATGGCTATGAGCAAAAGAGGCAATAAAAAATAAACTGTTATGCTTTTAAAGGGTGTGCACGTAGTAACGTAAATTTGAAGACAAAAGCTTTCCATTTTATGGTTTTGAACACAGATGATGTATTACATTGACTGCTGCTGCCGTAACAAGTATTTTAATAAAAAAAACTTAAATTTAAAGGGTGGCCCATAAAGTGTACACGGCGACATTTTCAAGTTTATGCCTTTATCTATTATACCATAATAGGAGGAATCCTTAGCTAAGTGTATAGAAAATAAAATTAAAAATTGAGATACTCATACGTGATTATGACGTATGTGGCTTTATCTCTTAAAATGTTAACGTCCGATTGAACAATTTTAAAAATAAAGGGTGTCCCAATAGAAGATGCAGTTATTACCTATGGACTTAATTTTATGCTTTTTGATATAGACGTATATCTCATGAATACGAAGGTTTCTGTCATGTTCTTCATTTTTCGTTGAATAACCGATATTTCGGTAAACAGTGACGGTCACATGACAGGTCAAGTGTCCGATGTTGTTCTAGTAGGAAGGTTACAGAAAAATCTTTATATCGGGTGGTTAAAATTTAAGGCCCGATGTTGAATGTAAACCACACCTAATCGAGCATCACATTAAAATTATTCACGCTTGTTATTAAAATGGGCGTTAAAATCATAATGCATATCGTGCACTTCGTTATTTTTTCAGTCAATTAAAATGTCCAAATGTGCATACATTCAGAAAAATCGTGCAAAAATTTTGTTCTGTAGGAGATGTCAAAACACCAGTGCATGCTTGTACAGCTCATACTGCAAAAAATATTGCTGCTAATTGCAATAGTGTGGCTGAATAGCCGTCAAACTTCAATCGTCGTCGTGTCCAACAATTGAATCCTTCACGCTCGTAGTTTGTGAACATTATAGATAAGGATTTGCATTTACACGGTTACAAGTTGCAACTCAATCAAGAACTAAAGCTTCTCGCTCAGTCCAAACGTCGTCAATTGTCAAAATGGTGGCAAGAAATGCCAACAGTAGATGATTAATTTTCGGCGAAAATCATTTTCAGTGATGAAGCACATTCTCACGTCAGTGGATCTGTCAATAAGCCGAATTGCCGCACTTATGCGAATGATAATCCAAGAGTGATTGACGAAAAACCACAAAGAGTGACTGTGCTGTTTATTTGCTGGCGGCTGTATTTTTCTAAAATTAGGCCGGTCAGGCAGTTACAGTAAACGGGGTGTTCGCTATCGTAAGATGATAACGAACTTTTTATGGTGCGAATTGGAAGATGCGTATGTGGACGATATGTGGTTTCAACAGGACAGTGCCATTCGTTACACAGCTAATGAAATTATGGCTCTTTCGCGCGACAAATTCAATGGCTGTGTTATCTCACGTAGTTGCGATGTCAATTCGCCGCCAAGATCATTTGATTTGACAGCGTTGGATTTCTTTCTTAGGGATAATTTGATATGAAAATAGATAAACGTCGATAAGGCAGCAAGAATTCTAGAGCAAAAGGATGAGATAATTCGGCACATTAAGGGCATAGAGCCTCAATTATGCCTCAGTCTCATCGAAAACTTGGAGTATCTAAAGGAGGTGTCCACAAGATTACGGTGGCCATTTGGCCGACATAATTAAACCATAACAATATTATCAAAATAAAAAAAAAACTAAAATAATTTCCTAAAAAATGTGTGTTTTATTAAAAATCATTATCGGTCCTTAAATTTTAACCACCCGCTATTATAGTTTTTTATTAGAAATATAATGAATTGAATAGAAAGTTATTAACATTAGAAACTGTTGCTGTTCAGAAATTAATTACTTTATGGCGGGTGTCTGGCCAAATTAATTTTAGTCTATAAATTTAAAACTTATTTAAAATGAATTTCCTTTTTTATTTAAATGAATTAAAAATCGATCTCAGTTCCGATTTGTATTTTGATTGTTGATTGTAATTTAATTATTATTATAATTAAAAAAATTTTATAAATAATTTTTTGATAATTTTCAAAATAATTCCGTATTTGCTAAAAAGCTTTGTAGGAAATAGTGAACAGTTTTCACATATCTGTAAAAGTGTGTGTTAATTTTTTTTTGCTTTTAGTTCATCTATAAATTAAATTATGTTTAGAAATTATGCATGCATTTCTGTCGTTATTCGTTTGTACAATTTTAAGTTTCTCTAGTTCAGATGCCATACAAGCAAACGACTACGAACAGAAAACCAACACTTACAACAACAACAAGACAACTATTACTACTAATATCATCTTGCTGCATCTAAAACTGCTTGCTGGTTGCTTTAATGGCAAGTTGTTGGCAGTAGAAATGTGTGCAAATTTTAAGACCACCTTCCTTCAAATTGCCACACTGCAGGCAAAAGTATAATGAATGTTTTTGTTATTTGCCTGCTGTTCTTACAGAATGTTGTTGCATTTGCTATTAAATAAAAGTAGTTTTACACAAAAAAAAACCTAAAACTCATTGTCAGTTGAACATCGTTACTCACTAATTCACATTCGATGTTTATCGTATGCGTTCGGTCAATGAGGTTAAATTTTGCTACAGTTCAAAATTTTTATTTTTATTTTTGTTTTGTTTTGCATTAATGAAAAGATTTGCCAAGGTATTAGATACCGTCGGGGAGGTAAGTGTTTCTTGTTTTAAGTATGAGGAGTTTATTTCAAACAAAACAAAAGTTATTTCTTTTTGTGGTTCTCCATATAAAAGTACTTATTGAAGGGTTGTGAAAATGTTGCTGTAGTCATTGTTGTTGCTGCCACTTAATTTTATTCTACTTACCGTTGCTTCTTATCACGATGTACAGGTACAGCTTTATTCAATAAAAATTTCTAAAAGAATCCATTTAGCTGACAACAATTGCGTTTTTAAGCATCAACTCGTATGAATGACAATAAAGGTGTTTTGTTTTAAAACAATGATGGTTGTTGTAAATTTCAATTAGTTCATCATTGTGTCTGCCAGTCAATTTACCATCGACATTAGCCAGAATTTAAAACATTTATTTGTCAATAGATTAGTAGCATAAATTTTATTTGCCATAATTAAAGTTAAAAGTCTTTAAAAAGTTACAAGTTGTTTGAAAGTTTTTCCAGGGTTTTTCTTTATTTGCTCCATATTTTTGCTGAGACCTTTAAAAATAACTGTTTTAAAAGACATCAGTTAAACATTTCACTGCCTTTTGTAACTTTTCGGTTTTTAAATATTCATGTTAATGTTTTGTGATGTACACTGTGATCAAAGCAATCATTTACATGTTAAACTAAAGATCGTGGTAAAACGGTAGATCAAGTATGGAGAGGAAGACCCAGGGTATTGAGAAAATAAGCAGCATATGAGGGCTGCTCTATATATTTCTGGCCTAATAGTGAAAATGAGAATATTTATAATCAAAAATGGTTTTATTGTTTTTCAAAGTATTCTCCAGCATGATTTATACACTTTTTCATGTGCTCAAACCAGTTGTCGAAGCACTTTTTCCACTCCGATTGAGACACCTTTAAAACATGGTTTTTGAACACTTCAACAGCTTCTTCTGGCGACGAAAATCGTTGACCACGCATTTTTTTCTTGATATGCGGAAACAAGAAGAAGTCATTAGGTGCCAAGTAAGGGCTGTACGGCGGATGACCCATTAATTCGACGTTTTGGCCGGTCAAAAACGCTCTGGTTTGGGCCGATGTGTGAGAGCTCGCATTGTCATGGTGAAAAATGATTCGTCTTCTCTTGTTGGTTTTTCGAATTTCTCCGATGACTTCAGGCAAACAAATTGTAGTGTACCGCTCAGAAGTGACCGTCCTACGTTGCTCAAGCGGAACAGTCGCCACATGACCAATTTTGCCGAAGAAACAGGCGACCATTTGCTTCGAAGTGCTTCTTCCACGAACAATTTTCGTTGGATTTTGCTCGTCTTTGAAGACCCACACGGTCGATTGTTGTTTCGTTTCGGGCTCATACGCATAGATCCATGATTCGTCACCTGTGACGATCTTATAAACGTCTTTTGAAGCACCGCAATCGTATTTTTGCAACATTTCTTTGCACCAATCTACACGAGCCTTTTTTGAGCGACTTTCAAATTGTGCGGGATCCAACGAGAACAAACCTTTTTTACGGCCAGGTGTTCATGCAGTATCGAATGTATGCTGGTGGAAGAAATGTCCAAGGATGTCTCTATCTCTCGGTATGTCGCATGTCGATATTGCATTATGAGTTCACGCACGGCATCAATGTTCTCTGGCACAACAGCCGTTTTTGGACGACCTTCACGAAATTCGTCTTTGAGCGAGCTTCGGCCACGATTAAATTTATTATACCAATTTTTCACAGTGCTATAGGATGGTGCTTCATCGCCATATAAAGATTTAAGTTCATCAATGCACTCTTGTCGTGATAATCCACGTCGAAAGTTGTGAAAAATGATGGCACGAAAATGTTCACGAGTTAATTCCATTTTTTTCTATATTCATTTTTTCAAGTCACTGTAAACAACACAAATAATGAACGTACGTCAAAACGTTTTGAGTACGATTATGCTTAAAAATTACAAACTTTCCAATGGAAGTGTCAGATTGCACTTGGCAGCACTCAGTGTTGCCTGGCCAGAAATATATATAGCAGCCCTCGTATTTTTTTCGAAATATTTGTTTTGGACCCTTTAACAACCACCGTTATAACCTATTAAATTTGGCAATTTTTCCTTATAAGTTCTGAGAACAAGAACAGCTAATATCTACATACGTCTTTTGATAAAATGGCCGGTTAATTTACATTTTTAATAATTGAAAGTATGTTTCTGAAGTATAAGTTGTATGACAAAATTTTTGAATTTTTTCTGCTAAATTTTAATACTGGAAATAATGGATTTTATAACAAATTAACGGGCAAATAAAAATAGTACATATTTTTCATTGTTAGTTTAATAAAAAAAATAATTTATAAAGCAGGAAAATGCTTGCAAAATTCTCAATGACTTTTTCGTCAACTTGATGAATAAAATCGATGATATAGAAATAAATTAAAAATTAATAAAAAAATTTCATAATTTCTTATTTCTTAATTAATTTAAAATTTGAAATCTATGTAAATTTTAGCCGGATTAAAATTATTCATTTATAATATTAAAATAGTCAATTATGAATATTTTCACGAAATTTCTTCCCATGGAAAAAATTTTTCTCGAGAAAACATTCCTCCAATTACGAATTCCGTGAAAATAAAATTGTAATACAGTGGCATCATTGTAATTTGAAGGGAGTTGTTTGTTTAATTTCATATTTATTTAATTATCTGTAATACTTACTTTTTCCCCCGAATTTCTTTCACTTTCCGCTGTCACTCAAAGAGAAAAGAGAAAAGTAAAAAAACTCTCACGGAATTTTTGTTTAAAATTAGGCTGAGTATTTTAGTTATTTTATTAAGATTTTAAAAATATGAAAGCAAACGCAAGGCACGGCACATTCCTACTTCCTCCAGAGCATTCTGTTTCAGCCCAGTTTCAGGAAATGCATCCACTGTGATGTAAAGAAAAAATATGAAATATAAAAATTAAATTGCATTCGTTGCTAAGCCAAGGAGGGTTGGCAAAAAGCAATAAACTATAGAACAAATAAAGGGTCATCCAATTGTGACGCCTAGATGTCAGCACTATATAATTTTTACACGTGACATCTTTTCAAATGACATAAGCCATTTTGTTTTATTAGAAGATAGTACAGTTTTAACCATGGACAGGTACACATTGCAACAACGCGTTTACATCATTCAAAGTTATTATGAAAATGGGCGTTCTTTGTAAAATACCCAAAGCAAAATTTTGTTTAGTGATAAAGCTCATTTCAGAATGGATGGATTCGTCAATAAGCAAAATTGTCGTATCTGGGGTGATGAAAATCCTCGTGTTATTCATGAAAAATCTTTACACCCACAAAAAGTTACTGTTCGGTGTGCATTTTGGGCAAATGGAATCATTGGGCCATTTTTTTTCGAAGATGATGCTGAAAATGCTGTTGCTGTGAATGCTGAGTGATACCAATCAATGTTGAGAGACTTTTTATGGACACGGTTGAATCATATTGATGTGTCTGACTTCTATTTCCAGCAAGACGGTGCTACATGTCACACAACTCGAGAAGACATTACGCTTTTGCGATCAAAATTTCCTCAACGTGTAATTTCACGAAATGCAGATTCCAATTGGCCTCCAAGATCATTTGATCTAACACCATTAGATTTTTTTGTGGGGTTTTTTAAAAAGTCGAGTGTATGCTTACAAGCCACAAACAATTAATGATCTAAAGAACAACATTCAAGTTGCAATTCGTGAAATAACACCAGCAACATGTCGGAAAGTCATTGAAAATTTCGATATTCGGATTGATGTCTGCAGACGCAGTCATGGTGGACATTTGAATGATATTCTATTCCACTTATAATTGTAATGGATCATACTTTTAATAAAAAAAACACAGCTTGAAAAAATTGCAAATAGTTTGTGTTTTATTTCAAAGAAACCTGTAGGCCCGTTTTTTGGATGACCCTTTATATGTGACTATTAATAAAGAGAATAAATAAAAAAGCTGTGGGTTGTATGAGGACTTCATCGAACCACCTTAAAAGTCATTGATAATGAACCGATTGCTCGTTTTCTTATTTCTTAAATTAGTTGATTAAAATCAGTTAGATAATGTTTACAATATATACAAGCTAAGATAGATAGCTGCAGGGAAGGCTGAAGACGGATGTAGCGATCCAAACACTTTTTTGGTGTTTAATTTATTTTATTTCTTTATTTTTTTTTTAATTAACATAAGGAAAAATTGTAAATAAATTTTAGTTCTTAAAAAATTTAGAAATCAAAATATATAAACGTTAATTCAAGCCGGATTAAAAATATTTAATTAATTTTATAAAAATAAAAAAAAATTTTTTTTTAAGCACGGTCAGTTTTTAAATAAAAATATTACATATTTATTATTTTTTATTTATTTTTTTCTTAATATTTCACCACACCGTTGGGTGGCATCTTTAGGAAACAGGAAACAAAAAAAAAAAATATATATATATTTTAGAAATAGAAAAATTAAAATTAAAAATGAAATAAAAATTTTACTTAATACTTTGCAAAATTCTCGAATGCTATTTCTGCAATTTGGTGAGTGAAATAGATTATTTAGAAATTAAGTTATAAAACAAAATCTTGAAGCTGTCGTGAAGTCATATGCATTTATAAATGTTTTTTTTTTTTATAAAATTATTAACTTTGTTAGAAACAAATAGTCTGAAGCAAGTGGAGTAGCAGAATCAAAACTACAGGCTGCGAAGGTCTAACAAAAAAAAAAAAAAAAAAAAAACAAAAAAAAAATCACGTTTGGCTGTAGATTTAATTCTCATTTAAAATATTAAATCATGTATTCTTAATCATGTCAAAAAAAATATTTAATTAAATGAAAAAAAAATTATTAAATATTGTTTTTTATTTAACTGTCAGTCCCACGATATCGTTCGCTCGTTCTAAAAAGTTGTTTTTTCTTTAGGTATAATTATGTGAACGAACGAACGATTGCGACATGGTGGGACTGGCAGTAATTTTTTTTATATTTTTAAAAGATTTATTTATTTTGATACTTATAAATTGGATTAAAGTTAAAATAGAAAATGAACTTTTTTAGGTTTTAAAAAAGACAGTAAAAATTAATTATAATTTTTTACTACAAAACACTGACGAGAGCTTAAAATAGATAAATAAATAATAATTCTTAAATCAATAAATAAATAAAACTAAGTATTTTTACTAAACCAAACGCTAGTAGTTATGTCTCTCTCACCTAAGTTTCAAGTACTTTTCATACTTATCCTTGTTGAAAAATGAAGCATTTAAAATTTTCAATTTTCACTTAAAATTCTCAAGAGACACTGCATTCAATTAAAATTTATTCTTTAAATTTTTAATAAACATAAATTACCATTGTGTATTTTTCTCTGCATTAATTTAATTTTTAATTGCTAAAATACTCGTCTATACGATTGCATATTTTAAATCATTATAATGCTTGTATTTCTGCATGCACAAAAAAAAAAAAATAAAAACCACCTAATGATACAGGTATTTTTATATGTGTGTATAAGTGTGGCACTCAATATAATACGTATGATATGTAGTCGTATGAAATTACATTAATGCAATATCTCATCAATTTTAATTTCTATTTCTTTTTACACTTACGACTAGTTGCCTTCAACCATCGGGCATAATCTTAAGACTTGTGTTGTTAAAGCAAAAAAAAAAAAAAAAACAAAAATGTTGTTAAGTAAGAAAGTATGAGCAGTTGTTATGTTAAAGCCAGCACTTAATTACTGACCTTACCCACTCCTTAATCATTAGAGAACGTAGGAACGTAAAAAAAAATATTTATTATTATAAAAAACGAGTAATTTAAAATTTGGAGCATTTACGCATGTCTTAGCCAGACCATATTTTTTTTAGCAAATAAACTTAAAGATTAAACCTGTTTTTCTATGGTCTGCAATCTTAAGAGTTTGTTTAAGAAGTAAAACTCTTGCTTAAGAGTTCTGGTGTTTTTTTTTTTTGTAAGAAGTTTAAGAGTGTGTGTTTTTGAATTGTTTCGTTAAGTTTTGTTTGCTCTATAATAATTCTCCTTTTAGTTTTTAATTTGTTGGATTTTTCTCTTTTTTTCTTGGCTTAAAAAATACAATGACGTCATAGATTTTTTTTTCTTCAAAATAAAAGCATTTTACAACTCTTTTTGCTTTCAAGAGAAGTAGTTTTTATTTTATTTTTTTATTTGCCTGCAGAGTTTAGATTTCATTGATTATTTGACTGGTCAATAAAAGAGTGAATTTACGGCAGGGAACGTTTTATATGTTGTTGTTCGTGTTATTAATTCATTTATTTAATTTCAAATTGTCTAAATAGAAATTTATTGTGCTAAGTTTATAAATATTTTTTGCTTTTGGAAATTTCTAAGTTGTTACAACGTGGTTGAACAAAACCTTCACTCTGTGTCACTTCTTATTTTGAATAAATTAACCTTGATAGTTTCTCGAGTATTAGAATTTTGCTTTAAGTTAGCCATTAATTACATCATTTACTGCATTTGCAAAGGTATTTAGTGTATGGTTACGAGGGCTGCTCTATATATTTCTGGCCCAATAGTGAAAATGCGAATATTCATAATCAAAAATGGTTTTATTGTTTTTCAAAGTATTCTCCAGCATGATTTATACACTTTTGCATGCGCTCAAACCAGTTGTCGAAGCACTTTTTCCACTCCGATTGAGACACCTCTAAAACATGGTTTTTGAACACTTCAACAGCTTCTTCTGGCGACAAAAATCGTTGACCGTTTCTTGAAGTGCGGAAGCAAGAAGAAGTCATTAGGTGCCAAGTCAGGGCTGTACGGCGGATGACCCATTAATTCGACGTTTTGGCCGGTCAAAAATGCTCTGGTTTGAGCCGATGTGTGAGAGCTCGCATCGTCATGGTGAACAATGATTCGTCTTCTCTTGTTGGTTTTTCGAATTTCTCCGATGACTTCAGGCAAACAAATTGTAGTGTACCACTCAGAAGTGACCGTCCTACGTTGCTCAAGCGGAACTGTCGCCACATAACCAGTTTTGCCGAAGAAACAGGCGACCATTTGCTTCGAAGTGCTTCTTCCACGAACAACTTTCGTTGGATTTTGCTCGTCTTTGAAGACTCACACGGTCGATTGTTGTTTCGTTTCGGGCTCATACGCATAGATCCATGATTCGTCACCTGTGACGATCTTATAAACGTCTTTTGAAGCACCGCAATCGTATTTTTGCAACATTTCTTTGCACCAATCGACACGAGCCTTTTTTGAGCGACTTTCAAAACTTAAAAATTACAAACTTTCCAATGGAAATGTCAGATTGCACTTGGCAGCACTCAGTGTTGCCAGGCCAGAAATATATATAGCAGCCCTCGTAAGATAAGGAAAACTGTAATTTTTATATGGTACTTTTTACCAACCAAAATAGTAACTTTTAGGTTAAATATTATAAATTGATATTTTATTAAATACATATTTTTGTTTTTAATTTTTAAATTACTAAGATTGTGATAAAAATAAAGAAAAACTTAATTCCCAACAGAATTTTTAAAAATTATATTCAGAAAAGTTTCTAACACATACATTTTGTATTTACTATCGAATTGAGAAATGCAATATACAAAATGTTTGGAATATCATATTATTATTTGCATAGAAGCTTGAAAATTTTAGTTTGAAAATTAAGGCTTAATTTGTTTTATTAAGTTCAAGAAAGGGGTTGTCTAACTGACAATTGGGTTTAGCTTATTTTTATTTTTTATTTTTATTCAAGAGATATTGCAATTGTAAATATCTACTGTATTAGTTAGGGATGAAGACACTTACGAATTTTTTGAGGATAAGAATCCTATATTTTTATATTTAGCTTTTAATAAAACAAGGTAAATTTGAATGGAAACTTACATTAGTTGTTTTATTCAATATAAAATGATTAGAGTTGTGCCGGAAATCTTCGGCCTGATAGTTGGTGCTTAGTAACTTTTGCTTTCAAAAGGAATAAAAATGGATGTTTAGGCGATGACGGTTAAATAACGAAAAGGGCGAGATCGATCATCCAAAAGACAAATACCGCGCATTATGTATGGCCCTGTCATTCCGAAGACCAGCCAACTAGAATATATACTAAATAATTCACAATAATATAATTCACAGAGCTGGAAAAAATAATTTTTATATTTAGAGGAAAACCAAAAGTAGTATACAAAATTTGTTTAAAGGAACTTAAACAATTATATTAATTTCTATGCTTAATATTGTCTACTTAATTCATTTTTTTTCTTGTAAGAAGCACTAATAAAATTGAATACGTTTTCCATCCCTGGTGAAAATATTCAATCAAATCTAAGTTTGTATTTTTTGTTGTGGATTTTAAGTTTAAATTTATTGAAACTCAAATTATGCATTTTAGTTCATAACTATAACAAATGACAAATATTTAATTGAATTTAAAATTAACTGAATAAAAGGATATTTTTTGTTTTACATATTAATTCTAAGAACAGAAATGTCCACAGAAACACATTCAACGAGTTACTAAACTGCTGTGTTCAAGCAGTCGACACCTTGTCAGCTGTTCCCTGCTATAATATTAAATTTTGGAATACAAAAAAACAATAAATTCATGGATTTTTCAATTTTATATTTTTTAAACATAAAATTCTGATAAGGATTCCTTAATATATATATGAAGCCACCCAACATTGAGTCATTCAATAATTATTCATACTAAATATCATTCCAGTAAAGCTTCTTTAAATGATAAAGTTTTTGCACCTTTTAGTTTTTAGGTTTTAATGTAGTTAAAATTTTGGTTGAATGAATTATATAATAGTTTAAACAAGTAAGGGTGCTATATTTGTCTATGCCAAATCTTATCTACCCCTCACCATATATGTTAATCTAGTTTAGTGAAGTAACTCCAATCAAAAAGGCAAATATTGAAATGACAGAGAATTAAAAAATACGAAAAATTTTAAATACTTCATATACATAATATTACATAAAAATGTCATCGGCTCTTAATGGGTTAAGCATTTTTAGAAAATTTTAGTATTTCCTTAAAGATCTCTTCAACATCTTTGAAATGATACCCATATTGATATTTAAAAAAAATTTAAAATTTCAGAGCCCCGTAACTCGGAAAATATGGTCGAGCGCCTATTTTTTCACTTTATGTTTTTTCTAATTTTTAAATTCTCTATCGCCCCATATATTTATTTTTTATTGGAGTTACTTTATCGTTCCAGATGACAAAAAAATTTTAGGTAGGAGTGGTGTTTTGCCTGCTGCCTCGGAGGACATAGACAGATCAGGCTGATTTCCAATAGCACCTCTTTCATCACTACATCCGATCGATTGACATATTTGCCGAGGCAAACTTGATTTCAACACTAACACGGACGGACAGACAGACATAGCTCAATCGACTTCGCTATACATAAGAACTCAGAATATATACTTTATGGGGTCGGAAATGGATATTGTAGAAATAACACACGGAATGACAAACTTTGATATACCCTTTTTCCACTTTTTGTGGTGAAGGGTATAATAAATAAAAGGGTTCGTAGGTGTAAAAACTTTTTTCTGTGTCTGTTAGATTTTAAATTTTCCTAATTTGTTCTCAAACGTAAAAAACTTTACCGAGTTCCATGATTAGACGAGGGGTCTTACAGCTGTAACTATGTCGTTATGATAAACATATAAATCAAGACATAGCAAGACAACTTTAAGTAAACAAATGAGACCTTTTTTGGAATTGTAGTAGTCAGGCAGTGTACTCGTAAAGCAGGAATAAGAACAGAGGAATAAGTTTCTATCGTACAGTTAGCTAATTTGGCTTGCCTGCGCTTACGGTTATCCTTTAAAGTTTTTTTTACAATTGTTATCCTTATTCATATTAGAATTTTTCCATACAAGTGGATTTATATTGTTGTTATTTGTATTTTCTAGACGAGCGTTACTAGTGAACGGGATGAGTTTTGTTTGCCCTAGGGCATTCTAGACTCTAAATGTCTTCTGAATTCAGTGTAGGGGTACGAAACTAAATTTGATTTCAAAAGACCTCAAAAGCGACTTTCAAGAAAACAGTCAGGAGTTTTTATTACAACGGAAATTAAAATATATTACCCATCATGTTTAATAATTCTGTTCTGGCTTAGACTTTGCCAGAAGAAAAAAAAGATTTCCTTTATGTAGCAATTATTTGAAATTTTAAAGGCTATGCAAATGCTTGTAAATTGAAGAATAAATAAAAAGGTAAATTCCTTCTGAATCAAATTTGATTAAATATTTAAATAAATACTAAGTTGTTCTTAAACTCAATATAAATGTTTTGAATAACATAAAAAATATATTTCTATATTTTATTGTCTTAATGACATCTTGTTAAAACTTCTCCTTTATAATTTTTAGCATCACTTTATTTTATGGTCGTAATGTAGCAGTTTCAAAACCTTTAAGTAAGTGCAACACTATTATTTTTTCTACATATTTTTTTTATTTACAGAGAAACCCCTATTTGCAACCATTAAAGGCTTATTTGTTTTAAGGTTGAGATGGAATTAAATTTTTAAATCTCTTTATAATATATTTAATTAAAAAATTAATTCAATATTTTCTAATTAAATAATTAATTGACTCAATTATTTATTTAATTGTAACAATTATATATTTAATCGAAAAAGAAGATTTTAATTTTCTAATTAAATAAATAATTGAATCAATTAAAAACTTAACTAAATTTTTATCTGAAAACGAAATCTTTAATTGATGCAAAAAACTTTTTTGTTGTGTCAGTAGTCAGATTAATAAAATATATGTATTTTTTGTTTCCAACAACAAAAGAAATTGAAAAATACATTTATAAAAAATTAAAATTTGTATGAAGCAAATATTTAGGCACTTAACCTTGAGTTTTATTTTATTCTCAATTTATTACTAAAAAGTGTGCAAGAATATGTGCCAAAAGGTAATTTAACTACAATGTTTCTGCAACTTAATATTTGTTATGCCGCACACAATTCGCATGTTTATAGTTTTTATTTATCTTTTTTTATTTGGTGTGTTTTTATCTGCCATCATTCTACTTTAATTAGTAAAAATTAGGGCCTTTGATAGAAGAAAACTAATTAAAATTTCCTTTCAAAGATGTTTACCTGATAATATGGAATTTCAATTTTAATATGTTAATTTTGCTTACGAGTCAAATAGTAATAAAATGTTTGTTTATTTCATAAATAAAGGTTGTTAAAATTTTAATTTCAGAGAATTTATTAGCAGCATGAATGTAATTATTTTGTAAAAAAAAAATAAAAAATGAATTAAATGAAATTCGGCTTAAATTCAGTTCTATTTTACTGCGAAAATTTTCTCTAAGAAGGAAAAATTATTTACAAATTTATGCAGACATTTTCCAAAGATACAGGAAAGTTAGGACGACAGCAGAATGGAATGATGCTTTTTTAGAACCGCTACATCCTTCATCAGCATTCTTCACATCGATCTTCGTTGGTTGTCTGCACTGTAAACATCATCTATTTAACCAACTAAGTTTGTAAATAAGAATACGAGGAGTATTTATATCAATATTAATTTGATTAAACGAAGTCCGAAATCAAAGTGTTTCTTCGCGGTTCTCTCCGTAAAACGTCTTGTACATTTTTTTGCTTTGTACCAACCTGCGACTGATCACGAATGTTAATTTTACTTTAAGTCATTCTTAATTGTTTCCTCACATGATAAAAGATGCTGTTTCAGTATCACTATTTTAATTAATTTTTTATAACAGTTAAACTAATAACTTAATAAAAATTAAAGCAAAAAAAGTAAAAATGTGTTTTTTTGCCGGATTCTTTAGTAGTTACCAATTAGTAGAAGCTACTGTAAGTTATTCTCCTTAACAACAGGAAATGACAAGCTTAGATATCATCAGACTGTCTGCATTTAGCGAAAGTGTGTCTTAAAAGTCCTCATGGTGATGGTCGGAAATGAACCCTAAGTAAATCCAATACCTACTAGATGTTGTGGATAAAAAGTTAGGGGAGTTAGGAGAGAAGTAAAATTTTTAACATAATATGCTAATTGATGTCTTAATGGAATTCACTGGGAATACTACGACAGGAGGAAGCTTTACCTCTAGTATGCGACTGTAGGCTTTCCTTTAAAATTGCAGATCTGTATAGATAGCCATGTTTTCTATTATCTTTGTAAGGTAAATGAAAAATTCTAATGATGTCGCAAGACAAAATTTATGGAAGTACATTCTACAAAAGCTTGAATTATCAGTCTTCGAGATCGCACCTGCCAACCAGCAAGTTTGCGGAAGTGGAAAGTGCTTCATACAGCATGCACCCAAATCGGAGTTGAGCATGTGCAACGCGATAAAAGGAAATGCCAAAGAAACCAGTAAATAAATAGCTCACTAGGCAATATTTTTCGGTAAATTTTAACGGCAGAGAAAGAGCCCCTAATCTATCGGTCTTATGCAAAAGAAAACGAAAAATACAATTAATTATTGTTGTCGTGTTTTAAATTTCAGATTTTTTTTTTATATTTTAAAGTCGGTTTGAACAAAAGTTTTTAGAATATTTAACAATTTGTAAGAAGTTATGTAAGCAGGCGATGGCCATGCAGTCCTGTTTTCTGCTACAGTAATTATTTATTTATTTATTTATTTATTTTTCTTCTATGACGAAATAATATTCTGGAGGATACAAAAAAGGTAATTCTCTTTCAAAAACTCAAGAAATCAATTTTGTCATTAGGCAAGTCAAGTATAAAAAGCATAGACTCTACTATGCGTCTTTTTTTTAAGGAGATAAAACCCATATGTAGCGAGACATATAAGTAAAAGCTGGACAAATTTAATTAAGGTAAGGCAAAGCAAAATGAATAAAACGTTTCTGACCCTTTTCAATATAATTTATATGAATGGCGCAATGAGGACTTTAAATAAACGTGCCATAATCCAATTTAGATCTTACGTAAGCCAAAACAAAAAAAGTTTGTTTGTATATGGGTCTACGAAATTATCACTCTGCAAGCATGGAGTAAGCTTTAGGTATAAGCTTATTTAAATTAGGCTTGAATGCCAATCTAGAATCGAAAGAAATACCTAAGTCATTGATTTCATTTGTTTTCTTTATACTAACATAAAAAATCGATAATTTGAAGATAATGGGACGACCAATCTTGCGTAAGATACATAAAAACATTTACTCAAGTTCACAATCCGATTGCTATTGATACAGTAATTGAATAATCTGGCAACATCACTTTGCAATTTGCTGGCATCATTGAAATTTTTTATACTATAAAATATTTTTAAATCAACAGCATATAGTAAAAAATTGTAATAATTAAAACAATAAAATATATCATTAATAAAAATAGTAAATAGCAAAGGACGTAGAATACTTCTTTGAGGAACTTTAGAAATTTGCTCCATTTGTGAAAGGCAAAAATCGATAAAAACGCAAACATTAGAAATAGAAGATTTATTACTTCGACAACACTATTGTTGAAGAACTATTAGGGATTTTGTAATAAAATATAAAACATCATATATCGCAAGTACAAACATTTTAGAAATTGTTGTTAATTTAGAGATTGATCTATAATTGCAAACGTCATAACGAT
Source organism: Gymnosoma rotundatum (assembly GCA_916610165.2). Lineage (NCBI taxonomy): Eukaryota > Metazoa > Arthropoda > Insecta > Diptera > Tachinidae > Gymnosoma > Gymnosoma rotundatum. The sequence continues at coordinate 10,602,825 of OU744339.1, forward strand.
TTCCTGATTTATTAATTAAAAACGGTAAATTTAAATTATACTCTCAAATTAAATTAGTTAATATTCTGTTCCAAAGTGTCATAATGATAAAATTTTATAATTCTAAAAAGTTACAGGTGGACCATTGCACCATTGGAGCTCAAGGAGATGAAAATATTAAACAAAAGTGTTATTTCTTGCTCATAACTGAGGGACCAAAGGGACTTAAAAGAGAATTTAAAATTTAAGCGAAAGGATGAAAATCGAAAAATATGATAATTGTTTGCTAAGTGTGGAATGTTAGCACTGGAATGCGGATCATAGTTCGCAGCAAATTGGAGGTGGATCTCATGAATGTCGTGTGTCTAAAGAAACTTCTAGCAATTTTACAAGACTTTGTGATGATAAATAAAGTAAATAAAGAATAATTAGTCTAAAAACCTGAAAACTCAATTCAGAGTCTATTGGTCGCAGGAGTTTCGTTGGCATAAAACCAGCTTTTTTTTTATTAAGTTGGTCTGCTGTTAACTGTACTCTGTGTTCAAAAATACGTGTTGCTCTTTAAGCAATTAATGCAAAATAAATGACTTATTAATATTTTATAATATTTAAATATCTCTCTTATGCTCTCCCTTAAACAACAACAATAATGTATACAACAATTTAAGATTAAATAATATATGAACTAATGATAGATGACAATACAATCACGGTGAAACTTCAATCTCAGTACTAAAAAGACTTATTAATTATGGAAAATAAACCATTAAAAATCCTGATAAATAAATTATAAATTTCTCTTTTATACACAAAGTATAATATCTATGTATTTATATTGTATTTATTGATATGTAATTATAATTTCATATTACAAAAAATACAGGCGTAAAGTACAAAAATCAAGCTTCACAATTCACAATAATAATAAAAATATGAAGTAATTTGTAATTTCCTGACAGAAATGAGTTTTTAATGAAGTAAAAAGTATTTATTTATACAAAATGGTAAGTGCAAACTCACACTCATATATAAACAAACACAAACAAACTTTCTATACTCCACAAACAACATGTTGCGTATGTGCGTAAATGGGATAAACAGGAGAAGAAGAAAAAAAAAACCAAAATACACTCCACATTAAAACTTCATTTTCAAATGAATTTTAATAAATTTTGCTTATTTTGTTGCTGTTGTTGTTAAATATGTTGCAAGGGTAAGTTAATGAACGGAAATAAATTAATTTTATATGAAGTTTAATTTTAAAATTAAAAACACTTTTTGTAAATTCAATTATTGTAACGTTTATTCAAAAAATTAAACATTTAATGCCCTGCAGTTATTAACGTTATTAATAAATGTTTAAAAGTTTTGTTCAATATGAAAAAAAGGAGTGACACTTATTATAAACCGCCTTTTTGAAACATTACAAAATTAAACAATTTATCTTAAATACAAAAATTTCATTTCATTTACAACCCAAAAATTACAATTTCAAATTAAACAATTATTTATTTAAGCTGCTACTCAATTTGTATGTTTGTATATTTTAATGTGTTTTGTTTCTGTATTTCATTTATTATATTTTTTTTCAATTTTGTAATTTGTTGCCATTCTTTTTTTTATTTCTGGGTCTTGAAGTGATTAACTGAATCTTTCTTGTGATTGTGGTTTTTTTTCACTTTAAATAATTCCAATTATGTTAATTTTTTCTCTTTTCAATTTTTTAATTTAAAGTTTTAGTTATAAAAAATTGTATAATTTACACGCAAATAAACTACTGATCGATTGAATGCTCCACTTTTTAGGCCTTTTGTGAAAGAAATGTGATATTATGTCTACTTTTGTAATTGTTTTAATTAACAATAAAGAGTTTGTATTCAAGGAGACATTCAAATAAATTGTTCAGAATCAAGCAGCTGTTTAAAATTGTCTTAATTGAATTTAAGGGTTTTAAAGGCATGTTGTTACAGCGTTAAATAGTTCGAAAAATTTGCTGTTGAAAATCAGCGAGATCAATCAATAATCTTCGAGGCAGCGGACAAAACACCACGCCTGCCTCTAATTTTTCCACATCATTTGGAACAATAGTAGTATAGTGAAGTTACTCCAATAAATAAAAAAAAAAAAAAAAAAAAATAATAATAAAATACATGGGGCTATAGAGAACTAAAAAAAAGAAGAATACATCAAGTGAAAAAGTTGGGACTCGCACATATTTTCTGAAATATGGATCTCTGAACTTTTCATAGAAAAGTACGATTGCGCGCCATATTTTTTTTCAAATATCAATGTGTGTATCAGCTTTTGAAGAGATCTTTCGGGAAATAATAAAATTTTTAAAAAATGCTGAACTGAAAAATTATATATAGTACGAGTACTAAATTTTATTCCTATTATGCCAATATATGTTTTTGATTGGAAGGCCGAATATAGCACTCTTTCCTGGTTTTTTTTTTCAAGATTAAGATTGAAAATAAACTAAATTTTTAATTGATTTAATTATTTATTTAATGGCAAAATATTTTTTTTGTTGATTCAATTAATTATTTAATTAGAAATTTTTGACTCATTTTTTTTTATTAAATATATAATTGAGTTAATTAAAAATTCATTTGTTTTTATACCCTTCACCACAAAAAGTGGAAAAAGGGCAATACTAAGTTAGCCATTCCGTGTGCAAATTTTACAATATCCATTTCCGACCCCATAAAGTATATATATTCTGACTTCTTATGCATAGCGAAGTCAATTGAGCAATGTCCGTCTGTCCGTTCGTGTTAGTGTGGAAATCACAAAAACAATTAATATGTCAATCGATCAGATATAGTGCCGAAAGAGGTGCAATTGAAAATCAGCATGAGCGGTCCATGTGCCTTGAGGCAGAAGGCAAAACACTACGCCTGCCTCTAATTTTTTTGTGTCATTTAGAACAATAAAGTAATTCCAATCAAAAAAATAAATATTTGGGGCGATAGAGAAATAAGAAAGAAGAAAAAAACATCCAGTGAAAAAATTGGCGCTCGCCCATATTTCCTGAGTTACGGGGCTCTGAAATTTTTTAAAATATCAATATGGATATCATTTTAAAGCTTTTGAAAAGATCTTTAGAAAAATACTATTTTTTTTAATAATGCTTAACCCATTAAGAGCTGATGTCAGTTTTATGAAAACATCAAGTGAAAAAATTGGCGCTCGCCCATATTTCCTGAGTTACGGGGCTCTGAAATTTTCTAATTTTTTTTTTAAATATCAATATGGGTGTCGTTTTAAAGCTTTTGAAAAGATCTTTACAAAAATACAAAAATTTTTAAAAAATGTTTAACCCATTAAGAGCTGATGTTATTTTTATGAAAAATTAAATATATGCAGTACCAAATTTATTTTTATTTTTAATTTTTTTGTCAGTCCAATATTTGCTTTTTTGATTGGAGTTACTTTACTAAACTAATAAAGACTTCTAATAGGTGGAGAAACATTTTTCTGTGAATATTGTAGGCGACACTGAGCATATTGTTGTAAAGAAAAGTACAATCAGTTAATGATGCTTTTTCATTTTCATAAAGGAGAGTGATAGATAGAGAGCTTCACTTTGCACAAACCTGAAATAGCCGACGGTAATCATGTCATGTATATTTTTAAGAAAAACTAATAAAGAATTGCTGGGTGTTTGACTGACTCTTATTCCTTGGAAAAAAGACATTCATTTGGTGTTTAATAATATTTTTCATAATATATTTGCTTGCGAAAGAATTTGCAGGGCACGGTAACTATTTCTTTTATAAGCGTTAAGAAGAGAATGCCCAAGATTCTTTGAAGGATGTGTAATATAATTCACGAAGATAAAATTTTCCCTATATTCAGGTGAAATTAGAGAACAATTTACTAATTTGTAATATTTTCCAATGCTACAATGAAATTACTTGAGGATACAAGAATCCTTAATATATGCTATGCTTAATTACCATCGCCACCTCATAAAAATTATTATTAAGATTTGAAAACCTATTTTCGTCATTGTTTTCTTTCATGTTCCAATATTAAAAAAAGATTGATGCAGCTGAAGCCGACAAATACAAAAAATGATGAGGTAAGAAAACTTAGCAGCTTTTATTTCTAGATTTAATTTTAATTTTTTTTTTCTTTCTTTCCAAAAACATTCGATTGCATTCAGCAATTTGACTATATTTTTTATCGTAAACTTTTTATCGTAAATTCTTTATCAGAAAAAATTCATTTTATAATTGAATTAAGATTAATTTATTTGTTAGTTAGTTATAAAAGTCACATTTAATAAATCATCTGAACTTAGGTTTAAATATTTTACTACTGCATACTCTTGAGTTGGTTTTATTGTTATGAATTTCTGTTAGAATTTAATATTTATTTCAAATAAACCTATAGATACATGAAAAACCTTTCTATTTTAACAATTGTATTTGTCTTGTGGTAATTATTTTCCATATACATATACATGCATATAATAAAGGTAAATAAATTTACAAACGATATGTATGTATATTTGCCTTTATATAGTTTATAATTAAAAATTTTTTTAAGGGGAAACTCTCCTTCTTAACGTATAAATATTATATAAAAATAGAAATAGAGAAAGCAATTGTCAGATGAAATATTTTAAATCTATCCACTATTAGGACATATAAAAAGTTGTTCAATTACAGCTCCCTAGCCTTTGTATATATGAAAAATTGGTAATAAAAGTTAAAGTAAAAAAAAATAATTACGTGAAACCCCTAATAATTAAAAGTGAAAGAAGAAAAAAATTTTGTTTGAAAAAATATAAAAAATTCCAGACTAGAAAGTTAAAATATTTACTTCGCAGGCCTGTTTGTTTAAATATTTCACGATACAAAAAAAAAAAAAAATATATGAATGTGAAATTTTGTCTGCATTAAAGTCTAGTTGTAAGGCGTTTTTTAAATATTCTTTATTTATTTGATTTTTTCTTATCCTTTAAAAAATGTATTAAGTTTTTGTTGCTATTATTAAAAAAATAAATTATAAAAAAATTTATATAAATTTTACTCGAATAATAGATTATTCGAATAATTATTCGATTAATTTTTTTATAATGGTTATAAATATAGTATTTTATTTTAACAAGAGGATAAATCAAAAAATCATAAATCATCAAACTTTACGAATAATTTTACGATTAATCGATAGTTCGATTAAATTCGAATAATCTATCATGACTTCAGAGAAAAAAAATTATTTTTTTAATCGAAATTTATCTAAAACTCTTAATTAGAATATAATTCTTAACAATTTAACTATAACGTTTACGATTAATCGATTTAGTTAAAAAAAATCCTATGCATGTATTTAAAAAAAAGTCATTAACTAAATATATGCGTTCAATTAGAATTCAGAAAATTGTATTTATCGCAACCATTTCTCATATGTTGGCTTATCGCTTATCTCTTTTAGTCTGTAAAAACATTATTTGTTACAGTAATTAATTGTAAACTCAGATCTTTATTGCAAGTATTTTTCATAACTGATTTTTATAGATATCTCTACTTTCCTAGGGTCCTTCTTTCGTTTAATAGAATTCGTTCTTACAACTAAAGGATTAAGGGAAATTATTATGGAAAGAAGAAGAGAAAAGAAGGGTCTTCAAAATTTTAAATTTCCGAAAATGAAGGTGACTAGAGTGACTTTCCCCTATAAAAATTTTATTATGCACGTTAGCTGGATATAAATCCTAAGAATCCTTATTTTAAGTTAAATGCAAATTGCAAATCGAATCATATTCAACGCCCTTGGCAAGTTGTGAAAAGTGTTTAAAAATTTCACTACTCGGATGGATGGATTTAAGATCTATTTTAAGAACTTGCGTGTTTATGAAGTAAATTCTGTTAACGCTAGTAAGCAGATTATTAATTTTTTATACATCAGTCTGATGGTCCGGAAATTGTGAATTGAGTTTAAAAATGTCTGGGTAAGTGCCATTAAAGCAAAAATATAAAATGTAAATTATACATAGAAATTGTATAAAAAATTAAAAATATAAATAAAAGTTTATTCATATTCAGTATTATATAATTTATATAATAAAAAACATATATTATTATTTATGTATATAAATGCAGATAGTGATAAGAATTTCTTTGTGCAGAGATGCAAGTAGGCAATTTTTAAAAGATATTTGTTTATATAGAATATTAAGTTACTTGTGCTTGTGTAAGTATGGTTATATACAAATAATACCAAAATACTTCCTAGCCTCTGTGTTCGTATGTTAACAAACACATATATCGGTGTCTTTTGTCTGCAGTTAAATTTAAATGTTATTTTCTTTGTGTATTTAAATGCATTCATGTGTTAATGTTGATGAGCCCAAAAACAGGCCTTTACTTGCATGTTGAATATTATTTGTCAATATGCTGGTATTAGTATTGGCATTTCTAATTTAAGTAATAAGAAGACAATGCAATTATAAAAAATCTCATTGATTTATAAAGTGAAAATTTAGTTATGATTCTGTTAAAATATTTAAAGAAGAAGGTACAGACAATATTTGAGGAATAGGTAAATTTCCTAGCATTATTATCATGGGTTGAACTGGTTATGTTTACAATATGAAAAAAAAAATGTAAAAATATCCTTTGTGTGAGTAGTTTTTTCTCATATTTATGATCAGGGATAAATAACCTTGTAAATTTGTTTCAAAATTAATGTTTTAGTCAATCTGATGGAATAAATATTTTTGTTAATTAGAATTTTTATCTTAATTTACTTTATAAATATTTCACGACATTCTCATGGAATATTTATTTTTTTAAACTAAACTAAAAAATGAAATGTATTACTGCGGGGAAAGCATATCCATATGGCCATTTCGCTACTGCTCATATATAGCTCATCAGTGGATTCTACCCAAATTTTGTAAGCAAAACCTTTACTTAAAGCCAAAATGATTAAATGAGAACTCCATTGAATCAATAAGGCAAAAAGCCATAAAAGACTCAAAAATTTTTAATACAAAAACACAGTAACCATTAAGTAAATATTTTTATTTATTTAAAGTAAATTAATATAAAAAGATTCCAAATAATAAATTTTCTTATCATTGAATTTTTATCTTTTAAATTAATTTGTTAGAGAAAATTTTAATACGGAAATATTATTAATAATTTTTTTTTTCAAAAGAAAATATTTATTAAAAATTTTGAATATTGGTCGCAAAGAGAAAAAATTTTATTAGCTGTTTTTGTTATAATGTAGGAAAAGAAATAACAATAAATAATAGGAATAAAATTTATTATAAAATATAAAAAATATAAATTTTAAATAAAAGTTTTTTAAATGGAGTAATTTGACAAACAGGAAAAATACAGAACTACATAAAAAAACAACTACTCAAAATGGGTTTGTATTTTAAGTTTACAATAATTTTTCAAGAAGATCCTTGTTACAAAAATTTCGAATACTACAAACAAGTTGAGATTTACAGAAGCACGTGGACTACAAATTTGGTTGGCCATGGTTCAACCCCTGCGGCTATCAAAAAATAAAAATGTTTTTTTTTCTGTTTAATGGCATGCACCCTACTTCTTTGGTACTTTTTCGTAGCATATTCGCCGTAGAAGTAATATATCTTATAAAATGGTTATATTTTTCTCCTTTCACCACCTGACTTATCTCTTGTCTATTTCTTTTCTAAAGATAAATAAATAGGTATTATTTTCTGAAGTGCTACTTCTCTCCAAAAAAACAACATTAATAAAATAAAATTAAATAAATTTAAAAGTCAATTTTGGTTGTATTTTCCCCTAAAACAAACATTTCAAGAAGAGCGATTTTTTCAGAAAAAAAAGAAAAAATTCAAATGTCTACCATCAAAATAAAAAGAAAAATCGATTCAAATTTGTATAAAAAAATTCTTCAAAAACTCAATAATTGCCAGGTAGCTGTTATCTTACGAAAACGAGAGATATAAAAAAAATATTTTACCATAAAAATGTTTTGCTTTAAAATTTAAATTTTTTTCCAAAAATGCGAAGTTTCACAGGAAATATCTTTTTAAGAAGCTAAATTTTTTATGAAATAATGAATTTTATGTAGTTATTCTATGTTTTTTTTTAAATACACAATTGTGTATTATTATTATTATTATTATTGCTCTTTTTTAGGCTCTGGCACTATTAACCTTTCAAAGAATTTGTTATTTAAAGTGACTTCCTTTTAAAACTAAAATTAACCCTTTTGTGAAATTTTATTTTTCATCATCTTTTAACTGTATAAAACAGCCGAAAAAAAGTCAGCCGTATATAGTAGATAAAAGGAAAATCAAATCATAGTTGATGGATTATTGTTGTTTTTGCTTAAATTCTGTATTTTCTTTATTGTTTGGAAAAAAATCTTTAGTTTATTTAAATGTTTTGAGGAGCTAAGTGAGCGGTAGCGAAATGACCACCGAAACGTTCTTTCAACTGCAATAAGCAATATCAGCGATTGATTTATTTAATTGGTATAATAGAGAATAGCACGAAAAAAATTGTCTTTTTAAAAATTAATTAATTTGATGAAATATTCTCGTTGTTTAATTTTGTTTTTGTTTTTGCTTTTGTTTTGATTAAATAAAATTGTTTGGAATAAAACTCAAATCTGTGAGAGGTTTCCTAAAGAGCTATATGAGTTACTGAAATGGCCATCGATTTGTGCTAAAATAATAAAAATTATTTTACAGAGTATTCGGTTACATTAGTTACACTCTTTTGAATTATTCTCCAATGGATAGAGAAGATTTCAAGCAAATGAAAATAAAAAAGTTCGATTGCCACCTAAAAAACAGAACAAATACTTCTACGGTTCCTTAATTTTTTTCAGCGTCTTTTCTGTCTCAATTGGGTGAAAGTGTGGCGGATAAAATTTAAATTTTAACAAACTCGCTGCCCAACTCATAATTTTAGTTAAGGAGAGACATTCATAGGTGGTGTGCCCAAAAATTGGCCCTGTTTAATTAAATGATTAATTAACAAAAAGTAAAATCTGGTGTTTTATAAATTTGTCACATATTTTAAATAAAAAATCAACATCTCAAACCGTGTTATCTGTTCAAATTTTCAATACATGGCAACTCTTCTCTATCCAGTATCATTTATTTCCAATAAATGAGTTCTATACTGGCATTTGCAATAAATGAATATATAATTTTTAATTTTATTTCCTTCATTTATAGAAACTCATATTCTTAATCTTGTTTTCGTACCCAAACTCCAGTTTTAATTACTAAAATATAAAACACACAACAACAACAACAATTAGTGTGTATTTGTTTGAATAAATAAATTTTATAATTTCTAAAAAAAAAAAATAAAAATTTTGTATAAATGTATTTGTTATATTATTTGCATATTTGTACATACACACAGATACACATACACACACAGTTACACATACACTACAGTAGAGCTTATAAAAATTATATATAAAATTTTGTTTTGGATGCATGTTGATTGCAATGCATAAACACAACAGGGCAGCAACGACAACAGCGACAGCATTATTAAATATAGCAATAGTATTTCTTCATATCAACACAATATTTATCAACAACATTTTGTTGCTTGCATTTGTTGTTTTTGTAGACGATAGAAAAAAAACCTTTCACTTGCATGCATTTTACCACTAAAGGAAATGTACAATCAATATCTGTAAATGCATCTCCTACACACACACACATACATAGCTTCGCAATGAAGTACGTACGTCTTTTGCCTACTCACAAGAAACCTTTAAAGTCTTACACACACATTTATGAAATCCAAAAAACTTAGCAACAGATTTTTGTGACGGTAACAGTAGTTGGTTGTAGCTGTTGTTATTGTTGTTGTTTTCGTTGTTGTACAACATGTCCTTCTGTTGCAATTTTGTCTATGTTACTGTCTGTCTGACATTTTGTCTTTTTAGCTTACTATTTGTTGCTGTGTCTGTTGCTGGTCTGTTGTTTTCTTTCTGTGTCTACTTTCTTGTTTTGCTTGCCAGCTTACAAAACAAAAAAACATTTGTTGGTTGTGTTACTTCATCAACCCTTTTTCTGATTTTGTATGCTTTCTTCTTACTTCTCTAACTGCTGTTGTGTATGTCTTGCAGATGTTGTTCGTATATATGAATCTTAAGCCACATGACGCACAAAGTGTCACTAGTTATGTATTTTGTTGTTGTTATGTTTATATTTAACAACAAATCCTACAAACATATTAAAATAATAAACGTAGATATATTTTACTGTTGCAAGTGGACCAAACATAACTAAACTAAAATTTTGTAGCTCCTGATTCTGCACCTTACACACACAAATACACACACACACATAGGGATACACTATATCAGTCATTCTTAATACATCCCAGCTCAACACAATAAAGTTTGTTACTAATTTAAATGCAAATGAGATTCATTTGACGTTGTTGTTGACGACGGACGTTTGCAGCTATAGACTCTCTAACGTTGACAATAAATGTTGGTAATTTTCTTCTATGCATGTTTGTTTGTCTGTCCGCCTGCATGCTCAAATTCTGAGTAGAAGAAACAGCCAGCACATGTAGTAATGAAGGGTACAAAAGTCTGCTGGCTTAAAATGTTCGTTTTATTCTTCCTGACCATCTCGTTAAAGATGATGACGAGGATGATGATGATGATGCCGTCTTTGCTGCTGCTACTTTTAATATTGTTTATAAAGCTTTTGTTTTTTAAATTTTTGTTGCAGCTACAACTTGTTGTTGTTGCTGTTGTTGCCATTATTGCTGTTAGTTTCGTTTGGTGTATGTTTGGCTAGTTTAAGTAGGTAGCAAGAAGATTTTTGCTGTTGTTTTTCACAGTTGAACAGTGGCAGCAAGAATATTCATATTAATTTAAATACATGCACAAAATCACTTGCTTGTATTACTAATACAGATATAGAAATAAATGAACTATCGTAGCTTAAATGAATTTAGTATAATAATATTTGTACAGGAGCGTAAAAAAAATTTTAAATTTTAAGGATATCAAGGACGAGGGTCCGTTATATATTTCAAACAATTTTCAACAATTTTTTCTCAAAGAACTTAAAAACAGTTTAGAAAAATAGTGAACTAGAAAACGCAAGTATCCCAATAAATTTAATTTTCCCAACAAGAAATACCTTTTTATACTCTTTACCGTCCATCCGGCAAAAAAGTAAATATATCAATTGATCAAATATAGTGTCATTAAAAATCAGCATGATTGGTCCGTGTCCTTTGAGGTAGCAGGCAAAACACCATGCCTACCTCTAATTTTTTCATATATAATCGAACAATAAAGTAAATCTAATCATACAAAGAAATATATGGGGCGATAGAGAATTAAAAAATAAGAAAAGAACATCCAGTGAAAAAATTGGTGACGCCCATATTTTCCAAGTAACGGGGATCTGAAATTTAAAAATTTTTAAAATTATCAATATGGGTATCATTTAAAAGCTTTTGAAGAGATCTTTAAGGAAATACAATTTTTTTTAATGCTTAACCCATTAAGAGCCGGCGTCATTTTTATGTAAAATTATATACTAATTTTTTTTTTTTTTTTAATTCTCTGTCACCCCAATATTTGTTGTGTTGATTGGAGTTACTTCACTAAACTAGAATGTAGCACTCGTACTTGTTCAACAATAATATTGTTCACCAAAAACTACTTACAGTCAAAAGCGTATTAAGTATTCTTTATTTCGTGGTACCTTTTCGTCGACCCAATTTAATACAAAATAAAGAACACTTGACCTCTGGATGATTGGGGAAGAATAATGCGTTTCTTAGAGGCCACTATAAAGTTATTTATTCAGTGAATAAATCATTAATGTTACTGATTATAAAGTGGCTTTGGCTCAACAACTCATAAAGTGCAATCGATGTTTGAACTACAATTTTCCTGGCATGAAATGCTCCCTTGAGATGTTAATAATTCTCACTTCATCTTCCTCTCCATACATACGTGGTATACAACATGGGTCCCTTTTTGACACTCTTCCTTTCTCAATGATTTCTGTTATTTAATTGGTAATTTTTAACCACTTTATTTTCATTAAGACTCATGCTATCAATAGCATTTTCTATCAACTGTAAAGATTTCAGGTAGTCTGCAAGTAACCGTCGTCCTATTTTTTATCATACAGAGTCTCGTAATTACTTTTATTATGATAAGGCTAGGCTAGTCATTCATACACAATATGCGATATCGTCTCAACCTCTTTCAGGTACAACCTGTCACAAATGAAGTTTTGCAGCTTAAAATACTCCGATTATATCCAGTTACCTTGCTAGACTTTTTGTTAATGTCCTTTAGATATTTATATTTCCACCTCTTGTCAGTCTTCTTAATTTATCCTTCCAATTTTTCATTGCTTTTAAAATTAAAACTAATAAATTTGTCAATAATGCAGCACAGAGGTTGACATGCGTACATTCTCTGTTAAAACTGTGTTTAGACTTTGCTCGATTAAATTTAGTCAGTCTCCTATTAGCAGCTACCACGAGAAAGTAATAGTCAAACTCCTGATAGTATATTAAGTTACTTCGATTCGAGCCATATCTTTGTACTTGCCAAACGAAGGCCTTTACTTCAGTTGATAATTTTTTCCATTTACTTCCCACTCGTTTTATTATTTCTTTCTATTTTTTAACGCTTTTTGATTTTTTTAACAAGAGAGTTTTACCAAAAAATTATAAAAATATAAAAACCAACATTTTACAATTTTTTTGCAAAAGCTTAAAAAACTGTTTTATTAAAAAAATTCGAAATTTTAAGAGAAAAAAAAAACAATTTTCAAAACAGCTTAACTATAAGAAAAATCCTTCATTATTAAGAATTTAAGCTTTAAAGAAATAAAATGAAAAAAAAATATTGCTTCAAAAAATAACATCTGGCAACCTCGTTACTATTGTCCGTATGTGCTTGGTGAAAAACAATGGTGAATAAGTTATTTGGTGTGTCTATTGAATAATACGACATTTAGCTAACAAATGTTGAGCGGCCTTAATGCTTGAGTTGGTAGAGGTGCTTGCTGTAAAACAGAAGATGCTAAGTTCGAGCCCATTTTCGGTCACGCGTGCTAAACTGAAAAAATAATAATTGTTTAGTGCACAATGTTTCAAAAATGATGAAGAGAAGGTAAAGACGAAGTACAATATTGTGTGTGTGAAGCCATACATACGAATATAATTTAGAAATAGATTAGATTAGCAGATAACTAACAAGACACTCTTTACAATAGAAGGAAATCTAGCTGTTAACGCAAAGAAGTAACAGCATAACCAGAGTGTATAGCAGTCGTGTGTTGTGTCTATTGGATTAAAGGCTTTTTAATTGGCTTGAATGTAGGGCGTAGTGGAATTGTTTGTAGACGGCTTAGGTTCACGTATGGCCGGAGTAACGCAGTGGCGTAACATGGATGGCTGCGTTTGGATGGCATGTTAAGCAAATACAAAACCGTAGGAGTAGAATCAAGAAGTATAGCCAGATAGAACAACAGAGTTAGAAATAGTACATTTATAATATGCCACAGTGGTGTTTAAAATCAAAATTATCCTGTGCGTTTACGTTCTAAAATAGTAATAAAATAAATAGCAAAATCATTTACCCTTCGCTACTTAAAATATAATTTTACTACGCTCCTGTATTAATTAAGCTTCTAATGCATATCATTAAAAATCTACACTTAGTTTTCTTTATTTAGAATTACCGACACAATACTTTTTGTGCTTTCTTTGGCAAATTTACATATTCTCCATTGCTCAAACTGTCATTGCATTAAAAACATTGGTCCAAATATAACCGAACAATAACTATAGAACTAGCCTACAACAACATTACCAATATGTCATGCCACCCACCCAAATTCAAATAAAACATCATTTAAACTTCTCGTTCCTAATTATTTCGTACATTTTACAACTCATTTCAAATTTAATACATTGACTTACGCAGGATATTCATACATTTTGTATTATTACATAAAAATCTTGTTAGAGTTTTTGCAGTACTTTTCCAAGACACCATCACTGAACAGACATATGCAAACAAATACACACACGCACACACACACAAAAGTTTGTACAACAATCAAGTTAACTTGTTTGATTGCTGGCAGACAAATAAGTTTTAGGATTTGTAGAGACAAGAAAAATACCAAGAAGAGTATTATTGATAAAGTGAGAAAGGGAGAGAGAGAGAGAAATTCTAATTAAAAATGTTCGAAGTCAACACTACTTTTGCAATACAATTATAAATTTGTCCAGTTGTATGAAAATCCTTTCTTATTTTTTTGTTTTTGGCAAAGTATATTTGCATACTACCCAGCAAAATTATGCTGACTTCTTGCTGTTAACAGACAGACAGACAGACCGACAGAGAGATACTTTTATACAAACATCTGTACATTTACTCTGCTAGTTAGACATGCAGCATTCAAATCAAGAAACTTTTACAACAATGTACAATTGTATGAAGGAAAGTGTGGGTTCTTGTTCGATTGCTTAAGTTTATTTTCGGCATTAATAAACCAATTTTAGAAAATGCAGATTATAGAACTGCAAAAACACTCCCATACAAACATACAACAACAAAACACATCCTTATTGCCTTCAACTCAATACGTCACAGATTTTGTTTTAACATAACGGAAACTAAAGGTTTGTATGTTGCAAACCCCTACTCCTCGAAATTTATTATGCTACAAAAGAGAATATTGTCAAGTGAAAAGCGGGAAGAAGTTATTGTAGAAAGTTTCTGATATTTACAAAAATTAGCAAACGCATGCACAACGCACAAAATGGCCAAAGTCAAGTTATTTAAGGTGATGCGAGAGCGTAGAGGTATTAAGACTTCTTGTATACGACTGAAAAAGCTTAATAAAGGAAATTTATAATTTTTGTGTGTTGAAACTGTGTTAAGCATTTTATACTGCGCTACTTTGACTACATTTAGCTTTATGGAAATTTGCAAAATTTTATACAAATATTCTTACATCTTTGCATCTTTTCCACAACAAAACACAATGTAAGTAGCACTAAATACATTTTCAATAAGGAAAATTAGGCAAAATTTGGAAAATATTAGGGAAAGTGTAGGTGCCTGGAACACACATAGTGTCAAAGTTTGTAGTGTGGGGAGTTATGAAATGGTGTTTAAGAAATTAACAAAACTTTGTAAAACAAAAGTTTTTGAATTTTTTCTTTGAAACACGAAAGCTTTCAATGAAAAAATATGCTAAAAATAGCTTTTTTGTACCATAGCTTTTAAGTTAGTAAAACATTTTACAAAATAAAGACGAAAGCGTTTTTTAAGACTTTTTCGTTTAAAAGCTCTTTCTTAAAGCTTTTCAAAAAAATTTTTTTTATTAAAGGCAGATGAAAAAAAACTATATCTTAATGGATTAGTTTATTTGTTTTTGAAAAAAAGCACTGTTATTAAAAAAAGCTCTTGATGAGCAAAAGCTATTGAAAAGAGCTTTCTATGAATTATCAAAAAAGATGCAATCAGTTGTTTAAATTCCTTTATCGTAAAGTGCATAATTTATGAAAATATGTACAAAATTTGTTTACAAGCAGGAATTTTTTTCAAAGTAAAAAGCTTTAATCTTTAAATATATAAAGATCGACATCCTAAAAGGCTTAAGTTCAAAATATTTTTTATTAAATTTAAGGTTTTTAATAAACGAACATTTATTTAAAAGGTTTGTTTTTTGTTACTTTAATGCAAAAAGTTTTTAAAAGCTTTTATAAAAATGATGTTTAATGGAGTTTAAGGCTTAATCATTCTGTTGCCGCTTAGTAACAAATAGATTTTGCAAGGAATTTTTTTCTTTGGTTTTTGAAAAAAAACCTTTAATAAGAATAAAGCTCAGTAAGAGTATTTCAAAAAGCTTTCTATGTAATATCATATTTTTGCAAAACCATATTGAGGAGGTTTAAGAATCTCAAAATCAGCAGCAGTTTTATGTTCTGAGCTTAAAGTTTCTGAAGAGCTTTTAGAAAAAAAAAACACTTAGGGAGATCAAGGATACTTTTTGCGTGTTTTCAGATATATGATTTAAATAATAAAAAAAAAAGGTTTTTATGAAAGGGAAAATAAGTTATGGGAATTAAAGCTCTTTTTGATAAAAGTTTTAATTTGAAAAATAGGCGCTTAAACAAAACGTTTATTTTAGAAGAATCATTTTAAACTTGATTATCTTAAAACTTTTCCTAACCGAAAGCTTTTAAAATTTTGTTTTTAAGTTTATGAAATACTGCTTACAGAGCTTTTTAATAGAAAGCTTAATTAGATCATATATTTATTAGAAAAATTTAATTTTCTACAGACTGGTAAAGTTAAATATTTAGCCCAATTTAAAACAACAATTTTAAAAAATTCGGCTGTTAAACTTTGAAAGGATCCTTACTTCTTACTGCTAAGATTCAGTCAAATATATTTCCCCCCATGGCTACTTCTTCTTCTTCTTAAATATCTTGCTTATTTGCTTTACTATGTGACTGTGTTTGTATATTCGTATATTAGTGTGTTTTTGAATGTGTATAAACTGACAAGGGAACAACTTAATTCAGTTAAAGGACATAAAGCTGCTGCTACTTTTCGAGAAGATACTGCAACAACATTGCTGCTGCTTTCTCTAATTTTCTCTAAAATTTTAGGCGTTTTTTTCGTACATAAAATGTGTTAGTTCGTTAGTTAGTTAGTGAGTTTGTTGGATAGTTTGTATAAGTGTATGAGAGTATAAGTATTAAGTTTGTTATTCATAAAATTGTTAGAAACTTTTAAGTAAATGAACAATAATGACAACTAGTCTAATGTTTCTACTTCTCCACTATTTGGTTCAGTATTAAATACATTTACTTTCCTAGAGACATACAAATACTTGCTTTTACTATTTTGCATTATTATAAGTGGAAAATGCATTTTGTATGGATGTATGCATATATATAATATAAAGATAGATTGCATATATTAAGTAGTATAAAAGAGTATGAGTATATATGTGTGTGTGAGTGTTTATAAGTTCGTTGCAACAGCAGTAATGAATGAGGTAGAATGTAAATTAGTAATTTAGTAGAGTTTCGATGTGTGGGTGGGTAATTTTATTACCCTCTACGATGGTGGTATGATAATACAATTTATTCATTTTTTATTTGTTAAGTAAGAGTTTATAATATTTAAACACAAATACAATCACACAACACATAATTGTCTAGACTTATAGAAAATATTCAAATTTGAAATATTTTGGTTTAACTCAGCTGCCTGAAGTTTTGCAGTGGGAGGTAAAGTAGTTGAACACTGTTAAGTTTAGATGGACTTTACATTGTGACTGCTCTGTATAGTTGTGGATTCTGCATTAATTAAAAAATTTATCAAATATGTGCATTACCAAAAGTAAGAGAGGATGCTTAATACGAAAACACACAAAATCAATAAATTTAAATAAACTTAAGAAAAATTTCTTTGAATTATTTAAAAATAAGATAAAAAATTATGGACATATTTTTTTTTAGGATTTAGTGCAAATTTTATTTAATATTATATTTTGTACTTAATAAAATTTTAATTATTTATTTAGTTATTTTTTGTTAAGGTCTTGGTTAATTTTTTTAAAAATATTTTTTTATTTGTTTTAATTTTCCTAAGGAATTTTAGCTATACAGACCGAATGCATAGCAAACAAGTAAGAGTGCTGTAACTATGCTATGCCGAATCTTATATAATCTTGACCACATACGTATAGCCACAGGTACATATTGGCATAAAAAATGCTTTCCTACCATTAAGTTTTAATGATCAAAAAAAGCTTCGAAAATTTTAGGTATTCATTCGGGTTGTTGTCCCAGCTACCATCATTGTGGTAAATAAGTAGTAAAGACAACCACCTGCATGAATAAAAACAAAAGTTAAAAAAGGAAAAATTAAAGGCAGGCGTGATGTTTTGGCTGCTGCCACGAAGGATATAGACCGATCTTGCTGATTTTTAATATGAAAATTTTCGAAACTTTGTCTGATCGATTTGAATTCTCTGGTGTTCATCTTTATCGTACAGACGGATATCGCTCAATCAACTTCGCTATGCATAAGTACTCAGAAGTCAATATAGAATGAAAATAGAATATAAAATGATCAGAAAAAAAAAAATGGTGGAAGCAGTCTACTGGATTATTTAAGGAGATATCTTTTGACACAAAAATCTTTGTGTCATGTCCGGTCTAAAAAGTAAAAAAAAAAATTATTAAAATATTAAAATATGGAAATTAAAATTTATTTATTAAATTTTCAAAAAAAAAAAAAAAAAAAAAACTACTGGTCAGCTATAAGCTCCCCTACTTGGCTTATTATTTGAACAAAGTCCATCAGCCCCTTTTTGGCAATATTTATTTTTAATTTTCATAAATATTTATCAAACTGGCTGCTGCTTCATTTTCTTATTTTCCTCATTTTAACAAAGGGAGTACACACACACACATACAATCGCATAAACATTAACAAATGTAAAATTTATTTTTATTTTGTTTAATTTTATTCCACCATTAAAAAATCTAAAAATAAGAGAAGAAAAAATTTTTTTGGCATTTTTAATTTATTATGTCTGTCAATGATTTCTTCGTTTTTTGGCAATTGCCAAAAAATTTTACAATAGTGAAATAAAGCAACAAGAAAATTGACCACCACATTGCAAAAAAAAAAAAAAAAATAAAAATACACAAACATAACATCAATTCAAATGGCTAAATGTAAAAAGGGGCACCACATGACCATGGGGTACTGCTAACACCCATGCAACCTTAGCACCGCTGGTTTTCATCATCTTCAGTGAGCAAAATCCACCATCTATAGAAAATGATAATACATTACAGCCACCGTTGTTACTCTTTTTCAATGGTCAAAAGGCAAAAACACTACAAAGTATTAAGAGGGTGGTGAGGGGAGCACATACGGCCTCGTATTTATGTGATTGCTGCAAAAAGAAAGAAAAAATTAAAATAAAATCAAATTTTCATGCTGATGCAAATACAAAAAAGAAATAAATTAAACAAAAACAAAAAAATTAAAAAATACGCGAATACGTAATTTTGCATTTTTATAGAAATTCCGCGATTTATCTTTTTTTTCACTATGAACTTTGTCTTTTTTTCCACTTCATTCTTATAAGCACAGTGCTGTCTACGTAAGCATATATTTACAGGATAATGATGTTGCAAATAAGAACCAAACATAATAATGCTTACTTGCTGTGTGTTTTTTTTTATATATGTTTCACTTTTATTACAGTTTTTGTTGTTCTTTATGTTATTTATTTGTGCTTTTACATCCTGCAGCTGTATAGTTGTTAAAGGATACGTTTAGTTTGCAATCAAGTTTGCAGAATTTAAAAATAGTGAAGGAATATTCCATAGTTCGTGAGCTATGGTGTCATTATTAATTTATTATTTTTTTTTTGCAAAAAATTTTATTTCCGTGTTTTATTACAAGCTGTAGAAGCTTGAGTTCTTAATGAAGGTTTTTATAAATTATTACTTTTATTTATTTTTATTTTAATCTATTTGATTTTTTTTTGTTCATAATAAACTCTAAACTATTTTATTGAAAACAGGATGCCAATAATATTTTTATGTAGAAAAAACTGTATCACTACAGTTAGTGGAACAGATAATCGCCTGACAATAGAGAGTCTTTGGCAGTTAATTGTGATAACTATGATAAAAAAATATTCTTAACGTTTACTTAATTATAACTTACGCCATTTTATTGAGCTACAAAAATCAACTCCAACTTCAGTGCGTTTTAGTAAAATGTTAGTTAAAGAAAAGTATAGAAAACATTATAAAGTATTTAAATTTATAAAAGTCTAAGGAAAAAAATGAAACAGACAGATATAAAATTCACACAAATCGAGCTGCTTCTATAATAACAACATTAATCAATCAAATTCTTAATACATATAAAAATTTGTTTTGATAGATGACGCTCCACTTTTTTTTTGGAAATTTATGCATTTTGAATTTTTAGCAAAAATATGACCGCGGTTCCTTCTTTGAATCATTTTTTTTTTTTCAAAAATTCGTTTTTAAAATAGCAACTAACACTGACAATAATTAAAAGCATTTCCTTACATTCTAGTAAAACAAAAGTAAATAAAACTAATAAATAGAAAAAATAATGTATTGAACGGATATACTCTATATCAACGATATTTGGAGAATTGACATTTCTATACATATAATAAAACAGTCACGGGATCATTTTTGTAAATAAAATATATTACAACAATTTTGTTGTTGGCGTATATAGCAATCGATATACTCGTATAATGCCAAACACCTAATTTTGGAATTTTTTTTCTGTCTCTGTGTTCCCATCATATAAAAACTACTGCATGGATTTGAACAAAATTTTTGTCGGGAGGTCCCTTGACTCCAATATAGAATAATAATAGGTCATTTCGTATGCAAAATAGCAAAATAGTGCAAGCACCAAATTTTACGGGTGTAATGGTACTAAAACAGTTGCCCAGCAAAAAATCAGACATTACCTTAAAAAGTACTTGCCATATAATGACTTACTTTTGTGATTGCCATATTTTGTTACTCGCTTACAAAACACATTACATTAGTTTCCAAAAAAGGAAGCAGTAATGGAACTAATTCTTTATGTTAGAAGAGAATACCTTTTAATATGTACTAATGATTTTCATTATTTCCTACAGTAATTAATGTAATCGATTCTTAGTAATTGATTATAAAAGTCTCATGTCTTGTTAAAATCATTAAGTTGGCAATTTAATTGGGAAATACTTCTACCAAAAATATTTAATTCCACACTCGATTACCTTTTAAAAAATTTTCTGCTGGGTGTCAGCACATTTTATTTTTGTAGATAAAAATTTTTAATACATAACTCTGGAATATATAGTTAAATATGAATTTTAAGAAAATTAATAATGACACACAGACGAAGTCGTTTGCTCTTATAAAATCGTAAGTCTTCTCCATCGTCAAGAAGCCTAGCTCCCCTAAAAGTCAACAAATCCACTGGTGTAAGGTGCTTCACTATCTGAACGATCTTCAGACTAGCAGCTCTAGAAAAATACTCCCTAACCAAGGCATCTTCGACAAATCACGCGTCTTCCAGAAACTTAAAAGTCTTCGCGGCTATTAACCAGTCTATTCTTTCGAAATCGATTGCTCTATTTATAAAGCTACAAAAGGGCATACGGTCTCATAGCAACACACAACTAAGATCCCTCTCTCCTAAACCTCTCCATGTGAGCTGAAGAATTTCTTAACCCAGCTGGAAAGGCGTAAAATATAAAATGACGTATGAATTGGTGGTACCTCAAAAGGCGCATCACCTCTACGCTTAGTAGGCCTTGATATCTGCAGTAAGCCCTCTTGGTACTCTCAAGCAATATTATTAATTCGGTGATATGGCTCAAAGTTTTCATGCAAGGTGATGCCAAGGTACTTTAACTTTTCCAAAGTCCTGATAACTTCTCTTCTAACTCTTAAGAACGTTCTAAATGATTTGGAATTAGGTTACATATATTTACGCCTTCCTTAAAATATTATAGCGACAGTTGAAGCGCCATCTTTTGAAATATTCTATCAGTGCAATAAAATTAGACACCTAATAGCTTTATCTAAATATTTAATTAAAAAATCATTTTTCAATTAAATTAATTATTAAATCAATTAAATATTTTAGCAAAAAATATGATAATCATTTTTTAATTAAAAAAAAAAATAATTGAATTTATTAAAGTTTTAGTTAAATTTTCATATGAAATCAAATAAAACCATTAGTGCAAAAAAATTTTTATAATTACAAATGAATTGAAATTAATGAAATTATAATGTTCATAGTGGTAATCGTTTAATTACGAATGACGGACATACAACTAACTACAGAATATCCTGTAAAGGTGTCTACTAGAAGCTTGTGTTTTTTTTCTTTTGATTAATATGGGTCCTCCTTTAAAGCGTTATTGGTTATTGTATCTGAAAATCTTGCCAAGGTCATATGTTCTCTCGTAAGTTTTCTATAATAAGTATGAAAGTCGTGTTGCACGATATTTTTTTTTACCACTAAAAAAATGTGTATAATATAAACATCCTTTAAGAATATTTACTCATGACTTGAGAAATGGTGGAACCTTCGAAACAGTCGGTTATTTAAATTAATACTTTTCTATTCCATTCCAAAGATTACAAACTTAAAGGGCATCCAATGTGTCGGTCAGCCTAAATCAACCAAAAACAGAAAAACTTATTGTTTTTTAGAAATTTTTACACAAGTGGTCGAAAAGTAAAAGAAATTATTGAATGTTAGTGTTTGAATTTCCAAAAGTATTTGTAGCTGCTGAATATTTCATGTTATTTTTTTTTTTTGTTTTTTTTATTTGTGTCTGTGTGTGCTATAAAGTACAGTTATGTTATTGGATATAGCATTGTTTTCCTTAATTAATGTTTAATCAGCAACACACTCGTCGTTTGCCAAAATTAAAAAGAAAGGAAAACAAAAATGCAAAAAACTTTACTCGCGTAAAACACATTCATTTGCATGTTTTAAGGCGGCGATGGGGCATAAGTATCAGTAGTCATTTGGTTGAGGCACCATAAACTACACAAAAACAAAAAATGCAAACACCAAAATACTTACAGTTGCTTAATTTTTTTATTTTAGTTTTTTTTTATTTTGTTTCGTTTTACGCTCATACTTTTAATTTCTTTGTATCGCTGCGAAAACAGTTGCTATAAAAATAAATATATTAAACATATTCCACACTACAGCGACACTCCCACCAAAAATGTTGGCTAGAAAAAATTACAAAGCTTAAAGCCACTGGGTGGTAGAATTTTTGACAGAATGGGTGATGAACACTTTGCTTTTTTGAGTTGTTATTGTTTTTTGTTGTTGTTGGCAATTTTTCGCAAACGCATGTACTCAAGTGACCAAAAAGAAAAGAAATAAAAAAAATACACAACACACACACAGCCTACTACAGCTAGATTGCAGATGGCATCAGCATGTGTGTTTTTGCGAAGATGTAGAGATGCAAGAATGGGTGGCAGTGTTTATTTAATACGTTTCATTTTTAAGACCCTGAGTTATTTTATTCTTTGCTGGTGTATACCAGAATATATGGTTTGAGTGCAGGTAGATGGGTACATAACTTGTTATTTGGAATACAGTTTTTTGTTTTGTTTTGTTTTTACTTTTGTGTTTGCAAAAAAATGGAACAAAATATTATAAAACGGAAATATGTAAATGTGTTTTTCTTTATTTTGACCAATATATTAAAACAGTTATATGGGGGTTTACATTTAGTATGACTGCTGCAAAATTAAATCGATTTATAATTACATGTTCTTTCTTTTTAATTCCATAATATTTGTAACGAAACTCAAAAAACATTAAATGTTTAAAGCACTGAAAAAGGAAACCATTAAAGTAAATTTTTTCATACTATAAATACTGCCTTATAAACTCTGAAATTTGCGTACAGATCCTCAAGTGTTGTTTTAATAGCGATTATTTTGTTCATTACTTTACTAGAGTTTTTGTTGTTGTTGTAGAAATTCTGATATTAAAAGAATCTTAAGCGTAATATCAGTGTTAAGGGAACAAGTGCAATAAACTTGGTAAACTATTTTTTGTTGAAGGTATAGACTTATAAAGACTGTTGAAAACATGAAGTTTTGTCGAAAAATCGACAAACAGTAATGAAATGATAGTTTGTAAATAGACTATTTTTGTTAAAAGAAATATTTGGTAAAATGGCGGTTTTTGGTAAATTGACGATTTTTGGTAAATAGACGATTTTTGGTAAATAAACGATTTTTATAAAAAGAAGATTTTTGTAAATAGAAGATTTTTGGTAGCAGGCGTACTTGGATTTTATTAAGAAGATGTTTTTTTTTTTTTTGGTAAATACGCCATGCTTGATAAGAACATTACTTTGGTAAACATAGAATTTTTGGTAAAAAAGCGATTTTTTTGATATATATATTTTTTGGATTAATAGACGATTTTTCGTTAACATTTGATTTTTGATAAACAGGCAATAAATTTTGCTAAATAGACTATTTTTGTTAAGCAGGTGTGTTTTGCTAAATCAACGATTTTTGGTAAGTTGACGTTTTTTGTTAAATAGGCGATTTTTGGTATTAAGACTTTAGGTAAATAAATTTTTTCAAAAAAATAGATTTTTTGTTAGATACTGAGAATCGGTGTATAGAAGAATTTTGGATAATATTGCCCTTTTGATTATAGGCGATTTTTTCAAATAGGTGATTTTTGGTAATAAGTATATTGTGGTAGATATAATTTGTTTGTAAATAGACATTTGTTTTAAATAGTATATTTTTGTTAAAATTTATTAGGTAAAAAGATGATTTTTAGTAAATTGACGATTTTTGGTAAATTGACGATTTTTTTGTAAATAAACGATTTTTGGTAAATAGACGTTTTTTAAGCAGAGTTTTTTTTGGTAAGTACGCAAAGCTTGGTAAGAACATAGAAACATGGAATTTTCGGTAAAAAAGCGGTTTTTTAGAAATAGGTAATTTTTGGGAAATATATATTTTTCAATTAATAGACGACTTTTCGTTAAAATTCGATTTTTGGTTAGCCAGAAATTTCGGCAAATAAGCGAATTTTGCTACAAAGATGATTTTTGGTAATAAAGCGTATTTTGATAAATCAACGATTTTTGCTAAGTTGACGTTTTTTGTTAAATAGGCGATTTTTGGTATTAAGACTTTTGGTAAATAAATTTTTTCAAGAAAATAGATATTTTTGTTAAATATTGAGTATAGGTATATATTCTAGTATTTTGGATAATATTAGACTTTTGATTATAGACGATTTTTTCAAATAGGCGATTTTTAGTAATAAGTATATTTTGGTAAATATAATTTGTTTGTAAATAGACATAAGTTGCTAAGCAGACATTTGTTTGTAAACTGACTATTTTTAGTAAAAGCTGATTTCGGTAAATTAATAATTTTTAGTAAATTTTGATAAGTATTCTATTTTAAGTAAGTAAACGTTTTTTAATAAATGGACGATTTTTGGTATTAAGACTTTTGGTAAATAAATTAAAAAAATAGATATTTTTGTAAATAGGCGAGTATCTGCATACAGAAGATTTTTGTTTAATATTAGGCTTTTGATTATAGACGTTTTTTCTTATAAATAGGCGATTAAGTCTACTTCGGTATACAGTAAATTTTTTGTAAATAGAAATTTTTTGGTTAATATATGATTTCAGTAAATTAATGATTTGTGGTAAATAAACATAATTTGATCAGTAGGCGATTTTTGGTAAGTAGACGTTTTTTGATAAATAGGCGATTTTTGGTAAAAAAATAGACTCTAGGATAAATAGAATTTTTTTTTTTTAAATAGGAGATTTTCGATTAAAAAAAGGATTTTGACTAATATACAGCTATTGATTATTAGCAGACTTTTGATTGATAAAATGTTTTTTGTATAAAGTTTTTTTTTGGGAAAAAAAAATTTTAGGCATAGAAGTAATTTGCGTTGAGTAGTTAGTTAATAATTTTAAGAAATCACTTTTTAGCCATTTAAGTAACTTTGGAAAATAATTAATTTTTGATAAATAATTAATAATATTCCAGGAGAAAAAAGAGTTTTATTTCATTATAAATTTGTTTTCATGGAAATA
The DNA here is from genome assembly GCA_916610165.2 of Gymnosoma rotundatum. Lineage (NCBI taxonomy): Eukaryota > Metazoa > Arthropoda > Insecta > Diptera > Tachinidae > Gymnosoma > Gymnosoma rotundatum. The sequence continues at coordinate 10,628,521 of OU744339.1, forward strand.
CCCATTTAGTAATTGAAATATTTATTTCTATTTTTACGATGTTGCTTAAAATAATCATTTTATTTTAACTTCTTTTTTATTTCCTCTATTTTTATTTATATGTTTTTTTTATGTTCTTCGTCGAAGATCGTCGTGGTTTATTTGTATTTTTGAGAATTTACAATAACAATGACCAGACGACAAGTTAAGAGTTGAGGCAGTGCTGTTTAAAGCAGACACCACTGCGATTGTACTGAAAATGAGTTTTGACCAATAATGTTGAGAGTATGAGTGAAGTGTTTTTTTTTTTTTGTTTTTTTAGTTTTGTTTTCTTATTTAATGTTATTCTGGCTTACAACAGTGGCACAAATAAAACACATGCCAAATAAATTCGCGGCCATCTATAAAAAAAAATACTGAAATAAAAGTAACATCATATATTTACTAAAAAAAATTAACAAAAGAAAAAAAAGGAAATAAAAAAATTTCATACAAAATTTTTGGTGGCACATACATATGTACATCCAGCTAAACGAGGAATCAATACAGTGATAATGTTGAAAGCTGTAAAGGTACTTAATCATTGGAAAAAGTTTAAGGATTATTTTTAAGGTATGGGAGTTTTGGAGTGTCATGGTTTTATTAGAAGTTATTTGAATAAAATTTTTATCGGGGCTCAGGTGTTAATGAGCAGCTTTGCCAGCTTCAAAATTTAAAAATGCGCCGAAATCTAGGAGCAATTAAAAAAAACACTGCAATTTTTTAGTCAAAAATTTTAAAAAGTAATGGTGAAAAGCACTAAGTTGATAACACTGGTAATTAGTTTCAAAGCGTGAAGGGGAGAAAAATAAAAAGAAGAGGGAAGAAAGAGTGTTTTTTATAGTTAAAAAATAAAAATGCAAAGCTTTACCTTCACATAATATCACAACAGATAGTTAACAGGTTTCAGTAACAGTTTTTTCTAATCGCTTTCTGAGGCAGTTTTCTTCCCGGAAAATTTTAAACCAAATTTTTCTTCAGCAATTTTTACTGAGTTTAAGAAATTTTAATAAACTCTTTGTATTAAAAAAAATTATATTTTAACTTAAAGTGAGTCCTATAATTATTGCGAAATTCCTTGCTAAGTGGATTTTGGTGAATGCGTTAAATCTGCTTAAATTCCTTATGGGATTTTGACCACTCTTCTCTCTTTCATCGCAAGAGAAAATTATTGTTCGGCCATCTCAGAAAAAAATAATGCTTTTAATGAGGTTTTAAGATTTTTTTTTAACAGATTTGCAACTGAATTGCCTGATACTTAATATCACCAATTGATCAATTTAATAATAAAATAAATTAACTTTTAATAAAAACTGTTCATTCCTTTAAATGTTTCCTAACGCTAAAAGTGAAGTTATGAAAAGTATTTTGTAAAAAATAAAAATAAAAATCTACTTAATCATCATCTGAATCATAGTCATCAGCGTCATTGGCATTCAACGTCAACACCGTTATTTAGTCGTTAAACATTAACAAAAAATAAGAAAAGCAAGGTACAAGTGAAATGTGTTTGAAAGCGTGTTCCCTTGATAAGCTGCTGTAACAGCCATTGATGATACGAATATTTCATTATGACAATGACCACTTGGTACCACCCAATACTAATTTTGCTTGTACTTATACTTGTTTTGTTTTACGAAAATCAGGCAAATACAAAAAAAAAAATTTGCTTTCGTTTGAGCATTCAGTTAAATATCTATAAGAATAATAATACAAAATGTTCTGAACTTTTAAAACCCCATCATTTCTTTATTTCGCTGTTTTTATGTTTTCAATTTTTTTTTTTTTTTTTTGTCAATTTCTAGAATTTTAAAGTTAAACTTGTTTTGGCTTTTTTGGCAACTCCACAAGCGTTATTTAGTGTTGCATTAAAAACACAAGCTGCTACTCCTCCTGCAAAAAAAAAAAAAAAATTTTGTTGCTCTTTTTGTATTTTTTTTTAACGCTGTACAATGGTCAATTGCTTTGGCTTCTGCTGAGCTAAAGTGAGACCGTTTTTTAGTAAAAGGAAACAGTAGTAAGTTTTTATGGATTTTCGTGAGTAAATATACTTTTTGTTGTCAACATTTTGTTGCTGCCTTATATGAAGGTAGCTGAAGGGGAAAAACAGTCATTTGAAATTGAAGTCTATTGTAATAAAAGTCATATCAAATGCGTGTTGAACGATATTTTTTAACAGAAATTTTGACAAAATATTTATTTTTCTTTGCTTTATTGTTTAAATACCAGCCAAACACAAATGATGTACTATTTGTTTGTGGCTGTCAGAACCTAGAGGTAAAAAAAAAGGAAAATAAAAACTTGTGCTTATGTTAACCTGAGTACAGAATATGAATTGAAATTTTTTTTTTGTATGCAAAGAAATAATTTTAGCCCTCGACTATGCTGTAGTTCTGTTGTTTTAATTAAGCCTAGAAGTATGCAGTTTTTAATTAATAGTTTTAATAATAGTGGTGAATAGCCTTTAAGCGGTTAATTTTTGCACTATTTATTTATAAAACTATATGTAATTAAAAAATTATTTGAGCTGTTGTAAAAAGCGAAAGCGTAAAAAGCGAAAAACTTTTTATCCATTTTTTTATGCTTCAAAACAAATGTTTTATCAAACAAATTCTAATGAACATAAATATTTAGTTAAGACAAAAATTAGTTTATTAAGGTTATGTTTTTATCCCTAATTTTGTGTTGAATTTATCATTTATATTTTCCGGTTAATTGAGCTAGAGCGATTAGTCAAATATTTGACCAAAAAGAAGCAACCACTAAATTATGAAAAACAATTTTTGTGCTTCTAAAACTCTTATAAAGAAATATAAGATTTTACTCAATACAAAAGGTTAAATATCACATTTATTATATTCTTAATTGTTATTTGTAATGATACGAGTGAGGAAAGATTGAATAAACATTTAAAAAAATAGTGGTTACGTTCTTCTTATCCAATTTTTTAATAATCTGAACGGTGCGTTCATCAAAAGTTAATCTCACAAATAATATTTCCTTACAAAGTTTTTTATTCAAAATCTTTGCGTCGCCAATTTTTTTTTTACCAAAAGAAGAGAAATTTCCAGAAGAGCGGTAGTTAAATGGTCACTGAGACGTGCTTTCAACCTCAGTAACGAATAACGGTGATTTCATAATTTAATCGAGACAAAAATAGCACAATATTTTTAAAAATTTAATTTACTTAATTAAATATTCCCGTTGTTTAATTAAAAAAAAATCTCACTATAAATTGTATCTTATATTGTATCTTATTGAATCAACAAAAAACAATAAATAATTGTTTTCCTGATGATGCTACACACGGGAGTAGCGAAATATCGAGAATATATATAAAAATAATAAAGACCTAGTGCTTAAAAATAAAATAAATATATTAAAATTTTCAATATTTTCATACAATCTTTCAAAAATTTTATTTACTTTTATTGAAAACTTTCTTCAGGAGTTTTGCAAAAAAAAAAAAAAAACATTTTATGAAAAATGGTGTTTAGCAGTAACATTAGAGATATAATTTTTGGAAACACGGCAACTTCATTACAAATGATTTTTGTTTCTTAAAAACAAATGATTTTTGTTTCCCAAAAGAATTAGAAAAACAAAAGCCACAAAAAGGGAACATAAGGCGTGACAAATTCTAAAGAGGAGTTAAGCTTGTAAAACTGTATGCTAGATTATACTGAATGCCTAGAACCAGGCTTTGGAGAATAAAAAACGTTTGCCGTTTGAATTTGTACTAAAACAACAAGGGTTCTGTATCATGTATAAGGCACCCTTTAATTTGTAATTTTAATCTTTTACTGTTAGTTTGTAAAAATTTAAAGTTTCAGCTTTCTACAGTTACTACTCAGCATAATGCACGTCTGAGTCAATTCTTCATTGTAGACACCCTTAACGTTCTAACTTTGATTTTTTATACTTATTGTTATAGCAGGTATTAACTTAATAATCTGTATTAATTTCCAGTGTCTAACTATAATGGTGTTACAGTTAAGGCGATATATTTCAAAATTGCGGCCTCTATGGAGAAGCCCCTTAAATTTTAAATTTATTTTTTACACTTAACTCTATAGCAGACACTTTTTTTACATAAGTTATTTCTAAGTGTCCGATCACGACGCATATAGGGGTATTTTTTCAATCTAGCCGAACATTAGGCCAGAAGTTAATTTTGAGAAATGTAAAAATTTAAGAACGCAGCTGAATAGATAACGAAATTCTACATCGTATAGTGAATTTTTAAGGCTTTTGCTTGAGAGTTAAAGTTTTGGGACAATGTTAAATTCAGGAAAATAAGATAAATCAATAAAAACTATTGACTTTACACGATTTTGAGAGGTTTGCAATATATTTTTTGTGGCTAAACGAACAAAGATTTTGTATTGTTTTTTTTTTTTTTTGTGAAAGGCTATATTAGCAGCTATTTATATTAATTTTTAGAAAAATTTTATTTTAAATTTTCGAAAATTATTATTACAGATTTTTTTTGTTAAAATTTAAAAAAAAAGAAAAGGTTAGTGAGAGTGATCCCTATCGCGAAAAATGTTATATATCACTATAAAATTTGCGATCTTTAATTTTATACTGTAGAAAAAACGTTGCGCATTTTTGCGTCTAGCCCACTATTTTCTAGTATAAGACCCCCTTCAGAAAAAAAGGTTATCACCTTTTTGTTAAGCTTCCACCGGAAGAGGTCTTTGACGAATCAGACGAAGAAGGACCATGGCACTCATTTTTATTTTAGTACAAAGGAGAAGTTGTTTTAAATAAATTAATTTTAATAATTTTAAATAAAATAATATAATATAATAAATTAATTATTTTCAGATAAATAAAATACTATAAAGTAACAAATTACAAAAATATCTTTTTATAATATTCTTTGGTAAGGCATTAAAGAGATTAATAATGAATATTTTAAGAAAATTTAAAAAAAAATTAAAAATTTTTCTTTTCACAGAATCGTTTTGGGGCGGGATTGGAATTATATCTACCCCTGTCCATATAAATTAATTTCTATGGTTTAAAGACGCTTGTAATCCGTTTTAATTAATAATTACATTCTTTTTTCAAATAATATTTTATTCTACTGCCCACAAAAAGGGGCGGGGCTAAAATGGCATTTTAGAATCTTTTGGGTTTTTGAACACTCTTTGATCTTTAAAGTTGTAATTGCTAAACATAAAGGCGGAAAATAAAAAAACTTGCATTATTCAGAGGTAGGATTAGTTCTTCTAAGAGGAACTCTTTTCTCCTTGGTTCAGTTTTTCTTCTTTTCCTGCTTTGACCATAGCAGATTTTCTTGCCAAGTTTAATTAATATAAGGGCACTCAGTAAATTTTTAGAGCCTTTAGAGTTTTTTAAAGTAATGTCCAGCTAGATCGGAAAATTACCCCTATGTGCGTTTACTGTTGGAACACCCTTTATATTTTTGTTTTATTTTTAATTTTTTGTACCAGACATAAAAAAAAGTTAAACTTAAAGCAACTGTGTATTGCGTTCCAAAAATATGTTCACGTGCACGAAAAACACATCACTTTGGCATGCCCTTTAATTTTTAAATTTTATTTTTTTACTTGCTGCTATAGCGGACATAATTTTACATACATTGTGCAAATATGTTATGTCTGCCTGTCACAGGTCAAAGAATAACAACATTTTCATGAGTAAGACATCACTTGCAGAGCAACCTTTAATTTTTAGTGCCTGCTATAGTAATAAACCTTTTGCGAACATTTCTAGAGTCTAAATGTTACCATACTATGGGAAGAGGGATGTGACAGAAAGAAATACAGACATTTCAGCGAAAAAAATTAGATAAAGTTTTTACCTTTTGAGTACGGAATCGTTACAAGGAGAATTTTGTCAGTTGTTTAAATTTAATTCACTAAAATTCACTAATTAGGAAAATGAGATCGTTATATAGAAATGTTTAATATTCAAATTAGTCTAAGGGTTTCTGACCTCACGAAGTTTCTTTATTTGTGTTTACTTATGATTACAAAAGTAGAGGTAAGGTTCCAACTTTTCGATTGGGGCCGCAAAATTGATAGCGCTTCATTTTAAAACAGCTAGATTTTTTTTGATAAATTGTGATTTTTTACTCTATACATTATTTATCCTTTTTTTACCTGACCACAATTACATATGTATATAAATATTTTCGCGGTTTCATCAGTATTTCTTTCCCGCAAATTTTTTGTATCTTTTTTTTTTATATTTCAGTTAAATGATTTTATTTTCACAGGTAGGAATATTTGTGTTTCAGATTTTATCGCATAAACTGAACAATAATTTAACCAAATATTCATACCAGTCAACCATGTCATGGATATTTGTGTTTTTTTTTATTTTTTTTATTTATTTCTGCTGCCATCCATGTAAAATATTGGTCTCGGTATGTAAAACGGAAATGTACAGCAATTAAAGAAACCAAACGCATATGTTTCATCAACTTATGCACATACATTTGTGTAAATGTATTTTGTGGTTTTTTCTTCCTTTTTTTTAAATTATATATAAATAAATAAAGAAATAATAAAATTATGGAAAATATACCACGAATATATAAAATAAATTGTTTCTTTTATTTATATTTTAAGAGTTTGATTTTTTTCGGTGGTCTTAAGCTTAACTAATGATATGATTTATTAAGTTACTTGAAGCCTATGTAACTAAGAGCAGTCTTTCTTTTTTCCTTCAATAATAAGGAAATGTACTTAAAAATTAATTCAACTAATCACCAAAATTATTTTCAATGAAAAAGTAATAAAGTTAAGAGATTAACATTAGAACCTGAAATATATTTAGAATTATAGATGGAGTAATACTTTTAGCTGTAAACTTCCTTTCTTGCTAATATACATCTGTTAATCTTTTTTGCCTATAGGGTGTTTAGTTTTCACTTTTGCCGATATTTTTATTCCTTTTTTTGTTTATACGAGGGCTGCTCTATATATTTCTGGCCTAATAGTGAAAATGCGAATATTTATAATCAAAAATCGTTTTATTGTTTTCCAAAGTATTCTCCAGCATGATTTATACACTTTTGCCTGCGCTCAAACCAGTTGTCGAAGCACTTTTTCCACTCCGATTGAGACACCTCTAAAACATAGTTTTTGAACACTTCAACAGCTTCTTCTGGCGACGAAAATCGTTGACCACGCATTTTTTTTATGTGCGGAAACAAGAAGAAGTCATTAGGTGCCAAGTCAGGGTTGTACGGCGGATGACCCATTAATTCGACGTTTTGGCCCGTCAAAAACGCTCTGGTTTGAGCCGATGTGTGAGAGCTCGCATTGTCATGGTGAACAATGATTCGTCTTCTCTTGTTAGTTTTTCGAATTTCTCCGATGACTTCAGGCAAACAAATTGTAGTGTACCACTCAGAAGTGACCGTCATACGTTGCTTAAGCGGAACAGTCACCACATGATCAGTTTTGCCGAAGAAACAGGCAACCATTTACTTCGATGTGCTTCTTCCACGAACCACTTTCGTTGGATTTTGCCCGTCTTTGAAGACCCACACGGTCGATTGTTGTTTCGTTTCGGGCTCATACGCATAGATCCATGATTCGTCACCTGTGACGATCTTATAAACGTCTTTTGAAACACCGCAGTCGTATTTTTGCAACATTTCTTTACACCATTCGACACAAGCCTTTTTTTGAGCGACTTTCAAATTGTGCGGGATCCAACGAGAACAAACCTTTTTTACGGTCAAGTGTTCATGCAGTATCGAATGTATGCTGGTGGAAGAAATGTCCAAGGATGTCTCGGTATGTCGCATGTCGATCTTGCATTATGAGTTCACGCACGGCATCAATGTTCTCTGGCACAACAGCCGTTTTTGGACGACCTTCACGGAATTCGTCTTTGAGCGAGCTTCGGCCACGATTAAATTCATAATACCAATTTTTCACAGTGCTATAGGATGGTGCTTCATCGCCATACAAAGATTTAAGTTCATCAATACACTCTTGTCGCGATAATCCACGTCGAAAGTTGTGAAAAATGATGGCATGAAAATGTTCACGAGTTAATTCCATTTTTTTCTATATTCATTTTTTCAAGTCACTGTAAACAACACAAATAATGGTCGTACGTCAAAACGTTTTGAGTACGATTATGCTTCAAAATGACAACTTTCCAATGGAAATGTCAGATTGCACTTGGCAGCACTCAGTGTTGCCAGGCCAGAAATATATATAGCAGCCCTCGTAGTGAAAATTTTAGCTGTAACATCATTTTAATGCAAAAGTAATGCTACTGGCTACTGATAGAAAATGGAAATTGTTTTATGTGGTCACTTTTAAAATTTTTTTACATAAAAATGAGTACGAGTAGCTGTTTAAGACAGAAGGTTTTTTAGTTTACGAAAAAAAAACACAAAAAAAAACTTGAGGAAAGCATTCACTTCTCGATTATTATGTGTGATTCTCCTATTTTTTCAGTTTGTTTAATTGTTTTACTATAGTTTGTTGAAACAAATATATCAATTTTCGTGACCACTCCAACTCCTATAGGTGTCTTTTAATTAAAGTCATTATGCTTGTTTAGCAAACGCAAGTTCAAACCCTTAAAAAAATATTGTTACATTTTTTCTGTAGGGGTTATTTTGATTGCGAATACAGTTACGTCCACTTTGCTTTATATTTTTCGTTTTTCCATTTTAGCTCTGTAACTCTAACCAGATTTGTTCCTACAATCCTTTTTTAGTGAACCTCCATTCCAACAAATTGAATCAGCCAGCAACTGAACAACATGTAGCTACCGATTCATACTATTCGGACATTAACCTAGACTACTTATAGGACGTGACTCATGCGGGAATCAAGATCACGATGTCATCCAAGTCATTTCGTCCATGACTGTCTATAACTGTTGTTACTTTGTTTTGGTTCATTAGTTTTTCAATTCTACTATACAAGCATTTGAACTATCCCATCTTCAGTTATGTAAGTGCCTCTACCAACTCGTCTACCGCCGCTTTATAAAATTATATTTTTTTTTTGTTTTAACCGATAATTCAGAAAACTTTGATTTACTTTTAGAAAATCTCATTAAATTTTTATACTCAATTCGCTGTGTGGATCCGAACTCATGACTAGTGATTTTCTATTTCTGAAGTGGACATATTCCATATAATAATGATGATATCTATCGGGCCCGATAGAACTTTAAATTACAAAAATTAACATAAATTGTAATGAAGAGCATAATATTTAAAAATAATTTCGTGCATGTGGTCACCGCGGCTGCTCATGACGAAGCGCATTCTGGACGAACAATTTTGCGTCACTTTATTCAAGTACAATTTTGATCTCCAAAACGTAAATTATTGCTGGTTTTTCAGCACAAAACAGTGACTTTACGTGGCCCTATAGGAAATGATCGAGAGAAGTTCAATCGCACGACTTTGAAAACCAATTGATAGGTCCATTTCTCGAAATCAACTTATCGCCAAATTATGATTCCAACAACTCGATGGTTTCGCTCGCCGTATGGCACGTGTCACCATCTTGTTGAAACCAAATATCGTCCGGATCAATGTCATCCTTATTTTCAAATAAAAGATCACTTATCATGGTGCGGTAATGAGCTCCATTAACTGTAACGTGAGATCCGGCCTCATTTTTAAAGAAATGAGGTCTGATGAAGCCACTAGTCTTTAAACCACACCTAGCGGTGCATTCTTCTAGATGCAATGGAGTCTGTAGGGTATGTTGTGGATTGCACTCCAATGAGCAATGAGCCTCACCGCTGAACACAGTTTGTCAAATTTGCTCTAGAGCCCAATTGGCGTAAGAACGACGCATATAATGGTCTTGTGGCTTTAATTCCTACACTAGCTGGACCTTATAAGGGTATAGGCTAAGATCTTTGTGTAAAATTTTCCACGTAGTGGACGGACAGAGCTCCGATTCCTGCGACCGATGACGAATCGATAAATTTTGATCTTCTTCCACACGTCCACCTACAGCAGTGATACTCTCTTCAGTACGCACATTCCCTCGACGTGTTGATGTTATTGTATCCGCTAGAGAGTGTGTGGTACGAAATCTATCCACAGTTCGACTGATGGCTTGCACAGACGAACGAGTATGTGCACCATAAAGATAACGAAGTCACTATAAGTTGCTCGAATTGATGAGTGATTTTCAAAGTAATCTTGAATAATTTGATAGCGTTGTTCAAGTGGGAGTCTATTCATAATGATTTGCCAGAGTTTACTGAAAAAAATAAGAAAATTTTTTACCACAATTTAATGTTTAGTGTTATTTTTTCTAATTTCAAATTTTATCGTGCTTATAATTTTTTTAACTCAGAAAAATCTTACTTTAATGCAATTAAGTATCTGCATTTAATCCTTTAATTAATTCCTTCCGACTTTTTTATTTGAAGCCTTCTACAGGTCTGCAGTTAATTATCATTTGAAAATCGTAGCCGTGATAAAGAGCTTTTAATAAAATTTGCAAAAAAAAAATTTATAATCGTAGTTTAATTTATGTTTTAGTTTTATTCCTGAAAATAAAAATATATTTTAAAATTTGTTTAAGGATTTTTATGGAGTCTGCTCTTAGGCGTACACATCCTACGTTCTAACAAGCGCACAAAAAAAAAGTTTAAAAACCTTACAAGTGTTCGCCACTTAACTTGACATATAATATAAAAATAATATTTACTGTTTATTATATTGTTAAAATGTTGCTAAAAGTCTAACAACAACAACAATAAATTTACAACTACAAAATACAACTTAAGTATGTTAAGTATGACAAAGCGGAACGTAAAAAATTTATATGAAAAACAACAACACACTTCCATGGACAGAAATGCAGAGAAGTATGAAACATATTAAAATATAAAAACTAAAGCATACTTTGAGGCCCACTTCCTATTTGTCATTTGATTCATTCACTACAAGCACGTTTGAGATATTTTTTTTCCATTTTTATTGTTGTTATTGCTTAATTATATAAAGACTAACAACAATCAGTTGTAGCTGAAAATATTAAAAACAAAAACAACACAAAGCCGCAGGTAATTTGTCTTCATTAGTTCAAAAAGAGTTACAAACAAATATGAAAATACAAAGAATACTTCTTGGCCTAAGTAGAATTATATATAAAATATATTTTTATACACACATTGCCTACTTGTAGGAGCATCTGCTTAAAAATATATAAAGCATATTTTCAAGAGGTCTTATATAAATTAACAAAAAAAAAAAAAAAAAAAGAAATATAACAATTAAATAAATATGAAATTTTTAAGGAAGTTAGTAGAGTACTTGTCAAGGAAATGTAATTTTGCTACTAATTAAAATGTAGTACGCTTAAGAAGAGTAGAAAAACGCTAAGAAATAAAAGGTGTTTTTCTTGCTTTTAAAATTTTTTACATGTGTTGGAGGGCATATACGTGATTTTAACAATAGTTGGGGATTTTTTAAAGTGTTAATAAAAATCTGTTTTTTAAATTTTTCTATGCTTTTAAGATTTTTAGTATTGAAAGACAAAATTTATTTTTAAATGTTATTCTGAAGGCTTGATCTATATACGAGGGCTGCTCTATATATTTCTGGCCTAATAGTGAAAATGCGAATATTTATAATCAAAAATGATTTTATTGTTTTCCAAAGTATTCTCCAGCATGATTTATACACTTTTTCATGCGCTCAAACCAGTTGTCGAAGCACTTTTTCCACTCCGATTGAGACACCTCTAAAACATAGTTTTTGAACACTTCAACAGCTTCTTCTGGCGACGAAAATCGTTGACCACGCATTTTTTTCTTGATGTGCGGAAACAAAAAGAAGTCATTAGGTGCCAAGTCAGGGCTGTACGGCGGATGACCCATTAATTCGACGTTTTGGCCAGTCAAAAACGCTCTGGTTTGAGCCGATGTGTGAGAGCTCGCATTGTCATGGTGAACAATGATTCTTGTTGGTTTTTCGAATTTCTCCGATGACTTCAGGCAAACAAATTGTAGTGTACTACTCAGAAGTGACCGTCCTACGTTGCTAAAGCAGAACAGTCGCCACATGACCAGTTTTGCCGAAGAAACAGGCGACCATTTGCTTCGAAGTGCTTCTTCCACGAACAACTTTCGTTGGATTTTGCTTGTCTTTGAAGGCCCACACGGTCGGTTGTTGTTTCGTTTCGGGCTCATACGCATAGATCCATGATTCGTCACCTGTGAAGCACCGCAATCGTATTTTTGCAACATTTCTTTGCACCAATCGACACGAGCCTTTTTTTGAGCGACTTTCAAATTGTGCGGGATCCAACGAGAACAAATCTTTTTTACGGCCAGGTGTTCATGCAGTATCGAATGTATGCTGGTGGAAGAAATGTCCAAGGATGTCTCTATCTCTCGGTATGTCGCATGTCGATCTTGCATTATGAGTTCACGCACGGCATCAATGTTCTCTGGCACAACATCCGTTTTTGGACGACCTTCACGGAATTCGTCTTTGAGCGAGCTTCGGCCACGATTAAATTCATTATATAAATTTTTCACAGTGCTATAGGATGGTGCTTCATCGCCATACAAAGATTTAAGTTCATCAATGCACTCTTGTCGTGATAATCCACGTCGAAAGTTGTGAAAAATAATGGCACGAAAGTGTTCACGAGTTAATTCCATTTTTTTCTATATTAATTTTTTCAAGTCACTGTAAACAACACAAATAATGGTCGTACGTCAAAACGTTTTGAGTACGATTATGCTTAAAAATGGCAAACTTTCCAATGGAAATGTCAGATTGCACTTGGCAGCACTCAGCCCTCGTATATAAAAAATTGTGGCAAGTGTATTTACAACTCACGATCATTCAAACCAAATTCTGTTAAATTTTTAGGGTTTCTTCGTATGGTCGTGTAGATAGTTTATCAAAAGTTAGTATGACATCGGTCGACGTGTTCTTGAGTTATGATTTCATGACAACATGTGCTTCTTTCCGTATAAAAAAAACAACAACAAATATTTAGGCGGCTATGAGCGTTCTCACTTCATACACACGCTACTCAATGTTAATATTCATGCATAGCGAAGCCCGCCGGATCTTGAAGTCTGGTAAAATAAAGAAATTTAACCTGAATTATAAAAAATGCTGATATAAAAAGAAAAACTTTTGGAAAGTAAATTAAAATTAAAATAGTTATTAATTTGGCTTACGCGTATTTTAATTTCTTAATTTATTAGGAAAGAAAAATTATTAAAAATTTTTTTTTTTCATTTTTAAAGAAAATTGAAAAAAATATACACTCGTAAAATATAATACTAGTCTTTTTTTTTATTAGGACCAGCATTCAAGGGATGACCCATACTTATGCAACGCATTGTGCCAGAACAAGGATATTTGGTTATGGGAAGGTGGATAGAGGGAGTAGTGCTTGTGTACATTTGATTTAAATTTTTGCATACTAAAAGTGATAGGAAAGACCGTCGCAGGGAGTTTATTCCACATACAAAAAAGAATTTTTTTCTGTAAAGCGTAGAGCGATTCACTGGCCAGTCGATCACAAAAGGATGCGCTCTTGAGGCAGAGCTCACTGCGCGTACGAAATTACGGTTTTCAGGAACAAGTTCCCTGATTTCGTAAGAGCACATTCCGTTGTAGTAACAATAAAATGAGTAACAAATAAATGAGAGTTGTATTCCGTTTTCGGTCTTATAAAGGAGACATAGTGCAGAGATCAGATAAAGTTACACGGTTTCAAAAAACCTAACCAATTGAATGCTTCTTTTGCGACTTAAAAAAATATGCTTGTTTCACCGAACATCACATTAATTCTTCATGCCAAGAACATCGAGAGCTTCTGATTCCTTAATATATATATCACCCAGCCTGTGCGAAAGCATACAGCTCTGGGTATTACGTGCATTTCATTGAACCCTGTTCGCAAAGTTAATATGAAATAATTTTTTTTTTCAGAAATTTTTGAAACTTAATTTTTTCAAAGATCCCCAATATAAGACAAAAACTATGGCCTTAACGAAGCTGTTTAAAAAACTAAAAGTTGATATAAGAACCTTTTCTCCAATATTGATAGAATTATTATTATTTCTATTGGTAGGTTATCAAGGATTTCCAATGATCTGACATGGATTTCTCTTCAGCAAGCAGTGATAAACGTCAGGATAGCAGGTACCAAATAAATTGCAGTTCTATTGTAAAATGTTATGGGTTAAAAAATTCTTTATATTTGCCACGCCCCTTTACAAATTATTATGTGTTAGATAAATAAAAAATCTGATTTATTTTAAAGAAGGAACAAAATTTAGTGTGGAACTGTGTTATTTGCAAAATTTGTTCTATAAATAAAATAAAAACATTTTTGGTTGAAAAGTAAAATGAACCTCAGATGCTGTCAAATTTTTATCCCAAAAGGAGTGATAGTAACTCAAAATACGACAAAGTTTATTCGGGAAGGTTCATTTCAAAACTTGATTATTCCACATTTATGTGTTTCCACAATTTTACCAAATATTTTTGTTGGATAAATGTACTTCGAATTGGAAGAAACTATATTTGATAAAAGTATGTCTTTTATTAAAAAAAAAAAAAAAAATAATAATAATTGAAACTAATAATTAAGAAAGTTGTGTATTCAGATTTTAAGAAAAAATTCCTTATTGATTATTAAAGGCCGTTTTAAATATAAAATAAATACTATCAAGATGATATGTGGAATGGGTAAATTTTAAAGCGGAAGAGAAAAGTAAATATGGATAAAAGACACCGAATGGCCACTTAATTTATACATGTGATCAGTAGTGCATTTTTAGAATCTGGAGACCTAATTTGTATGTGAGTTATTAAAAATAATTTATTTTTTTTATTTCTGAAAAAAAAATTTCTTTAGCTAAAAGGCCTAAAATTTTTTATTTATGGTAACGCTAAAAAAGTTCAAGTTATTTTTATTCTGATCCTACTATTACGGTAAAATTTTTTTTTTAGATAAAAACGCCTAAAATTTTTCATTTATGGTAACACTGAAAAAGTTCAATTTATTTTCACTCTGATCCCAATTTCACCATAGATTTTTGCTCAGTTGCCAAAGTGCAGCATTTCAAGATATCGTTTTTAAAAAATATTTATATGTTTAATTTTACGAAGCTAAAAAAGAATCTTAATAAAATTGAATAATTAAGACAAGTTATATATAATAACACTCTGTCATGTTATTTTTCAACATTATAGCACACCTAAAAATATGTTTAAAATATTTTTAATTCATGTCATCAATATACAAATTTTATCCATTTAAATTCTATATTTTATTAGATTTTTAAGCCTTAATATTATTTCAAAATATTTTTGCTCTTTCTCATATTTCTAATAATATTTCTTCTAAATTTAAGTACATGTATGTACAACTTTTTTATATAAAATAATTTTTCTCTATACATAAATTTATATTAAAAAAAAATTCTGGACAAGGTGAAAATTTAATACAACACAATACAATAATTTGTAAGTATGCAATATTTGTTAAGGTTATAACAGCTCCTAAATGCATACTAAACATTTTTAGTTAATATAAAAATATATTTCTGTGCAATAGGCAAATAGTATGATTAGTTTTTTTCCCTTTATTTAATTTAATATACAAGCAAATCTTATGTGTGTATGTGTATTTTAAGGTAAATTGTGAAAGTATATTTAAAGTATGCGTCTGTAGTGTGACTGTGTAGGGTGTTTTTATTTGATTTGCAAAAGTTTAATAAAATTCTGTATACTGGTATTAGAAATAGAAACATGACATGACATTTTATACACTTAATAGAAAACAAAGACATTTAACAAACTTACACATACACAAATCCACTTGTACATCTTATGCTGGTGACATAATCCTATAAAGTTAAAAAAAGAAGTTTTACACACATCTTTATAATTGCAGTTTAGGTATTAAACAGGAGTTGAGTTGTTATGTGCGAATGTTGGTTTGTATATTTAAAATGCAGTTTAAAATCAGTTTAGACAACATTTTAAAATTTTGTTGTTTTTGTTTTTTTTTTATTTTAATTTGTTGCAGTTTTTGCATAATTGCAATACCAAAATTTGAATATTGTATTTACTCTTTTTTGCCTAAAATGGCATGATTCATTTAAAGTCATATAAAGGAATGAACCAAAGTATGAGTTTTAAGCAATTATTTTTGTTTTTCTCTAGTTTTATAATATTATTTAAAAATATGTTAAAGTATATATTTGTATATACTTTTCGATTTATATAAATTTATTTTTTACTGCAGTATTTTTATATACATAAAATTGAGTTACTGGTTATTTTTTATATACAGCCTGAGTCCTGGAAAGAGTTAAGATATTTTTCTAACTAAAATAATTATCGATTTTTATTTATTGCCAAGCTTTAAAGTTTGTATTGCATAATAAAATGAAAAGAAAAATTCTTTGGAATTATGGTTTTATGGAAATGTTAAGACCGACCTCAAAAGCTTGAAATGATACATTTTTTAACATATAAGATAACAAGCAACAAATTTTAGTTATAAGACAAATTGTTGTATGCGTGGTACCTCTCTCAGAAAGAAAATTTCCTTTTTAATTACAAATAGTTTTTTCATATTTTCTGGCAAAAACCTACTTAACAAATAGGAGTGCTATATTCGGTTATGCCAAATCTTATATACCCTTCCCCATATATGTATAACTATATGTACCATAGTGCAGATTTCCTTTTGAATAGTTTAAATAAAAAGCAACATACCATGAAGTTCTATTAAAAAAATCTTTTTTTTCGAAAATCCACTAATTATTTAACGGGTTTTTGTACCAGCTTAAAAAATAATGTGTAAGAGTGTTATATTCGGCTATGCCGAATCTTATATAACCTTCACAATATATGTTGATCTACACGCAGAAAAAAAAATGATTGTGATATGATCACAATAACTATATATGTTCTCTGTAACAATGTATGGTTGCGGAGAACCAATTATAGTTGTTTTTATCAAAACTTTAGTCACGATAAACATTTTTTTGTTAACTTTTTACGATTATATGGTTACTGTGCAACAAAAATGCAACATTGTTGGTTTTATCTTACAAAAATTTCAACCACAACCAAAGTTTTATAACTTATTAAAAATAATATAAAATATTTAACCATAATATAATATCATTAATCAAAGTATGGTTAAAAGCAACAGATAATGTTTGCGCTAAAAAATATTTTGTTCTGCTACGTGACAATTAGTAATTTTTCTGGTAGGAAAAATTTGAAATTGTTTTTTATTTTTAGAGAAAGTGAAAAAATAAAAATTTATGTGCAAAAGAATTAATCGAAAATAATATGCAAAATATGAAAACAAACAAAAAGGGAACCAAAACATTTAAAAAAAGTTGAATTAAATATGCATGTATGTGTGTATGCTTACAGCATTTAATATTTATATTTGAACGTTATTCTGTTTATACTCTGAATAACAATATGGTTGCAAATGTAATAATAATATGTTTTGTTAGCAACCATATAATGCAACCACAGCATGTTGCTCTTAGCTTATGGTTACCTCAACCATATTTTTTCTTTGCGTGTAGTTTAGTGAAATAACTCCAATCAAAAAAAAAATATTTAAATGACAGAGAAAAATAAAAATTAAGTACTGTATGTAATTAAAAATGCCACCGGCTCTTAATAGGTTAAGCATTATTAAAAAATTTTGGTATTTCCATATTGATATCTTGAAAAATATTGTACACAATTGTACTTTTTTATGAAAAGTTCAGATGCTCGGAAATGTGGGCAAGCGCCAGTTTCTTCACTTTGTTATTTTTTAAATTCCCTTTCGCTCTATATATATTGGTACGTTTTTCCCTTGTTAGATAAGCGTACGGATTCTTTTGATTGCAAATACCCATGTTGCTCATTTTTAATTTTCTAGTCTTACTTTTTGGCTTTATCTTATACTTCTTGATTCATGGTCTTGTTAATCCTATGGTCTCGTATTTACTAAACATGCGTTATTATTACAAACGCAGCCATCCACGCAAGACTACAGTATTAGTCTGGCGAGACATGAACTACTCGGTGCCTTGTTTGGTAACCTTAACTATCCACAAGCAACTCCAGTACCCCTTTTATAAAAGCCAGCAATCCCCTTTATCTTATAGCCACAACACTGTTCTGCTATACACTGTTGTTATGCTGTTACACTTCCCTGTACTAACCGCTAGCGTTATTACTTTTTATTGTACAGGGCTTCTTGACAATTATCTCTTACTCTTATATTAAATTAGATATATCCATTTAATTATCTTCCATGGCTTCGCACAATAATTGTCTTTTGGTTCTAACGTTAAGAATGAAACGAAACCGTATGGCATATGGACGAATACATAATAATTAGTGCCCGTGTAAAACGTTCCGGTTTTTTCGTTTAACTTACGTTGTGTTCCGTATAATTAAATGTTGTGTCAAATCGTAGCCAATGTATTAATTAATATTTTTGTTTACTTTTTTTTCTTATACATTTGTTGTTTTTGCCTTAAATGTTGGTAACCCTGCTTCGGCGCTTAAAACGAAACAGCTGAGTTTAATAAACAAAACAAAATTATCAAAAAATCAATCTGTGAAACAAAAATTTGTGAATATAAAAATTTTTAAGCAATACTTATAAAAACAAACACTAATTTCAAATTGTGATGGTCTGATTATATGTTTGTATAATACTAATTGATGTTTTCATTAGTGAAAGTGTTATGATGGGCAGTTTCCCAACAATATTTACTCCTGACGAATAGTTTTTTTTTTCGCTCAGTTTTGACGTGTCTGACTCTACAATGCGCGACACATAAACCAGAAACAATTGACATTTGTTACATTTTTAACAAAAGCCAAATGACATTCGCGTTTTAAAAACCCAAACATGGGAAACGGTAACGTTTTTGTGCGTCTAAATGACAAATTGTGTTCTGTAAACTGGCTGTTAAGTATTAATTGCATTATAACAATTGTTATATTCCATTGAACGCATGTCCGAAGGTGGGCTCGAACTCACGATCTTCTGTTTTACAACAAGCACCTCTAACAACGCAGCCATTGAGATTTCTCAGCTTTTGTTATCTAATTGTGGTATTATTATATACACACACCATTAGTGGAAGTAAGTTATTCACCACTGTTGTTCACCATTCTCAAACGGAGAACAACTATAGGGGCTGCCAGATCTTATTTTCGTAACAAAATGTTTGTTTGATTGGAATTACTTAATTGTTCCAAAGGATATGGAAAAATTATAGTCAGCTGAATTATAGGCCCGGTGACTTGAAGAACATGGACCGATCTTGCTGATTTTCAATATCACCTCTTTTGAGACTATGTGTGATGGATTGGCATATTTAAATATTCTCTAGCTCCTCCAGTGCCCTAGAAAAGTGGATTTCAACACGAATACGTACATGTGGATAGACGGACATCGCTCAATCGACTTCGGTATGCATAAAAACTCAGAATGTATACATTTTATAGGGTCGGAAATGGATATTGTAGAAACTGCAAACGGAATGACAAATTTACGTATATTCTTTTCCACCTGTGGTGAAGGGTATAAAAATGTAAATAATGTAATATTCAACAGTGTCTTCAACAAGATTAAGCTATAGGGAAAAATATAAAGGAACGCCGGTAGAATATAACCTATAATTGAATTTAATTTCAAACATGTGGAACATGACCTCAAAATAATTGCATGGAATATCAGAATTTCACGATCCGATTGTCTTTCATTTCTTTTGCAGTGAATTTTCAAAACTATTTTAAATCTATTTTACAATTAAAGTAAAATTAATAATGGCATTTGTTTGTAATTGTGTGTATTTGATTGACAGAAGATGGAATTGTTTTGATGAGATCTCTCTTAAGAAAACGCTCTCATTTTTTATATCATAACTCTGCCATAAGACTAATTTGAGGGCTACACATAAGATAATTATCTCTGTAAAGATACGTATCCCAGATCTTTTCCCAGCTGTAGATCGTATGTTAAGGCCAGCAAAAATTACATTGTTTTTAAACATCAATCGAAAACTTTATTTAAAGTGTACTAAAATTCTTAAATTGAATAACCAGGCTAAATTTTAGCTTAAATACAGAATTCAGTTGTTGAAAAGTTCGTTCTCATATGAAGACTTTTGTATTGGATTTAAGACGATTCACACATACCGTACATTTGATACTTTTTCTGTATTAACTCATGTACTGATTCCCAATTTCTTTGTTCAAAAAAATTTTTTTTAATGCAGAAATAGACCAAAGCTGTCTAGGAAATTTCATTCGCTGCTCTTTAAATTATTGTTTGTCTTTAAAAAATTTTTGCTCAATTTCAGAAATTATCTGTCTTTAAAAACGGACTTAATCAAAAATGCTTCATTTGATGATAGTGTTTAACTTTAGAGTGGATTATAGTATTAGATTGTCATAGTCAAACATTTTGTATCAGTGATATTTCAAAATTAAATTTAATAAAATTAAGCAACGAGAATTTTATATAAAATTACTTTATTATTCCGATTAAATAATTAAATGACCGTTATTGATTATTAAGGGTGTAAACACGTTTCGCTGGTTATTACACTACCGCTTCAGTTGTCTAAAGAGCTAAGTAAACGTTGGCGAAATGGCCATCGAGACGCACGAAAAAAGATTTTTTTGAAAATTGATTGATATTCTAAAATGTTGGCTTTGAAACACTCAAAACAGATCAGTAAATTCTGTTTCACAAATCTCTATAGAAAAAGTCTTTGTTTTAAATCTTAGATTAAAAATCAGGCGATATGTCTGCTAGAATAAGGAAGATGGAAGATGACATTGCCGACGACAGACATTTTGTTCCACATGCAACCTGTACCTAAGTAAAAAAAAAAAAAAAATATAAATAAAATTGCCAAAAGGTGCAAATAATTAATCCAGAAGAGGTTGACCTAAATCATGCACAGTGCCAGAAAAAAACGATTATTGAATTTATTTCCATACCATAATTAAAATTTTTTTAATTTATTCTCAAAATGAAATCTCCAATAAGTTTGAATTCACTTGTCGCAAGCGGGTACATTTTAGCGAAAACTGCTTTTTTCTCGCAATAGCAGAGTAAGAAAATAAAATTCTTTCGCTGGCAAACAAATTTGTCTGGAATAAAGCAAGAAAAATTTTCGTTAAAATTCAACATAATACTCGATTGATATTAATTATTCGATTAATCGTGCCAGCACTAACGTATAGTTAAAAGAACGCATTATACTCCTAATGCATACGACATTCATTAGCCAGTCGACCACTGCGTGACTTTTTTTGTTCGCATATACATATAAATGAGTCAGCGGACACAAGATGTTGTAAGTGATAATTTTCTAGCAGCTTAAAGGTGTCGGTATATAGTTTTGTAAGCGATAAGAAAATGATTTTGAGGTTCTCTCACTACAATGTCTTGGCAGTTTTTTGAATAGAATCCACTTAAAAATCTATG
Organism: Gymnosoma rotundatum; assembly: GCA_916610165.2. Classification (NCBI taxonomy): domain Eukaryota; kingdom Metazoa; phylum Arthropoda; class Insecta; order Diptera; family Tachinidae; genus Gymnosoma; species Gymnosoma rotundatum. The sequence continues at coordinate 10,650,039 of OU744339.1, forward strand.
TCGAATATAGAAATTATAGACTAAGAAAATAATAAGATTTTTAAAGCTAGGAAAAGTCCCTATATCTTCCGGAGTATCATATCTGACAGACAGTAATTTTATTCACATTTGTTGTGAGATGTAATAAAATTAACATTTTGAGATGATTAAAATTCTTAATATTTTTAACAAGACTTAATTTTATTCGATTGCTGTTTGTTAAGCTTATTTCATCTCAGGCCCTTCATAGGCAATCTATTAATAGTTTTTTTTTTAAACAATAAAAAAAACTTGGCATACTTTATTGCTTTATGTGGATGAAAATAAATAGTTTGCCCTATAATTTATTCGGATTTATTTTTCCACTACCCATACGAAAAAAAATGAATTATAAATAATTTCGTATTTTCTCTTTTCGTTTTTTTTTTTGTTTTATTATTTTGGAATTCTTGGTTATTTGAATTTATGTTGAATTATTTTAATGACGTCTTTATTTTGAAAATATTTAATCAAGTCAACAATTTGCATTTTTGTCATTATTTGTACCTCTTTTACATATGAGGCATGAAGAGAAATGATTTGCATCATGAAATCATCAATGATCTAAATAAAACAAAAATAAAAAAAATTAAAAAACAAAGCAGAACAGAACAGACCAGAGCAGAAACTTTAGGGAAGATTCACTTTAAAAATTTCTTGGTGGTTTTTGCTTTGAAAACATTAAATTTTTTTCATACAATTTTTTGTTTTCCATTTATTTTAACATTTAAAATCGATTTACTTACTTATGGATGGGTTTGGCTGCTTTGGATTAATTCATTATATTTGCTGTTTTTTTTTTCTTCTTTTGTTCGTCTTGTTTTTGCTTTCATTTTTTTACAATAAGCTGCATCAGCAACCTAATAATGATGATGCTTATGAGCATGATGGCTGAGTTATTTTACTGACAACTGACTGACTGGCTAAAGCAGCTTGTACAAAAGTTAAGCTTTACAATTTGTATCTCTTCTCAATACTGTATTTTAAGAAGGTATTACAAAATGCCTTAATACCCTTCTTATTTACCTTCTATTGATGCATCAAGAAATTGTTGTTGCATTGCTTTTTAAGAAACAGAAAGAAACCCACAGAACAAAAATCGTAGCTCATTTGAATTTTTTGTTGATTTTAAAATTCGTTTTAGTTTAATACGTTTAATTTAATGCAAAATTTCTTGCTTCGTTTTTTGTCACAGATTTCATTAAAAATATTTAAGAAAAAGTATCAATTTATTTTTCGTTTTTTTGTGGTTTTTCTTAAGAATAGTGAAATCGATAAGATTTAGAAATAAACTGTAATGAATTCAAAGGAAATTAAAATGAAAGACAAATTAAGCAGATTTTTATACACGAAAGCAGAGCGGAGGGAGCAAGTGGAGTTACCATTAATTTTAAGTATCCTATTAAGAGATAACTTCTTTTGTAGTATTTACATGGCAGACAAACTGCCACTTAGAAAGGTACTTCTGCTGTCCTCAGTTCTTAGCTAATTTAACGGCCCTTAATAACAATATTGCAACATTACTTTGGGACAATCTGGTTTTTATTTTTTTTTAATAATTTTTCTTAAAATGGTTTCAATTATTAAATATTTTGATAATAAGTTAAAAAAAAAACAAAAAAATTTAAATTGTCTAAACTGTTTAATAAGATCCCCAGCTACTAACCTTTGGAGTTCTAAATGTAAACGTGATTCAGGAGTTTATATATAGAAACAATTTTTTGTTGTTTGTTTTCAGATTGAAATTTAATTAAATTCTTAATTAACTCAATTGTATGTTTTATTGAAATATATGTACAAAATTGTCTAATTAAATATTATAATTGAATCAATATTATTTAATTAAATAAAGGCAACGAACTTCTCATTAAATAATTATTTGAATCCATTAAAAATTTAATAAAACTTCAATCGGATTAATTGAACCATTAAAAATTTAATAAAACTTTAAACTAAAAACAATTAAAGTCTTTAATTGAGGCATAGGTGCGTACATGTTTCAAATACTAATAAATCTGCCAAGTGCGAGTTTGACGCATACACAAAGGGTTCTGTATAATGTATAGGTCACCTTTTAATTTTTTAGTTAATCTTTTTTCTTCTTTATTACTAAACATTCCGAACAATGTTTGGCCCATCTTCGTTTACAGCCTCTAGGAAACACTTATTAATTTTTAAATTTATTAAATTTTCACAAAAAACTTCGTGCTATTTTTATATAATTATACCGACTAAATTAATTACTGATATTGATTATAGAGGATCAAACCACGTCTCAATGGCCATTTCGCTACCGCTTACGTAACTCTTGAGGAAACTTCTGACAAACATTTTAAATAAACTAAAGACTTCTGTCCAAACAATAAAGCAAAGACAAAATTCAAAGTTTAAGCAAAAACAACAATAACCCACAGTAATTCTATTTTTTTTCTCTACTGTATACGGTTGACTTTTTTCAGCTCTTTTATACTGTACTGTATACTGCGGTAACGAAATGGCCATCGAGACGTGCTTTGACCCTCAATAATCAATATCGGTAATTAATTTAATCGGGATAATTAAATAAAAATAGCACGAAGTTTTTTGTGAAAATTGAATTTTAATAAAAAAAATATTCCCGTGTCTTTACTTTTTAAATTTATTGTTTACACTTAATTTTGTAACGGCGTTATTTCTACATGCTTGGTGTAAATTCTAAGCATCTATGTTAAATTGACATCACTGTAGGAACACCCTTTACATTTAAGTTTTACTTTTAGTATTTTGTTTTATCGAACAGAAGAATACTGAAACCGTCTGTCTATTCTAGTTAACAAACAAAGCCAGGGACGGGAAATTCTGGTTACTGTTGGGCCACCCTTTTATTCAAAGATTTATTTTTTGTAGTTGTTGCTAAAGCTTAATTTTTTGCAGTTGTTTTTCAAATAAAAAAAAAAAGCTTTAAAAAATACCGCTAAAAGCCAAAAAAGATCGAAGGTGAAATTTTGCGAATGAAATTATGCCTTGAATACGTCCGAACATATAAAAGATGTTAAATCAGGTTTTCATCGCTTTAAAGAACAATATGTACAAAATTAAAATCAGTAAAAATTGCCGCAAACAAAAAATTAAAATATTATTTGTTGTGTAGATAAAAAATGTTCTATTAAAGATACTGAATGGCCATTTCGCTACCGCTTACTTAGCTTTCAAAAAACTTCTGAAAAACATTTTTAATAAACTAAAAATTTTTACCCTGGCAATAAAGTAAAGACGAATATTTAAATTTAAGCAAAAACAAAAATGACCAACAATAATTCCATATTTCTTTCTCCACTGTGTACGGCTGACTTTTTTCGGCTTTTTTATACAGTTGGAAGAGGATGAAAAATGAAATATCAAAACCCTACGATAATTTATTTCAATGCACAGGCACTTTGCAAATTATTAAATTAAAGACACGGATTATTATTAAATTATTTAAATTTCACAAAAACTTTGTGCTATTTTTTTAAATTATCCCGATTAAATTTTTTATTGTTACTTCGGAACATGCTTTGAACCTCAGTAATCAATATCCGTAATTAATTTAATTGGGATAATTATAAATAATAGCACAACGTTTTTTTGAAAATTAAAAATGTTCTTCCTAAAACTTGTAATTTTTTTCAATCGTCTCCCCAGATTCCATTTATATGCAGGATGTCTACAAAATTTGGCCAATTAATTAAAACCATTCGTACTATAATAGTTGGTTATAAAAAAATTAAAATCTGCATGCAATTTTTTTTACAGTCTCGAACATTTAGATTTTTGGTAAAAAATTTCTTGTATTCGTACAATGCCGACTGTATGGTGCTTTACCAGATTTCCATAAAAAGGCATTATTTGGATTATCCAAGGCTTGATCTTGGAGAAAAAGTTCTGAATTTACTAAAAAAAAAAACGTTAAATATCAACTTAAAAAACTGAAAGTACTTTTTGACCAAAATTTCACCTTTTTTTTAATTTTTGTGAAATTTCAAATTAAAAAATAATGACCATTAACCTTAAAAATTTTAAGTATAATTTTTTTACAAGCTATTTCTTCAGTATTAGCTTTTTAAATATGTTTTTAAAATAGTTCTATCTTGTTTTTTAATAAGACAACAAATGAAAAACCAAAAATGCCAGGGTAAAAATTTTGTTTTCTAAATTTAAAAGTCGAATTTCTCTGAAAGTATTAAAGTTACCGTGCAAATTTAAAGAAAGACTTTACCTATCTGTATATATTACCAGAAGTACAAAGATTTTTGAAATCGATGTAATTTTGATAGATTTATAAGCTCTGAAACATTTTTTTAAATTTGACCCTATGCTGAAACAGGGTACATCCAAGTGCAGCAAATAAAAAGCTTATATCATCCTCTATAAATTGCAGTTTGCTTCATCAAAATCGGGTAAATAATTTAGAAGTTCCAGGCTTTTATTCCATTTTTTATTTCACACCACTGTGCAACGCTATAATTCAAAACTTTAAAACTTTTTTCAATTTATAAATACAAAAAGTAGAATTTTTAATAATAATTATTACAAAGTCAACTTTTAAAGCATTTATGTTTATAATATTGGATTGTTTAAACAAAGACTAAAATTTCTCATTAAAAATATTATTTAATATTTCATTAATAAATACAACATCTGTGCTGTTCTTCAAACGAAAATGAATTAATATTTCGATTTTTACCATTTTCAAGAATTAATGCAAAATTACAACAAATTTGCATAAATTTCATTGTCAATTTTTTGTTTGTTTACATTTTACTTCATTTATACGAAATCTATGTGTTTATAAAGAAATTAGCATAACTACAAAAATTAACCCTTTTTTCCATTATTTCAAATTTTCTCATTTTATTTCATTTTAGTCATTAAAATAACTTAATACTCGTATATGTGACCATAAAACACCCCATTCGTGCTGAACATTTAACATGAAAATATAATTGTCATTTCCATTTCGAGCCAACAGTTGAAATACAAGATTAATTAAAATGCATAATTATAATAGGAAAAAAAGTTTGCTATTAAAAAGCCTTAATTGTATTAATGCTTTCTCTTTACTCTATTAACAGCTGGACTAAAGTTAAGGTCTTGTGTAGAGGACATATTTCATTTTATATAAATACGAATAAATATTTTGAAATGCAAATCAATTGATAGAATAATTTAAACAACCCTTTTAGCCAACATGACGTAAAAATAATTTTATACATCCAAATGTCTTTAGCAAAAGTTTGCTGTTAAGAAATTATTTTCTTATTTCTTTAACATTAACAGTATTCGAAGAATTTGCATAAAATTTGTCTCTTCAAAAAATTGAAATAATTTGTCTTCTTGGCCATCTTGAAGACTTTGTGGTTTCTCAATGTTTTATTATAATTAATGGTATTTTATTTTATTTTTCTTTTCATTATTAAGTTGTCTCTGTTGTTGTTGCTGTTTTTGTTATTATTTGTAAATTTCTTTAGATTAATATTATAAGTAAAATTCTTGTTTATGATATTTTTCTTAATTAAGTTACCGCAATTTCCTTGAATGTTTTCTAACAACTCAATTTGCATTGCAAATGACGAAAATTCCATTTTTTTCCTCTTTAAACTTTTGCAAAGATATTGACTTTTTAATTTTGTCAATAATTTAATAATAAAGAAATTAGTGGGTAAGAACTCATTAGACCAGCTCGCAAAATAAAATTATTTAAGCAGCTTTTGTAAAGAAAAGTTGAACAATCCTCGTTTTCTTATTACAAAGTAAGTTTCTTTAAATAGATGATGTTTACAATGTAAACAACGTAAGGTAGCTAGATGCTAAGAATTCTCATAAAGGATGTAGCGATCCAGAAACTGCAGCATTACATTCTGCTGATGTTTAACTTTTAGGTGTCTTTGAAAAACTTGCGCATACATTTGTAAAACAGTTTTTCTATCCAAAAAAATGTTTTAAGAAATTAAAAAAATTAAGTTTTATTTCTCTTAGTTTTTATTTACAATCTATTTTACAATGTGTGGTAAATTTGATCAGTAAATATACTTTTTACATACATATTTTTTTAAAATAAAAAGTTTTTTATTATTATACATTTTTAATACGTAATTTTTATTTTCTATATTGGAAATCTAATACGTGTAACCTATTCAGTCTTCTGACTTCTTCTGTTTAATCTAACAAGGAAATTGCTAATATGTCGATTAATATATCGAGTATTAAATTTGTTTATTTCATTCAAACTGAAAGGTATCTGAAGATCTCTATGAATTTGTTTGTTGGTCATAAACCATGGACTGGCCGTTCTCCACAACTCAATACTTTAGATCTTCACCGGTTTTAGAATATCTTTGTATAACTTGACTTTGTTTTCAATGTTAAGTTAAGACTTTGGTCCTGTTAACCAATTCATTTTTTTTATTCTAAATATTTAGATGTTCCTTTTTAGCTTTAATATGGTCTCTCCATGTAAATCGTTTATCAAGATACATTCCTAGATACGAGTATTTGACACAATTTTTGTTAGGTACTTGAGAAGGACACATATCTCTTGGCAAAGTAAAAATGACATGATTTGATTTTTCTGTATTTATTTCAATTTTTCATTTTTGGAACCATTGTTGCACAGAAATAACTGGGAATCACAAATTGCCTAAAATTTTTTTTATCCAAAATATTGAATTATTTGATTAAAAATATAGTTAAATTGATAGTAAAATTAGTTGAAATCGTTCTTCTAGAAAAACCAACAAATCGATTTGATAAAGAATTTGTCAGTTTAAAACTATTTTGATTAAAAAATTAATTTATGGAATAAAAAACATTAATGCGTCCATTTGCTGTTGTTACTATGCTTAAGTTAATATATATATATATATATGTACATATGTATGCACATACATACATGTACATAAATGCGGATTGATAACTTATAAAATTATTCCGTATATTTGTTTTTTTAATTAAGTTAAATACCTTAAGTATATTTATTTAATAAGTTACCTTTGCATAAAAAGTAAAAAATAAAAGTCACAAAAAAGTAAAAGTATTTTTTGTTTTTTTTTGTGTTTTGAAAGAATATAAAGTTTTTTATATTAAAAATATATAAAGTGAACAAACATTTATTATAAATTTTTATTGTTCGGAAGGAAATCGCATTAGAATGGTAAATATAATTAAGTGTTCATTTTGTAATGAGGCATTTTATTCTACCCCCTCTTTTGGAATTATTGCCTTCAACCAAATAGTTGGACCACCTGTGGAAAAAATAACAACTCCCTTAGGAAGAACAATTATTAAATTAAAGGAATTCAATCGCAGCATTTACTAGAAAAAAAAAATAAATTTAGGAAACTTCTCAACCGGCCGAATCTAAAGCGTCACAGGATGACATGTGCCTTCTATTAAAGGAATGGAACCTCGACCATCTGTACGAACATTTTATGGGTAAGCATTTATCAGATATTAAAAATAAATGTATTATTTCTCAATCATTACAAAACATCGTATTACGATCAACGTTCTTAAGATCTTTAAGTCAAAGCACATTGATATGCTGTTTTATGGCCTTCCAATAGGTGATATGGCAACGTTTGAATTTAAATTTGAAAAATAGAAAACGTTACAAACTGAAACAATATCCAATGTAGAAAATTAAAGCATCTTGTACGCAGCATCAACATTTTTCTGTCATGACTATCCTTCGTGATACGCAAAATGGGAAGCAAATCTTGCAGTACTATGAAAAATACAAAATTCTGTAAATATTCTTTTTAAAATTTTTTTCGTTAACTTGGAGTTTCCTAAAGAATCCGATTTGTATTATAACTTTATTCAAAACTTTTTTATGAACTCAATGCAGAAAAAAAAATATTCAAAAGTATATACTGTGATTAATGCAATTTTAAAAATATAGAATATAAAAATATATTGTATTGGTACTTTGTTAGAATTAATAAAATAAACAAAATAAAATAAATGATATTACAATAAGTGTTTCTTATTTTGGTTTAGGTGGTAGATTTCAATAAAAAAAAAATTGTTGGTTTGATAAATTTTTTAATCAAAATTTTTTACTACTCAATTAATAACGTAATCAAGTGAACAAATTGTTCTATCAAAAAGTTCCTTTTATTTAATAAAACCATTTTTTGGTTTGATAAAATGTTTAATCAATATATTTTTATTGTTTAATAAACATCATAATCAAATCAACAAATGACTTTATTACGAAATTAATATTATTTAACAAATTTTTTGTAGAAATTAAGGTATACTTCTTCAATACTTCAATTTTTCATTCAAATAATATTTCTATAATTAAAAAACAAATTGACAAACAGCATACAAATTTTTTAGTAAGTATGACAAAATCGTTTATAGGCTGGAAATTAAAAATTTTTTTGTTTGGATCTGCGTTTTTTGTTGTTAAATATGATTTTTATTTTAATTCTGTGTGTAAAACATTTAGTTCCCTATAGATGACGCTTCAACTGAGGATTTGTTTGTTGATATTATAGCAGTATCATCTGCATAAGTTGCTAGAGTAATATTATCAGTTTTTGGCATATCTGAAATATAAAAAGTATATAATATGGGTCCTAAAACTATGCCCTGTAGTACGCCTAAGTGTATTTAATATGTGCTTGACTTTCCATCGGCAACCTTTATATAAAACGTTCGCTCATTTAAATAGGATCGTAATATGGAAGAAAATAAAGCTGGTAAAATATTGTTGCGTTTTTCCCTTTTAGGAAGCAAAGGTACGGATTCTTTTGATTGCAAATACCACTGTTATTCATTATAAACTCCGTATTCTTACTTTACGGCTTTCTCTGGCTATACTTTTTTTTTATCCTACCGGTCTTGTGAACCCCATCCACACTACACTACTGTGTTACTCCGGTGGGACGTGAACTATTCGATGCCTTGTTTAGTAACCTTAATCATCCACAGACAACTCCACTACTACACTTATCCAAGCCAGTCATCTCCTTTAATCCAATAACCACAACACACGTCTGCCAGTGTATGTTATAATGTTACACTTCCCTGAGCTAACTACTACCGTTCTTACTTTTTGTTGTAAAGGACTTCTTGACAATTATCTGTTACACTTATATTAAATTGGACGTCTTCACTAAATTATCTACCATGGCTTCACACAATAACTGTCCTTTGCCTCTCAGGATGTTTGTACTGCTGCTTCTTAATTTTTAATAGCATTACAATTATTATTATTTTCCGTTGTACGCATGTCCGAAGGCGGGATTGAACCCACGATCTTCTGTTTTGCAGCAAGCACTTCTACCAAACGCAACCATCGACGTTGCTCAGCTTTTGTTAGCTAATTGTGGTTTTATTCAACACACACACACACCATTTGTTGAATTAACTTATTCACCACGCTCATACGGATAAAAACAACAGTGGTTGCCAGATATTATTTTCCTAACAATATGTTTAAGTTTATATAACAAGTCTTCGTGCCATAATCTATCAAATGATTGCTTTATATCTAAAAATACCGCTGAACAATTCGATTTTCTTTCAAATGAATCCGTTATAAATTTTATAATTCGATGAGATTGCTCCGGTGTTCAATGTTTTTGGCGAAAGCTAATTTAATGATCAGGTATAATTTTTTCTGTTTCTAAAATCGGTAGCAATCTAGTGCAAATAATATTTTAAATATCTTTGGGAAAGTTGTCAGCAAATTTATAGGTCTGTATGAGGCAATTGAATTTTCAGCTTTATTATATTTATTTATTATAATTGTTACTTCAGATTTAGATGGAGAGTACTATAACCTTAAAATCGAGTTATATAAGAGTGATAAAAATAAAATGCTCTTCTTGGATTAAGATCAAAAAAACCAATTTCAATACATTTTTAATACCAAAATTTCAACTCCTGATTTCATAAAAAAAATATATATAATTTTTAATTAAAACTCTATAACAGCAAAGTTCTTTTTTTGTTTAATTTCTTTTTATCTTTTATTTAATATTAAAACTCTTTTTAGTTATTCCTTATAAATTATTATAGTTTCTACTCCTTCTTTTTTTTTTTTTTTGGTTCTTTAATAAAATGTTTATGTTTAACTTAATTAAATATGACATTTTCATCATAAAATTATTATTATAGTGCCAAAATGTCCCCCGCAATAATAATAGCAACCAGGAAAGCAACAAAAAAAAAAAACAAAAGTTAATTGCATATTTTCAGGCGAATAAATATGCAAACTTTCTTGTTTTATTACATTTTATGCACGTTTTTGTAAATGTAAGTGTTGTGTTCGCATATTTAATAACTTTCTATAGGTATGTGAGCACTTAAATTAACCTCAAACCTTTATAGTTCAACATTAGCATACCTTATGATCTGGCAAAGGGCGATGTCACCAAAATTTCTAAGCACTAGTGTAGTAACCAACAGCAGTTTTGCGTATATAATAGAGCCACTGTGCAATAACAACACAAAATAAGACTCTACAAAATGTTAATTTATACAAAAGGACATAGAATAAATAAAAAAAAACACGTAACTCATTTCTGAAGACAAGACAGCAAATAAAATGTTGCAGCAGAGACAAACACAAGCTGTGTGGCTGCAACAATAAGAGCATCATCATTATGCCACGGTGTGTACTTAATTGAACGAATTTCATTTTAGAAAATTAACAGCAATTAGAAACAACCAAACAGCCAACAACAACCACGCTGCCAAAATATTTCCCTGCAAACACACACACTCATACGTTTACATTTAAACAACTGTACTTCGAGACAAACATTCATTGGCTACAGAAAAAAAAAATAATGAAAAGGTTAAAGTAGTACTTACAAGAGAATTTCATTTTCTCTAGCACAGGTTTGTATTGTAGCAACTTCCGCTATTTTGTAGTTATAAATACAATAAAGTCATATTTGCCACGCAAAGATGTTGTGGCAGCAACTTAATATACAGCTTCATTACCTGCAGGCAACAAGAATTTTGCTAAGAGTGTTGGTGTTTGTGCAACAAAATGTTAACATTTTGAAAAATAATACGTGTTTACTTGTCTCGTTTTACCTGCTGATCATTACGAGGTCATAGTGCAATTAGCAGCCACATCCTGCTGCAAGAGATATTTTTCATTACATAATTTTGCTTTTGGCTTCCTCTATGGCAAGACTTAAGTTTTAGCCCTTTTTAATTTATAGAGTTTCTGTGGCAGTTTAAAGGAAATTTTAATAAAACTATATTTTTCAATTTGTTGTGGTCGTGCTTTTAAGTAATTAAGAGTTTAAATCTTCATATCGTACTTTTGGCTCATTATTATATTTTTTGTCTGTCCCTTAGGACTTTGAATGTTTTTTTTGTTAAGCTACTAATTTAATTTTAGTTTCCTTTAAGTATGCAATGCTATTGCTTTTATTGAGGTTAACTAAAAGTATGCTTTATAAAATGTGTAAATTTTTTAGTAAAAATGCATAAACATGTTTAACCTGTTTAATAATTTACGATGACATTCGTGCAAAAAAACGTGCCCAGAATATTATTTTGATAATGAAGCCTGAGAAAAAGCGAAAATAGAATTTAAAAAATAAAAGTATTTTTAAATATTGCAAGAAGCTGGTATTGAAATTTTGGATTCGTACTTGAAAAATGTTAAAAAATATCTTGAGGTTTGAGATTATTTTATGTGGTTAAAATTCAAAAATTATTTTATGTGGTTAATTTCTAAATTCAATATGAGAGATAAATTAATTTTATAAAGATACTAGCAGTATGAAGTGCCGCATTTTTTCCATTGCAACATCCGTTATCAGCATTATTTTTATGAATCTGCCTTAAGTTGTAAACGTTCTAAACTTCACCCATTTCAAGACATTACACCATGAGGATTATCAATTAATTAATTTTATTTGAAAAAGTCTAACGTTAAGAAACTACAAGAATATAAAATCTGCTGCCTACTTTAAGGAGTGAAGAAAATAATACTTTTCTTATTATTTTTGTTATATATTATAAATTAATAAAGTAAATTAAAAAACTCTTACGTTATATTAGAATTATTTCTATGAATTATAACTGCAGAAATAATATTACAAAAAATTTATGGAGTATTTACCATAAAACCTTTTAAAGTTAAAGTTGTTCTTAACCTTAAGAAAGTTTTAAAAAAATTGTTGCATATTTATTACCATTCAAATATAATCGACGAAAAACTAACACTTCAACAGCCCTTCCTTTTTAACGATTAGTTTTTAAGCTCTCAGGTAATGCAAGGATCTACTATTGATACGTAACAGTCTAAAAAGTGTGATTAAATTAAACGCCTGTTACTTCTCTGCATCCTTTTCTAACACCCTTTTGTTATTCAGTGATGAGCAGAAAGTGCGTTAACGAATATTGAGCTTCATCGCCATTGCCAAGATTTTTGGCTTTATAATTTCCAGTTTCTATTTTTGTCACAGAGTAAATTAATGATTAATATGCTGCTGGCCATGATGTTCATTCTAGTGCTACACAATACAGCAAAGACTCACACGATCTGTTCTCTCGTCTCAGCTTCATATTTTAGTTTGAGTTCATATAGATATTTGTCTTCATTATTTGAGTTTAAAAATTCAAGTATTCAGTGATCCTACGTCAAATCAATATCGACTCGCCTTAAATAACGCTAGAGTTTAAAATTAAGTAAACGTTGCTCCCTTGTTGATTTTATGTTCGCTCTCATACTACAAATCAATGTAGCGAGAGCATTTATAGGTTGGTCACACAAGAGCAGCAATGGTCGTTTAAAAATTGTTGCCTACTTTTTGGCTAAAAATTTATCTTTGAGCCTTTAAGCACTGTTTTTATATCCTTCACCACAAAAAGTGGAAAAGTTAGTCATTCCGTGTGTAATTTCTACAATATCCATTTCCGACCCCATAAAGTATATTCTTATGCATAACGAAGACTATTGAGCGATGTCCGTCTGTTCATCAATCGATCAGCTATAGTGTCTAAATAGATGCTATTGGAAATCAGCATAACCGGTCCATGTCCTTCGAGGCAGCAGCCAAAACACCACGGCTACCTCTAATTTTTTCATGCCATTTGAAACAATAATTACTTTTCCAATCAAAAAATAATATACGAGTATAGGGCGATAGAGAATTAATAAATAAGAAAAAAAAACACCAAGTGAAAAAATTGGCGCTCCGAGTTACGGGACTCTGAAAGGTTAAAATTTTTTTGAAATATCAATATGGGTATTATTTTAAAGCTTTTGAAGAAATCTTTAAGGATATACTAAAATTTTTTAAAAACTCTTAACCCATTAAGAGCCGATGGCATTTTTATGAAAATTTTTTTATATTTTTATATCTCTGTCACTCCAATATTTGCTTTTCTGATTGGACGTACTTCATTAAACTAGATTTACAATAATGTTGAAGGGTATATAGGATTCGGCACAGCACTCTTACTTGTTATTTTTTAAATTTAATACCAAATCATTATTTCAGTGCGGACACTAAGGCTTTCCTTAATTAAAATAATGCCTTGTTTTATGACAATGTGATAGCAAGAATGACAAAATTCTTACATAGAAAATTAGAATTAAAAAAATTATTTAATTATTAACAAAATATTTTTTCTTAATGCGAGGGCTGCTCTATATATTTCTGGCCTAGTAGTAAAAGTGCGAATATTTATAATCAACAATGGTGTTATTGTTTTTCAAAGTATTCTCCAGCATGATTTATACACTTTTGCATGCGCTCAAACCAGTTGTCGAAACACTTTTTCCACTCCGATTGAGACACCTCTAAAACATGATTTTTCGAACACTTCAACAGCTTTTTCTGGCGACGAAAATCGTTGACCACGCCTTTTTTTCTTGAAACAAGAAGAAGTCATTAGGTGCCAAGTCAGGGCTGTACGGCGGATGAGCCATTAATTCGACGTTTTGGCCGGTCAAATACGCTCTGGTTTGAGCCGATGTGTGAGAGCTCGCATTGTCATGGTGAACAACTATTCGTCTTCTCTTGTTGGTTTTTCGAATTTCTCCGATGACTTCAGGCAAACAAATTGTAGTGTGCCACTCAGAAGTGACCGTCCTACGTTGCTCAAGCGGAACAGGCGCCACATGACCAGTTTTGCTGAAGAAACAGGCGACCATTTTGCTCGTCTTTGAAGACCCACACGGTCGATTGTTGTTTCGTTTCGGGCTCATACGCATAGATCCATGATTCGTCACCTGTGACGATCTTATAAATGTCTTTTGAAGCACCGCAATCGTATTTTTGCAACATTTCTTTGCACCAATCGACACGAGTCTTTTTTCGAGCGACTTTCAAATTGTGCGGGATCCAACGAGAACAAACATTTTTTACGGCCAGGTGTTCATGCAGTATTGAATGTATGCTGCATTATGAGTTCACGCACGGCATAAATGTTCTCTGGCACAACAATCGTTTTTGGACGACCTTCACGGAATTCGTCTTTGAGCGAGCTTCGGCCACGATTAAATTCATTATACCAATTTTTCACAGTGCTATAGGATGGTGCTTCATCGCCATACACAGATTTAAGTTCATCAATGCACTCTTGTCGTGATAATCCACGTCGAAAATTGTGAAAAATGATGGCACAAAAATCTTCACGAGTTAATTCCATTTTTTTCTATATTAATTTTTTCAAGTGACTGTAAACAACGCAAATAATGGTCGTACGTCAAAACGTTTTGAGTACGATTATGCTTAAAAATTACAAACTTTCCAATGGAAATGTCAGATTGCACTTGGCAGCACTCAGTGTTGCCAGGCCAGAAATATATATAGCAGCCCTCGTATTTGTGAAAGTAATCACTTATAACGCTGAATCGGTAATAAATGTAAAAAACCTTAAACAAAAGCATTACGACTTCCTGACTTGAAACACTAAACTGTTAATAATCCAAGAATCTTAGCTTGTTCAATATTTAAGGCGTAAACGTAAATTCAAGTGAAAAAAATGATCAAATAATCTCCAAACAATTCGGCTAAAAGCCTTGCTTTTAAGAATATTTACGTGCCCATAGATTTTTTTAAACAATTAAAAAAACCTTTTAATATTTTCTACTTACACGTATTTGTTTTATCTACTTAATTATTTAAAATAAAAATTTCTGCAGAAAGAGCACATGTCTCTTTCCCGCGTAGTTAAAGTAAAAGCCATCCAAAATGTACCAAACTGCAAGAAAATGTAGTTGCAAAAAACGATTGTTGCTGATTAAAATAATAACATTGTTTTAAAAAATTGCCGCTGTTGTCGTTTTTATTTATTTTGTTTTATGTTTTTTTTGTTGTTCTTGTTGTTTTTGTATATGTTGTTCTCGTTTGCTACACAACAAACTCAAACACAATACTCTTTTAGTAGGGCGGAGCTTTTTTTCCACCAAAATTTTTACAATTATTATTTATTTGTTATTTTTTTATTTTTTTTTTTTTTGTTGGCATATTCTGATGCTGGTACTAAAACGCATACATACATACAATCTTTCTGACATTGTCGTATATTTTTTGTTGGAGAGGGTGGATTTTTTAGAGTAGAAAAAATATAAATAAATAGAAAAAATACTCAGGCAAATAGTAAAAAATAATTACAAGTTTTTAAGGGTGCATGTGTTTTCTGCACACATACATACATATATTAAAATAAGTTAAAAAATTTTGTTTGACATTTTTGTAAAATAAATTTTTACTGTTTAAATGATTACAAAAAAAAAAAAAAAAAATAAATAAATAAAATAAAATATTAGACAAAATAAGAAAGAGCCCAGCGTTTTGAATATCTTTAAAAAAAATATTTCTTTGTTTTGAATTAATTAATATCTTTTATGTTACAATTATTTATATATGCGCAAAAAAGTAAGAGAAGGCGTTAATACTTTTAAAACGCTGCCGGAAAATATTTAAAGTCCTTACTCACTCATCGCTGTAGTTTAAAATTTAAAGTCTTTATTGGGAATTGAACCTATGACCGTATGACTGATGACATTGCTAGCGAGATAATCTAAGAGTTAAAGTCGAAATGAAATCTACACATATTTTAATCCATTTGAATAACTAAAGCAGTAGATTATTTAAATATTTGACCAAAGACGTAACCACCTGGTTATGGAAAAAAATGTTTATCCTTATCAACTACTTAATAGGAAATATAAAATCCTACTCAATATGTCAAGAAAGATTTAGTAAACATTTGTATAAATAGTGGTTCCGTTTTGTTGGTCAAATATATAATTAATGAGACCACACCTTAGTACACATTCACCTCATATCCTAATCCCTTATGCGTCCTATTTGCTATGTCTACAAATTGTAACAGAGTTTTGTTTTTATATAAACGTTATTTAGGGGCTGACCTGGGCCCGTGACATCGAAATTGAACAGCAACGACGGTTTTCTTGCAATGTATCAAGAAGAAAGCAATAGGCAATGGAATCACATCTTGTGATTAAGATTAACGTCTGTACTATCACTATTTGTCGCAATTTCAAGAACATGGCTTGCTGGACCATGAAAATTGCCCTTGCAATAAGGTTGGAGTCTAACCAAACTCCATCCTCCATCTATTCCGCACCAGATCTGTATATACAGACTTTTTTTTAACCACAGCTACCACGTGTACCCCGAAGAGACCTCACAAATAATCGGCAACAGAGAGGGTCGGCTCTCTGTATGGACTATTAATTCTCGTGGTGTCAATTTATTAAAGGGCACTGGTGCATTCTTCGACAGTACCCCACTGTCTATACAGATTTGGTGCCTAAACACGTGGAGTATGGTTCCCCGTATACCCCGAGAACAGTTCATCTGTTGAAAATGTGTAAACACTAGAAACGCAACCGTGCCATTTTTGTCCCACACGCGAATTGTGTGGCCCTTAATTTCTTTATTTTTTTATTTCGATTTATGAGACTTTTTGACTTTTATTAATTTTATGTATATATTAAGCTGAAAATATATAAAATTTTTTCACATGCAAATATTAAAAAAAGTGTGTTCTACCTTGAACTGCCGTTGGGTCATTTTTGTCCCCTCAGTATTTTTTATAGTTAAAAAAAAAGTACGTATTTTTTGCATTTGCAAACTAAAATACATCTATGCAGAAATAAAATAACGGTGTTTCGAGCACCTCACAGGCGTTCGTCTGCAACTGTTACCTACAACTTTGACGCATAAACGTACAAAAATATTAGATGCAAATAAAGCTATTTTTTCGCCCGATGGAACAGCTTGGAAAATAATTGAAGGAGGCAATACAGCTGGCAGGCATGGGTGCCAAAACATTTTTAGGGACCGGAGTTGACCAACCTCGTATGCGATGCGTAACGTAGATGAAACTTGTGAAAGAGCTTGGAAACTAATATTTACAAAAAGAATGATGCTACATATATTAGAATGTACAACGGAAGAGGGTCAACGCAAATTACAAGATGAAAGCTGGCATATAACTCTGGAGGGATTGGAGGACTTTATTGGTATACTGTACATTCGAGGAGCAATTGGTGCAAGTAAATTAGATATAGACTCATTATGTCCCGAAATTGATTTCGAGACGACAAAGACTGAATAAAGATAAGTTTGGTATGATCTCCGAAATTTGGTATGAATTTATCGCAAACTTACAAGCGTATTACGTGCCAGGCCCATATATAACAATTGACGAACAACTCTCTAAGTGTCGCTGTCGATTTACTTAATTTATGAGCTCAAAACCTGATGAATATGATCAAAAATTTTGGATGGCGGTTGACAGCGATGAATATTATATAAGAAATGCTTTTCCTAATCTTGGCAAGGATGACAAAATACCAAATGAGGAGCGTTTGGGAGGTTCGGTTGTGAAGAAATTATCGGATCCTTAAAGATCCAACAACTTTTTTACTTCACTTTTGCTAGCGGCATATTTGAAGTCCAAAAATATTAGCGTCGTGGGCACAAGAATTAGAACTTAAGAAAAAATACCCATTGCCGTGGACTCAATGAGCCCTAAGTACACAATAAAGGCACCATCTAGACGTTGGCCGGTTTACACATTTTAAAATATATCAGATCTAGCAGCCATAAACTCATGGATAATATTTGAACTTATAAGCAATAACAAAATTCAACGCAGAGATTTTCTATTGCAACTGGGTGAAGAGTTAGTATCTAAAAATATGAATAGTAGCAATAAATAAATACCTTCAGATATCCCAGAATACATACCAGAAAGGCAGGAAAAACGTTCAAGATTTCAGTGCAAATCAAACTGCACAAATAACAAATCATTTGTGAAGTACCATCAGTGCAAAAAAACAGTGTGCAGTAAGTGTACGAGCCATGAATATAATTTATTCAATACTTGCTTTTTAAATACAAAAAATTAGCTAATAAGTATTCAGTTATCTTCTTTTATAATTAATCTTTTAATTTTTTTATCAGACCTTGAATTCATAAATTGTTGTGTTTCTGTTTTTTATGAATAAAAATTTTTAATCGTGAGTTTCATATCATATTTCAAGGAACTTTGTAATATACAAAATGGGACAATTTTGGCACAGTGGCGGTTCTAGGGGGGTTTTAACTTCTGGCGCTTCTAGTGTTAAGCGAATCCAAACAGAAATATCAACAATCACTCCATAGCTGAAAAAGCCTAGTCCCGTTTGACATGTCTATTAAAAGGAATTATTGGCTTTGAATTAAAATAAAATTGCAGCAGGTAAATAGTCACTTTTACTGCAAATTTTTTTTTTTTAAATTAATTATTTTCATTTTAAATTTTTCAAAGAATTGTTGCAGTAAAATTATTTTTTTCAAAAACAATGCCTTAAAAAATTTGAAGTCCTAATTTCGTGTGGTATTCAGAACATGCCTGATAGTCCTCAAAATAAGTGAAACTACAATAAGTATTCAAGTCTTTTTCTAACAATAATACTTAGAAATCCTATCAGTGCTGGAGCAAGAAACTGCATTCTTTAATTTTGATATCTTTGGTCATCGATCAAACAAACAAAGTCTTTCATTCTTTGTCGGATGTATCCTTTTGGTATACAACACTAAGCTAGGGAAAATTTAAACACGCTAATCGATCAAACATGGTTTAGAAAATTTTGTTATTGAAAATAAGCAAGATCGTTCCATGTCATACGAGGCAGCGCGTAAAATAAAACGCCTGTCTCTAATTTCTCCATATCATTTGGGACAAATCTAGTTTGGTAAAGAAACTTCAATCAAACAAATAAATATTTGTAGCGATAGAGAAATAAAATATAAGAAAAATTATGGGCCTCTGAACAGTTCATATGATTGTGCACCACATTTTTTAAGATATCGATAGGGGTGTCATATAAAAGCTTTTGAAGAGGTCTTTAAGGAAATACTACAATTTAAAAAAAATGCTTAACCCATTAAAAGCCGTTGGCATTTTTATGTAAAAATTATATATGTAAGTACTTAATTTTTTTCTTATTTTTAAACTCTCTGTGACCCCATTTTTTTTACTGGAGTTACTTCACTCAACTAGATTTACAAATATGGTGAATGTAAGATTGTGCATTGCCGAAATTTAAATGTACGTGAATTTAATAGGAAGTAAAATTATTCATTTAATCAAACAAATTTTAATAACACTATTTTCTTTTTGAAAAACAAATTTATATACAAGAACTTTAAGCGTACTTTTAAATTCCGTGAGCAACGACATTATACAGTTGCAAAAGGAATGAAAACGTGTGGAATTGCACAAATCTTTGAGATCAAACAATTTGGGAATTAAGTGTTGTCATTCCGATTTGTGTTGCTTTTCGAATCCAGTTGAAAAAATATAAAAAAAAATCATAAAATAATTTTTTTACCAAATTCTTAATTTCAATACAAAAACCTCTTTTTAATCTTAATAAAAAGGAGCTAAAAAATAAAAAGTATTTAATTACCAAATAAAATAATATGAAGAAAAACAAGAAAAAATAGCCACGAAAATCTGAAAATAAAAATGTTGAAAAAAAATTTTACTTTACGAATCGCTAGAAATATTACTTAAATTGCTAAAATATAATCTCAAAAATTTCTTTCATTCAATAAAACAATCACCAATAATGAATTTTCACAAAATGAGGAATTGTATTGTTCAAAAATAAATATTAAATAAGAGTTTACTTTGTTGTTTGTAATTAACCTCAACTCATTTTATATTCATTTATAATAAAAAGATATTTATAATTAATAAAATTCGTTTAAGTAAACAACTTTATTAATAATTATTTATTTATAAAATGAAAAACACATACCAACGAATATATAAAATAACATTTCCAGCAATTATCATCAAACTGACCTCATCATCAGTTCCATCAATCAAATATCGTAAAAATGAAGGTAAAATATAAAGTTTATAGTTCAACATTATAAACAGAAACAATGAAACCAGAATCAACTTTAATTTATATTTTACAAAAACAAAAAAACTCTTGTATGTAACTGCATGTATGTAATGGAACTGTTGAAAGTGGCCGTGTGTACGAAACCAACATTTTGTGGCCGCCATGTAAGACCACAGTATCGCAATTGCACTCATCATCAGAAGTAAGTACGTAAGTATTATGTATAATGAATATCCTTTTTATGTAGTTTATTTCCTCTGCATGAATGTAAAGATGTAACGGTTTATATGACTGTACCTGTAAGTGTTTTAAAGGTAGTTTGTGCATTTGTGGCCTGATATTTTGTGTGTGTTCTTTTTTTTATGCATTATTTGGCTTTTCAATTAATAAAGATTTTTTTCTACGTATTTAATGTTGCTTTATTGTATTGCATACTGGTCTGGTCATAATTTTAAAATCATTAAATATATATGAAATCTGTTAGCCAATATATTATGACCACAATTCAATATGGCCAAAAAAATAAGAAAAAAAAAATAAATAACTGGCACGATGTTCCTGTTACCAATATTACAATATGCAAACCTCAAAAATATTTATCTTACTAGAGCAAATTTTATGCTCTTTAAAATTTAATTCATAAATGCAAGCCTTAAAGTAGGCTTTAAAATGCGTAAATACAAAAAGCCTTGAAGTATGCTTTACTTAAATGTTTTTTGATAGAAAAAATAAGGGGATGGTAAGATAAAAAAATATAAATAAAAACAAAGTTGTATTTCTTACTTAAAAATTATTTTTTTTTAAGCGAAAGGAAGCAAACAGTTA
The DNA here is from genome assembly GCA_916610165.2 of Gymnosoma rotundatum. NCBI lineage: Eukaryota > Metazoa > Arthropoda > Insecta > Diptera > Tachinidae > Gymnosoma > Gymnosoma rotundatum. The sequence continues at coordinate 10,671,271 of OU744339.1, forward strand.
TAATTGTTGGTATCATTTTCAATCTAGTTTTACAAAAAAAAATCAATATTTTTCACAGCACATATTTTATCAAAATTGATATCTTTTTTCCTTCTGTCAAATTTAAGTTCATGTATGTTTATTTTCATGCTTTTTTTTTTGTTTTTTAACAAAATGCCTAAAAATATGTTTAAAAAAATATATTTGTATAAATATTTTTTGTTAACTTTTTTCTATAAATAAACTTTCCATTTCATTTCTTCTCCACAGCCGCAAAGAAAAAACAACAAATCGCTTTTTCAACCCTTTGTAAAGTATTTTGGTGGAACAGCATTCAAAGTGAAGTGAATGAATGCATTTTGGCACATTTATGAGGCTTTAAAAACGCACAAACACACACAATAAATTTTTTTTGTCAATTGAAGTTTGTATTTAAATGTCCAATCAAATCTGTAAAGTGTTTTTTGTTGTGTTTGTATTTTTAATGGTTTGTAAAAGATAAATAAATAATGCAGATAACACCTTTAAGGATATACATAGTTGTGTTGACAAGAAGGAATGAAGTGATGAAATAAAGTGAAAGAAAATGCCAAAATGTACTACTTTCAATTTTTAATACGTAAGGAAATTGTCGACACTGAAATTTTTCTGTACATCCGGCATTGCACAAAGTTATATATGTGCTCCGCATTTGTAAAGATTGATATATATTTTTTTTACAGCAGAGATGACAATGTCTTTATTTTATATATATATATATATATATTTTTTTTTAACATTAAAAATAATTGCCAAGGCTTCGCGATAAATTAATCTTAACTTGTTGTTGCAAATAAAATAAGAGAAGGTTATTGATTATTAAAGACTCCATACGATTGTTCTTAAGTAGATCTCCCCGGAAGCACCAAGATTCTGTGCTGACCTAAGCTAGGTGAAGACGAGGGTCCTTGTGGGTATAGGGGGAAGCAGTCTCCCGGGGTGCAGGCACTTAAGCTGTTTAGACAGTTGTGTACTGTCGAAGGATTTTACCAGTTTCCTTAAATGATAAGAACGTATAAATAATAATAGCCTAAATAAAATGGCCCCACAGGAATCGGTAGCCCATACAGAGAGCCGCCCATCTTTGTAGCCGGTTATTGGTGTGGTCCCTTCGGGGTACAACTGGTGGTTGTGGTTAAATTATTCTATTTCTGCGGGTCTGGCGTGGAATAGATGAAAGTGTGTTGTTGTACTCTTAACAGAGCAGTTTAAGGATAGGCTCCGACGCTTTAGCAAAGGGTAGATTCATGGTCCTGCAAGCCATGATCTAAAATTGCTTTTATCACCGTCTGGTAAGGGCTTACTGCCAGGTACAGACGTTAATCTAATCACATATCCTGTTCTTAAGTAGATTTTTTTCGTCAATCCAACTTTTATGGCAACATTTAAGAAGTTGTTGAAAAATAGAAAGAACAAATTTTTCGATTTTCTCCTGTGTCAGTTCATCGGTCATGTACTTGCACTCATTCGTTACCACGTTTCCAAAGGAAGATTTCTGGTTCCCAAATTATTTGAATCGTTGTTACATCTGGCTGTAATATGATGTTTTTCAGAAACCCTTGCCTCTTGAGATTCGAATTTCCCTTTTATAGATAAACGTACGAATTCTTTTGATTGCAAATACCACTGTGGCTCTTTATAAATTCTGTGTTTTTACGTTGTGGCCTTATCTGCCTATATTCTTGATCCTACAGTCTTGTGAATCTAATGGTCTCGTATTTACTAAACATGCGTTATTATTACAAACGCAGCCATCCGCGTTACACTACTGTGTTACTCCAGTGAGACATAAACTACTTGATGACATTTTAGTAACCTTAACTATCCACAGACGACTCCACTACGCCTTTTATTCAAGACAATCTAATAGCCACAACACACGTCTGCATACGCTGTTGTTATGCTGTTACACTTCCCTACCGTTTCTACTTTTTTTTTATTATAAAGGGCGTCTTTGACAATTATCTGTTACTCTTATATTAATTTAGATGTCTCTACTAAATTTATGCCATGGTTTCACACAATAATAGTTTTTTGCTTCTCGGGAGGCTTGTACTGCTGCTTCTTAATTTTTAATTGCATTATAACAATTATTATTTTCCGTTGTACGCATGTTGGAAAGTGGACTCGAATTCACGATCTTCTGTTTTACAACAAGCACCTCTACTACCGCAGCCATTCTGGTTTTTCAACTTTTATTAGTTAATTGTGGTATTATTCTATACACACACCATTAGTGGAAGCAACTTATTCACCACGCTCATACGGAAGCAACAACAGGGGCTGCCAGATTTTATTTTCGTAACAACAATACCTGATGTATTCTTAAGGCATTGTTGCTTTTTACTAACATCATATATGAACGTTGATACATGGTGTGACTGAACGGCATACTTCTTTCCTTTCCTGCTTTCCTTTTAATTATTAAGGCTTTTTGTGGGTCACCTCAAGAGATGAATTTTCTATTTTGTACAAATTAAGATTATTATTTGTCTAAAAACCCAGGCCATCCAAACAAAATAATTTCAATTACCTGTTGATCGATTATTTGAATAAGAATTAGAAAAAAAAAATAAATAAAAATGCAATTTTTATTTGCGGCTCAGCCCTAGTATTTGCCATTAAAAGTAAAAACAAAAAACATTGTCCCATTATCATAGTCTGAAATACATTTTGACTTCTAAAGTACAGTTTTCTTTAAAGTGTACTTTTTGTGTATTATAGCGACGTGAAAGTGTATTTTTAATCGACTTAAACAAAAGAAGGAGGTTATCAATTCCACTGAATATTGCTTTTTTTGTATCTACCCGCATAACTCAGTCATTTGTGAAACGATTTTGAAAAGTTTTTCATAACCTTAGAAATCAAAGGGTGTCCCTGTTCAACATACATGTTTTTTACGTTTATTATCAACCGAGAAGAAACCAATTTAAAACTAAAAAAATATGTACCACTACAGCTCCCAGTGGCAAAAAGTAATTTAAAAATAAATGTAAAAATTAAAGCGTATTCCCATAGGTAACGTAATTTGAATTATATGGGCCAATCTTTTGAACCGTTATACTCAAACGCTTGCAAATTGGACAGAATCTCGATTGCTATGACCGTTATAGTAATAAGAATTAATATTCAAAATTATAAATTAAAGGGTGCCCCAATAGTTCGGTAAATTTAATTTATTTGGCCATGCTTTTGAACAGTTGTAGACAGACACTTGAAATTTACAAAGAAATTTATGGCAATTATAAAATTTGAAAATTAAAGGGTGACCCAAAGTTGATACAATTTTATGTATGTTGCCAAACTTTTGAATCTTTATAGACAGGCAACTAAAACTTTCACGGGACTGGAGTTGTGTAGCTTGTGAACGACCTAGCTCAATTGAACTATATGGAGCGCTCTTTTTCCTCAGCTCTTTTGCTCAGTTACTGAGCGCCTTTTATAGCTCATCATTATTTATATGATAACAAATATAAAATTACAATTTGAGTGAAACCTTAAACTTATTTTGGTACAATTAACATCCTTTTATAATCAGAAAATATATTATTATGAACCAATATTCTCTTAAGTTTCAAAGGTTTAAAAAATAAAGTCAGATAAACGTGCATATTTAAATGTAGGTAATCTTTAAATTGTTTTTTAGTTGCACAATTTTTCATTAGTATATATGAAAATATTTTTAATTTGTTTGAGCTAAACAAATCAACTGGATTCGCTCAATTGTTTTCTGCACACTGATTGAACTAAATTGAACTAAAAACAATTGAGCTAAACATGTCAACTAAATTCGATTATTTGTTTGAGCACACTAAGTGAGCTTTGAAATAAACGAACGAACGAGTTCGTTCTAATAAGCTGAGGTGCAAAGAGCGCTCACTTTAAGGAGCTGATAAACCCAACTCTACAAGGGACCTATATTGCTTAGTCCGCTATAATAACAAGTTTATAGTTTGAATTGAGAAATTAAAGGTTGTTTCCAAAATTGTTATAATTTGGGATGGGCAACCTTTTTGTAATACGTGCTAAAATTGAAAACAATCCAACTTAAGCGGGCCATTAATATGGGTTTTTAAGGTAAATGAAAATTATGTTTCCGAAAATTGTAAAGAAAAATTTTTAAAAGTTGAACAAAAATAAAATATTATTGATAACATATTTATAATACTTTTAATTTCTGCACTATAACATTACAAAAAATTAATAATAAGTTGTATAATTATATTAATGAGACACTCGCCACTGTTTATTTGTGGAGAAGGTACTCGTACTTATGTCTGGTTCAATTTTAGTAGTAGCAACTATTAAGCTACTTTCTAAATTCTGGTCTGAAATTTGCGATCTTTTTTTTTTTGTTTTCTTAGTTTTGTTTTGGGCCGGCCACCATATAAATTTTAAATATGTTCGAAGGCCGCAGTTAATGTAAGCGTGGGCCGCAGTTTTAAACCGTTATATACAAACACTTAAAAATTACACAGAATGTCCACTATTTTCTTTGAACCGTTATAGACAGACGGTTGAAATTTACAAAGAACCTGATTGCTTAATTGAATTTGGAAATCAAAGGGTGCCCCTATAGTTGCAATAATTTGATGTAACTTTCCAGTTGTATACAGACGGGTAAAATTAACAAAGAGCTCTAGTACCAAGTCCGCTATAACAAGTATAAAGTTTGGATATGGAATATAAGGGTGTCCCAATAGTTAATGTAATTTAGTGTATGCGGCCATACTTTTGAAACGTTTTAGATAGATGAAATCTGTTATGAAGTCGTTTTTTTTTTAATTATATTGGTTGTTTTTAATTGATTTAGTAGCGACTTTATCAAAATAATTTATTAGAAACTTTTGACTTAAGTTCTTTTATTTTTAATTTCTTAAAATCTTTTTAAAAATAAAATTTATTTTACAAATGTTTGCGGACGTTTTCTAAAGAAAACAAGAAAAATTACACGCTAGCAGAATGAAATGCTGCACTTTTTGGGCCGCTACTTCCATCATCAGCATTCTTCGCATCTAAAATAATTTATAAGCATTAACTTACATTTAAAGTTCATGTGTTGAAACTAATTCATTTCCAATTTTTACAACAGGGCGCACAAATTTATTAAACTTTGTTTTGTTTTTTAATTAAATTTTTGATGTTTTTTTTTATTTTAATCAAAAAATACTAGCAGCTGATCAGAGATGGATAATCTACTTTACTCTATTTTTTTTACTATTTATAGGCAAATCTTAAAAATAAACTCTTTTCTAAGGAACCGATTTTAGTAAGTTTCTATGATTACGGGCCACTGTTTTTCTAAATGTCGTTTTCTAAATTTAAACTTAAAGTTAAATGTGTGCCTTGCTTTGCTCAGTTTTGTTTAGAGTGAATATTGAATTTTAAACTGCATCTGGGATTAAAATAGTAAATTATCAATTTAATAAATTGCGATAAGAACACAAAAAAAATATTTGAAAAAATAGGAATTTTAAAGCTTCTCGAACACTTCTAAAGAACATTCACCTTTTTTTTTGTATTTATTTGTAATGCTTCCTTGTACGTCTACATAAGTTTGGAGAAAAAAAAACCCCAATATCAAGAAGTATTTTGACTTACTTTTTGCTTTCTTTTAGCCTGGCGAAATGGTTGAATGGTTGTACACAATATACAAGGGCAAGTCAGAAAGCAACATTTCTTGCTTGAGTTGAGTGTGAAATATTTTACAGTTTTTTTTTGCAACTTTCATGTTTCCTTTTTTGTTGTCTTGTTTGTATGAACAATTTTGCTATTTTTTTTTTGCTTTTCTTTTCAATGTGTTATTTTTTTGGTATTTGTGTTAGAAATGGGTTAGATAGAGATATTTTTAGATACCGGTACATTCAAACACACACAAACACTTTTATAGACAAATATTTCTACAGGCGTACATGTGTATGTAGCTGAGCATACAAAAGCACAAGATTTTATACTTGGGGATATGTTGAGAGAAAACATTGAAAAAAAAGGATATTCCAAAGAGTGCTTTGCATGATTTTTGTTATGTCTGGAGTTTTGGTTTTTTTTGTGTTACTTCTTTCTATATATAAATGAATGCTTCAAGGACATCAGATGACATTGGTTGTTTGTGAGGAAGGAATTATTTTTTTTTTTTTGTTTTTTTGAAAGCTACTATTGCAATATAAAAGAAAAAGGAAAAGAAGATATGCCCACATCATACTTCTTTTAAATATGGGTCACATATAAAGGGTCAAGGACTTGAAAAAATAAACACAAAACACAAAATTTAACACTTGAAAATGAAATCTTTAGAAAGGTTAAAGAGTTGTTCTTTTTAAAAGGATTTAAAGGTACAAACATAATTTTTGTGCATAAATCCCATATTTATTCACACACACATACATAATGCAATTTGGAAGGATGTATGAAAACCACTGATAAAAATCTTCAGGAAAAATTTTATTGTTTCCCTATCTCATGCACACATACACAAACATTGTAAAACATTTATTGAGCATTTACAATCAAAACGCATTTTCTTTATCCGGTTGTTGTTTTATTTTTATGCATCCTTTTTTCCTGTTACTATTTGCATAAAATGCACGCATCATCATCAATAGCAATGTGATATTTTCACTACGTTAACACATGCTTCAGCCTCAAGGTCATCATACATATGTTACATAATAGTTTCATTTACGCATTTTCACTTGGAAAAAAAAAACGCAGAAAAAAAACCAACAACAACAAACATTAACACACTATACCAAAATGTTGAGGAATATGTGTATGTGAACACAAATGTGTGTAGATTTTGTGCGTACCATCAACCAAAAGGTCCATTGACTTGATGACACCAATGTATTGACAGTATCACGTATTGCAATTGTGACTTTGGTGCGTCGTTGTTACTGCGTATATGCCCTTAAGGGTAAATTGCCGCACCATCACCAGCAATAATGTGACAACAACACCACTAAATATTTAATATCAAAATAAAGCACTGCTACTAAGAGGGTATTTTTGAATGTGCAGTTTATTCGTATTTGTTTACAGGATTCTTTTTCAATTTGACAATGATTTTAAATGGGGCAAATACTTTGGGGGAAACTTTTTTTATAACAGTTTTGTTGATTTTACAAACAATATAATACGCATTCAGCCATTTATCAATAACAGTTGGGGATATTAATTTTTTTTAAAGAGGTTGTTTTTATTTAAAAAAAGGAATCTATAGAGATGCTACAGCCATGAATTTCAGAAAATGTTTTGAAAGATTTTAATAACAAGTCTTAGGAAACAGCTATTTGTGTCTGAAATCGTTAGAGATAAAATCATTTAAATAAAGTATTAAAAAACCATAACAAAGAAATAAATTATTTTCTATAAAGTTTTTACTTTCAGAGAGAGAGAGAGAGCAGCAGCTTAAGAATCGTTTTTATATAGAAGTATGAAGATTGGAAAATTTTAAAATCGAATATAATACTCTATGTTTCTAAATTTTGACCATTTGAATTCAATTGAAGGAGATATTTCGATTAATGATTTGAATGCCTGTATATATCTGCCAATTTTAGTTGGATCACAATCGTATTAACTTTTCAAACAAGAGAGTGTAAGAGAATTCATTGAAAAGAGATGCATGTTTGAATCTAGACGAAGGAAACTCCCTAACGGTCATATCAGTCAAATATTTGACCAAAAAACGATGCCACTAAATTGTTAAAAAAAAATTTTTTTTTGTCATTCTCAAATACTTGTTAAGAATTATAAGATCCTACTCAACATTCGAAGTAAAATATAACACTTATTGTGTTTTTAAATTGTCATTCGTAATGCTACGTGTCATGAAATATTAAATAAAAATTAAAAAATAGTGGTTACGCTTTTTGGGTTAAATATTTGACTAAGATGACTGCACCTTTAGTATCTTGGCAAAGATTGTAAATATGAATAAAGGCAAGGCGTTAAAACAGATAGACTGCCACTTGCAAAATGTCGTTTATCCTCAGACACTATCTTAAAATTAAATAGAAAAAGACATTTTTATTATCTGAGAAATGCATAACCGCATATTGGACGTACTTGAGTGAATTTTTACAAACTGAATACTAACTTTATAATACATATTTTGCGATTGAACGGTCGAATAAGAAAACCGAAAAGAAAACCAGTGCAGTTCATTCTGGTCTCTTTTAAATTTATCATTCATATATAAAAAATAGTTCTATTAAGAGATAATATAAAAATAATAAATCGGGGTATTATACCAAACTTTCAAATTCTCAACGATACGCATGTATGTGTGAGTGTGTGCGTTTTATAACTTTTTAAAACAATAAGACTCTATATACTTAATGAGGCTTTTGAGATAGGGAGCATGTTATATCTTGGTGGATGGTAGGGCAGACGGATTTGCATTCCGTTCGATTTTATTAGAACAAGGCTTCCATTAGTGTTGTTGTATTCGTTTAATGAATAGACGTAGAAATAAAAAGATAGACTTTTGTGCGACTATTGCTGAAATTATAGAGGAGTTAAGGTATTATCTAGGCCAGTAATTCTCAACCTTTTTCTTGTTATGGAACACCATTAGCGATTTCAAAATTTGGCGGCATAAAAAGAAAAAGATAAGTCTTAAAATAATTTACTTATCACCTTAAACACACTGCGTAAAATAGTTAATGATTGTAAAATAATGTGTAAAAATAACAGCACGTTTATAAGGGATTAACTGCAAGTAAATAATAAAGATACTTTACATGCGAACTTTGAGATTAATTTTTTTTTTTTTTTTTTGATTATTAAATTTATATTTGGTCGTAAACATGACAATGCCACTCTTATGGCATCTTCTACATTTAATAATCTTTCTCTTTTTTAGTTTTAATGTTAGTTAATATTGGAATATCGATCATTGGAAAATAGGTCTGATGTTGATCCAAAAGGAGTTAATAGACTTTATTATATGTTTTAAAAATAAATCTCCATTTTTGGAAAGCAAAATGATACTTTATACCGTACAAAAACTACTATTGTCACAAACGTACATTAAAAATCATACCTGTTTGAATACATCAGCTGATATTTTACTTTTCCGTCTTTACAATACAAACATCTAAATAATTCGGTTGCAAAATAACTTTATGCCGCCATTTATTATGCTTGTTGGCGCCACAGAAGTGTTGACAACCCAGTTTTTTTTTAATTCATATTATTTAATAATATAAAAATTTTTATATATATTTAAAATTTGGCGGTACATTTTTAAAATTATGTAGCACACAAAAGTGCCGCGCACAGTGGTTGAGAATCACTGATCTAGGCTTTAACTCTTACCGCTGTTAAGCCCCTCTACACACTTGATAAGGTATTGAAAGAGATTTCTTTCAACAACTTTGCAAACAGCAAAATAATATTAATAAATAGAATTTGTACTAAAATTGAGTCGTTACCTCAACTAACTATAACGTAAGAGCAACGTATTATGATTGTATTCCCATAACACAAACAGGTAGTCAAATCGTATTATTGTTAACCATAATATTGCCCAACATAATTAAAATATTGTTAAATATTACCATATTTATGATTAAGATATAATCATATTATAATATAATATGACTATAAAATCAAAAAAATAATTATAAAAAATTAATACCGGAAAAAATTGGTTAAAAAAATTAATAAAATTTTAAATCAAGGAAATGTTTCATTTATAAAATGATTAAACACATGTCCAACTCAAATTAAAAACAAAACCTTATTATTATTAGTATCTACATATGTAAAACATAACATGCTTGATTAACAAACACTTATATAGTTGTCTGTGATACTACGAAGGCTCCACAAATTTTTATGTATTCAATACGTTTTATTAACCGACTTCAATAATAGATGGAGTTTATCAATTCGACTGAATATTGTATTTTTATTCTTGTGCACGCAGAACATAGTCATTTCAGAACCGATTTTTAAAATATTTCTTTATTTGAAAGGTGATGCTAACAGCTTGGTCCCGTTTTAAGAACCGTGCATAGTCTTAAAATTAAAAGTTGTTTCAATACAACACATATGTTTTTAATGTGTATTACGAACCGTGAAGGGCACCACGTCAAAAAGACTGCGTATCGTTACAGTTGCTGATCACAAAAAGTAATACGAAAATAATTCTAAAAATTAAAGTGTGACCCCATAGTTGACGTAAATTGGCTTATATGAGCTTATTTTTTTGCATGAACATTGGACCTAATGACGACTGCTATAACCGTTACAGAAACAAGATTTACTATTCAAAATTATAAATTAAAGGGTGCCCCAATAGTTCATTTAATTTAATGTATATGGCCATACTTTTAAACAGTTGTAGACAGCCGGTTGAATTGTACAAAGAACCTGTGTAGATAACTCCGCTCTAACAACAAGTATAAAATTTGGATTGAAAATTAAAGAGTGTACCAGTAGTTGATGTAATTTGATGTGTGTGGCCAAACTTGTGAACTGATATAGACAGACTTCTAAAACTGCATGATAAATCCTCTAAAATAACAAGTTTATAATATGAACTTAGAAATCAAAAGGTGCTCCCAAAATTAATGACCATTTATTTAATGATCATTAATTAGAAAACCTTTTATAGCGAATTAGGTATTGCTTAAAACAACTATAATTTGTTCACCGCAACCATATATTGTTACAATGCCTATAACATAGTTATTGTGAACATACTATGATCGTGTATACACAATGCTCCCATTTGTTTTGACTATTAAAAATTTTGATAATGATCGCATTTCTTATATCCTTTGAACCGTTATATAAAAACACTTGAAAATAAGACAGAATGTCAACTGCTTTGGTTGGTATAAGAAGAAGTGTAAATATTTTAAATTATTACATGAAGGGTGTTACATTAGTTGATGTAATTTGATGTATATGGTCAAACTGTTGAACCATTAAGTATAAAGTATGGTAATGGTATATAGGGGTTTCCGATAGTTTAGGTAATTTCTATTTTGAAGTCGGTTTTTTTGTAAGTATTATTTTAAATGTATGTTTGTATATTGTTAAATTACATATACATATAAATATTTCTGTTTTTATTTAACAACATAAATTTTATTTTTGCTTTCCTTTTTATTTATTTATATTTAATTATTTATTTTTTGCTTATAATTTTAAGTTAATTTTTTTCAAAAGATTAACAGCTTACAAACAAATTACAGACCTGTTTATCAACTTTTGTTGTAATAAGAATTTTTTTTAGAAATCTTTCAGTCCTGTCCATTTATTTAATGGTCAATTAATAGAAAATCTTTTTATAACGACTTTAGTATTGTTTAAAACAACTATAATTTGTTCACTGCAACCATATATTGTTACAATGCCTATATTATAGTTATTGTGATCATACTGTGATTGTATATACATGATGATACCATATAATTTGACTATTAAATATTTTGATAAAGTGATCATTAACTATTTATAATATCCAGCTCCAGGCAACGATTTTAATTCTGAACATTTACAAACGTTTATAAATACGTAACTTTATTACAGTCAAACATACTTTCGTTAAACTATTTTAGATATAACAATTCATCTATAAATCCAACATTTTTTAACAGTTAACCCACACTTTCCTTTTCTTCAAATTCCATTTAAATGTCCCCATAGGAAAAAATCCATTATTGTTCAATTATTAAACGTCAAATAATAACATTCATTCAATCATAAATTATTGATGCCTCAGAAAAAAAACCCACTTTGAAGACATACAAACATTAATATAAATGAATAAATAAATATGAGTGCATTTATCGCAACGAGAACATCTTAAATGCAAAAGATTGTTTTGCATAAAATTCCAATTAATTTTGAAAAATATATTTTTGCCCATATAACACAACAACTCATTATTGCAAATTCAAAAGCTACAATACAAACACATTTACATATTCCATTAATACATATGAATATGTTAACCACATTTGTTACATATTTGTTTGCATGAACTCGTTATGATTGCTGCTGCTATTGCTGTTATTGTCAATAATAACTTCCTTTACGAATTTCATATTAAAGATTTGTCGTTACACATAAAGATATATTGGTATTATTTATAACAGAATATACTTAGTTATACATACATACATACATTTGAGTGTATGTGTTTGCGTATTAATAAATCGTAAAATTCTTCAAATTACAATAAGAATTTGATTTGCATTTTTCTTGTTTATCAAATACAATTTGCCAATTTTGTCAAGAAATCCACACAAATTATAAACATACGTGCATTCAGTTTTATATATAAAAGGAAGCCTCTACAGCTTTTTGCATGAGCGTGTGTATAAAGAACTAGTGGTTGCAACAGTAACATTTTTTAATATTATCATCATCTGACAATTGCATAAATACGTTGATGTTGCACGAAGAAAAATATCGAAAAAAAAACGTATGCAATTCTTGCTACTGTTGTTACTCTTATTTTAAGATTTTTGTCTTAGAGATGAAATAAAGTATAATATTCGAATAGAAATATATTTGTTAAACAAAAATCGTTTTGAAATGTAATTTTTTACTGCCATCCCTAAATTAGCGCGTAAACCGTAAGATATCTGTCAATATTTCTCATGTGCATAAAAAATGTATGAAGCATCCCTAAACAGCACAGGGTCAATGCTTAGCAATTGCAAAATCCAAATTTGGCAGTGCGTTAGGAAGTGCAGTTGGCTGCTTGTTGGTTTGTTTTGTTTTAATGTTTAAAAAGTAATGACAATTTAGTCATTTTCAAGGCAATCTATAGGTTTTATTTCTTTTTTATTCTTATAGAGCGGGTTCTAAAAAATAAAAAGAGTTAACATTACTGTAAAAGACACAAAATTGATGCTCTTATTTAGGTATCTCATTGCAGCGTAAAAGCCTGACGTAAGAAGGCGTTTAGGCAGTTATTTTCAAACGGAAAATTTACAAAAAAAAATTTCAAATTCGCAGGAGTGATAGAAAAAATTCAAGCGATTTTCTTTCAAAGACAAATTTTTAGGCCAGAAAAACAATCTCATCCTATTAGGAAAATAAAATTAGTTTCAAATTATTAAATAAGAAAAAAAATATCGTGCTGTTTTTATCCTGATTAAATTATTAAATCACCGATATTGATTATTGAGGATGAAAGCAGCTATCGATAGCCATTATGCTACCGCTTACTTAGCTCTTCAGGAAAATTTTCACAAATATTTTAAATAAACTAAAGATTTTTAAATAAAATAGGAAAAGTAGACATAAGTGCATTTCTGGTTTGCTGCATCCACCAGCTTTTAATTTATATTGAAGCAGGAAATAAAAACTCAAGTGCATAATTTTTAACACCGTGAAATAACTCCCAAAAAAAAATGAAATAACTCCCAGCGCTAAAATGAAAAAGACCCAAAAACTTAATAAATTTGTATGGGATTTTTTTTATTTTTTGTTGGGAGTTATTTAATTTTTCTTGGGAGTTATTTCACGGTACCTTATTTTCCAAAGCGCTGGTGAAAAATAAACGATATTCTAATGTGCAGCTGTGTTAGTAGGTAAGGATACCTACTACTAGCAGAAGGAGAATACCGTGTACATCCATCGACACTTTTAAGAGAATTTTAATTAATACTTCTTTAATTCCGACCGCACTTACGACAAAACCTGCCGTCTAATTGACTTTATTTAATATCAGTGGCCTAAGTAATTTCATGCTTTTTTAAACCCCAACAAAAATTTATTTCGACGAAGAGCACCTTACCGAGTAAGAAGAATTTTGATCGACAAAACAAATAAGAAATAAGTAACAAATACAAAAAAATAAAGTAGAGTCCAGTGTAAAATATTCCTGAGAGTTTATTTAAACTGAAACGGCAGATTTTTTAGCCGATCATGGCTACGGAATACAAAAAATATGGAAAACTTCACAATTTTACTTCATTTGTAAGAAGTTATTTTGTTTACAGCTCACACTTTTAAATAACACCGAGACTCCCTTTAAAAACCAAGCACGCACCTTTAGAGAAGAAAACTTTGCAATATAATAGAGGAAATAGAGGAAATGGTTTTACAGAAAGGCAGAAATTGTTGATATTCTATATAAGATGGCTTAAGCTTTTTAACAATAAAGCGTAAGCTTCGGGGAATATTGCAACGACGGATTCTGATAGGTGTTTTTGACATTGCAGGCCACTAGATATAAAAGCACGAAGTAAGTTTACTCTGCTAGGTAAGATTTTTCATATATGTGAGTTCAACCACAGATATATTTGGCTATGTCGAATCTTATATACCCTTCACCTTATATGTAAATCTAGTTCAGTGAAGTAACTCCAATCAAAAAACCAAATAAATATTGCTTTGACAGAGAATAAAAAATTAAAAAAAAAATTGGTACTTTATATATATAAATATGACATCGGCTCTTAATTTCTTAAAGATGTCTTCAAAACCTTTAAATTGTACCCATATTGAGTTTTTTAAAAAATATGAAAATTTCAGAGCCCCGTAACTCGGCAAATATGAGCAAGCGCCAATTTTTTCACTTGATATTTTCTTCTTATTTTTTAATTCTCTTTGGCCCCATGTATTTATTTTTTTTTTTTGATTGGAGTTATTTTATTGTTCCAAATGACATGCAAAAATTAGAAGTAGGCGTGGTGTTTTGCCTGCTGCCTCAATGGACATAGACCAACCATGCTGACTTCATCGATTGTAGTAATAATTTTTTTTGACAGACAGATGGATATCGCTCAATCGACTTCGATTTCAATAAGAAGTCAGAATATATATACATTATGGGGTTGGAAATGGATATTGTGGAAATTACACACGGAATGACAACATTAGATATACCCTTTTTCCACTTTTTATGGTAAAGGGTAAACAAAATGTATGTGATTATTAATATAAAGAAAAATTAAAAAAGCTTCGGGTTGTGTGTGTGCAGTTTTTTTACGAAATAAATAGTGATTAATTGCGAGTTAACTCCCGTACTCTTATATATCAAATAAATAAATTGCCTAAAGTAGACGGATGCCCAGAATGCTGATGACGGTTGTAGTCATCAAAAAATGCTTTATTATATTCGGCTAGTGCCTAATTTTTAAGAAAAGTTTTCTGTTTAAAAAATTTAAGAATTGGAATTTATCTGTACTTAAGCCGAATTAAAATTTTACATTTTTCATAAGCCAGACGAAGAAGGTTTTTTATATAATAGAGTAAAGTGTTATTTCACTTCCTCATACAAATAAAAATCTAAGATATCCCAGCAAAAAATTTTTGAAAATGTAATCGAGTGTGGAATTAAGCATTTTTGGCAGAAGTACTTCCCAACTAGATTGCCAACTTAATAATTTTAACAAGGCATCAGACTTTTATAATCAATTACTGAGAATCGATTACATCAATTATTGTAGGAAATAATGAGTACCATTAGTACGGTAGTCTCTTTTAACTTAAAGAATTAGTTCCATTACTACTTTCTTTTTTGGAAACTAATGTAATGTGTTTTGTAAGCGAGTAACAAAATATGGCAATCACAAAAGTAAGTCATTATATGGGAAGTAATTTTTAAGGTAATGTCTGATTTTTTGCTGCGATATTATAAATCTATTTGAAAGTTTGTTGTTTTGTTTGTGCGTGCGTCAATCACGGCTGAACGACAGAATCGATTTTAACGAGATTTGACGGGTATCTATTTGTTCTCGGGTAAAATAGAGTACTTATATTTCGAAAAAGGAGACCAGGGGGGAGAAAAAGGGGAAGCGGGAATTTTTATTCGTCTGAATCAATTTTGACAAAGTCTCGGCTAATCGATTTTAATGAAATTCGAATTATAGACAGGTCTTTATCTATATCTGTGTCCAGAGCTAGGATCTAGGTAAGAGACAAATGGGAAAAAAGGGCATTAACGTCTGTACCGATTACCGATAAAATTATAAACATAGTTAGGTTTTTCTTAAACCTTATGTTTATTTTGAGAACAAGGCATTAAGAGGGGGGAGTGAAGGAAAGGACAAACGCGCAGTTTTATGAAAATTAACCGATGTTAATAAAATCAGATCCTAAAATTAATTGAAATATAGATATTTCCTGATCTAAATGATCCAAGCCTATTTGATGGATTTCTCACTTGTTCAGGGTAGATCGGGGTAGTACCTAGAAAGGCCTTAAAATCAGACCCAGGCAGCGACGGGTACAATAACCTAGTTAATAAATAAATAAAATTTTAACACAAACTATACCCAGCTGACACAAAGCAATTATTCAAATAATTATCAATCATGAAATAAATTCTGCCTCATAAATTTTTATGGCTTTAGAATATAGTTTTCATTTCAAAAATACTGTTCTGCAAATTGATTTATTAATTAAAAATATTCGATTATTTTACACTGTTGCCCGTTAAAAAAACTCTGTTTCAAAACAGTACTTTGTTTGTGTCACTATTAAGAAATAAAAAAAGAAGGTTTGATTAAACAAATGCATGCATTAGTTCATCCATAAACACAAACATACACACACACACACAAAAGCAACTAACCAAATGTATTTTAAGGCTACAATAAGGTAGTAGTTGTTGTTGTTGTATTATTTGGCAGCACTGTTGCACGCAGAAGCACGTAAATGTGCATGTAATTAAAAATGGAATTTTAATCGTTACTTTAACTAAGCATACGTTACAACAACAATAATAACTACAAGGATGCATACTTTCAAATAAAATAAGCTAAAGAGAAAATCAGTTAACACACACACACACACACACACACATATGTATGTAAAGACGTTGTACTAAAATAAAAAATATTCAAATACGCAAAACAGTTGAAAGATGTTTTTTTCCAAAATAAAGAAGAAGAAGAAGTAGAAAGAAAAAAAAACACGCGCCAATATGCAATTCATTAACGATTTCACCAAATGCAATGGCATAAACCGCCTAGCACACGCCTTTCTTTTAGGCTCTCTAACAAACAATTTTAAGCACTTTTTTATTTTTTGCTTAACTCCTGTTTTACCTTGTAACGAAGAATGAGTATAGTTTTTGTTGTAGCTTATGATAATGTGAACGCTGCATTTGCTCATGACAATGCCATTAGTTGTTTGCCACATATTTTTGTTGGTTTTGTTATTATTATTGGTGGTGTTGGCTGTGTTGTTGTTGAGTGCTAAGACTAGCATCTATTTAGTCTGTGTGTCAGTCTGTTTTCTTTGCTTTATTTTAATTTTTATTTCTTTTACTTAAACTGTTTGCATGTGCATGTGCATGTGTGTATGTTAGTGTTGTGTGCTTATAAAAATGAATTGCAAATTACGTGTTTTTAAATTGAAGTTTTACGATTTGAGATACTTTTCAAGATGTTGTGCTGTTTTTCTTACAAGCTTTTAATGTGGAGCATTCTCGGTTAAAATAGCTAAACAAAATGTAATAAAAGTGTGTCGTTTTGTATTATTATAGACAATTTTTGTAAAGAAGGTTTCCCTATTGACGCTAGTATAAACAAGGAGTAACATAATTGTTTATTCTCTGCTCATTTGCGAGTTCAATTTTATTAATCGGAAATTGTAAAGAAATAAATGTGCCATTTCTGCAATAATAGACTTATAAATATAGATTCCAAACTTTAAAATGTTCTACTTAACGCAAAGAAAATTATGGTTGTAGCAGTGCAACAGTCACCATAATATGTTATTTGTAACAATATATGACAAATTTTTAATAAATTACGATTGTTTTTAACTATTTGTTTTAGGGTAAACAAAGATTAATATTCACAACAAAGTTCAAAAATAACGTGGCTGACGTTTGATAGCTATTAAAATAGCTACCACAATAAAACTGAACTGAGCAGTTGTTACCACTAATGTGGGTGGTACACAGTGCATCTAGCGGTTATTTTTTCTTCTATTAGTTACGGTGTTAAAATTAGAAATGCTTTTTTGTCTATTTTCTTAACAATTCTCTATATTAATTGCCCTCAAGGCTTTTAAGTAAAATGTTTATGAAGCAGTTTATAGTGGTGTATGGCCAAATGGTGGTGTTTTGTATTAAACAATGCGAAACCCTCTAAAAGTGGTGTAGTCTTTAAGCTGCCTTCGAAATGTATTATTTTACTGACAGCCGCTTCATTCTGTTTTTAAATTTCTCACAAGAAATTGAACACCATAACCATTTTCTGCTTGCAAACTAGCATGGAGATCGCTCTCAATAAATGAACATAAGCCACAGGCAACCAATAATTTATTCCTGAAAATATTACTGAGTCAGTTAAATTTGATACGAAAATATATTAAAAATACTTAGTCAATAATGGTTAAAGGTTTTATTTTATAAATCATCAGATAAAGAGCTTAGATATGTTTTCAAAAAGTATCCAGGATATGAAATGAAAACTTTAATGCAATATATGACAAAAAGGAAATGCAGCGGTCCAGAAAATGCTGCATTTATCAGTAACTTGTGAGCACATTCTGCTAGCGTCTAATTTTTCTTGTTTTCTTTGGAAAACGCCCGCATACATTTGTAATTAATTTTTCTTTCTAAAAATGTTTAGAAAATTAATTAAAAAGAACCAAAAAGCCGAAAATAAAGTAAAGTTTCATTAATTTATAAAATCGATGGTTCGAATCCTGGTCAGGGCAAAATTAAAAATTAAAAAATGGTTTTATTGTTTTTCAAAGTATTCTCCAGCATGATTTATACACTTTTGCATGCGCTCAAACCAGTTGTCGAAGCACTTTTTCCACTCCGCTTGAGACACCTCTAAAACATGGTTTTTGAACACTTCAACAGCTTCTTCTGGCGACGAAAATCGTTGACCACGCATTTTTTTCTTGATGTGCGGAAACAAGAAGAAGTCATTAGGTGCCAAGTCAGGGCGGTACGGCAGATGACCCATTATTTCGACGTTTTGGCCGGTCAAAAACGCTCTGGTTTGAGCCGATGTGTGAGAGCTCGCATTGTCATGGTGAACAATGATTCGTCTTCTCTTGTTGGTTTTTCGAATTTCTCCGATGACTTCAGGCAAACAAATTCTAGTGTACCACTCAGAAGTGACCGTCCTACGTTGCTCAAGCGGAACAGTCGCCACATGACCAGTTTTGCCGAAGAAACAGGCGACCATTTGCTTCGAAGTGCTTCTTCCACGAACAACTTTCGTTAGATTTTGCTCGTCTTTAAAGACCCACACGGTTGATTGTTGTTTTGTTTCGGGCTCATACGCATAGATCCATGATTCGTCACCTGTGACGATCTTATAAACGTCTTTTGAAGCACCGCAATCGTATTTTTGCAACATTTCTTTGCACCAATCGACACGAGCCTTTTTTTGAGCGACTTTCAAATTGTGCGGGATCCAACGAGAACAAACCTTTTTTACGGCCAGGTGTTCATGCAGTATCGAATATATGATGGTGGAAGAAATGTCCAAAGATGTCTCTGTCTCTCGGTATGTCGCATGTCGATCTTGCATTATGAGTTCACGCACGGCATCAATGTTCTCTGGCACAACAGTCGTTTTTGGACGACCTTCACGGAATTCGTCTTTGAGCGAGCTTCTGCCACGATTAAATTCATTATACCAATTTTTCACAGTGCTATAGGATGGTGCTTCACCGCCATACAAAGATTTAAGTTCATCAATGCACTCTTGTCGTGATAATCCACGTCGAAAGTTGTGAAAAATGATGGCACGAAAATGTTCACGAGTTAATTCCATTTCTTAATGGTCGTAATTCAAAACGTTTTGAGTACGATTATGCTTAAAAATGACAAACTTTCCAATGGTAATGTCAGATTGCACTTGGCAGCACTCAGTGTTGCCAGGCCAGAAATATATATAGCAGCCCTCGTAAAAAATAATATACAATATATGAAAACAAATAAAAAAGGAAGCAAAACATTTTAAAAATAGTTTAGATATTTGTAGGTATACGTATGTATGTAAGCACATAAAAATTACTTTTTTGTTTTAAGCACAATTGTGAAACAATTTACATTTTTTTATTTAAATAATTCCTTTTTTTGCAGATTAATTTTTTCAATAACGTTAGTGACAAATCAATAATAAATTAAACAATGAATAACTAAGTCTTTTATATAATGAAATATTTACACTTACGAGACTATATTATAATTCAATTCCATAACATGACATTTTCAACAATATTATGATGTTTTAATTTACCCATTTAATATTTATATTTTAACATAATTATTTTTAGATTTTACCATGTTATTGTACGATATTATTGCAAGACCAATATTATTATTGTTAAGTGGAACAATACTATGATTTGTTTACAACCATAGTATAAAACACTAATATGTTGCTCTTAGATTATGGTTACCTCAACCATGTTTTTCTTTGCGTGTACAGGCTTGTTTCTGTATGGCTATGTATTATCGTTCTTATCTTACAAGAAGTTGTCTCCTAAAATAATAATTATGCTCTTCCTAATATATGCAGTATATATACTTATATATAAATGAACAAATTTATATATATTCTATTATACAAAAGGCAGCACGATTGCAATTGTCTAAACTCACATTTTAAACACTTAGTATTTTTAAATATTTATGAAAGCCCTTAGGATACCGTCCCACACCAAAGAGATTTCTTTTAAATATTCGTACTTTGGTCTTAATTGTATTTTGAGTTTATTAAGGTATTAGTCTTCGACTATTTAATAGGACGTAATAAAATTGAAAGACAATGATTAAAATTAAAATACACTGAAAACAAACAAACAGGCTTAAATAAATTTTTTTAACTTTTATTCCAAATTATCTTTTGAAAGTGTTTATTGATTTGTTTCTCAAATATAATTTTTTTTTTTTTTGGTAATTATTAAGTCCTTAATTTTTTAACATAAATTTTTCACGGTGCATATAGATATTTCTCCTCTCACAATTGCTATGATGCTAATGTCCTTGTATTAAATTTCTGACAACATACATACAATCATATAAAAGTATAGAAAAGAGTTTCAAAGATGTTGCATATTGATAATTATAACATTTTTTAAGTGTTTTATTTTTGTTTTTCTTTTAATATCAGTTATCAGCGAAACCATTAAATGATTTTTTTTTTATAAAGTTCTATGGAAATTGTGGTTCATTGTATTGACAAATGAATATTTAAACAACACATTAAAAGAAATATTCACAAAAAAAAACTAAAAAAACACAGATGCTTTAACACTGGTAAGACAATGTAAATGAGATTAGGAACGAAATAAGGAACAGAGTTTTATTTAGTTTTAACTGTCTTGCGAAACTAGATTTTTTTTAATATTTTTTTTTTTAATTTTAATTTTATTTAATTTAATTTGAATCAATTCATCTGTATTGTTTGTATGCTTATCACTGAAACTGAAAACTGAATTATCGTCTCATTGTGCCAGATTAAATCAACATCCCAATTTTGAAAATGTTTCAGTAATAAAAATAAAAAACAATTGTAAAAACGACGTTATATTTTCGAGATGTTACAAATTGTTAATACACCAATAGCACATAGAATTAATTTTAAGGCAGACACAGATAATGTAGCTCAGATTTATAGACATTTAGTAAATAAGGAATAAAAATTATTTTTTTGTTTTTTTAAATATGTTAGTTTGAAAAATTTTTTAATATGAAAATTTATTATTCGGAATCTTTTAAAATTTAATTTACTTTATTCGTGCTTGATTCCTTGAAATATAAATATTTCATGATATTCTCATGAAATATTTATTATTTTAAACTAAACTAAAAAATGAAATGTATTACTGCGGGGAAAACAAATCCATATGGCCATTTCACTACTGCTTAAATAGCTCACCAGTGGATTTTATTCAAATTTTGTATAGAAAACTAGAAAATCTTATGTCAAAAGCCAAATTGATTAAATGAGAACTCCATTGAATCAATAAGACAAAAGACAATAAAAACTCAAAAATGTTTTATACAAAAAACACAGCAAACATTCAGTAACTATTTTTAATTTTTCTTTCATTTTTCTACATAAGGAACCCCATTGGAATGTTTGCTGTGTTTTTTGTATTAAACATTTTTGAGTTTTTATTGTCCTTATTTCTCATGAAATATTTATATTTCCAGGAATCAAGCACGAATAAAGTAAATTAAATGAAAAATTTTTTATTACATTTTGTTGTTGTTTTTTGTAATTAAATAAATATTTGTTTTCCTGATGATGCTACACAATGGAGTAGCGAAATATCGAAAATATATATAAAAAATTAAAAAGACCTATTGCTTAAAAATTAAATATAATATAATTAATTAAACAGGTCAAATAAAAAACTATATTAATGTTCTTTATTAAATTTATCTCACTGCTCGCGTTTTGTTTTCATGTTGCTTATTTTTGAAGCTGTAAGTATGTCACTTCTGAATTTGGCTATTTATTCATTTAAGTTCGCTTATTTCTATCACCTTTGATTTTGTGTACTTTGGTATTGCATTTTCTAATTTCATCTTCCTTTCTTAGTGTGGTGTTTTTTAAGCTTTTTTATGTATTACAGTGGTTCGTTTTTTAAAGCTTATGTGCATTTTGCGTTTTTATTTAAGTTTTGTGACTTGTTTCGTTTTTCTGTACGTACGGCTATAAAAAAATCCATATATCTTCTATACATATAAGAAAACAGTAACAGGGTCATATCTGTACATGAAATAATTTTTGAAAATTTTTTGGTTGGTGTAGATAGTAATCGATAGAAAATACAAAACACCTACTTTTAAAATTTTTGTCCGTCTGTCTATCTGTGTTCGCATCACGTAAAAACTACTGGATGGAGAAAAATTTTGTGAGGTCGTTCCTTAGAACCTTAGTTCCAGTATAATTTTTTATTTGTAATAATAGGTCATTTCGTACACAAAATAGAGATATAATTGTGAAAGGACCCAATTTTGCGGAAATAATGGCATCAAAACAGTTGTTAGCACTTTTTATTTTTGTAGATGGAAAATTTTTAACACTGTCAACAGAGCTCTGAAACAAATAGTTTTATTCAAATTTAAAAAAAAAAAATTAAAGATGATATGCAGAAGTGGCCACTGCTAGTATAACATAAAACAAATGAAAATTGCTTAAATTGAAACAGGATGGTTCTCCAGCTTCCTTAATTCACTAAAACCATATCTTAAGAACCGGTTTTATTGCAAACATCAGTTATACGCAATTTCAAATAATTTAGAGTCTGGATGTTTTACAAATTTCTATGATTCATCATCTGGCATTAAACTTGGTTTTGTTTTCTTAATTCTTTCCATAATAAATTTCAAACTCCTTTTAATTATATGCGAATTTAATTTGTACGTAACGAACATTGCTTGATTTATGACTAATTCAACTAAACTGGTCTACTAACAGCAAGAAAATGAGGAATAACAAAATCAAAAACACACACACACTAACAACTGGGCAGTCTAGAAAATCAAATTCTTACGGCGGCATTATTTTCAAGTTTGCATATATTGTGCATGCAATGGATACTCAGAGCCAGGCACACAGTCAAACTTACATACATTCATACATGTGTCCAACTAAAATGTTACCTAATTATGGCTGATTTTTTTTTTCTTTCTAAATATCTCAGTGAAGACAAAAATTAAACCAAAAAAAAATAAAAATAAATTTCAGACTCATTCATTGAAATTATGGTAGTTTTTCGTAGTTTCTTAGTTAAATTCGTATTCTCATCATTCTGTTTGTATCTACATAAAGTCTAAACCAATTAAAATTTGCAAATGCTGGCGTGCATTCATAAATCAATTATTGATTTATGAGATTTTTCTGCTGTTTTTGTATTTCGTAGGTTTTATTTTACTGTGGCACACAAAGCGTTCGTTTCTTAAAAAGAAAATAAAGACAAAAGTATAGTGAAATGAAATGAAATAAATAAAATGAATATATAGTTCCAGGTTTTATTTTAAGTTTAAATGCTCGATTAAAAGTAAGCGTAGTGGGGTTGTGGTTCTGTTTTTAATCCTTAGAATAAGAAAAAGGAGAGCAAGAGGTAGGCACACTGATATTTAAGCGATTAACCTGTTTATTTATTTGGAATTGTAACAGACAGCCCTGGTTAATTGAAAAATAATTTACACACAAAGATTTTATTTAAAAATATTAATAAAAAATAATAAAATAAAATAAATTGTAGTGAGTTAAAAAAAAAAGATTTTGCAACAAAATATTAATCCTAATTCGGCATAAGGTCACATATATTTAAATTTTTTTATTTATTAAGAAATAATAAAATTTTATGTTACATTTTTGACTAAGCCGGAGCTTAGCAGAAAAATAAAATAATTTTGCTTCATATATCTTTTTTAAATTGACAAAAAATTGTATATACTTTTATTTTTAATAAATTAAGAACTATTATTTTCGATTTATTTATTTTATTTAATTTATTAAAAGTAAATTAATTTACAAATTATTAATGATATGAGGAACCGGCCATCTTCCTTGAATTTAAATTATTATTTATTATTATTTTGTTGAATACTAATAATTTCAAAAATAAAAAAATATATTACAGATAAATTCCTGTATAACACAGAAACCAATTTAAACAATATGCATATATATTTTAAAGATTTAATATAATTAAAAACAAAATTTAAATAAAAAAAAAATTTCCAAGTCAATAAGAAATAGAAAAACTTTTTTCTCTAAAAAATTAACTCTCTTCTCAGTTAAAAGCTCTTACCACTGAAATTAATTTTGTTATGAATTTTATTTCCAAAAATATTTCCTATAAAAGTGAAACCAATGTTAACAAAATAAATATTTTTTTAAATTTAAGACACGGGAATATTATTATATATATTATTTTACTTAAAAAAAAATTGAAGAGCTAAGTAAGCGGTAGCGAAATGGCCATAGAGACATGTTTTGACTCTCTGTAATCAATATCGGTGAAAAATTTAATCGGGATATTTAAAAAAAAAAAAATTAGCACAAAATTTTTTTTTTTGAAAATTATATATTTTTTAATTCAATTAAAGTTAATTCAAAAAAATTACAGATTAGCCTTCACAGGGTGTTCGGGCCAAATTTGACCCATTTTAGAAGAAAATTTTATTTATTTTTTCTGTAAGTAGGGAATAGATATTTTATGAATTTTATTTACTTTTAAATGTTAATAACTATTTTTGGTTTTTATAAGAAAATATTGTCCCCAAAAAAATTTATGCAGTTTTTCAAAAGAAATGACAAATGTGTTTTTCACGAAAACTAAAAGTAAATATATCTGTCTCCTTTCTTCTCTCTATTCTTGCTGAACATTACTGGTATGAAAAAAGGGTCCCCATGTAAAAAGCAAAGCTTATTTTCTTATGCACACTTGTTTTCAGTCATATAATAAACACGGAACTAATCAAACGTATTAACGTTATAAAGTATGGAGTCTGTATTTTTGATCAGAAAATGAATGCTAGTGAAATAGATAATATGCTAAATGCACTATCGGACGAAGAGGAGATTTGTTCAGAATATGAAGATAACTTAGAATGCGCGGAGACAACTGAGAGTTTTAGTGGACATGAAATTGATGTAGCAACAACTGCAGCAATGACAACAAAAGTTGGTGGAATAAGATATTTCAGACAACCTCTTACAAATATTCAAGGATGATTCCGGGGCGAGAATATTATTAGCATGACACCAGGCCTCAGCCGCTACTCTTGTTCGAGAATCACAAAGGAAGAAATTTCTAGTTTTCAATTGTTTTTTCCGCCACATGTAATGAACATTATTTTGAAATATACCAATAATGAAGGTAAACACCGAAATGTTCGCCTTTATAGGTAAACTTTTGTTAGGTGGAGTGTAAAGATCAAATATTGAAAGTATGGAAAGTTTATGGGACTCTGAGAAAGGAAGACCGATTTGTAACAGTAGATGAGCAATTAGTCGCATTCAGAGGAAGGTGTCCATTCCGGCAGTATATACCGTCAAAACCAGATAAGTATGGTATTAGATTTTAGGTACTCTGCGATTCGAGAACCAGTTGTGTGTAAAATATACAACCGTATACAGGCAAACAATATGTAAAAACAAAACCGAATTGACACCATAGCTTTTGTCAAATAAAGGAAGACCGGTATTTTCATCATTTTTTTGCTTCACCAAGGACACTACTCCCGTTTCATATATTCCAAAGAAAAATAAGTTTGTGAATCTTTTTAGCACTTTGCATCATAGTCCAGAAATAGGCAATCATGAGGACAAAAACCGCAAATGATACTAGACTGTAATATATATAAAGGAGGAGTTGATACTCTGGATAAAGTTGTTTCATGTTACACTTGCAAAAGGAAAACCAATAGATGGCCTCAAGTTGTATTTTGCAACACTTTAGATATATCAGCTTATAATGCTGTTATATTATTTACATCGGCTAACAATGGTTGAAAACAAAATTGTTTGGCCAAACGTTGTCAATTTTTGGAATATATTTAAACAAAACAAGTCTGTTAATATCGAATTTTCTAACTGGGTCAAATTTGACCCAAATAACGTTAACGTAAGTAAAATTTGAGAACCCTACGAAGGTTAGAAAAAAAATTATTTTTAATAAAAAAAATATTAAAAAAAAAACTTTTTAATAAAAAAAATTTTTTTCTCTAATTGTCAAACAAAAGCTGTTAGCACTACGTTTCGTTTTCAATTAGGAAGCTTTTATAATGCAAAGCTTTTTTAAGTGAAAAAAGAAATAATTTTCCAATAACTTTCCAATAATTAATCTTTTCCACTAAAAATATATTTTTTTGTCTTATTATTTCTACAACAAAGAGTTCTTCCAGAAAGTGAGCTTCTCTATACATAAGTCATATAATTCATGTATATTCATTTAAGCTGCTTTGTCGTTGTTTACTTCACTTGCAAAGAGCTTTTTAAGCATTATGTTTAATCTTTTGTTTTATTTTAAAGCTTTAAGCTGCTTAAAAAACTTTTGTTAACAATGAAAATTTTATTGCTAAACGAACATCAATAAAAACCTTTCTAGTTTAAAAGCTTTTTTTTAATAAAATTTTCTTATACTTAATTTTGATCCATGCTTTCTTTAGCTTAAAATGTCGGTAGAATGTCCATTGGATTCTCGCATGAAAGTAATGTTTTCCTTCATATTTGTTACAAATTTTAAGAGTCAAAAGATAAGACAATATACGTCAATATTAGATCTTCCATAGGAATACGCTTTAACAATAATAACACCCCAACTTTCCATCGTAGTTTTTTATATGATTCGCATAAAAATGCAAATTTAAAGTCACATTTACTACTTCGATTTTATTTAATTTTTTAAATTTGTAATATTTATGTTTTCTACCACGATTTGGAAGTGCTGTCTGTTAACAAAGTTGTTAAGAACTTATCATACGACTTTAAAATTAAAATTATGTCTGTTTCCTTTTTTCCTCCTTCAAAATACTAGTGGTAAGAAGGGAATATCGGTTGTGTTTTATAAATGATCATAATGATGATGATAAGACCGTATTATAAAGGCTTTTGAATATTAAGCTTTTTGTTTTTATGCTACTTTTTGGTTTTCCGTTTTATAATTAGGCTTCCTTCAATGCCCTTAATGCAATAATAATCATTTTTATTTTTGTTTGAACACATTCGAACACACACATGCATGCGTGAATGCATACATATTGTTTTACTAACACTTCAACAATTTTTAATGTTAATGCTAAAAACTTATTTATTTTAACAAAATTCATTTAATGTATTTTATATCATGACAACAGCGACAGCAGTTTTATGTATAAACGTCTTTAATTCTTTTTGCCTGGAAAAGTTGGCAAAGATTGTTGTTTGGTTTGTTGCAGTGTCAGCCAGTGTCTGGGAATACAAATCTGTGTTGTGTTGTGAATGCATTTATTAAACATAATTGCATGTGGGCGTGGTTGGTTGAAATTTCTTTGATTAAACTCGATTAAAATCGCAACTTATTTAAAGGAAGTTTAAGTTTCTTTTTAATTTCTGTTGTATCATTATTTTATGCATCCATATGCTTTGTGTTCAATTTAATTTGCTTTTTAATGTATTTAATTTGTTTTGTACGCTACGATCGTTTATAGAGAGCTTATGGCTTTTGTTATTATTATGTAGAATTACAAACAAATCAAAATAAGTAAGTTAAAATTTAGAATTGTTATGTTAACTGGAGATTTTTCGAAAAGTTAGGCAGTCCTTATTTAAAAAACAAACGGTGAAGAATTTATTTGTCGATTAGTGACTCTAAAAATTGGTTGCACCACACTCATTGCTACTATACTGCCATACATAGCGCAAGTGCGATTTTTATTTTTAGGCGAGTTTAAACGCTTAGATTTTTGTAACCTGAAAAGATCTGGCAACATTTTTTTATTTGTTTCCTTAATACTTTTATTTATGTTCCT
Organism: Gymnosoma rotundatum; assembly: GCA_916610165.2. NCBI lineage: Eukaryota > Metazoa > Arthropoda > Insecta > Diptera > Tachinidae > Gymnosoma > Gymnosoma rotundatum. The sequence continues at coordinate 10,699,724 of OU744339.1, forward strand.
TAAGCTACTATTAGCCAAGTAAAATAATTAAAAAAAAATTGTTAATTGCCTTGTTATTTTAACGTTTTAATGTCTGCGGATGGCATAGAAACTTTAAACAGATTTTTTTTTAATTTTAGTAAAACTTCTTTATTTAAGTTTTGATTCTGTTTTGTTACGCAAAAGGTAGGTGTACATGGTTCAGGCAAATAGAGTACCAAAAAAAAATATATTGAAGATGTGACAATATTTGATTTTTAGCGTGACATTGCAACCTGCTTAAAAGTTTGATAATTACCTTACTGTTTATTTGATGTAGAGCTCTTAGTCGTGTTCGAAATATTCCCTGACTTGAGCCTAAATTTGAGTGGTTACTACTCAAGGTTACCAGGTCCAAAATCATCTTTCTAAGATTATCAAGCATGAGGCCAGAAATATCAATAAAATATTTAAAATAGCAAAAATCCAATTCTAGTTTTGTGTAATAGCATTTTTAAAGTCGACTTCTGGCGAAAGCCTCTTCTAAAACCGCATTTGGTTGATAAATTAAAAAAAAAGGATTATAACCTGCTTTAAGGAATTTTTAATCTTCATTTTAAGTAGTTTTTTGTAGCCCTTGTTTTGCTTTACGAGTATTTTCATTATGAAATATTTTTTTTCATCATTTTGTGGTAGATGAATACGGTGGATATTTTCATCTCATATTCTGCTGGTTTATTCATTGTATTGTAATTATACTTCATAAATCAGTTGACTTTGGGACGCTTTGATTTTAAGTTGTAGAGTTGTTTTTGTTCTTAAATCTTTTCTTTTATTTAATGGTGTTGGTGTTGTGTGGTTTAATATTATTTATTCTCTGTTTTTCTGGCATTTGCTGTTGTTATTGTATTGGCTATTTAACGAAATCAAAATGTAAAAAGAAACTAAATTAAACACAAACTAATTCTTGTTAAACGTTGGCCAACTATCCAGGATGGGCTTTATTGCGTTTCTCAAGTAGAGTGCAGACTTGTGAATGTTTTTTTTTTTAAGTTGTTTATAGGATTTTATTCTGTTTTCCTTTTTTTTTGCAAAATTCTTTTTCTCTTTTTTATTATTTTCATAAGACTTATAATTAAATAAATTATTGTGCTTGTATGCAGATGTATATGTTTGTGTTTACTTGTGATATTAAGTGTTTGATTAATGAAAATCTCAATAAATTATAAGAGGAAGACAAAAAAAAAACAAAATTAATATTAATAACAAAAAAAAAAAAAAAACGAACAGAAATGTGGCAAGATGTTGTGTTCTGTTATAAGTAATTTATATTTTTTTATGTTTAAAATAATAAATGAGATAAAATTGAAATGATTATAACTTTGTTGCAAAGCATAACATTATTTTGGAATCCTGGGGATTTGTTTTATATCTGGCAATTATAGTAGAATTAGCAATGTTGCTCAACATGTTATTTCAAATGTGTTAAGATTTTTTTTTAAGTTTTAGAGGAAATTTATATGATTTTATGTTTGTTTTAGAAAACATAAAATCTTCAAGCCTTTAGCGTAATTGACTTTTAATAAAGACTAACAAACTTGTTTTTTTAAACTTATTATTTTTTTAATAACAAAGCTTAGAGAAAAATTATACAATTATTTTTAATTTATACTGACAATATATAAAAAATAATTTTTTTTTCAGAAAAAAGATTATTTCTTTTCAGATTGTAATTTTATTAAATTTTTAATTGATTCAATTATTTATTTAATAAGAATATTGTTTTATATTTTTATTTAAAAATATAAATAATTTAATATATAATTATTGCAATTAAATTATTAATTAGATAAATCTGTATTAAGTTTTTCAATTAATTATATAACTGAGTCAATTAAAATATTAATTATATGAATATATTAAAAAAATTTTGTTTTTAGAAATTTGAGATTTATGTGTTATTTGACAAAAAAAAAAAAAAAAATTGAGGATATATTTCATGCTGGTACAAAACATATCTCTTGCGTTTTTCAAAAACTTACATTAAATTCCATTTAAGACAAACTTTATTATTCTTCAAATTTAAAGCAAATTAACATGCTTTTTTCACATTGAAATGCAATTTTTATTTGTATTTTTATTTTTTATATCGGGTGAGTTCTTAAGCCCGACAGAACTTTAAATTAAAAAAAATAACATAAAAATTAAATTGCAATAAAGATTTTTTTTATACGAAAGATCAGAACATGACATTAATATTTGAAAATGATTTTGGGCATATGGCCACCGCTGCTGCTTATGACGAAGCGTGTTCTGGACGTCCAATTTGTGCCACTTTTTCCAGCACTGCTGGCCGTATGTCACGAAAAACACGAACAATGATGGCCTCCAAAGCGTTGATTGCTGCTACTTTATCAGCATAAGCCAATTATTTCCACAGAAAATAATGGAGAGATGTCAAATCGCATCGTCTAGGGGGCCAATTTTCAGGTTTATTTCTGGAAATTACCTTATCGCCAATTTTTTATTTCAATAACTCAATAATTGCGGTCGCCATATGGCACGTAGCGCCATTTTGTTGAAACCAAATTTCATCCGGATTAATGTCATCCATATTTTCAAACAAAAAATCATTAATCATGGTGCGGTAACGGTCTCCATTGACCATTGAGATCCGGCCTCATTGTTAAAGAAATCTGGTCTGATGATGTCTCACTCCATATGTATCAATTTTGCTTAAGCCAAAATAAGCACCATTGCTCATCACAATTTGGTGATTTAACAACGTCTGTAAATTGCTCGAATTGATGACTAATTTTTAAAGTAAACTTGGATGACTTTATAGCGTTTTTCAAGCGTCAGTCTTTTCATAATGATTTGCCAGAATTTTTAATGGTTTTTGCTTTATTGATTCAATGGATTTCTCATATAATCAAGTTGGCTTTGATTATATGATTATCTGAGATTTTTCTTACAAAATTTGGGTAGAATCCACTGATGAGCTATATTTGAGCAATAGCGAAATGGCCATATGGATATGCTTTCCCCGCAGTAATACATTTCATTTTTTATTTTAGTTAAAAAAAAATAAATATTTACACTATGTAATTTTTTGTGAAATTTTTTTTCAATTTTCTATTTTAGTTACAGCGTTATGCTGTAACAATAGCAACATCCCCAACGCAAGCAATACCATGTTGTTTACTCCGTCTGCTTAACAAACAAACAAAAATTTCATGCTAATTTTATGAAAAATTGCATAGTGTAAATGCCGTATTTCTGTGTGAAATCCTTAAACATTATACAATTATGAAAATATTTTTTGTTCTGTGCCGATTTGCATAATTTTAACTAATTAATTTTTTCTATGTGGACATCTTTATCAAATACTTTTCAAATTTATGAGAGTAAAAAGGCCTAGGCTAGGTTAGGTTAAAAATGGTTATGCCTACAAAAGGACAGCCAAAATAGAAGACTGGATCCCTGCCATCTAAAATTTGCTTGAGGAAGCCAACTACTTCCTCCAGATTGCCAACAAAAAAAAATACTAATTTGGCAGCGTTATATTTTTTGTTGTTTGTCAAATAACAACATTTTTTACGAGTAAAAATTAATTTTTATTTTTATAAATTTTAATAATTTGAATTTGTTGCTTGACGCTGTAACTTTTATTAGTAAAATTAAAAACAGGAAAATAATAAAATATTTCATGTAAATATTAAATAATCTGAATGCTTAATACTTGTGAAGCCATTATTGAAGCAAAAGGAGAACGTTGTTACCAAGTGTGTATCCTTGTTTTCTTCTCCTTTTGTATTTTGTAATGCTGCCTGCAATTAATATTTGAAATTCTAAAGTATTTTTCAGGAAGCAATATTTAAAGTACATTCACAACTTTAAAAGAAAATTATAGGTCCATTAATGGTCTCGTGTTATAAAAGGTGAACAACATAAGATCTTAAAAGAAAATTTTTTTTTGCTGACTTTCTTTCCTGTTTTAATTTTATTGAACCCAATATTTCCAATACACTTCAATGGCAAGTCTGTGCCAAAAAAAAAAAAAAACATTTAAAATTATTATTTCAAAATTATTTCGTAATAACATTTTACTGTTAAATTTACAAAAATGACACGAGGCCATTAATTATGGTATAAAAGGTAATAATAATTTGCACATTTGCAAAAAATAATGACAAAAAAGAATCTTTAAAAAGGAGCTGATTGATAACACACCACCTGAACAATAATTCCGTAAATTGTTTCGTAACGGCTTGTTAAAGGTTTCATTAAGAAATTATGGCACTAAAATGAAGAGAATAAAAAAATAAAATACAAGTTCCTACAGGCTGTAATAAAGGCGAAGCATACATGTTTTTTATATTTCGAATTTTTTTAAGAAAAGCAATTGTTGAACACTTTATGGTTTTTGGTTAATTTCTTGTATATCTTTGTCTTTTGGTTTCAAATTTTCTTGCACAGACTTTTGCTTCTCCTGTCACAAGTTGTTATATCGTTAAGTATTTTTTAATTGATTAAACGACCTCCTTTTGCTCCTTTTGTTTTTAATACTTACAGTGGATGTAAATAGTAGTGGAGTTTGATAAATAAAATGCAAAATGATGGTAAATTATGTTGCTAAGAAATTATTTGCAACTTAATGTTGTTGTAGCTGCCATTCAATGAATGTTGCTGTTGTTTTAAGTATTTTTGTTCTCAAAACTGGAATTGTCTTGATTATAGTGTTGCAAAGATATTGAAAATTTACACATTAAATAGATAATTAAACTGGATTTCATTTAATGTTGTACAATTATGATTGTTTTATGGATATTTGCTTAATCTTGATTTGAGTTTTACGGTAATGAAGACTTTTTTAATATGATTTGTTTATTAATTCTTTAAGAAAAGAAATTTGCTGAAGTAAATAAATAGTGCGTGCTGCTTCTTGTAGCAATCATTTTGCCATAACTCTTGTGTATGAAATAAAAGACTCTAAGTAGGCTTTTGCATAATAGTGATGTCCAAAGATCAGTCTATTGTTTTTTGTTTGCAATGTTTTCAAATTGTTTTATTCGATTAACTGTGATTACCTCTATTAACCGTGATGGCAGAATTTTTTTTATTAACATCAAATTCATACATATATATACAAAAATACATAATTAAGATAAAAACGGTGCATTTTTTTTCATTCGATGAGTCAGAAACCGTAATTTTTTAAAATAAATCTCCACGTTCACCAATGTGCGCTAGTTAAATAATAAAAATATTAAAAAAATTGTATTATTTTTTTGCTTCTAGTCATACTTTTAACATATCGCTCCTTTATTGCAACATAGTCATATCTCAAAAAATTAAAAATTTGTAGTAACTTAAGCAAATCTGCTCTTCTAGACCTTGTGTACATGTTGAACAAAATCAGTTTTATATCCTAAGCTGAAACGAAGGTATAGCAATTGCAATTGCGGCAATTAGATCATAGGACTTATGTCTTGAAAACTTAAATTGCATTTTGCCAAGTTCAAGTTTTTTTGAGATATGACTATGTTGCAATAGAGGAGCGATATGTTGGTCTGCAGTAAACACAAAGTACTACTTCTGCAACATTATTTCATTCCTCTTTAATAAAAATTTTTTATGCATGTAGTTTGACAGTAATTCGCATGAAAACTGGGGGCAAATTACGGCATTCGATATCGATTGAAATTTACATTTAAATTCTATTGAAATTTCGATCGATATCGAGTGCCGTAATTTGCCCCCTGAACAGACTACCAGGCTTAACTCCTAATTTGGAAAAGTTTTACATATTTATTTTATTTAAATATACTACATTGTTTAACAAATGTAAACAAAGGCCATTAAACTTAACTTTTCCTTTTTTATTGATTTATGTTTAATTTTTAAACATTTGTTTTCGTTATTAAATTAATTGGGTTGATTCCGCCAGTATATAATAAACTGTTGTTATAATTTTCGGTAATAACCGTCGTCACTGGCTGTGTACTTTGGATGTTCGGCGAGCGCTTTCGATGTGATAACATCATTTTCAAGCCGCGTTTTTGTTAAAACTCAAACGCGGCTTGAAAATGATGTTATCACATCGAAAGCGCTCGCCGAACATCCAAAGTAAACAGCCAGTGACGACGGTTATTACCGAAAATTATAACAACAATTTGTTTTCGTGTTCATTAACGCATAATGAACAGCCGATTAGTTGCTGCTTAAAAATTCCATCTGGGTACAGCATTCATTTGCATTGTTTCAAGCTGTAAATAAAATGTTTATAAATATAATGTTGCCTGAAACTATTTGGTATGGTTGCCTACAATGAAAAGATATTATTGTTTTAGCAACATTTTTCTTAAATTTTGTATACAAGGTTAATGAATTTATCTTACGTAAGAAAAAACTAATAAAATTATCATCTTATAATTAACCAGTACTTGGAAGCAAAACAATACAAGTAAATATATATAAGTGTAAGAAGAATTGCAAAATAATTTTTTTACACTAGGAAAGAAATTATTAGAGTCTTTTTAAGAAACACATTATTTCTTAGCAACATGATGAATTGAAAAATAAGTATATAGAAAATTTAAACAACTATTAAATAAGATCTATCCTTTAGCCCTTAGTTAGTTACTTCGTATATCGTTGCGAGTATCACTTTTACTTCTACGTTGAGTAGAGTTAGTTCTCTAGTATTGTTGATATGATAAAATCAAACACGGGGGATAATAAGGTGTCACAAAAAGCGAATAAATTAATCTCTGATTTAACTCCATTAAAGAGAAAAGTGTCAAAGAATACGAATAAGGAATACAATTTGACCTCATCAGTACCTTTAGAGTAATGAAGGTAATGAAAGGCTTAGCAAAGATATTGACAAATAGAAATTAAAGAAAAGTAGAGACAAAACAAAGTTGGATCAAAGAAATCCTTCTCTTTTCCCTTCACTAGGTAATGAATAAGGTTATAAAAGAACTCAAAGCAGTACTGGTCGGCGTGGTAGTCTTCTACCTCAGTGCCGTTAAATGCTATACAAAATATAATTTATAAAAATACAATTAGAGTATACGGTCTGAGCAACATGTTGCAAGGTAAAATATTTAACTTTGTTTGATAGCTTCTAAGGGTCAAATTTTTTTACAACTTCCCTATTTAATTAAAAATGTAACTGTTTAGACAACATTTTTTTAAAACCAAAAATCTATGTATAATGAAAATATTTTATTTTACTTTTGTTAGATGTTGCATAAATGTGGATAAAACAAATCCATCACTTTTCCCTTCACTCGGAAACGAATAAGGTTAACAAAGAACTCAAAGCAGTTGTAGTCAGCTTGTTAGTCTTTTACCTCAGTGCCATTAAATACAATAGAAAATATAATTTACAAAAAAACACTTAGAGTTTCGAGTCTAAGCAACATGTTGCAGTGTAATATATTTAACTTTGGTCTATGGCTTCTAAAGGTCAACATTTTTACCACTCCCCTTATAATTAAAAATTTACCTATTTAGACAATATTTTTTTTTAACCAAAAATCTATGTATAATAAAAAATATTTTATTTTACTTATGTTAAATGTTGAATAAATTTTATTATAATTGTTTCACCATATGTTTAGCAAGTACACTATATTCTGGAATATATTTAATTTAAAAACTTTTTATATTTCTTATTTATTGAGGCAAAACGAATTGTTTATATTAATTTCTTAGCAACATGTTGCCTCAGAGTGTATACTTTAATTGTAAAATTATCTCAATTAATTTCTATTTAAAATGATTCAATTCAAAACGACTTACAAAAAAGTGCAAAATATTCTCTGTCACTTTAAACAGCACATTATATTCTAATTAAAAGGTTAAATATCTTTACAATGAACTCTTTCTGTGCATTATAAGTTATTGAAGAATAGAGATACAGCAAAATAAAAAGAATCATGTCATTTTTCTTTTTATAAATAAAAATTTTATAAATCACAAATTATTTAAATGAATTTAAATTATAACTCATTGAAAATATTTAATGGCAAAAGAGTATAAAGATATAAATGAAAAGGCACATATATTAAAAACTAGCCTACAAAAGTCGCACTATTGATGATTTTTTTTTTTAAATTATAATTATATAAGTAAATTAAATTATATAAGTAAAAATACTCTTTCTTAACACTAATAAATTGGAATGATGAACTTATATGGTTAATACCTAAATATTACTTAGGCCATGCTGATGAAATGGCTCGCAGGATAATGGCATAATCGTTGAGATTAAAAAAAAACTACCTTCCATATTGCTCACCCTGTTAATTAAGATGACAAAAATAAATTCAAGCGAAAATTGGTAAATCAAGTTTTAACACAATTTTCGCAACAATTACAGCAGCATTTTATCAATAAATTTTCGCACGATCGATGTGTTTCAATTATTCAATTGTTTCATACTTACAGCGTGACTTTAAATACCTCCAGGGAAAAAAATTATTTTTTACCCGAAAATAGATTTTTGGACTGAAAAACTTTAAACGCATTTTATTCGTCAACTTAAAAATTTACAAAAATGGGTGTGGTCCAAGAAATAAATATTTTTAATGAAAAATTAAGTTTCTTCATAAGCAAAATGTTTTAGAGTTCTATTGGAACCATTTAAGACTAATGCCATCCAATTTTGCTACAAAACTGAGCCTCAGCATTTTTTTTATGTAAAATCTACATCAGCTTTAATTTTAAATTTGAACAAATTGTAAGCGTTACTCTGGCTTTTTCATTATAAAAGGAAAATTCACACTAACCATAAGCAACAATTTCAGCTGTCAAAGCGATTATCGAATAAAACAGTGTTGCAAACTGAGAAATTGTAAACGTTTCATGACAGCTCCTTAATCCTCAGTTCATATTCTAATTGATCTTGCTCTATGCCCTACCAAAGTATCATAACTTTTGAGATTAAACGTAAGACATGTTGTGTCTCATAAATTCTTGACAGAAATTTACAGCTGGAAAATATTGGGCTGACATCACCTTACTTTCTTATTTAATTACTTCTTACTAAAACTTTGTTTTTTAATCACATCTATTATTCAAAGGTAATTTTAAGTCTTTGCTTCAAATTTAATTATTTTGAAAGTTGCACTTAAAAGGAAAACATCATTTAATAATATGCTTGATTGCGATAAACAAAAGAAAAATTTGCATTTAAAATTAACACGCAAATATGTAATTTATTTTTTGGCCACAAAACTTTACAAACACATACACATTCGCGTATAAAAATAATATCTAATGATATGTATGTAATCAAAAAGTATGGCAAGTCCAATTAACCCTTTCGCTATTTTGTTGCCATATGGCAACAGCCACTTTTATGTCTAATATTTTTGTTCATATTTAATATATCTGAATTGTTTCTTGTTGATTATTATTTTTTAATATCTAAAGAAGACAAAAAATTTTAAATTTGGACATTTTAGATAAATTTTCATGAAAATAATTTAAATCTAAATAACCTTATATATACTCCACAATTTTCAGTAAAAAAGTTGACTTTTTGTAAAATTTTTTTAAAATATTATTCCAAAATCTTAAAAAGATATTTTAATAAAAAACTAATAAAAACTCATTGGTTTATGGGATTTCGCAAAAAAGTATGGTTTTTAAGCCCGCATAAGTGTGTAGCGATTTTTTAAAATCAACCTGTTGCCATATGGCAACAAATTTATCTTACGTATATAATTGATCAATAAACGTTACTTTTTTGTATATGAATTTCACTTGTGTTTTGTTAACCATCATGACAAGACGTATGAAAGAGAGTGATATTGAAAAAATACTGATAAATTTTGAGGACTCAGATTTGTCAGATATTGATGATGATGATCCAGAAGATATTGATGTTTTACAAGATTTAATAGAAACTCTTGACCAAAATGACTCTTTTGTAAGAAAGGAGTTAACACGAGAAAATATCTATGAAGTTAATCTGGCCAATACTGAAATCGAAATAGAAGAACCTGTTGAAGATGAGTTTGTTGTGAAAAAGACTGAAGACTTCCGTTGGAGAAAATGTCCTTGGGCCACTCCAGAAACAGATTTCAACAGTGAGCATCCTCTTCAATGCCAAAAAACTCCTGTAAAGTATTTTTTGGAATACTATACGGAAGATTTTATTGACGAAGTAGTTTTAGCGACGAATCAATCAGTTATGATTAAAAACGGAACCTCATTCAATCTTTCTCGGGAAGAGTTTTTAAAATTTCTTTCCCTAGAGATAATGACTGGATCAATAGGGTATCCCAGACTAGAAATGTACTGGAAGAGCCCTACAACTATTCCAGCTTTTACAGAAAACATGGCAAGGGCCCGATTTCATTCCATTCGCAGCAATTTAAAATTTTCTGTGAATGACGTAGCTAATGACAAGCTGTACAAAGTTCGGCCCATAATAAATATGTTTTCAAGAAAGTCTTACATGATACCAAAAGACGAAAACCTTTGCATTGATGAAATGATGATTCCTTTTAGAGGTAAAACTGAGCTTAGACAATATATGCCTAAAAAGCCCATAAAATGGGGCATAAAAGTTTTCTGTTTGTGTAGTTCATCTGGCATATTGCACGACTTCGAAATTTACCAGGGCAAAAACACAATTTTATCTGGTACAAAATTGGGATTTTGCTCAGATATTGTTATCCATTTGGCAAAGACAATCCCTGAAAAACAAAACTTCAAACTGTTTTTCGATAACTACTTTTCTACTCTAAATTTAATCTTACTTTTAAGGCAAAAAGGGATTTGGTCTACTGGAACTATAAGAGCCAATAGAATAAATAGGGTCCCACTGAAGTCAGAGAAAGATTTAAAAAAAGAAGGAAGAGGCAGTTATGACTTCCGCATAGAAAGAGAAAATAATTTATTTATTATAAGATGGTTTGATGGAGGCATAGTTCAAGTAGTGTCTTCAATATATGGTGATGAACCGCTGAATGAAGTTTCGAGATTCTGCGCTGAAAAGAAGAGAAAAATTACAATACCTCAGCCCCATGTAATTGCAATGTATAATAAAAGTATGGGCGGAGTGGACAAGCTAGATTTTTTACTTTCGCTGTATAGAATTTCGATAAGATCCAAAAAGTGGACCCTCAAGGTATTCGACCATTTCATTGATATGGCTATATGTAACTCTTGGCTTGAGTATCGCAAAGATTATGAATATACCAACGGAAGTAATAAAGGTTACATGGATCTCTTAAGTTTTCGAAATGACATTGCCGATGGGCTTTTAGCTCAATCCAAACAAAATACTTGTTCCCGTAAAAGAGGACGGCCGAAAAATTCCACAGGAGGTGAGGAATTGGATAGCCCGTCAACCTCAAAAAAGGCCTATGAAAGAAAACCTTCTTCTTCTGTGCGATTCGATGGAAATCAACATTGGCCAGCTTATATAGAAAACAAAAGCAGATGCAAAAATAACGGTTGTCAAGGATATTCCAGGTACAAGTGTTCAAAATGCAATGTACATTTATGTATGCCGAACAAGGATCGAAATTGCTTTTATGATTACCACAATCTATAAATAAATGAATTCATTTGCTTATGTTTTTTGTTATTTTATTAATTTTTGTAGAAAACTTTCTCGTTGTATGAATTATTTGATTTAAGTTTTATTATATAATTTAACTTTATTTTTTATTAATATAAATTTTTTATCGTAAATGAATTATTAAAATATTATTTTCTATAAGTTTGAATAAAAAATTCAATAAAATTGTTAAAAAATAACTTTGACTTTTTATATGAAAAAATTTCTTTAAAGGAGATGAAAGCGTGAATTTTCTTATACTTTGAGAAAAATTGTTGCCATTTGGCAACAGTCTTAAAAACCCACTTCGAAAAATTTTTTAATTTTTTTTTCTTTTGATTTGAATTTTTGTTATTAAAACTATTAAAAAAATATAAAAATAAAATTTTTATTGTCCTTGAGTAAAAATATGTAGCGAAAGGGTTAAATTGCTTTTTGAATATCAAAATTAAAATAGTAGAATTTCGAACAAACACCAAATGGGTGGAGAAGGAAGCTGTTCGATTTAAACGCATTTACTCATACACCAAAAAGTATGAGCAATTGTGAAGCAACATTAACAGGCAGGCTCTAAGGAAAATCAACAGAATTGGAGTTAACGATGTTTAATTCATTTGAAGAAAATTGTAAACGCCAAAAGCGTCACATAAGACTTTGTGAAAGGAAAAAAAATTTAACAAAACGACCGCACACTTTAGAAGCAAACAATCTTTGCATAAATAAGCCTTTCTCTCTTGCTCTAATCTTGAAACATACATTCATACATGCACACATATGAAGAAGCATGTTGGAGTATATTTGTAAACTTACACTTCTTTATGCTTAAATAAATGTAAGTATTTTATATTATACATTTGATTCTTAAAATTTTGCGAAATAGTTTTTGTTGCTGGATATCTGTATCTTAATATCCTTTTAGATTTTGCTACAATTTAAATATACATTCGCTAACAAATGCACAGAATAAGAAGTGTTTTGATAACAGGCCCCCTTTTAACGGCAGTTAATTAAGTTTTTTACAAGTTAACATTTTAAGCAAAAAAGCAGCAATAGTGGATATTGGGAAAAAGAACATTTTTGATAACAAAAAACTGCCTCTTGGAAAATAAGAGGTCTTTTTTTAAAAATTTTTTTTTTTTTTTTTGAGAATGTGTGTTTTTGGCGGAAAGGTAGTTTTCGGGGAAAACCTTAAAAATAAAAAGGTGACTTTTTGTTGAAAAAGAAACTTTTTGGTGAAAAAAGAACTTTTTGGTGAAAAAGGGACTTTTAGGTGTAAAAGGGACTTTTAGGTGTAAAAGGGACTTCTTGGTGAAAAAGGTACTTTTTGGTGAAAAAGCGACTTTTTGGTAAAAAAAAGGGACCTTTTGTTTAAAAAGGTACTTTTTGGTGAAAAAGGGATATTTTGGTGAAAAAGGGACATTTTGGTGAAAAAGGAACCTCTTGTTGAAAAAGGGACTTTTTGGTGAGAAAGGGACTTTTTGGTGAAAAAGGGACTTTTTGGTGAAAAAGGGACTTTTTGGTGAAAAAGCGACTTTTTGGTGAAAAAGCGACTTTTTGGTAAAAAAAAGGACCTTTTGTTTAAAAAGGTACTTTTTGGTGAAAAAGGGATCTTTTGGTGAAAAAGGGACATTTTGGTGAAAAAGGAACCTCTTGTTGAAAAAGGGACTTTTTGGTGAAAAAGGGACTTTTTGGTGAAAAAGGGACTTTCTGGTAAAAAAGGGACTTTCTGGTGAAACAGGGACTTTTTGGTAGAAAAGAGACTTTTTGGTAAAAAAGGGACTTTCTGGTGAAAAAGGGACTCGTCGGTCTCTTTTTTTTAGTGAAACAGAAACTTTTTTTTGATAAAAGCTCAAACTTTGTATTCAATTCAATTCGTGAAGTTAAGGCTACATTTTGTTAAGCAACTCCCCTTTTTAGCGTAAAAAGATCAATTATGGATAAAAAAGTCTTTATTTTTGTAAAAGTTACTTTCACGTGGATAATAGAACGTTTTGGCGAAAAGTTGGTTTCGAAAAAAAATAATTTTTGTAAGAAGAATAACTTTTTAAGGGTCACTTGAGACGAATAATTGTTCGAAAAATGATTGGGATGAAGATTAACAGTTATTCCAATTCAAAACTAAAGAAGAGCGTTAAATGAGTGCAAGATGTTTCTTTATAAAATAAACTAAAATAAATAACGTATGTTTCTTGGTGTCATTGCTATTTTACTTCGCTTTACTTATTTGGCATTGAAGAAGTTGATGGTGATATTATTGCTGTTGCTGTTGCTCTTGTTTTTTTTTTGTTTTTTCTTGTTTGTTTGCAGCATATACAGAATGTTCCTAGTGATGTTGTTGCTATATGTGTAGTGTAAGTGTAATTAAAATCCCTTGATTAATATGTAAATTTAATGAGATTACGAATGAATTCAACGAATAAGATTAGGTGGAATTCAAAGCGGGGCCACAAAACTTACCAAACAAACTAACAACAGCAATAACAACAGAGACGACGACACCAAAGCAAATGAGGTTATGAGACTAAGTATAAAACATACAAGGGACTTTGCCACTTACTTGCAATAAAATATATGTGTGTGTGTATGTGTGTGAGTGTTTTATTTAATATTAAAACTAAAAACGCATTTGGACGTTGAAGATGTTGAAAATGTTGCAATATGATGAGGATGAGGTGATGATGTTGATGAGGAGTACAACAGTAACGATGATGATATTGTTTTTGTTGTTGTTTTATAACTGGCGAGGAGATTTAACTGAATTTAATATATGTATCATGCTTTTGTTGTTGTTGTTATATTTATTTACCATGTTTGAGTTTTATATGAGTTCAAGTATGTAAGGAAAATCAACCGTAAATGTTTAATTTTTTTTTTCTTTTCATTTTTGATGATGATATTTTGAATATAATTTTCACTTCGTTATATTATATACTTGTGAATTTTGTATTAAGTACTGCCAACAACAATAATACCACCATTACCACCGGAACAATGCTACCATTAACAATTTGCATCTTAGCAGGCCACAACAGTGAGGTGGTTGGTGGCTATTTCAAAAACGAGGTGTTGTGGTATGGTGTTTTGTCTACCACCATTGTCGATATGTACATGTGTTTGTTTGTGTGTTATGTTGTTTGTTTTATACGATGACTTGTCGATGCTTATAGTCTATATGTGAGTTTTTCTATATGGATGGACATATAAATGTACTTTAAATTTTCTGTTTTTAGCCCTTGTTAACATTTTCTTTGGAAGGTTTGGCGATACACTTGAAATAATCTTTGATATTTTCTTAAAGGCCCACCCAAAGTGTTTTATGCTAAATGAAAAACATGAACAGGAAAAAAAGCAATAAGTAGAGACTTGCTACAATTTCAATGTGTTTGTTAAATTTATGGAATTGTATTTTAAGATGTAATTAAATAAAAAATATACAGGAGTGGAGTATTATGGCTGATAAAATTTTAGTCTTTTAATGAAAATAGGCATTTTACTTAGCCAGAGGCATAAAGTCGTTGGTAGTTCAGCGCTAAAAAGGATGTTTTTTTCTTTTCTGGATTTAGTGACGAGATGCCCAAATATATTTCTATTTATCGACATTTCCAGAATATTAAAAAACATTGCCATCTAAAAAACTTTTATTTTAAGATAGAAAATTTATTAGTTTGCTTCTAGTTTTTTATATTTGAAATTTTTATTGTGTCCTGATTCCTGATGAAACTATTCAATTAGAAAACAAAACATTTAATATAAAATTAAAAATGTTCTTTATTAACTGAACCAATTATTTATTAAAAACTAAAGTATTATTCTACAACAAGTACACTGATTACGTTTTTACTAAAAGGCGTAGTACTCGGTCCATTATCGTGCGCAATGCCATCAAAATCCCCAAAAATAATTATGGGAAATAACATAGAATATTATTTTTTGTTAGTATGAGCTGCGCTTGTTAAAAGTTTAAAAACAACAAACCCCATTTTATACATAAAAGCATGTTGTTAACATCAACATGTTGCTTCAACATTTTCTGAACTTGTATACATATTGCAAATATTAAATTTATTAAACCAATATAATACTCTGTTATAAAAAATTCTAATTACATATTTAGTATTTTTATATATTAAATTAAATTAAACATCGGGAATTTTGCATTAATTTAATTAACTTCCAAAAAAAATTTTTCGTGCTTTTTTTTTACTTTTCCCTAGTACAGCATAGTACTCTGTTCATTATTTCGTGCGAAATGTTGTTAAAAGTCTATATAAAAAAATTACTGTGAAATACATAAGAAATCATGTTGCTGAAGTAGTACCCTGTTTGTTTGTTTGTGAAGAAGTTGGAAAATGTTTTTCGCAACATGTTTTAAAACTAAAAAATGTTAATGGCAACATTTTATTACAAATACGAAATAATATAAGCAGCACTTTTTTCATACGGAATTTTTAAAAACCATTTTCAGGCCTTTTTTAACTAATTTTATAGTGTTAAAAAAATTTAAGAAAGAAAAACGAATAAAAGTGTGCACTTAAAAAGGCATAAAAACAAAAATAAATTTAATGAAAGCGAAAAGCGTTTGCTCACTACTGAAATTAAAGCATAGTACTCTGTTATCATTTCGTTCAAAATGTTGTCAAAAGTCTATAAAAAAAATTAAAGCGAAATATATAAGAAATAATGTTGCTAAAGTAGTACTCTGTTTATTTGTGAAAAAGTCGCGAAATGTTTCTCGCAGCATGTTTATCAAACTAAAAAATATTCTTGGCAACATTTTTTTTAACTACGAAAGAACATCAGCAGCACTTTTTTTCGTACGGCAACCATTTTTTCATTCCCTTTGCTTTAATTTAATTTTGTTGTGTTAAAAAAAATAAGAAAGAAAAATATAGAATAATTCCCATAAGCTTAGATGAGTCGAATTAGTATTATTTCTCTTCGTTTTCAGCACTTTTGTGTATATTTTTCCAGACACAAAAAATTAAAATGCTGTTAAAACAACGTGGCTTTCACAAAGGCGATAAAAATGGCAATTCTCTTTTAAACCGCTGTATTGTCACCAGTGGCTAATCGTAATGTATGTTACTCAACATTTTCCGTCAAATCGAATAGAGTACTAGACTTAGCTAATTAAATCACCAATATTGATTATTGAGCATCATCAATTTTTTTCTAAAAAAAATAAACGTTTTACAAGTTACCTCATTGTGCAAAATATTTTTGCTTTTTCATTAAATTATTTTTATTTAAAAGTATTCGAAAATAACTATATTTCAAGAATCCAGCACGATTTACATAAATGAAATTAAAATGATTTTTTTTAAATTACCGTGGGGTTAAATAACTAATGCATTTTTTAAAAATACTTTAATGAAAGAATTAATTATTTACATGTGGCAATTTGAGTTTTATGCTTAGAAACATTAATTTTCTGAAAAAGTCAACTGTCAACAGCCTGTTACAAAAACCATAAATCTACAATGTTTCAAAAAAATTGTTATCTTAACTAAATTATTTCTTATCTCAGTCCGTACAAAATCAATTAAAACTCAAACATTGTTGTTTTACATAATGCAACATTTCTAAGCTCTGCTAACATGTGACAATTCGAAGCAACAACTTAGATAAAAACTATTAAAACGTGACACTAATACAACATACTTATCAATTACTGTAGACATTAAAGCCTACAGAGGCAAAGAAAAAAAGAACAGCAGCAAACAAAACTAGTTTATCGCTTTAATATTAATTAAGCATTTCTAATTTATTCATAATTTAACGCATTTTAAAAATGATCAAATGCTGACAAATTAGAGAAAAAGTTTCATGCTTTCAAAATAATAAAAATAAAATTCAATCGAATATATACGTGAATGTTGAAAAAAGAAAACGACAAGAGAACAAATTCTTATATTTTATAATACAATTAAATTTAAATTGGTAAAAAATTGCTTGCAATTTTTTTTACTAAAAACCACAAATAATTAAGCAACATTGTTGCCAAAGTAGTTGTTTATTATTTCTGTTACTGTTTTTAATTCTTGTTAAATAAGAGCAAGTATTGATTATTAATAGACCATTCCTCTCACAACACATGAATGCAAGTCAGTTCTTTTATAAACTTGCAACTATAAAATTATAAATTAAAAAATTTATATTTTCGTTTCAGTGCCGATATAAATTGTGTTGCTGTTTTGTGGCTGCTACTTATGCTGCTGTTTGTTGCTTAATTTTATTATTTTAAGCGATGAAACGATTCATGCCGCGCTGTCACCTATTTTAACATGTCTACAGTGATGATAGTTAAGCATAAAAGAAATTAAAATTAAACTGAATTCACCACCAGCGGGCAATTGACTACAAATTCATTTATTTTTTGCCTGACTCTATACTGGCTTAGCTGGCTACCACACGATTAAAAAAGAAAACCAACTGTTTCTTTGGCTGCTGAAACTATTTTAGGAGTAAGCGACTTCATAGCCTTCATTAAGGTGGCTTCTTCTTAAATGAATTTTAACTGTATTTTATTTATAGATGATATTTAAATTGCTGTGCTCTTTGCTAGCTGTTGTTGTTGGATAGAATGGAAGTGTGGTAAATGTTGAGATGCCAAACTAATTTCAAAAAACTATAATTCATAATTTTCCAATAAAGAAAAATTGTTTGACAGAAAAGGTGGAAATATGATTAAATGGAAATTCGAAATAGAATAGGAAAAATGCAAATATTTTAGCAAAATTTATTAATTAATGCAAAATGTTTGGCAACATTTTTAACGGCTTAGAAAATGAGCTTAACTTTCCAAAGTTTTATTGGAAGCATATACAAATATTGCGTCAAGACCAATAAAATACTAAAGGATTAATTATATTGTATTTAAACAAAACAACTATTGATTCTGCTTTCTATCAACATGTTGCTGTAAAAAGATCGAAACACTAAGATTGTACAAAAATATAGAGGAGTATTATTAAAGTAAGCAGAGTATATTTGATTAAATTTTATTAACTCGAAAAATTTTTTTAATTTAAATACACATCAAAAATTATTTTCTTTTATTTTATTTTCTCAGTTTTGGATACTTTCTTGACAATATTATTAAACAACACATATTTTGCCACTATGACTACAAAAGCTCTATGTTAAACTTTTAATTTAATACTGTCATACCGTTCGCAGCTGCAATAAGAAATGGCAAATAGGCGAGTTAAAACGTCTATTTATTTCCAATTTGAGAAACTCTGGCAGCTTATTATAGTTATTTCTTTTAATTAATCTACCTGTCGGTATAATCCAAACAAATCAATTCGACAGCACTTTTTTTTAGTTACGAGAAAATTGTACATATTTTTTTTTAGAAAATGGCAAGCTCACCTTAAATATATGTAGACAGACTATTGCTTCTTCAAGATATATTTAGTTTCGAAAGTAACGTACAAACAAACAAGTGAGTATTCGTATCAACATTAGTCAACGTGCGCATGCTCTTCTTCTTCTTCTTATCAACATTTTGAAAATGAAAAGAATAAATGCAATTTATTCAATATTAAACAAAAAATATTATTTAAATTTAAGAATTTAGTTATAAAAATAATAAAAAAAAACAAATACAACATGAATTTATAGTCCCACATTTCTTATACCTCCTTATCATTTTACAGATACTTCTTCAACAGATTTGTTTAAAACTCATAAATTTATGTTATTATTAATTAAAAATCATAAATTTATACTCATACAATTATTTTTTGTAAATCAGTATTAAGAAAAAAGCATAAAACTCATTTACAACCAATGCCGCTTGCTTGCAACAAACAGAAATGACAATCAATGCTAAACATTTACAACTTTGGGATATAAACGACATTAGTACTGCAGCCTACTCTACAAAAATTTAACAAGAAAAATTAAAAAATCTTGAAAGTATAACAAGGAATATGTTAAAACAGAGACATCCTTCACCTCCTTCAGCCACAAGCGTACATCGACACCAAAAGCTTCTCACAAAATGTTGCTAAACTCATTTTAATTTTGTTTTATTTTTTTAAGAAATACTCGTTTAGACTGTTGGAGAGTTAAGTGTATGTTTAACTCACACCTCATGCTTTACAATTTAACTCATAATCATTAATTTGACTGCAAATGAACAAAAATGTACATATGCAACTGTTGTATTTATAACAGCAAACAACGACAGCAAATATACTATCAACAAAATGCAGCAACAATAACAACAACAACCACATCATCAATAATTATTATTACTATGCATTTGCTTAAACATACGTATGCATACTGACGTGCAACATTTAATAACTTTACACAACTAAAGTTACACACACGTGTGTTTGTGTATAGACAACTTTGGCCTACGTTTCAATTTTTTTTGCTGCTGTTATTGTCGTTGTTGTTGTTCTGTATGTGAACTCGTTTATTTAAGTAGAACTAGGATCTTAATAGTTTGAAGAGGAAAATTTGCTACATTTTACATGCATTAATATGATTCCTTATTGTATAAACGATATTTTTGCTCTTAATAACGATTTATATTAATGAGCTTCAAGTAATTCTTTTTTCTTACTTTTACATCTTAGCTGCATCTTAGAACTGTTTATCCAAATGTGTTTGTGTAAATTTTGTTCTCGTTACACATCACCAAAAGACATTATCTGTACAACAACCACCTCCTTGATTTTGCTATACAAAAATAGTTAATATCCTCAGTGTTTTACATTATTTTGTAACTCAGTTCATTATTTTTCATATTTTAAAAAACTTTTTTTTTTGTTGTAAGAAAATAAAATGTTGCCAGAAGTATTTTCCTATATTCAACATGCTGTCAAAAACTCTGTGTTACTTTTTATAAAAGGAAGTGTTTAAAACTTTAGCAACATGTTTTTATGCAACTAATTTTGAACTAAATTTTTTAAAAACTTTTGATCTCGTTTTAAACGATATGATGTATATAACAACATGCTTAAAGCGCCTTGTTGCTAAGTAAAGCTAAAGTTTGATAATATGGAGGAATATTGCTAAGAAAAGTAAGTAAAATGTTGTTAAAGCGCCTTTCATACTCTAATACTTAGTATTAAGATTTTCATTGGAATTTGTAAGTAGAAAATCAAATGAGAATTGTTGTGATTGTTAAGAAATCTAACATAACATTTCCTTTTCACACTATCACATTTCAAATAAAATTAAAATTATGAGTAAAATATTAACAGCTGTTCAAAATGTTCAAAAATTGAAAGGGGATTACAAAGCTGGTACGAAGTTTAAACAACGACGACTGAAGAATATTATATATCGTGCGGAAGTGCCACCTCATGACACTTTTTGGTCGTTCAGTTTCTTGGCAAATAAAAATAAAAAAGTTATGAAAAATTGCACTTAAGAATTTGTTGTAACTGATACACGACGGCGCGCGATGTAGTCAGCATGTTTCTTTGCTCAAAAGCTGCGTTTGTTATTTTCTTTATTTCCTTTTGAAAAAACAAATTACCCTGACAAAACGAAAGGTGTAAGCGTTTAGAAAAATTTCTAAAAATGGTTCGGTTTTATGGGATGTCAAATTTCTTACTGTATTGTTGCATACTTTTATAAAACTTTCTTATGGGACTTAAGTTTTTGACAAGTCTTAATAATCAGTATTATAATATGAAAGCGGCTTAAGGGAATCATAAAAATATAAATATAACTGATGAAGAAGTGTATGCAACATGTTGCTAAATAATTGGTTGTTCACAATTCTAAGAATTTGTGAAAAATTTATACATTAAGAAAAATGTATAATTATAATTATACAGAATAAGATATATTTTAATTTAATAATTTTTATTACAAAACGTTTTTAGTTTATTTAATTTCAATTTTTTTTTTGTCAATCTACAATATTTTTAATATCATCCTGTCTTTTATACAGAAAATATAATTCGATTGATTTTTATTTCTTTTTTTTTTTTTGTCTTTGCTGTACCTTGTTCATCTGCTTGGTCATAATAATCATATACTCATAACTATATTCATAATAACATCATGCATACTCATACTTTTCTTCTCAATGTATATACAGTCATTTAAATGCAATGCATTTACCTGGCAACATATTTATGTTGCAAGAGTTTGTGTTTTGTATATATACGAATATATATATTTTTTTTTTGCAATATTTTTCTTTAAATTGTTATGTCGTGTTTGTGTACAAATTATCTAAAATGTTCATATGACGACAAACTTTAGTTGCAGCAACTGCAATTTTTCATTTCCCTACAGGCACCTCTACCCGCTTAGTCTTTTCGTTAAGCTAAAAGTCCTTTATAGCGCCTACATTGGCGCTCATTTTTGCTTCATTACGTTTTTGGTCATTAGCAATTATCATTATCATTACCATACCATTGCGAATGAACATTTAATTTTGTTAACAACAACAACAACATCTACAGCATAAGCAAAATAATACAGACGACGACCATATTTCCTCTTTCATTACATTTACGACTAAACAGTTTTTTCTGTTGGCTTTATTTTTATGTGACTTTGGCTCTACTTTATATATTAAAGATTGTGTGTGTAAATATGTTGCTAACTTCAAGCTTCAGTTGCAGTACGTACTAAGTATGTGTGTATTGGCACTCGTAAATCTTCAAGGCGTCTCTCAACTCATCTTGCTACAAATGAGTTTAAATTATAAAAAAAAAAGTTTTGTTTGTTGCTGCGTTTGCCTGTTTTGTAGCTTAACATTTATTAACAAATAACTGTTAAATTGTTCTTCTGTTGAGTAGCATACATATGTACATTTAAGTGTGTTGCTTGGATCTTTATATGTATGTATGTTTGTTTGAGAATGCAGTTTTGTTGTTGTGTTCAATTCAAAATTGAATTTCTTCTGCTCTTATATTTATTATTGCTGTTAGTGCTTTTGAGCTTTAATTAAATAAGATTAATACGACCGGTTTTTGATATAGAATAAAAAAACAATACAAGACTTTAGATCAATCACATTAAGAACATGCAAATAATTACAGAGGTGAAAATTGATAGAACTTGATAATTGTAAAAGAAACAAAAAAAAAAATGATGAAAATATATAATAAATTGCAATAAAATGAGGGCTGCAATGCTTAAACGCCGAACATTTTTAATAAAATTTTTTTTTGACATAAAACAATTATTTTTTTTACAAGACATAAAAATATTTTTTAAAATCTGCTTTTAATTTTTGTATTTGGAAGCAAAACGATATTTAGGCACGTTATACAGGGTGTTAGCCGGAAAGGTAACTACTTTGTTTTGCCGCTGTTTTGTAAACATTTGCTTTGACACTCAATATTTGCCAGTAGTGAAGTAGAAACGTGGCAAATTTATTATGAAGGAATATTTGATAAACCAAGGTGTTTTAATCGTTAAAATATTTAACCAAAATCAAACATCGATTACTGTGACTATGAGAAAGTAACGTGCCAAAAAAACGCACTATTTATCGTGTAGTGAATGATTTCGAAGAAAGAGGGTCTGTAGGTGATCGGCTCAGGCATAGACCACAACCTGCAACAAAATCGGCTGAAAACATAACTGCAGCTTAAGAAAGTGTTCAAAACAATCCAGTCGTACTTAGGAGCTTGGTCTTCAAAGAAAAAATAGGAGCACAAGTTTGTCCAAGGATATTTGCATTTGTTTCCATTTAAGATTCAGTTGACACAAGAGCTTCTTCTACAAGACCATTTACGCCGCCATACATATGCCAATAGGGCGTTACAGTTCTCCCATGACAACCCCGATTTTCATAAAAAAAATCATAATGAGTGAAGAGGCAAATTTTTATTTGGATAGAAAATCCTCAAATTATTCACCAGTCATCTTTGCATCCATTAAAACTGATAGCTTGTGTGCAATTTCGCCAGGAGGAATTATTGGACCTTGCTTCTGTGAAAATGAAAACGGCGTAACGGTGACCGTTATTGGGCGCGATATCGTGATATGATTGAAAAATTTTAATGGCACAACAGCATTCTTTGGCCACATCGCATACAGCCAGGATTACAATGGATTCCCTGTATTTAATAGATACTTTTAGCAACATGTTGCTTTGAAACGGGCTCAATTTTAAATTTATACGAAGGTTAAATTATGGGCAAATCAAAATGACCACTGCTTATTAAAGGTCCTTACTTCAGAATTTCATAGTTTCATTTTTCAATATATTAACACAAAATGGCAATTATCATTAAAATATTTTGAAGTTAAAAACACTTCTAAACTGTTTCTTGAAAGCAAATTAATTATTTATGATGATTTGCTGTTCAGTGTTGAATGCCTTGAAATAAGACATTTCTAAATCGTTCGCCTTTTCAAATTCAAAATTTGTTTAGTTACGAAGGAGCTAATGAAAGCATAAGGGTTACTAGCAACATGTTGAATAAAATCTAAAACATGTGACCACAATATTGAAAATAAACTTTGGTTTAAAAATATAAAAAAATTTAAAAATATTACGACGAAATAACTAAGGTCTTGTTTTAATTTTTTGAAATCTTATGTGCAACAAAATCGCACAATAACAGATGTTAGACTTGCTCCTAATTAAGATTATGTATTTAAATATCTACGTATTTTCAAGCAAATCTTTAATATCAAAAGCTTACTTTTTTCACAACTGTCAGTAGTGGTTTCGAATTATTTTGCACTAATAAGGAAATATTTTTAAGCTTATATTTGAAATAAATTAACATATTAAGAATTTTAGATGAAATTAATATTAAAGGCTACATGTTGCTAAAACATTCTTTTATATTGAGTTATAATTCTATCCTAAACTATTTTAAACTTATTATCGCTCTAAGACTTGCTAAAGATTGCATTTCAACTGTATTCGCGTCTGTTCAATCTGATGCCATATTGCGTTTTGACATATTTGTTGTAATAGTTAAACCGTTGAATGTAATATTTTGTCAGTTAACCTTAAGCTATTGGCAACTAAAAGCTGAAGTCAATCTTAAGAACATCTAACAACATTTCAGACAATAAAACAAGGCATAATTTTGTTTTAATTTCTTCTTTAGATAAAAGAAAATTGTAGCATACAATTTTGCTAGTAAAGGAAATAGCAACAAAAACAAAAAAAAAAACTGCACATAAAAATATAGAGTGTCATTGTACGCAACATGCAACATAAACTGAAACTGATTAAATTCAGCACGCGCCCTCCAGGCTTCATTGAAAAAGCTTGATCTTCTTAAACTTAAATATTCATACACACA
Source organism: Gymnosoma rotundatum (assembly GCA_916610165.2). NCBI lineage: Eukaryota > Metazoa > Arthropoda > Insecta > Diptera > Tachinidae > Gymnosoma > Gymnosoma rotundatum. The sequence continues at coordinate 10,724,525 of OU744339.1, forward strand.
CACACATGTATACATACAATCTTGCTTTATGCTATACTATAAACTTGAACCTAGTCAGAAATAGCAAGCAACACACTCTTAAATGCAACAAAATAATGTTTGTATACAAACTTAAAAAAAAACTATTAAAAGTAGTTGAGGTAGTTGTTGTTTTCTAGATAGAAGTAGCCTTGTATAATGTCTAAAGTAATTGCACTAAATTTGTTTTTTGTTGTTGTGGCAGATCCAACACAAAAAAAAAACAAATTAAATTCTATTGCAGCAATATTTATATTTTATTTGTTTTGTAGGTTAAGCCCCTTTTTTTCTTAAAGTCATTTTACTTTAAATATTATTTGCTAATATTGAGTTAGATAAGGACAATATGTATTTGAGTATTCGATGGTAGACTTTTTAATAATTACCTTTCTATAGATTTTACTTTCCTTCGCTTTTTACTTATAGTAATCAGAACACACACGCTGCCTGCCGCTTGTTCGCCTTAATAATTTAAAGTGTAATTTTTGTTAAACAACATTTTCTTCTGGTCATTTAGAAATAGTTGCCACACTACTCAGTTTGCAAATACTAAATCTGTATTGCTAATATAAATATGGCAAAAAGTATTACAGAAAAAAATAATTAAATATCTAACAAAATTGCTTTCATGTCATTATGTTGCAATAATTACATGTGTTAGAGCACAGGCAACATACGCTTACGTTAAAACATTCAGGCTATACAGCCATATTTATATGAGACACATCTATACGAAATCATGTTGCAAGACAATTAGTTTTATATGTGCGTTTGGTAATAAAAAAATTTCATCTACTTGTTATAAACTATTACAGCAGTATCAGCAACCACGTAAATAATGACCTGCGATTTATGTCAGGATTCTTAAATTATGGCATTTATTTTTTTTAGCTATATGTGATTAAAATTCAATTTTTAGAAAACTTAAATCAACATACATACAAATGTCTAATTAATTATTTAAATTATATTAAGGACGATCAAAAAATATTGACATATTATTACAAGTATTATTTTTTTTTTTGGAAAAATGTATATATTGCCATGCTGCGTGGAAGTAATTAAAAAATATTTAAATATTTTAAACATATTGCCTATTTTTAAATTTTAAGCAACAAGTTGATATCAATAACAACATGTAGATAAGCAACATTTTTATATAAAGCAACATTTTTAAATATACTTGTGTCAGTTATGTGTAATAAGCATGTTCAAAGTAAAAAAACACCAGCATAGTGTGCACAACTGTTAACCCATTGGTAATACCAAGCGCTGCGATTCCATTATTTCGTTAAAAATACTTAAAAAAATTTCTATAGATTAATTGAAAACAAGAACTGAAATAATTTAAAGGTAGAATGTTACTTGAATCATAACTCAACGAATCTCCTTATTTCATACGCATACTTGCGGTGGTAAAATAAAACAAATATGTAAGCATGTTGCAATACTTAAGCAACATGTAGCAATACTTAAGTAACATGTTGCACTACTTCAGCAACATATTGCAATAGCGATTTTGTCAAATTCTACTGCTTTAAATTATTGAGCTGTAGTTTTTAAATTGTGTATTTAGCAGCATGCTGCAAACAAATTATTTTAATTTTTCTTCTTCTTCTGCTTTATTTAAATATTCTCTTGCAATATCTATTTGAAAACAAAATAAAATCAACATTTTTTTTTCAACGTTTATACATATAATAAAATTGTAACGGGGTCATTTCTGTACATGAAATATTTTTCGAACATTTTGGAGTTGATGTAGATAGTAAACAATATGGAATACAAAAGGCTTATTTTTGCTATTTGTGTGTGTCTGTCTGGGTTTCACGTAAAAACTACTGCATGGATTTAAACCAAATTTTGTGAAAAGGACCCTTAGAACCTTGATTCCAATATTTCATTTCGTATAGGAAAAGAGATACAAATGTGAAAGCAGCCAATTTTACCGATATAATGGTACTAAACCAGTTGTCTGCACATTTTATTTTTATAAATGGAAAATTTTTAACACTGTCAACAAAACTCTGGAATAAATATTTAAAAACACATTTCTCAAGATTTGAATTTTAAGAAAATTAGAAATGACACGCAGACGAAGTCAAGGGCACTGCTAGTAAATCATACAATTTTAAAGAATCATATTTAGCTGCTTAAAATAAAGCAAAATTTTTAACAACAAAATTTTAAATTTAAAAAACTAGCGTGAAATTTCTTTTACAGGAAAATTAAATATGTCGCTAGTAAGGATAATGAGCAAATATTTTAAACAAATTCTTAGATATTTAAAACAGCATAAAAACAATGCATTACAAGTAAACAAACATTTGTTTTACATTATGAAAAAAAAATTCTTGAAAAACCAAAAAGTTTAGAAACATGTTGCTTGTGTAAATAATTTTTAAAGGCAGTTAAATTTTACCATTAAAATTCTAAGTGCCAAACAGAGTTTTAAGTGTATGAAATAATTTAACTTTACAAGACATTGACTTTTTAATTTTGCACTTTAAATAAAATTTCAATAACATATATTTCACATTAATTCGCAGACATAAGACATAATTTCCAAATAAAACCCATCAATTTCTCTTTAACCTTCTGGCCACTGCATTTTTGGATTATCTGAAAAATTACTTAGCAACTTACAATACTTTTTTTATTTTATGGAGCACACATTTTGTCTAAACTAAAAGTGTGTTTATATGGCCTGCAATAACTTAAAATTATAATTGTGTATCTCTGTTTTTTTTTTTGTTTTTGTATCGAATTAAACTAAGAAATTATGCATGCAACAGCCTCTGTGGTCGGTCGTCAGCATCAGTTTGAGAACAGTATCATCATAGTCTCCTCATAAGCAGCAGCAATAACAAAACAAGAGCAATATACCTCAACTAAAGCATTAGTTAAACCGTATCATCTCAACAAAGAATTTTCACTAGAAGTCAATAGAGTAAAATATGCACAACCAAAAACACAACAACTATAACAACTAGATAAGGCTAAAGAAATAGAAGAAGATTGGTTTGGAAGAAAAAAAAAAGACAAAGTGGACTTGAGTGTTGCACTAATTCACATTTGATGTTCAATGTTTGTTGCTTTGGTCAATGAGGTTATACTCACAAGTAATAGCTTATATATATATATATATATTCACATTTGCCGCTTAAAAATCATACAAATAAATATAATGCCGCACTTAACACTTGTATGTCCAGCAAAATACTCCATTTACAAATTCTTGGTACGAGCCACTTTTGGGGGAGTTTTTAGTTGAACTAGCTAGCGAGTACCAGACTGAGTGATCCTCATAATGTTGCATATTTTGTTTAGTCGAATGTTGCTGTTGTTATGGTTGCTAAGCTTTTTGGTTTTATTTATTTTGTATTTTAAATAAACTAAGAATTTTTTTTTTCGCAACAACCAAATTCTATTGAATTTATAATGAACTGTTTTTTTGCACGGGTTTGTTTGTGTATTTGCTTTGTACTTACTTTTATGGAAGCTTAAAGGTATTTATGTGGCATGAATTTGTATTTTTTTTTCTTTTTTTGTGTTCAGAGTAAGTCTTAATGTTTATGACCATTTATGGTTTGAGCGAAGAAAGTATTTTCCAAAGTTATTGGGAAAACAGATAGTGCTTGAAAATAATTATCTTCTTTTTAGCAGAAATTTGGGTCAGTTTAAGCATTTTTTTAAGTTTAAGAATTTTTTTGTTTAAAAATTTTATTGTTATAGAAAGCTAACGACAATACTTTATATTTTTAATGGTTTTGATTTTGCCAAGTATTTAATATTGTTGACCAAAGAGTCTTAGCACTGCCTGTTAATTAATTGTACGGCATTTGTACTACAAAAGAGCCAACTAAGTTTGATGCTAAATTCATTTAACTTTTCGTATGTTCAAAAAGTACCTGGAAAATTTTACTTAAACATAAAGTAAGTTTTAATCAACCAAATTTACGTCATACAATTCTTACAAAAAATAAATCGACTTCAAAACAGGATACATTGTATCTTATACGTTATGTGTAAAACATCTAGTGAATCTCTGTATCGGTTAAAAAAAAAACTTTGAGGTCACCCTCTATTTTGTACACTTAGTAATGTGTAGAAACTAAAATTAAATTTGTTTAAATTCTAAGCTATTGGCTATAGCAGTTGTAAAGTTTGGTCATATACATTTAATTTAATTAACTATTGGTACACCCTTTAATTTGCAAATCCAAATTTTTTACTTCTTGTTATATGGGACTTAGCAATACAGATTCTTTGTAAATTCCAATTGTCTGTCTACAGCTGTTAAAAAGTATGGCCATATTCATCAAACTTAATGTACTATTGAGGCACCCTTTAATATATAATTTTAAATATTTACATCTGTTATTATAAAGATCATAGTAATCTAAAGTCTGCTTAATTTCAAAGCGTTATTTTAGAACGGTACAAAAGATAGGGTTATGGGGACACCCTTTAATTTTTAGATTTATTTTTATATTAGTTTTTTCTCCTGGTAGCTATCGTGATACGCAATTTTTAAAAAATTTTAACGGTTCATAATGCATGTAAATAATGTTTATGTTGCATAGGGATACCCTTTAATTTTAAAAATTTTGAGTTGTCTGGACCAATCTGTAAACACAGCCTTTTAAATAAAGAAAACAATTTTCAAAATTGTTTCCAAAATAACTGAGTTCTGCGGGCACAAACTTAAAGAAGCAATATTCAAACAAACAAATTAAAAACCGTTCTTTTTTTAAATAATTGAAATTAAATTAATTAAAATAAAAAAACTTAAATTGCAGATATTCTTTGTACTCTTTAAAGGCTATAATAATTTTTTCGCCTTCTACTTTCTATATCAATAATAATAATTTATAGTTTATATTTAGTGTTTTTATTATTTTTCCTTAAATTAAACATAAAATTTAGATTATAAAACTAACGTACATAAATTCAATTAAATTTATTTTAATTACAATTGCAATAAAACAAATACAACTTGAATGATTTTCATGCACACAGCAACATTTGACCAAAAACAAAAACAAAAAGGAAGTAAGTAAAAAAAAAAAAAATAATAATTACAATTAAAACTATAACAACAAAACTAAAAGCTGAACAACAATAATTGATCAAAAGTCACGCAATGTTATACAATCAAACAAGCAACGTTAAGACAATTTAACAACCAAAATCTAACTACCACTACAAGCAAATATATAGACTAATGCTGCCCCATCAGCTCTGGCTCTGTGGCAAATAGCAATTAAACAAAATCCTAACAATTGTCAACACCCCCTACCCCTACTAAATTATTATCATCCTGCTTGCTAAATTTTAGCCAGAGAATATTTATTATTTCATAACATTTAACTGTTTCTTTTTATTGTTTTATTTTGTTGTTGATTTTGTTTTTTTTTTTTTTAAATGCGCGCCAAACTGTTTAACGAAGAGCAGCCTAAAATTAATTTTAAGATTATAAAGCACAGAAAAAAAAGTTAAGCATGCGCTGGATGAAATGAAAGAGAACTATTTGTGGTTTAAAATTAAGGGGGGAGTTTGTATTGACTTGTATGTTAACAACAAAATATACATTTTTATTCTTTGCAAGGGCTTTTTCGTTGTCATAACTCTTTGAAAAATCTCTTTTTTTCTTAACGAATGCACACACTAACACAACAACCACAACTTTCGAATGAGTTCAGTTAATGACGTCATTATTACATTATTGCTGCTAATAATTTTAAGCATACTTAAACATTAAGTTTTGTTTTTGTGCTCTCTAAATGTCTCTTTGTTTTTTTGTTGCTTTTTATATGTTAAGTATTATGTTCTCTTTCTAGCTTGAAAGTAAAGGCTCAAACCACCACCATATACTACCAATACTAAAACAATTATAATTAAATAATGCATAATAAGAGGGGAGCACAAAAACAGCAACAACAGCAATAATGTTAGCAGAAACTGAAGCTGAGGCAGCAGAGGCAATAACAACAATCGAAATATAACACACAAAATTAATTGGAGCTTTTTTTTTTTATTGTATTTTAAATTATTACTAATGATATTTTTGCATAAAAGGAGAGCTAATGTTTGAAAGACATAAACTAAATAAGAGAGTACGTACAAATTCAGAGCTTGTGGATTTAACTCACAGGAATTTTTTTTAAACGAGGGATATCTTTAAATTACTCATATAATAATGTTTATTAAATAACCCTTAAGTCGGCATTTAGGTATTGAAAGGTTTTAAAAGTTTAGTAAGTGCAGATATTCTTAAATAAAACGCTTTATTTAAGAACAAAACAATCAAGACCTGAGGCCTTATTCTGTAATTCTCCTAAGCTAAATTGCTTAAATTTTGAACTTATCCATGTTTATTTTCTCTAGTTAATCAGTATCAATAAATAAGAGGGTGGTAAGTATAGGGTTATATGTTCCAATGTCGTATTTGTAGCAAAACACTGCTTTGTTAAAATTAAAAAATTTTAGAGATTGCGATTTAGCTTAAGCAACTTACAGAATAAGGCTGCTGAATTGTGAATTTTAGCGAGTAACTTTTTTTTATAGTGAAAGGCCTACGTAAGCGGCATGCGAACCCGCGTTCTATTTGCCGCTTGATTTTATTTTGCATAGGCAAATGAACGCGGCTTCTTGAAGTAGAAGCTTGTGTAAAAAATAAAAAAAAAAGATTTTTAGTATTTTGACGCAGAAATAAATAAATTTTAAAAATTAAAAAAAAAATAAATAATTAAAATAAACAACGATTTTGTGAAGAAAAGAAACACGAAAAGAAGACTATGCGGCCGCTCGGCCACTTTTAACGGCATTGCCAGGTTAAATTTAATTCAACGTGTTAAAACTTTTGTATGAATATTTTTTTTAAAGTAGGTAATACTGTTGCCGCATGACGCTTGCATTGGTCTTTCACCATTATTTCTACTGCGGTAACTAGACAGAGTTTTTTTTTACCACTTCTGGTATGTTCTCTTTAATTATTTAACACCTGTGTTGAATAGAAATTGAGAGTTTTAGGTTACTTTTTAATTTTCCGCAGTCTAAATGATTTGACAGTTTTTGACATGACAGTTGGTTGTCTGTTAATATATCCACTCATCACTAAGTTCCGAGTTTTGTTTAAAATTAAAATTGGTCTAAAGCAATTTCTTACTGTCCAGCTGCAGCAGACGAAAGTCAGTCGCCGCTTAACCAGTAACGATGAGTCTATGAACAATATTTATATTTAAAGTTACCCTGTCTTCTCTCAACAAACTTGTCAAGGTTGTCAAGCAGCCGTTACTTTTTTCCACTTTCACAAGTAGGACTTTGATAAAACTTATCATTGGCCACATTGGTTAAACTTTTTATGAAATCTTACGGCTCTTAAAATAAGCTTGGGTGATTTTACGACCGCCCTCGTTTTTTATTTTCATTAAAAACAGTCAACAACAAACATCATTATGAACATGATTATGGTCTTTCTAAATGAGAACTAGTTGTATTTGTTTTTGCTTTATATTTTAGAGTATGTTTATGTGACTGTTGTTTTTGTGTGTTAGTGTGTGCTTGTGTTGTTATTGGTGTTGTGTTTTTGCATATTTTGCATTTCGGGGGTCCCAGCCATAGTTAGCGTCATTGTTGTAAAACAGTTGTATAAGTGTAAAAATGTATATGTGCGATTGTATATGTGAGACTTTGGCTGTTAATGTTGTTTGGCTTTTCATATTCATTCAGTCTGTGGACAACGTTTTGTCAGTACGTAACTTAAGCAGCATATATGTTCACGTTACTTATACGTTTGCTTCTAACTTATTAATTAATAAAAAAAATAAAACTAAGAAATTTATAAATATAAAATTAAACAGTTAATGTGAATCATAATATTAAAAAAATGTGTTAAAAGAAAAAAAAACTAAAGAAGTTTTTAACAAAAAATATTTGTTTGCTGAAACGTGCTTTATATTTTAAAACAACATATTTTTCAAGTTTAACTGATTCTACCAATTTGATTTTCAAAAAAAAAAATTTCTTTAATGTTGTATTAAATTAACATTTGTGTATTAATGGGAAAGTTAACTCCAAAAACAGTTTTAAATTTAATTCTAAAAATAATGTATTAAAACTTTATTTAATGTGTCACTAAACCGCAATACAACAAAGCAGCAACAACAAAAACAAAATACATAAATAAATTAAAACATAAAAAAAAAACAAAAAACAAACTAAACAACCAATCAAATTGCAGTAATGATGCGCGTGTATTTTTTCGCAAAATTATAACTACCAATGTGAAAACTAAACATATATTTATACACACACACACACATATATATATAAATATATACGTAAATATAGTACATCTATATAAAGTAAAAATATAAAATAACAACTAGAGAAAAAATAACGGTTAATGTTAGAGTGAATCAAAGATGTTTTAACCAGTGTTGTTAAGTGTTTCTTATTTTCTGTTCTACAAAAATTAAATTAAAAATAATTCAATTCAATTAATTAAGTGATTAATTAACACAAAATTATTAAATTAATTTCATATTAAAAAAAACAAACCTGTAAAGTTTTATTGAAAGCAGCTCTTTAAAATTAAATAACGAATAACATTTGCAAACTAAATGGTAAATATTATATTTTTTTTATTAGAAAAAAAAACAAAAATTAAAATTATTTAAATCTAACGTTGACAGCAATTTTGAAATTATTTTTTTTTAGCAGAAGATATTGGCAGATTTAATACGATTCTCATAACATTAGTTAAAAATATTTATAATTAAATTGTACTTAAAACTGCTCTGAGCAGATATTTAAAAATACAGTAAATTTTATAACAAATAGGAGGAATATATTATTTTCTTTTTTAATATAAATCAACATGTTTTTACAGTTTTAAATATTTTTAAAATTATTATAAAATAAATTATTAGAAATTAATTAAAATTGGTTTTGGCTAATTTATTAATTATTTTTTTTTAATTTTTTATTAATTATTAATTATTTTACAAATGTATGCGGACAACTTTAATTTTAAAGTTAAACTCCTTATTTCATAAAAATTAAAAAAAAAAATAATGATAATGATTTATTTAACAAGTTATTAAAAGTTTTGTTAAACTAAATTTTTTATAAAAAATTAATTTATTTGGAACTTTATATTTATAGCATAAATTTACAACGTCAATATTCATCTCAAACTAAAAATAAAAATTATGTTTTTTAAATCCTTTTAAAAGTTTCAACATATCATCGCATTTTCTTAATTTAAATTGTTAAAATAAATCATTATCATTATTTTTTTAATAACATCTAAAGCCACTAAACATATTTATTTTTTCTAAAAACATTTATAACGAGTCCTTAAATTGTTACATATTCCCTGCTTTATTTAAATTGGTTAATAAAACTTGAAATTAAATGCAATAAATAGTTATGAGAATGATTTAAAGTGTTTTTCTGAGAGCAATTAAGAACGATCAAGTTTCCAAAATTGATAAAGTTCAACACCTTTACCAACGAAAATGAGTCTTAAATAGTCCTCTTTACACAAGGAAATAAAAATAATGATAACTCCATATAAAAATCAAATAAGAGATTAATAAACGTTACAAATACATTTTCGTCATCGTTTTTTTCAAAAGCCGGCTTCAAAATAAAGAGGCAGTCATATGGTTATCGAAGGAAAATAAAACTATAAATAGCTCTAAGTTCAAAGCATAATTTAAAAAAAAAAACTTTATAACAATCAATATACAGGTTTTGGAGACTTTGAGACCCCGTCGTATGCAGTGCATACAACAAACTCATTAATCTAAAAAGGACACCTTTTGAATCAAAATATATTTTTTCAATTCTTGTTGTAGCGGAATTCATTTCTTTTCGTATTTTGCTAGATATTTGCATTGTTTCTAAGTTGTTTGGACAATGAAAATTGTGTGTAGAAATAATGATACCTAGTTTATTTGATATATTAAAGTTACAGTTCTCAACAAAATTACAAAAAATTTTTTTTTTAATTTCAATTAAATTTATGGCTAAAAAAATATTATTGTTATCATATTTTGTATTTGCAAAAGTCAGTTTAATAATTAAAATAATAATTGTAATTTACTTACAAAAATTCAACTGATTAATTTCATCAACACCGCCAGGTAAATTGGTCACGGTAGAAAAACTATAAATTTAGCGTTTAACAATCAACTAATATTTTTCAGTTGGACTAAATTAAACAGATTTCGTTGGACTTTTACTATATTCCGGTATAACTTCTAACTTTTTAATAAGAATGTGATAGGAATAGATTTTTGAATCTGTAACAGCAAAACCGTTTACGGAAATTATTACTTTTTATTGTCGTAATATTTAGCTTGACAAAAAATCTAAAACATGGCTGGCAATTTTAATAAGTTGCATTCGTTTTAAGTCTCATCATTTATGGTTTTATTTATACTTTTTCTAGTTTATTATTTCTTTAGCATGATTAGAATTAAATAAACCAGGTAAAGCCATTTTAATAAGTAAATTTTTTTACATGCAATATTTTTTTAAATTAATTTAAATTTTTTTCCTATTTTTTAAAACCCATAAACCTTGCTATTTGTCATTTAAAATATTTTTTTTTTACTTGAAAAAAGAAAACAATTAGGATTTGTAATAAATATGTCAACTAAATTTCCAAGATCCTCATTTTCCGAAATTTTTATAAAGCAAATCAATCGTTGTAATTCATAAGCGCTTTAATTTGTAATGTGTAGATGTCAAACTGTAGTTGTGCAACAAAAAAACAAAAATATTGGAAATGTGGTCAGATTGTTGGTTGCACTGGCATGCTAGCGGTTGCTCTGGCTAGGACTCGACGCAATAGCTCTACACACAAAAATCATGCCAGTTCAAGGTGCAGATGGAGATCATTAGTTAAAATATCGACACCCGATGCAAGTCATACAGCTCCCTTTGGCACTTACACACACTCACATTGGCTCACACCGGTGGCAATAGTTTATATTTTAAATTTCTTTGTAAGTTTGTTTGTTTATTTGTTTGTTTATTTGTGCGGGCGCCAATCACGTCTTAATGACTAAACCGATTTTAAGGAAATTTGAAACGCGAGTAGATATTTGTCCACACAGTAAACTAGAGTATTTATATTTTCAAAGAGCGGACCAAAAGGTTAGAAAAGTTTTCTCCTATTCCCTTATTTTAAGTATCCGAAACGATTAAAAAAACTAAATTGATTTTAATGAAATTCGTAAAATAGATAAGTTCTTAAGTATAAAGTCCAATAGGCAATGTTTGTTTAGAACGCCAAGACCCTGATGAGCGGAAAAGTAAGAAAACGGTTATTTACAGCTGCTCCAATTTTTATAAAATTTAAAACAAAAATAGGTATTTATTTATAAGTTTCAAGAGGGTATGTTTATTCAAAAAATAAATAAAAGGAGGGGAAAATAGGGGGGGGAAAAGCGCTTAATCGACTATAACAAAAGGCAAATTAAAATAAATTTCAAATATAGATCAGTCCTGATGCATAGGGTCCAGAAGGCAAAAGGAAATCTTTTGTTACTTCTATAATGTAAATAACCAAATAAAAAACCGGCTTGGAAGCGTGGTCGCAGTACGATTATTTTCATTGGGGTAGCTAAGCGCACCTAAAATATATCGTTTTAATATATTTTTTCTAAAGCTTAAAAAATTATTCCAATACTTGAATATTCTTAAAATATTAATCGAATAATTTTTTTTTATTAACGATTTTATGCAGATGGTTTTATTCAGATTTTCGCTTTTATTGCCCTTAAGCATGTTTTATTGTTCGATTCAATTGTGTTTTGTCTTGCAGTTATACATGCTGCCAGAAACATTTTTCAGTTAATTAAACATGATGCCAACAACATTTTATAAAGACAACAGAGTACAACTTATGCAATATATAGTTTTTATTTATTTCACAAAATTTTTTTCAATACACTTATAAAAATATTTCGTATGAAACGATAAAACAAAATATCATCTCTACCTGACAAAATTAACACGTGTGATAAATTTTTTAAATATATGCTTTAGCCCTGCGCTTAGTAACATAAAACTGGAGAATTATCTTCTATAGCATAATAAAGAATTTTAAAAAATATATGTAATAAAAATAAATTACAATAATAAAAAAAACTTAAAAGCAGTTTTATTATTTGACATCTTTTTTAAAATCCAAGAAACTAAAGTTCTTGGTTTTCTAATGAAAAATTATCTTATTTACAACAAATGTATGTTTTCTGTTTGTTTAGTTGATAATCATGAAGGTTAGATCTTTTATTTTATTACAGTATGAATGTTAAAGTGATCACAAAATTGTTTAGTTAAGTCGTCAAAAAACATAATTAAGAAAAAATAAGAGATAAGAATAATTTCAAGGTTAGTAGCATTAAGATAAAAGAAAGTAATAAACTGTCACAAATATTTTAAACAGTTACGTGGAATTTGTTGAAAATCACAGGGTTTTCAGTTTTGTAAATTTACAATAGACAGATGTATAACATACTTCTGATTGAAACTTGAATGAAGGAATGGTCCAATTTTTGTTATTTCTCTGATAGGCAACAAAACGTTTGCATAATATGCACAGTAGCTCACCGAAAAGTAGACAAAAGTTTATTTACAACAGCACAAAGGGAAAGATGATTGAAAATTTTCCGTCGGTAACATGAGATTTTTTTATTATATATTCAATTTTAAAACAGTAAATATTTAATTAATTGCGATTTATTTTTAGGATCTATAGAAATGCCCTCTTCTTAGTCAAACAAGATATTAAACAAATTTTTTAAACTTATTCTTATGAAAACATTTGCTTTTTCCCAATTTTTTTTTAATCCCACATAAATTTTTTTTTTAAATATTATTGATGCTTTTACGGGTTTAATGTGTCTCTTATTAAAAAAAGTAAAATTATTTAATTAGAGACAGAAGGATGCAATAAAGAATTTTTAGCCGCAGAGAAATACTTTCGGATTGCTCTGAAAGAGACCAGTTACAGTTCAAATATTTAAAAGTTTTTCATAGTGGCACTTAAGTTTCTTATTTATCTAATTTAATGAAAATATTAAAAATACAAATAAATATTTAACACGAAAGAAATATTCTCCTTACAAATTTCGAGTTAGCTTGATCGCTACATCCGTCTCCAGCTTGCTTCGCATTGTCTACCATACGTTGTATACCTTTTATACATCATCTATTTAACCACCTTATTTATTTAAAGTATCAAAGAAACTGGAATAATTTTAATTTTTAAATCGAACGGTATCTATCGTCACATACCAGACTTATTATTTCAAATTTATAATTTTTTTCCTGTTTATTTTGTGTGGTTTTTTGAATCGATCCAAATATTCGTTAAATATTAATTCTTTTTTGTAAACAATTGTTTAAATAATTTTGAGATAAACTTTTTTGTCTATTTAAATTTAAACAATAATTTTGTAATTTCTTAAGATTAATTGCCCGGTTTTGCTAGGAAAAATTTAACTCGGATAATAACATTAACCTCCATGAATCTTAATTATAGTTTACTTTTCTTAACTAGCTCAGCTTAAATTCTTTTGCATATTCATTTGAGCAAATTTATTCGAGTATTCGATTAATCGAGTATTCGATTATTCGGGTATTCGATTATTCGAGTATTCGATTATTCGAATAACTTTTTGTCTTAACTATATTTGGTTTAAAACTAAATATTACTAACCGCCATGCACCTTAGTTATAGTTTTTTTAAGTTTCTTTTGCATATTCAATTTACCAAATTGATTCGAGGTTTCGGTTATTCGAATAATTTTTTTTTGTTATTATAGTTGCGTCATAAATCGATCAATTTTATTTTCATTTGCAATTAGGCTTAAACAAATATTGCAGTATTCGATTATTCGTTAAATATTAGTCGTATTTTTTTTTAGTAATGAATTTTATTCATAATAAATAATAAATTTTCTTAATGTATTTAATTCACATGAAAAGTGTAAATATATATTTATTTTCTTTGAATCTTAAAACTTGTATGCAAATCCTATTAGAACCGGTTAAAACTATGTACTTATTTTAATAGTTTATCGATTATAGCTCGAATAAATTTCCATCTGAATTGAACAAAAATTATATATTTTTGCTTAATAATCTTAATTGGAGCGAAAAGCTTAATTGCTGCTAATGAAAATTATTAATTTTTTTTTTTCTAAATTAACTAACTTAATACGTTCGGCTTCTAATTAATAAAACTAATTAATATAAATCACTACAGGAGTTATAAAATAAAGTAATACAAATATAATAGAATCAGCAAAAAATTTGTCAATGACATGTATTTGAACTTTTTGCAATTAAGTTAACAATTTCATTAAATTGTATTATAATAATTGTACATTAATTATCATTTTTTTTTCTGCATGTATATTTATTTTTAAGAATTCTATAGAAGCGGTCTGTTACATTGTTTTGCAATAAAAATGACTCTCTCTTAAAAATTAAAAATGTATAAAACGAAATATTATAGTCAAGTCAAAGAGAGCGTAAACGAAACAAGATTTTAGAGCATTGATGTAATGATTAAATTCCCGCAAAGAAAACAAGTATTAAAATAAGTATAAATAAGAATTAAACTCCTTAGATTGAAATTTGTCTGGGCCTAGAAACGCTCTATCTTTTTTAATTATGGCATTAAATAAAATATTGATATATAATTCAGTGATTGACAATATGAGAGTTATTATTTGGTGAAAATCAGGAGGAGTAATTGATTGGTCTTTGTTCTAAAGGAACATAGCAATACAGAAAATGTATTAATACTACAAAGTGACCCTGCAATAACACAACTTAAGCAATTGTGCCTATATTGGTTTTATTGGCTCTTGGCTAGCACAACACAATCGACGCTAGATAAAATATACAACTGAATCAATTTTGAGCCCCTATCACAAATAACTACAACACTGTTCCAGATTTTTTTATTTTAAAAATCTTTCTTTCAAATACTCGTAATAATAAAAGTACTCTTTTTCGTAATTTAGTCGATTAATTCGGTATATGCCATAACTAAGTGTGTAGCGTACACTTATCACATATGTGATATAAAACATTGAACTCAACACAAACGATTGTGCTCAGATTAACATTGCGTTCAAATGTTTATACATCTAATGTTTTATTTAGTTTGTTTAATTTAAGAATACTTGTTTTGTACTAAACGATAAACAGGTGTAATTTTATGAGTTACTTAAGAAGTTTTTTAATTTTATACTAAAGCAAATAAGATTTTGAAGACAAGAATACAGTAAATTAGTTAAGATATGAATTCTATTGCTAAGTAAAATATTCTAGAGCAATCAAATTATTGTCAAGGCGTGAATGATACGAGGAAGTATCAAAAAATTAAGTTAAAGAGCGAAAAAAAAAACGTTTTTATTTTAATAGAATTTGCATCCATATGACGTTAATATCTTGTATTTATGAAGCTTATTGTCACGTATGTCCATCCCATTGGAACGGCATGTTATCAGAATTATTGACAGTCAATCTAGTTACGAAAAATTTAATAATAATAATAATAATAATAATATCAATATACCCTTCACCGTTGACTGCAACACACTGACTTTCATAATCTATCAAGATATAAAAACCAATGCACAGTGGGGCAGTATCAAAATATTTTGTAAATAATTTAGCCATTAGTTAAGGGCCGATTGATACAAAATTTGACGTGAGTACGTAGAGCAGTATTTGGTCTTAAGTTTTAAAGCTAGGTACCATCTACTTTCCAGGGATGGCGCTACGTGGTCTTAAAGTTGGGAACTTCGGTCTTGGAAATTTTTTTAATATTTGGTAAAAAACTCCAAAATAATTATTTACGTATAAAATTGATCATCCTGGTAGAAGATGGAGAACCTTCGATTTGACCTATTTTAATTCTAAATTTTGACTTTACCCAATATAAAGGGTCATTCAAAAAACGCGCCTACATGTTTCTTTGAAATAAAACACAAACTATTTGAAATTTTTTCAATCTGTTTTGTTTTTTATTAAAAGTATGATCCATTACAATTATAAGTGGAATAGAATATCATTCAAATGTCCACCATGACTGCGTCTGCAGACATCAATCCGAATATCGAAATTTTCAATGACTTTCCGAAATGTTGCTGGTGTTATTTCACTTGAATGTTGTTCTTTAGATCATTAATTGTTTGTGGCTTGTTAGCATAAACTCGATTTTTTACAAAAACCTCAAAAAAACAATCTAATGGTGTTAGATCACATGACCTAGGAGGCCAATTGAAATCTGCATTTCGTGAAATTACACGTTGAGGAATTTTTGATCGCAAAAGCGTAATGTTTTCTCGAGTTGTGTGACATGTAGCACCGTCTTGCAGGAAATAGACGTCAGACACATCAATATGATTCAACTGTGTTCATAAAAAGTCTCTCAACGTTGATTGGTATCGCTCAGCATTCACAGTAACAGCATTTTCAGCATCATCTTCGAAGAAAAATGGCCCAATGATTCCATTTACCGAAAATACACAGCAAACAGTAACTTTTTGTGAGTGTAGAGATTTGTCATGAATAACACGAGGATTTTCATCACCCCAGATGCGACAATTTTGCTTATTGACAAATCCATCCTTTCTGAAATGAGCTTCGTCACTAAACAAAATTTAGCTTGAAAACAATGGATCCATTTTCATAATAACTTTGAATGGTAAACGCGTTGTTGCAATGTGTACCTGTCCATGGCTAAAACTGTACTACCTTCTAATAAAACAAAAGGGCTTATGTCATTTGAAAATATGTCACGTGTAAAAAATTATATAGTGCTGACATCTAGGCGTCACATTTGGATGACCCTTTATAATAATATCTCTACTTCACAAAAAACGTTATTATTATTTAAATGCTATAGTTTTTCGGTAAAGGTTTTTTCAATATATTCACATTAATACCATTTATTAACTTTACTGTTTAATTCAAGGGCAGCTTGACAAAATATTACATTTCTGGACAAAATAAAAAAAAATGACTGATAGGCTTCCCAATACAATTGTTAACTGGATTTCATGTTTTTTTTTAACTCGGAGAAGAAAAAATGGGCTTTGAAGTTAGCTGTTGTGATTTTTAAAAATAATCATATGTTTTGTAATCATATTTTTATTATTGCAGTGTGTCCGCCAGGAAGGTAAACTACTTGGTTTGTTTATAATTTTTGATTAAATGAAAGAGAATGGATCTTATTTTGATAAATATTTTACTTAATGCCGGCAATTATGTATGGACTACAATATCAGATAAATGTTAGCCTCACAAATGCGAGCTCTTTTGAGCACGTTTTCATTACATTCTCACCCATTTTACGCGGCATTTCACAAATTTCATCACGAATATTTTATACGAGTTGCTCAACCGTTGCAAGATATCCCCACAGATATCCCCACAAAAAGAAGTCAGGAGCAGTCAAATCAAGCGACCGTGAAGGCCAATCAACATCACTATTTCTTGTTGATACCACATATTAATAAAGCACACAGTATGCAGCTGTCGCGTTAAAAAGTTTTCATCCACATTACGATATCGTTTCCAACTCACAGATGGCGTTATGCCATTTTCAGTTTTAAAGAAGTAAGGTGTAATGATTCCTCCTGATCAAATTGTACAACAAACTGTCACTTTTAATCGATGCAAAGGCACTAGGCTCGGTGGCAAAGGTGACGGATGAATAGTATAGCGGTATAGAGTGTAGAAAGAAAAATAGAATTAATGTTGGTTATTGTTGTTTTTGCTTAAACTTCGATTTTTGTCTTTGCTTTATTGTTTGGACAAAAATTTTTTAGTTTATTTAAAATGTTTGACAGGAGATTCCTGAAGAGTTAAGTAAGCGGTAACGAAATGGCCATCGAAACAAGCTTTGACCCTCAATAACCAATATCGGTAATTTAAATAATTAATCTGGATAATATAAAATAGCACGAAAAAAGATTTTATTTTGAAAAATAATTTGAATGTTTTTTATTGCCCAGAAACGACCATTCTGTTTATTCACATATCTATCCAAATGAAAATGGGCCTCGTCATTCATTATGATTTTTTCATGAAAATCGGGGTTGTCATGGGCGTAAATAATCTTGTGGAAGAATCTCTTCTGTCAACTGAATCGTATATAAAAACAAATGCAAATCCTTGTGTAAAATTGTGGCTACGATTGTTTTTTGAAAAACAAGCTCTTGAGCACGGCGATAAATTGAGGTTGTTTGAATTTTTTGAACATTTTCTTGAGCAGCAGTAACGTTTTCAGCTGATCTTGCCTTATGTTGTGGTCCATGCTTGGTCCTATAACCTATAATCGATGATTGATTTTGATAAAATGTTTTAATACTAAAAGCACGATGGTTTATCAAATGTTTTTCATTTATAAATTTGCCACATGTCTACTTTACGAAAAAAAATAATAATTTTTATCTTGTATTTTTTCTTATTTTAAAAAAAATTTGATTTTTACAATCATCCATATATACGAGTATTTGAACTAATTTTATATGAAATTCATAAGTGAGAAGTGAACCAACGTTATTTTTTAATTTAATTCAGTAAGAATTGCGATGCATTGTGCGTCGTTTTAAATTCTTGCACACGTTATTGATTTGCTTTTGTCTAAAGCGCTACTTAAATTCCCTTCAAGATATTGAGACTCTTTAAATATTAAATTGAAATTTTTTCTTGTCAAAATTTTTTTCTTAAGAATGTTAACAGCTACAGGCAGCTTTAGAGTTTTGCTGATGTTGACCTCGTTAAATGATCATTACATTTACAGGTAACTTAATTTATCTAAACAGGAAGCGAATTATAGTTGTAGATTATAATTAAAGTTTCTTTTCATCCATTTATTATAAATTTTTCAACTAATTTTAATATGCCACCTAAGCACGTTTAAATTTTTATTTTTTTTTTTCTGATGAAAATTTAAAAATCAGCTAAACAGAAATTTTATTTAATTTTTCGTTCATCTCTTGAGATATCAAAAAAAAAAAAAATTTATCGCTCTAACACCTTTTCATAAAGTTACAAGGGAATTTGTGTCTATAGATTAATACACAATTTTTAGAAGAGATATAATTTTATCATTACTCTATTTATATGTTCCCCCAGGTATTTAAAAAAAATAATTCAATACATTAAAGAAATACTCATTTATTTAAAATTGTCTATTATTTATTTAAAATAGTTACATTATCACTGCTTGTTATTATTACACCTCATCAACAAATTGTCATTATTATAATAATGTTTGTACGAATAGATAAAAATAGAAAAAATAGAATAATTTTTTATGATAAGAGTCGAATGTTACATGAGCTAAAACTATTTAAAGACAAAGCATATTTGTGGAGCCTTTTTTAGGAGTTGCTAGATAAAAATAAAATCTCTTTATAATTGCAACACAAAACGTTTTAAATTTGTGACTTATTTAAAATAAAATGTGAAGTTATTAAGAAATATCCGAAAGAAATAATCCGTTTGTATTTAAGGTTGTCTTTGTGATTACTGTGCATAGTGGCAAGCGAATATTTTGACGAAGATTCTATAAAATTTGTCAAGGAACTGCAAGCGCATATTTAGGATTATCTTTATTTAGTTCCATAGGACTTTAAAATCAAACATTGGAGGATTACATAAATTCAGATTATGATGAAGACTATGACTCTTGTGAAGAGTTTATACCCCTAGTAATCTTTCCGAAGAAAATTAGAAGTGTTAAAGATGCTACAAGCTTATAAATAAAGTAATATCCATAACACCACACAAAATACTACTCAAGTCAAGCTGCATAGCGGCCTTTTAAGTTAAAAAAAAAGTAAAAACGACAATTTCTAAAGTCATCTTTGGAAGCTCTTTGGAGCAGCTAGACGTTATCATTATGTTTGCATGTGTGACAAAGGTATTTCAGTGTCAATTTAAATGAAAAACAAGTAAGAGTGCTATATTCGGCTACGCCGAATCTTATATATCCTTCACCATCTATGTAAATTTAGTTTAGTGAAGTAATTCCAACCGGAAAAGCAAATATTGGATGTATAATTTTACATAACAGTGAAATCGGCTCTTAGTGGGTTAAGAATTTATAAAAATTTTTAAAATTTCCTTACAGAACTCTGCAAAAGCTTTAAAATTATACCCATATTGATATTTAAAAAATTTGCAAATTTCAGAGCCTGGTAACTCGAAAAATATGGGCAACAGCAATTTTTTCACTTGATGTTTTTTTCTTATTTTTTTAATTCTCTAACTCCCCATATATTTAGTTTTTTTGATTGGAGTTACTTTATTGTTTCAAATGAGATGAAAAAGTTAGAGGTACTGGTACGTGGCAATTTGCCTGCTGCCTCGAAGGACATTTTTTTTCGTAAACTTAAGTTTGCCTCGTCAAACTAACACGGATGGACAGGCGGACATGTTAAAATTCGTTTAGTCAAGCATATGGATTTCTTTTTCTTTGGTGCAGAAACAAATCTTTACTTTCTCGTCCATGTCATTACGTTTTTTGCGACAACAAGTCATCAAGTTTTTAAAAATATTTAAATAGAAAAATATTACAAATTATTTTGATATTGAACTGGAAATTTAAGTATGATTACTTCCTAGGATATTCCCACGGGTAAATGACAGGTTATATTATAAACAAAATATTATAATTCGAACCAGTCTTGGAATTCTTCAAGTGACAAGATAGATGACAGTTAAGTTTCGACTTATATCGCGTTGCGCATCCAAGAGCCCATTATATTATATAAAAATAATATATAGTATATTACATAATTATACATTATTAAGAATGATAAAAATTAAGAATAAAAATAAAAATGTGTTGCCATATAAATTGATTTATTTGAGTTCTTGCAAACTTTTCAAACAGTCTAAACAACTTTAATATGGAGTGTAGTGTGCAACAATGTGCAGCAGTTTTATATATAAAAAAGTGTGACAATTGTTTTTGTTTTATTGTCATTGCAAATGTTTTTCCAGCAAACAAAAAAAAAACAAATGAAAACAAAAAGCATAAAAAAAGAACATTAGTTATTAAAGCAAAATATATTTTATAAATTTAGTATTATAACTACAGCAAACATTTTAATGTTGCTGAGATTATATGATTAAATGTGATCACTTGTTTACTTGTTTAGTTAAACGTATTTGTGTGTATGTTTGTGTGTATGTTGTTGTGCTCTCTTGGGTGCATTAATTTTTCTACGTTGTGTATTATAAAAAAATGTTGCTCTGTTGTTGTAATAATTTTTTATATAAATAATACAATTGCAACTTTTCAAATTATTTTGAACTTAAACATATTTCTAATTTTTCATAACATTAACCATTAAATTAATTACTTTAAATTACTAATAATAAATTTTTTAAAATTTGTTGTTTTTTTATAATGAAAAATTAAATGTTCAGGGTTATTTTCAATAAGTAACACACGAATATTTTATTTTTTTTTTAATTTGTAGCAAGCATTAAGTCTTTTTTTATTATTATATATTAAAGGATTTTTTTAAACTAATAAATTATTAACGAGGTGTGTTCTAAGCTAATTTATAAAAATATTTATTATAATTTTTATTAAATAAATACATTAATTTTATGAGATCTTAGAAGGTAATTAAAATTAACAAGTGCAATTAAGCTGTTTTATTGCTGCAAACATTTGTAGAATATAAATATTCAGCATTATATGGTTAAGGAAAAAGTATTTCAAAATTATTAAATATCAATGAGTTTTATTAGCATTTAAATACATTTAAGCGATATTTTTTATTTATTTTTTTAGTGATTTTAATTACTTGCCACCTACAGCAGGTGGCTATTTTTGTATAAATAAGGAAAAAATATGAATTAATTAAAAATATATGCTTATGACCATGCTCCAAACCGAATGCCATATTTTATAAAACAAATTTGCTTGATAATAAAAAATTATAAAATAAAAAAGTCGATATTTCCGAAAATCAAGAACAGAAATTATTGATAATTAGATCCTGCGATAATTTAAAATTTTACAACATAGATCTCAAGGAGAAAATAAAACATGTTTTAATAGATAATTTTAGTTTTGAGATTTAAAAAAAAAAAATTATATATTTCTTTAAAAAGTTGTACTGGTTTTTTTCAATCTGTACAACCAAAACATAATTTTTTTATTTTCAATTTTATTTCCTTAGTTTAAAATTTTCACTGCATGCTTTAATTTACTTTTAAAAAATTGCAAAATAAACTCTTTACTTAAATATTAAAATAATACTCATCTGCAACATGTTGCAATACCAAAAAAATATTTTTTAACTTTTATAATTACTATAAAGCGACAAGCTAATCATTTCGTACGAAATGTTGTCAGAGATCTATTTGAAAAAATGTTGTGAAATAAAAATAAAAAAAAAATAATGTTGCTAGAGTTATGCTCAATTCATTTGGTAAAATGTTACGAAATATTTTTGTCAACATGTTGTTCAACTGCAAAATGTAATTATCAACAATGTTTTCAACTGCGAGTTAATGCAATTTGCTTATATTTCGCTAGTTTTAATGTATTTCGAACGATGTTGTATATCTAAAGGTAATAAAAACGATAATATCCAACAAAAGCAAAACGTCTGCATATCCAAAAAATTTTTCTTTCTAAAAAATTTTTAGAAATAAATTAAAAAGGAACCTACTCCAAAAAAGGAACCTTCTCCGAAATAAATTTTAATTCATTTATAATATCCACGGTTCAAATCCTGATTGGGAAAATGTAAAAAAAATAATTACTTTTTAAATATGTTTATCACTAGCAGCATGTTGATGGAGGTGAAAGCAGAGTTTACTTAATATTTATGCAAATTACGTTTCAAAAAAATGTATTTTTGAAAAAAAAAATCATATTAGAAAAATTTTTCTCAACATGTTGCAGCAGCATATTGCTAATGTATTTCTTCTAATGTTGGTATTAGGAGTAGTATTCTCAATATTTCAGGCGAGGTATAATCAACCTTTATATAAGGAAAATTATCATAATATATTAGTGGAATAATATTGCGAATGTAGTACTTGGTAAATATTGTCAAAAACATATAGGATGTATCTGGCAAGACTGAAGCAACATTTATTCCAAGATGTGAAAAATACGAACGGCCAGCAATTCGCAAGTATTTTTTTTATAGTAACTGACAAGGATTTTAGTTTTCTCTTTAGCTCTTGTGCAGATTCATTACACTCTTCCAGTATTGCACATTTTTCTGAGAAATTTTATAACTTATAAAAATAAAAACGGAACATATATAAAATTAATAAAAAAAATTCTATTACAGCGCAAGATATGTATCACTCCTAAAACGAGAAATTTTTTTTAAGAAAATAATCAATGTTGCTAAGAAATATGCCTAAATGGAAAAAACTGTTCATCATTTCTACTTATTCTGCTTGAAAAGTTTGTCAGTAACTGCGTTGTTCAGCTAATAATACGATTTACAAGAAAGATTTCGTTTTTATTGCCCTTAAATATAGAACATTGTTTGCTTTTGGTAGAAATTCCAATAATAAAAGATTCATTTACTGCTCAAGGTGAAAATATGTTGCTGGAAACATTTTGAAATTTATAAACATGCTGCCAGTAACATTTCCTAACTTTTTATAAAATAAACTTTATTTATTACTTAATTTGCAATATGTTTATTTATATAGGCTTCTGGCAGCGTTTCGGTCAACATAATGAACGGAATATCATGTTTTAATTTGAGCATACATATGATATTTATTTTGTAATTTATATTTATGAATATTTTCCACAGCAATAAAACAATATAGGACTCCAAAAAACATCAAAATATGCATGTTGCAATAAGTAAGAAAAAAAATTCATATCGCCTGCTACATGAAAACAATTTTAATGATGTTTTAAATATTAAAAAATGACAAATCACATTTAAAAATCAATTATAGAAAAAACTTAATTTTAATGTGTAATTTATAGATGCCAAATATGGCCATACCTAATTTTGTAATAAATAAAAATTCAAATTTGCATCATATTGCAGATACATGATATTATTTTCATGCGAAAATTTCATCACCATTTTTTCTTCAAGTCTTTTAAATATACTTTCGTAATATTATACTATTATTATTTTAAATTAATTTCAATTAGTATTTGACGTCAGCAGATCATTAATTTTTTTATTTTCATTTCTCATTCAAATAAAGTCATAGTAGAAAATATTATACATTTCTATTTCTTTTCTCTACTTATTTCTAGATTTTTTATTTTTATTGTTAATATACATAAATAAACATATTAAATGATCACAAATTTATGACTACAAATATATATATATATATATATATAGTAATAGTTTTCTAAGTATAAATGAATGCGAAAAAAAGTACAATTAAAAAAAAAACATTGAAGAGTAAAAAAAAAACTTTTAATGAAATGACCAGAAAATATGAGAAAAAAAATGTAAAATCAGCACAATACAAATAGAAAACAATCAAAATCAATGAAATGATCATGTATACAACAATATTACTTCATAATAATAATTGCAAACACGCATACAATAACAGTGACATACAAACATATAAGCATTTAAGTACACCAATAATTATCCCAGCAAACAT
Organism: Gymnosoma rotundatum; assembly: GCA_916610165.2. Taxonomy (NCBI): domain Eukaryota; kingdom Metazoa; phylum Arthropoda; class Insecta; order Diptera; family Tachinidae; genus Gymnosoma; species Gymnosoma rotundatum. The sequence goes on from OU744339.1 coordinate 10,749,236, forward strand.
TTTTGTAATGTTTTACAAATGAACAATGTTTTTCTAATTTAATTTTTGTTTAACTTTTGAAATTAGTTTGTAATTGTTTCTGAGGTGGCCTTCAAGTAAATGAGGAATTGTTATGGATTTTTTCAATTTGATAATATTTTCGAAGATACGAGATTAATGGCAGCACTTGGTAAAGACTCTTATCGTGCATTCTCAAAATACCTTTAATATGAGAAAAATCTAGAAGCCAATTTTGAGCTGGTCTCATACACAGGTGCTTTTCCATCAAAAGTATGGCAACTCCTTAATTTTGATTTTTGTGTTTTCTATTATTTCTTGTTGAAACTGTAACGTCGTTGAATACGAGTATTGACAAAATTATTTTATTTTTATTTTAATATTTTTTTTAAATTAATTTTTTTATTAACTTATTATTTCTTTCCGCCATAATATCTGCTACGGCTACTGAAATTTAAGCCTGGAGCAAACGAATATACATTTTAGCGGCATTTTTACCCCTTGGGTACGTAACTATAAAAATAAGAGGTGTGAAGCAAGAGACTATGATAGTATTTTTTAATGGCAAAGTATTAATTGAAGGACTCCATTAGAATACATTTACAACGACATATATGTGAAGCCGGGTTGTGTTCATCAGGAAATGATTTGAACTAAAACTGAGATGTTTCACGAGCAATATTTACTGATTAAGGAAAAATGAAGATTAAAGTAAGACGATGTAGTACAAAAAACAGCAGCCACTAAATTGATCCATTAACTTTTAAATCTCTAATCCTATCTTGTATTGGTGAAGCTTTTTTACATTTAAACGGTGGTTTTTAAGTGTGATAGAACTTGAAATTATTATAAATAATACTAAAACTTAAATTTTGATGAACAATTTTTTCTCCAAATTTTTTAGTAAACTCTGGGAAATCATTATGAATAGACTTACAATTGAACAACGCAATCAAATCATATAAGTTTAATTTGAAAATCAGTCATCATTCGAGCAACTTATAGACTATTTCGTCATTGTTATGGTGCACATAATCTTCCGTCTGAGTAAGGCATCTGTCTAACTGTGGATAGATTTCGTACCTCGTGACGAAGGAATGTGCTAACTGAAGAGAACATTGCACCTGTAAACGAAAGTGTGAAAGAAGAATCAAATCTATGGATTAGTCGAAAGTGGCAGGAATTAGGGCTCTGGCCGTCCACTAAGTAGAACATTTTGCTTGGCCTTCACCCGTATAAGATCTGGCTTGTGCAGGATTTAAATCCACGAGACCACAGTTCCACAGTTCTTTCGCCGATTAAGATCTAGAGCAGTATGCAACTGACTCGTTGTTTTATCGCCAAATTGTGTTCAGCGATGAGGCTCATTTTTGGCTAAACGGGTTGGTTAATAATCAAAATTGCTGCATATGGATTGAGACTATTCCACAACATATTCTACAGACTCCATTGCATTCAGAAGAATGCACCGTTTGGTGTGGTTTACACGCTGGTGGAATTATCGGACCTTATTTCTTAAAAACTGAGGCCGGATCTTACGTTACGGGCAATAAAGATCTTTACCGCACCATGAATAAGGATTTTTTGTTTGAAAATATGCATGACATTGATCGAGATAAAATGTGGTTGGATGGCACTACGTGCTATACCGCACCCGCAACCATCGAGTTATTGAAATCAAAATTTGGCGATAAGTTAATTTCGAGAATGGACCTGTCATGCGATTCAGCACCTCTCATTTAGTTCCCGTGGGCCACGTAAAGTCACATGCTTATGCTGATAAACCAGCAACAATTGAAGCTTTGGAGGCCAATATGGTGGCCATATGCCTGAAATCATTTTTAAATTTAAGGCCATGTTCTGATCTTTCGTATAAAAAAATTCTTCATCACAATTAAATCTTTTGTACTAATTTTTACAATTTAAAGCTTTATCGGGCTTAAAAAAACACCCGATATAATCGCTGACTTCTTTGATTATAGATATTCTTTAAATTTTAAAAATTTTAATTGGAAGTATGTTCTGCATTGTTAAGTCCAAACTAAGCTTCAATCCAACCACTAGCAGGACTTGTATTAAAATCACTACCCTGCCTCTATGGAATTTAATTTTTAAAGTACTCTGGCTTTTTCTCTAGCAGACGCCAATAGTATTGATACTAGGGACTATAATTTTTATTTGTGGCTACATTGATTGAAAAATTTTATTCATGTTAAGTCCTGATGTAACAATTTTTGTACAACTGCTCGCCAAACTATTAATGATGGATTGCTTCAGGAAAAGATTTTATGTTCCACATGTGCCGAAATCTGTTTTAGACGTTCAAACCGATAATGGCTTGAGAAAATGACGATATATTAGACCCATAATATATTGCGAAATTTATTTTTAATGATATTTATCAATGCACACATATCGTAGATTTTATTATTTTTATATATCGCAATTTCAATTGTGTGTCTGCAGGGTATTTAAAAGAAATTTTTAGATATTTTTTTAACGCTATCGATATGTCAACAATTTCTCGGTACAACCAACATTAAGTATTTCTTCGCTTAATTTTTTTACTTTGTTGAGTATCTCATAAAACTTATTACAGAAGAAGGCATCGGAGAAAAAAAAAGGCGAGAAATGTCAGCGGAATTTTAATTGTACTTAATTACCCCCTTTAAAGTATTAAGCGTGTGTGCTTGTGTACGGCTAAATTGCGAGTTGTACTTCATACAAATGTTTTCATTATTTTATTGTTGCTGGTATTGTTGTAGTTAATTGATGATGAGGAGGTTAAAAATGAGTGAAATGTAAGATCATTATAAAGTGAATGTTTAGTTGCACACACACACACTCATACACACGTATATTTACAAAGAAGCCTTAATAAGTTTTTAAAATGAAAATTGAATAAAAAAAAACGCAAGTTTTCAATTGTTTAATTACCCCAAAATAATAATAAAAATAACAACTAAATAAAAAAAAGAAAATATTAATGAACAACAAAACAGTATACACACCGACACACCGACATACTTGAACCAAACAGTTTGTGTTTATAATTAATTAATTCTGAACATAAAATGTTTTTAATTATTAAGCGAAATGTCATTAAAACATAAGAAACAGAAACAGAAAAAAAAAAAATAAATAAAATTTCAGTTTTTATAATTAACTAAAAAACTAATGCCTGGCGGAGGTGGCTGTGTTGCACGTACATACATACATACACACATGCAAACATATTTTTCTTAGTCAACATATTTTACAATTTCAAATGATATTTTTCAACACGATTAAAATTCATGTTTTTATTTTATTTAAAATTAAAACTTAATTTCAGTTTGTTGCCTTTGTTATAATTATATATTTAAAAAAAATTCTTATTGTACATTATGTGCATTTTGCGGCCTAAAGAAAATAATCAAGTAAAAGTGCGTGTCTCTTTTGTTTTAAGTTTAAGCAAGAAATATTTAATTTTTGATTATGTGTGGGTTGTGTGGTATGTGTTGATGGATTTTGTATAAAAAAAATATTTAAACATGCTATTATTATAATTAATACAAAACAATAATAAAAAAAAAAGTAAATAAGCAACAAAATTTTTGCATAACTTCTATGTTAAAATTTATACAAAATTTATTTAGTTGTGGCATATTTTTTTTCTATAATTTATGGGAAAAGAAATTAGAAAAGAAGAAAATTTGAATTTTTTACCGTAAGGCAAGCTGCAAACTTTAAATTATTGTAACACTTTCCTTTAGTTTAATAAAAGATTTTTGCAGTTATTTTAAAGTAATTCTTAATGTTGCCTTAAGAAAATTCTGTACATTTTATAAAAATTTTATTTAATTTTTTAAATTATTGGTGTAACTATTTTAGCCAATTTATAAATTCGGCTTAAAATGACGTATGTTTTAATTTTCAAATTTATTAATGAAAAAAAAATATATTTATAGAATTTCGTGTTAATTTTCTAAGAAATCAGAAAAAACTCAACACTGGCAATTTGTAATGCAGCATTTTCTGGATCGCTGCATCCGTCATCAGCATTCTTCGCATCTCTCTTCTTAAAGTTGAATATGTTATTTCTTGTTAATCAATTAGTTTGATTAATAAAACAAAAATATGAAAAATTAAAAATAAAATTACATTCGTACGCAGAATTCAAGAACAAATATGTGTAACGATTAATATATAAAAAATCGAAAAAAAAACTCTTTAGATTGTGTGTGTGTGGACTTCAACTGATGAAATTAATATTCATTAATTACAATTATTTCTCGTAGTCTTAATACTCTGCCTTTGGGAGTAGAAATAGCTTCACAAAACTAAATCATAATTTCTAAGTCAGGCATTTAATTTATAAAAATCCATAAAACAATCCGACTTCAAAACAGATTGTACTTGTCTGTCATTAATGATTCAAAAGTTTGGCCACAAGATGCCACAGCTATTGGGACGCCCTTAACCCTCCGATGAGGGAGAAGGTCCCTAGAGACCTTTTTGCCTTTTCAAACTGAAATTGCTCCTACTTCGGCCACTACAACACCCCACCACCCCCCACCCAACGTTACCCAGTGTTCCAAGAGTATTTTCTTGCGCATCATTTGGAAAAAAAATTAACCCGATCGGATCATTACTTTAGGAGTTATTGCGGTTTTAGTGAGAATAGTACGCAGAAGTGTGAAAAGGTCCGTATGGACCTTGTACTAAATTTCACTAATAAATGCATGTTCTTGGGCATCATTATAATTTTTAATTATTTCAACAAATGATTTGCTTGTTCTAAACACAAAGACCTAAACTCAAAGACATTTGGGATGATGATAAAAGCAAAAAAATTCTAAGAAAAATTTGAAGATATGAACTTTATTGCTTTCAAGGAAAGGCACAATATTCTAATTTTATACTACTAGCAATAAACCAGTTTTTTTATAGTAGTCTTGTATGTAGAATTTAGTTATAAGCAATAAAAACAAAAAAAAAAAAAAAAATAAAAGAAAAATTTTATATGAAAAAAACATGATTTACAAAAAAGTTTCGTAGGGACCTTTTCACACGGCCATGAAGTTCAGAACTGTCACTCATCGGAGGGTTAAATTTCTAAATTAATTTTTTCTTATAGCGATTTTAACATTAAAGTTCAATGTAAATTTTAGCTGTCTCTGTCTGTAACGTTTTAAAAGTTTGGTCACATAAATTTTAAATACCATCAAATATTGGCACAGCCTTCAATATCCAAGTCCAAATTTTATACTTGTTGCTGTAACGAACTTAGCAAACCAAGTTTAAACCGCTTGTCTAACAACAGTTTGGCCATACACGTCAAATTACACCAACTATTGTTACACTCTTTCATTTATAATTTTAAATATTTATACTTCTTATTATTAGAGACAAATTAAAGGACTTTTGATCAAATTTTTAAGTATTTGTATAAAATGATTCAAAATGCAGGAGGTCAACTCACATCGATTAAGGCAACATCCTTTAATCTTTAAATTCTTATTACATATTTGTTCTTATGCATGTCCAGTTTCTTGTAAATTTCAAAATTATATTTACAACTCTTCAAGAGTAAGGCGAAACATGAAACTAAATTAACTATTAGGACACCCTTTTATTCATAATATTTATAAGTGTTATTAAAACGGTCATGATAATTGACACTCTGTCCAATTTTCAAGTGTTTAACTTAACGCTTCAATTGATAGACCCATATAGGAGATCAATGTACGTCATCTAATTTTAAGATTTATTTATACTTTACTTTTTAATACTGGGAGCTACGTATTGTTATACTTAGTTTTTTTTTTTTAATTTTAAAATGGTGTCCTTTACGGATCATAACACACTTAAAAAACTGTATGTTGTATAGGGCCACCCTTTAATTTTTGAAATTATGAACAGTTTTTAAAACAAGACCAATATGTAAGCATTACCTTTAAAATAAAGGAAACATTTTTAAATCGGTTCATAAACGACTGAATTTCTCGATCACAAACATAGAAAGAAGAGCAACACTCAGAGTAGAAATACAACCTCATGGTTGCATATGCGTTCGGTTTTTTATGTAAAGTTTTGACAATATAAACGCTCAGCGAATCCACATGAAATTAAATTATTTATTAATTTTAAATTTTTTCTCTTTCAGCATGTTGCCACATTGTTTTTGTAAAAAAATCCTTTTTGTTAATATTTTTTGTAAAAGACTAGGAAAAAAGAAAAGAAAGCAAATGTAAAAAGTCATTGAAAAACAATAATAATTTAAAAATATTCCAATTTATTTGTTAAATTGTTTGAAATCTTTTAGATATATTTCAATAAAAAAGATTACAAAAATAGCAAACAATATAATAAAAAATGACAATAAAATTCGCATCCGTCGCTGCACCTCATTTTATTTGTTTCTTCTCTGACATGCGGAATCCGTCGCTGCAACCGTAATATTGTATTTCTACTCTCAGAGAGATTGATAACCTCCTTCGGTTAAAAAAATATTATTATTGAATTTACAACCTCTTGTAAATTGTATGTTGTATCCAATACAACGTACACGCAAAGAAAAAATATGGTTGAGGTAACCATAATCTAAGAGCAACATAATATGGTTGCATTATATGGTTGCTAACAAAACATAGTATTGTTTCATTTGAACCACATTGTTGTCCAAAGAATAAACGTAATTACGTTCAAATACAAACATTAAATGATTAAATTAAAATATAATAATATTGCTGAAAATGTCATGTTATATAATTGAATTATAATATAGCCTCGTAAGTACAAAATTTTCCTGATATTATTCTTTTATTTATTAAAGATTTGTCATAAAAATTATTTAAAAACATAAATTCATAAAAAATCAATTATTTGCTTAAAATAAGAAATAAATGATTTCACAATTACGCTTCAAACATAAAAATAAAGATTTCTATGCTTACAATAAAACATACAAATTTACTTCAACTTTTTTTAAATGTTTTGGTTCCCTTTTTATTTGTTTTCATATTTTGCATATTATTTTTAATTATTTATTTTGTACATAAATTTTGATTTTTTTCAATTTCTTTAACAATAAAAACCAATTTCAAATTTTACATGCCAGAAAAATTACTAAACTGTCAAGTGCTAGAACAAAATATTTTTAAACGTAAACATTATTCTGTTGCTTTTAACCATACTTTGATAATAACTTAATAATATATTACGATTAAATATTTTATATTATTTTTAATAAGTTATAAAACTTTGGTTGTCGTTGAAATTTTTTTAAGCTAAAACCAACCATGTTGCATTTTTTGTGCACAGTACCATATAATTGTTAAAAGTTAACAAAAAATATTTATTGTGACTAAAGTTTTGGTGAAAATAACTACAATTGATTCTCCGCAACTATACATTGTTACAAAGAACATAATATGGTTATTGTGACCATATATCAACCATGTTTTTTTCAGTGTGTAGTTTGTTGCAAGTAGGCAAGAGCGAGCTTCTAGCGTAAAACTTTTAAAACGACAACTTAAAAAAAAATAATATATTAAAAGTTAAAAACATGGGAATATTTAATTAAATAAATTAAATTTTAAATTTTGTTGTGTTACTGTCCCGGTATTGATAATTGAAGGTAAAAGCAAGTCCCGATGGCCATTTCGCTACCGCTCACTTAGCTGTATCCACAATACTGTGGATAAAGAAAAGTAAAATCAAAGTTGAGTATTCTTGTGTTTGTTTCAACTTTGATTTTTGTCTTTACTTTATTGTCCAGCTAAGTGAGCTGTAGCGAAATGGCCATCGAATCGTGCTTTTACCTTCAAATAAGCACGATAAATTTATAGTTTTATTTAAAAAAATAAAATTTTATTTAAAACAAAAATGAAAAAAAGTGTAATATAATAATAACTCGAAATTTTCTTATTTTGAGTTTTTATAACCAATCGACGTTTCATATTTATTACTACCCATCTGTGTACCTTCAGTGTTAAATCAAAAAGCTGCTAATGATATATTGTTTAAAGAGGACTTAAATCATAATAACAGCTGGCTCAGGAATCGGAAATTTTTCTAGAGATTTTATATGCGACGTGTGCCGAAAGATATATTGAACTACATACATTTTTGACCCAATTACATTCGTTTAAAATTAATGACCATCTTGTGTGAGCTTTTCAACATCACTTAGTATTTTTTTTTAAGTTATTTACATTTTAATATTCCTAATTGAATAACTTTATTTATTTAAAATATTTTTCACTGACAACATCTGCAGCAATTAAACTTAAAGTTTAATGCAACACACAACTCTAAGCAACATGTGTTTAAGTAAACTACAATACCGCTAAAACCAGTTTGATATTGCAAAGAGAACTTTAGCATTACATTGTTAAATATAAATAAAAAATCGATCTCAATAAATTGTTTCTCTTGGACACTTAGCAAGCGAGGGTACACACAATCGACATTTAAGCAGGATGCAACATATTTTGCCAAATAAAGCAATATAAATTTTTCAGTTGTCTTTTTTCTTTTTTAAAAAAAGTTTCACATTTAAAAAAAAAACATTTCTTGGAATAAATAAAATACATATATTTAAGTTGAATTAAATTGCTAATTTCCTAATTTGCAACATACCATATGTTGCATTTAATTAAAAAAAAAATTATAAAAAACATATGGTTGAGGTGAACAATTTTTTTATAATTTTTTTTAATGGGTTTATCTTAAATATTGCATAATTTTGAGTAGATTTTAGCTAATTAAAAAAATGGCAACATATTATGTTGTATCGCAAAAAAGAAAAGAAACTCAACACAAATTTAATGACCTTATTTTTAATTGCAACATCAAACAAACAAGACTCTCATAAAATTTGAAAATGTTTTTTCTTTCCTTTTATACGGCACAAATAAAAATGGAAGCAATTAAGAATATTTAATTATCTTTAAGAAATATCTACAAAAAAAAAATTAATTATAATCAACTAAATGACTAATTTATTGATAAAAAAATAAATATAAAAAACCAACAACAACAGCAAAAAGATCTAAACAATTTTTAATTTAAATTTTGCAGTTTGCATACATAATTATATTTAATAAGTTTTGTTTTTGTTTTGTTTTTGCAGCTAATGCAATTATAATGTAAATATTTTTTGCTGTTGTAATTTTGTAAATGCTTTAAAATATATTTAGAAAAAAAATCTAAATCCGCTATTAAATTTTTTATGGTAGAATGTCTTTGAGCAGCAATATTAAGTAGGTGGCAGCCGCTTATAATCTACCAGCAGCAAACAAGTCATTTATTATTAAAACCAAATGTTAATTGCTTTCGAATTGTATTCCAGAATAAAAATGCTTTACAAGAAGCATTTGCTTTTGCATAAACGAAGGCGACACTAGAATTATATAACAAGAATTTTTAGAAAACGGCATCAACCTAAAAAAGTACTAAAAATACAAAGTGAAATATGACGAGGGCTCAAATTAATGCATTTAATATGAAGCGATAGTTGGGACCCTATAAACTCTTTTATGATTTTGATCAACATCCCCGAAAGCCAGTTAACCCTACCCTAAATAAAAAAAAAATAAAAAATATTTTTTCGCAATAAGAAGAAAAATTTATATTTCACAAATGTTGTGAGAAACTTTATCAAATTTTTGCTTTAAATATTGAAAATGGACGGTTAAAAATCACTAGAATAGTTTTCAATTAGTTGAAGTTGAAAAATAAATAGACTTCTTGTCTTCAATTAAATTATTATATATTTTTTTATTTAGATTCCTTTAAGATTACACTCGTTTAATAAACATTTGTCTTTGCGGCCGCATTAAAAATTAAGTTTTCTAATAAGTTTCATCCATTTTCCATAATTACGCACAATTTTTTATGAGTCACATATTTAATTTCATGTATTTTGTTATTTAACACAACTTTGAAATAACTTAAATCATATTGCAGCTGACAACATGACGCCGGCGACAAGTACTTGTTGTATTAAATCCAAATATGTAATTATGAGGACATATATTTTTTCTATTTCGATTAAGTGTTTTCTTTTGGCTTGCGGCTCTGATCTTATGGAAAATGTATGTTTGTGGCAAGCTTGTGATTTTTTTAAATGCACTGGTTTTTAATGCAATTTTTATATAGTTTTTTGTTCTTTTATTACTTGTCATAAAAAATATTTATTTTGATGTTAGTTTAATACTAAATGATCAGAAAGATTTTTATGGTTTATTTTATCAAACAGAATTTGCAAAAAATTTTAATTTCTTAAATTTTATATAAAAAAAAATCATATGCTGTAATACTTTCTAGTTGTTAAAATTAATTTTTTTTTTAATTTTAATTTTATCTAATAGACGATATTTTTTAACTTATTTCAAGTGGCACCACAGGTATTTAAGACTTAAACTTATATTTCTATTAGTCTGCAAAACCTTTTCTAAGAGTTTCGTGTTACTCGTATCTTGAGTATAATTTAAAATTCTTTACTCCTTCAATAAGGTGGAAGTTTTAGTCATCAAATGATGGTGTGAGATAGCAACATTCGCAGAATCAGATGACTAAGTAAACACTTCTTATTTTTAACCGCCTTCAAAGTAAAGAAAGAGGTTATCAATTTGACTGGTTGTGCCCGTAGAACTCAGTCATTTTTGAACCGATTTTGAAACTTTTTTCTTTATGTAAAAAGCTCTGTTGAGAGATTGGTCCCGTTTTAAAAACAGTTCATATTCTTTAAAATTAAAGGGTGTTCCCATACAGCATGCATGCTTTTTACGTGTGTTATAAACCGAAAAAGACACCACTTTAAAATTAGAAAACTGTGCATCACTATAGCTTTCAATGGCAAAATTGAATACAAAAATAAATGTAAAAATTAAAGTGTGTCCCCAGAGGTGACGTAAATAGAGCTATAGGGGCCAATCTTTTGAACCGATATAGAAAAACTCTTGCAGATTGAACAGAATATCGATTGCTATGACCGCTAAAGACACAGGTTTTAATATTTAAAATTATAAAGTAAAGGGTTCCCCAATAGTTCATTTAATTTGATGTATATGGTCTTAATTTTAAACAGCTGTAAACAGACGCTGGAAACTTACAAAGAACCTTAATTGCTAACTTCGCTATAACGGCAAGTATAAAATTTGGATTTGGAAATTAAAGGGTGTCCCAATAGTTGATGTCATTTAATGTATGTTGCCAAAATTTTGAACCGTAATAGACAGTCAGGTGCAACTTACATGACACGTGTAATGCTAAGTCCGCTATAACAACAAGTTCCTTATTGGAATTTAGTAATTAAAGGGTGTTCCAAAAATTGTAATTTGACTTACATGGCCGTATCTTTAAAACTGTTATATACAAACACTTGATTATTAGACAAATTATCCACTACTTGGTTTGGTATAATAAGAAGTATAAACTGTTTAAATTATAATATAAGGGGTGTTACAATAGTAAAGTAATTTGCTATATGTGACCAAACTGTTGAACCGCTACAGACAGAGGGCAAAAAATTAACAAAGAAACAAATTCCTAAGTCTACTATGAGAGAAAGTATAAAATGTGAAGTAGGCAATTAAAGGGTGCCTCTATAGTTGATTTAATTTGATGTATATTGCCAAACTGTTAAAAACGAGCTGAAGAGCAAAGTGCGCTTTGACAAGTATAAAGTGTGGAGATGGAATATAAGGGTGTCCTAGTAGTTAATGTAATTTAATGTATGAGGACATACGTTTGAACTGTTATAGACGGACAGATGATATCTGTTTTTTTTTGCAAGATATTGTTTTGAAGTCCCTACATTGCTAGAAAGTAAATTTCTTTATTATGTCTCTGGTTGTATAGACTTCATTTTTTGATATTTTATAATAATCGCCTGTCAGTCAGTTTCAGTTCTTTATAGTGTTGTAATGAAGGTTCCAGAATGTAGAAACTTTTGACATCACCCAAAAATTCATGATATCTAAATATGCATATTTCTGCTTTGACGTCTATATTATAGGAAAATAATTATGACTTGATATGAACTCAAAAAACGTAGAATTATTAACTGCTTTAAGGCAGCACAATTTTTGTCTGCGTTTAGTCTCCATCATGCAAAATGTGCTCGGATAGAAATGCATTTTCCTTAATGACTCACGCAAGTTGAGGATATTTAGAAGTTAATATTACTGATCAAAACTATACAAAATGTGGTAAAATTCTGGAGGTGTGGTTACTTTATTTTTAATTTTTTTATTTTTTCTTTATAAATCTTACATCCATCTTCAAATAAATTCTTGGCAAAAATAGAACGCAATTTCTCACGTCTAAAGTAATGTATCCAATTCAAATTTTTATTAATTTAAGACATTTTTAAAAATTCTTTAAGAATCATATAAATATTGAAGTCTTTTTTCTTCTAGTTTTAATTTTTTAAAGTAAATTCTTTGTCGTCAGTACTAAAATCAAAATTTTTAAAGCGATTTAGTAATGATCATATTTACTTACTAAGAAGCCAAAAACTCAGAAACAAAAAATAAAATCCATTTTTTAAAATAATTTTAATATATAAAAAATATATAAAATATAAAATAATTTTTAATATTGTATTTCTATGAATAATTGTGTTAAAAAATGTGTTAAAAAATTTTAATTTTACTTAGGAATATATTTCATATTTTTATATTAAAGTAAATTTTCCTGTTGTCTAATAAACATATTGAAATTTAAACTATTTTTTTGCGTGTCAAAATATTCCACATAAATTATATTACAATTTCGTTAACCTACCCCAATCTCTTACTTGAATGGGCCAACCACCCTTATCAGCAGCTTTCAAGTGAGAAGGGTGAATATAATAAATCTTGTAATATAAACATAAACCCTCTTAAAATTACAAAAACAAAAAAACTTAACCTGCCTCACACTTATAAATAAAATAAATTGGATTTTTTCGCCGTTGTCTTGTATTTCTATATGACCCACATAAAAAAAGTTACAAAAAAATTCAGTAACAAACCCCCCCAAAAAAAAAGAAAAAAAATGCTGCACAAATAAAAAATAAACTAAGAAATAAATGTTACTAAAGTTTCTTAGCTCCTGTTCAAATGGCACAAAAAAAAAACAAAAACACAAACAATCAACGTAAAGAGCCTGTGTGGCAGGTGGCTACTTGAAAGAAAGAAAGGAAAACTTTCTTAACACACAAATATATTATTGTGTGTTTGGCTGGTTTATTACTCTTTTACATATTTGAAAGTTTATAATTTAAGATTTTTTTGGTTTAAATAGAATTTAAGGAAAAAATATTTCTGTCCGAGGACTCCTGCACACATGAGTACATCAATACTAATCAACTACTTTGAAAACTTGCTACAAACTAACAAATAACCGATGATTATAGACAACGAAAATTTAATCAAAGAATAAATCTCATAATTAGGGATCATTAAGAATATTACTGACCACATTCGTTGATATTCGTGACACTTGTGAATATCTTTTCCCTCGAAATGTTTATCCTCTCTCGCGAAAACCATCGCGAATTATTTTTGAAAACAAAAATTGCCCTTCTCGTTAACTTTTTTACCTCTAAATAAGATCTTTGTCCTTCTCGTTTGGTTTGTTTTACTCCACAGAACAACTTTTGACTGGCCTCACTAAATATTTTTCAAAATCCCAGAAGTACTTAAACCACCCTCGATGTAGATTATCTAGTTAAAAAATAAACAAGTAAAAGTTCTATATTCGGCTATGTCGAATCTGATATACCCTTCACCATCTATGTAAATTTAGTTTAGTGAAGTAACTCTAATTAAAAAATGAAAATATTGGGGTGAAAGAGAATTAAAAAAAAAATAATTTTATATAAAAAGCACATCGGCTCCTAATGGGTTAATAATTTTTAAAAAATTTTAGTATTTCCTTAAATATCTCTTAAAACGCTTTAAAATGATACCCATATTGATATTAAAAAAAAATTGAAAATTTCAGAGCCCCGTAACTCGGAAAATATGGGCGAGCGCCAATTTTTTCACTTGATGTTTTTTTTTGCTTATTTTTTAATTCTTTCTCGCCCAAATATAAGTTTTTTTAATTGGAGTTACTGTAGTGTTCCAAATGACATGAAAAACTTAGAGGTAGGCGTGGTCTTTTGCCTGCTGCCTTAAAGGACATGGACAAATTCGATTTCAACACTAACACGGACGGACAGACGGACACCGCGCAATCGACTTCGACTTTATTGGGTCGGAAACAGTGATCGGCAATAAGTCTTTTTTTTTAAAAACCACTAGTAATAGGGCTCGTTACTGTATTTTTAAACTCTGTCTAAAACTTATACAGCCCATACATTCCGTGAGAATATTCATATTCTCACGGAATTTCTTTCGTACGGAAAAAATTTTTCTCGAGAAAAGATTCCTCCAATTATGAATTTCGTGGGAATAAAATTATAAAAAAGTGGCATCATCGTAATTTGAAGGGAGATTTTTTGTTTATTTTCATATAATATTTATTTTATAATTTAGAATACCTACTTTTTTCCCCCGGATTTTTTTATAAATTTATAATTGGAGAAAAGGGAAAAGTGAAAGAACTCGCACGGAATTTTTGTTTATAATTGGGCTGATAAAAAGTTTCAACTAAAAAATTTTCCTAGGAAAACTTTCACTAAGAACGTTGCCACGTAAAAATTTTCAATTAAATTTTCTCGAAAATTAATTTTCTAATAGAAATGTTTTCGAAATAGAAGAAATTTTCTTCAAAGCAGCTTTTGGTTTTTAAGCAGTTTTTTAAACGTAAAAATCTTTTTGGTTGAATTATATATGCAAGAGTTAAAAAGGTTCTACTTCGAAGCATTGTGAAAGTAATAAACATTCCTCTAAACATTATTCTAAAAACCTTTAAAGTTACTAAAATAATAATAAAAAAACATCTCACACACCACTGTGAAACCTTCTACTGAAATAATAAAAAAACATCCCACACGCCACTGTGAAACCTTCTACAGAGTATTTTATTTTTCGTTAGCGAATCGTACTTATTTTGTATTGGCTGCATATAATGAGTTAGTGAGAGTCTAAATCATCAACATCATACATGTTGTTAAGTATGAATACTCAGAGTAGTTCAAACCTTTGAGATGTTTGGTGTTTAGTGAGTCAGAAAAATGTATGAATGCGTATAAGTACAAAAAAATAAGAGTCATGAGTCAACTCCACTTGTTTTTCCACTACTCATAACCGATCACTGGTCGGAAATTATTGTTGTAGAAATTACACACGGGATGACAAACTAAGATTTATCCTTTTTCCACTTTTTGTGGTGAAGGGTATAAAAAAAATTAAATGTAAGCAGAGCCAATAAAACACAAAGCCTTAGTCATATCAAATCTACAGAAAAAATAAAAGAGAAAACAGCCGACGGCATTTTACAAATTTTTTCTATTTTTTTCATTTTCAACAGCATTTTCTTGCCTTTTAAAAGGGTGCAAGTTGCGACCATAAATTTTAAATACAGATTTCTTTGGCAAATCTTTTAACTTTTTTTTTATTTAGCTGCTATAGAATTAACAGGTTAAAAGGTTGTATCCGCTTAAAATCCTTTTTATTTAAATTTATTTATTTTTTTAATTTTTTTGTGGCTGCTGTGTAATGATGTTTTTTTTTTTTCATTATACAAGTTGGCAGCCAGAAGTGTTGACATTATAATAATAATTTTAATTGCTTCAAATAACAAATTTTAATGTAAGTTCTGTTGTTTGTTGTTTTTTTTTGTCGTTTTTATGAGCATGTTATGGGTTAAACTGGTCAGATATTGTGGGTCTTAGTTAAATACACTCACATCATTTTTATGTTTGGAAGTTACAACAACAAATAGAAGGTAATTAACATGTTGGTTACTACACTCTGCTTTTATTCTTCTTGTGTTTATAGAGTCCTTTCTTTCTTGGTGTAAAGATTTTTTATTTAGCAGAAAAGGATTTTTTCCAAAAAAAAAGAAAATAAAAACACTGGAATGTTAATTTTTTTATAATATATTTTTTTTGCTGTGGTTTTTGCATTTGGCTAAATATTGAGGGTTTCCTTTTTAATTTTTTCTTTATTATAATTATTTTTCTATTTTATTTTTCCTACTTATTTACATTTATTATAATGGTTGGCTCATTTAGAGGGCACAAATTTGTTTTTATATGATTTTCAACACTTTTTTTTTGTCTTGAATGTGTGATTTTTTGTGTTGTTGTTTTTTTTTTTCTTTTTTTTGGGAGCATTTTTGTGGGTGTTGAAAGATTGTTTTAAAGTTTCAACACCTTGTAAGTGTTAAAAGTTAAAAAAAAACATGAAAAAAACCTTTTTTTCAACCAACGCAAAGGAATACCAATATTTAATGTGAAATAATTAAATAAAAATGCAAGTATTTAAAAAGGGCAGGAGTTTTGCTAAAAAGGTATTTAATAAAACGATTTCTTTAATATTTTTATTATCCAATAAAAAATATTCAAAAATGAGCATTAAATTCCTAGGGTTAACAAACAAATTTTTTTTTTACATTTAAATAACAAATCAAATAATTTGAATTTTTTTTTTTTAATTTAATTTTATAACTTCAATAAAATTGAAGTCTGGTCATCATTTTTTTCACCACTTAATATTTTAATATTATTTAAATAAAACAATTAAAAAATGTTTAGTAAATAAAAAGAATTAAAAATAAAACTGGGGAATTCCAGTACTATAGCTCTTACGAAGTATATTTCATTATTCAAGCGAAATATTTCATTGGTTGTGTGTATTAATTGCTTGAGCTTAGTGAATGATAAAAGTAAGAAATGTGTTTAATGTCAGTTTACGTATCGAATTTTCTTAAATATCTCTTCTGCATTTTAAAATTTCTGTCTTAAAATTAAGAAATCTGGGGCTGATTAGCGAAAACTTTCCTCTAAAGTCGTTTCTAACAACAAAACACGTTAAATAATTTTGCCAATTAATGGAAACCGAGATGCAATAAAAATCCTTACAACAAGAGAAAAAATTTAATAGGAAAATTAAATATAAAATACAACAAAAATACAATAGGAATAATAAGCTAAATATTTAATTTTTAATAGACACTTATACGCACTCATCATGCTTTGACTTCCTAAAAATCTCTAATCTCCGAATGGCTGTTATAGACTAAATAGTACAAGAACAACAACAAAAACAACTTTATTTTCTTCTAAATGTGACCTTTTTTATATCTTAATAAATGCGATTTTGTTTTTTATTGAACTCATAAATTGGAACAGTTAATAAGACGGACTAATTAATTGTCAATTTCATTAGCATTGAACTACAAACATTGATAATAATTCCTTAAAATTTTTTCACTAATGGTAATGCTTTTTGTTTAAATGGTTTCATTGACAATTAAAAGTTAAAAGTTAAAAGTAAAGTATAGTAGAGCATAATTTTTAAATAGCATTTTGGTCAGACAAAATTTGTGAAACATATCTGTTTTCTCAATCTGAAGAAAAATTTGCCACATTAGTAATATATTTTAGATTTGGTGGAAGTAATAAGATGTGTTAACGAGGGTATCATGTGACTTAAGATCTTTGAAATCAATTTCTCTTAAAACTAATATTTTTTTTGAAATTTTTAAATGTAGATCTATCCACAAAAGGGTGAGGGCCTAGTTGTTCTGTTTAAACTTGTATAATCATTAATTTATGTTTCATTAAAACAATTATTTTTTTATTTAACTGTAATTAGTAATTAAACGATTTGATTAAAATTTCATTACCATTAGTAAAAAACAATTATAATTAAAATAAAATAAATAGGATTAAGCGATAGTTAAATTTTTTTCATTGTCATTAGTTCAAATAATGCCAATGCAATTGTAATGGTAATGAAAAAATTCCAAGTATAATTAAACTGATATTTTGCCATATTATAATCAAGTACTTTTTAATGCCGATATTATTTTAACTTCCTTTCAAATATTAAAACATATCCAACGTGAAAAAAGCAAAAATATACTTTATAAATGAAGCAGGAAGGAAAGCCGTGTAGAAAATAACCAAGCAAAAAACAAAAAAAAAAAACAAAAACAAAAACAAAAAAAAAAAGACATGCAAAAGAAGTGGTTAATTCATGGTATCTACTGAAAATGAACTGGTTCAATTTAGGAGAAAAACGCATGATTTTAACATTAGCTACTCATTGGCGAGTATGGGTTTACATTAACAAAACGGCTTGGCATTTGAATGAAAGGTTAAAACCAGTGAAATTTTTATGAGTAGAATACGTATCGTACGTTTTTTTTATTACTTTTAGTTTTTAATACTATAATCTTGAATGGTTTTATTTAATATTTTTTTGGAAATGGAAATTAATTTTTAAGCTTTTTATTAGGAGAGTTAATATGACTTATTTTATCTTATTTACTTTTTAGCAACAGAATTTTCAACAATTTTTTATAAGTTTTTTATGTCAACGGATTAAAACTTAACTTAAATAAACGATATTTATAACTTGCTTTTGAAATAAAGAAGCGTTATAAAATATCTTTTTTTCAAAAAAAATTCTACATAGATTAAGATATGAAGCGAAAAATTCTTAATCTAATAACACTGACCAAATCAGCCAGAACTCATCAAAAAACACAGGCCACACAAACAAACATGACAAACCTCTAAAACACCAGCAGCTCAGAAATATAGAAAACGTTTCATGGCAAAAAAAAAAGAAACGCGAATGCAATAAATGCCTGAGAATCTGTAAAATCAAGGGCATGCCAGAAGTAGTAAAATCCCTATAGTGATATTCACTTAAAGAAACTGAAACTCATCTGAAGAAGTTAAAACAATTTTAATCGGAATGTGTGACATGCCTGTATGTTACAAATATCATTAACTTTTATACTCAGGCCGAATAAAATGCTGCCAGTGCTTAATAACAGCTAAAAACGGAAGATCCCAAACCATTAAATTAATACGAGTCAAGAAATTCAATGTCGTCCGGCAACATCATCTTGATTTGTTAGAGTATGCAAAAGAATTCTAGATGGCTTTTAGCAAACCCCAAAAATATATGATATGAAATTGAGAGCCGAATTTGCAGCAGCGCTATATATCAAACAGCTAACTGCACAAAAGGATAATTCTTTAAAGAAATAGTGTCAAACAACGATATTTTGATTGATATTTAATGCTAAACGACCTCTAAATTGGTTTGCGTCTTAGATGTGTACTTCATTTTGCATTATTTTACTTTAAAAAAAAGTTTAACAAACTGCCTGTCTCACGATGTCACAAGAATTCTTTTCTTCGCAAATCTCCAATAATTTTTATAACCTTCACCACAAAAAGTCGAAAAAGGGTATATCAAAGGTTGGCATTCCGTGTGTAATTTCTACAGTATCCATATTCGACCCCATAAAGTAATATAAATTCTGACTCCTTATGCATAGCGAGGTCGATTGACCGATGTTCGTCTGCCCATCCGTGTAAGTGTTTACCGAAGCAAACTTGATTTCACCAAAAAAATAAATATGTCAATCGATCAGATATAGTGTCGAAAGAGGTGCTATTGAAAATCAGCATGATCGGTCCATGTACTTCGAGGCAGCAGGCAAAACACCACGCCTACCTCTAATTTTTTCATGTCATTTAGAACAATTAAGTAACTCCAATTTAAAAAAATAAATATATGAGGCGATAGAGAATTAAAAAATAAGAAACAAAAATCAAATGAAAAATTGACGCTCGCCCATATTTTCCGAGTTCTGGGGCTCTGAAATTTTCAAATTTCTTAAAATATCAATATGGGCATCATTTTAAAGCTTTTGAAGAGATCTTAAAGGAATGATATTTTTTTTTAAATGATTAACCCATTAATAACCGACGTAATATTTATGTAAAATTAAATTTTTATATTTTTTAATTCTCTGCCACCCCAATGTGGGTTTTTTTTGATTGGAGTTAATTCACTAAACTAGATTTACATAGATGGTGAAGGGCAATCTTACTTGTTTTGTTTAAAATATTACTGTGAATTGTGGGACAGATTAATCTTCTAATCCTCCTCTGCTTCTTCTAATCCTCTATCATGTGATCGCTACTTTTCTTACGTCATGTTGTAAATTGTACAAAAGCTACACCTCTTGTAGGCTCAAATTTTAAAAAGTTTCTTAGAAGATTGAAATATATCGTCGTCTGACGTTGTCTTTTAAATAAGAAATAATTTTATTTTTAAAGCATAAATTTATGTTGGGATTTTTAAACCCGTTTCTATTCCACTCTGATCCAAAATATAAAACATAAGTGAATCTCAAGTGCTAAACCATATAGAGTTCTATCTGTCATCCAAATTTTATCAGATTCTGCTTGGCGTTTTAGGCCTGATGGAGCAACAAACATCCGAACGTACAGTCTTTCTCATGTATATGTTGTTACGAAAAGTAAGATCTGGCAACCCCTGGTGTTGTTAACAGTATGAGCGTGGTGAATAAAGTTACTTCCACTAATGGTGTGTGTATAGAATAACACCACACACGTGATCAAGATTAACGTCACAACCTGCCCGTGAAGGCCTACATGACGGTGGTCTTACCACTAAGTGAAATACAAAGCGCCGACTAGCGCCCTCCATAGAACGTAGCCAACAGAGTTGCAACTTCAAGAACATGGCTTGCAGGCCCATGAACTTCCCCTTGCTTGAGGGTTGGAGACTATCCAACCCCGTCTGTTGAGAGAGCAACAGCACACTTGCCATCTATTCCGCGCCAGACCCGCAGATATAGACTTTTCTAACCACAGCAACCACGTGTACCCCGAAGGCATCTCACCAATAACCGGCTACAGAGATGGGCGGCTCTCTGTATGGGCCACCGGTTCCCGTGGCACCCGTTGTTTTTAAGTTATTAATTCAAATATAAATTATTATCAAGAGGACACTGGTAGAAAACCCCGACAGTACCCAACTGTCTATCAGCTTCGGTGCCTGCAACACCGGGGGACTGGTTCCCTCTATACTCCCGAGGACCCTCGTCTGCGCCGTGGTTAGATCAGCACAGACTTTTGATGTCCCGGGGGGAAGAATAACACCACAATTAGCTAACAAAAGCTTAGCAACCTCAATGGTTGCGTTGGTAGAGGAGCGTGCTGTAAAACAGAAAATTGTGGGTTCGATCCCCGCCGTCGGACATGCGTACAACGAAAAATAAAAATTGTAATAATGCAATTTAAAAATTAATAAACAGCAGTACAAACCTCCCGAGAGGCAAAGGACAATTTGTGTGTAAAGCCATGGCAGATAATATAGTGGAGACGTCCAATTTAATATACGAGTAACAGATAATTGTCAAGAAGCCCTTTATAATAAGAAGTAAGAAAGGTAGCGGTTAGCACAGGGAAGTGTAACAGCATAACAACAAAGTGTATGGCAGACGTGTGTTGTGGCTACTGGATTAAAGGTGATGACTGGCTTGGATAAAAGGAGTAGTGGAGATGTCTGTGGAGGGTTAAGGTTACTAAACAAGGCATCGGGGGGTTCATGTCTCGCCGGAGTAACACAGTAGTGTACCGTGGATGGCTGCGTTTGTAGTAATAACCCATGTTAAGTAAATACGAGACCAAGGGTTCACAAGACCGGTAGGATCAAGAAGTATAGCTTCATCTCAACTTTATCGTTAAAATGCTGTTTAAAGGTCTATAACTATATAAATTATATTTGTAAGATTTCTTATACATTTAATACTTAAAATCTCTAATAACGCAAGAAAACCTTAAATTCCCTTGTTACTTGATGTAGGGCTCTTAACATTGAAATATAAACAAAGTAAAACTAAAAGCATTAATGTCAGGATGTTAAATAATCTCAGCTGACTGTGCTGGTATTCATTTTGTATTGTTAAGACTGTGTAGCATATTGCTGTGCTGTTTGGTTGGCTTCACTATAAAAGAATAACGAAAGCTGGCGTTTAAATTGAAGTAAGTACGTGTTTGTGCAAATAAACAAATAAATAGTGTCGACGATGGTGTTGTATAAAATATCAATGCTCCAAAGAAAAAAAAAGAGAAATGACGACATGATGTGACGCGCGGTTTCATACAATAAAATCTTTTATATTTCGTTCAACAAACACAAGATTTTATACTTAAAGAATAACAAATAACACTAAGAAGACTTCCGAAAAAAAGTAATGTATAAGAAATGAAAAACACTTATAAATATAACGGAAGCAAAAGGCGTCTGTCTTAGTTGTTGTTGTTGTTTTTTTTTCTTCCTCTATTCGTTGCACACCATATTGTTCACTTTAAGTTTGCTAAACGTTACTTGGCAAAACTGGCAGCAGCAATAGCAACAGCAACAGCAATAACAAAAAACCAAAAAGAAAACATTTAACATGACATAAAGGAAGAAAGAAAAAAATAAAATATTTTAAAACAACAACTATAAGCGCCACCATAAATTGTATCAACCAACACTTGTGATATGTCCTCACTTTTCTAGTTGACACGTCATCAACTTTTACTCATGCCAATACTGCTGTTTTATATCACATGTTGTTGCTGTGGTTGTTGTTTTTGTTGTTAATTTTTGTTGTAGCTACATGCTGCTTGTGCTTCTTAAACAAATTGCTTTTTATGGTCGCTAATGTGTGTTTTTTTTTTTTGTTTGTTTCTCTACGATTGCGGTTGTTTGTTTTTTGGTTGCTGCTGTTGCTGCTTAGTTTTGTTGTTTTATTTACGAGTAGGTGTTTGCAACGATGTTTAAGTAGTTGTTACTAAAGTTTTCTGTTGCTGGTTTTTTTCTGTTTTAGTTTTTTGTTGCTGTCTTGTCAAAGTGTCGGTATTTGGTTTCTTTTTAATGGTCTGTTAAAATAATTGTGAGTTTTAGAATTATATTTTGTAGTACAAACTTTTTCTTTCCTCTCTTGCCTTCGTAAAGGAATTAAGTTGTTTTTTATTGTTAGGAGATCGTATTTTTTCTTAATCTTTACTTAGGTAAAACAATTAAAATGGTTTTGGTCTTGGCTTTTTAGTTTAAATACTTTCACTCAATTATTTAGTAATGTTAATTTAAATATGTTTTAACCTTGTATCCATCCTCTGCAATGTTGTTCTTTTTATATATTTAGTTCTCAACCGTATCTGCATAAGAACTGAAAGGAAAAAATTCTTATAAAAGGCAACGTAGTTTATTTTTGTCAAGAATATTTTTTTAAGTTTTTTAAAGAGAAATTATTTGTCAACAAAAATTTAAATAAAATTTTATGAATAAAACAATGACTATTTTAGACAAAATTTAAGAAGCTAAGCTCACTTTCTTATTTTTTGGTTATAACGATCAATGTTATTCTCTAAATACTGGTTTTTTCGAATGTAAATATTTCGAATGTAAAATTTAAGGTCCCCGACTTTCCTTTTAGTGCTGAAAAGAGTTAAGTCATCTGTTAAAGTATTGCACGATAAAACTTATTCTTCTTACAACTAAAATACAATACAATAAATTCTTCTTTTTTCGTATATTTTTATTTTTGTCAATGGACAAATTTTAACACTGTTTACAGGGCTCTGGAATAAATTTAAAAAAACACATTCTTCTAAATTAGATTTTTAAGAAAATAAGAAATGACTTGCAGACGAAATTGTGGGCACTGCTAATATTTAATATATCCCCTCAAAAACTTTTTTGAAGAAAATGTTTTTACACGCAATAATATTTTCTATAAACAAACATTTTTCATCCACGATCTTTGTTTTCACATTTTTTTTAAACTTATAGAGATAGTCGAAAATACCCAAAAACGTAAAAAAATTGCAACGTTTTACATCTTATTTCCAAATAGAGTCGTAAGTCAGGAAGTGCTTTCGTGAGTTAGCTTTTCGCAATTATGCCGCAAATTTCGCTTTCAAACGCTTAAAATTTTATGTTAAAAGCAACAATAAAGAAAAACTGAACTTGTTATTAATTAATTTTCTTAATTATTTTTTGCTTTTTAGTATAATCGTTTAAAAATGATTTTTTTTTTAAAATAAGGATATTAAAAATTAAATTATATCAGTCAAATTCATAAATGAACATTAAGAGTTTATCAGCTTTTAATAAGCAAAACTTGACGAAAGAGTATTCATAAACGTTTAATTGTCTATTAAACCCTTTATAAACCTTTAATAAATATCAGGTTTTTATTGTAGCCCCTACTATACTTTAAACCAAAAATTAAATGAATTTTGTTATGTTATGTTGTTTAAAACTTTATCCTGGTGTAGAAATAGTAATTTTAAGAAAAAATTGTTAAATGACATAATCATCGGTGACCCATAATTTTAAAGTTATGTATTGCTTAAGTGTATATAAATATTTTGTGATATCTTAAACACTTTGTTGCGGAATGGGACACTTTGGATATCATATCGCATAAAAATTTTTAGCTCAATAAGACTCTCAAACGAAAAACTAGCCCTTAGACCTAGTTTTAGCAAGTGCCCCAAAAGACATACATACACACATATGTACGTACATTAATAGTTATGTACATATAGCAAAATATTTTTGTTACAAAAAGAGCAAATTTAGTTAAACCAGGTGAAAATATTCGCAAAATTAATAATAAAAACTTAAACAAATTTTAACTGGTTTGTAAAGGACTAACATTTTTTTTGTAAGGATCCTGATACGTTATTTTAAAAGCTATCCGATGATACCTACATACATATACATGCCCATTCTCCCTAAGAATATTTGAAATATTGCAAATTTTATATAACGTATCTCTGAAAGTATGAGCTTTCCACATTACTTTTTCTTCTCAAAACTACTTTTTCTAAACCCCGGACAACTTTTCATTTTATTTGCCGCTACTGGGCCAAAATAGATTTGTTGCATAATATGAAAATAAATTAAAACAAATTTATTTGAATAGTGAAGTATATAAAATGTAAACAATTCGATATAGATCTCGTTATTCGAGTACTTTTCATTTTACCTGAGACCAAAATAAACAAAAATATATTTATTTATAAATTTAATAATTACGTTGCTTGTTCGTATATTTTGCAGTAACCAGAAGATATATTTATACTAAAAAGGTTCCTTTTAGGTGTGAAAAAAATATAAAGAGGAAACTATATTCGGTTTTCGGATTAATTAAAAATTGGTTTTTAAAAGCACTAAGTATAAAATATTAATAGGAGTTGCCAGGTAAAAACATTAAATTGCTAAAGTGTTGATTTGTTAATAAACTGTTATTGTGTGTTTTTTAATACAAATTTTTATAAATGGTTTATTAAACGAAAAGTGTTTAATAACTATTGAAAACTTTAAACCTAAAATAGGAACTTTTATGAATAAGACCGTATGTGAATTTAAGTCGAATAAAAATTATTTATTTGGATATAATGTTCTAAACAGTTTGACTATCATATTTTTTTCTTTTATATTTGCGAATAAGTCTTTTATTTGCTATTTTCAAAATAACAAGCATTTAAAACTATATATTTTTTTTTTGTTTAGGCAAATCTGTCGCTACAAATGTGCGAAACCAAAGTTTTCAAATTATTAAAAAATTCAAATTAGTTATTTACTTTAGTATCCCATACTTCACTGTGTGAAAAAATAATTTTGAACCCGTTCCACTGTAGATGTTTGCAGAGCATTTAAAAAAATTTGATTTTCAAAGGCTTAATTTTTTTTATTTTTTTAATTTTAATCAGATGGATTAGCGTCAAGTTATAAAGAAATTTAAAGAATCTGGGTTTGTAACAAGTTTTCTTAAAACCATAAATAATAAAAACACACTCTCCATTAACATTTAAATAGCTCATACAGCATTTCCCCATGACGATGCAATAGGTAGGCGATGTTCTATAAAGTGTAGAAACAACAGGTTTATTCTTGGACAATAGAGTTCAAATTTCTCTAGGCTGCAATATGAAATTCAAAAATGATTGTGAGCAATTTTTGAAGCCAAAAAAATCTACTTTATGTTTTGATATTTGTTTTAATAGTGTAACAAATTTAAGGTTATTTTTTAATGAAATGCGAGAGTGCTATATGATACGGCTAAATGCTACAGCAATTTGACTACCGATATTAAACTTGCTTTAAATGGAGGCTATTTTTTTAGAAGTCAAAAACTTGCAGCGGCAAGAGATGGAATGAAGTAAAAGAGTTGGCGTGAAACAGAGATAAGTTTTAATAATTTATTGTGGCACTGTGCTCTCTATAGATTCGAAGGGAATTTATTATTATTATGATATTTATTAATCGATTTTAATTATTTCTATGTTTCAAAACCAGCAAAAAATTTGCTTATAAAAGTCCTAATTTAAGAAATTAAAAAAAAGAAAAGCTTTAAAAAATTAAATTGTTTACATTTCATCGTTTAAACTCTTGTTAGTTTTTGTTATAAACCTTTTGTATTTTATTTCCTATAAAATTTGCTAGCACTATATGAAAAAAAATTTCAAACTCCATCATAATCTAAATCTTTAAAATATATGACACACATTTGTTAAAAAAAAAAACTCATTTATCACATAATCTTCAGCAGGAAACAAATAAAAATACTTTTTAGCTTTGTTCTATTTTATTATTTTTTTTTTTTTTTTGCAAAAATGTTACTTATAAAGCTTAACAAACAGAAATGCCGAACAGACTTCTTTTTAGCCAACATGGGCTATTATTATAACCAACAACAACAACCAGGAAAAATTTATTTTATAACCCATGTTAGCAAATAATTTCTAAAAACAAAAGCAAAATATGCTAGACACTTGCCAGACACACTTTAGTTACTTTTATTATGTTCCCCTACAATATTTTCTCGACTTCAGTCTGCGTAGCACTTTTCATCACAAAAATACGAGTAAATTGAAAAAAAAATATATTTTTCTAAAATTTCAAAGAAAAGGCATTTAGAAATGCAAAAAAAAAAAACACAGACACACAAATCTCTAATTTTAAAACCCTTTGGTACAATTTTAGAGAAATAAAGGAAGGAAAATTTTGGTTTCATAGTATCAAGGCCACAGATGTTATAAGTTGGGTTTCACTTTTTTCTTTTTTTTTTTTTGGTTGCTACAAGTTGTAAGTGTTGAAAAAATCTTTGTATGGTTGAGTGTCTTTTTTTCAAAAAAAAAAAAAAAAATCTGTTGTGTGCAAAAGAAGTAAAAAAAAACTATTTATAAGAAAAAAAAAACACAAAAACGTTTAACATCTAACTGTGATGATGCGTTTGGGTTTAACCTTGATATGTTGTTTACATCTTTTTTTTCCTTACGAAATGTAAACATTTATACGTTTTTAAAGTTTTGTTTGTATTAAATAATTTTAAATACACAAGGTTGCCACATTGAGGAAAATATACCAACTCTTCTAGAGGAAAACAAATTTATCTTTAATAAATTTATGAAACATAAGCCATTATTATATGAAAAAACATGAATTTGAGTCTACAGTAGGAAAATAACAACATAAAAGATAAAACCCAAAAAATTAAAAAAAGAAAGAGAAAAGGTATAGTATAAGAAAAAATCGTCAGAATTAAAAAATCGTCAAAATTAAAAAATCGTCAAAGTTTAAAAAAAACTCTGTATAACATTAATCCTTGCAATGGGGTAAAAATTGTCGAATCAAAAAAAAAAAAAAAAAAAAACTGTTTTTACGAAAGCAGCTCAATAAGTCCGCAACTTTTTAAAGATTCCCACACTTATCTAAAATGGCAACACTGCTTCTAAATCATTTTCTTTGTGTTTGACAGACATTTAGAGCAGATTACCGTAATAACTACTGTCTTGGCTTTAATTTGTTGTCTAGTCTATTGTGGTGGATCCACGTTTCGTCTACCGTTTTAAAACCTACCAAAAAAATTATCTTGCAGTTTTTTATTTTTTAGTTTTTTAGTTGCCATATTTTTGTTACGTTGTTCCATTTCAAAGAAAAAAAAGAAAACTTGTCCAATTTAAAACTATGGCAACACTGTTTTTAAAAATAAAATTTTCTCAGGAGTAGATTTTATTTCTATCAACAACTAAATATAAAAATTGCTTGTGAAAAGTTTTCTGTTGATGTTTTTGCGTCTAATGATGGCTGTGTGTTTTTATGCTGCCACAAAAAATAAAATATTTTCTACTCAAATATTTTTCTTTCGCCTTGCCACACATTTGGAATGAATGTGTGTGTACAAATATGCTGCTTGCTGTAAACGTTTGTCATAAAGGGAATTTCTTTTGTGGCTGTTTATGGTTTTCTGTTTTTTTTTTTTTTTTTTTCTTTTTCTTTGCTTTGCTGAAGCTTTTTTCTTTATGACTTTATTTGACTCTTGGGGGGTGAAGTTTAAATTGTTTACTTAAGTGTTTTTGTTACAGAGATTTT
Source organism: Gymnosoma rotundatum (assembly GCA_916610165.2). NCBI lineage: Eukaryota > Metazoa > Arthropoda > Insecta > Diptera > Tachinidae > Gymnosoma > Gymnosoma rotundatum. The sequence continues at coordinate 10,777,591 of OU744339.1, forward strand.
CGTTTGCTTTTATGTTGTGATTTTATTATTAGGGTATTGTTGTTGTTGCATGAAATCTTTCTTTAAATCTGAGTTTTATGAAGAAAAATAAAAAAAAAATATTTTGTCATGCCAACAGGTGGTTAATTGAGTACTTGTGTTGCAAAGTGATGTCTTTACTTTCTTAAGAGGGGAAAAAATACTTTTATTAGTTTTTGTGCATTCAGAGATACTTTTACCAAAGTTGTTGTTGTTTTAGTATTGACAGCTGTGGGAACTTAAATCTCTTTTGTGATCACCGGAAATAATTTTTATACATAAACATTGATTTTTAAGATGGTAATTGTTATTTTAATGGCAGACCTTCATGAAAAGGTTTTTTGTTGTAGACTTAATATTTTTTAACCAGTTTAACTTAAAAGGGTTTTGCCATTAAAGTGTTTAAAATTGTCTTAATTTTCCGTAGCAAATCAAAGGAAAATGCCATATTTTTTAAACTACTAACAGTGTTGGCATAGCTAAAAAATATTTTAAAACTAAAATCAAATATGAAAAAAAAAACGAAATTTTTATTTATTCTGTTTTATTTAATATGAATTTAAAATAGGACTTTTTATTTTATTTTTATTGATCAAGTATCAATCTATAATAAAGAAAATGAAACGATGTTCGTGTAAGTACTACAGGACCAACATGGGCAATATTTCTTTTAATAACCCCTAAACATTCTTATGAAAATTGTCCACAAAACTGCTAGAAAGATAATGACGTATCTAACGCAAGCAAAGTTTTTTACATCTATTGAAGATTTTTTTTTGATTTCAGATTGAAATTTAATTTAATTTTTAATTTATTTATTTATTAATTTAATTGGAGAATTTTGTCATACATTTCAATCAAATATATAATTGAGATAATATAAAATTTATATAAGTGTTGTTTCTATATTATAGGCGATCAACTCGTCTGAAAAATTTATATGAAAAGCACTTAGTTTTTCGAGTTATTTCCATATGAATTTTTCAGACGAGTTAATCGCCTGTAATATAGAAACAGCACATTATATTTAAACTTGAAAGAAAAAGTGCATAAGCTTTTTCTTTAATCCTCGAAATAACTTTTTCGATTAAAAATTTTATAACTGACGTTTTTGGAGTACAGCTACAGGACAAATGCTACCACTACTCATGTCAAATTTCACTCAGACACATTTAATTTTCTGTTAATTAGTAAAAGACCGCCATTCGAAGAAGTCATTAATGTTGTAGTATTCCGTGGTTGAACAAATCTAAATGGAATAGCTTTCGTGTGATATGTACAGAAATGTTTGACATACATAAATTAAAACGTGAGCGAGTGAGTGGAAAATTAACAAATAAAATAACATATGAACTTATATGCAGATATAAATATTAGTGAAAAAAAAAAATAACAAACACAAAATTAACAGTTTTGGTTAAAATTACTAAAGCGGCAACACTGTTCGTAAAAAAAACTGGTAGCTTCTAAAAAATTATAGCTACTTTGATCGTCAACATCTCTTGCAAAGGACTGTACCAGATCAGGTGGTTGTTTTATAAAGAAGCATCAGTTGGCAATTTGTTTTTAGAGCCAGGCCTCTTAGTTGTCAAGACTAAATTGAACTGAATTCTCCAAAAATCATTAAATATTAAATTACAAAGTAATGCTAGTAATCGTTTATTAAATGTGTCGAATTTTGAAAAATAATTTGAAAAAGTCTAAATAATAATTTAATGCAATATTAAAATGGAAAATAGTGAAATACTTTTTGATTTTTTGAGTCTCTGGCTGGCACTTTTCCACCTTTTTAGATTTGATTTTATAGATCTATTGATTCGTGTAGACCACAATGACGGACCTCTATTTAGATTATTTTTTATATCAAGCTAATAATACATTCCAAGGATTAATTTGTTAAGATATTTTACTTCACAGATTCTTGTCAAAGGCCTTGCCCCTGTTTTATCACGTACATTGACTTAGTTTTTTAATTAATTTTTAATCGGCATAAATTTTACTCTAAGTATTTTTTTACTCCCTGATTGTAAGAAAATGAATGTTTATCTTTAAAAATTGACAAGAAGCGTTATTAAAAACAAAGCAAAGAAAAGTAAACGTATTATCGATTAAGCGGGTTTTTACATCATTAATGTTTCTGTATGAATTTGATCATGTTACACGTGCAATCTAAATGTTAAATTTTTACATGTGTATTTTTCGCAGTTCTTATTTTGTGCCGAACGTATTATTTCAACTATTCTTTCGTCTTTTTTGTTTATGCGCTGTTCAGTTTATGGCTCCATACTTTTAAACCATATAATACCAAAATTAATCGCAGCTATTCAAGGAACCAAAAAGTAAGTCATCATGTTGCTTTGCTGTTTGCCCAGAATTGTTAAATTAGAAAATAAACATTAGCCTAATGGCCAAATTGTTCCAGCACATCTCTGAAGTGAGTTTTTTCATTATACACTGACAGCCTTAAATCAGTTGTCGAACAAAACAGAGTAGTGAACTCAAAGGATTGAACTTCTAAGAACCAAGAGAAAATTTAAGTACGCCAATCGATCAGACATAGTGTCGAAAATGGTGCTATTAAGAAATCAGCATGATCGGTCCATCTCCTTACAATGAAGTAAGTCCAATAAGAAATACAAATATATGGGGCGATAGAATATTAAACAAGTAAAAGTACTATATTCGGCTATGCCAAATCTTATATACCCTTCACCATCTATATTTATTTTTTTTTTATTTATTATTACATTCTTATCTAGCACAACAAGATTAATACATCTTATAATTGACAGTGCTAGTGATCAAGCAAATATACATATAATGATATTAAAATAAAGATACAATTTTTAGTCAGTAATAAATAAAATATAATTAAATAGACTTAAAACTTGTGAGAAAAAATTTCAAAAATAACATAAAACTATATAAAACGATCAGTATGAATATATTTAAAACAAAACGAGAAAAAAAACAAATTTAAGAAATTGACATTAGTAACTTAGCTAACTCCTTTTTAAATAAAGTTGCGTTGCCTATTTTCTGTATATTATTTGGTAAGGAGTTCCAAAGACTGGTTGTGTTAATCAGCAACTGTCTTTGAGATAATAAACTTTTGTATTTCTGTTGAATGATGTTCCTACCACGTTGAGACCTAGCAAAAATAATACGTTCATATAAATAAAGCGGTTGTTGTGATATTATGATTTTGTGCAGAAAAATGAGACATCTGTATTTTAGAAGATCCTTAAATGTCATTTTAAAAATTATGTTTGAATAGGAGGAAATATGATCACGTCGACCCTTCTGGAATATATAACGTGCAACATTATTGTATACAACTTTAAGCTTACGTAGGTCCATACAGTCACAATTAGCATAGATTTCGCACCCATATAAAAGTGTTGGGATCAAATACGATTTTGCCAGAAGCATACGTATGGCAAATGGCGTTGAGTCTTTTTTTACCCACAAAGTACGGAGCTTGCCATAAACTCTTCCAACAACAGCATTTATATGATGTGTCCAGGTGATTCTATCATTAAAAGTGATGCCTAAATTAGTCGCTGAAATTACACGCTCAATAGCATTATCATTAATTTTTATTTGAAAATTGTCAAAGGTTCTCCTAGATTTAGAAAGCAAAATACATTTTGACTTCGCTGGGTTGATCTGTAAACCGTTGGATATTGCCCAGCTGTTAATTTTGTTCAAATCGGTATTTATACTATTTACACATAGGGTAAAATTCTCAATGTAGCTATAGTTATAGATTTGAACATCATCCGCATACATATGCATTTTACTGCTAATATCAATATCAGGTAGGTCATTGATGTAAATACAAAACAGAAGGGGTCCGAGTATGGACCCTTGCGGAATACCTCTACCTACGTTAATGGGATCGGACGTATGGTTATTAATCTTTACTATTTGAGATCGGTTTTCTAGATAGGAGGATATTAGATTGCAGGCCGTTCGAGAAAAATAAAATGCCTTACTATGATCCAAAAGAACCAAAAAAGCCACCATATTAATGTCTAGTTTGGACCTGAGATCTTCGATTACATCTGCTAGAGCTGTTGTACAACTTCTGCCGCTCCTGAAACCTGATTGTTTGTTAGAAAGCAAATTCTTACTAGACAGATATTCGTTTACTTGTTTGCAAATAATATTTTCAAATACTTTAGACAAAAACGGTAGGATAGATATCGGGCGAAATTCAGCATTGCCTTTGGGGATAGGTATTATCCGTGATATTTTCCACGCTTTTGGAAATATCGATTTCGTGAGAATATTGTTAAACAAGTGTGTTATAAAGGGTAGTAGCTTAGGGATTAATATTTTAAAAAAGGTTGGGTTGATACCATCCATACCAACCGCATTAGATTTCACTGCGGAGAAACTTTTAAGCACTTCAAGTTAATCCACACCACGGAAGCAAAATGGGTTTTCCGTAGGGACATAGCACAAATCATCATAAGCGTTAGTTTCTGGATAGGGAACATTTATATTAACAAAATTATTGTTAAGTGAATTAACATCGACATCACAATCACTATTCAATTTTTCACGTAAATATAGCTTAGTAAAGTAAGTCGAATTAAAAAACCAAATATTGGGGTGACATAGAATTAATAAAAATATAAAAATGTTGGTATATATGTATATAATATTACATAAAAATGACTCTTAATAGGTTAAGCATTTTTTAAAAATTTAAGTATTTCCTAAAAGATATCTTCAAAAGCTTTAAAATGATACCCATATTGATATTTTGAAAACTTTGAAAATTTCAGCGCCCCGTAACCCGGAAAATATGGGCGAGCGCCCATATCACTTCGTGTTTTTTATTTTTTAATACTCTAACGTCCTATAAATTTAATTTTTTTTTATTTGAGTTACTTTATTGCTCCAATTGACATAAAAAAATTAGAGGTAGGCGTGGTATTTTGCCTGCTGCCTCGAAGGATATGGGGACCGATCTTGCTAATTTCCAATAGCGCCTCTTTCGGCACTATATCTGATCGACATATTTATTATTATTATTTTTTTTTTTTTTGCCTAGGCAAATTTAATTTTAACACTAACACGGACGGACAGACGGACATCGCTTAATCGACTTCGCTATGCATTAAAAGTCAGAATATATATACTTTACGGATTCGAAAATGGATATTGTATATATTACATACGGAATGACAAATTTGTATATACCCTTTTTCCACTTTTTGTGGTGAAGTATATAAAAATAGGAAAAAAATATCAAGTGAAAAAATTGGCGATCGCCGATATTTTCCGATTTATGGGCCTCTGAAAATTTTAAATTTTTTTTAATATCAATATGGATATCAGTTTAAAGCTTTTGAAGAGATCGTTAAAGAAATGTTAACCATTTTTTTAAATGCGTAACCCATTAAGAGCAGATGGCATTTTTATGTAAAATTATATATATGCAGTACTAATTTTTATTTTTTTATTTTTTAATTCTTTGTCACTGCAATATTTGTTTTTTTTGATTGATGTTACTCCACTAGACTAGATTTACATAGATGTTGAAGGGTATATAAGATTCGGCATAGCCGAATATAGCACTCTAACTTTTTATACATGAAAAATGTTAGATTAAGCAGACTAAAATATAAATAATTTAAAAAAGACAACAATCTTTTGATTAATGTAACAACTTAATTTATTCATTTTTATTTAAATTTCTTACAGATTATTATCCAGTAGATCAGTTTAAAGCAAAACCAATTCTAGCCAGTGTCCAAGATTCAACTACATTTGTTTATGTGCTGTGTATCTGTTAATAAAGTGATTACAAATTAAAAACTGGACCAAACAAAAGGTGAGTAATGTTTGACACCTATAAATTTTATTAATTAAATATTCTTATAATTGTGTACCATTCAAAGTTCTACAATTCAGATAATATGACAGCCAACTCATTACAAATTCCAAATGCATTTAATATTAAAGAAAAAAAATTAAAAAAACTTTTTTAGCATTTGTATGACAAACAAACAAACAGACAAATATTTAAGAGTTAAAGTCTTCAAATGCAGTTTCAAAAGCCTGTTCCTTAACTCTATTCTTGTCTTGACTTTTGCATTATTATGGATCAAACAATTTTATCAAAACATTAGCATTAAACAAAAAAGCAACTCACATATGGATGAATGTCTTAAATGCGTTTTTGTGTTAAATTGTGTGTATATTGTATTTACATGGTTTTACACTACTCCTCCTTCATTCATGATTTTTTTTTTAGTTTTTCGTTTTATACATAAATTTTATTATGATTTCTGTAAATCTTTTGTAATAATCAACAAAAAAATTATTTTCTTGCATATTTCTTTAATAATGATTTGAACGTTTGTCTATAGTGTTTGAATTTTTGTTGCTGTTGTTGTTATTGTTATTATGTCTGCCAATTCATTTTTGTTTAAAATGCGTGTAAATTTAAATGTTTCTTGATAAATTCATATAAATTGTATTTACTTAACGTTAGTTTTTTTTTGTTGTTGTTCAGTTTTTCCAATAATTTCTTTCTTACAAATGATTATACTTATAATTTGCAACTTTTTTTAATTCATGTGCGCTACATGAAATTCAAATATTTTGAGATATTAAAGGACTTCAATGTTTTAGATTAATTTTTAGTTAAAACCACAGACTCGTTTTACTAGTGAATCTCTGACCTGTTGTCTGTGGTATTTTGTCTCAAACGATATAGACTCACCAGAGAATAAAAAAGCTTGAATTGATAAATCGCACCATACATGCTATTCATGAGCACTGCAGGTACTTTATATATACAGAAACTTGTACCTCTCAATGGGAGAACATCTCTATCACTTTAAGTAGATTTAGTTACTAAACTGGATATTACAAGACTTCCTCCATTTTTTGAATGATTAGCGCACCTAATTTCTAAGCAAGAGTTTGTTAAAGAAACTTTTCCGTTTCAAAGAAGCCCTCAGAATTCTTAGAAACTACAACTCTGTATAAACACCTCCTATTTAAGTTTATAATCACGATGCTGCATTTATTCCTTTTAAGCTGTCAGCAATGCTTCAAGAACTCCAGGCTTATTTTTATAGCCTTCACTACAAAAACTGGCAAAAGAGTATAACTAGGTTTGTCATTCCATTTGTAATTTCTGGAAAATCCATATCCAATCCCATAAAGTATATATGCTTATTCTAATTTTTTATGCAAAGCGAACTTGATTAAGCATTGTCCGTCTGTCCGTCTTTTCGTCCATTTTTGGGGTAAAAAAAACAAGAGAAAATTTAAATACGCCAATCGATCAGCTAGATCGGTCCATGTCCTTCGAGGCAGCGGGCAAAATACCACGCCGGAATCGAAATTTTCCATATCAATTCAAACAAATCTAGTTTAGTTAACTAACTCCAATCAAAAAACCAAATATATGAGGCAATAGAGAAATAAAAAATAAGAAAAAAAAAAACATCAAGGAAAAGTTGACGCTCGTCTACATTTTTCGAGTTATGGGCCTTTAAAGTTTTCATACAAAAGTACGACATTTTTTAATATATCAGTATGGATACCATTCTAAAGCTTTTGATGAGATTTTTAAGGAAATACTAAAATATTTAAAAAGTGCTTAACACATTAAGAGCCGATGACATTATTATTTGAAATTATTATAATACTTAATTTCTTTTTTTTTTTATTTTTTAATTCTCTGTCACCATAACTTTTTTTTCGAGTTATTTCAAGGCTTTTGGCCTTGCAATTCAGATATTTTCGGACAGTCAGGCGGCAATCAGGGCGCTAGCTGGTGCATACACTACATCTAAGCTAGTCCTGAGATGTCGCTCATTACTGAACACACTATCGGAGCGAACACAGATTGACCTGTTTTGTGCCTCCCTGGTCGCAGGGATATCCAGGGAAACTGTGAGGCCGATGATCTCGCCAAACCGGGCACATTGCGTCCAAGCGTCACCTCGCTACCCGACGTTGGGTTCCTCTGGCCACGGTTAAAATTGCCATAAAAAACCACAACCTCAATTTGGCTCGCAAATTATGGGTGGAGGAAAGTTCGTGTTGTACCTCAAGACAACTGTAGACTACACTGGACCTTAGGCGAGCCAGACAGCTGCTCGAACTGGTTACTATCTAATCGGCAGGCATGCTGAAAGACTAGGTCTGCCCTTTAACGATTTCTGTGGTAGCTGTGGCTCGGAGGATGAGGAAGAGACCGTACTACAACTCCTATGCCACTGCCTATCCCTGCATCGAAGAAGATCTACGATTCTGGGCTCTCCTTTCCTCGGGACACTTATGCAGCTATCTTCCCACTCTATAGGGGACATAGTGAATTTCATCCGGGAATCTTTATGGTTCTCAACAAGGTAAGGGGAGTCGCGCCGTCTTCCTTGTGGTATCACAACGGGCCATTCGATTGTGCTCAAGTGAGCTATGTCGTGAGAGGCTGCCACTCCTAACTAACTAACTATTTCTTCAAACTAGATTTACAAATATGATAAAAGGTATATAAGCTTCAGCATAGCCGAATATAGCACTCTTACTTGGTTATTATTTTTTGTTGCACTACTGCTCGCGGATTTATTTATACGCAGTTATACTCTGTTCTATGATTTTACACCATTCGCAAAATTATTAAAACAGAGTGTAAAGGCCCAACTATAATGTGGATAAGCTAGCTTAAGCTTATGTCAAACTCTCAACGAAAAGCCAGTCAAATGCTTAGCTAACCAATAATAGAATTTAAGGTGACTACAATGTACTTAGTAACTAATATGCCACAGTTCCACATTTATGTTTAATTTATACTTTTGCCAAAAACTAATTTGTTTCTAAATAAACAAAATTTAAAAACAAATAGTTACCTAAAGAAAATATTTAATATATTTGATAACATACACATTCATATTTGCATTTTTTGTTCATAATCTGAAAAAAAAAATTAAAAGTTTTATTCTGTTTTTATATTTGTAGCCCACCATACTAAAAAATGCAACGAGTGTACATCACTTAAATCATAAACAATTTAAAATTAAATTCTATTGCGTATTGTGTTTATTAAAAATCGACAAAAAACTTAAAAATTCGCTCTTTTTTACATTTTGCATTAAATTAAAAACTAAAAATTTATTACTGCAAGTCTACATTGCAATTTTTTGTTATGAATATGTAAACGTCTAACACAAAGCACAATCAGCTGCTTTCGTACGGAAAGTTCCTTCAGATTCGTACGGAAAGTGCGTTCAGTTTCGTACGGAAAGTGCTTAAACAAATGGCATTTTACAAAGCATGACGAAAAGTTTTCCACACATGATTTAATGTACTTGCACAGTTGTTAAAGTTTGCTAAGATAGCTTATGTAAATTCTAGTTTTGCTTTAACACTGTGGCACTTACACACTCGATTTCTAGCAATGTATCTTTGAAGGAAAGAACTCTATTGATTTTTTTTTTCTAAGTGAATTACTGCCTTAACCGACCAACACTTTAAACTACTACTGAGGAATTGTATCCCTTCCAAAACATTATCCACAAGGTCAATTTAAAAAAGAGTTAAATTGTACAGGGTTTATAAATATTTTCGTGTTTTCGCAAAAAACTGCAACGAATTTCTTAAATGAGTCAGTCATCTGTAAACAAAAGCCAATAATGTTCATTATAAAATTTTCAATATTTTTTAAGGTACTCAAAATTCGTCTCAGCCTTTTCGATAATAAATATTTTAGTTGCTTTGATTTGTTAAATTTATTTCGTTGTTACTCCTCATGTAATTTAACGGTAATGAACGTTTATGGTGTTATTTATTAGTTTTGCGATAAGTGTGTTTTATTTTTATTTTATTTATTTTTTTTTTTTTTATTCATTTGTTGGTTTTGTTGTTCGTTTTGTTTAAACAATATTAAAGTATCCCATTAAATGTATATACACGAATATTGGCAACATATCAACTTGAATGCAAACATTTGTTTTCTTTGCTATTATTTCGTTTCAATTTTGAAAGGTAGGCTTTTAATGTCTTAAAAGTATTTAAAGAATTTAAACACGGATTTTAATGTTGTATGTTTAAAGAATAATAAATTTGAATTAAGCAGGATTTTATTAATGTAACACTGATTGCTATAAAAATCATAGGTATGAATAAATTAAAATAAAAATTGTTGAAATTAACCTACATTTTTGTAAAAACCATACATTTTATAAATAAATAAATTCTTAAGAAATTCTTGTAATTATAATCATTAAATATTCATGGAAAAAGGATTTAGTTAATAAATGGTTTAAAGAATGAAGGTAATATTGGCTTAAGGCCAAAAAATTATTTAAAGATTTTAAATTTTAATATAAATTTGCCTGAACATGAAGTTGTTTGGAAAAGGAAATAATTTTTTTTATTTGATATACTGCTGTATTTTGTAGTTGTCACAAAGGAATCGCCAGGCAGTCTATACCGCCTGTTGAATTTATCCTGAACTACTTTTATAAGACTTTTAAAAAGTTTGGTACTATTAAGAAGTTTGGTGCCTTTTTAATGACTGTACCCCTAGGAGAAACCTTTTGAGATAATTTGTATTTGTGTCAAACAAAAATTAAGACCCTTGATTATTTTTGTTTGACGCAAATACAAATTAAATTATCTGAAATTGTATTTTATAAGAAAAAAAATCGTACTATTTTGTGGTACTTCTCCCCAACCACTTAACTAAGTTAGGGTAAAACGGTACCAAAATGCATAACAAAAGCAAATAGATTTTATCATAAATTGGATCATAGGTTTTTAAACAAAAAACATACTCAAATTAAATCATATCTGCCCAAACGGGAAAAAAAAGTTCCCTTTTTCCCGGTTCATATGACAATAATCTTTCGTTTTTGCTTAAGTACAAAAATATTTACTTACAGAGTAGCGGGTAATAATGGGGATTATATTTTATGTTATAATATATTCTTATTTTATTTCTCATACCGCTTTCTAAGAAATGTTCAGAGGCCCATAACTCAGCAAATATGTTCGAGCGCCAATTTTTTCATTTAATGTTTTTTTTCCTTATTTTTTTAATTCTTTATCGCCCCACATATTTATTTTTTTGAATGTAATTACTTCATTTAACTAAAGTTGTTCGAAATGCTATGAAAAAATTGCCCGCTGTCTTAAGGGATATGAACCGATTTTGCTATTATTCAATGGTAAAATTTTCGAAACTATATCTTATCGATTGGTTCATCTTTTGCCTTGGCAAAGTTGACTTTAACCCGAACATGGACGCAAAGACGGACAGACGGACATCGTTAGCCTTAATAATTCAGAATATATGTACTTTATAGGGCTGGAATTGCATATTGCAGAAATTACACACGGAATGATAAACCTAGATATACCCTTTTTCCACTTGTGGGGAAGGGTATAAAAGGACCAGATAGACATCTTTTTTCATAAAGTTGATATCTAAGAATCACTGAAAGAAAGAAAGTTTTAGTAAATTTAACAAAACGAAAATGAAAATATGTCGCTCAACAATAGTGTTTTTGTTCTGTTGTGGAACTGATAAATTGTATGTGGTGAAAAGGCAAAAAAAAAATTTTTTTTTAACCACTTAAAAGTGTGGTGTGTTTAGGTAAACAGACATTAGATAATATGCAGGCGCTGTATTAATATAACATGGTTGCTGTTAAGCTGTCGCAATAACTTTTTTTAACAGTGAACTCAAACCTCACTGGAGGATTTTCACGTTGAAAGGGAAAACAATTGTTTTGTAGGCTCAATAAGAAAGTTAGTAGGCAATAATAATAATAATACAAACCTAGAGGGAGACTTAATCAGAGAGGAAAGTAAAAAGTAGCAGCGCATGTAAAACTTGGCTAAATTCATCTAGCGACATAGTTGCAATCTTTAATTTGAATCTCGCCGGAGCCACAGTATATTGTGGTTTGTATGGTTGACTTTTAATAAACGAAAGATTGGTGCAGCAACAGAGTAAAATACAACAATTACTAAGAATTTTTTTTTGCAATTATTTATTAGATTGTTTTTGCTGCCAAAGTCCTCAATAAAAATTATGAAATTTTTTTTACAAGCAAACAATTTCAATTTATTGCAAATGAGCTTAATTGCGAATTAATGATTTTTAATTTCTACTAATATTTTTTGCATCTAACAATTGTATTAATGACATATTAATTAACGTAACATTGTGTAGAACCCTTTTAATAAGCTCGACTACTAAACTAATAGTTCTAATTGCTGCTTATACTGCTACACAAGAAATGTAAATTATAATTCTTAATATTAACAACATGTAATTTATTGCAAATATAAATTATATGATAAAGTAACTATTTTTTATTTAAAAGGATGTAATTAATTTAAAGTTTTAAATGGATTTAAAAAGCAGTATAGATTATTCTAAACATAAAATAATTTTTCTGTGCCATAAATATTTTTAATTGAAATTGTTTCCTTCTAGTACTAATTTACGTTCATTTATTTTTTTAAGTGTAATTTTGCTTTTTGATTTGATTTGAAATGTTTTCTTCTTAAATTTCCTTTATTGCAATTTAATTTATTTGTCTTAATATTTTTTGATTAATTTAACCCTGATTTCTTATTATTATTATTATTTCTTGCTTATTTATTTTTTCATTTCACTCTAAATTAATTTATAATTTGTCTTTTATTTGCACAAACAGGCAAATGTATAATAACTGATCACTGTAGACAATCATATTAAATGTATGTCTGTGAAAGTATGTGATTGGTTTGGTTATTAATTGATTTGTACTTTATTATTCTTTAAATATCAAATATTAATAATAACAATCATCGTCATCATCATCAAGAACAACATTATTAAATGACGACTTTTGTAGGTTAGTTTTTTATATATTTTCCTTTTCATTTATAAATTTATTTTTTTTTTTTGCCATTAAATATTTTCAATGAGTTATAATTTAAATTCATTTAAGTAATTTGTGATTTATAAAATTTTTATTTATAAAAAGAAAAATAAAAATGACATGATTCTTTTTATTTTGCTGTTATTCTTCAATAATTTATAATGCACAGAAAGAGTTCATTGTAAAGATATTTAACCTTTTAATTAGAATATAATGTGCTGTTTAAAGTGACAGAGAATATTTTGCACTTTTTTTGTAAGTCGTTTTGAATTGTAGCAATTTAAATAGAAAATAGTTGAGATCATTTTACAATTAAAGTATTTACTAGCTGGCAACATGTTGCTGAGAAATTAATATAAACATGTCGTTTTGCCTTAATAAATGAAAAATTAAAAAAGCCTTTAAATTACATATATCAGAATACAGAATAAACATATGGTGAACAATTTTTAATAGAATTTATGCAGCATTTTACAAAAGTAAAATAAAATATTTTTCATTATACATAGATTTTTGGTTATAAAAAATAGTGTCTAAACAGGTAAATTTTTAATTATATATAGGAGGGTTAAAATGTTGACCTTTAGAAGCCATAGAACAAAGTTAAAAATTTTATTTTGCAACATGTTGCTAAGACCCGCAACTCTAATTTTGTTTTTGTAAATTATGTTTTGTATTCTATTTAACGGCACTGAGGTAGGAGATTAACAAGCTGAGATAGCTTTAGAAGCTATCAAACAAAGTTAAATATTTCACTTTGCAACATGTTGCTAAGACCCTATACTCGAATTGTGTTTTTGTAAATTATATTTTCTACAGTATTTAACGGCACTGAGGTATAAGGCTACCAAGCTGACCAAGCTTTGAGTTCTTTTATAACCTTATTCATTACCTAGTGAAGGGAAAAGAGAAGGATTTCTTTGATCCAACTTTGTTTCGTCTCTACTTTTCTTTAATTTCTATTTGTCAATATCTTTGCTAAGCCTTTCATTACCTTCATTACTCTAAAGGTACTGATGAGGTCAAATTGTATTCCTTATTTGTATTCTTTGACACTTTTCTCTTTAATGGAGTTAAATCAGAGATTAATTTATTCGCTTTTTGTGACAACTTATTATCCCCCGTGTTTGATTTTATCATATCAACAATACTAGAGAACTAACTCTACTCAACGTAGAAGTAAAAGTTATACTCGCAACGATATACAAAATAACTAACTAAGGGCTAAAGGATAGATCTTATTTAATAGTTGTTTAAATTTTCTATACACTTATTTTTCAATTCATCATGTTGCTAAGAAATAATGTGTTTCGTAAAAAGTGTCTAATAATTTCTGTTCTACTTTTGTAAAAAAATTATTTTGCAATTCGTCATACACTTATATTTACTTTTTTATATATTTATTATTATTTATTTTTTTATACATTTACTTGTATTGTTTTGCTTCCAAGTACTGGTTAATTATAACATGATAATTTGATTAGTTTTTTTTTACGAAAGATAAATGCATTTAAAACCTTGTATACAAAATTTATGAAAAATGTTGCTGAAACAATAATTTCTTTTTATTGTTGGAAACCATACCAAATATTTCTGACAACATTTTATTTATAAACGTTTTATATATAGCTTGAAATAATGCAAACGAATACTATAACAGATGGAATTTTTTAAGCAGCAACTAATCGGCTGTTCATTATGCGTTAATGAACGCGAAAACAAATGTTTAAGAATTAAACATAAATCAATAAAAAAGGAAAAATTAAGTTTAATGGCCCTTGTTTACATTTGTTAAACAATGTAGTATATTTAAATAAAATAAATATGTAAAACTTTTCCAAATTAGGAGTTAAGCCTGGTAGTCTGTTCAGGGGGCAAATTACGGCACTCGATATCGATCGAAATTTCAATAGAATTTAAATGTAAATTTCAATCGATATCGAATGCCGTAATTTGCCCCCAGTTTTCATGCGAATTACTGTCAAACTACTTGCATAAAAAATTTTTATTAAAGAGGAATAAAAAAATGTTGCAGAAGTAGTACTCTGTGTTTACTGCAGACCAACATATCGCTCCTCTATTGCAACATAGTCATATCTCAAAAAACTTAAACTTGGCAAAATGCAATTTAAGTTTTCAAGACATAAGTCCTATGATCTAATTGCCGCAATTGCAATTGCTATAACTTTGGTTCAGCTTGGGATATAAAACTGATTTTTTTCAACATGCACAGAAGGTCTTAAAGAGCAGTTTTGCTTAAGTACCTATAAATTTTTAATTTTTTGAGATATGACTATGTTGCAATAAAGAAGCGATATGAAATGCTTCTGGCAACATTTTATCATAGCTGTGAAATAAAACAAATAGGTATTATTTCAATCGGAATTTTTTCTTTTGTATTTATTTCCAAAAAAAAAAAATGTAATATGTATAAAAACGATAAATTCAACAAAATATTCGTTTAAACTATAATCCATTGGCAACATGTTGTCAATATATTTTAGAACTGATTTTAAAAAGTAGCTCACAAACATTCTTGAGACTAAGCAATATAACTTAAACTAAAAATGAAAAAGGTATTTGAATGTTTTAAACTTAAAACAAATCATATAAATAACTATGTCGTTTGATCAATAACGAGTGTCTCCAGTTTTAACATGTTGCATTAATTTATATAAAACTGTTAACCAAAAATTGTATATTTAATTATTTAAATCATATTTCCATCTCGTTTCTTTTTTTTGGCACAAATTACATACGAGTATAACTAAACTTTATTTTGTTTAACAAATACCTATAACACATTAAGTTGATTTAAATCCTTAATAAATTTTATGAAAAAAAAACAACTTTTTATAATTTTCAAACAAGGAATAATAAATGAGAGCTTAAAACAACTAAATGCAGATTGTAGATGTTTAACAAAATATTGATATATAACACCCAATAGCTTAAAATAAATTTAACAAAAATTATATTTATGTGCGACAGATATGTAGAGATATTTGTTGTATTCAATTTTGCTATGACTAAATCATAAACTTATATGAAAGATAAAATTATTTTGTATGTTGGTTGTTTAGTTGAGAATTAAATGCAATGCTTATGTGAGTATGTTTGTTTGCATGGTTTGCATAATAAAATATTAGGGGTTTAAAATAGTTTTGCCTTAAAGATTTTAATGATATTTTTATTTAATTACAATTTAAAAACACTAGCTAAACATGAATATCTGTTTAAAAAATAATAATTAAATAATTTAACTTTCGGTAGGCACCAAATAAATTTTACCCCTAATATAAGCTCAAGATACAGCTGTATTTGTGAACATTTATAAATTTTGCATTAACTGCAAGACACTATTAAAGTAAATGACATAATGAGGTATATTTTGCATAATTTAGCAAACAGAAAAAAAAATATCAACAATAAGCAACAACCACATAAAAGATCATAGTGTTTAATCAACAACATAATAGCAACACCTAGTGATCATATAACATGCTTAGTTGAGAGGAGAACAATTTACTAAAAGGCGTTTAAACGCAAAATTGTATAATCGTTCCAAATTGAAATTAACTTCTTTCTTTACACCTCAGTTTTTCACATAATTTTAACTTTAAAAATGTTCATTTTTAAATTAATGCTAAAATAATAAAAAGAAACTACAGCAGACTTTAACATTTTTAAAATTGTTTAATGTTTGTGGTAATTTTGTGTAACAAGTTAAATGTGTTGAAAATTTAAAAAAACAATTTTTCTACATTTGTCTTATAATTTTAAAAATTTATTAAAGAAAAATAAGACAAATTTGAACTGAGAGCAACTTTTCCTTTGGGAGAAAATAGCAAAAAAAAAAAAAAATGAAATATGTCATAAATCAATTATTGTTATGAACGTTTACTTTACAAACAGTTTTATGTGAGCTAAGTTGTCTATTAAAATAAAAATAAAAGTTGTATACATGTTGCTGAAAAATTGTATATATACATTATACATCAAACATTTTCCGTATGTTTACTGAATTTAAAAACAATATTCTCATAGTTCATAGAAATACATTTTATCAATTTCATTTTAAAAAATTAAAATGTTTTTAAAGTCAACACAAAGCGAATTTTATAACAACATGTTTCCAATACTCTAATTATTCTGCATGAAACCTGCAACTTGCAATTTGTTGTCTTGGCAACATCTTATTAATGGCATCATGTAAATACACAACTTTTGCACACTTGGTTTAAAGATATGGTTTTCTAAAAGGTTTTTTGGTTACAAAATTTTGTTTAAAACACCCAAAACTACTTAAATAGTCCGAAGTATTTTAAATACAAAAAAATATTGATTTTCAAAAGTTTTCTTTCAAAAGTAAGTTTTAAGTTTTAAATACCTTTTGCAGGGTAATGTTTTCGGAAAAAAAAATATTTTTATAATTGAGCCGTTTATTTTGAAAATAGCATAAGTAAGTTTTTCGTAAAAAAAAAATTAAATGTTTTATTGGGGAAATAAATCTTTTAATAAGTGTTTCAGCTTAAAAGCAGACTGAATAAACAACTCAGTTGCTTTTAAAAATAACTATTTACAAGGGGTACCATTTAAAACAGTATCTTTGAATAATAATAAAAAATTCTTTTTTTTCCATTCTTGAAAATTTTTATCAAGTAACCTCTTAAAAAAGTACCTTTAAAAGTACTTTCTGAAAGTACTTTTCTAAAAGTAACTTTTTTTATGAAACTCGATTTTGCAAAAACTATTGTCAGACTACGCAGTTAAGACCTCATTAGTTTTTACTTTCTGTTGCTGTTCTATTGCGTATCATTCTGCTGTTTAAATTGAACAAAAATATTGATAACGCATCAGATTCTGAGTTTCATTTTTGGAACCAATTTTTTCAACTATTTTATTTTAATTAAACAAAATTTTAATTTAACTCTACAAAAAATGGGTTTGTTTACAATTTTGCACTCACTCCACCAAACAACTTTAAGAAACATAAAGTTGAATTCTATTTTCTACTGTTTCGAACAGAACAGAGCAGAAGGTCAGAGTAATAAATAACCACAAATATTCATTTTCTATTTAACAGAACCTGATCAGCTGATTGATTGATCAGGGAACGGAAAGTTAATACTAATTATGCCTTTACAAAAATACTTTAGAAAAGAAAATACTTTTAGAAAAGTAAATTTAAAAAAGTACTTAAAAAAAAAGAAAGTAGACAAGTCCCCTGATAAAATCAAATATATGCAGTCATTTCAAACGGAAAAGGTAAAAAAAGATTTTTATGCATAGCAAAGTCGATTGAGTGATGTCCGTCTGTCCGTCTGTGTTAGTGTTGAAATCAAGTTTGCCAAGGCTCTAGATCAACAAGAGAAAATTAATTTATTTTATTATATACGCCAATCGATCAGACATAATGTCGAAACTGGTGCTATTGGAAATCAGCAAGATCGGTCCATGTCCTTCGAGGCAGCAGGCAAAACATCACGCCGGCCTTTATTTTTTAATATCATTTGGAACAATGAAGTAATTCCAATAAAAAAACATATACATGGAATTAAAAAATTAATAAATATTTTATGAAGATATTGCCGATCCCCTTTATTTATTGTTTTATGTTGTCTACAAAAAAGTATGATTGTGCAACATATTTTTTAGGAAATTAATATGAGTATCATTTAAAAGCTTTTGAAGAGATCTTTAAGGAAATACTAAAATTTTTTAATAGTGCTTAACCCATTTAGGGACAATGAC
Source organism: Gymnosoma rotundatum (assembly GCA_916610165.2). Classification (NCBI taxonomy): domain Eukaryota; kingdom Metazoa; phylum Arthropoda; class Insecta; order Diptera; family Tachinidae; genus Gymnosoma; species Gymnosoma rotundatum. The sequence continues at coordinate 10,796,271 of OU744339.1, forward strand.
ATTTTTATGTTAAATTATATATATGTTGTAGTACTTAATTTTATCTTATTTTTTAAATTCTCTCTCACCCAAACATTTGTATTTTTAATTGGAGTTACTTCACTACATATACATACATGGTGAAGGGTATATAAGTTTCAGCTCAGACGAATAAAGCACTCTTCTTGTTCAAACTATATATAGAGATTAATAAACTGTTAAATATAAAAGGTTTCAAAAAAGTGCATGTTGTTTTCAAAAAGCCATTTTATTTAAAAGCACCAAAGACATTTTTTGGGAAAATTTTAGATTTTTAACAAAATGGATATTACAAAAGCTACACTATACAATTTTTTGAGGCGATTTTTTTCTCCAATTTTCTATACAAGTTACAGCGATATACGTTATCTAAAAGTACCCATTAGAGACAGTAACATCCCCTCAAAACTTAAGCAATTACATATTGCTTACTCCTCCTGCTTCAGCAACAAACAAAAATTTCATGCTACTTTTATGAAAAATTGCATAGTGTAAATGCTGTATATTTGTATATAAAAATAAAACAGTATCAAGATATAAATATTTTAATAGACATTAATTTTAATAGAAATTTTTTATACGGATTCTATGATCTGCAGTAATTCTTAGACTTAAAGCTCTTATCTATCTGATATTTTTTAAACACTAAAAAATAAAACATTTGTCTTAGAACATTTTCAAGGGAATAAATTAATTAAAATAATGTTAAAACTTTTTTTTGTTACAAAAAAAAAGAATTAAAACGAACATTAAATAGTCGAATTGAAATCAGATTTATGGCACGACATTTACAAAAACAATAATGACAAGCATACGTTCGTGTGAGAACATGGTTAAAAACAAAATTTTAACACAAACTTGCAAATATTGAAAAAAATAAAAACGTTTAATAAAAAGGTGACGCATGCGCAAGATATTAGCTTGGCTTTTTAACAACATTAAACTTTAAAAGACAAAACGAAGAAGGAAAGAAAATTGGTATAAAAAAGAGTATTAATAAATTTTATATTAAGATCGCGTGCAAAATTTTTGATTATTAAATGCAAATCAGAAATTAAGACAAATGTGTTAAAAACTCTGGCAATTAAAATAAAATAAAATAAAACACAATAAAAAAAAAACATGTGTGTAAGTGATTTTATAAAAAAAGTATGAGAAAATTATAACGAAAAGTGCTTATGAAATACTGCAACATGTTTCAAAGGCTTTTGTAAGAAAACATAATTTTAAACATGTTGCTAAAGTATGGTTTTGAAATAAAAACTTATTTAAAATAAATTTGGGATTAAAATTAAAATAAAAAACATTCAATATTAAACCGTAAAAAATTTAAAATGTACATCGAATTGTTGAAATCTTTTTCAAGCCACCTTAAAGAAAACTACTTTTTGGTTTTTTTTTTTGGATTTATAGAGTCTGTATCAAATTCATGTGTCGTTATAGAAATAAATGCCTTATCTTTCATTTAATTGGCCTTTATTTATTAATCATTTTATAAAATTAAATTTATAGTTTTTATCTGAAAATTTATTGTTTACAAGAATTGACATTGCCACACCCTGTAATAAAAGAAAAACGAAAAAAACAGAACAAAGCGTAAAAATGCTTTTTTCCTGTATTTATTTTTTAAAACTAATTTTGAAATTATAAAAAAAATTATGTATAAATTAACAATGTGTGTTAGGTATTTTGTTTTTCACCCTGTGGCCAAACAACAATCACCTTTAAGCAAGCTTTAATTACAACAATTAATTTTCGCACAGTAATACAACACAAAAAATTTTCAATCGCACTTTAAAAAACAAATACAAACAAATATGTATAAACACACAAACACACTTTTTGACTCTTAAGTGCTTTAACATATTAACACATTTTTAAACAGTCTGGCAATGACCATTAGCATTACAATAGAATAAGAAAAAACCTCTGCAATAATCAAAAACATATAATTATTAAAATTAAATTTAAAAAAAATACAATCTTACATACTACGTTTAAAAAAAATCGAATTAATGCAAATTACGTGCAACCATTTATTGTTAAAAACAAACCAAGAAAGACTCTCCGTCTTTAAAAAATTAAATACAAAAACACCCAATTGGAAATTTTGGCACTAGATCTTTAGTCATATATAGACGTCTGTTATTGCTTTAGCACTATATTTTTCGTCAGACTCTCTAACGGAAACACAATCAGACAGCTGGTTGTTTCTGTAACTTCTGTGAGAAAATTTTTTTACTACAATTTTAAATTCACCTTTTTAAGGAATTTTTTAATACAAAAGCAATGAAAAAGATTATGTTTAACTCCACCTTACTCTATGTAAATAAACCATAATGGCTTTAATATTTTCATGTGAGATTTTTCTCACTCAAGTTACGGAAAGGAGTTACAGGCGTATGTACACATCTTTACATTCAAATGACTAACAAAGTTATGATATTTCAAATCTCAGATAGTATTTAATTGCAGTTGATTGAAAGATACTAATAACCTTTAAGGTTTTTTGACTTTTTAGACTGATCTGCAGAGGCCAAAACAACCAGGCCGTGCATACCATAGCTACTTTTGATATAATCCAGAAGAAATGGATGACCGAAACTAATACATACGTCATTTTGCATTAGCACACTTACAACAATTTTATATTAAACGGTGTTGCCACTTTTGAAATAAAAATTTCAAAGTAGACAAACTCTGATTTTTGGCTTTCGTTTACGCTACATTAACATTAGATAATGCTATCATGACAATAAAATAATACACATTAGTTGTCAAAAATGCTGACAATTGCTTCTATAGTTTAGGCGTCCAGACAATAATTATGACAATTCATTATGAGCACGTTCTCAGAAAATTTAAAATAGCTTTAAAGTTTCTTCCTGCTATTTTTCCATTTCTATTGCTGTATGCAAAGAAAATTTTAGTAATTAAAATAATAATTTAATTAAAATTTCATTTAGTTAAAGCAATTATAAAAAAATTTGTCGGCATACGTCAAATCACTGTCTTGTTTACTGTCTTCAAAATATTCAAGACAGTAATTCAGACAATTGAAATCTGTACATGTATTAGTGAAAAACTGTCATGACAGCATTGTCTAATGTAAACAGGGTGTTAGAGATATTTGCATAGTAGAGTTCAAAATACAGCTTATAAACTGTTTTGGTATTAAATCCGTTTTAAAGATCAGGTTATAATTGTGATATATTAAAAAAGTCAGTGGTAACACTGTTTGCAATAGACATCGTATGTATAAAAAAGTTCCAGTTACTTTTTTAGTTTTGCCCTTAAGAAAATGATTTCATTCATAAATGACGTTAAACTAAACGTTACTGCTCTGGAAGGCAAGGCAATGGTAAAAACAAGTAGGATTTTAGTAAAGTAAGTTTGGTCAAAGAAGCAAATATTGGGGTGACAGAGAATAAAAAAAAATAAAAAAATTAAGTACTACGTATATATAATTTAACATAAAAATATCTGCGGCTCCTAATGGGTTAAGCATTTTTAAAAAATTTTAGCATTTCCTTAAAGATCTCTTCAAAAGCTTTAAAGTTAAATTAAAAAATTTAATTAATAAAAATTTGAAAATTTCAGAGCCCCGTAATTAGTAAAATATGGGCTAGCGCCAAATTTTTCATTTGATGTTTTTTTTCTTATTTTTTAATTCTCTATCGCCCCATATATTTATTTTTTTGATTGAAGTTACTTTGATATTCCAAATGACATAAAAAATTAAGGGTAACCGTGGTGTTTTGCCTGCTGCCTAGAAGGACCTGAACCGATCTTGCTAATATTCAATAGCACCTTTTTCGACACTTTATCTGATCGATTGATCGAGTCAATCTTGATTTCCACACTAACACGGATGCACAGACGGATATCGTTCAATAGACTTCGATATGCATAAGTCCATTCAGAAATGGATATTGTAGAAATTACACACAGAATACCAAACATATGTATGCCCATTTTTTCCACTTTTTGTGGTGAAGGCTATAAAAAGGCAAAATAAACAAGACATTTTTCAACTGCTATAATGAATAAAATTGTGAGTGTGAGTATAATTTTATGGAGACAAAACAATTATGATACGAGTCTAAGTAGGCAGGCAACATACTGCATAATTTTTATTTTATTTTTATTTTTCAATTTCTGTTAAACATAAATTTTAACGGCTTTCATTTTATGTTTAATCGGTGGAATATGACTAACAACTATATAAACTGCGTATGTAATTCTCTTACATTTGATTGTGTGCTTGCTTGAAGCCAAGTATATGCCATTATTAATACTCGTATTAAATATTTCTTGCGTAAAAAATATTATTATTCTATGCGTAAATTTGAAAGTTCTATTACAACTTACAACAGAATGCTAAATTTTGTGAAAAATATAAGTTGTGTATCAAGGTAATTTCAAACATTTGTTTTGGGTTAAAGACATTTTTTGTTATGTTAGCCTATAAAATAAATTGAGAGTAATATATAAAATCTTGTTTAACACTCGTTTATGCATTTTATTCGTATGTGTAGAGTTACATGTGAAGAAAACAAAATGAGAAATATTTTACTCGCATGCCTTGCTAAATAAATCTTATCACTTTTCTGTTATGGTATTTTTTGGAATAAAATTTAAAGAATTTTTTTTTTATTCAATTCGGATATTTATACGGCATTTACACTATGCAATTTTTCATGAAACTAGGATGAAATTTTTTTTGTTGGAGAAGCAGGAGGAGTAACCAATATGGTATTGCTTGAGTTTTGAGGGTATGTGTCTGTTGCTAATGTTTACTTTTAGATAACGCGTAACGCTGTAACTTAAATAGAAAATTGAGAAAAAGATGCTTCAAAAAATTGCATAGTGTAAATCTGAATTATTGTTTAAAAAATGTTTTTGCTTTTAAAATTTTAAATTTTTTTTATTTTATTATAAGTTTATTTTAAAACGTTACTTCTAAAGAATCACTTTATTAAAGAAATTTTATTTATTTAATTGTATTCCAAAAAAATATATTTAAACTTCATTTTGAATAGTTTAGCCTTGAAGGTTTTGAAGAAGTTTTGAAGAACACTGTTGAAGAAATTTTAAAGTTTTTTTGTTTTCTTTTTAACAAAGGTACTATTCCATAAGAAAAGTATTTTTGTATGAATGTGTGTTTTTAATTGATAAAAGTACTCTTCTCAAAAACCTGGTTTAAAAGTTTTTTTAACATTTTTTTTTCCAAATGTACTTTATTTTAAAGGGATTTTTTTTTAAAGAAAATCATTCTGGTAACTTCTTAAATTGTTCTGTTTAAGAAAAGCGTCTTATAAATAAACTACAACTAAAAACTATTTTTTTTAAAGTACAAATTTGTTGGTGTGTTTTAGGGGACATTTTAAAAAACCAAATTTAAAAACAAAATTATTTTTTTATTAGTTTCGAAATAGTACTTTTCATACATTTTTAAAATGGCCCTTTTTGAAAAAGGCAAAAAGCGCCACTTTAAGGAAAGATTTTTTTATAGAAGTACACGTTTAAAAGAACATTCTTTCAAAGTTACTTTTTTTTTTAAAAGATAATTAATTAAAAAAATACCTTCCTTAAAATAAAACATTTTTTATACTAAAAAATTTATCAAAAACCTTTTCGGTATTTTACAACAGATACTTCCGTTAAAGTGGTATATTTCAGAAAGTACCTCTTAGTATTTTTTAGACTTAAAAGTACTTTTTAGACTTAAACTTAAATTTAAAGCTTTTAAAGCACCACAACAAAAATTGTATCTTTAATCGAAGGTACCTTTTCAAAATAATTTTTGACCTACTTATGTACTTGTGAGAAGCGGGCATAATAAAAACCTGCACAAAAGTACCTTTTTTAATGTGCCAGCTGGTTTTAAAAATTAAAAAATTAGGGAGTTACCCTACTTGTTGCTGGAAAATTCTGCAGTAGTAATAATTTTTTCAGATGAATTTCTGAATATAATAAAGAGGAATCAATATTTTACATCATTGTGTTTTATATTTTAAGTCATATTAAAATATATAATTAGTAACCAAAAACAATTGCATTAAATGTCAAAAAAAATGTTTTATTACCAAGTAAATTAAGCAGCAAGATCTGACTTAAAATCTCCTAAAATCAGTTACTTTTTTATTTGTTACTTAAGCCTGGTACTCTGTTCATCTTTTCATGCGGAATGCTGTCAAATCGCATACATAAAAAATTTGTATGAAAAAGTCATGAAAAAATGTTGCAGAAGTAGTACTCTGTTTTTACTGTGGAAAAACATATGAAATGTTCCTGGCAACATTTTATCCAAGCTGTGAAATAAAGCAAGTATTCATTATTTCATGCGGAATTTTTCATACAACAGATGATCGTATGTCTTTTACTTACGTTTTTAAAACAATGATACCACACTTTAAATGTCAAATATTCCACATGAAATAATCAAAGTTGCTCAACAATTTTCACAAATTTGAACAGAGTACCAGGCTTTAGATGTCAATTGCAACATATCTAAGAAGCATTTCAACACAGCAAAATGTTGCTGACACAATTTTTCCATCAATTAATTATTTCCATTGTTTCCTTATTGAATTAAATTTGATAATCATCTTTTGCAAAATATAATAAATTTTTATTGTTTGCCTTTTGATTTAATAATTTCATAATTTATATGGCACTCACATTTTGTTGAATAAATATTATTTTCCACACACATATGCTCGCATACACATTAAACAAATAAAAACAAATTATTGTATAGAACAGGCCAACCGTTAATAATTATTAAATTCAACTTATTAAATACACTATAGAAAGAAAAATAACAAAAATGTAAACAATTTAAATTAATTTCATGTTCATAACTTAACTTAAGTGATGTAATCAGAACGTTAAATTTTGTTTATTTATTTTTTATTTTAATGAATTTTCTATAGAAGCTGTTATTGCTATTGTTGTTGTTAGCTTTTAATTGAACACTATTTAAAGTTTGACAGATTTAATTATTGGAATACACTTATATTTTTATAAGGCAAATGACCAAGACAGTCAAATAATAAGTGTGTTCGAGGCAAGAAAAACAATAACAATTTATCTTGGTTGCAAATATGTAGTCAAACAATCACAATAATGTATCTAATAAAAAACATATACATACATCCATCACAAACATTTATGAATGCGTTATTTATTAGGTGATTATGACAAGGCCCAGCAAATTTTTATATAGAAGACGAAACAAATATTAATTGTCAATTAAGTTTTGCTGTGATTTCAATAGTTAAATTAACTATATGAGTAGTCCATAGCTTTTGAATCTAAAAACAAACAGAAAATAATTTCCTGTTCAATTGTGATTTGATTTGCATGCTTTTTTACATGGTTTACTAATAGACGCATCGACATAGAAAAGCTTACACCCGCGGTAGTAGGTATTTATCAAGGAAAGAAATTATAAATTTTAAACAAATAAAAGCTGCTACGTTTAACTTCTAGTTTCATTTAACAACAAGTATCATATTCCAACAATTATCAAAACCCGAATAAATATTTAAACCCAATATTTCGCTGGGTTATTTAAATTATTTTTTAGTATTTCAAGTCACAAAATATTATAAGCATAAATAAAAATTAAATTGAATTAATTGGAAAATTAATGGGAATTGCTAAAAATGATGAAAAGTAAACAAAATAATTGATTTAAACTTAATTAGTTTTATGAATTTTGTGTATTAATGACTTAATTATAAACATGTTGCAAAGACATTTTTAAGCTTTATTAAAAACCATGGCTGTTGTTAAAAACTAATAATAAAAAATTAAATTATTTTGTTTGTATCTCTTAGCAACATGTTCTCTTTAAAACCAAGTACTCTGTTCGATTTTGCGAAAAATCTTGAGCAACATGCATTATTTTGCTTGAAAAGTTTGACAATTAGCTACTGGTGACAATACAGCGGTTTAGAAGATAATTGTCTTTTTCATCGCCATCAAGAAAGCCACATTGTTTTAACAGTGTTTAGTTTAGTGTGTCTGAAAAAAAAATTTAAAGATTTACTGAAAACGAAGAGAAATACTCGTACTGATTTTGGTTTTTTATTGCAGTTGTGAGCAAGCGCTTTTCGGCGTCTGAAAATTGTTTTCAAAAATTCCGTACGAAAAAAATGCTACTTATGTTATTTCATTGTTGTAATAAAATGTTGCCATTAACTTTTTTTAGTTTCTAAACATGCTGGGATAAACATTTCTGGACTTTTTCACAAATAAACAGAGAACTACTTCAGCAACATTATTTCTTATTTATTTCGCAGCAAATTTTTTAATTTGGAGTTTTGGAAACATTTCGTACGAATTGATATTGATGATGCTTAACACAATAAATCCTAATTTATTTACATACACAATACACTATACACAATATTATCAAAACATAAACATTCCATTACATTTTCTTGAAAAGTAAGATATGAAATGTATTACTGTGGAGAACACATACATTTATACATATTTTATAGTTCATCAGTGAACTCTACTCAAATTTTTTATAGAAAATGCATGTCTCAAATTTAGAGATTATACTTACAAGTTCTGGCAACATTGTTTATCGTGCAAGTTTTTAAAGATCTGAACCTCAGTTTTCTAATAAGTGTTAAAAAAAGTTCGCTGAAAATTGATATAATAATTGCAATGGGGAAAATTATTTTTCTAGCAACATGTTGATACAAATAACAATATTTATATTTAGAAAAAAATTGTTTAAAAAAATTGTTTAAAAAAATTGTTAAACAACACATTTAATGTAACAGAAAAATTTAAGCAGCCAAAAAAAACCTATTATTTCATAATGCAACATGTTGCTGATGAATAAAATTTTCTAATTAAGAAAAATTTTACAAATAAAATTCCATATAAACGAAATGATTTTTTATACCTTTAATATGTTAAGTCTACAATTTTGTAAAAAGCTTTAAAGAAAATTTATTCTCAACATGTGAAGTTGATATAAGATTTACTTTAAAGATTCGTATAGATAAAACTGAATATTAGACAACTTTAAAAGAAACTAAGGTAGTTTTCTAAAATTTGAATATACAATCTAGGAAGACCTTGCTTTTGCAAAATACTATAACAAAAAACTCAAATTATTCAAAAAACCATTTTACTATTTGTTTTTTCCTTGAGAGTTTGTTAAGCTTAAAACAGAGAAATTGTGTATGTCATTAACTAAAGGGAAATTAAAAATTAAACTCACGCAAATATACTTAAAGCAAAAAATATGAACACTCCCTTTATAGACACGCATAATGCAAATAGAAGAAAAATACAATTAAACACACGTCATATTTTAATAAACCATTCTTTTTATATGTTTAACATGCTGAAATAAAAATAATGTAGAAAATAAAAAATTAATAATTATAATGAGAGGAAATAAAAAAAATAAATGTGTTAATTATAAAAATGTTGCGATTAGGAATAAATATATTTCATTTCGTCAGCATTGATTTTTCTAGAATTATTGAGAAAATTGAAAATATTTTTTTTGCATGAACAGTAAATATATTCGATATGTATTTTAGAAATATAGTTACACTTCCCTATAATGAATCTGCATGGAACTAGAAAAGTACTTCATTATTAATTGGCCGCCACTTTTGTCTTCATCTCCTGAAACGTTAGTAACAAGTCAATTAATGAAGAGACGCATTCGAATCTAGATATTGTCAATGTAGTATAAGCATCAGATTTAAATTATTTTACTTAAATTAATTTTTTATATGGTGACAAGAATGTTATATTTACATCTGCAAAATATTTCAATATAATAAAAATTCACTTCAAGGAAACTCACTATAAGGAGACAAAAATACTTTAACATTGGAACAAAAAGAGTGTTTTGCAAGTGAATTCATAATAGGGAGAACTTCATTGTATAGACGCTCACTATAGAGAAGTTAGACTGCACTTGCTTTATAGATGCTGATTAGAGAAACAACAACAACTAGCAATATGTTGCCTTAAACAACTAGCAATATGTTGCCTTAAACAACTAGAAATATGTTGTCTTAGACAACAAGTAATATGTTGTCTTAGCCAACTTAGACAACTAACAATATGTTGCCGTAAACAATTATCAGTATGTTGCCTTTGACATCTAGCAATATGTTGCCTTAGACAACTAGCAATATGTTGCCTTAGACATCTAGCAATATGTTGCCTTAGACAACTAGCAATATGTAGTCTTAGCCAACTTAGACAACTAGCAATATGTTGCCTTAGACATCTAGCAATGTGTTGCCTTTCACAACTACCAATATCTTGCCTTAGACAACTAGCAATATGTTTCCTTAGACAACTAGCAATATGTAGTCTTAGCCAACTTAGACAACTAGCAATATGTTACCTTGGACATCTAGCAATATGTTGCCTTACACAACTACCAATATCTTGCCTTAGACAACTAGCAACATGTTGCCCTAGACAACTAGCAATATGTTGCGTTAGACAACTAGCAACATGTTGCCTTAGATAACTAGCATCATGCAAAGTATGAATAAAATATTTATTTAAAATCCATTTTTGAAACGAAATAATTCCAATTTTTAATATGTTAAGAATAAAACATGTTACTGACTTAATAACTTATTTAGTTAGTATTACTATTTGGATTATTTAATAAATAATATTAATTATTCTAAAAAAAATTACAATAAATATAGCATTTGGAACACAGGATATAAAGTATTTCATATATGTTGCTGGGAAGGTATTTATAACTAAAATACTAAATCTAACTACTAGAATAACAATTTCACCTAAGTAACATTATTGTCTTTAATTTTAAAACATTTTGTTTTGAAGATATTAAGTTTAATTAAAACTTGTATGTAAAAATGTTGAATCACTAAAATGCATGTTTGGCAGCATGATGAATATAAAGTTAATAAAATTTATTTTTATTATAAGGATTTGGAAAATGTGATAGATAAAACAAAAGAAAAAGGGTAACAGTTTAGTGTTTTTTAATCTTTTTTTTTTTCTGAAGAGAAATTGTATCTGTAAATCATAGCAACATCCAACATGTGTATCATCATGTTACGGTTAAAATGTTTAAATAAAAGAAATGATTATATTATGAATATAAAAGAATACAACGGAGTATCAACATTAGGGGTACAAGTTTTTTACGATTTTTGAAGATATTAAAATGGCGCTTCCCATACCATGTAGTGCATAAAAAAGCTATAAGAACTGCATCTTTAGATTTTCGATATCGTTAAAAAGTTCCATAAATAGTTAAATAATTATACTATAAAAAATGTTTAAACATAAATAAAGAAAATCTTAAAGGGCTTTTAGAAATCGACTTCGACTCGGAACGTTTTTGTTCCGAAATGACCTGAGGAAACATTTTTTGGTTTCAGCACAACATTGGCTACAACATGTTGCTTAAAATAATTTTTGGTATAAAAATATATTATGAATAAGCATTTGAAGGAACTGGGTTAAAATACTATTCTTTAAATAGTTTTAAAATATTCTTACGAATGTAAAGATCTGGCAACACCTGTTGTTGTTATCCGTATGAGCGTGGTGAATAAGTTAATTCAACAACTAATGGTGTGTGTATAGAATAATACCACAATTAGCCTACAAATCCTGAGCAGCCTCAATGGCTGCGTTGGTAGAGGTGCGTGCTGCAAAACAGGAGGTCCTCAGTTCGATCACGCGTTCAGACATGCCTACAACAGAAAATAATTATTGTTCTAAAGCAATTTAAAATTAAGAAAACAGCAGTACAAACCTCCCGAGAGGCAAAAGACAATTGTTGTGTGAAGCCATGGCAAATAATTTAGTGGAGACGTCCAATTTAATATAAGAGTAACAGATAATTGTCAAGAAGCCCTTTATAATAAAAAGAAGGAGCAATAGTGGTTAGCACAGGAAAGTGTAACAGCATAACAACAGTGTATGGCAGACGTGTGTTGTGGCTACTGGATTAAAGGGGGATGACTGGCTTCGATAAAAGGAGTAGTGGAGATGTCTATGGATGGTTAAGGGGTCTAAACTAGGCATCAAGTAGTTCATGTCTTGCCGGAGTAACACAATAGTGTAGCGTGGATGGCTGCATTTGTAGTAATAACGCGTGTTTAGTAAATACGAGGCCAAGGGTTCACAAGACCGATAGGATCAAGAAGTATAGCCAGAGAAAGCCGTAAAGTTTGTGGTATTTGCTATCACAAGAATCCGTACGTTTGTGTTGTACAAAGAGAATAATGTAACAACATTATACTGAAAATAATTTTTAATTTATTTTGTGACTTAGTATAAATTTATAAAATTTAATTCTGTCGTCTACCTTTTCACTTAGCATTTTTCATCTCCCAAAAAAATATTGCACTCGCATTTGCAACTGCATTAGCATTAATGTTATTTTTTGTTGTTGTTATTTTTCAAATAATAATTTAAAAAACGAAATATAAATAACGTTTTGGGTATGAGCTTGACGTCCAACTAATTACAATCATGAATAAGTAGAAAGAAGCTTCGAAGTAAAACTTAAACATGTGTACGAAAAATTTTTTGAAAATTTGTTGCAACCCTTTGCCTGCATAACAAGCAGGAATTATGAATATTTCCATTTTTTTTTTTTGCCAAAACATACACCCACTCCACTGAACTAAAACGAAAAAAAAGTATTTACCCAGAATAGTATTTGTGTCTGTGCTTGGGCATTCGGGCAAATAAAAAAGGGGGTTGCATTATAATGTATGCTTAAAAAACGTGCTCATTATGATTTTCTAGTTATTTTTTTTTTTAATTTTTTTTTTGTTTTTTCCCTGCTAATGAAGTTAGAAATAAAGCACCAGCAGCAGTAGCAGCAACGACAGAAAAAAATATGAAATTAATGCAATTTTCAAATTAAGGGAGGTTTTCAGTTTTTGCACAAAGACAATCAATTTTAATATGAATTATTTTAAAATGGTCAGTCAGTCAGTTGGTTTTTTTTTTTGGCGATATTATTAATGTAAATATTAAAGTAGAGATGAGGAAATTTAAAAGATAATAGAAAAAGGATTTTATATAGGTGGGTTAGGTTTAGTAGCCTGATGATGCCTACAGCAAAGATTTCAAGAGATCCTTATTAAAGCAAGTTGTTTGTTGTACAAATGCTTTGCGATTTCTGGAAAAATATATAATAAATTTTCGCAAATTTTTTATATCTCCATTAAGGTCTTAAAGTAAACTTATCTTTAATCTTATAGTTTCTTAATATGATGCTTTCTTTTTTATTTTCTAAGTTACTCTTGTAACACCGGAAACTAGCGACACTGAATCAGAACAGATTCGTACTTATCCAATGGGCCAATAGATTTTAATTACTCAGAAGTGGTGTTACATTTTTTTAATAAAATTCTAAAATAAAATTAAAGAGGAAAGCACGTTTTTCAATATCACAAAAATTTAATATAAAAATGCACTTGACCATTTGCCTTAACAGTTTTTTAATAAAAAATTTATGACTGAGTATAAAAGTATTAAGGGTTGGTTTTTTCGCTTAATTAAGGGAAAAAATGCTTAATGTTTAATTATCATACTGTAAGTACAAGTTTGAAAAACAATCTATACATGTATTTAATTCTATTGTTTTTACTGTGTTTTTTTTTCTTATTTCAAGAGCAAAAAACACTGTGCGTGCTTAATGTAATTTTTTTTAACGAATACAAAATAATCTCCCCTTTATGATTTTACGTTTTATTTTATTATAATAAACATATAATTATTAAACAAAAATCACAAAGAAAAAAAGTTCATACTTTACCCCAACCCTTTTACCTTTAATAATAATGAACGTTAATAAGGTTATTTCTTTGTGTGTGTTTGTGTGCGTTTGAATTTCCGATAAAGGAATAAGTTTTAACTCCTTTTTTGTATATTTAAGGAAATTAGCAAACAATTCGTTGTTTATAAATGTGTACAATTCATGTTTTTTTTTTAATAATTGTTTAAAAAAAAAAGAAAGGCTCTTTGTGTGTAATCGTGTGTTTATCCTTGTTATTAAAATGTTATCGCACACATTAATATATGAATACACTTGTATGCTGGAATATATTGCGCCTCCCCAAATTTAAATATAAAAAATCTTCTTGTGCTTTGAACTACAAAGCAAAGTTATCGATTAAAGATCTTTTTACAGTGGTGTGTAATTAGATCTAAAACTTAATACATATTCAAAATAAAATTCTAGCTGTACTAAAAATATCAATAATGAGTGAGAGAAATGCTCACTGAGACTTAATTTCATATGACAAAATATTAACATTATGTTAACAGTCAATGTTGGGGGAAATGCCACACATTGGATGAGGTTCAAAGAACAAGCGGCTAAAAATTGAAGAAGTTGTCGAAGGACAATAAAGCTTGGCACATAGGCAATTTTTGTTTGAATCAAGAAAAAAAGGAAAACTCAAAACGATCCGCCCATTTTTACGCCCACCTCCCATACAAAGTAAAAATTAAATTTTGACATACGGCATTTTTTTCGACACATAACATTTCTAAACTATTAGAATAATTTCTGTAATATTTAAAAAATATCCGCCCACTTTTACGCCCACTTCCCATACAACGTTTATTGAAAAAGTGGAATAACTGACTTAATTTTTAATTCATCAAGTCAATTTTCGCAAAAAAAATAATTTTAAAATTGTAGAATAGACTCATAAAAATATGTTCCTGATCGGCCCACTTTTACTCCCATCTGGCAAAGAAAAAAAAATAGAAAAAACATGAATAAGTAATTAAAGCAAAGTCTTTTAAAAATTTTTTTAACATCGTTATCGTACTTTAATTTTCTAATTTGCAGCTTTAAGTGAAATCTATTTATAAACGGGTCTACAGGCAATAGAAGATTATGCATTACGTCTTCATTAGCTTCTACACATCTAGTTCTTCTTGAATGTTGTAATTAGAGATGAGCGATATTTTAGTACCTGTGATTAACTCACTGTGATTAAAAAATCACTTGTCACTACAGTGACTGAGTTGATCAAATAACAGTTCCGTGTAAGAACGTTCTTTTATATTTGCACACATACGAACTTAAATTCAATTTTACTTTGTGAAAGAGAAATACAAGTACTTTTGACTGCTTCATTCTTTCATATGAATATCAATGCAGCTTCTACTTATTAACAACGACTATTTTTTTTCCAAACTTCACACATACATACATATGTAGCAAAAAAACAAAAAATGTTGTGTGCTTCTTTTATTTGAACCTATAATCAATCAGTGTTACCGATCTCTATAATTTGGGGCAAATTTAATTACAGCTGTTTTTAATGTAGAGATCAAAATACATTTTCCATTATAATTACAGTTTGTATAAAAAATTACTTAGTATTTTATTCTTCCTACATAAACATGTATATCAAAATATAAGAAGAACTGCAAACGGTGATCACGGTAAGTATTTAAAAGAACGGTTATTGAAAAATCACGTTCACTGGTAACGATGTTCCTCAAAAATCACCGGATCGCTCATCCCTAGTTGTAATCTATAGGCTCTATAGTCTTAATTCCTCGCTTTGTGAGCTTCTAAGGATAAAATACCTGATACAACTAAACAATTAAAATGTAAAAAATATAAATTAAATTATTTAATAAGGGCCTTTAGATGCCTATTGGAAGAATAGGCACTAGATTCTTATGCACAGTTACAGGCATTAGTACCAGCCATAAAGATCAACAAACAGCTTGACAGTATCCATGCAATATGTATGAAATTTGTTAGTGTCGATCGCTGCATTACAATTTATTGCGGCCTAAAAGTCACCTAACAATCTACCGTATATAATTGTGCTTGACCTTCTATTGTTGTTATCAAACAGAATCAGCAAACAACAATAAAAATTTAATTGATGGTTATGCTTTTCTAACAATGAAATATATTACAATTATACTAGTATAATACATTATGTAATAATTTTAAACAGTAAGTAAATAATTATTGCAACAACAACACGCATGACCGAAAATTCATAATTTGTTACTTTATCACTTTATGGTTTTTACTGTTTTCTTTTGGAAAGAAGGAGGTAAGAGCACCTGAATTTTTTTCAACTTTTAGCTGAGACTTCATGCTGTACTTTAAAATCTTTCGCTAAACAGCGCTTCTCAGCGCTTAAAAGCTGCAGTCTACTGAAGGCGATGAACATTGAAATTTTGATGTGGTTTATATTTTGTTCTATGAAATTTTTTATATGGCATTTTTTTCAACTTTTTTTAATCTATCCATCTATCATCTATGACAATTGTTATTTACGAAAATATACAACAAAGTGAAATGATAAGTTAACTGTGATTACACCAAAAGATTGAATATGTACTAAATTTTCATTCCAATTTAAACAAGCGAACATATATGAACTTTAAGCGTTTCTATCCAAACAAATAATAAATATATCAACCTAATATTACGGAATCATAATATTATGATGTCTGACAACAAAATAACAAAAAAATATCTAAATTGGCAAACATGAAAATAATGAATTTTGGCCACTCTTCAACCTATGTGTGCCGTAATGACTATTAAAAAATTAAATCTTTACTTCCTTTCGATACCAGGATAAATCATGATACGTGAAGTGATAATTTAAAACACAATTTTTTTTTATCTGCTAATTAAGACATTTTTTGCTATTAAAAAATCTAGGTGTTAATCCATTTCCTTGAAGGAGAAGGTTCATCATATTTTCCGTTCTAAAAATGAATAAAAAGAATCAAACATGATCTCTTTAATAACGTCCTGTTCAGACAGATAATGAGTGAATTTTCGATAAAAAACCACTCGACATTTTAAACTCTGCGAGTTATTTGAGGCCAAGGAGTGGCCACAAAAGATAAACAATTTTATGTGACAAAAGTTTTATCCAGGTGGATGTAGTTTATGTACACAGGAGTATATAAGCGCAATCGTGTGACCCACTTAATCACTGTTCCATTGTCCTGATTAATTACTTTTCTGGCAAATAACAACTGATAATTGAAAAAAATAACTAAATTAATAAAAAATAATAATAATCGTGGTCTTAGAAGCAATAAAACAAGGAAATGAAAAAGAAGTCATTTAAAAAAAATAAACTGATCTCCCATTATTCCACCCAATTTTAATGGCAGAAATACAAACTTCGAGACTTGAATTATTTGTGAGTCCAACTTTACTTACATCCTTATATATTCCCGACTTTTACTATTTTCAGATGTATAGACGCGATTAAGAACTAATTGACGTAGTTTGCTCAGGATTTAAAGACTAGGAAAGTCTTACTTCATGAGAGCTGAGAAAAATTGTGTACTTACTTGAGGACTGATATTTCTTCTAAAGACTTGACGTTGACTCAAATACACTGCAATAACATTTCTGTTGTACTTTTTCATGTGTCACTTTAATAAGGCATATTTTTAAACTAAGCAAACTGTAATTTATTCTTAAATATTAGGTTATAACGAGTAAGAGTGCCATATTCGACTATGCTGAATTTTATATACCCTTCACCATCTATGTAAATCTAGTTTATTGAAGTAATTCCAATCAAGCAAATATTGGAGTGAGAGATTGGCTCATAATGGCTTAAGCATTTTTAAAAAATTTTAGTAATTCCTTAAAGATCTCTTCAAAAGCTTTAAAATGATACCCATATTGAAATTTTAAAAAATTTTTTTCAGAGCCCCGTAATTTGGAAATTTTGGGCGAGCGCCAATTTTTTTCACCTGTGGTTTTTTTCTTGTTTTTTAATTTTCTATCGCCCCATATATTTATTTTTTTAATGGAGTTACTTTTTTGTTCCAAATGACATGAAAAAAATTAGAGGTAGACGTGGTGTTTTACCTGCTGCCTCGAAGGAAATGGTCTAATCATGCTGAATTCCAAGAGCACCACTTTCGACACAATATCTGATTGATTGACACATTTTTTTTTTCTTAAATCAGTTTGGCTCGGGAATCTTGATTTTAATACTAACACAGACGGACATTCAATTAGTACTGCCACCATAATTACAAATATCCACAAAAATGCGATTTGGCATCGACTTGTTTAATGACTCTTAGTAATTTAGCGAAATTGAACTCCATGCTTCCGTTAATGCATCCCTTAAGTATTTTATCGTCTTAAATTGTTTTCCTCCTTCATAAAATTTTCTTGCAAGCCAACCCTAAATATTTTCCATAAGATTCAGTTCTGGCGAATATGTGGGTCAACACAAAAGTTTTATCACCTTTTTGATTAATCCACTGTTTTACTGCTCTGGCGATATGAATCGGAGCGTTATCGTGTTGGTAGGTCCAAGTTATGGGTCCAAAGAAATAAATAAATTTTGGAAATGCTTCCTCCAGAATATTTTTGTAAGTCGTTGCATTTATTTTGAGGAATACAAAAACCAATTCTGTGGTACAATAGTATAATTTTGCACCCATGCTATTATTCCGCCCTCTCGCTTGTGTCTGTGGCTCAAAAATAATTCCTTCTTATTTAGGTCATGGACGTTATAGTTACACCCGACGGGACCATCAATATTAAAGAGCCTTACCATGTCCCATTTTCAATAAAAACTATTTAAAAACTATCAAAATTTAAATTCTCTAGCCGTTTATATTGAAAGAAATTTCAAATATAGCTTTACTGACAAATATTAAAATAATTCATTATTCAAGTGACACACAAAATAGTACCACAGAAATACATCTCCTTAAATAAATTCATAATTTTAGTACAATAAAAGTATGTATTAATTTTTTTATTTCTTCAAAAAAGAAAGCCATATGCGTTAAAAATTTCGTTTTAAAAAAATTATTTTTTTCTGAACCTTAGTTAAGGAGATATACTTAATTAAAGTTAAAATCACATTCCTTATTCAGGTGGCAGGCAGTGTATTTATATAAAATTCTATTAAACGATACGATTATGCTCTTGTTTGCCGTAGCAGTTCGCCTAGTCGAATAAAATCGTGGCTCGATTGCCACTCTGCTACAAATAGTAAATTCGTTTTTAGCAAAAAAGCCTATTTTTACGTCGTATAAAAAAAGACTTACAGCGTCTATAAAACATATTTTGGTACAAATCATTATAGCTTTATTTCCTATATTACGAAAGGGAGGTTATTGTTGTTGTTTTTTTAATTTCACTGCAGTTATTCATTTAATATTAAAGAGAGAGTGGAATTATTTACGTGTTCCCTTAAACAAGAAATCTACGTATTTGCTTAAAGGGTATTTTTGCATAAATAAAATTTTTTTCTTTTGAATTTTTAGCACCGCTATAAACATACTTATATACGTAAATGTATTCATATAATAAAATTACCCTAATGTGAATTCATTCATTGTTATTAACAAAATTTTCATTACTTATTGTTGGCTGTGTGTTGTTTTTTATACTTAACATTACTACTTGTTATTATCATGATTGCAATTGTATAATTTATTAATGTTTGTATCATTATATGTATATTTAAGTGTTTTGCAAAAAAAAAAACTAAACAAAAACAAAAAAAATTGTATCGATTTCATTGCAAGAACAAATAACACATGAGTTTAAAAAAAAGTACTAAAACAATGTCTGGAGGTGTATATACAAACATGAACTAATATTCACTTGTGTTGATATAAGAACTGCTCACTACATTAAAGCTTTTATGTAAAATAAACTCTAAAAGTTCATTGTGAATTCATAACCTATTAAAATTATAATTTCTAGAAAGTAGCAGTTAATAACAATTGATTGAACAATTATCCTCCAGGAGCCAAGACTAAGTGTAGAAAACAAGAAATATTATGTAATTAATTTTATTAAAGTAATTTTCCCACATATAAAAAATACTAAGAGTTTTAAAGAAAATAGTCTTCTGAAAAGTGGCACATTGTTGAAAATAATTGGCAAATTTAGCTTTTGTTTTTCGTAGACTAAACAAATGATATTCATATACTTTTATTGAAAGGTAAAATACCTGTTCTGGTGTAAATGATACAAATATTACTGCAAAAACGTTTTAAAAGGCCTATTAGTCATTTATTTCCTATCAGACATATATTTCCGAAGTCATCAAAGAAGAGCAGATTGAAAAGTCCGACACATAAAATTTAGTACACAAGCTTAGAACACGGTCATGTTCCGTGGTTAATTAATTTTAATTTTATATGTAAAATTTAATACAAAGATGCTATCAGCGATCTAGCTGTCGAGGCTTTTTAGCAATCAAGAACTTACGCAATGAAGTAACTAATTAGGCAGCTGGAAACTGATTGATTTCTTAATGAGTAAACAAATAATGACACCTCCTCTACATTGATACCATCACTGCATTCTTAAGTTATTGGAATGGCAAAAATACATAAGTTTAGATTCAGTTTGTCACCTCGTGTAATTTACACTGTGGAGATTTTGAAGATTTCCAAATTCAAAGAAATAGACCGACTCAAGCAAAAGTCTTTTTCAAAAAAAGTTAAAAATTCCTAATAACAGGCTTTAATAGGTCTCCGTAGAGAAAACTCTGGAAGCCAACCCATAAAACAATAAAGGTCTATTGCCTTTGTCCTTTAAGCCTATGCAATATTTAGAATGATATTTTAATGTGTTTTATTTTTAATTTCCGAAAAAATATTAATTGTTTAATTGGTTTGATTACTTAATTAATTTTAATATTCAATTAAATATATATAAAAAATACAATTAAATATTTTCTTGTAAAATTTTGTATTTGCTGAGTACATAATTAAGCCAATTAAAAATTTAATTAAAATTAATCTAAAAACAAATAAAATATTTAATCAATGCAAAGAATTTTTTTATTGATATTTAACAGGTGTCACTATGAAAATAATTATTGCAAAAAAAAACCGGCTTTAAAACAGTTTTAATCTGTCTGTTTATAACGGCTCAAATGTATGGCCACATATATTAAATATTGGGACATACTGTTCAAAAGTATGTCTAGATACATCAAATTAAATGAACTATTGGGGCACCCTATTATATTAATATTTGTTACTATAACAGTCATAGCAATCGACTTTTTGTTCAATTTTCAAGCGTTTGTCTAAAACAGTTTAGAAGATAGGTTCATGTAGCTCAATTAACGTCGCTATGGAGATACCCTTTAATTTCTAGACATATTTTTGTTTTTATTTTTGGCATCGGGAGGTATATTAATACGCAATTTTTTTTATTTTAAAGTGGTGCGCTTGACAATTCATAATTTAATTTTTAAGGTTGTGAACCGATTTTTAAAACGGCACCAATTTACCATCACCTTTCAAATAAAGAGAAGCAACATTCAGACGAATTGATAAACTCCTTCATTTTTTTTATATTTAGAGCGATCAATTTAATCAATTGTAACAGTTTAAATCAATACTTTTAGAACATCAGAAACAATCGCCTTTTGAATTTGAATTCGTTGGCAGATGTTTACGCAAATGTCTAGTTATCAACAACGGCCGTATACATTTTAAATATTTAAGATCAGGTTGGCATAAGCTACAAAATTAAGAAGTCATTTCGGAAGCTTATCGACATTTTTTTATATTAAAAATATTCAGAAAATTCGAAAAATGACGCTGAGGTCTTGTCAAATTCCTTAACCCATTTCAATTTTATGCTAATAATTTTTATAGTCTTTCTCTTTCTCTCTTCTTTCTAGTCTTTATACTTGAACGTGGTTGTATTATTCTAGTTATTTGGGGGGATTATAGAAAATATTTGAAATATTAAAACATATTTAAAAACTAAGAAAAACACCTGTATTTGATATAATTTTGTATAAAATTATTATTATCTCATTTAACACAATTAACTTATTTAATTATAAACATGTGTTGTTTTGTGATTAATAATTAATTAGTTAAATATGAATACTTAAAATTATTATAATTAGAACATTATATATTGTTGTTTGTAATTATTTTAAAGTAGAATCTTATTAGCGGCTAATCGATTTATTTGTAACAAATATTGCTAAAGTTTTTCATTGTAGGGAAAATAATAAAGCAAAAAATAAAAGTTAATTACAAAGTTTATTTTCTAAAGCGGATATTTAATAAAACCAGTTTTTAAATTAAAAAAATATACAATTATAAAATATATAACAGAAACTTTTTAGAACTTAATAAGTAGTCTGTGCTATTTATAATAATACTGGGTTCACACATGTCAAGTATGAAAGAGAAAGAGATAAAGAGAAAGGGATAAAGATTTATTTTATCTCTATTATTTTTCCTTCACAAAAAATTAAACTTGTAATGTTTGAACCAGGTCTAAAGCAGCATAAAATATAATTTATTATTTCTATATACCAAAGTAGGGATCAATATATTTTTATTGAACAATTATTAATGGAAATTTTAGTAACTTCAATACATTTTATTAAAAGTATAAAAATATTAGAAATCATAATATGTCATACATATTTACACACATACAAATGTTTAAATGCATTTATAAAACTTCTTTGAATACAATGTAATAGAGGTAATGACATGATCATCATTAACTTTTTGCCCGTATGAATCCTTAATACAAACAAAAATATCTTTTAATAAACGGCATTGTAGTAAATAGCGGTATTGCCAGAATGGATTTTAATATAAACAGTATTATAAAGAACTGCATTACCATTAAGTGACCCTGTATTACCACACTTGACCAAAAACATATAAGCACTGTATTATCATGCAATTCAATATAAACTATAATTTTTATCAATGAAAATATTAATTTTTCAATTTCTAATTATTTGTCGTCATTAGTGTTAGAAATAAGCTTTAAAATGAGATATCATTTATTAAATTTGATGCGGTGGTATGGGAGATATTTGCAACCGACAAAAAAGTGCTTTAGAAAACCTGGCTTGAAAATGATGTTATCACATCGAAAGCGCTCGCCAAACGTACGAAGTACACAGCCAAAGACGACGGTTTTTACCAAAAGTTATAACAACAATTTGATATATACTGGTGGAATTAATCCAATTAATTTAATTATTATTATTATTATTTAAAAACCCACTAGATTACTGCTAAAATTTTCCATATAACTTTCTGTTTAAATTGCTTATTTGAGTAAAACAGCGCCGTAAAAATATTAAGTGCGAAATTTTATGACGATTGCTGCCGCTGTACTTTCTTGAGTTTTCGTACTAAATATTGTGCATTTTTAATGTTTGATGAGTTTATAAAACTGGGCACGGACAAATATGTAGAATGAATACTATTTTCTTGTCAATAAAATTGATTGTTTTAAATCGTTGTTATAGAGGTCTTACCAAAGTTTATTAAATAATAATTACACTACCAGACCAAATGGTCAGGCTACAAAATACAGCAATAAACACCAAAGCAAGGAAGAAATATTGTATGTTTGTGTGTGGAGTAGCAAAGAAATATAGTGTGAGTGGTGGTTGCAAATATTAATATTAATTATGTGCAATATAAAACAACATTATTTACAACAAAATTGTATACAGTAAAGTATAAGTAAGTTTTTTTTTCTTTTTCTTCCAAATTGAAAAACTGGTATAATTAAACTCATTCAATAAATTACGAGATGTAGAAAATATACATGTAGTGGTACAAAAATGAAAAATGTAATTACCATAAAGATGTTGCATGTTTAATTTAATGTTGTACGTATAGACGACAACTTGCTGTGGTATAATTTTAATTATATAGAGTGGCAACTTTCAAGTCTCTAAAACAACCCAGCACCAAAGTAACTGTTATAACAATAACAACAATTTTAAAAAATGAGTGAAAAAAATTTTTAATCATGTTTTATATTTTTTTTTTTTTTGCTTTGAAATAATTGCAAATAAACATACGAGTATTTACTTCATCTAATACAAACTTATTTATTTACTCAACATACGAGTATTCCAAAGTATTACAAATTATATTTACATCCTTTTTTTCTTTTGCCATGTAGGATTGCAACAACTTTAAATTATTTTTTTTATTTTGTTGTCAGAGTATTATAATTATAAATGAGGTTATTGCACAAATATATACAAATACATACATATTTATGCCGTAGCACGTACTCTTAAATTTACAGTTAGTTCTAATTAATAATGAAATTAAATTGCAATCAACGGTTTGCTGTCACTACTGCTACAAGTATAATTTGCTGCTTTGCATTTTCCCCTACAGTATTTTATGGTTACGAGGGGGTTTCTACAATCATTATAGCTCGCACCAAAATTACAATTATTTTGAAAAAAAAATTTGCTTCTTTTTCACTACAGTTGCTTCTTTGAAAAGGTGGCGTCTCAAAGTGTTCAAGGACATAATGTCCACGTCCGAAATTAAAATAATGTTCATGCACATAATGTCGCTTTAAATAACATCATAGTGTCCATGGACATTGTGTCGTTTTTAATATGAAAATAATGTCGCTATTGAAAGTGTCATAATGTGCAGACTTAAAACAACAAACATTTCGCTTAGGAAAGATTTCCTGCGAGCCAGTTTATAAAAACGTGCATCTTCCTTACTTAGAATACCATAAAATAAACTTGTATTATCCATGGGGTTTATGACTCTACGTTGATGAACATAATATCTCATTAAAGTGTAATATAATATCCATGGACATTTTGTCACATTTTGGTGTGACATAGTGACCATGGATATTAAGTCCTTGGACGTTATGACATGCCACCTTTTAAAAATAGCTTAGGCATTTTGTTCCGATGATATATAAACAAAAAGAAGGGGAACTTTAAGAGAATTTTATATTTTTTGTTAAATGAGAGATAAATATAAAATGGCCGTTACAGGAGAAGTATATATCTTTGTTTAGTCACGAGCTCTTATTGATTTAATTATATTTTTAAATTAAGTAATCCGGTTTGTTGTTTACATTTGGCTTAACGGATGGCAATTGACAGCTGAAAATAATTTCATTTTTAAAAAAAGAATGTTATCAATTCCACTGAATGTACCTTTCTTTTTACGTTGATGCCTCCATAACTCAGTCCTGGTTCCTATTTGTTTTTTTATTTATTATTATTAATTGGATTTTTTTTCATTGAAAGGTGATGCTTACAGATTGGTTCCGTTTTAAAAACAGTTCATTATCTTAAAAAATAAAGGGTGTCCCCATAGAACATATACGTTTTGTACGTATATTATAAACCGTAAAGAGCTACATTTTAAAATTAAAAAAAAAAAATCAAAAAGTAGAAAAAAATAAATTTAAAAATTAAAGGGTGTCCGCACAGATGAAGTTAATTGACCTATATGGGACTATGTTTTGAACCCCTATAGACAAACGCCTACAAATTAGACAGAATGTCGATTGCTCTGACAACTATTACTATTTAAAATAAGAAATTAAAGGGTGCCCCAATAGTTCAGTTAATTTTATGCATATGAGCATACTTTTGAACAGTTGTATATAGACGCTGGAAAGTTACAAAGATGCTGTATTGCTAATTCCGCTACAATACCAGATATAAAATATGCATTTGGAAATAAAAGGGTGTCCCAACAGTTAATGTAATTTAATGTCTGTGGCCATACTTTTGAAACGTTATATACAGGCAGATGAAATCTGTTTTGCAGTCATATTTTTTTTTTTTTTTGCAAGAATTATATTCTTAAAGAGCTGTGTTTTTAAACTAGAAGAATGGGGGCGAAGTCTTTAAATAATATTTCTCTGTTAATATTTTAAGATATTAAAAAATGCGTGAACTTAAAAAATTGCTAATTTTGTATAACATAAAATTATTACGAACAATAATCTTAAAAATTAAAATAAAAACATTAATTTTGCCATTTGTTAATTTTTTTCACATGGAACAGACGTTACACGGCTTAAATTGTTCGATAAACACGTCGATTATAATCGAAATTTTGCGAAGTAATTGAAAATGTATTTATGGCCTCAATAAGGTGTTGTTTTATCATTATTTTTTTTTATCATTATTATTTCTCCTCTTAAAGATTGTAAATAACAATTAAGAGCGCTATATTCGGCTATGATGAATCTTATATACCCTTCGCCATATAGTATATGTAAATCTAGTTCAGTGAAGTAATTCCAATAAAAAAGCAAATATTGGGGAGACAAAGAATTAAGCAAAAATTGGTACTTCATATATATTATTTTACATAAAAATTTCATCAACTCTTAATGCTATTTCCTTAAAGATCTTTTCAAAAGCTTTAATATGATATCCATATTGATATTTAAAAAGATTGGAAAAATTCTAAGCTCCGTACCTCGGCAGATATGGGCGAGCTCCAATTTTTTCACTTGATGTTTTTTTTCTTATTTTTTATTTGTTATAATGGCTTAATTTTGTGGTCCAAAGGTAATAAAATTTTTTTTTGTTCTAAAACTATAGTTTTATTTTTGAACTCTCGCTGAAGGTCAACGAAATTCAATGCAGTTTGGTATTCTATGCGGTGGTTAGATCCAGGTGAACATAATGACGCTACGTGCTACGTGTGCCATATTAAAATTGAATAGATATAGGCGAAAGAGTTTTGTATACAAAACTGTGCCATCAGCCATGCTGCCATTTCCGCATTCTGACGAACTCCCAGTACCTGTGCTACAACTTCGAAGTCCTAGTCATTATGTTGATGGAACAATCGCTGAAACAGGAACCTTTTATTGCGTTCATATGTCAACAAAAATTCATTTTTTAAATTCCCATATGTATTACTTTGAGAACCAGTTTTCAACAGAATCTGATGAGCATGGTGAAAAATTTCATCAGACATGCGCACTCATTGAAGAACGCTATAAAGGTAAAAGCATTCATTCGCTTATCGCTGAAATATGTTGGACATTGTATGATAATGAAGTGGAATTGCCTAGAGCTAAAAAAAAATGTAATTAATGCTATCCAAATTTGATTTAAAACAAAATTCTTAATAAATGCGAAATTAACCCTAAGCTGTCTTTTGTTGGGTCTTATTTCTGACTTAATGGTTGAATTTTCCTTTATGGTGTATTCAGGGACTTATAGTAAAATTTAACGGGTAACATTTTTGTGGAACATTTTAACCCTCTAAGACCCTGTTTTAATGTTGTTTTTTGCTATTTCTTAAAAGAAGGACAAAAAAGACCCATATCTTGAGGAGTTAGAGGGTTAACATTTCTACAAAAATGTTCTCCGTAACATTTTACATAAATCTGCTGAACATATTTTTTACCTAAAATGTAAGGGTCACATGGTTTCTTATGCCGTTTAACAATAAGAATGTGCCAGAGCTGGAAAACTTTAACCCCCTCTCAAATGAAATCCAGATGTAAACTTTCAAAACGCCGATACACGTATATCTTTTTTTTGTCTCCTCTATCAGAATTTATAGCCCGGATCTTGTAATTTTTGAAAAAATTTGATTTTGTTGTACAGTGTTATTAATTCATTTGCCTGTGTATATGTTTAGTTATGCTTTTTAATATTTAAACTATTTAAACAATTTTCTATTCCCCAATTCAAACTTTTGTAAAACTCTCCTCGTATTTTTGTCTTTTTACTTCCAGTATAAAAAGGGGTGTAAGTTTTTTTATGAAAACATGAAAATTTACCATTAAGAATTTTTTCAATTTTTTCATAGAAAGTTGTTTTTAATTTTATTCTTTTTATGTTTTTTTTTCGTGTCGCAAATTGATTGAGTTGTTTAACAAGATTTTCTTAACAATTCATTAAATTTTAGTCTTCAATGTCTTGCATATAATAAATAAGAATTTCTGCTTAAAAGTTGTTTAGTGAGCTTTTGATTTTATTAATAAACAAAAAAGAAAAATTGTATAATAATTATGATAAATTGTTTTGAAGATGGCTTTATATGTTGAAAGTAGGAAGGCAAAAACTTGTAAAATAACTGAGCACATTTAAACACAAAGAAAAAACTTTCAAAAAAAACAAACAATCTCCTTTATGAAAATCTAGAAGGATTTAACTTAAGTAAAAATATTAGTTTGGACTTATTTTACCTGCTTTTTTAAATTTGGTAATCTACCAAATGTTGCTAAGAGAAATTGAAAAACCTGCAATACTTAATTATTGTTCGTTTTACGCAAGCGGAAATATTCATCTAAAGGTTTCATGAGTGACTATTTACATAAAACAATTATTTTCTGTACAGGCAATGTAATTCTCGTGATAATTATTCCAGAGTTTGGAACACGTATTGCTATGCAATGATTGCAATTCTTCATTTTAATATTTTTATACTTATATTCCTTTTGTCACATTAGATGCAGTTTCTGAATCGTAATAATTGTCGTGCTGAAAGTATGAATGCTCGTTGTCTTACAAGTTATATTTGAAAACTTAAGCCAAATTAAAAATTAATTATTTGATTATAATATTAAAAAAAGTTTGACTTATAATTAATTTTAAAATAAAAAATATTAACATAACTTTATAACGCATTTTTTTCATCCATTATAATCTCTCTTTACAAAATATTTTTAAATTTATAAATGTTTATAATCATATATTTCAAATTCTGTGTTGTGATAAACACATTTCTTCTACTCTTCTTCATACTCCTTAAAGTTATTTAAGCAGTTTTAACTTTATGATTTTTATATTTTCAAAACTTTTTAGTTTTTTTTTCTTCTCTTTTTAAACTGAAAACAAATTTAATATGCTTCAATAAATTTTATTTCAATAGTCGTATGCATAAACAAACTTCTTAACAAAAGTTCTTTTTTAATTTTCTACTTACAGCCAAATGATTATAGTGAACCAAAAACTGCCACAACACCCACAAAAAGAACTCATTCTACATTTTACACATAATCCATAATTTTAGAGAAACAATGTTTAATATATTAAAGATTTATTTTTCGATGTTAGTGTGAGAAGTGTGTGTAAGGTTCTTCAGGTTTTTGAATGGTTGTTTTTTTTCAGAACTTTAGTATTATAATTGATCCTGAGCTTATTTATTAGCATAGTGGTTGAGGGTTCAATGTTAAATATTTTATGCGTTATGAGAGAATTGAAATACACTAACTCTTAAATCGGAAAATGCTTATGTTTTTTCTATAGATCGATTTATTTCAACTGTTTCAAAGAGTAAAAGAGCTAATCAACTAGACTTGCCACTAATCATTGGGTAGAAGTTCTTAAAACCATCCCCTTCTTTGCCTCTATCTGGCATATGTTGCATAATTTTCGCAACATCTTTCTCGCAATTCTTATTCTTCCAAAATACAAACGCTTTCTCATTAGTTCTGGTTATTTTTTCATAAATATAGTTTAGGTTTAGCTGCATTTTGCCACGGCCTCATGTGATTGGTTCAAAATTCGCTTTAAAACCGTCTTTCTTCCGAATTGGGTTTTTGCTGTTACTGTTTGCGAGTCAATATAAACATCGTTTAATATGTCTAGGGATCAGAAATATTCAATAATTTATGATACACAGAATAAACAAAACAATAATTCTAAATTTGATTTTTTTAGCGACTGGGCAGACCTTTAAGAAGACATTTTCGTTGGTGGGTACACAACGACCTTACGAACGGAATAATATATCATTCTCGACTTTGGTAAAGCTTGTTTGAGGAAAACCACTGCCACTACTCTATCCGCTATTGGCAAGCCAGTCTGAACAAAGAGATTAAGGCCTGACATAGGAAAAGGACAATTTTCAATTTTTAGTTGATTAAATTATTTACTTAATGAGAAACGTTGATTACCTATATTTAATTATTTATTTAACGAGAAATAGTTTTCTTCTTTTTTAATAAAATATGCAAATGATTCAATTAATTATTGAATTAGAATTCTGGATTCTTTGAGACCATTAATCATAATGATAAAGGGTGTATTAATTTTCTTGCCAATGTAGGGAGCCTTCCTTAATATAGCCATTGGTTGTGGTTTTTTTTGTTGATATTCCCTAAAATTAGTTTTGTTTAGTAAAGTGTTCTTCAGCAGGTAACGGCCGTTGTGGTCTTAGATATCATTGAATTATTTATCTCACTGCGCATGGTAATGGGCTTTAAAATTAGCTTCATCAGTAGACACAATGGTTGAATCAAGCACTCCATACTTGCATTACATATAAACATTAGTTTTTGAACAATAATAATTAATGCTTTAATTTTAAGATATTGTTTGAATAACTGTGCATTCAATATAGTTTAAAAATATTTAAGCTAAGTTTTTAATTTTCATATTCATTTGCAATAAACTTTCACATTCTTAAAAGCAGCAAAATAACTTTCATATCCAACGAAATGTTGTAAATATTTGAATAAAAAAGTTAAATAAAAGTTTGCTTAAACATCCTTTCTAAGCCCTTAAAAGTATTAAAATTATTCTCTTCTTAAGGAATATATAATATTTTGTCTCATAGTATGAGTCTCATACTGTAAGCATTAATTTCATTAATTATCCTTTTGCGCCACATGAAAATCTAGACACACACATACACATTTCTAAACATTCTTACTCACATTTATACTTTTTGAAAAGAAAAATGCTTGCTTGTATGTGCTAAATAGCCTGTACTACAATAAAAACAAGTACAACAAAAATAACATGCAACACCAACAAACAATGTCTTTAACATTTCATACAAATAAACAATGCAGCAGACACTTTCATACAATTATTTTTACTACAAACCGATACTACTGTTATTTACATGGACTTTTACACACACACAGCTAAATGCACACAGCTAGACAATTTTACTTTTAAATTCGATAAGTTGGTCTAGGTCTGTTTGAAATAAATACATTAATACTTAATACATAAAGAATTCAAAGAAGGAAAATGTTGGTTGACGATAGCAGTTGTTGATAATGAGAGGTGGTGGCAGGCATGTAAAGACATACTTTTATGGTATTGAAAAGGGTCCGAATGTACTAATTAAAATGAGAGAGAGAGAGAATTAGTAGTTGTATTTGAAGGAAATGTATATTTTGCATGTTAAATGCACAATACTTATGGTCAGTAATAAGAGGTGGCAATAATGCTCACTACACAGCACTTAAAAACACTTAAAGAAACTAAAGAAAAAAGGAATTGTGAAACTTTAGAAAACGAACCGTTTTTTTTTAATTACACTTAACACAAAACACTTATACATTTCTAAAGACGAATTTATAAATCTGTTTATTAATGTTTAAAAATAAAAACACTTTTTTTTAGTTTCCACCTTATGACTGCATTTTTTAATGTACATTTGCACAAAATTGTTGCAATATTTTTTAAGGACCTCAAACGACACTTAATAGAAAAACAAAAATGCCCTTGCTTTTAGTGTACGACTCCCACTCTTTCTTGCTCTTGTTGTATAAAA
Organism: Gymnosoma rotundatum; assembly: GCA_916610165.2. Classification (NCBI taxonomy): domain Eukaryota; kingdom Metazoa; phylum Arthropoda; class Insecta; order Diptera; family Tachinidae; genus Gymnosoma; species Gymnosoma rotundatum. The sequence continues at coordinate 10,827,630 of OU744339.1, forward strand.
ATATGTAAATAAAAAGAAACTTAAAATAAATTTAATTTTTTTTTTTTGTATTTAAAAAATACATAGTGACCAAAGCCACGTCCGGGTTTGTTTGATGTATATGATTAAATTTTAGTGTATTTTTTACATTTCGTTTGTAGGTGTTTGCAATATTTTCTTTACAATTGTATAAAATATTTTTCAATAAATTCTTTTACTTATTCAAGTATAGGCTAAGACAATATTTATATGATACTTTAAAATACAAAATTAATAAGAAAGTAATTTCATTGTACAGTAACAATGATAATTTAAGTAATCCAAGAATAATTAATAAATATATTAAAATTATAACAGGTCAGATATTGATTCTTTCTAATAAAAAAAAACATTCAATATACTGCACTTCTGCCCACTGAAGGAAAACTACAAAAAAAAGTTTTTGCTCGCATTCAAAATTTTATTTCGGCTCAGAAGGAAATTTTATTAAGTTTTTAATTGATTCAATCATATATTTAATAATTATTTTCTACAGATTTCCTTTGTTTATAACGGTTCAAGAGTTTGGCAACATACATCACACTAAATTAACTATACTTATATTCCATCTGTAAACTTTATACTTGTTTAAGAGTTATGCAATATACATCAAATTACAGAAACTATAGGGGCACCCTTTAATTTCTAAATTGAAATTATAAAATTGTTGATATAGCACGCTTAGCAATACAGGTCCCTTGTAAGTTTAAACTGTCTATTTATTACTGTTGAAAAGTTCAAATATTACATCTACTATTGGGTAACCCTTTAACTTTTAAATTTTATACTTGTTGTTATAGCAGAGTCAGCACTTGCAAATTTCATTGTAAATTTAATGCGTTTGTCTAAAACGGTTCAAAAGTATGGCCATAAACATTCAATTATATGAACTAAGGGGGCACCCTTTAATTTATAATTTTATAATAATAATACTTATTACTATAACAATCATAGCAATCGTTTTTCTCTCCAATTTACAAGCGTTTGTGTATAACGGTTCAAAAGATAGGGCCATATAAGTCAATTTACATCAACTATGGGAACACCCTTTTATTTCTAAATTCAAATTATAAGCTTGTTGATATAGCAGGCTTAGCACTAAAGGTCCCTTTAAGTTTCAGAGTTCTGTCTTTAACGTTTCAAAAGTTCAAAAAGTACATCAACTATTGGGACACCCTTTGATTGCTAAATTCAAATTTTATGCTTGTTGTTACAGCGGAGTTGCAGCCGTAAATTTAATGCGTCTGTATTAAACTGTTCCAAAACATGGCCATAAAAATTAAATTAAATCAAATTCAATGAACTAAGGTGCCCCCTTAGTTCATTAATTTATAGTTTTAAATAATTATTACACTCTCTAATTTTAAAGTTTTAGAAAAAGTTTTCAAAATTGGTTCATAAACGACTGAGTTCTGCAGATATATTTTTTTTTTTTTTTTTTTTGAACTCGGTTAATAAATAAATTGTTGATGAAAATTTTCCCACAAAACAACATTTTCATAAATTAATCAGGCACTCACAAGATATATAAACATATTGATCATTTTACACTTGCAAAAGAAAATCTTAAAATCACTTCCTGTGTTTGTGTGTGACTGTTATAGCAGATTCATTGTATTTAAAAAATCTTTTTAAATTTTTCCCTAAATAACAATGAAAGCAGTATGCAGGAGGCAAAGTATAACATTTTTCTAAAACACAGACACACATACCCACAAGGGTGTTTTATAAGTTAAATTCAATATACACCCAGTTTTTTCGAAATTAAGTTAAAGCAAAATTAGGCTCTAACAAAATACTACCAGAAAGCAAACACACTTTGTATTAAGTGAATGTATTTTAAAGAAGTGTTTGTATGTTTATCTGGGAGCCTTAATATTTATCCTGTAATGTTGATACTGCTGCAGGACGTATTAAGTTTGGAAAAGACAATAAGTTGAAGATTTTCATCATGAATAGTTTGTTTAAGGTTGTTAGAGATTTGATGAAAAATTAACAGACAATTTCTTGTATTTAAAACAGTATTTTGAAAACTATCTTAAAATTTCAATAAGCTGAAAAGGATATTTTTGGAACAACCAGATAATTTAGTGTATTGAAAATTTACTATAAGTTTATATGAGTTCAATTTTTTGTTTTGATTTATAGACAAGAATTTTCATTGAATTCTCTTTCTCTGATGCTAGTCTATCGCTTTAACCTGTCCTGAAACAAAATTATTTTAAAACTTTAATCTACACAGCAATTTAAATTTATTGATTTATGCTTTATAATTCATTATAATTCCCTAATGCAATTTATATAATTTTGTATTAAGAAATCCTTCTTATTTAATGCAAATCTAACAACAAAATAAGTATTTTCAAAGCAAAAAAAAAAATGAAAAGCTCTCCTACTACTTTTTAAACATTTGCAACAACATGCATTAAGAAATTTGATTGTAAACCACAATGTTACAACTGCTACAAATGTCTACGATGTACATTCTCTCACTTAAATATTTCCAACAAAGAATGGAGAGAGAAATAAGGTAACAACTTCTCCAATTTTGCTTATGTAGTGTACAGTGTCTCGTTTGTACATAAAAGATGGGTCAACATATTTTTTTTTTAGAATTTTTACAAATTTACTGCCATATTCAAAAAACGAAAATGACTTTGAATTGTGTTTTTTGTTAAATTTTCCATTTAAATTTGTCCTGAAATACATTTTAAATCTATTTTAATATTTTGTGAATACGGCAGTTAATATTAAAATGTTTTGCAAGTGTATTAATATACAATAGCATAGTTTATATAAATAAGTAAATAAATTCTCAGAATTTCCGGGCGTTTTTTTGAAGCCCGACAGAACTTTAATTATAAAAAATAATACTAAAATTTCAATTCTAATAAAACATGTAAATCAAATGCTCAATACTTGGCAGTAACATTTGTAAATGATTTAGGGCATATGAAAGTCGCAGTTGTTTTTAGCAAAACATATTATGGTCATCTTATTTTGAGCCATTTTTCTTGCAATGCTGGCCGTATGTCTCCAAGGCATTTATCACCATAAACCAGTGACTTCATGTGAGCCCACACAAAATAATCACGAATTGTCAAATTGCACGAACTTGGAGAGCAGTTGCAGGTCGGTAGCATGTCATAACGTACATGTATATGGACATTATGTCGCACCAAAAAGTGATATAATGTCCACCATCGTAGAGTCATATCGTCCATTGATATTATAGGCATATTTTCTGGTATTCTATATAAGAATGATGCAGCATTTTTATAAACTAGCTTGCAAAAAATCCTTGATAAGCCAAGCCGGTTTTGTTTTAAAGGCTGACATTAGTACACTTTCATAAGTGAGACTATGTCCATACTAAAAATGACACAATGTCTATGGACATTATGAAGTGTCCTAGGACACTATGACACGCCACCTTGTAGGTTATTTACTTGAAATCAACTTATCGCCAAATTTTGAATTCAAATAAATCAATGGTTGTGCTCGCCTAATGATACGTAGAGCCATTATATAGGCTCTATTCAGCCGACCGTAGAAATCGTCAATGTAAAGTACAGTAAAGTAAATGTAAATGTAGTTGTGCTTATAGAATATATAAAAACGTTTCATGTATTTTTGACATATTTCTGTTTATAAATAAATAACGTACAGCTGTTCAAACCAATGATGGCCATTTGGTGCAAAAAGTACGTAAATATTTCAATGGTACTAAAAATGATGTTGTTTTGTAATAATGAAAAATATAATTTTTGCATAAGTTATAAGCGTATAACATGTATAACTTAAGGGTTACACGATCAAGTTTTGCTTTAAGTTTTGTGTCAAGTTTTAATACATACACTTTTTTATTACCAATACACTCATACTTTTAAAATTGAAACGAACTTGCTTTCAATTTTTCTTTCAAGTTGAGTATTTCAAGTTACTCTTGAACGTAATAGCTGTTCATAATTCTCGGGAACTATTCTTCGTTTTCTTTTTTTCTAGAAATTTTATGTCGCCATAAATTTTTACTATCTTAAAAACAATCTGCTTTCAAGTTGCGTACAGCCTACGTCACAGCTGTGAATTTTAACAAGCAGTATGTGTGAAAAACGTCATAATTTCTTTTAAATTATATTGTGTATGATTAAATTTAAGAACTTCAAAGTTTAAGTAAAAAAGGACAAATAAGTACTTGAAGAGGGGGTTTGTACTTCAATTCGATTTATGATAATATTTACCATCACTGACTACATGTGTCACGTAACCTTATATTGAAATTCTATTTTCAGCAGGTTGAAACGTTACGACTTAGTGACATTTCAGTCGGCTAAGCATTTGCATAGTTCTTCGTATAACAAAAATGATCAGCTGATACATTTACATTTACATTTCTACATTTACGGTCGGCTAAATGTACCTTATCACCTTGATTAATTTTATTAATATTTTCCAAAAAAATATTAATTAATTTTTAAAAAAAATTATGGTGCGGTAACGATCTGCATTAGTGTTTAAATTGCTTGCTTAAAAAATAGCAATAGCACTAAAAACTTTGCTTTGCTTACATGTTTTTCAGCAAATGAAAAAAAAACTAAATGTCTCAGCATTTAAAAAACATTTCGTTATAAACGAAGCAACAGCAAAAAGCAAATGCAAAAAAAGAGAATGAAACGCATTTGCTTCAGCTGACTATGGGTTTCTTTCTGCAGCACAGCAATCAGCAAAGCATTTATTTTGAAAATGTTTGCTGTTGCTCAGGCAATAAGTTAATGTTTGTTTCTTCTTATGCTGTTGCTCTTTAAGAAAAAAAAAAAAAAAAAACACCATTTAATGGTGTAATAAAATAAACGTTTGTGTTTATAGTGTATGTATTTATTGTATGTATTTTTTACGTATTGTAAGAAATAAATACATAAATACGTTGCCAGTGTTAAAAGGGATGAAAAGCTGCAGAGTTACAGCAAGAAACAGTAATTTTAGTCAGACACAACTTTATAGTAAAGAGTTAAGCAAAAGCAAAAATAAAAAAAACTAATTGCTCAAGCAACAGCAAACGTTTTCCAATTAATTGCTTTGCTGAAGAAAAAACACAAAGTCAGTTGCAGCAAATGTGTTTCATTCCTTTTTTACATTTGCTTTTGCTGCATATTTTTCCACAGCAACAGTTAAGCAACTACATATACATTGAAAATATTCAAGCATTTTTAATAACTGATCTGCATCAACCGTAACTCGAGCTTCGGATTCTGTTTTCAAGACATGAGGTACTATGATGCCATCAGCGTGTACTGCTGTGGATTGGTTTCATCCCATATGTGGCAATTTTGTTTATAAAAAAACCGGTTAAAACAGAAAGGGGCCCTATCGCTGAATAATTGATTTATGATTGAATTGGTTGATTTGTGTAAAATTTTAATAAATTGGTAATGCGATTCAAGCGTCTATTTTCACAAGCGTCTGGTTTAACTTTCGTAAGTTTTATAGAATTTAAAAGAAACATCCTTTATATATGAGCGATAATAAATAAAACAGCGTTAATTCAAATATTTCTATTTTAAAAAATAAATTTTAATTTTTGCAGCCACCAATCGCACTGTGCGAAGTGTTTATGTAAAAAGAAGCTTGAAAGGTTTTAAACTTTTTTTTTTTTAAACAAAATTATAAATACATTGAACACGTACTGGACAATAAGACAAAAAAACAAGAAACAACAAAAGCAACAACTAATACCACTTAAATATAAAGATGTGTAGAATAACTAACACATTCACATAAAGAATACGAAAATAAACGAATAAAATTTAGATTTCGTGAGTCAGTGAATGAAAGAAAGTGTGTGTTTTTGTGTTGCCTGTTTTTAGGGGGCATTGATTTTAATGCATAATGAATGCGATTACAACAACACCAATAACGAAATAATTTAAGTATAATTTTATTTCAATGTGTGAGTAGTTATGTGCATGTATGTGTGTGTGTTAGTATATGCATATGTGTGTAATGAATTAAGTTTAGTGAACTGCTCTTATAGACGTTCCAAATACAAACACTTATGCACATTCGTATGTGAATGTGTGTATGTGTGTGTGTGTTTATTTGTGTTATTGAGAAAGTTTTGCTGAGCAAACTTAGTTAATGAAAGTCCTTTGCTTATAGACCAAAGTGTTTGGGGAAACGAATAAGGAAGGGGGCGGTGAACAGCTATAGGAAGGCTAGTCATTATGTCAGCACATACATTTGCAATAAAACTGGCCTTTAATGAGTTTAAACTCCTTTACAAAAACCTCTCAGCAAATAAGTAATAAAAATATTATTTGAAAATAAAATAATCTTGCAACAACAACAAGAATAAGAACGAAAATGTAAACCAAATATAGTCAAAAACAAACGGAATTATATATCAGTTATAAGACCTCCTCAGGTTATATAATGAATATGGGAGTAAGGAAAAAGGCGGCTTTAGTTAGGTAGGGAACATTTAAACATCTAGTATTTGTAATTTGTATATAACTAAGGTTTGGTTTTGTGTATATTTTGATGTTGTTTGTGCTTAAGTAGTTCAAGTAGAGAGCTGTTATAATTAATTTTGCTTATTGCATGCAAATGAGAAAATTTTTTGTATAGTTGTGTGTGTGAGTGTGTGTGTGTGTGTGTGAGTAAAAACTATACACGATATTATTATGAACATTAAGATTATGTATGTTAGTAATTATTAAAGTTTGAGTGTGTGTATTTATTTATGCATTTATGCAATTGTAGAATATTACATGTGCTATCGTTCGCCATAAACAATGTAAGTTGAAAAACAGACACCAATAACAACAGGAAAATTATGAACAGACGTCAACAGCAGGACATGTTGCAGGACAATATGTGTCCACATACACCCCCGTATGCAAAAAAAAAACACCTACACAAATACTTTCTTCATACCTCTTCTGTCTTTCAATTATTTTTTTATTCACCAAATATTCTCATACTCCTTTTGCTTTATCCCTTAAGTTTTCGAGTGTTGAAAGACGTATGTATGTATGAGACATCACCATATGTTGTTGTTTCTTGCAAATGAATGGATAAAACTTTTTCTTATACACACAGCTATACACAGTTACAGTTGCATATTATTGCTAGTCAATGCATTTGGTCAAGTATGTAGGACTCTGACGTGTTAAAATTATGATTACAGACAAGGATTTTGGTCAAATTATGATTTGTAGTCAAGTAAAAGTTTTTTAAGGTCTCAAAAAATTTATTTGGCTTTAAGTTGCAAACATCTTTAGGGCAAGAAGAGTAACTAATTAAAATATTAATGTTTTTCTCTGAATCAGGAATAAAAATAATAATTTTTATTAATAAAAAATTATTTCTTCTGTTTTTTTTTCTTTTGAAATTTGTTTTTAAATAATTTTTAAATTTTTGTTCAGTTAACATTTCTTTAATTTATTCCTTTGATTTTTGGTGTCTTTCTTTGCAGTCTCTCTGGCACAATGTGTAACTGACATGGCGGAAGGTTGCGAAGAAACCGAAAGCAACAGTAATAATCGTAACGCCGATAACGCTCCTACAATGTTGGGCACCGTATTGCCATGTGAAGCTGCCATAACCGCCTCATTGGGTGTATCTGGTGGCGGTGTTATGAAACGTGAATTCGTTGATGCCACCAGTGTCTTGGGTGCCCATCTAACAGCCAGTGTCAGTTTAGCTAGTCCCAACAACTCAATGGCCTCACCCTCAACCATAACAACTACAACGGGATCAAATCACATACCAACCTCATGCAGTACACAGAGACTGGCGTTAACATCAAATAAAACGAATGCCAATTCTTTGGAGCCAGTAGTTTGCACTTCCACTTCATTACTATCCTCGTCCTCCTCGTCATCATCATCATCTTCTTCGTCATCGTCAAATTCATCATCGTCTTCATCGACTTCAGTAAATTCATCGACAACGGCTTCTTCATCAACTACAGCGGCCATAGCAAATAATTCGAATACAAATAAGTCGCCTTCTACGTCGCCATATTCCAGTGCTGCCATTGCCTCCTTAAGCGGGGTGTCACCACATTCACCGGAGCTAACAACTGCGGGTCACAATAGTAATGGCAGCTGTGCACTAGCGTCTTCAAATGTTACAACTGCGACCGCCGCAGTTAGAGCTGAAGCAGTTACACCAACATCTACAACAGCAACCCCAATAACAGCGAATAATTGTACAAGTACATCACCCATACATATGACAGTGGCATTAAATATTAAAACAGAAGCGGTAAGTTAAAAACAACAACTTCTTAATTAGTTAAAAATTAAGTTGAAATTTAATTATAAAATTTTGAAGGGAAAATAATCAAAATACTCTATTTTATTTGTTAAATTATTAAATGTAGAGCAAAGAAAAAATAATATTCGACAAAAAATTGAATAAATAGCTTGAACTGTATTGTTTTATTTTATTTTTATATTTATTATTATTTTTTTTTCATTCATATTTTATCGTCACGCTTTAAACCGTTTTACAAATCGTTTTCGTATTTATCAATTTAATCATTTAAAGTCATCAGTTATAACTTTAACACGTCAACTGTCGTTCTTTTCACTAACTTACTTATTGTTGACTATAACGGTTGCCACTACTATTTCTACTACTGCTGTAATACCACAAAATCCAACTGAAGGATTCCGTGACATCACTTTGGCATAACAGACCAACAAAAGCAAATTGCAGAAAAAATAATATTTTAGCTGCGAGACAAAACTTATTGGGGGTGAAGAAAAATATTTCCCGCTAATTTTACATTATATCAGCAATAAAACTTAAACGACATATATAAATAATTCATCATTGATTTAAAAAAAATATGTTGCTAGCAACATATTTATAAAAAATAAGAAGAAAATGTTTTTTAATTTACTTCTATTAAATTTTAAAACAATTTCTAAATACCAAAACTGAATAACGTAAACATTGTCCACTTTTGCATACCCCTAATACTTTGCACTTTAAAAAATACAAAAGAAACAAGAGAAAAAAATGAAGGGAGCTTAGCAATTTCCAAAGTAAATTTGGTGAAATATTTTTGTATCTTAAGCTATTGTTTTTGTTGTTGTTTATAGCCAAAGATTAGCTAAGGGTATTAAGATATTAAAGATATGTTGTCTGCGGTTGTCTGTAAGACGAAACCATGGTTAAGGTAATGTGTCACAACATTTAGCTGACATTTTATTGTTGATTTTAGTTTTTTCCAAGTTTGCAAATAGATGATGATCAACTGATAAACTTGACATTGAGAAAGAAATAAAAAGAATTTTTTTGTTCTTTGTTTTTCTTTAAGTGATTGATATGTTATTAGTTAATTTTAATCAAAATGTTGCGTGAAGCTTAAAATTGTATTTTAAGTGTTTAATCTTTTTTGAACAGTTATATATGAATTTTGTGAAAAATATAAATTTTTTAATTTTACGTGTTAAGTAAATGTTTTTAGTTATGCAACATGTTGACGGCGTAACGATACACAAAAATTATATTCAACATGTTACTGCTAATATATATAATTTTTGAAAGATAATTTATTATTTTTAATATTGACTTTTTTACATTTAACCTCATATTTTACGGTTTAACAAGATTCATATCGGCGATAAAATTGGTAAAGAGTTTTTTGTCATGAAATCTGGGAATGAATGAATAAATATTGGAAACTTTTATATAATTTTTATATAGTATTTAACTTGTATATTATATTTAAACATTAAACCTCTATGTTGAGCAAACCTGTAAAATAAATAAATGAGTTTTTATTTTAATATGCTTTGCAACATTTTAATTACCTCCTTAATTTAAAAAAATTATATCAGCATAATTTTATTTTATAAGGAAATTTATTTAATATTATATATATATATATATATATATATTAAATAAGTGAAAGAAAATACAAATTTTTAATTAATTTTGATAGAGTAAATGAATTAATAGACACAAATGTGCTTAGCAACATGTTGCATGTAAAAATTTTTTTTCTAGCACTTGAAATATATTTTCGATTTTTATAAGTTAAATGTGTATTATTTTTTACTTAACATAAATTTAATAAATCAAAAGTTAAATTCATATATCACATTAATTTTCATAAATCATGTCAAAACAATTTAAACTTCACGATTATTGCTATTGTTTCAAAATATTTAACTGCTGCTGTTGGATCTAAACAATTTATTACGAAATCTTTGTGATTATAATTTATATTTAATTAACAACAACGGCAACAATAACTTCTACACAAATGAACATTATTATATCATGAATTTTTGAAAAACTGAACAAACAGTAAAAAGCAACTGCCATGCTCGATTTTAATGTTATAATTGTCGTTCTTGTTACTAATGCTGCTTTTGTTGCTAATAATAAATGAACATTTAATTAAAATAATTATATCGAGAACTAAATAAAAAACATAGTAAATTGTAAAAACAAAAAAAAAATGAATTTTCCATTTGTTAAGAAAATTTCAACAATTAAAAATAAATAAATAAAAAAATTAATGGCAAGCAGTAACTCGCATAAGACATGTAAGTTTATAGATGTGTGATTTGATATGGCCTAAAGCTGCTTTAGCCCATAATCAAGGGCATTACTTTGATTGTAATTAATATACGTGTATGGCCAACTGTATTAATACTTTAAACACGCCTCTTTTGTTCTATAAAAATCTAAATATTACGAATGTTTTTCCCCTTTGGGTTATTTATAGTTGGCTACAAAGTATTTTTTAGCCAACAAAAATTTCTGGTTCTAAGGACTGTATCTTAAAATTTATAGAATTGCTGTTGTGTGTATATGTGTAATTTTTTGCTTGTATGATACTAATGATTTGTTGCTTTAATAGTTGGAGAATAATTTAGCTTAAATATATTATTTTCGAGTGACTGTTGAGAGTTTGCAACTTTATACCCGCAGTTTATTTTTTTTTTGTTTGCCAACCAAATATTTCAATAATTATTTATTTATTTATTTTTTGTTCTGGCTATGTGTCTATTTAACAAAAGTTTCAACATTTTGACAAAGTAATAAATTTTAAATGTGAAAAAAATTGCCTTGACAATTTAAAAGTTTTCTTAAACAGAATTAACAATGACACACACTTATTAAGATCTTTGCAACATTCCAATATTTTAATGTTGCTCTTGGTTGATAAGAACTTTGTTATTGCAAGATAATCAGACTAACATGGGTGCATTTTAAATAAATGTCAATAATTTGTTGTTCTAAATAGAATTAACTAACTATGAAAGCATTGCTTAAAAATGTTTGTCAACATTTAGGTTTAAATTTTTGTGTCACTAAAATGTTGCCTCAACATTTTTGGTGTGTGGTGTTATAAAAACTATTTTAATAATAATTTTTTTAGCAAAGAGTATTCTAATGTTTTTGCAAAAAGAGTACTGTGAATTATTTGGTACTATGCTTTAGTTTAGACGGGACTTAATAATATATTTTAAAAAATTTAGTAAAAAATTTTTGCTTTATATTTTCTAGGAACTTATACTCAAGGTTGGCAATATCTTCTAACATGTTTTTAAAATGAAAGTATTAAACCTGGTACTCTGTTCAGTTTTTATGCTGAATATTGTCAAAATAAATACATGAAAAATTTGTATGAAAAGGCCATGAAAAAATGTTGCAGAAGTAGTACTCTGTTTTTACTAAGAAAAATATATGAAATGTGTGTGGCAACATTTTATCAAAGCTGTGAAATTAAGCAAACAGGCATTATTTCATGCGGAATTTTTCTAACAACCGCTGCTCATATGTCTTTTGCTTACATTTTTAAAACAATGTAGTACATGTGAAATTAATACAACGTGAAATTCTCACAAAACGCGAGACAGATACTATATTTTAAATGTGTAATTTTCCATATGAAATAATCAAAGTTGTTCAACAATTTTCAAAAATCCGAACACAGTACCAGGTTTTTCGCACCAAAGCCGAACAATGCATATTGGCATCAATTGCTGATAGACTACATAAACTTTCTAAATTCTAAAATATATTAAAGTTTATTGATAAAAAAAAGGGCCTTTTAACCCTAGAACATCATCCTTGTTTTTTGTACAGTAACGTCATCCTTCGTCATTTTGACCACGACTCACTTTTAGTGAATATAATACATGTCATGAGGAAAAGTAGGTACCAAAATAGCTTTTTTTATTTATATTTAGATATTTTTTAATTAATATTTAATAAAAACATATTGCAGGCAACTATTGCTATACAAGAAATGAGATCAAAACAAAAAGACATACAAATAATAATTAAAACAGCGCTATATTAGTGCAGCAGACAAATATTAAAACATTGTTTAGAAACATGTTATTATATAGAAGTATATTTTCTATCATTGCAACATTATGCGCATCATCTGCACTTCCTCCTCATACTATATCAATAATAAACTACTGTAAAATTTTGCGTCACAGCGTGCAGTTAACATGTTGCAAAGAACTCATCAACATATTTAATTAAAATTTTTAAAATGTTTTTTTGTGTAGAGTTGTAGCTCATTCCGGCCAAGATATTTTACTTTCTATAAGAGGATATATCCTACTCCATAATGTTGCTATATGTCTTTACAACGCATTACTCTGTGAATTCCCGCAAATTAATATTCTCTTTCAAAAATTTTTTTCCTATTTTGTGTTGTAATTATTCTTAGCATTTAGTGCGTAGGTCAATTTGGAACATAAAACCAGTTTTATGGTGATTAATGACAAAATGTTTATTAGTAGGTATACGTTTTATTAATTTTTCGCACATGGAACAATTTGTGTTTCTATGACTACCAAACAAATGTTAAACAAAACTTTAAATAACCTTCAATTTAACAAACAAAAACCCCGCAACTTTCTTATCAAAAAAAAAAATGCCGTAAAAAAAGAGACACCAAGACAAATAAAATTAATGGTATTAATTGCAAATTTTTTGTATTAAAGCGTCTTACCCCTTAACGGTTTAAAGCATTTGCAACAACTCACCCACTATTAAGCTGCAGCCAAGAAACATTTTCATTTGTACGTTTTAACGATAAAGGCTTAATTTTGTGGCAAAACCAGTCTTGATTATAGTTTCTAGTTGCTTTGTTGGCTAAAAAAGAATCAAACAATAATAAATACAACCTCAAACCAAAATAATTGTAAAGTTGACTTTGGCTACACAATATGGGCCAACACATTAATGTGTTTTTTTGTTTTGTGTGCTGTTTTAAGTGGAGTTGTATTGAATAAAATGTTGACTCTTTGCAACATTTGCCTGTTGCATGCAATATTTTGTTTATTTGCCAAGTTTTTTTTTTTTTTTGTCTTCTTTGCCTGTTCGTCTGTCTGACAAATAGTCCGTCTGCTTGTGTATTTTTCTTAAAAGCTGTAAACGCGTTTAAATCCTGTTGCTTGTTTGTGTTTTGTTGTTGTTGTTGTATACTTCTTTTGATGATGAATGTTATAAAAATTTCAAAGTTGGAGTTGGAGTTTTTCGTTGTTGTGATTTTGTTGTTTTTGTTTGTTTATTTCCATCTTGTTAATGTTTAGTTGATTTTGAAAGGCCATTTGTCCTTATTAAAACGTTTTTTTATTATTATAATTTTTTTTTAGATTTTATTGTAATTAGTTTTATGTGTTTCTCTATAATGTACTTTTTTTCTGTATTCGCAATGAGTGACTCGTTTTGGTTGATTTTTTCTTGCTGTTGTAAACAAAGTGAGTGATATTTATATAAATTTCATTTAATTTGGTAGATTTCTTTTGAAAATAATTTTCTGTATTTAAATAGCAGCTGGTTTTGCTAGTTTTATGTGTTTTTTTTTCTGACCGGCATTCTCCGCATGATATGTTTTTGTTGTAATTATGTTGCATTTATATTTGTAGTTTCATTTAGTTATTACGATGCATACATATGAGCATATTATTGCAAATGACTTTAAATGTTTAGTTTTTAACTACTCTGCGAGTACAGTGTGGCATACAGATGTGAAATATTAAAATGTTGGTATCAGGGGCATTAGTCATTTAATAAATGAGAATCGTATAAAAGTAAATAAGTTTGCAATTATGATAAACTAATTTAAGCGAAAAATGCATTTGCAGTTAACATTCGTACAAAATAAGAATATTAATATGCTTTTTGTTTGCTTTACACTGCAAGTAATAATTATGAACAAATAGTTTAATACAACATGTATCTGACTTTTTTCCTTTTGGCAACAAAATTGAAAAACTAAAAGAATTAATTAGCATTAGCAATGTATTATCTAAATTAATTACTCATACTAATAATTCTAGGAAAGCAATAATAAAAATTATTTTAAAATCGCTTACTATTGTGGCTAATGATCTTAGATATTCACTCAACTGCCACAGACTTTTGTATCTTGAGGAGCCAAGAGCCAGAGCCAAGCTAAAAAATACAACCGCCACTTTTCTGTAAGACATATACGACAAGTCATTAACAATAAATAAATATATAAAACTCTTGTAGTTGACAAATATAATTTCCAGCAACATGTTGCAGAGCTTCTGCAAACTAATTAATTATAAATTTTCATGATTTAACCCACGATTAATTTCTTGGAATAAAAATGTTAAAAAATACTTTAATCGTAAAAAAAATATGCTCAAACATAAATTTAAAAATGTTTAAATCCTAAAGGAAACATTGAAATATTTATTTAACTACAATAATTTATTTGCCTTATGCATACAATTCTAATTCAATTGGCGACTTTGAAAATTCAATAAAAAAAATCAAATAAGTAAAATAATTAATGTTGCAGAAGTTGTACTTTCCTTATTTTGGTAAAAGTTATGAAATGTTTCTGTCAGCATGTTTATCTTCAATGTTTTTCTTCAACATTTTTTTTCTGCGAAATTATAGGAGTTTAATTTATATCGCCTGGAACTCTTAATTGTTACTAACAGGAAATAATTTTGAATACTTAATTGCAATAAAGATAGCAATTTTCTTAAAAATCGTCTCATTGCAAAAAGTGTAGTAAGTTGCTAAACAAATTGCCAAGATGTAGCATGAAAAAGGTCTCTAATGCGTGTTGCTAACGTCAACATATTTTCAACGAAAATTTATACGTTTAAATGTAGCAACTCAAAAAATGCATTATTAATGTGTAACAATACCATATATTTATTTTAACAACATGTTTATAATTGGTCGTACGGAAAAGAGTAATAAATAAAATATCTTAAAGCAACAACTTAAACAATTGAATTGAAAAAAAAGTTAAACTAAATTTTAAGCAAAGGCAAGGGTTAGACCCTCTACACCAATCGAATTGCAATTTTAATTTGCAGCAAATTAAAAATTTACAACATAAAATAATAAATTATATACGACTGCTAAACAGAATTTAATTGTATGAGTTGTAAGAAATACTAAAAATATTATCAAGACACACCCACTTTTTTTGCTACATCGAAAAATTTACCAGAATAATACTAAGTAATAATATTGGTAATAAGAAATCATAATGTATTGCATTTACTCATACATAAAACTAAGTATAATAACAATGCAATAAAGAATATTTGCAACATTTTAGCAAAAACAACAACAAACATCATAAATAAATGAATTAGCGCCTTAGGGCTTAAGAATAAAAGAAACAGCAGAAAAATATTTATTAATGTTAAAGGAAATGCTTTTTTTGCAGCTTTAATATTCTTGTTTTTTTTTCCTTTCTGCCACATCATGTTACTGATGCAAAAGCTTATTTTATTCGTTATATATTTTAAGAAAAAAAAAGTTTTTAATTAATGATTAAAGAAGATATTGGCATAATTTTTTTTTAATGGCTAATAATGTAGTTTTAGCAGTTTAAAATTTTGCATGTAGTAATCAGGGTGCTTTCTTA
Organism: Gymnosoma rotundatum; assembly: GCA_916610165.2. Classification (NCBI taxonomy): domain Eukaryota; kingdom Metazoa; phylum Arthropoda; class Insecta; order Diptera; family Tachinidae; genus Gymnosoma; species Gymnosoma rotundatum. The sequence goes on from OU744339.1 coordinate 10,843,564, forward strand.
ACTAGTGAGTGAGTAATCAAATGGAGAATATATTCTTTAGGTTAGCAACTGTGAAGAATCTAAGTTATAATTAAGAAAAATTATTAAAAATTATCTTATTGGGACAACTTAAATCTTTATCCCAATCACGTTTAAAATCCATAAGCAAACATTTTCAACCAAAAATTTTACAATTTGAAAAAATGGCTTAACACAAAATCAGCAACATGTTGCCAAAAGATAATTTAAATCAATTTCAAGTAAAAATAGTGTGTACGTCAACTTGTTGTAATCAAACTTAATTGCAAAACTACAAATACAACAAGACAACAAAAATAAAAAATATGTCAAATATTTTATTAAAAAAAAAAATAAAAACATAACTAAATTATGGAAAAAATAATTATGTTCTTTTCAAGTATTTATTAAACAATTCAAGATTCTACTGAATATAAAAAGCAGGATATTTCATTTATTATACATAAATCATCATTCGTAATAATATGTTTTAGAAAAAATTTAATAAACATTTGTAAAAATTGTGGTTATGCTTTTTTGGTCAAATATTTGAATAATCTAACCGCGTCTTAAGAAACATATTATAAAGTTATTTACATAGCTCTTTACATCAACATGTTGCGAGAGAGAAAATAACAATTAATTATTCTTCCCTTTTGCTTAACATTTTTGAAAAATTCTGGAATAATTATCACTAATATTTCTTACAAAATGCTTTCAAGGCTCTATATAAAAAATTAATTTAAAATAATTTAAAAATAATGCATCATATATCTGGCAACATATTTTTCAACCTGCAAATTAATATGACCTATATTTATTTCGCTTGAAACTATGAAACACTGTTGCATACTTAAGGAATACAAGTAAGACAAGTTTCATGTAATTCACACCACAAATACTTATACACTATTAAATGATTTATTTACCCAAATTCGATTATATTATCAACATGTTGTATGAGCGTTGTTTACAAATAAAGATACGATTAATTAGAATCTGGTTTAATGTGCAATATAAAGACTTGTTGATTATTATCTTTCTAGCAACATGTTTCACTTCATCAATATGTTGCTAAATTCACTTCATCAATATGTTGCAAAATTCTATTCATCAACATGTTCCAAAATTCACATCATTAAAACGTTTCGAAATATTCTCATCAACATGTTGCAAAAATTCACTACATCAACATGTTGCAGTTTTCACCACCATTTCTTTATAAATTTTATACAACAAAATGTAAAAATATATTAATTGTTAATTATTCATTAAAACTTATGACTCATTTAATAATACGTTGACGAAATTGATAACCTTGCAATTCAATTCATTCATGTCTCTCATGAGAGAGGTAATTAGGCGCTTTATGTGTATATTCATTTATTAATTTTTTATTAAGTTGTTATATTATTTAATATATAGTATATACGAAACTTTATTTCGTTATTATTTATGTTTTACTATTTTTTCAGTATTTTAAAAAAATTTTTTTTTTTAATATTTCCTCATTCAGGGAAAGCGGACTTCGGTTGAAGTTCTTTTTTATTTTTATTGATTAATCGCACGCAATTATGTAATTATCTACACCCCCTTAAAAGAGACAGAGTGAATGAATGAGTGAGTATATTAAGTTTGTGGGTATAATTGTTCCATAACACTTTAGTCATCACATTAATGGCTTGTTCTTAACGTCTGTCAACTAATTTTTGCCATTAGAAAATGTATTTTTAATTGTAGCGGAAAGAAATAAAATATTGTAACTCGTTGATTAAATGAGTGACCAAATAAATTGGTAACACAATAAATACCTTAAACGAGTGCTATAATATTTAAAAAGAAATAAAAACGAACATAAGAAAAATTAAATAAAAAATATTTACAGCAAAGACATAATATAAAATAAAAAATAATTATATATTGTAAACACTATTTAGACAGTGTAATTCAAATGCAACATTAAAAAGCAAAATGTACAATTAAATTTTATATTTTCTTTTTCTTGGACTCTGTCGTTACTTCAAATTTTGATTAATTTATGAGTTTTTAATTTTCTCTTTTATCAAATAATTGTTTATTTTTTTTAATTTCTTGGCTGAAAGAAAAATTTCTTTTTATTAAAAATGTCGATAATTTTTGCCTGCAACAATGTTCCCCTCAGTGCTGATACTTGTTTGGCAAATTGCTTAAACATTTATTTGGGACTTAAAACAAGAAATTGAGCATTTATTACTTCACTTTTACTAAAAAATTTATTATGTTAAATAAAACAATATGACAACACTCAATTAAGCAGATGTTTGTTAAATGTAAATGTGTTTTTTTTTATTAAAAAACAAAAAATTCAAAGTAACAAAGTGTATAATTATGTGTAATTAAAAGCAAAAAAAAACAGATACTCGTAATTTTCCATCAACATAAATGTTTTTTTAATAGCTGCACAAAGGAAATTGATAATTTTCATTTAAAAGATGAAAAATTAATAACAACTAACAATAATTTATGACACAAACAAGTAAATTGATAAAGTTAATAATTAAGACAACTTAAATTTAATAAAAGCGGCACACAATATGAGACCGATGGCAGTTAACAAAGTGAAATAGAAATACTTTTTGGGTTTTGTTGTACTTGCAATGATTATAAGTTTTGGGTGTTTGCTTGTTAGTATAATTGTTTTAAAGCTATAAACTAGAGAGTAGATCTATTGGAAAATTAAGTCTTTCTAGTCAAAAAAAAAAAAAAAAAAAAACAAAATTTTAACCAATTTTTATTAATCTAATGAGCCGTTGTTTCTCACAAAACATACGATTTTTTTCTTTATCTACTGCACTGAAACTAAAACTTACAAACATAAACTTACATAAAAAATTGCCTACTTCCTTACTTTTTTTTTTAACCAACGAAGCAGGAATCTCAATCAACACAGCAACTAACGCGGCTTATCATTTCTTTGACAGCTTTTCTTTTTAGTCTTCGATCACACTCTTCTTGTTATTGAACTCTATCTAAGACACAGTCAAATTTTTTTGAATGGGTAACATTTTTATTTTAACTTTTTCGTTACAGTTAGGCCAAGGTTCCACACCATAGACACACGCACTTAAATCAGCGCGTTAAGCGCAACACTATCTACCTTACAGCATTTATATTGAAATATCATAAGTTTGTGTCTTAAACAGTAATGTTAACTAAGTTTTTTTTAATAAAACCTACTGTATAGAAGTAAAAATAAAGACTAATCGCTAGATTGCGCTGAAAAATTAAATAAATTGTCTTTACTATACAACAATAAAAACGAACTGTCAGATTCGAATTTTCCAATTGTTAAACGCATGGCGAAATAATACAGGTGGTCTCGATAGCGAATTCATTAATTTCGCCGTAAACTCTAAATGTCAAATTCCATATATAAAAAATATGCACAACAGTTATACATACTAATGTGCTGTTTCTATATTACAGGCGATCAACTCGTCTGAAAATTTTATATGGAAATAATTCAAAAAATGAGTGCTTTTTATATAAATTTTTCAGACGAGTTGAGTTGAAAATAATTTTTATTTTTGGGTTAACTTTTTCTTCAATATTAACATTTCTAAATAAATACAGACCCGCACAAAACTATTGGCACAGCAACACTTTTTGGTATTTCATTGTTTTAAAGTCATTTAAAAGACATTATTAAGCAAAACTATTTGAGAATAAATATTTCCTACACTGGCTAAGCTCATATCATTGTTTTTTTATTTTTGCATTTAACAGTTTTGTTATAACATATTTAGTAGAAAGTCATAATTTTGATGCACAAAAGTTTTGGCACACCCAGAAAGAAATCTGGCTTCAGGCCGAAGTTTTCGAGATCTGACAAGGATGTTAAAATAAAGTCAGACATACATTTTCTATAAATATTAATTGAGCCGTTACTTCAGTTTTTTTGAAGTTTTCTTGAAGAAAAAATTTAAAAAATAATTAATGAATACCAAAATGAGCTCAAAACAGAAAGATACCAACGAATCTTGGCGCAAAATAGTGCTGCACTTGCATAGCCAAGGCAAATCGTACGCTGAAATATGTGAAATAATGAAGAGAAGTTGTTTGACAATTAAATGCATCATTAAACGTTTTAAAGGGGAGACAATCTTCAATAATGCTCATCGAACAGGCCGTCCTTGAGCTTTAAGTGACCGCGAAAGCAAACAAATAGTAAGAAAAATAAAATAAAATCCCAAGAAAATATCGACTGAACTTGCTGCTGAAGTTAAACAGGAATTTGGTAAGGATATTCATCCCATGACCGTTCGAAAAGTGCTTCACAAAGCTGATTACACATCAAGAGTTACTAGGTGTAAACCCCTTGTTTCTTGAATCAACCAAAAAAGGAGATTAGACTACGTAAGGGAATTTCAAAGCAAACCCGTCAGTTTTTGGAATGAAGTACTCTTCTCGGACGAGAGTAAATTTCATATTTTTCGCTCTGATGGCCGTATTACCGTATGAAGAAAGCCAAATACGGCATAAGAAAAAAAATATTTTTCCTACAATTAAACATGGTAGTGGTGGTGTAATGGTGTGGGGGTACATGTCATCTGTGGGTGTTGGTGAGTTGGTATTTATTGAAGGAATCATGAATAAATCCATTTATCTAAGTATCCTAAAAGAAAACCTTAAAAAAAGTGCCAAGAAACTAAATTTGCCAACATCATTTACATTCCAACACGACAATGACCCAAAACATTCCGCTCATGATGTGCGTATGTGGTTAGCGTACAACGTGGCTCATGTTCTTCCACACCCACCACAATTCCTAGATCTCAATCCTATTGAAAATTTGTGGGAGGAACTTGACCGACAGGTCAAAAAGCAATCAACTTCGACAAAATCACAGCTACAGCAGGCCTTGAAGAAAGAGTGGTTAACTATTGGGCAAGAAGTAACCAAAAATCTGGTGCATTCTATGCCTAAACGCTTGAATGAAGTAATTAAGCAAAAATACTTACCAATTAAGTATTAAATAAGAAATATTTTAGAAAAATATCCGTATTTTATAAGCTTTTAAACTACTTGTACCAATGCTTTTGTTCGATGAAGTCGCGCTAATTTTTTGTTAAGTTTTCTATTAATAAATTAAAAAAATAAATCTTGATATAAAACCAAATGCATTAGTTAATTCATTGAATTAGCTAACATCAAAAGCGTTTAATTTACTTCTTATAGTTTTCCAATGGCCGTGAAGCTGGAATGAATTCAAGAAAGCTTGCTGTGCCAATACTTTTGTGCGTATCTGTATATATTTTCAATTTAAAATATCTTGTATTACAGATTGCCTTTTACGCAAATATTTTAATATGGATTTTGTTAAGAAACCACTTTATATATTGACTGCCGTATTCATAGAAAATCAAAATAGATTCGAAATATATTTTAGGATAAATTTGTATGAAAAATTCGTCATAAAACATATTTCAAAGTTATTTTATTTTCTATGAATACGGCATTGAATCTCTAAAATAAAATTTTTGTAATTTCCTTCATGAAGTTTTATGTGCAACATTTGTTAAAATAAATAACTTTAGCTCACCTTAAGTTAAAGCATACTTTTAATTTTTAGATTTAATCAAAAGGGCAAAATTAACACAAAATATTTTTATTCTTTTTTAATTAAGTTAGAAATTAATACAATAAAAGTGTATGTTAATTTACTTAAGCCAAATAATAGTTATTTATTTCGTTGTATTAATAAAAAATTTAACTTATTTTTTCTGAAATTATGAATACTAAATTTTTCAGTTTTAAAAATTTATAAAAAATTTACCACATTTAACATGATTTTATACAGTCTTCATCTTTGCTTGATTTCGTGCTAAATCAATTAAGCAAAAATTATTCCAGCTTAGAATTCTCGTTATGCTCATTTACCCGTAATGCTGCTGTGTTTGTGCAACCACTTATTAGGTGTTAAAAACAAGAAACTTTAACATTTTTCTCTTCTTTTTTGCAGATAATTTATATTGATTGAAAAAAAAAACTTGATTTTTTTATCTAAATATTTTATTCAGTAATTTATTTTTACATATTTTTTTTTTTTTTTTGCATACGTAATAAACATAAAACTAATTAAATGCTTTACATTTCAAACATAATTATTGTAGAGTATGGAAAGAGCCAATGTGTTGCTTGTTTCTCAATCCTTGTGTTTTTGTGTTTTTTTTTTGCTCTCCATTTTTCTGTTCGTAACACATCAAACTAATTGACCCCACAAGCAGCTTGCGGCAGGAAGGCTACAACAAAACACCAAGGCATGCAAGCACAACACAAGAAATTTACTAACAACAACAAACAACATCTACAATAACAAATGAACAGCATGAGAAACATTTAAACGTAGAAAGAGACACACACACAGTTAAATTGTAAGCAAAGAAAGAAATAAACGAAAAGTCATAACGACAGACAGACAGGCAAATAGACAGAAAGACAGAGAAATAAATATATAGAGAGCCTGACAGACGGACATACACTACTAAACATAAAACAATGTTAAAACAGCATTTAAGCCACACATTAAATTGGCTGTCATGACAAAACACAGCAACAAAGCTATACAACAATAATAATTACAACAAAACGTGCTACAAATGGAACATGGAACAAAAAAGAAGAATCCTACAGAAATAAGAGAAAAATAAAATAAAAAACAAAGCAAAAACTAAAACTAAATAAAATACACAAGTAGTAAATTGTTGTTGCAACAACTTTTGCCAGTGAGCCAGTAAGCCAGCGAAACAGTCAATTGAGCCAGCATTTAAACATTAATAAACTGAAATTTTGCACATATTATATATTCTTTACAAGATAAGCATCTCTTCGCTCTTCTGTTATCTCTTGCCCCTCCTCATCAACACAATAGTATAGGGGCACCAAGCTAGTAATATGTGGCAAAACAAAATCCTCAGCATCATCATACAAAAAACCTATAAGCAAACTATAATAATAATTAGTTAAATGCTAAAAAGCTTGGACTTTAACAAATATTTTTAAGTTAGAGTCTATAAGTCGTTTTCTTATGTTGGCTGTGTGCCTCATTTATTCAACGCCAAATTGCAACAAATAATGATTAAACATAAAATTACAAAAACAACAAAAAAACACAGAAACAGAAACTGGTCATAAGAAATAGAACATCGTAATTTGGCTGAAGGCTAGAGAAGAAATATAAAAAATAATGTTTTAAAGAATTAAAATAAATTTAATATTTTTAGTAAGGCGTTTACCATATCAGCATGTTAGAAATTGTTTAACTTCATAATTAATGGTTTTGTGACTTTGTCTTCGAGACATTATAAAAATAAGAGAATATGGTCTTAACCCTGGCAGCTGTTTATAAATGAATCAGGAAACCAAATGGTCTTAAAAGTTAATTTTGTATCGAAAAAAAACATTTGTAATTGTTTTTTCTAATTGTTGGTTTTCTCTTGTTTTTCTTGAGACATTTTTTATTACAAAACTGAGATTTTTTTTAAGTAATTAACAATATTTACAACTTGGATCATATGCATTTAACGTTATAAAATTCTTTATGTTTTCTAAAAAAAATTCTTATTCACAGGTATCTTTGCGGCTTCTAAAATATTTTTTTCTAAGAATGAATAGATATTGGCAGTTCATAGCCTTTTTTATACCCTTCACCACAAAAAGTGGAAACAAGGTATAACTACACAGAGAACAAAAATTCGTTATGAGAACCGAATTCGTTGCCAATCGAATTTTTTCGGTTGTGTGTATTATATTGAATTCGGTTGTAATAACAGAATGAATGTGGCACTCACAACTATTTAAAAAAATGATTCTTGGGTGACTATAAAGTATTATTGTGAATGAAATAAAACAATAAAATATTTTAATATTTATTTTTATTTTGAAAATAAATTACAGGAATAATATTACACTTTATAAATTTTATGTTTAGAGCCTTCCTGTACATCATGATCCTTCTTTACGACATATGTATGTAGTTTCTTCAAATTTTCATCCCACACCGCCAGTTTTGCTGCTGCGAAGTGTATTTAACATTTCAGAATTTTTTTAATTTAAAAACGTCCTTGTGAGACTGATTTTGGACTTACCTTTCTAAAATATTGAAGAACTTTTCATTATTAACAGTATATGTATCTTTGTATATTTAAACTGAAATATTGATTATTTTTTTGTATAATGTGTACAAATTCATTTTTATTATGTCAAACATTTTCGATTTTAGAAGACACAATTGATTTTTATGAATCTAACTACCAAAATTTGGTACGCAGTAGTAATGTGCTGAATAAGTTTAGTTGTATCTTCCATTAAATACAATAGATTTTAATAAAGGCACAAATCGGTAACGATAACTTTTTTAAGAGCTTTTACAACCAACATTTGGACGCAAATATCATTTGTTAGCTTTTAGTGTTAGAAATAGTTCAAAAATATTATTTATTTATATTAAAAATCAAATAATTATATTAGTAATTAAATTTAAAACACATCAATTGAATTTTTACCATTCTTTTTTCTGTGTGTAAGTTTGTCATTCCGTTTGTAATTTCTACAATATCCATTTCCAACCCCATGAAGTATATATATTCTCAGTTCTTATGCATAACGAAGTCGATTGAGAGATGTCCGTCTGTTCGTCAGTGTTAGTGTTTAAACTAAGTTTTCAAAGACCAACTTGATCTCAACAAACATTTAAATACACCAATTGATCATATATAGTGTCGAAAAAGGTGCTATTGGAAATCAGCAAGATTAGATCATGTCTTTAAACGCGGCGGGCAAAACACCACGCCTACCTCAATTTTTTCCAAATTATTTGGAACAATGAAGTAACTCCGAACAAAAATGCAAATATATGATGCAGAAGAGATTTAAAAAATAAGAAAAAAACATCAAGTGATAAATTGGCGCTCGCCTATATTTTCCGAGTAACGGGTCTCTAAAATTTTTTAAAATACCAATATGGATATCATTTTAAAGCTTTTGAAGAGATCTCTAAGGAAATGCTAAAATTTTTTAAAAATGTTTACGTAGATCTTAATTTTTTATTATTATTTTTTTTAATTCTCTTGCTGTGAAGGATATATATGATTTGGCATAGCCGAATGTAGAAAACTTACTTGTTTTTTTTTCGAGATTATCAAAAAAATCTCTATGGCAAGCGCTTTTCTGTTCATAATATAATTCTATGAAATAAAATCAAGTCAATCGAATCGATTCGAATCAACAAAAAAAACTAAAATAGAATAAAATAAAATAGTAGAGAATACTATAGAAATGCATAGAATGGAAGAGAAGAGAATAGAATAGAATATAATAAAATAAAATACAAGAAATGAGAAAAGAGGAGAACAGAACAGAAGAGGACGGAGAAGAAAAGACGAGAATAAACAAGAAGAGAAGAAAGGAAAGAAGATATCAGAGTCTAATAGTTTGAATATAATTAAACAGAGTCAAATATAACCGACTAGTGTCGAATAGAATCGAATTTATAGAAAAGAATACCATACAAGAGTCGAATCGAATAGATTAGAATAATTTTGAAAAGAAGTAAGAAAAGAGAAGGGAAGAGGGAAGAAAAAAGAAGCTAAGGGCGGAGAACAGAACAGAAGAGTAGCGAAGCAAAGCTAAGCGAACAGAAGAGTAGGCAAGAACAGTGATGTGATGGAAAGAGAAAAGAGAATCGAACAGAATCGAATTAAATCGAATAGAAAAAAATTAAATACAAGTGATAAAATAAAATACAATAAAGTAAATAGAATAGAATCAAATAAAAAAAATTGAAAAAAATTATAACAAAATAAAAAATTATTTTTCTTCTTCCTTTTGAAGGTTATAAAAATCTGCAGAAATTTATTTTTGCATTTTTTTGTGGAAAGAAAAATTATTTTACAAATTAAATTATGAACTTAAGCCAAAATATATTTTAATCCATTTATAATATAAACATTTCAACATAATATATATATAATATAAACATTAAACATAAAAAAGTTAAATTGATTTTTGCTGTATTTAAAAATAAAAATATAATAAACAAGACATTCCCGGGGTGCTTCGCTACCCCAATCAGAATAATCGTATAACGACCACTCTTCGAAGCAAATTTGTTATTTGATTAATATGAAAATTATATCAGATTTCCTTCTTCTCATTGGATCTTATGAATCAGGACTTATTTATGTTTCAAATATTCTTAAAATTGTTTTTTTTTTTTTTTTTAAATCGATACCTCACATTTTTCGTTTTCCCTACTTACCCGTCATGTTCCTTTTTTTTAATAGGCATACCCTCTTGGAACTTCCAACTAAATAATTATTTCTTTTTTAATTTTTTGTTTTAATTGATGCAGCCGTAAATGTCTATTTTAGTCATAATTCACGAACGGGTCGACCAAAGTTGTGCAAGTTTTAGATAAACCATCTACACGATCATACGAAAAAACTAGGTTTGACCGTTTCTGAGTTATAAAGTCGCAACAATTTTTTATTTATATAGACTTAATTTACACTATGAAATTTTTCATGAAACTAGCATAAAATTTTTATTGTGTGGTGAAGCAGGAGAGGTAAGCAATGTGGCATGGTTTGAATTTTGTGCTGATGTTACTATTGCTTACGTTTTGTTTAAAATAACGCCTACCACTGCAACGTAAAAATAAAACTATTAAAAAAAATTTTATCAAAAAATTGCATAGTGTAAATCTGGACATACAAAGTAATACGTCTGACTTCTTAAAGTCTGGATCATTCAAAGAAAAGAGCTTTTGAACAAAAACATTTCATACCATAATTTAATTATTACAGAAGTTCCGTGTTATCAAGATCTACTAACAGTCAATGCTTCATCAAAATAATTTTTTAAGGAGTTTTTCGAATACTTTTGAAAGAGTGAAAAAAGCAGATGGATAAATGTTTATTTAAAATCTTTAGATAAAAAATTGTTTTCATTCATAAAAATTTTGAGGATTCTCGTAAAAGTTTCACCGTTGTCGGCTTTTATACTATATTTTACATTATTGTTTTAAAACACTATTTTAATTATATTCTAATCGCTAACACTAACTTTTAATTTGTAGGCCATCGATATTTCCAACAAAAAGTCAATTGGTTTTCGTTTAAGCAAAAAACTTTTTTCAAAACTCCTCTTGAACTGTAAGTCTAAATGACATTTTACTCAGTTTTATTTATTATTGGCCTCTAAATTAGCAAATGAATAAAATAACACAACGAAATAACAAAATTTTATATCAACAATAGAATGTCACACTCCCTAAAGGGCTATTTGCCACATACTTTAAATTTACTTTTCACATACATTTTTACAGTGTCGGGTATGCGGACGAATTATACAAATGAAAGTTTACAAAATCAGTAAAATATTCTATAGCAAGGATGGCTTATTTTGAACTTACACTTAATTTTGGGAATTTTTTTGTCTGGGAAAGTTCTTTTTACTAAGAATTTTTTTGATTCTAGACATTATCATTATGATCCCAGTTGTGTAGAAAGAAGCGTCATTTATCTTTTCACTACCATTCTATTAATTTTCATCAAGAGCTAATATGTCTTAAAGACGACTATTGCTCAGAGTGACGGCCGCTATATAGTATATTCTCACGACGATGCGTTCATATGAAATTGATTTAAAATATGTAAATTTCACATGTCATTACCTAATTTGTGTTTAAAATCGTTATTTTATTATTCTGGAATTTTTAGAAAACATGCTTGAATACATCGTTGATTTTAATATTAATTGAGATTTTAAAAACTCACTGATATTCAGATTTTAAATCCAAGTTATCACTGCTTTTCAACTGTATGAACCGACAACTTTATATCGAGGCTCGCTCAAGTTGTTACACTGTAGAACCATGAACTATATTATTATATTATTTTTGGCGCTTCATTGACGCTTACTACATCACAGGCACACACAACATATAGTAATAATATTTTAGCCTTGTCTATGCTCACGTCTGCTCTTCACTTTGTACTTCAATAGCAAACAACATTTATGAAGCCGTAGCTTATTATTATACCACATATAATACAAACTCCTGTTATTTTTGTACAATATATTCTATAAACATACAACTGTTTTGTTGCTATTGTTTATTTTTTGTTATTGTAGTTATAGTGAGTGTGGTAATTAATTTCGTATTGTTCATTTTAATTAGTCAATTTAAGTGACAAACTTAAAAACAAGACTACCAGCAAACAAAGAACAACAAAAATATGTATAAAAAAATACAAAATAAAATGTAACATGTTGTATGGCACACTAGTGTAATGAAGTGAATACAAAGTAAATAAAAACTATAAAAATAAAGTGTTTAATAACGTGGGTTTATTGAAAAATGTTTAAGGAAAATACATGAGTTTAAATGGAAGACCTAAGAAGTATAGAAATCATAAAATAAATGCTTTTTTCTTAATCTCTAAATGAATCTTGTTATATGGTCAAAGGCTCTAGCACAAAATTAATTTCATTTCTTTTGGACTTATCACGTATGATTAATATTAATTTAAATATTTTTAATTTCTTGTTTAAAAACATTTTTTACAAAATAATCGGGTATGTGATGAAAATCGATTTCGATATAAAATCGAGTAGAATAAGGTAAGAGGTGTGATGTTGTTATTTTTTCGTTTTTATGTTCTCGATTTCAAATTCCATTTCGTTCTATGAAAAAATTAATCGTTTTGCCATGTGATGAAAATCGTTATTATAACTTTGAACTCGTTTTTAATTGAACATTAGCATTGCATTGTGAATTTTGTTTTTCATATTAAAAATGTGAAGAAAAATGTAAGTTAAATTTTTGTAAGCATAAAAATAAAAATTTATGGCAAGAGGATGCCTTCATAAGGTTTATGGAATGTCATTTTTAATTTTTTTTTTTATCAAAACAAATGTGATTTAAATTTGTTAATTTAAAATTTTAATAAAACATTTTAAGTTATGTAAGTTTTTGCATTCATTTCGAAATGATATATTTATTAAATCGCATTTAAATTTCCAGCTATGTCATTTCTTATAGCTACGGCATAATTTTAAAGGGCAGATCCGATGGGGACTTCTTCGTCATCTATTTTATAGCTTTGATTGCTGACGCCTTCAATAACAATTTCAGGTGTGTGAGTTGCATAGATTATGCAAAGCACAGCAAATATTTATAGCTTGAACTGCTTTCCACGATAAATACCACAAGGTTCTAAGCAAACACCCAAACCGACTTTTCAGAACCCCAATTGTCCTCTCAACATTATTTCTGTCTGTCTGGGTGTATAGAGGGTACACACGGTCCTATAGCGCCAAGTAAACCATATTTTTCAAAAAGAAATTGTTTAGATTTTATTAAATTTTCTTCGCTTGATTCTAATTTAATGAATACTAGGCAAATTTTTCTTTCCAGGCAGTTTAACATTTTTTTTTCAACGATTTTGATACTGATGTACGATGCATTGTTATATTGATATCGTTTCCAACAAATCGTTTAAAATTTCCTTCAGCTAGAAATCGTAGTGGAGCTGCCAATTGCAATACAATTGGAATCGACGTACATATCTTCCCAGACATTTTAGATCTTTTTTAGAACAATCATAAATCTTTCTCTATTGAGCCGAAAACATTGTATAAATCTAAAAATAAATTCAATAAAAATGTCATCTTATGATAAAAATTATCTCATATGCTTTCCGGCAAATCCAATAAAACCCATTCCATAGGCTTTTTTTCAATTTTTTTTGCTGCACAATGTTCACCTGTTCACTTCGTAGTATGTCATTTAAGTCAAAGTTGCGTTTGAAGGCATGGTTGCAATTTCTGTTAAAAGAAGATGGAATTAAAGCAAAAATGGTAAATGAAATCGATTGTAATTCATCACACTGTTATCGATTTGGATACTCGATTTACTTTTGAAGTCGATCAAAATTCATCACATACCTGAATATTTGATTGGAATGATGCTCAGTCGAAGTATAGCTTTCTATTGATTTAATTGAACCACAAAGAAAAAGGCAAATTTCACAATCTGGGTGACATCGGATACCTCCAAAAGCTTGCACCAGTGTTAATTTCAAAGCACTTTTAACAAGATGTATTTTCGACCAAAAATAATTATTAAAAGAAAAGCAGTTTGTGAATTTTCTCTAACTCAGCTTAAATAAAATTTTCTAATTTTTTTAACCGATTTAAAAAAAGAAGGAGGTTATCAATTCGACTGAATGTTGCTCTTTTATGTTTGTGCCCTTAGAACTCAGTGGTTTTTGAACTGATTTTGAAATTTTGTTTTTATTTGAAAGGTGTTACTCACAGATTGGTCCTATTCTAAAAAGAGTTTTTAACCTTAAAAATTAAAGGGTGGCCCCCATACGACAAACACCTTTTTTACGTGTATTATGAACCATAAAGCGCACCATATTATAATAAAAAAATGGTAAAAAGCAATACAAAAATAAATCTAAGAATTAAAGGGTGTTCCCATAGGTGATGTAAATTTACCTATATGGGCCTATCTTTTAAAACTTTATAGATGAACGCTTGCAAATTGGCTTGAATGTCGATTGCTATGACTGTTATAGTCACAGTTATTATTTATTCAAAATTATAATTTAAAGGGTGCCCCAATATTTCATTTAACTTGATGTATATTGCCATACTTTTGGACACAAATGCTTAAAAATAACAGAAAATCAGTATTGCTAACTCCGCTTTAACAACAAATATAAAATTTTGATTTCGATATGAAAGGGTGTCCCAATAGTTGATGTAATTTGATGTATGTGGCCAAAGTTTTGTCTTCTTATAGATAGGCGCTAAAAATGAACAAGGGACTTGTATTGCCAAGTTCGCTGTAACAACAAGTTTTTAATTTTAATTTACAAACTAAAGGGTGTTCCCAAAATTTATAATAGTTTGACCTATGTGGCCGTATATTTTAAACCATTATATACAAGCACTTGAAAACTAGACAGTTTGGTAAAATAAGATGTGCAAATATTTTAAAATATAAGTTAAAGGGTGTTACAAAAGTTGATGTAATTTGATGAATATGGCCGCACTGTTGAACCATTATAGACAGACGTTTAAAATTTACAAAATACTTGATTTATAAGTCTACTATTACAAAAAGTATATAATTTGAAGTTTGATATTAAAGGGTGTCCCTATAGCTGCTGCAGTTTGATGTATATTTTCCAACTATTAAACAATTGTAAACACACGTTTGAAATTAAAAAGAAGCTGTAGTGCGTAATCTGCCATAATAAATAGAAAGTTTGGAGATGGAATATAAGTGTGTCCCAATAATTAAAGTAATTTGATGTATCTTGCCATACTTAGGAACCGTAATAGACAGACAGATGAAAGCTGTTTTTTGCAAGTCCATTTTTTCTTTTGCAAGCACTATGTTGTGCTAGCAGCGCCCATGACTTCATCTGCGTGTCATTTCTAATTTTGTTAAAAGACAAATTTAACTATTTATCCTAGAGCTCTGAACGCAGTGTTAAAAATTTTTCATCTACAAAAATAAAAAGTGCTGACGACTGTTTTAGTACCGGTCAAATTGGGTGCTTTCACAATTGTATCTATATTTTGTCACGAAATGACCTATTTTAAAAAAAAAAAAAATATTCTATATTGGAATCAAGTTTTTAAAGAACCTTCTAACAAAATATTTTTCAAATCCACCCAGTAGCTTTCACGTGATGCGAATTCAGACATTTTATTACTAACCACAACAGCATCAAAATCTTCAAATGAATATTTCATGTACAGAAATGATAGATAAATATTAAGAAGCTTAACTAAGAATAAATTTCTATTAAAATTTACAAAGTATAACTTCTTACCCGTCTATGATCTGTAACAAATTACATTTTAATTAAAGGATATAAAACCATATTTTTAATATCCTTAAAACAACAAACTTTAAAAAAATTTTAAATTAGTCTTCGTAAAAATTATTTATTCATTAACGTTACACTAAATTTCTACTTGCACATATGACAGTTAACATAAAAGGGCAACTTGATGAAATAATAATTTCTTTTTCTTGTGTCTGCTTTTATGTCGCTGTACTCTCATTTGTTATTATTAAAAACTTACTCTTGTTGATATTATTTAACGTAATTAAACTGCCATTAAAATAACAATTATATAGAAAAAAAAATAAGACCCACGACTAGCAACAAAAAAAAATGTACAAAAAGTTTTATAGTTTAGCAAACTCTATTGATTGTAACTTAGTCGTTTTTTTTTTTTTGGTTTTTTCAAGGAAAACAAAACACAAACAGTCAGACATCTTTTTTAGGCAAATCAGTTTTTTCTTCATGATTCTTTCTCTTTTTGTTTCTCTATTTTAAAACAGGAGTTCAGAACTTTTTAACACTTGAATTCCTTGCAAATTTTAGTTAAAAGAAGAAATAGAATAAAATACTTAGACTTTTGTAAGTGTTGTATAAAACAAATTTTCAACCACTTTTCTTTTAACTTACAAAAACTATTTCCTCTCTCTCTCTCTCTCTCTCTTTCACTTTCTTGTATTCTCTTATCCTTTGAAGTTGATTGCTTTTATTTGTTTGACAGTTGGTAACATTGTTTGTAGTAGGTTTTACACATGAAATTTTCTTGCATCCTGTTACTACTGGGGAGACAAATATTTATTTCAATTATATGCGAAATTATTTATTTGTCATCATTAATTTTAATGCAAAGAAATTATAGGAATTAAAAAAAAAGTGATTTGCTATATTTCAGTACTTTAATGTGATTAACTAAGATTTTTTAAAAGACACTGTTTAAATAATAGTAATTTGTTGGCATTAAAATAAAAGAAAAATAGATACGATTAAAGCACTACAGAGAATATTTCCACAATTTTTAATAATTCACAAAAAAATTATATAATCCTCTTTTAGTGTATTAATGTCACCCTAATACTCAAGGCTTTTCGGATATTTCCTTAAACGCTAGCGTATAGATAAGGCTGAGTTTATACGGTGTCAAGAGATATGATTCGTAATTTATTTAAAATCAAAAGTTGGCTCTAGTCATTACATAGGTAATCTGAAAGCGAATTGTTTCCAAACCTTTCAACTCAGGCGAAACCAACAAGAAGTCTGTTTATGGCAAAACTAGTCCTTTTATAGCTCCTTTAATATGTGAGTTCTTCGATTAGTTGTCTGTCATGCAGCGATGTCTTGTTATAACCACATTTCATTCACTTCTGTATTATGGCTTTACTTTGTAGGGCACAAAATTATTTCCTCGATATTCGATATTATTTTCTAAAGAAAATAGTTTGGACTTACTCATTTTGTTAAAAAATAACTAAAAAGTTTTATCATTTTAACGTAATTATAAAATTTTATTACTATGGTATAGGGAAACCATGAGGCAGACTACATATATTTTGCTTACTGATAGTGTTAGACTTTCTAGCTCAGAATGTAGTGATATTCCGCGCAAACTTTTAGACTGCAACTGTTATTTACAATAAAATGGAAAAATTAACGTAAAATCTTTGGACCCCTGATTTTGATTTTGAGGTTTTAGAACTGAATTTTTTCAAACTTTATTCTGAGAGCCCTAAAATGACGAATCTAATTGCTTTTCTAAAATTATAATTTTAAACTAGTTTACTGCTTCGTTTACGAATTATTTTTTGAATTAAAAATAAGAGCTGGTCGTATGATTAATATTTAATTTTTACTACTTAATTATTTTACCCTGATTATGTAAAATTAAACTAACAATCCAACGTTTAAAAAAGTTACATATATATATTGAAAAAAAATAAACTTTAATTGTTCTCAACGCTGCAATATAAATTGCCAACCTTTGAAAACGACTTTTTTTATACAAAATGGAGGTACTGAATAAATAACACGTGTCGTATGATTAATATTAATAACTAGATTTTTTCAAACTTGTATATATAGAGACTGTGCAATATTTCTTAATTCATTATTTATTTCTTTATCCTCATAAATTAAATATAAACAAAAGAAAAAATAAAATTTTATTCGTCTAAAATTAGTTTTGCAACAATATTTAAACTGGCGCCTTGTTGTTTAATCCCTATAAAACTGTACATTTTTTCCCTCCCACAATAAAACAAATTATTCAATGTATCCTTTTAAATTATATAAAATGTATTAAAAATAAAAATAAAAAAACAACAAGAATTGCAATTACATTATTTAAATTATGCATATTAGATAAAGTTGCATACATGTATGGAACATATAATTGTAAGACTGGCACCCTCGCTAACATGAACACATAAATGCAAACTTAAGCTGTTATATTTAATACGACTTGTCAGCTGGATACACAGACAATTATATGAAAATGCCACACAACTGCTATCATTATGGCTAAGCATATATAATCCTGACAAAATTTAGTCCACCCTTATGGTCGTAACGTATTAAAAATTAAAAAAAAGGTATTAAAATTATATACAGAAATTAAAACATGAAGGACTTTTTATGTTTTTTTTTTCCATTTTCTGAGAACGAGTTATTCCTTAGCATTTCATTATTTTAGAAAAATATATATATTTCTTTAACTAAGCATATTTTTAAAGCAGGATAGTGTTATTAACAACAAAAATAATACAAATATTTCTATCAATTTAGCCAATTTAGCTGGATTTAAGTTCGAATTTTTATAAAAAAAATGTTATCAACCACTAAATTACTATTTTTTAAATCTGATTATATAAAAAAAAAAACAAAATTACAACAATCGAATAAAAATTATTCGATTAAAAGTTATTCGAATAATCGAATAAATTTTTTGGAGAAAATTGATTTTAAAATTAAAACTAAATAGTTTTCTTTATTAATTATAAGCACTATACTCAATTAATTATTTTATTTGTTATATAAAAGAAAAAATAAAAATAGTTACTAAATGTTTGCTGTGTTTTTGTGTAGAACATTTTTGGGTTGTTATTGTCTTCTGTCTTATTGATTCAATGGAGTTCTCATTTAATCAATTTGGCTTTTGATATAAGACTTTCTGTTTTTCTATACAAAATTTGGGTAAAATCCACTGATGAGCTATTTGAGCAGTAGTGAAATGGCCATATGGATATGCTTTCCCCGCAGTAATACATTTCATTTTGTAGTTTAGTTTAAAATAATAAATATTTCATGAGAATATCATGAAATATTTATATTTAAAGGAATCAAGCACGAATAAAGTAAAGTAATTATATTATTTTTCTCTTAAAACCCTTAATGAATTGTTTTTAATTAAGTATCAGAAAATTAAAAGCATAGATAGTGTAATTAAAAATAAAAATAAAATAAATATTTCCATAGTCTTAGCAAATTTAGTTGGGTTTAAGTTCGAATTGTTTTAAAAAAATTTAGTATTCAACTACTTAATTACTATTTTTTTAAATCTGGTTATATCCAAAAAACGAAACTACACAAATCGAATAAAAATTATTCGATTAAAATTATTCGAATAATCGAATAATTTTTTTTTAAATTGATTTTAAAATAAAAAACTTAATAATTTCCTTTATTAATCATAAGCACTATACTCAATTATTTTTTTTTAATTTGTTATATATATACATATAATACTTTTTCTCTTAAAGCTCAAAATGAATTGTTTGTACGAGTAATTAAATAGACATATTTTAGGTATCAAAAAATTAAAACACATTATTTTCAAAAATAAGTAACATTTAACAACTTTATTATCAACAATTTCCTATTTATATATTTATTTATATATTTAATTAAAAACCAAACACAACACAACATGTAACATTAAATATTACACCTCTTAGAATAATCGCACAAAGACTAACAAATATTTTATTGGTCAGAGATCCAAAGAAAAAATATAAAACCCAAATTAAACTCATAAACGGTTGCATGTAAATGAATACTTAAAAAATTGACACTTCGCTATTAAACTTTTAAATTGCCTTAATGATTATCATCCATATTAAAACGAAAGCTAAGGAAAAACGAACACAGCAGAGTAAAAACATTAATGTTTAATCGGTTTTCTCACAGATTTAAAAAAATGAACGGTAGTGCATGAAATAGGTTACAATTAACCTGCAATTAAATGGGTGATATTATTAAACGGAAAGCTTTTAAAACTTGACAAAGCTGTTTTATTTTAAACTTTAAGTTTGGAAAATGAAATAGAAAAAAAGTAAAAAAAAAATTGAATCCCTACAATCACTGCGATTGACTGAACAAATACGTCAAAGCGCGCGGACGAGGTGAAAAATATCAGTCGCAAGTACTTTTGATATTATCACTTTGCATGCTATTGTTTTAATTGTTGGATCATACTTAACTTCTGCTCTTAGACTGAGGAGTGTTATTCCACATGAGTTATTATGCGGGAATTTATTTATTTTTTTCAAAATTTTTAGTATTTAATTTATCACCTTTTCGGTTTACTCGGGTAGAAATTTAGTCAATTAATTTTGTCATTAAGCTTTGTGTCCATTTGCAGAGTTATAGAAGTTTCCTGTCTCTGTACTATTTGATGTCGACTTTTTCAGTTTAAAATAGATAACTTTTTTTCGCATTAAGTCGCACAAGTACCAGTTTTTATAAACGGAAATACAGAAAAAAGTAAAATTTCTTCCATTTATTGAATAGGTATTATTAAATTAAATTTTACTCGATTAATCGAACAAACTTATTCGATTAAAATTTACTCGATTAATCGAATAAATTTATTCGAATAAAAATTCGATTAATCAAGTAAAATAGGAAAAGTTAACTGATTAATGTTCGATTATAGAACCAGCAAAGCGGAAATAAACATAAACATAAGATTGAAATATTAAGGATTTGGTAGCTGGTGCTTTGTAAAAAAGTTTATCTGGTAAAACTTAAATGAGCTGGTAAGAGTTATTATCATTCAAGGTGTTTACTGTTTTACTTACCCAACATAAAGTTTTTACTTGAATTTTCAAAACCGAATAAATAAAAAACCAAAATCGAACTCGATTACCCCAGAAAATTTCCATAATTATTAATCCAGTAGCTATTTAAAGCTTAAAATGTTGAATTTAATATTGGCAATTATTATAAAAAATTTTTTTAATTTTTTTCTTGTAAGTGAACATGACTTTTACTTCAAGCAATTAGAAAGTTGATTGACGAAAATTGATAAAGAGGTGGTGGGAAGTGTTGCAAAAGAGGATCTTCCATTAACAAAGAAAACAAACGAACACAAGTTTTTTTTTTTGTGTTAAGCAATTTTAATAAGAGTTTTTTTGCATTGTTAATGTAAAAGTTTAATTTTCAGTCGTAAATTTTTGTGTTGTTGCTGCTGGAGTCTTTAGCCATGCGTGGTTAAAGTGGGTCATTTTAATGTCTTAACATGCAAATGTTCACTTTTTTTTTTGTTATTTAAGCAGATCATAGAGTATGCAATTTCTTTAATAGTAATTTATTTTATTATTTTCTTTTTCATAGACTTAACGTTCGTTTATTAAATGATATGCATTTTTGTAAAATATTTATAAATTTTTTTTTGTTTTTATGCAAATTTCTTTTCTTTCTATTAACTAAGTGTATGAGTTGAGAAAGTTGCCTTTTTATTTATTTCATTAAGGGGATAATTTTTCTTTAAAATTTTTATGAATAATTACAATAATATCTTGTAATAAGTTTACATATTGTAGAAAGTGCAGTCATAAATTATAAATTATTTTTTTTTTTTAATTATTGGTTGCCAAAATTAAGGCTTCGTTAAGTAAATTTTATGCAAATTAACTTTTTAAACCCTTTACTTACTAATTCAGAGCACAATCGCTTACTAACTAAATTTTAATAATATCTACTTTTTTCGTTATGGAAAATGGATTTTAACTGCTCCGGGTCTTATTTGTTTCATCGGGCAATACATAACACTGATATAACTTTATCATTAATTGGATTTTATATATAACTTCTTTATCTTGATAGTGGTCTTATCAATTAGAAATAGTACAAGGATTAATAAATTAAGTGACTAATTAATAAGAAGACGAAAGTTAAAAGAATATACATCGTATTTTTATGTCCGTACAAGACCATTAACGGCAGCTACAAATTTTCGTAGGCATCAAAAGAGTATAAAAATCATACGAATAACAACGGCTTCATGAACATTCTAGAAGAGAGTAATAATTATTTCTCCTCTGTAGTTTTGTAGTCATGATAGACAGCACGTTGATGACTTCAAATCATGTCGGCCAGAGTTTAACCCCTGCGGCAATCAAAAAAAAAAAATATTTTTGTTTCTGTTTAATGGTATACATTCAATTTTAAAATTTAATTACTAATAAAATGGCTGTACTTTCACCTGTCTTTTCTCTCTTCTATCTAGTTTCTAAATAATTTAGCATTAGAATTAAAAATAAAAACCAGGGAAACTGCTGAAGTGCCACAATTTATCAGTTTAGTCATTTCTTAACCGATTTTAAATTTCTTTTTTCTACTTAAAAGACAATGTTTACATTTTGGTCACATTATTTAAAATGATAATAATTTTAAAAATTATAGGGTGTCTTCATAAAACTGAAATCATTTTTACGTGTATACTGGACTGTTATTGAAAAAATAATATATAATTATAAATATAATTATAAAAAATTTTAAAACAGTTGTTATGAGTTACAGTTTCCAGTACTGGAAAATAATAATAAAAAAATGAAAATGCCAGAGGGCATTAGAGACGTAATTTGACTTCATCTCCTGAATCGTAAATATTCCATCTCACTCTTTTGAAATCGATATTTTACAAAATTTTTTATTAGAAATAATTTTAAAAATTTCAGAAAATTTTATATTAAAAATTTTTAAATAACAACTTTTCATACATTTATTTTTTTATTCATTTAATATAAGTCTGCTTCTACTTTTTGGGTAAAGTTCGTGAAAATGCGAGCAAGCATAAATTTCTCTTATAAAGAGACAAAATAATGTAAAAGTACGGGAACTCAAAGTCTGCATTTTAAACACAAAATAAAAATTTAAATATTTTGACTATTTAAACACGAAAAATTAATTTCAATAAATCTGCAAAAAAAATACGAGGGCTGCTATATATATTTCTGGCCTGGCAACACTGAGTGCTGCCAAGTGCAATCTGACATTTCCATTGGAAAGTTTGTCATTTTTAAGCATAATCGTACTCAAAACGTTTTGACGTACGGCCATTATTTGTGTTGTTTACAGTGACTTGAAAAAATTAATATAGAAAAAAAATGGAATTAACTCGTGAACATTTTCGTGCCATCATTTTTCACAACTTTCGACGACGAGAGTGCATAGATGAACTTAAATCTTTGTATGGCGATGAAGCACCATTCTATAGCACTGTGAAAAATTGGTATAATGAATTTAATCGTGGCAGAAGCTCGCTTAAAGACGAATTCCGTGAAGGTCGTCCAAAAACGGCTGTTGTGCCAGAGAACATTGATGCCGTGCGTGAACTCATTATGCAAGATCGACATGCGACATACCGAGAGATAGAGACGTCCTTGGACATTTCTTCCACCAGCATACATTCGATACTGCATGAACACCTGGCCGTAAAAAAGGTTTGTTCTCGTTGGACCCCGCACAATTTGAAAGTCGCTCAAAAAAAGGCTCGTGTTGATTGGTGCAAAGAAATGTTGCAAAAATAAGATTGCCGTGCTTCAAAAGACGTTTATAAGATCGTCACAGATGACAAATCATGGATCTATGCGTATGAGCCCGAAACGAAACAACAATCGACCGTTTGGGTCTTCAAAGACGAGCAAAATCCAACGAAAGTTGTTCGTGGAAGAAGCACTTCGAAGCAAATGGTCGCCTGTTTCTTCGGCAAAACTGGTCATGTGGCGACTGTTCCGCTTGAGCAACGTAGGACGGTCACTTCTGAGTGGTACACTACAATTTGTTTGCCTGAAGTCATCGGAGAAATTCGAAAAACCAACAAGAGAAGACGAATCATTGTTCACCATGACAATGCGAGCTCTCACACATCGGCTCAAACCAGAGCGTTTTTGACCGGCCAAAACGTCGAATTAATGGGTCATTCGCCGTACAGCCCTGACTTGGCACCTAGTAACTTCTTTTTGGTTCCGCACATCAAGAAAAAAATGCGTGGTGAACGATTTTCGTCGCTAGAAGAAGCTGTTGAAGTGTTCAAAAACCATGTTTTAAAGGTGTCTCAATCGGAGTGGAAAAAGTGCTTCGACAACTGGTTTGAGCGCGTGCAAAAGTGTATAGATCATGCTGGAGAATACTTTGAAAAACAATAAAACCATTTTTGATTATAAATATTCGCATTTTCACTATTAGGCCAGAAATATATTGAGCAGCCCTCGTAATAAAAATATTTTTTATTTTGTTTGTGTTTTAATGCTGTTTAACAAAGAAGAAAAGTTTTGTGTGCTTCGTGCAAAATGAAAAAGAACTTTATTCTCTCAAAACCGCTCTCATTTATCCAATTTTAAGTAAGGAAACAATTTTCTTACAAATTGGGATTCCAGGGGATCCGAAAGTAGAGTAAATAAACTCACCTAATAAGAAAGAAAAAAATTAAAAATCGAATTTTCCTTTACATTTAATTTTTCGAATTTAACAAAAAGTTCCTGCTTTGATTTTTTAACTAAAACCCTTATTAAAAATAAATCTTTATTTTTTAAATTTTTTGAATTTTTTAAAGTAAAGATTAACTTATCGAGGGACAGTGACCGAATTAAATGGCTTATTTAAATTAAATTTAAAGACATTTGTAATGCACATTTTATGAAGTCATATTTTAAGCTTTATTAAGGTATAAAAAGTTATAAAATTTACCTAATAAATTTTATGCTATTCAGTGTACATATTTTACTTAAATAAGAAAAATACAAAAATATTGTTTAAAAAAATACAAAAAACCTTGCTTGCTTCTACTTTTGCTTCAGAAAGCAAGTTAATTTCAGTCTTGTATTAATATTTCCTGCGCTACAATTATTAAATGCAATAAACCCACCCCTTTTTTACATTTAGCTCCACCCTATTTGAAGTTTTAAAATAAAATCCATTTTATTATTATCTGTTTTAATTAAATATTATGCAAATAATACAATTAAATAATTTTGAAAATAAATATTTTTTTCTATTGCATGTTTGTAATTCACCTTCTCTTTTCTTCTACTTTTCGTTTACCATAGACAAATGAAACACAAAATATATGAAAAAAGAATAAATTAATTAACACAAATGAAACAAAAAAAGGTGCAATAAAGGTTTTTTTTAAGACAGGAATGGGAAGTTCAGTATAGTTTTGTTTATTCGTTTTTCAAATGAATGAATATTTTGGTGAAACACGCAAAATATTTTTTAAACAGGTAAACATTAATCAAAATAAATATTATTTAAAGTTAAAAATATTTTAAATAGAAAACATATCGTAATATGGTGTTGAAAGACATAGGTGGGTGAGTATTCCTAAAAACGAATCGCGATTATTTAAAAATAGCACGAAGTTTGAATAAAAGTTAAATAAATTAAAAAATATTCCCGTGTCTTTAATTAAATAAATTGCAAAATGCCTGTGTATAGAAATAAATTATCGTAGTGTTTTTGATATTTTATTTTTTGTATTAAAGAGCCGACAAAAAGTCAGCCATAGACAGTGGAGAAAGAGAAATGGAATTATTGTTGGTTATTGTTGTTATTGCTTACACTTTGTTTTTTGTCTTTGCTTTATTGCTTGGACAAAAATTTTCAATTTATTTAAAATGTTTGTCAGAAGTTTCCTGAGGATTTGAGTAAGCCGTAACGAAATGGCCAGCGAGACGTGCCTTGACTCTCAATAATCAATATCAGTAATAAATTTAATCGGGATAATTTAAAAATAAATGAATGATAATGAAAAAAGTTTAAATTTTTATTTTCTTAAGATTGCAAGACTCTAGGACGTTAGGTGAAGATTGTGTCGTTTGTATCCATGTCAATTGTAGTTCGTAATCAAAGAAAAAAGTGGCTCACACTTTGATTGCGTCTCTTTTATAAAGAGTTGAGTGTATTACTGTCAAATGAATTCTATACACTCTAGAAGATTTTCGATTACTTTTTTTTGCGGTTGTTTGAAGCCAAAGTGCGTAACTAATATTTTAGTTTCTAGAATCAGTGATGACTTTAGATCATAATTTAAAGAATTTTTGACTCCATTTAATGAAATCATTTTTTTTTAAGAATAATATAAAGAAAGATATTCACGCACCGCCTAATTTTATCTTCCGCTGGAATCTATTCTTTGCTTTAAGAACCCTTAAAACCTGCTTTAAATACACCTTTAATTTACCGTCCATCTGGTTACAAATTCTTTCATGGAAATAATTCTAAACCTGTTGACCTAACACTACTATAAAGAGGTATTTGTCAAGGAAACTTATAAATATGTAACGATTGCTGAAAATATCAAAATGCAAAGAATTAATTGCTCTCTACCACTGTTTAGTATAAAACTGATTAAAATGCCCCTCAACTAATAAGACAATTTGAATTGCAATTATAATTTTTTCAATCAAATAATCTAAGCAAAAATTTTTTGTTTGTTTCTGTATTCCATATAAAAAATAGTTTAGAAAAATTACGGCATTTACACTTTGCAATTTTTCATGAAACTAGCATGAAATTTTTGTTTGTTTGTGAAGAGGGAAGAGTAAGCAATATGGTATTGCTTAAGTTTTGAGGGAATGTTACTGTTGCTAGTTTTTACTTTTAGATAACGCATAACGTTGTAGCTTAAATAGTTAATTGAGAGAAAAATGCCTCAAAAAATTGCACAATGTAAATCTGAACAATGTCTTATAATTTTTAAAATTGAAGTTCTATACTCTGTGCGTTTAGATATTTTAGATTTTCTACCAAAATTATGTAGACTGCGAATTGTGTTCCAGGAGTTAAAATTTTTCGTAAAAGTGTTTTTAAAAGAACTTAATAGCTTTTTTTTTGGATTTTTGGATTTTTTTCAAAAATTTTTAAAACTGGTAAAAAATTAAAAAAAAACTTCAAAAGATACTATACCAGCAATTCGAAGAATGCTGGTAACTTTTCAAAGCAATATATGAATTGCTTCTCCCATTTGCATTTCCATCCCTGCATTTCTAAATTTAATAAATAAACAAAAATGTATATATGTTTGAAATTTAATATAAATCAAGCAGGTAAAACATGCCAACACCTGCCAGCTAACTGTCAATTGTTTATAACTTTTTATTTCTTTTCAAAGATTTTTTTTGTTAATATTAAGCACAAAAAATATATAAATTTGTTGTTGTTTGACTAACAATTATTTTATTGATATTTATTTTATTTTTGCAATTAACACCATTTGAAATTTTTATTTTAGTTTTCAAATTTTAAACTAGTTGCCCTGTTGCTTGAATTACTGCCAATGTTTATATTGCGAAATATTTAGTGTTATGAAAAATTAAAACAAAATGGTTTTTGTATTAATTGTTTATTTAAATAGTTTAAAATATTCAGCCTTTCTATTGTTTTCTTTATTATTAAATATGTTCTACTTACCAGGTGTTAATAGCATTTTTAAGGGAGTTCAACTGAAAAATGAATCGAAACTGTGTAACATCTCAGCTGGAATTCATCACATTTTAATAGCCCAAATTCAAATAATAAATTTTTTTTCAACTCTGCAGTAAAAAAATGGAACCAAACGTTATTTTTATGGCGATAAATTAAATTAAAAATTATATACAGAAGATACGAGGGCTGCTATATATATTTCTGGCCTGGCAACACTGAGTGCTGCCAAGTGCAATCTGACATTTCCATTGGAAAGTTTGTCATTTTTAAGCATAATCGTACTCAAAACGTTTTGACGTACGACCATAATTTGTGTTGTTTACAGTGACTTGCAAAAATTAATATAGAAAAAAAAATGGAATTAACTCGTGAACATTTTCGTGCCATCATTTTTCACAACTTTCGACGTGGATTATCACGACAAGAGTGCATTGATGAACTTAAATCTTTGTATGGCGATGAAACACCATCCTATAGCACTGTAAAAAATTGGTATAATGAATTTAATCGTGGCCGAAGCTCGCTCAAAGACGAATTTCGTGAAGGTCGTCCAAAAACGGCTGTTGTGCCAGAGAACATTGATGCCGTGCGTGAACTCATAGTGCAATATCGACATGCGACATACCGAGAGATAGATACATCCTTGGACATTTCTTCCACTAGCATACATTCGATACTGCATGAACACCTGGCCGTAAAAAAAGGTTTGTTCTCGTTGGATCACGCACAATTTGAAAGTCGCTCAAAAAAAGGCTCGTGTCGATTGGTGCAAAGAAATGTTGCAAAAATACGATTGCGGTGCTTCAAAAGACGTTTATAAGATCGTCACAGGTGACGAATCACGGATCTATGCGTATGAGCCCGAAACGAAACAACAATCGACCGTGTGGGTCTTCAAAGACGAGCAAAATCCAACGAAAGTTGTTCGTGGAAGAAGCACTTCGAAGCAAATGGTCGCCTGTTTCTTCGGCAAAACTGGTCATGTGGCGACTGTTCCGCTTGAGCAACGTAGGACGGTCAGTTCTGAGTGGTACACTATAATTTGTTTGCCTGAAGTCATCGGAGAAATTCGAAAAACCAACAAGAGAAGACGAATCATTGTTCACCATGACAATGCGAGCTCTCACACATCGGCTCAAACCAGAGCGTTTTTGACCGGCCAAAACGTCGAATTAATGGGTCATCTGCCGTACAGCTCTGACTTGGCACCTAATGACTTCTTCTTGTTTCCGCACATCAAGAAAAAAATGCGTGGTCAACGATTTTCGTCGCCAGAAGAAGCTGTGTAAGTGTTCACAAACCATGTTTTAGAGGTGTCTCAATCGGAGTGGAAAAAGTGCTTCGACAACTGGTTTGAGCGCATGCAAAACTGTATAAATCATGCTGGAGAATATTTTGAAAAACAATAAAACCATTTTTGATTATAAATATTCGCATTTTCACTATTAGGCCAGAAATATATAGAGCAGCCCTCGTAAATCAATCTAATCTACTATTTATACTTTAACGTTGTTCAATAATAATGTGTTCGATTGCGAGCTTTATTGTCTATTTTCCCAAACAAACCGCATATAATTTAATTTAAAATTTATCACTGTTATCTCTTAAATCTATAATAAATCTTTTCCAACCGTGTTAAATAAAAAAATCGTGTTTACATTCTTAGTCCAAATTTTATATTATTAAACTTTAAAATTTTTCAATGCCTTGTTTTTGTATTTGGCAAAAATTAGAAACATCTAGAACATACACTCTCTGTCATTTACATTTGCAATTTAATTAGTTTTTTTTAACACACATATCTATTTTATCTTTTCCATTTAGTTTGCCTTCCCAAGCATTTCACTATTTTTTATAGAAAACCTTAGCTGCAATCATAGAAAAAAAATTTTATCATAGAAATTAAAAACTAATGTAAATCCAAAAATCCTTTAAACATTTCGTTGCTATTGTTGTTGTTGTAGTGGTGGTCGTGCTGCTGCTGCTGCAATTGAAAGTTTTTAACACAAAATATGATTATTTTTCCCACACTTACAGTTTTTTATCTTCGTCTCTTGCTTACCCTGTCTTCATCACTCTTTTTTAACTCTTTAGTTTGTGTTTTCTTACCCTGCTCTCCCACTCATTTTGCCAAAAATAATTTTAAATTCCTTGTACTTATTTAGAATTTGCATAATAATAACATTGTTGTTATCATTTTTTTTTTTTTTTTGATTTAAAAATGTTTATATACATGTATTTTTAATTGCATGTATGCATGTATGTTTGCATATCTTCCAACGAAACTAATAAATTAAAATAAAAGTTTATAAATAAAACTTATACTTGTTATAGTTTAAAAAAAATATCGATAAGATTGGATTTTTTATGTTTTGATACTTCTGGAATTAATACAACAATTCAAGTTACAGGGGATACGTTAGCAAACATACGTACATACTTATGTATATACAGTAGCTCCAAGCGAAACTCGTACACTTTAGACTAATTTTTAAACTATCTTTTAACATTAAGTAAAAAGCTCTTAACAAATAAAACTGTATTTATTTTATTAGTTCATTTTATAACAAATTTAACAAAACATAAAAACTTTAAATTATTATTCAATCAAAACATTTTTTTAATAAAAACATAAAATAATAGTAATTTCTGTGACATAACCAAACTCGTACACCTCACTTCAATGAAATATTATTTTGTTGGTTTTAAATATTATTATTTGGTGTGCATGCCTTTATTTTTTATCACCATTTTTAATCTATTTGGCATACTACGCACAAGGTTTTCGCAAAAACTTGGTTCAATTTTGCCCCATTCGTCCTGAAGAACACTTTTCAAGCCATCCTTAGAACTTATTGTATGACTACGAATTTTACGATCGAGATAGCTCCACAAATTTTCGACTGGGTTTATGTCTGGACTCTGGGCTAGTGTATCCATAACGTGTGGACAATTATGAAGTAGCCATTATCGCACATTATAAGCCTTATGCTTAGGGTCGTTGTCTTGGTAAAAATAAAAGTTTTCACCAAGACAAAGTTTCTGCTTACAAACTGGCAAACTTTCTTTTAAAATGTTCAGATACATATGCTGATTCATGGTACCATCGATAAATTGTAAAACACCGGGCCCAGATGCAGAAAATTATCCCCAAACCATTACTGACCCACCACCGTGCTTAACTATTGGTTTCATGTTTTAGACAAGCAACTCCTCATTGGATTTTCTCCATACATAAGGTCTTCCATCTGAACCAAACGAGTTGAACTTACTTTCATCTGTGAATAATACTTGCTTCCAAAATGAAAAATCCTTTGTTTCATGTTCCTTCGCGAATCGTAACCTTCTCTTTAATTTCTCTTATTAATCAGAAGTTTAACTCTTGCCCTTCTACTATTGAAATTAGCCCTTTTTAATATGTTTCTTATGGTCTGTGGGCAACATTTTTTTCTAAGTCTTTCTGCGCAACTTCTACGAGTTTCGGAGCACTTAAAAATGGGTTCTTTTTTATTTTACGTAAAATATATTGCTCGTCTTTAGCAGAGAAAATTTTGTTATTTGCACTTTTCTTCTTGTTCGCAATCCTCTCTTCCATTTTACATCTTTTTATAATATATTGCACTGTTGATAGGCTTCTATCAATTATCTCAGATATTTATGGCAGTGATTTATTATTATTATGATGTTGAATTATTAATTTTCTTACTTCGACAGAAGTTTGTCCTCTCTGTCTACCCATTTTGTTCTCTTTTGTAACTCTTTCAAAAACTAAAATAAATGACAATAAAAAAGGTAATAATTGGAAAAGTCCTTAATTTTTTTTAATTATTTTTACGAAATATCCCGAAGTTACATGCAAATTAAAAGAATGTTGCCAAATTAAATAAGACTGTACGAGTTTGGCTTTGGCGTCGAAAGTTAGCACTTTTTAAAATATTTATCTGCATTTTAATAAATAAATTTATATTCAAAATTTCGTTTCTGATATTTAATTAAGTACACAGTTTTGTACTAAAATTAAGTAAATTTATTTTATTAGCCTATTTAGTTTTAGACATATAACATAAAGAAATTTGTTTTCATAGGTGTACGAGTTTCGCTTGCAGCTACTGTACGTGTTAGCTAAAGTTTTTCATCGTCGTCACTTATTTTCGCAACATTTATTGATTGAAAACATTCTTTTATTTAAATAAAAGAAAGTTACTGATTGTTAAAACATACATTTTATTTTGTCCATGAATAAAAAAAACAATTAAAAACTAAACATACATATGTATACGTATAAAAATTAACAAAACATAAAAAGCAAGCATATTAAGTTCAACATATTTCTTGGATTTAAATAGATTTTTATAATTAAAATCAAATAACAATGTAAAAATTAAACTTAAAAACACGAAGTAATAAGATATAAATACAGCAAATTTGAGATCACCTAAAGATTATGTACTTATGTAAAACATAAAATTACAAATTTAAATTAACTACAAAACAAAACTCTTAAAATTCCAAAGAAATCACAAAAAATATAAGCAAAATGATATTCAAAAACTTTGGTTTCAAATATTAAGTTACCCAATAATTTTTGCTAATGAATGAAAGCTTATTAACAGTTTTTGATTTTAAGCAACTTTTAAGGTCTAAAATTATGAATCCAGGTGCAAATACTTCTTCATTTTTCATAGAACCTTCATACAAATATATGTATCGTATTTTTATTCTATAAGAAGAAAGTTTTTCTGTTTATGTTTTGCTAAAAACTTTACTTTAAATTGCAGTGCCACTCCTACATAGCCGCAGCTATGTAGGAGTATATAAATTTAAAAGCGGCTGAGAAACCTTGTAGAATAAGATGTTAGAAATAATATACTAGCTACATATAATTGGCTTCGTATTTACTTTAAAAATTGTCGATTATATCGCTATCGAAAAAAAAAACTATCGATAGTCAGTCAAAAATATAACTATCGATTGTTTTGCAGCTCTAATAGAGAGAGGGCTGTGACGGACGGACAGTCAGACAGATAGACAGCCAGAAAAAAGGATATATGTTGTAGCAAAAACGATGAGGATACGTTTTTACAGATCGGTGCAGACAGGTACCAAAATCGGGCCAGAAAAAAAATCAAGTTAAAAAGGATTCAATGGCCATATTTATTTGTAAATTCTCGATTTTTTGTTTAAAAGAAAAACTAAAAGTAAAATCTATTAAAAAAATTTAAATCCATTTAGCATAAGCAGCTAGGAATAGGACCAGAGTCAAACTAAAAAATTCCTTGGGTAAAAATAGATGTTTTGTAATTTGGATGAAAATATTCTTTGGCGAAACATAAAGTGATCTGTTGAATTGTTAATTATACATGGAAGTGATAAATTAGATGGACTAATTAATTGACGATTTCATTAGCATTGAATGATAAGTAATGCTAATGATTATTGTAGCATTATCATTATTTTACTAATGCTAATGCTTTTAAATGAAAAGGTTTCATTGATAATTAGTTTAAAAAAAACAAAATCATTACCATTGACTTATGATTAAATGGTTAAAGTTATTATTTATCTTAAAGTTTAGTAGAGCAATATTTTAAAACGCCATTTGGTTGAGAAAAATTTGGTGAAATATTTAAGTTTTAACTTTCTCAGGACAAATAAGACATAACGGGAACCTATTTTTGCTTCGTGTAATTTATAAGATCTGAAAGGT
This sequence comes from Gymnosoma rotundatum, assembly GCA_916610165.2. Lineage (NCBI taxonomy): Eukaryota > Metazoa > Arthropoda > Insecta > Diptera > Tachinidae > Gymnosoma > Gymnosoma rotundatum. The sequence continues at coordinate 10,876,882 of OU744339.1, forward strand.
AACTTTCGACTTTAAACATTAAGTTTGATACATATCTTATTGTTAATATTTTCAAATATAAATCTTTTAGCAAGAGTTAATATTTATTTATTTTATGCATAAGTTTTTTAAGTTTCTGCGATCAAAAATGTGTGTGTTCATAGAAACAACTATTTTTGATTCAATTGTAATTTGTAATGAAACGATTTCATTAAAATTTCATTACCATTATTAAAAGCAATTATAATTGAAACAAAAACATTAGCATTAAATGGTAGTTACATTTTTTTCATTCTCATTATTTCAAACAATGCCATTGAAATTTCAATGTCTTCCTTTTTTTCAATATTCGCGGAACTGCATTGGATATTTAATGGAGCAACAATATTCCTAATGAACATATGGTAACATATTTGCAAAAAAATTATTTAACATCAACAAATAGAAAATATGATACAAATGTAAAAAAAGATTTAAAAGTAAAAACAAAAATCTTAAAAAGTGTAAACAAAGTGTAACAACTTAATCTCGCAGTATAAAATTTTTCCTGCTCAAATGAAATATTATTAACTAAAAGTCGTTGCAAAAACACTCTAACACCCACTCATGGCTACTGAATTTAAATTAAACACAAAGCAAGCCCTGGTTTTTTTTTATTTTTTTATACATCAAATATTAAAACAAAAAAATATTATTTGAAGAAATTTCTAAAAAAATTATCATTTATTGTCTAAATTCTCAGTTTATCTGTTCTCGTTTAAAAATTTTCCTTAAAAAAAATTTAAATACTTTTATATTTATATTTGGAAATGGCGGTTTCACTAGTTAGACGTGTGGATATTGCTAATCATTTCGTGAGGTCAATAAATAATGGCACTTTCTCAAATTTGTTAAGACGTAAGTTAGCTTCAGATGCAACTTCAAAAGGTGGTAAATCTGAACAAAATAAACCTGAGTGTGCTGTCGAGAAACCTAAATGTGGTGACCGTTTTCAAAATTTTCCTTGTAATGTTGGTAAGCCGACAGTTAAAGTTGTTTTGGCACAACCCGCACCTGCCCCCGTAGAGAAACCACAAATAAAAATTGCACGTAGTAATGTCTGTTGTGGTGATCCCTGTCCCGATACCTTGCCCAGATTGGATAAGCTATATTACAGGCGTACAGATAAGGCTAAGCGCTCTTACGAACAAACTTGGGATGAGTGTCCAGAACAATTTATAAGGCCGACAGTCTTGTGCTGTAGTCAACCAATTAAGCCTAAATTTAAGAAGCGCTTACGCACAGAACGTCCTCAGACGGCTTGCAAACAAGAAGTCTGCTTAGCTAGTCAAACTAAATGCCCTAAAATGAGAATACCAAATTGTAGAATGGGTCGTATACCACCCAGTTGTTTGACAGAAAGGCGACCTGCTAAATGTATTAAACGCTCTGCACCTTATCCTTCATTTTCAGAATGTACACGTGCACCTGGAAAGAAATTACCATATATTGAATGCAACTGTCTGGCTATTCCTTCAATATGTCAAGTATGGGTTTATCATCATCAACAAATGACCGTTAAGAAACCAGTTCGATGCTAAAGCAAAAACAAAAAATATATATTTGAAAGAATTACAACACAAGCTTACAGTTACATTTTTTCTCTGTTTTAACTATTTTGAAAACGTAATGGAATTTATTTAATGTTATTGATATAAAGAAAAATTGAAAAAGTTATTTTCATATATTAAGATTTGCGTTTTTATTATGTAAATTTCAAAACACAAATTTGTACCCAGCTTTTTTAACTTTCGCTTTTTTGCTAAGTCGTTATTTGGCGTATCTCGACTTGTTCGTTACAGAGAGGAGTTGGAAAAACTACATGAGGTTTTAAATCGAAATTTATTTTAAAAAGTAAATTAGATTTTTTATAATTTTGTTTTTTAAACTTTACCCAACTGCATTTGGCGGACAAGGATACCAAAAAAATATGGCTACGGGATTAGTTAAAAAAGCAGCAGTTTTTTATGAAAATTAAATAATTTTAAAAATATTCCCGTGCCCTTAATTTAACAATTTGCAAAGTGATGTGCATAAAAATAATCGTAGTGTTTTTTTATATCTTATTTTTCATACCCTTTCAACTGTATAATATGTCAAAAAAAAAAAAAGGCAGCCGTATACAGTGGAGAAAGAAAAATAGAATTATCATTGATTATTGTTGTTTTTGCTTAAACTTTGATTTTTGTCTCTATTGTTTGGACAAAAATTTTCTAGTTTATTTAAAATTGTTTATCATATTTTATTGAAGAAATGAAATGTTCTTTAATGTTCAGATGCTTGAGTTTACAGTTTAACTGTTTGATTTATGGTTTAGTTTATGGATAAACCAGTTTATCTAAATCTTATTTTCTTCATGCTGCCATCACATCACATGCCGTCAACTTGAACAATACATGAACAAGGCGAATTGATAACCAGGTGGTATCATCAGCATGAAGTACTGTTCGAAATAACGTCAAAGTTTGTTTAGTTTTTTTTCAATTCGGTTTTTTTTTCGTTTTTTGTATTTTCTTTATTTGTTTATATACATATGTACATACACTCTCGATCAAATGATTAGAACCACTTAAGTTTCCTTTTTTAGTACGCCATTTCTTTCTGTACAGAGCTAAATTTTACTACCATCGGAAAAAGAATTATTTTTAAATTCCAAAAATAACAATAATAAGGTTAAAGTTTAAGGCAACTGTTTTTCCACAAAAAAAATGTTCCCTTAATATGACCCACTTTGATGCCACTTTTCGCTTTTTAAATTATTTCCAATTATGTCGTCGCCTTTAATTTAAACATGAAACTACTAGAAAAAAACTACTTTCCACTAAGACCTATCAGGACATTGCGCATGAAATTGGGCAAACTGTGCTCGGAAAAAATTTAAAACTATGGAAAGAAATACAGTGTTGCTATGTAAAAAGTAAATTTATATGTATTTTTAAGTGGTTCTAATCAACTGATCCGGAGTGTATATAAGTACGTATTTATAAAAACAAAAAAAAATTTTAGAAATTATTCCAACAAAAATGTGTTTTTGGTTCTAGTATTAAGATAGTCCCACAACATGTAATTTTATTTCTTTGTTGAAATTTTATTTTTATTAAAAATTAAAAAAAAATTATAAAAAACACATTTATATTTGTTTCCTTAATTTTGTGTTGTTTATTTTTTTTTATTTCGTTATTTTTGTTTTAAATTTTTTGACTGTTTGCCATGGCGAAAATATACCAGGTGGTCGCAATGGCGAATTCATAATTTTTGCCGCAAACGTGAAATGTCAAACTCCATACAATAAACTGTTATACATATTTTTTATATATGGAGTTTGACATTTATAGTTTACGGCGAAATTCATGAATTCGCCATTGCGGCCACCTGGTATATTTTCGCCATGCTGTTTGCTTTATATTTTTCAAAGCAAATTAAAATTTTATTCGCCTCAACCACTGATTTTTGACACGGACTCGTTGTAACAATTCGCCGATGACTACACCTTATAGATGCGCCTTGATACATGAACATGTATAACTCATGGCGAAATAATACCAGGTGGCCGCAATGGCGAATTCATAATTTTCGCCGTAAACTCTAAATGTCAAACTCCATATATAAAAAATTTATCTAACTGTTATACATATTTTTTATATATGAATTTTGACATTTAGAGTTTACGGCGAAATTAATGAATTCGCTATCGAGACCACCTGTATTATTTCGCCATGTGTATAACTGTTATAAATATTTTTTATATATGGAGCATGGCGAAATAATACAGGTGGTCTCGATAGCGAATTCATTAATTTCGCCGTAAACTCTAAATGTCAAACTCCATATATAAAAAATATGTATAACAGTTTATTGTATGGAGTTTGACATTTAGAGTTTACGGCGAAATTAAAGAATTTGCTATCAAGACCCAGGCGAATTAATACAGGTGACCGCACGGCTACAACAATCCAACAACACAAAAAACAACAGGCAATTTGTTGCTACAAAATTATGTATGTTGTCAAAAAAATATTGTAAAAAAACAAACAAAATAAAAAAATATATTTGATGAAAAAAAGTGGTTGAAATTTTAAGAATAAAAAAATTATAAAAATTAAGTTACATAAAAATAAAAATACAGGAAAAGTGACCAAAATTCTTTTGTACCACTAGTTTGCCCAAATCACATGCATCGTTCCATTCTTGCACGTTGATCATTTGAAGACTAACATAATCTTCCACAAAAAAACCAAGAAATTATAAATGTGTTAACAACAATTTCACTATCTTTTTACGCATATTTTGATTATAAACATCAGGAACTGCAAATAAGGTTCCATGTTGTGGTAGTTTTCTATAGGAATTTCAATTGTTTGTTTTCTATTAGCAATCAAAAAAAAATTAAATTAAAAAAAATTTAACAAATTATTTATTTTTGACAAATTTTTTTGACAACTGTAATGTATACAGCTGATGGGCTTTTTCGCCCGTGCGTTCACCTGTATTATTTCGCCATGGACTGGCGTATCTTGACTTGTTCACTACAGAGAGGAGTTGGAAAAACTACATGAGGTTTTAAATCGAAATTTATTTTAAAACGTAATTAGATTTTTTATAATTTTGTTTTTTAAACTTTGCACAACTGCATCTTGCGGACAAGGATACCAAAAATATAGGGCTACGGGATTAGTTAAAAAAGCGGCGCAATGTTTTTTATGAAAATTAAGTTTAAAAAATATTCCCGTGCCCTTAATTTAACAATTTGCAAAGTGGTGTGCATGGCGAAATAATACAGGTGGTCTCGATAGCGAATTCATTAATTTTGCCGTAAACTCTTATTATTTCGCCATGATTACAAATACAACGCCAACCGGTATAGGGCCGATTATTAAAAATATCATAAGATAAATAAATAAATTTCAATCAAAATGTAATTACTACAATTTTTCTTTATTTTTTTGTAAAAATGACCACACTTATAAAGCTCTTAAAAATAATCCATAATAAAATTTACACAAAACAACTGCCTTGTATTTTATAACGAAAAGATTTGAACTTTGCGGAACAAAATTTTTTTAGTATACAATGCTCAAATCTTTTTATTCAAAATCGAAGGCATTCAAAAACATTTTATATGAAAATTATACTTAAAGCTAAAATATGCTTAGTCTGCTTTAGGCGGCCAAGCTGGTAATGGCGGTGGCAAATTATAAAGTAATTTACGCTTCAATTCTCTAAAGGCATAACAATAGGACATTGACATACAATGACATTCGCTATTTCTTAAAGGTTTTATACAGGGAGAATTGCATTCTGAATATGAGGGGTAGGGGCAACAATACTTTTTACAACCACTAGGCGACTTATAACGCGTGCACAAGGGAGGGTAACGTGTAATTTTACAAAATGGCACTGTAATGCGAGAACATGACGACGATCTTAAATTTTTTGCACAAAAAGACTTTAACTTTTCGGCATCAAATTCGCAAGAGGTTTTTAACCTCTCCGTCTTCCTTCGACGATTAAACGGTGGTAGTTCTATGCTGTCATAACAACAAACTTTACGTGGTATTATTTTTGGCGGCGGGCAATTTACCCAGGTTTGCTGGTATTCTCTTTTGGCCTTATCTGTGGGATTATAGAGAGTACAATCTAATCTGGGCGTGTAGTAAGGACAAGGATTGCCACAGCATTCGTATAGAAATTTCGCAATAGCACATGATTCGTGTAGAGGATGTTTACACGACGAATCATCTTTAGATTTCAACTCTCTATTGATCTCTTTAGCACTCTTTTCATCATTGTATTTGGCTAGCAATCTGTCTAGTTCTGGTATGGGTTTGCAATAACGACAGTCTGCTTTTACTGCTTCACCCACACGACATTCCGGCTTTTTTTTCAGACATTCCTCTTTATTATGCGTTACTCCTCGAGAACTGCCTTTACACCCAACGCTCGAATATAAACGCAAGGCAGCTGGCATCAATACAGTTTTTATATCAGCAGCTAAACTTCTGGTAAATAATGACAAAAACATATTTTTCTTTATATAAGTACAGAAATTTTTATATAATTTATTTAATTTTGCAATTTTTCTTTTAAATAATTTTATTTGTATTTTTTTTTTTTATTTACAATTTTTTACAAAATAATTTTTATTTATCTTTTTTTTTGTGATTTTCTAATTGAAATAAAAAGGAATGGTACAGAATGTGTTCAACAAATTATTTTTTTTATCATTCTTGCTTGATGCACATATTAACATGTGTAGAGGACCTGTTGAACATGAACTTCGCCAAAACTAAATAATTCTAAACAGCAATAGGACACAAATTCCAACTTTTGTATTGATGATAGCCGATAGACATACAAATAACTCATCGAAGATTTATAATTTGCAAAAACAGCAGAGGTTGTAGTACGAAAAAACACCCATACGAGCGCTTCTAAATTGTATAAAGTAATGAAAACAAATTCTCAAATTATTGCAAAAAAAAAACGGCTTCAACTAATGGGACACCCTTTAATTTTAAAAACCAAGAAATATACTTGTTCTTATGGAGGACTTACCAGTACAGGTGCCTTGCAAAAATTTATCTTTTTATCTATGACTGTTCTAAAGTTTGGCCACATACATATAATTACGTTAGCTATGGTGACACCCTTTAAATTTTAAGTCCAAATTTTATACTTGCTGTTATAGGGAACTTAGCAGTAGAGGTTCTTTATAAATTTTAACCGTCTGTCTGCAACAGTTCAAAACTTGGGGCATAGACTTCAAATTAATTAAGCTTTTGGCGCACCCTTTAATTTGTAATTTTGAATATTACATTTTAAAATTCACATTTTGTCTAATTTTCAAGCGTTTGTCTACCACTGTTCAAAAGATGGGCCTATATAGATCAATCTAAGTCACCCATGGGCACACCCTTTAATTTTTTGGAGATAATTCTGTATATGTATGGATATGTGTATTAGTATTTTTTTTATTAAAAAGTGCTGCCTACAAATTACCCTTATATTAAAATAAATTTCATAATTTTAAAAATTAAAGGGTGGCCCATATAACACATTTTACATTTCTATTGAACCGGAAAGAACAGCTAAATAAAATTAATACAGAGTTAGACTCACTATAGGTTCCAATAAGAAAAAGTAAAAATAAAATAGACTTAAAATTAAAGGGTGGCACCATAGGTGACGTAATTTTTTTTTAGTCGGAGTTTAAAAAATAATACAAGATATGGACTTTTGTGTTTCCTATAAAATCAAGTTTAATATTTAAAATTCAAAATTAAAGGGTGTGCCTATAGATGATGACCTTTTATATATTGCTCATCTATCTGTCTATTTTAAAGTTTTTATTTCTTTTGCAAGAAATATTTGATTATTTTATTTTAATTTCGCTGTGGTCTGCCACAAAAATTTACGATATTAAAAATTAAAATGGTATTTTTCTACGCACAAACTTTGTAATTTCGTTCTAAAAAAAATAAAATTATTTTTTATTGTTTAGTATTTCTTTATTAATAAATAAATTCAATTTAAATAAATTCTTAATAAATTTAAATTATTTTCCAAAATACATTTAACAACACTTTTTCGAAGTATTGTTTTCATTAAAGTGGCAAGTAAATAAATTAGTTAAGTTTAAGTAAAAATATTTGAAAAATTAAAATTTCATAAATTAAATTATCCCTTACGAAATAGACATCATACATCCTTTTGCATTTTATACAACAAAAAGATTTATTCTTTTACAGCATCCACCATAAAACTCTTAAATCTTTTTCTTATAAAATGAAAAAATGCGAATGATATTATTATATATATGCTTCCACCATTTTAGGTGGTAAGTGGGAGGACAATGATTAGTTTTGTAATTTTTATCAATTATTGTCAGCTGTATACATCTCTGTTGCGAATTGTCTGAGCAAACAGATTCTGCGCAGTCAAATTCATTATATCTTTCAGTAGTCTCCGATTCGTCTCGATAGTAAGACGGTGGTAATTCATTGCATTTATTATAGCGTGCTTTACGTGATTTTTTTTTTATTTCTGGATAATCCACCCAGGTTTGCTGGTATTGTCTTTGGGCTCTTTCTGTGGGCTTATAGTAGAAACTATCAGATCTGGAATGACTGCTATGTTCATCTATATAATCCGGGTTAGCAGCCAGAGACTGTCTAAAGATCTCTCTGGCCAACTTTCCATCTTTTTTTGTAACGAAAAAATTATCTTGTTTTTGTTCATGCGAAATCCTTTGAGATCTTTTTTTCATCAATTGCTTGCGCATTGCAAGGGCAACAAAGCTACTTTTACTACCGATAACTGAATAAAAACGCAGGGCAGTTGGTATTAATACAGGTTCTATACCGGCAGCTAAAATTCTGTTATATGAAGACAAAATCATCCTATTTTATTGGTACAGAAATTTTTACAAAATTTATAAAAACAATTTCGAAAATTTTGTTTTATACTTTTGATTTATCACAATTTGTTTACAAAACAATTTTTGTATGTTTTTTATTGCTTTCTTTATATTTCCAAATGATATGTAGAGGAATGCTACACAAGGTATTCATCAATATTAAACTATAAAATTATTATCTTTTATTATCGTCAATACTTTGATATCCCTATTGTATGTTGACTTGATAATTTATATCTCAAAGCTAAACAGTAATCTGTACAATCTAATCTTATGTTATATGAGCAACTTTTAAAAATACTAATTATACAGAAAGGAATAAAATTCGTATTTGAATACAAGAAACATAGAACTAAACAAAAAGTTATTAAATTTCCATTTTAAAAATATGTTTTAATACTGAATAATATATTGTAAGACACTCAGACGGTTGCGGCTATTAAAGATGTGAGAATATATGGGATGCTCTGAAAGTGATATCGATAACGTCAAATGCAATATGGCAAATCGAAGAAGGTTTTAAGAGGAATGGAAGAGAGAATACTCAATCGTAACTGTTTTTATTTTTTCTTTCATTTTTCTACACAAGGGTTGCCTTTGGAAACCATTCATATGTATTTAAAAGATTTAATGATGATTTTTGTTTTTTTAATTCTCATTTAATCAATTTATCTTTTAATATAAGACTCTTAGGTATTCTATACAAAATTTGGGTAGAATCCACCGATGAGCTATATAAGCAGTAGACACGTGCCCGGTCGTTCTTTTCACTGAACATTCGTTGTCGATCATTTATTAAAAACTAATCTGTTTGTGCCTATCGTTCAATTTAAACGGTTGGACGAATTTGAACAACAATCCTTATTTTATGTGATATTCTTGTCTTTTTATCAAATTGTGGTTTTGATACAGAGGTGAAACCCTTGGAACATTGCAAACAATTTAATCAGGTTTTCTATGGGTTCTCAAGAGAAAAACGTATTTACACAAAAAATCAACTGAAACAAAAAAAAACATGACACAAAAATAGAGAATCAACAGCTGAAGGAAAGTGATTCGTACACTATTCAGGGCTGCCAAAAGTGGCGATTTTTTGGCATTTTGCCGATTTTTCTCTTTTTTTTCTAAATCACTTTTATTAATTATTTTCTTTTAATATTATATAATTTGTTTTTTATTTATTGTTTTTATAATTTGTTTTTTAAAAAATGTAAATTTTGTCAACTCACCTCTATAAAGCCTATATGGCGCTGAGGTACTTATTTGTTAAAACCTAAATTCATGAATAAAAATAATTTGTTAAAAAAAATTTTTCTAAATGCCGATTGTCCATTTTTGACCAAAAAATGCAGATTTTAATTCAATCTGTTGCGTTGTAACTTAGATTTAAAAGCATATTTTTGTGATCTGGCAATGCTCTGCTAGAATGTTAAATGAATAAATTTAACAAGTTTTCGTTTATGTTTTAATAAGAGAAAAAAATGGAATCGTGTACATATCTATTAATTTTTCTACTTAAAAAATTACAAAAAGGTAACAGAATAACTGTTTCAGATAATTTCTTAGCGTTCATATTTATTTTCAGAAATGTTAAAATGTTTGCAAGGAAAATATATTTGTAAGTATGGAAATGTTTTGCTAAACATGTACATATGTTTTTTAATTCAACTTCTTTTTCTAGAAGTAGAAAATGGTGATCATAATTAATGTGTTGGGGAAAATTGTAGTACATCTGACAACAAACATTTTGTAAGTTTTCAGATTTATATAATAAGAAAATTTGTAATTATATAGAATTACTTTTATAAGGCTGAAGAAAAGAAAGCAGAAAGAAGAATGGCTCTTGGGCCCTCAAATAAAAGATTGGGCAGAGAAAAAGAAACGAAAAATTTTATTATGCATTAATGTTTATAAAACTGCTATGGATTATTATTTTTTTTTTTTTTTTTTTAATAATAAAAATTAATTTAAACCTTGCAAATACTCGGTTTTCTTGCCGATTTTTTAAACTAAACTGCCGAAAATGGAGATTTTTTGCCAAAAAGTGCAGATTTTCGATTAAAAGATTCTGGCAGCCCTGATACCATTCCCGTTCACTTGATTGATTCGTTCAATTTAACTCCTGCGTTCACAAACGAAATAAAGTAAGTTAACATAATTTACTTTATTCGTGCTTGATTCCTTCACTAAACTAAACAACTAAAAAATGAAATGTATTACTGCGGGGAAAGCAAAAATTAACATAATTAGAATAAAAGAAATTATTTAATAAAATAATTTGTTATCTTTTTTATGATATTTATTAAAATAAACAAAATCGATTACACACAAAACAATTTATCGATATTATACCATGCTTTTCCCACTCAATATAGAAATAAAAAATCGTGTTGGAAATTATTTATTTTATAAAAAAAGATTTTTTTTGTCGAAATAAAAAATTAAATAAATTTTTTCTAAAAAAAACCAGTAGTTAGTTCATTTGTTTTCACCATTGTTAGAAATGTAAAACTTCACCGTATATGTAATTCTAGTTTATTAATATTGGGGTGACAGAGAATTAAAAAATACGAAGAAAAAAATTACGTAAAACTGTCATCGGCCCTTAATGGGTTAAGCGTTTTAAAAAGAATTAGTATCTCTCGGAAGATCTAATCAAAAACATTTAAATAATACTCATATTAATACCTTAAAAAATATGGTGCACAGTCGTACTTTTCTACGAAAACTTCAGAGGCCTTTAGCTCGGAAAATATAGGCGAACGCCAATTTTTTCACCTGATGTTTTATTCTTATTTCTTAGTTCTCCATCATTTATTTTTATTATTTTTTGTATTGGAGTTTCTTCATTGTTAGAAATAAAATGGAAAAATTAGAGGCAGCTGTGGCGTTTTTCCCGCAGGCTGGAAGGACATTGACCGATCTGGCTGGTTTTCAATACAGAAATTTTCGAAACTATATCTGATCGATTGAAGCATTACAATTTTCTCTAGCTCGTCTATTGCCTTAGTAAAGTTGATTTCAACATTAACAAGTACGGTTAGACGGACATCGCTCAATCGACTTCGTTATGCAGTGTATTCGTTATCAGTATATATCAGCGTTGCCGCTTTGGTCCAATTGGACCAAACTTAGTAGTTTTTCGTTTTTAAAAAACAGTTTGGTAGTTTGGTTGGTTTGTTGCATTTTTTTAATTTTTGGTAGGTTTTCCTCCTCTAGCAATTTTTTAGCAATAGTAAAGTTTTCACCTTAAAATTTCAGAACATAAAATAAAAAGAAATGTAACTTTGAATTAAATAAACAATAACTTTGAATAGTGTTATCACTGTTTTCAAAAACTGTTTTAAGCCTGGTACTCTGTTCAAATTTGTGAAAATTGTTGAGAAACATTGAATATTTCATGTGGAATATTTGACATTTAAAGTGTGGTATCATTGTTTTAAAAATGTATGTAAAAGACATACGATCAGCTGTTGTTTAAAAAATTCCACATGAAATAATGCCTATTTGCTTTATTTCACAGCTTTGATAAAATGTTGCCAGAAACATTTCATATGTTTTTCCACAGTAAAAACAGAGTACTACTTCTGCAACATTTTTTCATGACTTTTTCATACAGCATTCCGCGTGAAAAACAGAACAGAGTACCAGGCTTTAGGTGTAATAAAAAGCATATCTGGTTTTTTGCATTGTACCTGCAACATGATTTCGCCATGATCATAAACCTTTTAAGTTTATAATAAAGCTAATGTGCCTACTAATTTAGTAATAAAATTAATTAAATTTAAATAAATCAATTTAAAAATAATATTTCTTTTGAAATGTAAAAGCCCTTCCGTCACAAAACTATTGAATTAAGAATTTGGAAATATATTTCAATTTATTTAATTTTTTTCTTTAAACATAAAAAATTTACATACTTATAAGAAAGAAATAAAGTTATCACCCCTAATGAAAGCAAAAATAACACAGCACCCTCTATTTTATACTAAAAAAGTTATCAGCCCTTATAGCTGCCATACAACTTACAAATCTTTTTTTCTAAAAAAAAAAATTCAAGGTCAATCACAACATTTTGAATCTTAATATCAATTTAAGAAAAAAACGCCTTTGAGATTATAAGTAAAATGGTTATTCCATTAGAGGTGGCCAGGCTGGTAAAGGCGGTGGTAGTTTGTTTAATATTTTATGCCTAAAATATTCATTTGTTTCACAACTAGTTGGAGAATACCACATCTTTTCCTTAGGTCTTATAGGTGGTGGATCGGGATGACAACATTCCGAGAATGATGGGTGGGGGCAGCATTCTTTCCTACAATTGGCAACCGGCGTGTATACCTTGCAGCTGGGAGGATAACGATCACTTTTACAACTGGTATTTGCCAAACGTTGACATATTGAAGAAGGGCTCTTTAGTTTAATAAACTTAACAGCAGTTTTAAGTTGATATGGCTTCTTTCTACGGGAAACGAATTGAAAGTCGTCCTCACCAAAGTTCATTTTATGTCGTACTTTTTTTGTCGGTGGACACTCTGCCCAGGTTTGCTGAAAATCTCTTTTTGTCATGTCTGACGGTTTATAGTAGAGTTCATCCATTCTGGGTTCATAATTTGAATGAAGAGATTCCCAGATACCTGTATAGTGATGAAAACGTTTATGCAATTTTTGTCTAATTGCTTTTCGAACGCTGTCACTAACGCCGATCTTTGGTTGATCTAAATCCACTTCTGGGTCAGATTCAATTGGTACAGCATGGATAGCCCTACAAGCTTCACGCAAAACAAATGGCATCGTTACGTTTTTAATATTACAGACGAATAGTTTGCTCTGTGACAACAAGAACATTTTGTTTCGAAATTTTTTTTTATAAATTTTGCATTAAATTTTTGAAATTTTTTTTTAATTTTATTTTTGAAATTTAAGAAAAAAAACCTAAACTGTTGTTTCGGAAATTTTACAAAAGAATATTTTTGAAGCTTTCAAATTTTGTTTTGTACAAGGCAAGGCGAATCAATTACCAGGTGGCAGCATAGGCGAATTCATTAATTTTTGCCGAGGACACTACTGTCAAACTCCATATATAAAAAATCTGTGTACTATTTTTTATATATGAAGTTTGACATTCGTTTCTACTAGCAAACAATAATAAATTCTCTAACGCTACTACCTGGTAATTGATTCGCCTTGGTGCAAGGTAAATCAAGGCAGATTTATTTTACTAGGTAGTGTCGTCCGCCTAGCTGGTTTGTAGTTGGAAAAGTCAAAAGTTGTTTGTATTTTCCTTTATTTGTTTACGAATTTTAAAAAAACACTAACAACAAGCGTGTGCGTAACAAAGCAAGCATTTGTATTGAGAGCAATTATTTTTTATTTCTCTTTGTGTTTTGAACATTTTCAACGCACAAAACAACAATAAAAAGACATGTTTTTTTTTTGTCAATGTTGTATTTGTTGTAGAGCGGCTATTACCTAGTAAAATAAATTTGCCTTCAGGTAAATGTAATAAAAGGTGGCCACACGGCTACAAAAACCAAAACCTAATGTAACTTTGTTGTTCGAGAGCACCACATAAGTGCCAAAAATAGTTGACTTAACAAAACGAAGTCGAATTAAATTTATCCTTCTATCAATATTTGGTATTTCAATGAATTCGCCATCGCGACCACCTGGGACCACTTTGAGGAATTGAGAACAAATATTTATGTCTTTTAATAATAATTGCAAATTGTTGGATTATAATTTACTGTATGCTTTGATATTAATTTTAATATTAAAAGAAATAAGATAAGCAAATTGCTGGGGTCTGTCCCAAGGCGTATCAATTATAAGGTGGTCTTGATGGCGAATTCATTAATTTCGCCGTAATTGCTAAATGTCAAACTCCATATATAAAAACTGATGATTTCCCCACTGCGGCCACCTGGTGTTATTTCGCCATTTTTTGGACTTTCTGCAGCAATCTTTGAATTTAACGGGAAGGCTACAGGAAACGAAATTCCCTTTTTGCTTACTGAAGTGTTACAATTTATTTTGAATTTGAACCTAATTGAGCCTTATAACCTATCATTCTATCCAGTCTTTTTACCACAAGGTATTTTTGAAAACACATATTGAAATAATAAGCAGTCTTGTGTCTCTTTTGCTTGGGCGACCATACTTGAGTGCGTTTTGGAGCATTGTCATACTTTTTTTAATAGGAGTCAAGTTCTGTCCTGTTTTACTTTAAATCACTGTTTAATACTTTCAGCTTGCTTTTATCCCTTTTAATGTGGTTGCTTAGACCTTGGAACACTTCATTTGCCCTCTTTAATGGTAATTCACTAAAGAAATTCGCTTCTTTCGCAGTTAAAAAAGAATTTGTTTTCTAAGTTTTACTTAGAATTTTATTTAGAATCAAATAGTGCTTTAAAAATGAAAATCGGAAAATAAACTTAAAAGTTATAGATATAATCAAAAACAAGTCAAGAAAATCTTTTTGCAAAGCTGTGAGAGATACAGTAAGAAATGTACCGTTATTATCTCTTCACATTTTTTAGCTGAGTTCAAAGCAATTTGTGTTTTTGAAATAATTTAACATAGATAAAATTTTGCCCACTGTAGCTTTGTTCATGCTTAAGCTGTAAGGCTAGCGATATAAATTTTTTAAATCCTGACACTTCCACTTAAATCCTTTAAGGCTTCAGATAACTCCAATTAGCGGCTTAGAAATTACACAGTTATTATCATTTATTTTACGAAATTTCCCACTGTGCCCTACTTAAAGTGGCGTTGCTTGTGTACAATCCTAGAATCAACATCTAAGTAAACTGCAATCTTATTTCAGATACTTACACTGTCAGTCACCTTAAGCATTTTTTTGAAACTCCTTTCATAGCAAATTCTGTTATGACGACTACTTACAGGCACATACAAATAGCCAAATTAAAGTTCATTTAAACATTTTGTAAGCTTTTTTATTTTTATTTCATTATCCTCGTTTCTGTAACTAAAGTGAGAAATTTCTCACACGAATATTTATAGTCACCTTGTTTTCACAGCGCTAAGTATTATAAAATTTATGATTAACTCTAATTCAAAGTATGTTAAATAAGACGACAATATAAATATTTTTATGCGAGAAATTTCTCACTTTAGTTATAGAAACATTGTATATCGCCTACGAAGTGAATGTTATGCCTTCTCTTGGTCTCGCATTCGACAAAGTTGTGCGATTTAATGAGAATAGAATTTCATGATGCAGCTGAATTGAAATGTATTCAAATTCTTCTAATTAAAGCTTGTTGAGGAAAACAGTCAACAAAGAATTTTCAAGAAGCACTCGTAAGAAGTTGAACTTACAATGCTTGCCCACCACGACTTTATGATACTTTTTAAATCAATAAATTTATATGAATTATTACTTTTGAATGAGGCCTAGGTTCGTTAGTTATCGTTATTACGTTTTTGGAAAAAAGTAAAGGCTGTTTATTCTTAAAATATAAAAAAATTGTTGCAAGTGTGTTGTGGCCTTATAACTTAACAACGGGCAAACCGAATTCCATTAAATTTTTGGGGTTTGTTCGTATGGTTGTGTAGATGGCTTATGAATGAAATCGATCGACGAGTTCGTGAGTGGAGACTTATCATGATAACATGTGATTTTGTCCCTATAAAAAAACCACAAGCCTTTAATTTTTGTACTAGAAACTTCCTTATTAATATGCATTTTTATCGATTAGGAGAGCGGGCGTGATACAACCCATACACAGTGAAAAGTTTTTGTCGATTACCCAGGAAACTCTGAGGGGAGAGGTTCTAAAATATGATACAAGGAACATAATCAAATAAAAAACTGGGTGCATTGGGGCGGCGAAGCGCACCCTCAGTTGCTAGTTCTAGATAAAATTAAATATAAAAAACATTCATATTTTTTTTAATACATACATATTTGTAGCAAAAAACATAATATTGTTATAATAGTCTTACTGCAACCATGTATTTTTCTGCTTGAATTTTGTATCGAAGAAAAAACTTTTAAATAAAAATATTTTTTATATTGACGACTCCTTTGTTGCTAATCTATGCAAATTTATTGTTACGAATTTATTTTTATCAAATAAAAAATTATAAATTGTATTACATTCTAAAAATTTAATATTGTTTGAAATATCACTGTTATAATGAAATCTTTAACAGACGCCACTAACGCCACAACATTTACGATTACACAGTTACACAACGGTATTATGTTCGTTTAATTAAACATTTTAGTAAATTAAATATTTTAATGAATTTAACAGACAAATGTAACAACTATAACAACAAATACCAAATGTAAAAAAAATAAAATTTAATCAAACATCTTAAACGTTAATGGATAACAGCAGCAAAAACAACAACAATCACATCAAAATATAAATTTTTCAAATCGTTTAAATACATTGAACTGAACAAGTGAAATTGATTTTGAGGTCACTTTGCAACGATATGTGCAACCTAATTTTATTTATTTTTTGGCTGGACGAAGAAGAAGAAATTTCAGCTGACTTTTTAACTGTTTGCATTTTATATGCAATTACGCTTTTAATGTCTTGTTAACCCACAATGTTTGGTATTTAATCTTAAAACATTCTGTAGACTTTTTTTTATTTTTTTTGCCCACAAACCACAATTTTTAGTTTTATTTTTTTGCGTACAATATGTTAATGATCTAAGAAAGATTAAATGTTAACTTTTAGTTAAATGAGCTTAACAAGTAAAAACGATCTAGAAAACAAACTGTTTAAACAGATTTAAATTGTATTACTTGTATAAAGTATAAATGAGTGTGTATGCGTGTATGTGTGTGTATTTCTTTAAACAAGTATTTATGAGATAACGATTGCAATCAAAATCGTAAGAACAACAGTAAATTGTAATAAAACATGTTTGTCTCCCGTGTCGTCTAATTAAAATGTGAAAACATGACGTTAAAATATTTAAGATCAATTGCTTCAAACGGCTAAGAGTTAAGTAACGATAATCGATTTTTTCTTCTTACTGTTTGAAGAGAGACATTGGAACTAAAATTTAAGAAGCGCTTCTTAATGCCATAAATACTTTTACAGAATTTTTTTGTTTAAAAGCACAATAACGTTGCATGAACTGCAGTGGACGAATTTATACAAAAGAAATTTTTAAGCCCTTTTTTATTTCATATTAATTTTATTTCATCATTGTCAGACATGTTCTGATTTTCACATGAAATTTTCACTTTTTATTTTCCAAAGTATTGTTCATGGCGAAATACTACAGATGGTCTCGATCAAGGCATATTCATTTTACTAGGTAGTAGCCGTACTACGACAAATACAACATTGACAAAAACAACTAGTCTTTTTATTGTTGTTTTGTGCGTTGGAAACGTCAAAAATACAAAGAGAAATAAAAGATAATTGCTCTCAATGCACATGCTGGCTTTGTCTCGCAAACGCTTGTTAGTGTTTTTTGAAATTCGTAAACAAACAAAGGAAAATACAAAAACTTTTGACATTTCCAACTACAAACCAGCTGGGCGGACGACACTACCTAGTAAAATAAATCTGCCTTGGTCTCGACCCATGGCGAAATAATACAGGTGAACGCACGGGCGAAAAAGCCCATCAGCTGTATACATTACAGTTGTCAAAAAAATTTGTCAAAAATAAATAATTTGTTAAATTTTTTTTAATTTAATTTTTTTTTTGATTGGTAATAGAAAACAAACAATTGAAATTCCTAGAGAAAACTACCACAACATGGAACCGTATTTGCAGTTCCTGATGTTTATAATCAAAATATGCGTAAAAAGATAGTGAAATTATAGTTAACACATTTATAATTTCTTGGTTTTTTTTTGTGGAAGATTATGTTAGTCTTCAAATGGTCAACGTGCAAGAATGGAACGGTGCATGTGATTTGGGAAAACTAGTGGTACAAAAGAATTTTGGTCACTTTTCCTGTATTTTTATTTTTATGTAACTTAATTTTTATAATTTTTTTATTCTGTAAATTTCAACCACTTTTTTTCATCAAATACATTTTTTTATTTTGTTTGTTTTTTTACAATATTTTTTTGACAACATACATAATTTTGTAGCAACAAACTGCCTGTTGTTTTTTGTGTTGTTGGATTGTTGTAGCCGTGCGGTCACCTGTATTAATTCGCCTTGCTACCTAGTAAAATAAATCTGCCTTGGTCTCGATGGTGAATTCATTAGTTTCGCCGTAAACGCTAAACGTCAAACTCCATATATAAAAATTATGTATAATTTTTTTATATGGTGTTTTATCATGGCGAAAATATACCAGGTGGCCGCAATGGCGAATTCATGAATTTCGCCGTAAACTCTAAATGTCAAACTCCATATATAAAAAATATGTATAACAGTTTATTGTATGGAGTGTGACATTTCACGTTTGCGGCAAAAATTATGAATTCGCCATTGCGACCACCTGGTATTATTTCGCCATGGTGTTTTATATGGTTTGAATTCGCCATTGCCACCACCTAGTATTATTTCGCTGTGGTATTGTTGCTATCATGGCAAAATACATATACAGGTGACAAGGCGAATTAAGTATAAGGTGATAGCGGTGGCGAATTCAATTCTTTTCCCAGGTATTCTAACTGTCAAACTCCATATATAAAAAAATTTATCTAACTGTTATACAGATTTTTTATATATGGAGTTTGACAGTTAGAATACTAGGGAAAAGAATTGAAGTCACCTTATACCGCCACCGCTAACACCTTATACTTAATTCGCCTTGACAGGCGATCTCGATGGCGAACTTATTTCGCCATAAACGCTAACTGTCAAACTCCATACAATAAACTGTTATACATATTTTTTATATATGGCATTTGTCGTTTAGAGTTTACGGCGAAATTATAGAATTCGCTATCGCGATCACCTTGTATTATTTCGCCATGGTTGCAATAAAATATTTTTTCACAAAAAATGCCTTGAAAAATACAAAGTGAAAATCGCGTGATGAATTTAGAACATGACTGTTTGTTGTTTTTAATAAATTTTAAATTTAATTTTTTTTTATGCAAAAAAAATTAGTTCAAATTTTTTCGATTTGGAAGACAACAA
Organism: Gymnosoma rotundatum; assembly: GCA_916610165.2. Taxonomy (NCBI): domain Eukaryota; kingdom Metazoa; phylum Arthropoda; class Insecta; order Diptera; family Tachinidae; genus Gymnosoma; species Gymnosoma rotundatum. The sequence goes on from OU744339.1 coordinate 10,896,415, forward strand.
ACTGCCCAGTTAAGGGCATGGCGAAATCATATACCAGGTGGTGGCAGTGGCGAATTTATACATTTTTGCCGTTGCAGGAAATGCAGAAAATGGAAAAAAAAATTGACGCTGATTTTTTATCTGTGGAGTTTGACATTTCTAGCAACGGTGAAAATGAATAAATTCGCCACTGCCACCATCTAGTACACGGTTTCGGCAAAAATTATTAAATTTGCCATCGCGACCAGCTGGTATGAGTTCGCCTAGCATATTGTCTGAGCTAGGCTTGTTAATTACTAAAAACAATGTAATGAGTTTTTTTAAGATTTAATTGTAAAATGAATTGTCATAATAAGCTGATATTTTAAAAAATGGCAAATCGTCATGAATGGATAGACGCTTTCACAAAGCTACCGAATTATTCTTAATTAATTTGAAAATCACTTATCGATTAAATTTATTCCAAAATTATGTTTAGCGATGAGTCTCGTTGTTGTTTTTATTGAATAATTACCAATAAAACTTGCCGCATACAGAGTAAAAGCAATGTGCTAGGGTCTGCTGCTAACCCTATTAGATCCAGAAAAATGCATAGTTTGTACGATCTACATGCTAGTGGCATCATCGGAATTTTCAAAAACGTAGTAACAGCTCATGCTACGATCTTACAGAGATAATCGATGATTTTTGTTTGAAAATATAGATGACATTGATCCTGGTCAGGTGTGGTTTCAACAGGATTCGTCTGCATTAACTTAATGATATCAAAATTTTACTATAAATTGATTTTAAGCGGTCAGTTGACCTCCTAAATTGCACAATACAAACCATTCGATTATTTTCTGTGGGCTCATGTAAATTTTCTGTTTTATGCTGAAAAATCAGCAATAATTGATTGCTTGGAGGACAACACTATTCGTGTTATTTGCGACATGCAAGCAGTGCTCTTGGATGTCCAGGATAGGCTTCGTTAAGAATACCATTGGCTATATGAACGCAATTATTTTCAGATATGGATTTCATAAATTGATCTTTTGAATGAAACTATTTCTTTAGTTAAAATTTAGTTTTTGGCTTTGTTTAAAAAAATTTGTTTAAATACACTTGAAATTTAAATGTTTCTGTTCTTTAATATTTTTCAAAATTATAATATTTACCTCTGGAACACATTTATTTTTTAGCGTCGCATTAACATTTAATATAAATGTAAATGTTTGGGCAAACAAAATTCCTGTATGGTTAGCAAAATAGTTTTCTATGTATCTTCCGGTTTGTAAGTATGAGTATGTGTGTGTGTGTGCATGTGAGTTAAGGCAAACCTAAAAAACAAAAACCTTAACTAACAACTAAATATCCTTTTTGGAAAACTGCGAACACAATTGTCAGCAACAAAAACAAGGGGCTTAAGGGGAGACAGAGTTAAGGAAACCAAACATAAAACGTCTGGTAACCAAATTTAAATTAAGCACATTTGAGTTTTAATATAAGTATGAGGGTGTGTGTGTGTTTGTGTGTGTGTGTTTGTAAAACTACAAACTAATAATGTCCTTAATTTCTAAGGCAAATATATCAACAAACACTTTTGTTAACACACGAATATACTTAAGCAAACGCTTTTAGTTTTTGGCCAAGTTTAATACTCTTCTTTTTGCCATATATTTAAGGACTAAAAAGGATTTTAACTTAAATTACTCCAAAGAAATAACATTTTTATAATTAGTTTATTTTAAAGTAACAACTTTTTTGGTTTAATATTAAAAGGTTTCTATAATTGAATTTAATATGAAATTTAAACTTTGTGATTGACTTCAATAAACGAAAAAAAAACAAATTCATGTTAAAATTTGTAAGATATTGATTCTTTAGAAAAAAATTTAAAGGTTGATTTATGTGAAACTGTCAGATGATGAACATTTTTGCATAAGATATAATGCAGTGATTCTTTTTATCCAAAACAATGGTTTTATAATATTTTTTAAATCTTTTCTGCACATAATTTAGAACTAAATACTGAAGAGAGATTTTATTTATCTGTAACATAAAATTAAAGTGAGCCTAGGAAATATTCCGCTTAATACCTGTTTTACGTGGACTTAGCTCCAATCTCCTTTGTTTTTTAATATTGGAGAAGTCTCCCACTACCTTAAAATGTTGTGCTGAAAGTCGTCAAAAAATTAAATAAAGGAAAAACTAGAAGTAGATTTTAAGTATTTTGGTTTTGCCATTTCATTAATGAAAATTGGAAGGAAAAATTAATGATGGAAAATTTTCTACATGCGAAGCAAGTTTAGCCTTAGTCCAGATTTACACTATGCAATTTTTTCAGGCATTTTTTCTCAATTTTCTATTTAAGTTATAGCGTTATGCGTTATCTAAGAGTAAACATTAGCAAGAGCAACATCCCCTCAAAACTCAAGCAATACCTTATTGCTTACTCCTTCTGCTTCACAAACAAACAAAATTTTTATGCTAGTTTCATGAAAAATTGCATAGTGTAAATGCCATATTCGTAAAACTGAAGCGTTATACGATACGACAACGTGTTTTCATTATAGAATAATTTCAAAAATGATTAAAGTTTGGCGGCGGCAATTTTTAAATTTAATGCCCGATAGAGCCCGATAGAACTTTAAATTGTAAAAATAACACAAAAAGTTAAATTGTAATGAAGAATTATTTTATACAAAAGATCAGAATATGGCATTAATATTTAAAACTGATTTCTTGCATATCACACCGCGGCTGCTCTTGACGAACCGTACACTTTTGGGTTACATTTTCAAGTACTGCTGGCCGTATTTCACGAATAATACAACCAATATTGCACTCCAAATCGTCAATTAATGCTGCTTTATCAGCATAAACAAGTGACTTCATGTGGCCCCACAGGAAATAATCGAGAGGTGTCAAATCGCACGACCTTGGAGGCCAATTGACAGGTCCATTTCTCGAAATCAACTTATCGCCAAGTTTTAATTTCAATAACTCGATGGTTGCTGTCGCCGTATGATACGTAGCGCCATCTTGTTGAAACCACATTTCGTCTGGATCAATGTCATCCATATTTAAAAAAAAAAACATTAATCATGGTTCGGTAACGATCTCCATCGGCCGTAATGTGAGATCTGGCTATATTTTTGAAGAAATAAGTTCCAATGATGCAACTGGCCCAAACGGTGCATTTTTCTGGATGCAGTGGCATCTGTACGCACATTCCTTTGACGTGTAAGTGTAATTGCATCCTTTAGGGAGTATTTGATTCGACGGATGGCTTGCTCAAGCGGACGAATATGTACACCATAAAAATCACGAAGTTGCTCGAATTGATGACTGATTTAAAAAAAAAAAAAAATGGTTTATTTCATAGCGTTGTTCAAGCGTAAGTCTATTCATAATGATTTGCCAGAGTCTACTGAAAATAATAATGAAAAAATTTCACTAAAATTTAATTTTTAGTGTTATTTTATAAAATTCCAAGTTCTCTTATGCTTAAAGAATGGTCTGAGTAGTAATGGATATCGCGACGTGATAACACAGTTCGCAGAGGCCAACATGTGGTTTCAACAAGATAGAGCCACATGTCATAGAGTCAGTGAAACAATTCATTCACTACATAGAACACTTTATGCTCACGTGCCCTCTCGTTTCTTAGATCAATATTGATCTGCCTAGATCGTGTAACTTAACACCATTATATTTCTTCCTATGGGGTTATTCTAAGTGAAATCTTCTTGCCAACAAGCTCGTCAGCTTTCACGTATTGTGATAGAAAATTAAACGATTCATTAATGAAATTCAGTCACAATTATGCAGAAAGGTGATGAAAAATGTTTGACAAAAGAGTGCTGATATATCAGCAAAGCCAGATCTGTTATCCCATAAAGCAATTCTATACAGCTTATAATAAACGGATAAGTAATCTAAAGACTTAAACCAGAGTTGCTATTTGATTAAAATCTTGGGTTTAATTTGAGGATCTCTTTATATCTCTGTATAAAGTATTGTTCTCGAGTTCTTGCAACCACAAATAAAACACGACAATTTTTATTCATTTTAAATATTAATTTTCTTGTGATTTTTACAACTATTCACATTGAAAAATTCAGTGATTTTGACGAGAATCCTTTTTAGCAAACATAAGCTTTCTAACGGCACAACTAGCCAAGCCGCAATACGCCGTGGCTCCAGCGAAACACGAATCAGCGATCCCTTGTAACTTCCAAGCAGAGTCTTTTTTAACCAACTCAGTTACGACTACCACGCACGGTTGTTATTGCTTTACTTTACTCACTAATCTATACTCTGTAAAGTTTTAGCTTACTATTTCCTTTTTTTAGTCACAGGTGCCTTAACTCACTCATCTGCTGTGCTTATGTGCAGCAATCTTTATTAACACCTCTACCGCGACTATGGCGAAATAAATAGAAGTACTATTTGCTGTTTTCCATTTACTCGCTTCTTAAGAACATATTCACCGCGGTTTTGTTGGGACTTGAACTCTGCTCTTCTTTTCAACAAACAAGCATTCAATGCAGCTGTTCTTCATAATACACACAAAGACAACAGCTTTTGAAAAAACGATAAATATTAATTATTTGTTATAAAACAATTAAGAGTGATATATTTGGCCATGCCAAAACTTATTTACACTATTAATGTAAATCTAATTTAGTGAAGTACTTTCAACAAAAAAAACCAAATATTAGGGTAACAGAGAAATTAAAATGTCATCGATTCTGAATGGGTTAAGCATTTTTTTTTAAATTTTATTATTTCCCAAAAGAACTCTTCAAAAGCTTTTAAATGATACCCATATTTATATCTTAAAAAAATAAGGTGTACAATCGTACTTTTCTATGAAAATTTCAGAGGCCCATAACTCGGAAAAAATGGGCGAGCGGAAATTTTGTCACTTAATGTTTTTTTTTTCTTATTTTTTTAATTTTCCATCCATTTTGATTGTGGGTGCTTCAATATTCCAAATGATATGGAAAAATTAGAGGCAGGCGTGGTGTTTTAACCGTTGCCTCTAAGGACAAAGACCGATCCTGCTAATTTTCAATAGCAAAATTTTCAAAACTATGTCTGATCTATTGGCGTATTTAAATTTTCTGTAGATCATCTAGTGCCTGGGCTAAGTTGATTTCAACCCGAACACGGATAGACATCGCACAATCAGCTTCGCTATGCGTAAGAACTTAGAAGATATTGTTACGATTTGCCTTTTTCTAACAAACGTACGGATTCTTTTAATTGCAAATATCACTGTGGCTCATTATAATTTTTGTATTCTTTTACTTTATGGCTTTCTCTGGCTATACTTCTTCTAGTCTCGTATTTACTAAACATGCGTTATTACTACAAACGCAGCCATCCACGCTTCACTACTGTGTTACTCCGGCGAGACATGAACTAATCGATGCCTTGTTTAGTAACCTTAACCATCCACAGACATCTCCACTACTCCTTTTATCCAAGCCAGTCATCTCCTTTAATCCAATAGCCTCAACACACGTCTGCCATACACTGTTGTTATGCTGTTACACTTCCCCGCGCTAGCCACTACTGCTCTTACTTTTGATTATAAAGGGCTTTTTGACAATTATCTGTTGCTCTTATATTAAATTTTTGCGGTCGAACATAGATATTTGAGCGATACAGACAGAACGACAAACTTACTGCCATACCTAAATTAGCGCGTAAAGCGCAACGGCTTCATACGTCGGGCTTTTACTCTGCAATGACATACCTAAATAAAAGCGTCAACTTTGTGTCTTTTACAGTAATGTTAACTCATTTTATTTTATTAAACCAGCTGTATAAGAATAAAGAAGAGATAAAACCGATAGATTGCCTTGAAAATAACCCAATTGTCATTCCTTTTTAACCATAATAAAACAAAAAAACCAACAAGCAGCCAACTTCACTTTCTAACGCACTGTCAAAATTGGTTTTTTTATTTGCTAAGGGTTGAAGCCGTACTATTTAGGGATGCGTCATACATTTTGTATGTATGTACATGAGAAATTTTGACAGATATCTTGCGCTTTACGGGCTAATTTAGGGATGGCAGTTAGGTTTTAGTCTTCTTCCATCTGTAGTGAAGGATATAAAATTAAATAATTTTAATAATGCCTAAGTTCTTAATTTATTAAAAAAAGAAAAATTATTTAATAATGTTTTGTGTTGATATTTAAAACAACTAGGAAAAATGTAATGGAGAATTTTCGGAGTCGCTTTTCTTGTTACCAGAATTTATCACATCAATTTATTTAAACTTTTTAGTTATATCTTTAACCGATGAATTTAAGAGGAATTTTTACAATCAATTAATATTTATTTCGTTAGACAAAGTCCACGCACAATCGAAAGTTTTTTCATTGTTTCCTTTATTAATCGTCACATATATTTGTTTTTGTATTCTGCTAACCGTTAGTTAAGCAATGATTGCAGTTTTTTTATACAGTTTTCTTCACATCAATATTTGAAGCATAATATATGATTTAAGGCATGATGTATTCAAACTTGATCATTTATGATTTCCTATTTGATTAAAATGCAATAAATAATTTGTTTTTCCTTAAACCAAAAAACAAAAAAACATAAATGGTAAATTTGATGTATAAAATCAGCATAAATACACTTAGTTTGCATATATTTTTTGTTAAGTGTATGAATGATCATATTAAAAGAAATATAAAAAGAAAAATATTTCCTTGTATTTGACAGTGTGTGTACGTGTATGTGTAAATAAGCATATGATATTCATACACTTCCAAAAAAAAAAACTGAATAATATTTCATCCATGTTATCGAGTTACTCATTTGTATAATGATATTGTTAAACATTGATTTATTTTATTCATGTTTGTTTGGCTCTCTATCATTTCTCTCTTTTTTTATTTATTTTTTGAAATGTTTTTGAATGATTAAAGTCGTCGTTTAAACAAATTACCAATGCAAAATAGTTAAAGATTTTATAAAGGGGTAAACTTAAGTTTTTGTTAAAAAGGTAAAAAATAAAACACAATAAAAAATAAAATTTTTATAGAACGTGGTTAAGAAAAGGGGATACTTCGAAAAAAGGGGAATGTCAATTATTATTTTGTATTAAAATTATATTTAAAGTATTATTTATTTAATTCGGCTTAAATTCACGTATAATTTAAATTTTATTTTTAGGAAAAGAAAAATTATTTGAAAATTTCTAGATCTACTAAGTGCTGCTTTTTATTCTGCCAGAGTCTAATTCTACCAGTTTTTTTTTACGTTAGAAAAAGTTTTAAATAATTTTTCTTTCTTTGAAAATTTAGAACTAAAAATAAATGCGAATCCAGGCTGGATTAAAATCGTTATTGTTTAATTATTTAAACTAATAGTTTTTTTTTTAATTATTCACCTTCACGCCTATCGTGAACTAAATGTGAATTTTTTGTTGAAAATTTTTTGTTGAAGAGAAGGTGATACTGCAACAGAGAACTGTTTTATTTCAAGAACGTGACGTGCAAGACGTTTAAAATCCCTTAAAGTTACCCTATACATTGCTACTGACCCATTTTAATAAAATAAATTTTTGTACCTGATTTTGTAGATCAAAAGAAAAAATTGACGCTTAACCCATTAAGACCGGATGGCATTTTTATATAAAATAATATACGCAGTACCAAATTTTTTTTTAATTTTTTAATTCTCTGTGATTCCAATATTTGCTTTTTTGATGGGAGTTACTTCACTAAACTAGATTTACATAGATGGTGAAGGGCATATAAGATTCGGCATAGCCGAATATAGCTGTCTTACTTGTTTATACTGTACGTGTAAATAATAAGGTCACTTATTCCAAATAGAACAAAAATTAGAATTCTTGTTAATTGATGGCATTTTATAAAGGCTTGAAAAACAATGAAAATAAAAAATAATCCGCTATTAAACATCACAGGGAATTCAATCACCTTCATTTAATGACTGGAACCTGTTCAATGAAAGTTTTGGCAGAATCAGCTTGTAGTGCTCAATTTAGGTAGTTTTGAAGGAACACTGAGATAGAAAACATACATAGATAAGATATATTGAGATGTTAGCACCCAATAAGATGTACACACCGCATTCAAGTGGCTTGATCGGTCTGAGGCAGACCTAGAGATTAGTAGGAAACTAGCAGTTCTCACTCATCACTATAACATTATATTAGCAAAATAATGGCTTTATCATTTCTACGCTCACCTTAAATCAACTTTAACAAAAATAAAATTTATTTAAATTCAATACAACATTCAAACTCACGCAATGATTGACAAAATGTTGATCTTGTTTTCTGCTGAGATACATTTAAGTATCTTAAAACATTCATGGTACCTTTTAGCATTATAGACATTAACGTACATATATTATCTTTAGATCTTGGTAACTTCTTTAACATTAACATAAAGATAAACGGACAGACAGATCGAAAGACAGACAGAGAGATTTACGAATATACAAACCTGCAAAGAAAAAATTTTCTTAAATGTTTGTTACTTGTGTGTTTTCAGATGCCTGCTTCATGCATGCATGCATGCCTAATGAGCAACATCATTCAGCTTACGCATTATTTATGAAGATCAACCAACAGCATGAGTGACTAATTTACATATTTTTCTTCAATTTTTTGTTTTTTGTTCCTGTTTTGTTTTTTTTTTATTTTTTTTCGTAGTATTCTACTTTCTGAGCTGAATAATCGTAAAGAATATGATAGTTGCGTTTTAATGCCACTAATAAATAATGTTTAATATCTTTCGAACAATATTATGACAAAAATACAAGCAAAAAAAACAAGCAAACACAATATTTTCTTGCACTAAACCAGAAATTCTTGATTTAATTTTTTTTTTGTTCTCTGAAAAAAAATAACTTATTACAAATCCATAATTTTTTGATTGAGTAATGAATATGATAAACCAGAGAAACAATTTTAAAGATTTTAAGCAAACACTGACTGGTAAACAAATTACATAGGAAGCTTTTACTGCACAAGAGTCTTAACTCAACAATTATTTACCTGTACCGTGTAAAAAAATTATCTTGTCTTCAACAGTATAAATTCTTTGGATAAAAATGTCTCTCCAAAAGCTTAAGAGCAGTTAAAATTTTTTTTACTTTGACTGTAGTTCCTGGCAGCAAAGACTCCATATGTGTTTTCATACCCTTCACCACAAAAATTGTAAGAAGAGTCTAACCAAGTTTGTAATTCTGTTTGTAATTTCTACAATATCAATTCACGACTCCACAAAGTATGTATATTCTGAGTTCTTATGCATAACAAAGTCGATTGAGCGAAGCCCCTCTGGACTACTGTCAGTCTTTCTGCCCGTGTTCGGGTTGAAAGCAATTTTGCGGAGGCTAGACAAAATTAAAGTACCCCAATCGATCAGACATTGTTTCAAAAATTGTGCTATTGAAAATCAACGATATCGGTTTATCCCTTCGATTCAGCGGGTAAACCACCACGCCTGCCCCTTAATTTTCCATATCACTTGAAACAAATCTAGTTTACTGAAGTAACTCCAATAAAAAAAAAACAAATATATGGGGCAATAGAGAATTAAAAACTAAGACAGATTGTTAAAATTTTTGCACCGATTAAATGTTTAATTGTTTTTAGATTTAAATTTAATTAAATCTTTAATTGTCTTATGTGCAGTTTTTATATTGCAAGTGAGCAACTCGTCTAGAAAATTTGTATAGGAATCACTCAAAAAATTTAGTGCTTTTCATACAAATTTTCTAGACGATTCGCTCGCTTATAATATAGAAACAGGACATTAGTTTTATATTTGGCTGAAAAATAAATTAAAATTTTCCAATTAAAAAAAAATAATTAAATCAATTAAAAAAATAATTAATTTAAAAATTTATAACAATCAATTTTTTCTTTTTTTTTATTTTCAATAATTGTACAATAAGAATATTTTACGTAGAAATAATTTGGCCTCTGCGCCTAAAAGGCATTTTAGCATTTTTTTGCTTAAAAGAAAATCGTTTATTTTTCTTTTCTAATTTTTTGAAACAATAAAACACAATAAACAATATTTTTATTTAAAAAAACTGACCTTGTGCTTAAAAGAGTAGAAAAGAAAATTAATATAAAAGGTCAAATAAACAATAATATTTAAAACTTCTTTTACATAATTATCCTTTTTAACACTGATTTTTTTTTTTTTTTTTGAAAAATTTTATTTTTCACTGTAAAAATTATTGTTTTGCTGACAGAAGTTTTTCACAAAAATTATTTTATCAAACATAATTTTGTGTGGAAATATTGTTTTGGAGAAAAGATATTTTATTTTTAAAAACTTTATTAAATATTATTTTAATATTTTAAATATATTCTGTTAATTATTGTAATTATATTTTTAAAAAAAATTTGAATTGGCGAATTGGCAGCAGTAAATTGTCTGATTGAATATCTTACAGTCTCTCCTTCCTCTACTTTATGACTTTCAGACACGCATTTGGGATTATCCCTGCTATTCATCTGAAGATTATATATTTTTAATTAACGCAGTTAAGTCCATAGATCTTATGATGAATAATTATTTCCAACTCTCTAAAAAGCAGTTTTTGTGTGTCTTCTCTCAACATGAATATGTCTTATATTTATTAGCAGATGGCTCTACTCTTAAACCGAAACTTCTGTTATACCCTGTTCAGACACAGTCTTCGTTTAGACGAACGAACATTTAAAAGGGAAACATTTAGTTTGATAGCAAATTACAGGTGGGGAAGACAGAATCGTTTTTGTGTTCGTTACTCGGCGATATGTTTTGTTGACATTTTCTTCGCATACATTTTAAAGCGAACAATAACAATACTTATGAAATGTTTACGACAACATATTCGCCTGTGTGTGAACTCGAATGAAAAAACAAAAGAGAATTAAAAATTTGTTTCTTCCAAATGTTCGTCCGTCTAAACTCGGTCATAAGCTTTAATTGCGCAAATAAGGAATTTACTCAATTAAGCCCTTAACTGAGCTAAATTTACCATAAAGAAGTCCGTAACTAAATTGAGCAATTAGTAGTTAATTGTATCACTAATTGAATAAAATAGGAAATGAAACCCTAGCCAACAATTATGTTTACTGGGAAGTATGTTCAGTGAGAAGAAAAAAAATTAATAAAATTGACAAAATTCATACAATAGCGAAGCAAATGGCAATAAATTAAAATTATTTTATTATAATTTCACAATAGCGACTTCTCGATTCTGAATTCTGTATTATAAAATTCTGTTTTTTTTTTTCTTAACACAGATAGATTGGTTTCAAAACTTGATCGCACTAACTGCAATATTTAATATTTTTATTGTAAACTACCAATATTTTACTAAGGAGAAATTTTTATCCAATTTATTTTTATCTCGATTACAATAAAAATTATGTTTTTTTCAGTTGTCAAATGCTAACTGAATAAGCTTATCTGTGAATGTGTGAACAAAAAATTAAATTGCGCAATAAAAATTAAATTAACCCAATTAAAAAAACATGTCTGAACAGGGTATTATGTTTGAAATTTAATGTAACAAAAAAACCAAAGAACTTTCAATTACTCACTTTATTCGATTGGTACAAAACAAAAAAATAACCAGAAGATTGTGGAAATAATCAATATTCCATTCTCTTGCTGCATTTTAAATGATTATGAAACCAATTGTTTTAATTTTATTTCTTAAGGAATATATTTAAAATCTGTCATATTCTTATACAGAATTCATTGTTTTTTTTCTACCCCTTTCCAGCAAGTCGCAAAAACTATGCAAATTAAGTGTAAAAACAACTTCTTAGAGGAAATCCTTATAATATTTGCTGTAAGCAAATCTTTGCAAACAGCATCTTTCTGCGTTGAATTCAATGTTTTTGAGAAATGTTTTATTAAATCCTTATCTTCATTATAATTTCTAATTATTTTATATAAAACGAAACTATAGGAAGATGAAAAATAAAATTACATCAATCCTTTTTCTAGCTATGATTGTTATTGTTGTTGTTTTTGTTGTTGCTATAGCCAACAACAAAACTATCCTTTATAATTTGTAAGTATAGATATCCAAAATAGTTGCCAGACAGTTTTATATTTATTTAAAATTACACACACACACACACACATATTCATAATATTTAATCCCAGTTGGTAAAGCATGCTCAAAGAAAGGATAATTGCAGCCATGAGTCTCTAATTTATCCATAAATTGTCCCTTTATTGTGATAAAAAACTTGGAACTTATCATTTGATCACATGATCACATGATGTGCCAGACTAAATCGGTTAACTTATAACTTATTATGTCTCTAACAACTCTTTAATAATTGGACAATTTTATTATCCTTCACTAAGACTTTTGTCAACTTTGTTCAAATCTAAATTATAAAATAATTTATATAATGGCTTAAGCCAACTTCTTCTTCTTAAAATTTGGTCAACTGGGTTCTCTGGGCAGTGGTGTTGGTGTGTAGATTAAGAAAGATGTTGTATAATTTATTAATTTATGTATGTCCGTTTTATAAATCTCTTTAGGCTGTTGTATTAATTAAGTGTAAATGTATGTGTAAGTTTGTATATGTTTATACCTGACAAACGGGCCTGCATATATTTAACTAAGAAGTTTCCTGGTGATGTCTTCAATAAAGATTTTATATAATTTTTTTCTCATATTTTCGTCTTGCTAGTGTAAAACATAATGTGGTTTTGTAAAAACAAGATGTAGAACTGAGTTTGTAAATTTAGAAATTTATTTTTCTTAAGAGTGGGTGTTTTAATGCCTTTCGTTTCCCTATTCTCTATTCTTGTCAGTTTTGGCTGGATTAAATTATGTTTTTCTAATTGTCTGTCTACATTTCATGTCAAAAAAAATTTTTTTTTAGCAAAGATGTTTATAACTTCAAGATATTTAAAATTATAAGAGATGTTAACATTATTTTCTTTACTGTCATTTAAAACTTAATAAATAAAGAATGCAGTAGATGTCATTTAGTTTATACAGATTTGAAAGAGTTTTTTAAACTAACATTCGAAAGAATGAGTTTTTTATATTAAAATTCAGAAAGAAGGATATTTTTTATAGACAAAAATTATGTTTTCAAAGATTGATATACAAAAAAGAAAAATAAATTTTAAAGTGATAGACCAGCTTAGCAGGAAGCTAGAAGAAGTAAAGAAACGGCATTAAGTAGCTATTAGCTGTTCGATCAGTTACCTGGAAGGAGTAAAAAAACGGCTTATTACCTGTTACCTGTTCGATCAACAACGTGAGATAAAAATATAAAGATGTAAAGAGAGAAAAGGCAATAGACATAATTTAAAGGAAAGTGTATTGACTACAACACCTACAACCAGTTGCAACCACTTATAAAGAAATGCAGATCGACCAGTTCCAAGGTAAACAGACTAAAGAGGTTATCGAGTATATATTATTGAAAATGTCTTTGCAAAGCAGACAGCTTTTGGTGTTATGTTTCCACTACACTCAACCTATTGTCATAATCGTGCTAACAACACAGCAGAAGGACAACCAGACAACAGTAATTATTGCACGAAACTTGATAGGTTCCTTATTTGTCTTTAATTTAGCCTAGGGCAGATAAGCCGCATTATGTCACACTTATAAAGGGTCATCCAAATGTGACGCCTAGATGTCAGCACTATATAATTTTTACACGTAACATCTTTTCAAATGACATAAGCCATTTTGTTTTATTAGAAGGTAGTACAGTTTTAAACATGGACAGGTACACATTGCAACAACGCGTTTACATCATTCAAAGTTATTGTTAAAAAGGGGCGTTCTTTGAAAAATACCCAAAGCAAAATTTTGTTTAGTGTCAAAGCTCATTTCAGAATGGATGGATTCGTCAATAAGCAAAATTGTCTTATCTGGGGTGATGAAAATCCTCGTGTTATTCATGAAAAATCTCTACACCGACAAAAAGTTACTGTTTGGTGTGCATTTTGGGCAAATGGAATCATTGGGCCATTTTTCTTCGAAGATGATGCTGGAAATGCTGTTACTGTGAATGCTGAGCGATACCAATCAATGTTGAGAGACTTTTTATGGACACACTTGAATCATATTGATGTGTCTGACGTCTATTTCCACCAAGACGGTGCTACATGTCACACAACTCGAGAAAACATTACGCTTTTGCGATCAAAATTTCCTCAACGTATAATTTCACGAAATGCAGATTTCAATTGGCCTCAAGGTCATGTGATCTAACACCATTAGATTTTTTTGTGGGGTTTTTTGAAAAGTCGAGTGTATGCTAACAAGCCACAAACAATTAATGATCTAAAGAACAACATTAAAGTTGCAATTCGTGAAATAACACCAGCAACATGTCGGAAAGTAATTGAAAGTTTCGAATTTTGGATTGATGTCTGCAGACGCAGTCATGGTGGACATTTGAATGATATTCTATTCATACTTTTAATAAAAAAAAACTTGAAAAAATTGCAAATAGTTTGTGAAACACGTAGGCGCGTTTTTGGATGACCCTTTATTTACTCAGCAATTTTGACTGAGCCTCTAGCAAGATACAGAGTTCATTAATCACTAAAACCTGTAATAATTTGTTCATGCTGGTGTCTGATGTAAATACCTATTACAATCTGATAGATGTTTAGCTAATATTTCGTTCAAAAATTCTATAAAATCCTATAGTGCCAAAGACGGTGGCGTGTCATAACGTTCAAGGACATTATGCCGCACCAGAAAATGATATAATGTCAATGGATTTTATAGGTACATTTTATTATATTCTATGTAAGAAAGATGTAAAGTTTTTATAAACTGACTTTCAGAAAATCGTTGGTAAGCGAAGCCGGTTTTGGTTATACCGTTGAGGAGAAAATCCTAGAGCCCGACCGGAGGCCGGCTATGCAAACAATCTTTGACATGCCACCACCAAAATCAATACAAAATAATTGTAAAAAATCACTGAAACCTCTTGCGATCAGCAAAAGATTCTGGGATAAAAAAAGCTTCGTCATAAAAATGGAATTAAGGATGTGAATGTTGCACCAATTTAATATCTAAGTAACAAGATTTAACCCTGCAAGGACCGGTATGTTGATCTCTGATTTACTCAAGTGATAAAAACTTAAAGAACGACTAATAAAATCTATAATAAGCACACCAAGTATCATCGTTTCAGTGTGCGGCAACGGCAGCATTAATTGAAGGAGCAGCAAAAAAATTCTACTAAGAAATGAAATATAGAAAAGCGCAATAAAAAAATCCAAGAATAAAACTCAAATGCCAATGAAATACTTGAAGCTAGATAAAAGCCATAGCAGCAAGGCACCGCAATTTTACATACATTATTTGATCAAGATTATAGCCCAAGATATTATAAATATTTTAAAGTTTTCTTTGTAATATAACCTTTAGTTATACTGTCAAAAATTGTGTTGTTTTATTAAAAGGATGGGATGACAAAAAATTACTTCTCCAAAATAGTATTTTTGTGTTTGACTATCAATAAAAAAAAGCATTTTGAAGGTACCATACCGAGAAGATATACATAATGCGATACTTGTATGGGCTTCGCCAAATAACTTTTTTTTTAAATGCTATAAAAAAAGAATGTAGCTTCGGCTGTGTGGCACGAAGCGCCGTCCTGTTGAAACCAAATGTTGCCAATATCCTCCTCTTCAATTTTTGTGAACAAAAATTCGTTCAACATGGCCCGATAACGATCGCCATTGACTGCAACGGCCACTCCTCATTTTTGAAGAAAAATTGCCCAACTGTGTATGTCTCTGGACGAAAATCCGCACTAGGCAGTGACTCGTTTTGAGTGCACCGGCTTTTCAATGTAGGCGAGCGGGTTTTCTGTTTCCTAAATGCAACAATTTTGCTTGTTAACATAACCGCCAAGATCAAAATGAGTTTCATCTGAAAAGATGATTTTTTTTTGGGCAAAATCGGCATCTTCTGTAAGTCGAAAGCAGGCCCACATAGCGAAGCGAAAACGCATTGGATGGTCAGTTGGCTTCAACTCCTGAACCAATTGGACTTCGTATGGTGTCGTACCAAGGTCTTTATGAAAAATTCGTCTCAATGATGTCTTCGAAATATACAACTGTTGAGAACGACAGTGAATTAACGTTAATGGTGCTTTACGCACACTTTCTGCTACAGCAGCAATATTCTCGGGTTAACGCACTATTTTTGGCTATACACCCTTTGGTTTATCGGTGAGGATGCCAGTTTCTTTCACTTTTTTCACAAGATAACGAACATACGGAGCTGACGGTGCTTCTCTTCTTCCAAAATCCGTACGCAATTTTCGCACACTTTCAGCAACGTTATCATGATTTTCAAAGTATTTTCGCAATATTTCCCAGCGTTGTTCAAGCGTATACACAACCATATTCGTTCAGCGGAAGGATAAAACTAATTATCTGTCAAATCAGGCACTTAGCTCATCTAAGTGTTACCATTCACGAAATATGCACTAGTTAAAAAAAGAGTAAGATAGAGGACCCTATACTTTCTTAACTACAGTGGAAATCATTTTCCGCGAAAAGTTTGTCGAGCATTGAACCTTCTTAAGGAAATCTTAAAAAGTTGTATTTTTGGTGCCTGATTAGCATTATAAAAATATTCATTTTTTGATTTTCACAGCAAAATATATTTTCATCTATTAAAGGTTTAGTAAGTTATAAAATTAGGTTTAATTAAATATTTAATAAACTCAATTAAATTTTTAATTCGAAAATATTTCTATTCTTTTTTTTTTTTACTAAAGTTAAAATTGTTTTAATGTATTTAATTAATTGGCAATTATAAATATTTTTCTTTATAAAAAGTATAAACTGAATCAGTTAAATACTGACTGAAATTTTAACCAAAAATCAAAAAAACCTTATGTAAGGACAAAATTAAAATACTTTCTTCTATAATTAAAACCGAGATTAATATTTAAAAAGGTTAATGCGAAGTGTGTTTAATTTTAAATTTAAAATCTATATTTTATGTTATAATATGTGTTCTTTATAAATTTAGACTGTTTACCTTTAATTTTAAATTTTCTACATGTTATTATAACAGACTTGTAAATACACATTTGGTGTAATTTTCAAGTGTTTGATTATAACGGTTTAAAACATAAAGCCATATAAGCAAATTAGATTGCCTATAGGAATACCCTTTAACTAATAAGTTTATTTATTTATTACTTTCTCTTATTCGGAGCTATAGTAACATCAACTTTGTCAAAGTTTTATTTTGGTATCAGCTACCGCTCAATAGACATGAAAAATTCATGGATTTTGTATGAGGGCACCCTTTAGATTTTAATGTTGTAATTTTCTTTTTTATTGAGACCAATCTGTAAGCATTATCTTCTAATTAAAAAATGATACTTCAATGAAATTTTAAAAATCACTTTGGAAATGCCTGAAGTTCAGGGGCACAAATAAAGAAAGATACAGATGAATTAAAAAACTTGTTTTGAAGTCGGTTGAGAATATATGAACTTCTATTGCTTTGCTTAATTTATAAAAGCTAACACCTTGAATTTAAAGCATTTTTATACATATAAAAAAAGAGGAATGGGATTATGTCTGTACATGAAATATTTTTTTAAAATTTTGATGTTGGCGTAGATAGTAATCGATATAAAATACAAAACAGCTACTCTTGGAATTTTTGTCTGTCTATCCGTGTTCACATCACGTAAAAACTACTGGACGGAATCCCTTAGAACCTTGGTTCCAATATATTTTTTCATAATAATAGGGCATTTCGTAGAGAAAATAAAGAAATAAATGGGACGGTATACAACTCCACCGGTATAATGGTACTAAAACAAGTATGGGAAACTTTAACCACTCTCTACAGAACTCTGGAATATATAGTTAAATTTGAATTTAAAAAATTAAAAATGACACGAAGCGAAGTCGTGGTAAACTGTAACGAGGTCATTTCTGTGCATGAAATATTTTTTTCAAAATATTTTTTTGGTGTAAAAAGTAATCGATATAGAATATAAAATTCATATTTTTGGAATTTTTGTCTGTTTGTCTGGCTGTCTGTCTGTCTGCCTGTGTTCGCGTCACTTAAAAACGACTAGATTGATTTGAACAAAATTCTTTGAGAACGCACCTTAGAGCCTTAGTTCCAATATAGAATACTTTTTTTTTTCATAAAAATAGGTCATTTCGGAGAAAATATAAATAAAATGTGAAAGTACACAATTTTACCCTTATAATGGTACTAAAACAGTTGTCAGCACTTTTTATTTTCGTAGATGGAAAATTTTTAACACTGTATACAGAACTCTGGAATATATAATTAAATTTGAATTTTAAGAATATTAGAAATGACACGATGATGAAATCGTGGGCACTGCTAGTTTTAAATATTTTACTGACTAACATTTTTAATATTTAAAACATCAAAATTTCCAACTAATGACAAATATTTGAAAACCGTATATTTGAACCTCTTCCTTTGTAAATTTAACACAAAACATAAAAACACACAGCGTACTGAACAACAACAGACATGAAAGAAATCAAACTAAAGTACGAGAATTCAATTCCAAATGCACTCTCTTTCACACACACATACAAACAAGACTCACACCTACACACACAGAAAACTAACATGTACTGACTTATTTAATATTTGAAATTTTATTGAAAAACCATTGCATTATTAAGAATATTATAACTTAGTTTATTTTAACATTTTATTATTATTTCTGTTTTATTCGAACACAATAATAAAACTGCAAAGTTACGTTCAAGTATGTTTTCTATATATCCATACGTAAGTGAGTGTATGTGTGTGTGAATATATAAAAGAATATATTGTTAAGTTAAAATTTTCTAAGAATTTTCTCTAAACAATAAAATATTCTTGTACATTTTAAATAGAAAATTAATTATAAAAGGCAATTGTGTATGTATAAAAGACTAAATATTCAAATTGATAAATTAATACATAGACAGGTTTATATATGTGTGTGTATATATGTGAGTCTATAATATTAAAAATTTAATATATATTTGTATTTGTTCAAGGTGTTGGCAAGGAATTTGCATAACGTTTAATGTCTACAATAACAGCAACAACTGAAAATAATTTAAAATCTACATACTCACATTTACATGAACAATAATTTTAAGTGTATGTGTTGCGTGTGTGTGTGTCAGTTTTGCACTCAAACCTTTTAAATAACATTTTCCAAATTGAATTTTCTTATACACATACATGACATGTTTGCTTCTGTATGTGTTTGTTTCTTTAAGCTTTCTCATACGGATGTCTTAACTTTGTTGTTGCTGTTGTTGTTTTTGTAGCTGTTTGTTGCTGTGAAACCATAACATGTCCTGCATAAAAAATTTAAATTTATTTTCTATATTTTATTGGTACATGTCGAATAATTTTACTATTTGTTTGGTGTGGTCTTGGAAGAAAATGATTAAAACTTAATAAACATGTATGAACTTTAAATTATTTTCATACAGGGTAGTGCAACCAAACGTATTTCCATACAAAATTTTATATTTTTTTATTTGATTTTTTTAGAAAAAAATTCACACCAACTACATTGAAATTGCATTTTAATTAAATTTTTAATTATTTTCCTTATATATTTAATTGAAAAATAAATAAAAAATTTTTAATTAAATAATTATTTGACACAATTATGTAATTAATTGAAAAATAATACAAAAATAATAATTAAAATACAATTAATTAAAAGGTCAAATAAAAACTATATTAATTAAATAAATATTTGAATCAATTAAAAATTTACTTAAAACGTAATCTGCAAACAAATAAAACCTTCAATAAAAAATGTTTTTTTGCTGTTAAGGAAAATATTGTTTCCTGAGGACATTAGTGCAGTATAGGAATAAAGTTTTAAAAGAAAATTATTTTACATGATAAATTGCACTTTAGTCCCGCAATTAATAAAAGAAAAAAAAAGGAAATTTTATTAAAATTATTTCTTTTCAGTCGAAAATAAGATCTTTTTCGGTTCTTTTGTAGTGTCGCATATGATAATTCTTCCTGCATCATTATCTTTTCTCTTTGCTGGTGTAGGGCGATTATCCTAGGTATAAGAAATTTGCTGCGGTGTAGGTTAAGTCAGACAGGCAGCCGTGTTGCCACAGCCCACTTGGGTCCATTGATTGTTTCCTTTGTGTTAGAACTGTTTGAATATAAGAAATAATTATTTATTTCCAAGATTTCCACCTGAGCCTCATATTTTGCTTTACAGCAGAAAATTGTAAAAAATTTTGAAATTAAAATATATTTTTTTCTTGGTACCCGCTCTCAGAGGCTCAGTTACAATTTTAATATTTCGCAGAGCAATTATTATTTCCAGTCACAAGAAATTTACAGTTGATGGCCTTTCGAAAGGACCTCTTCTTATATCTGCTTATTTCCCCTGACAAAAGACTGAACTTTTGATTTTAAAGACGTATTTGGTGTCTCTATTTATATGCAGCACGTAATAAATAAACTCACAAAAATAAAGCCTTGCACATATTAAAGGTGTTATTAAGTTTGTAATTGATTTAATTATAATTTTGATTAAAACAAAATTCCTCTTTTTTATTACAAATATATATTAAACATTTAATATTTAATTAGACAATTTTTTTTCGAAATAAATGTTTAATTAATTAATTTATTTTTTTAATAAAATGAAATAAATCCCAGAAATCCATTTATTATCCCCTTTTGTATATGTTGCCTACTATAAGGTGCACAGATATAAAAGTCTCATCCTTCATCTAAACTTATTTTTTATTTCCTTTTTTTATCTAAATATTACTTTAAAGTAACAGGCATGTCACTTACTCCGGTCCTAATGGTTTTATTTCAGTATTAGCCATTTCGATCAAATTCATTTCACCTTTTTCAGATTCCAGTCAATTTTGCATATTCATAGAAAATGCTAAATTTCCTAATCTTAATTTTAATATGGCAACATTGGTTACACCAAAGTCACAAACAGGCTTATCAAATAAGGTTAGGGAATCAAAGTAAATTTTAAAACCTTAAAAAAATAGTTTTAAGGAATGTCAGCTTTAGAGTGGAATTTCCAAAGGTGTTAACCACAATGGTTTCATTTCAAAGAAATTTTTAGTTTTCTTAAAAATTAATTTGCAGAATTGAAACCACTTTTTATTGAAATTTAGATTTATGACATGCCTGTATAAATGCGATTTCTATTCAATTAAAATTAGATAGTTTATATTGGCTCCCTTCATCGCCGATAGTACTCTACAGAGAATCGCCGACGAAGCAAAAAAATATATAAAAATGCTTGTACTTAAAGCGAATAAATTATGAAGTGATAGCGATGGCGAATCCGTTAGATTTTGCCTTTAGCCCGAATGCCAAACTATATATAAAAAATAATATACAGATTTTTATATATATAGTTTGACAGTTAGGCTACCGGTGAAAATCAATGCATTCGCCACAGTTACCACCTTATAATTGATTCGCCTTGCTTGTACTACCTCAAAAAGTAATGCGCCTGTTAACACCAGGGGCTCTGCAACATTGTTCCAAAAATAAACATAACGTGTAATTACAATATTGTGGGAAAAAATGAATCATTCTATTTACCACTCTTCTTCATCACCTATATTCTCTACACTATCCCTTTCTAAAGAAGGTAGCACTAAGAAACACAAAACTGAAATGAAAATAATATATTAATAATATTATTAATGCCGTCAGAGAATCGTCGTTATTTTGTTTACTAACTCTCAGTAACGATAAATCATTCCGTTACCGTCGTCTGTTGCATTCCTACACTAAAAAAATTTTAGTCTTGAATTGTTTTTTAACGCCAGACTTTAATAAGACCCTTTTTTTATTTAAAATTTGTTCACTTGATTTAAGAAGAACTACACCTGCTGTACTTTCAACACCTCTTCATATTAATTTTAATATCGATTACTCAATTCTTTTTATTGTGTAGATATTGCCGCAAAGATCAACTGCAAGATTAGCTCTGCTATCAGTAAATCAATTTCTGTCACTCCTGTCATTCTTTTTATCCTTTGGCTCATCTGCATTGTAAGTAATGCTAAAAATGACATTAAATATCTCTTGATTGGTTTTAGTTTAAACACCCTGTATATATTAATACTCTGACGTCCATTATAATTTTACATTATATACACAAGTTACTTTGTGTATAACAGTTATTTATACATATTTTACCTTTAAATAAGTATGTTTTTGTATAAAACAAAGATGTTGATAAATCCTTTTCTAATTTTCTTAAAATTTACCTTCATCATCTTAGTCTTCATACAGCTCGGGCAAGGTTCTTTGCCAATGGTCTATTGAAATGTATGTAAATTATATTGAAATACTAATTAAATGTTAAGGCTTATTTGGGGGCATGTAAGTGTAGTATAGTGTGAGTCTTCACATTCTGTGCCATAAACATATACGACAAATATATGTATATACATGTATTCATGTATGTTTGTATGTGTGTGTTTTTAAAATATAAATGTAAGTATTAGAGTTCAATTTAGCATGTTTTATAAAATTCATATATAAAAATTTAGACCACAGTATGGATGGATATGAGTTAATTTTATATTTGTCTTGTCTTAAAGAAGGTTTTCTCAGAAAATCTAAAAAGTAGTGGGGGGGAGGGAGTCTTGAAATAAGAAATTGTTGGTAGATATTTGCGGCAAAATTAAAGGGCCGGGAACAAGTGTAAAGAGTGTAAAGTTCAAGAGGCTAGTTTTGTTACTTAGAAGTAGTGGCAAATTTAAATATATTTGGAATGTTTTTATGTATGTGTGTGTAAGTGTTGGCATGTTTAAGATGATCCTGATATTTTATTTAAATGTATATGCTACAATGTACATTCATACATATGTATGCATGTATGTATGGATACTGGGTTTACTGTAATATTAGTTATACTTAAGTGTAATGAGTATGTATTTGTTTATTGGTTTACAGTGGATAGTGGGTAGTTTTAAATAATAACCATCATACACACAAACAATAAAGTAAAATTGTTCTTCAATATTTTAAACATCTTCTTAAGATTTTAAGGTTTTGTTTGTTTAAAAGTGCGTGTGTATTTGTAACTTTATATTTAAATAAGATTATTATAGTTTTAAGGAAAATTTAACATTTAATACTGTTGCCATGTTCAAATTTAACTTATTATTAAATCCTACAATTCCCCCACCAAAACTGTTTCCTTTAAAATTTGAAATTCTTGTTGTTGTTGTTGTTGCTACTTTTTAATATAAATATATACTTACAGCCAACATATAGTTTGTATCTCAATTTATTAGTTATTTTCTTCATGCACAACATCTTAGTTGTTGTTGCGTTGTTTTGTTAGTTGTTTTTGTTGAGGAAGGGTTAAGTTGGCCAGAAGTAAACTTTCTAATTATTCTTATGGACCATTGCATAATAGTGAAAAATGTTTATTTTATAGCAAATATTTATAATTCCGGTTTATGTCTATAAAATATTTACTTCTACCCCTTTTTTTGGTTAAAATAGGCAAAATAGAAATCCAGTTGTATGAGAGAGCCTTGTTAAGATTTTATATATTAACATTTTCTTTAATATTTTGTGGCCTTTTAAAATCTTAATGGAATTTATAATTAGCAAATTTCAGGTTTCTAAAGAATGTCACATGTGGTTAAAAAATATCACGAAACGTTTTCTTAAGCAGAGCATTCACAATAGTGATAATTTCGATAAAAAAAAATAAAAAAATATTTTTAAATAATTTAGTCGGTCAGAACAGGAGCTGTTCGATCGGTGTTTTTTTTGAGCCCGATAGAACTTTAAATTGTTAAAAATAACACAAGAAAATAAATTTTAAATTGAAGATTTTTTTGCATGAACGATCGCAACAATGATTAGAGACATATTGACACCGCGGCTGCTCACGTGGAAGCTCGTTTTTGAACTCAATTTTTGAATCATTTTTATTCAAGTACTGCTGGCTGTATGTCACGAATAACATGAACAATGTTGGCCTTCATAGGGTTAATTGTAGCTGGTTTATCAGCATAAACCAGTGACTTTACATAGCCCCACTGGAAATAATCAAGAGGTGTCAAATCGTGCGGCGGAGGCAAATTGTCAGGTCCATTTTTTGAAATCAACTTATCGCCAAATTTTAATTTCAATAAGTCACATTTCGTCCAGATCATTGTCATCCATATTTTCAAACAAAGAATTATTAATCACGGTGCGGTCACGATTTCCACTGACCGTAATGTGAGAACCGGTCACATTTTTAAAGAAATAAGGTCCGGTGATGCCACCAGCGGGTAAACCGCAACAAACGGTGCATTTTTCTGGATGCAATGGGGTCTGTAGGGTATGTTGTGAATTGGTCTCACTCCACATGCGGCAACTTTGCTTATTAACAAACCTCAATTCCTGCGACCGACGACGAATCGATAAATTTGGATCTTCTTCAACGCTTTCCTTTACAGCAGCGATATTCTCTTCAGTGCGCACATTCCTTTGATGTGTTAGTGTTTTTGGATCCTCTAGAGAGTATGTAGTACGAGTAATTAGTTATTTAGTTAGGAGTGGCTATAATACCACAAGGAAGGCGGCGCGATTCCCCCTACTCAATTGAAAACCATAAAGATTTCCGGATAAACTTCGCTATGTTCCCTATAGAAAAAGATGATAGTTTCGTAAGAGTCTTGAAGAAAGGAGAGCCCAGAATTCTAAATCTTCTTGTAGCCAGGGATGAGCAATGGCACAGGAGTTGCAGTACGGTCTCTACCTCATTCTCCGAGTCACAGCTGCGACAGAAATCATTATAGGTCATATCCAGTCTTTCAGCATGCCTGCCTATTAGACAGTGAGTAGTAAGTTTCAGGACCGTAATTCTTATGTGCACAATAAAAATCACAGTTGTTTCAACTGATGACTAATTTTCAAAGTAAACTTTGATGATTTGATAGCGTTGTTCATCAAAATTTAATTTTTAGTGTTATTTTTTATAATATAAAGTTCTGTAGGGCTTAAAGAAACACCAGATAGCAATTTCTCTATCACTAAAGGTCTCTACAATAAGCATTTAAGCTAGCGGAACCAATTTAGCATCCTTGAAACCCATACATTCGAAATATAGTAATTCACACATTTAATAATCTGGAACTCTTAAAAAGTACAAAGAATACAGATCTTTCTAAAATAATTACAAAACTCTTAATCCAATAACAAACTCATTGAGTCCAAAAATTTTGGATTTAGTATAAACTAGGGCTGGATACTAAACTTAAGAATTCAGTTCCAATTATCATTAATTCTTGAAGTGACTTTAAGAAACTTTGTTGTTTCCTCTTATTTTAAAATCACTTGAGTATAAATTTTGTTTACCTTTTCAAGCACGATTTCAGTGAAAATTATGAAGAATCTTTAAATAAGTTTCTGTGCTTGTGGCATCATGCACGAAAGTTTTACTTTTTCCTTAAGAAAAAACAGATATTAAAACACAGGTCATACTAGCTTATACACGGAACTTAAAAACAAAATAACATTGGCCAAATAACCCAATAAAGATATTGTTTGTTTTAATAAGATTTAGAGAATTATGTGCCTAAGACTCAAACCTTGGTTTGAAGCAAGTAAGAAGATGTTTCAAACTCAAACTTTCCCTTCCACTAGGTGTTTAACTTTTGGACTATATAAAGTAAGTACAAAAATACTTTGCCTTTGGTCTAAGAATAAAAGAATTAAAGAACTATTACCTGTTACCTATCATGTGGACGCAATAGCCATCTCTATTTTCTTGAAAAAAGTCACATGACTACATATTATTGGCATCCGTGCTCACATCCTTCGAGAAGAAACCTTTATAAAAATCAAATTTTCCAATATTGTCACCCCCTTTTCCAAAAAAAAAATATCTTAAAAAAACCTAATGATCCACTCGGAGAGACAAAACATCCTCCTCCACTCAGTTAACTTTTGTTTCTTATGTAGAGACTTTAAGCGCTTTCTTTTTAAAACATACTTTTGTAAATACAAACTCACTTTGGGAATGTAGAAGAATTTAATCATTCAAGATAAGATTCAAAATGACATACGGTGACTTAAGTGGCATTTTTATACAACCGCTTTCAGTTATATAAACAAATAATAATAATAATAAATCACTTCTATAGTGTATCGAGTGTCTCGGTTAACTCATTGCATCTTTGATAGTTTTCCTTAGAGAAATAACTAAAGTGTCGCTTTCATAAGCGATAGTCCTAAAGACAACTACAAATTCTACTCTTATCCATACGTTTTGAATTATATAAATCTGTGTTCCTCCAAGAATTGTCATCCTTCTAAAAAAAAATAACCCATTTTCCTATTACGAGGGCTGCTATTTATATTTCTGGCCTGGTAAAACTGAGTGCTGCCAAGTGCAATCTGACATTTCCATTGGAAAGTTTGTCATTTTTAAGCATAATCGTACTCAAAACGTTTTGACGTACGACAATTATGTGTGACTTAAAAAAATTAATATAGAAAAAATGGAATTAACTCGTAAACATTTTCGTGCCATCATTTCTCACAACTTTCAACGTGGATTATCACGACAAGAGTGCATTAATGAACTTAAATCTTTGTATGGCGATGAAGCACCATCCTATAGCACTGTGAAAAATTGGTATAATGAATTTAATCGTGGCCGAAGCTCGCTCAAAGGCGAATTCCATGAAGGTCGTCCAAAAACGGCTGTTGTGCCAGAGAACATTGATGCCGTGCGTGAACTCTTAATGCAAGATCGACATCGGACATACCAAGAGATAGAGACATCCTTGGACATTTCTTCCACCAGCATACATTCGTTACTGCATGAACACCTGGCCGTAAAAAAGGTTTGTTCTTGTTGGATCCCGCACAATTTGAAAGTCGCTCAAAAAAGGCTCGTGTAGATTGGTGCAAAGAAATGTTGCAACAATACGATTGCGGTGCTTCAAAAGACGTTTATAAGATCATCACAGGTGACGAATCATGGATCTATGCGTATGAGTCCGAAACGAAACCACAATCAACCGTGTGGGTCTTCAAAGACGAGCAAAATCCAACAAAAGTTGTTCGTGGAAGAAGCACTTCGAAGCAAATGGTCGCCTGTTTCTTCGGCAATACTAGTCATGTGGCGACTGTTCCGCTTGAGCAACGTAGGACGGTCACTTTTGATGGGTACACTACAATTTGTTTGCCTGAAGTCATCGGAGAAATTCGAAAAACCAACAAGAGAAGACGAATCATTGTTCACCATGACAATGCGAGCTCTCACACATCGGCTCAAACCAGAGCGTTTTTGACCGGCCAAAACGTCGAATTAATGGGTCATCCGCCGTACAGCCCTGACTTGGCACCTAATGACTTCTTCTTGTTTCCGCACATCAAGAAAAAAATGCGTGGTCAACGATTTTCGTCGCCAGAAGAAGCTGTTGAAATGTTCAAAAACCATGTTTTAGAGGTGTCTCAATCGGAGTGGAAAAAGTGCTTTGACAACTGGTTTGAGCGTATGCAAAAGTGTATAAATCATGCTGGAGAATACTTTGAAAAACAACAAACCCATTTTTGATTATAAATATTCGCATTTTCACTATTAGGCCAGAAATATATACAGCAGCCCTCGTAATTTTCAGTTCTCGTTATTTTTTTTTTCTTTCTTTTTCACACAAATTGCTGAGATTAAAAGTTTCACTTTAGAGAAGAGAATTTTTTACTAAATTTGAAACTCATGTGGCGTCACTTCCTCTGAGTTCACCACTCTAGAACCGGTTACTAGTGCTTGAACTTTCTTTCAGTCAAGCACTTTCAAAGTTTTGTTTTTATTACTATTTCATTTAATCTGAAAAATATTTTATTTCATCTTAATAAAAATCTTATTTTGCCTTTATCGATATTTGGTTGTATAAAATTACTTATATACACATATACAAATATATATGTATGTCGATAGGAAAACAAAGAATTATAACAATTGCTTAAACAAATTTGCAATACGTTAGACAGAAAACAAATGGCAACAACAATAAAAATATTCTTAAGGGAATGTTTAAAGGAGTTTAAAATTTCCAAAACAAAAAAAAAAATATTAACAATCTGCAATATTTCATACTAATGTATGTATGAACACATACATATATAAATATAACTAAATACTCACACCTGTATAAAGTTTTTTATCTTCAAGCAG
Source organism: Gymnosoma rotundatum (assembly GCA_916610165.2). NCBI lineage: Eukaryota > Metazoa > Arthropoda > Insecta > Diptera > Tachinidae > Gymnosoma > Gymnosoma rotundatum. The sequence goes on from OU744339.1 coordinate 10,924,634, forward strand.
ACACACATTCAGACACACAAAATCATAAATGAAAAGTTTAAATATACAAAAATTTTTATTCTAATATTTGACCAGATTTTTATCACAAAAAAAAAATATTAATCTTTTTAGTAGAATGGAAAACTGTAGTTGTAGTTATCTTTCCAGCTCTATCTCTCTCACTCTCTCTTCTCTATGTATCTTGTTGTTGCTTTCAATCTTAATTTAAATGTAAATGAGATTTATTTTGATGATGACAACTGCAGGACTGCATACCAATATACCTGCTTCTACGAATGGGAAAGTATAAACTTACTTATAATTACAGTGAGAGAAAAACTGGACTCAACCAATATACACAAATTTTTAAAAAATTAAAAAATTAAAGTAAAGAAGAGTCAACAAGCTAAATGAAGTCTATAAAGGCTAACTTTTCAATAATTCATTTTAACAAATACAGTTTTAGTAAGGTGCCAAGGTTTTGTAAAAAAAAAAAGCGATTATCGGAAGAGAGGATTTTAATAAAAAACTAAAATATTTTTTTAAAAAAAGGATAAACAAATTATTTAATGAAAAATAGCAACAGATACTTTTTTTATTTTAATTTTGTAACCAATTCTGAGTTTCAATTCCTATTATGTTGGGATTTTCTGTTTATCATCTTGGGCTATGATGGTCAGTTATTTGTTTCCAAATGTAAAGAAAAATCTTCTTCCAACGTTTCGTTTGTTTTTTTTTCAAACTTCTTAGGGGATATTTTATTTAAAATTATTAATTTATCAAAATAGAGAGAGAACTTAATTTTAATTTTTTTATACTAAAAACTGAACATACAAAACACAGAAATTAAATAAGAAATAAATAAAAATAAAAAATATTTATACTGCACAGATGCAAAACTAAAGGTCAGATTATATCACAGAATTTCAACTCAATTAATTTAAAAAAAAAATTAGAAAAATTAAAACAATTTTTTTTTATATAAAAATCAAAATAATTTTTGTTTAATAAAATTTAAAAATCAATTTATTTAGTAAAAAATAATAAAAAAAATTTTATCAAGAAACAAAAAATTAAAAGAAGAAAGTATTTAATAAGAAATTAAATCATAATTAATAAATAGATAATAAATTAATAAATAAATTTTTTAATAATAAAGTAAAAATAAAATATAATAAAAGTATTTGTTTTTCAGTAATAAATGTATAAAGAATATAAAAAAAAATTTTTTATTAAAAACAATTACAAATATACTTTTGTTTCAAAATAAAAACAAATTAAAATCAATTTTATTCAAAATTATTTAAAAGAAATGTTTATTCAAGCAAATAAAATTTTTTCTTAACAAAATATAAAAAAAAACATTTTTTGTTACTTTTTTTGTTTTTAAAAAATCAACACAAGTTATTTTTTTTTAATAAAAATTATTTTTATTAATAATTACAAATTAATTTACAATTTTAATAAATTTTTTTTATATTTCGACACAAAATTTGGGTTGAATTTACTATACGATCGACATGGTCATATACTTAGATATGCTAACTTCGAAGTAATACATTTCATTTTTTATTTAAAACAATAAATGTTTTATGAGAATATAATTAAATATTTAGATTTGAAAAAATCAAGCTCTACATTTACCGTAGATTAATATTGTACAATAAAGAACCATTTGATCAAATGGTTCTTAGGTTATATAAATTAAATTAAGTAAATAAAAATTATTTTAGATATTTTTAGGATAAAATATAATATTTTTTTTAATAAAAAAAAACCCCCTTTTCCTTTAACTGTTTTAACCATTAGTTTAATGTGACATCACATCTTTGTCAAGACCTTGTCTTTAAAATGTCAAATATATAAGAATTTTAGTAGACTCCATTTACTAATATTCACAAGTGTTTCATTGTATAAATGTTTTAGTTTAAGTCAAATAATGAACATCATATTGTTTGTTTGTAAGTACGTATTTTCATTTGTATTGAAACACCACAATATTTTACATTTATGCAAGTAGCTTAAGTATCCAAACATATTCAATACCACCTTTATATTCTTTTAATGTTCTCTAACCCAAATAAACATAATAACTACAACAATAGCAACAATAATGAAAAGTTTAAAATCCTTAATTTTTACAGACCTGTAGACACCTAAAGAAACCCACTTAGTTATTGTTTGTATAATTTGTATGTGCCAACATAAGAGATTGTATTTAGCCTTACAGTATGCTTTGATTTTTTGCATAAATTAAATATCCTTCTTTTACATTGGAGTGTATAAGTGTTTAGAGAGAGAGAGAGAGAGAGAGAGAGAGAAATGTGTATCTAAAACAGTGATGCGCAAAATAAAAAATGTATTTGTATTGGTGAGAAATATAAAGTTACACTACGAGAAAAGTTGTTTAATAAAAAAACGGTGTTAGTTAGTACTATTATAAGAATTGCACATAAGCAAATAATATAAATTTAAAGTATTTTAAATTAAAGCAAAAAAAATTTAATTTAAACAAAATTTAGCAAAATTATGTTATAAAATAATATTCATCTCTTAGACGTAAAAAAATTGATTAATGAAAAATTGCTGTTACTTGGTAACATTATAAAATAGTGCACATAAGCAATTAAATTAAAATTCAATTTAAATTCAAATAAAAATTTTTTTTCTTAAATGTAAGAAAAGTTGCTTAGTGAAAAAAAATATGTTACTTGGTAACAGTATAAAACTAAAGTATTTTAAATACAAGTAAAAATTCTTATTAAAAAAAATTATAATAAAAAAAAATCTCATAAAAATTATATATGAAATTTTCTATTTTTATGTTTTTTTAAAGTTAACCGAGTTAACTCTGTTCCTTCGTACTTTGAAGTTCTAAATTCAATTTATTTTAAATAGCGGCGAAATCAGCTAAAATTGCAGGATCTAAGATAAATTATTTCTTTAATAAATATATTATTAATATTATGAAAAGTTCCAAAATGCCTTTTTAAAGTATCTATCTCTTTTTTTTAATATTTTATAACATAAAACGCATTGCATACCTTTAAAAGCATTTTCAATCCTATAGTATTTTTGAAATGCCATACTTCGTTTTTTGACTGTAAAAAATTTAAAATTTTTTCTTTTAGTGTGTTAAAAGAAAAAATTCATACATCCGCGCGCATGTGCATTCGTCGATGTTTAATCAACGACTAAACAAAAGAGCATAAGAATGTGTGTAAATTATTTTTCCACAATTGTGGTATGGCTTGCGCATCACTGATCTAAAATGACTTGCACTACTTCTACATTCTTATTGGAATATTTGACCATTTTTATACACTGAAAAATTATTTTAATTTTTATTTGAGTATAATTTTAGTCTGAGGATTTGTTTAATTTAAGTCTTAAATCTTGAGAAATTTTTGTTCCAAAAATGGCAATAAATGTTACAATGAAAGTAATATTTCTATTATATTTGTAAACTATAATTTTCTTTTATTAAGTAAAAATCTACTGGGTATCCTTTAAGGAAAAAATATTTTTTTACTATTTTAATTATTATTATTTTTTAAAATTAAAAAATTTGTAACAAAAAAAAACTTTTGTTAAAGTGTGACCATTTCTCTGCAAAAAGACATTTTTTTTAGAAAAAATAAAAATAGATACTCAATGATTACTGTGTTTTTGCATAAAACTTTTTTAAGTTTATATTGTCTTTTTTTGTTTATTGATTTAATGGAGTTCTCATTTAATCAATTTGGCTTTTGATATAAGACTCTTAAGTTTTCTGTAAAAAATTTGGTTAAAATCCACTGATAAGCTATATGAGCAGTAGTGAAATGGCCATATGGATATGCTTTCCCCGTAGTAAGACATTTAATTTCTCTTCAAAAGCTTTAAAACGATACCCATATTTATATTTAAAAAATACAATCGCAGACAATCGCGCTTTTCTATGAAAAGTTCAGAGGCCCATAAGTCGGAAAATATGGGCGAGATCCAAATTTTTTATTTGTTTTTCTTTTTATTTTTTAATTCTTTATCGTGAAATGAAGTATGTGAAAATTGGAGGCAGACGTGGTGTTTTGCCCGCTTTCACGAAAGACTTGGACCGAATTTGCTGATTTTCGATAGCAAAATTTGCGAAACTATATTTGATTGCTTGGCCTATTTTAATTTTCTCTAGTTCATTTAGTGCCTTGCAAAGTTGTTTTCAACCCGAACACGAACGGACAGGATAAGTGATTAGATTAACGTCTGTACCCGGCACTAAGCCCATATCAGAAGAAGGTCAAACCACTATTCTGAACAATTTTAAGACCATGGCTTGCAGGACCATAAATCTACCTCTTGCTAAAGGGTCAAAGCCTATCCTTAAACTCCTCTGTTGAGAGTGCAACAGCACACTTCCATCTATTCCACTCTAGACCAGCAGAAATAGACTTTTATTTAACCACAACCACCACGTTTACCCCGAAGGGATATCACCAATAACCGGCTACAGAAGCGGGCGGCTCTCTGTATGGGCTAGCTATTCCTGTCATTTCAATTTATTTATTGCTATTATTATTCATACGTTATTATCATTTAAGAAAACTGGTACATCCTTCGAGAGTTACTCTACTGTCTATCCAGATTCAGTGCCTGCCCACCGGGGGACTGGTTCCCCCTATACCCCGAAGATACCTGTGTCAAAGCCTATGTTGCCTCAACCAGACTCGAATTACCCCCAGGGGGACACGGACGGACAGACGGACATCGCTCAATCGACTTCGCTATTCGTAAGAGCTTAGAATATATAAATGTTTTTTTTTTTTTGTAATTAAACAAATGCCCTTTCAGCAGTTCTTTCTTAAAAAAAAGTAGCCCACTTACACTTAAATGTAGAGCGTCAAATAAAAAAATCTCTTTACTTTCACTTGCCGAAAACTTTATTTATGCGAAGCCTCGTTTTAGCTTGCGAGCCAAGTAAAAATAAAGTTATGAAAATTGTGTGCTACGAGTAACAACATTTTATACAAAAAAAATAAAATTTATTTATCAAAAAAAAAAAAAAAAAAAAACGCTAATTGACATGTCACCAGAAAGCTTTAATCCTTTAGAAAAGCCAACAAAATTGTTTTGTTGCCACACGACATGACATCGGAATATATAAAAAAAAACTGGCTACTGAGCAACAAAATATACTAACAATATTTAATTAATTTTAAGTTCATAATTAATTTATTTATATCTTTAAAATATGTATTGATTAAGTAAAAATGTAATTGAGTTATTTTATTCTTTTTTTATATAAAAATTCTATCAAGTAAATTGATTTTTTTTTTATATAAAAGTTGTCTTCCATTAAATATAAATTCTCTTTTCTAAGCAATTTTTTAATTTTCAAACAAAATGCATTTTTGTTGCCAAGTCTCTAATAAAAATTAAACCACATAAATAACACTTTATGAATCCTTATATACCTGCATATTTTATGGTTCGATTGCACTGCAAAAGAAAAGAATGTTTTATTTCTTTTAGTGAATTATTGCGGTCAAATGCACTTAAATATGTATAGATTTTTCATATTTTCCAAAAAAAATTTAAAAGGAGATTCTCTTTTTGGTTAAAGACTAAATATTTAAAATATTTTTTTTTTTTTTTAATTTATTTAATGCAAACATCTCAATTTTAGAGTTAAAAGAATGTAGTAAGATAAACAAAAAATTTTTTTTTTTTTTTAATTTCAAAGAAATTTTTGTAATTTTATTAAAGACACAAGAATATTTTTAAATTAATGAATTTTCATTAAACTCTTTTTTTGCGATTTTTTAAATTTTCCCGATTAAATTATTTACCGATATTGATTATTGAGGGTCAAAGCACGTCTCGATGGCAATTTCGTTACCCCTTACTTAACTCTTTAGGAAATAAATATTTTAAATAAACTTAAGATTTTTATTCAAACAATAAAGCAAAGACAAAAATCAAAGTTTAAGCAAAAACAGCATTAACCAAAAAAACTTCTATTTTTTTCTCCACTGTATACGACTGACTTTTTCGGCTCTTTTATACTGTTGAACGAGGATAAAAAATAAAATATCAAGAATTTGTAATTTAATTTAAATAAGAATGAATTTATTATATATACAACAGAAGGTTATCAATTCATCTGTATTTTTTATTGGTTTCATTAAAAAAAATTTATAACTTTAAAAATAAAAGGGTGTCCCCATATAAAACACATGATTAGTGCACGTCTATGGAACCATAACCAATACCCAGGTACTATTTTGGCAAAGTTAGTATCACTGTAGCTCCTAATAACAGAAAGCAAAAAATAAATTTGATTAATAGAGGGTGTCCCATAAGTGATTTTAATTTTTTTAAGAGAAGTATCACTTCAGGCATAACCTATTTAATTATTTTTTGTAACCGTGCTATATTCCTTTGGAAAGGGATAGATGAGAAATAAGACAGGTGGTGAAAGGAGAAAGATATAGCCATTTTATTAATTATTTTACTTCGCTGCCATGAAGAAGTAACGACTGCATGTTGTAATGTTAATTATCAATACGTCCGAGTATTTATACCATTAAACAAAAAAAAAATTTTATTTTTCTATTGCCGCAGGGGTTGAACTCTGGCCAACCAGATTTGTGCGCTAAGTGCCTACCACCTTTACCACAGCAGCCTTATGTGAACCTATCTGTTAAACATTCATTGTTTACCAATTTAAAATTACACAGAATGTGCACTTCTACATCAGCTGTAACAACAAGTATAAAATTTAATACTAAGAATTAAATGGTCTCTCTATTAATGATAAAATTTAATGTATATAGACGTTTTTTTTATATTTCTATAATGATAGATATGGAAATTTCAAAAAAGTGCGTATAACAGTTTGATATTTGATATTCTATGACCCCTGATCGGTTGTGTATTTTAAAGTCGTTTTTTGCCGCAAAAATTATTTAAGCAAAACTCTAAAAATAACCCTGCTTAAATTGTATGTTAAAAAAATAACGGCAAAAATCATTGCATGCTTTTAGGGTAAAACTAAAATTTACTTTTAACTTTATTTTCATTTAAACCGTTATTTTAATTTCTGAGTATTTATAACACGAGACATGCCATGCCTAGTTTTCTAATTATATTCTCAAGAAATTGTATATTGCGTCTTAGAAAAAAAAAAACCATTTGTATAAATATAATTTAAGACATACAAACCAATACTTTAATAAACAATTCTGACAAACACAAACTAGACATTAGTCTTGTTTAAATACAAACAATAAGTGTTTGTTGTTTCTTGGTTCATTACATGCATTGTATTCTCCTACAAACATATACAAACACATACAGCTAAAGAAGCCAATGTATAAATGTCATTATAGTTGACATAAATGAATAGTTGCATTTAATGTATTTGGCAGTCTGATTACGAACACAACATGTACATGGACATGGTTGTACAACAACAAAAACTCTCTTTTTACTTTATAGCAAGAAGTAGATTTTGGTGGAAAAGTAATTACGTACGGTGGCAAAGAAGACGTTAGATGTCGACAAAGTAAAGTGAAGAAGAGTAGAAAGAAAAAGGCTTGTAGTTTAACAACAAAAATAAAAAGCAACTAAAAACATGACTGCATTGTGAACTTGTTTTAATTTTAAAAATACTTTTTAACACACTTAAACAAAAAGGAAATACACAGCCTAAGTTCATGCATTGAGTTGATGCAACAAACTTGCTACAGTTGTTTAACACAATTATCATGTGTCAGAACTGCTATAATTCTAACAACAACAACAAAAGTTATAACGACAACATTAATTTCGTTTAAGTAAAATGCAAAGTGTAGTTAAAGTTCTAAGTAAATAAATGAATAAAAATTGTATAAACTTTTTTGTTTATACGCCCTATTTTATGCTTTACTTTATTTCTTTTTATTTAATTGAAATTTAAATAATCATTTATAATATTTTTCCTTTTTCATTCGTTTTTAATTATTTTTTTCACAGAATACTTAATTTATTATGTAAATGACACCTGCATGCAATTTTATGTCTTTCATTTTTACTTAACAAAATAAGTCAACTTGTTATAAATATGAAAGTTTAAATAATTTTTTAAGAGATCGCTACATTAGTCAAGAGTAAAAAATCCTGGTAGTTGAACAGTTTATTTTTACATTAATTATATTTGCTTGTGTAATACCGAATCAATAAGGGGTTTTCATTGACCTAAATTCCTAAGATCAAAGTTCAAAATTTTTCATTTATGATCATTCAGTTCTAAGGATTTATAATATTTTTCATAAAGGAGATTAATACGATTTTTTTATTTTTCGTGTTGATAAGCGACCATCAAAAATTTTTCTTACTACGGTCACACATCAATGAGTGCTTCTCTTTCGTTTTTAAGCATTCATTTATGAGAAGGGATAAATAACAGCATTCTCAATAATGCTGCTTTTCATAAACGAATGCGAAGAATATTTCAGCGTTGAAAACTTCTTATTTATGAGCATTCAAAGATGAGAAAAATGAAGTTTCTCATAAATGAGAAAAAATGCAATTTCTTTTTCACGGTCATTAGCGAAAAAGAAAAAAAATTGTTTGCCGGCGATCCCACATGAATGTGTGTATGTTTAAGAATTTGTGCAGTAAAGGGTAAAAGACTAGATAAAATCTCTAAGTAATTAACAATAAAGCATACAGAAAACAAAATCTATTAAAAGCTATATAAACGTAATTTTTTTTTAGTACATACGTATTTTTAAATTCTTTTAACAATATTTTTTGAAATTTTAAACAAATTGAAAAAATAAGCAAAATGAGATATTCCCATTATTTAGCCTGCTATTCATACTAAGACATACTGCCTTTAACGGATACAAGGGCTGCTCTAAATATTTCTGGCCTAATAGTGAAAATGCGAATATTTCAAAGTATTCTCCAGCATGATTTATACACTTTTGCATGCGCTCAAACCAGTTGTCGAAGCACTTTTTCCACTCCGATTGAGACACCTCTAAAACATGGTTTTTGAACACTTCAACAGCTTCTTCTGGCGACGAAAATCGTTGACCACACATTTTTTTTTCTTGATGTGCGGAAACAAGAAGAAGTCGTTAGGTGCCAAGTCAGGGCTGTACGGCGGATGACCCATTAATTCAACGTTCTGGCCGGTCAAAAACGCTCTGGTTTGAGCCCATGTGTGAGAGCTCGCATTGTCATGGTGAACAATGATTCGTCTTCTCTTGTTGGTTTTTCGAATTTCTCCGATGACTTCAGGCAAACAAATTATAGTGTACCACTCAGAAGTGGCCGTCCTACGTTGCTCAAGCGGAACAGTCGCCACATGACCAGTTTTGCCGAAGAAACAGGCGACCATTTGCTTCGAAGTGCTTCTTCCACGAACAACTTTCGTTAGATTTTGCTCGTCTTTGAAGACCTACACGGTCGATTGTTGTTTCGTTTCGGGCTCATACGCATAGATCCATGATTCGTCACCTGTGACGATCTGATAAACGTCTTTTGAAGCACCGCAATCATATTTTTGCAACATTTCTTTGCACCAATCGACACGAGCCTTTTTTTGAGCGACTTTCAAATTGTGCGGGATCCAATGAGAACAAACCTTTAACGGTCAGGTGTTCATGCAGTATCGAATGTATGCTGGTGGAAGAAATGTCCAAGGATGTCTCTATCTCTCGGTATGTCTCATGTCGATCTTGCATTATGAGTTCACGCACGGCATCAATGTTCTCTGGCACAACAGCCGTTTTTGGACGACCTTCACGGAATTCGTCTTTGAGCGAGCTTCGGCCACGATTAAATTCATTATATCAATTTTTTACAGTGCTATAGGATGGTGCTTCATCGCCATACAAAGATTTAAATTCATCAATGCACTCTTGTCGTGATAATCCACGTCGAAAGTTGTGAAAAATTATGGCACGAAAATGTTTACGAGTTAATTCCAATTTTTTCTATATTAATTTTTTCAAGTCACTGTAAACAACACAAATAATGGTCGTATGTCAAAACGTTTTGAGTACGATTATGCTTAAAAATGACAAACTTTCCAATGGAAATGTCAGATTGCACTTGGCAGCACTCAGTGTTGCCAGGCCAGAAGTATATATAGCAGCCCTCGTACATTAGAAATAAAAAACTTATGCAATTATACAAAATATGTATTTGGTTTGAAAAGTCACTGATAAATATTGTAAGCCATAATGGCTCAAAAGTATAAGTTTTACATTTGCATGTACTCCAAAACAAAAAAAAACACAATTTGTAACATACGTGTATATACGCCGGCAGCATAACATAAAAAATATGCGTATATACACACTCGCGAACGGTTAATGAAAAAATTTTTCTACGATCTTTTCACTTATGAAAAACTATTAAAATTGTAAATTCTCATAATTGAGCACTTGCGTGGAAAAAAATATTTTCTCATTTTTTCACTTTTGAATAGAAAGAAAAAAGAAATAAATGATCACATTCATAAACGAAAAAACCAAAATATTTTTTAGCCACTCACACATTTATGAAAAGAAGCAACAAAAACTAAAATATCTCACGGCTCTCTCATGTGTGAGACGTTAGATAGTATTTCAGTACTCTACCTAACATAAAGATTTAAAATAGAAAATAAGATAAAAAGTGTAGCATACTCTTAGGATAATATACAAATTATCAAACAATTTTGTAGTATAACTTTACTAAACAAAAGAAAGAAAGGCTCATTTTAAATATTGTTTCACTATAAACAATTACTATAGACTGCTTTTAGGCCAATTCACTAATATCCAAATTTATGTTAGTGTGTTGTAGTTGCTGTTATAAAGCACTTTTAAAAAACTACTTAAATTATTTAAATATTGATTTTTCATTGTTCTTTCTTCGGTAGTTTCTTTTACATGGCCGCCATCTTTTCCAAATTAAAATTTCTTTCCTTTATACAAACAAAATGTAAGAGAAATTTATAAGTATCTTACCGAAGACATATTGTTAATTAGATTGAAAGGATAATAGCATGTCGCCCGTCAATCGTCTAGGATTTTCTACAATATGCAATTGCAAATTTTTGTTTTTTATTCTTTTCATTTTAAATATTGGTTACAGGTTTTGCTTGTGTGTGGGAATACAACGAAAAGTTGTTACTTTTTAATGAGGTTAATTGAATTGCCTTTTATTGTTAGAGTAAAATGCCAACCATGAAAAGTTCATACGTTTGTACCTGAAGTATTCATATGTCTACATATCAAAATAAAGATTTTTGTTTTTATTGCTTTTTTGTTAAAAAGCAATATCATGCAATTGTATAAGTGTGCAGTACAATCAAGAAATCATCAACTTGGTAAAAGCCTTGAAATTATACACTTCCATTATAAAAACAATAATTAAAGTATAGTTTTAGGATGTTAAATTAAATTTATTATGCCGTCGACATATGGGAGGCAGTTAATTGTTGTAGTATAATGTTTTCAATAAAATAAAAATTAAATTGTGATGATATTGAAGTAGTTTAAAGAAAAGGTGTTCTTTAAAAATGTAAAAAATATTTTTTTTTTATTTAATTCAAATTAGAAAAAATTAAAGTAAAAACTGGTTATAATTGTATGATTCGTGTAAGCAAATTTATAAAAATAAAACACATCAGAAAGTACTTTTTATTAAAAGTTTTACAAAATATCATATATATTATTTCTAAAGCACTTTCTTTTGTCGGTTGCAAATATCTCCCATACCACCGCGTCAAATTTAATTAACACTAATGACGAAAAATAATTAGAAATTGAAAAATTAATATGTTCATTAATAAAAATTATATTTTACATAGAACTGCATGATAATGCAGTGATTATGTGTTTTTGTTAAAGTGTGGTAATGCAGTGTCGCTTCTGCATGATAATACTGTTGTCATTATGATTATATGTTTTTGTTCAAGTGTGGTAATACAGGGTCGCTTAATACTAACGCAGTTCTATATATAAAAGTATGTTTTAAAATCCATTCTGGCAATGCCGCCAGATATTTTTGTTTGTATTAAGGATTCGTACGGGCAAAAAGTTAACTATGATCATGTCATTACCTCTAACATTGTATTCAAAGAAATATAAAAAAGCATTTAAACATATGTATGTGTGTAAATATGTATGATATATTATGATTTCCAATATTTTTATACTTTTAGTAAAATGTTTTGAAGTTACTAAAATTTCTATTAATTATTTTTATTTTATCTTATAAAAATGACAACTAACGCTGCGAAATATTTGCACGGGTCAGTCTAGTTCTTTTTGAAATCTTAAAAGCTACAGAATCCTAATTAAGGAAAGGCGTGTTAGCGTAGCTATAAAAGTTTTCCTGGAAAAGTCTACCGCATGTTATTACAGCGGATAGATTGTAGCCTGCATTAGAAACAGCAAAAGAAAGTAATAACTTCGTTCCTGTTGTAAATTAGACTTTCCTAGACAGAATAATATGCACTTAAAAAGGTTTTTGTAAAAAGTACTTTTAAAAGAAGTACCATTTTAATCAGCATCTTACAAAAATATTTCAATACAACTACTTATTTGAAAAGCGTTTTGAACAATGCCCCTTTTTAGAAATAATCGTTTAAAATATAGAACTTAATAAACACATTTTAAGCTTTAGGAAAAACACCATTTAAATAATGAGTTTTTTTAAAAGTACCAGTGAAAAAGTGATTTTTTAAAAAGCACTGTTTCTATTATTGAAATATAGAACAACCAATTTGAAAAAAAAAGTTTTAAAAAAAAAGTACTTTTGGAAAAAGGCCTTTTTATGAAAGCTAATTTTAAAAAAGTACCTATTAAAAAGTACCTGTCAAAAAGTACCTATAAAAAAAGCACCTGTTAAAAATACCTTTTAAATATCTATGAATTATATTAAAAAAGTATTTATTTATTTATTACAACTACCTTCAAAAAGTACCTTTCTTAAAAATTGGCAATTTTCCCATTTGCGGAGAGTTTCCGGTTCAGATAAATTTAGCACTACACTCAAATGTGGGACAGAAATATAATTTATTTCAACAGCAAATATTTTTAGCTTATTTTAAAATTGTGTGCCTAACGAAATGACTAAAAATATTTACTCACTTTCTTAATGGGAAATTTAATTAAATTTAACATAAATGTTTTCATTAATTAGAACGATAATAAATTCTATAAATATAATTAAAATATAATAATATATACTAAATGTATAACAACACTAAAATTATGACAACACCAAAAAGAAATACTACTACTACTAACCTACGAATTAAATAATACTTTTGTTCTTATGTTTCTGTTCTCATACTTCATATGCTTTGAGTTAATACCATGCTTGCTCACAAGTGATATGGCAAATTTAACTATGCACCTCTCTCTATGTACTAAAAACAGTAACAAAAACAAAAATATGTAAAAAAAAAATAATAATAAAAAAGCGAATAGGAACACTACCAATCAGCAACGACATAGCAGAAGTACAACAAATACTTTTACGTTTCCTTTTTATAAAAATTCACAGACTCACATGTACCCAAACATAAACGCACACATGCACATATGTAAAGAAAAATAACTGCATGTTTTTTAAAAAAAGCTGCGCACACATATGTGGAGACTAATGAAAAGAAAAACCAACACCAACAATAATACAAAAAAGAAAAAAAGCTAAAGCCTATTTATAGGAGGCTGCTGTAGAAATAAAATAACAAAACCTTGGTTTGATTTTATTTTGTTTTGTATTTCTAGCAAAAAAAAAAAAACAAAGCAAAAATAAGAAATTTTGCGATAGTGTATAAATTATAAATGCTGCACTTGTGAAGAATATTGTTGTGATAGAAATGGCATCCGTACGAACAAAATGGCAATTGCTGCACTTAACCGACAAACACACCTCTCCTTTTTTTAAAAAAAGAAATGACAGGAAAAATTTAATTCCAACAGAACTTAACGCAATTTGTTTTTCTTTTTTTTTTTTTGTATAAAGATTAACAGCAAATTTTGGTTGTTTTAATTTCGTACAACGTTATTTGGGGAGAATTTAAGTGAAGCTTATGTGGACAGCGAGAAGCGATATAAATTTAATAAAAGTGACAAATCAATTCTGTTTTTTAAATTTAGATCGAAAATTCATTAAACTTTAACTAAATTTTTATTTAACTTATGTCACAAGGACTCTTAGACAGTTAAGATTTGAGAAAGAGCTGGAACTAATGCCAAAACTTCAAATTTTGTGTTAAAACATTAACTTAAACTTTAAAATCAGTTTCTTATAGAATTTCTTTTAAATTTTAGAAAATTTTATTTTAATAAAAATTGTTGCCTATTTTTAGGATTTACTTAATAAAATTCTTGAAGTATACTGTCTTGCGTATTTTGTGGTTACTAAAATTTTTACTCAATAGAGTTCAAAAGAAGAAACAAACTTATTTTTTTTTTTTTTTTTAAGCGAAGTAGCACTTCAGGCATTAATACCTACTTTGTTTGTAACCGTGCTACATTCTTTAGGAAAGGGATAGATAAGAGAGAAGACAGGTGGTGAAAGGAGATAGATATAGCCATTTTATTTATTATTTTACCTCGCCGACGTATATGCTATGAAGAAGTACGTTAAAAAATTTAATGAAAAAACATTGCCTACTTTTAGGATACACTTAGTAAAATTCTTAAAGCATACTTTTACACAATTCAAAAATTTAGGACAATATATTTGAAAAATAATTTTAATAAATACAGTGAAATATAGAGTGAAAAGTTTTCTTCTACAAAAAATATTTTCATCAAAAAAACGGTGCATATTTTTTCAATCAGAATGAAAGCTAAATAATTAAAAAGGGCAGTTGACTTGACAACTGAATTATTGTAAAAAGAAAGTATTTTATCACACAACTTGGTGATGAGTTTCAGATACAAAAATATTCACATGTAAGAAGTCTAAACGAAGAATAAATTTTTTCATTCTGCAAAAAAAAAAAATAAAAAAATAAAAAGTTCCAACTGAAGTCTAAAAATAGGCAATTTAGTCCTTATTAATTAATTATTGCACAAACATTTCTCAATACAGTTATCAAAATTTTTTTTAAAATAATATGACTGCACTAAAATGGCTGAAGGCTTAATGTGAATAAAAATATTTTATTTATTTAAATCAATGTAAATAAAATATTTTAAAATCTTGAGCTTCAGAGTCATAGACCTAATACTTTAGAAAACGCTTTATGTAACATTGTGGCAGATTCTGCTGGTCAGTTTAAATAATTTATTTAAAAGAATTATTCTGACCTTTTGCGTGTCCGGCTGCCATTATTACACTCGATTTTTAACTTTCATTTTTAAACAAAAATAAAGAAAAAAAGTTTATTAATTTTGGTTTAATTTAAAAATCTGCCACTTTTAGTTGTAGCATTTATAAATCTTTTCAAAGAAATACAAAGAAAATTTTTTTTATTTTTAAACTTCTACCAAGGAAAAATTTCGCGTTAAAACTTTTCTTGTGTAAATATTCTGTTATCCTGCGTTGACTATTCACAAGTGCAGCAGTCGAATTTAAAATATCATACTTTGAAAAAATACTTGTTCTCTGTCCAACCCTCATAAACAAGGCAGATGTATAGACAATGTCAACCACCTTGACACCCAACCATCAAACATAAAATAAAGCAACTAAAGAAAAAAAAATTTAACACGCACAAAAGTCTTGGCTGGAGACAGAACAAATAAAAAAGAAATGAATGAATAAAACAACAACAAGTGAATCGAAACGAAAGCCACCCTCCCTTGCTCTGCTAGATTCCCTTTTTTGATGAACAACAGCAATATCAGAAAATGTACGGCATAAAAAAGAAATAAAAATTATACACAAGTATTGACCAATACTTCACTCAAACCACTTTATATTATTGAGGGTTTTTCCTCATCTTTTTTTACATTATGTCTTTGAGCCTTCGGTGAAAAATGTTTCCCTATTGTCCGTAATCAAGAATTTTCCTTTTTTATTTTCTTGCTGTATTTATTTTAAGAGGGATTTCAGCATTTTTTTATAGTTTTTTTTTGGGTGATTTTTTCAACTTTTTTCTTTCCGTTTTTTCTACGTAATTTTTATATTGTTTGCCTGATGATTGAGTGGGGGGTTATACAAAGAGGATGTAAAAGTTTTATTCTTTTTTCCTTTTTTTTTTCACATTTTTTCTTTGTGCAGTTTTTCATTTGGTGATTTTGGTCCTACTGTTTTTAAACACAAATACCAACTGCGACTTTCTGACTGCCTAGTCACTGGTCAGCGAGTTTTTGTAATGAAACGTACTAAAGACAGCAAACGGTCAAACGTTATAATATTTTAATGGTCATTTTGGACACAGAAAAAAAAATGTAATAAAAAAATGTGTGTGGAGTAGTTTTTCCCTTCATAATGGACAATAGTATTTTTCGGCTACTTTTTGTGCTTTAAGGAGGAGGCTCTGTGTTCAGTGGTCATTTGAAACCATGACCTAAAAAGACCAACAAAAATTATGAATGAAATGTTTTTTTTTTTTCACTGAATTTTTATTATTGTAGATAAAATGAGAAAAAAAAATACTTGGCCAGCTCTTGGTCAAGCTGTTGTAGAGAATATTATTTGGATTTTTTTTTTGTTTGTTTATTTTGGCCCATTTTTTAAAATAAAAGTAAAAGCTGTTGTTATTGCTGCTGCTGTTGCTGCGTTCTTTAGACCATTTGTCCTTTTTGGTGCTTGTGCTTGTTTTATTTTTTTTTCTCTTCTTGTTTTGCCGGTTTAAAGGGTGTTGGGTGTTGGAATTGTTAAGCCATGTTTGATGGTCAATTTTGTTTCCAATACACATTCATATATTTTTACGTTTTGTTTAACATTTGTTGCTTTTTTTCTTTGTGTCAATTTTTATGTAAGAAATTTTCGTATTTTTTTTCTTTTTTTTTTTTTTTCTTTCTTGCTTTGCGCGACTTTTTTTTAAGTCTGTCTATGATTTCAATTTTGACGTTAATACCAAAATTTATTGTTTTATCTGGTGTTCCGTTTTTTCTTTTGGTTTGTCCAGTAACATTTCACGATAAATTTGGTCGAAAAATAAAAAATAAAAAACTTGTAATTAATGCCATCATATTTTATTGGCAGCATGCAAGAGTATATACTTCAATAAATTATTTTATACTGAATTAATTACATGGCCACCTAAAAGTATGCTTTATTTTGCATTTTAAAAATTGTGTATAATTTTTAATTGTGCTGCAATATTTTTTAGTTTAATTACTTGATTTTTATCGGATTTTGATTAGGTTTTTTTATGGGTTTCTTTCCTTACATTTATTCTTTATAACGGATTATGCTGTTATAAAAAAATTCAAAATAACTAATACACACCAACTCGATAGCTTGTTGCAGTTATAGGCTTTAACGACATCTACTAACAACTGCTGATTTCAAACTACTATGTCCAGTCATATGACTGAGCAGTGCGGCCAACTGATTTAATCATTTTAGTGATAAGCTTTCTCTCGCGGCAATGATGTTTTTATTAGTCACTAAATCTGTCAGTTTGATATCACAAGACTCTTGCTGCCAAACAAAACCTCTCAAATTAATTTTTTTTTTTTAAATCGTGCTATTTTTTATCCCGATGAAATTATTAAATCACCGATATTGATTATTGAGTCTGAAAGCATGTCTCGATGACCATTTCGCTACCACTCACTTAGCTCTTCAGAAAACTGCTCACAAACACTTTAAATAAACTAAAGATTTCTGTCCAAACAATAAAGTAAAGACAAGATTTAAGGTTTAAGCAAAAAATCACAGTCAACAATGATTCTATTTTTCGTTAGCCACTGCATACGGCTGACTTTTTTTCGGATTTTTCATACAGTGAAAAGATGATGAAAAATAAAATATCACAAAACACTACGATTATTTATTGTTGTTCTCTATTAAACCACGGGAATATTTAATTAAATCAATTAATTTAAAAAAAAAAATATCTTAAAAACAGGTGCGATTTTGTAACTTCAAAAATGTTTAAAAAATACAAAGTTAAATTTTTTTTGTCTGCTAAATTTTGTAGCTAGCATACGAGGGCTTATTGATATTGAAACTACTTAGCGCTAGATGGCACCACAAACACAAAAAATTTTTGTCTTTTTAAAAATTGCGATCTGTCAAACGTCAGCTGTTAAAAATTCACCCAAATTCAACGATTACTTTATTTGTTGTAGTTGTTTGATATGAACAACTTTTGTGTTTCTTCAAAAATAGAAAAAGTGAGTTTCGTAAAGTCATTAAACATTATTATTTGAAAGGGAAAACGGCGAAGGAGACAAAAGAAAAGCATTACGGTGAGTTTGTTCCGTCAGATTATATAGTAAAATATTGAATTACTGAATTTAAACGCGGCCGAACAAGCACTGCAACAATACCATCAGCAGGAAGACCAAAAGAGGTGGGTACTGAAGAAAATATCAAGAAAATCCTCGATATCGTTATGAATGTTCGCCGAGTCAAGTTACATGAGATTGTTGAAATGGTAAACATATCATATGAACGTGTGTTTAACATTTTGCATAAAAATGTGCATATGCAAAAGCTATCGACAAGGTCGGTGTCGCGTATTCTTAGTGTCGAACAAAAGCGAGTTCGAGAGACCACTTCACAGCGGTGTTTGGACATAATAAAGCGTAATCTTGTTGATTTTTGGCGTCGATTAATGACTGCTGATGAAACGTGGGTGTACCACTACACACCTGAAACCAAAAATCAATCGAAAGAATGGGTGGAAGTGCTCCGAAGAAGGCGAAGACAGTGAAATCGGCTGGCAAGTTTATGGCCATTGTATTTTGGGAGACACGTAATATTGCTCATTGATTATCTTAAGAAAGAATCCACAATCACAGGAAAGTATTATCGTGCATTATTGGATTAATTGATTGATACAATCAAGAATAAACGACCACATTTAAAGAAGAAAAAAGTGCTCTTCCTTCAGGACAATGCACCAGCTCACACATCATTAGAAATGGTGCTAAAATTACGTAAAATACACTTCAAATTGGTTGATCATCCACCTTATAGTCCAGATTTAGCCCCAAGAGACTTTTTCCTGTTTCCAAACTTGAAAAAATGGCTCTCAGGAAAAAGATTCATCTCAAACAAAGAAGTGATTACCGAAACTAACACGTATTTTAAGCGGTTCCCAAAATCTTATTATTCAGATGGTATAAAAAACTTCAAATATCGTCTTACTAAGCGTATTGACCTAAAAGGAGACTATGTTGAGATATAAATGGATTTAAAAAAAAAAGATTTAATTTTCCTACCTAGCTATCTTCAATATCAATCCGCCCTTGTACACTCAGGAGCTTTTTCTTTCTTTTTCCTTTTTTATTGAAATGTGTGAATTTGAATAATTTCTACTTAAAACCAATAATATATTTTTAAGAACAAGTATATTTTTAAAATCGAATGCAAAAAAAATATTATCACACTTAAACTAATAATTTTGTTGAAAATTATTTCCGTTCTGCAAATTTCTAAGAAAAAGATTTTAAAATGAAAAATACAATAAATTATTATTTTATTTGAATGCTGTTTAAATTTTTAAATATCATATTCATTTTAAATTGCATACCTCAGGAGATCTCTTAACCGCTTCTTGTTAAAATTTTGTTAAAAACGCTGCATATTTTTAGGATTCATATGTAAACAATAGTTCATTTTTAAAATAACCTTTTTAAATAAAAACATTACGAGCCTTTACCTTACACATAAAATTAGTCAATTGATCGTTATAAAATGCTTAAAGACAAATTTAAGAAAAATCCTTTTATAAAATTAGAAGTTAAGATGAAATATTTATTATTAATGTTTTTTATCAGCACAACTCATAATTTTACCTTTAAAAATTGTTAAAAGTCTTTTAATATTTATTTTTTGTTAGATGTGATCTACTTAAAAATGGTGTCATTTTCGTACAAATATATATTAGGTTGAATTTAATTTTTAAAATGTATTGCATACTCTTAGGATAGTTGTATATTGCTTGTTAAAATGCTGTATGTAATTGCCACGTCCGGTTAAGGATTAAGCAATATACATTCTGTTTACAATATAGCTCCCGATATACGTGAATACTGATTACGAAATGAGAGTTAAGTGTGATCCAAAAGTATCTTTAAAATATAACACTTTAAAGTATGCTTTGTTTTATTGTGTATAAAACTTCCTTAAAGCAGGCCTTACATTTTTGGTAAAATTTGAAAATTTCTTTTTAATTTGATAAAGTTTTTAATTTTCCTTTTATCCTTTTATATATATTTATATATATATATTTTTTTTTATTCTGAAAATTATTTTCCCAATGACTTACTTTTTTTAAGTTTTTAATGTAAAATTTTTATTTAATTCTTAGCTTTATTTAAATATTATATTTACTACTTTATTTTTTAAAATATTAATAAAAGTCTCCTATAAATATGCAGCCTTTTTTATGTAATTTTATAAAAAGTTTCTGCATCACTTCATAATGATGTTTTAATTTTTGGTTCCTCTCTTAGTTGAAGCACAATTTCATTAAAAAAAAATAAATATAGTTATTTTAAGTTACCTCCAAAAGTGCAACGTTTCTACTGCCATCAGAATTGTAGAACGAAAAAAAACAAGCCTATGTTGCAATGGTCATATCAAGACACAAAATGTGGTGGCTGCCACCCGTTAAACGTCAGTTAAAATAAAAATAAAAATGAAAAAGAAAATAATTTTTGTAACATGGTGAATTTTTACTTTTATTTTGTATTCAGTTTTGTAACTTTTATGTCCCTTTATTTTTGTCTATAAAGCTAAAAGAGGTTTTAAAATACAACCCCAGTTTTTTTAAAACGGCCAGCTTTTTGTTTTTTTTTTTTTTTTTTTTTTTTTGAAAAAGAATTGATTTTTTTAAACAACATAAATGTTTTGTTGTTTTTAATTTTATTTGCATTTAAAAAAAAAATAAAAATAAACGGAAAAATAGCTTTAAAAAAATTCAGCTTAAAACATTATTTGCTTAACTCGCTTCCTTTTATTATTATTTTATTTTTTCTGTTTTACTTTTTCATTAATTTTAACACTGTTCAGAAAAGTGTGCGTGCGTGTATTCCCACTCTTCTGCATTTTACACACAACTCTTCTGAAGGGTGTGTTACAAAAATGCATTACACCATTTACATGATGCATAGTTTTTGGCGTTATGAAAAATTGCAAAAAAGAAAAAACTTAAACATTTACAAAAATTTTGCACACAACATTGGGGATGGATTACGAAAAAAAAATTAAAAATATTATTAAACAAATACTTGTACAGTAAAAGGGAGGTGAGGTTAAGTGATGTTTATGTTTTGTTGCAAAAACGTGTAACGGTCAATCGCTTTTTTAAAGGGTTGACAATTGCTTAACATACCAAATGTATGCTTTGTTACAGGGAATATTTTTTCGTTTTTTTTTTTTCTTTTAGGAAAGCAAATTAATAATGAGTTTAATTTTGTGTTATTTTTGCAACAGGGTTGTTAGACATACGTAAGTAATAATTTTAAAATTAAAGCAACTTAAAGAATGGCTTTGGTTGTACATATCAATAGCAATACGACAAACCTTCGGGATATTGGGGCGAAAGCACAGCCACGATAGCCTAAATCAAGATCTTTTGGCAATTTCCGAATGGATCCTTGCGAACAGGGTTTACTTTAACGCTCGGAAAACCCAGTGGTGTGTGCTTTTGCCTAGGCGTAGGGCTGTAATCATGGGTGATAAAGATATTAAGATATCAGAAGCACTCAAAGTTCAGGGCATGAAGATTCAGTGTGATATTCGGTGGAACAAGAAGCACACATGTGTATAGGTTTTCCGACAAGGTGTAGGAAATACTTCACTCCATTTAATCTTCTTGCTATCTATGTCACCTTTATCAGATCTAAAATGGACTGCAACTCCCTTGTATGGGCCGGTGCTTCAAAGACTAATTTGGAGTCACTCGACCCTGTGCAGGAGAGAGTGAAGAAGCTCATCGGTGACAGTAGGAATCCAGCTCTATTGATTCCCTGGAGCATCGACGAAATGATTGGTGTGCTTCACTGTTTTATCGTTACTACAACGGAATGTGCTCATATGAAATTAGGGAACTTGTCCCCGAGAACCGTAATTTCGTACGTTTGACGAGCTCTGCGTCAAGAGCGCCTTGCTTAGTGGTCGATTGGCCAGTGAAGCGCACTACGCATTACAGAGAAAATTCCTTTTTCAGTCGAACAGTTCGTATGTGGAATATAATTCTTACGGAGGTCTTTCATGTCACTTTCAGAGTGCAAAGATTGAAATCAAATATCCACAAGCATTATTCCCTCTAGCCCGCTTCCTATAAACTAATTTCCTAGTTTTGGCACAATGCACTGCATAAGAAGGGATCATTATCTGAGTGCTGGTCCCAACATAAAAAATCAATTATTTCTAACACGGGTTTCTTTTTTTATACCTTTATTTTATGAACGCGTTTTTTAAAGCAGCCTAAAAGTATACTCTCTATAACAATCCGTTTTTAATAAAAATAACTTTAACTATAAAAACGTTTTATGTGACAGCATTTGTACAATTCCTTTTTTTGTTGCTAATTTTTTATCTCTGGTAATTTGCTTGAACTATTTAGTAATTAATACAATTTCCTGAACATTCCCTGATATTTTTTGCTTTGCTTGCCAGCAATGTTTAATTTTTCTCCTCTATTTTGTGCTGTATTTCTTTTTCTTTCATTTTTTATTTATTTATTTTTCTGTTTTTAATGTCTAGCTTATGAGAGATACTTTTAGATATTTCTGGGCAATTATGTTAATTTTCAATGCAAATAACGTTTAATTGAAGTGTTGGTAGTATTTTTACTTTTATTATTATTTTTTTATTTTACTCTAGTTATAGACCACACCTTAACACCAATACAAACTTTTATAAAATTTAACTACGTTTTCTGGTATTAGACTGCAGCAAAATATGCAAATACAAATTAATGGTAATTGTAGCTTAAGCTAAAGTATTAATTGCCAATAATTATATTGGTTTTAGTTCTGTTTTTCCTTTAAACTTTCATTTCATTGTTTATTTTTATTTGATATTTAAAAGAAAGTAAAATATAAGAAAATTAAAAAATACATTTTGCTCCTTGGCATATGTTTCATTTATATTAAGCTTCTTTTACCTTAAAGTATACTTTAATATTTTACACTTAATTAAACACTTGTATGTTAAACATTTTATTTCTTACATCCAAGTTATTTTATCTCTATTTTTTTCCTTTTTCTATTACTAACCAACCAGACCACATTACTGCGAGGTTAAAAAAAATATATTAAGAACACTACTCTTAACGTGGTAAATCGAAACTTAATTTATGACTGGCAGCATTTTTTTTTATATTTAAAATCATTGCTTTTTTAATTTATTTCTTCTTCCTCTTCTTCATTTTATTGTTCATTCTAAAGTGAATGTCCTGTTTTATAAAATGAACCTCGCACTAACTTCCATATTAAAGAATAGTTGTAGGTGTTAAAATATCCAACCATTTAATACACTAAATTAAAAAACTTATATTTACACATACAAATGCAAATGAGTTGCAAATAAAAAAGCAAACAAGAAAAGAAATTTATTTTTCATACACATGGCAGTCTTATGCAATGATGTGTAATGAATTAACTTTTTAACATATTTACTAGTGCTCAATTGCATATGCTAGGGCGTTTATATTGGTATGCATACAGCAGTTAACTACAGTGGACAGTGTTCTAGGTTCGTTGGCTTGCATGCACACGTTACTAAGCACATACATACTCGTATACAAATATATGTTTTTTTCCTTTATTTTTCTATAATAATGACTGCTTAATAAGTTGGGACAGTCTATATTATATAAGAGTGTTTCTACTGTTAGTGGTCGATAATGCAGTTGACTTCCTGTTGGCTTCATTTATACTCATGCTTGATTTATAGTATTTTGTTGGATTTTCTTTTTTTATATGATCATATGGCTGTCATAAAATATTACATGTTACCGAGATTTCTATATAATATGTTTAATAATAATGTTTACAGAGATTAAAAAAAAACATACATAAATGCTGAAGATTTTTTTACAAAGAATCTGTTAATTTCTTTTCTTAAAAATGTCATATTTTAAAAATGTTTAATTTTTATAAAAAAAAATTTAAATGCACTTATATATTTTTTAAATGTCCTTATTTAGTTACAAGTTCAAATCCATTCAGAAAACTTCCTAAAAAAAATTTGTTCGCTACAAGTTCAAGAACGCATATTGCAACATTTCTGAAATTTTAAAAATAAAAATTGCCATTGAAAAAAAATATAAATACTACTAACTTTTGCTAAAGTTCTAATAAACTTGTTAAACTTAAGCACATTTTAACTAAGAGAGCTTAATTTAAAAAAAAAAATCTTCTAGGGTTGGATGAGAGATGTTTCCAGAAAGCCTTCTTCTCTATGAAATAATTAAAATAAACATAGATTAGAAGACTTTGTGGGTTTAAAAGTGGAAAATTGTTTAAACTGCTAAGCTCTTTGCTAGTTCATATTCAAATACAAACAGATGTTTTAATACCAAAATAAAAATATCATTACCTGACTAAAAAATGCTTTAATCGTACAAGGGACTGACTGCTGGTTTTAACTGTGCATGGCTGGCACAACCATGACCTACCCCTTCATGAGACGATCTAAAGTGGTAACGCTTCATCGTCAGCCTCGTTTGGAATACAGCATTACATTGAAAACGTAGAGACTTTTTAAATTTTTAGTTCCAATCAACAGTCACCGACCGAGTAACTTATCTTAGGAATCCTTACCAGCTGTCGATTCTTATAGTGCGAATGGTTGGCAATTATTCAGCACTAAGAATTCCTTATCTTCTAGCTTTAGTCATCTGTAAACCCTAAAGACTAAAACCTTATATACTTCTTAGAAATAACATCAAGAAGGTAAATATTTTGAAAACCAAAAGCGAAATACTCCTGCTGTAAATGGCGGGCTACTTTATATCGTATATATTTATATCAAATCATATTTAAGCCAGACGCAAGAATATTCAAAATGTCGCTAACCAACTTCTGTTAATTAATATCCCGTAGTTCACTCAAGATTTACGGGGGTACCCGCCATGATAGCCCTATCCAAGGGTGAACACAATGCATTTACCAAAGAGCCAGAATAGCGTCTTTAATATTTTAGCTAGCAAATCCGTGCCCGCACTCCATTTTTAAAGGGACAGAGCTTATGTAAACTCTTATGTAAACTCTTACCGCACCAATTTTGGCGTTCTGCTCAGATTTCAGCACGTAGAAAAAACCAATCCTTCCCGCGAATTCGTTCTAAATCACACCCACCTCATTGTTCCCAAAAAAGCCTCGCCAATAAGTAGACTATAGTCCTTGGGGACCATCGGCTCCCGTAGTACCAGTAGTTAAGCCACTAGGTGCACCTACAGAGTCCTTATCTCTTAGTTTTAGGCCCCTTTACATCAGGTAACTTATAGCCCAGAATCAATACATTAAAGCGTCAAAGTTTACAGATCACCTCGCCATTTATGTCACTCTTATCAGACGAAAAAGGAAATATAACTCTAATGTTTAGGCCGGTGTGTCGAAAACTATTTTGAAATTACTCTACCGCATGCAGGAGAGAGCGAAGAAGTTCATCGGTGACAGTAGGGTATCCAGCTCTATTTTTTCACTAGAGCATCAAAGCAATGTGGAGTGTATTTCACTATTTTATCGTTACTACAACGGAATGTGCTCTTATGAAATCAGGGAACTTGGTCCCGAAAACTATAATTTAATACGGGCAACGCGCTGTGCATCAAGAGCGCATCCCTTTGTGGTCGATTGGCCAGTGAATCGAACTACGCATTACAGAGAAAATTCATTTTTTAGCCTTCCAGCGGAGGTTTTTCCTATCACTTTCAGTGTGCTAAGATCGTCCAGAATGTCCAGAGTTCTCGTCCTAATAAAAAAAGTACTCCCCAGGGCGTCCAGTATTGACAGCGCATTGAACTTCTTTTCAACGGAATGTTCATTTACGTATCTTGCATCTTGCAAGTATCCTGTATAGTCGGTCATTGGACAAGCACCAAGGCTTTTCTACTCAACGAAATATCCATGCAATTTTTTACTCCTCTTTTTATTTTTAATTTCTTATGTTACCATTCATCTGAAATTTATCAAAACAAAAGGCAAGGTCTCTTCTAGCAGAGTTCCAGTTTTTATACAAAACTTTTAATCATTCAAATGTCAAACATTTTAATAGAAACTTTTATAAAGTGTGAAGCAGCACAACTTTCGATATTCTTCCAACTCCAGTAAGAAGTTTGAAATTACATCACTGGAAATTTCTATTTCCTAACTATTATCTGAATTCCATTTATTTTTAAATTTTCCAGATGAAACAATTTTTAGTCCAGAAATATTTATGGATTTTGAGCTGAAGTGTGTTATTTCAATTAAAACACTTCATACTTTTTTTTTTAACATATTGTAATACTTGCATTAACTAGTTGTACTGATTTTATTTACATAAGTTGAGTTTTATAATTAAGTTATTAAATTATATACTCATTTATTTGTTTAATTACAACGTATAACAATTGCTGGCTGATTTATGAATACGAACAGCAACAGCAAACATTTCACTTAAATGAATTACAATCAACACATATCAAATGTTTACAGCGATTCCACTTTTTTTTTATTTGCTATCCTTTTGAAAAGTTTTAATGTGGGTGTTAAGTTATCATTATAACGCTGACGTTAATCAGTTTTATTATAAAGAATGTACAGGAGGTGTTGCATTGTGTTTTTTTTACAAACACGTATTTAACAACTGCATTTACAATTTATTTAAATTTAAATATTTTTTTTTTTTAATATTTATGAACTTGACTGTTATGAATGAGAAAAAAGAGTTTAAAGTAATTTAAATAGCATGGATATTTTCAGTTTTTAATTTAATTTTGTTAATTTCAACAGTTGTCATCATATGCATAAGAGCTTAAGTAGCTTTCATCATATCACGAGTATATTTAATTACACCCCTGAATGGAATGACTCGCACATTCATATGTTAACATAGATTAACAATTAAAACAATAACCATTTATTTGTTTACTTTTGTATACGCATGTTCTTGTGCTGCTGTAATAAACACCGATACGGTTAATATGATGCTGAGCTCATATTTATAGTGACATTTATTAAATAATAATCATTTGGATTATTATGCCTGCTACTTTTGAAATATTAACCAGCAAAACATTTGTAATCAAAAGGCGCAAATGAATGCACAAGAGCTACATCACTTTAGCTATGTTCATCGTTTGTAGCAATATAAATTTGAAGTATATAGATTTATTGCAAGTCTATGTGGGCCCCTAAAATGAACTAAAAATTGGCCACTATGTTCCGTCACTAACAATCGATCAATCTTTCGATTCCCCTTAAGCTTTATTCGAATAAAAAATTAATTCCTTGTTTAGTTTAAGGTTCAATAGCAACCTTGTGCTCCTTTCTCCATCTCTGTTAAAATTGTCTTGTCACCCAATTCGGGAAATAAGAAAAATTTACACCAGTGTCTCGTCTGTAACTTTGTGAGAATTTTCTCACATAATAATATTGTTACGTTTTTCCCTTTTAGAAAAACGTACGGATTCTTTTGATTGCAAATACCACGGTGGCTCATTATAATGTCTGTATTCTTTTACTCTATGGCTTTCTCTGGCTACACTTCTTTATCCTACCGGTCTTGTGAACCCTTGGTCTCGTAAACATGCGTTATTACTACAAACGCCGCCATCCACGCTACACTACTGTGTTACTCCGGCGAAACATAACTACTCGATGCCTTGTTTAGTAACCTTAACCATCCACAGATATCTCCACTACTCCTTTTATCTAAGCCAGTCATCTCCTTCAATCCAATAACCACAAACACACGTCTGCCATACACTGTTGTTATGCTGTTAAACTTCACTGCCCAACCGCTACGGTTCTTACTTTTTATTATAAAAGGCTTCTTGACAATTATCTGTGACTCTAATATTAAATTGGACGTCTCCACTAAATTGTCTGCCATGGCTTCACAATAATTGCCTTTTGCCTCTCGGGAGATTTGTGCTGCTGTTTATTAATTTTAATTGAACTATAACAATTATTATTTTTTCGTTGCACGCATGTCCGAATGCCATATCGAACTCGGACCCCCTGTTTTGTAGTACGCACCTCTACCAACGCAGCCATTGAGCCTACTCAGCTTTTGTTATCTAAATTGTAATTTTTATTCCATTCACACACCATTAGTTGAATTAACTTATTCACCACGCTCATATGGATACAACTACAGGGGTTGCCAGATTTTATTATTCGTAACAATATTAACGTCATTTAATTTTTTTACACAGCGTGCGTTAGAGTAGATCATGAATTTAATAATAAAAACGTGACTCTCATAATTTTATGTGAGAAATTTCTTACAAAGTTATAGAAACGAGGCACTTGTCTTACTTTTTCTTACCCCCGAATTTTGTGACAAGACAATCTTTAAAGAGTTAGAAAAATCATAGGTTTGAGGTGGTAAAACCTAACTTTTTAAACAATCGGTTTTATTAAATTTTATATCAAAATTTAAGAAAGATTTTTGATCATTATAAATGGCACATCGATTGTTACCCTAAATGAAATTACGTGAGATAGATTAAAGTCAATACGTAGCAGTGTGAGCCCTAACCTGATGGTGGTCTTACCACTGAGTGAACATAATGCGTCGACTAGCGCCCTTCCCTGATGTAGCCAAAATAGATGCATTTATTAGAGCATGGCTGGCAGGACCATAAATTGCCCCTTGCCTGAGCATTAGAGACCATCCAAACCCGTTTGTTGAAAGTGCCACAGTACACTTCGATCTATTCCACACCATTCCTGCAGACATGAACCTTAACTACAGCTACCACCTCTACCTCGAAGGAAACTCACCAAGAAGCGGCTACAGAGATAGGCGGATCTCTGTATGGGCAACAGGTTTCTTGGTGATAGTATAACTAAGAAAACTGGTTAGTCCTTCGACATCAGCCAGCTGCCTTTCCAGATTTGGTGCCCACTCACCGGGGGCCTGATTCCTCCAATACCCCAAGGTTACTTCGTTTGACCTCGGTTAGCTCAGCTAGACCTTTAGTTCCCTGGGGGGGAACTCTAAATGAAAACAAAATTAAAAGGAGAATCTAATAGGAAAATCTGATTTCAGAACAGTGAACAATTTTGTTAATTGAATGTTTGTCTCTGATGCCCACGAAATGGCCAAATATACTTTAACAAAATTTACAATAAAGATAGCATCTTGAATAAGAAGAGGCCTATATTAAAGAAAACTAAATCTAGGCATGTTTTTAGGCATTAAAAATAAATTTGTTTCGTTTGTCGGGAATATCAGTAAATTATTTATAAAAATAACAACTGCTCAACAATAAATAGATGATATCTTAGCTTTAAGTTTTGTTTAAGGATAGGATCTTTACTAAAACACACTAAGTAATATTAAGCATAATTTAAGCTTTAAAATAAGAAAATGATCGGTATCAGCTTCACAGAGACCTTGTTCTGAAAGATTTACCTTAATTCTCGACACACTTATTTTCAAACTGTTGCTGGAATGTTCTCATAATTGTTTCATGTAATTTTTTCTGATTTGACTTCATTATAAATGTTAAATGCAAACAATTATTATAATCTTTATCTGCCAACAATACCATAAATACCAACTTGTTGAATGTTAAAATCATAGCAAAATTAAAGAAGAAAAAATAATTTAATTTGCCCAAGTCCAAAAAATGCTTAAAATATATTTTTGTATATCAAATTAAGTTACAACTTTTTCTTTATGTTAATTGCAGGATTATGACAAGGAAATACCACCTCATAAAATTAACTCACCACTGGGTAACAGCATTATCGACATGCCAATGCATTATGCCACCGAAGATAAAGAGCATCTTAAAGAATTGGAATTTTATAAAAATTTAGCCAAAGCAGCATCTTTGGTTTCACAGAATAACAACCATAACAACAACAACAATAGTAACAATAATAATAATAATCTTATAACTAATGAAAAATCACCTTTACCTCATCATCCAACAAATCATCTACAGAATAATAATATTACCAACAATCAATTGCCTTCACCTGCTGTTTCACCACAACCCATGCTTATCGATACCGATACCCATCAATCGATAAATGATGACGATAATAATCTTATGTCGCGTCATAAACAAAATGAAGACGATGTTCACAATTTGACTGATAATGATGTTGAGATGGTGGAACCAGCAACGGATCAGGCAAAAGCTTCGGCTTTAGCTGCAGCAGCGGCAGCGGCACAAGCTCATCTAAATGGAACTAGTGAGTACATATCGAAATCCAATTTTATATAAAATTAATACAACAGAAAAAGACACTTTTTAAAATTAGTTTTTGAAAAAGTTTTGAGAAATTTAATTTCTCACCGTTTAGTGATTTTAATGACAATTTTGTGATTATCTTAATCAATTTTCGAATAAATTTTAGGAAATTTTTCAAAAAATTAAAAAGTTTATGCGATCTTAATAAGTCTTGAAGGATAAAAACTCACAAGGAACAGGGTTTCAATTTTACCACACAAAACACTCTTTATGAAATGGTTTTGGGATGATTTTCTTATCTCTCTCGATATCTTTCTATTATAGTGCAAGAAATGTTAAATTTACAAAAACTTCAAAATCTATCGACGTCATTTCAACAAGAACAAAATGTAGACAATGGTGCAGCAACGGCTGCAGCGTTAGCAAGTCTGCAGGGATTGGCGGCTGGTATAACAGCAAGTGCAGCAGCAGCCGCACTTAACTCTCCCCTTAACTTAAGTGTAGCCAGCAATGGTGGTCTGCCTCAAATGGCAACGGATTTGATTAATTCGCACAAGGCAATAACACAATGTGCCAGTGGCAGTGCTGGCAATAGTAACAGTGGTGACAATCAAAATAATCCTGAATCGTCTTCATCACCACACGGTAACAATTCGGGTCTCACGCAAGCTGGAGGACAATCGTCATCTTCAACACAAAATACCTTAGCGAACGTGTTGAATAATGCAGCAGCAGCGGTGGCAGCTGCTCAAGGAACAGCTGCTACTGCATCACCACCACCTCAACTTCAACCACCACCAGCGAGTGCTCAAATGCCCCAACTTATATTGGCCTCGGGTCAACTGGTGCAGGGTGTTCAAGGGGCACAACTTTTAATACCCACAGCACAAGGTAATGATTTCAATCTATAACTCTCTATTATTCCCATAACTTTTCCTTTTATTTATTCTAGGCATAGCTGTGCAAACTATACTCACCATACCGGTTAGTCCACAAATCAATACCAACGAACAATTTTTATCGAATTTTGGAGCCTTTGCCGGTTTTTCCCAACAACAGTCAGCCCAACCTCAGATGTTGGGCTCAACAGCGGCCCATTTACCCTCGCCATTGGCAGGGCTTCACCAAACACCCACCTTGCCTCAGCTTGCCCAAGCACCAACGAATTTACTAAAGCCAAATCTCTTCTCAAATGGTGTACAACAGCTTTTAGCTGCTCTTCATCCAGAGTTGTTTGCAGCAGCGGCTGTAAATCATCATAACCAACAACAGCAGCAACAACAGCACCAGCAACATGCACAACATAATCAACAGCAACAACAACAACATACCCAACAAATGTCATCCCATCATCATGATATGCACCTAAGATCATCAAATGAAAGATCCCCGCCTTCTTCTCCTACAAATAGTACAAAAGCAGCCGCTGCTGCTGCCGCTGCTGCAGCAGCTGCCTTTCATATACAATCTCAGTTGCACATAAAACCTGAGACTCAACCGCATTTGCATCCTCATCATCATGCGGCTGCAGCAGCAGCTGCCTTACATCATCACACTCAGGCCCTTAGACATGCTGAAGGTTTGGCTTCACCGAAATCGGAATGCAAGCCCGGTCTACATTTAACTGCGGAAAATTTATCAAACTCACCCCCACCTTTAAGTAGGCATCAATTTGGTACACACCACCGTCTAGGCGGCTCTTCGTCATCGCCTCGTCCTTCTTCCTGTGCTTCCAGTAGTATAAACCTGAGAGAAAGAGAGTCACGCGAGCAACACTCTATGAAAGTGAGTCCTTTACGTTGTGGCAGTACCTCGGGTAGTGGCATGAATTTAAGTCAACTTAGCAGCGAGAGAGAAAAGGAACGGGAGAGAGAGCGTGAACGCGATAAGGACAGAGAACGTGAAAGTCATAGAGAACGAGATCGCGACAGGGATAGAGAACGTATAAGAGCTGCTTCACCGGCCACCTTAAATGCTCGCAGTGCGGTAGCCTCTATGGCTAAAGAGACTTCAAATTCCACAAACCATAATACAGCAATGATAACAAATTGCAACGAAAGAGGCTTTTCATCTCCTATAGGTTCAAGTTCAGCCAGCCAAATTTATCGTACACATTCTCCCCACCTGTCACACCATTCACTCAGCCAACAAGCTACTCATACACACCAAATTTTAGACTCCCCACCACCCAGAGATTATCTAGGCAATGGAGTAGGTTTATTATCGGCCTCATCATCTTCCACCGCAGCTACATCAACAACCGCCAATGTACTTAGTAATATGAACAGGTGAGTTAAAACACAAATAAAATATTTTATAGGTGTCACCCAATACATTTCAATTTTATGACAGACTTTCCTCAACAAATGGTGAGTTGACCATAACAAAATCACATGGTCTGCCAACCGCTACCGCAACAAGAGCTTCTTCAGCTTCACCCACTTCACCGGCGGGACTAACCACCAGTTCTCATTCAAATCCTTCCTCGATGCATCATCACAATCCTCATCATTCTATGCATTCCATGAAATTAAGTCCCACAACCAGTGCTGTTTTGCATCAGCAACGAGAACGAGAACGCGAAAGAGAGCGTGAAAGAGAAAGGGAGCGTATGCAGGATCAACAACCACCACCAATTATGTCACCTAATGGTACCGAGGGTTCAATGGGTGCTCATGATTTACTTATGGATTCACCGAGTGAGTAAAGATCGTTTTCACATATTTTTCCCTAAAAATTAATTTTACCTTAGAATAGTATTTAAGTTCAAGGCCTTAAGTTATTTAAACCTTGATGTTTTTAAAGAGCAAATAAGTAATTTGTACATTTAGCTTCTAATGCAAAACTTTATTAAGTTTATCTTTTAGAGCCCCAAAAAATCTAAATAATATTGACAGTTTGGAGATGAAAGTTTAAAACTTTTTGCTAATTTCCAATTACTTGTGATACACACATACATACACACACAAACACGCACAGGCAGATGTATATAAATTCTGCTTAATACGTTTTAACACATATGAGTGACATTAAGACTATCGCCTAAATGTATGCAATAAGAAAACTGCAATTTGCCAAGATTTATGTTTAGAATTACGAAATTTTAACAAAAGATTACACAGAGAAACTTTTTTAAGGTATGAAAACCATCAACGCGTAATTTTCAAGAAGTTTTACCTTTAATAACATCATCACCGTCATTATTCTCAAACACCTTTTCATACAAATTTAGCTTCTTGTCATTAGTCTTGTTGTATTTTAATCCTAGAGCAGCTAAAACTTTGTGGTTGCTGTGCTGTTGTTGTTACTCACTGTTGCTTAAATCATTTTTGGCAACAATTCATTTTGGCAATATTTTAAGTTTAATTAACGTTAGAAAACTTGGTTAAATATAATTGTGGATTTATGTGTATAAAACATAAATTGCAAAAAGAATTAAAAAAAAAATTATAAAATAAAACAAAAAACAGGAAAAAAAGTTTTGCCATTTTGTTTATTACAAAACTAATTCCACTCACTAGTTGTTCATACATGAGTTTATTTTTGTTGTATTTGATTTGAATTTGCCAAACAAATTTATATTTTGTGCTGATTTATTTGGTTTGTTTTAGTCTTCAACATGGTTGCTTATGTTCTCAATAATTCTACCAAAAATTTTAATTGCAATTTATTTCAATGCACAAAAAAAAAAGTATTTGATTACACAATTGACCCTTTTTTTGTTGTTGTATTTTCATATATACTATTGTATTATTTTTTTCTGCTTTTTTTTAATATGATTTCATACCAACCATGTGTATGTGGTTAGTTTCTAGCGCTTAGTATTTTTTTACCTTTATTAATATTTTTTCTATTAATGGTTTGTTAGTTATTTCCATTATGGTTATTGATTATTTATTCTTTGGGGTATTGTTGCTTGCTTTAGGGATGTTCGCAAAGGGCTAGAAAGGATATTTGTTGGAAAAATACAAATGATACTTATACTTACGAGTATGTATAAGAGTTGGGAAAAAATTAGAAATAAAGCTTTTATTACTTTCTTGTTGATTGGTTTAATTTATTGAAATTATATTAAAAAAAATAAAATTAAAAAAAAAATATTTAGAAAATCTAATGTAAATATGTACAAATTTCTTATAAATTTTTTATATCCTTCACCAAAAAAATAGGAAAAGGGTACACGCAGAAAAAAAACATTGTTGTGATATGGTCACAATAACCATATTATGTTTTTTGTAACAATGTGTAATTGCGGAGAACAAATTATAGTTATTTTCACCAAAACTTTAGTCACGATAAACATTTTTTGTAAAATTTTAACGATTATATGGTTACTGTGCACAAAAAAGCAGCATGTTTGGATTTAACTTAAAAAAAATTTTAACCACAACCAAAGTTTCATAACTTTTTAAAAATAATATAAAATATTTAACCATAATATATTATTATTAATCAAAGTATGGTTTAAAGCAACAGAATAATGTTTGCGATAAAAAATATTTTGTTCAAGTTCTTGACAGTTCAGTAATTTTTCTGGTAGCTAAAATTTGAAATTGTTTTTTATTGATAGAGAAAGTGAAAAAAATAAAAATTTATGTACAAAATAAATAATTAAAAAAACAGCACAATATAAAAAGAAATAAAAAGGGAACCAAAAAATTAAAAAAAGTTGAAATAAATATATATGTATGTATGTATTGTAAGCATATACATTTTTATTTTTGTATTTGAAGCACAATTGTGAAATCATTTACTTAAACTATATTTTTATATAGCTGTTTCTTGTAGCTTATGATCCAAGCGTTATTATAAGCAAATAATAGATTTTTTTGTGAATTTATCTTTCTAAATAATTTTTATGACAAATCGTAAATGAATAAAACAATAAAAACTAAGTCTTTAATATCTGGAAAATTTTAACCATATAATGTTTATATTTGAACAACAACAATATGGTTGCAAATGTAATGTTGCTCTTAGATTATGGTTACCTCAACCATATTTTTTCTTTGCGTGTATTAAAGTTTGTTATTCCGTTTATATTTTTTACAATATCCGTTTCGACCCCATAAAGTATTCTATATATTCTGAGTACTTCTGCATAGCGAAGTCGATTGAGTGATGTTCGTCTGTCCATCTGTCCGTCCGTGTTCGAATTGAAATTAACTTGGCTAAGGCACTAGATGAGCTAGACAAAATTTAAAAAGTAGAAAAAAACATCAAGTGAAAAAATTTTCGCTCGCCCCTATTTTGCGAGTTATGGGCCTCTCTCTAAGCTCTTCATATGAAAGTACGATTGTGCATCATAGTTTTTAAGATATCAATATGGGTATCATTTAAAAGCTTTTCAAGAGGACTTTCAGGAAATACTAAAATTTTTTAAAAATGCTTAACCCATTAAAGGCCGATGTCATTTTTATATAAAATCATATTTACTTAAATTTAATTTTTTTTTTTGTAATTTTTAATTCTGTGTCACCCCAATATTTGTTTTTTTATTTTCGCTGAAGTTAAACTAGAGTTACATATATGATGAAGGGTATATAATTTTAGATTCTTTTTATTTTTAAAAAGCTGAAATCAAGGTACAGCCTTCCTTTGGTTACTTGCATCCAACGAATATATGTATTAAAGATATAGTTTCTACTTAGAGTTCTCGTTATATTTTGATTAAAAGTAGTTTAAAAAAAATATTGAATTTTTATTAGCGCCTACATATATGCTGCTAATTAATCTTCGTATAAACGAGTAAGAGTACTATATTCGGCTATGCCGAGTCTTATAAAATCTATTAAGCCTCGATTATAATCGAAATACACGGTTAGTAGAGGTTATATTGAAAAATACAGAAACTGCAACTTAAGATGTATGTTTTTGTCGTAGTCATAAATCAAAGTAATTTTTTCTTTAATTTAAGGGAGTTTTCTTGCTTTTTCTGGTAATTTACTATTTGAAGGAGCTATCATTTTTTTTTTTTCTACGTGAATAAAGGGAAACACCGGACTAAGACTTACATAATAAAAAATATATGAATGCTGCACACTTAATACATGTCAATCAGAGTTAATAAAGGTATAAATCTAAAGCACTGATAATAGAGCTAAAGCACGGTTAATAGAGGGAAAAATTTAAAATACCCGTATGCCGGTTAATAGATGTAACCGATTAATATTAATTATTAATAGAGCCGGTTAATCGAGGTTTAACTGTAGGTGTTTTTTTTTTTTTTGTGTGGCAGAATAAATGTTAGTCATTTTTCATATATTTTCGGTTTTGAACAAAATTTAAAATTTTTTACGAGTGCAAGTACAATTTTTTTTGGAAAAACTAAAATTTTATTGAAGTTCTAATCGTTTCATGTAATTTCGCTTTTCCGTTAATATTTTCTGAATTTTTGGTTTTTAATGGAATTTTTTAATTCTTAATTTCAAAAATAATTTTTAAGAAAAATTTAATATTTTTAGTGAAATGTTGGTGAAAAATGTTTTTTCGGTTTTCAATAAAATAAAGCAAAAAAAAACAACAATAACAAAAAACTCTATTGAATCTGAGAAATGTAAGGATAATAGAGGCGCTTGCCTGTTTTGAACATATTTCCATAATTTCTAGACCGATGTTGCTAAATTTCAATGGCACCTAGTTTGTAATCATGTCTGAGAGAATGATGGTGATAAAAAATCCTTAACTCATCTGAGGATGTGGTAAAAGACATGACTAAAGCGTCCCTTCTTTGTATGGGGTCGAAAACGAATATTGTAGAATTTACAACAAGAATGATAATTTTTTACCTGTTGGCAAGACAATTTACCGCTTTACAACTTACGTACGCAGAATTAAAAAAACATTTTAAAGAAATTTATTTATAAATATTGAAAATATCTATTTTTTAAAATCGGTGCAATAATTTGGGAGCAATAACGGGTTCAAAATTACATTAATTTGTTAGCAAATAGTATACAATGCATGTAAATAACTACCCAGCAAACATTTGCTTTAAGAAGTTTTGAATATTTAAAGAAAATATATTTTTTCAATAATTTGATAATATTGGCGCCTAAAAATTCCTCAAACGAGTTAGCCTTCTTCTATAGTAGTACAAATTTATACCAAGAATTTTTTTTAATGACAAAATGATCATGTTCTTCTTGTTTTTCTCTCGCTGCACCACTTACCATGTGACGCGTCAAGGCTAATATTTTTTTAAGTTGAAGTGTATTTTCAACACAAAACTAGAAAACCAAAACTCGGCCAATCTTACAATAAAAGAACTGCAGTGCATAAATCAGTTCAGATGCAACAGAACAAGAGTGTGGTTTCTTTGAAAACAAAAGACATGCTTTTTTTATGATGAGAAGATATCCATCAAAAAGTCAAACTGCTAAATCGTAAATTGTATTATATCTCTTTGGTAATATAAAAGCTACTAAAAAGGCAAAATTGTTCTTATGACTTAAATTCTACGGGACGTACCTGCAATAAATTCATAAACAAAGAACGCATTCCCTCGGGTTTTACACTTTTTGCTATTTCGTTACACAATCTACTAAGTTTATGAGCCTAATTTGTTTATCAACTTTTACAGTATCTAAAGTATAAATGGCGCAACAACAACAACTACAACAGCATTTACTAAATTAGAAAATTTATTTCATATTATTTTACTTTATTTACGTAACATTAACGTTAAACTAACAAAATAAATTGCATTTTAAAGAAGAAAAAAACTTTCTAAATTTTGTGATTCATTTAAGTATTAATGATATGCAGCAACAGCAATAGCAAAATAAAAAGACATCAACGCTGTCATTAAAAGACATCATCACTGGCAATGAACTCCTTGTAGCATTCCACATACAGCAGTATTTGTTTAATAAGGTTTATTGTGTTGTGTTTTTAAGAACCTAAAGTAGCTGATGTTTCAACAGCCACTTGTTACAAGTTTAAGTACCAAAAGCAACATCTTAAACTGCTAAGATAAATTTTATTCTATATTATTAAATAATTATTGGGAACGAGAAACTTAAAGCAAATGTACATGTTCTCTTTCCCTCTCTTTAACGAAATTTTGGATTTTAAAAGTGTTAAATAAAAGACAGCTCAATGTTTTGTTTATACAACGTCTTAATTTAAAATTTACACGTTTCTTCTCATACAGAAAACAAACACTAAATTTTAGCTGCATTATACTAAAGCCTTAAAGCAGTGGTCGGCAAAAAGAGAAAATTGTGTTTATAAGACAATCAATCTCATTAACCTTATTTAGCAAGATTAAAGATTTGTTTGTAGTTGATTGCCTGAAAATCCAAAATATTATTTAAAACAACTAAGAGTGCTACATTCGGCTATGCCGAATCTTATATACCCTTTACCATATATGTAAAACTAGTTTAGTGAAGTAACTTTAATAAAAAAAAAAACTAATATTGAAATGACGGAGAGTTAAAATTATAAGAAAAAAAATTAAGTACCTTATATATATAATTTTACATAAAAATATCGCAGGCTCCTAATTGGCTTCTAATGCAAAACTTTATTAAGTTTATCTTTTAGAGTCCCAAAAAATCTAAATAATATTGACAGTTTGAGATGAAAGTTTTAAACTTTTTGCTAATTTCCAATTACTTGTGATACACACATACATACATACACAGGCAGATGTATAAAAATTTTTAGTATTTCCTTAAAGATCTCATCAAAAGCTTTTAAATGATACCCACATTGATGTCTTAAATAATTTTTAAATTTCAGAGGCGCGTAACTCGCCAATTTTTTCAGTTGGTGTTTTTTTCTTATTTTTTAGTTCTCTATCGCTCCATATATTTGTTTTTTTTATTGGAGTTGTTTCATTGTTTCAAATAATATGGAAAAATTATAGGTAGGCGTGGTGTTTCGTCCGCTGCCTAGAAGCACATGGACGGATCGTACTGATTTTTAATAGCAAAATGTTCGAAACTGTGTCTGTTCGTTTGGCGTATATAAATTTTCTCTAGGTCATTTAATGCCTTGACAAAGTTGATTTCAATCCGAACACAGACGGACAGACAAACATTGCTATATCGACTTCGCTATGCATAAAAAATCAGACTATATATAAATACTTTATGGAGTTAAAAATAGAGATTGAAGAAATTACAAACAGAATGACAAGCTTTAACATAAAAAAGTATAATTTATTTAAAGATGCGAAATATATCTACTTTATTTTAAATCGCTGTGTTTTAGAATAATACTTACATTTCTCTTATGCTGCTCTTATGATATTAAACCAAAAAAAAAAAAAAAAACAATTTCGTAACCTATACAATATAATTGACGATCACTGTTTTTAAGTTAAGAACTAAAGAAATTTATTTAGCACTCTTCTTTAAAATTGCTTTTTCTACAGTCAACTGTAATTTATTTTAGATTTGTTTCAAATTTAGTAACATGATAAATTTCTATTCTCTTACTCTCATAAGAAGAAAAGAAGCCATCTCCATCAAATAAAATTATTCTTTCTTAAGTTTTAGTATCGTAATAAACATATTCGTATAAGAAACACGTAAGTAAGACTTTTATGAAAGACAAAAAAAAAAAGAGCTAAAGTTTTGTAAACGTCAATTAGCAGTAATTAAGCGCAATATTGTTGCTGACATGTTAGTGTTTTTTTTATTACAGTTTGAGTGCTAGTGCAAGTCAACTTAATACATCCTCTTAAAGAAAAAGATGTAAATCTTTGTTACATTGAAAATTTTCTGCATGTTAATCCTTTTATTAGGCTGTGATAATTTATGTATACAATTTGTTAAGTAATTAGTTGAAACTGAAAGACATGTTTGTAAACTCAGTAACAAGAAATACAAATAGAATTTATTGTCTTAAAGTTAAATTTACAGACGAGCAATAATAATTTTAAAAGACCTCTTGAGTGCATTTCTGAAACAATAAATTCTCTATAAAATAAATTATATTTTCTGTATAATTTTCTTACGAGTAGTGTCTTTTTGCTTAGTAAGTTGCAAAATTTCACATCATCTATTTAAGTCTATCTGTGGTGGTACTTAACATATTGTTACGAATAATATCTGGCAACCCCTGTAGTTGTTTCTATATGAGCGTGGTGAAAAAGCTAATTCAACTAATGGTGTGTTTATAGAATAAAAAAACCATAAGTTAGCTAACAAAAGCTGAGCAGCCTCAATGGCTGCGTTGGTAGAGGTGCGTGCTGCAAAACAGAGGATCC
This sequence comes from Gymnosoma rotundatum, assembly GCA_916610165.2. Lineage (NCBI taxonomy): Eukaryota > Metazoa > Arthropoda > Insecta > Diptera > Tachinidae > Gymnosoma > Gymnosoma rotundatum. Next base: position 10,965,319 of record OU744339.1, read on the forward strand.
TGAGTTCGATACCGCATTCGGACATGCTTGCAAAGAAAAAATAATAATTGTTTATAATGCAAATAAAATTAAAAAACAGCAGTACAAACCTCCCGAGAGGCAAGAGGCAACTATTGTGTAAAGCCATGGCAGATAATTTAGTGAAGACATCTAATTTAATAGAAGAGTAACAGATAATTGTCAAGAAACCCTCTATAATAAAAAGTAGGAGCAATAGCGGTTAGCACAGGAAAGTGTAACAGCATAACAACAGCGTATGACAGACGTGTGTGCGAGGGATTAAAGGAGATGACTGGCTTGGATAAAAGGAGTAGTGGAGATGTCTGTGGATGGTTAAGGTTACTAAACAAGGCATCGAGTAGTTCACGTCTCGCCGGAGTAACACAGTAGTGTAGCGTGGATGGCTGCGTTTGTAGTAATAACGCATGTTTACTAAATACGAGACCAAGGGTTCACAAGACCGGTTGGATCAAGAAGCATAGCCAGAGAAAGCCATAAAGTTCGAATACAAAATTTAGCCACAGTGGTATTTGCAATCAAAAGAATCCGTACGTTTGTTCTAAAAAGGGAAAAATGTAACGATATGGTGGCTTTTCCGCTTCATACTTTCAAAATTTTCTCTCATAATTAATTCACTCAAATATTTTGTCCATAATGATTAATGTTTCTTCCATCAAAATGCTATTTTTGAATTGTGAAAACTATAAATTCAGAAATTAAAAGTTCAGGGATGGAAAAAGCAATTTTTGAGCAATTATATGAAAAATTGTTCGAGCATAAATTACTGAAAGCAGTCTAAGTCGACGACTCTTCTAGTATGCGAAATATTTTTTAAACAAAAGACGTCAAAAGAATTCAGGGATAGAGGAAAAAAATTTGAAGCAATCATTAAGTGAAAAAGCTTTTCATTTTTACCACTACTCTGCAGAAATTTAAACCTTTTTTCAATGGGTGCGTGTAAGTTCTATAAAATTAATTTTTGATTTTGTTATTGACGTAGATAATTTAGTTTAAAAAATCTCCGTGTTACCGAAAAAATGATCTGGCAACCCCTGTTGTTATTGGCCGTATGTGCGTGGTGAATAAGTTACTTCCACTAATGCTGTGTGTATAGAATAATACGTCAATTAGCTAACAAAAGTTGAGCACCTTTAATATTCGAGTAGTAGAAATCATTGTCAAGGCGCCTTGATTATAAAGAGAAAGAGCTCTAGATCTTAGCGCAGGGAAGTAACAGTATAATAACAGTGTATGGCAGACGTGTGTTGTGGGGCTATTAAATTAAAGGGTATACGTGATACAGATTAACGTCAGTACCTGCAATTGATGGCATAACCTGACGGTGGTCTTACCACTGAGTGAAATACAAAGCGTTGACTAGCGCGCTCCATCGGACGTAGCCAACATAGTTGCAATTTCAAGAACATGGCTTACAGGACTATAAACTTCCGCTTGGAGACTATCCAACCCCATCTGTTGAGAGTGCAACATCAAACTTCCATATATTCCGCGCCTGACCCGCAGATATAGACTTTTCAACCAACAGCCACCACGTGTACCCCGAGGGGACCTCATTAATAATCGGCTACAGAGAGGGGAGGCTCTCTGTATGGGCTACCAGTTTCCGTGGTGCCAGTTTATAAAGGACACTGGTTCGACAGTTTAGAACTGTCTATCCAGATTCAGTGCCTGCACACCGGGGGACCTATACCCCCGAGGATCCTCGTCTGCACCTAGGTTAGATCAGCACAGACTCTTGGTGCCCCCGGGGGGAAGATTAAAGGCTATGACTGACTTGGATTTAAGGCATAGTAGAGTGGTCTGTGGACGATTTAGGGTTCTTAGGTTTAACCAGCAGTGAATTTATTTTACAAAAAACTTCTAGACCATTTTGTGATATATTAGATATAGGAATCGTAATATTCAATTTCTACAATTTTTTCTCTTATTGTACTTATGTACCTTTTACATAAAATGAAGTGTACTAAAAAATTCCCCAAAAAATCTGAAATAAAATGCCAGTTCTTCAGCTACTGGAAACATGTACAGGCGATATCTAAGTTTGGAAGCAGAAAAAGTATTCTAAAATCTATTTATATATTTTTGTAAGTGTGTTGTGACTCTATAACTCAATAATGGTTTGTATGGTCGTGTTAATGGTTTTCACGAAATCGGTTGACGTATTTTTGAGTTATGACTTTTCTTGACAACAACGCTGGGTACACTCGGCTACTTTATTTATAATTCATAAATTTTGTTTTTGGGTCGAAAAAAAATTGGAATGACCTATTTTGAAAAAAAATATTTCTTCTTCAAAAAGGGATGATAAGCATTAAATGCAGAAGAGGAAGTATATTTTGATTTTGATTTATTAAAAGAACAATTTTTAAAGACTCTAATTTGTATAATTTAAACATTCCTTCTCCTCCAGTTGTCTCATAAAAGTCATTAAATAAATTATATTTGTCTTGAAAATATTTTACACTGTTACGAGTGCATTGCATCAACAGTAGTTAATTACTAAACGTTAATAAAATTTTGCTAATTGCCACATTATGGTTGATGGAGGTAGCTGCACATTTAACAAACTGCTGGCTGACTAAATTACTTAGCATCTCATTTTAACTCAATTAGTGTCAATGTTAAATGCAACAAGTAGCTTTTAGAATATACTTAAAGTAATTAGTTCTTAAGGTAAAATATAAATATTTCACACCTATTCCTTTGGCAATGACTGAGGACTGGAAGCACCACAAGAAAGTTAAATAATTATTAAGTTAAACTAAGAGTTTATAATTTGAGTAGTAAAATACAAATTAAGGTTAAAGAAAACTTTATAGTAAGAAAATTAGTAATAAGCTAGAAGTATAATTAAGTTAATTGTATATTTAAATAATAATATGTTTGGTTTCTACTTTAAATAATAAATAATTTATTTTCTTTTTTTATTTTGCTATTTTATTAGATGAACCCACTATTAACCAGGCCACTACCAATATGGTGGATGGCATTGATTTAGATGAGATTAAAGAATTTGCCAAAGCTTTTAAATTACGTCGTTTATCATTGGGTCTAACCCAAACTCAAGTAGGTCAGGCTCTATCGGTAACAGAAGGCCCTGCCTACAGTCAAAGTGCCATATGCAGGTAAGAATTAAATATATTTTATTTAATATTTTTATTAATAAATTTTTTTCTTTTAACATAAAAATGTCCTTTATTTTTTTACTTCTACTTCAATATAATTTTAACTGATATAAAATAAATATTTTTTATTTAATAAATAAATAAATAAATTTTTATTTAATATTTAAAAGTCCTTAAGAGAAGAACTTTAGCAGGAAGTTTTTAATTGTAATTCTTGTTTCTTTCGCTCTTATATATTAATTAATAGTATTTAAACAGATGTTTTAGTTGAATTTAAAATTTGTTAGCAAAAATGTTCTTAAGAATTTATATACTTAATGAGAATTATTAATTGTAAATTTTTTTAAATGATTTAATATTTTAAAATTAAAAATATTTAAAAAATATGTCACTTACCTTTGAGACTTTAGATCTTAAACTATTTAAGAAACAACTTTTGCATCAAAGCACAAATTTTATTTTTTAGATAAAAAAAATTCAAGAACGATCTTACGCTCGCCTTAAATTATTTGTCGTGTATTTAAATTTCAAATTTATAAGTGAAGATTTTAATAGATATATTAAAACTGAAAAAATTAAAAAATTTTTAGTTAAATTAATTGATAATTTCTAGTTGGGCTTAAGTTCGAAATTAAAAAAATTTTAAAAAAACCGAAAAAATTGTACCATTTATTTCTGAGTATTCGGAACTATTAAATAGATGAAAAATAATTTATGCAGATTGCACAATCGGTTCACAAGATATTACTTACCACGCCCCTTTAAAAAATCTTTTCTTTATGAAAAAAATCTGAAATCTGATTTTCATTTAGCGCCATCTAAAACTAACAAAATTTTGTATAAAAAAAGAAACATTAAAAAAATATTTTTTTTTCTTTCAAATCAGCCTTTTTTTTCATCCCATTTAAACCAGATTTATAATTTTTGTTAAAACTTCTTGCAAATAAAAAAAAAAATATTTTTTATTTATTATTTATAGTGCCAGGACATTTGTTTAAACTGAAAACTAAACGCTAATTGCTTTTCTAAAATAAATATCATTAATAATATTTTTTATTTTATTTCTTTTTTTTTATAATCTACAAATTGTGCTTTATAAATAAAATTGTGTGTGATAAATCAAATATAATCAAAATGAATGAAATAGTGCATTAGCTGCTCAAATGTATGCTGCTCAACTATCGACACAACAACAAAACATGTATGTTGACAATAAAATATGATATAAAGAAAATAAGTATTTAAATTATAAAATGCAAATGCTGTTTTAAACAAATTTTTATAGCTTTTTTTAGAATGAAAAAAAAGAAAGAAAATCCTAAAACTATAAAAATTTATTAACGTTTTAAAAGAGATTTCAAAGTTTGTGAAAAAAGCCACTTGAAATTCTTTTAAAACCAGGTCAAAAAAAATAATTTTTATTTTCTTTTATTTTTAGTATGCGCTAAAGTTATAAGCTCTTATTGGCCAGGGCATTGCCTTTAAATTTTTTATATTAAAACTATTTAATTAAATATCTTTTAAAACCTAAAAGAATCTATTGTTTGCTCTGCATAATTTTTATATAATTTCCTTTTTTTACTTTATATTATAATTGGCTTAACTTATACCAAATTACAAAAAAAAAAAAAAAAATTAAAACAAAAATCAAACAATGTCCTGGCACTTTTTCTCTTAAATTAAATAAGCGCATACTAAGAATCAAAAAAAAATCCAAAATTAATTTAATTTCTTTTAATACTCCATATTTTCCCCTTCTCAGGTTTGAAAAATTAGATATAACGCCAAAGAGTGCTCAAAAAATAAAGCCCGTCTTAGAACGTTGGATGAAAGAGGCCGAAGAGAGGTGAGAGTATGGATTAAGTTCCTACCACGTTTACTTTTGTTTCTATTCAAAGAATTTACTAACTTTTATTTATGTTTCTTCATTTAATTTTTTTTATCAAAAAAAAAAAAAATAGTCACTGGAATCGTTTTAAATCTGGACAAAATCATTTAACTGATTATATTGGTGTGGAGCCATCAAAAAAACGTAAGCGTCGCACCTCGTTTACACCGCAAGCTTTAGAGCTTTTAAATGCTCATTTTGAGCGTAATACCCATCCATCGGGTGAGTGGTAATTTCAAATTTTAAACTTTTACATATTTTATGATTAATTCTTAAGTTAAAAAGCTTTCTTCCGTTGAAGTTCTGCAAGTTTTGTTTATAAAGTTTCAGTTAAGGTTAAAATGTCAGAAGCTTGGAAAATTTTACAAAAGTTTTTGAACTTTTCTGAAGGTTTAACATTTTGATATTTTTAATGTAAATTTAAGTAATTAAATAAATTTGATGAAGCTGACGAAGCTTTTAAGAATTAAGTTACTCACAAGAGCTTTCGAGTTTTTTTTTTTTTTTTTTTTTGTTATGCACTTATTTAAGCCTTCCGATATTTAATCAAAAAGTGAAAAGCTTAAACAAGTCTTATTAATGCGTTCTTTCTAAGTCCCATTTTTAAACCTAGTAAAAAAATGTATATTAAAATACATGTTAAACCCTGGCAGCAGTGTCCAATGAAATACAAAATTTGGAAATCAAGCTGAATTATTACTTTTTTTAAAGTATTTTTAAATTTATTTTCATTGAATTTTTGAAAAGCTCTATCTCCATAATATTTAAAACTTTATTTAATATTTCATACTTAAAATCTTTCCCTAAATTAAAAAAAAAAATTGAAAGAAATAAGCAGGTTGAATACACAAATACTTTTTTTAAAAGCTTTCAGCTGCAAAGTGTATTAATTCCTCCAACTATTTACATGGAATTTTGATAAAAGAAATTATTAAATGCATATCCTTTAATATTAAGCCGTGAGAGACCTTATAATTTTCGTTCAAATGCAAGACGAAAGTGCAACAGTATTGAATCGGTCTATTCAAGCTTTGGTAAGCAAGGTACTTCTCTTGGCCCACAATACAGCAGCATCATAAAAATTAACATACCTAAAGCTTCAAATATAGTAGACAAAGAAAAAGCTTTTTGACCAAAGCTGACATCTAGTAACATTTCGTTAATTGTATTATAAAGTTAATAAAAGCTTAAAGCTGCAAAAAATTAATTTTACCATAGAAAACTAAAGTTCTTTTCATATGTTCAATTTCGAGATCTTCTTCCATACGTGGAAAGAAAAGTTAAGAATAAAGCAACAACAAGAAAATCCTTTATTTTTACTTTTTTTACCTGTTACCTAAAGACCACTTAAATTATGTAAATCTCTTAATACTTTCTGGAAAGCTTTTTTACTTATATCAAGCAAAATAATATTTTCTTATTGACTTTTGAATGTGTTTTTAAAAACTAACCTTCTCCTTTTTTCTCTCAACAGGCACAGAGATAACAGGACTAGCCCATCAATTAGGCTACGAACGCGAGGTCATACGTATATGGTTTTGTAATAAACGACAAGCTTTAAAAAATACTGTACGCATGATGTCGAAAGGAATGGTTTAAAATTCAATGAACTTCAACGGGTAACAGCAGTAACAATGAACAAGATATAGAAAAAACTTTAAGTTGAAAGAAAAAAGCTAAACAACATTAAACATTAAGAGCTGGCACACAAAGCTTTAAACAAATTTAGAAGCTTTTTATATAAAAGCTATACAAAAAGCTAAAAGCTTTTTTTTTGTATATAAATCTAGAGTAAAAAATATTTAAAAAGTTAAACAAAATATATAAAAAATCTTAATGTTAAGAAAAAATTAAAAAAAAAACTTTTTATAGATTTAAATAGATATTCCAAAAAAGAAAAACTACTATTTCTAAATTAAAATCCCACAATTAATTGCAAACTTAAGAACTTTTTTTAAAACTTTTTAAACGAAAAATTGCTATGTGATTAGGTGTATGACATAAAATATTTATAAAAAACAAGGAAAATTAAATTTGAAATAGATTTTAGTATAAACTGACTCCTCTTCGTTAAATACCCTGTAATTCTGATACTTTTCATAAGCAACACAGATTTAGTTTGTAATATATAACTCATCTAATAACTATTTATAAAATATTATTGTATAATTGTACCATTATAGGCCATACTTGTATGTAAAGGTGTGTCATAGCATTTAACATTTAGTTGTTATAAGTCTTTTTTGCTATATAAATAGGACTATAATTAACAGTGATTACTTTTAAATATTTAAAAAGTGTACACGTTGTCATTTCACGGGTGTTACACTAAATGGAGCATAAATTGGCTATTAAGGTTATCATAACAAGAATTTTTTGCTGGCATACAGTGGAGGAAAATTTCTATGCTGTGCACCCACAAAAAATGCATATTAGTTTTTATTTAACTGTATTCTTTACAAAAGAAACAAAAGTAAGCACAAAGTAAATATTATTGTTTTTAAATCTATCAAGAAAGAGTTTAATAAACGTGCCATTCCAAATGAAAAAAAAAATTATTTTCAAAAAACTGTAAAAAAAAATGTATTTTTAACTTACAAATTCTTAATAATAAAAAAAACATTAAATAAACCCAGGTTCTTTTTTTATAAAAATCAAAAATTATGATCATACACTTAGAAATACATTTAATAAAAATAAGAAAACATTAATTAATATTGTACGTTACTTTTATAGCATTAGAATATGTAAGAAAAAAAATATTAAAAATAAAAATATCTTATGTAAAATTTAATTAAAAAAAAGGGAAAAAATCATAACATTCATAAAAATTCTGTTTAACACAAATTAAGAAAAAATTGCTAAATAATTATTAAAAAAACAAGAAAAAGAAAAAATCTAGCATAGTAATTAAAAAAAAAAACAAAACGTTCATATTATTTAAAATAATTGTAATATTTAAAATAAAAACATAAAATAAAGGATTATGTAAAAAAAATATTTAAAACGAAATTGTTTTAATCTTCCAAGCCAACTAGCCAGCATAACCTTTCACTTTTTACTTGAATTTTGATTTTTACTCTCGTAGTTTCCACATTGCGTTGACTTGCGTTAACTAGCGTTAAACAGCATTAACTTACGTCGACTTGCGTCGGTTGTGTATATACCTAAAAATCTTATCTAATATGAAGAAAACCGGACATTATCTAAATTAAATTAAACCTTATACTAATTTATATATTAAAATAAGTAAAGAAACAGGTTTTTAAATCAAAAAAAAAAAATGTATTCCGCTGTATTGCTGCTTTCCTCGCTTCTAGTGAAAAATCAATCAATTTTTGTTTAAAATTTATATTTTTAAAGTTATAACGCCCAATTCTATTTAGAAAACTGATATTTTTAAAAATTAATTTGTGATTAGTCCTTAGCAAAATGATTTTAGTAAAATTAAGATTCATCTAACCCAAATACACACTGCCAAATACATACTTTAAGTGAGTATACACATTTATTTGATTTTTTTAAATTATATTTTAAAATGAATCGAAATTAATGTAGGCTTTAGTTCATTTATTTTAATTTCTAAAAAACTTTTTTAAAAAAATTTTTTTTACATATGTATGAGGACGTTTTCCAAAAGAAAACAATAAAAAACGCACGGCACAGCGTATGTAAAAATAATTTTTCTTTCTAAAAAAGATTTTAAAAATTAAAATAAATAAATTAAAGCCAAAATTAAATTTTTCTGTTTAGCATTTTCATTTTTTGTCATATATTTCTCTTTTTTGCTTAGTGCCCGCCGTATTTTCTAAAGTTTCAATATTCAATTTAAGCAAAATTCCAAATGCTTATGGCCAGAAGTGATACCTTATATGATTTATAATTTCCATATTTAGGAAAATAGGCAGAAATCTCGTATACTATTATTTATTCTATTAAAAAAAAAAAAAACAATATTTTATGTAATTTTTTCTTAAACTAAATGAAAATTATAAAAATATCAAGCTAAAATTTTGCACTTTTTAATGCTACAAATCACTTTTTTCATTTAACATCACAGCTGTGTACTTTTGTTTCTTCCAAACGCGATACTCAATAACACCATATCTACAAAATACAGAAAAATTTTACTTTTGTTTAAAACAGTAAACAAAACATTTTTTATTACTCACCCTGTACAGCCCACTAATAACACAGCCATCAATATCAATAATTTAATAGAAGTGCACAGTTGTGAGCTAATAATGTAACCAATAACGGAGCCAGTAGACTCCCACAATCTAAAATTGCTGTAGCCGGCAATAAGGTTTTTAGGAAACAAAATGCCATAGAAAGCTGTGAGAAAAAATTAAATAAAAAAAGCAATATGGATAAAATGTTATTTTACATAAAAGCAAAAGCTTCAAATAAAGTTTAAAAATTAAAGAATACATAAAAGAATTCATGAGCTTCAAATTGACTTAAACGAAAAACAGCTTTTTTACAAGCTCAACTTTTCGGTAATTTATTTTAAGAAAAAGCTTAAGCTACCGTTAAGCAAATGAAATTTACTTCCTGTTAATGTACTGCAAACTAACTTTATATTTCAAAAGCTTTTTCTTTAAGCTTTATTCACTAACTCTCATTTGACAAGTTGTGGTTTAATTAGTAAAGCTTTTTTTTACTTACCATTGATTATTACCAACCAAACACCATCACAAATGCCCCAGATGGCAGCAAACGCACAATATTTAATAAAATCACCCTGTTTAGCTTCATAGAAATACATGTAACCAAACAAAGCTAAATTTAATAAAGCACACAGCATAGCCAATTTAACACGGCCTAATTTTGCAGCTAAAGCACCAGCAAAACCAGCAGCAATTGCATTGGCAACACCAAAACAAATCATAGCAAAGCCAATATTGGAAATACCCCAGCCACAGGCAACGAAGGACTTAAAAAGTTTTAAAAAATAATAACGTATTTTATTTTCTTATAATAAAGCTCTCAACATACCTTAGTGAAGTCTACAGCCAAGAAAGCTTCTTCTAGTCCAATAAACATAGTTATGGGCAGCATTAAAAGTTGACGCTTTTTCTTTAACATATTGACAGTAGCGGTTAGAAGCTTAAAGCCTGTTATCACATCACCACCGATATCACCTTTTTGCATGCCATACCTGCAAAAAGGAACTTAAAATTAAAAAAATTTTTTTTTTATAAATCCGTTAAAATATAGAACAACCTTTTTAAGGAATCCACTCCCACTACAATCAATATAACCGCCACAGCCATACAAACTAAAAATATGGAATTTAATAGTTGAATTTTACTTGGTTCTGGCGGTATGAGATTGGGATTCACTTCAGCCTGCACATTCGGACAGAAGCGAGCTCCACACAGCTCGCCTACCAAATCAACTGATTTTGAGAAATTTTTCGACTCTAAATAATTTTCATTTGGCGATGCCAGCGATAATATAGAAGATGATATTAGATTACCCCACACCTGAGCCATTTGATAGAATATAAAGAAGAGTCCAAAAAATTTTACAGTATTAACATCTTTTTGTGATTTTTGTCCCCGCACTTGTGTTAGAGCTTCGGCCACGGTTGAGAGGTAAGTACACTTGGCACACCATAGTGGTCCTCCACCAAAACCCACCATTAGACCGGCAGGTATTAATGTTTTAAAACGCGGATAAAATTGTGCGATTATGTAGGGCATATAGGCAAAGAAAGCCAATGCCATGGTTATTTTGACACCGAACCATCTGGAAAAAAGGCAAGAAGGAGAATGAAAATAAAGAAATGTAAACTTTTTCAAGAATAACGGGTTATTTAGAAACCAACAGAGCGATTATGACAAAATCTAAACTGGATTATAATCAGTCTATTATAAAACTTTAACGAAATGATGAAGGGAGTATAAAGAGAATTTGACTGAACTTCCAGAAACAAAAGCTGGAATATAACAAACTTGGCCATGATTCTAAATATGACTATACTGGCTAGACTTTGGATACACTATAACCAATCTATACTTGAAATGATATCATGAGTACACTGTGAATTTTTCTAGCCTAATATAAGACTAGAGCCAAGCCACTGCTAGACAATTGCAAGAGTAGACTATGAAAAGGCTATATTTAGACTATGATTTGATTATGACTATGACTAGATTATGGATAGACTATTATTTTTAATGAGGTCAAATCACCAAAAGAAACACCTATACTGAGATATGAGGCTAATGTAGTCAAGGTGGTAAGAACTTTGACTACAAATCTAGGTGGCCAAGGTTCAACCCCTGCTTTCTAGTTGATAGTATAAATACATACAGTTAAACCTCGATTAACCGGGCCTCTATTAATCGGTTACACCTATTAACCGGCATGAGGTTTTTTTATTTTTTTCCTCTATTATCCGTGCTTTACAACTATTATCCGTTCTTTACATTTGTACCTCTATAACCCATGCTTTACATCTATTATCCGTGCAGCATAAATGTGCGTTTTATTGTGTAAATCTAAGCCCGGTGTTTCCGTTTTTTAAGTTCATGTGTCCACACATAAGAATATACTTGCGCTTTTACTCATTTAGCAAGTGAAATTTAATCTGCTAGCACCTGCTGTGGATGATGGCTTCTTCAAATAGTAAATTACCAAAAAGAGCAAAAAAAGTTCTTTCAATTAAAGACAAAATTACTTTGATTGATGAATACGCCAAAACATATCTTTTAAGTTGTTGTTTCTATACATTTTAATATAACCTCTATTAACCGTGTATTTCGATTATACGTGCTGGTGCCGGTCCCACGAGAGCATCCTCCTTTGTCGGTACTTCTTCATAGCATATTCGTCAGCGAAGTGAAATAAATAACAAAATGTCTACATCATTCTCCTTTCACCACCTGACTTATCGACCATCTATCCCTTTCCCAAAGAATGTAGCACGTTTACGAAAAATAACTAAATAGGTGTTATTGGCTGAAGTGCTACTTCTCTTAAAACAAGGTAGGTTTCATTAAGCTTCGCTAAGATCGTCTACGTCCTACCTGACATAATTTGCTCCCAAATGTCGTGTGAATTTGTACCGGTCAGTAGAAAACTGCAATTGGAGATTCTCCCTTCTGACACTGACTTTAGAGCGAACGAAAAAAATGTGTTTAACATTTTCAACCAGACCATGACATGTCGGGCAAAAAGACGCCTCTACCACTTGAAAAGGAATAAGGTGCTTTTTAAAGTCATCACATCCACTCAGAAATGGGGTCATGTAGTAATCAATGTCTCCGAGCTTTCTCGTCAACCAACTAACTACTCCAGGGATTAGTTTAATTGTCTATCTCCCTTATGTGCTACAAGACCAACTTCTTTGATACAACTTTCGTTATGTGCTTAGCTAGCGATAGACCTATTGAAGTGAACAGTGTTTTTACAACCTTAATACCGGCTTCTTTTACTGTTTTTTTCTAAATAAAGTTGTATAATTCCATTGCACATTACGTAACATAGGCGAGAAGGCCCGAAAAATGCAGAGAAGAGCCCGCCAGATAAGGCCAGTTGGATAAAGTGTGCACTTATCCTCTTAAATGATTCACGATGTTTGGTTGTGGGCCAGTAAATCACGCCTCAAAAAGGTACTGATCCTACCTGAACCCAGTAAAGAAACATCAGATAGGCCCCCGAAGTACCGCTAAACAAGTTATCTTAGCCGTATACATCTCAGCGCGAGGCACTGACAGAAGAGGTGTTTCACCGTTTCCTCTTCCTCCTTGCCCTGAAAACTTTTGCAAAAGTCGTTAAATGAGAGAGCCATTCTTCCTTACATAGCATTAGAGCGGATCAAGTACAAAACCCTAAGAAACACCTCCACATATTCCCAAAGACCATTTCAGTTTGTGAAGTAATACTGCAATATTAATATTAGGTTTTTAAATATACTTAGATTTTCCAAAGCCTGTATACTTTTCTTCCAGTTCAGACGTTTTTAACGTCTAAGGTTACAAAAACACAGTAGTCGTTGGTGTTACTTCTCCTTTTACTTTTTCTTTTGTTATTTCCCCTAGAAATTTAATCTATTGTTCGTTAAGATTTTCTAAATCCTTACGACCATTCTGAAAGTCTATTTGCTATATACACGGTTTCCTACAGTATCTTAGAGAAGATGCGGTTTAGTAACTATGATTTGGATTTAAACAGACTATGATTGGATTATGACTAGAATGTAACAAGTAAGAGTATGACTAGACTATGATTATATAACGACCAAATTATTACTCGGCTATAACCAGACAGTGATCAGACTTAAATAGACTCAGAATTGACAACGAATTAGCTGTGATTTAAATATGAGTAGATAACTTTTATATAATAATTTGAATATGAATTCACTTCGACTATTCTAAAATCAGATTATCCATAATAGACAATTACATAAAGCAGCGCAAAATTTTTAAACATTATAATAAAAAAAAACTATCCTTTTAGAAAGAAACACTTTCTTACAAATGTATGCAGACGTTTTCCAAAGAAAACAAGGAAAAATAGATACCAGCATCTACATCATTCATCAGCGTTCTTCGCGTCTACCTACTTTAGGTTGTATCTATTGTAAACATCATCTATTTAACCAACTAACTTTGTAAATAATTATACGATTAAAAATTAAAATTACATTCGTGATCAACCAAAGCTTGGTGCAAAGCAAAAAAAAGTCCAAGACTAGTTAGAGAGATATCAATATGAATACTCCTCGTAATCTTGAAAAATCAGTTGGCTAAATCGATGATGTTTACAATGCATACAACCTAAGGTAGATTGATGCGAACACTGATAAAGGATGTAGTGATCTATAAAATGCAGAACTACATTCTGCTAGTGTTTAACTTTTCTTGTTTTATATTGAAAACGTCCGAATACATTTATAAAATGAATTTTCTTTCTAAAAATGAACGTCAAAATCAATTCCATATCATTTAATTCAACATCTAATTTCATAAAAAATTAATATAATTTTTAGATTCGTAAAAAATATTTTAAAAACCTAAAGCGGTAACGAAATGGCCGTCGAGATATGCTTTGACCCTGAATAATCAATATCGGTAAATAATTTAATCGGGATAATTTAAAAAAATAGCAAGAAATTTTTAATGAAAATTAAATAATTAAAAAAAATATTTATTTATGAAATATTTTGCATACAAACAGATCATATTTTCAATTACAAATAAATGGAATAAAAATATTTTATACTAGCTCATTGTACCCGGCGTTGTCCTAGCTTAATTTTATGGTCTTTCTAGGCACTGTGTAATATGTTATAGCCTTGCTTACTATGGGCTCTATTACGTAAAAAATCTATCAAATCCGTTTAGATCTTATAGATTAGAAGATATCTATATTTAAAATATCATTAGAATCTGTTTTAGATTTCTAAAAATTGCGCATTTGTCCTCTCCCCCACTGCCCGTACCTAATCGCATTTTTCAAAATTAACATAGAATATTAATTCTACGCTTTAAATAAATATCTAACAACGTTTAAAATTTTATTCTAATCATTAAAGAAGTAAAAGCCCATTTTTCCCCTTTGTCTCTTATATAAAGGTCCTAGCTCTGGAAACAGATCTAGATAAGGACCTATTTACGTTTCGAATTTCATTAAAATCGATAAGCCTCGACTTTGTTAAAATTTATTTAGATGCATAAAAAGGCCGCCTCCTTTTTTCTCCTCTCCTGTTACACTATTCCAAAAATATAAATACTCTATTTTACCATGAGGGCAATTATGTACCAGTATTTCAAATTTCATTTCAATCGCTTCAGTCGTTTAGCCGGGATTGACGTACGGAGAAACAAACAAATATACAAACAAATATACAAACAAACATACAAAGTGATTTATATTATACATATATTAGATTAGATTAAAATAGAAGGATTGGAGAATACTTAAATAATCGTAAACACTTTATTTAATTAATTACTACGAAGCAACTGTATCTTCTCAAAAACAACATAAAATACATAAATTATTTGTGTTACTTGTTAGTTTATCATCTGGAAACAAATTTTTTTTTTGCAACTGTATGTGGCTTGAGGTTAAAAAACATAATTTTTGTTTTGCCAAAAGTAATTAAATATTTTATTTATATTTTTATCACTTTAGCTATTCTATTATTCAGTCTATTTTATATTGTATATTAAAAGCCATATGTTTGATTAAATAAAGTAACAAAATACTATTAAAAAAAGATATATTTTTTTCACTGATTCATTTCTTGACGCCTTCCTTTGCTTACTAAAATTCCACTAAGTGTAATTAAGGCCTGAATTTGCCTTCAGTTTTTATGTGGCAATAAAACAAAAAACAATAAACTTTTAATAGTGTTTTTCGAAGATATCAAGTGACATTTATACAAAACAACAAACAAAAGACAAATTGTTATGATTTATAGACTGGCCATAAAATAGCTACACGGTCACATAAATGGTAACAGCAAAGCAAAAATGATAAATAAACAAATAATTAAATACAAATAAATAGTACAAAATATTTACAAGTTGAAAGATATTTTATGTTTGGGAGAATCACTAACTAGAATAATTTTCATTTAATATCAACAACAAAAATCGTGTCTTTTTTATCCAGATTAAATTATTAATTCGTCAATATTAAATGTACCCGTGATGTAATTAATTTGAATAATTCTCAAAGTGCCCCTGCATAGAAAGAAAATAAGTTATCGTTTTGTGATGTCTTATTTGTGGTTTTAATTTTATTTAATTTTGTTCTTAATTTTATTTTTTATCATCTTTTAACTGTATAAAAGGGCCGCCCCCCGGTAGTCTGGCTGAGCTAACCTGGGCACAGAAGAATTGTTTCCGGTGTGCAGGCACCCAATCTGGATGGACAGTTGGGTACTCTCGAAGGATTCACCAGTGTCCTTCAATAAACTGGCACCACTGGAACCGGTAGCTTACCTACGAAAAGCCGCCCGTCTCTGTAGCCGGTTATTTGTGCATATGGTATAAACATGCATACCCAAACAAACAAACATGTGGTATAAACATGCATACCCAAAATATAAAATAAATATCAAAAGTAAATGACCGACAAAAAAATGCAGTTAGTAGAAAATGCAAAGTCAAGTGTTGAATGAAATATTGTAATTTAAGATTTTTAATAAATATATGAACAATAAGTAGGAGAAATAGATAAATATATATGTAAATAATAAACATAGAAATTATTGATTATGAATAGGAGAAATGATTATTCTTTAAGAAAACATAGAATAAGAAATAGTATATAAGCTAGGGAAAATTGTAAATAAAATCAGAAATAATTCTGACTTTAAGCAATAGAGTTGTCTTATTCCTCAACAAACTTCGGCAATTAACTTTGCCATCATATAGAGCCGCCTTCTACTCTAAGGCTCTTTAATAAAACAAGAGTACTATAGATACAACATTTTAAACAAAACATTTACAAACCTTACAGGTCCCTTAAGGGTATACGTGATGGCTCTTGGGTAAAAAGAAAAGTCTATATCTACCCGTCTGTTGCGGAATAGATGGAAGTGTGCTGTGTGTAGAGGGGCTTGGATAGTCTCCAACCCTCAAGCAAGGGGTAGTTTATGGTCCTGCAAGCCATGCAACTATGCAACTATGTTGGCTACTTCCGAAGGAGGACGCTAGTCGACGCTATGTTTTTCACTCAGTGGTAAGACAACAATCAGGTAAGCAACAAAAATAAATAATAAATAAAAATAAAATCATTGTTGATTATTTTAACGTTTTTTCTTAAACTTTATTTTTTTTACTTTATTGTGTGGATAAAAATCTTTAGTTTATTTTAAATATTTGTGAGAAGTTTCCTGAAGCGAAAGCGAAATGGCCATCAGAACCTGCTTTCGCCCTCAATAATCAATAATGGTGATTTAATAATTTAATCGGGATAAAAAATAGCACGATATTTTTGGAAAATTAATTATTGTATATAAATATTCCCGTTGTGTAATTTGACAAATTAATTTTTTTTTAATCTCATTACAAGAAAGTGTCCATTAAAAATCTTATAGGTATTTAATATGTTTTACAACACCTGTGCAAGAATGGATATTTTGGTTAGGAAATTAAAGTAAGTGTATACTTTTTTATCTACGAAGAGTGAGAAGAGCCAAACACTGACTTCGATTTATCTTTCGAATTCTCCTGCTTTAACCATTGACAACAGCTTTAAATGGATCAAGTGCACTACAATTGTCTTACTGACTTTACCTGTCATTGGGTTTTTCTCCTTTGCTCATAAAAGATATGTACTGGAAATAAGTTTTTAATTTTTAAAAGGGTTGAGCGACTTAACGATTGATCATACTTTTTTAAACAAAAAACTTAAATCAACACTTTTGATTAACAAGTAGGAGTGCTATATTCGGGTATGCCGAATCTTATATACCCTTCACCATCTATGTAAATATAGTTTAGTGAAGTAACCCCATTAAAAAAGGCAAATATTGGGGTGACAGAGAATTAAAAAAATGGTACTGCATATATATTATTTTATATAAAAATGACACCGGCTCTTAATAGATAAAGTATTTTTTAAAAATTTTAGCATTTCTTTAAACATCCCTTCAAAACCTTTAAAATGATACCCATATTGATATTTTAAAAAATTTCATAATTTCAGAGCCCCGTTACACGGAAAATATTGGAGAGCGCCAATTTTCACACTTGATACTTTTTTTCTTATTTTTCAATTTTCTATCGCTCCATATATTATTTTTTTTGATTGGAGTTACTTAATTTTTCCAAATGACATGAAAAAATTAGAGGTAGGCGTGGTTTTTTGCCTGCTGCTTTGAAGGACATGCACCGATCATGCTGATTCCAATAGCACTTTTTTTGACACTATATTTGATTGATTGACAAATTTGTTTATTTACCAAGGCAAGCTTGATTTCAACACTAACATGGAGGGACAGACGGACATCGCTCAATCGACTTCGCTATGCATAAGAAGTCAGAATATTTAAACTTTATGGGGTCGGAAATGGATATTGTAGAAATTACACTCGGAATGGCAAACTTAGATATGCTCTTCTTCTACTTCTTGTGGTGAAGGATATAAATATATAAATTAGTGCTATCGACTAAAACGTTATATATCTCTTTTAAAGCATAAAAACATGATTCAGATTTATTTCCAAAGACCGCACTAATGTATTAAAATGCCGTTACTTCAATGTAGATTACGATGCACAAACTTTATAAATCTGTGCATTTCTCAGATAATTTTTTATTTTAATTTAAAAAGGTCTTAAATAAAAATCTATTTGTATGTGTTATTTCTACATTTCAGTTTTTGTAACCTTTAACCACAACTCAAATAAATCTATTTTAAGTGGTTAATTCTGCAAACATAATAATTTTCCGCCCAAAAAATATTTACATAAATTTCTTATTATTTTTTATTTTATTTTTTTTTTATATGTAAATATTTCCCCTGATTGCAGTTTGTTGTAAATGATAAAACAATGAAATAACTTCTGTTGCTTAACTCTTTGTTTAAACATTTAGAAAAATTTATGGCTGCTTAAGGGACAACAGAATGTAGAAATAAATAACAGAAGCAATTTTTACATTAAAAAGAGTTAAAACAAATTAATAAAAAACAACAAAAAACATTTAATAGGATTTTCACAGAACACTAAGAGGCTTAAATTTTTAGCACACTACGATAAATATTAACTGCATAAAAAATACACCAACAGAAAAACTTTTGCAATTATTATGTTCTAAGAGTTGCTTCGGCTTACAAAATTAAATTAAAAGTTTAAATTTACAACAAACTCAACTTTTAAAGGTTCCATTTAAGAACAACTAAATTTATCAAGTAATTTATTTGATTCCTTTGTTTTTTTTTATTTCTTTGCAAGATGGTTATCGATTGCATTTGTTTACTTTTGCAGGACTTTTTTCACTTGACCAATTTTGTGTGAATAAGGTTGTCAATCTAGTGCGAGGAATGCACCCACAAATATGACTTTCGCACACCAACACTGTTATTATTTCAATTAAAAAATTTTTGACGGTATGACGTTGCCATATAACTTTTATTTTCTATACAAGACTATACATCACTACCTTGAGAGTTCTTTTATTTTAATAAAAATTCGTTTTTTCTTTCAATAATTATCCTCGTATATGACATTGTCTGTCTGAGTTTCCATTTACACCAACGCGACAGCTATTTGCTTAAGACCTTTACGTGTCTTAAATTTTGTTGAAAATAACCTTAACCACGCTTATGGTCTGTTAACCATATAAGAGTGAGTTTCCGTAAGGAAATAGCTCAATAAGAAGTGAAAAGCCGAAACTAATACATACACAATTTTACACTATCCCATTTGCAATAATTTTCTATTTAACGTATTTACAGTTGTGGTGTTTATAAAGACTAAGGGCCACTATTACAACTTGCAAAAGAAAAGTTTCTTCTCGGGCAGACATAACCCTACCTTTAACCAACGGCAAGTTGTAATAATGACCCTAAAACTAATTTTTGGTTTGTATTTAGATAAATTTCAAAATGAAGCTTAGAAAACGTTTTGTAATTAAATCTGTTGCAAAGATCAGTATAAAATTGTACATAATTTTTTGAAAAAAAAAAATATTGGCAACGCTGTTTGCTAAAGACATCACATGAAGGTAAAAGTTGCGGTATTTTTTTGTTCATTTTGCCTTTAATAATGTAATAGAAATTTTGTTCTATACAGTGACTAGCAAGAGTGATGATCTTTTGACTTCACTGTTCTGAGAGCGGAGTCATCACCATGCGTCCTCTAAATCTTAGTTTGCTTATAATTGAAGCTTGTGTGTGCGCAATTTTTTTTTTAACTCAAAAACACATCCAAAGAAACTTAAAAAAATTTTTAATCTTAATGAGAAAGCATCAGATAGTCTTAAAAATTTTTCTGTGAGTCTGAATCCAGAATTAAGTCAAGGTTTTCTGCAACCATCGCAAAAGTAGCAGGCGACAGCCATCTGCGACCAATCTGAAAGGATCTTAAGAAACCTAAAGAATAGAGAATAAATTATTTCTTAAAAAAAACCCCAGACTTCAAATTTAAATTACATACTTGCTGTTTTAGTTGACTTAGCAATCAGGTTCTTTGTAAATGTCAACCGTCTGTATATAACGGTTCAACATTTTGACGTAAACGTCAAATTACATCAACTATTGGAAAACCCTTTAACTTATAGTCTAAAATATTTATACGTCTTATTATACCACACAAAGTAAAGGGCGTTATTTCTTATTTTCAAATGTTAGTACATCACGTTCAAAATATATGGCCATATAGAACAAATGACATTAATTTTGGAAACACTCTTCATTTCTAAATTAAAATTTTTACTTGTTGTCGCAGTACAGATTCCTTGTAAATTGCAAGCGTCTATCTACAACTGTTCAATAGTATATCCATATACATTAAAATAAGTGAACTTTTGGGGAACCCTTTAGCTTATAATTTTAAATATTTATATTTTTTATTATGATGGACATTGTTTTCGTTCCCGCTAATTTTCAAGCGTTTGTCTGTAACGGTTATAAAGATAGGCCCATATAGGATAACTTATTTTACCTATTGGGACACTCTTTAGTTTTTAGATTTATTTTGTATTGCTTTATGCCATTTGGGAGTACATATATTTTAAAAGTTTACAATGCTGCCCTTTTTGATTAATAATTCACGTAAAAAACAGGTATGTTGCATAGGGACACCCTGTATATATTAAAATTACGAGCTGTGCTTAAAACGGGAACAATCTGTAAGCATAACCTTTCAAATAAAGAAAAAAAATTTCCATATAAGTTCTGCGGGCACAACTATTATAAAAAGCAGATTCAGACGAATTGATAATCTTCTTTTTTTAAAGTCGTTTAAAAAGTGGGATAATTAAAACTACCTAAGCCGAATAACTACACAAGTGACCGGATGTAGATACTTTAAATATTATCTGACTCATATTAAAATCGACAAAGATAGCAGGCAATGACTTTAACGGGCTAAGATGACTGCGAACGTTGCAGTTAAATGTTTAGCACCATCTGGTATAAAATTAACGATCACTAGAAAACAAATATTCAATGTGGATATCATAACACTTCTTCTCCTAATTATCAGACCATTTAAAGAAAACAGAAGTTATTAGGTACCCCTCGTAAGCCACTTAAGTGTATTTTGTGGCCGAAGAAAAACAAAGAAGCAAACCGGTTGTGGTAACGAGTACCTGTAGCATCCGCTATTTGTTATCATTCCTTAAAAATTGACTGATCAGTTTTTTCATGTTTAAAAACTTGCCTGGAGGATATTTTTATTATTGGCCACCAAACAACTTAGTGTTCTTTCACTTAAAACTTAATTTTAATTAAGTTGTAATCATTTAATTAAGTTGTAATCTTAAGTGGTACAAAAGGTAGCATATTTTTTGGCTCTTCCACCTGCCTTGCGAATGTTTTTTTTAACGATTTGTTGTTCCAGATTCATTTAACTGGCACAAGTTATTATTATTATTGCTTTGTGTTGCTGTAGACAAAGCATTTGTGTAGAAAATGTTTGTTCCAGTTAAAATTTAAAAATGTTTATTTTATTTAAACTACATTTTAGGAGGTGTAAAATTATATAACAAAGCATCGTTGTTATGTATTATTTATGCAAATAACTAAAAACACTCCTTTTGTATATAAAGAAACATCGTTTTTATTAAAGTTATGTTATAAATTTATTGTTGTTGTTGCCTTTCATTCCTCTGTTCAACTTAAAAGTTTACATACTTTTCATCAGTTGAAAATTAAATATCTTGTTGTATACTTTTAGTAAAATTTAATATTATTGCATTTTTTAGGAGTTGTTTTTGTTATTTTGTATTTAAAAATTATTTTATTAGAAAAATACTTTCTAAAGCAAAATATTTTAACTTTGGATAATAAAAAAAAACTTGAATTTCAAAAAGTTTAGTTTGCAATTTAATTAAATTTTTGTATTTTGTAACACTCTAGCAATATCAAGCAGTTTTGCAGTAAAACACTTAGAATCTCTTAAAAATAAAATTTCTCAAGCACTTGTTAAAACAGTTACTAATAATTAATAGCATACTTTAGGGAAGTTTAATTTTCAAATTCTTTAAAAGCATATTTTTATGATTATTATATTATTATTAAATAAAATATTTTAGTGAAGAATATTTTACAAACTGTAAATGTAAAAAACGGTTATTTATTGTATGCACTACTTGGCTTTCACAGTTTTCCTATGAATTCTTTAATCATTAAATAATACATGTCATATAGATTGAACAAACATTTGTAGAAATAGTGGTTAAGCTTATTTGATTAAATATTTTATTAGTGCATTTCGTCATCTTATTCGTATTTTAATAGGTGTTAAGTGAAAATATTTTCCCGGTTGCATATTCTCTTATATAATTTTCAGTAAAAACAAACTTCCTTAGTGACAAAAGACAATATTCATCGCCGTAAATATAAAAAGTGTACGCAGGAATTTGCAACGAAAACTAAAGCACCAACCAAAAGAATTTACGAGCAATTGATGCTCCCACAAGCACCTATTCAGATAGTATTGATCAGCAGCATTTATTAAGGATGCTTTATGCAATGATCATCTAAGTTCATAGGAACTTTCAATTCATTTCATTTCATTGCATTGCTTGTAATGAAAAAAAGATAAAAACAAAATTTTACAAGAAAAATTAATGCACATTTAGATTGACTTTGGAACAGGTTCGATTAGAAAATTACTGTTCAAAATTTTATAATTAAATTACTGCTAAACAAATATCTGTAGACACAAGTAAAAAAATTTATCCCAATTTAGTACCAAAGGCGCTACAATGGCAACACCGTTTCTGATAAAATTGTTGCAAATATGTTACTACATAATTGTGTATGTTCTAGTTTCGAGCACTTATTTGTTGCTGGGGACTTAATAAATATTAACAAATGAGATATAATTTTTTGGCAAAATAGTTCCGATTGTAGTGAAGTTCGATTTAATTATGAGGTAATGGTAATTTTTCTAACAATGGTGTCAATTGTTGCAGATAAAGTTACTTAAACTGTTACTTCTTCTGGTGCTTGATATCACGACAGTATGACATATAAAGAAATTGATAGAATTTGATAGAGCGTCACAACAAACAACTCAAATATAAATTCACGACAGGAGTAATTCCCTAGTTATACTATCTGTTGTTTCGACAATCATAATTGGCTTCATGGCACCTAAAACTATTGTTCCATGGGGTTGTTGGAAGTAGAGGGTCTTACCAAGCTTTCATCTACCCCTCAAGCATTAGAAAAATAAAAAAAGAGAAAAGATGTAACACAATATTAAAAAAGTTAAAATTGACAGCATACCTTAAGGCATATTATTGCTCTGCTGTTCCTTTTGTTTAAAAACCCCTATGAATTATTAAAACAATTATCAAATACAAATCTGTATTTAACACCTTTAAAAAACCTAAGAAAATATTAAACAAAGCTAAAGCATTCCTTAGACCTTGTGCTAAAAAAAATCTTACGCGACTAACTGAAACCTCTTTACAATCAACAAAAAAGTAATTAATTTATGACAACAATTTTTCAATACTTACCGTATAACTGTCATGGGTAGAAATATATTCGATAATATTAATGAACCATAAATAACTGCTAAAGTTGTAGTGCCTAACGCTTTATTCGAATTGACCGAACTCTGTAAATTGGAGGTGCCATGAAAGGCAGTAAAATGTATCATAAATGCCAGGCCAATGATAATAACATTTTTCGTAATGACGAAACGTTCTTTAGGTTCATATTGACGAACACACTCCATAGCAGCCATTTGACTACGTGATTTATTATTATTTTCTAAGGTTATTGTACCATTTTCGACAACATTGTCATTTTGTTGATGGCCATTAACATCATTTAAGGGCATAAGCACGCGGGCTGTTGAATCAATAGCCTCAGCATCCATCAATCTGGTTTAACACAACTGAAAGGTCAAGTCAGCAGGGGAAGTTTTAAAGCAATTCAATGATATAAAATAAAACAACAATTGGTATTGCACAAAAGTGTATTTAATCTGAAAGTAAAAAAATCAATATTATTAGAATATATTTTTTGCACACAAACATTTTTTTTTCTGTAAAATACATACAACTTGTTTTTAATATTTTATATTCATTAATACTTTTACGCGTACCACGTAATCAAGAAATTTTACACTTTGTATGAAAATATTTTATTCCATAAAATGTGAATTTCATTACAACGGACACATACATATATCATTTAAAGAAATTAATTTAGTCAAAAAAGGGTATAAATTGTATGACACGAAATCAGAAGGCTATAACTTAATTTATTTGAAACAAAATATTTACAAAAAAATTTAAAAATAAGAATATCAACAAAATGATCTTGGAAACTTAAAAAGAAATAAGTCTAATCCAGATTACTCTGGCTTTAAATAAATAATCGTTTATGACAGTTTAACAGAAAGTTTTCATCGCGCTTTTACCAATAGCATGAGATATTTTTTAAAGAAATTGAAAAAACTTAAATAAAAAATTAAAGACACAAAAAATGCTTAAGTCGGATTAAGTCGGATTAAGTAAATTTCCAAAAATATTTTTAATTATTCTTGCTTATATATAAACTTTAAGTTATTTATGTCTATTACACAACTTATTTTCTAATTATAAAAATATAACGAGGGCAGTCTGAAAATTTCTATTAATTTCTTTTAGTTTTTTTTTTCGTTTTTTTTTTTTTGAGCAATGGCTAGAGAAATTAGAATAATGAGTTTAAAAAACTTAACAAAAAACTCTGAGACACAAGATCTGCTTCAGCCGACTTAGATCACAAAAAAAAAAAATTCTAAATATTTGTTATAGTACATATGTAAATATGAACGGTATTAAATTAATTGGGTTGACACGACGACACATCTTTATTTACACAGGACCAGAAATATATAGATTAACCAACCTTTTCCGGAAAGAAGGTTTACACACAACATTAAAAACGAGCAACACTCTACGTAACAATCTTAAGACATCAATAGAAACAACGGATAAATTTAGCACCAGCGGAGTATACAGACTTACTTGTACTTGCAACCATACATACATCGGACAAACTGGACGAACATTAAAAACAAGGTTTACAGAACACATACGATCATACAAAAGGAAAAGGGAAGACTCCAATTTCGCAAAACACCTTAACACACATGGACACGAACCAAAGGAAATAGATGAATGTATGACAGTATTACACCCAAGTAAAAAAGGACGAAGACTAGACATTCTTGAAAACATGGAAATTTACAAAACACGAACGTTTAACAGAGACATTATTAACGAACAGGTAAACACAACCTCTGACACGATTTTTACACCACTAAAATTACTAAAACACTCTTACAAACGAAAAACACCCACAGACGGTCACACTTACCTATCCAATAATAAAAGACCCAAATATTAACTATATACCCCAATAAACAAGACAGATATCAGGCAATCTACCTGCATAATACTATTTAAACGGACAAAAATTACCTAAACCCACCACCTTTTATTCTTTACACTATCTATTTTTTACACTATCTCTTCAGTTTTAACAAAAACGCGGCTTGAAAATGATGTTATCACATCGAAAGCGCTCGCCGAACATCCAAAGTACACAGCCAGTGACGACGGTTATTACCGAAAATTATAACAACAGTAAATATGAACCTTTAATTTTTTTATCTACTTCACTTTTCATATTTACATAAATATTACGAAGGCAGTTTAAAAAATCTTTTTAAATTTTTTTTAAAGTTCTTACTTATTTTTTATTAAGAGTTAAAGATATTTATTGAACGAGTTTTAAAAAAAATATCTAAACAGTTAAAGACACAGAAAAGGCTTATGTTGACTTAGGTCGTATTACGAAACTTCAATAGTTTTATCATTATAAGTAAATTTAAACCTTAAATTATTTTTGTCTATTCCATATCTCACTTCATTTCATATTTGTAAAAGTATAACGAGGGCAATTTAAAAATTGCTTTAAATTTTTTAAAATTTTTTTTATCGAGATATGTGAATAACAGGCTAACACAACTTAACTAAAAACTTAAAGACACCAGAAATGCTTAAGCCGACTTAGGGTGCTTTAAGAAAAATCCAAATATTTTTTATAATGCATAAAAACGAAACTTAAATTATTTTTAATTTTTCTAAATTTTTTTTCATTTCATATTTGTAAAAATATTACGAGGGCGGAAAAATTGAAGATGCAAAAATGCTTGTGTCTCTTAAAGATAAATTTCAATGTGTTTTTTATTATAGATACATACATACAAAATTTTGTTTATTTGATGTGTTTTCTTATTCTCTTCGTTTGATATTTAAAAAAAATAACGAGGGTGATTTAAAAATTCTTCTCAAAACTTTATATCACTTCTGACAACGACAGACCGTTTTCTTGTACCTGTACTTGTATTGTAAATTGTATAGAGTTTCATAACAGACTAACTCCTTTAATAAAAATTAAGAAAAAATAATTTTTCGGTAAAAAAATTTAACACTTAAATCAACAAAAAACGTGATATTTTCCCATTGAAAAGATTATGGAGTATTGCAGATATTCAAAAGACATCCAAAAATTTAAAAAAAATGCGGATCCATCGAAGATAAACTTGAAATATGTTTTAAAATAAATTTTAATTTTTAAAAAGAAATAAAAAAACGTCCTATATAATCTTATGCTATTGGAGCTTTAAAGCCTCAATAAATAAATTTAAATTTTCTTAAGCTATAATTCCAATTTGTCTATTGGCATTCACTCAGATATATTTTACCGCACGAGCATATATCCTGGCATAACTAAAAGATCACGCCTGATTAAATAAGATTTACAACAATGAGGAAAGTTATATTCACACCAACGATTAAAAACACATAAAATTTCACTACAAAAAAAATATAAAAATGAAAAATTACACACACACACACACACTGGCATATTCATACTAGAAAAGCAATTTTATTTTCTAAAAATTTACCATTGATTCTAACATCAGGTAAAAAGAGTTGTTTTGTGTTTAATGGCTCACAGTGGTTTAAAAACGATTTATTTTGAAAAAAATAGAAATCTAATGGACCACTGCAAATAACTTAATGAATCTTTGCAGGGGCAAAGCTTAGGTGTTTCTGATTAGAAATGCTAACGTTCAGGCCCCTATGTTAAAAGGGTGCTTTTTGTTAGGCCCCCAAATTTGGATACCTCGGGGATAAAATTTTTCGGAAAATTCATAAAAAGTTTATTTTTAACTCAAATGTTAAAATTTTTAAAATTATTTAGAACTTGAAAATATCAATAAAAAACGGGCTTACATGTAGAGGTTTTCTCTTTTAGCTTGGCCGACCTTAACTTGTTTGGTTACTTATTTTTGGTGTTGTGTACTTACCTGAGGTATCTTACTTTGGGGGCCTACACAGAAGCCTCCCTTTACGCTAGGTGGCCAACCGCCATCAGCTGTACTCAAAAACACTTCTTTTTTTCCGCTGTGTAATTGCTTTAGTATATCTACTGTGGTTCATGAGATACCGAATTTTGTCCAAAATATATCGTTTTTTAACCACTGTTCCACTATATATGAGTTTGTGTATATGTTAATATTATGCTTTGTTAATGGTGAAATATTGATAAAGAATGTGCAAATGCTTAGGTGGTCCAGAAAATTTATTTCATTTTTCATACTGCTGTTAATGTTTGGTATAGAAAAGTTCTATGTATGTATTTGTATTCATGTAAATAAATAACAATCTAAAAGTGTTTAATTTGTAATAAAGTTTAAGCTGAGACTATATATAAAATATATATATATATATATATATATATATGTGTGTGTGTGTGTGTGTTTTTTATTTTCTTACAAAAACTCTAGATGATTTGTGAATGCTGGCATTTAACAAGAAGTGAAGTGTATGAAGTAATGTGTTATATATCTTAGAATACCACACTTGTTAGAAGGTGAAAATTTAAGCAAATAAAATTGAGAGCACTTTTTTATACTAAAAGTAAATCATTTAAGTCAGCCAAGATTTATTAGTAAATTTTTTAAGTTAACGTTTTTGGATTCACACAACATTAAGGATAACATTAAATATAATTGTTTTGTTGAGTTTGATATTTATAACTATTTTATGTTCAAGCTGACTTTTGCTGGGAGGGAATAAAAGAATTTTGTTTTAAACCTTTTACAATGAATTTCAGTTAATTTAACACACCTTTCTGATTTAGACTAGCGCTGAAATATTAACTATGACAGCAGCGTAACGAAGAGCATAAGTAACCAAATCACTAATTTGGAAACTCTTAAAAAATTGATTAATTTAAAACATTAAGCACATACTCAAAATACAATTTGAAAACAGCTTTAACTGTATTCACATTTAAGTTGTGGAAAACCTATGAATGTTGTTGACTTTTGAAACTCATCACGTACATGTATGCCACGAAGTGTTTACACGAGAGAAAATCACTATTGTTGAAGCAATTGTAGAGTCCTAAAAAACATGAGATTTTAAGGGAAAAAATATATTCAATCAACAAACATATAAAAATATGTTGTAAGTGTTGTTGCTAATGTTTGCACAAAGAATTACTAATAAGATTTGTACAACTCTTGCAAAATCGGAAAACTAAACTGTGTATGTGAGTGTGTTGTAAATTGATTCAATGTCGAGCAAAAAAATTTACACCTGTGAAGTAAATTTCTATTCATTATTCAAAAACCATCTTCATACTTGCCAACTCATATAGGTTGTCTAACGGGAAGGTATACAACTTTGATTGGCCGCCATTTTTCAAACATTAGTCTTAACAGTTCATGTTTGGCAGCCGTGAAGTAGACAAGTGGCAAATTTATTGTGGAAAAAATATTCGAAAAGCCAACGTTTTTTAATCGTTAAAAGATTTTATCAAAATCGTTAATCGATTACTATGACGATAAGAAAGATACGAGAAATTTTTGGGAGAAATAAAGTGCCAACAAAACGCCTTATTTATCGTGTGGGGAATGATTTCGTAGGTAGAAAGAGGATCACAACGTACTGCAAGATCAGCTGAAATCATTGCTTATGCTCAAGAAAGTGTTCATAACAATCCACCAACCTCAATTCGACGCCCTGCTCAAGAGTTGGTCTTCAAAGAACCACTTTGGCTGCAATTTTTTACAAGGACTTGCATTTGTTTGCATTGAAGATTCAGTTGACTCAAGAACTTTTTCCGCAAGACCTTTTACGCCGCCGTACATTTGTCAACCCATTACAACCCCGATTTTCTTGAAAAAATCATAATGAGCAACGAGGCACATTATCATTTGGATGGATATATGAATAAGCAGAATATTTGGTTCCGGGCAATAAAAAATCTTCAAGTTATTCATTAGTCATCTTTTAAGCCATTAAAATTGACAGTCTGGTGTGCAATTTTGTCAGGGGGAATGATTGGACCTTACTTCTCTTAAAAAAAAACCGGCGCAACGGTAACTGTGAATGTTGAGCGATATTGTAATATAAATAAAAACTTTTTAACGCCACAACTGCATGCTTTGGGCTTGATAAACATATTATAGCAGCAAGACGATGCCACATCGCATACAGCCAGGATTACAATGGAATTGCTGGGAGCAGTATACCTTCCCGGCGGGCACCTTTATATATTTGACAAACTTGAATGCTTGTTGCTTGCAGAAGAAAAAAATAGCTATAAAAAAAGCAAGTTGTTTTCTACGAAGAGCCTTCAACAATTGTACCCATAATTATAAAAGTGGTCTAAGTCAAAATTTAAAAAAATGAATTTACCAGTTATTTTCATACCACATTATTTTAAACTAAATTTATTCAATGTAATTTTTACGAAATTGTCAAAAATTAGCCATTAGATAGTGGTTGTAGCATAATGTAAAAATATTTTTTAATTTATTCAAATGCAATTCATTAAATATCTCGAAACAAGAAATATATGACTTAGACCACTTTCATAATTATGGGCACATGCTTTTGCCAGATAAACCAATTTAAAACAATTTTTTGAATGCAAAACTACTATACAGCATATAAGTGTTCTATTTTTTTTTTCTTAATGCTGGTACAAAAATAAATTCAACAATGCAGAAATACATTTTGTTCTTGAAATTGCCTTACTACACTTTTATTGTCACATTTAGGTTGTATTGTGTGCTGATATATTTGATTTTTATAATTAATGGCTAAAGAAGAGTTGTATGACAATTCAAGCCCTTTTATGAATTTTATTGGGTTTTTTTCTTGCAAGAAGTTTTGTTAAAAATACTGGGGAATTGAGGATATTCTTTACTTAAAAAAATGCAATAATTGCAAAAATGCAGCAATTAAAGTTTTGTTTATTGATTTTTTTTGACGACAAGAGATATGACCTTGTTCTACATTTTCTGAGTTTTAAGTTTAATCACAAGTGCACTAAAAATGTTGACAATTTTAGTACAAGATTTTATGTTTTTTTTTGTTTGATATAAAGTTGACTTCTAAAATAATTTAGGTAGACAGATGATATTGTAGTGTTTAGGAAATTTTATTATTATTATTATTTTTTTTTTTTTTTTGTTAGAATTTTTACAAAACCGGCTAGAAACCTTTTTAATGGAGTTGTATTGAGTTGTAGGAATTTCTTTTAGAAATTTATACAATAAATATTTAATCTCACAAATCCCTCAAAAATTTTCAAAATGTCTAAAAATAGGATTTTAAAGTTTTTTTATAGTTTTTAACATTAAATGAGCCGAGGAAGAAATTTTAACTGCAGGATAAGAATGGATATTTCGGCGCACTTTATTGAAGTCTTAACCTGTAGCTTTCGTTTAATACATGACAGGAAACCTGACTTTTTTCTAACAAAAAAAAACATTTGATAAATACATTTTGTCTAAAAATAGGATTTTAAAGTTTTTTTATAGTTTTTAACATTAAATGAGCCGAGGAAGAAATTTTAACTGCAGGATAAGAATGGATATTTCGGCGCACTTTATTGAAGTCTTAACCTGTAGCTTTCGTTTAATACATGACAGGAAACCTGACTTTTTTCTAACAAAAAAAAACATTTGATAATTAATAAAAATTTTGAATTTGCAAAGAAAAAGCTTCCAAGATAATACAAACATTTTAACCTTTTTTAATCACTAACAAGCAAGGAACAAATGCATATTTTCATTAAAAATTAATAAAAAATATTTTGGGATATTAGCATAATGTAATAAATAATATTATAAAATTCCCAAAATAATTTTCAAATAAAAAATATGCAATTGCTTCTGCAAACCGGAAATGTAAGCAAAAGGGGATGTAAGAAAATTTAAAAACGGGGTTGATTGTGGATAATTTTTTTTATTAAAGCCATAACATTTTTGTATGGACTTAAAGAATAACACTCTTGTTGTTTTTAAAGTTTTTATACTTAATGGGGGATTTCACCCTTAATAATCAATATCGGTGATTTAATTATTTAAGGCCTTTTTCACAATCAATTTTTAAATTTATTACAGGTTTATAAAACCAATTTTGTATTGAAATTTAGTTTTATAGACCTATTATAAAATTAAAAATTGATTGTGAATAAGGCCTTTAATCTGGATAATAGAAAATAGCAGGAAAAAAATGTTTAAATACAAATAATGCTTTCTATTTGTTGCAATCCTTAAAGTAAATTCTCAAGTTATGCAAAAAAAAATAAAATAATAAAAAATTCTCAAAAAAAATTTTTTCCAAAAATATAACTAAAATTTTTTAAATTTTCATTTTTACTTTCGTACAAATTTTCATCTACAAAAAGATTCCCTAACAAATTTGTCTTGTCAATTCAAAAAAAAAAAAATTATGAGAATATTAGAACGGATTTGGCTACGCTACTAGAAGCACAAACTTAGATATAGTTTGAAGAAAACATAAAATTTTATATACTATTGTTTCTTCGACCTTTATAATTAATGTTCTTTTCTAATTTTTTAAAGCACTAGGTCAGTTTTTAAAATAAAAATATTTTTTATGATTTTTTTTAATATTTCTCCACACCGTTGCTTGGCATCTTCAGGAAATAAGAAAGAAAAATAATAAAAAATAGTTTTTTATGCTGTGCTTGAAAAAAAAAACTAAATATTAAAATTTTTGTTTTCTGTTTCCTGAAGATGCCACTCAACGGCGAAATATTGAAAAAATAAAAAAAAATAATAAACAATAATTTTATTTTAAAAACAAAATATCGAAATATCCACAAAAAATAAAGGACAAAGTAAACGGTATTTTTAAGCACTATAGAACTTTAAATTTTAAAAACAATAAAACAAAAAAATAAATTGCAATAAATATTTTTTTTATATGAAGGATTAAAATATGGCATTAATATTTAAAAATGATTTCGGGGATATGGCCACCGCGGCTGTTCATGACTAAGCGCATTCTGACATCCAATTTTGGGTGACTTTTTCAAATACTGCTGGCCGTATGTCACGAATTACATGAACTACGTTGGCCTCCAAAGCGTCAATTGTTGCTGGTTTATCATCATAAACCAGTGACTTCACGTGGCCCTACAGAAGACAGTCGAAAGATGTAAAACCGAAAAACCTTAGAGGCCAATTAATAGGTCCATTTTCCGAAATCAATTTATGACCAAATTTTGATTAGAACAATTCGATGGTTGCGATTGTTGTATAGCATTTAGCGCCATCTTGTTGAAATCACATTTCATCCGGATCAATGTCATCCATATTTTCAAACAAAAAATCATTAATCATGGTGCGGTAACGATCTCCATTGACCGTAACGTGAGATACGCCCTCGTTTTTGAAGAGATGAGGTAAAATGATGCCACCAACGTGTAAACCGCACCAAACGCTGTATTTTTCTGGATGCAATGGAGTCCTTAGGGTATGTTGTGGATCAGTCTCACTCCACATGCGGCAATTTTATTTATTAACAATCCAGTTAAGCCAAAAATTAGCCTTATTGCTGAACACGATTTGGCGATAAAATAACGGGTCAGTTACAAACTGCTCTAAACCCCAATCGGCAAAAGAACGGCGCATATAATGGTCTCGTGGCTTTAATTCCTGTGCTACTTGGATCTTATAAGAGTGAAGGCCAAGATCTTTGTGCAAAATTTCTAACGTAGTGAACGGACAGAGCCCCAATTCTTGCGACCAACAACTAATCGATAGATTTTGATCTTCTTCCGCACTTTCGTTTACAAAAGTAATATTCTCTTTATTATGCACATTCCTTCGACGTGTTGGTGTTATTGCATCCTCTAGAGAGTATTTGGTACGAAACCTATCCACAGTTAGATGGATGGCTTGCTCAGACTGAAGATTATGTGAACCATAAAAATCACGAAGTCGTCTATAAGTTGCTCGAATAATGACTGATTTTCAAAGTTAAGTTGGATCATTTGATAGCGTTATTCAAGCGTGAGTCTATTCATAATGATATGCCAGAGTTTACTGAAAATAAATAAGAAAAAATTGTTTATCAAAATTTAATTTTCAGTGTTATTTTTTATAACTTAAGGTTTTATCGGGCTTCAAAAACATCCACTATACCCGATATATGCTTAGCATCACTTTTTAAGGGCTTAGGCTATCGTCAGAATTTTAAGATTTATAAACTAAGAAACTATCTCACTGCCTTAAGTATAAAATAACATAAACTAAATATGTCACTTGTTAAATAACTTAAAATTAAGAGATCTAAATTAAATCTCTAATCGTAATTAAACAACATTTTCCTGTATTACATTCTTGGTTGCCATCAAAGATCATTATTGTAATTGGAAAAGCAAACGTTTAGATGAAATAATTAATTTTTTCTTTATCTTGCTGGCTAAAATGTTAAGTCTTGTTAAAACATGAAGCAATTTGTCTTTAACTTGTTTCACTTCCAAGTGCAAGACATGAGCATGTTATTTACCTTTATGTATTTTCTTACATAATGATGTTTAACTGTGTGCTGCAGTTAAGTATGATTTTCATTCTTTTGTTTCTAAAATTTCAATTATATTTTACAAGGGCTTTACATGTGAATATAAAAGTTTTGTCTATATTTTTTTAGAAAGCTCAATTTATAATCAAAAAAAAGTTTATTTCACATGTGTCTATCGGGTATCTTCTCGTCTTAGACTAGAGTATATGAATTGTTGTATTGACCCTGACGTTGACAAGTGTACTTTTTTAGATGACTTATTAACGTAAAGGTACATCCTTTTTTATCTTGTTTAATATGCAACTTGCTACAATATTTATATCCACATCCTTAAAAATGTTATCTACATTCTAACCTGCTACAAAGTTATGCAATTCTATAAGGAAATATACAAAATGTTCCGATTCTTGTTTTCTTTTAAATGTCAATTTAGTGTTCACCTTAGTTTTATATATTTTTTTTAGGATTTTATAAAACAAACTCTAATATTTGCATAAAATATTAACACAGTTACTTATGCACTCAGTAAAGTATTTGGTTAAGAAATTTCTGAATGCAAAATGAAATTTAAACATGTTCTTCTTCTTTTGTTTTACTAAGAGTGGGTGTATTTTATATGCCCTGCAACGAAAGAAAATATAATATCTTAATGAAAAAAAGTTTTGTTAAATATATCTTTAAGGAACTTTATAAGAATAAATTTGGGCGGAAATTTTTTATGTTTGCGAAATTCACTGTGTAAATTCAAAGGTCAGAAAAAAAATTCATGTTCATATTTGCTCTGAGTATTACAGAGTTTTTGGTATATTTAAATATTGTTGCATTTTGACTTATATAGTTTCCTTTAATTAAATAAACTTTATTTCGTTAAAACATTTTATTCATTGAGCACTCTCAACGCTGCTATGTGCACGTAGTAGAAACATCTTTTTTCCCCTTCTTAAAAACACTTTGTAAATTGAACTACTGCTTTGTTGTTTCAGCTGTTTATGAAGCCATGGAATCGAAAACTTTTCAAGAAAGCTTATATGTTGGTTGGAATATTTAGAACTGCTTGTAGCATACTTTGAGGTTAAAATATTATTAACCAACAAAATAGCAAAAAGCAAAAAACAGACTTCAAAACACATAGACGGGATTTTGAATATGAATTAAAAATTGTAAGACTTAATTTATTTTTCTATCTATAACGATTTAAGAGATAAGGCCAAATAACATCACCTATAGGTACACCCTTTAATTTCTAAGTTTTAATATTATAAATATTCTTCTTCTGTTATAGCGGATAAAGTAATGTACACTTTGTTTTAATTTCAAGTGTATACCTAAAGCGGTTTAAAGGAGGCCAAGGCCAAATACATCAAATAACCTCGGCTATGTGGACACCCTTTAATTTCCAATTTTATTATATATTATATTATATATTTATATTTTTTATATATTTATATTTATTATTATATAGCGGACATCGAAGTAAAAATTCTGTGTAATTTTCAAGCGTTTGAATGTAACGATTAAAAAGATAGTGTAATATAGGTTAAATTTTGGCACTTATGGGGACACCCTTTAATTTCCAATTTTAATCTTTTTGTTAAAGCGGACATTGAACTAAAAACTCTGTGTAATTTTCAAGCGTTTGAATGTAACGATTAAAAAAAAGCACCTATGGGGACACCCTTTAATTTCCAATTTTATACGTTTTGTTAAAGTGGACATAGCAGTAAAAATTCTGTGTAATTTTCAAGCGTTTGAATGTAACGGTTAAAAAGATAGTGCAATATAAGTTAAATTTTGGCAACTATGGGGACACCCTCTACTTTCCAATTTTATTCTTTTTGTTAAAGCGGACATTGAAGTAAAAACTCTGTGTGATTTTCAAGCGTTTAAATGTAACTATTAAAAAGATAACACCTATGGAGACACCCTTTAATTTCCAATTTTATACGTTTTGTTAAAGTGGACATAGCAGTAAAAATTTTGTGTAATTTTCTAGTGTTTGAGTATAAAACTTTAAAAGATAGATAAGTCAAATTACGTCACCTATAAGAACACCGTAAACTGATAACAAGGTCCTAATCAGTTCATTAATATTCTATTATTTTTTTTAGATTATTAGGAAAGATAAATTAATTTCAAATCATGTGATAATAAACAAGTACGAGTGCTATATTAGGCTATGCCTAATATTATCTACCCTTCAACATCTATGTAAATCTAGTTTAGAGAACTAATTCCTACCAATAACAAGTATTGGGGTGACAGAGAATTTTAAATAAAAAAATGTTTGTACTGTATATACATATATAATTTTTACATGAAAACGACTTCGGCTCTTAATGGGTTAAATATTTTTTAGTATTTAATTAAAGATCTCTTCAAAAGCTTTAAAATGATACCCATATTGATACTTTAAAATATTTTAAAATTTCAGAGCCCCGTAACTCGGAAACTATGGGCGAGCGCCATTTTTTTCACTTGTAGTTTTTTCTTACTTTTTAATTTTTTATCGCCCCATGTAATTATTTTTTGTTTGGACTTACTTTATTGTTCCAAATGCCATGAAAATATTAGAGGTAGGCATGGTGTTTTGCCTGCTGCCACGGACATGGACCGATCATGCTGATTTCCAATAGCACCTCTTTTGAAACTTTATCTTATCGATTGACATATTTATATTTTTTGTGATATCAAGTTTGCCTCGGCAACACGGACAGACAGACGGTCACACGGGCAGACGTACAGATGGACATCGCTCAATTGACTTCGCTAGGCGTTAGAAATCAGTATATATATACTTTATGGGGTCTGAAATGGATATAGTAGAAATTACACATGGAATAACAAACTTAGTTTTACTATTTTTCTACTTTTTGTTGTGAAGGGTATAAATAAATGGTTTGACACTAACAAAAGGTGGTGCAGCATTTTCTAGAACCTTCGTATCCTTATCTACTTTGGATAATGTACGTTGTAAACGTCATCTCTATAACCTACTAATTTTAAAATTTTTCTATTCAATTTTAAGGTTATTTCTACTATTACAGTGCCCATCCCTGGCGGTATATTGGCTGTGATAACTTCAGCTATTAAGTTTAGCTTCAGTTAAAAATTCTTAAACCCACAGGTAGCCGCTGTTTAGTGTGCTTTATATACCGACGGAATCAATGGTCCATATACCTTTAAAGACAATGATGGGCAAAATTTGTAAGTCAAAAGTAAACAGCATAAAAACTTTATTACTAATTTTTGCATATCTTGAGTGTCTTAAATTTATCTTGCTCTGATGTGATTTCAATAGGACGATTTTGTATGCGACGCTGTTGCCGTTATAAATTATTTCTCAAGGAAACATTTTGCCATCAAGATCGTGTGTTGCTACTTTATTAAATTACAAAAAGTCAAGTCTCCACCTATAAACCAAAGCTGATTTAAAACTTGAAGCGAGACATTCGGCAAGTAATTGACGATTGGCGGTACAACTTTGTACACCATCTCTAGCGCGGTTGGCCTAGTCCCCAACAGAATGTCACATCTACGCCAAGGATTACGACAAAAGCTGTTTGTGTATAAAATGAAATATTTTTTTCATACTTGTTGAACAGCGTAGTAGTTGCATTGGTTGTTGTTGCGCCGAGTAAAGCTGTTGTTAAGTTAACAATCTTTGGCTAAAATTGACTCGATTGGTTAGGCAGCGAAGATCCAATAGTCGTGGATTACACTGTTAGAAGTGCCTGCTTATTGTAAAACAATAGATAACGAGTCATGAGTTCAACTCCCATCAGCACTTTGCAAATACCATTGTAGCTCATTAGAAATTCCGTATTCTTATTTTATGGCTTTCTCCTGGCTATACTTCTTAATCCTACTGGTCTTGTGAACCCTTGGTCTCGTATTTACTAAACATGTGTTATTACTACAAACGTAGACATCCACACTACACTACTACTGTGTTACTCCGGCGAGACATGAACTACTCGATGCCTTGTTTAGTAACCTTAAACATTCACAGACATCTCCACTACTCCTTTTATCCAAGCCGGTCATCCCCCGCAACACACGTCTGCCATATACTTTTGTTGTTATAATGTTGTACTTCCCTGCGCAACCGCTACCGTTCTTACTTTTTACTATAAAGGGCTTCTTGACAATTATCTGTTGCTCTTAATTAAATTTGACATCTTCACTAAATATCTGCCATGGCTTTACACAATAATTGCTTTACAATAATTATTATTTCCTGTTGTACGCATGTCTGAACGCGGGATCGAACTCAGGACCTCCTGTTTTGCAGCACGCACCTCTACTAACGCGGCCTTTGAGGCTGCTCAGCTTTTGTTAGATAATTGTGGTATTATTCTATACACACACCATTAGTTGAATTATTTTTATTCACCACTCTTATACCGTTAACAACAACAGGGGTTGCCAGATCTTACTTTCGGTACAATAAAAAAATAAATCTGTTGTTTATTAGCCACAACGGATAAGTTGTGTACAAGGCCAATAAATAGAAAACAGCAGTTGAAACAGTCCGAAGTTTCGTTAAGCATAAGATTAGTTATGTGGCAGCGGTTGATGGTATGTCTGAGGCTCTGATTGTTTAGATGCATGTTTATTAAAACTATAAAAACTTAAGAAAAGCGAAGACTTAAGAAGACATTAGTTAGTGTAGAAGGGTACAACATAACAACAGTTGTTGGTTGATAGGAGGTTATGCTCTGGAGGAGCCACAGTTTGGCTTAAATATTTTGTTATACAAGACGTTGTTTTAAGTATGCGACTTGAATTTGTGCATTCCGTTTAGATGAAACCATATGATATAGCTATAAGGCTGTCAAATATAATACTTTAGTTTAAAATGATATTTTCAGTCTGATACTGTCTAAAATGCAGTCTTTCGGAGAAAAAGACTGCAGTCTTAATACAACTATATTTTAAGTGTAATTTTCAAAAATTTAAGTTGAGGAATGAATGGTCAAGATAAACCCTTTTATAACGAGTTTTAAGGAATGAATTTAAATTTAAAACTAACAAAAGAATAAATTAAATAGTCAAGAAAAGATGAGCAAATAAATGTCATAGTAGAGAACACAAGTACTAACTACAGCAAATATGGATATGTTGAATTACCAAATGCTACTTCTATGAAAAATAAAAAAAAAGTATTATTAATGCAACTTACATGCAGACATATTTACACATTGTTAAGCATTATAACATGTAAAATCTAAAAGACAAAAGAATAATCTGACATTTAGCATAGACTTGCATTTATTAAAATATTTTTTTTTCTTTGTTATTATATAACTTGCTGTTTTTATTCAACTCAAAAAGCATAACAGAGTGTTAAATTGTGCGTAGCCACACAGATAGACAAAAAGACAATTAAGGTTTAAACATACTAAAAATGTTAAAAAGAAAAAATTAAAAAGGCTCATGAAGCAATTTGCACCTTATTTCTCTTATAAAAAAAAATCAGGTATTTTTTAATGACAAAAAAAAATTGCACATTAATATTTAATATTTTTTTTGCAGTTTCTATAGAAAACAAAAATGTTTTTTAGATCCTCTTTCCTTTTAATGCTTAAATCTCTAAAAATGATTTTCACTGTGTTATATTTTAAAATCAACAAGAGAATAAAAAATAAAAACATAATCACTTTTATTGGGAAATTTTCATTTAAAGACAAAACACCTAAAAACAAAATTAAATAAAAAAATTCTTAAAACCACAGTAATGTTGACAAAAAGAAAAACAGACGAAAATATTTACTGACCTATTTTTAAACAGCCATAAAAATGAAACAAAATATGTCGGTCATATTGTTGGTATTATTAAAATTTTTAAAGCCAAAATAAACATAAATTTGTGGTGGTAATTTTCTATGGCACAATACCGGCTTTTTAAATACCATTCATGCTTGTTACATCTCCCCCTGTATTTTGCAACATTTTCAACATTGACTCTAAGGCTTGATTTTTTATTGCTCTTTTAAACTGGCACAATTTAATGCTTAACTAAGCCTGGGGTATTATTTAAAAATTGTTTTGAAAAATGCTATTTTCATTTAACTGTCAGCAATAAAATTCTCTAATACTGGCATAATAAAGTATATGTTACGTCATATAATTAATGCAAATTTTATTGGTTTTGGCAAAATTTTATTCAAAGGCTAAATTATGTTTTACCTTTGATACAAACATGGTGCAGCGGATGGGAAAGAAAGCTTAATGTTTGTTAAATAGTTTAATTAAGTATACTTTTAATTAAAGCAAGCAAAGATTTGTTTGCAGAAAAAATTTACGAGTAACGTAAATTATTTTTTAAAAAGTGTACTTTTTTATAAAAATATTGAAAAAACAAAATATTTTTAAGACATATTATTCTTAAAAAGTTATAAAAACATTTTACAAATATCGTTTTTTATCAACGGTATTTTTTGGAAAAAATACTTTTTTGATAAGGTACTTTTTTGATTTACGTTACTTGTTTCAAGAGAATTTTCGACACTTTAAAAAAATAAGTTAATTGTTCTTAAAACTAATTTAA
The DNA here is from genome assembly GCA_916610165.2 of Gymnosoma rotundatum. Taxonomy (NCBI): domain Eukaryota; kingdom Metazoa; phylum Arthropoda; class Insecta; order Diptera; family Tachinidae; genus Gymnosoma; species Gymnosoma rotundatum. Next base: position 11,005,972 of record OU744339.1, read on the forward strand.
AAATAAAATTTAAAAAGTAAAATCAATATTTTAATTTGTTTTTGAAAAAAATCATACTTTTTACAGTACTTTTTCGAAATGCTTACTTTTATTAAAGAACCTGTTTTCAAATTTCTTATTGATATATTTTAATAAAATCTGGAAACTGCTTTGTTTTTAAAGTTCATTAATTAAACATTCACTTTTTTAAGTAGGCCAAGTTTGTTAAGAAAAGGAACTTAAAAAAAGTATTCTTTCAAAAAAGTACCTTTTGAAAAAGGAATAATAATCTATAGTAGATTTTTTTACAGAATTTTTAAAAACACATAAAATTTTGTAAGGGCTATTGTAAAAATATTATTTTGTAATTTTGTACTGTTTTTAAAAGGTTTGGTACTTTTTTTAAATATCTTGTAGCAAAGCTTTGAAAGGCCATTTTTATAAAAAAGACACTTTCTTCTGTTATGTTCTTATGTTTTTTAGACTACTTATAAAAATAATAAAGTAAAAAGGGATATTTTCCGAAAAAGGTACTTTAAAAATAGTACTTTTTTTAAACAAATACTTTTACAAAAAAAAAAAGTTTTTTGAAAACAATATTTTTAAAGAACAAGCAATTGTAGTTTTTTCCACTGTTTTTAAAGTACATTTTAAAAGAACTCGTGGAAACAATTATGTTTTAATTGAAATCCTTATAAAGTCATTTTTAGCAAAAGTCTGATGCAGATATAGCATTGTAACTATTAAGATAGAAAATATATTACAATTAAACGAATAAAACTGATCAGTTTTTTGGTTATTTGAAACCTAAAATTGAATTTAAAAAATACCCACAAAAACTCAGGATTTGAATAAACCGATAAAATAAGTACAAACATACAAACTTATTTAAATAAAAATGTAATCGAAACAAACCATGGGAATATCAAATTAAGTTAACTAATTTAAAAAAAAAAAGAAGTGATCGTACTTTTTTTATCCCGATTGATATATTAAATCACCCACATTGATTATTAAGGATATAAATACGTGTCAAAATTTGTCCAAGCAATACAGGAAAGACAGCAATCAAAAATTAAGCAAAAAACAAAAATAATCAACTATGTTTTTATTTTCCCTCAACCACTGTATACAGCTGACTTTTTTTCAACTCTTTTATATAGTTAAAAAATTATGTAAAATAATATATCACAAAATGGGTACTTGCAAATTATTTAATTTGGAAAAAAAACCCCAGCAAGTTACGGAAAACCAACCCAAAAAGAATAAAAATAAGAAAAACTGAAGCTTAAATATCGGAAAGTTATTTAAATTAGTTTCAAATTTTATTATCAAGTTTTTTAGAATAAGACTTTGTAATGTAAATAACCCTTGATAAAGTCTTCTTTAGTGTTTTAAAAAACTTTTGAAAAAGATAACATTTTTAAAATAGTATTAAATGTTATGTAGTATGCAAAGATATCTCTTTTATAACAGAGTTCTTTCTCAACCATGCTCATCTACGCACCACGCAATTATATACATAATTTCAACTCGTTAATATTCATTTATGTCATACAGATTATTTTTGCTTTAAGACATATTGCACAATATTCATATTTTGCACAAGTGATGATATTACGCGAGGCAAACCTCGAATAATAATTTAACACTTGTGATGCAATAAAAAAGCGGGAAGCAAAATAAAGGTAATGACTCGCAGCACTCATTTAAATACTGTAAGATCTGAAACAAAATAAACAAGTAAGAGTGCTTTATTCTGCTTTGCCGCATCTTATACACTCTTCATCATATATGTATAACCACATGTATGATACTGCAGATTTTATATTGACTAGTTTAAGTAAAAATCAGCATAAGAAATTTTTTTCTATTATAAAGTTTTTCTATTGAAGAAAGAGCTTTTTTTATTTCTAGGCCATGTTTATGGTTGTTGTCCCAACTTAATAAATGTAAATGTTGCTGTATCAGGTGAAATTTATTTTTATCACAAACAGCAACCACCTGCAGGAATAAAACAAAAGTTGGAAAATAGATATGAAAAAAAAGAGGTAGGCATGGTGTTGTGCCCGCTTCCTCAAGGGATATGCACCGATCTAGCTGATTTTCAATAGCAAACATTTTTGAAACTGTGCCTGATCGATTTTTCTTAATCGACTTCGCTATACATAAGTACCTCAGAACATATACTTACAGCCCGATTCTGTGAATTCTTGATAAATTTTTTATCAAGATATTTTGTCAAGATTTTTATCAACTAAAAGTTCGGTTGGTATTCTGTGGAAACATTGATAAATAAAAAGCTTTTGAAATTCACCAGTGTGGTGAATTTCTATTGACAGTTGATTTAAATTAAATTTATTAAATTAAATTATTGGGAAAAGCAAAAATATGGATACACCAACTAATTAAGTACTTTTAACCGACTTCAAAAAAAGAAGGAGGTTATACAATTCGACTGAATGTTGCTTTTTTATGTTTGTGCCTGCAGAACTAAGACATTTCTGCGCCGATTTTGAAAATTTTTAGTAATCTGATAGATTATGCTTACAGATTGGTCCCATTTAAAAAACAGTTCATAATCTTAAAAATTAAAGGGTGTCCCGATACAACATGCATATTTTTACGTGTATTACGAACTGTAAAGGGCGATTCTGTAAAATTCAAAACGACTGCGCATTACTATAGCTCCCAATAACAAAAAGTAATACAAAAATATATCTTAAGAAAAAAACGGTGCCCCATAATTGATGTAAATTTACTTATATGGGCCGTTATAGACAAACCTTTGCAAATTTGACATAATTTTAATTGATGTGGTCGTTATAGTAACAAGTATTTACATTAAAATTAAAAAATTAAGGAGTGCGCCAATAGTTTATTTAATTTAATGTTTATGGCCACACTTTTGAACAGTTGTAGACAGACAGCTGAAATTTACAAGGAACCTGTTTTGCTAAGTCCGCTATAACAAGAAGAATAGAATTTGATTTTCGAAATTAAAGGGTGTTCCCAAAATAATGTAATTTGTTCTATATGGCCGTATTTTTTCACCCGTTGTTTACAAACACCTGCATTTTAGACTGAATGTGCACTACATTGTTTGGTATAATAATAAGTATAAAAATGTTTAATTATAAATTAAAGGGTTTAACAACAGTTGATATAATCTGATGTGTATGGGCAAATTAATGATCCGTTATAAACAGACGAGTGAAATTTAAAAGAACTTGATTGCATAATTTATTACAAGAGCAAGTATATAATTTGAATTTTGAAAATAAAGGGTTACTCTATAGTTGCTGTAATTTGATGTATATTGCGAAACGATTAAACAGTTGAACAAGTATAAAATTTGGAGATATAAGAGTGTCCCAATATTTAATGTAATGTAACTTATGTGGCCATACTCTTGAACCGTTATAGGGAGACAGATGAAATCTGTTTTAAAGTCGTTTTTTTTTGCAAGAATTATTACAAATTAATTGGCTATAAAGAATATTAATAAACGTATAGATTTGTATAATTCATTAACCCGTAAAAGAAACCGAAATATGATCGGCTACAAGTCTGATTTTAATTGCCGAGCAAGAGCACTCAGGCAAAAACTTTTTTGGAAATTTTGTCTCCAACAACTGAAAAGGATCGCTGGAGTCACGTAATCTTTGTAAGTCACATCTACGCCTTCTTTTTTCTTTGTCTTCACAAATTCGCATGAACACAATTATTTCTTCTTCTATTTTTCTAAAAGGATACGTAAATTTGTTCACGTATTTTAAAAAAGAATCTATTATGTTGATATTTACGTGAAGCGTGCACCATTTACCGAATTTAAATACACACACACAAAATAAAAAAGAGTTATCAATACCAAATTCGACTTTGATAAATTATCAACTTAAAAGCTTTTATTTTTTGTAGTAGAATACCAAATCTTGATAAATATTCAAAAGTTGATAAATACTCAATGTTTTGAACTTATCAAGTGCACAGAATCGGGCTGTTATAATGTATAAAGACGGAAATGAATACGAGTATTGTAAATAACTTAAAATTTATTGTTTTCAAGGAATTACTTATCGTTCAAAAAGACTGATAACTGAAATGGTGGCCTTAGAAATTTATTTAAGAACTTTTTTTTAAGAAAACTAACGAAGCCACTATTGAGTTTATTTTTGAAAGGTTTATCATCTTCATAATATATCAACATCTTTCTTATGAGAATAAAGTACAAACGCCATTAATTAAATCAATACATTTCTATCCTGAACAAAAATGTCGTCACGAAATTTTCTTAAAATTAAACAAAATTAGAAAAAGAAAATTCATGAGTTCAACTGCCATCCAAGCCATAAGTATAGAAAAAATAATCGGTAGACATTTAAAAAGATCGTATTTAATAGAAAACCACCGTACAATCCTCTCGGAGTCTAGATTACGATAGCAAGACAATTATTGTGTAACTGTGGCAGAAAATTGGTGAAGCCTTCTGTATACAACAGCAGTTGAATGGTTGAAGAATATGATAAAGAAAGATAAAGGCGCCTGAGTAAAATAAAAAGCCCGTAAGATGGTGTCGGCTCCTTTTTGCTAAAACAAGAAGGAGTCTTTATTAAAATTAACCATGAAAATGTATTAAATTTATCAAATTATATTTTTCAACTGTATAAAAGAGCCGAAAAAAACTCAGCCGTATACAGTGGATAAAGAAATATTAAATCATTGTTGGTTATTGTTGTTTTTGCTTAAACTTTAATTTTTGTCTTTACTTTATTAATTGGACAAAAATCTTTAGTTTATTTAAAATGTTTGTGAGAAGTTTCCTGAAGAGCTAAGTGAGCGATAGCGAAATGGCCATCGAGAAGTGATTTCAGCCTCAATAATCAATATAATAATCTGATCAGGATAAAAAATAGTACAATATTTTTTAAAAATTAATAAATAGGAAGTAAGAGAAATGGCAATCGTGACTTAGTGCTCTAAAAGGGCCAAATAAGTAAGAAGGTGATTAATAGTTCCCATTTCTTTAGGAGCTTTGTTTGTTCTGGATGATCGCAAGCTTCAAAGACGGTTACTTGCTAAACAAGACATAGAGGATGGCTACATAAAATTGTCACCGCGCAGAATTGGAACACAAACGTTCTTCAGTCAAGTCTAGACAAAGCCACAGAGAAAGATGTGGGAGAAATAGAGAATAAAAAATTACACATAGAAATAAATATTTACATGAAGGTACTTGCAATCAGAAGGACCTCTAAATTTAAGAAATTAAATAACGTAACAATATTTTTTTATGAAATAAGTAAATTTTAGTTCTTATTTATAAATTACTCCATCGAATTAATGTTTCCAAATTGCCACTGTTAATTAATTTTATTTTAATTTAAGTAAAGAAAGAGCATATATTTTATTATTTTTTAATTTAAATAAATATTCATGTTTGTATGTTTAAATTATTTTCATTTATTTTATATATTTTATTTAAGTTCAAGTATTATTTATTGAATAAAATTAATCCTGCAATTGCTCTTGAAACCCACACAAATAATGAAAACAAATTTAATATAAAACATTTATTATAACTTTTATAATTGACCAAATAGCAACGAAATGAAAAAGGTCGTCTGATTACAGTTCTGTTGTACTTTTAAGTGCCACTTGTTATATATTCAAACTCCTACACAAAACACACCCCTCTGCAAGCAATTTATGATTTTTACTACACTCATACTAATACAAAACACACAATATTACAGTGAAACAGTAAAACAGATCCATTAAAATTTACCACCCACCAGCAATAAACTACAAATCAAATGAATTGAAACGAATAGAATGTATAAAATGAATAGAAATTGAGCAGAAATGAAATAAAAGATATTCAAAAAATACAAAAAGCAATAAATATGGGGAGTGTTATGAAAAATAGCGGAAATATTTAAATAGGGTTATTTATAATAGAGTACGTCCTTTCGGCGAGCGATAGTGTATTGCTTCTAAAGCTTACATCTTCTAAATTAACTATGAATTTCGTTTTTTGCTAGATGCTGTCGCAATGTTCTTTTACTGTTCTGGAAGCTTAGACAAATTCTAAACATTGCTAAAAAAGCTAAATGCTTGAACGTATTCATGATTACGCAGTGCTGCCATGATAACAATCTGCGGTGCACAAATTTGAAGAACATAGAAACACTGTTAATGGCAGTGCATAAAAGAAAAAATAAAATAACGAAGTTTTTTGTTATTTTTATTTTTCAACATCTTTAAACTGTATAAAAGAGCCGAAAAAAAGTCAGCCGTATACAGCGTGTAAAGAAAAGTAAAATTAATGTAATTATTGTTGTTTTTGCTTAAACTTTGATTTTTGTCTTTTCTTTTTAGTTTAGACAAAAATCTTTAGTTCATTTAAAATATTTGTGAGAAGTTTCCTGACGAGCTAAGTAAGCGGTAGCGAAATAGCCATCAAGACGTGCTTTCACCTTCAATAATCAATACCGGGAAAATAGCACAATAAATTTACAGTCAAATGTTATTATTTTCCGATAATCTTTAATTTTCACAAAAAAAATTTGACAACACCTCGTTTGTTACATGAAGTGCAAACAACCTCGTGACGCCTTATTAATTTAACAAATTATATTCTGAGTTAAATAATGTCTATAAATAAACACTATAATGTTTACAATTTAAAAAATCTGAGTATTTTAGAGAGCCTTTTTTAAAGCAAAATTAAAAGTATGAAAAGTGGCAGCATTATTAAGGTTCAGTACAAAGGTTGAGAATTTTAAATTGTTAAGTATCTTTTTTATACTTTCAGTAAACTTTAACGACCGTATGCATAACAAAAACTTAGCAGAAAGATAGCATAAGTGAAGAAACTAAGCAGGGTCTCTGCAAGGCTCTCCACACACTTTGACACCGAAAATAGTCACAAAATATAGTTATGTGTCATGGCAACAATCTAGAATGATTTTAAGTTTCAGGCTCTAGGGCAAAACACACTGGGACCCTTATCAATTCCTTCACTCATGCCAAACTCATTATAAGTTTTTGTTATGCATACGGCTGTAACTGTTTTAGACCTGCCTTAGTGCAGGTTGCTTCTACATGCCGTAAAGTTAGTAATTATTTAAATTTTATTGGTGAATTTTAGAAGTATTGCATTTCTATCTGTTAATGCATTTTCCTAGTTTTTCCTTTTTAGCTTTTAATGTGAATCTTGTGATTTTTCTAAAAATAAATCCAAATTTATGATTTTGGGTTTTTTCCATTACCATTGATATTTCATTGGCCAGGTTTCAAATAATAACTAACATTTAACGCTAATGATTTTATTTTAATTATAATTGTTTTACTAATGGCAATGACATTTTAACGAAACTGTTTAATTACTAATAGAATTAAAAAAAATAAATTTAAGATGGAAAACCCTTCAAAAAGAACAAAGCATAAAACAAATAAACCTTTTAGTAACTAATATTGTTTTTGGAAATTGTAAATGAACTGAAATTGCATTGAATTCTTTGGAAACGCCGGCACACATTTGTAAAATAGTTTTTCTTTATTAAAAAAGAGATATTTTAAAATTAAAAAATAAACTCAAGCCAAAACCAATTTAAATTCAATTATAACAATATATATGTACGCAGAAAGTACTGAAATATTGAAATAAAATATTATTAAAAAATATAAGGACCCAAAGCTTAATAATATAGAAAATAATTTAATAAAAAGGGGTCAAATAATCATTATTAAAATATTTTTTTTTAATCTTAACAATTTATCAATATTAAGTGAGATAGGGAGATCAAAAGTCACCTAACAGTTAAGCTAATAGATCTTCTTACTATATCCTATTATCCTATAATGTCTTATTTCCATTAAATTTTTGTAATAAACATGTCATTGTAAAACAATGCTTCATTATACTTTATGGTGTCTATTAAGTGTACAAAGATCCGGAGTGTCGTTTGTTAATGCTAATGCTTTTAAACCATTATTCAATTAAAAAGACTTTGTTTTTTAACTTATTGTCAATGAAACCTTTTCATTAAAATGATCATCATTGAAAGTAATTTAATTTAATTTAATGCTTATGAACTTGACAGTTAATTAGTCCGTTTGATTAATTACTTCCATGTATTAAAAATATTTATTTGATTTAATTCGAAATTATAAGATTTTTCAAAGTTTTTTATTAACTGGATAAATTTAAAATATTTTAACTTAAATTTACATTTTTAGCTTCTATTTTTTGCCAAAATTTTTAATTACAAAAAAAAAATTATTTTATAGAAGTACGCCCGTAAACCCGTCCAAGGTAAGGAAGCAGGAAAGATATTCGTTAACAAAGCTGGTGTAGCAAATACCAAAGATGAGAAAATGTGTGGGAGCTATTTAATTTTATTACAATACGATTTTATATAATTTGTTATTTTTAGAGAAGTGTAACTATTTTTGTAGTTTTTTTCTGACTATATATAAAATATTTGCCTTTTTTTAAATCCCGTCTGTCTATAACCGTTCAACAGTTTGGTCATATACATTATAAAAATTACATCAACTCCTGCAACTCCCTTTAATTTATAATTTATATAACGGTTTGTATATAACGGTTCAACAAATACAGCAATATATGTTAAATTACATTAATTTTGGGAACCCCCTTTAATTTGTAAATTCAAATTATAGGCTTCTTGTTATAGCGAACTTAGCAATACAATTTCCTTGTAAGTTTAAGCTTTCTTGCTTTATCGGTTCAAAAGTTCAGGGACATACACTAAATTACATCAACTAGTGGGACACCCGTTTATTGTTGTTATAGCGAAGTTAGTAATATAGATTGTAAATTTTAATCGTCTGTCTGCAACTGTTCAAAAGTATGGCCATATACATCAAATGAAATGAACTATTGGGGCACCCTTTAATTAATAATTTTAAATATGAATACTTGTAAGTATTCAAGCGTTTGTCTATAACGGTTCAAAAGATAAGCCCATATAAGTAAATCTACATCAATTATTGGACACCCTTTTATTTCTAAAGTCAAATTATAAACCCGTTGATATAGTGGGCTTAGCCATACAGGTCTTTTCTAAGTTTCAGCGTTTTGTCTACAACCGTGCAAAAGTTCGGCCACATACTTGAAATTATATCAACTATTAGGACACCCTTTAACTTCCAAATCTAACAAGTATAAATAAATGTTATGCGGACGTAGCAATACAGGTTCGTGGTAAAGTTCAAGCCTATGTCCACATCTGTTAATAATTAAGACCATATACATAAGATTAAAGGAACTATTGGCGCACCTTTTAATTTATAATTTTTATATTAATACTTGTTACTATAACGGCCACATCAATCGAAATCATATCCAATTTGCAAGCATTTATAGGTTGCGGTTCAAAAGTCATTTTACGTTACCTATGGGGGCACCCTTTCAGTTTTAGATTTATTTTTTGGGAGCTATTGTAATACGCAGTTATTTTAAATTTTTAAGAAATGGGACACCCTTTAATTTTTAAGATAATAAACGGGATCAAAATTACAAAAATTTTCAAAATCAGTTCATATGTTGTGCAAGTTCAATTATAAAAAAGCAACATTCACTCGAATTGATAACCTCATGCTTTTTTGAAGTCGCTTATAATTAAACGTAGCTAAAACTCACCTGTGGTTTATATTTAAAAAAAGTTCAATTAAACTTAAATATTTGTGTGACTTCCATGAATTCATTTAATTAAAAGTGTATTTTTGTATCTGAACTTGCGTTTGTCTCTAAGCACATTTAAAATACTTTTCATATGACATTCTTCCTCCAGCAAACACTTTTAGCTTAATGTTTTTGTTGTTGTCTTAACATCAGCACTTAAGTTAAATCATTTATAACTTCAGGTATAGAACAATAAATATAATAGTTTGAATGTATGAATGTATGTGCAAATATCTTTATGTATGAGTGGGCAAATATATGCTCAAATTTGTGGCAACACGCACTTTTAAAAATAACCTTTTAAAACAAACACAATGTTGGTTTATTAAATACGCTTAATTGTATAAATAAATAACCATAAAAAGGACTATCAACGAATGAAATTGTGAAGAAGTGTGAGTGCAGGCTTTTATTAAAAGAGTACTCTCATACATGCACACAATATAGTCAAGTGAAATGTATTTGTTTATGTTTTGGTTGAGATAAGTATTTATTTTTGCTTTTGGCCTCAGACAATTTGACTTGTGGCTTTATTATTGCAAATGTTTATGTTGTTGTGGTTTCAATAATATTGTGCTAAATTATTGTTTAAATTGTTGAACATAACTTGAGCGGATTATTTTGAAAGTTATTTATTTATTCTAAGTTGGCAAATTTTTTGATAGTTCTAGTTAAGGAATATTAAAAAAAAAAATTTATTAAATTTCGAAAATTTCATTTGTAAGAAAATTAAGTTAAAAAGAGGTTAAATTTGGTAGCATGTCTAACGTCCAAGAATATAATGTTCATCAATATAGAGTCATAACCTCCATGGATATTAAAGGTATTTATGGTATTTTATGGTATTCTATATAAGAAAGATGCAATATTTTTATAAACTGGATTGCACAAAATCTCCAATAAGCGAAGCCAAGGCAAGGAGAACTTCCTAGCGCCCGGCCAACGGCTGGCTATGCAGAAAATCTTTGGTCAGCGAAGCCGTTGTTGCTTAAAGTGCGAACATTTTGACACTATCATAAAAAAACAGAATGTCTATACTAAAAACGAGACAATGTTCATGGACGTTATGACGTTTTTCAAAACCAAACACTGTCTAAGGATATTATGTCACTATTGCCTTCGACATAAAGTCTATAGACATTAAGTCCTTAGACACTATGACATGCCACCTAAATTTATTTTAACTAAATATTTTTACATTTTCTTGGAATAGTTTTGCTGCTTGTCCGAAAACAAAAGCAGTCATTCTGATTGAACCACGTCAATTAGAAGGACTTGCTACGTCTCAAAGTGAATTCCAATTTACTTATCGAAAAAATACTGTTTGCGTTAAACGGGTGTTTTTTCTTGATCTATTTACTTCTCCATTTTTTTGGTTTTTTTCTTCAAAGTATTTATCATAGACGCTTTCTCACACATAACGGAACACCTCTTTTTTATACAGAGAACCCAAATTTTACTAGCAGTGTTCTACAAGCTGTACACAAGCCACTTAATCTATTACATGGTTGGATATATCATGTTTTATGGTTAAACATGACTTCTATTTTGGTAATAGTGTTTTCTTATACAATTTGTCATTCTACTAGGCCATGACCTTCAACTACTGTACAAACTTTAAGTTATTTCTCACTGAAAATAATTTCAATAATTTTTAATAATGATTTTCGAAATAAATGTCCATCCTTAACGCTCTGAATAATGCTGGTTTACTAAAAACTACATTCACGTTATCCATCTCTGGCACCGAATTAGCTACACACCTAAAATTTTCAATTAAGTTGTAATATTATGGCAGCTATAACAGATATAAAATGATAAAGTTAGAAAGCAAAGGATTTCTAAATAGAGACCTGATTTTCTCGTTACCAGCCTCATTTTTTAGTCGCAACATACAGTGCTTTAATATATGTATACAGGGAGTGTGTACCCGTTATAATACCAAGTGCAGAAAGTAAAATTTAAAATTAAAGGGTGTTGCCAAAGAAGACTTTTGATGAATCTTACTTTTATAAAATAACACTGTCAATATTTAACAAGAAATAATAGGAACATAAATTTATATATTAAAGGGTGCTCCATATTTGCTACCGAATCCTACGTGTTTGAGTTTAACTCGCACTCGATAGATTTTTAAATATATAACAAAAGTTATCTGAAACAAGTATTTTCTAGAACATCTCCTCGATTTAATAACAAAAGTTATCTCAAACAAGAATTTTCTAGAACATTTCCTCGATTTAATAAAATAATATTGACTTACCCGCACATTTTATATTTTTTATGATACCTATCTTTATACAAGTGTGTTTTATGTTAGACATTATTTAAAACATATTTGAACCTCTTAATTGAAATACACTAATGTTGCAGACTGTCGTCCAAATATGTGTTTTTTTAATTAAATTAGATTTTATACAAAGAATAAAAACAACAAGAAATTTAACAATTATTTCCGTGAGTTTTTTTTTTTTCTTTTGTTAAATTCAATACTAAAGGTTAATTAATCTTTTGTGGGTGCTTGGTTTCATTTCTTGTTATTGCTTTCGTTCAAACTTAAGAACTAGTGATGTATTAAACAATTAACATAAGTAATTTATTTTCAACATTATTTTAACTAACACTCATACATTTAGTATACTGGTCTTATGTTTGTTCTCATGCTTGTGTTGTATTTATTTGAAATATTGCCAAGCTGTTGTTATGTTCACAAAATATTCTATTGTATAGACTTTGTTTTACTTTAATTTTAAGAAAACGGTACATTTGAAATTGGAAAGCATTATTTTTTTAGTTTGGAACGGTAAAAAATACTAGTTGGAGAAAGTCGAATTCAAAACGAAATGCGTTCTGTTATTTATAGACATTTTAAATGTCCAACGAGAAATAAAAACATAAATCTTAATATTAATTGGTGGTCCATATTTAATACCAAATTGTACGTGTGAGTCTAACTCGCACTCGACAGATTTAAAAATGTACAGTAAAAGTTATCTCAAAGTTATCTTTGTACACTGACTAAAGAATGTTCGAGTACTTCCTACATGATTTTGTAAAATCATATTGACTTACCCGCTCATTTTATATTTTTATGGCTCACCTGTCTTTATACTCGTACAAGTCGGTTTTAATGTTTTAATGTTTTTTTTTTTAATTTTATTTCTTTTGTTAAATTTAATACTAAAGGTTAATAATCTTTTGTGGCTGGTTGCCTTTGTTTCTTTTTGTTGTTGTTGCTTTCATTCAAATTTAAGAACTAGGGATGTATGAAATAATTAATATAGATAAATTATTTTTTCAGTTTAATGGTTAAGAAAACGATTCATTTGAAATTGAAATGTATTATTTTTTTAGTTTGGAACAGAAGAAATTGCTAGTTGGAGAAATGCGAGAGGTATCACAAGTACACCTCCTCAAAACGATATTCGTACTGTTATTTATTTTCACTGTAAAATTCAAATTAAAAAGGGAAAGACTGCATATTGTAAGTTACACAATGATTTATTAAGTCTGGCAACACTGATGTTAATGGCCAATAAAATTGTTGATTCAAATTTTGCTTCCAACATTTTCTTAAGGTATTTTAAGTAAAACGAAACTGTTTAAAACTTAAATTAAAAGGCAAAAAAATTTCTTCGGCGGTTTCTTTTGATATTTTAACGTACTTCTCGATTTTCAAGGCAAATTCTTCTTTCGAATAAGCAAACAACTAGAACAGAAGTAATGGCGCCTAAAACTCTACTAGGGACCAAAAATAAATGCACCTTTTATTCTTGATAAGATTAATAGAAGAAGAAATTTTTAAAGCTTTGTTTTCCCTAACTGTGAACCCAAAATCACTTGAGAATTACAGTTATCCGATAAATTTGTGATAAGGTTATCATTATTCAGTCCATTCATTTTAATTTAGTTTTCATTTTATGGATTCGATCATTTCGCAATTTTTATTTTATATATTTATAGAAATTTTTTAGGGATCTTCTGTTTTCTTGAATAAATTTTTAATACTAAAAACATATCTTTATACATTTTTGTTTTTCACACTAAAAAGGCATGTTCCAATTATAAATGAACCCTTCTTTAACATTCACAAAACTCAACAGTTAAAAATACTTAAGGCATTGAAATAAATCAAGTTTAATCAAATTGATTTTAAATTTTCTACGAAAATTATTTGTCAAACAAATAATTAATTTTAATGAATTTGTTTTAAAATAACAACAAAAAGAAAAATAACTTTGTTAAGATGTAGCAAAACTTATATGTCTTCATTAGGAATGAAATTGAAAGATTTTGACATTTCATAAAGTTTTTAAAGCTTTTAAATGTATTTTAGAAACTTAAAATTTTCCTTGGCTTTTTTTAAATTTAAAAACTTAAATAAATGTAAATAAATTTAAATAATTAATAGTAGGCGATTTCTTTTTCTATTTTGGCGTTTTTTTATATTTAGAGGTCTTTTTAGATCTTATACGATTTTAAAAGCAATACAACTATACTGGAGACGTCTCGAGGCCAAGGTAACGCTGTAGTGGTACTTGCAAAGAACTTGAAATTCCGGTAATTTTAGAAGTTTCTAAGACATGGAAGAGAAGAAGGCTGCAAAACATTTTCTATGTTATTGCCCGGCACTTTGTTAGAGAATAGCCGTGCCGACCTTTCGACTGTAAGAGAAGGCGTACTTATTTATTTTTGCGGACATCGGGATGGTTAAACACCTAACTGAATATGTGACTTCATGGGTCCTGCTGTTGCCAACCTCAGCTATAACATTAACCCAATAAAACGGTAGCCTATGCAACCTAATTTTATCTAACCAATAATATTTAGAATCTTTTCTACTCCAACGATTTTTGTCTGCCGCGAAGGCATACTACTTTGTTTCTCATTTTTGCTTAAATGAAAAAGAACGAATCATTCTCATACATTTAATCATGAATTATTTGTTTAAATTGCTCAAGCGTTTTTGGTTTGTTTGCATAAACTTTGCTTTTCACATACGAGTATCTCCACAAAAAGAAGTCCGAAGCAGCCAAATCAGGTGAACGTGATGAATAATTTGCCCAGAACCGACTATTCTGTTTATTCGCCTCCATCCAAATAAACATGTGCCGCGTCACTCGTTATGAATTTTTCATGAAAATCGGAGTTGGCTTTGGCGAGCTGTAGCGTCCTATCAGCGTATGTACAGCGGCGTAAATGATCTTGTGGAAGAAGCTTTTCTGTCAACTGAATCTTAAATGGAAACGAATGCAAATCCTTGTGCAAAATTGTGGCCAAAGTTGACCACGACGTTGAATTGAGGTTGATGGATTGTTTTGAATACTTTCTTAAGCAGCAGTTATGTTTTAGCTGATCTTGGCACTACGTTGTTGTCTATGCTTGGGACTAATACCTACAGTCCCATTTTCTTCGAAAGTATTCACTACACGATAAATAATGCATTTTGTTGGAACGTTGTTTCTCCCAAAAATTTCACGTAACTTTCTCATCGTCACAGTAATCGATGTTAAAATATTTTAGCGCTTAAAACATGTTGGTTTATTGAATTAATGTTTGCAAAAATGGCATCAAAACAAACTGGTATACCTTCCCTGCGGACACCATGTTCTTTGTTGGAGTTTAATGAATGATTTTTCTGATTTAGGAAGAAAATACTTAAGATCTTTCTCTCCATAGTTTGACTGAGTAGAGACTTTGTTCAAAGCATTCGCAACGTTTGTTGAACTCATCGACTAATAGTGTCGTCCATCGTAGGGATTTTTTATCACTTGTTTTTTTTTATTTATGGAGGGAACACAACTGGGACGAACGACAAACTTCTTCCAATACGACGTATACGTAGTCAAAAATTCTTTGTGTAAATTCATCGTGTGAAGTACAATAACGGCAAAAAAACAATGCCGTTATAATTTTTAAAGTCGTTTACATTTTGTGAACTGCTAAGGTCACCATCAAAAATATTATAATATTTAAAAAGTTAAACATTAACAAAAACACAATAAAAAATTATTTTTATATTTAACTAATACGATTAATATGTACGCTCATTATAATTGCTGCAAAATAAAAATACATTAATTTTTTATAAGTTTCACAATTAAGGGTTGTAAACAAAATATAAATAATTCGCGAATTTGCTGCACATGACGAATTTTGTCTGACATCATGATTGTGTTAATTTTCATATGCAAATATGTGTATTATTTTTGACGACGAATATTCGCGACCTAAAATTCGTCGTTCGTCCCAGTTGTGTTTCTAGCATTTGGTGACATTTCTAAACTTGGAAATTTTGCTCGAAAATCGAGATGCTCTTTATTTTTATATTTTATTTTAAAAGTATGTTTTACCCATCAAGTGCTCTGCCTTAACAATATACACATTAAAATTTTTTATTTTGGAAATTTTTTTGTGATCATTTAGTATTTTTGTTTTTGTGTTTTTGTAAAAGACTTTTGCTGAAATATGTGTCATATAATTTTGTAATTTTTTAATATTTGGGTTTCTAAACGAGGAGTGAAAATTTCTTAGATATTTTTATTTCTTTTATTTTTATTTATTTTGATTTTTGAACAAAAATATTTTTAATATGAAAATTCTTTGTTACTCGTACGGAGTTTTTTAAGAAAAAAAAAAATATGGTTTATTTCTTTTAAATTATTTGCCGTATTCACAAGCTCTGCTAAGGTGTAGGTAGTATTGCATACTACCTTTTGTTTACTTCTTTGTGAACAACCATTGTATCAGTGTGCCATTGTACATTGTACTTCATACGTCAAAAAGTAAATAAGAAGAGGAAAAGTGCTATTCATCATTTGTTATTTATAAGCCAAATGGGGGAGAAAACAGAAAAAAGTAAATTATAAATTTTTTGGGTGAGGATGAAATTCAAGACATTTTTAGGATGAACCTAATGTACTTGCTCTCCAGTCGCAGAATTATACATTTAGGGCTACCAAAATCATCATTATGGCATAATCGGGTTTTAAGATATTTTGATGAAAACAGATTTCTTCATATGATACGACTACGGCCAGGGGAATTTGCCTACATATTCAACCTTATAAAAAATGACGATGTTTTTCACACAATTGGCGAAAGTCTCCAGCTTAAAATTGTACTTTACTGCTTGGGATCTTCAGGAAATGGTGCTTGTGTTCGTAAGGTAGCATCTCTTTTTGGTATAGGTGATGGCGGTACCATACAAAATATTAGAAATCGAGTCATTAAAGCAATATTAAATCTTAAAGAACTTTCAACTTTCAACTTCAACTTTCTAATAAATCAGTCAAATCAATAAATTAAATAAATAACACCAATAAAAATATCTTTTAATTCAATTTAATTTAATATAATTCACACATGAACACAAAAATAATAATTCATTTAAACATAAAACATTTAAACAAATACAACGTTTGAAAAACATATGAAAAAAAGTACTAAGTGTTGTATCGCATGTTTGCATGAAAATTACCAACAACACAGCTAGCACCGTTGTATTTTGTTAGCACTTAGCACGTACTAGGGGGCTTGTGAATAGGGCAATTGTTTATTTTTTTTACATGAGATTGTTTTTTTTTTTTTTCATAGATTTTATAACTTTTGTTTTCTTGTTTAAAAATATTTTGTTAAGCAAATTTTTGTTTTATTTCCTAAAATGTGGTTTTAGAGAATGTTGTAGTTAAATTTTCGGCAGAAAAGAGGGGAATGATAGAAGGCTTCTGGAAGCTTCTCTTGCTCTTTGCAAGGAAAATATTGGAATGTGCAACCATAAGTTGAAAAGAGTAAAGCTGAAAAATAAGGCCACACAACATAAAAAGATGTAAACATTGGAGAGATTAGATTATTGAATAAATTCCTACAAAAACTTTTTTTACCAAAACAAAGATAAAAAAGAAATCGGATAGAATATCTCTACTCAAAATGATTAAAAATATACACACATACTTTACACAGTTAAAATTATAAATAATTTAAACTAATGCAGGATTTTTCCACTCGTTATAAAGGAAATACATATTTACACAAATTTTAAATTAAATCACAATTTCTACACTCAATAATATTCATTTTACAAGTATTTTTTTAACATCTCTTTACCTCCAACAACTAAAAACAAGATGGCTTGTAGTTAGTTAAACAGTATTTTAAATATTATATCCTAAAAAATCCTTATAAAATCGAACAACACTTTTGCCTGCTGCAAACGTAAAAGAAAATTACCATTAAATTTAGAAAGCAAAAAAAAAAAACTTACAGAAATTATGCAGGTTAAGACAACTTAAGGACTCTTAAGGATATTGTGACAAATTTAAGCTAAAATTATTTGAATAAAAACTCTTGAAAAAATAACAAACTTTATAAAATTCATTGTACTCGTAATATACAATACGAGTATTAAAGTAAATTGTGAAGAAAAACAAACACAAATAAAAAAACATTTTATGCAAATCTAATAGAAAAATTAAATAAAATAAGAAAACGAACCCAAAATATTTTAAATGGTTCATAAAAAATATAAAAATTGGATATTTAGATAAAGAAATTGTTGCTAGTACTTGTTTAATATTAATAAATATTTTACAATAAAAAAGATTGTATTTTTGTATGCAATTGTGCTTAAAAATTCAAATACTTGAGATGTGATACAAACAATAATAGACATTTTTGGTCTAGCTTCAAAAATACATAAATACTTAATTTAAAATATATTAAAGCACTAGCTATTACCGGTTCGCTTCGCTACCTTAATAAAAATAGTCGCAATCCAGACTTTTTCTTATTGGATTTGTGTGCAAACTTATATAGAAATTATTTGTACTAAATTTAAGACCCTTCGCTTTACAGCTAGATAAATGGCAACACTTTTTCACTTTGTATGGTAGGTATCACGCCCACTTTCCCAATCCATTTAGTATTTTGCTAGACCATGATTATTAATAAAAATTCAGTGCTCTACGTGTTATACTTTTCTAGATATACGGTAATGTTTTTTAACTTCGTATGAGAGGTACCAACCCTACTATTCCAATTTAGTCTGTAGTTCAGTAAAGGTTGATATATTGATATGAGGCTTATTGGTATAAGATTTCAGCACACAAGCTCATAGGCGCCTACGTATTTGTAGTTGTTTATTTTTATATGGACAAAATCACATATTGTTGAAAAGTCAAAATTCAAGATCACATAACTCCACCGATTTCGTACAAAACTTAGATAAACCATCTACACGATCAAACGAACAAACCTTAAAAATTTAATCGAATTCGATTTGACTGTTCGTGAGTTATAAAGTCACAACACAAAATATATAGAATGAAGAAGATATATTTTTACAATTTCACAAATTTTATATTTTTATTTTTTTTTTTTTTTTTTTTTGTCAAATATAGAGATTCAAAATTAAGTGTAAACTTACAAAATTTACAATTCAACTCTGTATAGCGTATGATCTAATGGCAATCAAAAAATAACATGAATTTGAATCAGACATAGAAACTTTTAACTGATAAAAATGAACAAATAATTTTCTCTTAACATAAAACCTTTTAAATCGTTTAAATTATACATAACTAAAAATAAAACAATTAACATTCAACTGTTAACCATTTTAGTTTATAAAATAAATGTGTTAGTCCCAGGTCTGTGGCTTCAATAAAAGTTTCAAAAAAAAAACACAATTGTTTAATTAAATCACACATTTTTATGAACATCACAGACATGTTTGAACAGTTATATTATAAAATGATATTATGACCAGAGATGGAAGTTTTGAATTAAATGTTAAATTTAACCATTTTACTTAAAATCTTTCGATTTCCTTAGCGAATTTAATTTATCAATATCCTAAAACCTTTAACATTATATTAATGGACATTTACTTTTGACCAATTTGCTGAACATAATTTTAATATAATTTAAGATCTCAAAATTTTTTTAATTTTTAAATTTTCCCTGACCAGGATTCAAACCATCGATTTTATAAATTAATGAAATTTTACTTTATTTTCGGCTTTTTGGTTTTTTTTAATTAATTTCTAAACATTTTTTTTAGAAAGAAAAATTATTTACAAATGTATGCGGACGTTTTCCAAAGAAAACAAGAAAAATTAGACGCTAGCAGAATGAAATGCAGCATTTTCTGGACCGCCACATCCTTCATCAGCATTCTTTGCATCTATCTACTTTATGTTATGTACGTCGTAAACATCATCTATTTAACCAACTAATCTTAATGTTAATTTGGTGAGACGAAGTTCACACACAACTTAAAGCTTTTTTCTTTCTCGTTCTCTTTGTAATTCGTCTTGTATATTTGTTGTTGCTTTTTTTGCTAGCAATTTGATAGCCACGAATGCAACTTTTTATTTTTTAATTATTCATACTTGTTTGCTCACAACTTTATACTCTAAACACATTCGCCACTGCAAGATACACGAACACACGACAGCAAATGACGCTAGCTACATAATTATTTTGAAGGCAGCAGCTACATAATAAACATACGAATTAACTGTATTTCAGTGATGGTAATTAATTGGATTGTTTTTAAGATTGAAAATATATAGAAGTATTTCTCAGAAGCAATAATAAGTACAGTAGTGGGTGTTTCTTGTCCACTTAAATAAAAATACTAAAAACAACAGTTTTTGATATCTATTAAAACCATTCGTGTTAGGTATTTACAGATATCCCATACGACAATTGAAATTAATAAATTCAACTAGCAAGTACTAAGAACAGAAGTAAATTTTTAACCAAATTTATATAATTATTCTTCGTTCACTTTTGCCATGACAATTGTATTTTTTTAATTCGTCGGTGTGGCATTTCTAGTTTTTTTTTTTTTAATTCAAATTTCGAATAATATGTTTTAAGAAATTATTGAAAAGTATGTAAACAGTGTTAAAATTTTTCTATATACAAAACTGAAATGTGCTGACAACTGTTTAAGTATAATTATACCGGTAAAATTGGGTGATTTTACATTGGTTTCTCTATTTTTCTAAGAAAAAAAATCTGTGTTCGAAGCAAGGTTCTAAAGGATCCTCTCACAATATTTTACTCAAATCTATCCAGTAGCACTTACGTGAGACAGATAAGAATTCAATAAATAGGTATTTTGTATTCCAAATCAATTATTGTCTTCACCGGCGACACTATTTTCCTTAAATATTTCATGTACTGAAATTATCCTGTTACAGTTTTATTAAAGATTTACACCTATATCTTTAAATAAATAATTTTTATTTTATATTTTTATTGTTCTTTTTCGTTTTGCATAATAAGAGTTTTTAAGCACTTATTATTTTACATGTCTTATAGTACTGACATCACTAAACTGTTTATTGTCGCCAATAAAAATAGAAATTAGTTTAATTTGACTGCAGCGGAAAATTCAGCCCAGACAACTATCTGCCGCCTTGTTGCCTTGCTGTCAACAAATTAATCATTATCATATAAACACATGCATTCTAATTCTGACATTTTGCAGTCGGTAGCTGCTGTCTCGAAATCGAACCATCGATTTTATAAATTAATGAAATTTTACTTTATTTTCGGCTTTTTAGTTCTTTTTAATTAATTTCTAAACATTTTTTTAGAAAGAAAAATTATTTACAAATGTATGCGGACGTTTTTCAAATTCAATTTTCATTAATTTATAAAATCGATGGTTCAAATTCTGATTGTGAAAAAATAAAAATTGAAAGAAATGTTATTAAGAAATTTTTGTGTGAATTTTTTAAGATAACAAAAAAGAAGAATGCTGATGAAGGATGTGACAGTCCAGAAAATGCAGCATTTCATTCTGCTAGCGTCTAATTTTTCTTGTTTTCTTTAAAAAATAATTTGTCTTTCTAAAACTGTTTAGAAATTAAATTAAAAATGAACCAAAAAGCCAAAAATAAGTCAATTTTCATTCATTTAAAAAAAAAAAAAAATCTAGCAGAATGTAATGCAGCCTCTTCTGAATCGCTACACCCATCATCATCATCAACCTTTTTAGGTTTGAAATTTGTACTGAACTAACCAGTGCCTGCAGACATTTCGATGTTTTTTATATAAAAAAATTTTCGGTGAATTTTTATCTTTCTATATTTTTTTCTTTTTTTTTTACAATTTCATAGTGTTCTGTAAGTTTACGAACAAGGTCAATCTGCATCGAAAGTTAAAAAGTCGAAAAATGTATATTATATTTTCCGCTTACCTCTGTTATCATTATGAAAAAATTGTTATGAAAGAAGAAAAAAATTCTGACTCTTTCTAAGAGTTTACACTTAAGATCACAATATAGAATCACACACAAGTATTATTTTTCTTTTCATGCTGAGTTTAAAAAAATAATTTTTTTACGTTCTCTGTACATTAAAATAGAAAAATGAAATACACACTATAACCCATCAAGAAGAGTAGTACAATAGTGTTAAGGATTATGGTTAAATAATAATTGTAAATTTATTTTACTTTTTATATAAAAATATCATCAAATTTTCGATTTAAAATATATAAAAGGAAAACATTGACGTTTTTTTTTTTAAATAACATTTAAATTAAAAATTATTAGTAATAAATTTTACAAGCTGTTTGTTGCGCTTTAAATTTAAATTAAATTAGAATGGACACAATTTAAAATTTAAAAAATATAGTCATAAATTGTACATATTCAATTTTATGTTTAATTATAACCCTTTATGCCCTGTTTAGACATACACATTAATTGCGCAATTAAGGCATTTACGCAATTAAGGCCTTAATTGAGCTAAATTTACCATATAAAAAGTCTATTAAGAAATTAAGGAATTAGTACTTAATTGCATCACTAATTGAGTAAGACGCGAAATGCAACCCTCGCCATGGGAACTGTGTTCATTGAAAAGAAAAATTCCAAAAATTGACAAGCCGCAAGTAAAAATATAAACAAACAAATAAAAAGAAAATGGCGGTACATACGCAAATGTCTTTTGACACTTCCAACTTCATAGCAACTACAAAAAGATATGTTGTTTTTGTAATAAAAAGAGAAATCAGCTGGGCGGATGACACTACCTAGTAAAATAAATATGATTTGCGTTAATTGAATAAGCTTAATTAAGCGTATGTGAACACCAAATTAAATTGTGCAATTATAACTAAATTAACTCAATGAACAAAACATGTTTGAACAGGATATTAAGCTATTGATTACTTCTGTAATCGGGAGCAACTGTACTCTTCTAGATTTACTGTGATATTCTCAAATGAATGACAAGCATATTTTAGTGATAGTAAAACCATCCATGACAAACAAAAAAAATTTTTTTGTTCTGGGTTTTAAAACAGCTTTTTTATTTTAGTTTAATATTACAACTGTTTTATTATAATAACAATAAATGAATGATAATTGTCATGAACTCGAGAATCGTATTGTTAATCATGAACAGCTATTTACAGAATTTGTGTTTGTTATACACAAAGCATACTACTAAATTACCTTTTAAATTTAAAGCATATTTTCAGGCGACCATTTTACACAAATATTAAAGCATCAAAAATTGTTTGCGGCTTAAAGAAAAGCATCCAAATAACATGTTTTTTATAATTTAAATAACTTTAATAACATTCCATTTCATTTAAATATTTACTTTAAGAAAACTATCCATCTTAAATGTTTGCTTAAATAAATAAACTTTACTTCACTTTAACAGACACCATTGAAATATAAAAACAACAATTTCAAATACATATACATATATGTATGTTGGGAATGTGTGAGAGTGTTTCTGTATTTTATAAATTTGTTTTTCTTCGTATGACTTTAACACAACAATAAAACAGCCTAAAAGACGACTGTAGATTTAAACGTTCATTGCTCTTTACTGTGTTATATACGAATCATTTAAAGACCATTGATTTTTATATACGATTTTACGTTTGTTTTTGAACTGTAAATTGGAATTGATTGGCACTCAGGGAATGGGTGCCCTGATTTATTTTCTTTAATTTTAATTTTTTTTTTTTTGTATTTGATTAGTGTTTATCTTAAGTATTTATAAAAGAAAAGAACAATTTATTAAGATGATTCAAATGAAATATTTTAGGCCGATAACGAGGACGTTCCTAATCGTTTACATTTGAATTTGAATTGTGTTTATGAGGATGCTACTAATTTTATTAAGTGACAGAAGATGAATGATTTTAAGTGTTTGAAAAAACGAGAAATTTAAAGCTGAAAAATAACTGAAAGGGGCCGTAAATTAGTGGAGATTAATTATAAATTAAAGCAATTATTGCATTAATCCTTTTGACTAATTCAAAAAAGTAGAATTAAGACGTGAATCTGTATGCATAAGTTTTAGAAAAAATAAGCTTGTAGTGTCTGCTAGTCACGTTTCAAATATATGACCATATATGTCAAAATTAGGTTGTCCATGGAGAACCCTTTAAAACTAAATTAAGTGTTTGCATAAGTTGTTGTTTTAATGGCTGCAGTAATACTCATTCTGTTGATACTTTGAGTCTCTATCTCCTACAAAAATTAAGACTGCATGTGTCACCTTTAAATTATTAATTTAATGGAGACACTTTTTAATTATTAATTTAGTTTTCTACGGCTATAATTATAGAGACACGCCCTTTAAATTTTTGCACTTTTTGTTATTATGGACCATGCCGATAGTCATTTTTTTGGACAATCTGGCAAGGATGCTTTAAAAAAATTATAGTTTATGAAACATCCTGTATTTTTTACTAATTTTTTAATTTTTGTTGTTATTTTTACTTTAATTTTTTTTTTTGCTCAACTTTTTAAATAAAGAAGAAAATAATACCGCAATTTTCAGAGTTCTGAGGTTTTTTAAAGTCCGTTAAAAATAAAAGGCCTTTTAATTGCCTTAAAATGAAGAAAGTTATTTTCTATGCCACATTTTCTTAAAAAATAAAAAATGTGGAATCTAGAGAATATTCCAGGAACGTCGATATCACGGTATTAGACACAAAGTGCTCATAGCTTAAATAATGTGGATTTCATTCCCATGTGGGCATAGAATGTATTGAAAAAAACTGCCTCACAAATTTTATTGATCTAAATAAAATTGTACGCATTAAATGAAACTAGAATTGAGATAAAAAAAGGAAGCTATAGCTCGAAAGACACAAACAAAATGTTCCTATATGAAACTTATCTTACCCTTCCCTTTTTTTTAGTACAGCATATTTCTTATGTAAAATTTTTAATAAAAGAATTGTAGTCACAAATCTGGTGATTGCTGTTTTTATTTGTTTTTCTTTTTTCTTCTTTCTACAATTGTGAACATAAATTTATTCATAAATCTGTATCAAACATCCAAATAATCATACACGGTAGACTTTTTTATCTAAAGAGATTTAAATTCAGCGTTACAAAAAATCAGTACTTTTGACACCATTTATTTATTTTATTTTATTTTTTTTTTTTTTTGCGGGTGTTTAAATATTTTTTATCACAACAAAATTATATTAAACCACGCACAAAAAGTAGGAAAAATGATAACGAACATTTAAATATGATACGAAGGCATAAAAAAAACCTAAAAAAATACAACAAGATTTGAACACATTCCCAAAAACACACATGCAAATAATTTTTTAAATCATTATATTTATTTTTTATTTTTTTTATGTTTTTCATGTTATAAAGGATTTTATTAAGTTATAAATAACAAATGTATAATAAAAAAATAAGTCCTTTTATTATAACTTCATTAAAAAAATACACAGTATAAAAAATATTTCACAGAATTATAATAAACCAATTTATTTCTAACAGATTTACTAACACAAAATTAATAAAAATAAGCAACAAGTAATTAATGCTTGCTTACGTGGCTTCTTACACAAAGCAAGTTATTTAATTTTAATTAACAGCCTTAATATACACGCTCTCTTTAAGAAAAACAGAGAAAGCAACTATTATGCGGAGATAAACATTTTGTTGAACAAAACCTGAACCAAAAACACAAAATTGATTCGCCGTGAAATATAAAAAAAAATTATATATATATATTATATTTTTCAACACTGAAACAGAAAAAATAAACTGTTAATTGAATGTAGGTAATTAACCAACATAACTGTTTTTCATCACTGACATTTAAAGCAGGTATGGTTGTGTTTAACTACAACTCCTTAAAAATAAATATTTCTTCAAATAGGTTTAGTCATGTTAAAAATTCCTTTTAGTTAACAGTTTAATTCTAAAACATTACATTATAAGAGAACAACTGTACATAAGCTGTTACGCTAACAGCATTTGCAACTGTTAAAGAATACGAAAGAGATAAAATCCTTCTTATTAGTTTATATATATTTTTTTTATATTAATACCTTCTAACAAGGCCAATGTCAATTTAATACTTTCACTTTAAGTCAACATAAAGTACTGTACACCGTGAACTTTCACTTTATAAAAAATAGTTTAGAAGGATAAGCACGAAGTTTGTGCTACTTGTTCAAATGTGTTAAAGGGTATAGCAAACAGCAAGTGCAAAAATATATTTTTATAAATATCCACGAATAGTCCCATGCCATGGAAAATTTTGCAATAAACTGTGATATAAATAAATAAATCTGTCAAGTACGAGTTGAGCTTGTATGGGTCACTCTTTAATATAAAATGTTATTTTTTATGCTTGTTATAGCGGACATTGTAATGAATACTTTGGGTAAATAAAAAATAATGTAAATATTGTCAAATCTTGCTTTTATAGCGCACTAGCACTAGTTTTTGTTGTTGTCAATCTGTCTAAACTTGTAGTCTTAGCATATTATGTACGGGCAGCATTATATGAGTGGTTTTTTTTTAAGTGGTATAAGTCCATTTTTTTATATATTGAGATATTTAGGGGTTTGTGTTTGAACTAGGGTTTAAATCTTTGCTTTGCTTACATGTTTTTCAGCAAATAAAAAAACTAATGTCTCAGTATTTACAAAACATTTCATTATAAACGAAGCAACAGCAAAAATCAAATGCTGAAAAAGAGAAAGAAACGCATGTGGTTAAGCTTTTATAAAAAAAATTTGTAGGATTAATTTTTTTTAAACCTCATCCAACATATTTTAAGACAGTTGAAAATTTCTCTATCTATATTTTTTTCTGTTATAATAATATTGCCTCTTGTAGAGATATAGTTGAGGCAAAGTCTTCTTTCATTTCATACAAAATGAAAAATGAAGGTGTTTTTTTTCGGCAGGCCTTTATTGCATTATAATTGTCTTGGGCATTGTATATTTGGTTTTTTTTTTGTTTAATGCAAAATAGTTATCGTTTGGAAGAACTTGGAATGGACTTATTCAACTTTAAAAAAATATTTGTGCGATAGAATTGTACAGTCAAACTGTTTTTGTTTATTTTATGTTAAGATAGAACTCTAATAAAATTTTGATTGTAACTATAAAGAGAAGGAGTCTATAGCTTAGCTCATTGAAGTTAAAGTTTTTTGCAAAAGTGGACTTATAGCACTTTCAAAAAAAACCCAGTTCGTATATCTCTAGGTTAAAAGTGCGATTCTCAATCGAACGACACTCATAATTGTAGAGATAGCAAAAACATAAGTAACAATAATAACAACATTCTATGCAGAGTTTTCAATAAAACCTCTTTTTGTCTTAGTTCACGATAACTGTTTTTTCTATTATAATAACAATGATAATGAATAATAATTTTCATGAATTCGAGAATAGAATAATATTAAGTAATTTTGTTAGATTAAGTCATTCACTGTATTAATATTTTATTGATATATCAAGTCATAGACTGGTCATAGACTAATCATCGTCTAGTTATAATCTAGTTATATAGGGGTCATAGTCCAGCCATAGTCTACTCATAGCTTAGACATAGTCTAGTCACTCTTTTTGTAATTTAGTTCCACCATAGCGAAATCATTACCCAGTCATAATTTAGTCATACCCAAGTCATAGTCTAGTTATATTAGGAATTACGAGGGCTGCTTTATATATTTCTGGCCTGGCAACACTGAGTGCTGCCAAGTGCAATCTGACATTTCCATTGGAAAGTTTGTCATTTTTAAGCATAATCGTACTCAAAACGTTTTGACGTACGACCATTATTTGTGTTGTTTACAGTGACTTGAAAAAATTAATATAGAAAAAAATGGAATTAACTCGTGAACATTTTCGTGCCATCATTTTTCACAATTTTCGACGTGGATTATCACGACAAGAGTGCATTGATGAACTTAAATCTTTGTATGGCGATGAAGCACCATCCTAAAGCACTGTGAAAAATTGGTATAATGAATTTAATCGTGGCCGAGGCTCACTCAAAGACGAATTCCGTGATGGTCGTCCAAAAACGGCTGTTGTGCCAGAGAACATTGGTGCCGTGCGTGAACTCATACTGCAAGATCGACATGTGACATACCGAGAGAGAGAGACATCCTTGGATATTTCTTCCACCAGCATACATTCGATACTGCATGAACACCTGGCCGTAAAAAAGGTTTGTTCTCGTTGGATCCCGCACAATTTGAAAGTCGCTCAAAAAAAGGCTCGTGTCGATTGGTGCAAAGAAATGTTGCAAAAATACGATTGCGGTGCTTCAAAAGACGTTCGTCACAGGTGACGAATCATGGATCTATGCGTATTAGCCGGAAATGAAACAACAATCGACCGTGTGGGTCTTCAAAGACGAGCAAAATCCAACCAAAGTTGTTCGTGGAAGAAGCACTTCGAAGCAAATGGTCGCCTGTTTCTTCGGCAAAACTGGTCATGTGGCGACTGTTCCGCTTGAGCAACGTAGCACGGTCACTTTTGAGTGTGAATTGTAGTGTACCTACAATTTATTTGCCTGAAGTCATCGGAGAAATTCGAAAAACCAACAAGAGAAGACGAATCATTGTTCACCATGACAATGCGAGCTCTCACACATCGGCTCAAACCAGAGCGTTTTTGACCGGCCAAAACGTCGAATTAATGGGTCATCCGCCGTACAGCCCTGACTTGGCACCTAATGACTTCTTCTTGTTTCCGCACATCAAGAAAAAAAATGTGTGGTCAACGATTTTCTTCGCCAGAAGAAGCTGTTGAAGTGTTCAAAAACCATGTTTTAGAGGTGTCTCAATCGGAGTGGAAAAAGTGCTTCGACAACTTGTTTGAGCGCATGCAAAAGTGTATAAATCATGCTGGAGAATACTCTGAATTACAATAAAACCATTTTTGATTATAAATATTCGCATTTTCACTATTAGGCCAGAAATATATAGAGCAGCCCTCGTAATATTGAGACATAATCTAATCACATTTAAGTAGTGGTGTTGCAATTGTCTAGACATAGAGTTGTCATAATTTAGTCATACTGTAGCCATAGTTTAGTCACAGACACAGAATGTCATATTTTCTTCTAGTCGAATCAATATAACGTTTCTTTCTACTCGTACTTATTAATAATTACAATCAAGGTCTACATGTTCCATTGAGTTGTCATAATCAGGCTAAAGATCGGTTAAAGTCCAATCAATGTCAGATTAAAGAGCAGCATTGGTCAAACTATAATCTAGCCATAGTTCAGTAATAATCTAATCATGTTATTGACATACTTTAGTCAAGCTCAAGTTTAATTAAAGATAAATCATAGTCTAGTCAAAATCTTGTTTAGAAATATTAAGTCCATGTATGTGTAAATAAAGACTACTCGATAGTTGTCGCAGTCAAGGCATATTTGAGTCATATTTGGTTCAGTCACAGTCACAGTCTAAGTATAGTTTGTTATATTCTTGTATAAAGATTGTCATAGTTTGTCAGAGTACTTTCATTTAATTCAAGTCATAGCCTAGACATACCTTTACCATTATCTTCAAAGAATACATACACATATCCTTATTCTTCTTAGATGTACCCTACAGGAATGTGACCGTTTGTATTTTCTACAGTTTTCAAATCATTATCATCATTTGTGTTTACACCAGCAAACGCCTCTAAGATCATTTATATTGAAAACTCTTATATATTGCTAAAAAGAAAATAATAAACAGCAGAAACGGGAAAGAATTACAAAACTAAAAAAAGAAGGAAAAAATTTATACATAAAACCGTTGCGAAATATCTATGTGACGCAGTATATTCTTATTTGAGGCATTTCAACAACCATAAGTTCACTTCATCTCCAAGGAGCTGTAACCAAAATGCTAAATAAATATTATACATAGAATAATCTAAAATGATATTAAAAACAACAACAAAAATAAACTTTTATTTTCTTTTACCTGTACAAAAGAAATATGTGGCATAGTTTACCCTAGAGACCTTGAAATAGTAGCAGAAAGTTAAAATTGTCTTTCGGAAACGTGTTAAAACATAAGTGGAAAAAGAAATTTTGTGTTGCTTAAATCCTGGTGAAAAGTTAAGAAAACTTAAAAAAAGCGAGAATTTAAACAAATGTTTAAAAACGGGCAATAATGAAGACTGCAAACATTGCCAGCAGTAAGCGGAGCAACAAAGTTGAATATATTCTTTGTAGTCTTGCATTTGTAGAGTTATTCTTGGCGGTATGGTGTTGGTAGATCTTGCAAAGACTCGGAGCTATGAAATCAGAACTATAAACTCTTTAAGACTGGTTTCGTTTTGATCAGCTTTAGACACTTTATGGTTCCTGCTCTTGCCCATACACCTGGCAATCTGGCAACTTGAGCAAACTAATTTAATTTAAAGTAGCAGTTCTTAAGCAACAAGTGACACTTTTCAAATCATCAAAACTGCTGGGATGCAACTAAAAAAAATCCTTCCTTACAGAGCCACACCCAGACAGTGAAGCATACAAACCAGCTGTCGTCAAAAATGAAGGGGCCTCCAAGTTTAAGAAATATTAATTTTTATGAGTGTTTGAATCTTAAAAATTATTTAAAGATATTTTCATCAAACTAAATTTTTTACTGGCAATTTAAAAATGGATATTTATGGTCCTACGAACTAACTACATACTGATGCTCCTATTTCACTCTTTGTAAGAACTGTTCATCCATATTCTGCTTTTTAGCTTTACTATTTGATATGAAACTACCCCTTTAATTTTAGCGCATCTTTTATAGCATCCGTCACGATTTTTAAAGAATATATTTACACAAATGCTTTAAACGTACAAACATACAAGCAAAGCTTATAAAAATTATGATATAAAATGTAATGTTTTCAAAGAGAAAGCGTGAAAAAAGAGAAAGAAAATATCAAAAGAAGCCTTCTTATAGTTTGTAAATAAAAACAAAGTTTTTTTTTCAAAATAATACGCTTAACTTAGCTAAAAAAGTAGTAGGGATTGTGATTGTAAATAATGTAAAACAAATGCTTGCTATTAAAGTTAGGTTGGGGCTTTGTTGCCCTCTAACACATTTATTTTGAAAAAAAAAATTGTTTCTTTTAGTTTGTGATATTAGCAAACATTCTGAAAACAAGTGTCGTGTTTCTTTATACTTTACGGCTGTATTGTGTATGCTCTATTACATAAAATAGTTAAAGCTCTTTTTTTTAAATGTCATATATGTAAGTAGAGAAGAGCTAGGAAAGCAAATGTTTGGCATAAATAATACATAAACTGGATTCATAAAATATCTGTAAATATTTTTTTTTTTAGAAAAACTATGTAAAAGTGAAGCTCAAATGTTATAAAAATAGTAACAACATAATTTTATCTTAAGCTCACAAGTAAATTTAAAGCAAAATTTAAAAATGTTTAATTCACTTTAAACCAAAAATTTAGCCTTGAAGTATGCAACGGTTTTTTAATGTCAGCCGGTATAAAACAAAAGTTATCAGACTTCTTGCTGTGTGAGTGTTTTTATATAAAAGCATTTCAAACCCTTTTCAATTTGTTTTTGTCTCTTATTGAATTGGCTTAATATTTTAATTAGTTAATTTATATGTAATAAAATCTCAATTAAAAAACAATAACAATAAACACATGTCTTTTAAACAACTGTTAATTAATTATAAATTGTTTTTATAACTAATTAAGACTTATTTTCACATATGGTTGATTTATCTCAATAGAAAACAAGTTTAAATTTTTAATAATATTTACTTAAAATAGTCGATTAAAGTAAACAAACAACAAATAAAAGTGCTATATTCGGCTATGACGAATCTTATATATCCTTTATCATCTGTGTAAATCTAGTTTAGTAATGTAACTCCAATCAAAAAAGCAAATATTGGGGTAACAGAGAATTAAAAAATAAGAAAAAAATTTAAGCACTTCATATAAAAATGCCATCGACTCTTAATGGGTTAAGCATTTTTAAAAAAATTTAGCATTCCCTTTAATATCTCTTCAATAGCTTTTAAATGATACCCATATTGATATTTTGAAAAATTTGAAAATTTCAGAGGCCCGTTACTCGGAAAATATGGGCGAGCACTAATTTTTTCACTTAATGTTTTTTTCTTATTTTTTAATTCCCTATCGCCACATATACTTCTCTGTTCCAATAATATGGAAAATTAAGAGGCAGGCGTGGCGTTTGGTCCTCTGCCTCGAAGGACATAGACTGAACTTGCTGATTTTCAACAGCACCTCTTTCGACACTATGCCTGCACTAGAGCACTAGTATTTTCCTACAATTACACTTATAGCATGATAAACTTATGTCTAGGCTTTATCAATACTACACCTTATTAGACTAAGACATAACGATTCTAAATACAGGCTACACCTGACATTGACTTATGACCTAAATATACCAATTAGATAGCTTGATTCTATAATGTCTAATTTGCGACAGTACTATGATTAAACTATGACGACGCAGTTACTAGACAACGTTAAGCCTATTACAAAGCCTGTTACTAGTCAAGACTAAGACTTAAGTATGACTAGACTTTATGACTGGATTTAGATGACAATGCTTTGACTTATCTACTTTTAAGCTACGACTAGACTATGAAAATATTATAATTATATTATGATGAGACCATAACCTGACCAAGATTTTGTTGTGACAAGACTTTGAATTTACTATAACTAGAAAAAGTATGATGTAACTATGAGTAGATTACGTCTAGACTATGATTACAATTAGGCTGTAAAGAGACTTTAACAAGACTGTGACAAGGCTACGACTGAACTACTACAAGACTATAACTAGACTATGAATATGCTGTGACTTGACTATCAAAAAATCTTTACAAGAATATAACTAGACGAATGACTACGGTTATGCTATAACTAAACCACAACAATACTAAACTTTAACTCTAACAAAGCATTGTCTTGACTATTAGTAGACTAAAACAAGGACATGACCAGATTCTTATAAGACTATGACCACAATACGACTATATAATGATCGCAACTTATAGCAAGACTATAACAAGACTTTTGCAAGACTATGACTAAACTATAACAGGGATATAAATAGGCTATGACCAGACAATGAAAACTCTATTATTAAACTATACGAGACTATCAAAAGACCTTGATTATAATATGACTAGACCCAAAATTTACACCAAATATGACTACGATCAAATTATGATCAGACCAAGACTACACTATAAATAGTCCACGGCTATGCTAGGCTATGAGTAGACTAGAAGCCGACTATACTGAATATGTTTAAATGTCACTATGTCAAAGCTATGGTAAGACTACGACAAGACTATCGCAAGACTATGTTTAGACTGTAACAAGGCTATGACTATGACCAGACTATAAAGACTCCATGACTATGACTATACCCAAACTTTATACCAAATACGACTACGATTAAATTATGATCAGACTAAGACCACACTATAAACAGTCCACGGCTATGCTAGGCTATGACTAGACTAGAAGCCGACTATACTGAATATGTTTAAGAGTAGCAATACTATGATTAATATGATTTTGTATAAATACATTCATTTTCAGCGGTAAGTGCAGCATAAACGTGAAACAAAAAGGTAAGGTACAGCGTTTGGGACATCTCAGGAAAGATATTCTGATGTCGTGATAAGGTTAAGCTTATACAGACCACTGTTGGGAGCCAATGTAAGTAAGTGTGAGTGTCAAAAGGATTATATGTCTTGCTTCGGACGTCGATATTTTTACTAATGATCTTCATTTCAACTGTCATGATTTTTGTATGTGTAGCTATTACGTCGATTGCTTGGCAAGTACCCCACCAAGACGGCGAGCCCTCGCCAGAGCATCTAGCTGATCTCGCCACATTTTTTGGGTAAAAGAAAAACATTAAAAAAGCATGCTTCGTGATAAAACAAATATTTATGATAATTACCAAAACTCTTTAAATTCAGAAGCAATATCTTAACATTTTTAAATATATTTCTATCAGATAAACAATTTTGTTTAGGGACATGCATTCATTACGAAAAATAATTATTTCTCACTATAACTTTAAATTTACATAAAAAAATGTTATAGCAAAATAAAAACAATAATTTAAAAGTACAAGACAGAGATATAAAAAAATTTTTTGTTGACTTTTATTGAAACATTGTGTAGTCACGATTTTTATTTATAAGAACAAAAAGTTCATTTAAATGCACACTTTATCTGTTCATATTTTATTAAGTTACTTTTAAATTTAAGTTCGAATGTGGGTGTGTGTAAACACGAGACGCTAATAATTGTTTGAAATTGCAAAATATAAATTCTTTTTTATTTATTTTTTATTTTGCCGGTAAAGTTTTTAATGTGTCTTTAAAACAGCAATTTATTTATATTTTTAGATCTTTGATGAAAACATAAGGAATAGGTGTTTGAAATTATAAAAATTTAATTTTAATATAACGTTATTTATAGCAATTTTTTAATTGTTGCATCTAAGGTTGGTAATACTATGAATTTAAATTTATTTATTTATTTATTTATTTATTTATTTAATTTATTAAAAGTATATTAATTTACAAAAATAACAATAATAGGAGGTTTCAAATTTTATGGTTTTAGCCAATTTTGCAAAAATTTCTATTCCTATTTCCTGAGTTAAACAAAACATGCGAGTGTTGCCCTAAAATGTGGCCTTCCAGAAAATGCTACATTTCACTCTGCTAGCGTCTAATTTTTCTTGTTTTCTTTGAAAATCGTCCGTATACATTTGTAAATAATTTTTTTTCTTAAAAATGTTTAGAAATAAAATTAAGAATGAACCAAAGGCCAAAAATAAGAAAATTTTAAGTCATTTATAAGATCCACGGTTCAAATCCTGATTGGAAAAAAAAATTATAAAAAAAATTCAGAATTTTTTTTTTAGCTTTCTTATCCTCATTCGTGCAAAGTTCTGAACGAATAAATTGATTTTCTTAACAATTTCTAATGTAGTGCCCTCATTCCTTAACTTGCTCTGAGACCAAAGCTCAACTGTAAGATTTACGATGCTACAATCTGTACACGCTATCGGTTTGTTGAGTTTGTTAAATCATCAATCATTTACATTCAGTAAAATTTAAACCCAATAAAAAGTTTCTTAAACAACTTAATTTTTTTTTTAATTTTTATTAACATTTATATTCGTTATCACATAACGATACAAAAGGATTTCAGAAGAAAAATATTTACTGACAGAATTTCTATCGTAATAATGTCAATAAAAGATTATTGCTTTAGAAACATGTTTTAATTTTTTTACTGTTAAAACAAGGAAGAAGAAACAAACAAAAGTTCGTATTTCAATAAGAAAATTTTTCTTAGGAAAATGAGAAAAACTACACAGACAAATAAAAACAAATAAAGAAAAATAAATGAAAATGACGAAGAATTGATAATAAAAAAAATCCGATAAAAAATTGCTTTAGACTACTTTTAATTTAGAACAGATGAGTGGACAGACTTTAAGGATGCTTGCCAGAAAATATAAAAAAATTAAAATATAAAAAAACATGTTGGCAAATAGAAATTGTCAAAAACAAGCATTCAATTATAAAATAGTTTTTTGTTTAAATATAAATGTTTAAAGAAGAATTCACAGAAGTTTTGGAAGTGATTATGTTAAATGTACTATTTTCATCTACATGCCCCTATAATGCAGCAATTAATAAATGCTTTAAAACTAGAATTTTTTAAAGTACTTTTAACAAAATGTACATATTAAAAAGCTACATTTTTCAAAGAGATTTTATGTTAAAGTATTTTTTACTACTTGTAAAGTGTTTTTTTTATATTTATATTTTAGTACTTTAGCACTTACATACTTCTCAAAGGTGTGTTTTTAGGCCACTTTTCAACAAAGTGATTTTTTCCAGATAGTTCCTTGAGAAAAGTTACTCTATTTTGAATAGAATGTGTTTTCAAAAAACAATAATTCAATTCAAATTAAAATTTCATTTTTAAAATTTAGTTTTTTAAGTACTATTTTTCTTAAGGTACTTTTTTAATGGGACTTATTTTTGTAAAGAGTTTTATTGCAAAGAAATTAGTTCCAGACAAATTTTCTCAAAAATTAATTTGAAAAAAAAAAAATATATATATATATAATTTTTATTCAGTACTTTTCACAGGTTCCTTTTTAAAGGTACTTTTTGTAAACTCTCAAAAAATGTTTTAGTTCAAACGGTTTTTATTTGTACATCTTTTATAAAAGACTGACTCTCTTTTTAAATGTACGTGTTTTCAAGCATGGTTTCTTAAGGCAAGTTTTTTTAGTGAAACGTTTTGCGAACGTACCTTTTTAATAATTACTACCCTTTTTGAAATACTTTGTTGCTTTAATTATATTTTAAGATATGTACATTTAATACTTTTTTAAACTTCCTAAAAAGTTCATTTTTTTAAAGTTATTAAATAGATTTAAAGATGTGCTTATGTAACAAGGTACTTTTTAAAAAGTACTTTTAGAAATTCATTTTAAAATTTAATTAATTTTTATACATGTTATTTGGAACTTATTTTTGTAACAGATACTTTTTAAACGTACCTATTAAAGGTACTTTTAAAAGGTAATTTTTAAAGATACTATGTAAAGGTACTTCTTAAAGGTAGTATGTAAAGGTACTTTTTAAAGGAACTTTTAAAGATACTTTCTAAATGTATTTTTTAAAGTACTTTTTAACGGTACTTTTTAAAGTTACCTATTAAAGGTACTTTTTAAATGTACTTTGTAAGGGTACTTTTTAAAGCTACTTTTTAATGGAATTTTTTAAGATACTTTTTAAGGGTACCTTTCAAAGGTACTTTTCAAAGGTACTTTTTTACGGTACTTTTTAAAGTTACTTTTTAACGGTACTTTTTTAAGGTACTTTTTAAATATATTTTTTAAAACGTTTTATTTTTAACCTAACATTTAAAGAAGCTCTTTTGTTGAAGGGTGTTATTAAAGACTATTTGTGTGCAATTTTATGATTAATAAAATGTTTTTTGCAAAAAGTATCTTTTTTTCGAATTTGATAAGGGTTTTTTAATATTATATACAATTTTTTTCTTTTTTTTTTTTTGTGTTAAATGATTATCAAATCTTTATTATAATTGAACTTAAACTAGGTCTAGACTAAATATTAAGTTTTTCTATTAAATATTCAAAAACTCTATTGAAAATAAAACCTTCCTTCCATTTACCCATTTCTAGCGATTTAACGTCAGTACGAAAACCTTACAAAAAGTGTGTCGTTTTTTTTTTAATTTTTCAATAAGATTATTTTGCATGCTTAATTCGTGATCTATTTAAATATGCATGAAGGTAAAAGTAGTATTTTTATTAACTTTAATATTTATTACACCTGTGGTTTTGCTAGAAATTTGTTAAGCTTAAATAATAATAATAATGTAAACAAATGCTAACCTTAGATAGTGCACGACTAAAACTGCAGCTTATAAATATTTTATAAAAACCTATAGAGTGTCATAAAATAAGAGCGACAAAGCGGATATGACTTAAAATTTTTTTTTTAATTTTTTACAGTTTAACAGGTGTTAATTTTTCTTGGTTATGAGATTGCTAAAGAAAACTTTGCTTTTTAAAACGTGCTAGTACTTAACTATAATTTTGTAGAACAAAACGGCAAATGTATTCAATGAATTGTTTAAAAGTAATAAAAATTAATTTTAATCGGATTTATTATAAACGGTCGTGTTAACGAGCTGCCTTATTAAAAAGAGGCAAATAAATGATTTAACTTGTTATTTCAAATTAAAAAAATACGGTTTATAAGTGGTTAAGTATATGTTGTTAATTTCTATAACAAACTGTGAAAGAATTTTTTAAGAAAAATAATCAAAAATAACTCTAAAATAATTCAATTTTTTTACTAAAATTTGCCCCTTTTGCAAAAAAATAGTTTTTTTAAACACCAAAAATTTAGATTATTTATTCACTTATAAAATTAATTGCTTTTTTAATTTCTACAGCTTTTTAATATTTTTGAATTTTTATTATTTTTTCAGCGATTAAAATTTTTCAATTTAAGCGTTTTTTTGCTGTTCTTTAAATTCTGAATAATTTTATTTTAATTGATTTTAATTATTTTCGCTTAAGCTAATCTTTTTAAACCTCTTCACT
Organism: Gymnosoma rotundatum; assembly: GCA_916610165.2. Lineage (NCBI taxonomy): Eukaryota > Metazoa > Arthropoda > Insecta > Diptera > Tachinidae > Gymnosoma > Gymnosoma rotundatum. Next base: position 11,044,132 of record OU744339.1, read on the forward strand.
TTATAACTAAGTAAGTTTACAACCGTAAATTCTTATGTTTTCTTTTACCAGGGGTGTTAGATGTGATAATTTTACTTCATTTTGACGATTTTGTTCCCATAAATATTACATATTGACGTTTGACGATTTTTGTTAAAAAACTTTTTATATATTTCTGATTATTTGGTATCACTTATATTATTCTATACATATAAGTACATATTAGTAAAATTCAAAATCATATTTTGTATAATAATATGGCACTAATTTAAAAAACTTTCTTAAAGAATTTATTAAAAGTAATTGTGTAGAAAATAAAATAATGAAAAAATATTTTAACAAAAAGTAAAATAATTAGTTTAGGCTTAGTCTCAGGTTCCTATTTTAATTTCTAAATATTTTAATAGTGCAAATACCACTATTATGTGGTTAAATAGATGATGTTTACAATGTAAACAACACATGAAGTATTTTAATGACGGGTGTAGCAATCCAAAAAATCCTGCATAATATTTTGCTGATGCCTAATTTTTCCTATTTTCATCAGAAAACAACAGCATATATTTGAAATTATTTTCTTACTAAATTAAGAAATTAAAATAGACACATGAATTTAAGCCAAACTAATTAATTTATTTGCTATGAAACAAAAACAGTTCAACTGAAAATTTAGTATTTGTGCTTGATTTCTTCAAATATAATATTTAATGATATTCTCATAAAATATTTATTATTTACAACTAAAAAGTGGTCATTTCACTACAGTCATCATAACATTTTCTTAAATATTTCTTCCCCCACCTCATTTTATTTTTTATAATTTCAAAAAAATTTTCGATTTTTCTTTTTACTTGGAGCAATTTTTAAACCTACTCGTATAAAATCATTCTTTAATATAATCAGTGTATTTTATTCAAAGGATTTCATTTTTATTCCAATTAAATAAATTTTTTCAGAAGTCGTCTACCGTTTGGAACCTTCTTCCAAAGTCGGATTATGGCTACAATTTTTATAGCTTATTAATTGATTCAGTTGGCTCCCCGGAAGGCTTCTTCCATTAATCGGTAGATTTTATTAACCACATCATTATTTTAATTATTTCCTATAACGGCTCTTTATGCATAACAAAGCAGGAGAAAAGTATAAAAACTTGAAACTACAAACTTTAAATTGGTCTGGAATGACCTTACGCCTTAGGGTGTTTTCTACCTGTGCGGTCCATTGACTGTTAACTGAGGTTTACTTTATCCACTTTTCATTCGCAAACTAAGACCCAATTTATTGAGGGTTGAGTAGGCAGGCAGTGGGGTACTTCTTCAGACCTTTAGAGCTCGCTCGCAGACCCCCCAAATGACTATTTCACGCAAGTGAAATCAATAAAAAAAAATCAGAAAAAACTATAAAAATTAAAAATATATTTAGATTAAATGCTTTATTCATCTCTGTATATCGAAAAAAGTCAAATTAAAAGAATCGATTAAAGTTGATTGGTTTTACAGTTTGAAACTTATTTATGCAAGTTTTTGTTTTTAATTAATAAAGCCACAATAATATCGGCAAATGTTTCTAATTTTGCCAGAAAAAAAGTGAGACAAATGTAATAACGTGTTCCCGAAATATATAAATTAAAAAACAACTGTATAAAAATAAATTAAAGTTTTTAGTGCATTACCATACTCTGGCTTTTGAAATAAATGCATTTAAAGCACAGAATTTTTTTTTTAATATTTTTATATAAATTTTCTACACGAGTTGATCGCTTGCAATAGAGAAACAGCATATAAATCTAAATTTTAATTTAAATTCGATTCAATTTAATTGCTACTGAAATTGCCATCAATATCTAATGGCCCTGCTCTAATTTGAAATCCATAAAAGTGTTTGTAAAATAAAATTTATATTTATTCTATCCGCTAAAATTCTAATAATTTTTTATTTAGCTTTGTGAAGTTTCACCGAAATTTAATTTTTAGCTATATTTCGTTTTTTTTTTTTAATAATCTTCACACAGCCATAAAAATAAATGTTTTATTTAGTTTCCATAAACGATTTTATCATAAAAATCATAGTTATTTTTTTATTGATTTTGTTCTAACTAATGAAAGTTCACAAACGAAGCAAAGCAATTTTTATAACTGATGTTGTTTTACATTTTATTAGTTTAATAAATTTATTGGTGCAAATGTTTTTTTTTTATTTCTTTGTTATTTTTTAACATTGTTTTTTTTTCACTATCAAAAATTTATGAATTTTTTTATTAAACTTTTTGATTTTACAACGAAAATATTTTTAAAGTTAATTTGAATCATCATCTAACTTTGTTATTCCAACACATATTATTTTTTTTTTTTTTAATTAATGAAAGGCAATAAAATTGGTGAAACATATTTTAAAGCTTTAAATAAAATAGATGCAAAATTTAAACATAATTTTTATAATAAATATTTTTATCGCAAGCTGCTAGAATTATGGTTAAAAATTATTAAATATAACACCAAGTCAATAACTGAGGTGAAGATATGATATATCAGCTCCAAATTTTCTGATAGGTACAGGAAGAATATGATTTTATATTTTTCACTCTTTTAAAAGATGGCTTACAGATCTTCTTTAGTTAATTGATCACCTAAAATTTACGTATTAATTCTGACCTCAAAAAAGAAAGTTTTCAATTCGTGTGTTTCTTACCTCAGAAGTCAGTTTTTTTTCAAAGGGAACGCTTACAGACTGATACTAAAGACAAAAATTAAGTAAAGTTTTCAAGGGTGCCCCATATCTCATGCGCAATTTTGACAGACGCTAAAAATTTGCACAGAATCATGAAAATAATATCATGAAAAAACTGCACGAAAAAATTAATGAAAAAATTTCACGAAAAAATTCATGAAAAAACTTCGCGAAAAAATTCATTAAAATTTTTACAAGGAATTTCACGAAAATTTTCAAGAAAAATTTCACAGTGTAAACTAGTATAACAATTTTACAATTAAAATTTGTTAATGAAACGATGGCCTCCAAGAAAAATATCAGTTAACTGATGGAAAAGTGCTCTGCCAGGGGCGTATTAAAATATTAAAAGAAAACACTCTTTTTTTTTTTTTAGTCATACTTTGATTATATAACTTCTTTTACTTAACATCTTATGTTTAATAATTATATACTGTATTTGTAAAAACCTTCATATTTTTAGTTCAACCAAAATTGTTGAAATTTTAATGAGTAACAACAATTTAATTGCCAATCATAAACAAAAACTTGCTTATTGTAAATAAAGAACTGTTCAAACTTAATATAAATTGTCTACCGCCACCATATTGTTGTTGCAGCTAACGTAATATGGTTATTGTAACCCTACTTTGTGTGCTGCACCAAATATAGAGACAAATAAAATCTTAATTTTAAAAGCTATATTTTTACTGAACCTATTTGTTTTTTAAATTCAGGCAGTTTGTAATTTTTATATTTGAATTATTTTGCGAAATATAAAATATTTATTAAAGGTATTAAATGTCACGACTTTATTTGGTAATTTGACAAATTTATTAAATAAAACTTTGTTTTCTACATACCTATTAAAGGTTTTAGTTTTTTAATTAAAAAGTAATTTTTAATTCCTTTAATTATATAAAAATATTTGCGAACTTGCCTATCTAAATATTTAATCGCGTCAATTAAATATTTAATTGTGTTAATTTAATATTTTATTAAAACAGTATAAAATAATTTTCTAATCAAATAAATAACTGAATCAGCAATACCCATGCGAAAAGAAATAGGTGCAAAAAACATTTTTTTCAGTGTACACAGTAGAAGAAAAAAGGGTATTTTCTGTGCTGCTTCACACAACACTGAGGAATATTTTTTGTTTTTGTCATTTTAATTTTAAATAGACTATTATAGTAAAAAAAATTTTAGATATTTTATTTTACTGTGAAATTAAATTAATGGTCGTTAGGCTCTTATGCACTACTCACAGTCCATTCACTTATTTGTTATTCTCTGTTGATAAATTAAAATTTCTACAGCGAACTAAAGTTAATTTAAAATCTGCAAAAAAAATTCACTGAATTAAATAAAATGAAATGAAAGTAAATAAAAAATTTTGAAATTGAAATGGCAATTAACTATTGATAAAATTTTAAATTAGCGTTACGATGATGCTTCCTTCGAAAAAAGGACGATTACGCGCAACCAAATTTATGCATGCACCAGAAAATACTAAAAAAAATTTTATTTTAATAGAAAAAAACAATTAAAAAAAAATTAATTTTCTAAATAATAATTCTCGAATATTCTTAGTATTTTTTTAATAAATAAATATTTCTTTAATTTTTTTTTTTTTTTTTGCAAACAAGTATGAGTTTTCTTTGATGACATTCTATTCACTCAGCACTTAATTTTATAATAATATTTTTTTGTTTTCTTAAATTAAAATAATATTTTAAATATTTCACATTCATTAGTTTCGGAATAAAATATTTGCGTTTTCTTAAATTGACCAAAATTTACAAATAGTTTTAAAAAATTCTTAACTTTTTATTTAAATTTGTTAATATCGACTACTTAATTTAAAAAAATATACACTATTCCATTACTTGAGTAAAAATGAAAAAATAAGAAAAATTTTATTACACTTTTATTTGAACACAAACAACCACCGGTACAGACTTTAACACACAAACTAAAGAAATATTGACTAAAAATATCAATTAATAGTTAGATAAGTAAATAGTAAGAAAAAAAGATAAATAATTTTATTTTTTTTTTTTTTACTTTAACAACAAAGTTGATAAATCACAACACTCAGAGTTTTTTTGAGTTCTGATGAAAAACAAAACAACAAACACAACACAGACATTTAAAAATAAAACTTTTCAAAACAAGATTTTTATTTGTACTTTCATAAAGAACAAAATTATTTTATTTTAGTTCGTTACTTTTGTATTTACTTATTATTAAATTGAGTTTTTTTTTAATAGTTAACAACTTGGATAGAGAGTTCTTTTTAGTTTTGCAACATTTCTTAAAATGAGTTCAATTTAAAAGATTCTTTGTTTTTTTTTTTTTTGTAAAAACAAGCCTTAATATCAAAAATATTTAATGTTATTAAATTTTAATATTTAAACAAATCAAACGTATTAAAAACTAATCAAATTTGAATCATGCTTTACTTAGGCAAATATTTAATGAAATATATGTGAATACTTAACATAAAAACGAAATGTTAATAAGACTGTATTTTAATCTTTTTTCTATTTAAAAACAGTAGAATTATATTATTTTATTAAAAGTTATGAATATTTTAGCAGACAAATTTTTATTTCGAGTGGCTTGCAATTAATAACATTTAAGTTATTTTTTGCCTTTCCATACAATATTTCTACCAAGGTGAATTAATTACCAGGTGGTAGCGATGGCGAATTCATTCATTTTCAACGGTAGTCTAACTGTCAAACTCCATATATAAAAAATCTGTATAACAGTTATATGGGTTTCTTATATGGAGTTTGAAAGTTAGACTACCGGCGAAAAGCAATGAAGTCGCCATCGCTACCACCTGGTAATTAAATCGCCTTGATTTTTATGATTTAATCTTTTTCAAACAATAAAGTCAAAACTCAAATGGCAATTTGGACTTTTGAAAAACTTGAGCAAATGATAGACTGTTATTATCAATATTTATTTTTCTCATAGTGACAGTGGTTTCGTTTTTCTATTTAAATATTTAACTCTGAATGACCAAATTCGGAGAGTTCGTTTAAGTAAACAATAACTAAACAGCCGTAGTACAACGGCAAAAGACTGCATTTTCCGAAATCTTTTAGCGGACCCCGAAAAAGTCACAGTATTCTTTTTAAAATTCAGTAAAATAAAACAATAAGAACAACTTGAACTTTTGTCTATGCTTTGGCAATTTTACAAAATAGTACATAGTAGTACATGAAACACTATTCTTTACTGGTTCATTAGTATTCAATTTTAAACGGTTCGCGATACAAATAAGAATCTATAAGAAGAGTTCCAAGTTAAGCTGGACTATATTAAAAGATTTTTTATTGTGGCTTTTAAATGATTGCAAAATAATCCGCGTAAAACCAACTTTGTAGGGCGTTATTGTATCTCTTCTCTGGGTCATAAGCCACAACATTACATATCCGACTCCCACTTTTTAACCGACTTAAAAAAGAAGGAGGTTATAAATTCAACTGAATTTTGCTTTTTTATGACATTTCTGGATAGATAGATATAAATTGTTTTTGAAAGGTGATGCTCATAGATTGGTCCTGGTTTAAAAACAGTTTATATTCTTAAAAATTAGAGGGTGTTCCTATACAACATAACATGTTCTTTACGTGTATTTTGAGCCACTAGGGGCATCGCTTTGAAATTAAAAAAAATCTGCGCATTACTACAACTCCCAATTGCGAAAAGTAATACAGAACTAAATTTTAAAATCAAAGGGTGTCCCCATAGATGTCGTAAATTGGCCTATATGAGCCTATCTTTTAAACCGTTATAGACGAAAGCATGAAAATTGGACAGAATGTCTATTGCTATGACCGTAACAAGTTTAATATTAAAAATTATAAATTAAAGGGTGTACTAATAGTTTGCGTAATTTGATGTATATGGCCGTAGACAGACGCTTGAAATTTACAACATACCTGTGTTGATTCCCAGTTATAATAATATAATAACAATTTTGGATTTTGAAATTAAAGGGTTTCCAAATAGTTGTTATAATTTGCCAAACTTTTGAAGCGTTATAGACAGACAGCTGAAACTAGCAAGGGACCTGTATTGCTAAATTCGCTATATTAACAAAGTTTATAATTTCAATTTAGAAATTAAAGGGTATTCCGATATTAATTGAAATTTTGGCCTATTTTATAACCGTTATAGACAAATGCTTGCAAATTCGACAGAATGTCGATTGCTCTGACCGTTAGTAACAAGAATATATGTTCAAAAATATAAATTAGAGGGTGACCCAATAGTTTATTCATTTAATTTGATATATATATAGCAATACCTTTGAACTGTTGCAGATAGACGTTTATAATTTACAAATAATCTGTTTTCCCAACACCGCTAGAACAATAACTTTAAAATATAAATTAAGAAATTAAAGAATGTTCCAAACTTTTTGGTATCCCCACAAAATCTCAACATAATTTTTCAAATTACAGAATGAAACATAATCGAAAAATGGTGAAAGATAAAAGATTAAATAAATCCCAAAATAAAATAGGTTGAAAAATAGATCGGTCTATTTAAAATAAATATTAAATATTAATAAAAAGGGGGAAAAATCGCAAAACAAGGAAAAAATCGCTTAAATGATAATTATTTGAAAATCAGCTGAGAGTTAATTTCTACTTGAAAAAAATCCCACCTACTTTGCTTCTCTAAGAACATCAAATATTTGCCAAGTGGGATTATTGATTTGTTTGTGCTTTTTTACTATTTTTGCGATAAAAAAAACTTGTTTTTATGCAAATGTACACTAAATTATGACGTTAATTTGTTTGCTACTTTGTTTTTATAAATAAATAAAGATTTTGGAAACTGGTTGCAATATTCCTTAACTTAGTCATGTTTCGTGTTAAAATCAATCTACATTTTGGCGACTGATACCTGCGGTGTTTTTTATGACTTTTTTCTTAAGAAAAACGTATAAACAACAATTGAAATATTTAAAAGGATGGGATGGAAAAAATGTTCGAATACAGAGTGGGGAAATTTTTATACAATGGCATAGCAGACGTTTTTTGTAAAATGTGTGGTATTTTAATTAAGATAAGTCGTTTACTATTTAAAAATAATTCAAACAATTTCGCTTGGTTCTAATATAAAAAAAACATGTTTATAATAAATGAAAGCTTTAAATAATTAAGGTAATTAATAATTTTTACATATAAATTAAGAAAGAAATTCCTAACGATGGGAGGCATAGGAAGCTTCTATCACTTAAATATATGCTCTACATACATATAGAAGGCATCAAAGGAAAGCTTATGCTTCTTCTTAATTAACAATTTTATAATAATTTTTTTTCGCGCTCCATTTTTACAATGACATTTACATCAAAAACTGACAAAATCACGTTAAAGTAATTTGTTGAGAAATAAAATATAGAATTTAAATTGCCACAAAATCAAAACGCATCGAAATTTTTTACATAATTACAAATTTATACAGATAAAGAAGTTTTAAATCAAAAGGTGAAATTAAATTAAATTTTTTTAAAACTTATAAATTCCCGGAACAGGAAAAAAATTCCCCAAAAAATGTTTTTCGTAGCCAACAATTGAGTGCTTTGAACATTACATTAATTACATTGCAGAGATCCCTTTTCCCTAGGGAGCTCTCAGTTCGTATTTCTACATAGAAATACTTCTACTTTGCCTCTGAGTAATTTCATTACAATATCTTCAGTGGTTCATAAGACATCGAATTATGTTCAAAATAAATCGTTTTCAAATCACTGTGCGCTCTTAAATATTGTGAAGCCCAAATTTTTCCTAATTTTTCTAATATTAGAAAACGTATTTGCTTTCTTTTTTTAACTCTCTCTCTCTCTCTCTCTCACTCTGTGTTTTAATAGTTTTCTTTAAGATTTTTTTTTAATTACAAACATTACTTCACACCAATAAGGCTGCCCCCATAAAAAGTAGTTGATAACTAGAAATCCCCCTTTTGCAAATGAGCTAAATAGATATTGATGATTAACTTAAAATGTATCTTATTATACAAATTTATTTTAAATTAATAACAATAAATTCATTAACATATTACGTATTTTGTTTTAATTTATAAATAATTCAAATTGCAAAATCAAAAAAAAAAAAAAAAGAAAGTTTAATATACAAAAAATATTTATGAAAAATAATTAAAATAACCACAATTACTTTTTAGAATTATTTAAAAAAAACTAAATTACAAATAAGATGATAATAATGCATTTAATTATATTGTAATAAAATGCATATTTAATTTCAATACTTTATATTGAATTGAAATAGAATTGATTTCCATACTTTTAAGAAAAATACAAATGCTAGAAGATTTCTATTTTATTTATAAAAATATAAATTTAAAATAATAATAAATAAAGAATTTGCAAATTCTCTGTGTTAGTTTCGTATATTAATATTTCTTCTTTCAACAGTTACTAGATAATTTGCAGGAGTATTGTAAAAAAAAAATCACTTGTTCAGATAAGTCGTCTTTTGTTTGTTAGTTCATTCCATAACTTTGACTTTTCTAGGAATTTCATGCAATCAGTGAAACTTATTTTTTTTTTTGCAACATGATTTTTGTTAAGCTGTAAAATAATAACTCAAAGAAAATTTTATGATGTATAAAATCTTTATGAAACAATTTTTACTGTGTTTTTATGCCAACAAGATTTTCCTGAAAACTTTTAAAAGAAAATTTTTTTGCAAACTAAATTCTTGGTGTAAAATGTTTAAATAAAATTTCTTAAAGCAAAAGAATGTTTTGGTACGTTTAAAAAATATAAATCGAACAGGAAGTTCAGCATATCTCTCGATTAATAAATTGCATTTTATTTATTAATTATTATAAAGACAATAAAATAAATAATATTTCAATACAAATAAATTTTTTTTATCTAAAAATATAAATTAATTTGAATTAATTATTTTTTGTAAAATATTTAATGTGCCAAAATTCCTTCAAATAAGTTCTATGTGGTAGAAAAAATATATATTTCTGGAAAATAAAAATAAAATAGTTAAAAAAAACTCTTTAAAACAACGACTTTTGTAAAAAAATATTTTTAGATGATCAATATTTTTTATGAAAAATTTTTTTTTAGTTATAATATTTTTCTTCTCTCAAAAAAATATATCGTGCTATTTTTTTAATTATCCCGATGAAATTAGAATTTCAAACAAAAATAAATTGGTAAAGTTAATAATAAATAATAAAATATTTTTTTGTAAGAAAAAAATTTTTGATGGAATAAATGTGATAAATTTTTCGTAAGAAAAACAACCTTTTATATGTTTTTTTTTTGTGAAAACACAAAATTTTTTATAAAAAAATTTAAAAAAAAGTTTAAAAAAATTCATTTTTTTTTTTTTTTGAGACAAAATTTTTTTCCTGCAAAAACTATCAGCCCAATTATGAATATTCTCACGGAATTTCTTTCGCACGGAAAAAATTTTTCTCGAGAAAAGATTCCTCCAATTATGAATTCCGTGGGAATAAAATTATAAAAAAGTGGCATCATCGCAATTTGAAGGGAGTTTTTTTGTTTATTTTCATATAATTTTTATTTTATAATTTATAATACCTACTCATGAAAATATCATGAAATATTTATATTTGAAGGAATCAAGCACAATTAAAGTAAATTAATATAAAAAAGATTCCAAATGAAAATTCTTTTTAAAACATTTTTTGGTAAAAATAATTTTTTTTAAGAAAAAACTTTTGGAGAAAAAAATGTGATATTATTTTTGGTCAAATAATTGTTTTGTTGAAATAATCTTTTTAACGAGAAATTGCTTTGCTTAAAAATCGTGTTTCGTTGAATAAAGCAAAAAAAAAAACATGGTACAGACAATTAATTTTTTTTCTGAGGTTTGTTTTAGTAAAACAAAATTTTTGGAATAATACTTTTAAAAAAATTATAAAAAGTGAGCCTTCGTTCATCAAAAAATTTTGTTAAAAAATTTTTTTTAAGAAAAAAAAATAAATAAAAATCCTTCCAAAAAATTAAATAAAATTAGTTGCGAAGAAATGAGAAGAAAGGACAAAAAAAAAACTTACAAAAATAATATATCTCTAGGGGGTGGTATTTCACTTTTTGCTTCAAATTTATGTTCTTTTTATCATGCTAAACGTAAAAGTATAAAATATTCAATTTTATTGATACATAAAAGCATAAAGATATTTTTTTTTTTTCCTATTTATTCGTTGTTAGTCAATTTTCACAGAAAATATTATCTCTCCATTAATAAATACTTTAAGGGGGAGTTTCGTAAACAAATATATAAGAGATTAGCATTGGTAACGCTTGAGCATATTTTAAAAATTTCTGTCATGGAACCGGGTATGCATAAAGTTTTTTCAATAAAAATATAATTAATTTATTGTCTATTATTGTCTATTTAATTAAAAAAATTGTTAAGAGTTTAAAGTTTTTGAAGTACTTTAAAACTGACATTTAAATGCTTCAGACATAATTTTTTTTTGTTCAAATACTACAAAGCCAAACATTTTTTATGCGCGGCGACACTAAATTTAAAGAAAAAAAAATATGTTCTTTTTTGAATATGAAACTACCCCCATAAATGATGAATTCATTACAGACAAAAGCCAAATGCTGCTGTTTGTATTTGAACCATTTCACCTGATAAGCATAGAAATGATGTTGGTGATATAACTGATGTTGATAATAATAATAATGATACTTATATGGCGTATTACACCTGCCGGTGGTTTATTTTGTCATAAAAAATAAGTTCAAGAAAAAAATTTCGTCATTTTCTTCTTCGTAAGCCACCACATTTCATGAGAATAATGTGTCAATAATGCTGTTTAGTAAAAACAAAAAAAAAACATAATAACGAATTTTCCAAACGCTTTAACTTTTGACATGTAACTTAATAACCGCAACGGTTCACTTAAGCGTGTTGCTACGAGGTGGATGGCATTTGCGGGTAAAAATTTTTTCATCTTTGTTTATTTGCTCTGTGTTGAGGTGGGACATGTTAAAGCAGTTAATGGTAATTTTAAGTGACTGTTTATTTTAGAGCTAATTTGAATTGCTGTTATAATTGACATTTGAGCTGCTTCTTAGTTAATGTCATTAAAAACCAAGTGCCTGTGAAAACAATATGTTATTGATTATTCAGGTCGGGACAAATGTGAATGAAAAATATTAAATAGTTAATTATTAATCAAATTGAATTTTATTAATGAAAAATTTGCGGTTAATAAAATACAAGAATTTTTTAAGAATTGTATAGTTTTTTTAAGAAAAATTTTTTCATGAAACATTTTTTTTTTAAACAAGTTCAGCATTGTTTTTCAGTTAGGATTAAGTTCCTTATTATATGTGATTATTTAAAAAGAGAACACTAAGAATTAGAAATCAGCAAAATTCTGGTCCGTTAAAAACTTCATCAGCGTTTTTCAAACTTAAGCCAAACTGAAAAAAAATATTTCATTTATAAAAATAATTCAAATAAAATACAGTCTAAAAATAATGTATAAGTAAAAAAAGTCTTGGTTGATTGTAATTAACAAAAGCAAATTGAAGCTGAAAAATTTATTTTAATTTGGAAACAATATAATTGACTTTTAAGCCTCTGAGAGTAAAAACCTTGCTTAAGTACGAACCATTTTAATCAAGATGTTTTTTCAAGCCCTAGAATTTTTGATAAATAAACAAATTTATCACAGTGAAAAATCATTTTTAAAAAATTTATTTTTTTATCAAATAAGTAAGTTTTTAATGATAACATTTAAGTAAAATAAACTCTACCTTCCAAAATGGAATTTTAAAAAAAAATTATTAAAAATTTACATTTTTTGTTCTGTAATAGATTGGAATTTTTAAAAGAGTATTTTCTTCACTTCTTGTAAAAGAAAGGTTTTAGGTTCGCCAAATAAGTGAAATTTCGTTAGACGAACAATTCGTCTAGAAAACTTGTAAAAACTCCAAAAACTCATCATTTTCATATAAATTTTCTAGACAAGTTGTTTGCTTGGAATATCAACGCAGCGCTTAAAAATGAACTAAAAATTAATTCACAAAAATATTTAATTCATTACCCAATCAGAATTTGAAAAATTAATTGTTTTGTTACCATCGCACATCGCACTTAAAATTTTTTTTTCTTTTAATTTTTAAAAATATTTATACTTTAGAAAAATATATATTTGGGATTTGCCAAAAATAAATTTTTTTAATTTGGTAGAAAAAATTAAAAATTACAAATTCATCCATTTAACAATAAGGGCCCAAAAAGGCAAAATAACACAATAAAATATTCATTTTAAAAAAATAATGCATCAACGACCCCCAAAAAATTAACTAGAAAAGAAAATTATGAAATTTGCCATGAAGAATCTTTTTCCATTTTTATACATAAATATATATCATAAATATATAAGTAAAATACCTTTCTTTCTGATATTTTAAAATACTTACAATTTTAAACCTAACCTCAAACTTTTTTTAATGCAAAAAAAAAAAATACCCGGAAAAAACTACAATTTTACAAAATAAAATAATTTTTTTACTTACTTTATTTTTGCTATTATTTGTTACTAAGATATTAAGTCACTCAATTATTTTACCAAACTGCTACAGTTTAAATTAAATGTAAATACTAGATCAGTTTATTTCAACACAATTTTTGCAATTTACTAATTTGCTGTAGGCGTTACTGACATTAAATTAAATATAATGTTTGTAAACTAACATCTCACCAAATGGCTTAAAACTTATATTTAGTTATAAAAAAAACTTGTAAAGAATTAATATGTACATAAAACTAGTAAATTAACTAATTAAATTCTTGTTAAATAAATTTTGAATTTAAAAGATTACAATTGAGTGTTAATACCTACCGCTTTTTATTAAAAAAAAATTTGCATTTGCATTCAAACTGATCAGTAAATAAGTAACCCAGTTTAAAAAAAATAAATTAATATAGAAATAATATCAATAAAATAAATATAGAAATATGTATGTGTATCAAATTTTGTATATAGAAAATATGCAAACAGAAAAACGCACTGTTAAATTTATAATGTTAACATTTTCCTATTACGGTTATTAACATGACATCCAAAGAAATGTTAACATAAAAGCTTATTTTATCTATTAAATACTTCAACCATTATAACAGTTTTTATTCTTACAGATTTTTAAGACATTAAAATCTAACTGCCATCCCTAAATTAGCGCGTAAGACGCAAAGCAATGTAATTCATAGCTTTTGCGCTGAAATGTTATCCCTAAATAACAGCGTTAACTTCGTGTCGTTAAAAGTAATGTTAACTCATTTTATTTCATAAAACCCGCTGTATAAGAATAAAGAAGAGATAAAACCGCTAGATTGCCTTGAAAATTACTAAATTGTCACTACTTTTCAACCATAACAAAACAAAACAAACCAACAAACAGCAAACTTCACTTCCTAACGCACTGTCAAAATTGGATTTTCCAATTGCTGAGCGTTGACGCCAAGCTATTTAGGGATGCTTCATACATTTTGTATGTACATGAGAAATTTTGACAGTTATCTTGCGCTTTACGCGCTAATTTAGGGATGGCAGTAATATCTAATATAAGTTTTATAAATCTCTGTAAGTTTATTTATTTGTTTTTGCTTGCCTCAATCACGGCTAAAGGACTGAACCCTTTTAAATGAAATTTGAAAAACGGGTAGATATTTGACCTCATGGTAAAATATGGTATTTTTATAAAAGAGGAAGCGGGCACTTTAATGCATCTAAATTATTTTAAACAAAACCTCGTCTATTCGATTTAAATGAAATTGGAAATATATCAAAATATATCGAAATATATTTAGGACCTCGATGAGAGGCAAAGGGGAAAACGGGCATTTACGTCTGTACCAATTGCAATAAAATTTTAAACATAGTTAGATATTTACTTAAAGGGTATATTATTATATATTTATTAAAAAAAAGGATAATGAGGGGGAAAGGGGTAGGGGACAAACGCGCAGTTTTATAAATATTAAACGATCTTAATAAAATCACATTTTAAAGATATTTGAAATATAGATATCTACTGATCTATAAGGTCAAAAATGATTTGATACATTTCTTACTTGTTAGAAATAGAGCCCATAGCAAACAGGGCTTTAATATATAACACAGTGTCTAGAAAGGCTCCGAAATTTACCTTCGCAACGTGTTCAATATTATTAAAAATAAAATTACATTTTCAAATTTAAACCAGACCAAGTAGTTGGACAATACCAAATATATATTTTATCAGGACTGCAAAGATAAACCTTTAAACGCAATAGTTAAAATTACAAAATTATTATAATTTCGCAAGCTATATTACAAAAATTATTAATTTAAATATTAAAATTTAAAAAGTCGTATTAAATCTCAAGAAATTAAAAAAAAATAAAAATATACCTAAAATTTGAGCATTTTAGACTTGTCGAAAATTCAAAAATTTGTTAACAATTAATAACTCGTTAAAAAAAATTAGCATAAAAAATATTAAAAATTTTAAAAATTAAAATAAAAAAAAAGATCTCAGAAAATTTCTTTAAAATCAAAATTTGACCTAAATAATAATTAATAAAAATCGAAGTTATGCAAAAAAATTAGCGTATAAAAGTTTAATTTAATAAAAAATCAAACTGCAAAATATAAAAAAAACACAATTCACAAAAAATCTGAAAACTACTGAAATGTTTAAAACTTAACAAAATTAATTTAAAAGTTGAAAAAAATCTAAATTGATATAAAAAAAGATTAAAAATACGAAGTTCTTATATGATAAAAAAAATTTCTGTTCCAACTTTGTCTACATCTTTGATATATTCTTTTGGGCCGATTGCAAACTTATTAAGTGTATTTATATTACAAGAGACGAATGTAAGCCGTCGATATTTTCCATGTTTATTTATTTCTGTTGGAAAACTAAAATCGTGTCCTTAAATATTCCACTTCTACATCATCATTTTTTCATCATATATTTTTATTACTCTTTTTTATGTAAAAAATTAACCAAATTATTGTACTGATTAAAATTTCTTTATATATATATATCTGAAACTGATGATTAAAAATATTTCGGTCAAAGAAAAAAAAAACTTATTTGAGAAAAATTAATTATAAAAAAATTTTCAAGTTTAATCTTAAAAAGTTGCGCAAATTTTTTGAAGCTTTTTAAATATAAAAACACCTTTCATCGAACAACAGCTTTTTATGAGATAAATTTAGTTACAACTTAAAAAAATGTTTACAATTGTCTACATAAATTTAATGGTAACTTAAAAAAGTACTTTTTTAAAAACTTTGAAACATAAATACGTGAGTATATAAATGTACCCAGCAGTTCTGATGTTGATCGTCTGAAACATTTTAACAGTTCTATGCCTGAACGATTATTGAGTTGTCTTTGATTTCGAATTCTTAGATGTTGAAAATTAAATAAAAATGTTATACTTTATACATCTCTAGTCATTATCTTCGATTTTCGTTCGATTTTAGTTTATTTAACTGATCTGACATTTAATCAGATAGAGGCTTTTTTAAATGTAGACTTTATTTTATAATTATGTTTATTTTGAAAAAAAGGAATAGGAGGATTAACATGTTGTTTAATGCATATTAACCGATTTTAATAAAGCAGAGTCGAGACATATATGAAATATCTCCTGCAGTGCGATTGATGGAACTTTAGACAATGCGACATTTTCTGTAGTTTGCAATAACGTTTAAGTGATGCAATAACTTTAGCTTAACGTAGTAAACTTTATTTTTCTATTTACACAAATTAAAATAAAGTGGCATCTCCGTAAACAAATAAACGAAAAACATAAAAGACGAGAGTAAAAACATGTGAATTCAAGCAATGCACACACACATGCGTTTATTTAATTAGATGTTAATTTATACACATGAATCCATATTTTCTATAATTCATGTATGGAGTATGACAATAAGAAAATCATTCTAATTGTTTTGGTTGTGCAGTTACGATTGCCTCTTCTTAAAATTATTTTTAAAATTTTAAAAATTACAGGGGTACATAATCACAGCTGCAAGATATCACACAAGTTTTCAGATATAAATAGTCCCTCCAGGAACTGCACATCGACATATACCTTCATATAGGAATTGATATATCCTGAACAGGTTATTAAAGTATAACTGATTACATTTTTTTTTTTTTTTGCTATTTGTTAACACGATGGCATTTTTATAAAATCCAGTTGAAAAAAAAACGTACGCGTTGCGTCTTTGATTATAACCTCACTTTCTTAAAAAATGAAAATCTGCTCTTACGCATACGTTGCCCCTTCAAAATAAAGTAATAAACTGATAAACAACTTGCTAAGCATATCAGTTGATTTTTAGCAACAGCGAATATCGTTAAAAGTGTTAATCAATAGCAAAATCGACAATTTTGTTTTTAAGTCAATTTAAGCCACCGGTAATCGTAAAAAAAAAGAGCAGTTAATTATAATTAATATTAATAATTAATCCAAATTGATTTGAAAGACTTCTCACGTGTTCAGTACAGTGTCTACAAAGACCCTTAAAGTGAAATTAAGCAAGGCTGGGTACAATACGCTATTAATAAATAAAATGGCCGTACCAGCTCAAAAAAAAAATACTTTGATGCATCCACATCACACCAGAAGTGAAAGAGGGAGAGAGAGAGACAGAAAATTGTAACAACTATCGAAATCAAGGCCCTTCTACATTTTCAATTCCATTTTTATCTGACTTTAATTACATTCTGCAATTTTTTTGGTACTTTCAAATAATTTGGGCGACCTGAGTGCGTAATCGTTTTTCCAATTTAGTTTTTCATATGAAACTACAATCATTATCACATGCATTCACATTTTTGTGTAGCCTGAGCATTACGTTGCATTACAAGTGATATAAAATCAGATTTTTTCTGAAAGCATGTTTTTTATTATTTCTAGTCTCCATTTTTAAAAACCCCTGGTGAGATATAAAATCAATGAACTTGTAGGCAGCTGCTGTAGGCGTATTTTTTTTTTTGTTTCTTGGAAATTTTCAATTAAAAGTTTTCTAAGTATTTAAATGTCTTCTAAATTTATACAATTGCTACCAAGAGTTCATTTTAGTTAAATAAGGTTTAGGTACAATATTTATTGCTTAAGTTGGGTGTGTTATAGTGTGTATTGGTTTATTTCCTTATGCATAACTAGTATTTAAGTGTGTGGATGTTAATATTTGTATCCTAAGGAGAGCTCTTGTTTTATAAATGTTTATTCATAATTTTATTCACTACGTTACTGTATATAGTTTTTAAAGTCTTCCTCTTATGAACTTAATTAATTTAGTTTTAATTTTCTAAGTCTCTGTCTGGCTGCTTAGTGTTTAAACAATTTATAATATTTTATGAAAATAAAATATGATAATTTTAATTAGATTGTAAGTGAACTTAATAGTTTAATTTGCTGTTTGTTTTTTAATGAAATACTACTTGGTATGATTAATAAGTTTAGTACACAAAGTCCCATATGAGCGGTAGTTGGTTTAAAATTTAGATGAAAAAAAAACTACGTCTTCAAAACTTGGTAGTTCTAGATCAGTCATTATTTACTTTGGAGAAAAATTAATGATAAAAAATCCAATATTACAGAAATATAATTATAAAACTAAAACATTTTCAAATTTTTTTTAAATTATTTGATAAAACTTATGTATATAACGGGTGGCCCAAAAAAGGCAACTTTTTACAGAGTCAATATTCTACTTCTTCTGACGGTAATAAGTCTCTTTGTGCTTAAATTGAGTTATTGTAGCCGGCGTTTCCCGGGTTAATTTAGGGCCCTATAGGCACTGCCCGGGTGTCCGCTGGGAAGGTTTTCTACTTTATTTGTTTAAAATTTTTATAAATTTTTTATTTTATGTCGGCAATTATGTATGGAATACAACATCAGATAAATGTCCGCCTCTCTTCGACTCAGAAATGCAAGCTCATTTAAACAAATTTTTCATTATATTGACACACATTTTACGCGATATTTTTTTATTTTCATCAAGAATATTTCGTTTGAGTTGCTGAAGTATTTCAAAGAAGGAAGAACCAATGATTCCTCCTGACTATATTACACACCAGATTGTCACTTCTAATGGATTCAAAGGTAACTGGTGAATTATTTGAGGGTTTTTCATTGCCCAAAACCAATTATTCTGTTTATTCACACATCTATCCAAATAATATGTGCCTCATCCGTCATTATGATTTTTTCATAAAAATTTGGGTTATCATGATCGAGCTGTAACATCCTGTTGGCATATGTACGGCGGCGTAAATGGTCTTGTTGGAGAAGCTCTTGTGTCAACTTAATCTTAAAACAAATGCAAATCCTTGTACAAAGTTGTGGCCAAAAATGTTCTTTAAGGATCAAGCTCCTGAGCACGTCGTCGAATTGACAGATTGTTTTAAACATCGTCTTGAGCAGTAGTAATATTTTCAGCCGATCTTGCAGCAAGTTGTAGTCCAGGCTTTCTCATCGTCACAGTAATCGATGACTAGGGGCACTACTCTGAGCACATAAGAAATCTGTCAAACCAGTTTGGATATTATAAATCCGGGGTTACTATATAACTCGATTTGAAAGTATGAACAGCTCGAAAGTTGTGTTTGATTCGAAATTAAACTCTTACCATGTAACAGTTTCAGATGGAGCGAAAAATACTGCTAATAATTGAAATAATTTTGGCACTACTTTCTAATGTATTATTCAACATTGACAGCAAAACATGAAAATACAAAAGGGAAAACGAAAAATATTTGTGCGTTATAAAAATGGATGCGTTTGTCCATGGATAAAAAATAAAGACGAGTTATTGGAACGTAGGTTTTATGTAGTTGACGGATGTAATTTAAGTAACAATTTATTAAATATTGTTACGAATAATAAAATCTGGCAACCCCTGTAGTTGTTTCCGTATGAGCGTGGTGAATAAGCTAATTCAACTAATGGTGTGTTTATAGAATAAAAAAACCACAAGTTATCTAACGAAAGCTGAGCAGCCTCAATGGCTGCGCTGGTAGAGGTGCGTGCTGCAAAACAGAGGGTCCTGAGTTCGATACCGCATTTGGACATGCGTGCAAAGAAAAAATAATAATTGTTATAATGCAATAAACAGCAGTACAAACCTCCCGAGAGGCAAAAGACAATTATTGTATGAAGCCAAGGCAGATAATTAAGTGGAGACGTCTAATTTAATATAAGAGAGCAGATAATTGTCGAGAAGCCCTTTATAATAAAAAGTAAGAACAGTAGCGATTAGCGCGCGGAAGTGTAACAGCATAACTACAGTGTATGGCAGACGTGTATTGTGGCTACTGGATTAAAGGAGATGACTGGCTTGGATAAAAGGAGTAGTGGAGATATCTGTGGATGGTTAAGGTTAATAAACAAGGCATCGAGTTGTTCATGTCTCGCCGGAGTAACACACTAGTGTAGCGTGGATGAATGCGTTTGTAGTAATAACGCATGTTTAGCAAATACGAGACCAAGGGTTCACAACACCGGTAGGATCAAGAAGTATAGCCAGAGAAAGCCATAAAATAAGAAAGAATTTAGCCACAGTGGTATTTGCAATCAATAGCATCCGTACGTTTGTCTTAAAGGGTAAAAACGTAACAATATGTTGTATTTTTAGGTTTTTGCGAAATTTCCGGCTTTACAAGGAAGCTTCTCCTGTAATAGCAACAATTAAAGTGCCTTGGACAAGGGGGTTACCAACACTTAATCAGTCAAGACCGGTTTACAATGCTAAAGATAAGGTATTGTGTCCCAAACATAAAAAAATTTCGTCATGAGCGAATACGAAAAAGGACCTGCCAAAAATTTCTCTTATGCCACCTCTGGAATTCCAGGGATAATAAAATCTTTTGACGGTACTCACATCCACATAGTCCGACTATCTAAAATCGAGCACTTGCTTTGGTTGAGCATATTTTCAAATTGCCTTTGCTTCGTATTAATATTTTTCGTAGTATTTTCCCCATTTTAAAAAAGATTTTTATTAATTCTTACCTAATAATATACACACATAAATTTAACAAATACTTATATTTTCAGCGTTTGTTCTCAATGCTTTGATTTATTAAAGTTTTTTTATATTTCAGCCGTTAGCTCAACATCAAGCCAACTTTCGAGCGTCTTTGGCATCTACATTCGAAGTACATAGTAATGCCCATCCGAAAGTAGATGTACGAGTATCCGATAATTGGATACGGAAATCCGATAGTAGCAAATGTATTAACGAATAAGAGAATATTTAACTATCGAATCGAGTTACATAGTAACCGCCCTGGAGTATCTGTATTTCAAATATCTTTAGAATCTGATTTTTACATAAATATTTAATTATGTTTAAAAATTTAGTGTAGTCGGTACAGACATAAATGCCCATTCTTCCCCTTTGTCTCTCATCTGGGTTCTAGCTCTGGAAACAGATTTAGTTGAGGACCTATCTATTAGACGAGACATTGTTAAAATTGATTCAAAAGCATATAAATGCCCGCTTCCTTTATTTTCCCCTCCTGATCCCATCGCAAGTACTGTATGTACGTTTATGAAGAAAAATCCAGACTCATTAGCGAAGCACGCCACGGGGTGTATCAACGAGAATATTTTTACTGGATCTTAAGGGCATCTTTTTCCCATCAATTATAAAAACAACTCGGCATTTAACGCACCAACATGACGAGACCTTTACAGTAAGTTATAAGGCCAAATTGATTAAGCAGCTGAGGGCAAACGAACACTCACATTATTACGGTTTGAGTTTGAGCCTATCAAAGCTACAATGGAATATTGAATTTGACCAAAAAAAATCTTCTTTATTGCTAAAGAGCATTTTCATTTTGGTGTCTGTATCAGCAGATAAAATGGCTCTAGAAAATATAGATATAAAAATTAAAAACTAAGAGCTAAAGTATTTACAAAAAGTGACAGTTTATTGTGATCACGTACTTTTTATGATCTAAAATGGAGCTTGGATAATCTTTGTTTTCAGCAGAATGGCGCGTCATGACAATTGGCCGCCTCGGAGTAGCAAAGAGAATGTACCATAGAAAATAATTAAAATGTCACTTCAATATCTAGAGAGCAATCTCTTTTGAGCGGAAGTATATGAGGTACATACTTGCGCCAACTTGTTAACTAAACAATTTCCAAACCTCTTCCTAAATTAAGGATGGCTCTTAAATATTTTTTCACCCAGCTCCCCATATTTCAAGTAGCAAAAATTAAAAATTGCAATAATTCAAATGAACATGAAAAATTAAAAAAAAAATAGTATATAGAAAAATCGAACAACAAAATTTAATCATAATGTTTAATTAATTATTTAATAACTTGTCATTTACATAATAAATTTCTCTCCATTAAAAATATACAACAAAAAATTGAATTCAAAATTTATACTTAAAATGTGTTGTAAATTAATTAGTAATGTCTAATGCAACGGAAACAAATACACTAACAAGAGAACAAATGTACACTTATGAAAATATATGTGTATGAAATCCTACTCATACATATAAATAAACACATGCATTTAAATACAAATTTGCATTTAAAATTCAATTTTATATGTTTTTATTTTTTATTTTATTTTCACATTTTAGTATTCAAATTAAAAGGTTTTTAAAAGAGGCTGTGCGGTACATTGCTGGGTAATTCATCGCACATTTTTCATTGTCTAACAGGCAGCAGAAATGTTTGCGACAGAAATAATTTTTCGTTGATGTAAGGGCTGGTTGGTTAGCTGATTGGTCACTGAACAAGGTGACTTACCAAGACCGATAGTTCATGAGAAGAATTAAAAAAAAGAGATAAAAAAATTGAAGGTTGAATAATAGTCACAAAATCACTTAGATGAAGATAAAGAAAAAAAGTTTCCATAAGGTTTTTCTTAACATCCTGAAGTCTTGAATTGACAAAATCTACCCGTAACTATATGAGACACCCTGCAATATTACTATTTATTTCGCTCATTTAACATTTAGTGTTTGATACTAAATAGAAAATACCGAAAATGCTGCAGAAATAGTGAAATAATAAACCCACCAAAAAAGAAAAAAACACATTTACACAATAATTTTATTGTATCAACGGAAATGCTTATGTTTTCACATAAATATTTTAGTTGTGGTTGATATGAAAATCATGCAAATAAGTAAGTTCTTGTTCTGCTCGTGGGAAAATGTGAAGTATGTTTTGCTTGTAAAAGTATTAAATATTAAAAAAACGTAAAGTAGGAATGTGTATATGTGAGATAATTTTATTGTAGGGAAAATTTGGTTTCATGGATTTTTAGAATTTTTGATAATTTTTATTATTTACTATTTATAGAAATTATTTCGCAGAAGACTTATTTTAAAGCATAAACTGGGTAAAATTTATTTATTTTTATTTATTTATTTTGTTTATTTTTGTAACAATTATTAGTTGTTTAATAGATTTTAGAGTTGTTGTTTATAATGATTACTCGCCAAGTTAGTTTTAAAAATTTGAAAAATTCACTTGGAATGCGATATAAAAACGCCAAACTTAGAAAAAATCGCTAAAACTACAAACAAACGAAACTAAAACTAAGTATCATAAAGGTTGTGTTAAATCAGTAGAATAGGATTGTAGGCTGCTGTTGTCAAGGTGGAAAGCACGTTGACCACAAGTTGAGCAATAAAAATAAAAATGTTTTTCTCTGTTTAATGGTATAAATACTCGTACATACTTCTAATTAACATTATAACATGCAGCCTCCTTGGTCGGTACTTCTTCATAGCATATTCGCCGGCGAAGTAAAATAACTAATAAAATGGCTTTATCCTTCCCCTTTCACCACCTGACTTATCCCTCATCTATCCCTTTCCTAAAAAATGTAGCTTGATTACGAAAATAACTAAATAGGTTATTCTTCTCTGTAAAAAAATCGCAAAAAAAAACTTAAAATCGCAAGACGCATAAAAACTCAAATTGAAAAGTATATCTGCCACACCCACTATTTCGAAAGAAAATTTCTTTCATACAATTTATACTTTTAATAAAAACGAGAATATTTTATTTCTCACTTAGTTTTCTTTCGAAAAAGTAGGTGTGGGTGTGACATTGAATACCCAGCAGTAGTCCAAAATTTGTAACAAAAAAAAAAACTGTTTAAATCCGATAAAAACTGCTCAAAAAATAAAAAAGTAAAGCAGTAGTAATCACCGAAGTCAAGAAATAGTCATGACGAAACTATTTAAAACCTTAAAAAGGGAAAAATAAAAACGAAAGAAACACATAAAAAAACGCTGAAATCTCCAAAAAAAAACTTTGTTGAAATAAAGAGGTGATAAAACTAAATCTTAGACAAAAACAAGTAAAAGTGCTATATTCGGCTATGCCGAACTGTATATACCCTTTGCCATCTATGTAAATCTTGTTAAGCAAGAAAACTCCAATCAAAAAAGCAAACGTTGGGATGGAAGGGAAATAAAAAATAAAAAAATTTGGTACTACATATATATATATATATATATATATATATATATATATATATATATATATATATATATACATAAAAATTACATCGGCTCTTAATGGGTTAAGCATTTTTTTTAAATTTTAGTATTTCCTTAAAGATCTATTCAAAAGCTTTAAATTGATACCCATATTGATATTTTAAAAAATTTTTAAATTTCAGAGCCCCGCAACTCGGAAAATTTTGGCGAGCGCCAATTTTTTCACTTGATTTTATTTTTCTTATTTTTTAATTCTCTATCGCGCCATATATTTGTTTTTTAATTGGAGTTACTTAATTGTTCCAAATAATATGGAAAAATTAAAGGTAGTCGTGGTGTTTTGCCCGCTGTCTCAAAGGACATGCACCGATCTTGCTGATTTCCAATAGCACCTTTTTCAGCACTATGTCTAGCTCATCTAGCGCCTTACCAAAGTTTATTTCAACGCATAGCTAAATCGACTTTGCTGTGCTATGGGTCGGAAATGGATATTTTACAAATTACAAACGGAATGAAAAACTTAGATATACCATTTTTCACCTGAGGTGAAGGGTATATAAATGGTGATGATAAATCGAATGATCTCATCTCGGTAAAAATGTCAAAGAAAAAATTCATAAAATTTGCAAAAATTCTTTTTTATTCTATAAAAATTTTACCTGCAGATAATGTGTCACACCAAAACAGACTTTCTTTGACAATTAATGGTCAATTCTGACATCTTTTGATTTTACAGATTTTCTGGAATAGGCCCTTGGTTTTAGTAATTTCTAAACAATTTTGGCCACATAATATAGTAATAGAAAATTCTTAAGCACTACTTTAAGAAAATTTGGGAAACGAATAAAATTAGTTCACAGCAGAGGAGTACTTGCAAGAATAATAAAAAATAATAAATTTAAAGATATAAACAATAATAATTGAAACTGGTTTTGGCCACGTCTTCCAAAGAAAACAAGAAAAAGTAGACACCATCAGAAAGTAATGCTCCGTTTTCTGGATCGCTACCCCCTTCATCAGCATTCTTCGCATCTATCTACCTTACGTTGTTTACATTGTAAACATCATCTGTTTAATCAACTAACTTTATAAATAAGAATACGAGGAGTATTTATATCAATATTAACATGGTTAGATGAAATACACACAAAAACCATAGTATTTCTTCACTGTTCTCTCTATAACTCTTCTTGTACATTTGTGTTTGCTTTGTGCCAACCGTCGGATGGTCACGAATGTAACTTTAATTTTAATCATTCATATGTAATTGTTTTCTCATAACAATCAATATGATACTGAGACAGTTTCTGATATTTTGCTATTGGAAACCAGAAAAATCGATTTATAATTGACTACTCGTGCCCAATGTTGGTTAAAAAATACAACTCTAGTGTGTTATTTTAATTTTCAACTTTAATATTTATAATTTTATCTTAATCATATGAATTGTTTTTATGTACAAATAACGATATTGTAGATTTTAATTTAGTATAATTTTCTCTTGTTATTTTTATTTCATTATCAAATTATTTATTTGCTAAATAATTTATTTGCTTAAGTTTGCATACAACACATTTAAATTAAAAGCTTAGCCAAAATGTATGCAAAGTATTAAGTACTATTCCAATATCACTAAATAAAATAAATTTTTGCAACGATGATTTTAATTTAGTGTGCAGGAAGGCAGGCAACTCAATTAATAAAACCACATAAATTTACGCAAACCCGCAAAATATACAATATTTTATTTTTAAATATTTATGTAAATAAAATTATTATTAAAATATAGTTGCAGTCGCAAAAGTATGTGAAAAACACTAAATCAGGCAGGTGAGTGCATAAGACATTAATCTTAAATATGAAAATTTAATAAATTAATTCATCTTAAAAGTATTTGTATTTATTTAAAAGTTAGTTTAAAATATGATTGAATAATTACTACCTCAGCAAAATAGAATAATGTGAACGATTAAATGCAGATTTAAAGATTTTTTTTGCAACTAAAATTAAAACTTAAAAATTACTAACCTTAATTTTAAACCATACTTTTATATTAAATCTTCTTCATCTTAAATGTATCCTTATATTGAAAAAAAATACTTTATAACGCAATACCATTTTATCAGTTTCGAACACATATTTTCAAAACTCTTTATCTTCACACAACATACAGGCTGCCTGCCTGCCAGTCAACAGTTTTTCCGTAAATTATTAATAATTTTTTTATTTATTATGGGACGTTTCATTACTTCAATCATCGATCAAAGTCCCAATGTCGTCATCATTTTTTCGTTTCAATGAGCTTTTGTAATAAAATGAAAATCATATTGTTATGGCTTAAATAAAGACAAAAGACGTAAAACCCACATGGATTTTCATTGAAGAAAAGCGTTTTGGCATTTAAAAGTTATGAAATAAAAGAACATGATGATTCAGGATAAATGACTGTAAAATAAAGTTAAACAATTATTGAAAAAGATTTTTCACACCAGAACATATTTTTTTTTTGTTATTTTTTTTTAACTTTATGAATGAAACCACTTTTGATTTTAAAGAAGTGGCTCTTTGAAATTCTATACGGGTGCGTTAACCTTCAAAAATTAACTTAAACTCACTCCTAATGTTTTTTCGAAGTGTGAAAGTTTTAATTTTTGGATGTTTAGATATTTGGATGTTTGTTGCTAAATCACGCCCAAACGGTCAAACAGATTTTGATGAAATTTGGATTACAGATGGTTCTTTAAAAGGTTTAAATTTAAAAAAAAGGAATAAACTCTAAATTAAAGCATACTTTTAGGCGTTAAAAACAAATGTTATTATATGCAAAAATTTACATCAGCTGTTAATGTTCAATATTTTGAAAGATTAAAATTTGTAATAGATATCGCAGATGTTGCTGATAGAAGCATTTGTTGTAAAAATTTGGAGTTTAAATTTTAAATAAAAGTCACATTTCAAAATCGGAGAAAACCTTTACTTTAAAAAAAAAACTCATATTTAATATTTATAAACCAAGTTAAAGGTACCGGTTGATGCAGTTCCCAGCCTAAATTACATACTTGAGAATACATGGGTCTCAATGTTATAAGAGGCGGATACAGTACTTTAAAAGGGCTTCATTAAGAAAGTAAAAGTAAAATTTAATTCACCATCATACATCCCACCCAGCCTCCGTAAAAAAATTGCAATTATAAATAAATAACTACTTATATATTTTCTTAGTAATTTCCTTTTAAGAAACTGTATTTGAATAAATGTTTATATTATTTTTCATAATAATTACAATAATGTTTAACTAACAATTGTTTAATTTCCTAAAAACATTAATTTATCTTTATATGACAATTTAGGTTGTTTTACAAATATTTCATATTTCCTGAATTTAAAACTGAATATTTAATCAAAAATTGTATACAAAAAAACCCCGCAGTTCTGGCGAATGTAATTTATACTGATACTGAGTATTACTAGTTATGGATTAAAATTTTTTAAATTTTTTATTTTTTTTTATCGAAGTCAAGCGAGCAAATAACAACAAAAACTTACTTTAATCTGGCCAGGCTTCTTGAGTCTAAATGAAATCTTTATAACTTGCAAATATTCATCCTAATAAAAAATACTGCAAGTTCACTGCTTAAGACCTTAAGCAACGATCAGTGTTACCAAAGTGGATTTAATCCAACGTTATGAGTGCTCTCGCTACTTGTACACTTTCTTCTATAGTCACCAGGGATGTCGAATATTGCGATTATTTAGGGTATTCTTTTTATTTGCGACATAGTTGCGTTTTGGCGATTTATAAAATTGTTGGCGATTTTTTTTTGGGCTTCTTTACATAACCTCTTTTGAGCAATTAATATGTCTTAACAAGAGCCTATACGAAAAAGATAATCCTATGATAAAAACATTTTACTACAGCTTTTTATGTCAGTAATATAATCTGGCAACTTTCCATTTTTACTTTATTCTATGCTATTACAGCACAGTGAGTGCTTGATAAACATATGTTTAGGAAATGTAATCATATTTGTATGCAATATATACAAATTAAATATAGCTGGAAAGGCTGTAATCCTAATTTTTACGACATTCTGTGTGTGTGTTTTTTTTTTGTGATTCTAATACAGATACCCCTAAACACAAAATTTGAATGCAATATTATCAAAAGTGTTTTACAAGCATTTGCAAATATTTTATTGTGATAAATATAGTTTCTGTTATGGTTTTACTTTCCCTGTAAGATCACAATTACAGTACTGTTCGAAACCTAAGCAACTTTTTCCCACTATGTAATAATAGACTCATATCTTTTTTTTAAATAAATTTATAGAAAATATTTTTTTTATTTACTACTACACAATGTGTCTGTAACCTAAAAATAACAACAAAAATTAAAATCCATTTCTTTGGAAGTTATCATAAAATAAAAACAAAATTAACTTAAAAATTGGCTGTTCAAAACTTAAGCAACTTTTAATATTTGCTATGATATCCTTTGTTTCTTACGACCTCAGCGCATCTTTTGGGCATAGATTCAATAAGATTCGATAGACTAGATGTTATTATAGCTTCCTACTCCGATTTTAGACAGTTCATCAACTCCTGTTTATTTTTAAAGCGTCGAGTTTCAACTCTCCGTTTTAAAATTTCAAAGAGGTTCTCTATGGGATTCAAGTCTGGCGATTGAGGTGACCAATCCAAAACTTGAACCCCATTAGCTGATAACCAATCCTTGACTAACTTCGATGAGTGTTTTGGGTCATTGTCATGTTGAAACACCCATCGAAGTGGCATTTCCCACTCAGCATAGTTAAGCATGTGAGTTGCTAAAATGTCTCTGTAAACAAAAGGGTCCATTTTTGTTTGAATTTCTACAAAGGGACCAACACCACTTGCCGAAAAATAAGTCCAAGCCATCACATTTCCACCCCCATGCTGTATTGTGGCTTTTGAGTACCGAGGATGTAGCCGCTTTCCTTTTGGTCTTCTCACGTGGCAAACTCCATCTGAATTTAGTAAGTTAAATTTAGATTCATCACTAAACAAAACAGTTCTCCATTTGGATATAGTCCAATCCATATGTGCTCTAGCAAAATCCAACCTAAAACTACCGAAAAGCTGAGAAAATCAGAGACTACGTTGCAATCAATCAAACAAACCTCTTTTTTAGATGCTTCTTATTCAGCAAAGGCTTTTTAGATGGCATGAAGCTCCTTAAGTTTTGTTCCAATAAACGTTTTCTTACTGTGGAAGAACTAATCTGAAGTTCAAGCTCATTCACTATGTCTTTCGACGAAATAAATGGATTTTTTTGAACTAGACGGAAAATTTTCTGGTCTGTTCGCTCAGAAGTTTTTCGAGGTCGCTTACCGCTATTGGCCTTCTCTACTTTCCCAGTAGCTTTATACTTTTTTATAAGTCGGGAAACTATTTATTTATGAATATTTAATTGGTTTGCTATAGCAATTTGGGGTTTACCGTTATTAAAAAGTTCAAAAATCTTTAGCTTAAAAGCTGATGTATAACGTATTCGCGTCATGGTTGCACTTCTAAAGAATTAGTACTACTTAAATGCATAAAATCAACCAAAATTACTTTTTTCAATAGCAATCATAACGGAACTAAAATTTTTGTTTAAAATTTTTGTTGTTGTTTTAGTTAATATTTCGCAACAAATGCAACAATGTAAAAGTTGCTTAGGTTTCGAACAGCAAATTTTTAAGTTAATTTTGTTTTTGTTTTATATTTTCTTCCAAAGATATAAAATGTATTTTTTGTTGTTATTATTAGTATGTAGACTATATGTATAATAATAAATAAAAAGGAAATTTTTCAATTATCTATTTAAAGAAAACATATACAACCATGAGTATTTACTGGGGAAAAGTTGCTTAGGTTTCGAACAGTACTGTATGTGTGTTAGGGCCCCACTACATGAGACCAGTGATATGTATGTATATAACTTTGCGATTTTTTCTACTTTTGGTGAATTATAACCTTTTCAATAAAATTTGCGCTTTTAAAAAAGTTTTATAATTTTGGCGATTTTTAAAAAAATTTTGGCGACCTCGGTTATGAATTCTACACTCCTGATCGTCAACAGGTTTGCATAATTCAAGTTCTCCATTAAGAATTGTAACTATTGCAATTTCTTACTCTCTTTTTCACTTCTGCTTTTACCTGTTAGACTTTCTCCTCATCATTTTTTTATTATATCATTATTATATCATTTACTTTTAGGAAATGTTCTTATATTACATCAAAAAACAAAATGGCCTTATAAGAGAAATATTAGTCCACGAGAGTAGGTTAGAAACTGCAGCTGGTAACAAGTTCCACTAGAAATCTAAGGAAGCTTCATATGTTCTCTTTTGAGTAAATCTATGTATGTGTGTGTAGAGTCTACCTCAGTGTTGCCGTTTGGTGACATTTTTTTACATTTTTTGTAACTTTTGAGGGCTCTCTTTACATCTCAACCTATCTTAACATATCAATTCAATTTTAATAACAAAGGTTACCTATAAATACACTCAAAATCCCATATAAAAAATTTGTTTCAAATAAACAAAAAATAACATTGCTGAAGTTTTACTCTGTTCAGTTCGTGGGAAATCACGAAATGTTTCTTGCTTCATTTATAGAAACAGCAAAACGTTTTTGGCAAGAATTCTTTTCAACTGTGAAATAATATAAGCTGTATTTCATGCGGAATACGAAGCATTCTGTTCAAATTTGCGGAAATTTTTAACATTTTAAGTTATTCCGCTTGCAAAATTTGACAACCATACCAATACCTCGATTTAGTTGTCTTTTAAAATTCTTCAGGAAGTGGCTGATTATATTACAGAAAAATATTCAGTAATCTTATGTTAAAGTTTTAAGCAAATAATAACGGTTTTTTTAAAATAATTGGTGTAGAAAATTCTATCGAAGCTCAATCTTTCAAAGAAAAAGGTAAAACGGTAAAAGTGCATGGTCTCACTTTTCCATACCGAATACTATACTGAATACTAATTTAAACCCTAATGAATAAATCCTAATGAATAAATCCTAATGAATATCATCAGTATGAAATATTTTTCATACCTTTTTCTTATTTTATTTTTTTATTTTCGTTTTGTTTTTGTTCAGTAAATGAAATAGTTGCCTTATTATTTTTCCTGAAATATGGAAGAAGCCTTTTTACTATGTTTTATATAAATTACATTAAATTACTATTTATTTAAGGAAAACTTTAAAATGTAACTTTTAATATAATAAATTTAACTTTTTTGCAGCAAAAGCGTAACATTTTCCTATCTCTCTCTGGCAACACTGGTCTACATATAATTTAATCCGATTAGGAAGAACAAGAAGAAAACTTTACTTTTTCATACGTTTTAGTTTTATGATCATAACAGCATTTAATGATTTATATGGACATGTAAGAGTTTTATGGAATAAAATTTAAGTAAAAAAAATATTTTAATATTTAATAAAATTCTAAATGATATTTTTTAAAAGTTGCAATGCTTGTAATTGTAACAACCGTAAAAAAATAAAACAAACTTATTCATTTACTTAAGAGAAATCTCATTAAAAACAAGTATTATTAACTTTCCTACAAACAGAAGGCTATGAAAAGAAAACTCCCAAAATTTCCAATTTCCCATGCCAATTAAATTTTACTTAATATTAATTAATGTTAGAAAAAACTTCAAATTCAAACGAAGAAAAATGAGAATAAAATAAATGTAAACACAACTTGTTAACCGTACAGCGACAAGTTTACAAACGAAAAGCGGCACAAAACTTTTTGACGAGTTTGAAGTCATAAAAAAAAATTTATAAAAATATTTTACAAATGGATAGAAATTATAAATATTTTACATTATTTTAAATCCAAATCAATCAAAAACAAAAACAATTTTGAAATTTGTTTTGTACAAATCATACCCTACATGCAGTATTAAGAATTCAATGGAGCTTTTTGTAAGCTGAAAAATTGATTAATTAAAACAAGGTAATTATTTTATTTTTTTAATTCAGGAGTTAATTGCCTTGAGCCAATTTAACTGAATATTTATTGAGAAAGACTAGTAAAGAAAAATTGCTGTTGTTACGAAATCTTTACAATTTTTTTTTTAATTTTAAAGCTCAACAAGTAGGAGTGGTATATTCGGCTATGCCAAGTCGTATATACCCTTCACTATATATGTAGTGTAGGGTGAAGGAGAATTAAAAAATAGGAAAAAATAAAGTACTATATGTTATCTATTATTATAAAAATAAGTTGTCCTATGTTCGTGATTTTATTACTCAAGAAACACCCAAACGATTTTCAAACGAGTACATGCGTTGGAAAAGTCTACATTCACTGATGGCTTATACGAAAAAAAACCATCGAAAAATTTTTACGAATATGCGTTATACGTGCACTTTTATGATGGTGTGTTTTCTCTAAATAAAATTTATTTTTTTTTTATGAGAATTACATTTTGTCGGTATAAGGCTCAGATTGCTCTCAAAATTTGACTTATGTAACTTCGGTGTGTTTATTGATTGTCATTTAAGCTTACACTGCGAGCATTGACATTATTTTATTATTGATTTGTAATCTTTCAGTTAAAATTAAAATCTTTTTCATTGTATCTTTCAAATACATACGA
Organism: Gymnosoma rotundatum; assembly: GCA_916610165.2. Taxonomy (NCBI): domain Eukaryota; kingdom Metazoa; phylum Arthropoda; class Insecta; order Diptera; family Tachinidae; genus Gymnosoma; species Gymnosoma rotundatum. The sequence goes on from OU744339.1 coordinate 11,077,033, forward strand.
ATGGTTCCCGATGGGATCCCTTATGTAGAAAAATGAAAGAAAAAATAAAAATAGTTACTGAATGTTTGCTGTGTTTTTGTGTAGAACATTTTTGAGTTGTTATTGTCTTCTGTCTTATTGATTCAATGGAATTCTCATTTAATCAATTTGGCTTTTGATATAAGACTTTCTATTTTTCTATACAAAATTTGGGTAGAATCCACTGATGAGCTATTTGAGCAGTAGTGAAATGGCCATATGGATATGCTTTCCCCGCAGTAATACATTTCATTTTGTAGTTTAGTTTAAAATAATAAATATTTCATGAGAATATCATGAAATATTTATATTTGAAGGAATCAAGCACGAATAAAGTAAAGTAATTAAATTTTAAAAGATTCCGAATAATAAATTTTTCATTTTGATATATTTGCATGTGCACCTTGCTTATTAATAAAAATTATTTTTCAATTTTTATTTTTTCATTGAATCTTTCAAATACATATGAATGGTTCCCAATGGGATCCCTTATGTAGAAAAATGAAAGAAAAAATAAAAATAGTTACTAAATGTTTGCTGTGTTTTTGTAGAACATTTTTGAGTTGTTATTGTCTTCTGTCTTATTGATTCAATGGAATTCTCATTTAATCAATTTGGCTTTTGATATAAGACTTTCTATTTTTCTATACAAAATTTGGGTAGAATCCACTGATGAGCTATTTGAGCAGTAGTGAAATGGCCATATGGATATGCTTTCCCCGCAGTAATACATTTCATTTTGTAGTTTAGTTTAAAATAATAAATATTTCATGAGAATATCATGAAATATTTATATTTGAAGGAATCAAGCACGAATAAAGTAAAGTAATTAAATTTTTTTTTTAATTTTAAAGCTCAACAAGTAGGAGTGGTATATTCGGCTATGCCAAGTCGTATATACCCTTCACTATATATGTAGTGTAGGGTGAAGGAGAATTAAAAAATAGGAAAAAATAAAGTACTATATGTTATCTATTATTATAAAAATAAGTTGTCCTATGTTCGTGATTTTATTACTCAAGAAACACCCAAACGATTTTCAAACGAGTACATGCGTTGGAAAAGTCTACATTCACTGATGGCTTATACGAAAAAAAACCATCGAAAAATTTTTACGAATATGCGTTATACGTGCACTTTTATGATGGTGTGTTTTCTCTAAATAAAATTTATTTTTTTTTATGAGAATTACATTTGGTCGGTATAAGGCTCAGATTGCCCTCGAAATTTGACTTATGTAACTTCGGTGTGTTTATTGATTGTCATTTAAGCTTACAGTGCGAGCATTGACATTATTTTATTATTGATTTGTAATCTTTCAGTTAAAATTAAAATCTTTTTCATTGTATCTTTCAAATACATACGAATGGTTCCCGATGGGATCCCTTATGTAGAAAAATGAAAGAAAAAATAAAAATAGTTACTGAATGTTTGCTGCGTTTTTTTGTATAGAACATTTTTGAGTTGTTATTGTCTTTTTGTCTTATTGATTCAATGGAGTTCTCATTTAATCAATTTGGCTTTTGATATAAGACTTTCTAGTTTTCTATACAAAATTTGGGTAAAATCCACTGATGAGCTATTTGAGCAGTAGTGAAATGGCCATATGGATATGCTTTCCCTGCAGTAATACATTCGATTTGTAGTTTTAAATAAAAAATGTTTCATGAGAATATCATGAAATATTTATATTTGAAGAAATTAACCACGAAAAGATTCCGAATAATAAATTTTCATATAAAAAAAAATTAAAAAAATTATTCAACAATGCCGCAACGAAGACGTTCATAAAAAAAACTTGCTTGGAAGAGTGGTCGTGGTACGATTATTCTCATGGCGGTAGAGAAGCGCCCCGATAAGAATGACATTTAAAAATAATACTAACTATACCTTAAGATATTAATGTAGTGTATCATTTCTTAATGGTAATGCTTTGAAACAGTTTAATCATTAGTCATTAATAATGACTTTGTTTTATAACTTATTTTTAATACAAACTTTTAATTAAAATGCATTACCATTATTTTAATTATTATTACTTATCATTAGCATTATTTATCATTCAATGCTAATGAAATCGATAATTAATTATTCCCATATATGATTCAAATCAGTGTACTGCGAAGAAAAATAGTGATACTATATCTTTTGTCTCTAAAATATGGCGCTACGTGGATATGCTATTTAAACTGATTTTCAACTAACGTTGTTGGCCTTACATTTGGTTCACTGAGTAAGACTTAGTGGCTTTGTTTGCACGTGTGTGTTTTCTATAATATTGATTTCTACCTTTGTGATCTACATATACATATATTCTAAATATTTATGCATAGAGAATTCGATTTACCAATGTTTGATTGTCTGTATTGAAGTGGAGTTCACAGAGACCCCAGAAGACCTACAGAGTTTTAAAACTATTAATTCAACAACACCGGCTCATAAATGGTGGTGACGAGATAGAAAAGCGAGGGTCTTTATTTTATTATTATTTTTATGCTTTTTTGTATTACAAATCGAAAATTCAGGGAACAGTAACAACGTAAGACAATATTTAAGACATTTAACTATGCTGAAGGATGTATAAAATTTGGTACGACCGACTATATCATTCATTCTTGTTTTTCTTTTTATTTGAAAAAAACTTATTGAAAAAGGATTAAATGCTAAATAATAAATAAATGACAAGTGGATGCCTTGTTTTTTGATGAGTTTTTGCTTTCAAAAATATAATCAATTAAATTTAAATAATTATCTAAGCTTAAAATGATATTATTTTTACATTTACAAAAAAAAGGAATTAAATTTAAAATCAGTGTGATAAACGTGTTGTCACAAATGATTTATTGGTTTCCTATGAACTTCAAAGTGTCACTTTAATTTAATCAGAAATCTGTAATAAACAATGTTATGTCTCAAGTTATGCAACAAAAACATGTTGAAATATAAGCTCCAAAGCAACACTATCTGATACAGATTTACAATAAAAAATAAAAACAAATAAATATTATATAAAAAAACAAGAATTTTTACAAGCATAAATATTTTACACATTATTGAATGAATGAATTTGATTTGTACAATAACACCCACATACACACACATATATATACATTAGTGTAAAATTTACAATCATGGAAAAATATGTAAAAAAAGGATAAAATATTTTAACTATAATGCTGATGATTTTTACATTATTTTGATTCTAATGTTGATGCTGTTGTATAATGATTTCAATGTCTATAATAATATTGCTGTGTTTTGGCAGCTGAGTAAAAAATAGAAAAGTCTTTTAAAAATTATTAATAACAGCAACTGCAAAACATTTTCGATAACAAAATATCAAAATGATGACAAGGAGTTGGCAGGCATCTTGTTAGACATACGTCGAGATAAAGTCTTCTGTTTTGCGGTATAAAAGGTTCTTGTTTTGTTGTCTTTTATTTTTAAGGATACATTCTACAAATATTATAAAAATGGAAATAGTTGTATGTAATAGGATTACGAAGAATACTAATATAAATTATTAGATTTGTTTTACACAATTTATTTGCTAAAACCCAACAAGTTGTTGGTATTTAGAAAAAATTTACTAAAAGTAATTTTACCCTTTTCTTAAAGTCTTTAGTAGAACACAGTGTTACAGAATGAAAGTATTTTATAAATCAGTCAGAAGTACGTAAACGAGTGGGAAGACTAACAAAATAATTGTGCTTGGTTTTTCAAATATTTAACCAGTTTGAAACAAATATAAAATTTAAATTAAATTCCTCTTTAAAAAAGCTTTTTTTGGTAATGACTTTTTTCTTTAAATTGAATTTCTTTAAATTTGAAAAATTGGAAGAAAGTACTTTTTATAGCAAATACAAATTATATTCTTTTATAATAGTACTTTCCTTAAACAAGAAGAGCGTTTTTTTTTAAAGTATCTGTCCCTCATTTAAAATTTTTATGACTTAAAATTTATTTGTTAAAAACATACTTGGAATTTTTTTATTACCATTGAAATTTCATTGGCATTGTTTGAAATAATGACAATTAAAAATACATAACAATTATTTAATGCTAATTATTTTATTTTAATTATAAATGTGTTTGCTAATGGTAATGAAATTTTAATGAAATCGCTTAATTACAACCCAGCAAAAAATCTTAGAAAATGTAATCGATTGTGGAATTAAGCTTTTTTGGCGATAGGACTTCCCAAGTGGATTACCAACTTAATTACTGAGAATTGATTACATTAATTATTTTAGGAAATAATGATGATCATTAGTACTTATTTTAAGGTATTATATTTTAACTTAAAGAACTAGATCAATTACTACTTCTTTTTTTTTTGCGTAGTGTTTTGTAAGCGAGTAACAAAATATGGCAATCATAAGAGTAAGCCAGTACTTTTTAAGGTAATGTCAAATTTTTTTTTTTAATAAAAAGAAGTTGGTCTTGAAAAATAAATAGAACTTTGCATTAAACAAATAAACCTTCACCCTTTTGTAGATGGATTTATATTTGAAAACATTAATAAATAATCAATTTTAAGTGAGATGGTATAAGATCTGATGTTTTAAATCTTAAATCATATACTACCCCAGCTAGCTGATCGTGTCAATTACTTGAAAACAAAAACATGTTTCTATAGTGACTCATTTTTCTTGCTTTACCAAATTTTGTGCTAAAGACACCATTATATAATTATGGTCTATTAAACTTTAAGGTGTTTATTTAGTTTACAAGAACAAGAAGTGACGTTTATTAATGACAATGCTTTGAAACTATTTAATCATTAGTCAACAAGAACCTTTTCATTAAAAAGCATTACCATTAGTGAATTTAATGATAATGCCAAAAAATCATTAAAATTATTTTAATTCAATGCTAATTTGTTGGCAATTAATTAGTCCATTTAATTAATTACTTCTTTAAAAAAAATTTTTTAAATTGTTGTGTAAAAAAGTACTTTTATAAAATGTATCACTTTTAAACAAATGGCTATTTTAAAATTACTCTTTCCAAAAAATTTCATTTATAAAAAGGGTATTTCAACCAAATGAATTATATATTAATTTCGGCTTAATTTCATTTTGATTTAAGTTTTTTTATGAATAAGCTTTACAAAATATATACATATTTATATAATACTTATTTTTGTAATGGCCACTGCACCAGTATTTTAACTCAAAATATCTAAAAATTAAAGTGAAGTTCACTAAATCCATTAAATAATTCATTAGTTTTAATATCAGACAAGTTCCACTAATAATTCATAAAAGTGATAAAAGGGATTTTTGAATGAAGACTGTACTTTTTTGAAAAGAAAATTTTTTAAACTGTCCCTTTGAACAAAGTACATCATTTAATGTAGTCCTTTACGAGTATCAAATTGTATTTAAATATCATTAAATAATAAATAAATATTTTAAATATTAGAAGTACTTTTAACATAAAGTACTTTATTCTTAGAGAAATATTTTGAAATACATTTTTTCTTAATAATAACTTTGAGAAAAAGACGCTTGTAAAAATTGCTTTAAAAAAATTTTATAATATATATTTACCAAACTTTATTAATTATAAATTTGAAAAAATCTAAGCAGGTAAAAAAAAATTTAGTTAGTTAAAAAAATTGAGTTAAAATTTAGTTTAGTTTAGTAAGGTTCGAATTTTTTAATACTATTTTTTTAAGCAGGAATTTGTTTTAAATTACTAAAACAAAATTATAAATGAAAAGGAATTCTTATACCCTTCACCACAAAAATTTCCGAGGCAAACTTGATAAAAAAAAATTATGTCAATCAATCAGATATAGTGTCAAAAGAGGTGCTATTGGAAATTAACATGATCGGTCCATGTCCTTCGAGGCAGCAGGCAAAACACCACGGCTACCTTTAATTTGTTCATATCATTTGGAACAAGCAAAAAATTAAATATATCAGGCGATAGAGAATAAGAAAAAAAAAACATGAAGTGAAAAAATTGGCGTTCATCCATATTTTCCGAGTTCCAGGGCTGTGAGATTTTCAAATTTTTTAAAATATCAATATGGGTATCATTTTAAAGCTTTTGAAGGGTTCTTTAAGGAAATACAAAGCGTTTTCGAAAATGATTAACCCATTTAGAGCTGATGCCGTTTTTATGCAAAATTATATATATGCACAACCAATTTTTTTTTTAACTTTTTTTTATTCTTTGTGACCCCAATACTCGCTTTTATACTTCACTTAACTAGAATATAGCACTCTTACTTGTTTTATTTAAATTTTTTTTAATATCAAAAATTGCATTTCATTAAATAAGTATGTCATTCAATCACCATACAATGAGGCCAAAAATCAAAAAAATGGATTTTTTTGTATCAAAAGCAGAACTACTTTTCTTCAAAACGTTTAATATCACAAAAAAATTGATATTTGTTTCAACAAACTCTGCCTTATCTCTTAAAAGTTTTTGAAAATATTAATGGCAAAGAAAAATTGAGAAGGCAGACAAGATAAAAGAAAGAAATTTCAACACTGTCAACACTTAATACTTAAACATGTGTTTGTTGTTAATAACAGGAAACGGATACAAAATCAAATACAACATAATTCATGAAATAACATGAAACATTTTATTACAATTCAAAAGTCAATAACAATAATACTTACATTTAACTTGTCAGCAAAATTTAAGGGGATTTAATTAAAGGATTTCTATACAATAGAAATTTGTGTTTGTTGATAATAAATCATTAAAAACAAAGAAAAAAAAAACAAAAACGGAATTGCTTTCAAATGTATTTTTTTTATTGAGACTATAAACCTTGAATGACTTTAAGTATAAAAGCAAAAAATATTTTTTTTTCTGCTTTTCAACTTATTTTACTGCTGTAATTTACGTTAAAAAATTCTTTATAAAAACTTGACCTTTTCAAAAGTTTCAACGCGTATTGTTATGTTTTGTTTAGGTTGACAATGTGTAACGCACTTCCTAAATTAGTATACTGCCTTTTGGCTACCATCACCACTGCTAACAAACTCATCATGCCGAATATCTATTTATTACCAGCCGCAAATGGTACCTGCTAGCTTTAACCCCAGAAATATTCCTTCTGAAATGGCAAATGTTGTTTTGCTATATTTTGTGGTTTTCTTTTTTTTAATTTAGTTTTTTTGGGTTTATTCAAGCAATCTTCAGTTTATCCAGGAGATTTGTTGCTGCTGTTGGTTTTTTTTTGCGTTGTCACAATATTTCCAATGGCAATTTATTACATTTTGAATCGTTTTTCTTTCTTTTTATTCTTTTTATTTTGGGAGTATACTGATGACAAAAATGTTCTTTTTTCCAATTTACTTACTTATATCCTCCATGAAGTTAAGGCTTTATGTACCTTAAGCTAATAAAGATTTACCTTAAGCCACAAAATTCTTTAAATTTGTTCAAAATATTTTAAGGTTTAGTCACGGTCGTTGGTTTATACGTTTTTTTATTTATTAAATTTTTTTTACAATCATTCAAAGGATTATGGAATGTAGTTGGTTTGTCAAACCATTTATTAGATAAGAGTGAGAGTCACAGTTATAAGAATTTGATAATAGATATTCAAAACAGAGGTCGATTCCAGTTTCATTTGCAGTTAGATAACAAGATAACTCACCAAGGACGGCAGATCTCTTAGATCACGGCTTTTAGCTCTATCCCGGAAAAATATAATTCACACAGGAAAAAGTGTTTACATCTTTTAAACTTTTTGTTGCTTTTCCGATTGAAATTAACTTAAATTTTTAATTGACTTGGTCACATATTTCACTGAAAAAACAAACAAACTAAATTAATTCTAATTATAAAATTAATTGAATCAATTATACATTTAATTAAGAAAGAAAAATATTCCAAATAAATAATTATAATAATTTAATAAATTAAAAATTTTATAGATTTTCAATCTCAAAAAAGTAAGATTGCTATATTCGGCTATTCCGAATCTTATTTACCTTCGGCTATGCCGAATCTTTTTTACTTAAAAATGCCATCGGCTCTTAATGGGTTAAGCATTTAAAAAAAATTTACTATTTCCCTAAAGATCTCTTCAAAAGCTTTAAAATGATACCCATATTGATATTTTCAAAAATTTTATAATTTCAGAGCACCGTAACTCCAAAAATTTGGGCGAGCGCCAATTATTTCACTGATGTTTTTTTCTTATCTTTTAATTCTCTATCGCCTCATAATTTTATTTTTTGATTGGAGTTACTTTGTTGTTCCATATGATATAACAAATTAGAGGTAGGCGTGGTGTTTTGCCTTCTGCCTCGTAGGACATGGACCGATCATACTGATTTCCAATATCACCTCTTTTAACACTATATCTGATCGATTGACATATTTATTTTTGTGAAATCAAGTTTGCCTCGGCTCAACACCAACACGGACGGACAGACGTACATCGCTCAATCGACTTCGCTATGCATAAGAAGTCAGTATATATATATACTTTATGGGGTTGAAAATGGATATTGTAGAAATTACACACAGAAGGACTGTATAAAATCGAATGATTTTATACCAAAAATTTTTATAAATAATTTTTGTAACATATTTTATATTTGAATTTAACGTAAAGTAAATGAACTAAATGAAAGAAAATTACATGTAAATTGAAAACTAATTGCTACAATGTTAAGATTTAAATAACTTTTAATCATTAGCCATTTGCTCATCAAGCAAAGTGAACATAGATATTTAAAAGCCAAATTGTAAACTTTGTGAAACCTAATTTTGTTATAAAACTGATAAAATTTTGTAATTGAATTGTAATTTAAATTATAAATAATTTGCTATCTAATTAAAATCAAGTAAATTCTTGGCTGTTTTAAATTCTATATCTTAAGTTACAATATTGGCTAACTAAAAACAATTCAACATATTTTTCTTGAATTATAAATAATTAAAATAAATTGTTCTAACTATTTAATATTGAAATCACTCACACATATTATTGACGCATACACAAAACATAAGGTGAGCTCACATACACACACACACACCCTTACTTAAGTTAGATATTCCACTAATATAACCCTTTTATTTTTCCCAACACAACACATAATCTACTTATATATATTTCTCGAGGTCTCGAGGGATATATATTTTAAAGAAAATTTGGTATTCTCTAATATACAGTCCACTCAACCCTAAAAACCCAAATTTCTTCAAGGACAAAATTAATTTATACCCTTTTTCCATTTTTTGCGGTAAAGGGTATAATAAGTTCATTCATTCAATGCTTTTAGGAACAACAAATACATGACAAAACCAAAGAACCCTTAGTTAAAATGGCAGCACACAAACACATATGTACGTAGTTCTACAAATTTATTGAGAATGTAAACTATGAATTTGTATTTAATTGAAATCATTACATTATTTTTATTTTTTTTTTCAGAATTTTATTAATACTACAAAAGTAATAATTTTTATATTAAGTTGTTTTTTTCTCAATTGCACCTACACGTTCAAATAGTTTCTAATCAAATTTGAATCAGAGATAAGTCTGATAAAAACTAAATTCGAGCATACTTTTAGGAGTTATTGTAAGTAAAACGATATTAACTTTCTTAAATTTATAGAAATCTGTCTATGTGCAAAGAATGTGTTTGCGTTTGCGAGTGAGTGCTGATAGTGAGCACATGTCGTGGTTCTGTGAAATAAAACAAAAATCAAACAACAATGACGCTTCTATTAGAATTTTTTTTTTTTTTTGTAAAGTAAAGATATTGACTAAAAATATAAAATATTTTTGGGCGCCAAATAAGAAAATCGTCGACAAGTTTAAAAGAGCAGGCGCAGAAAAACTGTTATACTAGGGAAATTTCTCCTGTTCCTAAGGGGAAGCAATTTTATTTTTATTTTATTTTTTTAATTTTTTATTAAATTTAAAGAAATTTATTATAATTTTTTTTCTCCAACATATTTAGGTTCTCTTTGTTCTTGTTCAATTAAAATCCCTCTCAAAAGATATAAAAAGCATCAATTCGTAACAGGTTTATGTTTGTGTTTTTATATAAACATGCGGCCAACACGATAAACAACAAAAATTAATTTTGTCATTAGGATTGGAAAAACGGATTGGAAAATGGGAAAATCTATACTGAAAGTTAATAACTAAGAAAAAAATAATTCATTTTAACGCAAAATAGAGGTTGTATTGTTACGTTTTTCCCTTTTTGAACACGCACGGATACTTTCGATTGCAAATACCACTGTGGCTCATTATTCTGTAATTAAACTTTATGGCTTTATCTGGCTATACTTCTTGATCCTATCGGTCTTGTGAACCCTTGGTCTCGTATTTACTAAACATGCTGTATTTCTACAAACGCAGCCATCCACGCTACACTACTGTGTTACTCCGGCGAGACGTGAACAACTCGATGCCTTGTTTATTAACCTTAACCATCCACAGACATCTCCACTACTTCTTTTATCCAAGTCATCCCTTTTAATCCAATAGCCAAAACACACGTCTGCCATACACTTTGTTGTTATACTGTTACACTTCCCTGCGCAACCGTTCTTACTTTTTATTATAAAGGGCTTCTTGGCAATTATCTGTTGCTCTTACGTTAAATTTGACGTCTCCACTAAATATCTACCATGGCTTTACACAATAATTGTCTTTGACTCTCGGGAGGTTTGTACTGCTGCTTCTTAATTCTTTAATTGCTTTACAAAAATTATTATTTTCTGTTGTACGCATGTCTGAACGTGGGATTGAACTCAGGACCTCCTGTTTTGCAGCACGCACCTCTACCAACGCAGCCATTGAGGCTGCTCAGCTTTTGTTGGCTAATTGTGGTTTTTATTCTTTACACAGACCATTAGTTGAATTAACTTATTCACCACAACAACAGGTGTTGCCAGATCTTATATTCGTAACAGTACGTAATGGATAGATTAAACACAAAATTTGCGTGTAAGCCAACAGATTAAAAAAAAACACTCACATCAAATACACTGCACCCTAATAGGTCAAATGCTTTAATAAGACTACTTTGTCATGCCGTCGTCAATTATCTCAAGTAAATCATCATTAATGAAATACAAGCACATATAAGCCTTCACGCGATGAATAGCAGCTTAAAGTGTTTCGTTTCTGCAACTCAAGTGAAAAATTTCTCACATGAAATGTGTTTTTAATAAACGTATTAAACTTTGACATGGAACAAAATAAAGATGAATTTTTTAAATTGATATGAAATTAACTTTATTCGAAAGATAATCTTCACTTTTTGGAGTATGTCGACAATAACGCTGCAAATGTTATTCTCTAAGTTTTTAACCATTTCAGGCTTATTGGCGTAAACTAGTGACTTGATACATCTCTACAGCCTTTAGTCTAGCGGTGTTAAATTAAACGATTTTGCAGGCCAAATCACTGGTCCGAAGCAAAAAACTATGCGGTTACCAAACGTTTCCTTCAATAAATAAATTGTGGCACAAGCTGTGTGATATGTTGCGCTATCTTGTAGAAACACCAGCTCCTGTCAGTTAGTACCTGGCCCGGGGCTCTTACCTAACGATGGTCTTACTACTGAGTGAAATACAAAGCGTCGACCAGCGCCCTATACTGGACGTAGCCAACAGAGTTGCAATTATAAAAACATGAACTTACACGACCGTGAACTACCCCTTGCTTGAGGGTTGAAGGCTATCCAACCCCATCTGTTGAGAGACAAGAGCACACTTCCATCTATTCTGTACCAGACCTGCAGATATAGACTTTTAACCACAGCCACCACGTGTACCCAGAAGGGACCTCACCAATAACCGTCTGCAGAGATGAGTGGATCTCTGTATGTGCTACCAGTTAACGTGGTGCCAGTTTATGTAGGGACACTGGTGCATCCTTCGACAATACCCAACTGTCTATCTAGATTTGGTGCCTGCACACCGGGAGACTGGTTCCCCCTATACCCCAAGAGCACTTGGTATGAGCCTAGGTTAGCTCAGCCAGACTCTTGGTACTCCCAGAGGGAATCATGTTTGTTCAATTGATCAACAAACAAGTCATATATTTAAATGTAAAAGGTCAAACTTGCAGAACAGTTAACACTTAAAGGTCAATATTACGAGGGCTGCTATATATATTTCTGGCCTGGCAACACTGAGTGCTGCCAAGTGCAATCTGACATTTCCATTCGAAAGTTTGCCATTTTTACGCATAATCGTACTCAAAACGTTTTGACGTACGACCATTATTTGTGTTGTTTACAGTGATTTGAAAAAATTAATATAGAAAAAATGGAATTAACTCGCGAACATTTTCGTGCCATCATTTTTCACAATTTTCGACGTGGATTATCACGGCAAGAGTGCATTGATGAACTTAAATCTTTGTATGGCGATGAAGCACCATCCTATAGCACTGTGAAAAATTGGTATAATGAATTTAATCGTGGCCGAAGCTCTCTCAAAGGCGAATTCCGTGAAGGTCGTCCAAAAACGGCTGTTGTGCCAGAGAACATTGATGCCGTGCGTGAACTCATAATGCAAGATCGACATGCGACATACAGAGAGATAGAGACATCCTTGGACATTTCTTCCACCAGCATACTTTCGATACTGCATGAACACCTGGCCGTAAAAAAGGTTTGTTCTCGTTGGATCCCGCACAATTTGAAAGTCGCTCAAAAAAAGGCTGGTGTCGATTGGTCATGTGGCGACTGTTCCGCTTGAGCAACGTAGGACGGTCACTTCTGAGTGGTACACTACAATTTTTTTGCCTGAAGTCAGCGGAGAAATTCGAAAAACCAACAAGAGAAGATGAATCATTGTTCACCATGACAATGCGAGCTCTCACACTTCGGCTCAAACCAGAGCGTTTTTGACCGGCCAAAACGTCGAATTAATGGGTCATCCGCCGTACAGCCCTGACTTGGCACCTAATGACTTCTTCTTGTTTCCGCACATCAAGAAAAAAATGCGTGATCAACGATTTTCGTCGCCAGAAGAAGCTGTTGAAGTGTTCAAAAACCATGTTTTAGAAGTGTCTCAATCGGAGTGGAAAAAGTGCTTCGACAACTGGTTTGAGCGCATGCAAAAGTGTATAAATCATGCTGGAGAATACTTTGAAAAACAATAAAACCATTTTTGATTATAAATATTCGCATTTTTACTATTGGGCCAGAAATATAGAGCAGCCCTCGTACCCTGAACCAAAGAGTGCAATTTCATTTCTTGTTTTCTTTAAGATAATTTCGCCTTCATACTATGACTACAATTATATAACTCTACAAAGTTTCGTGCCTTATGTTTGTTTGCTATATGGATAATTAAAATATTTTCTTTATGTAATTTTTTATGCAATTATTTTGTTTAATATTAACCTAAATTAAGAATAAAATCCAACAATTAAGATTTGATTATTCGATACTAAGTATTTATGGTAGCAATACTGGTGATCTAAAAAACCAGCAGTTTTTAATTTTCTGTAACATCCATCTAAGGCCACAAGTACCGTCATTGTTTTTAGAAATTTTGTTGTTAAAGAAATCAAAGTAATTTACTAAAAACCTTAAATATCATAAAAAAGGAAAAAGGGCTAAGCTCTGATTTTTAACTTTTTCAGAAGAACAATCATGGCGAAATTATACTAGGTGGTCGCGAATGCCAAGGCGAATCAATTACAAGGTGGCAGCGTAGGCGAATTCATTAATTTTCGCCGTGTACACTACTGTCAAACTCCATATATAAAAAATCTGTTTACCATTTTTTTATATGAAGTTTGACATTCGTTTCACCAGCAAAAAATAATAAATTTTCTAATGCTGCCACCTGATAATTGATTCGCCTTGGCGAATGCGAATTCATTCATTTTCGCCTTAAACGCTATATGCTAAAGTCCAAGGCGAATTAATTATAAGGTGATAGCGGCGGCGAATTCATTTATTTTCGCAGATATTCTAACTGTCAAACTCCATATATAAAAAACTTATCTAACTGTTTTACAGATTTTTTATATATGGAGTTTGACAGTTAGGGTACCGACTAAAATGACTGAATTCGCCATCGCTATCAAGGCGAATTAAATACAAGGTGATAGCGGTGGCGAATTCAATTCTTTTACCATGTATTCTAACTGTCAAACTCCATATATAAAAAATTTATCTAACTGTTATACAGATTTTTTATATGTGGAGTTTGACAGTTAGAATACCAGGGAAAAGAATTGAATTCGCCACCGCTATCACCTTGTATTTAATTCGCCTTGATCGCTATCAACTTATAATTTATTCGCCTTGGTTAAAGACCATATAAAAAAATATGCGTATTTTTTATATATGGGGTTTGACACATGGCGAAATAATACAGGTGGTCTCGATAGCGAATTCATTAATTTCGCCGTAAACTCCATATATAAAAAATATGTATAACTGTTATACATATTTTTATATATGGAGTTTGACATTTAGAGTTTACGGCGAAATTAATGAATTCGCTATCGAGACCACCTGCATTATTTCGCCATGGTTTGACATTTAGCGTTTAAGGCGAATATTAATGAATTCGCCATCGCGACAAACTAGTATTTTTTCGCCATGAGAACCAAGGCGAATGAATTAATTCGTCTTGATGAGAACAATTCTAAGTTTTAAAATTAGTTTTCAAAAAATATCTAATTACTTAAATATATGTGTCATTAAATCCTTAAATTAATTCGGATGTTTATCCAAGATTTCTTCGGTTAAGAAATTTTTAAAAAATGAATAAAAACATGTATTAATGAACGAAGGATATCAATAAGATCTTTTTAACGTAACCATTTTACGTCTTTCAAAATAAAATTTTCAGAGTTTGTATCCCTATTTCTCCATATAAATTTAGATTTAGAAAACGAAAGGGAAAGTCATGAAATCTCCAGAATGCATTTCTAATACTTTGAATTTATTTTTAAGCCCCCAACACAAAATTATACCAATAATGGGAGTGGTGAATTGTCTTCTATAGCAACTTATAGATGTCTGCAGAAACGGAGTTGCCAAGCACTGCTACATATTAACGTATAAGCTTTTACTGTTTCAACAATTTTAAATATATTTTTATCTTCTTCTTTATCCTTATAAGCTAAATTAGATTTGAGATGATCATCCCGTCCTTTAGTGACTTTTTCTAATTTAGAAAGATTACTTTTGTTAGCAATATCAATTTCTGTATTAATTTGATCGCATTTTCGATTTTCCGAACAGTAATAGAACATCTCTGCCAGAACAAATTTTAATTTTAATGTTTTTTTTTTAATTTATTTATTTGCGGACATAATACTATGTGTAAATTTAAATTGTCAGCTTATTATTATTTAAGACAAATCCATATACATACGTAAAAATCATGCCTCTATCAGGACTCCTTTTATTTTATTATTTGCTATTGTAGCGGCCGTAATAGACACGTTTTGTAAAAATTTTAAGTGTAAAGCAATAACGGTTACAATAATAGAAGCCTTTAACAGACATTGCAAGGTTAATATTTCACCATTAGGTACGGAACACTAATAGATAATATATTGCAAACAAAAAAAAATATATATAATTCGAAGTTAAGCATTTCCCTACAATATATATTTATATCTATAAGTTAAAGCCGCGTAAGGTAGTAATAATTATTGTTAAAAAATACTAGGAATAAAAAAGGTTCATTAAAAAGTACACAAAAAAGTACTATCGTGATTGTATTTATACCTTATATAGCAACTCTGAGTGTTTTTGCAACAGCGCATGTACAAAAACAATTTGTTAACAGCTGTTCAGAATGATAGTGTATATTTACGAGTAATCAAATTCGCAGCTTTTTACCTTTGCCGGTTTTGCTACTTAATATAAATTAAAAGAACTTTACAAGTGTTTCAAACTTATTAAACAATAAATATGACCCAAGATATTTTAATGTCTAATGAAGAATCGGTGACTCCCGCCAATGATTCAGCCGCCAAACAATTGCAACAGTTTTGCTTGTTGGCCAAAACAGCTCATGGTGCTGCAATTTTGGAGTTGGTTAAACAAGTTTTAGAGGCTCCCGGGGTTTACGTGTTTGGCGAGCTTCTGGTTATGCCAAATGTGCAAGAGGTAGCTATTAAAATAATTAGTTTAATTTTAAAATCTGATCCTTTGTTTCCTGATGTTTAAGCTTAAAGAGGGCGACCATGTCAAATACTTCAATACCTTAAATTTGTTCGCTTATGGTACTTGCAAACAATATCGTCAAAAGCCAGAAGATTATTTGGAATTAACTCCTGCCATGCAAAAAAAATTGCAACATTTAACTATCGTTTCGTTGGCCATAAAAAATAAATGCATACCATATGAAGTGTTGCTTGAAGAGTTGGATGTTAATAATGTTCGCCATTTGGAAGATATTATTATTGAGGCTATATATGCTGGTGAGTTTAAAATATTTAACATTTCATTGAATTTCTGGTTAATAATAAACTTGTCTTTTGGTATTCATTATTATGGCAATATATATAGAAGCTGAAATTTGTGAAGTAGTTTTTGTTTTTTTAAAGTGATGCAAAGTGGTGCTTTTTTTAAATATTATCTGTTATATAATACTTTGCATTTATAAAATAAAATTTTCATTGTTTGCAATTTGATTAAAAATTTACATAGTTTAGGGGAAAATGTGCTTTCTACTAGATTTATGCGACAGTTTAATATATTTATTTTTTTTTTAATTTTATGTTTTAAAATAAACTCTGGGCTTTCTTTCTTTGAAAATGAAAAAAAAAACTTAAAAAAAGTTTGTTAGTAAAAATAAGAGAAGAGTGTAAGGGGCTTTGTAACGTACTAAAATAACTGCGGTTTTCGTTATCTTATATTTTTTTAAATTTTCTCAATTTTGTTTTATTATAGATATGATTTTAATTTTAACCATATGTATTAAAACCAAGCAAATATTTTAATGGTTTTGTGTCAGTTTTTCTTTATTACTATCGCCTCATATTTGCAACTAAATCATTGTTAGCCATTATGTCATAATCCTTTGTTATTATTCTTTATGTTCGCTTTTTGCGCTCTTTTGTGTGTGCAGTGTATTGAAAAAAATGGACTTTATATTTTTATTCGTACGATTAATCCTCCAATATTTATTTTTCATTTTTCTGGAATGAAAATAAAACAAGCGAGTAAAAACATACTTTTTTCTGAATTACAATTTTTCCTTGCTCACATTGGCTTAACTACTAAAAAAAGGAGTTAAAAAGTCAAATTTAACATATTAAGTCAATTCATTTTCATCTGTGTTTTTATTAAACATACAAAAAGCAAATGAAATTTAATTGTAATTCATATAAGGAATTTAATTCAGTATATTTTATACATGAAAATTTTATTTATTTACTATTAAGTATTCAGATAAGTTATTGATTAGTTTATCTTCCTATTGAAAAGTATTCGATTGTTTCACTTTATGTATAAATAAAAAGTATTAAACTTTTTATTGAAAAGATTTGGAAAATTTTACTGTTCTCATAAAATTGCGGCTCAGTATATTTTCCTATAAAAAACCTTTAGTTAAATAAAATTTTCTTAGACAAACTAATCGATTTTTTATGGACATGTTATCGATTGCTGTGTTTTATAGAGAAAAGAAATCCATTGCTGTACTTGTTTAGAGAAAATTTAATGATCACTACTTTTTTCGATAAAAAAGTTATCGATCACTGTTCTTTATTCGATAAAAAAAGTTATCGATCACTACGTTTTTCGAAGAAAAATTATCGGTCAATGTAGTTTTTTGGTTATCCATTACCGTTTTTTTTATAAAAAAGTTATCGATCACCTTATTTTTTTCAATAGAAAGGTTATTTTTCAATGTACTTTTTTTGATAGAAAAGTTATTGATCATTCTGCAACATAAAATTATCGATTACTATACTTTTTTTAAAGAAGAGTTATCGATGACTTCATTTTTCTATACTTTATTATACTTTTCGTTGCAGAAAGTTATCGATTCATTTATATTTGTTCACAGAAAAGTTATCTTTTTATTTTCATTACAGAAAAACTATCAGTTATTTTACTGTTTGTTACAAAAACGTCATCGGTTACTTTAATTTTCCTTGCAGAGAAGTTATCGATTACTGTACCTTACTAAAGAGATGTTATCGATTACCGTACACTTACTTACTTAATACTGTCGGTTTTTTTACAAAAACTTTTTTTCAGTAATTAGAGACTCCATAATAAATATTGCTCGCAAAAGTCTTTTGCCAGCTGGTTTGCTTTCCAACTTATTTTATGGTGTAATGTATATCCATTTTTTTTTTTTTATTTGTTATTAGGTAAACAAAGTTTTTCCTTTGTTTTTACGAACTCTTGTTTTTTTTCATGCAAACAGCTTGTGTTCTGGTTTGATTTAAATTATTTTTAGGAAAAAAGAAAACTTGTTATGCATTTTAATTAAATCGTTGTTAAGCAATGTAAGTCATTCTGCGAAGCTGTTTAACACACTGGTAAGAGTTTTTCGCCTATAATTTTTGCTGGCCCACTAAAATTTATTAAAAAAGTATAAAAATAATAGTTTAGCTGTTTAATTATTGGTGTTTAAATTCTTACTGCACTCACAATCCAAAAAATGTTAAAAACTTACTTTTCCATAAATTAAACAAAATTAAATGATACTAAGATGAGAAAAATAAGTTGTTTTTGCTCATTTAACTACTTTAAAAAACACAATCTGTTGCGATAAGAAAACTTTAATACGAGAAGCAGCAATTATTTTTTCAAACACTGATTTCAAAATTGAAATCATAAATCACAAAAACCAAAATTATGTAAAAAAAGTGTTATACAAAACAGAAAACATAGTTATATATTTTTTAATTTTGTGCGAAATTTCGAAACCAACTCTTAATGAATGTTTAAAATTTCTAACGAGTTTGGCAAAAAGGTTTTGTTAAAAGAATGTGGCTTGCTAACAATTGCCGAAAAGAACGAATAGATGACGTTGTTATTTAGTTAATACTAATTATAATCTAACAATTAATAACACCGAAAAATTTTTTTCCTGTTATTTTAGTTTTTTTTTTAATTTTAAACAATTACTATCTAAAAGAAATTTTCGTCACGACAACATCAAAACTTCTCACCTTTTTATTTTAAACAAATATAAACATTAAAAAAACCAATCTCCTTAAAGCATGCTGTAAAGAACAGGGATTTTATTTATGTTTTCCAGGAGTTGTTTCCTTATACAAATAGACAAACAATCGCTTTTTAAGTTTGCCGTTTACATCTCAGTACCATGTAAAATAAAAAAAAAATTAATTTTGTTTGGAAATTCTTACTATTTTTTTTTTTTGTTGTTAAGGCTGCTACAGTGCTTTAGGATGTCTGTAAAATTCGTCTTCTGGAATGATTAGTTTTAGTTACGTTAACGCCTTTCTTTACAGTTAAACTTGAAGAACTCAATGCTTGATGATTTTAACACGCTATGGCAGCATTTAATTTTCTCTTCATTTGTTTAAATAAAATATAACAGTTTTAATGAGCTCGAAATTAAAACTATAAATAAAGAAAATTTAAAATTTACTTCAGAACATGATGTCCGACAAAAGAATGCTGTTAGATAATATTGTTTTAGGGTCACAGGGTATTTCCAAATCGGCCTAAGGTTGATTAATAATAATTTTTCACTTTTTCCATCTTTTAATGATTAGACTTTTTGGACATCGTCGGACTACTGTTTTGCTATAATGTTTCTACTAGATTTCTATATGATTTAAAATTTATACTTTCACTAAGACCACAATTCCAGGATGAGTTTAAAAGGTAAAATGATTTTTTTTCGCCTTGATCTTACATTAACTAAATGCTTGTGCCTTTAATTGTGCTTTTGAGTTTAAGGTCTTGGTGGAGTATAATATGAATGCTTTAGTTGCAAAAATTTATTAACCCCATTTTGTCAACGTTAATTTTAAAGCACTTTTAAAACCCCTAAATGTATCTTTTAAAACTAAGTTTCTCTGACAATTTTTTGTTAATTGTTAAAGAAGAATTCTTCGATATCATTTTTAAGTAGCTTTTGACAATTTAAGTGTTTATATAAAATTTAGATGAATTTTACTTGTTTGAACTCTCACTTTGCGCTGACGAGGAATATGGCTGGAAACTAGTAGAATAAACTAATACACTGGAGTGGTTTTCATACAGCGAAAAAAAATGTTCCCACTTATTAAAGAATTCTAATTAAATTATTTACTTATTAAAAAATTTTTATTTCTATTTTTACTCAATTAATTGTTTAATTACAACATGTTTTCACTTTAATTAAATAGATAATTCAACCCATTAAAAAATTAATTAAATCTCAATCAAACCCAAACAAAATCCTGCAAAAATTATTTTTCCTGTATTTAATATACGAACGTAGAAAGCCTCTATTCGTTTAATAAAATAGAACTGAAAGATCTCGATATATAACACAAGGCTTTAAAAGGAAATCTTGTGACACTGAAAAAATGTATTAATAAAAAAATCAAAAATTAATTTTTGTTCTGTAGACAATGACAGATATTTTTTTATAGAGAGAATTACCTTTATAGAAAATAATGATCGAAAAGCCTATACAAATTTGAAGCTATCGATTTGGAGAATATTCCTAAAAATTGAAGATATTCTTAAATTGACGAAACCAATATCGAACTGCTGAAAATTTCCCTGGGTAAGGTCCATGGCAATACATATACAGCCCAATTATAAACAAAAATTCCGTGCGAGTTTTTTCACTTTTCCCTTTCCTCCCATTATAAAAAAAAAATCGGGGAAAATAGTAGGTATTATGAATTATACAATAAAAACAACATGTAAATAAACCAAATATCTCCCTTCAAATTACGATGCTGCCACTTTTTTATCGATTTTTTCCCACGGAATTCATAATTGGAGGAATCTTTTCTCGAGAAAATTTTTTTTCCGAGGGAAAGAAATTCCGTGAGAATATTCATGATTGGGCTGATAACCTCGAGCTAAATAAAAAAAGTTTTCTTTGCAAAAACTTTAATACATGCTAGACAGTTCTTAGTGGGATAATGTGGCTTTCGATGAAAGAGAACATAATTTTTTTCAGTATTCTAAGTGGAAGACTTTTAGCTTAAATCTTGATGGAGCAAAAGCGATTATTTTATCAATAAACAATCAATTCGGCTATGCCGAATCTTATATACCTTTCACCTTTTATGTACTCTGTGAAAAATAATAGTAGTGCTACGACATGGATTCGATTTTGTTTTAATGCATAGTGTGTAAACTAATAACTGAATACGAAAGTATCCATATGGCATCCCTAAATATGTTTTACAACAATGACGAAATATATTTTTCTCTCTGTATTTATTTTGGTTGGATAAACTTTGCTTGTGAAACCAAAATTTTTATATTATCCTTCAGATCATTTATGTTGCTTTGTTTTTGTGTCTTTGTATACAAACTTTAGAAATAACTTTTATACTGTTGCTTCTGGGTGTTAAATAAAGGAAAATTTTCTTTTACTTGTTTGTGTGTTTTTTGTTGTTGTTTTCAATTTCAAATTTAATGTTGTCTATTTTAATAGAGCTTTTTTTTCTTTCAGTCATTTTGCTGTCGATTTGCTTGGATACCTGGTGTAGTTGTTATATTCAGGGCATAATAAAATGTGTATGAAGTTAAATTGAATTTGCTTTTCTTTTCTACTGACTTCAATAATAAAGGCAGGCAAAGATTTTGAGCATATCCATGGTTTAAAAAAACAAAAGGTTACTTATAAAAAAAAGTGTAAAATTGTTTTCTTTGCATTTTTACTTGTTATAGCTAAACTCAATTACATTTAATTAAAATGTAATTGACTTGACGCAAATAATTTAATTAAAATTTGAGACATTTTTATTTTCTTTGTTTAAAATTGATACTGAGATCTTTTTTTTTTTTTTTTTTTTTTGAAACGGCTTCAAATTAGCAATGCTTTTAAAAAAATTAATTAGATTATGACTCTTAAGCAGAAATTTGTTTTAAAATAAGTGTTTGCTGCTTAAAATATTAATGAATGAGCTACTACAGCAAAAGAAAACAAGGGTTGTAATCTAAAAACAAATTAATCTTAAAATTTTATTGTAAGAAAATAATTTTTCATTAATTGAATTTCGCCTAAAAATTACAATTTTTCTTTTTCAGAAAAATATTAAGTATGAAATTTGGTCGTGGGTATCTTTAGCACAAATTTTTCGTAAAAAAAACTTTTTCATTAAAAAACACAAAAAACGAAAGGAAAGCAAAATTTGAAATGCTTCCCATAAATCTATTTTTTTAACTCTTTTATAATTTGCTGCCAATAAATAGTTCAATAAAAGCAATAACTAACTTGAGCATATTTTGGACGAAAGTTGTACATATAAACAAGCCGATAGATCATCGCTATTTGAGTTTCTAGGACTAATGGTGTTATATCTACCTTGTAAACTCACGAGCAATGCTTGTGTAGAAAGTGTTTTTTCTGTTTCTTTTAATAGCAAAATAATAAACAGAGTGAGAATTAAAACACACTTTAAACATCATTTCTTTTCTATTGCGAAACGTTGGATCAATTTAGAAATAATAACACTTTATAAGTCTAGAAATATATGCAAAAGAACTGATTGATGATGCGTATTTGAATTTAAATTATAAAGCATTTTTGGAGATAATATGCGGTCTGAGGTCTGGGTATTTCTGGAAAACAACATTTTAATTTATGGATTAGACTCTAAAAAAGAAAAATGTTTTTCCCATTTGCATTCGCTTGAAATTTTATACAAAAAATTTTTCTCACACAAAATATAAAATAATTCTCGCAAAAGATTTTCTTTATAAAAGTTACTTGTTTCCTAATTTTGTTTTTATACCCTTCACCACAAAAAGTGGAAAAGGGGTAAAACTACGTTTCTCATTTCGTGTGTAATCTCTACAGTATCCATTTCCGACCCTATAAAGTATGCTTCGGCAAACTTAATTTTACAGAAAAACTAAATATATCAATCGATCAGATGTGGTATCGAAAGAGGTGCTATTGGAAATCAACATGATCGGTCTATGTCCTTCGAGGCAGCAGGCAAAACACCACGCCTACCTCAAATTTTTTCATGTCATTTGGAACAATAAAGTAACTCCAATCAAAAAAATAAATATATAGGGTGATAGAGAATTAAGAAAAAGAAAAAATATTTTCCAAGTTACGGGGCTCTGAAATTTTCAAATTTTTTTAAATATCAATATGGGTATCATTTTAAAGCTGATGAAATGCTTAACCCATTAAGAGCTGTTGAAAATGAGGTCGAATGGCAACTCTTTCTTTTGCAATATGAACAACGTTAACTTTCTTCTTTTTCATTTTTCTATTCATTCTGTTCATACGCTTGTTAAAGTGAAGACAACCTTAATATTTTTGCTATTAAAATACTCTTATTAATAAAAACAGGTTATGGGCCCAGGACAAAGTTCTGGCATTTAAGAAAAGAAAAGATATTTAAAAGTGGAAGTGGACAAAAGTGATTGTATTTTTCTATACATAAAATAAAAATGGCGTCTTTGTATCAGATCGAGAAACTCGATGACACCAATTATGATAGCTGGTGTATACACATGCGTAGTGTTCTTATCCACAGTGGGTGGTGGAAGCTTGTGAATGGTACTTGCAAGAAGGAAGATGCTAAAGATGACAAAGAAAAAGCTGTATAGGATGATATGGACGAAAAGGCTCTGGCTACAATTACGTTGTGTGTTAAGCCATCACAATTAAACATAATAAAAAATTGTGAGAAATGCCGTGATGCTTGGTTGCGTTTAGAAGAAACTTATAAACCAACTGGTCCACTTCGAAAAGTTTCCTTGTATAAACGTTTAATGAATCTTGCTATGAGCGAAGGTGGTAATATAAATCAACATATTAGTGAATTTAGGGAATTGACCGAAAAACTGGCAGAGACGGGTATTGTCATCCAAGATGAACTCCTTGTCATAATGCTTTTGTCTAGTTTACCAGTAGAATATGAGCATTTCGTAGTGACCATTGAAACCCGTGATGAGTTGCCAAAATTATCAGCCGTTAAACAGAAAATATTAGAAGGAGACAGAATTAAGCAGAAAAGTAATAAAGAAGAATTTGCAACAACAAATATTCAGCAAGCATTTAGCATGAAAACTACCGTTAGAGAGAATAGAGGTAAAAAAGAGTTCAAGCGTAAATACAACAAAGCGAAGGGTAAGTGCTTTAACTGCGGGGAAGTTGCGCATTATGCAAACAAGTGTCAGAAAGCAGTTAAAAAAGAACAACATTTGCTAAATGCGATACAAGCAAATGAACAGCAAGTCAGTAAGAGGGTGTGGTGTGTTGACAGCGGGGCAACGTAACATATGTGCTGTGACCGCATCAGAGCTTGTGGGCCGAGGCCATTAATACCGCCACCTATTTACGAAACAGGTGCCCAACTAGAATTCTTGTTGATAAGACGCCATATGAAGCCTGGTTTAATAGAAAACCTAACCTCAAACATTTGAGAACATTTGGATCATATGCAGTAGCACTCAATAAGAAAAAAAGATGGCAGTAAATTCGAAGCGAAAGGCGAACAGTATATTATGGTTGGTTACTCGCAAGTGGCTAAGGCATATAGACTTTTCAGTAAAAGTAACCGGAATGTAGTTGAACGTCGTGACTTTTTATTTAGAGAAACCGACTTCAACTATGAAACCTGAGGATTATTTGACAATTTCTATTGAAAATAAGAAGCAGAAGGAGATTCGCAACACTTTAAATATTGAACAACCAACATCCATAGAAAACAGCGATGAAAATTCAGATGAGGAGTTTTTGGGATTCGAAACTGCTGAAGAGGTTGACGATGAGATGACAAATGACAATGAGAAGGAAATCCAACTAATGCACTCAAGAGGCAGACCAAAGGTGATAAGAACTGGCAAACGGGGTAGACCACGGAAAGAACAGTTAAATGCTATGGTAAATGATTGTATTCCAACAACCCTTCAGGAAGCCATGAGTGATGCTAACTGGGAGAAGTGGGACCAAGCAATGAGAACTGAAATGTCATCCTTGAAGAAAAACAAAACTTGGTGTTTAGTCGATCGGCCTGCTAAAGCTAAAGTCATCAATTCGAAGTGGGTTTTTGCCTTAAAGCAAGATGAAAGAGGTAACGTAGAACGATATAAAGCACGCTTGGTTGCAAAAGGTTGTTCGCAGAGATTCGGCGTCGATTATGATGAGACATTTTCACCGGTGGCACGATATACAACAATACGCTTGGTTATGGCGCTTGCAGTGCAGTGGAAAATGCATCTTCATCAAATTGATATTAGCTCGGCGTACGTAAATAGCGACATTCAGCATGAAATTTATATTCGACAGCCAGAAGGGTTCGTTGACCCAGAATATCCCGAAATTGTTTTGAAATTGCAAAAGGCAATATACGGTTTGAAACAATCAGGCAAGGAATGGAACGAGAGGTTAGATAATGCGCTTAACCAAATTGGCTTTAAGCAATGCAAAAATGAGCCCTGTCTCTACAAAGCCACAATTGAAGATGAGTTGGTTCTGGTGACCGTTTATGTAGATGATCTCTTAATAGGGTCAAGAAGCAAAAGTATAGTATCTGAAGTAAAGAAATTATTAGCGAATGAATTTCCTATTACAGATAAGGGTCAACTACGTCATTATTTGGGATTTGAAGTACAACGTGAAGGCGAAACTGGTGCCATTACTATTTGTCAATCCCAGTATATAAAGGAATTGCTCAAAGAATATGGCATGCAGAAATGTAAGCCTGTTTCAACACCTTTGGAAACAAATTATCAAGCAGGGTGCACAGAAAATAATTGTAAGCAGATACCTCAATTTGACTACCAATCAATAATTGGATCATTAATGTATCTGGCCATTACCACAAGACCTGATATTCTTCACTCAGTTTCTAAATTGGCGCAACGTAATGTAAATCCTCACTCTGAACATATGACTGCTGTAAAAAGAGTTTTGCGTTATCTTTATGGCACAGAGGATATGAAAATATTATACGAAACTGGTGAGAAATCTATTGAAGGCTTTGTCGATGCAGATTGGGGTGGTAATACCATGGACCGGAAATCTTATACCGGTTTTATATTTTTTATTGGAAATTGTCCAATACCATGGCAGTCTGCAAAACAATCTTGCGTGGCCCTCAGTAGTACTGAAGCCGAATGCATGGCAATGTCGGAAGCAGGAAAATAAGCTATATTTTTAAAACGCCTTCTGGAAGAAGTTGGATACACATCGGGTGAATCAGTTATTCTAAACGTAGACAACCAAGGGGCTGAAAAATTAGCATCTAACCCAGTCTATCATAAGAGAACCAAACACATAGATATCAGATTTCATCATGTGCGTGAAGTTGTTAAAAACAAAGATGTCATTTTGAAGTATTGCCCATCCAGTGAAATGATTGCTGACATCTTGACAAAGAACCTGGCGAAAACAAAACACAATTATTTTTCAAAATTAATTAAATTTATTTAATAATTTATATGTATGTACATTGTATATTCTTGTAAAACGTTATTCATATTGAAAAGGAGTGTTGAAAATGAGGTCGAATGGCAACTGTTTCTTTTGCAATATGAACAACGTTAACTTTCTTCTTTTTCATTTTTCTATTCATTTCTTGTTAAAGTGAGGACATTAATATTTTTGCTATTAAAATACTCTTATTAATAAAAACAAGAGCCGTTGTCATTTTTATGTACAACTCTACATGCAGTACCAAAAAAAAAATTTTTTTAATTCTCTGTCACAACATTCCCTCAAAATTCAAGCCATGCCATTTCGCTTGCCTCACTGCACCTGCTGCCGTCAAATAAAAATTTCATGAAAATAGTTTCATGCAAAATGCCATGGTGTAATAAAATGGCTTTAAGTTTTTATCTTTATCTCTCTCTTTGCATGAAAAGTCTAGCCAGTGTTGCCAACTTTGATTCGAGCTTTCTCGCCAAGTATTGCCAATATATAAAAGTATGCAATATTAATTATAAAAAACAAGCGTTTCTTTTAGCTACTTTTTTTTAAATAGAAAACCGCTTTCTTGTAAAATCAAGTATCAGTTAAATTTAAAATTAATTTCAATTTAGTTTGAAATTTCTGCCGAAATCGGTGTTATTTATATTAAAAAACGAATTTTGTAAATACATTTCCTCTTTAAAATTTTTTTTATTAATAATTTTGTCTTGCAAATGAAAGTAGCGTAGTTTAAGGTTTTAAATGCACAATTCCAATCTCATATAGTCAAATTGGCAATATATTTATTATTTTTATTATTTAATTTATAATTCTATTTATGAAATCTACATTTTTCATTACACAATTCGTTGTAAAGATCGTTAGCTGGTTTATTAATTTCAGCCATTAATATGGAAGAAAAATGGACCTTTAACTCCAACCACCGTAACTTATTGACTTTTTATTTTAGCGCCTTTATCACATTTATCAACATTTAATTCAAACATTAGCATGTATATATATACATACAAGGCAGATTAAAAATATAGAAGTCAAAGCAAACTCGGCTGATTGGCCGATATAACTATATTTTAAGTTTACCTTAAACAAATAAATGAAAGCTGCCATGTTATTTACTATTTTCTTAATTGCAATGTTATCTCGCTACGCTTAGCGGGAAATCGCCATAATTGACAACACTGAGTCTTAAAATTTTTAGTAGAGAATACTTTCCCTTGAGAAATTTTTATCACTCTCCATTTTACTTTTTTTTTAAATTTATTCCAGATTTTTTTTCGTTTTTCTGCGTAAAAACAGCATATGGTTGGGTATACAAGAGCAAACTTTATCTTAAAACAACATTAAAATAAAATTGAAAAAAATCCTTAACTCCCACTTGGTTTATATTTCCTGTTAACTTTCTTTAAACGCAATAATATTTTATTTTTAAAAGTTTTATTCAAGAAGAAACTTATTTTATGCAACATTTTACTGCTTCGTTGCAAGTTTAAGAATTATTGATGTTGTTGTAGTAAAAAAGAACACAGAATGATAATATTGCAAAACATTTACAACAATCAACCTAAAAAATTTACGATAAGTTTTTTCTTGCCATATTTATTTGAAGTTCTTTTAAATATTTTTCTTTTATATATTTATGTTTTTTTTTCTTGCGGAAAAAATATACTATGTAGTACCAAAATTTAATTTTTTTTAATGTTAAATTAACTTACAAGTAAATATCTCTACTTATTCATTTTTGTTGTATAAAAGTTTTCTTTGAAAAATGTTTGTATAAAACTTTTACGAATGATAAGAAATTAAAGAGAGTTACTTTGAAATATATAGGAAAATTTAATAAACTGCATAATTTTTTTCTAAAGTTTGTTTAAGCTTTGCATATGGTGAAACAAAAATTTAACTTAAAAAAAATATATTTATTTCTCTTTCCATTTTTTTTTGGACCCCATTATTTTACAACAACTTCGCTAGAAATTTAGAAATGTCGGTGTTTTTATGTTTTTCTGTTCTATAGATATTAACTAATTACAATATTAATTGATGGATTTAAAATTTACTTGTAAGTTTCAAAAATTTATTAATTTCAAATGAATAGAAATTATTTTCGGCTTAAGTTAATTTCAATAATAACTTGCAGTTTTTTATTTATATAGAAGGGGAAATTGATTGAGAGCAATTTCAAGTATTTTTGAGACCCATTGCTCCTAAAAAGGTCCAAGGAAATATATAAAATAAGGATAGCTATTATGTCAGGATATAGCTCATACAGTTCACGATTCGTTCAGCGACTATACATCTCGTTAAGACAGATTAGGCCATAGATTTTGCAAACAGCCGGTGCCTCTGCATCTGCTTTCGTGAGTACCAATGTTTCAGGGTCATAAAGGGTTCGTCTTTATCATTTGACCCAGCTTCAACGAGGTTTCGTTTATTATATTGCAAATTTTTATTCTAAACATTCGATTATAGTAAAGCAATTTGGAAACCGGTAAGATCTTTTTGAAGTAGTGCTTTTTGTTCGGTACCGCTTGAGCTGCAAATGAATCATTGTTGTTGGTTTATAATTCGTTACGAATTGAATAAATTTTGATTAATTTTTTTCACAATAAAAATTAATTAAATGAAATTTGAATAAATTCAAACGAATGAAAGAAGGAATGAATTTGTTAAAGTAAATTGCAGTTCATTTTCAATTTTTTTTAAATTGAATTGATTTTGAATTCATTCCAATGAGTCACAAAAATTAATTGCAATTCAAAAAAATTAAATCAAAAATTAGTTGCAATAATCAAATTCAAAAGCAGTTCTAGAAGGAATAAGAAAATGGAAATTTTACCTCCTAAAATGAAAAATATTCAATTATAAAAAAAATCAATATAAATTTATATTCTTCTTAAATTAAAATAAGTTGGTAATGAATTGCTATTTTTTTTGTTGTAATTTATTTGTATTAATTCAAATTTAATTCAATTAAAAATAATTTTGAAATGAATTGCAGTTAACTTTGACAAATTCATTTGAGTTAGAAATGAATTGCAATTCATTCTACAAGTTGATTTGAGTAAGAAACGCAACGCAGATCAAATTTACTAAATTCATTTGAATTGACTCAAATGTTATCAATTCATTGTTTTGTGTTAAAAGAATTAATTCAAAATAGGCCAGAATTCACTATCATACTCAGTTGTACGATCTGTCAAATATTGCGTGTGTGCTCAAAAAATATGATAGTGGGGATTAAAAGTACGATTTTATAATGTTTTGAAATAATTCATAAAATGTTTTTCATTATGTGATCAGAGTTGATTTTTAAAGATGAGAAAACAAAAAAAAAAAAAAAAAAAAACAACAGCCAGATATTAAAATCATATGTTTTTTGCGTCTTTTTTGTATAACAGTGTGGTACCTAAGACGCCATTTTGAGAAGATTTTTAAAGTAGAACTAAATTCAGTCAGACTTTAGTGTGATTAAATCGTAGCACTTCTCACAGTTCTTAAGACGTCCGAACCAATTATTTTATATTTTTTTTCTCCAGAAGATAACTAATGAGCCCTCACAATAAATTTCCTTGTATTAAAAATAAATAAATAAAAATAAGAATAATTTTAGGATGCCAGACAAATTGAAAAAATTTCTGTTACAGAACTTAAGATGTTTTTCAAGTTTAACTTTCTCGCTGTAAACTCAAATCAAGTTTCAAAATAATGTGTGATTTAAATACAATTTTGAGCTAAAAACTTGACTAAATAAAAATTTTCCATGAAAAATTATATCAGCTAATCTATAAATCGCCTGAATGTAGGCTTTAAATAAATTTTTAATTTCCTACAAATTATTTAAAAGCATCCAAATATATTTTAGCTCAATGTTTTAATTTACATTTTTTATGTTTTTTGCTATTATTGCGGTTGTTTCATTACTTTTGAATTTATTTCCGAATTATCATAAATCTTAATGGTATGTTTTTTACTTTTTTTTTCAAAAATTCCATTTGTTTTATCAAAAATCTTAAGTCATTTGTCATTGTGCAATGGAATCTGTTTATTAGATTTTAATATCACTGTCACTTTGTTTAGTTAGTTGACTGCTGTAGGTTTGGAAACTTAAAAGAAAAAACAACAGCAACAACAAATGATTAATATTATTATTTAAACTTTTGTCTTCAAATCTGTTTGTTGTTTTTTCATCTGCTATATTTAAATTGTTTAGCAACAATAAAGTTAATTGCTGTTATATATTCTTTTAATTGTAAATGGAAACTTTAGAATACTAAGAATTACAAGATTTAATTAAAATATTTGAGGTATGCAGCTCTATAAATCGTTTTAATTACATAAAATTTGGTATTTAATGTGTTAATTACTTTAAAAATAATGTATTCTATTATTTGTGTATAAAATTTTTATTAAACTTAATTTAATTTGTTCAAAATGGTAGTTTTAACACTTTTTGTTATCAAAACGTTTTGACGTACGACCATTATTTGTGTTGTTTACAGTGACTTAAAAAAATTAATATAGAAAAAAATGGAATTAACTCGTGAACATTTTCGTGCCATCATTTTTCACAACTTTCGACGTGGATTATCACGACAAGAGTGCATTGATGAACTTAAATCTTTGTATGGCGATAAAGCACTATCCTATAGCACTGTGAAAAATTGGTATAATGAATTTAATCGTGGCCGAAGCTCGCTCAAAGACGAATTCCGTGAAGGTCGTCCAAAAACGGCTGTTGTGCCAGAGAACATTGATGCCGTGCATGTACTCATAATGCAAGATCGACATGCGATATACCGAGAAATAGAGACATCCTTGGACATTTCTTCCACCAGCATACATTCGATACTGCATGAACACCTGGCCGTAAAAAAGGTTTGTCCTCGTTGGATCCCGCACAATTTGAAAGTCGCTCAAAAAAAGGCTCGTGTCGATTGGTGCAAAGAAATGTTGCTAAAATACGATTGCGGTGCTTCAAAAGACGTTTATAAGATCGTTACAGGTGGCGAATCATGGATCTATGCGTATGAGCCCGAAACGAACAACAATCGACCGTGTGGGTCTTCAAAGACGAGCAAAATTCAACGAAAAACCAACAAGAGAAGACGAATCATTTTTCTCCATGACAATGCGAGCTCTCACACATCGGCTCAAACCAGAGCGTTTTTGACCGGCCAAAACGTCGAATTAATGGGTCATCCGCCGTACAGCCCTGACTTGGCACCTAATGACTTCATCTTGTTTCCGCACATCAAGAAAAAAATGCGTGGTTGAAGTGTTCAAAAACCATGTTTTAGAGGTGTCTCAATCCGAGTGGAAAAAGTGCTTCGACAACTGGTTTGAGCGCATGTAAAAGTGTATAAATCATGCTGGATAGTACTTTGAAAAACAATAAAACCATTTTTGATTATAAATATTCGCATTTTCACTATTAGGCCAGATTTATATAGAGCAGCCCTCGTATTTGTTATTTATTTTTCTATTACGTAATTTTTTTTATTTTAAAACATGACAACAATCATCTTTAAATTGTAATCATTAAATTATTTTTTCACTCTCTTAAAAAATATTTCTTGCCTACTTTAAGGGATAAATTGTGTATACAAAATAATCAAAGGTGAATAAACGAATTAAACGTTACATATCCATTTATTATTCTAGCTAATAACTGCTATAGTTAAAGAACAGCAAGAACATTTTTCTATAAAAAAGACAAAATTGAAGAGAGCAAAACAGAAAATTTAATTAAAAAACATGTATAAAGTCTCATTTTTCATATATCGAATCATGTGAAGTTTTCACGTAGCATACAGAGCAGTTTCTTTTAGTTTTCTTTGTTTTTGCACAATTTGACCTTTTTATACTCTTGCACCACTAAAAGTGGTTTAGTTTTATAAAAAAAGAAGCTCAAAATATTTTTTTAAAAAAAGGAAAATTTTTAAAATGACATCTAAAAATTAGAACTTATTTCTCAAAAATATATTTGACGAATCCGTCGAGTATTGCTGAAATTTCTAACGAATTAAATTAATTTCTGCATATATTTTTATCTATTTCGCCTGCGGCGAAGGATATGTGATTTTGTGTGCTTTTGTCTTAAATGCACTTAATTTCACATACAGAAATTTAATAAAAAGAAAATATGTACAAGTAAAGTACCACTTGTCACAATGACTCTTTTAAACATTCAAAAATCACTGACAAATTGAGCAAAAGCTAATAAACATTTTTGTTTTATTGTTTCATTATTTTTCATCGTGTTTTTTTTAAAGGCATAAATAAAGGTATTTTTTCGTTTATTACCCTGCAAAGGTATTTTTTTATGTTTCATGTGAATATATGAATGAACACGTTTATTTATATTCATTTTTAACCGACTTCGAAAAAAGAAGAAGGTTATACATTTCGGCTGAATGTTGCTTTTTTTATATTTGTGCCTCCAGAACTCAGTAATTTCTGATCCGATTTTTAAAATTTTTGATAATATGATAGATTACGCTTACAGATTGGATCCGTTTTAAAAACAGTTCATAATCTTAAAACATAAAGGGTGTAAAGGGCATTTCTGTAGAATTAAAAATGACTGTGTATTACTATAGGTCCCAAAAACAAAAAAATTATACAAAAATAAATCTAAAAATTAAAGGGTGCCCCCATAATTAATGTAAATTTACTTATATGGGCCTATCTTCTGAATTGGACAGAATATCAATTGCTATGGCCGTTATAGTATCAGCTGATAATATTAAAAATTATAAATTAAAGGGTGCACCAATAGTTCAACAGTTGTAGACAGACACCTGAAATTTACAAAAAACCTGTATTACTAACTTTTCTATAACAACAAGTATAAAATTTGGATTTGGATATGAACGGGTGTCCCAATAGTTGATATAATATGGTGTATGTGGCCGGACTTTTGAACCGTTATAGACAGACAGCAGAAATTTACAAGGGACATGATTTGCTAAGTCCGCTATAACAAGAAGCTTATAAATTAAATCGAGAAATTAAAAGGTGTTCCCAAAAATAATGTAATTTGTTCTATATGGCCGTATTTTTTGAACCGTTGTATACAAACACCTTTATGTCCACTAGTTTATTTGGTATAATAAGAAGTATAAAAATGTTATATTATAAATTGAATGGTTGATATAATCTGATGTATATGGGCAAACTGTTGAACCGTTACAGACAGACGGTTGAAATTTACACAGAACCTGATTGATAATGAATTTGGAAATTAAAGAGTGACCCTATAGTTGCTGCAATTTGATGTATATTGCCAAACTATTGAAAAGTTGAAAAAGTATGGAGATATAAGCGTGTCCCAATAGTTAATGTAACCTAATTTATGTGGCCATACACTTGAGTTGTTATAGGTAGACAGATGAAATCTGTTTTGAAGTCGTTTTTTTTCGCAAGAATTATTAAATGAAGCTATTTAAAATTACAGTTTTTTTCTTGTTAAATTCTTTTCACTATTTTATTTGATTTAATATAATTTAATTTTTAAATTTTATAACTAATAAACAAAAAAAAAAAGCATTTTTTTAATAGCAAAATTTGGTGTGACAGAGAATTAAAAAAAAGACAAAATTACCTTTTACATACATATATGTATATAATTTTAAATAAAATTGTCATCTAAATGGGTTAACCGTTCTTAAAACATTTTAGTATTTCCTTGAAGATCTCTTCAAAAGCCTTAAAATGATACCCATATTGATATTTTAAAAAATTTGAAAAGTTCAGAGGCCCGGAACCCGAAAAATATGGGCGAGCTCCAACTTTTTTACTTGATGTTTGAATTTTTTTCTTATTTTTTAATGCTCAATCGCCCCATATATTTGTTTTTTTTTAATGCAGTTACTTCATTGTTCGAAATAATATAAACAAATTAGAGGCAGGCCTCGAAGGGCATGGTCCGATCTTGCTGATTTTCAATAGCAACTCTTTCGAAACTATATCTAATCGATTGGTGTATTTAAATTTTCTCTAGCTGATCTAGTGCCAAACTTATTTTGACACTAACACGGACGTACAGACGGATAGGAAATGAGTATATACATACTTTATGGGGTCGGAAATGGATATTATAGAAATTGCAAACGGAATCACAAACTTGAATATACCCTTTTTCCACTTTTTGTGGTGAAGGGTATAAAAATTGCCAACTTAGAGTCAATTGTTTTGCAGGCAAATAATTAAAAATATCGTAAAGACATCACAAACGAACGTCAGTTAGAAAGTTGAAGCGGGCTTTTTATAAAAAAATTTTTTTAATAAATTTTTCGAAAACCTTTATTATGATGTTTGAGACATTTTCGTACATTTTGCAGACATAAAACAATTTTCTTTTTTGTAAAATAAATAAGAAAAAATTAATTTATACACAATAAAAATCTAAAAAAATTCTGCGTTTTGTCATTATTTATAAGTAAGCCTTATGGTTAGGCTAAACCCATTCAAGACAGTCTTGTGAACACTAAAGTGACACATACCATCAATGCAACAGGTGGATAAATCGAACTTCATAAACCTCCAAATGCCCTGTAAAAATTTTCGTCCAAAAATAAATTAATAAAAATCTTTAATATATTAATGTGACTCCAATGTCATTTGCAATGGCCTTGT
Source organism: Gymnosoma rotundatum (assembly GCA_916610165.2). Taxonomy (NCBI): domain Eukaryota; kingdom Metazoa; phylum Arthropoda; class Insecta; order Diptera; family Tachinidae; genus Gymnosoma; species Gymnosoma rotundatum. Next base: position 11,112,235 of record OU744339.1, read on the forward strand.
AAAAATTCTTTACGTGATAGAAAAAACTGAAAACAAATTTTTATTAAGCCCACTGAATTCTTCACATACACCCTAGATTTTTGTTTTTTGCAAAACAGTGCAATAAATAACTTTTTATTATATGATTTTGGTGCATACTTTTAGGGTGAACTATTTTGTTTCAGAGAATAAATGTAAAAAGCAAAAGATTTTATACAAATGAGGAATTAAATGAAGAAACAAAGTTACGAATTTAATTTTAAAAAATTATAGAAAATTTTGCTAATAAACCTTTAGAAAGAAATCAAAAACAATATTATGATTTCTTCCATTAAACTTTGATAACAGATTTTTTATTATATCTTGTATCCACGCGTTACAGTATTACACTACAATAAATATAAAAAACCATTTAAATGCATACGTGTGCTGCTTGCTACTGGCTGCTAATAAAATCATTATTATATTTCTTCACTTATTTCTTGGGGTTAGCAATAAATTTTAAAGTTAAGTATATTTTAAGGCCGTAGGTACTGAATATATTAATATGCTCAGAGGCAAAAAAAGCATCGCAGGTTACTGTATTTATTTTTTTAATAAATATTTACATAAAATACATGTAAAATAGGTTCATTTGTATGGGTGTTTGTATATGCAAATAATATTTGCTTTTATATTATATTTTCAAAGCTTTCTTTCTTGTCAAAATTTATTGAAATTATATTGTTATTATTGAATTTTTACGCAAAACATCATTAACATTATGATTATGGCTGTCAGTAAACGAATCTTGATTATTATCCTTTTCAGTGAACATTTTTCTTATTATTCAGTATTGAGTTTAAAGAGAATTATAATTTTTATTCGTTTAAAGTTAGCAGACAAACCAGGCGTTGTTTACGGCTGACATGTTGTTGTTATGCAAAGAATTTTTCAAAATTTTTAGAAGTGAAATAAGATTTATTTTTTTAATAAGTTTAATTTTTTTCAAGTTCAAGTTTTTTTACTTGTGACTTGTTTACCAATACAGTTTTCAACAAATAATTTTTGCTAAAGAAAATCGCATAAAAACTTAAAATTTATGTATTATTTTTATTTCATTCAAGTTCGCTTGCCGCTGTTACATGATACTAAAAAAGTTTGCTGGAATCAAACAATTGAAACAAATTTAATTAAAAGCACTGTATTGGATATTCTTTTAAAAAAAATATCACTGTATTTGTAAAGTTTTGTCATTTTCTTTATTTAAAATTGAAAAGTTACAAGTTTTTTTATGGTTGAATTTAAGAGCAAAATATTTGTTTTAAGCCGACAAATATGTTGCAGATTTAAGCAATTTTTAACCTCCTTGGCATCTGCATCGTTGGTAAGAAACTAACCAACTGCAAACGAAAGTAAGAAAAATGAAATCAAAGTCTATTTCCCTGTTGGATTGTTGGTGATTTTTTTTTAAGGTTTTATATTTTGGTTTGGTCTTCAAACAAAAACCTAATCTAGTTCTTAGATTTGTTAATGTGTATGAAACGTCTGCTAATGTTCTGGCTTGAGACGGCAGTGTATGTACCAAATAGACAATTAGGTTCAAATATCACAGTCTGTTGAAAAGTTTTAAAAATGTTAACATGACCTAAATGTGTGCTTTAAACCTTATTTTTTTAAACCACGCGTTACTTTTCTCATGCCTAAATGTATGCTTTAAAATTTCTGAGCTAATAATCAACTAAGCTATAAATTTCACTCTGTCTACTTATATATAATGTAAAAAAATGTTAAACCATAAATGTGTGCTGTGAAAAATATTTTTAGTAAAACATCCTTTCAACATGACTTTATTTTTAAAGCAGGTACCTCAAAAACCTTAACCAACTAATTTTTGTGAAAATTCAAAAGAAAGTTAAATAATAAAGTCTTATTTTTTTGTTTCGATTCGTATGTTGCATTAAAGGATTTCTTAGAAAAATTCAAAGCATATGTTAGGGGTAAAAAAAAATATGAATATTTTTAGGTGTATTAAAACTATCAGAGCTATTTTTGTTTCCAGTGAAAAAGTAATAGTAAATTAAATGAGAACAAAAACTTACGATTCAATAAAAGTTTTAAATAGTTAAAAAAAGACCATCAAACTTTGTACAAAGTTTTAATATAAAAAATATATTAAATAAAATTTTTGTTAACAATCGTGTATACGAACTTCTCTGTTTAAATTAATGTTTGCTCAGACAAAATTATTTTGTAGTTTAAAAGTAATATGTAAAATAGTAACTTATTAAAAATAAATATACAAACAAAGTTAAAAATGTTTAAGCTTATTATTAGACGAAGTATTTTTCAACACCTAAAAAAAAACAAGTAAGAGTGCTATATTCGGCTATGTCGAATCTTATATACCCTTCACCATCTATGTAAATCTAGTTTAGTGAAGTACATCTAATCAAAAAAGCGAATATTGGGGTGACAGAGAATTAAAAATAAAAAATCAAAAATAATGGTACTGCATATCGCTCCTTTATTGCAACATAGTCATATCTCTAAAAAATTAAAAATTTGTAGTTACTCAAGCAAAACTGCTCTTTCAGACCTTCTGTATATGTTAAAAAAAAAATCAGTTTTATATCTTAAGCTGAACCGAAGTTCAATTGCAATTGCGGCAATTAGAGCATAGGACTTATGGCTTGAAAACTTAAATCGCAAGTTGCCAAGTTCAAGTTTTTTTTGAGATATGACTATGTTGCAATAAAGGAGCGATATATAGAATTTTACATAAAAATGACATGGGCTCTTAATAGGTTAAGCATTTTTTTTAAATTTTAGTATTTTCTTAAAGACCTCTTCGAAAGCTTTAAAATGATACCCATATTGATATTTAAAAAAAAATGTGAAAATTTCAAAGCCGCTTATCCCCGATATGAGCGAGTGCTATTTTTTCACTTGATGTTTTTTTTCTTATTTTTTAATTCTCTATCGCCCAATATATTTACTTTTTTTATTGGAGTTACTGTTCGAAATGAGTTATTGTTCCGAATAACATAAAAAAATAGGAGTAGGCGTTGTGCTTTTTCTGCTGCCTCGAAGGACATGGACCGATCATGCTGATTTCCAATAGCACCTCTTTCGACACTATATCTGATCCACTTTTTGTAGTGAAGGGTAAAAAAATATCGCTTCCGAAATGACGGTTTAAAGTTTCAAAAATTTCTTGAAAAATACAATAAAGTGTTTTTATCAAAGAATGAGCAAAAATAAAAGACTAAACACAAAAATAAAACATGGTCTTTACTATCCTTATAGTAATCTACTTTTAACTTTTATTTAATATTTAAATTTACCTCTTTCATAATTCATCCCAACAAAAACTCATATTAACATAGAAAAAAAAAAAAAAAGACAAAACACTTCGTGTTTGTGTTACACAGCAATTTAGTTTTCTATTAGATTAAAAGAAAACTCATTTTAGTTTTATTAAGTTTTATGCGGAGGTGTCTTTGTAATATCTCCTTAAGGTATGCTATAGTTTATTTTGCTTCCTTTAGCTGTTTTATTTAACCTATTTCAAAGTTGTTATATATTGTATCCATAAAACATTTTCTTTGTTTAGCTTTTTGCAAGTTGTTGTTTTTTCTTTAGTTTAAATATTTTTTCTTTCTTATCTTTTTACTCTTCTGCTGTTTGCTATCCGCCCTCTTTGCTTTTTTTTTTGAATTGTAAAACTATTTTATATTTATGCAAAAATTTTAGGTTTTCATTGCTTTTTTAATACATCGCAATATTATTGTAAGAATTCACAAAGTGTGTGTTTAAATTCCGAGTCCTTTCGTCTGTGTGAAGGTACTTCAAAAAAAAAAAAAAAAACAAATAAACTAAAATAAAACTAAAACTATCAGCATAATCGTACTTTTGTTATATTTTGGTGGCACTTAACTGTTATAACATTTTAAACAATGACTACCGCAAATAACCCTCCACCTGATGATTTCAATTCTTACAACTACTCAAACTGAGGGCTGTTTACTTACGCTACAAAACTTTTGAAAATTAAAATACATTTAAGGAGTCTCTTTCTACTATCTGTTGCTTCAAGTTTAATTTATTTGCATTTTCCTTGTGTTTAGCAAACGTTTATGTTATGTTGTCACCGGTTTTTTGTTATTTTTCTTTCTTTCAGTAATTAGTCGTTATATGGTTACTGTTGCTTCTAGTCTTTCTGCTATTGTAGTCGCCCTTAAGGATTTCATAAACTGTTGCTGTAACCCAGTTGATAACGAATATTGTATGTCAGTAGTACTGGTTGTGTTTTTTTTTGTGTCATGTGTACAGATGTAGAATTTTAAAGTTTCGTTTGAACATTTAAAAATAAATGTGGAGAACACTAATGGAAAAATTACTTTATGGATATTTTTGGGTTTTTAAAAAACTTAAGGTTTTCTTTAAAAAAAATGTGCACGTTAAAGTAATTCATCCCATTTGCAATGCTTTTGAAAAGATAAATCAATTACACATATATGTACGTCCACATGGGGTATGCATTCATTAATGTTCGTCTTTCCATGTGCGAGTGAATCGTTCTATCAGAAATCATATCGTAAGTTTTGAGTGTTTATATAAAATCAACAACACCTCTTAATACATGTCCATGATTAAAGTAAAAACTGAGAATTAGCTTTTGTCCAAGCTAGAAAGTCACAAAAAATCATTACTAGAATTCCGAACTAAGAAGTAGATTATTAACTAGAGAACGCCCTTATATGTAAAATTTTACCTGTAACTTCAGCCAAAAATTAGAAAAAAACTGTAATTAAATATTGCAATTAAATAAATTATACATATATCAAAAAGCGTAGGTTGGCGTTAAAAATCGACTATTCACAAAGAAACCGAAAGTTTAGTGATTAATAGAAAATACTGAAACTCCAGCTATAAGTTTTTTTTACAAAACAGAAGCTTCACCAAAACATTCAAAAACTACTTGACACTTTACACAGACTCGAAATTAAAAGATTTTTAAATATATCAAAAATCGTACTTTGGCGTTAAAAATCGACTACTCAAATATAATTCGAAAGCTTAGCGAAAAATTTCAAATACACTTTGAAAACATAATTTAGCTTTAGAATCTAAATTGAAATTAAAATTTTACAAAATATAAACAAAACGAAATAATAAAAAAAATTGTATTAAAAAATTCTAAAAAAATTGAAATTTCGTCTTGTAATCCAAACAATTGTCAATATGCCATAATTTCTAATAGGAGCCCGTATCTGTTTTACGTATATAAAAGTAATAAATTTGTCTGAAAATTAAAGTTTCGAATTAAAATCCATACTTCAAAATAGCGAATTAGCACAAAAAAACTAAAAAAATCGCCAAAAAAAAGTTTAAGTTACACATTTTAATATTCAACTAAAATATTCCTGATTTCTAGAAATTGTTTTAAATCATGGTTTAATACAAATTGTTTAATAGAAATTAACTTTAAACAAAAAATTACTTTCAAACCAAAATTATTATATTTTTACTTAAAAAAATTTTTCAAAACAAGCAATTGTAAGAAAATTCTGCTTAAAAAAAAATGGTCTTTACAAAAATTCTTGCAAAAATACTGACTTCAAAACAGATTTCTTCTGTCTGTCTATAACAGTTTAGAAGTATTTCCACATATCTCAAATTATCTCCGGATTTGGCACTACAGCTCCATTTTAATTTTAACCGTCTGTTAATGTTGCTGTTGTAGTTGACTTAGCAAGCAGCTTCTTTCTAAATTCCAACCGTCTGTCAATAACAGTTCAACAGTATTCAACTATTACAACACTCTTTAATGTACAATTTATACTTCTTTTAAACTAAAAAAAGTAGTGGACATTCTGTCTTATTAACAAAAACGTTAATTTTAGGAACACCCTTTATTTTCTACTTTAAAATTATAACTTGTTGTTTAAGTGGACTTAGCAAAACAGTTACTTTTAAAGTTTTAGCTGCCTGTATATAAAGATTCAAATTACATTAACTATTGGGACACCCTTTAATTTCAAAATTTTATAATTTACAATTTTGTAAATTTCAAGTGCCTGTCTACAACTTTAAAAAAATGGCCATATAGGTTAAATTAACTGAACTATTGGGGCACCCTTTAATTTATAATTTTGAATATTAATTCTTATTACTATAACAGTCATAGCAATCGACATTCTCTCTAATCTGCAAGCGTTTGTTTATAAGGGTTCAAAAGTTAGGCCCATATGGGTCAATTTACGTCACCTTTGGGGATACCCTATAACTTTTCGATTTATTTTTGTGTTACTTTTTGCCATTAAGAGCTATGGTGATATTAAGTTTTTCTGTAATTTTAAACTGGTGCTCTTTACGGTTTATAATACACGAAAAAAAAATGTATGTTGTATGGGGACACCCTTTCATTTTTAAGATTATGAATTGCTTTTAAAACGGTACCAATTTGTAATCATCACCTTTGAAATAGAAAAAAACATTTTTTAAATCGATCCAGAGTTATGGAGGCACGAATATAAAAAAAGCAACATTCAACCGAATCGATAACCTCTTACCATTTTTGAAGTCGGTTAAAAATAATACGCTTCAGTTTTATAATAGTCCTTTGTTTTAAGTTAGAGCGTACCTTCTATTAAAAAACAAAAATTTTCAAATTATTGTAATTTAGTTTTATTTTATACATAGTTTTTCATTAATATAATAAATTACAGTTTTGTCGTATTTGTGACAAATTTTTTATGAACTTGTAGTGCAGTTTCCGTTTATAACATTTATTTATTTATATTTTTTTAGCTTTCATAACTTTTTATTAACAACTAAAATAAATCGTTATTACAAATTACTATTCATCTCATTACGCATAATTTATTGTATTTAATTTATTTTCATGCATAATTTAATTTACAAATATTTTATTAACCCGCATTTACAAATAAAATGTACAGAGATTATTGCAAGTTTTTAATCATATTTATTTAAATTAAGTTGGTATAACTATGTCACTAATGTGGCATTCTACAACAACGTTGTATCAACATTATTATAGAAAATTTGAATAAAGCAAAAACACATCTGGAGTAGTGAAATGACCAGTCAGCTGATTTCTACTGTTTGTTAAGGCCCAATTATAATATGCATAAGCCAGCATGAGATTAGTCATAAACCTGACAAAAATTCTGTCAAATGCTTAGCTAACCCATTAGAGAATTTTAGGTGACTACAATGTACTTACATAAACTTAGTAATTTGCCACAGTTGCACATTTATGTTTAATTAGTACTTTTGCTAATAAATAATTTCTTTATAAATAAACAGAAATTTTAAAACAATAAGGCATTTAAAGAACACATTTTATCTGCCGTATTCGTAGAAAATAAAATAACTTCGAAATGTGTTTTATGAAAAATTTTTATACAAATTTGTCCTAAAATATATTTCAAATCTATTTTGAATTTCTATGAATACGGCTGTATATATTTAATAACATTAACATACATATTTACATTTTTGTTTATGTTTTAAGATGAATTCATTAAAAAATATTAAAAGTCTTTTTCTGCTTTTGAATTTGTACCCAACCATACTAAAGAATGCAACGGTGTACATCACTTAAATCATACGCAATTAAAAATTTAGTTTTAGTTTATTGTGTTTATAAAAAATGAGCAAGAAATAAAATTGTTCCGATTTTTCTACATTTTCTATTAAATTAGTGACTAAAAATTCAACACTGTAGGTCTTCATTGCAATATTCTTTAAAAATGTATAACACAAAGCACAGACAGCTGTTTCCGTGAGGAAGGTGCTATCAGTTTTGTACTTTATTTGAAGAAATGACATTTGACGAAACTTGACGAAAAGTTTTTTTTAAATACATTTTAGTTTGCACGTATAATTTAATGTATTTGCACTGTTGTTAGAGTTTGCTTCAGTTATCTTATGCACATTTTAATTGGGTCTTTAGATTTGTAGAATATTTTGTTGTTGTTGTAATTTTTTGTTTAAAGTCGGATTCAATTGATGTTTATATGTATTTTGAAAATAAATCGAAAACTATATCCCTGTAGGATCTCATATTCATTTCATTAATTTTATCACTAGACGTTCTAAGCGACTTCTTTGTCGAGAGTTAAAAATGTTTCTGCCACAATACGTAGTAATTTTGTGTTCATGAACAATCCCTAGAATTCAATCACAAGTAAATATTCTCAGAAAAATTGCAAGAATTTAAATACAACTTTGTTATTTTATAAAATGTTCAAAACACTCTTATACTCATGTGAGAAATTGTTCACTCAAGTTACAGAAACAAGACACTGCAAGTTGCTATTCGTCGAGTAAAGGCTTAGATGTTCAATGCTTTCTTTGATGATTTTCTTGACATAAATGGTGACGATATGACAAATAAGACTTATTCAATTATTATTAATAAGTCTTATTATTATTATTATTATTATTATTTCAATTATTATTTGGCCTATTGGGCTGCAGTGTATTTGATTTTATTCGTCTGAATGTTGCTTTTTTCCTATGTTTGTGCCAGCACAACACAGTCAGTTCTGAACTGGTTGCAAATTTTTTTTTCTTTATTTAAAAGAGTGTACATCACTTAGCCCATATGGGCTAACATATTGATATCGTTTTAAAAACAGTTCATAAATTTAAAAATTAAAGGCTGTCATCATACAACATACATGTTTTTAACGTGTATCATATGAACCCTAAGGGCACTACTTTATAATTAAAAAAAAAAAAAATAACTGTAACTCTATAGCTCCAAATAGCAAAAACTAATACAAAATTAAATCTTAAAACTAAAGGGTAACGTAAATTAAAATACATGGTGTTATCTTTTGAACCGTTACAGACAAACGCTTCAAAATTGAACAGAATGTCGGTTTTTGGACTGTTATAACAAAAAGTATAAATATTTAAGGCTGCTTTAGTCAAGGAGACTACAAATCTGGTTGGCCAGGGTTCAAGTCCTGCGGCAATCAAAAAATAAAAATGTTTTTCCTGTTTAATGGTTTAAATACATATTCAGAATTTACAGCCTCCTTCGTCGGTACTTCTTCATAGTATATTCGCCGGCGAAGTACAATAACTAATAAAATGGCCATATCTTTCTCCTTTCACCACCTGTCTTATCTCTTATCTATTCCTTTCCTAAAGAATGTAGGTATTGTTGCCTGAAGTGCTACTTCTCTTAAAAAAATATATTTAAAATTACAAATTAAAGGGTGCCCTGATAGTTGATGTATATTGATGTATATGGCCATCTTCTGATTAGTTATGGCTATGCCAGCAATAAAAGGAACATGATCTTAAGTTTTTTTTTTGTATTGAAGTGTTTTTTTTGCGGTAGTTTTCTCTTTATTTTTCGACATAATTTGCTTGTAGCTCGCTGTATTATTCATCTGTTTCAGGTCCTACGAAAAAAGTTATCGAAACTATGTCTGATCGATTGGCGTATTTAAATTTTCTCTAGAACATTAAGTGCCTTGGCATAGTTCATTTCAACACGACCAGGGACAAACAGACGGAAATCGCTCAATTAACTTCGCTATGCATAAGGACAAACGGAATGACAATTTTCGATATAGCATTTTTTCCACTTTTTGTGGTGAAGGGTACCCTGAGTTTTAGCACGTGGATTACAATTGGAGCGATTAAATCAATATACTGTTCAAATTTATTGTGGTGTAAATTAAAACATCAAGATAGCAGATTGTGTTGTTTATTTACTGCTTGACAGTTTCACAAAAATTCAAAAGATCATTCATTCGCTTAATGACTGAGTGTAAAACTGACTAATGAACATTTGATGCAACATTGTTTAGAATTTTTTATTCTGCAGAAGTTCACAAACTGTTTTCTTTAAGTAATAAAAGGAAAATCAAATTTACCATGTTGGGAACCATAAACAGGCAAGACGACACTTTGTTACCGAATGCACGATTCGTTGCATATAAAGAGCGTCTGTAGATGTATATCAATATAATTTATTCTTTGCGCCTGATAATTTAATTTAAAAATATACTCCTACACACAAAGAAAAAACAAGGTTGTGGTATGGTCACAATAACCATAATATATTCTTTGTAATATTGTAAAGTTGCAGACAACAAATTATAGTTATTTTCAGCAATACCTCAGTCACGACAAACACGTTTTTGTTTGTATTTAACCATTATATGGTTACTATGTACAAAAAAATACAACATGGTTGGTTTAACGTAATAAAATTTGAATTACGACTATATTATAATATTTTTTTTAAATAATATAATATATTTAACCATAATATAGTTTTATAAATCAGAGTATGATAATATTTGCGCTTAAAAATATTTTGTTCTAGGTCTTGACAGAATGCTTTTCTATCAGTTTAGTAATTTTTTGTTCGCCTAAAGTTGAAATTGTTTTTATTGTTAGAGAAAATTAAAAAAAATAAAAATTTGTGTACAAAAAAAATAATTAAAAATAATATACAAAACATGAAAACAAATAAAACAAATAATTATATATAATAAGCAAAAAATTGTTTTTTTAATTTTATGTAAGAAATCAATAATAATAATTTACGTGCTTTGACCCTCAATAATCAATATCGGTGATTTAAATAATTAATCGGGAAAATTAATTAATATAATTAAAAAAAATTCCCGCTGTTAAATATAATTTAATAATAATTCATTTTCAACCATATTATGATGTTTTAATTTAACCTTTTAATATTTATATTTTAACATAATTATTTTTAGATTTTACCATACTATTGTTATGTTAGACAACAATATGGTTGCAATACCAGCTGTATTATTATTATTATTATTATTATTATTATTATTATTATTATTATTATTAAATGTCACATTACTATGTTTTGTTAACAACCATACAATACAACCATTATATGTTGCTCTTAGATTATGGTTACCTCAACCATGTTTTTTCCTTACGTGTAAACTACACTGAAAAAAGTCTTAAAAAATATTTAATTTATTTGATTAGAAATTCGTTGTTTTTCTTTGTTATTTAAATATAAATTTAACTGCCTCCATTAATTATTAAATGTAAAAATTTTGAACTAATTTTTCAATTAAACATATAATTGAGCTTATTAAATATTTAATTAAATTTTCTTCTAAAACAAAACAATATTTAATAGTAGCAAAAGAGATTTTTTGTGAAAAGAGTTACAACTGATTTTTGGCAGGCCTCTCTCAAAAAACAGCGGCAGCCATGGGGACATCTCGTCAAACAAAAATCAGGCGTATGGCGTCCGTAATAAAATTTAGTGCCCTTTAAAGATCTCACTTATATTCACACGAAAACACGCCTATTTAAAACCAACATGCTTTGTCTACTTAGCAAAAGCTAGAACATATCTGCCAGCGATACATAATGGTTTTTGCTGTATGCTATGTTCGCGAGCAGCGATGTTTAGTTCCTTACCTAAGAATATTCTGTCGCTGAAGGCATCAAGTGCCATAAATAAGAAAATCTGCAGTTTTCATTGAAAGAAAAGTCATTAACTTTCACCCGCAAGAAGAACCTCGGGACGCGCCCAACACCGACCTATGAACCAGGACACGATAGAGTTCACTAGAATTTTTTATTACTGCTCTATTTTCTTGTTTGAAATATAAAGTTTAAGAAATGAATGTGAAATGTGGCCCCAGCCTTTGTTTAGCTAAAGGTAGTTCAATAAGTTTTTACCTCTTAAAACGTTTAAGAATCGCTTGCCCAAATTCCTCATGAAATTTGTTTTCCATGTTTTACTATTCGCGGTGTTTTCAAGGTTTTTTATTTCGCTTTATTTTTGTCCCCCATACAAAGGTATTTGTTGTTTTTGTTTTTGTTTATTTGGTTGTGGATCTGTGTACCACATGATTGCGTTACTAATCTTAGATAGTCTTCAACAATAAAAGAACATTGTTTCTGCATTTGAAGTGCTGTTGTACAAGGACTTTTCTTTTCGTAACAAAATCTATTATAAATTTTAATGTAATTTTGTGTGTCTGGGCTAAGAATTTGGTTGTGTTGGTGGTAGAAAAAAATTTTAATTCTGGCAAAACACTCAGCGAAGCAACAACAGTTTAGGGTTTTTAGATTGTTGGCGGTTTTAATATTTTTGCGGTGTTATTTTTTTTGCGACTTGAAACTTTTTTTTAATTTTCTGGTCTAGAACCATTTTATTGTTACGCCTGCACAAGAGGATTTTCTTTGTTTGTAAAAACCTTCAAATACCACAAAATTTTAAATTGAACATTTTTTAATTTTTAAGTGTACGTGTGTGACTGACTGATTGTATTTATTCGTTCTTTGTCCCTTGTTTTTTGAAGCATTTCAGTCTGGCTGTCTGGTTTAATATTCAAATGCCAAATGATGTTAAAAAAAAGAAAGTAAAATATTTTATACAGAAAGTTAAATTTAGAAACATTAATGTTATTTTAAACATTGTTTAATTAATGAAAAGTTAGTGGATGAATTCTAAAGCTTTAGAATGTTGGTCATTTACCTTTGCTTTAAATATTTCTATGTTTTATACATTTATAACCTCAGATCAATGTGTTCTTCAATAATACATTTCAAATAAGAAGTTATTTTATTTTATACCTTGTAGTAGAATTAGACCATGACTGCTAAATAGTTTTTTTCGTCTTGACAAATAAACGATATCTTTTTCCAACAATTCTTTGTAAAAAAAAATTCCAAAAACTGTATTTCAAAATTGCTGCCTATTTTTGATTTGATCCATTTGCTGATTGATAAAGTTCAGAAAAATTCATTTACAAAATGTGGACAATTTGAAAACAGATAACAAATACATGAATTTTTCTATGAATTTTTCTCATGGAAGACATCGAAATACAAAAACAAATATTCTGTTTAAGAATTTTTCTTTTTAAAAAATGCATTCAACCACGATAATGACTACGTCTTGGCATTCTGCCATGAATGTTATAGCATTTACTTGATATTTTTAGATGCTTGTTAAATCAAAACTGCCTAAATTTTAACACAAAATAAAAGTTTACTATTTAAAAAGAAAATTTTTTTGCAACAAACATTTGCAACAAATGTTTCAACAAAAAGTAAAAAATGAAAATTTTTGTTTTTATAACATTTAAGAATTTTTTGGATTTTAATTTCAATTTATTTTCTAAATTTATCTCGAACTACAAACCAAGTTAGTACTAAAAGATGACCACAATTAAATTATACTAATTCATAACAGAGAAAGCAATATATGGATTTGTCATAGGGACTGTCAAGTGTTCAAATAAAATAAAATGCATAAATAATTTAATGTACTATTTTTAATTTTTAGAATAAATTATTGTTTGAAATATTATAGTATTAAAACCAAATAATTAATTTAAATCCGGCTCAAGTGCATGTATTTTTTTATTTTTAGAATTTATTTCAAAAACAGAATTGTTCACAAATTTTTGTTATAAATTTTCAAAGAAAACAGAAAAATATTAGACACTAGACACTTTTTTGCAACATTTTCTGGATCTAACTGTCTTAAGTTGTGTACGTTAAAAACATTCTCTATTTAGCCAAGCAATTTAAGAAATACTATTTTAATGAAATTTAGATTAGTTATTAATTTTTTTTCTTTAACAGTTTACAAGCAGTTGAAGTGGGAAAATATAAAAAATGCCGTTTTTAAAGGATTTTCCTTTCATCGGTATCATTTGTTCAAAAGATAGCTATCCATTGTGACAACTAATATAATTTTTTAATATTTTCTTATAAATATCAGATATTTCTGAAACAAGTAACAATATTTTCAAAGATAGTATGTTTGGTTCACAACACACGCAAATAAAAAACATGGTTGAGGTAACCAAACACATATTATGGTTGTGTTATATAGTTGTTAACAAAACATAGTATTGTTAAATTAAAGTTGTTGTTGCAACCATATTGTTGTCTAGCGTAACAATAACATGGTAAAATCCAAAAATAGTTATGTTAAAATATAAACAATAAATGGTTAAATTAAAACATCATCATATCGTTGAAAATGTCATGTTATATAATTGAATTATTATTATTGATTTGTTACAAAAGTTATTTAATAACATAAATACACAAAAATAACAATTCATTGCTTATTATATGTAATTAAAAGGCTTAAACACATAGGCTACAAGTATCATTTATAAAAAAATATATAATTTATAAGCACAAATAAAAAGGCTTCTTATCTGCATACATTCCTATGTGAATATCCATTTATGGAGTAAACGTGATATTCTCGTATTGAGGATATACGGAACGTAATGGTACTTCGGTACTGACTACACATTTATCCAAGATTTCTAATACGTTAATCTGGCAATTATTGTTGATGTATAACATGATAGTTTTAAATAAAAAATATGTAAATGGTTTCACAATTGTGCTTAAAACACCAAAGAAAAGATTTATATGCTAACATATATGCATATGTATATTTAATGTATTTTTGAAATACCTTTTTATTTGTTGTCATATTTTCTGTATTATTTGTAGTTGTTTATTTTGTACATACATTTTTATTTTTTTCATTTTCTCTAACAATCTACGAAACGTCGGGAAAAATTGTAAATAAAAGGTATTTTATTTATAACAAAATAAACGAACAACAAAGTAAGTGGCCAAATTAATACACAAAAACAATTTCAGTTTTAAGCTAACGAAAAATTACTGAATTGATAGAAAAGCATTCTGTCAAGACCAAGAACCAAATATTTTTAAGTGCAAACATTATTTTGTTTGCTTTTAATCATACTCTGATTAATTTTATAATATTATGGTTATATATATTATATTATTTTTAATAAGTTATAAGACTTTGGTCGTAGTTTACCATGTTGTATTTTTTGTGCACAGTAACCATATAATGGTTAAATATCAACAAAAACGTGTTTATCGTGACTGAAGTATTGCTGAAAAAAACTATAATTTGTTATCTGCAACTTTACAATATTACAAAGAATATATTATGGTTATTGTGACCATATCACAACCATGTTTTTTCTTTGCGTGCAGTTTTCAGATTCAAAAATTCCAGAGCTAGAGTATTCGGCTGGTCAGTATTTCGAACTTCGTTGTTTCCAAAAGTCAAAGTCGATTTATTGTCTGTAAACTTGATTCAAAAATGTCTGCTTCAATTAACAGTTTTTTACTGGGCATCAGTCTTGACATTATTATCTGGTGGCACTACTGTGTTCATACGCTTAAAAAACTTATGCCTTAGTCTGTAAGCAGTAGATTTTTCTTAACTTGGAAGAATGTTGTTTTGCCAAGTTTTTGTGTTCATTCATGAACATGAGATTTAACTTATTGCAATTAGTTCTTGAAAAATGATCTAAATATATAAAAAATTGTTGCAAGTGTGTTGTGACTTAACAACTCTCGATCGGTCAATCCAAATTCGATTAAACTTTTAGGGTTTTTTCCTATGGCTTGCACGAAATCAGTCGACGCATTCGTGAGTTATGACTTTTCATGACAATTTGTCTATTAAAAAAAAAAAGAAGAAGAATAAATACGTAGGCGCACATGAGCGTATGCGATGTGTACTCTTATGCTGACTTCATACACACGGTATTAAATGTTAATATTCATGCATAGCAAAGCACGCTGGGATCCGCTCGCTAGTTTTATCATAAAAATTCATTCACTAAAACCAATTTTGTTTAGTGAATTTGTAGCACTTTTTAATTAATTTGAACTAAGTTTTGTTAACGGATAACAATTCGTAAATAACTCTTGAAAAACAAACGGACTTCAAAACAGACTTCATCTGCCTGCCTATAACGGCTAAAGAGTATGGGCAAAAAAAATTAGATTACATTAACTATTGGGACACCCTTATATTCCACCTCCAAACGTTATACTTGTTCAACTGTTCAATAGTTTGGTAATTTACATCAAATTACAGTAACTAAAGGGTCACCCTTCAATTTCCAAATTCAAATTATATACTTGCTGTTGTAATAGATTTAGCAATCAGGTTCTGTGTAAATTTCAACCATCTGTCTGTAACGGTTACCCATATACATCAGATTATATTAACTATTGGAAAACCCTTTAATTTATAGTTTAAAATTTTTATACTTTTTATTCTACCAAACAAAGTAATAGACATTCTGTCTAAAATATTTGTATGGTGTTTGTATCTAACGGTTCAATAAATACGGCCATATGAAAGAAATTACATTAATTTTGAAAACGCCTTTTAGTTCCTAAATTCATATTATAAGCTTCTTGTTATGGCGGACTTAGCACAACAGGCCCCTTGAAAATTTCAGCTGTCTGTCTATAACGGTTCAAAAGTTCGGCCATATACACCAAATTACATCAACTATTGGGACACCCGTTTATTTCAAAATCAAATCTTATACTTGTTGTTATAGCGGACTTACCAATACAGGTTCGTTGTAAATTTCAAGCGTCTGTCTATAATTGTTAAAAAGTATGGCCATATACATCAAATTAAATGAACTATTTGGGCACCCTTTTATTTATAATTTTATATATTAATAATTGTTACTATAACGGCCATAGCAATCGACATTCTGTCCAATTTGCAAGTGTTTGTCTATAACGGTTCAAAAGATAGGCCCATATAAGTAAATATATATCAATTATGAGAACACCCTTTAATTTTTAAGTTCAAATTATAAACTCGTTGCTATAGCCGGCTTAAAATTAGGTTTCAGCGTTCTGTCTATAATGGTTCAAAAGTTCTGCCACACACTTGAAATTACATCAACTATTGGGACACACTTTAACTTTCAAATCCAAATTTTATATTTGTTGTTATAGCGGACTTGGCAATACAGGTTCGTTGAAATTTCAATCGTCTGTCTACAACTGCTAAAAAGTATGGCCATAAACATAAATATAAATTGACTATTGGGGCACCCTTTAATTTATAATTTTTAATATTATAACTTGTTACTATAATGGCCATGGCAATCGACATTCTGTCCAATTTTCAAGCGTTTGTCTATAACGGTTCAAAAGATAGGCTCATATAAGTAAATCTACATCAATTATGGGACACCCTTTAATTTTTAAATTCAAATTATAAACTCGTTGCTGTAGCCGGCTTAAAACTACAGTTCCCTTTTATGTTTCAGAGTTCTGTCTATAGTACAGCTATCTCACAGTCTAATTTTTTAAGCCTTATTAGTCAACGATTGAACACCGTGAATAGTCACCAACATTCTTGGCAAAACCTACGATGTTTCAGCTTCTCAGAAAATATCTAATAGTGGAACATACCATTTCACCATCTACCAGCACTTATTGGTATTTATATATTTATATAACAAACTAAATGACAAACTATTGCATCCACTACGCATATTCTACTTGTGGTGAACAGTAAACAAAAAGAAGAAGCAAATACAAATAATTATCTTAAAAAGAAATATTCCTTAACAATACAAATGACAAATTACTGCTGAACAACATTTAAATTAAGTTCTAACATCTTTATCTGCACTATCATCATTAATATTGTCATGTGGTCACAATGGTATTCATAACAACCATCAAACATCACTTGATTTGGACACTTTTCAACAATCATTTATATTGAGATTTTTTACATGCCCAACCCAACCTCCTCCTTTAAATTTTGGTTATTTAAATTGTATTTCAGTGGTTGAAGTAGAAACAGTTTTTAAAGACACTATCAATATAAATATACACATACATAAACTTATACACATACACACTGATATTAATACCTACTTGTATGTTTAGCAACTGTTCATATTTGAAAATTAATTTTCAAAAATACTCTCACACACACATTACGAATATAAAATAAAGAGGCAAATAATGTCTACGATGATGATATGATGTAAGAACACGCAATAGCTCCCCTTTAACTACTTAAACTAACTGCTGCTTCAGATAAGAAAATAATGTTATTTATTGATGTACTATACGCAAGTTGTGCTGAAAGTTTCTATTTCCAATCATTTTCTGCTTTGAGTTTAGGGTGTGAAATAATTAATGATAACATTTGCTTTAATTTCAATAGTTGTTGTAACTGCGCTTTTAATGGAATGTCAAGCTGTAGACTTGATCAGTTTTTTGTGATGTTTTTTATTTGCTGCTTTAATAAGAAAAAATATTTTTTTAACTGAGGATGAGTCTGAGTTTTTTAACTGAGAATAGTCCTGCATAGCGGCCAAATAGCCAGGGTTTTAAAAGAGTTCGGACTGAAAACACCACTTGATAAAGGCAGGATACAAAATAACAATATTATAAAGTGGTGGAAATCAGCGGGTATAAAAGTTGATACTTAGGGATGTTGAACAGTGTTAAGATTTTGAGAAACAGCACGCAAAGAAAAAACATGGTTGTGATATGGTCACAATAACCATAATATATTCTTTGTAATATTGTAAAGTTGCAGATAACAAATTATAGTTTTTTCAGCAATACTTTAGTCACAATAAACACATTTTTGTTGATATTTAACCATTATATGGTTACTGTGCACAAAAAATACAACATGGTTGGTTTAACGTAATAAAATTTGAATTACGACTGAAGTTTTATAACTTATTAAAAATAATATAATATATTTAACCATAATATAGTTTTATTAATGAGAGTTTGATAATATTTAACCATAATATAGTTTTATTAAACAGATTATGATAATGTTTACGCTTAAAAATATTTTGATTTAGATCTTGACAGAAGGCTTTTCTATCAGTTTAGTAATTTTTTCTTGGCCTAAAGTTGGCCTAAAGAGAAAATTAAAAAAAAAAAATAAAAATTTGTGTTTAAAATAAACAATTAAAAATAATATACAAAACATGAAAACAAATAAAACAAATAATTATATATAATAAGCAAAAAATTGTTTTTTTTTGATTTTATGTAACAACTCAATAATAATAATAATTCACTTATAAAACATGACATTTTCAATATTATGATGTTTTAATTTAACCATTTAATGTTTATATTTTAACATAATTATTTTTAGATTTTACCATGTTATTGTTATGCTAGACAACAACATGGTTGCAACACCAGCTTTAATGTAACAATACTATGTTTTGTTAACAACCATATAATACAACCATAATATGTTGCTCTTAGATTATGGTTACCTCAACCATGTTTTTTCCTTACGTAAGCTGTTCAAAAGGCAAAAGGGAAAAAAACTATTTAAGTTGCAATATGACTGTGCATTAAAAAGTTTACAGCCAATAATAAAAGCGCAAAAAGCTTGAAATCCCATGGCATTTACGTTGAGCTAAAGATGAAAAAAGCTGTGTGTATTAAGAGCTTAAAAATCGATTAAAACCCTCAGAGTCCGCCCTTGTCGCACTCAATTACTGGGTATGGGCTGAGCATTGTAATAGTGTTCTCTATATTTAGATTCATAGAAGTAGGACAATGTATCCCACCATTTATTACTAATAAGAGTGCAATTCCGTTATTATCTACAATTATCAGAGTTTTTAAGCCCTTTTATTCATGTTTTGATATTGTAACGATTGCGTGCACATCATAAATTCTTAATGACTAGTGTCGGTACATTATGTTTGTGGTCACTAAATACAAAATTTTTGGTCAACTACTTTCACATTCAATTACGCACATTTCCGTTCCCTTTTGTAATTTAAGACAGTCATTATGAGGTAGTGGCAGACCATTAAAGAACAATACCAGGTCAAGTAAAAATTCAATGTTGAAAAGAGACATGCGCATTTATATTTCTACATAGAACGATTGTTCGATTTGGGAATTTAGAAAACAACAACAATTTGCATTTCTAAACATAATTATGTGGACACAAGCAAAAGTGCTATATTTGGCTTTGCCGAATCTCATATACCCTTCACCATTTATGTTAATCTAGTTAATTGAAGTAACTCCAATTAAAAAAACAAATATTGGGGTGACAGAGAAAAATAAAAAAAATAAAAATAATTAAGTACTATACAAAATTTTACCTAAAAATTTAATTCGGCTCTTAATGGGTTAAGCATTTTTACAAAATTTTAGCAAAAGATCTCTTCAAAAGCTTTTAAATGACATCCATATTAATATTTAAAAAATTTTAAAAATTTCAGAGCCCCGTAATTCGGAAAATGTGAGCGAGCGCCAATTTCTTTACTTGATGTTGTTTTCTTACTTTTAATTTCTCTATCGCCCCATATTTTGTTTTTTTATTGGTGTAACTTCACTAAAGTAGATTTCTTGCAAATGATATGGAAAAATTAGAAGCAGGAGTGGTGTTTTTTTCCCGCTGCCTCCAAAGACATGGATCGATCTTGCTTATTTTTAATACCAACATTTTTTTGAAACTATGATCGATTGGCGTATTTAAATTTTCTCTAGCTTATCAAACGCACATCGCTGCTCAATCGACTTCTTTATGGGGTCGGAAATGGATATTGTAGCAATTACAAATGGAGTGAAAAATTTAGAATGCCCTACTTCCACTGGTAGTGAAGGGTATAAAAATGAGTGATTGCTTGAATACTTGAAGTAAATTAATTTTAACGGTAAGGAATTTTTTTTATTATTAGAACCATCGCTTAATTATTTTGCCATAGACAGGTTTAACCAAACAATTTATGAATAAACCTCTTTTAGTTTCATGAAATATTTATATTTAAAGGAATAGAATTTCTAATTTTCACTTTAAAAAAATAATCTGAGGAAAATAAATTCGGTGCCTTGTCATATTATATAATCATAGCTGCCAAGGCAATGTTTATTTTCCTTGCCGAGGGCTTAAGGCTTTGCTTACCTCCACCTCCTCTTAGACGGCTTCTGTTTTTATGCAACAGAAAGTCAAGAATAGAGCGTCCGTTTTTATTATACTCGTCTCCAATAGAGCCCAACCAATAATGGGGAAAAAATCGGCGTGTTATATCCATAGTGGGGTAATACCAATCGTATCCTGGTATTTTTTAATTGAGAAAAAATTTTACTTTTTTTATATTTTCGATAACCAATTAGCAGATTATCAAAGTATCGTCTTGAACACTCAGGCAATCTTGAAATAGAGCCAATTTTTATTTTATTATTATTTTTTTTTTTTGTGAAAGAAAGCTACTGGCAATCTGTTAAAATGTGGAACATTATACGGACAAAGCACTTATCGGAAGGAGGTATGGTCTCTCTATATGGAGAGCTCTATATTTCCTTGCATTTTTTGGAACATAAAAGTGACCATCCTGGAAACGTCGAATCGTTTTGCGACTTCATTCATCCGTTAGAAAGTTGTTACCATAAACTTCCAGGAGTGTTTTATGTGCTTTTGCAAGCTAAAATAAAAAAAACCCCAGAAAACGTTGCTAGTTAAGATCATTTCTATATATTTCTTCTTGAGACCACCGCAATTAGCTATCACTGTTAAACGGTATTTATAAGCGGATATTTTCTCAATCGGACCGAGTTAATTTATACTTTAAATAATTTATCAGAATAATTTCGTTACGTTTCGTTATATCAAATATTTTCTTTTTATATATTTACATGCATTTATTTGTTAGCAACAATCTAGTGCTGCCAATATAAGAAAATTAAAGTTTAAAAGTATTTTGTTTCAATTGATAGAAAATGCCATCACAAAATTAAAACAATAGAAATGTATTAACAATTAAGAGATTTCAAACAGTTTAATTTAATTAATTTTAGATTTTTATGTCATAAAAAAATATTTTGAATAAGTAATTTAAATTTAAGTAATTAAATTTTTTAAGTGACAACACTGAAACATGTGCTGCTACAACAAACAGATTTTGCTACTGTCGTTTCGATCGTAATTGGGTAGCCGAGCACATAACGACAATTTTAGACATTTTTAATCGTGTAGTTTTTGGTGGTTTTATCTATAGAATGTTATCTTGTTTTGCATTCATGCGGAATTGTCATTAGACCGTATAAAAAAATTATTATAAAATAAATAATAATAAATTTGTTAAGTCACGAAATATTTCGAGCTTCACGTTTATTAAGAGCAAAATGTTTCTGGCAACAACTGGCTTCATGTTTATAAACATCAACAACAACATTGAAATAAACACTTATTTCCTAAAGCCTGGTACTCTGTTCGAATTTGTGAAAAATGTTTAGCAACATTGATTATTTCATGTGAAAAATTTGACGTTGTGGTGTCTATCTCCCGATTTAACAAAATTTAACGTTTTATTGTTTTAAAATGTAAACAAAAGACGTATAATAATGCCTACTTGCTTTATTTAACAGCTTTGATAAAATGTTGCCAGAAACATTTCATATGTTTTCCACAGTAAAAACGGAGTACTACTTCTGCAACATTTTTCAAGACTGTTTCATACAAATTTTTTGTGTATGTTGTTCGACAGCATTCCACACAAAAAAACTGAACAGAAGAAATTGCAAAAAACAGACAACAATGTTGCATATTTAAGGGCACTTAAAACGTCGACTTTCTTTTAAATCCTGGCATTGGTATCACTATATAGTTTTACATTTTTTCAGTCGTACCAAGTATGATTTTAAAATATGAGATTTTGAGTAAAACGATTAAAATTCGACATCTATATTAATTGGTCCATTATTTCGCCTTTCGATCTTAACTCTTATCAAATAGAAAAAAAGGATTTTATTTTATTTTATTCAATGTAACAATTTTTAAAGACTGTCAGATAAATGTTAAAAAATTGTATTTATCTATCATTAATCTATCATTGTTTACGTTTTTCATTTTAAATAAAATTCCCTGAAAATGAAAAAAAATAAAAAATTTTGTGCAACTTATTACGTTGACAAACGCTTGAGGGCGGACATTATTAATATTAACATTATCATAAATTTGCATACAATAATAATATGTATATAGAAAAACATCAATATGTATTACGTAACCAAAAAAAATATTCAAACATATCTTCATAAGTAAGTACAGTAGCTCCAAGCGAAACTCGTACACCTATGAAAAGAAATTTCTTTATGTTATATGTCTAAAACTAAATAGGCTAATAAAATAAATTTACTTAATTTTAGTACAAAACTATGTACTTAATTAAATATCAGAAACGAAATTTTGAATATAAATTTATTTATTAAAATACAGATAAATATTTTAAAAAGTGCCAACTTTCGACGCCAAAGCCAAACTCGTAGTCTTATTTAATTTGGCAACATTCTTTTAATTTGCATCTAACTTCGGGATATTTCGTAAAAATAATTAAAAAATTAGGGAGTTTTCCCATTATTACCTTTTTTATTGTCATTTATTTGATTTTTTGTTTGAAAGAGTAACAAAAGAGAACAAAATGGGTAGACAGAGAGGACAAACTTCTGTCGCAGTAAGAAAATTAATAATTCAACATCATAATAATAATAAATCGCTGCGATAAATATCTGAGATAGTTGATAGAAGCCTATCAACAGTGCAATATATTATAAAAAGGTGTAAAATGGAAGAGAGGATTGCGAACAAGAAGAAAAGTGCATATAACAAAATTTTCTCTGCTAAAGACGAGCAATATATTTTACGTCAAATAAAAAGGAACCCATTTTTAAGTGCTCCGAAACTCGTAGAAGTTGTGTAGAAAGACTTAGGAAAAACATGTTGCCCACAGACCATAAGAAACATATTAAAAAGGGCTAATTTCAATAGTAGAAGGACAAGAGTTAAACTTCTGCTTAATAAGAGAAATCAAAGAGAAGGTTACGATTTGCCAAGGAACATGAAACAAAGGATTTTTCATTTTGGAAGCAAGTATTATTCACAGATGAAAGTAAATTCAACTTGTTTGGTTCAGATGGAAGACCTTTTGTATGGAGAAAATCCAATGAGGAGTTGCTTGTCTAAAACATGAAACCAATAGTTAAGCACGGTGGTGGGTCAGTAATGGTTTGGGGATAATTTTCTGCATCTGGGCCCGGTGTTTTACAATTTATCGATAGTACCATGGATCAGCATATGTATCTGAACATTTTAAAAGAAAGTTTGCCAGTTTGTAAGCAGAAATTTTGTCTTGGTGAAAACTTTTATTTTTACCAAGACAACGAACCTAAGCATAAGGCTTATAATGTGCGATCATGGCTACTTTATAATTGTCCACATGTTATGGATACACTAGCCCAGAGTCCAGACATAAACCCAGTCGAAAATTTGTGGAGCTATCTCGATCGTAAAATTCGTAGTCAAACAATAAGTTCTAAGGATCGCTTGAAAAGAGTTCTTCAGGACGAATGGGGCAAAATTGAACCGAGTTTTTGCGAAAACCTTGTGCGCAGTATGCCAAATAGATTAAAAATCGTGATAAAAAATAAAGGCATGCACACCAAATAATAATATTTAAAACCAACAAAATAATATTTGATTGAAGTGTGGTGTACGAGTTTGGCTTTGTCACAGATATTACTATTATTTTATGTTTTTATTAAAAAAAATTTTTATTGAATAATAATTTAAAGTTTTTATGTTTTGTTAAATTTGTTATAAAATGAACTAATAAAATAAATACAGTTTTATTTGTTAAGAGCTTCTTACTTAATGTTAAAAGATAGTTTAAAAATTAGTCTAAAGTGTACGAGTTTCGCTTGGAGCTACTGTATGTATGTATACATTAGAATAATAAAAAGTAATAAGGAACGCCATGTGACATTGATGATAAAGAGAAAAAACTTATATCAATCAAATTAAATCATGTACATTTACTGAATAACATACATTAGCGAAACTAAAAAATTTTTATGGAGAAGGGCTAAAGACCTTTAACGAAAAAAAAAATTGTGTCATGTATTTGAAGGTCCCGGAGAAAGAAAAAAAATATTGGGATGATGAAGCAGTTACTAAAATGTCTTCTGGTAAAGCTTAGCTTTTTCTTTATACGCCCATGATTAAATATTTTACATAACAGATTGATGGATACGTGTGTATGAAAGTATATTGTAGCATGTATACATATGTTGCCTGACACATTTATAATGAAACGCTGACGTTTTGATATAAACTTTATGGAACTTTAACTTATTTTTATATTGAAAAATATTTGTTGTTTATTTCCTGGGTGTATTTCAATCTAATTTAAAATACGTCTACATTTGTCAAATAATCAATCAAATTGAATGTGATTTTTTTTTTCTTTGGCAACTAACAGAGCGTTTTACATATCACCCATGGAGGCGAACGAACTTTGATGTTCACATGTATTTATTATTTTACTTTCAATTTCTCAAAAATAGATGTAATAACATCTTGTTTTTTTTTTTCTTTTTGTTCTTCCGCTAAACCTGACATATATTTTTTTGGTTATATCTTACGTTTGCCATATCGTGCTTTTAATGTCTCTATTAATCTTTATTTTTGGCATATGGTTTGCATAAGAAACGAATTAAGGGTCATATTGTATCATTTTATTAAATGAAGGATTTAAATGTCTTTGCCATTGAATTGATTGTTCGTTTTGATTTCTGATTTTTCATTAAAATTACGTACTTTATGCATTAATGTAAATTAAGCTGATTAAGCATTTTCTTAAATTAATATTTTGACTTTGATGTAATACTCGTTGTATAACTTTGGGGTGATTTTTTTCTTCTTTATATATTTTGATAAGTTTTGTCTGTAGAATTTTGTTTTTGAAAATTATTGTTATTAAATAAGTCCAAAATAGATTTGATTATACACTAGCATTCAGGATTTTAATATTTGGAAGCACAACTTTTTATACACATTTTTAACATTTTACAATAACTCGATAGCTTTACTGTAATTTTCTTTGGTATTTACACCAAAAAATGCGTATAAGCAAAATTATAAAATAGGTTTTTCTTAGTTGTTGTTGCAACACTCTTTTCATTATATCATACCAAATATGCATGAAAACATGTATTAAAAAAACTGCAAAGAGTTGCCAGATCTTTCCATAGTATAACAGTCTAGACGTTTCTACTCGCCTGGAAACGCAAATCGCAGTTGCGAGCGGTATGGCGTGTTTTATTTTGTAATTAATGGAACCTAACGTGAAAAAAAATATAACCCCATCGTAATTTTTACCCGTTAATAAGTTTTGTTCATGAAGATTTTGTTTTTACTTGAAATGTGCTCGAGTTAAAAAAAAAACAAATAAAAAACAATTTTATAAAAAAGCTTTCCTACCATTTGTTATGATGAATGATACATAATTGCTTAATCAGTATTACGGTCTTAAGAAAATCTTACACATTAAAACACGTAAAAATTGTATTTAAAGATGACCGATTTTTTCAATGCGTAACTTATGGCCTGTTAAAAATTAAGAATATAAGTCTGACAAATTAAATCCATTTGCTATAACAAAGTCCTCAATTCCAGAAAAAAGCGCAAAGTAAACATATCTCATTATTACGTAAATTATTTATACATTCTAGCAAAAAATTATATTTTTTTCTAACGTGCATTCAAACAAATAATCAAAATATTTCAAACTAAAGAGTAAGTTACTTTTGAAAAACCTGTTTGCTTTTTTTAGCTTGTTGCAATCATTGTTAAATTTCTTCTAATTTATTCTAATTTTAACAAATGTCAATTATGACATTAAAATTCATTTCACCCAACAGAGTACATTTTTGCATGATTCATTGTTTTTGTTTTGCCACCTTTCAAAAAAATTTATGTAAAGGAATTGAAAAATTAATTTCAGCATTGCAACCAACCATCTATAAGCAACTTTGACTTTGAAAAGAATAATAGTCCTTGATTAACATTTATTATTTTAAAGTGAAACTACTCAATCTTCGCATAAATAAGGTTTTTTATTAAAAAATAAAATTATTTTCTAACAACTTTTTTGCTAACAACGATTAAAGAAATGTTTTGAAAGAGTATAAAATGTTTAGTTTAGTTGCAGTGGTTTGCTAAGCTAATAACTAAACGCATATGTATGAGTTGATAATCATCTGTGGTTATGTGCGTTTCTTGTCTATGTAAATGGAGTTTTTTGTTAATTTTTAATCTCTTACATCATTTACTATTTAATACAAAAATCTACTTTTATCTCTGAGTTATTTTCAAAGCTTTTACTTTAGCTTTTTAATGACCTCATCGTTACCTGTGAAAAGCCGTAAACGTAGTAGGGTGAAAAATTTCCCACTTTTATCTATATCCTTCACCACAGATGGAAAAGGGGTATATTTCAGTTTGTCATTCCATTTGTAATTTCTACAATATCCATTTCCGACCCCATAAAAAATGTACATTCTTAGTTCTTATGCACAGCGAATTCGATTGGGCGATGTTCGTCTGTCCGTCTGTGTTCGGGTTAAAATTAAATACGCTAAGCGATCAGACATAGTTTTGAAATTTTCGCTGTTGATAATTAACAAGATCGGTTTAAGTCGTTCTAGGCAAAGGGCAAAACACCACACCTGCCTCTAATTTTTTGATATCATTTGGAACAAATATAGTTCAGAGAAGCAACTTCAATTAAAAAAATAAATATATATTGTGCGATAGAAAACTTAAAAATAAGAAAAAACATCAAGTAAAACAATTGGCGCTCGCCCATATTTTCCGAGTTATGGTCTTCTGAACTTTTCATAGAAAAGAACAATTGCGCAACATATTTTTTAAGATATCAATTTGGGTATCACTTAAAAGCTTTTATAGTGATCTTTTAGTGAATACTAAAACTAAAAAAAATGCTTAACCCATTAAAAGTAGATTACATTTTTATGTACAATATTTTTTTTAAATTATTTGTTTTTTAATTGGAGTTACTTCTCTAAACTAGATTTACGTATGTGGTGAAGGGTTTATAAGATGCGGCCTAGACAAATATAGCACTCTTATTGTTTTTAATATTTTTTTAATGAATCAGAGATGTAAAACTAGGTACTTTGTACTTTGTTTCTGTACTTTTAGCAACTCAAATATTCTTCAACAGAAAAATGGAGTTAATAAAAAATTGACGAACATTCCATCAATCCTTGGAAAAATATTAGATATTAGATAGATTTGCTTAAAATTTATTTATTTTTTTGTTTGTTTATAATAAGATGCATGAATATGTCATGAAGTCCAAATCTTTCCAATGAAATTGTTGTCAAACACTAACATCGTCAATTTCCCTTTTGCAGTCCTTCGAAAAACCAATGTATTTTGCATGCTTTTTCAGCAAGCAATGTTTAGAATACACACATTTTTTGTTTAGTAATGTTGTTGAAACTCCCTAACTGACCAATCGTGACCAGTTTTTCTAAACGAAGATTCTGAGAAGCGTAGGGATATAAAATACTTTATCTTAAAGCGTCTGCCTATTGCCGTTCAAAAATATGGTCACTTTTGTGAAAATCACGGCGCTATCGGGACATCCTTTGATTTAAGGTTTTAGTTTTTGTATTTTTTGCTATAGAGGAAGGACATAATAAATTTTACATAAGCAAATTGCAAATTTGAAGTTAAAAAAATAAAAATATTTTTTGAAGGCCACGCCACTTTCGGCAAACCCTTTAATTTATAATTTTATTTTAGCACCTATAGCAATACATTTCCAATAGTCTACTTATTACCGTTCCAGAGATGGAGGGCGGACATTGTAGAGAAAACATTAGGGTTACGTTTTTACCCTTTGGGTACGGAACTCTAAATGGTAATAAATAAGAGGCGGTCGTAGATTTTGCCTTAAGACGATTCGCAGTAATTACTTAATTGCATGCAATTTCCCAATTTTGCCTGTTCGGCCGGTCAACTTCGCTACGAGCACTACGTAACGCTGTGATCTGGTTTTAATATTTTAGGTAGCAAAAATCGTAACTTACGAAATAATTAAACTATTTGAAAATAATTTAAAAAGCTTTATAAAAAGAACTTAACTTAAAATTAATGCGAAACGACTCAAAGATTTAAGGACGTACACTTGACAGATACTGAATTCTACACAATCATTCTTAAGATTGACAACTGTGCGTTGGCAGTAGGCTTGCCAGATCCAATTTGCCAAAAAGCTTGACATTGCCCAAAAAAAAACTTGATTTTGAAAAAAAACTTGACAAATAAAAACACTCATACTATTGGTTTTTATTTAATTTTTTTTATTATTTTTTTCATAAAAATTATTAGAATAAAAACAAAAATATCGTTAAAAGTAAAAATAACAGAAACAATGCGAAAGAAACAAAAAACAATATAAGAATAAAAATTCAGTCGTTATATATTTTAGAGAAAACTTAGGCGTTATTTAAAAAAATTATAGGTACTATCTTAAGAAATATAGATAGTAAAAATATGCTCTATCGATGTGTTTTTTAGAAATATAAACTTACTTTTTTAAGTATTATTACATATGTAGCTAGAATAAATTTGAGAAAAAAAAGTTAACTTACAAAAAACATTGACAAATCACTTTTTCACTTGACACTTGACGCGCATTAAAAAACTTGACAATCAGGCCAAATCAGGCAAACAACATTTTTTCTTTCACTAGCTGAATGTCAGAAATCAAGGAAAGGCTGATATAGAAAAACTACTCAAACGATTGTTTTGAAAATTTATTTCTTACATTTTTAGTTAAAAAGAATTTTTTTTGTGAAAATAAAAGCAGAAATTTAGCTCTTGACAGTTTAGATGATTTAAAATTATAAAAGTAAAAAGCAGTGATTTTTTTTAGTATTTGAAGCATCAATTTGTATTCAGTTCATACTTGGGATTTTTTCATTACCATTGATATTGCATTAGCATTGTTTGAAATAATGACAATAAAAAAAAATTTAACACTACCATTTAACGCTAATAAATTTATTTTAATTATAATTGTTTTTGATAATGCTAATGAAATTTTAATGAAATCGTTTCATTAATAATTACAATTGAATAAAAATAATTGTTTCAATGCAAAAAAGCTATTCATAAAATAAATAAATCTTAACACTATTGTACATAGTGAGTGTGAGCTAGGTGTAAAAGTTGATGTCTGAGATCTGAAGTCACCTAAAACCACAATTAGCAGCTTCTATATGTTACACGATAACCAAAATAGATTCCAACAGTGTCTCACTTTTCCTGTGAAAGTAAAAACACAAATATTTTACCAAATTCTGAACTAAACGCCATTTTAAAATATTGCTCTACTATGCTTTAAGATGTATATTTAGTGTACAAAGACAAGGACTGATAATGATTTTTAACCATTTAATTATTAGTCAATGGTAATGATTTTATTTTTTAACTAATTACCAATCAAACCTTTTCATTAAATAGCATTGCCATCATTAAATAATGTTAAAAAAAATAATTAGCATTATTTATCGTTCAATGCCAATGAAATCGTCAATTAATTAGTCTATCTAATTAATTACTCCCATGTATGCTTCAGTTCAATTCTGGTTTAAGTATTTTAATGAAAAAAAAAAAAATAATGCTTTCCACCAACCAACTTGTGCTTTTAAAATATTTAAAGTCCTACAAGAAAAAGTATTTTATCTTATCCTTTTCACATGCAATCTTTATTTAAAGCTAAAGAAGACAAAAGAGAATGCAAATAATGAAAACAAATGATTTAAATATTTATCGCTGTAAAGGAGGAATTAAAACAATCTCATCATATGTGCAATAAATTTATTTTTCATTTTACGTTGGGATTAAACAATGTGTAACAACAAAATCTTTCTATATATTATTTTCTTGTCTATATATATATTTTTTAAGTCAAGTTATTTAACAAAAGGCTCTACAAGGATTTTGAAAGGATTTAATAAAGAAATTGTTTTTAATTTTTCTGTTCGTCTGTTTCTAAAATATTATTAATGACGCATAAATAACACTCTTCTGCTGTTATTTTTTCTTTTCCTACAGTTTTTAAAATTAATTTTATATTAAATGTAAAATTTAAAAGACTTGTCAAGTCATTAACTGCTTACTAATGCCATTGTATGACATTACGTGTTACAGTAAGTTTATTCTAAAAACAAAACAAAGAGAAAACTTTGCTAATTCCTAGCACAGACAAGGGTATTACGAATGTAAAGCAAAAAAAAATATATAAGCAGCAGTGAGTATAAGAACTAAATATAAAATAAGAATAAAAAAATAAGAACATAAGAATGACATGACAGATTTAAAAGTCTTGTTTGCCTACGATTATGTTACGCCATGTTTGCAGATACGGAAATGTAGCTGGAAAAAATTTACTAATTTTTAATTAGCAATAAAAGACACTAATTTGTAGAATAAATCTTAATGTCATAACAAGTTAAATTATGTGAAGAAAAACGTTATAATATTTTAATTAAATTCTAAATATGATTTATGCTTGACAAGTAGTTGTATGTTTTTTTTTTCTTAGTCACGACATTAAAAGCAAGACAACATGATAGCATGATAGCAACGGAGATAAGCGTTTGGATTTTTCGTTGAGGTTCTATTCCAACCTGACATCATTTCTAGTCTCTATTGTTGGTATTGCTTAACAATGGACATGGTTTGTTTTCTCCTATTTTAACAAATGCCAATTTGATGTAGGAATACCATACTGAAAGAATTTTGAGAAATTTTTAAGGTTCGCTTAGAAAAAGGTGTGCTGCAGTGTCACATTTACACGTTGGCCCAATGGACTCTTGAGACGCCCTTCAAAAGTTAAAAAAATACTATTCACTGCTCAATAATACACCAGCATCCTATGACCGTTCACTCAGCCAACTGATTTCCATGAAGAAGCCTATGGTATGCTCTAGTTTGCGTCTTGAGATACCACTTA
Organism: Gymnosoma rotundatum; assembly: GCA_916610165.2. Taxonomy (NCBI): domain Eukaryota; kingdom Metazoa; phylum Arthropoda; class Insecta; order Diptera; family Tachinidae; genus Gymnosoma; species Gymnosoma rotundatum. Next base: position 11,143,944 of record OU744339.1, read on the forward strand.
GGTCATCGCCTAGCCATTTAAGCGGTGGCCATACCGTCCAAAAACATAATGTCTATGGGCGCAACAAAACCTGACATAGTGTCCATATGTCACACTACGAAGCGACATAATGTCCATCAACGTAGAGTTATAACGTCCATGAATATTATAGATATATTTTATGTAAGAAAGATGCAACGTTTTTATAAACAGGTTGGCAGTAAATCTTTGATAATCAAAGCTGGTGTTGTTCTAAGGGCAAATATGATTACATTTTCATGTGACACTATGTCCATACCAAAAACAACACAATGTCCATAAACATTATGACGTTTTTCCAAGCGTCCAAACATGGCATGTTCTACACTCATAATTCCATTTCGCTTCGAGTCAGGACGTGAAATTCGTCGATAGTCATTACCATTTACATCGCTGTAGTCCGTATGCCTGCACAATGACATCACTGCGATATAATGTCCATCAACGTAGAGTCATAACGTCCACGGATATTATAGATATATTTTATGATATTTTATGTAAGAAAGATGCAACGTTTTTAGAAACAGGTTGGCAGTAAATCTTTGATAATCAAAGCTGGTGTTGTTCTAAGGGCAAATATTATTACATTTTCATAAGTGACACTATGTCCATACCAAAAACAACACAATGTCCATGAACATTATGACGTTTTTCAAAGCGTCCAAACATGGCATGTTCTACACTCATAATTCCATTTCGCTTCGAGTCAGGACGTGAAAATTCGTCGATAGTCATTACCATTTACATCGCTGTAGTCCGTATGCCTGCACAATGACATCCCTGCGATATAATGTCCATCAACGTAGAGTCATAACGTCCACGGATATTATAGATATATTTTATGATATTTTATGTAAGAAAGATGCAACGTTTTTAGAAACAGGTTGGCAGTAAATCTTTGATAATCAAAGCTGGTGTTGTTTTAAGGGCAAATATGATTACATTTTCATGTGACACTATGTCCATACCAAAAACAACACAATGTCCATGAACATTATGACGTTTTTCAAAGCGTCCAAACATGGCATGTTCTACACTCACAATTCCATTTACCTTCGAGACAGGACGTGGAAATTCGTCGATAGTCATTACCATTTACATCGCTGTAGTCCGTATGCCTGCACAATGACATCCCTGCGATATAATGTCCATCAACGTAGAGTCATAACGTCCACGGATATTATAGATATATTTTATGATATTTTATGTGAGAAAGATGCAACGTTTTTAGAAACAGGTTGGCAGTAAATCTTTGATAATTAAAGCTGGTGTTGTTCTAAGGGCAAATATTATTACATTTTCATAAGTGACACTATGTCCATACCAAAAACAACACAATGTCCATAAACATTATGACGTTTTTCAAAGCGTCCAAACATGGCATGTTCTACACTCATAATTCCATTTTCCTTCAAGTCAGGACGTGAAAATTTGTCGATAGTCATTACCATTTACATCGCTGTAATCCTTATGCCTGCACAATGACATCCCTCTTATTTATGTAGCATCAATGCCTTAGGAATTACTGACCTATTTACTTACAGAGTGACCTTTACACCTTGCGGCGTGACGATACCAATTCCGTGGATCTTAGTACCGTTTTATATCTACCTGCAGCAGCCGACGCTCATCCGATAGTTTATATGACATGCTTATGCCAGACACCAGTACCCATGCCTTTACTCAACTTCGAAGTAGGAGAGTTAATCATACTTTTTACACGCGTGTTTTTTTTTAATTCCTTTCTCTTAGGTTCATTTTAATTAAGATAAACACATGCAACGAAAACAATTAAACAAAATTTCCTTGAATTTCTATAATTAAGTTAAGCATAAGTTCGTTACTAAATACGAAAGACAGCAGTAAAAAAATGAAATATTTTCTGGATTGCTACAATCTTCTTCAGCATTTTTACATTCCTTATAGAAGAACAATAATTACAATAACCATCTGTAAATAATAGTTCAGCATTTTTACATTCCTTATAGAAGAACAATAATTACAATAACCATCTGCAAATAATAGTTAGAGCAAAAAACCTAAATTAAAAAAAAAAATGTGAAAATTAAAAAAAAAGTGAACCAGTTATTTTTAGCTGCAGGACAACAAAATAAAATAGTTTTACAAAATAACAGCTTAACAATAACCAATACTACGAATGCCAAAAGTATTTTTTTTACACTTTATAAACGGTAACAACAATCAGTACAGATCTACGTTAATGTTTTTGTAAACAACAAATAACTAAAATATAAAATAAAATGTGGAAAATAAAAAAAAAAAAAAAAAAATAATAAATAAAAATATTTTTTACTTCTCCTTGTTAAGAAGACTTTGTCGTTTTAGTAACACGTTCTGCACAGCACACAATTGCCAAGTGACAACAAAAGCATCGCCAGACGTTAAATAATAATTGCAGCAATTCACGATATTAAATCTCTTAAGTATTTTGTTGGCTCTAAAGTGTTAAGCATGAAAAACAGTCTATTGTTGAAATTTTATTTTTGTTGTTTTGCTGTTAAGTTCATGTTATGCATTTTGTTTTTAATTAAACTAAAAGAATCATGAAATGATGAAAAAAAATAGAGATGAAATTTGTTTTGTTTTATTTAATCGCAAGAAATTAAATTAACGCCTTTAACAGATGTTTTTTTTTTATCTTGGAAATTGTTCATACACTCAATGACGTTAGGAAGGAATTTTAGATTGTCGCACAAACTGGGCGTACTTTGATAGAGCCATAATTTATTTTTGAATTTACTTCATTTCCTGTATCTTAATCTCACAACGAGTTTAACAATTGTTGAAATTTTTTATGGCACCTCTATGGTACGTTATGATTTATACGAAGCCTTGTAAAGACACCTAACTAATAGAAGCATACGTGCTTCAGGTGCTTTCTTACAGTAAGGTGCTTTTCCGATTACTTGCATTTTTCCAGTGTTGTTACATCTTTTCCCCAATGTGACAATTTTAATGACAGAATGACCCGCTGACAAAATTCACATTCAAATGATGACTAGTGTTAAGGGTTAGAAAATTATGATCACTGGCGAATATTTTGATATAAAAGTTGTCATGGTGTGACAGACGACGACATTTATCATAGATTTGCTTTTTTGGTTTTCTAGCAGTGTCATGACGTTTTCTCTCATATAAAAGTTGTTGACGACAATGAAAACAGTTCTAAAAGCATTGTTAAATTTCATTAATTTATAGTAACGGGTTTGCTCTCATTAGCATGTTGGTGGCAATGTGTCAACGATGGTGACATTTTTCACACCATTACGGTTTAAATTCATCAGTGGTAAAACGATCATGATCGTATTACTGATACAAAAGTTATCATTGAAATAATGATAAGTGACACATTGCCAAAAACGAGGACATTTTTCGTAGCGCAGCTGTACAAATTCATCAATGGTAAAAAGGCGAGGTTTCTCTCAGTGTCATCTTGGTTTTTCTGATATAAAAATTGTCGTCGCAATAATGACATTTATAATGGCAAAACTGTACAATGCTTTGGGCATTGCCGATTTAATAACGTACAGAGTGAACTCTACCCCTTCCCATAGGCCTTCTGGCACCAATTCTGTGGACCTGCCATAAGTGTTACAATGAACAGTCTTCTCGCACTGTCATGACAGTATTTTTTATATAAAAGTTGACTTCTCAATAATGACAGATGGCACGATATTAAAAACGAAGACATTTATCGTCACTGCTTAAACTCGTCAGTAGTATAATGAGGAATTTTCTGTAGGGGCCGTAACGATTTTCCTGATATAAAAGTTGTCATGGCAGTGACGATTGGTGACATGTTGTCAAAAACGAGGACATTTATTACATTATTATTGATGCTCAAATTCAACAGTCTTATAGTGACCGGTTTTTGCTCAGAGTAGTGAGATTGTCCACGGCCTTAGTGACTTTAGTTATCATATTTGTTTTCTTGAACCACCGAATCTTTAACTTCTCTTCTAGGTCTTCTGAAGAGGTCAATTTAAGGAAGCCTAAAATACTGTTTTGCGAAATATCGTACTACAAAGGCGACCGTATTTAAGAACTATAAGTTGTAGGTTTCGCTTAAATTAAATTTTTAGGTTAAGAATAATAATTTGAAATTTTTCCTTAAGACCTGTAATATTTTGATATTCTTAAGGTGCGATCAGATTAGTCAGATTATTTGACTGAAGAAACGTCACCACAAATGTTCATTTAGTCTGTCCATACACGCATTATTACGATTGACGATCCATAAAATAAATGTTATAGTTTACCTTATATAATCAGAGTAACATTTTTAATAAGTATTTGAAAAGAACAAATTAACCATAATTTAGTGGTTATGTCGTTTTTGTCAAATATTTGACTAGTCTGATCTTCAATTGCCTTAATGAAATAACGATTTTATTTCATTAAAATATTTCCTTATTTTTTATAAAATGTTTTGTGTTTGTGTTCGTGTGATATTTTCAAATTTTCTCTACATTATTATTGAACCGTCTAAGGTGTCCTCAAAACAGCACAGTATCTTTCATGCATTTCATTATGATGTATGTACGCCAGCCTAAAAAGGTTTTAATTTGTAATCGAAATTTAATTTGCTTTTCTTTTATCAAATAACCTCAAAATCCACAAACATTTGAATAATTTAAGGCTTAAACTTTTATTTAATTATTTACATTCCAATTTTCTTGTCATCAATTCTTTATATTTTATACGTCCTTTAGCATTTTTTCTTCTTTTTACTGTTATAAATACTAATTTTTTAAGAACATATCTATTTTAGAAGAGGGAATAATTTATACAGATTTTTGCAGTCTATGCAAGTTAAATTTTTTTTAATATTCGTATCTTAAACGAGTTGCAAAACACTTTTCATATTTGCTATTCAAAGCTTTTTCATAAGTGCATAAGTATTTGTGAAAATATCCTTTACCATAGTGGCCAATAGACAAACTAAAAAGTCAATTTGCATAAAACTTGTTTGCAAGCGTACATTCATATGTGACATGAGTAATAAATCCAATTTTCAAAAGGAATAACTTAAAAGCGACTGGCTTAGACTTTGGCTTATAGTGAATATTTTAAGATTATTTTACTTATATTTAGATTCTTTAATGTAAAATAATTTCATTGCATTGATAGTCTGTTCAATGGGTAAAATCTTTGCCGAACACAAACAACAGTTTGTAATTTAAAATGCCATTTTATAGAACTTCCTAAATTTACAGTTTGCAATTGTATTTAAATTTTATTAACATTTTAACTTAAATGTCTAAGATAAACTGTGAATAAAATAATTAAATTTACTAAAGATTACACTTAGGGACTGTTTAACGGCCTGTTACAACATTTTGCATAGTTTTTCAGCGACTTTGTTTAAAAATATGACACGACATAATCTGCTATAACAACCATTTGAACAGGAAGAACTATTTTCCATAAGGCTAAAAAGAAAGTGTTTCAATATGTATATTACAATGGTGGCCTGTCATAGTGTCCAATGATGTAATGTCCATGACCTTTATGTCACACTAAAAAGTGACATGATGTCAATGATCTTTATGTCACACTAAAAGTTGGCATAATGTCCATAATTTTTATATCACACTCAAAAGTGACATAATGTCAATGGGCATTAAAAAACGTTATAAAATGTCACTTATTAAAGTGTCAAAATATCCGCACTTAAAACACTTCACTTCACTTATCAAACATTTTTTGCATGGGGACCTTCGGCCGGGCTCAAGGATTTCCATCTCTATGACATAACAAACACCGGCTTCATCGTAATGTGAAATAATGCCCATGAATATTATGTACCTTTCTGGTGTGACATAATGTCCTTGGACGTTGTAACTATTAATTGCAAAACGGATGGAAGCAAATGAACCTTCAGCTAACAGTGAAATGGTTAATATATCGAAAAGTGGTGCAGAAACCTAAAACCAAGGCAAGCAACCTTTTAAATATTTGTTATTATTCATAACACGCTCTTGGATATTTATGAGCGAGTGAATTCATCTATATGTACTTTCTTTAAAGACAGTAAGATCTTGATAATTCGTAATTCTAAGACCAGTAGTTTTTTACTAAAGTTTGTAATATAACGATAATTCGGTTTAGCGATGTTAAAAAAAAAACATAATTTTTTTTGGCGTAATAAAACCAACATATTTTTTCAACGTTTAACAACACTCAAACGATATTTTTTGTCTTTCCAATTTAAAGCGATTTTTAAATTTTTATTACCCGGATCGCATCTATCTACATCATAAATCGTTTAAAATAATCCCAATTAAAAGTTTCTTCCAAATTAAACAAATCTTTAACTGTTACAATGAGTTCACCCTGTTTAGAAATAATTTCAATATGCTTTTCTAAAGGTTTTAAATATTTAATGTAAATAAATCCTTTTTGTGGGTAAATATTATGCTTAAATAGTTTTTTAATACTCCTCGTGTGTATCTCTTTGATCTGACCCAGGCCTTTCTAAAAATATATTTTTCCTTGAAAAGAAACTTCTATGAAATCACCAAAAAAGAACCCAAAAAGGCTCTTAAACTTTCCCGCGATATATACCTCTAAATTCTATCCCAAATGAAAAAATCTCCTTAACCTAAAATAAAATCGCTTAATCTGGCAACACTGGCTTACTTTGCGAATTGCATAATGTATTCATTGTGCGACATTACCATCAACGAAATCAAGAGGAAGTTGATAATATTTACTCTCAAATTTTCCACTAACTGACAAAATCTGCTTAAACTGGCAACACTGGTTTACTTTGCCAATTGTAAAATGTATTCATTGTGCATGAATTTGGGGGTAAATATTGTAAAAGTTCACAATATTTACCCCCAAATTCTTCACTAACTTAAAAAATTTGATTAATCTGGCAACAATGGTTTACTTTGATAATTAATAAATATATTCTTTGTCCGACACTATTATCAACAAATCAAAGAAAAGGTTGATCCTTTGTTGCCCTTAAATTTCACATTTGCTTAAAAAGCTTTCCCATACATAATCCTATCTTAAGTATGAAAAAATGTTGAAAGAAAATCATGGAAAATGTAGCATTAATTTTTCCGAAATTTTTTGTTTTATTACAGATATAATTCATGGCAAACTCTTTCAAAATAATCGTTTCTTGGAGATTGATTATGCGCAAGGTCGTGACATACCGCCCGGTTATACGGCCAAAATTGCTGAAACCTTACAGGATTGGATCGACTCTTGTGACGCCATTTCAAATTGTATTGTTGATCAAATAAAGCTGGCAAATGCAGAAAAGTCTAAGAAACTGGATAATAAGAAACAAATCGAACAGGAGGTGAGTCAATGAAAAGTTTGTTATTAAAAAAGCAATTTAAAAGGATATTACCAGGCATGTAACAGAACTAAATTCCGATCGAAAGTGGAATTAAAACCGTAATTTGGTTCTTCAGAAAACAAAAAACGAAAAATTTGTACAGAATGAAACCACTTTTAAATTTCAAAGTGGAATTTAGATTCTTTAAAATATCGTTATTTGCGACTTTCTTGTTGACTTTTATTACGTGTCCTTATTTAGGTTATCCTTGTTGTTTACTTTGGTATGCGCAATATTGCCACATTTAAATGAAAAGGTGAAGATTAAGCATTTTTTAGAAATAAGCAAAATCGATCGGAATCTGCAGAAGGTTAAATAAATTCCATCGGAATTGTTAATACGGAATCAAAACCATTCCGATCGGAATTTGTGACATGCAAAAGACGAGCAAAATCCAACGAAAGTTGTTCGTGGAAGAAGCACTTCGAAGCAAATGGTCGCCTGTTTCTCCTGCAAAACTGGTCATGTGGCGACTGTTCCGCTTGACCAACGTAGGACGGTCACTTCTGAGTGGTACACTACAATTTGTTTGCCTGAAGTCATCGGAGAAATTCGAAAAACCAACAAGAGAAGACGAATCATTGTTCACCATGACAATGCGAGCTCTCACACATCGGCTCAAACCAGAGCATTTTTGACCAGCCAAAACGTCGTATTAATGGGTCATCCACCGTACAGCCCTGACTTGGCACCTAATGACTTCTTCTTGTTTCCGCACATCAAGAAAAAAATGCGTGGTCAACGATTTTCGTCGCCAGAAGAAGCTGTTGAAGTGTTCAAAAACCATGTTTTAGAGGTGTCTCAATCGGAGTGGAAAAAGTGCTTCGACAACTGGTTTGAGCGCATGCAAAAGTGTATAAATCATGCTGGAGAATACTTTGAAAAACAATAAAACCATTTTTGATTATAAATATTCGCATTTTCACTATTAGGCCAGAAATATATAGAGCAGCCCTCGTAATAATAAAAATAAATTATTAACAAAATAACTCTATTCAGACAAGATTTTTTTTTGGACCCGAGTTCAATCCCTGGCTATTCCAAATCAGATTTTGTATTTGTTAATTAGATGATAATTCTCTTAATTAAATTTTCAGTTCTTTAAAAAGTAGCGAATTAAAATAGACAGTAATACACAAAAACTTCAAAAATATAAACAAAAAAAAAACAGGCATGTCACAAAACTTAATTCCGATCGAAAGTGATTTCAATTCCGAGAATTGGTTCTTCAGAAAACTATTAATGAAAAATTTCCTCGGAATGAAAACACTATTAGTTTCATTGAAATTTTGTTATTTGTGGTTTATTTATTTAAATTTATGTTTATTTTGTAGTGTATTTGTTACTTTGGTATGACCAATGTTGCCACATTAAAATTAAAAAGTTCAGATACAGCATTTTTTATAAATATACAAAATCGATCGGAGTCTGAAAAAGGTAAAACAAATTCAATCGGAATGGTTAATACGGAATTGAAACCGTTCCGATCGAAATGTGTGACATGCCTGTATAACCAACATTTCTAATTAAGTTGAATTACATAAATTGTTTGAAAACTTAAAGCATAATAATAACTCATAATATTCTATAACAAAAATGCAATATTTGATTTGACCAGCTGCTCACCAGTCAGCAAATAAATTGCATTTCTATTAAAGTGGTTTTTTTGCATAATATTTTTCAATAATCTTATTTCTAAATATTATTAAATTGCCAAAATAATTTTATAAAAAGAAATTGTTTTTGGACTGAGTTCGATCCCTGTCTACAACAAGCAGAGTTGACAAAATAATATATTTTTAATTTTTTGAATTAGAAAAATATTTTTTATTTATTTTTAGTTTATTTAAAAAAATTTTAAAGTTAAATTTATTGGCGTCGTTTTTCTTTACGTTATAATTGTAAATTTTAAGTTGAAAACCAAAGTTATACTGCTGTGTATTTATAATTTACAAATACTACGTTTTATATTTAATGTTGTTGTTGTTGTCATTGCTCATTAAAAAGATTCACCTTCATAAGAAATGTTTGCTTTAAACTTTCTTTTCAAATTAATGCGCAAAACTTGTTCTAAAAAAGAAGAAGAAGAATAACAATGCTATTATCATTAACTTTAAAAGTTTCTAACTACTTTTAAAGCTTTATTATTCGTTGTTTTTTATTTCATTTTTGTTTTTCTCAATTACCAGCAATTATTAATTTAATTAAAAGTTTTTATTGCTGCAACAAAGTAAAATACAGACATCAAATCAACACAGGACTCCTTACCACCATTTATAACAAAATAAGAAGAATAAAATTTATAAAACAACAACAAACGTTGGTCTCTTTCTCTTTTATTGCAGATAATTAATTTGAAGAAAGTTTTAAAAACACAAATCAACGACAATGAAGAAACCATGCAAATCGATTCACGTGATACCTCATCCACCAGTCAGGAGGCACGCAAAAAAACTTCCAAAGTTAAACCATCACGATCAACGGGTAAGTTTAGAAAAAACTTTAAACAAAATGTTTAAAAAATTAATCGCACTGTAGTTGTTTAATTTTGATGATATCTAAGCTATTCTAACTAAAAGCAACTGTGAAAAGGTACAAACAAACATATCAACTGTTGCTCTTAAATAAACGTAACAGACAAAAGTCAAATAAAATTGGAATTTAAGTTTTGCTAAAAAAAAACAAACAAACAAACAAACGAAAAGTTTAACAATTTTGTGGTGGAACAGGATTAAAACATAGTCATTCAAAAATGTCTTGTTGAAGCAAAGTTTTGCAGAGTTGTGCACTGGAAAATCAGACAAACTGTCACGTAAATAAACATTTTAATTTTTGTTTTTGGCGATGCATTAAATGATTTTACATTTAGCAACTGTTTGTAATTTAAACTTTCAACCAAAACATAGTATCAAGCGGAAGTGGTTTATTTTCATTTTTTTTTATCTTATTTTTATTTTGTAACTTTTAATCTGCATCGTCGTGGTAAAAAGGTTGAGGTATTTTATAACATTGTAGAAGTATTGTAGGAAAACTTCTGTGACGAGTCCAATTTATAGAAATATTTGTTTTTAGATATAAAAAAGAACAAATTAAATGAAAACCGACGACTTTCTTCAAGTTTTCTTGATTATTTATACAGGAAACTGAAACAGTATTTCCCAAATGTCTTCGAAGCGAAAAATCGTAAAAATTAAGCTTTTTCTATAATTAAAAAAAAAAAAAAAATAGAAATGGAAATCGGAACTTAGTAGATTTAGTACACCTCTATTGGCGGTTTAATTTTCCTATTTTTTATTTAGAGTTACTACAAATATGTTGTTGATAGTAAAAAAATGTGAAAAAAAAAACGATTGGAAACCCTCCAAGCAGAGTCCGACCAAATGAGAATTTTTATTTTGTTCAACTCGATAGTACACTGCCAACTTTTTTTTCTGACTTATTAAAATTGGAAACTCTCTAAGCTGTGTCCACGTGTTAAGTATACGTGGCAACAGTTGTATATACCAAATGAGAATTATTAATTTTTTCAACTCTTCAATAATACACTGTTAACATTTTTTTCTGACTTACTAAAATTGAAAACTCGCTAAACTGTGTTCGATTAGCACTTAATACGTGGCAAAAGTTGTATATACCAAATGAGAATTTTTAATTTTTCCAACTCTTCAATAATACACTGTCAACATTTTTTTCTGACTTAATAAAATTGAAAGCTCTCTAAGCTGTGTACGATTGGCACATAATACGCGGCAACAGTTGTGTAAACCAAATGTCAACATTTTTTTCTGACTTTTTCAAATTAAAGTATAAACATTGGTCTATGAGGGTTGTAAAGGCTTAGAAAGAAGTCATCTATCGACGAAACCGAAATACTTACAAAATTGAGTGATTAAAATCTAATAACAGGTAACAAAATCTGATAGATTTCTTAATACTTTTTAACATGAGCGAATTGTTAACGCTTTTTACACCCAAAAATATTCCTTATTTTCTCTTCTTTCCCCAATTTCAATATTAGCGATTTGATTGAATTACTTAATATTTACTAGAATTTCCCCAAACGATCTGTGTGTTTAAAATAAGGATTATGACATTGAAGCTATTTTTTTTAGCAGGTAGTTTTTTCGCTGCTGTATTTTATATTACCTCCTGGTCTATGAGCAACTGTAAGTGCTATAACACTAGAAAGTGCGATTTCTATTTATAGGCGAGTAAAAACGTCTAGAAACTTCTAATATGGAAAAATGTGGCAACTTGTTTTTGTTGTTTCTTTATATTTCTTTCTGTTTACTTCCGGCACGTCACATAACATACTCTGATTCAAGTTTTACTTAGCGTCGCTGTAAAAAGCGCAAAGTCTTTCTATGAGAATTAAACGTAAAAGAAATAATAAATGAGGCTTCATATCTAAAAGCGATAATAAACAAGTACCGATAGTATAATAAAAGTTTAAGGGACTAAGGGAGATATGTAGCCGAAAATTGTAAATCCATCCGAATACGCCCACATTTTTAAGTATTTTTTTCCTACCCATTATATTCTTCAGTTAATAATTTTTAATTTTGTTAATAAGATTTCAAATATATGGTTGGGTCCAAAAAAGAAGATCGAATAATTTTGCAAAATATTAACTTAAACCAAGAAATGAACACGAAAGTTTAATATTTGATTTTCAAAGGTTAATAATGTTTTCATTATTACCCTCTGCATAATTGTATGCTGACCTACTTTTTATTAGTAATGTTTATTTTTAACATTAGAATAATAAACAATATGTAAACAAGAAGTAAATAAAAGCTTTAGGAAAAATTAATGCATGTAATTTGTAAAATTTATTATTTACATATTACGAAGCAACATTTATTAATAGAGTATTTCCTAAAGTTTTTAGCTCTCTCTGTCTTCATCTTGTACCGTCAAAAGTCTAGTTTATTCTTTATTCCCTTTGACAAACTGACTTGTAAAATATATGCATAAAAACTTTGCTATTTTCTTATGATTTACGTACATATTTAAATATATTTTATTTCTCATTTTCTGTACTTTATTTTGTTTCCTTTCAGACTTATTCCGATTCAACAAGTAAAATTGTGTTAGTCTTTTGCTGCAAGATAAAGAAAACATCAACTGGGGTTGATTATTTGACATTATCATCGGTCATCATAAGCTATCAAAGCAACAAAAAATAAAATTCAGCTCTTAAATAAATAAAAACTTATATGTATTTCATTTCTTTAAATTCGAATACATTTTGTTTTACTCTCAACTAAATAAAGAATAAATGAACAAAGGGACAAATGAACAAAGGGAAAAATACTTAGAAATCAAATTAGTTTGAGTATTTTTTTAAAATTTGTTAATGATTGTTGTTGCTAAGAAATTTTTAAATTCAAAGTAATAAATGTTATTTTCTTCATTATTTCATTATTACTTTTTAATTAGTTCTTGTGCTTTGTTTTCTATGCTTTAAAATTCTTTTTATAAAACTTTTCTAATAGCAAATGTTAGCATTAATATTCAAGTGACTTGAACACAGAAAAAAAAAACAAAATATATGTAAGTATATTTAGGCCTTGTGGTATGCGAATCCAGTGTTGTCAGATTAAGGGATTTATCCGTAAATCGGGTATTTGGTTTTTAAAATGGGGATGAAAATTTCAGCTTGTCTATTCAGAAATTCTTTGAGGATGTAGTTTGCGTTTTGGGGAATTAGGTAAGTTTTTTTTTTATTAGCAAAAATGCTTTAAATTCTTAACTCCAAAAATATGTTCTAAAAAATTGCTGTAGACAACGAGATTGAACATTTTGTTTCAAAACTTTTCGACTTTGTTAATCCACTCAACCTAATATGTATATTCATCATTTCGGTACATGACAATTTTGTTGTTGATGTAGATAGTAATTGATATAGAATACAAAACACCTATTTTTTGATTTTGTCTGTCTGTCTATTTGTCTGCCTGTGTTCACATCACCTACTAACTGCTGGAAGCATTAAAATAATAAATCGAGTTTTTTTAGAACCTCTTTTCTTTTCGTAAAAATATTTCATTTCATAGAAAAAAAAATAGATCATTCTTTATTTTTGTAGATGGCGAAATTTTTAAAACTGTTTACAGAACTCTACAAATAATATTTAAAAACATAGGGCCTGTTCGTAAATTCATCACTGCACTGCACATGATGCGCAGTACGTTCGTAAATGCAATAATTCTTGCGAAAAAAAACCGACTTCAAAACAGATTTCATCTGTCTGCCTATAACAGCTCAAGTGTATGGCCACATAAATTAGGTTACATTAACTATTGGGACACACTTATATCTCCAAACTTTATACTTTTTCAACTGTTCAATAGTTTCACTCATAGGGTCACTTTTTAATTTCCAAATTCAAATTATATACTTGCTGTTGTAGTAGATTTAGCAATCAGGTTCTGTGAAAATTTCAGCCGTCTGTCTGTAACGGGTCAACAGTTTGCCCATATACATCAGATTATATCAACTTTTTAATTTAAAATATAACATTTTTTGTACTTCTTATTATACCAAACAAAATAGTGGACATTCTGTCAAAAATTAAGCTGTTTATATACAACAGCTCAAAAAATACGGCCACATTTAACAAATTACATTAATTTTGGGAACACCCTTTAATTTGCAAAACATGTCCTTTGTAAATTTCAGCTGTCTGTCTATAACAGTTCAAAAGCCCGGCCACATACACCATATTATGTCAACTATTGGAACACCCTTTTATTTCCAAATGCAAATTTTATACTTGTTATTATAGAGGAGTTCTTTGTAAATTTTAATCGTCTGTCTACAACTGTTTAAAAGTATGACCATACGCCATATTAAATGAACTATTGGTGCACCCTTTAATTTATAATTTTAAATATTATCAGCTGTTACCATAACGGCCATAGCAATCGACATTCTGTCCATTTTGCAAGCGTTTGTCTATAACGGTTCAAAAGGTAGGATCATATAAGTAAATCTTCATCAATTATGGGACACCCTTTAATTTCTAAATTTAAATTATAAACTCGTTGATATAGCGGATTAAGCAGTACAGGTCTCTTTTAAGTTTCAGCTTTCTGTCTATAACTGTTCAAAAGTACGGCCACACACTTGAAATTACATCAACTATTGGGACAACCTTTAACTTCCAAATCCAAACTTTATACTTGTTGTTATAGTGGACTTACCAATACAGGTTCGTTGAAATTTCAAGCGTCTGTCTACAACTGCTAAAAAGTATGGCCATAAATATAAATTGACTATTGGGGCACCCTTTAATTTATAATTTTTAATAATAATACTTGTTACTTTCATGGCCATAGCAATCGACATTCTGTCCAATTTGCAAGCGTTTGTCTATAACGGTTCCAAAGATAGGCCCATATAAGTTAATTTACATCAATTATGGGGCACCTTTTAATTTTTAGATTTATTTTTGTATAATTTTCTGTTTTTGGGAGCCATAGTAATACGCAGTCATTTTAAATTTTATAGAATTGCCCTTTACAATTCATAAAACACGTAAAAAATATGTATATTGTATCGGGACACCCTTTAATTTTTAAGATTATAAACTGTTTTTAAAACGGGACCAATCTGTAAGCATAATCTATCTTATTACCAAAAATTTTTAAAATCGGATCAGAAATGACTGAAGTCTGGAGGCACAAATATAAAAAAAGCAACATTCAGCCGAATTGATAACCTCCTTCTTTTTTTGAAGTCGGTTAAAAAGTGGCAGCACTGCAAATATCATCTGTTCATAAATGCATCACTAAAGTACATTATACGCAAATAAAAGCAAAAAACTTTTATTAAAAATGGCTGATGCAATGAACGTGTGAGTATAAATTTGGATAAGTTTTTTTTTTATTTATTTCTGTATGTTTAATCTTTTTTATTTTTATTATTTTTACACAATTTTTTTTTAATTTTTTCGATTAATTTTACAGTATTTCTTCGTTCTTGAATGCAAACTAAAATGAGCAAATCCAAGTAGTAGTGTAGAATAATCATATTATGCACCGCAGTGATGCATTTACGAGCAGGCCCATATTTTTCTATCTTTCTAACTACATTCGCTATCTTAACTACATTCGCTTTTTTAACTTACGTTACTACATTTGTGGGGTAATTTTCTACCCCAATCGAAAATTCTTTCTATTTTGCAGGGCCTCGCATAAAAACAGAAAGTATTAATGTGAAATATTACAATTGTTTATTTTTTATAAAAATAACATGGTTGTTACGTTAAAAATTTCATAAATTAGAAAATTAAAATTTTTTTTTTCGAGCGGCTTAAAAAAATTGACTTATAAAATTAGGTGTATTCTTCTAAAAAAAAATTAAATGTAGTATTATAAAATTTTAAATTTGTAATTCATATTAAAGAAACTTTAAATAAAATAAAACTAAAGAAAAAAAATGTATATAGTATAACATAAAAATTCTGACAGAGGATGTTCTTCGTGTAAAAAGAGTCTGTTTGAAATCACTTTTCACATACTGTACAAACTTTCAGTTCTTTAGAAGGCATTTTACAAATAAATTTGAGGTGAGGTTTGACTAAAGATATCCCTACTTCTTTAAAAAAACACGTCGGCGTAATTTATTCTCAATATAAGAAAGCTTTTTGTCTTCTAATTCGCTTTCTGTGTGATGATCGCTTATCTCCATTTCCCCATCACTTATGTCGTCATCGTCTTGGAAAATATCATCATCTCCTGCGTCATCAGATAAGTCGTCTTCATCAAAAATTTTTTTCTACTTCAGATTTACTTAAATAGTGCTTCATTTTGTCTACATAATAAAAAATCAATAAATACCAAGAATAAAAATAAATTACACAACTACATTCGTGGGGTAATTTTGTACCCCAATATATACCTAGCACAGATTTTATTTGACGTAGCGTGAAATCCACTTATACACTTCAAGATGCCAACATGAACTGACAATACACGGAGTTTTAAAGAATATGCTTTAGTACAAATTAAGTTATTAATTATGGAGTGCGGCGTGGGGTAAAAAATTACCCCACGAATGTAGTTAAGGGTTAAAGAAAATGATAAATGACATGCTGACAAATTGTTGGCACTACTGCTATATAATATAGTCAAGCTTGTACAAATACAATATTATAAAACTTAAATTGAATTTGAAAATAAATAATATTATTTGTAGTGGGAATTCTAAAGGATAGTTGCAATTGATTTTTGGGGATAAAATTTTTCTAATTGGGGATACGACTCGAAAAAAATCTGGAAACCCTGTGTGAATCTAATTTAGTGTTGTGCATCTATTGAAAATGGTATGTTTAAGTTGTAAAAAATATTTCTGTCAAATGTTCGCTTGTTAGAATCATTACAAACAGTCGCTACATGGCTGATACATGGTAAATAAATATACGGCTGTCTCTATTTAATTAGGTTATTCTTTCTTATAATTCACTTTTCAAATAATAATGAAGTTTTCAAAATCGATCCAGAAATGACTGAGTTATGGAGGCATAAATTTAGAAAAAACCAACTAACAGTTGAACTGATAACCTGCTTTTTTTGAAGTCGTTTAAAAATGCCTGCAATCGGTTGATATTTGAAAAAATAGATCTTTATGCTGTAGTGAAGAGTTGGTCCAGACTTACACTATGCAATTTTTTGAGACATTTTTTTTTACAGTTTTTTATTAGCAACTGTTGCATCCCCTCAAAACTCAAGCAATACCATATTGCTTACTGGTCCTGCTTCACCAACAAACAAAAACTTTATGCTAGTTTCATGACAAAATGCATAGTGTAAATGCCTCATTAAAGTAACAAGTAAAAAAATTAATTTTTAATAAATAAATTTAAATATTTTTAAAATTTATTGCAAAAATAATATACTGTTTCCTTTATTAAAACAATTTAATTAAAAAATCAAACATTGTGATTTAAAATTTTTCCTTTTACATTTTTATCAATAAATGTACATATAAATTATTTTATATTAAAATAACCATTTAATAAAACTTGTTGATATAAATTAATTTTTGTTTAAAAAAATATTCTTAAAATAAATAAAATAAATATAAATATTCTTAATTTTTTTAATCTAAATAAACGAACAAATAAGTTCAATATTTTAATAAAAAAAATTAGAAGACATATTGAACAAGGTCATAAATAAATAAATGTTTATTGAGATTCTATTAAAGCACAAGAAAATTGAGTTTAAAAAATAACTGTTAAATTGAAAAAAAAAGTAATTCGGGAGAAACCAAATTTGCAACCAGTTTGCTTAAAACAACGAAAAAAAAAATAATAATAATAAAAGTTAAATTAAAACAAAAAACGTGTTGTATTTTTTTCGGATTTATTTAGTTCATACATGTTTGCAGATGTTAGGTTCGCTTAAAATGTTACATATTTTTGACAACCGATAATTTTTTCAAGGTAGCAACATTGAAGTGTTGCAGCTAATCTGCATTTATGAAATCATTTTTATATTTTGAACCAGTCAGTCTGTTTTTAATTAAGTATTTTTAAACTTAATTTTATGTTAATATTTTTATTTTTAGTTTAATAACACTGTACAACAAAATCAAATTTTTTTAAAAATTACAAGATCCGGGCTATAAATTCTGATAGAGGAGACAAAAAAAAGATATACGTGTATCGGCGTTTTGAAAGTTTACATCTGGATTTCATTTGAGAGGGGGTTAAAGTTTTCCAGCTCTGGCACATTCTTATTGTTAAACGGCATAAGAAACCATGTGACCCTTACATTTTAGGTAAAAAATATGTTCAGCAGATTTATGTAAAATGTTACGGAGAACATTTTTGTAGAAATGTTAACCCTCTAACTCCTCAAGATATGGGTCTTTTTTGTCCTTCTTTTAAGAAATAGCAAAAAACAACATTAAAACAGGGTTTTAGAGGGTTAAAATGTTCCACAAAAATGTTACCCGTTAAATTTTACTATAAGTCCCTGAATACACCAAAAACGAAAATTCAACCATTAAGTCAGAAATAAGACCCAACAAAAGACAGCTTAGGGTTAATTTCGCATTTATTAAGAATTTTGTTTTAAATCAAATTTGGATAGCATTAATTACATTTTTTTTTAGCTCTAGGCAATTCCACTTCATTATCATACAATGTCCAGCATATTTCAGCGATAAGCGAATGAATGCTTTTACCTTTATAGCGTTCTTCAATGAGTGCGCATGTCTGATGAAATTTTTCACCATGCTCATCAGATTCTGTTGAAAACTGGTTCTCAAAGTAATACATATGGGAATTTAAAAAATGAATTTTTGTTGACATATGAACGCAATAAAAGGTTCCTGTTTCAGCGATTGTTCCATCAACATAATGACTAGGACTTCGAAGTTGTAGCACAGGTACGGGGAGTTCGTCAGAATGCGGAAATGGCAGCATGGCTGATGGCACAGTTTTGTATACAAAACTCTTTCGCCTATATCTATTCAATTTTAATATGGCACACGTAGCACGTAGCGTCATTATGTTCACCTTTATCTAACCACCGCATAGAATACCAAACTGCATTGAATTTCGTTGACCTTCAGCGAGAGTTCAAAAATAAAACTATAGTTTTAGAACAAAAAAAAATTTTTATTATCTTTGGACCACAAAATTAAGCCATTATAACAAATAAAAAATAAGAAAAAAACATCAAGTGAAAAAATTGGAGCTCGCCCATATCTGCCGAGGTACGGAGCTTAGAATTTTTCCAATTTTTTTAAATATCAATATGGATATCATATTAAAGCTTTTGAAAAGATCTTTAAGGAAATAGCATTAAGAGTTGATGAAATTTTTATGTAAAATAATATATATGAAGTACCAATTTTTTTTTAATTCTCTGTCACCCCAATATTTGCTTTTTTATTGGAATTACTTCACTGATATAGCGCTCTTAATTGTTATTTACAATCTTTAAGAGGAGAAATAATTTTGCGAAGTAATTGAAAATGTATTTATGGCCTCAATAAGGTGTTGTTTTATCATTATTTTTTTTTTTATCATTATTATTTCTCCTCTTAAAGATTGTAAATAACAAGTACGAGCGCTATATTCGGCTATGCCGAATCTTATATACCCTTCACCATATAGTATATGTAAATCTAGTTCAGTGAAGTAATTCCAATAAAAAAGCAAATATTGGGGTGATAGAGAATTAAAAAAAAAATTGGTACTTCATATATATTATTTTACATAAAAATTTCATCAACTCTTAATGCTATTTCCTTAAAGATCTTTTCAAAAGCTTTAATATGATATCCATATTGATATTTAAAAAAATTGGAAAAATTCTAAGCTCCGTACCTCGGCAGATATGGGCGAGCTCCAATTTTTTCACTTGATGTTTTTTTTCTTATTTTTTATTTGTTATAATGGCTTAATTTTGTGGTCCAAAGGTAATAAAAATTTTTTTTTGTTCTAAAACTATAGTTTTATTTTTGAACTCTCGCTGAAGGTCAACGAAATTCAATGCAGTTTGGTATTCTATGCGGTGGTTAGATAAAGGTGAACATAATGACGCTACGTGCTACGTGTGCCATATTAAAATTGAATAGATATAGGCGAAAGAGTTTTGTATACAAAACTGTGCCATCAGCCATGCTGCCATTTCCGCATTCTGACGAACTCCCCGTACCTGTGCTACAACTTCGAAGTCCTAGTCATTATGTTGATGGAACAATCGCTGAAACAGGAACCTTTTATTGCGTTCATATGTCAACAAAAATTCATTTTTTAAATTCCCATATGTATTACTTTGAGAACCAGTTTTCAACAGAATCTGATGAGCATGGTGAAAAATTTCATCAGACATGCGCACTCATTGAAGAACGCTATAAAGGTAAAAGCATTCATTCGCTTATCGCTGAAATATGCTGGACATTGTATGATAATGAAGTGGAATTGCCTAGAGCTAAAAAAAAATGTAATTAATGCTATCCAAATTTGATTTAAAACAAAATTCTTAATAAATGCGAAATTAACCCTAAGCTGTCTTTTGTTGGGTCTTATTTCTGACTTAATGGTTGAATTTTCGTTTTTGGTGTATTCAGGGACTTATAGTAAAATTTAACGGGTAACATTTTTGTGGAATATTTTAACCCTCTAAAACCCTGTTTTAATGTTGTTTTTTGCTATTTCTTAAAAGAAGGACAAAAAAGACCCATATCTTGAGGAGTTAGAGGGTTAACATTTCTACAAAAATGTTCTCCGTAACATTTTACATAAATCTGCTGAACATATTTTTTACCTAAAATGTAAGGGTCACATGGTTTCTTATGCCGTTTAACAATAAGAATGTGCCAGAGCTGGAAAACTTTAACCCCCTCTCAAATGAAATCCAGATGTAAACTTTCAAAACGCCGATACACGTATATCTTTTTTTTGTCTCCTCTATCAGAATTTATAGCCCGGACCTTGTAATTTTTTGGTGTGTTGTACAGTGTAATTAATTCATATAAAACAGATAGACTTTTAAAAAGTGAGATGCTTTTAAGTTTCTGTGACAAAAAAAAAAAAAAGAAAAGATATTGATTTAAGTTTTGTTTTTTTAAATTTATAAATTTTGAAGAAATGTCAAGTAAAATAAACTTGAATCTTCATTAAAAAAAAAAAAATATTCTAAATCAACTTAAACCGCATTAAAACTTTCAATTTCTATTCACAAACAAAAAAAAAAAACGATACCAAACAAAAAATTACATATATATTTGTTTATCTTTATTAATTACAGTCGTAATGCTTGACAACGAAGAAAATTAAAACCTGTCAATCTTAAACTTATACGCTGTGAGACGATAATCTAGATTTTGTTAATAAATAAAAAAATAAATTTATGTAATGTTTTTTTTTTTATATCTTCATTCATGTTTTTCGTTTGTACACTTACGTTCAACTGATTAGAGGCACGTAACTCTTGTTGATAGTGAGAACAAACAAATTTCAATGCCAGCTGATAAAAAAAAGTATTTTTTTAAAACCTAAAAACTTAAATCCAAAAATATTTAAAATTATTTTTAATACTTGTTTTAAACTTTTAAATTAAGTTTTTATTTTTTTGAAAGGCTCATTTATTAAAATATCGTTTAATTCATTATAGTGCAATGAAAAAAATATTTTTTTCTCTTTTGTTGATCTTGTTCTTTTTCCTGCATTCTAGTTCAAATTTTTCTAAGCGACTTTCCATGTCTCTATTTTTCTTCTACTTTTGCAGATGATAGCTAGATTTGTTTTCCATACTGATGATGGTGATTTTTTAGCTATTATCTTTTTGACAACACTGGTTAAAACAGCTGACGCACGTTTCGTGTTTTGTTTCACTGTCAAACATCTTCAATTTGGTCTGTAATTTAACCATGATTCGTCTTACAAACGAACAACGCTTGCAAGTTATTGCATTTTATTAACAAATTGCGTGCTCTGTTAAAAAAGTTTATCGCGCACTTCTTTCATTTTATGGCCAGTTGAGTTTTGGCTCAATGGGTAGGTAAATAAGCAGAATTGTCGATTTTGGAGTGAATATCAGCTAGAAACATTGCAAGAGCTACCAATGCATCCAGAAAAAGTCACAGTTTGGTGCGGCTTATGAGCTGGTGGCATCATTGGACTGTACTTCTTCAAAGATGATACGAGTCGTAACGTAACTGTGAATGGTGAGCGCTACCGTGAGATGATATCCAACTTTTTTTTACCCAAAATGCAAGATCTTGACTTGCATGACATGTGGTTTCAACAAGACGGTGCCACACAGCACACGCAACAATGGACTTATTGAGAGGCGAGTTCGGTGAAAATTTTATTTCACGTTCGGGACCGTTCAATTGGCCGCCTAGATCATGCGATTGTACGCCTTTAGACTATTTTTTGAGGGGCTATGTTAAAGCGCATGACTATACAGACAAGCCCGCTTCAATTGACGTATTGGAAGACAACATTGAAGCATTTATTTTTGAGATACCGGCCGAAATGTTGGACAGAGTATGCCAAAATTGGACTAAGCGGATGGTAGAGCTGTGTCGTTCGCGAACGAACGGGTTAAATTGACCGAAACAATCAAGTGAACGGAATGATCCGGTCATTTAAATCCGGTCCTTTCGTTCAATAGTGTACGGGTTAAATTGAACGGATGACTTAATTGAACGAAATGAGCCAGATATTTAACCAGCTTCTTTCGTTCAAATTGACCGTTTAATCGGAACGAATCAGTCTTTGATAATTGACCGAAAATGACCGGTCACTGAAACGGACGACCGGGCACATGTCTAGCGGATGGACCATTTGAGGCGCATTTAAGGTCAACATTTGCATGAAATAATCTTCAAACATTATATTATATGGACCGTACTATCGACTCAAATAAAGATTTCATGAATTTTTCTGAATTTTATGTGTTTTTTTTTTAAACTTTCCTATAGCTTTTAAGAAATCACCCCTTAATATACCAAATCTGTTTCAAAATGAGGTCAACGAGGCCAATAATGAATGATCTTCCAAACATTTTTGGATGATATCGTGATTTAAATGTTCGTAAGCTCCAATGTAGTAGCTCACAGGCTGCTCTATTCTGCAATAATGGGTGATATAATCTTTAAGAAATCAGAAGTTTCGTTGTTTCAAGAATGCTAAGTCGTGTGACGTTTGATAGACTAAACAAATTTTGTCAAGTCTCTAAAGAAGGATTTAAATGCCTCTGTTTTTTAACGGCTTCCTATTAACACCACATAAATTTGACAGTGAATGAAATACAGTTAAAGTTCATTTTTATTATAAATGAATTGAAATTATTTTGGCTTAAGCTCGTTTTTTTTTTATTTTCAATTATAATTGAATTACTTAATTTCGGTTTGAGTTCATTTTTATTTTAAATTCCAATTTTTTTTTTTTTAATTCAAAAATTTTTTTTTAAATCCTAAACTTTTTATTCTTAAAAATTTTAATTTTTTTTTTAATTCTAAATTTTTTTATTCTTAAAAATTTCAACATTTTTTTTTAATTTCCAAAAAATTTTTTTTGTTGCAAAAATTTTTATAAGAAAGAAAAATTCAGAATTTAATATAAAAATGAACTAATGCCAAAATTAATTAATTCAGTTAATTCAGTTCAACTAGTAACCCATAAAAATTAAAAATATAAATAATAAAGTTGTGTGAGTCTAATCAGTTGAACTGTAGTGTAAATTCTCTTAAAAAAAATTATTTAATATCTGACCAAACCCATTTGTTTAACGCTTTTGTTGTTGTTTTTGTTGCTGTGTGGTTATATTATTTTTGATTGCTCGTTTTAAAAATGCAACCATAAAAAGTCTTCGTGCATAAATTAATAATACAAATGCCAAACGTTTTCCAGCCATATATTTGTATGTTTGTTTGCTTGTATGGATTTATATTAATTTGTATTAAAAAATAAAGATCCAAAAAGGTTTAAACTTGATTTTTAATTTATTATCTAATAATACAAGAAAGTTAAAAAACACAAAAGTGAATCTGGTTTCTACAAAATTTTAATAAAGTCAGTGAGATATATGGCAATTAGGAATAAATTTTTTGGACAACAATAAAAATAATTGCCATATTTAAATTATTAAATCTTACGGTAAACGTCGTTTGATTTTGTTTGTGTATTAAGCGGAATGAAATTCTATTACAAATTCTCATTTAATTGATAAACGAAACGTGCTTGTCTTCGTTGTAACTCTGTTGTTAATTAAGTTATAAGAGAGTCAATTAATATATTAACAAAACTTATTTTTTATTGGTTCTAAAAATGCTGAGGTGGGGCTAGCTCAAGGTAAAACAGACTTTGCTTAATTAAATATTTTTCTTTTACGTTTCAAAAGGTAAATAGGAAGAGTTTTCAAATTTTATTTTACTTTTTATGTTTTTTTGTTTTACGCTCTGTATAATTTTCGATTGTTTGTCTATTACGATTTAAATGATCTGTTCATGAAGGCAAAATCACGTCTGTATGGCAATCTTTGAAAATTATATCGCTATGAAGACACTCTTTAGAGTAGAAATACAACCTCACGGTTGGGGATGCAGCTGTTTTTTAATATGAAGTTTTGACAATATAAAACGCTCAACGATTCTTTGAAATTAGAATCTATTTGAATTTGAGAGTAGTTTCTCTCAAGCTCTTCATTTCGATTTTTTTCTTTTTCAGCATGTTGCCACAGTTTTATTGTTTTTCTAACAAAAAACACTATTTGTTAACATTTTTTATGAATGACTAGGAAAAGAGAAGAGAAAGAAAATATAAGAAGTCATTGAAAAATATTACTAATTTTAAAGTTTTCCAATTTATTGGTTATACATTTTTTTAATTTACGTACATATTTATTTATTGTATCCTCAGGATATGAACTAAGAATAAGTTATGAAGTCTTTAATCTAGAAATAATTAATTAGGCCCGACCAATGTCAGACATAAACTTAGTGGCAAAAAACTAATGATTCATAGTTTTAACACTAGTATTCGTTGACAACTAGAGCCTTAGTATCATCCCTCTTTTTTATGCGGATGTGCTCACTAAAGTTTAATATATTGCGAGCAAGTGGATCAGGATGGGTCTCGAATTTTGGTAAGTATTTTCCTGTGTATTCAGCAATCACTAGAGCCATGTTTAAGTCACGATGAATATCAGAATTTTTGACGTACCATGGAGCTGATGATATTAAGCGCAAAATTGTATTTTATATACACATTAGAAGCTGAAGCAGTGCCCCATAGCTGAATTCCGTAGCACCATATTGGTTTTAAAAGAGACTTGTATAAAAAAGTTTGCAATCCAGACTCAAGGTAGAATTTATACCAATCAGCCAATGAATCTGAGCTAATTTAAGCTTCATCTGAGTTAGCTTTACATCAATGTGATTCTTCCACGTAAGCCGTCGAATAAGGTGTATACCAAGGTATTTCATATGTGAATGTTTCGGAACAATTTGGTTGTTGATTCGAATGGAGGAACAAGTATCTCTTCGCAGAGTGAAAGTTATATAAACACACTTTTGTTCGTTCACCTTTATACTCCATAACTTCAGCCATATTTCCAGGTGGCTAACATGCACTTGAAGATTTTAGGTGCTACGCGAGGACCTCCGTGCACACTAAGACAAGCTGTATCATCGACAAATGTAGATATACGAGGGCTGCTCTATATATTTCTGGCCTAATAGTGAAAATGCGAATATTTATAATCAAAAATGGTGTTATTGTTTTTCAAAGTATTCTCCAGCATGATTCATACACTTTTGCATGCGCTCAAACCAGTTGTCGAAGCACTTTTTCCACTCCGATTGAGACACCTCTAAAACATGGTTTTTGAACACTTCAACAGCTTCTTCTGGCGACGAAAATCGTTGACCACGCATTTTTTTCTTGCTGTGCGGAAACAAGAAGAAGTCATTAGGTGCCAAGTCAGGGCTGTACGGCGGATGACCCATTAATTCGACGTTTTGGCCGGTCAAAAACGCTCTGGTTAGAGCCGATGTGTGAGAGCTCGCATTTTAATGTGAACAATGATTCGTCTTCTCTTGTTGGTTTTTCGAATTTCTCCGATGACTTCAGGCAAACCAATTGTAGTTTACCACTCAGAAGTGACTGTCCTACGTTGCTCAAGCGGAACAGTCGCCACATGACCACTTTTGCCGAAGCAACTGGCGACTATTTGCTTCGAAGTGCTTCTTCCACGAACACCTTTTGTTGGATTTTGCTCATCTTTGAAGACCCACACGGTCGATTGATGTTTCGTTTCGGGCTCATACGCATATATCCATGACTCGTCACCTGTGACGATCTTATAAACGTCTTTTGAAGCACGGCAATCGTATTTTTGCAACATTTCTTTGCATCAATCGACACGAGCCTTTTTTTGAGCGACTTTCAAATTGTGCAGGATCCAACGAAAACAAACCTTTTTTACGGCCAGGTGTTTATGCAGTATCGAATGTATGCTGGTGGAAGAAATGTCCAAGGATGTCTCTATCTCTCGGTATGTCGCATGTCGATCTTGCATTATGAGTTCACGCACGGCATCGATGTTCTCTGGCACAACAGCCGTTTTTGGACGACCTTCACGGAATTCGTCTTTGAGCGAGCTTCGGCCACGATTAAATTTATTATACCAATTTTTCACAGTGCTATAGGATGGTGCTTCATCGCCATACAAAGATTTAAGTTCATCAATGCACTCTTGTCGTGATAATCCACATCGAAAATTGTGAAAAATGATGGCACGAAAATGTTCACGAGTTAATTCCATTTTTTTCTATATTAATTTTTTCAAGTCACTGTAAACAACACAAATAATGGTCGTACGTCAAAACGTTTTGAGTACGATTATGCTTAAAAATGACAAACTTTCCAATGGAAATGTCAGATTGCACTTGGCAGCACTCAGTGTTGCCAGGCCAGAAATATGTATAGCAGCCCTCGTATGAGTATTACTACTCGTTGTTATACAAATTGTATAAAATTTTTTAAATATATTTCAATAAAAAATAATAAAAAACTACCAAAGAAATAATAGAAAATGTCAATAAAATCTGCATCCGTCGCTGCACCTCACTTTATTTGGTATCTCTCTGACATGCGGAATCTGCTCAGTTTGTAAATTTATATTTGATCGATTTTGTTTTTAGTAGGAAACATTGCAATACACATTTTTGAAAAATATGTATTATTCGTTTAATATTTGCACCAGTGTGTAATAAGCATCCCAAAAATGTTAGTAGTAAATTTTGACACACATTTTATTTCTTCGACTCTTTAAATCATAAATCCTGATATGTTTTTTTAAAAATCAATCCCAATTGGCATCCTTGGGCCTGTTCGTAAATGCATCACTGCACTGCATACTCATAAAAATGGCTGATGCAATAAACGTGTGAGTATAAATTTCGACCGGCTTTTTTTTTATTTATATCTTTTTGTTTAATATTTTTTATTATTAATGAATTGAAATTATTTTGGCTTAAGTTCATTTATTTTTAATTTCTAAAAATCTTTTTTAGAAAGAAAAATTTATTTTACAAATTTATGCGGACGTTTTCCAAACGATGAAGGACGTAGCGGTCCAGAAAGTGCAGCATTTCATTCTGTTAGCGTCTAATTTTTTTGTTTTCTAATATTTCGTGATGTCTTTTCCATCATGCATGCTCTCGCCATTCAATAAAATTAGTTAAAGTAGGATTTTTTTAAAATAAATTTCGTTTGACCTTTTTCTTTAAAAGATTTAGCTTCGAAAGAATTTACTACTTTAATTATTTTAAAAATACCGTTATAAATGAGAAATTTAAGTCTATATAATATAATCCTGCACTTCTTTAAGGAAATTAAAACACAACTCTTCTAAATCGAGGTATGGTAACACCAGCAAGTTGTCAACTTTTTTAAACGAAGTAACTTAAGTTGCTAACAATTTTTTCAAGTTTGAACAGAATTCTTACTTTTCTGCACAAAATGCTGCTCTATTATTTCACAGTTGTATAAAAATGTTGCCAGAAACATTTAGCTGTTTCTAAACATGAAGCACAAAACATTTCGTGAACTCTCACGAATTGAACAGAGTACAACTTCTGCAACGTTATTTTATATTTATTTCAAACTAATTTTTTATGTGGATTTTGATTGGATTTGCAGATAAACATTGTTATCAAAATCGAATTGATATGTTAGGAAAGGTTAATATGTTAAGAGGGATTCTTACCTCTAATAATGAAACAACTACTTTTTCAGTGATGTTACTTTATTTCGTGTCTGTTGCAAAAGTTATGAAAATTTGGCCAAATATAACAAAAATATACATGTTGCGTGGAGCAGTCAAAAGTTATTAAAAATGTTACCAAACGGCAACACTGGCTCCAACCAACCCTAATGCACGATGGTTGATATTTCTCTGTTTTAGTATTTGATAAACTCATTTTAAGAATAGTTTTTTTTGAACAGACAGATGTGAATGGTGACTGCACAAAGAAAATTATATCTTTAGCGAAAAAGCACACTTTCACCTCAGCGGATTCGTTAACAAGCAGAATTGTCGAATTTGTGCAAATGAGAATACACGAGCGATTGTTAAAAAGCCGATGCATTTACAAAGAGGCTGTCAAAGTCATTGGTCCGTAGTACGCGAGATGACTTATTGTGGCCAGAAATTGAGGATCGAAACCTAGGCGATATGTGATCACCACGATCATGGTAATGATCACCACGATCATGTAATTTTTATCGCTGGACTTCTTAGGGATATTTGAAGGAAAAAGTATACCTCAATAAGCCAAGAAGTGCTAAGGGATGAGATACTCCGGGACAATAACGACATTATACATCAATTATAAAAATATGGACCATCGGATGGAGATATGCCACCGAAGTCATGGCTATCATTGGGCCAATATTTTGTTTCACACATAATTGTTATTGATTCTTCTCTGAAAGCTTTTTATTTACAATTAACATTGTACATTTTGGTTGGACTTCCGTTTACATACATACCTTCGTTGCACTTTAACATCAAATATTTCTTTTTAGCTTATATTCAACTTTATAATTTTTAGTTTTACATTGAGTTAAGAAATGTAGAAATGTTAGTATTTACTATTGGACTTTATGTTAATAAACCTGTCCACAAATTTAAAATTACTCGTAAATAAACGAAACGTTCTTAAAATCAGTTAAAAAAAAACAAAATAAAAACCTGCCAAATATATGACTTTTAACCATAAAAAACAGTTCTAACAATTGCATAAACGCAAAAAAAAAGAAGAACCAAGGCTACAGAAAAAAACACATCAATAATTCCCTAATAAATTCTGGATCAACAATTCACATGTAAAAAAAAAAATACAAAAAACTAGTTTCAGTTGTTCAAAATAATAATCAACAGTGAGTAAATTAAATAATTTAATGCTATAAAAGGCAAACAAAAATTTTTAAACAGTACAGTTTAACACTTCTTTATTCAACTGCTACAACAAAAATGTTTAAATTAGTAAGTTAAAAATCAAATAAAAATAAAACTGTTCAGAGAATTTGTGTCTTTTATTAAGGAATTTTAAAATCTATTGTTTTCGCAGTTAATCATCACCGTCCTGATTGGCTTTGCTGCCGCTGTTGTCAGCGATGATGATGTTCATGCTGAAGCCACTCTCGTGAAATCTGATGTTCGAGCTGATGGTTACGATACTGCTTTGGAGACCACTAACCATATTCATCAAGTAGCTTCCGGTGACGAACACAATTCTCATGGTGACTTTTCATGGATATCTCCTGAAGGCGTACACGTTGCTGTTCAATATATAGCTGATGAAAACGGTTACCAACCCAGCAGTGATTTGTTGCCCACCCCACCACCAATACCAGAAGCCATTCTAAAGGCTATTGAATATATCAAGTCTCATCCTTCTAAGGACGACTCCAAACATTAAATTGATGTTGTAAACAACCAGAAACAGTTGTTTAAGTTATTAATATATTTGCAATTGAAACTAAAACAAAGAAAAGTAAAAACAAAAAATGCGCGTATTTATTTTTAAAAGTTAGCAATTTCACACAATTTTTTTTTATGTAATTAGTTGAGGAGTTGTTTATTATGGGCGTTTTGTAAACATGACTTGAGTGAAATATATTTTGAGCAGCTATTTATTTTTAAGGCTTTTTATCGTGTGTTGTGTTAACAATTGATACAGGTGGAGATTCATGGAACGTGCGGCTAGAAATATGTATATGAAGTTGTCAAAGGGTAATAAAACTTGGCACATACGCATTTTTTGTTTGAATCAAGAATACAAATGGAAAAATCAAAATGATTCGCCCACCTCCTATACAAATTTTGCCCTACGGCATTTGTTTTTGGCACATAGCATTTTTAAACACTCGGAATTATTTTTGTGAAATTTGAAAAATATCCGCCTACTTTGACACCTAATAGATTTGACAGTTCTTTTTTTTGGAAAGGAGCAGCTGATTTTTTTTTCTTTTTTACTTTTAGCTGATACTTCAAGCTGTAATTTGACATCTTTAGTTAAAAAGGGGTACGTTCATAAATGCAACAGTTGCGCATTACTGCAGCATAGTAAAAGTAAAACGTTCATTAATGCAACACTTGGCAGCACTGCTTAACGTCAAAAGTTCATTTATGCAAACAATTGGCAGTACTGCCGCAAATTTCTGCAAATAATGCAATAGTGCGCAATATACAAATTTGTTTGGATTAAAGCTACACAAAAAGTAAATTTTATAAATTTTTTTTCAAAAAGCAATTTAATATAATTTTTTCACATAAAACACGGCAAAAGTTAATTTTAAACGCAATATTGTTCAATATTCATACCTTTGTCTGGAAAGGAGCAAAAAAATAAGTTTAAATAAAAGTCACATCGCTATTACAAAGCTTTCAAAGAGAAATATATTAACACTTTTCGAGTGAAATTCCTAACCGACCACCTAGAGTTCTTGTCCAAAAAGGCTTTAAGGAGTTTTGTAATTTCTGTTAAGAAAATATGGATAAAATATAAATTTTTTTTAAGTATTATGAAATCAAAAGTAGAACGAGACATTCGAAAATGGGTATAGAAAACATCATCTGGATACCGTTTAATTAAACCAAAGTAATTTTTTTATTTTAGGAATCACCCTTCTTTTAAGTCGGACTTTATTTCTTATAATCAGAAGTCGTTTCATCTTGCTTTTAATTGTTTTTTGTTATATTTTAGAAGAAAGTTATCTCTTTTAGAATCAACATTTTCAATAATATTTGCTATTAGTAATTTGGTTAACATTTTGTGTTTGTTTTGCAAAACGTTCAACACAGCAAACTCGTTGCAGTTATCATGCATTTGCAAAGCATCTGCAACAGCTGATCGCGCATCAGCAACAAAACTTGGCATAACTGCTGCAGTGATGCACAAATTTGCAGCATTTACGAACTTACC
Source organism: Gymnosoma rotundatum (assembly GCA_916610165.2). Taxonomy (NCBI): domain Eukaryota; kingdom Metazoa; phylum Arthropoda; class Insecta; order Diptera; family Tachinidae; genus Gymnosoma; species Gymnosoma rotundatum. Next base: position 11,175,313 of record OU744339.1, read on the forward strand.
CAAGCTCTCCACAGCATTAAAAAGACGCAGTCAACTGAAGTTGATGAAAATTGAAATTTTGATGTTGTTTTTATTTTATTCTATGATATTTTTTATGTGGCAGCTTTTCCAACTTTTTTTAACGCAAGTCTCATCTATGACAATTGTTATTTACAAAAATATACAGCCAAGTCAAATAATAAGTTTACTGTGATTGTAACAAAAAATTGAACATACAGTTAATTTGCATGCCATTTTAAACCAGCAAATATATATGAACTTCGAGCGTGTCTGTCCAAACAAATAATTTGTATATATGTCTAACATTACGAGTTCATAATATTCAGATATCTCACAACACTACACCAAAAAATTGTTTAAGCTGACGCACATAAAAAAATGAATTTAAGACACTCTTCAATGTATGGGAGTTGTGTTCAACTCCTGCTGGTTGCAGCAACTAGGTTAGGTTAGGTTGCACAGGCCGTCGGCTTAATAAGACCGACCCACTTGTATCCCAAAGGTCCCGTTGTGTCACCTGGAAACAGTATGCGCAGGTATCAGATTCAGGTCCCTACGGCACCATCAAAAGATCCAAATCCAAACCACTCAGAGGACCGGATAAACAAGTTTATCCTAGCAACATCGCAGACAGATAAGTCTGCAAGACCATGCAGTCTCGGACTGCCAAAAATTACCGCTCTATTCCCAGAAAGTGCTGGGCAGTGGCAGAGCAGATGCTCTACCGTTTCCTCTTCTTCCTCATCTTGACAACTTCTACAGTAGTCATGATGCGGTGCATTTAGTCTCCTAGCATGGATACCAATGACACAGTGCCCCGTCAGCACAGCCACCAGTGTGCACAGCTGCCCCTGAGGAAACCTCAGTAGATTTGCGGATCTCCCACTATCGTACTGAGGTCACAATGTCCTCGAGACCCTGCAGGTAACCTCTTTAGACCATCTAGACTGTGCAGCCTTAAAGAGTTCCTGCTGAAGTAAAGCTCTACAGCAGCTTAATGGGACTCCCACCAGTGGATCTATGTGCCGGTCTCCCAACCGGGATTAAAATCTGGCGAGTTCGTCCGCGACTATGTTTCCGGGTATGCCCGAGTGAGACGGCACCCAAAATAGTTCCAGGTTGGAATGTCTCGCCATCTCGTTAAGAGATGTTCGGCATTCACGAACCAATTTAGATGTCGTATAGACACCCGATAATGAGTTAATCGCGGCCTTGCTTTCAGTACAGATCCGGATATCCTCTCCGTATATCCCGTGGTACCTCATCCAGCAAGCCGCCCTTCTAATGGCCGAGATCTCAGCCTGTATTACGCTACACTGATCCCGAAGCCTAAACTTCATCCTGATTCGAAATCTAGGAATGAAGACACCCCCCGACCCCCGTGTCCGACTTTGATCCGTCAGTATATACATCAAGCACATCTCCACGAGGCATACTCGACGTGCCCGACGTTGATACCACGAAACCAATGTCAGACATGGGGGTGGGCGTGCAATAATCGATATTTTCAGGAATAGCCGAGGAACAGCCCAAAATGGCCGCATGTTCAAAGTCCCCTGACCTCTACGTCACCGCTGTGTTCAGTCTGACCGCCGAGTTCAAAGCCAGTTGTTTGGCCATGAGATCGACCGATAGCCAGTGCAGCATCGTAAAATGGGCCTTCGACGGAGTGGTGCACATTGCACCGGTGACCATCAAGGCCGAGGTACACAGTATCCTATTCAGTATACTGCAGTTCGCCAATCTGCATACACATACAAAGGCACTGAGGCCCTGCCCGCCCGAAACCGGACATTGGGGGTCCACGACAGTTTAAAGTCCAGGATGATACCCAGGTACTTCCCCCTGTCAGACAACCCAAGCTCAATCATTGCTGTAAAATTTGAATTTAATAAAAACCATATTACAAAAATTTGTTTGGCATTTTAGCCTTAATTTAACAGCTTATCCCATGCTACAGCTCCATAAAACTTTATGATAATTTATAACGCCCAAGGCTTCAGGAAAAATCAAGACAACAAGATTATACCGACTGTAAACATGGCATCTGTAAGGAAGTAAGTGAAATAAAAATTTACATTTTTTTTATATTTTGAGCCTTAAAATATTGTGAGTATTTAAATATTTTATTAAAATAACAAAGTCAGCATTCTAGGCTTTTTCGAATGGACACATCCTAAAGGTGAACATATTGTTATGAAGCCAAGATCTGGCAATTCCTGTACCCGTTGTCTAAATGTGCATGGTAAAAAAACAGTGGTGTATGAGATACTTCTACCAGTGGTGTGTGTATGGAATAATACGACAATTAGGCCCCTTTCAGGTTGCGCTAGTTTTATGTTTGTGGGTGTGAGAGGAAAGGTCGGTTTGAAGGGGAATGAATTGCCGAGATTTGAGTACAGAATTGCTTGTCATTTATGTCTTGGGATTTAAGTATATCTTTAACTAAATTATTTTTTCTTCGACTTCATTGTATACACTAAATTTCAAATCACTTTCACAATTACAACGAATACAGAAATTTAACAAAATGTGAACAAATTAAGAAAATTCGAGCATAAGAAAATTAAACTTGCTCAACCAAGTTTCTGAATGTGAAAGTAAAGCAAGTTTAAATTATACTTGCGCAATTAAAGTTGCCTAAACTGAAAAGGGCCTTAGCTAACACACGTTCAGAAACCTCTATGGTTGCGTTGGTAAGGTGCTATCTTGCTGTAGAGCTAGAAGATCACAAAGTTTATAAATTCGAGCATAAAATTAAACATGAGTACAATGACAATTAAAAATGGGTTAACAGGCTTCGATGTATAGCCTAAGTGGATGGTTTAGGTTACTAAAAAAGGCATAAAATAGTTTGAGTCTTGCCCAAGTAATACAGTAGTGTAGCGTGAATGCATTATTGCAATCAAACGAGCCCTTACGTATTATTGCTGATAAATATGTGGCAGAATAAAATGCCCTACCAGAACAATACCGATTATTTTAACGCCACTGTTGACTAAAACTCCGCAAAACATAGTTTATATAACATTAAAGGCAAAACGATATTTATTACCAAAATTTTTGTATACATGTGGTATCTGTAGCAAACCGCGTTGCCACTGAATTTTTTTTTTTTACGAAAAAAACCTGTTAAAATTCCTTAAGGTGCATTTTAGAAGTTGAAATATCTTATTATAAGCACAAGCAAAAAACTACATTAAAACTGCAAAAAACATTCCAATTTAGTGCCAAAAGCGCTACAACGGCAACACCCTTCAGTATTAAAATGTTGTAAATAAGTTAGTGCAGAATTATCTATGTATTAGTTTCGGTGTTCGATACTACGAACCCGAAAGTAATAATGTTAAGCAATCATACTTCTCCGTTTCATAAATAAATTTTAGTTTGTTTCACCAACAAACTAAAATTTTTACTTGAACTCCCATTGAAAGTTATTAGAAAGTTATTATAAATCGTATTAGCAATAGACTTATTTAGTAAACTCTAAGTATTGTAATGTTTGAAAATAAAATCAAGTTCTGCTGCTATAGTTTTCATTTTGACTTGTTTGACGATCAGTGGTTATTAACGGTTGCTTGAGAAACAGTTTTTGCGTTTATCAATTGTTTTATGTGCTTTTAGATTGAAATTTTATTTATATTTTTATTGACTACGAGGGCTGCTCTATATATTTCTGGCCTAATAGTGAAAATGCGAATATTTATAATCAAAAATGGTTTTATTGTTTTTCAAAATATTCTCCAGCATGATTTATACACTTTTGCATGCGCTCAAACCAGTTGTCGAAGCACTTTTTCCACTCCGATTGAGACACCTCTAAAACATGGTTTTTGAACACTTCAACAGCTTCTTCTGGCAACGAAAATCGTTGACCACGCATTTTTTCTTAATGTGCGGAAACAAGAAGAAGTCGTTAGGTGCCAAGTCAGCGCTGTACGGCAAATGACCCATTAATTCGACGTTTTGGCCGGTCAAAAACGCTCTGGTTTGAGCCGATGTGTGAGAGCTCGCATTGTCATGGTGAACAATGATTCGTCTTCTCTTGTTAGTTTTTCGAATTTCTCCGATGACTTCAGGCAAACAAATTGTAGTGTACCACTCAGAAGTGACCGTCCTACGTTGCTCAAGCGGAACAGTCGCCACATGACCAGTTTTGACGAAGAAACAGGCGACCATTTGCTTCGAAGTGCTTCTTCCACGAACAACTTTCGTTGGATTTTGCTCGTCTTTGAAGACCCACACGGTCGATTGTTGTTTCGTTTATAAACGTCTTTTGAAGCACCGCAATCGTATTTTTGCAACATTTCTTTGCACCAATCGACACGAGCCTTTTGCGGGATCCAACGAGAACAAACCTTTTTTACGGCCAGGTGTTCATGCAGTATCGAATGTATGCTGGTGTAAGAAATGTCCAAGGATGTCTCTCTCTCTCGGTATGTCACATGTCGATCTTGCAGTATGAGTTCACGCACGGCACCAATGTTCTCTGGCACAACAGCCGTTTTTGGACGACCATCACGGAATTCGTCTTTGAGCGAGCTTCGGCCACGATTAAATTCATTATACCAATTTTTCACAGTGCTATAAGATGGTGCTTCATCGCCATACAAAGATTTAAGTTCATCAATGCACTCTTGTCGTGATAATCGACGTCGAAAGTTGTGAAAAATGATGGCACGAAAATGTTCACGAGTTAATTCCATTTTTTTCTATATTAATTTTTTCAAGTCACTGTTAACAACACAAATAATGGTCGTACGTCGAAACGTTTTGAGTGCGATTATGCTTAAAAATGACAAACTTTCAAATGGAAATGTCAGATTGCACTTGGCAGCACTCAGTGTTGCCAGGCCAGAGATATATATAGCAGCCCTATATTTTTTTTTTATTAAATTGATAATTAAGTCAATTTAAAAACTTAATTTTCAATCTGAAAACCATTTTAATTTTTCATAGACGTAAAAATTTTTTTTTGCTAGCAAATTTTTTTTATTATTTATTATTATTTAAAATACTAATTCTTATATGGTGTAAATCAATTACTAGTCAGAAAATTTGTCTGCAACGCGAAAGACTTGGCGAAAATTTTAAATAAAGAATTTATATCTTAAGACACTTTTAAACATTAATTTTTTTACAAAAACAAAAAAAAAAAAAAAAATAACCAAAACTTTAAAACGTCCAAAACTCATTAATTAGTGAGGTTTTGATGAAATAAGAATAAAATATTTTAAAATGCCAAAATTGATTTTGTTTATGAAACGAAATGCTGTCAATTCTAGATGATTTTAAATATAACTTCAGCACGTTTCTTTTGGGAGTAAATAAACATTAAAAAAAACTAGTTAAAAAGTGCATATTAATCATGCATAAATATGAAAGTGGTTCACTCAATTTTAAAAATTAATATTAAAATGAACACAACTATATTAAATTAACTAGTTTATTTTTTTACACCCTCTAACTATTTTATGTTCTAAATTTTATGCCAAAAATGAATATTTAATAATTATTCTAGTTTAAGTTTTTTTTTTTTTTTAATTTTATATGATGTGCATTAAAAACTATAAGTGAAATAGTATAAAAGCGAAAAGATATTTCAAAATAATCACAGTTTATCAAGTTTTTAAATACCTGCAGTAACAAAATGTTCAAATACGTAAGTTTTAGGAAAAAATATCTAAAATATGTTTTTAAAAAATAAAATAAAACTATTTAATTGTCTTTCAAGTTCATTTTAACCGCTTTGATTGCCTGCGTGATTGCCGAGTCTGAGGATCATCATGCTGAAACCACACTCTGGAAAATGGATATGAGTCATGAAGGCTTTGACTCAATTATTGAAACTAGCAATCACATCCGTCAAGCTGTTCACGGTGATAAACATGGCAATATGGAAGGTGCATTTTCATGGAAGGATCCTAAAGGTGAACTGATTGAAGTTAAGTATGTGGCTAATGAAAATGGTTATCAACCGGAAAGTAAGGCATTGCCCACACCACCACCCATACCGGTAGAAATCTTAAAGGCTCTGGATTATATTAATTCTCATCCTGCTTATGTAGAGGAAGAACACCACCACCATCACAATGACCACCATAACAACCATCATCATTAAATTTAATAAAATTAAACATTTTTTTTTTATTAAATTAAGACGTTTTGCATGAAGTGGCAATAAAATGCATTGAATAAAATTTGAATAAAATAGGTAAAACAGTTTTTGGTGCTTGGTGCAAGAGGTTTTTTCAGAACAAAGGAAAAAAACTAAAAACATTATTATTAATTCGGGATAGAAAATGTTAGTTTTTGATTTTAGTTCTTGTTTTCATCAGACTTAAAATTAATATTTTAAAGCCTTTTTTGTCCTTTAAAATTAACTAAAAGCCGTACAACTACCGTGTGTATTTAAGACGCATTTATCAAGATCTCAGCCCAGTTTTCCCAAAATACTGGACCCAATTTTCAAAAAGTTTGCTGTAGCCTTACAGAAAAATAAAATTTGTTTAAACTCCACAGCTTTAGAAATTGTTGGCAAAAACAGCATGAAAGGAAAATTTCTTAACGAACATGTATTGCTTCATCGATTAATTGCAAAAATTTTTACTTCTGAACCTTTTAAACTTAATCTATTTTATCAAGAAGTTTACATTTTCGCCCACATGTTCTAATATTCTTTAGCTCAAATCCAAAAACAGAAAAGCTTCTAGTTATTCTACAAATTATTTCATGGCGATTGGGTCGAATGTGAATTTTATGAATTTTTGGGATTTTTCCCGCATATTTTGGAATTTCAGAAATAATCTAATAAAATTATTTGTTTATACCCTTCGCTTCAGGTGAAAACATAATATTTCTAAGTTTGTCATTCTATTGTAATTTTTAGAATATCCATTTTCGACCCCATTAAGTATATATATTCTTAGTTCTTATGCATAGCGAAGTCGATTGAGCTATGTCCGTCTGCCCGTCCATGTTCGGGTTAAAATCAACTAGATGAGCAAGAGAAAATTTAAATACGCCAATCGATCAAAATTAGTTTCGAAAATTTTGAAAAAAACAAATACATGGGATTAAAAAACTTCAAGTGAAAAAATTGGTGTTCGCCCATATTTTTCGAGTTATGGGCCTCTGAACTTTTCGTAGAAAAATACGATTGTGCACCATATTTTCTAAGATATTAATATGGGTATAATTTTAAGGCTTTTTAGGAAATCTTTAAGGAAATTAAGAGCCTATTACATTTTTATATAAAACTAGCTTATTGTGTCCAGCATGGGCGTAGCCAGGTATGGGCCTATAGGGCCGTGGCACCCACCTAATTCTATAATAATTTTTTTTTACATGCATGCAATATAAAATTATTAAAAATCCACTGAAGGTACTATTCAATTGAAGGAAATATACATAGTTATTATCAAATAGTACGAAGATATTGTTTCGCTTCTAGCGTGTGACCAGAGATTATACCACAAAAACAAAAAAATATTCTAATCAGTGCTGCCACAACCAAAAAATTTTTACAACCAAAATTTGCTCTAAAAGTTACCAAATGAGAAAAAAATAACCAAATTTCAATATGTAGTATTTTTATTAAATAACATTTAAAATGGATACATTATTATAATGTAACTTATTTGATTTAAATTCAGTTAATAATAATAATAACAAAAATAAAATTCTATTACCTACATACATATGTATGTATGTAATAAGTAACGATTGTACACGTATGTTTAATAAATAATAAAGGCGAATTCATAACAGGTGGCTGCACTAGCCATTTTATTCACAGCTATTTTGTTTTCAGTTGTCTTGGTAGCAATTCGAAAAATTGAAGAATATAAAAGCTTAAAAAGTATAACATAAAAAATATGTACATATGTATTATTATTTTGGAGGAAAAATAACCAAAATGAGAAAAATATTCACATCTCCACATTAAAGAAAAAAATAACCATTTTTGGTTAGAAATAACCAAAAACGACATCCCTGATTCTAATTTTAGAGAATATGTAGTTCTGTCTGTACGTGTTGTCTCTATAGGTCGTCATACTCACTGGTTTTATGTCAGTGGTGGGCACAACTAAAACTGTGCTTGTGTTGATGCTTATTAATAATAGTGAAGTACCCATCAAACACAAAGGCAACCCTTTGAAATATAATGGTGCATTATATTATATAAAATAACTGCTGGCTACGCCCTTGGTGCCCAGCGTTGCACGGGTCTAATTCGAAGGTTTTTCAAGGCATTGTATAATATATTGTTAACAATGAGACTCTACTCCGAACACGTAAAAAAACTATTAAATCAGTTTGGATCTTATAGATCAGAAAATATCCATATTTTAAATATTTTTTTAGAGTCTGATTTTGTTTGGATCACTTTGCTATCAACGTGTTGCTTTTAGTATAGACAAAATCATATGTTGTCATGAAAAGTCATAATTCACGAACGCGTCCACTGATTTTGTGCAAGTCATCGTCACGACCATACGAAAAAATTTTTTTGTTTACAAAAAATTTTTAGTTATCAAATATTTTATTTATTTAGAGATAAAAGTTTAATTAAATTTGTAATTTATTTAATTATATATAAATACAAAATTTCATAATTAAATAAATAATTGTAAAAAAAAATTTTAATTAATTATTAATTTTAATTTTATTTTTTTATATATATAAAGTTTTAGTAACTTTTTTTTTTTTTAATTCCAATAATCGGTAGGAATATTAAATTAAATTGCCAAGTTTTTCTTTATTTTAGAAAGACGGGGCGTTTAAATTGAACTAAAAAAGAAATAGACTTAGGGGAGTATATAAACAATCAATAGTCCCTTGAATATAAATTTTTTAACCAAATTCTGAAATTTTTGGTTTTTTAAAATTTATGGGATAAAATTAAAATTTCGCATTAAAAATACATCCAGATCAAGGAGGTTTAATTCCAACAGATGAAACAAATATACTAAACTTTCAATGCAGCAGTCTCTCCGTGTACAATATTTTGAAATACCTTGACTTAGATCTTGTAAAATTCAAAATTTTTTAAATTCAAATCATAAAAAATGGCATCTGAAAAATGTCCACCATGACGACGCTGGCATATATGGAGTCTTTCATCAAAGTTTTTTTTAACACTTTTTGGCAAAACACAGGGACCACACACTAACAAGTTAATTATGCAGAGATTTTTCAATAATGGATCTAGGATTTTAGCAGCCTAAATGCGGCATTTTAGCTCGTTGACATACCTTGACGAGTGAAAATGCGCGTCGGCTGAAAAATTATTTTTTATTAAAACCCCAGGTTGTTCCTAAAGAAATTTTCTAATTGGATTTTAATCCTTTTTTGCGAGTTTGGAGCGTAATTGAATTCATTGTAACAATTGCCAATGACCAAAGCGAATTCATAACAGGTATACTTACGGCGAAAATACATAAAACACTGCGTTAGACACAAGTACATTTTGTTTTTGTAAAAATAGTTTTCGGCTGTCAAAAGCAAAGGAGTTATAACTTTTGACACTCGAAGAAGGAAAAATCACAATAGTCAGCCTGGGCTGTTAAGGCCACCTGTTGGTAATTCGCCTTGCCAATGACGACTATACTACGAGTACGTCAAAAAAACAAGGCCGTGTTAGATAAAACTTTTGCTTTGCGTTGCGTTGCAAATTCGCTTTGACATCTAAGATAAAATGCACGAACTTATATGAAATATGTTACATAAAGCACTTTTAACTCAAAGCAAAGCGCAAAGTTAATCTTTTAGCGCGCTTTGACAATCAGCTGCTATACATTTTTATATTATTTTGTCAAAATCGAATTATTATTATTTTTTTTTTAGAAAATTATGGAAGAAAAACTTATAGAGACAATGAAAACTACTATCCAGTTTTTACGTAAACAAACAATAATTAAGCGCTGTTAAAGTTTTCGTTGTGACATAACTCTTCCGTTTTACGCTTTTTTCTTAAAGTTTGAAACGTCACGCAAAGCGATAAAGTTTTATCTGACACGGCCTTAAATGTCAGAACTATTTTGTTGTTGGTGTTGCCATAATTTAAAAAATAGTTCTCATTAAAATACCCATAACATATACATAAAATTGCATCACCTATTGAGACACCCTTTAGTTTCAATTTTCTTAGTTTATAATTTTTTTAAGGTTAAGTGTATTGCAGCGGACAAAGAAATACACAGTCTGTACATTTTAAATTGTTTGACCGCAAAGGTTTAAAAGAAAGGGGGTACCCTTTAATATTTAAGTTTATTTTTTTAATATCTTCTGTTACTGGAAACTACAGTGGTAAAAACTTTATTAAAATTATATATGGGTGACCGTTGCGGTTGAATAGACATGCAAAGATCATGTGTGTTGTATGGGGACACCTTTTCATTTTTCGAATTCGAACTTTCATTAAATAGAAACAATCCTTCGGCATCAGCTTTAAATTAAAAATAAAAATTTCAAAATTGTTGCATAAACGACTGATTTGTGTGAGCACAAAAATCAAAAATACGGAATAATTATTAACTTTGTTCCTTTTGAAAGTGGATGATAAAATTAATTTAAGAAAACTTGAAATTTTTTGGAAATTTCCTTTGTTTAAAAGTATTGATAATCCAGCAAAAGTTACAGCATCCTTCTCTTTGCAAGTTATTTGTTAAAAGATGACTCTAATTTTAGTTAATTTTTTTTTTTAAAAGATTGCAAAAATTTTATTTTGCATAAAAAAAATTCTTTTGCATTAAAAAAATCTTAGGCCGCCTACAAACGCTGTCAAGACGAGCTAGAATGATATTAAAGTTTGTTAAGCATTTTTTTAACATCATATTTAACAACTTAAATTATAATTCATATTTGGTCAGTATTAATTTCCAAGGTCAAGTGCAAGTTCTACTTCATCAAACAGTTTATTTATTTGCATAAATAGTTTTAGTTCCTTTTCTTTAAATAAATTTCCAAAGTGGTTTCATAATGGCACGAGTTTGTTTGAAGTGTGATCAATGATTGCTTTGCTAAAATTTGGAAAGATTCTGGTTCTAGGGGGAAAAATGGCATAAAGTAAAACTAGTCAACAACTGCATAGGAGAAATAATTTAAATAAAAATTGCTTCAACAAATGCAAATAGCTATTTATAAAAAAAAGGAAAAAAAACAATAGTAATAATATTAGAAAACTTGATTTAATTAATTAGCTTTTTTTTAAACTTAACTATTAAATATTTCACTTTCAAACTCAATAATAAATTCCAGATTTTATGACAAAAACTATTATTTAATTAATATTCTAGTATTTGTTTTTGTTATTATTATTATATAACTAAAATTAAAAATGAAATAGTATAAAAGCCAAAAGAAATTTCAAAATTATCACAGTTTACCGACTTCTAAAACAGCAGAACAAACAAAATGTTCAAATTCGTAAGTGAAGCAAAATAATTAGGAAATTATTTATCTTAAACAATTTCATTATTTGTTTAGATCCTTGTAGCCGCTTTTATTGCCTGTGCTATTGCTGAGTCTGAGGATCATCATGCTGAAACCACACTCTGGAAAATGGATATGAGTCATGAAGGCTTTGATTCAATTATTGAAACTAGCAATCACATCCATCAAGCGGTTCACGGTGATAAACATGGCAATATGGAAGGTGCATTTTCATGGAAGGATCCTAAAGGTGAACTGATTGAAGTTAAGTATGTGGCTAATGAAAATGGCTACCAGCCGGAAAGTAAGGCACTGCCCACACCACCACCCATACCAGTAGAAATCTTAAAGGCTCTCGATTATATCAATTCTCATCCTGCTTATGTTGAGGAAGAACACCACCATCATAACAATGACCACCATAACAATCATCATCATTAAATCTTGTAAAGACATTTTAGTTTAGTTTTAAATAAAATGCATTCAAGATAAGACATTTTTAATTTCCTTCCTTAGAAGGGAAATATAATTGTAAACATTAGTTTTCTTTAAATTCTTTTGAAAATTAAAATTTTTCATTTCACGTGCGTCCTGAAACTGAGAGGAAGCTTTAAGCAAAGCAAACTTTTATGGAAGTATATATTAATATTTTGCTGCTGCATTGGTTTGTTGACCACAATCCAGAATGGCTGTGTGTAATCTAACATGGGATATATTTCATTACAATAAAAAAGTTACGCAGGTCTTAAAATTAAATTAATGTCATCTAAAGGCCAGCATTCACTTTCATACACAAACGTACGATTTAATTACACAAAAATTTGACAAAATTTTGTCCTACTTTAAAAATCGTTTCAAAATGGCATCGTCGGTGCCACAATAGCTCCGTTCCCGTACTTTTTGGTATAGTTCGGTAAAATGAGAGTAAACATGAACTATTCTCGATTGAAGACAAAAATGCCCAAAAGTTCGGGAACAGAAAAAACCAAAATTTTATCCCAAAACAAAATATACTTTCAGTTGTTCATAGTAAACATAAAAACACAAATATTTTGTACGTTCTAAGTTTACTTTATTTTATTTAGTTTTTTTTATAAAACTGTGTAAATAACATTTTTAGTAGACATTTGCGTGCACGAAAGTAGAATTTTTTGTATTTGCTACTGTTTACTATCCAACCAGCTGATTGTTTTTTCAAAGAAAACGTCTGCGCTGTTTCGGGCAGAAAGAAGAAGAATTTTATTCTCTCAAAAGCTCTTTCTTCTACCCAAACTTGTAGTACTGGAACAGTTTGCACCAGCATTGTGATCTCGCGGAATGCCAAAGTTGAGTACGGGAACGCACCTAATATCATAAAAATAGGATGCAGAAAACATATCGCTCCTTTATTGCAAAATAGTCATAACTCAAAAAATTAAAAATTTGTAGTTACTTAAGCAAAACTGCTCTTTTAGACCTTCTGTACATGTTGAAAAAAAAATCATTGTTATATCCCAAACTGAACCGAAGTTATAGCAATTGCAATTGCGGCAATTAGATCATAGGACTTATGTCTTGAAAACTTAAATCGCATTTTGCCAAGTTCAAGTTTTTTTGAGATATGATTTTGCTGCAATAAAGGAGCGATATGGTTTTAATATTTTGTTGCTTTTTCTTCTCGTCTTAAAAAGTAAATTCATATAGCATAGAGAAAAATATTTTTTCAATTTTTTCAAATGATTATAAAATCCACACTATCATACATTTTGAGCACACATGCTCGAAAGTACAAAAATCAACTTGCAGTTTTACAATTGTTGTTGTTGTTTTTTAATTCTAAAGACTTCAGAATAAAAAACAGTGATTTTTGTTTTGACTAAATATTAATAACCATTATACAGCACCGTGTCGAAGTCAACTGATTAAATGTTTTCTATAATTGTGTTCCTAAGTTAAGTAGTGGCTGGTCAACTTTAAGTGCGTATATCTCGGACTGTGTTTGTGATAATTTATTTGAGTAAAATGGAAAAGAAAGAGCCATGTAAATAGATATATTTTTAATTTTAAATGTTTTATATGTTTGTCGCTATACTTAATTAGTAACTCATTAGCGTAAACATCTATAAAAAGTAAAATTTTTATAAAATTTTTATTTTCTGAAAGCTTTTAAAAAAATATACCCCATTTCTCCACTCTCAAATTGCCCAAAACAATTAGGATATTATCTAGTGAGTTATTTGGTATTTATCAAAAATTGCGATTTTTTGCGTTTTGCAAGTAATGCCTCTTTTTTTAGGTAACCTCTGTATAAAAAAGATTAATCTTTTTGAAGTATGGCGAAAGGAAAGTACAAAAAAAAAATAACAAAAAATTGATGCCGTTTTGAAACACGTATATGACAAACTTGAAACCTCGTCAATTTCTGATGAAATGGTGAAACAAATTACCAAAAAAATTAATTTATTTTTCATGAAACTAGAACAAAAGTTGAAAAAGTGTCATAGAAAGACAAATGTATTCAAAAACCAAAACCAGGCACGGCTAAATGCTGAATTAAATATTGTGGTAGATGGCATTTTAGAAAAGGTAACAAGTGGAGCTGTTGGACGTCCTCGTGTACCATTTAGCGAAAAATCGGAATTTGGAAAAAGAAAGGAAACTGCAGAGCTTTAAAATGCGAAAGCTTATACAAGTCTTCTCGTTCGTGCAGCAGCAACATCAGCACGTAATCAAGGTGAAACCGATTTGGCTGCAATACTAAAGGAAAGTATTCAAAGTCTAACAAGACCATCAAAAATGCGTAAAATTTGTGATGAACATCCTAAGAAGCCAATTCCATTTACTGCGGATGAGGCTTTAGCCTTCCTCCTTGAACATAATTTGTCTAAGGAGCAGTATAATGCAATACGCCAGGAAAGCAAATTAAGGAATTGTGGTATATATCCTCATTATAGTAAAATAACTGCCGTGAAAATGAAATACCGTCCTGAGGGTACAAAAGCAGCAGAGAACCTTGTGAATGTTCCTCTTCAATCTATTCTAGCGCCTACAGCAGAAAGAATTGTAGAAACGCAAAAATAAGTTTTTATTGCTGAAATGGAAGAGGAGAAGACTGAGTTTTTAAGCACAGAACTAATATTTAGTTACGGCTTTGATAGTAGTACTGGTCAAGCCCAGTTTAAGCAAGCATTTAGTGAACAAAGTTTGTCAAGTAGCTGTGACGCATCTCTTTTTGCTACCACAGTTATTCCCTTAAGATTAGCGCTACAATTGGGAAAACCAATCTGGAATAATCGCACACCGCAAACTGTAAGATTTTGTCGTCCTATTAAACTGGAGTTCACAAAAGATACGGAAGAAGTGGTATAAACAATTAATAAATATTTTAGTATTAAGAAACAAATTAATTAATTATATACGCTGTGTTTAAATTAATAGATGCTAGAGGGTTAATTTTTGGTCACTTATGGGTTAAATTCCATTTTTTTATTGGAACCATCCATAATTATATAACTCATATAATAACTGTTTCGTTTACTCTTATAATGTAGTCGTAATTAATTTTGCACAGAAAAAGCAGTCATTTGACCTAATGTGTAATGTTATAAAGCTGTAGAAGAAAACGTTACGCTTTTTTGCATGCTTCTACCTGTTCTTAATGCTGAAGAGGACTCAGATTCGGAAGAAAAAAAAAAAAAAAAAAGAGGCGGGGCAAAATGGCATTTTAAAATCTTTTAAGTCCAACTTTAAGTTTTAAAAAATTCCTTCACATTTAAAGTTGTAAGTTGTAAAAAAACTTGCATTTTTCAGAGGTCGGTTTAGTTCTTCTAAGGGGAACTTTTTTCTCCTTAGTTCGATTTTTTTTTTTGTTTTTTAGCTTTAACAGCCTATGACTATAACAGATTTTCCTGCCAAGTTTCATTAATCTTAATTTTTAGAGCTAATATAAGCTAGAAAATGCTAATGTCCGGCTAGATTGGCAAAATACCCCCATGTGCGACGATTACTTTCATATGGCGCCGGTGACTTTTACCTAACAATTACTGTGTAATTTTCATTTTTTTTTACTTGTTTTGTTTAGCAGAATTGTAAAATTTATTTAATTTTAAATTAAAAAATTCCGTTTTAAATAATAAAGTTCAGGAAATAAATATTATATCACAATTAATAAATGGATATTTTTAAAGATAATTGCCCTAAATTACGGGAGCCTTCTAAAATGGCATCTCCAAAAATAATTTTAACTTGAATGTTTTCTTATTCGTGTTAATAAAGTTTTAAAAACTTACTAAAAAAATCCTTCATTTGTAATGTTCACTTGTTCTATAGTTTATTATTAAGGGTTTTAACCAAAATAACCGCCACAAGTTACAAAATCGAGCAGTGTTTGCGTTTTATAAACTTTTTTTACATCGTCGTTCATTTCTTGTGACTTTGAATTGTCAGCATTGTCTTTGTTTGCAATGGACTGTAGGAGAGACTGAGCTTGTAAAGGTCAGAATTCACTATTATACACAATCGTACGATTTAATGACATTAAAATCTGAGTTCTGTCCTACTTTAAAAATCGTTTCAAATTGCCGTCGTCGCTTCTACACTATCATACATTGAAAAAACATATGGTTTTAATATTTTGTTGTTTTTAACTTCTCATCTTAAAAATAATCAACTTTGATCGCATAGAGAAGACTATTTAATGAATTATTTTCAAAAGATTTTAAAATCGTACAGATCTGTCAAAAAGCCTGTCACACACATACTTTTGTAATCCACACTATCATTATTTTTGAGCACACATGCAATTTTTGACACATCGTACGACTGAGTATGAAAGTGAATCCTGGCTTTAAGTAACATTCACTGACTTAACATGTGATCTTAAAGAATGGCGCAATGAGTCACTACAAACAGTCTCTATATATTGTCATCTCTATAAATTAACCCTGTTTTTTTAAATGAGTTATTTTGTGGTGCGACAAGCTGATATTCTTTTTGAATTTCTAATTGTTTTTAATTATAAATAATTTCTAGAACTTTCTTATACTTTCTATATTTTTTTACAGGATTGAGTGGCATTCACAAAATTTTTTTTGCAAAACTAACGGTTGTTTTTGAACAAGAAGAACATTCTTCAATAGTCAACTATTAAAACCAGACAGAACACCCGTAGATAGTTATAACAAAGAATTTTTTTTTTAAATTAAGTTTTAAAATAAAAAAGCAATGAATTTGTATTCTAACTCTCACATCCATTAAAAATAAAAATATGAACTTTAAAATGCAAATTTTGTTTAAAATTTTCAAATAGTTTTTTTTAATGCCACAATTGGAAATATTCTATTTAAAATGTTCTTTATTTAAAGCGTTATTACTGCAAGTTCTACATAGAACAAACAAGTCGTTTATTTTTTTTCGGGAATGACTGATATTTATTTTTTTTTTATGACAATTTTTTTTTCTTAAATTAAATGCAATTCTTAAGGCAAACTAAGAAAAAGGAAACTAGATAATTGCCAGCTAAACTAGTTGAAACGTTCAATTAGATCATGAATTAATTAAAAATTGATAGGTTAACTACTTGATTTAATGTACTAGTTTGTTCTAAAGCGCATTAAGTTTTGGCTATTTTAAAAGGAAAAAAATTTACAAATAAATTCTGGATTTCAAGCCAAAATAGAACAATTCTATAATAATTTATATTCTTGTTTTAGTTTAAGTAGTTTTGCTTCCCAAATGGGAATGGAAAACTAAAAAGCAAATGGTATAAAAGCAAAAAAGAGTTTTTTAATAAGCACAGTTTTATACATTCATTAATACCTGCCTTAACAAAGAAATGTTTCAATTCGTAGGTTGAGTAAATAGTTTAACAAAGATTAAAAACAAAAAAAAACTTTCTAAATTATTTTTCTAAAGATCCTTTTAATGGCATTGATAACCTGCGCAGTTGCTGAGTCTGAAGATGCTCAAGCTGAAATTACACTCTTGAAAGCTGATCTTAGAGACAATGGCTTTGATCATGAATTCGAGACAACCAATCACATACATCAACATGCTCAAGGTGACGCGTATGGCAATATTAATGGTGAATTTCAATGGTTAACACCTGAAGGTAAAGTTTTTCTTCTTAAATATATTGCTAACGAATATGGTTATCGACCTGTCAGTGATTGGTTGCCCACTCCACCACCAATACCAGATGGCATCATGAAGGGTCTTGAATATATTAGATCTCATACTCCACCAAAACCATACCATTATAGAGTTTAGCTAAAGTCTTAATTTAATCATGTTATTTATATTAACAATTAAAAACAAAAGTATTGAGATTAAGTTTTAAGCCTTAATAATAATTAGAGCTGTTTTAAGTTAAGTTTACAGTTTTGTTTCCATCGTCTGGCCAAAGATGGTCTTAGTGGTTAATAAAGATATTAAGTGTTCATGTGGCAACAACAACCGTTAGAAATAGTGGATGAGGTGTGTAAGTCTGCATCATATTTTTTTGCTTATTTTGTTTTGTGTTCAAGCCGAGGCTTTATAAATTAATGAAATCGTGGTGACGGCTAAAGGGTTAAGAGCTGTTGAGAATCGTTTCACAAATTAAGAATTTAAACATTTTTATTGGGTTTTAAAAGGTGACAAAAAGAAAATAAAACTTAAAGAAGTGTTATAAATACAATAGAAGTTGCCCGGCTAAATTATTAAATTATAAAATATCTTGTAGCTTTTTGGTCTGGTCTTGGTCTTTAACAATAAAGTAAATGGTGACTTTTGCTAGTGGAGGCCAGTGGAGGCCATAGCACTTTAACGGAGAGGAAAACTATGGTATATAATAAAATGGGGGATGCTAGATTTGTTTTTGAGATGGCTTAGGTCTTTCCACACTGGCCTGTTTAACCAAAGTCTACTGAGAAAAAAACATGGTTGCGGCATAACCCAGACAACTATAATATTATTGAAACAATAATAAATAGTTCTGAAAACATTTTGTAATTGATTTTTTTCTACTTCAGTTAAAAATAATACGAAGTAAAAAAGCAAAAAAAAAAAAGTATTAAAATAATTTTAATTCTCTGAGGAACTTTTATTGCTTTAATAGATATTATTTCTTTAAAGTTTTCTATAGTTAGACTTTCAAGGTCATGCTTAAATAAAAAGACTATTTATTTTTTCCAAGTGTCAGCGAAACGTTGCAAAAAAATCATTTTAAGTAAAAAGCCTTTTCATTAAAACTTGACCTTGAAAGCCCAACTATAGGAAACTATACGCGCAAAGAAAAAATATGGTTGTTGTAACCATAATCTAAGAGCAACATTATATACTTGCATTAAATGTTTGCTAACAAAACATAGTATTGTTAAGTTTGCAACCATATTGTTGTCCAAAGTATAAACATAATTATGTTTAAATATAAACATTAAATGTTTAAATTAAAATATAATAATATGGCTAAAAATGTTATGTTATATAATTTAATTATAATATAGTCTCGTAAGTGCAAAATTTTACTGATATAAAAAACTGATTACTGTTTTATTTATTTAAAAACATAAATTCATAAAAAAACAATTATTTGCTTAAAACAACAAATAAATGATTTCACAATTATGCTTTAAACACAAAAATAAATGTCTCAACAATACCCGCCATCATATTATGATCGTGTGTATAATATTATTATGCATATTACATAAATTTAAAATCTAGAGTTTTTTTTAAGTTTTTAAACACAAATATATAACAAATATAACATGATCAAAAGATTTTTGTTATGCTCCTTTATTAACTTTATATTATAAAAAATTACCATATTATTGTCATGCCTAAAATAATATGGTAATATTTTATAATATAATGTTTACAAAGGAGCATAACAAAAATCTTTTGATCATGTTATATTTATATAATAATTTAAGTATAAAATTTTTGTATTAAAAACTCTAAATTTTAAATTTAAATAATTGCATTGTAATATTATACACACGATCATAATATGATAGCGGATGTTGCTGAGATATTAAATGCCATAAAGAAAAAAAAATGCAGTGTTTTACAACGACAAACAATAACCCCCGGTTATACAAAAATGTACGACATGACATCCGGTTAAGTATTATATGTTATTCAAAAACCTATGACGTCAGTCATATCAGTTAATCATAATCATAATTTAAAATTTAGATTTACTATTGAGTATTAAAATAATCTTATCATAATGTGATCACCACAATTAGCTTTTATCCCTTTTTATCCGCCTTTATAAATTAAACACAAACAAATTTTTGTATTACTTTTAAATTTAAATTTACTTTATTGTCGCTTTTGCCAAGTTTTTTGTTTTTTTTTTTTGCTCGTTTTACATTAAAATTAAATTAATGTTTGGAGTCTTCCTTAGAAGGATGAGACTTGATATATTCAATAGCCTTTAGAATGGCAACTGGTATTGGTGGTGGGGTGGGCAACAAATCACTGATGGGTTGGTAACCGTTTTCATCAGCTATATATTGAACAGCAACGTGTACGCCTTCAGGTGATATCCATGAGAAATCACCATGAGTTTCATGTTCATTACCGGAAGCGACTTGATGAATATGATTGCTGGTCTCCACAGCAGTATCGTAACCATCAGCTCGTACATCGGATTTTAGGAGAGTTGTCTCAGCATGAACATCATCACCATCAGCGGCGGCGCAAACGATCAAAGCAGCAAAAAGGAACTTTAAATTAAAGAAAAAAAAATTTTTTATAATTATAGTGTTTTTAACAATTTCTTGATTATAAGTGTTTTGTTTAAATTAATTTTAAGCAACTTACAAATTTGAACATTTTTGTCATTGCAGGTTGTTTAAAACTTGGTTAACTGTGCTAATTGAACAACTTCTTTCGTTTTTATACCATTTTATTTTCAATTCTTTAGTAATAATTACTTTTTTTGGAATATTTTAAAACTAGAATATTTGTGTAGGTATGTATTTTTTTAATACAATCCAGATTTTTTTTTTTTGGATTTACTGTGTTTAAGCAAACAGGTAATTTTAAGCTTTATATAATTGTTGTCTGACCTTTATTAAATGCATTTATCGATACGCTTTTTTTAAATGGTGTATCCCTCTCTCTCTCTCTCTTAAATCAAGTATAAGGAGTAGGTCATTTGGCATTTAAAGACCTCGAGTTTGGCTTTAGAGTTTGGTTTTAGATTAATGCAAATATTTTTATGTAAAATTGCGTAATGATTATTAAACAAATTAAAACTGGTTAAAAAAAAGAAATTGCTTTTTTTAAGTAATCAATAAATTTTCAAAATAACAAACATAACTTAACAAGTTACACTTTTTAATTTAAACTAATAGCATTTTAAGTGAATTACATTAAAAATACTTTATTTCATTGTTGATTTGTCACATAAAACTAATTTTAAATAAAAAAAAAATCTTTTAAAAATTTTATTTATTGTCATCTTCATATACTCGGCTTTGCACGGCTGCATGCTATTTCATTTTTGAGTTATTTGCAGCTTATTCTTTTTAACGGACTTCAAAAAAAGAAGGAGGTTATCAATTTGACTGAATGTGGCTTTTTTATATTTCTATAACTCAGTAATTTTTTCATCGATTTTGATTTTTTTTTTCTTTTAAAACTTATGCTTACAGATTGGTCCCGTTTAATAAGAGTTCATAATCTTAAAAATTAGAGGGTGTCCCCACAGAACATATATGTTTCTTACGTGTATTAAAGGGTACCCCCTTTAAAATTAAAAAAACTGCGTATCACTATAGCTTCCAATGGCAAAAGGTAATAAAAAATAAATCTAAAAATTAAAGGGTGTCCCCATAGATTGGCCTATCTTTTAAACCGTTATAGACAAATGCTTCCAAAGTGGACAGAATGTAGGTTGCTATGAGTGCGAAAGTAACAATTATTAATATACAAATTTATAAATTAAAGGGTGCCCCAATAGTTCATATAATTTAGAACGATTGTAGACAGAAGCTTGAAATTTGTTAAGAATCTGTTATTACAAGCGTAAAATTTAAATTTTAAAATTAAAGGGTGTTCCCAAAATTATTTTTATTTTACATATATGGCCATATATTTAAAACACTTAAAAATTGGAGAAAATGTTCAGTACTTTACTTGGTAAGAAGTATAAATATTTTAAGTTATTAATTAAATTAAAGGGTATTACATATATTGCAAAACTGTTGAACAGTTGTAGACAGACGATTGAAAGTACAAGGAGCTGTAGTGCTAAGTCTGCTATAGCAAGCATAAAGTTTAGACATGAAGTAAAAGGGTATCTTAATAGTTAATGTAATTTGATCAAGGTGACCATACTTTTGAATCGTTATAAACAGGCGGATGAAATTTGTTTTGAAGCCGCTTTTTTGGGCCAAAATTATTTAAATTATAAATTAACTGTGGCTGCTTAAATGAGGCCGAAATAAAAAAAAGTCCGATTAGTTAAAAATTTTCGCAGTTACTGTTTTTTTAAAGTTTCTGATGTGCTTTGTACCGTGTACCGAAGCTTTTTACAATGCTGATATATATTAAGCCTTGTCGACACATTTCTTAACGTTAACTGATTGATGTTGAACATTATATTCTGGCTCTTTGTGTCAGATTATTTTTTGTTTTTCCTTGATAAGAAACTTAAATAAGAAATATTATTTACTCTCTAGTTTTATAAAATATTTTTGTTTTTTTTCGGAAGGCTATATCTAAATAAATCAGTGGATTGATCTTTCTACAATTTTTGCATTGGCTTCGTAGTGAATTAGTGGGTTCAATAGGTTATATATTTTTTCTATATATTAAGTGGGAGTGGCCCTTCCCAAAAATTGAATATCTCACAACGTGTAATTTAGAAACCGTAAGCAACTCTCTTTCAATGCACTTGGCTTGGCTCATATCAGTTTGGATTGCAACAGTGGGCTTTATATATCCCATACAAAGTCAAAAGTGAGTATCGCTTGTCTAGGGAACTGTGCTACATAAAGTCTTAAAATTTGGTACAAGAAAATTTCATTTTAGAGCGACTGTGTTACCATTGGGGTAAGTAATACCAAGCGCCTTGAATAGCTAGTTGCTTCACAATAAGTTTAAAATGTAAACTTATTCATTAATTTAGTTTAAAGCAAATTATTTTAAATCAGTTAGAAATATTTTTTGAAAAAAATGGCATTTCAAAAATAATATATAAAATTACATATTTTTTTTTCTTTATATCCTATTTCTACAAATCAATTTTATTGAAAATTTTACACAAAATATGTTTAAGGTGCAAAGATTAAAGTAGGACTTAGAAAATATATTTTATTATTTTTATAATTGACTTTGACTGCTTCTTTTAGGCATATGACATGTAATAGCGAACTTAAACCTGACTAAAAATCAGTAATAATGCTTAAAATAAAGCAATTGCTTTTCTTATTTATTGATAAAAAGCCAGCTAAAAATATCGGATACAAATCGGCTTGTTTCTATCTATACTTTATAATTTCGGTAAAATCGTTTAGTTTTTAAAAATCCTTGTGTTGAAATCCTTGTGTTGAAAAAAAATTCAGCGACACTGGTCTTGATATAAAAAAGTGAAAGATTTTATTAAAATAAAAAAATATTAATTTGAAATTGCCGTGGCATGCGGACGCGGGCGGCAATCAGCTGTTATTTTTGCCGCTTGAATTTATTTTACATAGGCCAATGAACGAGGTTTCTTGAAGTTAAAACTTGTGAAAATATATAAAACATTTGTAGTTTTTTGACGCAGAAATAAATAAAATGAATAGAAATTATTTTGGCTTAAGTTCATTTATTTTTAATTTCTAAAAATCTTCTTTTGTAAGGATAAATTTTCTTTCTAAAAAAAAAATAAAAAATAAAAGATTTTTAGAAATTAAAAATAAATGAACTTAAGCCAAAATAATTTCTATTCATTTATAATATTCACAGTTCAAATAATAATTTAATAAAAATTAAGAAATAAATAAATTTAATTGCTAAAAATTTTAAAAGGAAAAATAAATACACAAAAAGAAGACTATGGATGATTTGACAAATTAAAGCGGCAAAATGAAAAGTTGACCTAAATTAAACATTGCCGCTCGGCCGCTTTTGACGGCGTTGCCAAGTTAAATTAAAGTCAACGTGTTAAAAATTTTGTATGAGTTTTTTTATTAACAAACTAATTTTTTTTCAACTAGGTAATACTTCTGTATGTATATTTTGTTTTATGAAAAGTTTATTAAAATTGAGTTTTCAGATAAATTTTGATTATTGGGGTAAATTAAGATAAAAAAATTATTTATATAAAGAATTTAGATTCTCGGTTTGATACTTTTTTTCTGGTGAAAATTGTGATTTGTGGGTAAAACCTTTTTTAGAAATGTTAGTGGAAGTAAAATTTCTTTAAGCTTTTGCTTTTACATAGATATTTGATCGGTAAAGTTATTATGCAGATTAAAAATTATTTTATATTTGAAAATGTTCAAAAAATCAGGAAAAATTTGTTTTATATTTAAGAAAAAAAATCTCAGTGGCAACGCTGTTTAATGCGAACATTTCATCCCAGCACAAATTTTTTGAAAAGGTTACCTTATGTGAAATTTATAATTTTTGGCGGAAGTACTTCCCAACTAAATAACTAATCTCATGATTTTAAGAAGGCATGAGACTTTAATAATTAATTACTGAGAATTGGTTTCATTTATTATTGCAGGAAATACTAGTGATCACTGTAAAAAAAGGTTTGGGTATTTCTTTTTTTTATTCAATTTATCCTTAAGGATGTGATAGCAACATTGTTCTGACCAGTATTTTGTTCAACAATGAGGGGCAAATTATCATTTAAATGGTCGTCGTTACTTTGGTACTTTATTACTTAACAGTCTTTTTTATTTTTTAGCAGCTTTTTATGTTCGCTGATTTTCTGTTGCTTAATTTCAGAAACAAATTTAGACAGATTGGCATTTTAATGATTTTTGCAAGTTTTTTGGGGTCAGCCGAAAAGCCACTTGGCAATAGAAATAACAGATACGTTGACAATAAACTATTTTTTGAGGCCAAAAGAAATGATAAACTTAAAAAAAGTAATATTTTTAATACATTGAATTTTCGAAACCGGAAACTTCCCAAATATTTATATAAAATAAAAATCAAGATGTTATTATTTTCTTATGCAATTTATTGGCAGTTTGTTTTAGTTAATTCAGGTTAAGTTTCAATTCTTTTTAGGTTCATCTTTTTGGGGATGAGCTTCATTGTAAGCAAGAGATTTCAAGATGGCCTCGGGAGTTGGAGGAGGAGTAGGTATTACGTCACCGCTGGCTTGATAACCATTTTCGTCAGCAACATAAGTAACTAGAATATGCTTGCCTTCGGGAGATTCCCATCCAAATTCACCATGAATAATGCCTTTCAAATCTCCAGCAGCCAGTTGATGAATGCTGTTGCTGATATCCACAGCAGTTTCGAAACCATCAGCTCTTACATCCGACTTTTGATTGGTAACTTCAGCATGTACATCATCACTGGAAATGGCAGCAGCACTGACATAAGTTACAAAGGCAGCAATAAGGATCTGAAAGCCAGAAAAAAGGAAAGTTTTATAATTTTTTATACTTTGCAATTGATTTTTTTTTCTACGTTTTTTCTTTAAACAACTTACAAGTTTAAACATTTTGTTAGATTCTTTTTATAAAACTGTGATGATTTCTTAAACGTTAAGGGTATTTATACAAAAATTTACTTTTTTTTACTAAACAATAAAAATGTATTTTGATTTTTATTAACTCATCAAAGTCATAGAGAAATTTTGTGTGTTTTTTAATTCCATTTTACATTGATCGTTAAATTCTTAAATATTAAAAGAAAAAACAATAAAAAATAACTTGTTCTTATTTCAGAAATTTGCTTAGATTGAGTAATAGATTTTTACATAACAAATTATACTGCAATGTGAAGTATGTATACGAGGGTCAACTCAGAATTTTTTTTTTGGCTGTACAGTTAATTCTAGCAGAATATGTTTTAGACAGCAGCTTTTTCAAAGCAGATTTTTTATTTGTTAAGAGTTACATCTGCTAGTTTGGACACTGTGGCAAATATTGTGGGATTTCCGCCTTTCTTTTTTTCCTTTTTCTGGTCACCCGAGTTTATACATTGTATCAACATAAAACATTAACTTAAATTGCCTTCGTAAGAACCAGGCGGTGACTATTTTCCGTTTCTTGATCTTGCGAAAATTAGAGGCTTTTAAAATAAATGACCTCAATCTTAATATTTCTTTACTTTTTGCATTAAAAATATCACACGCTATAATTTTTAAAAAGGTATTAAATTTAAACAACGAGCAGAGACAGTCAAATGCAATGACTTTTCTATTTTAAGAAGTAATTTATAAAATAAAATATTCGATTTTGCGATCATAAATTGAGAAAAGTATTTATCTAGTAAATCTGAGCCATCCTCGTGAGATTTTAAATAACCTGCTTCAATTTAATTTAAATTATATTGAGTGTTTTTTTTAAGTAATTAGCAATTATTTTACTTTGTTCATTTTTCCAAAAATATTAAATTCTTAATTAATATCATTTTAATGCATTTTAATAGATTTTAATATTTTAATATTGAAGTCTAATAAGCATTTAAAAATTGTTTATAAAACCCGTTAATAATTTGGCAGTGGTTACGATTTAATATATTTAAAAAGAAATAATAATCAATGAAAAAAGAAAAGTAATTTTTATTAAATAATTAAATCTTTATTGCTGCAAATCTACGTGCTAGAGATGAACAGAACAACATTCTTGGTGCTCTCAAATAGATTTTTCATATTAGCGAAGACATCATTTGTTATATACAGTCAGGGACTAAAGTTTAAATACAACCCAATAATTGTATGTTTAGAGAAAAGTAAACGTTTCAGAAATATTTAAAGTATGAAGTTTTATTTAGTTTCATAAATAACAAAAAACAATAACAAAAAATATTAACTTCATTCAAAACATAACGGTAAATCTCACAATAACTACAAAATGCAGCAGACAAAAGTTTAAATACATTTTGCAAAACAAAGAATTCTCTTTCTTTTCTTAAAAACAAAGTACAGTTACATTTTATATTTCGATGAAATTCTTTTATTATAAGCCAGCACTTGTTATTAGTAGCATTCTTGCCTTCTTATTAGTGTTTTTTCTTCGAAAATTATGGGCAAAGGTAAAGAAATTGAGTCCAACATTAAATATTTAATAATAGTACATTTTAATGAAGGCAAATCCTATAGAAAAATAGGAAAACTATTAAATTTGCCATTTTCAAGTGTTCAAAATATAATTAGAAAATATAAAGCAAATGGTTCAGTTGCAAATATGCCCAGAAGCGGTCGTCCGAAAAAACTAACCAATCGTGATGTTAACCACATCGTAAGAGAAGTGAAGAAAAATCCAAGAATAAGCGCCCCAAAACTTGCAAATGATATCGCTAATAACTTTAATAAGCATGTTCACCCAAAAACTGTTCAAAGAGTGTTGCGAAAAAATGGATACAGAAGTCGAGTTCCCCGAAAAAAGTCACTGATAAGTGAAAAAACAGAAAACTAAGACTAGAATTTGCACATAAGTATAAAAACAAAGGCGCTGAGTTTTGGAGAACAGTTCTGTTTACAGACCAGTGTAAATTTAATTTGTTTGAAAGCGATGGGCGTGCAAAAGGTTGAGGCGAGCCAAACACTGCTCTTCAAAAGCAAAATTTGGTTCCTACAGTAAAACATGGAGGTGGAAATGTAATGATTTTGGAGCAATTGGAGCAGCGGGGGTTGAAAATTTGGAGTTTGTTGATGGCATAATGAACCAACATACATACAAGAGTATATTGGAAAAAAATTTTCAAGCATCCGTCGACATCTTAGGCCTTGGACTTCATTGGATCTTCCAACAGGATAACGATCCAAAGCACACTGCACTTTCTGTGAAAGAGTGGTTACTGTATTATGCTCCTAGACAGCTGTATAGCCCACCCGTCACCAGATTTAAACCCAATTGAGCACGTTTGGGATTTAATTTAGCGCAACTTACATTCAACTTCAGTAACGAGAAAAGATTCGCTTAAACAAGCTCTTAAAAAAATATGGTCAGAAATATCGCCTTCTGAAACAGAAAGCTTGGTACTTTCTATGCCACCCCGCTTGCAGGCAGTTATTGATAAGCATGGCGGTCCAACAAAGTATTGAAATGTTTTCCTTTTTTTATTTATTTAAAAAATGTGCTAACATTCCAAGATGTATTTAAACTTTTGTCTAGTGCATTTTATCGTATTTTTAAGGATTACCTTTAAGTTTTGAATGAAGTTAACATTTTTTGTTATTGTTTTTTGTTATTTATGAAACCAAATAAAATTACATACTTTAAGTTTTTCTGAAACGTTTACTTTTCTCTAAACATACAATTTTTGGGGTGTATTTAAACTTAAGTCCCTGACTGTAAGTCACAATATTGCTGACGATTATGGTTATCACATCAGTGGTGAATTGGCACATACACTTATTCTATTCGCGAAGCCATTTTTAAATTAATTGCATAAAATACAGATCACAACCAAGAAGATAAATATCCCAAGATCCCTAAAAATTGCAAAATTTTGTTAAATCTAATATGACATGGATAACTTAAGTTTTAGAGTTTTCCAATGTAGACATGCTTATGTTTTTAATGTTGATGGCATAAGAACTGTGCTTCACATATAGTAGCTGATTTGTAAGAATAACTAACTAAGATAGCCGCTATGTGAATATTATTGGCAGTAGAAAACACATATTATTTTACATAATTAAAAATAATAATAATAATAAAAAAATTTAATAAATAGAAGCAAGAGTGCTATATTCGGCTATGCTGAATCTAATATGGCCTTCACAATAACAACAAAAACAAATATTGGGGTGACAAAAAAATAATATAATATGTTTTTTAATACTTCTACCTTAATTGACTACTTTTTGGTTTCGAACATAAATTCAGTAAGCCAAAAGTGTCAATACCACTTTCCGTCCTTAAACTCTGCTCATGCTATTATCTCCATGTCCTTAAAACTTAAGAGTGATGATGTTCCTCAGGAATATTGCTACAGAGACTACAAAGCTATTAATATACATCGGTGTAATTCTATCCTCGAAGATTTTGATTCTTCTTGTTTTTTTGCTACTCAAGGTGTTGATGAGCAGTTAGAGATTTTCAACAATATTGTTCGCGCTTTAAAAATAGCTAGAATAAACAGAGACTTGTCGTGGAGAGCATTCTGTGAGTGTAACACAGATACTAACCGGAGAATTTACTGTAAATATCGGAACAAGGTAAAGTCAGTTATTAGGCGATTAAGAAAAATTGATGCAATACGTTATTTTAGCAACTGTTCCCAGCCCCAATTATGGAAAAGATTGAGGTCTGAAGGTTTGCTAAATGATAAAAATAGTGGTGATATACTTAATGTGGAGGAGTTTAATCAACAAACGTTGCTCCCTCCAATAAGCCAAACAAGTAACACATTTTATTCATTTTACAATAATCAAGTATTTACCTTCAGAAACGTGGATACGTCAGAGGTATTTGTTGCCATGACGAGCATTAAAACCAATGCAATAGAACCTGATGGTATACCAATAAAATTTTTGAAAATTATATACCCTCTTATTTCCGTCTATTTTACGTTTTTATTAAATAATATTATAATTTCCTCAAATTTTCCGAAGAATTGGAAGATTGGTAAAGTCATACCAATACCAAAATCACCACGTTCTTGTCTAGACTATCGACCTATTACTATACTAAACGCTACTTCCAAAGTCCTGGAAGTATTATTGAAAAGACAAATTGTTGACCATCTAACTTCAATGAGCATGATAAATCCTTTTCAATCTGCTTACAGGAAAGATTACAATACTACAGGATTGGTATTGGATATCACTGAAACTCTTAGAAAGAATATTGACAACTCTCACAACTCAGTACTTGTGATCCTAGATTTAAGTAATGCTTTTAACTCTTTGAGTCATGATATTTTATGTAATAAGCTTCAAAGAGATTTAACGTTTGACGCGCCAGCATGTAAGTTAATTTGGTCCTTTATTACTAACAGATTTCAGTACGCTATGTCTGGAGGAAAAAGTTCGTCTACCTTAAAAATCTCAAGAGGAGTGCCACAAGGTTCCATTTTAGCACCAATTTTATTTACTATGTATATGAACGACCTTTATTGTGAGATTTCATCCTGCAGGTGCTATACATTTGCAGATGACATTCAACTTTTAGGCAGTGATTGTGGTAATTGAGTAGTTTGGAAACTAATGTTAATAACGACTTAAAACGCATTGCACAGTGGTGTCAAACTAATTGCATGAGTTTAAACTCTTCTAAATCAAAAGCCATGTACTTTTCTCATAATGCTATTTTACCTAGCCTAACAATTATGAATGAACCTATAGCATTCGTTTCTCATTATAAAACATTAGGTATATACTTAGATACTAAATTAGATTTAAGTTTTCATATCAGCTTTATTATATCAAAAATTACATTTATTTTAAAAAAGCTGTATTGTCTAGGCTCTTTTTTGCCATTTCGTGTCAAAAAGAGATTAGCGCTATCTCTATGTCTTCCTTTGTTTCTGTATGGTATTAAAATATATTCAGGTACTTCTCAACAAAATTTTAATAAATTACGGATGTGTTTTAACCGCGTTACTAGATATATTTGCAATCTTAACTATAGAGAGCATATATCAGCACATGTTATCAACATGTTAGGTACCGATTTTCATGGTTTCATAAATCAACGGTTGCTCCTCCAGTTCTTTAAGATTATAAAATATGGCAAGCCGCCTTATCTCATGGAAAAATTTATATTCAGCAAGTCTACCATAACCAGTACTGTTATATGCCCAAGATATTTTAGCTTATATATAAGTAGATCGTTTGTTGTTAGAGTAGCTCAATTTTGGAACCAACATATTTCTTATGAGAAGCGTAAATTTTGTACTTCAGTTAGGGAGTTTAAAAATATTTTAAAAAAATATTTATAAAATATAAAAGTGCTATTATGTAGCAGCATCATGTGATGCCTGAATTTTTTTAATATTTGTGCAAAAGTTTTTGGGGGGTTTTTATATTTTTTATTTTGGTTACATACATATTTACTTTTTAAGTATTGTATTTTGAAATTGTTTTAAGCCATACTGGCCTACTGGCTTGTAATCTTTTGAACTAAATAAATAAAATAAATAAATAAATATAAAATGCCATCGGCTCTTAATAGGTTAAGCATTTTTCCCTAAGTATTTTCCTAAAGGACTTTTCGAAAGCTTTTAAATAATAAATATATTGATAACTTAAAAAACATGGCGCACAATCGTAGTTTTTTATGAAAAGTTCGGAGGCCCTAAACTCGAAAAATATGGGTGAGCTTTATATCTTTCACTTGATGTTCTTGTCTTATATTTTATTTCTCTATCGCCCCATATACGAGCATTTGTTTTCTTGATTGATAATATAGAAAAATTAGAGGGAGGAGTGGTGTTCTACCCGCTGCTTTGAGGAACATGAACCGATCTTGCTGATTACCAATAGTAACATTTTTGAAACTATGTCTAATTGGTTGCCGTATTTAAATTCTTTCTATTTCATGTAGTGCCTTGCAAAAGATGATTTTGACCGGAACGCGGAGGGACAGATGCACAGAAGGAAATCGCTTAATCGACTTCGCTATGCATAATAACTTAGAGTAAATATACTTTATGGAGTCGAAAATGGATATTCTAGATATTGCACAGGGAATGACAAATTTAAATATAGCCTTCTTGCACCTTTGGTAAAGGGCATAATAACTGTTATGATTCTGTTCCACGATTTGTAAACCAAGTTCCTTTTGATGTTGCCTCGTGTGTATCTAGCAGTAAGATTTACTCGATTCTAATAAAAAATCCATTTATGATGTTTGCTAATGATAAGATTATTACAAAATAGATAAGTTTACGATATTACTTATTATTAAAAATTTTTGCTTATTTCATCAAACATTTGCCGCATCTGACACGATCTTTACTTTCGAGATCAACATCAGAGTAACTTCACCTTGTAGACTATTAGAAGGATGAATACTTAAGTGCTGTTTTCACAAAAAGACTGAAATATATTATAGTATGTCTCTCGGTTCCAATTGATTTATACACTTTTAAATATTTTATTGACATTTTCTATTATAACAAAACACACTTTGGGTAAGCCATTGTTAGTATGAGTATATTTTAGAATGCAATCAGCATTAATTGTGTAATCAATGCCGAAAATGTCAAGTTTGAAGGGTTTGGAATTTTCCTTTTGCCATCCGATATAATGCCGGCCACTTTTATCAGAACTTTAAAAAGTACACATTTCTTAGTTATATTGTTGCTCATTCATATAATGTTCTGCTTAATAAATGATTTAATTCTTTGTCTGTCTCATTCCGCATAATTTTTTAGAATTGACGTTTTGATAGTCTGTTTTTCTTCTTCATAAAAAAAAAAAAATACAGAAATCGTGAATAATGCAATGTCGGTCTAGACTGCTACTTTAGAACTCCAAATTTGCACCTCCAGGAATTTCAGCTACAGCAGAACTTTAAACACGATCAGAACAGTGACAGTAATTTGACTGACCATTTAATAACAATTGAACAAAATCACAGAAATTTTGCATTAATGTAATGTCAGCAGCAAACAGCGTTACCACTGCCTTTTTTTTAACAAAAAATTTTAAATAAAAATTTAGAACAGATCTTTTATAAGCTACTTTTGGATCTTCGGTAACCTAATGTCTCTAAACATAAAACAAAATTTTGATTTATTTTTCTAAAATTTAATACAAAAAGTGCCACAATGGCAACGCCGTTCAATGTAAATTCAATGTTTAATGTTAATGCAAAACAATGTTAGTTTCATTTACTTCTGGGTAGTTCATTCTTAAAACAATTATATTAGCGAATAATACCCTGTTCAGACATACGCTTTAATTGCGCAATTAAGGAATTTATGCAATTAAGGCCTTAATTTAGCTGAATTTACCATATAAGAAATCAATTAATAAATTGAGCAATTAGTACTTAATTGCATCACTAATTTAATAAGCTGCGAAATGCAACCCTTGTTAACAAGTATGTTTACTCTGAGAACTATGTTCAGTGAGAAGAAAAATTCATAAAATTGATGAGCCCAGAGTAAAAAATGTAAACAAGCAAACAAATAAATAAAAAGAAAATGGCGGGTCATACGAAAATGGCTTTGATACTTCCAACTTCAAAGCAACAACAAAAGGACTTGTTGTTTTTGTAATAGAAAGACAAATCAGCTGGGCGGACGACACTACCTGTAAAATAAATATGCCTTGTGCTAATTGAATAGACTTAATT
The DNA here is from genome assembly GCA_916610165.2 of Gymnosoma rotundatum. Taxonomy (NCBI): domain Eukaryota; kingdom Metazoa; phylum Arthropoda; class Insecta; order Diptera; family Tachinidae; genus Gymnosoma; species Gymnosoma rotundatum. The sequence continues at coordinate 11,208,156 of OU744339.1, forward strand.
GAGCATGTGAACACCAAATTAAATTGGGCAATTAATATTACATTAGCTCAATTAAAAAAGCATGTCTGAACAGGGTATAAGGAAACTTTTGTAGGAATTCCAAAAACATCTGTATATTTAATAAATTTAAAAATTTTTTTAATATTTTTACAAATGACTTTTCAACACTAAAACGAAGCGTATTATTCGCCTGAAAATAATACTCGCACGAAAGTTAGCTTCACACATTTTCAAAAGAACTTTATTCGTTTAATTTACTTTAATTGTGCCTGATTCCTTCAAATATAAATATTTCAAGATGTTCTCATGAAATATTTATTTGTTTTAAACTAAAAAATAAAATGTGTAACTGCGAGGAAAGCCTATACATATGCCCATTTCACTTCTGCTCATATATAGCTCATCAGTGGATTCTACCCAAATTTTCTCTGAGTCTGATACCAAAAGCCAAATTGATTAAAGGAGAAATCCATTAAAGTATAAGGCAAAAGGGCATAAAAAACTCAAAAAATTCTAATACAAAAATACAGTGACCATTGAGTAACTCTTTTTATGTTTTCTTTCTTTTTTCCGCATAAGGGTTGCCACCGAAAACCATTCTAAAAATTTTAAATTAATCTTCTATCGACGTTTTTATGACCACAACCAGCTATCGGTCATATGATTCTCCCACAGTGTTATAATTTATTTTAATGGCTGCGAAATATTTTCTCTGTAATTAAGGCCTCTTTAATTTAGATGAAAATAACACTCGTAGTGAATTAAGTAACAAGTCAATGGTGTATTTTTAGCCTTTTTAGCTTTTTTATCTGTTTTATTATTATTAAGTAAGATAAAATTTTTCATTTATATTTTTCAATTGAAAAATCATCTTATTGTTTTCTTAGATGATCATCAACATGAGGTGGATGGGCGCGAATGTATTCGAGAGACTTCAAAATGGCAATTGGAATTGGTGGTGGTGTAGGCAAGACATCACTAATTGGCTGATAGCCATTTTCATCTGCTATATATTTAACAGCAATATGTTCACCTTTTGGTGATATATATTCATATTCACCCTTCATATTGCCATGGATGTCACCTTCAGCGGATGCTCGTATGTTGTTGCTTGTCTCTAGATTATACTGGAAGCCATGTGCATTTACATCAGAGTGTAGTGATTTAATTTCTGCATGAACATCTTCGGCTGAACTATGAGAGCCATGAGATACGCTGTCTAAATGCCCACCAAGTGACAGGTGAGATTGAGCTGAAGCAAGAGCTACGAAAGTTAAGACAATGACCTTAAAGTAGTTAAAAGGAATTTAAATTTATTTAAAATTCAAATTAAAGAGTTTTTAGAAAATTTTTATTTTTTTGTTGTTGTTTGCTTTACTTACAAACTTGAACATGTTGACTTTAGTTGGCTGAAAGCTGACTGATATTTCTTTTGCAGAAGTTCTTGAATTTATATAGAAAAGCGTGCAGTCTGACTATTAAAGTTGGATTTTATAAATCACTAATGTTTTTTAGATTTTGACATTTAGTTTTTTTATTGTTATTTTAATATCAAAGAATAAGATTTGCATTTTAACCCATTTGGAGACTGCAAATTAAAAAAATGAAAATATTTAAAATAAAATGATCTGCAATCTTTTAGTTTAGTTTATCATTAGATTTGAAACATTTGTTTGTATCGGTGGAATCATCCAGAAAATGCTGGTTATTTCAAAATTTGGTACGACCATGACTAGGTAGATTTAAGGGCTTGGATTTAGTCCATTTTTAGATTTTGTAAAGATTATATAGAAGTACTATTAATATAACTTTAAAACATCGACACAATGAGGGAAGCGGTATGCGCTTGTACACAACACGCTCCTTGTCCAGAGCCCCTCACTTTGTGGTTGATTGGCCGTTGAAGGGCACCACGCATTATGTAGAGAATTCTTTTTATAATCAAGCAGTTCGTAGGTGGATTAAATTCCCTGCAGTAGTCTCTCCTGTCACTTTCAGTATGCAAAGATTTAAATCAAAGAGAGTAGAAAAATTTTAATATTTTAATACTTTTTACAAATTATTATTTCGGGCTATGAAAAGCTTGAAGCAACAGGATTTCAAACGAATTCTTTCTAAAAATCTTAATTTAGTTGTGGAAATATTTTTAACTAAAATTCTTTAGGTACTTATTTAATGTACAAATCTTAAAAAAACAATTAATATTAATAATAAGATTCATATGACTTCATATGACTGAGTTGGTGTTAGTGGATTAATTTCTACAACTAACTGTTCTTATAAAAGTGACAACACCTCAACTTTTTAACTAATTAATAAATAAAATTAAAAGTTTTGTCTTCAAAAAAGAAATCATATTCATAAACATTTCATTTCTTTTATGGTGGGTGTATGTACAATTGAATCATTTTTGTCATGCAAAGATATTTGCCAAAGAATTATGAATTAAAAAAAAATTAAATTATGAAACTGGTCTTAAACTATAAAAAATTTTTATTTAATATTTGTTAATTTTTTTTTATTAATTTTTAATATTTAATTAATGGGAGAAAAACAATTTATAAGGAATTGACAAGTAAATGTCATTCAATACGAAGGCAGATCAAAAGGGGTTTAATAGTTTTAATTAAAGAAAAATTTAAAAAAAAGAGTGCTATATTTGGCTATGCCAAATCTTATATACTTTTCACCATCTATGTAAATCTAGTTTAGTGAAGTAACTCCAATGGAAAAAGCAAATATTGCTGTGGCAGAGAATTAAAACTAAGGAAAAAAAATTAAGTACTATATATAATTTTACATAAATATTTCATCGCCTCTCAATGGGTTAAGTATTTTTTAAAAATTTAAGTATTTCCTTAAAGATCTCTTCAAAAGCTTTAAAATGATACCCATATTGATATTTTTAAAAATTTTAAAATTTCAGAGCCCCGTAACTCGGAAAATGTGGGCGAGCACCAATATTTTCATTTGATGGTTTTTTCTGATTTTTTTTAATACTCTATCGCCTCATATATTTGTTTTTTTTTTGATTGGAGTTACTTAATTTATCCAAATGATATGAAAAATTAGAGGTAGGCTTTGTGTTTTGCCCGCTGCCTTGAAGGACATGGACCGATTATGCTGATTGCCGATAGCACCTCTTTGGATACCATGTCTGAAAAATTGGCGTACTTAATTTATCTCTAGCTAATCTAGTGCCTTGGCAAAACTTCATTTCAACGCTAACAGGGACGGACAGACGGATATCGTTTAATCGACTTGGCTATGCATAAGAAGTCAGAATATATATACTTTATTTTTATGAGGTCGGAAATGGATATTGTAGAAATTACACACGGAATGACAAACTTAGTTACTCCATTTTTCCACTTTCTGTGGTGAAGGGTATAAAAACAAATATATGGGGCGATGAAGAATTAAAAAATACTAAAAAGACATGAAGTAAAAAAATAGGCTCTCGCCCACATTTTCCGTATTATAGGCCTCTGAACTTTTTATAGAAAAGTACGATTGTGCAGCATATTTTTTACGATATCAATATGGGTATCATTTGAAAGCTTTTGAAGAGATCTTTTAGGAAATACTAAAATTTTTGAAAATACTTAATCCATTAAGAGCCGATGACATTTTTATGTAAAATTCAATTTTTCATTAATTTTCATTTTTTATTTTTGAATTCTTTATCACTCCAATATTTGTTTCTTTGATTGGAGTTACTTCATTTAACTTTATATATGGTGAAGGGTATATAAAAGATTCGGCATAGCCGAAAATGGCATGCTTACTTGTTTTTTAATGTAAAAATTTTTAACCAGTTTTGTTAATGCTATTTTTTATGAAACACAATTAAATTACATTTTACAGTTTGACATAACAAAGGTTACTTTTGAAACATTTTAATTAGAGTTTTGATAGGTAAGAACATTTCACTGGACAAGCGTTATTGAAATCAAAATGATACTCAGTCACATAAAAAGATAATTCTTTTTACAAGAGAAACTGATAGAGTGCAGGTAAAAACTCATAATTTTTTTTTAAATTGTGTTTTTTTTTTTTTTGGAAATTTTTTTACTGCATTCTTCAATTTTTCCAAAATGCATGAAAGTTATTTTTCAAATAGCTGCCAAAACAACACCAACGTCAAAAATTGCTTAAAAGCTGATGCATTCCATTTAACAGAAAAATACTTAAGAATTGTGGAGTTGACTTTTAAAGCAGCCCACGAAGAATATTTCTATTTCTTTTGAGGTGCATTGAATAAATTAAAAATTCCCAAGTTGAATAACTGTTAAATATTTTAAATTTAGATTTGTTGGTTGAACTAGATTTTCAATAAAAACATTTTATTCTTATTTTATAGCTCATCTTTGAAATTGATATGTGTGTACATACACACATACCATTTCAACTTTATTGTTATGAAGACATAATGAATAATTTTGTAAAAAAGTGTTTCATAAATTTTGGTGATTTATAAGGAATTATTTTTATCTTTTTTTATGATTTCAATTATTAATTGTTTTTATGTTCCTTAATGATCTTCCATATTAGTTACAAGCACCCCTAACAATTAAATTTTTTGTGCAATGCAGCTATTTAAAAAAAATATTTTTAAAAATGAAAGAGATTTTTTAAGCGAAGTTTTATATTTTATTTGAAAACAATATATTCTTTTTATCATTATTTTTTAACAATTTCATTTATTATTAAATAACAAAAAGATTCTTACAATTTACGAACATTCTTGCCTTCTGCTTGGGGTGGATGGCTTTCAATATATTGAATGGCCTTTAAGATGGCAGCTGGAATTGGTGGGGGAATGGGCAAACTAGCGCTGTTAGGTTGGTAACCATTTTCGTCGGCAACATAGTTCAAGGCAATTTGTTCACCTTCAGGAGACACCCATTGGAATTCACCCTTAATTCTGCCTTCATTGTCACCGCTGGCCTGGGTATTGATGGAATTGGAAGTTTCTAAATGGTAATCGAAACCATCGGCACGAACGTCCGAGGCGGCAGATAAGACTTCAGCATGAGCATCATCGCTGGAGGCCGAGGCATGTTTGCTCACACCATGAGCAGGGCTTTTAGCACAGGCGGTAGCCAACAAGGCACAGATGACGACCTTTAAGTTGAAATATATAATACAGTTAGTTAATTGTTTATATTATTTTTTATTTGTTACTTACAAGTTTGAACATTTTTGTTTTGTATGATTTGTTAAGTTTTCAAAAATTAACTGATACTTTTGCTCACTGTGACCTGACTTTTTATATGATTCTTGTTTGAATTTGCCTAAAAGCTGTTATGTTTTATTCATTGACATATTTAATATATGATATTACAGTGTTTTCTTAATTCAAAGGGTTATCTAAAAGGAATAGGTGTATAATCATTTTTACGGTACATTTCGTTGTACTAGATTTTCTTAATGTTTTTTTTTCTGAGTAGAAAGACAAATAGCTTTAGCGAGCTACAGCCAAGATCAGTTATTATGATTCCCTTAGATTATTTCGTAGATTTTGCAGACATGAAATTTTTTAAGCCTACTGGTTCCAATTGGAAAACCCTTTAAGCATGCAAAAAATATAATAAAATCATATATTTGCATTATTTCACGATTAAACATGATTTGTGAATATTGTCGTATTATTTAAATTAATTTAACACCAACAAAAAGAGATAATAGTTTGATACCAATTTGTTATGCTGATGTAAATATGTTAATAGCTGTTTGAGTAATTCACTCTTCCGGTTTTTATTTAAATTAAACCACTTACCTATGAATAATAGGCCTGCCTGTTGGCTTTTGACATGATTAAACTTCATCAATTGAAACACATTTTATTTTGGTGTCTTTTAAAATTAGCTTCAGAAATTTGTTAGAAAGAACTTCTTATAATATTCTATTCAGTTCACGCAGATGTATATAGCAAGTCTAAGTTGACGTCACAGAATAAATTTAAATGTTCCTATTGAACATTATGCTAAAATTAAATGTTTAAGTTTCATCTATAATTAAAAAACTTGGATAAAGATTTGGCAAATTGCAACCAAAATCTGGTATGAAATAAATATATTAAAAAAATCTAGTTCTAAAAATCTAACATATTGTTACGTTTTCCCTTTAAGAAAAAACGTACGAACTCTTTTGATTGCCAATACCACTGTGGCTCATTATAAATTCTATATTATTACTTTGTGGCTTTATCTGGTTATATTTCTTGATCATACGGTCTTGAGAAACCTATGGTCTCGTATTTACTAATCATGCGTTATTATTACAAAAGCAGCCATCCGCGCTACACTACTGTGTCACTGCGGCGAGACATAAACTAAACTATGCCTTATTTAGTAACCTTAACCGTCCACAGACAACTCCGCTACGCCTTGTATCGAAGCCAGTCATCACCTTTATCTATAAGCCACAACACACACACGTCTTGCCATACACTCTTGTTATGCTGTTACACTACCCTGCGCTAATCGCTACCGTTCTTATTACTTTGTATTAGACGTTTCCACTAAATTATTTGCCATGGCTTTACACAATAATTATCTTTTGCTTCTCGGGAGGTTTGTAATGCTGCTTCTTAATTTTTAATTCAATTGTATGCATATCCGAAAGCGGACTCGAACTCACGATCTTCTGGTTTACAGCAAGACCCTCTATTAATGCAGCCATAGAGGTTGCTCAGCTTCTGTTAGCTAATTGTGGTATTATCCTATACACACACCATTAGTAGAAGTAACTAATTCACCACGCTCATACGGGCAACAACATCAAAGGTTGCCAGATCTTATTTTCGTAACTATATTAAAAGCAGTGATTACAAATGCTTGACTATTTTCAATACATATGTAGTTGCTTAGCTGTTGCGCTGTGAAAAAATGTGCAGCAAAAGCAAAAAGCAAATTTAAAAAAAAAGAAAGAAACGCTTTAGCTGACTATATGTTTCTTTCTGCAGCAAAGCATTTATTTTAAAAGTATTTGCTGTTGCTTAAGCAATCAGTTATTCTTTATTTTTATTTTTGCTATTGCTTAACTCTTTACTATGAAGTTGTGGCTGACAACGATTGCTTTTTCTTGCTGTTATTTGCTGTAACTGGCTGCTTTTCATCCCTTTTAACATTGGAAACGTATTTATGTATTTATTACTTAAAATACGTAAGAAAATACATTTTAAAAATGTTGTTTTCATTAAACCATTAAATGGTGTTTTTTTTTTAAGATCTATGGAGATAGTGTACTTTTATGCTAATATTACAGCGAAAAATTTTAAAGCAACATTTGGTCAAATAATTCAAAATGGTTTTTAACCTTGTGATTTCTAAGAAATTGTTGTACGACTGGTACAAAAGATGTTCAAGCAAGTCGTTCTAGATCAGTCATGGACGCCCCAAAATTAGTAAAGTCTTTAACTAATTGGCGAATTTGAGGTCCATCAAAAATTCCTGCTTTTTATTTCTCAGTACTGGAAATTTCTGATAAATAAACTTGAAACATTGACCATTTTAGTCTAAGGCTTTAATAAATTGCTTCATTAACCCTAATTTGAAAAATTAGCTTTGAAATATTTGTTGAATGGTTAATATATCTTTAAGCAGAAAAAATATTGTGATATTTCCATTTATGGCGATTGTTTTTTTTACTCCCCCCAAAATTGTTAATACAAAAATAACAGTCGTCAAGATGATTTTTTTTTGTTCTTTCCAAATCAAAGGGACTCCTAACTTTATGGATTTACGTATTCCATTCTTCCATTGTCGCAAATGTTCAATGCATATTTTGCATGCATTATGAAGTTTATCTTGGTTTGGTGTTTTGAAGAATAAAATATGGAATTAAAACTGCCACGAAATAAAAATTCATCGAGATATTCTAACAAAATTTACAAATATAAAAATACTTTTAATCAAAGAGTGAAATAAAATTTTATTTTTTGGTTTTAACATAAAAATTACCAAAACGGGGAAAAATGTCCCAAAAAATTTACACAATATTTCTGAAAAATTTATTAATTTAATTTAATATTCGCATAGTTTAGTTTAGTAATTTCCAAAGTGCCCACGCATAGAAAAAAAATTTGGAGTGTTTTCTGATATTTTATTCCTCATCATCTTGTAGCTGTATAAATTAAAGAGCCGAAAAAAAGTCAGCCGTATAGGGGATAAAGAAAAATAAAACCACAGTTGATAATTGTAGTTTTTGCACAAACTTTGATTTTTGTCTTTACTTTATTGTTTGGACAAAAGTCTTTAGGTCAATTTAAAATGTTTGAGAGAAGTTTCCGGAAGAGCTTGGTAAGCGGTAGCAAAATGGTCATCGAGACGTGCTTTCACCCTCAATAATCAATATCGGTGATTTAATATTTGTCCCAAAAAAATTGTTATAGGGGCACCCTTTAATTTATAAACTGTAATTTTATGCTTGCTGTTGTAGTAGATTTAGCAATCAGGTTCTGTGTAAATTTCAAACGTCTGTCTATAACCGACATTAGATTATATCAACTATTGTAAAACCCTTTCAAAAACCCCTTAAAAAGTTCGGCTATATACAACAAATTACATCAACTATTGGGATACCCGTTTATTTCTAAATCCAATTTTTATACTTGTTGTTATAGCGGAAATAGTAATACATGTTCGTTGTAAATTTTAAGCGTCTGTCTAAAACTGTTCAAAAGTATGGCCATATACATCAAATCAAATAAACTATTGGAGCACCCTTTAATTTTTAATTTAAAATATTAATACTTGTTACTATAACGGCCATAGAAATTGATGTTCTGTCTAATTTACAAGCGTTTGTCTATAACGGTTTAAAAATAGGCCCATATAAGTAAACTAACATCAATTATAGGTGTGCCCTTTAATTTTTAACTTTTTGTTATTGGTAGCTATAGTAATGCGCAGAAACCCTTTAATTTTTAAGATTATAAACTGTTTTCAAAACGGGACCAATCTGTAAGCATAATATACCATATTAAAAAAAAGTTTCAAATCCAGGTCAGAAATGACTGAGTTCTTCTTTTTTTTGAAGTCGGTTAAAAAGTGGCCATCCCGCCTTTAATTATAATAAGGCTGTCAAATACTTTTTGGAGTATGTTGCCAACAACTAAGGACTTAAAAATCCTTTCTGCTTTGCTTCTGCAATATTTTATTAAGACATCTTTAGTGGTTCATGAGATACCGAATTATTTCCAAAATAAATCGTTTTCAAACCATTGTGCGGCGCCACGTGTCTCACAGCTCATGTCAAAATTGATTTATTGAAGGAAGCATTTTCTAACCGCATAGTTTTACTTTTTAGACCAGATAATTGGCCTCCAAGATCATGTGATGTAGTGCCGCTTGAATAATTTCTGTGGGGATGTGTCTACGGCGATAGGCACAAAACGATTGACAACTTGGAAGATAATATTCGTCGTTTTTTTTTTGCCGATATAAGGCCAAATATGTTAAAAAAAACTAATCGATTATACTACGTCCTAGCCAGCCGTGGCGGTCGTATGCCAGAAGACGTATTTAAATTATAATACCAGTAGATTACCTTAAAGGGTGCCCCAATAGTTCATTTAATTTTATGTATTTGGTCATTCTTTTGAACAGTTTTAGGCAGAATAGTAAATTTACAGAGAAGCTGTACTGATGAGTCCACTTTAACAACAAGTATAAATATTAGATTTGGAAATAAAAGGGTGTCCCAATAGTTGTTGTAATTTGATGTATGTGGCCAAACTTTTGAACTGAACAGATAGTTGAAACTTACAAGGAGCCTGTAATGCTAAGCCCTCCATAACAAAAAGTATACAATTTGAATTTAGAAATTAATTTGACTTGGCTATACGGCCGTAACTTTTGAACCGTCATATAGACAGAATGTCCACTTCTGTGTTTGATATAAGAAAAAGTATAAATATTTGAAATTAAAAATCAAAGGGTGTTACAAAAGTTGATGTAATTTAATGTATATGGCTAAACTATTGAACCGCTATAGACAGCAAATATAAAATTTTAATTTGGTAACTAAAGGGTGCCCCAAGAGTTTCTTTGATTTAATGTATGTAGCAGATTCAAGGCACCGAATAAACTTATTAAGCGATATGTTTAAATTATTTTATTTTTAATGGTGTCCTGCAAATTAAAAATAGTTTCTTTTACGAACCGAAATACAAAAGATTATTAAAAAATTTTAAAGATTCTTTTTTTCATACAACCATTTAAGTTTTATTGGAAAACAATATATTTCTATTAATTTTTAACAATTTCATTTATAATTTAATAACAAAAAGATTCTTACAATTTACGACCCTTTTGACCTTCTGCTTGGGGTGGATGGCTTTCAATATATTGAATGGCCTTTAAGATGGCAGCTGGAATTGGTGGGGGAATGGGCAAACTAGCGCTGTTAGGTTGGTAACCGTTTTCGTCGGCAACATAGTTCAAGGCAATTTGTTCACCTTCAGGAGACACCCATTGGAATTCGCCCTTAATTCTGCCTTCATTGTCACCACTGGCCTTAGTATTGATGGAATTGGAAGTTTCTAAATGGTATTCGAAACCATCGGCACGAACATCAGAAGCGGCAGATAAGACTTCAGCATGAGCATCATCGCTGGAAGCCGAGGCATGTTTGCTCACACCATGAGCAGGGCTTTTAGCAGAAACGATAGCCAACAAGGCGCAGATGACGACCTTTAAGTTGAAATAAATAATAAAAAAATATAATTATCTTCTATTTTTACTCTTAATTTTCATTTATTACTTACAAATTTGAACATTTTTGTTTTGTATGATTTGTTAAGTTTTCAAAAATTAACTGATACTTTTGCTCACTGAGACCTGACTTTTTATATGATTCTTGTTTGATTTTGCCTAAAATCTGTTATGTATTATTCATTGACATATTTAATATATGATATTACAGGGTTTTCTTAATTCAAAGGGTTATCTAAAATAAATGTATTAATTTTAATAATTACTACCGTTTAAGTTGTTTCACCTCTTTTTCTAACAATAATGAAAACTCAATTAGTAAAACCGAATATCTGTGAATTTATTGTTTATGTGTTTATTGGCCAATATAGTGTTAAATGATTTTATGTTATCTGTGAGTTTTTCAGTCATCAAAACTTGATTCAACATATCTGATACCTTATTTGCCAATTTAATATTTCACTGTCTTAATTGGAAATCCCTTTATTTGAAGAAATATGTCTAAACATTTGCATTAGGCACGTTTTTTGATGATTTATGAATATTGTAGGATTTTTTTTGCGTCAACAAAAACTGAAGATAATTTTATACGATTTTTGCATGCTGTCATTGTAAAAGTATAACAATCTATTTAAATATATAACGCTTCCTGTTTTAATTTTATTTTAGCGGCTTAGTGGCATGGGTATAGTTTTTAGTATTTTAAATAAATTTAAATATTAATAAAACTTGTTTTGGACTCTTTTAAAAGACATTAAAGAAAACACTAAAAATATTTAAATTTATTGTTATTTTGGTAAAAATCATTAATAATGAATATTTTAAAATTTAACATTTTACTTTAAGTGAATAAATATTGTAGGTCTTAATATTTACGTAAATTTTAACAAGGCCTATTAAATGTAAAATAAGTTCATACAAAGTTAACAAAGTAAATTAAATAAAAAAAGAGTTTTTATGCTTTGAAAAACCTTGACAGTTAATGCTTATCGTTATATTAAAATGATATAAAAGATAAATAATTTTTTGGAAAATCGTTTGTCAACATCTAACATTTCGTGTGTAAAAGAGCTTAACTGTGCGATTTTTGTTTTGTTTTAAAATATAAATACTTTTACATTTAGCTTCGAATATTTTGCCCTTTTAAAAAGGTATCAAATCAGAATTGCGAACAAAAATCTTAATTATTATTTTTTGTCGCAATTAAGTAAATACCCTGCAAACATTCGTTAAAAAAGTTTCTACATTTGGAATGATTGTGACACTTAACCTTAAGGAGGGTCAAATAAAGAAATTTTTAATAATCTTTTATGTTGTTTAAAAAAATTGAACAATATCAATATGAAAATTTATTATTCGGAATATTTTTTATTTTAATTTACTTTATTCGTGCTTGATTCCTTCAAATATAAATATTTCATGTTATTCTCATGAAATATTTTTTATTTAAAAACTACAAATTGAATGTATTACTGCGGGGAAAGCATATCCATATGGCCATGCTCTAAAAGCTCATCAGTGGATTTTACCCACAGTAATACATTCAATTTGTAGTTTTTAAATAAAAAATATTTCATGAGAATAACATGAAATATTTATATTTGAAGGAATCAAGCACGAATAAAGTAAATTAAAATTGAACAATTTTTTTTTAAATCTATATCAATTGTTAATAAAAATTGAAGACTCGTTTTAATGCCAGCATACAGAAAAACGTTTTCGCACACACAAAAGGTTTTATTTGCTTTCACGTTCAGAATTAATAAAAATTTTAGTCGATCCGAAAAAAAAACTATTCTGTGTTTTATATGTTTTAAATTAATTGACTCAAGTAAATATTAAATTGACTTAATTATATATTTAATTAACTCAATTTCATATTTAATTGACTCAAATATATATTTAATTGACTTAATTATATTTTAAATTAAAAAATGAGAAGAACAATTTCTAATTAAATAAACAATTGAATCAGTTATATTTTTCATTAAAAAATGAGAAAAAAAATTTAATTAAATAATTAATTGAATCAGTTATATTTTTAATTAAAAAATGAGACAAAAGTTTTCTAATTAAATACATAAAACCTTTAATATATGCATAAATTTTTTTTCTGTAAACCCATTATGCAGTTAATTTTAATTGACTAAAAGTAAATATTAAATTGATTTAATTATATATTTAATTGACTCAATTATATATTTAATTGACTCAATTATATTTTTAATTAAAATTTGAAAAAAAATTTTAATTAAATAATTAACTGAATCAATTATATTTTTAATTAAAAAATGAAAAAACATTTTCTAATTAAATAATTAATTCAATCAATTATGTTTTTAATTAAAAATTAAAAGACAATTCTAATTAAATTAAATTTTTAGTCGATTCGAAAAAAAACTATTTTATGTTTTGTATGTGTTAAATTAATTGACTCAAGTAAATATTAAATTGAATTAATTATATGTTTAATTGACTCAATTATATATTTAATTAACTCAATTATATATTTAATTGACTCAATTATATTTTTAATTCAAAAATGAAAAAAAATTAATTAAATAATTAATTGAATCAATATTTTTAATTAAAAAATGAGAAGAACAATTTGTAAGTAAATAAACAATTGAATCAGTTATATTTTTCATTAAAAAATTTGAAAAAAAAATTTAATTAAATAATTAATTGAATCAGATATATTTTTAATTAAAAAATGAAATAAATTTTAATTAAATAGTTAATTAAATTAATAATTAATTAAAAATGAAAAAACAATTCTAATTAAATCAAATTTTTAGTCGATTCGAAAAAAAACTATTTTATGTTTTATATGTTTTAAATAAATTGACTTAAGTAAATATTAAATTGACTTAATTATATATTTAATTGACTCAATTTTATATTTAATTGACTCAAATATATATTTAATTGACATAATTATATTTTTAGTTAAAAAATGAGAAGAACAATTTCGAAATTAATAAACAATTGAATCAGTTATATTTTTCATTCAAAAATGAGAAAAAATTTTCTAATTAAATAATTAATTGAATCAATTATGTTTTTAATTAAAAATCAAAAAAAAATCTAATTAAATTATTAATTGATTCAGTTATATTTTTAGTTAAAAATAAGAAAAAAAATTCTAATTAAATAAATAAAACTTTTAATATATGCATAATTTTTTTTTTTTGTAAACCTAGTATGCAGTTAATTTTAATTTTAATGTTAATATCATATTATCCTCTATTCTCCAAAATTTTGTACCCAAGTCGAACTTATTTTTGCCTTAACTTATTTTTAAACTTCTCTTTAATATGTTTTCTCAGGGTTTTATAGGCATGACATGACACCACTTGAAGAATTATAAAAAAACTATTTTATATTTAAGTGTGATAAATGGGATTAAACATAATACCAACAAAAAAAAAAAAAGAAAAAAAAAACGGTTGAAAGATACCATTATAAATTTAAATTTAATCATTGAAAAATATTTTTTCAAAAGTCATTAACTAAAATTAAAAAGTTTCTTTACAAAACTTTACCCACAATAAAAAGTAATCCAATTTTAGATTATGTATTTAGTTACAGAGAAATATGTAGGGACCGCTTAACTCTAAGGCTCACACATCGCTCCTTTATTGCAAAATAGTCATATCTCAAAAAATTAAAAATTTGTAGTTACTTAAGCAAAACTGCTGTTTTAGACCTTCTGTGCATGTTGAAAAAAATCAGTTTTATATCCCAAGCTGAACCGAAGTTATAGCAATTGTATTTGCGGCAATTAGATCAAAGGACATATATCTTGAAAACTTAAATCGCATTTTGCCAAGTTCAAGTTTTTTTGAGATATGAAAAGTAGCGATATTCAGTTTGCCACAGCTGCAAAAATAAAAAATATTACGTGAATATTATCAATTTTTTGTTTGAAGGCCTTATCATTTGGGTGGAAGCCAAAGCCCAGCATTTGTATGGGCATTTTTGAAAAGCTTAATGGGAATACATATTCATGTTAAGTATGAATATTTCCTTGTAAGTCATCGATCAAATAAAATCAAAAAGGCGCGCCAATATGAAATGAAGTTTGAAAAAAAAAAATTTAATTATTTAGATTCTGCGACCAATGAATGAATTTCATTGAGGTCTTTATGACGGCCTCAGGAGCAGGAGAAGGTGTGGGTATAACATCACCTTTGAGTTGATAACCATTTTCCGCGATTTGTTCGCCTTCAGGATAAGTCCATCTATAATAACCTTTAGCTTCATCAAGTTCATTACTTTTAGCTTTAGCTTAGTTGTGGTTGGTTGTCGCAAATTTATAAGGAAAGTCATGTTCGGAGTCAAAGTGTATAATTTCGCCAGGAGTTTTCCTTATTCATTTCTGTTTTTTCTTTTAAATAATTTAAGTTCTGCACCTATAAATTTGAACATTTTTGTTTCTGATTGATGTCGTATTTAATACTGTGAATACACTAACGATTTTTCTTTATATTTCTTTAGTTTTTATACTAAAATGCATTAAAGCGCGGAAGTTTTAATAAATAATAAATAAAAAGTTTTAATAAATTAATTAAAATAAAAAAAATTATTTTTTCCAATTTTTTTTAAGTTTCTAGTTTTTAAAATATTAAGAAAATCAACAAAAAAAAAAAACAATTTATACGTGAAAATGACTGCCATTAAATTAATTAATGCAAATAAAACTGTCATACTGCGCAAAAAAATTAAAAAAGAAAATTTATTAATGCATTTAAGTTACCTATGATTGATTAAAGGATTTTTTTTAATTTGAAAGTTATAATTTCGTTTACATTTTATTTGTCCCCTCAGAACTTAACTATTTCTGAACCAATTTAGAAATATTTTTTTTACACAAAAACTTCGTGCTATTTTTTATTTAATTATCCCGATTAAATTAATTACCGATATTGATTATTGAGGGTCAAAGTACGTCTCGATGGCCATTTCGTTACCACTTACATAACTCTTCAGGAAACTTCAGACAAACATTTTAAATAAACTAAAGATTTTTGTCAATATAAAAATTTGTTATTCGGGATCCCTTAAGTAGAAAAATGAAAGAAAAAATAAAAATAGTTACTGACTGTTTGCTGTGTTTTTGTATAAAACATTTTTGAGTTGTTGTTGTCTTTTGTCTTATTGATTCAATGAAGATCTCATTTAATCAATTTGACTTTTGATATAAGACTTTCTAGTTTTCTATACAAAATTTGGGTAAAATCCACTGATGAGCTATTGAGCAGTAGTGAAATGGCCATATGGATATGCTTTCCCTGCATTAATACATTTAATTTTTTAGTTTAAAATAATAAATATTTCATAAGAATATCATGAAATATTTATATTTAAAGGAATCAAGCACGAATAGAGTAAACTAAAGATTTTTGTCCAAACAATAAAGCAAAGACAAAAATCAAAGTTTAAGCAAAAACAACAATAACCAACAGTAATTCTATTTAATTATAATAATAATAGTAACAATTTTTTTAGTTTAGTAATATTTTAAATGATATATTTTTAACAAAATCGTATTGATTTATTTCCCTAAAATTTTTACATGGATGTAGTAAAATAACAAAAGAAATTTAGTTAGTTGGTACCACTCACAACCACTTTGTTACGGACCCATATCTCACTACTCGGAATATTGGTCTGAAATCCGCGGTCCAGAGCGGGAGTAGAAGAGGTGTAATCCACCATAGATGGCAGTGGTACATCCCAATCGATAATCTTAGAGTGCCCTATATCCAGCCTGAGCCAGCGTCTGGCTGCACAGCATTTAGCCTGTTGCAATACCAGAAGTTTGGTGGGTAACCAGTGGAGAAGAGCATACAGAGCCTTTGTCGAAGTAGTTCGGTGAGCCCCTGTAATCAAAATGGCGGCTGTTCTCCTGACTTTATCAAGAGACTTTTGGTTGAGCGTTTTTTCGAGAGCGGGCCACCAAAAAACAGCACCATAAACAAAAGACATCAAATTATTAAATTTTTATCTTTGCGAAAAAAAAAATTTTTTTGGAAAAAGATAAAGAGAACTTTTGTTCTATAGAATGCAGTCTTTTAAGTTTCTATAAACTAACATGCATTGAACTCCTTGACAAACCATAAAAAATATTTGTCAAATGTGTTAAGTTTAACAGCAATCAAGTCGATTCAAAATTATTGCTGCTGCAATAATTAATTTATAATAAATATTTAAATTAAATGATTTTATTTCTAAAAAAAAAATTTAACCATAAGTTATGTTATCTGTTTTGTTTTGAGCTCTTTAAAAAATAAAAAAATAAAATGAAAATAAAATAATGATGCTCGTGTTGATAGATTTAGACTAGTTTTTGTATATCTAATCATGATAGTTTTTTGACCTACTGCTAAAATATGTGTTTCACATTTAAACTTCCGAATCATAAAAAATTATGAAATAAATGCTTCAAAGTTTTTAAAATATTTTTATATTGCTCTTTTTAACTCAATAAATTAATTAATTTTAAGGCAATCATCTTTATCCAAGTCTTAAACAAAGAAACTTAAAAAACTTTATAAAAAAATTGCACATTTTAAATAAAATTTGCAAATAATTTAAATATTTTTGATTGCATGCATTTTAGTATAAAAACTCAAGATATCTACAGTAAAGTTATCAGTTTATTTGAAACATACAAAATAACACAACAAACAAAACACAAAAATGTTTAAATTTGTAAGTTAAAAACTTGTAATTATAGCAAGAAATTGAAAAGTTAAAAAAAAAAAAACAAAAAATCCTTTAATATTTTCCCACAGGTTATCATCTGTGCCTTGCTAGCCGCTGCCTCAGCTCAATTTCATGGTCATGAAATAGAACATGGTGGTAATAGTGATGATGTTCATGCCGAAATCATACACTTAGATTCTGATGTGCATCCATATGGCTTCCGTTATAAATATGCTACAACCAACCACATTGAAGCCGAGGCCGAAGGTAATGAAAAAGGTGAAGCTAAAGGTTTCTTCAGATGGATTGCTCCTGAAGGCGATCACATTGAAATTAGCTATTTGGCCGATGAAAATGGTTATCAACCCAAAGGTGATGCTCTACCAACACCCCCTCCCATTCCTGATGGCATCATAAAGGCTCTTCAATATATTGAAAGTCATCCTCATCCTCAATCTCAACAACATCAGGAAGAAGGACATTTTGGTCGCAGAATCTAAGAATTTTTTCAGTTAAGTTACTTTTATAATTTTTGTTTGCTTGTGTTGTTGTATATTGTTAAATATTTAATGGGAAGAATTAATAAATCATTTGGTTTTTGTTTGCTTTGTTAATAAATAATTTGTCGAAAATTTTTTGGGTACAAAGCGATGAGAATTTTTATAATCGCTTTTTAGGTTTTCAACTCTGAGAGTCAAAGGCAATGTTTTTATGTTTTTTGGATGTTGCATTAATTTAAATCCCAACAAGAATTACTCTATCTTAAAGAATTTCTTATGAAAGACTCTATTTAACTCTTTGTTAAAGGAATCCCTCCCAAAACATTCTCTAGTTACTATAAAAATCAATTTCTTTATTTAGATGCAAAATTTCGTCGTTCATCAGGCTGACGATTCGATTTGAATTTGGGCTTCTACGACAATATTTTTATTCTAGATTTTTTTAAAAACTCTTCAGAATTAAAATTAAAAGGAATTTTACCATGATTTTAACACATACGAACACGATGATGAACATACGAACACTAATGCAGAAAATCAGTTCCTCGGTAATTATCCTACACTATGATAATGTTTCGATTCTAATCGGCTGTTAACTTCTTGTCACACCAAGAAATGCTTACGTAACAGTTAGGTTTTGTTAAGGATATTTTTTTATGACAAATTGTCTCACCACAATATAGAATAATAACTATTGTTACGACAAATCATTAGTTTACATTTGAACAACCCGCAAATTGAAAAGTCTGGCAGCGCAAAAACTAAAGAAGTCAACACAATGGCAAAAAGAAGCATGACCCAATAATTTACCAGATAAATGCGGTAACTGTTTTTGAAAAATTTTTTAAAAAGAAGTTTGACATATTAAGTAAACAATTTAATATAATAAATCTTCAGCTATTGAACTGCACTCACCTGATAAATTTTTGTACCATCAAAAAATGTAATAGTTGAAATATGGCAACCCATATTTATTTAAGTATCTTTAGCTTTTAAACTAGGAGGCAGTAAATGTAACGATCTCATCATTAATTCAAATTGTCCGAGACTAATAAAATTTGAAAGACGGGTAGATATATGCCCTTATAATAACATGATGTATTTATATTTTAAAATTCGAAACAAAGGTAAGGTTCGCATCTATATCTGTTTCCTGAACTAAGAGCCAGATGTGAGACAAAGGGAAAAAGTGGGCAATTACTTCTGTACCGATTAAAATAAAATTTTCAACATAGTTAGATAGATAGATACATAATTTTATGTTTATTAAAAAAAAAGGGATTAGGAGAGGGCAGTGGGGGAATCTCAAGCGGAGCGCACTTTTATGAATCTCAAGCGGTCTACAAGATTCAAACCGATTTGACGGTTTTTTACGTGCTCGTAATAGGTCCCCATTGTGGTTAAGGCTATAATATATTACACAGTGCCTAGAAAGTCCTTAAAATTAGGCCTAGACAACGACGGATTCAATAAACTAGTATTAATTAAAAATCAGGGGCTTCTTAACTGTGACAAGTATATTTAAAAAATTTCCTTTGTGGAAACAGTTGATGTCCTGTCCCACTGAAAATACTCGCACCCAAATTGTATGGCATGATATTGATATTAAGAAAGAGATAAAATGGGGGACTAAATTCACAAGCTATTAAAATAAAATATTAAAAGGTTTGTAAACAAAAAAAAAAAAAAAAACTAAATAACTGCAACGATTAACAAGTTTGAATTATAATTAAAGTAATGTAAAATAAAAATCATAAAAGCATTAAAAATTTCTTCGTACAAAATTTTGTATCTTCATATTTAGGGGAATCCACAAACAGTGTTATCGTAATTCTTTTTTCATAATTCTTTAAGTCAATTATAAATTTTACCATTACAATTAACAACAAAAAACTAAGCAACACTCCGCTTCATGTAAAAATAAAAAAAAGAGAAAAATTAATTTACTTTTTCAACAAATATAAATATTTTATGATATTCTTATAAAATATTTATTATTATAAACAAAACAATGAAATGTTTTACTGCAGGAAAAGCAAAAATAAATAAGTAAGAGTGCTACATTAAGTAAATTAAAAAAAATAAGTACTTCATATATATAATTTTACATAAAAATGCCATCGGCTAAGGAAAATTAAAAAAATAAGAGTGCTATATTTGGCTATGCCGAATCTTATATACCCTTCACCATCTATGTAAATTTAGTTTAGATAACAGAGAATTAAAAAAATAATTAAGTACTACATATATATATTTATATATATATATGTATATATATATATATATTAAACTCAGAAAATATGGGCGAGCGCCAATTTTTTCACGTGATGTTTTTTCTTTATTGTTCCAAATTATATAAAAAATTTAAGATATGCGTGGTGTTTTGTTCGCTGCCTCGAAGGGCGTAGACCGATCATGCTGATTTTCAATAGCACCTCTTTCGACGCAATGTCTGATCGATTGGGGTATTCAATTTTTCTCTAGCTGATAAAGAGCCTCGGCAAACTTGATTTCAACACTAACATCTTCTGTGTGCATAAGAAGTCAGAATATACATATATACTTTATGGGATTGGAAATGGATATTGTAGAAATTACAAACGGAATGACAAGCTTAGATATATCCTTTTTCAGATTTTTCTGGTGAAGGGTATAAAAATAGAAATATTCCATGTTTACACTACGCAATTTTTGAGGCATTTTTTTCTTAATTTTTTTTTTTAAGTTTCAGCGTAAGGCGTCATCTAAAAGTAAACATTAGCATCAGTTACATCCCCTCAAAACTTAAGCAATACCATATTGCTTACTCCTCTTGATTCACAAACAAACAAAAGTTTCATGCTAGTTTCATGAAAAATTCCACGGTATAAGTGCCCTAATAGTCACTGTATATTTGTATAAAAGATTTTTGAGTTCTTTATTGATTTATTAGTTTTAAGATAATAAATATTTAAAGTAAATTAACATAGAAAAAAATATTCCAAATAATAAATTTTATTAAAAGAGAATAATGATCACATAAATGCTTAAATGTAATAATATACTTTAATGTTTCATTGAACAAAAATTCACATAACGCAAAAAAATACTAAACAAATACAGTTTAAAACAAATTAGGATTTTTTAAATACTTTGGAATTTCAAAGTACCTACAGGCGAAAACTTTTTTTTATTTTTTATTATACCAACCACAAATACATACTAGCAAACATCAGTTTCTAACCAGTAAATCTTTGTGGTCAATTGTGTAGACTGTATTTTGTTTTTAGATTTATTTGCCTTTTGCTCAACCATCAAAGCCAGACATCAAAAGTTGATGTTTCAACCATGAACCCGCTGAAGAGGCTGGCAGACAAACCACTAACACGTCAGTAACACAAAAATTTTTATATTGTTGAAAAGAAAAATGAATCAAAACTAGGGAATAAATTCTAAAACTCATAAATACATACATATGTACGTGTGCATATGCACATGCAGGAACATGCAAAAATATCTGCAAAGGAAACAACTCGTATATGAGTGCTTTCGTACAATAAATGCAAGTTTTATTTAGTTAACCGAATTTACGCTGGTTATTCAATATAAAATGAAATTCAAAAGCAAAAAAAAAAAACGTACTAATTAACGACGACCTTGAAACCCAAACCTGCATATTTCATACAAAAATTTTAAAATATTTTTTTTAAGATTTCTAATACAGTTAAGAGGCCAAACTAAAACTGAAAATAATAGCAAAACGTTTTATCAATACGAGCACAAGATGTACTTGTTCTGGTTTTTTTTTCTTTGTTTCCTTATTAGTTCTTTAAGGCACTTAAGCCTTATTTCAAGCATAAACAAAGTTTTTCACAAATTCTTGTTATGATTCCTTTAATTTCAATATTAAATTTTATTTGTTGGCCTTGATAATTATTTTTTTCTAATTTATTAAGCACTAGTTAGTTTTTAAAATAAAAATGTTCTTTTTTCTTTTGCTTCAATATTACGCCAAACAGCTGCCACGCAGTAGCATGTTTAGGAAACAGAAAAAAATTTTAATATTAATTTTTTTTTTCAAATGCAAAAGTAAATTGAAAAAATTTGTCAAACAAACTCAAAACCAAGGCAGATTTATTTTACTAGGTAGTAGCGGTAATACAACAAATACAACATTTACAAAAACAACATGCCTTTTTATTGTTGTTTTGTGCGTTGGAAACGTCAAAAACACAAAGAGAAATAAACTTTAATTGCTCTCCATACACATGCTTGCTTTGTCTCGCAAACGCTTGTTGTTAGTGTTTTTTGAAATTCGTAAACAAACAAAGGAAAATACAAAAACTTTTGACATTTCCAACTACAAACCAGCAGGCCGGACGACACTACCTAGTAAAATAAATCTGCCTTGCTCAAAACATTCAAAAAACCAAAACACAAAAAATTTAAATATTCTAACCCAGTTAGCATTTGGTAGATTGTTTTTACAAAAATCACCAAAGTGAGTCTTTTAAGACTACCCAAGATGACTTAAAACTGATTCATCAGTTGTGCAATTAAAAAGAGACTCGAATATAACTCCGACAAACGCATAGAAAGCGACTTGTTTAAAAAACAAAAAGTACAAAAAGGAAATGCTTGAAATTCGACTGTTTTTAGAATTATTTTGGAGACATATTTAACGCAGCCTAACAATGAAAAAATGATTCAAATATTTTATTTTTTAATTTTCGTAAAAATAAATACATACATATGTCAATTCAAATGTTTAAATTTGAATTTTAAGAAAATTAGAAATAACATGCTAACGAATGTAACACTACGTCTCAACGAGCAATTGATTGGTTCGCACATGAACAAAACGTCAGCAGAATAGATTACAAACTTTTGTTCATGTCTGTCTGCGTAGAGAAAACTGCTTTCGCTGTTTTTTCGCTGTTTAAAGCCGACATGACATCGACAACGATGGTCTACACAAGCCATTTTAATGTGAGCACATGAAATTGTTCAATGTTTGAACAAATCAATTGCTCGTCAAGACGAAGTGTAATAAAAAATACGAAAAACGTTGTTTACAATGTTTCATTTTAAGAAAAAATATAATTAGAAATGTTAGTACAATATGGTTTGAAGAAGACTCGCATACGGCTAGTAATGTGATCAAAAATTGACTCAAAAAAGAATCGCATTTGATTATAAGTACGATTGAAAACAGTATCGAAAATGAGTCGAAAACCCGAGTCATAAGGGACTCGTTCAGAAGAGTAGCGGCTACGGTACCATTTTCTACCGACAAAACAATCATTTTTTACTCTAAAACGAGCGCATAAACGATTATTTTAATCGTGTAGAAGAGTCAAAAAAGACTCGAATATGATCAATAATTCAAAAAATGCTATATGGGAACATTCTTATAAATTTTCAATACTAGAAAATCATTCAAGTTCTTTTCAAAATTCCCAGCTGGAATTTTGATGTTTGTTTGACGAGCGCGATTATTTTATGATAATTTTTTTCAATCATCCAGGTGATTGTATAAGAAAATTTGTATTTTGTTCTTCCAAATTTTGCCTTTGTGAACCACTTTGACGATTGTTAGAAGAGCGAAACGTCTAATACGTATTTATTTAGGAACATTGGAAGATTTTAAGTTGTCAAAGGCTGCATTTGACTATTGTAAATAATGCTGTTACAAGCAGTGTTGCCACTTTTCTTAAAAAAAGTTACATTTTTTCATTAAAAATTACTTTTTAAAATTTTTCTAAAATAAATAATAAATAAATGTTATCAATTTAAAATTATATAATTTATTTGAATAATAAAAAAAAATTAAATCAGAACTCAGTACTAATATTTCGTGTTTAAAAATTGCGTGCTATTGCTATTCAACAAAATTAGCTAAAATAAGATTTTTTTTAATAAATCCCTTTAACCTCTTTCTCCGAAAGATTGAACTTCTATAGAATTTAGTATTTTAATAATTTTAAAAATACCTTATTTAAAACAAATTAGAGTCTTATTTGCTTAAAACTTTAACATAGAATTACTGACAATCCATTAGCTAGTTGTTAAGTTTTTTCAAGTGGAATAGCTAAATTAGCTAACAGTTTTCGCAAGTTTGAAAATAGTACTTAAGTTCATATTTCATAGTTGGGAATAATTGTTGCCAGAAACATTTTGTTGTTTCTAAACACAAAGCAAGAAACATTTCGTGATTTCTCACTAATACCCTGTTTAGACATGCTATTTTAATTGAGTTAATTTAATTTTAATTGCGCAATTTAATTTGGTGTTCACACATGCTCAATTAAGCTTATTCAATTAGCACAAGGCATATTTATTTTAAAGATAGTGTCGTCCGCCCAGCTGATTTGTCTTTTTATTATAAAAACAACATGGCCTTTTGTTGTTGCTTTGAAGTTGGAAGTGTCAAAGCCATTTTCGTACGACCCGCCATTTTCTTTTTATTTGTTTGTTTTTTTTTACTCTCGGCTCTTCAATTTTATGAATTTTTTTTCTCACTGAACGAAGTTTCCAGAGTAAATATACTTGTTGACAAGGCTTGCATTTAGGTACTAATTGCACAATTTATTAATTGACTTCTTATATGGTAAATTGAGCTCAATAAAGGCCTTTATTGTGTAAATTCCTTAATTGCGCAATTAAAGCGCATATCTGAACAGGGTATAACTTAACAGAATATAACCTCAGCAACGTTATTATTATTTATTTCGCAGTCATTTTTCATGTGGGATTTTGAAAGCAATTGCAATAATATCGTTTATTATTAACCCTCCGATAAGTGAAAGTTCTGAACTTCACGGCCGTGTGAAATGTTCCTTACGGACCTATTTTGTAAATTATATTTTTTTCATATAAAAAGTTTTTTGTGTTATTTTTTTGTTTTTATTGTTTATAACTAAATTCTACATACAAAAATAATAAAAAAATTTTTTTTTTGCTTGAATTTTTTTAAGATTATGAAGACTACTAAGAAGTGGTTTATTGCTAGTAGTAGTTTAAAATTAAAATATTGTGCCTTTCCTTGAAAGCAATAAAGTTCATGTCTTCGAATTTTTCTTCGAATTTTTTGTTTTTATCATCGTCCCTAATGTCTTTGAGTTTAGGTCTTTGTGATCAGAACAAGTAAATTATGTGTTGAAACAATAACAAAATTATAATGATGCCCAAAAACATGCATTTATTAGTGAAATTCAGGTCCCTGGGGACCTTCTCACCCATCGGAGGGTTAAAATCGAATTGAAATGTTAAGAAAATTCGAGCTACTTGCCTTAAATAATAAAAAAAGTACTTTTTTTGGTAATATTACTTTTTTCCTTGCCTGTACCAAAAATTACGAAAATTTGGGCATTTATATAAAAATTTTAAACCAAACAGCAACACTGGTTATGAGCCATTTTATTGATTGTTTCACGATTGTTTTTTATGGAATTCCACAATCGTAACTTGAATTTTCTGGCGATAGTTAGGCAAACTTTTTTCATTTGAACTATATTTCTTAGATATTTCTGCTTTCAATATTTTCATTTTTAACAGGAGCGTTCTTTCAGTTTTTATTAATTTAAAAACCTTTCACGGTTTTTATTACTTTAGTGTAGGAACACAACACATTACGGTAGCGATATTTTCATACAAATTTGAAATAAGTTATCGTTCAAGGACAATACCGCTAAGATAAAATTTGTTTTATTTTCTTTTCGGTTTTCATTATTCTCTCACATTTAGTCTTTTACCCTCCTAACAATATTGCCACAAATTTCCAAAAATATTCATATTTTATAAGCATTTGTATTCACAGGTAAAAAAAATTTAAATAAAATTGATTGAAAAAATAAATGAAAAAATGAAAACTATAAGTCCATGTATCATCTTAAATCAGTCATTTATTTTTTATCCCTCTCTTCAATTTGTATGCAAGATTAACCAGTCCAATAGACTCTAATGTCATGTACATGTTAAATGGACTTAATATTCTTTACATTTCATCGATTTTTTAAATAGAACTCATCTAATTCATTTAAATGTAATAAAATATTTAAATAAAATATTTTTGAAAACAAACACAAAACTGAAATGAAAATAAATATTATTAATGCCGTAAGAGAATCGCCGTTATTTGATTCAATAACTCTCAGTAACGATAAATCGTTTCGAAAACCTCGTCTGTTGTGTTCCTACACTTACACAACTTGGTAACAAAAAAAGAGTTAAAATTAAAATTCTTTATTTTGAATAATAATCCTAATTCTAAAATCACTTCAAATCTGTAGCATACTCTCAGAGCTCATAGTGAGCTGATTATATACTCATAAAGGCGATTGTTTCACAACTCGTTTGAAGAAGGAGTGAAAGATTCTTAAAGAATTGTTTTCGGCACATCATAGACGACTCTTACGTGTCCATGAAAATTATGTTACTTTTGAATTCGACATAAAGTCCATGACCATTATGTCCTTGGACACGACGGTATGCCACCTTTTAAAAACATTAAAGCACAGCAGTTGAGAAAATAATTTGAGTAATGTGCTGTTTTAACGTCTTGAACTTAAACAACAGATTTAAAATAGAAACTTTAAAGCAGGTATTCACTTGACAATTAAATATTTAATAAAATAATTTACAGTTCTTAAATTTTTTTAAATAAAAAATTTGAATCTGGCAACGCTAGTAAAGTGTATTGAAAAACGATTTTATTTTTTCCAAACAAACCAATGTTGCTATTATCATGTTACTATTTCCCCAAAAAAAAAAAAAAAACTCTCTGAATATAGAGTTTTATCGGCAAAAAATGCAATAAATCGCAAAAAACTAAGAGTTCCCAAAAAAAATTATAAAATAATAATTAAAGACACGGGAATATTTTTAAATAATTCAATTTTCAAAAAAAAAAAACTTTGTGCTATTTTTTTCAAATTATCCTAATTAATTAGGATTAATTAGCGATATTGATTATTGAGGGTCAAATCACGTCTCGATGGCCATTATTCTACCGCTTACTTCTCAGCTCTTCAGGAAACTTGTGACATTTGAAACAATAAAAATTGTATCGAATTGGTGCATTAACGGCAATCTTGTGATGCCACCTTAAGATATAAAAACTTCGATTAAAAATAAAAAAAAAAAAAAAATTGAGTATGCATACTGCGACAATTTTTTCAATTTTTGTTTATTTTGAACTTGTTGGCCTTTTCAACAATTTTACTAAAGTACAATAAGAGATTTTTTGGTTTTGGGTCGATAAAACAGTGCTGATAATAAAGTGGAAATGCAAAGATAAAGTGGTTTCTTATATGACAGTTTTGTTAGCATACTTTTAGGGATTATTTTATTAAAAATAATTAAAAAACTTATTTTTAATCCAACAAATTTAAGGGTTCATTATCTATAGGTGTATAGAATTATATGTACGTGTGTTGTTAATGTTAAATCAGAAAAAAAATATATATTTAAAACAATATAAAAGTAAATTTAAGGTAAACAGATTTAGTTAACAATTTGTGCTTTTTGAAGACGTTTGAATTAACGGAAAGATTTTCTATAAAAATTATTATTGAAATAACACTTTAATAAGAGGAAAATGATTTTAGTTTGTATATTATTTATCATTTTATTGCCGCTGGTATATTTGCAATTAAAAATGAGTAAAGTGAAGAAAATTGTAAAACATACACCAGGACCAAACACATTGCCACTGATTGGTAATGCGCATCAAGTGGGAACAACACCAACTGGTAATTATTTCAATAAAAAAAAATTTTAGTTAATGTTTTGATTTAATTGATGGAGATATAAACAAGGAATAAATAATTTATTAAAATATTTTCTGACAAAAATGTATTTTTTATGACATAAATAAAGTTTGTTGGTTGTTTGTTCACCTGTTAGGTTTAAAGTGTATTGCTTTCCAAGGCTGCACTTGAGTTTGGTGAAGGACAAAATATTTAAACTTTATAACAAAAATACTGCATCACATAAGCAATTTTTCTTTTGTCAGGAAACAAAAGTTTGTTATAGTAAAAAAACTAAATTTGGTTTCACAATTTTGACTGCGAAAATTTTTTATGATGAAGAAAGGAAATCGTTGAATTAAAGAAAATTTTAAATGGCGAAAAAAATGTTAAAACTCGCAATAAAAATTACTAAATATTAAGGATAAATTTTTGATTATTAAAAAAAAACTGTTTTCATTATGATAATTAATTTTACTTCATTAAAAATATTTAAATAAATATTTGGTGTATTTTGTCTTGGCTAAAAAAATCTTGTGGTGGAGCATTTTTTATTGAGAAAAAAAAAAATTGGATGTGATAAAAATCTTGTTATGTAAATAATATATAGTGGAATTAAAAAAATAATAAAAAAAACATTTAGGTATATTCCTTTAATGTAAACAAATTTTTATGGTAAACAAAATTTTGTTGTTGTGGACGTACAAATTGTAATTGATTTAAAATTGTTCTTTTTTCTCTGGTAAAAAAAGTTTTTATAAAAAAAAAAAAACTATTTAATGGCTAAAACTTTGTTTATTTTTTTGAGATTTTATTTTGAGTTGAATACATTTTTAAAATTCCATTTTAGTATTTTAACAATACAATTATATATGTATCTATATTAATATAAAGAGTTTTTGATGAAATTGAAAAGTTTTCTTATTTTAAATAATTTCCCTTGGCAAAAATGTATTATAAAAATAATAATAATTGATTGATTGAGTGATTAGACACACTTAAAATGTATCTGCACAGTGTTGGACAAAACAATTGTAATTATTATTATTTGCGTTGTTAATTATTCAGGTTATAAAGTTTTTTTTTATTAAATTGATTTTTAAGGATAAACTTTAGTACTTTAGAAAACTGTGTTAAATTAGTTATGATTTTTTCCAGTTTTACAGAGATTTATAGCAACAAAATCTAAAATTTTGGATATATAAAAAATTTTTTATTTACAATAATTCTTGTTGAAAAAAAAAAACATCAAAATAGATTTATTATTATGACACCCTTATATTCAATCTTCAAGCTAGACTCTTTGTTAGTTTTAATTGTATGCCTACAACTGTTCAACAAATTGGCAATTTATATTAAAATACGTTAACCTAAAGATTGTGTTGTATAGTTTTTTATTTGACCTTTTTGATTATTTAGTTTGGAAAAAATTTTTTATAACTTTTTTGTTGTTGCTTTTTTGTGTTCAAATAAATAATTTTTTTTTCCTGATGATGCTACACAAGGGAGTAGCGAAATATTGAGAAAATAAAAAATACAAATTAAAAGACCTTGTGCTTGAATAATAAATTAAAAAATATATAAAAACTGTGTATAACTGTTAAAAAATTTGGCCGTATACATCAAATTACATGAACTATTGTAAAACCCTTTAATTTATAATTTTACATATTTAAACACTTATTGTACCAAACAATTTTGTGGATATTCTGTATAATTTTCAAGTGTTTGTGTATGATGGATCAAAAGAAGCGACCATATACTTAGGTCTAATTACATTAATTTTGGGTACACCCTTTAATTCCTAAATTCAAATTAAATACTTGTTGTTATAGCGCACTTAGTAATACAGTTCCCTTACAAGTTTCAGCTGTCTGTCTCTAATGGTTCAAAAGTTTAGTCACATACATCAACTATTGGGACACCCTTTAATTTCCAAATCCAATTTTTTTATTTTTTGTTATAGCGGAGTTACCAGTACACATTCTTTGTAACTTTCAAGCATTAAATTTAATTAAATGAACTATTGGGGCACCCTTTAATTTATAATTTTGAATATTAATACTTGTTACTATAACGGTTAAGTATTTGTCTATAACGGTTCAGAAGATTGGCCCATATAGGTCAATTTACGTTACCTATGGGAACACCCTTTAATTATTAGATTAATTTTTTTTTTGTTTTAATTTTTACTCTGACCAGGATTCGAACCATCGATTTTATAAATTAATGATATTTTACTTTTTGGTTTTTTTTTAATTAATTTTTTTTTATTAATTTTGGCCATTGGTAGGTATAATGATACGCAGTTTTTTTAAATTATAAAATAGTTCCCACTACGGTTCCCAATACACGTAAAAAACATATATGTTGTAGGGGCTTACCCTTTAATCTTTAAGGTTATTATGAACTGCTTTTAATATGGGACCAATCTGTAAGCATCACTGTTCAAATAAATTAAAAGTTTTTGAAATCCTTTTAGAAATGACTGATTTCTGCGGGCACAAACATAAGAAAGCATTATTCAGATGAATTAATAAGCTTCCCTCCTTCTTTTACGAAGCCGATTAAAGGCTCAACTTTCATCTAAATTTAAAGATTTTTAAAATATAAATATTTAATGTAAAATTTTGGTTAAATATTATAATAAAAAAAGGTAAAACAAAATCTTTTTTAAACAAGAAATCTTTTTGATATTCGTGAAATTCCCAATTTCACAGAAATCTGAAATTTCACATAATGTCGATAGTTTAGAGAAAATGGAGACGTTACCAGAACAAAAAAGCATTTAATACATAAAATTTAAAATTTACGAGAGACTAAAATCGAAATTAAAAGTTTAAATATAAATTTTATTGTAAATAAAAAAAAAAAATATTTAGGTTTCTGTAGAAAATTGATATTAAAGCAAATAATCCTTGTATTTAAAATGATAAATTAAATTAAAATCAATTAAGCTTTGATGTAATCATGCTATTATCCCGATCAAAATAATCAAATTCACCGATTTTCATTATTGAAGGTGAAAGCACGTCTCGATGGCCATTTCACTACCGCTTACTTAGCTCTTCAGGAAACTTTTTATAAATTTTTTTAATTAACTAACGATTTTTGTTTAAACCATAAAGTAAAAGATAAAAATCAAAGTTAAAGCAAAAAACAACAATAATCAACGAATAATTTTATTTTTCTTTATCTTCTGTACACGGCTGACTTTTTTTCGGCTCCTTATACCGTTAAAAGATGTTGAAAAAAATCAATATGCAATTCACTGTAAGTTTTTCTAAAAAAAAAATAAATTAAAGACCTTTAAACAAATAAAACTTTAAAGATTTAAAAAAAAAATTAAAATTTAACTTAAATTGAAAATTTATTCGAATATTTTTTATGTTAATGTAATAAGAATATAGTTCAATAAAGACATAATTTAAACACTTCGCTAAAGTGGTTACAACACTCAGATTGGCAGAATGTTTTTAACTATACGAGTAACATTAACATTTTTGTGGTTTAAAGTTACTAAAATTATTGTTTTTAAAATTTTTAAATAAAACAACAACCATAAAAGTAATAAAAAATAATAATGTTTGTTTAGAAATATTTTGACGACCACTGTATTTTTTTATTTATTAATTTTTTTTTTGTTATTAAGAATAGTTTTTAATCTTATTTTATTAATTTGTGACAGTATTGTGACAGCATGACAGTTGTTTTCTTAAAAGTAAATAATTATTTAATTACTTAATTGTTTGTGAACACGAATACATATTCATGTAATTTAAAAAAAAATTTTTTTTAACAACAAAAATAATAAAAACAATCAAATTTTGTTTTTGTTTCTTTCTGAACTCTAATGAACTGATATTAAAATAAAAAAAAAGCTGATTCACGTAGAGATTATGATTAATGATTTTAAAATATTAAGAAAGGAAACGCATCAATAAAAAAAAAAGTTGCTAAATATATTAAAATAAGTGCAATAAAAAATAATTTAATTAATTAACATTATCTTTGATAATTAAAAATGTTATAAAAATAGAAATTTTACATTTATTACAAAGTAAGAATTGCTTAAATCGAAAAAAAAAATTAAATGTAAAATTAAATAAATAAATTCACCAAGTGTGAGTATGATTCACCCACTAAGGCTTCTGTACTATTAAAAGGTCACCCTTTAATATTTAATGTTATTCTTAATAACTTGTTACGGCGAATTTAGTAAAATATATTTTGGGTAAAAGTTACTATAAAAGTTACTTTTAATTTTAATTTGTTGTACTTATTTTTATAAGCGACTAAGCGATACATTTACAGTCTCAGCCTATAATGGTTGAAAAAATTTAAACCATATACTTAAAAATTAGCTTACTATCGGAAACTCTTTATTTAATTTAAATTTTTTGAATTTATTCTTATAGCAGACGTATCTGTACATCCTCTGTACAAATTTCAAAAGTCCATGTCCATGAACGTTTAAAAGATAACACTCTTTAATTTTTAAATTTATTTTTTACAATTTATTTTTATAGCGGACAGATTTGTACAGACTCTGTGTGGTGGAAAAACTAAAACCATATAAGCGATAATCACGTCAATATTAGGGTACTCTTTGGTTTAAAGTTTTATTTTTTTACTTGCTAGTATAGCGCACATAATTTTACTGAAGCTGAGCGCATATCACGACACTTTCAGAGCCTCCTAAAATTTTTAATAATTGTTGTTGTAGCAGCTTTAGTAATAAACCTTCTGTTAAAATTTTAAGAAACTATAAAAAATAAATTTTAAAAATATTAAAAAAAACCAAAAAGTTTAAAATAAAATACATTAGTTTCATTAAAAAAAACGTTGTTCTCGTTACAATTCTTAATTATCAAAAAATAATAGAAAATGAAAAACTGGCAGGCAGACATTGTACCAAAAACAACGGAGAGAAATTAACACAAGTACGATGATAAGGCAGTATAACTAAACACATAATGCTAAGAACACAACTGGGTCGAACGACGAATTTCGCCCAACACAAGGAATACGTCGTCAAAAATTCGTTGTGTAAATTCTTTGTATAAAACACAATAACAACCAAAAACACAGCTGTTATAATTTTTGAAGTTGTTTACTTTTTGTAAGCTTTTAAGGTGACCATACAAAAAAAAAAATAATATTTAAAAAGTTTAACATTAGAAAAAACACAACTGAAAACTATTTTTATATTTAACTTGTAATCTGAACGCTTATTATAAATGCTGCAATATAAATATATATAAATTTTTTAAGTAAAATAACTTAATTTATTAAAATAATTCGAATCTAAATTCAAACATGGTCACTTTGTACTGATAGTTCGCCGCGTATGACGAATTTCGTCCTACGTCATGATTGTGTGTATTTTCATATACAAAAATGTGTTTAATTTAGACAATGAATATTCGCGACCAAAAATTCATTGTTCGACCCAGTTATGTTCCTTGCATAAATTGTAAGTGTGCGACAACATACAGCCAGCAGGGTATGCTTCATATTTGATAATTGCTTAAAATAATTAGTATTGTCAGGGTTGCAAAAAAGAAAAGCAAAATTATTAAAAAATTAAGCTGTGATATACAATTCTTCATGAGCAAGTCGGAATCGTACTGGGCTGCTCTATATATTTCTCTATATATTCCTGGCCTAATAGTGAAAATGCGAATATTTATAATCAAAATGGTTTTATTGTTTTTAAAAGTATTCTCCAGCATGATTTATACACTTTTGCATGCGCTCAAACCAGTTGTCGAAGCACTATTTCCACTCCGATTGAGACACCCCTAAAACATGGGTTTTGAACACTTCAACAGCTTCTTCTGGCGACGAAAATCGTAAACCACGCATTTTTTTCTTGATGTGCGGAAACAAGATGAAGTCATTAGGTGCCAAGTCAGGGCTGTACGGCGGATGACCCATTAATTCGACGTTTTGGCCGGTCAAAAAGGCTCTGCTTTGAGCCGATGTGTGAGAGTTCGCATTGTCATGGTGAACAATGATTCGTCTTCTATTGTTGGTTTTTCGAATTTCTCCGATGTCTTTAGGCAAACAAATTGTAGTGTACCACTTAGAAGTGACCGTCCTACGTTGCTCAAGCAGAACAGTCGCCACATGACCAGTTTTGCCGGGCTCATACGCATAGATCTTATAAACGTCTTTTGAAGCACCGCAATCGTATTTTTGCAACATTTCTTTGCACCAATCGACACGAGCCTTTTTTTAAGCGACTTTCAAATTGTGCGTGATCTAACGAGAACAAACCTTTTTTACGGCCAGGTGTTCATGCAGTATCGAATGTATGCTGGTGGAAGAAATGTCCAAGGATGTCTCTATCTCTCGGTATGTCTCATGTCGATCTTGCATTATGATTTCACGCACGGCATCAATGTTCTCTGACACAACAGCCTTTTTTGGACGGCCTTCACGGTATTCGTCTTTGAGCGAGCTTCGGCCACGATTAAATTCATTATACCAATTTTTCACAGTGCTATAGGATGGTGCTTCATCGCCATACAAAGATTTAAGTTCATCAATGCACTCTTGTCGTGATAATCCACGTCGAAAGTTGTGAAAAATGATGGCACGAAAATGTTCACGAGTTAATTCCATTTTTTTTCTATATTAATTTCTTCAAGTCACTGTAAATAACACAAATAATGGTGGTACATCAAAACGTTTTGAGTACGATTATGCTTAAAAATGACAAACTTTCCAATGGAAATGTCAGATTGCACTTGGCAGCACTCAGTGTTGCCAGGCCAGAAATATATATAGCAGCCCTCGTATAAAATGAATGAATGTTAAATTTGACATGTTTCTTTTAATGCAAAAGAAAAACTGTATTCTATTTATTTACAACGTTCTTATATTAATTTAATTTTTTTTTTTTTTGATAAATTTTGCAGAAATTTTAAAAAATCTCTTAACATGGTGGTATGAGTTTGACCAAGAAAACATAACCGTTTGGGTCGGACCCTATTTAAATATATTTATCAGCAATGTAAAGGACATAGAGGTAAAATTTTGAATTAAAAATTTACATGTATTTTAAAAGTTTTTTTTTATAATTAACAAAATGTAAATTTTAGTTTATTTTATCCAGTAACACATTGATACAAAAATCTGATATCTATGATATGCTTCATCCTTGGTTGGGCCAAGGTCTTTTGACAAGCACTGGCTCCAAATGGCATAAGCGTCGTAAATTAATAACTCCTTCGTTTCACTTTAAGATCTTACAGGATTTTCATGAAGTCATGAATATTAATTCCAATAAGTTTGTGGAAAAATTAAAAAATGTTGCCAAAAATGAAACTATATTTGATTTTCAAGAGCAGGTTCAGTATTTTACTTTGGATGTTATTTGTGGTAAGTGTAAATAGATACATTATAAATGTTTCTTAAATCCAAATTAAAAAAAAAATCTTGTTTATAATACAGATACTGCCATGGGTGTTCATATTAATTCCATGGATAATCATGATTCGAAAATTGCTAGCGCTTTTAAAAGGCAGGGACATTCCCTTTTTTTTTTGTCAACAACTAACAATATTAAATAAATATTTTTTTTATTTTAGTATATGCTGCAGTATCCACGCGCGCGCTTTTAATCCTTTGAAGCGTAATAAATTGTTTTATCCATTTTATCCGGAATATCCGGACTATTGTAAGATTTTGAAAATCTTGCAAGATTTTACATATGGAGTAAGTATTAAGTAAAAAAACTTAAAAAAAAATTTGCATCCAAAAAAATATTCAATAAAAATTTCCATTCAAATTTCCCCGAAAAAAAACTGACATATATAAGTCCAAAACTTAATTTGGCTAAAATAGTTAAAAGTTGCTTTAAAAAATTTAAGAATTTCCAATTCTTAAAAAAATTAAATTAAAATTTTTCAAAAAGTACCTCTTCACATACTTTTTTGCTGACGAATTGTACTCGTGCTTGCAAGGACTTTCAAAAAATATATATAAAAACGTACTAAAAAACGCTTAAGTATTTTGTTGGAAATTTATTTTAGATGTTGGTACTTTTAAGAAAAAGTACTTTATGAAAAAAGTACCTTTTTCGGTAAAAAATCTATTTGAGAAATTTCCTTAAATATTTATAAGAGGGAAGTAAACGTATCATTTGTCATTATTTTTTCTTAAAACTTTCTTTGCAAAAAAAAAATATTTATCTAAAAAAGTCCCTTTTAGGCTTTTTTCGTTTCAAAAAAAAAAAAAAAAATGAATATGTAAATAAAAACGCTGAATTGCGATTGTCATTTAAAGAATGCATTTTTAATGTGTTTGCTTTGTTTTAAATAAATTTTAATGAATAATAACAAAAAGGTACCATTTAAAAAGCGTTTTGGTAAAACTTTTAAAAAACTTAAAAAATCAAATTTTTTAAAGGAGAAGGAGTTTTTAAAAATATACTTTGTAAAGGGTGCTGCTGAGAAACATGGCTTTTTAATCAAGTACTTTGGAAAAATGTATTTTTTTAAGATTCTTAAACAACGTGTTTTTCTTCCTAAGTGTACTTTTTTAAACAAAATGTTTAATACTTTTTTGGTCCCTTATAAAAACCCTTAAATATTTTAAAAGGCAAACAACTGCTTTAAAGGTATATTTTAGAAAAAAAGACGAGGAAAATTTTAAACTAGTTTACAAAATATTTTTCTAGTAAATGTATTTTCAGGAATGATACTTTTAGAAATAAAAGTACTTTTTTAGTTCCCCCGCAGTTAAGCTTTTTTATTTTTAAATTTTTTTAAATTTTTTTTAAATGTACTTTTATTAAAAAATGTATAAATGTTTCTAAAATAAAGAATCAAAGAAAATATAAATAATAGATATGGTAACACTTTTCTGTCTAAACATTTTAATCAAAGACTTGATACTGCTTCTAATGATTTAATTAAGCATAAAATTGGTGGAATTTTCGAGCATAAAATGAACAGGTTTCTGATGATTCTTGGGATAAAGTTTTTTAGTTTCGGATTCGTTTCGCAAAATTGTTGCCAGCATAAAAATTAAAGAATGATTTGTTTTAGGAAGGTCCTCTTATTTCCTTGATTTAAAATCAATTAATAATAGACGTTGATTTTTTCTTTCACATCCAGATCATTGAAAAACGGATTGAGTCACGCAAATTAGAGGAAACGGAAAAAACTGAAACTAATGGTGACGAATTTAGCAAACGTAAA
This sequence comes from Gymnosoma rotundatum, assembly GCA_916610165.2. Taxonomy (NCBI): domain Eukaryota; kingdom Metazoa; phylum Arthropoda; class Insecta; order Diptera; family Tachinidae; genus Gymnosoma; species Gymnosoma rotundatum. Next base: position 11,245,028 of record OU744339.1, read on the forward strand.
ATGGCCTTTTTGGACACTCTACTATCATCCACTATTGATGGCCAACCCTTAAGTACTAAAGAAATCTATGAAGAGGTATCGACATTTATATTTGAAGGTCATGATACCACTACTTCTGCAGTTACTTTCACCGTCTATCTGCTATCACGTCACTTGGAGGTACAACAACTGGTTTATGAAGAACAGCAAAGAGTGATGGGTGGAAATATAAAAAGAGATGCCACATTTCAAGAATTATCGGATATGAAATATATGGATTTGGTAATAAAAGAAGCACTGCGTTTGTATCCCAGCGTACCTATTATAGGAAGATTTACAGAAAAGGATTATGTTATTAGTAAGATGTGATTCGAAAAAAAAATTTAATTTAATTTTTTTAATGATTTTTTTTTGTTGATTTTTTTTAGATGGCAAACTTATACCCAAAGACACTTCTTTGAATATATTTATTATGGCAATGGGCTATAACGAACAATATTTTCCCGAGCCCTATCGTTTCAGGCCCGAACGATTTGATTTGTCGAACGGAATGGAAAAATTAAATCCTTTTGCTGATGTGCCTTTTAGCGCTGGACCGCGCAATTGCATTGGACAAAAATTTGCCCAAATAGAAATTAAAACTGTGGTATCAAAAATTGTACGCTATTTTGAAATTTTACCGGCCCTCGATGAATTGGCTTCTAAGGATGGTTTTGTGAGCACGCGTTTTGGACCTTACAAACAGGACAGACCACAGCATAAATATGAACCCATATTATCCTTAGAACTGACTTTAAAGTCGCAAAATGGTGTCTTTTTAAGATTAAAAGAGAGAAATTAGAGAAATAAAATAAAAGTTTTATTTAAGAAAAACAAATTTTAAAGAATTTTAAACATTAACTAAAACAGCACCAACTTCGGCCTCAATTAGGAAATTTGATGGGTCCACAATTTGCCTGAAAAATTAATAAAAATTAAGTTTAGTTTAAAATCTTAATTTGTGTTTTTTTTTTTCTTTTTACCCATCGTGGTGTTTCGATTGCATGGAAATGGTTATAATTTCGGCTTTTGATCCCATGTTGTAGTAGTCATTTACATTAATAGTTTGATCATTCTTGCTTAAATTCAAAACAATCACATACATATCACTGTCAGGTTTTTGGCGCGAGTAGATAATGACATTGTTGGCTATGGCTTGGATTTTAAGTTCACCATCTTGCATGGAGGGTTCTTTACGCAGTTTGATTAATTTTTTGAAAATTTGCAAATGTGACTGTGGAGCTCTTAATTGCGCCAAGGCATTGTTAGTTTGGTAATCATCAGCTACCGGCAGCCAGGTATGATCACCCGTAGTAAATCCTATAAAATTAAGGCGGCTGAAAATCTTAAAAAAAAACAAAAAAATTATTTTTACTAACCTGCCAAATTGGAGGCATCCCACTGATATGGAGTTCTAGCTGGATCTCTGGAGTAACCATAGTAAGTTTTGGGATTGGCATTACAAGCTTGAGGATCAACAGAATCTTCCCAGGAAATAAAAACATCATGCATAGCAAGCTCTTCACCCTAAAATTAAGAAACTATTAATCCAAAATTCTTACCCAGCAGTTCTTAAACTAACATTATACGTAACAGCATTGCCGGGTAAAGTTTGCAATAATATATTAAATAGATCAGCTCGATTAATACCTAAACGTGAAGCCAAACGTTTGTTGTCATGATTACCCAACACCCAATTGGCATGAACACCCTGGGGCATGGCATTTAGCCACTTTGTAATATGACTCACAATCACTTCCGCCGAAGTGTCACTGAAAACATTAGACAAGAAATCAAAATTGAAGGGAACATGTGAACCATTGCGTTTGCCATCACCATAGAAACGTATAATATTATCAAAACTGGTATAAGCTTCAGTCAGTAAAATTCTAGTATCGCCACCATGTTCCCTTTTAAAGTCATCGACCAAGGCACGCCATTGGTAGGCCATATCAAAGGTTTCCGGTTGATCATTAGTGTAGATGTGCTGTAAATGACAGTAGTCATCTGGATCGGGACAAGAGGCCACATTAGCAATGACAGGCTCATCTGGATACATATTATTTTTATCCAATTCTTTTTCAAACAAAAAAGGCACCGCATCAATACGAAAACCGGCAATACCTTTGCCCAACCAAAAACGCATAACATTTTTCATTTCCCCGACCACCTTGGGATTGCGATAATTTAAATCGGGCTGCTTAATGGCGAACTGATGCAAATAGTATTGTTGTCTTTGTTCATTCCATTCCCAGGAACTGAAACGAAAAGCACTTAACCAATTGCTGGGTGGTCCACGCTCTCCTGTAGTCTCATTAATGCGACCATTATGCCAAATATAGTAATCACGGTACTCCGGATCATTATTAACAGATTTCCTAAACCATTCACTTTCGTCGCTTGAATGATTGGGTACAAAATCTAATATAATTTTAATGCCAACTTCTTTGGCTTTTTTAATCATATTCTCGAAATCTTCCATGGTACCATATTCCGGATGAATTTGATAGAAATCGGAAATATCATAACCAAAATCAGCCATGGGTGATTTAAAAATAGGTGATAGCCAGGCAGCTGTAAAGCCGATATCTTTGAGATATTGAAGTTTTTCAGCAACACCTGTGAAAAAGTTATTGAAAAAATCAATGTTTGATAACGATTTCCATATCGAGATTAATTGCTCAAAGGAACAAGTACTTTTCATTCTTCTTTTTTTTAATTTAATATATTAAATAATATTATTAACAAGAAATGTGAAGACCAGGTTTTTATTCGAATATTCGGAAATTATTAATCGGCTATTAAATTTTTTAATGATTCAATTATTCAATTCAAATTTCATTCAATTAATTTTTCTAATATACGAATGAATTTTATAATTATTCGAATTTATTAGGATATTGGTTGACATATTGGTTTTCTAGTGCTTAAATTTTTTTTTAAATTTTTTATTCGAGTATTTGAATATTTTTATTCGAATATTTAATTTTTAACGATTATCTTATTTTTGTTTATTGTATAAACTATAAACCGAATTTTCATTCAATTAATTTTTTAATATGCGAATTAATTTTATAATTATTCGAAATTATTTAGATATTGTAATATATCGGAGAAATAAATTTGATACATTGGTTTTCTAGTGCATACATTTTTTTTTAATTTTTATTCGAATATTCGAATAATTTTAACCGAATATTAAATTCTTAACCCATTGTATTATTTTTTGTTTATTTTATAAACTATGAAAAAAATTTTACTTGATTAATTTTTTTTATTCGAATGAATTTTTTTATTTATTCGAATTTGTTTAAATATTCGAAAATTTTATAAAAATAAGTTGTGTTATTCTGAAAAATAGTTATTATGTGTTAGTTTTCTACTGCATGAATAAAATTGTTATATTTCTTATTTTATGCGAGTATCTAACTTTTGACACGGCTAACAAAAAAAAATTATTCGAATAATATATACGATTAATATACGAATCAATTTTATAATTATTCGAATTTATTTAGATATTGAAATATATCGGAAATAAATTTGATTGATTGATTTTTTAGTGCATAAAAAATTTTTTTAAGTTTTTATTCGAATATTTTTAATCGAATATTCGAATATTTTTAATCAAATATTCAATTTTTAATCCATTGCATTATTTTTTGTGTATTGTATAAACTATGAAAAAGAAATTTTTTGATTAATTTTTTTATTTTCGAATAAATTTTTTATTTATCCAAATTTATTTAAATATTCGAAAACTTTATAAACATAAGTTGTGTTATTCAGAGAAATAATTATTATGTATTACTTTTCTACTGCATGAATAAAATTGTTGTATTTCTTATTTTATGCGAGTATCTAACTTTTTGACATGGCTACCAAAAAAAAAAAAATATTCGATTATTGACAAGGTTATTAAAGAATTTTTAAAATTATTAAAAGAATTACAGTTTCGTCTTTAAATTTTATTTCACGCAAGGACATTGATTTAAATTTAAATTTATTAAATCAGTTAAATAATTGTGTGTCGTTTCTAAAATAAAAAATGAAAAGATTTTATTCGAATAAATATTTTGGTATCTAATGCTAATAATTTTCCTTCCTTTATAAAGATTTTAAAATAATAATAAATTTTCTGCAGAATTTATTAATTAGTTTGTTATAACAATTGAATTTTTTTGTTTTCACATGACAGTTTAAAAGTTTATTGAAAAAGTAACCGATTAATTTATATAATTTTTATTTTCGAATTCTGGTGACTTAACTAGTAAGCTTTTTTATAGTTTTTAATATTAGTTTTTAATAGAAAAATAACTATAATTATGTCTCATGTACGTATTTCATTCGGTTACCCGGTTTAAATTATTTAAACGATTTTTTTTAATTTATAAAATTATTTCTTTTCAAAGATTTCTCATGCAGCTTTGGCATTCGAACTTTTTTGTTTGTTTAATTTAATTTTTTTCCTGATTACTTGTTTCATTCAACAACAATTATTGAGGACTTCAATATAATATTTTGTAATTTTATTTTAAACAAGTATATTTGTCATCACGATAAAAACGTTTGACGGAATATCTATTTGTTAAAAATTTTTATTCGGTTTTTATACTTACAGATTTTTAATGAAATAAAGATTTTTTTATTTTAATAAATTTCTTCACGATTTTAGAAGATTTTACATAAATATTCGAATAATTTTTTTTTTGGATATTCGAATATTTTTATTCGAATAACCATAATTTTTATGTTTAATGTAGTGTAAATATAAATGGCTTAAAATTTTTTAATTAATTTATTTTTTTAAGTGAAACTACTAATTTTAATTTCTTACCATTTAAATCACCAATACCATCACCATCACTATCTCTGAATGAACGTGGATAAATTTGATAAAAATTGCCATTCTCCCACCAATCTTTAGCTATGCCACTACAAACTAGAGACAATAAAATAATAAATTTTGCCAATAATTGCATTTTCTCTAGTTGATGATAATATTGGAAAAGCAAACTTTTAAAAACTTAAATAATGCGTTCGTACTAAATTTTTCCATAAATTATAAATGACAACTAACATTTTTCAAAAGATTGCTTGCTTTTATAAGCGTTTAGTTTTTAACATTAAAAAAATCTAATCAAATTAACAATTGTTTTGTCAACAAGAACAAAAAATACAAAAAGCAAATAAATTTTCTTAACTTTTCAGCGAATACTTATGATAGATAATTTGAAATGCACCTTCTAAAACTCTTGCTTTTAGAAACACTTTACTCAAGCATGACCAATTTCAAATTCCCACATAAGGGGGAGCTTTGTTTTCGCTAAATGTGATTTTTTGCATTTAAATTCTTATTGTAAAGGTGTTTTTAATTTTTTTTAATTTATTTTTATTTTATACAAATATCTTATCGGCTTTTTATGCAGTAAAATGAAGTGAAGCTTTTGAAATCAATTGATGTGATTTCTGCTATTTACTGAATATGATTTGGTTATCTTAAATAAATACTTAATATTTTTTAATCTCAAGTGAGTTTTTTTATTGCATTTATCTTAATTAGATAGTGGTTTGCGTAAATTTGTATAATATAAAAAATTTTTTTATATGAAATTATTGAAAAAAAAAAATTTGTTACAAAAATGTTTTAAGATATTAAGATTGTAGAACAGTATAGAAATAATTAAAAAACAAACCTTCAAAAATTTAATAAATTATTGTTGATAAAAAGTGTCTATTTTTGAAAATTCAAATCTAGTTTTTGCGATGGAATATATCAAAAATATTTAGATATTTATTTTAACTTATTGTTTTTTAATTGTATTAATGGAATTAATTAATTTAACCGTTTTCATTTAATATTTTATTTAGTTGATTGAAGATTTAATATATGTTCTAATTTAGGTAATAAATCAAAACTTATTGGGTATTTGCTATTATTGAAACATTTTCAAAGCATTTTAATCGATTAATTTTATTCGAATATTTTTAATCGATTAATTTTATTCGAATAATTTTTATCGATTATTTTAAACAAGTTCACTTTGATGATTTCTATAATATCAGTTAATTTAAGATTTATAATCGAATAAATTTTAATCGAATAATTTTCTTTTGGAATCTGAAGCAAGGTTTTTAGTTTTTTTAATAAATGAATAAGTGCCATATTTTTTATGTAAATTCTTCTTAAATATTTTTTAGGAGTGAGTTATTGTTCGATTGAATTTTTATAATTATTCCAATTTTTAAAATATGCAAAAATATTATATAAATAAGGTTTTTTACTAATATAAATATGAATTGGCTTTCTATTTAATGTGAATACTTACATAACCTTTGATATGGCTATCGAAAAAATTTTATTCGATTATTATAAAACGTATCGCATAATCCAAAAAAAATATTGAGAAAATTTCTTTGTTACCCTCCAACTTTATTTCATGTAAGAACTTTGATTCGAATTAAATTTTATTTAGTTGACTAATGAATTGTGTTTGGTTACTAAACTAACAAAAAACGCTTTTTGTAAAACAAAATAAGCGGTTTACGGCTTAATAAAAAAAAGTTACAAAATTAGTCGGTTGATGATCACAATGTACACAATCTAGAGTTGATAGATGGGTACAATAAAGATGACGGATATATTGATCTAGAAGATGATGCATTACATTTGAATAATGTCTATTTTTTGTCGTTTTCTTTAGAAAACATCTAGAAAAATTTATAAATAACTTTTCTTTCTTTGAAATTAAAATTAACTTAAGCCTATTAAAATTCATTTGTTAAAATAATTGATTTTTCTTTGTTTGCTCTTGACGGGTTATCAAAAAAGTAACCGATTAATTTTATTCGATTATTTTTAATCGAGTAATTTTAAACAAATTCCTTTTATTAATTTGATTATTTGTAATAGTTAAGTTTATTCAAGATTTATAATAATTAATCAATAAGATTATTTTGAAGCTTTCGCACAATTTTTGTTTTTCTTTTGAATGAGTCATCTCCAAAATTTTTTTAAGTGATTCTTCTTAAACATTTTTTATTTTGTTAATATACTTATTTCTTTATTTTTTATTTATAGTAGCATCTACATGTTCAAAATTGAGAATGGTATATCCAAAACATTTCAGTAGCGAATAATCAGGCCAAATTTTGATTACTGTTACAAAGTTCTATATCAATCGATAAAAATGTTAAATCTCAGCGGGCAAGATCAGGGCTACAAGATCCGCCAGTAGAGCATTTTTCTAATAATTTATTTTGTTAATTTTTTTATGGCTAATTTTTAGTATTTACTTTTCAATGATATGTGCATTACTGACTCGTTTTATTGGAAACGTTTTTATTCGAATAAAATTTTAATCGAATATAATTTTTTAAATTTTTATTTGAATAATATTTCTAAGGTAAGAAAATATTTTTACCAATTCAATATTTTTTACATTCTTTAAAAACATTTTTTATTCGAATGAATTTTGTGGCATAAATATATTGCTTTAATGATTATTTTCTTGATTTATAAGGCATTTACACTATGCAATTTTTTATGAAACTAGCATGAAATATTTGTTTGTTTGTTTGTGAAGCAGGAGAAGTAAGCAATATAGTATTGATTGAGTTTTGAGGGGATGTGACTGTTGCTAATGTTTACTTATAGATAACGCATAACGCTGTGACTTAAATAGAAAATTGAGAAAAAATGCCTAAAAAAATGGCATAGTGTAAATCTGGACTGAAGCATTTTTAAAGTTTTCAAAGTTTTTTGACAAAGTTTACTTTAATAACTGCAAGCAGTTAAATTTTATAAGATTCTTTTTTTATTATTTATTTAAAAAATAATATAATTTTGGAAAGTCGAAACTAGGTCTAATTAAAGCTAAAACTTAGAATTCGTGGTTCATTGAATTTGTTCTTAAATTCAGAGTTTTGTATTTAAATAAAAAGAAGTATGGATTATAAATATTTTTGGATTATAAATTTCGGTGCAACTTTAAAGCATTTCTACTTTAAGATACTTCAGTGTAGGATCTAAAATCTCTTCATTTTAAATTACAATTGAAGGCTGGAAAGTTAACACTACAGTAGAGCAAATATTAAAAGGATTAATTTAATTTTTTATTAAATTAGAATTTAAACTGTGGGTATTAAAAATAAATTATATTTTAAAAACCTTGTTTTTTAGCCAAAAATGATTTCAACTCATTTGTAAAAAGGAAATTTAGTGTTGTTCTTGGTCTTTTGATAAAGCGAATTTACCTTTAGTTTTTTCACTTCTTTAAAAACAATTAATTATAATTAAAATATCATATTTTATTTTTTAGTTTATTTCCTCATTTAAGTTAATAAGCAATTTAAAATTTTCCATAGTCCAATTAAAACAAACAACTTAATCAAAACAAAGTATTTAAATTGAAGTGTTTACAGATGTTTTTCTTGTACATAATATAAATTTTAATCATTACAAACAATTTAACTTAACAACACTTAATAACAAGTATAAAAACAACAGATTGCCTAAACAAAACCCACAAGCGAGCGCCGTTTACATTTTTAGCGTTAACAAAATAAATTGAGTCTTTATTAAAATGAAATGGAGTTTAGTTATTTGTCTGTTGAAATTTACAGCAGTTACTTTTGGGTGTCAGGCTGTAACGAAGAAACAAAAAACTGAATGGTGGGAGAATGCCAGTCTTTATCAAATCTATCCGCGTTCCTTTCAGGACAGTGATGGCGATGGTGTGGGTGATTTAAAGGGTATCACAATGCGTTTAGAATATTTAAAGGAGATTGGTATAACAGCTACTTGGTTGTCGCCAATATTTGAATCGCCTATGGCAGATTTTGGTTATGATATATCGAACTTCACACGCATTGATCCAATATTTGGAACTTTGGAGGATTTCGATGAGATGCTGGCAAAAGCTAAACAATTGGGTGTTAAAATTTTATTGGATTTTGTACCCAATCATTCATCCGATGAGTGCGAATGGTTTCAAAAATCGGTCAACAGAGAAGAGGGTTATGAAGATTTCTATGTGTGGCATGATGGTAAAAAAGATCCTGATGATAAAAGTAAAATCTTGCCACCCAGTAATTGGGTTAGTTGTTTTTATACTTAAAAATTTTTGCATACAAATATTTGGGTTTTTCTTTTAGAATTCAATTTTTGGTGGTTCCATGTGGACCTGGCATGAAAAACGCCAACAATATTATCTGCATCAGTTCCTAACAAAACAGCCTGATTTAAACTATGCAAATCCTTTAGTACGCCAACATATGTTGAAGGTTTTGGAGTTTTGGTTAAATCGAGGTGTTGATGGTTTTCGCATTGATGCAGTGCCTCACATTTTTGAGAAACGTAATGATGATGGTACTTATCCTGATGAAGACATAAGTGGTATTTCGACAGATCCCTCTACTTATGATTATTATACTCATAAGTATACTAAAGATCAGTATCCTACAATTGAAATGTTATATGAATGGAGAGCTTTTCTAGATGATTTCCGGGCTAAAAATGGTGGCGAAAGCAGGTAAGACACTTTTAAAGATTTGAAAAAAAAAAGTTTCTTAATAAAAGATAAGCTTTTAAATTTGACATTTATTTAGAGAGCTTTTCATAAAAGCTTGTTATTATTAAAAGCTTTTTTATTTTAAAAGCTATAAGTTGCATCCTTTATATTTTAAGCAACACTAAAGACTATATGTTTTTTTATTTTTGTCTTGCAGAATTCTCTTGACTGAATCTTATTCTCCTATAGATTTTTTAAGTTCAGCATTTGGCAATCGCACTCACAAGGGAGCTCAAATACCCATGAATTTTAATTTGATGGACTTAACTGGCACTTCAAAGGCCAAGGATGTTGAAGCTTTAGTCAATGCCTGGATGAATACCATGTGGACAAACCATCAAATTGCCAATTGGGTAGTGGGAAATCATGACAGCAGCAGAGTTGCCAATCGTGTGGGTGCCAATAAAGTAGATTTACTGAATATCATAGTACACTGTCTACCTGGCACCTCGATCATCTATTATGGTGAAGAGCTTGGCATGACTAATGCAGTTACTCAATGCACTGAAATATCTTGTGATAGTCGTGATCCTGAAAGATCTCCTATGCAATGGAATACTAAAATAAATGCCGGTTTCTCCCAAGCTAACAAAACTTGGCTGCCCTTAACGAAAAACTATGAATTTTATAATGCAGAAACTGAAGCCCAAATAGGACGCAGTACTTTACAGATCTTTAAGGAATTGCAAGAGTTAAAAAAGACTTTAGCTTTTCAGAATACTAAAGGAGATGGTGGATTTTCTTATAAAGCTTTAACAGAGAATATATTTCAAATTATAAGAGCGCTACCGAATAAGGAGGAATATATGATTTTGGTTAATATGAGTGATGAACTGGAGTTTGTAGAGAATTTAAGTTTGAAAACTTACGAATATGTTTTGATGAATACTTTTTCGCTCAATGTCAAGGGGTGAGTTAATAATACGTGACAATTGCAAAGTTAAGAAGCCATATAATTTTTTAAATATTTATTTTTATGATTTAAGGGACAAAGCCAATTTAAGTGGTCGCATCTACTTAATGCCTAATGAAGCGGTGGTTTTAAAATGGGTGGCTTAAAAAGGAAAGGAATTATATTTTTACTACAAAGTCACATTAAGGACAGTATTTTAAATAAAATAAAATATTTGGTATTTGGAAAAATTAAAAAGCTCTTAATAGCGAATGCCTAATAATTTATTTTTTATTTACATAAAGATTAAAAATTCAGAAGGGTTTTTACTGAGCCCAGCAGAACAAGTGGATCTTATCTCTTTGCTTTGATTAGTATCGACTACGGTTAGGTTACTTATTATAGACATGAGACCACCTCTCACTCTGTCACTTAAAAAAACTGAAATCAAAGAGCTGCTCTCGCTCCACTCGACTCAAATTATTATTCGCTTAAAAAAAAAGATTAAAGTGAGAGAAATTCCAAGTTCACAAAGTGAATTTAACTATTTATTTTTACAGAATATAACAGAGTTTTGTTATTTTTTTACTTAATAAAAATAGGATCACCTAAAATGTTTTAATTTGAAAATATTTACCATTTTTAATAAATTGAAAACCCTTCCAATTTAAATTTATTCTTGCAAACATTGCACGATTTTGCCGATATCATTTTAATTATATTAGGACTTTTCTCAGAAATCATCAATCTACTATCTTAATAAATATTTGGAGTAATAGCTCAGGTCTGATGCAGAAGCAGGTGTACAACATTCTCGAGCTAATAATGACTTGATTTGGTTGTCCCCTTTATCAGATGATTCGCATCACAGAGATGGAAAATCTTTAACAGTCTAATGAGCTCAGTCATAAATATATAAAAATTTACTTTTCTAAAGAATGGTCCCGTTAACGTCGCGACGTCAATGAATGAAATAAATTTTGCATTGCTGTTGACTTATTGCTTAAATAACAAATTTTTCTAAATCTATTTCAGATTATAAAAAATGCAGCAATTGCCGAATATCTTGATGCACAAAATAATACAAACAAATATACTTTATTTTTAATTATCTTTTAAAACATTTCACAGTTATCGGAAGTTGTTGATCTATTTGGTTGATAATGAGAGCCTATTTTCTTTAATAAATATTTACATTTGAAAGTTTAAACATTTCAGTGTTTAGCAACATGAATTCGCAAGTGGTAGCAAAAGTATTAATATTTTGGGCTTTATATTTTTGTCCTTTGCAGGCTCTAATAAAAAATGATTGGTGGGAAAGTGCTTCTCTATATCAAATCTATCCACGATCTTTCAAAGATTGCGATGGTGATGGTGTGGGAGATTTAAAGGGTATTACTTCAAAAATGGAATATTTAAAAGAAATTGGTGTTACAGCTACTTGGTTGTCGCCAATTTTTCAATCTCCCATGTTCGATTTTGGATATGATATTTCAAATTTTACTCGCATTGATCCATTATTTGGCAATTTGGAGGATTTCGATGAAATGATAGCAAAAGCCAAGCGATTGGGTATTAAAGTGTTATTGGATTTTGTGCCCAATCATTCGTCTGATCAATGCGAATGGTTTCAGAGATCTATTAAAAGGGAACATGGTTTTGAAGATTTTTATATTTGGCACGATGGTAAAGTAGATCAGCAAAATGCTAGCAAGAGACAGCCTCCATCTAATTGGGTGAGTGTAATTAAAATTGTTAAAGGATATACAAAAGTTTTATACTATTTGATAGATTTCGATTTTTGGTGGCTCTATGTGGTCTTGGCACAATGAACGTCAACAATTTTACTTACATCAATTTCAAGCAAAACAGCCTGACTTGAATTACTCAAATCCTTTGGTACGTCAGCATATGTTAAACGTTTTAGAATATTGGCTGGATCGTGGTGTAGATGGTTTTAGAATAGATGCTGTACCTCATATATTTGAGAAACGCCTTCACAATGGTTCTTATCCAGATGAACCCTTAAGTGGCTGGTCAACAGATCCCCAAAGTTATGCATATCACAATCATATCCACACCAAGGATCAGTATGAAACCATAGAGTTAATATACGAATGGAGAGAATTTTTAGAGAAATATCAAAAGAAAAATGGAGGAGACACCAGGTTAGTATGATCATGCTTTAAGACAAACCATCAATTAAGAGAACTTTTTTTTCAGAATTCTTTTAAGTGAAGCTTATTCTTCTATAGAATTTCTTAGTTTGTTAATTGGCAATGGTACTCATCATGGTTCTCAATTGCCCATGAATTTCAATTTAATGTATTTAAATGGCTATTCCAACGCTAAAGATGTGGAAAACGCTTGTAATGGATGGATGAATACCATATGGAAAAATCATCAAACTGCCAATTGGGTTATAGGCAATCATGATAATGAGCGTGTGGCCAATCGTGTGGGTAAACATAAAGTAGATCTTCTTAGTATTATTGTACATACCCTGCCAGGAGCTACAGTCACTTATTATGGTGAGGAAATAGGCATGTCTAATGTACCAACAAAATGTACTGCAACATCATGTGATATCCGCGACCCAGAAAGATCACCTATGCAATGGAATACGAATAGAAATGCAGGTTTCTCCGAAGGAAACACCACCACCTGGCTGCCCATAGCAGACGATTATTATATTTGTAATGTAGAGCGTGAACGTCAAGTGGCCAAAAGTACTTTACAAATTTATAAGGGTTTGCAAAGGCTTAAGCAATCTAAAGCTTTTAAAAATTTTAAAGAGAAAAACGGATTTACATATAAAGCTTTGAATGATCAAATATTTCAAATAATCAGAGCCGTACCCGATAAGGAAGAATATATGATTTTGGTTAATTTGGGCAATACCTTGGAATATGTAGAAAATTTAAATAATCGTAGTTATGAATATGTCCTTTTGACTTCTTATTCAACACGTCGGAACGGGTAAGTTTTTATTTAATTTTATTTCTTTTAAATTCTTTAATTTTTTTCTTTTAGTAATAAAGTAAATTTAGGTGGCCGCCTTTACCTTAAACCTTTTGAAGCTTTTGTATTACGTTGGTTGAAACGATAAGGAATTATTTATGAAGTTTGTTTGCGAAACGTGGAAAGGAAACGTAATGTTCTTCGTCAACCAATATAAAACTCTATTCTTAAATAGTCTTCTTTATTCAAATAATTAAAATATTTTAAAATAAATAATACGGAGTATTAAAAAGTTAATTAGTTAAGAAATTTAAAAGTAAAGCATTTTTTAATGTATCAAGCAACAATATTTGGCTTTTAAGGCTTTAAATACACGGCTCTGTATATCCATGTTGTACTGCTGATTTCATTAAAATAAAATATTGTTACGTTTTTCCTTCTTTGGACAAACGTAAATACTCTTCTGTATTCTTACTTTGTGGCTTTTAGAGTTGTGTAGTTCGTGAACGACCTAGTTCAATTGAAGCACTCACTCAATTGAACTATATGGAGCGCTCTTTTTACTGATCTCTTTTGCTCAGTTACTGAGCACCTTTTATAGCTCATCACTATTTGTATGAAAATAAAATATATAAAATTACAACTTGAGTGAAACCTTAAAACTTATTTTGGTGCAAACTAAAGAAAAACATCCTTTTGTAATCAGAAAATATATTATAATGAACCACTACTCTTTTTAGTTTTAAAGGTTTAAAGAAATAAAGTCAGATAAAAGTGCATACTGACATATAGTTAATCTTTAAATTGTTTTTTAGTTGCACAATTTTTCATTAGTATGTGTAAATGTGTTTTTAATTTGTGTGAGCTAAACAAATCTACTGGATTCGCTTAATTGTTTTCTGCTCACTGATTGAGCAATTGAACTAAAAACAATTGAGCTAAACATGTGAACAATCATTCAATCATTTGTTTGAGATCATTAAGTGAGCTGAACAAAATGAATGAACTAGTTCGATCTAATGGACTGAGCTGAAAAGAGCGCTCACTTTAAGTACCTGATAAACCCAACTCTAGTGGCTTTATCTGGCTGTACTTCGTGATTTTATGGTCTTGTGAACCCTATGGTCTCGTATTTACTAAACATGCGTTATTATTACAAACGCAGCCATCTACGCTACACTGTTGTGTTACTTCGGCGAGGCATGAACTACTCGATGCCTTGTTTAGTAACCTTAACCATCCACAGACAACTCCACTACGCCTTTTATCCAAGCCAGTCCCCTTTTCTTTAATAACACACGTCTGCCGTACACTGTTGTTATGCTGTTACACTTCCCTTCGCTAACCGCTACCGTTTTTACTCCTTTATTACAAAGGGCGTCTTGACAATTATTTACTACTCTTATATTAACTACAAGTCTTCGCTAAATTATCTGCCATGGCTTGATTTATCAATTGTCTTTTCCTTTTCGGGAGTTTTGTACTGCTACTTCTTAATTTTTAATTGTCTTATACAATTATTATTTTTCATTTGTACTCCTGTCCGAAGGTGGGCTCGAACTCATGATCTTCTGTTTAACAGCACACACCTCTACCAACGCCAAAGTTGCTTAGCTTTTGTTATACCCCATTCACACAGGCAAATTTTACTTTGCAAAGTTTTAATTTTATGTAAGAGAGAGGGAGAAAGCATGATGTACTCGCAAAGTTGCTTTGGTTTTCTTTCGTTGCTTATACACAGTTATATATATTTACATATACATATAAGCAACACATACAAAACGTCCAAAAATAAGGAACAATCAAAGAGAAGAAAACTTCGAAAACTTTTTGTGTCTGAACACCAAACAAAGTTTAAAGGAAAATTAACAAAACTTTGTCAAAGTAAAATTTGCTTGTATGAATGCAGTCTTAGCTAATTGTATTATTATTCTATGCACATACCATTAGTGGAAGTAACTTATTCACCACGCTCACACGGACAACAACACAGGGGTTGCCAGATCTTAATTTCGTAACAATATAAAAAATTGTTTTTGTTTTTAATATAAATTTGTAAAAGAAAAGTTCGTACGCTTTTAGAGAAACCTGTAGTAAGTATTATCTGTCATAACTGCCTTTTAGGTATTAAACAATTGTATGGAATGACAATATCTTGATTCATACCGGGTGGTTAAAATAAAAGAGTCATTTAAAATTTATACATTTTGAAAATATGAGTTCAGTTTTGCCTTAAAGGAAGCACTTGTCGCGAGTTCTATACGTTAGTTTTTGTAAATAGTTTGGGAGACTGGGCTGTCAGTAGAAAAAACTTATGATCCCTGTCATAATTCGATGATTACTGAAAAGTATATAGGCTTTATAGCTGAAAGTGTACAACTCAACTGAACAACATTGACTCACCATTTATCTCAACAATGTGTCATTGTACATTAGCAAGATGATTTTTTTGCGCCAAGATATCAGTTTATTCGGAAAAAGGGTTCAATTGAGTCATAAATTGAATGAAAATAAGCATTCATTTCGTTACGTTCAGAAATGGTCCAATTGAACGTATAATTTGGCAAAAAAAAAAAAAAAATCCCATCCAGGCACATTTTTATAACGGCGTCTGTCTTACCGGTAAAAATTACTAGCCACATCTGAGGATAGGGAAACTGACACCTCACTTTTATAGCGGTTGCTGTGTAAACAAGCAAAAGTGCCACAACTGGGGATCTTGCATTTCACTGTCTATCAGCCAAATCATCCACAAAAGTTGACAGTTTGGTGTGGATTTTCACGCGGTGGCATCACTGACCCATTTATTTTTTAATAATTCTGCTGGAAACGCAACTTTGCGAGCGGTACGGTGCCATAGTTACGAACTTTTGATGGCCTGAGGAGGAAGATACGAACTTTTTTTTTAATTAATTGCAGCAGTAAGGCGTACCATATCACTCAGCTTGTCAAATAATCGATCTTTTGTACATTAAGTTCAATAATCGTGTTATCAGTCATCTTGGCGATGTTAATTTTCCGTCTTGGAACTGTGACTATAAGGTTATATCGTCCGAGTAATTCGCTTGATACAACCACAAACCGGCAACAAAGTCTCAAAGAGACTTTTTTTAATGTGTGTTGTGGAAAATTTCAGTCGCAATAACTCTAACATTCTTCACTTATTCAGAAATAGAAAATGCGTTCAGTAATTTTCGGATAAATTAAACAATAAAAGTTCCTAAACCTCTCGTTTAAATTTTTACTACTTAACATTTAAAAACATATATTTAAATTGGAAAGATATTTATAAAAATATTAATTTTAAAAATTTTTAATTGAACTATTTAACTGTTATAATCAAATGAAGAATTTTATTACGGCTTAAGTTCCCACATTTTTAAATGTTAAAATTTATTAAAACAGAAAAATTATTTACATAGTTGTTACCCTTCATCTTGACGAGTTTAAAATGTGATCTCTGGTTATTGAGTTTAAAATTTAAATAACAGAAAAATACAGCAAAATGTGTAGCATTTTTACACCGCACATGTGGGTGGTTACAATTTATTACTTTATTTTTTATATTATTTTCTTAAAGCTCGTAGCTTAACTTTTTATCATATCATGATGGGTTAAAACCACAACTTATTTTTTGGCATAAAATGTAAATTGCATTTAAATGTATAGATTATACGTTGGTGTGGTAAAACTCATCTTGAAGCTGAAGCTGTATTAAATACATTGAAATATTGTTTGTTATTCAGTATATATGTAAATGTTCACGGTGGCATGTTATAACATCCAAGGACCTAATGTCTATGGACATTATGGCGCACTAGAAAGTGACATAATGTCCATGCGAATTAATTATTTTTTGCTGGTAATCAATATTGCCAAACTCTATATCAAGGCGAATTAGTACTAGGTGGTCGCTATGGCGAATTTATTAATTTTCGCCGTAAACGCTAAATGTCAAAGATTTTTATAAAAAAAGACTCTGCATATTTTTTATATATGGAGTTTGACACTCGATATCGAGCAAGGCGTGTAAATACCAGGTGGTTGCGATAACTAATTCATTAATTTTCGCCGAATCCCTAAATACGTGATACAGATTAACGTCAGTACCTGCCATTGATGGCCTAACCTGACGGTGGTCTTATCACTGAGTGAAATACACAGCTTCGACTTTCGCCCTCCATCGGACGAAGCTAACAGAGTTGCAATTTCAAGAACATTGCTTGTAGGACCATGAACTTCTCCTTGTTTGGGGGTTGAAGATTATCCAGCCCCGTCGGCTAAGAGTGCAACAGCACACTTCTATTTATTCCACGCCTGACTCGCAGATATAGACCCGAGGACCCTCGTCTACACTTAGGTTAGATCTGCACAGATTCTTGGTGCCCAAAGTGGGGCCAAAACCCTAAATGTCAAACTCCATATATAAAAAATATGTATATCTTTTTTTATGTGGTTTTTGACATTTAGCGTTTACGACGGAAATTAATGAATTTGCTAACGCGACCACCTGGTATTGATACGCCTCGATCTTTGGTAAGCGAAGGCCTTTTTGTTATGACTGCGTACATTATAACACTTTCATAAATGACACTTTATCTATCCAAAAAAACGACACAATGTCCATGGACATTATGAAGTTTTTCAAAGCAGCATGAATTTTATAGACATTATTCGCTACCGCTCACTTAGCTCTTCAGGAAACTTCTCGCAAACATTTTAAATAAACTAAAATTTTTTGTCCATACAATAAAGTAAAGGCAAAAATCAAAGTTTAAGCAAAAGAAACAATAACCAATTATGATTTTATTTTTCTTTATCCAGTGTATACGGCTGACTTTTTTTCGGCTCTTTTATACAGGACGTGTGATTAGATTAACGTCTGTACCTGGTGCGAAGTCCTTACCAGACGATGGTTAAACCACTATTCTGTACAATTTTAAGACCATGGCTTGCAGGACCATAAATCCACTTCTTGCTAAAGGGTCGGAGCCTATCCATAAACTCCTCTGTTGAGAGTACAACAGTACACTTCCATCTATTCCGCGACAGACCCACAGATACGAGGCTGCTCTATATATTTCTGGCCTAATAGTGAAAATGCGAATATTTATTATCAAAAATGATTTTATTGTTTTTCAAAGTATTCTCCAGCATGCGCTCAAATCAGTTGTCAAAGCACTTTTTCCACTCTGATTGAGACACCTGTAAAACATGGTTTTTGAACACTTCAACAGCTTCTTCTGGCGACTAAAATCGTTGACCACGCATTTTTTTCTTGATGTGCGGAAACAAGAAGTAATTATTAGGTGCCAAGTCAGGGCTGTACGGCGGATAACCCATTAATTCGACGTTTTCGCCGGTCAAAAACGCTCTGGTTTGAGCCGATGTGTGAGAGCTCGCATTGTCATGGTGATCAATGATTCGTCTTCTCTTGTTGGTTTTTCGAATTTCTCCGATGACTTCAGGCAAACAAATTGAAGTGTACCACTCAGAAGTGACCGTTCAACGTTGCTCAAGCAGAACAGTCGCCACCTGACCAGTTTTTCCGCAGAAACAGGCGACCATTTGCTTCGGAGTGCTTCTTCCACGAAAAACTTTCGTTGGATTTTGCTCGTCTTTGGAGACCCACACGGTCGATTGTTGTTTCGTTTCGTGCTCATACGCATAGATCCATGATTAGTCACCTGTGACGATCTTATAAACATCTTTTGAAACACCGCAATCGTATTTTTGCAACATTTCTTTGCACCAATCGACACGAGCCTTTTTTTGAGCGACTTTCAAATTGTGCGGGATCCAACGAGAATAAACCTTTTTTACGGCCAGGTGTTCATGCAGTATCAAATGTATGCTGGTGGAAGAAATGTCCAAGGATGTCTCTATCTCTCGGTATGTCGCATGTCGATCTTGCATTATGAGTTCACGCACGGCATCAATGTTCTCTGGCACAACAGCCTTTTTAGGACGACCTTCACGGAATTCGTCTTTAAGCGAGCTTCGGCCGCGATTAAATTCATTATACCAATTTTTCACAGTGCTATAGGATGGTGCTTCATCGCCATACAAAGATTTAAATTCATCAATGCACTCTTGTCGTGATAATCCACGTCGAAAATTGTGAAAAATGATGGCACGAAAATGTTCACGAGTTAATTCCATTTTTTTTTCTATATTAATTTTTTCAAGTCACTGTAAACAACACAAATAATAGTCGTACGTCAAAACGTTTTGAGTACGATTATGCTTAAAAATGACAAACTTTTCAATGGAAATGTCAGATTGCACTTGGCAGCACTCAGTGTTGCCAGGCCAGAAATATATATAGCAGCCTCGTATAGACTTTTATTTAACAACAGCCACCACGTGTACCTGGAAGAGACCTCACCTATAACCGGCTACAGAGAGGGGCGGCTCTCTGTATTGGCTACCGGTACCCATGGTGCCAGTTTATTTATAGCTATTATTATTTAAACGTTATTAGCATTCAAGTACACTGGTACATCCTTCGACAGTTACCTCACTGTCTATCCAGATTCAGTGCCTGCACATTGGGGAATTGGTTCCCCCAACACCCCGAAGATACCTCTATCAAAGTCTATGCTTTCTTAGCCAGACTCGAAGTACCCCCGGAGAGGATGGTCTCTTTTATACAGTAAACAGATAATAAAAAATAAATTTAAAACAACAAATAAAATATTACAAAACACTACGATAATTTATTTTTGTTTTATTCACGGGCATTTGTAAATTACTTTATTTCGTTTTTTGGATTTAAATTTCTTTTCAAATTATTTCGATTTGTTGATTGAACGATTAATCTTGAATAGTTATTAAAATAACCGCTTCCTTAGGCATTAGAGTCACAGAGAGTGGGCTTATCATATCACCTTCGCGCCTGAAACTGGCACTGGTGACAACCACATATTTAAGCTTAGATTTCAAGTCATGCATCTCTTTACTAAGATTTAAAATCTCCACATTATCGCCCACATTAAGTAAAACGATGTAAGTAGGAGACCCTGGCAAGAAGCTACACAAGGAAAATAAATTTTAATAAATCAGATTTACAGATAACTTTTTACTAAAAACAAAATTACCGTCTAATGGCCAACACATTTTCATTTAGCGCTGTGACATTGGCCATACCCAACCGAAATGCTGGTTCTTCTCTCAAATTTTTGACCTTTTTATAAACATTTAAATGACTCAGAGAAATGCCTCTTTCACGTTTAACATTAACCATTTTAGAATTATCTGATACCGGCAGCCATGTCGATGAGCCTGTTGTAAAACCAGCAAAAGGTTTGTTATTCCACTGAAAGGGCGTGCGAGAGGGATCACGTGATAATCTTTCATAATTTTCAGGATTAGCTTGACATGCTTGTGGATCTATGGTGTCATTCCAAGAGATCCGTACATTTGTCATGCCTATTTCTTCACCCTGATAGGTGATACTACAACCGGGTAAAGTTAACACCAGCATATTAATGATATCAATCATATTGTTACCCAAACGACTACCAATACGTGGTTTATCGTGATTACCCACCAACCAATTGGCCGTTCTACCCTCTGGCATTGTATTAAGCCAGTTATTAATTAATTTTTCATAATGAAAGGCATTCGATTGATTATTTAAATTGTTTAGAAGCTCAAAGTTGAAAGGAATTTGGGCACCTTCATGCGTAGAATTGCCATAATATTGCATTATATTATCCAAAGAAGTATAGGCTTCAGTCATCAATATAAAATCATCATCTTCAGACAATTCTTCCTTCATTTCATCCAAAACCTGACGGAATTGATAAATTAAGTCTAAGGTTTCTGGTTGATCTTTTGTATAAATATGTTGATAGTAATCATAGTCTTCGGGATCATTGTTGAGGGAATTTCGAGGCTCATCAGGATAATTACCTTCACTGTCGGCAGCAATTTCATATGTGTGAGGAATAGCATCTACACGAAAGCCTGATGCCCCTTTACGTAACCAAAAACGTAAAATATTCTAAATGTGTGAAAAAGATATTTAAATTTAATTATAATTTAAAAAAAAAAATAAAATAAAATTTATAAATTTTACTTTCATGGTCTTAACGACATTAGGATTACGATAATTTAAATCAGGCTGCTTAGCAAGAAACTGATGCAAATAATAAGCCTGTCTTTGTTCATTCCAGGTCCACATACTACCACGAAAAACACTTATCCAGCTAGTAGGTGGCTGTCTGATGCCTCCGACAATTTTACCAGGATGCCAAACATAAAAATCTCTGTAATACGAATCATTGGCTATGGATTTCTTAAACCATTCACACTCATCACTAGTGTGATTGGGTACAAAATCTAAAATTAATTTTATACCAATCTTTTTGGCCACCCCCACTAAAGCCTCAAAATCTGCCATAGTACCAAAGATAGGATCAATATCTGTAAGGTTGGCCACATCATAACCAAAATCAGCCATGGGTGAGGAGAAAATTGGTGACAACCAAGTTGCTGTAACACCAATCTCTTTCAAATACGCCAAATTTTCTTTTATACCTGCAAAAAATTTATTGACCTTGAAAGCCTAACTATAGGAAACTATAGAGAACAAACATTGAATAAATCAACAAAAGGTCGATAAAGAATTAAAATCGTAAAAATTTATTTGTTCTCAGTCACACAAAAAAAAAACGGAAAAATGATAACAAACCTTTTAAATCACCCACACCATCACCGTCACTATCCTTAAAAGATCGGGGATAGATTTGATAAAATGAAGCCGTTTGCCACCATTTTAAAGTTAAAGCCTGACAAACCCACAAAAGAAATATTAATAGAAAATACACTTTATTTAGCAACATTTTGCTGGCCTTAAACGCTATTTGTGTCCGGACAGCTATGAAGCGAATACTTTCAATATCAAAATCTATAGTTTTATTTTTTTTTATAAAAATTAGATTAGATTAGAATTTTGCTTGATATTGAATTTGATAGTTTTTTATAATCATTTTATTTTAGTTATAAAGTAAATTGACTTTGACTTGATAACACTATAATTAAAGTTTAATTACAATGGATAAAATCAATAATTTTGTAGAAAAGTTCAATAAATAATCAATAATTTTGTTTCAAAATTTTTTTTACACACCAAAGCTAATAATTCAAGGCCGCTTAGTTTAGAAGTCAGAATACCAGTAGTGCGATTTACTTACTTGAAACAATACGACTATCGTTACATTTGTTGACATTTGCTATTGCTTGCAGTAACGAGTAAGTGGGTAGTGCACCACTAACGATAATTGACGTCTTTGAAATGGAGTGGCATCTCCATCAAAAACTAAAAAAAATCGAACAACATAAGGGAAAAGAGTTAAAACATGTGAATTCAAGCGAGGCACATACATGTGTTTATTTCTTAGATGTCAATTTGCAATATTCATGTATGGAGTATGACAATAAGTAAATCATAAGAATCGTTTTGGTTGTGGAGTTGGGATTGTCTCTTCTTAAATACGTTCAAAAGATACAGTGTCGGAAAAAATAATAGGCACAATATCCCTATACCTAGTAATATGGCATTAAGTTTTCTATAATGTACTTTTAGTGATTAAACTTACTCTAAAATTCTTTTATAAAGGATGTCCCAACTAGAACGCAATTTTTAAATTTTTAATAAAACACAGATACTTAAAAAAATCGTGAAACTTTATTATATCGTAAAGTAGACAGAATGAGGTAATGTATGGAACAAGATATCGTGCAGATGGCCGCCGTGGCTTTGCTGGCACACACGCGATCATTTAATGAACTTTTCAATGACTTTTTTACATAAATGCTGCTATATTTCATTAATGCAGCGTCTAATTTCTTCTTTTAAGGCTTGAGTCATCGTCAGCTTTTTCGACTTCAAAAACCCCAAAGAAAATATCTAAAGGTGATTAATCGCACGATCTAGGCGGCCAATTCTGGTCTCCAAAATGCGAAATACAACGACCGGGAAATGACTGATGCAGCAATTGAATTGTTTCTCTGGCTGTATGACATGTGGCGCCGTCTTGTTGAAACCTCATGTCCTTCACATTCATTTCTTCAATTCTAGGCAAGAAAAAACTGGTTATCATTTCACGATACCGAACACCATTGACTGTATGCTCTTGACCTGCCTCGTTTTCATAAAAAAATGTCCAATGATTCCTTTAGCCCAAAAACCACACCACACAATGACACGTTGAGGATGCATTTGCTTCTCGTGAATCACTCTAGGATTTTCCTCACCCCAAATGCGACAATTCTGCCTATTGACGAAGCTATCAAGATGGAAATGGGCCTCGTCACTGAAGATGATTTTATCAGCAAAATCAGCATTTTCATGTTGTCTCTCCAATACCCAATTAACGAACTCCCTTCGCTGTCCATGGTCAGCTGGCTTCAGTTCCTGATTTAATTGAACTTTGTATGCATGAATATGCAAATATTTTAGTCAAAATTCGCTGCATAGTGGATTTGGAGACACCAATTTGCTGAGCTCGGTGTCGAATTGAGTGGATGGAGTTTGAGCGACATCATCACGTACAGCTGCTACATTTTCGGTCGATCAACCTGGTCGAAGGTGCGTTGTTGCGTAAAGCATTAGCACGCTTTGACAAACTTCTGATTCGGTATTCAAAAAGGAACTTATTTGATTCAGCAAATGACCTAAAAAATAAGTTATGTGCTTCCGTAACGTATCGTACTATAAGAACTAGACTACGAGATACTGTCTTACCGGTTGCAGTCTAAGAGAGGTACCTCTTCCTAATAAAAAAAATATAATAAAAAATATTGGAGTTTTCCAGAAAACATCTAGGCCGTCAAAATTGAAATAATGTACTGTGGTCCTATGAAACAAAGATCAATTTATTTTGATCAGATGGAAAATCGTTTGTACGTCGCCTAACCAACAGTGAGTTTGACCCAAAGTACACGAAAAAAAATTGGCGGGTTTTTGATGATTTGGGGATGTTTTTCTACGTCGGGCATTGGTCCCATTTTCTAGATACAAGGAAAAATTACCGCTATAGATTATTTGGACATACTGCGGAACTAAATGTTTCCTTTTACCTGAGAAGAAATGCCGTTAAAATGGGAGTTTATGCAGGATAATGATCCTAAAAACTCCGCCCGAAATGTGAAAACGTGTTTTGAATAAAATCAAGTACCCGTTATGGAGTGGCCATCCCAATTACCGGATTTTAATTCTATAGAGCAACTTTGAGGTGTTCTCAAACACAAGATGGAAATTTCTAAATGTACGAATAAGCAGATAATGTCGGATAAAGTTCAAGAAGCTTGGTATTCCATATCCACAGATATTTGTGCCAAGTTTGTGCGTTCAATAAACCGACGATGTCTTGAACTAATTAAAATGAATGGAGCTTCTACCAAATATTAAAATAATATTCGGATTCCATAACAATGACAAATATTTTCTTGAGTATATAAAATGTTCCTATTTTATTTTTCGGTAATACTTTTTAATTTTATAAATTTATTAATTACATTTTCATTACATCAGGACTGTATTTTTTTGTTACATTTTTATATAGAAAAATTGAATACCTTTAATTTAATGTATGTATTTGATTTGATATTTGTAAAAATACAAAAAAACAATTTCAGAATATAGTGAGATTTTTTTTGTGTCCCTATAACTTTTTCCGACATTCTATATTTATGTCCGATTAATGTTTTAACAAGAACTTATTTTTAAAAATTTTAATTTTTAATTTAATTCAAATAAAAACAAACTGTGTTTATTTTGTTTTCGAATATGTAAGTTCATGTGTTTCTGTAAATGAACACCAAAAAATAAAATAAATAAAAGAATGTTAATTTTATAAATCAATTAATGTTACCTTGTTTATTGTACAAAACGAAAGAGAGCTTAGCTAAATTGTTACCGTAATTTTATACTAAAATAATTCACACTCAACAATAAATATTTAATAAATTAAAGTTAAATATAATTCGTAGTCAGCAAAAAGAAATTAATATTAAATTCAGTTATTTAAAGAATTAATAAAATAAATGATACTCATCAATAATTAATAAATTAAAGTTGAGTATGCTGATAAATTATTGCAACATAATACTTGATCGATGATATTTGCATCGCCAGCAAGTTGGCACTCCTGGCCGTTGTACCTTGTCAGCTCTTTGGATCAATTGTGGATCATGCAGGTTGCGGATTATATTTAATTTTATGTTCTGTGTTTATGCTTATGTGTATGTATGAATGTACAAACATAAACACATTGTTGCATGTCGGCAGATTTAACAACACAAAACTTATAGTCACTTATTTGCCGATAAGTAACGCTAACCATATCAGCTGGCGAATATCGTTAAAAGTGTTACTGAATAGCAAAATTAAACAATTTTTTCGGTTAGTCAATTTAACCAACTGATCGTTATTTTATTCGTTCATTTTAAAAATAGTTTTCGATTATTCTGCGACTTGTAATATTCTTAACTTTTGTTGATTTTGACAAGATTACGGTCTAGAAATATCGATACACATACACAAGCCTCTCATATCGATATGAGGGTTTTTGTAATCCGCTGATGTAAGTGTATTTAGCAGTGTAATATAATATTGTATTTGCAAATATAATTTTATGTAAGTCGTTCGTTTTAAAAATTTTATTCGCAAATATAATAATAATAGCCTTTTGTTTCTTATTCTTCTCACTTACGAATACTGTTAAGCTTGTTTCGGTCTTCTATATGCGATCACAAAAAAAAAAAAAAATATATATATATTTCTAAACGAACCAAAAAAATGAAAAATAAAACAATTCTGGGTATTATTATTTTTTAACAATTTTAGACTGAATATAATTAGGGTATCCTTAGGTATAAAGCAGGGCAGGGGCAACTTTTATATTAATGGGTAATTCTAGAATATGTGTTCGTGAAAAAAAACAAAATTTTTTTTAATTCTTTAAATATTTTATTCACTTGCGAGTGTTATATCAAATTTATTCAATTTCAAGTTATAAATAATATTCGCAAACAGAATTTGTTTCAATTTAATTTGATTGCAAAAAAATAAAAAAAAATTTTAACTAGTGACGCTAATTTGGTAAAAAATATCTACTAAATTGCTTGCAATTATCTGGAAATTAGATTCAACACTTGAATATATATTGAGAATTATCCATCAATCAATCAATCAATCAACCAATCAATCAATCAGCCAACAATTGTAACAAGTGGCTTAAAATAAAAAAACAAACAAATATAAATGTGATAAGATTGTTATTGTTTGTTTGTTTAAAAAGTAGAGATAATAATGATTATTAGTAGTTATTTTATTTGGGTGGTGCTGACGTTAATTAAATCTTTAAATCTTTATTTTTTGTTTTTATAATATAAAATATACTTGAATTCCTTACACTTGGGAAGGATTATTTAGCTTATAAAATGTTATTTTAATAATTTTTTTTATCAAAGAGGTAATATGGCCTGATATTGTTCTGATGCAACTTTACTATTGCTTTCTCAGTTCAGTTATCATTTTATATCTTTTTTAGGATCACAAATATGAGACATGCAAAAATTTTTTTAAAGCTGTGTTGTAACGCTATTCGTCTGCTGGGTTATTAAAAACCAAGAGAGCAAGACAAGGTACGAGCCATTATTTTCCAAAAAGATCTTTCTTAAATTAGACTTTTTAATTTTTTTTTTTGTTTAAAGAAGGAAGCTTTAAAAATGATAATATATATAATTTTTTATGCCGTTATAAATATGACAATGTACTGTTTTATATATATTAATTATTAACGTGATTTTTTGAACATTTTTTAAAATAAAAAATAGGTTATGGAAGGAGTAGATATTGTACAGAAATTTTTTTATATTATATATATTTTGTTTTTTTAATCTGGTAAAATAAGGAAGTGATTATTGCAAGAAAAACTGACTTCTAAACAGATTTTAATTGTATGTCTGTAACGGTTCAAAAATATGGCCACATATTTTATTTAACGTCAACACTCTTTAATTTTATTTTCTAACGAATTGTCAAATATTTGTATACAAATATTGAAAAGATAATAAAGATATATATGTCAAATTAGTTCAATTATGGGAGCATCCTTTAATTTATAAATTCAAATCGTATAATTTTATTATAGCGGACTTTGCAATACAGTTTCCTTGTAAATTTTAGCAATAACGGTTCAAAAGTTTGGCTGTATATATCGAATTATATATTGGGACACCCTTTTTGTTTCCAAATTAAAATTTTATGTTTGTTGTTATAGCGGACTAAGCAATACAGGCCTTTTTTGCAAACTTCTACTGTAAACTTTTCGGAAGTATGTCCATACACATAAAATTAAAATAACTATTTGGGCACCCTTTGATTTGTAATTTTGAATATTAACACTTATTATTATAACGATCATAGTAATCGATATACCGTCCAATTTTCGAGAGTTTGTCTATCCCAATTTACGTATAAGGACACCCTGCAATTTTTAAATTTATTTTTGTAATATTTTGTGCTATTGGGAGCTATAGTGATACACAGTTTTTTAAGCTTAAAAAATGTACTTTTTACGGTTCATAATACACTTAAAAGCATGTATGCTGCATTGTGAAACCCTTTAATTTTTAAAATTATTAACTGTTGGCATAACTTTTTAAATAAAAATAAATTTTTAAAATCGGTTTAGAAATGACATAGTTCTGCAGGCACAAACATAGAAAAAAAGAAACATTTGCACGAATTGATAATTTCCTTCCCTGCTGCTATATATATTTCTGGCCTGGCAACACTGAGTGCTGCCAAGTGTAATCTGAGATTTCCATTGGAAAGATTGTCATTTTTAAGCATAATCGTACTCAAAACGTTTTAACGTACGACCATTATTTGTGTTGTTTACAGTGACTTGAAGTCGTAAAGTCGGTTAAAAATATACTCGTATTACCTTAAATCACAAGCTATTTTAAAATATATTAAAACTTTCAAAATAATTACTATGCCATAATTTAATTTAATAATAGTACACTACAAGTTCCGGTTATATTAGCAGAATTCGTTAAAATTCAAAACGATCACTACGGAAAAGTTATAGACGATCTTTTGCATGTGCTTATATTTCTTAAATCACGACGACTAATTAAAAGAAAGTAAAAATGTTTGTTCAATTTATAACGTTTTTTTATTGTTACATCGTTGTACAGATGTATGATAACGATGTAGGCCTCTTACCTACAAATTTTATTTAACTTTTCAGTGTTATATTAAATGTGGTATGATATGTTGTACTTAATATCGTGAAAGCATATCATGCATATTATTACAAATATAAAATCTGGCAACTCCTGTGTGTGTTGTCCGTATAAGCGTGTTGAATAAGTTACTTCCACTAATGGTGTGTGCATAGAATGATACCACAATTAGCTAAAAAAAGCTGAGCAACCTCAATGACTGCGTTGATAGAGGTGCTTGCTATAAAACAGAAGATCGTGAGTTCGAAACCACCTTCGGGTATTCGTACAACGGAAAATAATAATTGTTATAATGCAGTTTAAAATTAAGAAGCAGCAGTACAAGCCTCCCGCAAAGGAAAATACAATTATTGTATGAAGCCATGGCAGATACTTCAGTGACGACGTCTTATTTAATATAACAGTAACAGCAATTTGTCAAGACGCTCTCTATAATAAGAAGTAAGAACGGTAACGGTTATCGCAGAGATGTGTAACAGCATAACAACAGTGTATGGCAGACGTGTGTGGTGACTATTGGATTAAAGGGCGCTTGGATAAAAGGCGTAGTGGATCGAGTAGTTCATGTCTCGCCGGAGTAACAGTATAGTGAAGCATGGATTGCTGCGATTGTAATAATCACCCCTATCATGAATATATTTTCAATCGAAATTTTTTCCCTTTTCTCTAAATTGCAATCGTGAATAATTCACGTGAACAATTTTTTACTTAAACAAAAATTCCGCTTATCGGGATTGATTTTTTCCCTAGAAATTTTTTCAGTTTTTTCTTAGATTTGTTCAGTTAAATTTTACTGGGGAATTGCATACATTATGCCAGTTTTTATATGTTTTAATTAGAATATTTATATCAATAATACATTTTTTTAATTCGATATCAGTTACTGCAGTGCAGACTGACATTATGCTCGTCAAGATGCAAAACAAAAAGATCTGTCTATCGGTTTTAAATCTGTAGAGATTTTTTATTAAATATATTTTTTAAATGATCAGACACAAAAATTTATTTTATTGAAATGGGTCAGTAGCAATGTCTAGGGTAGGTTAGGCAGGCAGCCGTGTTGCTACAGCCCACTTAGATCCATTGATTGGTCGTTTTGTGTCTAGGGTAACTTCAAGAACCTTTAAGCGTCTTGCACGTCACGTTCTTGAAATAGAATTATTCTCTCTTGTAGTCTCCTGCTCTTGCGACAAAACAATAGCACCAATCATTAACATTTCTAAATTTTTTAAAACTTTAAAAAATTTGGAATATTTTTTTCCCTATTTATATTTTCTTCTTTCCAATTTGTATTCACTACGAATTGATAGCGGGAACAAATGCTCCCATGAAACTCACGATAGCAATTTTCCCTTCATGGGGAATAAAAATTTCATGGGAACAAAAATTTCAAATTTTGTTCACGATGGGGGTGATTATCTTTCAAAATTAAGATAACTGTGTAATCTCGCCTACAGTCAGCATTAAACTTGTACATAAAATAAAAAAAAAACTTGACAAAATAATGATAGAGACAGTTAACAAATGGCAAATTTAATAATTTTTCAGGTTTAAAATAAGCTTTCTTTTTTTTTCTTATTCTGGTTTATTGTTTGATTTAAAATAATACAATAATACAACAAAACATTATTACTTTACAATATATACAATATACAATGGGTAATGCCAACGCTATATAATAGTGTTTTTATTTATTGTTATAATTATTATTATTATTAATCTTAAATCATTTTTAAATAACATTTTATTATTCTATTGCGTTTTACCACCCATTATTAAATAAATTAATTTAAACCATATCAACAAAATTAATCAATTCAGTTATAGATTTCTTTATCGTTTAAAGAAAAAAATTAAATTTCTTGCTAAATAAAAAAGCAATTGAAATTATAAATTTAAAAATTAAAAAACATGCCAAGCAAGAGGTTGTTAACTGCGGCAGTGCTGCTGGCCTTCAGTTTGTTAAACCAAATCGAAGGCAAAACAAAAGCATGGTGGGAGACTGCCTCATTTTATCAAATTTATCCACGTTCCTTTAAAGATTCCAATGGTGACGGTATTGGCGATTTAAAAGGCGTCACTAGTAAATTGGAATATCTAAAAGAGATTGGCGTGACAGCTACTTGGCTCTCACCTTTTCTCAAGTCTCCTATGGCTGATTTTGGTTATGATATTTCGAATTTTACTGAAGTGGATTCTTTATTTGGTACCATGCAAGATTTTGAAGAACTTATGGAAAAATCCAAGAAACTGGGAATAAGAATAATATTAGATTTTGTACCCAATCACTCAAGTAATGAATGTGAATGGTTTTTAAAGTCAGCAAATAGAGATCCAGAATATGAGAACTTTTATGTCTGGCATCCCGGTAAAATTGTGAATGGTAAACGTACGGTACCCAACAATTGGGTGAGTGTTTTTAGGGGTTCAGCATGGGAATGGCATGAGGTTAGACAAGAATATTATTTGCATCAATTTGATAAAAAACAACCAGATTTAAATTATCGTGACAAGAAAGTTAGAGAAACTATGAAGGTGAGTATGTGTTAAAAGATTTTGTTTTTAAAAAAAACAATCTTGAAAAAAAACGTTTGCATTTTGTAGGATGTTTTACTCTTTTGGTTGGACAAGGGTATTGATGGTTTTCGTGTGGATGCCATATATCATGCCATTGAAGTAGCACCTGATATTGAGGGTTATTATCCCGATGAACCGCGTAATGATTGGAGTAATGATCCTAATGATTATGGTTATCTTAAACATATTTATACTGTGGACCAACCAGAAACTCCACATTTGGTTTATGAATGGCGTCAGGTATTGCAACAATATCAAAATGATCACGGTGGAGATGAAAGGTACAGTTTTGGTTAAAAAAAATAATATTTCCTTAATGTCTCTTTTTGTCAAAAGAATTCTTATGGTTGAAACTTGGTCTCCCATTGAAATTGTTATGGATTATTATGGCAATGCCACTGCTGAAGGTGCTCAAATACCCTTTAATTTCCAATTGGTCAGTTATTTGGGGAACAGTTCAGATGCTCCTCATTACGCCAGCTTAATAAACGAATGGTTAAGTAAAATGCCTGCTGGCCGTACAGCCAATTGGGTTGTGGGTAATCATGATAAAAATAGGGTGGGTTCACGCTTTGGTACAGATCGTATTGATATGTTGAATATGCTGCAGCTAACTTTACCCGGCTGTAGTGTTACATATAATGGCGAAGAGATTGGCATGACAGATGTTTGGATATCCTGGAAAGATACTGTTGATCCACAGGCCTGTAACGGCTTAAAAGAAGGTTATGAATATCGTTCTCGAGATCCGGCCCGTACTCCCTTTCAATGGAACGATGAGAAAAATTCAGGGTTTTCTACTGCTAAAAACACATGGTTGCCGGTGAGTCCTCGTTATATAACAGAGAATGTTAAGCGCCAACGAGGTATTTCGCTAAGTCATTTAAATATTTTTAAACAATTGCAACGGCTAAGAATAGAGAATACTTTAAGAGATGGTGAGACTGAAGTTAAGGCCATAAATCGTGATGTTTTAGCGGTTAGGCGGTAAGTTTAAAACGAAAAACTATTTCAAAGCTTTAAAGTCTAAATTTGGAATTTAATGAAAAAAATTTATAATTTTAAAAAAGCTTAAATCAAAAGCTTACCTCGAGAAAAAGCCCTTTTTCTTACGATTCAAAAAAGCTAATTTCATTAATTTGAAGTCCATAATTATAAAAAAAACAAAAGCTTTAATCAAAAGCTTACCACGAGAAAAAGCTTTTTTCTATTGATTTAAAAAAGCTAATTTCATTGTCTTTTATTTGTTTTTTCAAGCTTTCTTTTTAATGATTATACCTTTATCATTCTTATGAACATATTTGATTCTATGCAAACGATCAATTTAAATGAAGTTTTTAGCAATTTAACTGAGAGGTTTGAGTATGTTATAATAACAGACAAATCCATAAGAAATAAAGGGTAAGATATTTATTTATTTAATTTATTGTTTACATCGCTTTCATTTATTTGTTTGTTTTTTGTTTTTTTGTTTTTTATTTTTAAGTGACAAAGTGTTCAGCCGTAGAGTGATTTTATTGCCGAAAGAAGCAGTTGTACTTAAATCAACAGAAAAGTCATAGAACTCGTGGAATTTACAGTTTTCGCTGACTATGAAATTTGTTTTGTTATTTGTTTATGCTTTTAAAATGAAAAAGGAATGAATAAATATTTTTGTTAACATTACACATGAAATGCAGTGAAATTTTAGTTTATCACAAAAATTAATGTGGCACAAGTTTAGGGAGAATTTAAACACATAAACAAAATTTTAATGGAACGAAAAGAAGAAATATTTAGGAATAAGTTACATTTTTAAAGGGAAATTAAAAAGAAAGAAAAAGTTAGAAGCATTAACAAAATCACTAATCCTTTTTAGTATGAAGTCAAAATTTTTGTAAAAAAAATAATAAATTGTGAATTCCGAGAAAAATTATATTTTAACTAACAATCTAGATTTATAGTTATTAAAATAAATAAAAATAAAAAATAATGAATAAGTAAAAATGATTTCAAAAACTCGAAAAAATCAATTTAAAAAAATCCAGTATTTATTTAAATTAAAAAGAAACTGGATATGAAATTTTAACTTTAATTCACATATAAACTGAAATAGAAAAAAAAAATAAGTTAAGTTTTCAAAAAAGTAAATATCAAAAATAAAATTTTAAATTTAATGATTAAATGCTAGCACAAAAAAGCAACAACAAATGTACAAGACGAATTACAAAGAGAACGACAAAGAAAAAAGCTTTAAGTTGTGTGTGAACTTCGTTCCACCAAATTAACATTAAGATTAGTTGGTTACATAGATGATGTTTACAACGTACACAACGTAAGATAGATATATGCAAAGAATGCTGATGAAGGATGTGGCGGTCCAAAAAATGCTGCATTTCATTCTGCTAGCGTCTAATTTTTCTTGTTTTCTTTGGAAAACGTCCGCATAATAATAAAATAAATAATTTTTCTTTCTAAAAATGTTTAGAAATTAATTAAAAAGAACCAAAAAGCCAAAAATAAAGAAAAATTTCATTAATTTAATTAAAAGATGAAAAACAAACTAAAGTGTTATATTCGGCTATGCCAACTTTTATATACCCTTCACCATCTATGTAAATCTAGTTTAGTAAAGTAACTCCAATCAAAACAGCAAATATTGGGGTGATAAAGAATTAAAAAATAAAAAAATTTGATACCGCATACATTTAAATTTTCATGACATCGGCTCTTAATGGGTTACACACTTTTTTTAATTTTTGTATTTTTTTAAAGATCTCTTCAAAAGCTTTAAAATGATACCCATATTGATATTTTAAAAAATTTGCAAATTTTAGAGTCCCGTAACCCGGAAAATATAGGCGAGCGCCAATGTTTTCACTTGATTTTTTTCTTATTTTTGTATTCTCCTTCGCTCCATATATTAATTTTTTTATTGGAATTACTTTATTGTTTTAAATAATATTGAAAATTTAGAGGTAGGCGTGGTGCTTTGCCGACTGCTTCTGAGGACATGCTGATTTCCAATAGCACCTCTTTAAAAACACTGTCTGATCGATTGGCATATTTAAATTCTTGTTGAAATCAAATTTGAACTAACACAGATGGACAGACGGACATCGCTCAATCGACTTCGGTATAATTAAAAATTCATAAATACGCTTTTCATAAAATTACCGAGTTCATGACAAAAATCGAAGAATTCACCAAAAAGACAAATACTGGCAAAAATTGGAGACATATTTAACAGAAAGATTTTAAAATTACAAAAAATTAAAAAAAAACCATTCAGGTGTCCAAAAATTTAAATTGCATTAAATGGTAAATTTTACCATTAAATCAATATTAAGGAATGTAAAAATTTTTAAAATGGAATAAAACATAATATTGTTTGATTTAAAGAATGTTCTAGAAAATCAAAATTGAGCTGGAAAGTAAAACTCCACAAAAAATATATGAAATTATGAAATAAATACAAATTACATAGAGTATTTATTAATATTAAAATTAATCTAAAAATACCTCATAGACCTAAATTTTACAAAAATCAATTTAATCGCCCAAAAAGAGCTTTTTTTTAACCACAAGAAAATTCCCATAAAACCGACCATTTGTAAAAAATATAATAAAAAAAAAAAAACAAAACGCGTGATTTTCTTTCGATTCAACGTCTTGCATTTCGTTTAAATTTTGCTTTTGATGAATGAATGGTATTTATTATAAAATATGTTATTTAATAATTTTCATATAAACATATGTTTGTTTACGTTTGTATTCATTGACGATAAGGCCACAATTATAAACTAAAGATCAACAACCAAGAAATGCTTCTTATGTACATATTTTCAACAAAATAAAAATATTCTTATCGTGAAATTATTTTTCTCTTTTTCTTATTTTATTTTTTGTATAAATGTCTCATAGCAATAAACATCCATGGAAGGTGCTATCAAGAATTGAACAAGACAATTGATCAAAACAACAACTTTTTTTTTAATTTTTATAAAATAAAAATTATATTTAAAACTATATGGCCGCTCCTATAGTGATGAGCATTTCCAGCAACATAATCTGCTCAAAAGTTTTATCCAACAATTTACCTTTAAAGCGTTTAAAAAAAAAAATAAATAAATAAATAAATAATAATAATAGTTAAATGTTGACCCTGGAGTTAGTGTCGACGTCGTTGACGGCGTCAAATGTCAAAAAAAAGTTGAAAAGAAGAAACTACAAAAATATATTTTTTGACTTCATGTACATCTAAGATAGGCAAAATAACGAAATTTTACATCTTGTTGTTGCTAATACTAATAAGTTTTTATCCTCACAAAAAAAAAAAACTGTTACCATACAGCAAACAAAAATACAATGAACTCGCTTGTCCTTACTGTTCTAAACATTGATAAATAGTGAGGGTTTCTTGTAATCGGCACATAAACGATCAAATAATTTGTTTCTTTATTTTTAATTTTTTATTAATAAGACGCTAGTTTTTCATTTACAAAAAAGCACCTTTAAACGCACCATTCCCCTCTCCCTTCCCCTTAAAATAATTGGTTTCAAAAAACATGCAATTAGATTCTTATATTTATTATTATTTTTCTTTATTTTTATTTATTTATTTATTTTTTTTTTTGAATCGACACAACCTACTAAAGCTCTTTTATTAAATATTTCTATCTACTGTTAGTTTTGCTTGCACACACAAACGCACTATATTATACATATCTCTTTCTTCTTTTTCCCATATGAAAAAAAATTACAGACTTTGCTTCAAGAGAGATATATTAAAAAAAAAACTGCAACTGATAAAAATATGTATGTTTAAAATATTCTTTGATTTTTTTTAGTGGACATAGAGATAAATTTTTCATAGCATTAAAAACAGATTGCATGACAAAATGAATTCTAGTTTTTTTTATAGATATTACTTTCTTTCAGCAAAGGATCATATTGTTTTCAAACAAATGCTATAAACACAATCAAAGGCTACCGACCATCGACTGCCGACTACAAAAGTAGCTGGCTACAAAAATAGCCAAGTTGCCAGCTACTTAATTCTTTTAACGACCATCGACCACTAACTACAAAAAATAAACATCTGTTTTGACATATGTATTTAAGGTAACCAAAACAAAACAAACTTGATTTTTTTAAGTAAATTTGTGTAAAAAAAATTTTTTTAATATCTCAAGAAAATTTAATTAACTTTATAAATACTATTGCTAAAATAGTGGAAACAAATACTTCAGTGTATGAAGTGTCCACGTCCATGCATGTAAATTGAACTAAACATTTATATTAAACAATATAATAAATGTATATAAACAGTAAAAATTAATATTATATACTTATCAATTTCAATAAAAAAAAAAAACCAAAAAATAAATATAAATAAAACAAATTAAAAAAACAAAAAGTAAATGAAAAATGCGCCAAATAAATAGTAAATGAAAAATGTATTTTTTTTTAAATCTTAATTTAATAATGGCAGGTGTATATAAATACAGCGCCAGGGTATCCCTCAAGTATTTTGATATAACTAGTCCCTCCAGGAACTGCACATCGACCTATACCTTCGTATAGGAAGTGGAAAATCCTGTTGAATAAAAACTGTGCGCGGTGCGACTTCAATTATAACTTCAGTTTTTTGAAAAAAAATCTGCGCGCACGCAGATGTTCCCCCTTAGAGATAAAGTAATAAACTGATGAAAAATGTAAACAAATTAACAGGTGATTATTATTTTTCAATGGTGCCACTATAAAAGTTTTTCGCGTTTTTAAAACCTATATTTACTGTATTGCGTTTTTGAAAACACCAATTCATGCATTTATTGTATTGGCACCACTAATCTGTTTTTTGTAGCCAAGAAAAATAGAAATTAGCCTAAGTTGGCTACGGGCTACAAAAGTAGCCGTGTAGTCGGTAGTCGTGTAGCTGCTAAAAGATTTATTCTCATAAGCACGCATGTATTCTATTTTTGACATTTTGTAGTCGATGGTCGGTGGACATGATTGTGTTTATAGCAAAACAGTCAAAATCAAAAATAAATTATTGGTCTTCTAATACTCTTGCAAAGAGAAATCATATTAAATAAAATTTATGCAAAGTCAAATTTCGGAGAAAATAACAAACAAAGAGAGAGATAAAGACATAATAAAAATAATTTTATTTTGTGGTAACCAACAGTGTGACCAGATTAGGAAATATGTAATTAAAAGCATAATATAATTAAAAAAAATATTAAAAAAATAATGATAATAAATAAATAAATAAATAAAACACAAATAAAATAAAACAAAACCTAGATCGAGAATTCTATTATTATGATTTTCTTTAGAAATTTTCCTTAAAGGGGAAGTAAATTGATGATCGAGCGTTTTTAGATAAACTGAATTTTTTTTATAATATATTTATTTAATTTTTGAAGCAATAGGTCTTTATATTTTTATAAATATTTTCGATATTTCGCTACTCCATTGTGTAGCTACATTTTGTAGCTACGAAAATATTTATAAAAATATAAAGACCTATTGCTTAAAAAATTAAATAAATATATATAATAAACTGAGTTTTTTATATTAAAAATGAAATGATATTATAAGTCAACTGAATGTAATTGATTAAGTTATTCAACGAGTTCACGGGAAAAAGAAAAAAATTTATATTGCGTTTAGTAATTACGTAGCAAAGTGAGAATGAGATAATATGAAAGAACTGAACATAATATGGCTAAGAACTAATATTATACTATCGCATGATTTTTTGATAAATGAAAAAGTTCCATTTTGTAATATTTTAGGAGTGTCTTTATTCAAGATCCTTAAAAATAATATATCGAATTCAACACATTTTACTAAAATACCAAAAAATGTAAATACATTAAATGCATAAGTACTCGTATAATAAAAAAATCATATTTAAACTGAAAATTTCATTAAAAAATGTGGTTAAAAATATAAATTTCTCATAAATATAAATAAATTTTATGACAAAAATTTGTTTGCACCAATTAAAGGTATTATTGTATTTAGATTTAAATTTAATTAAATTTTTAATTGACCTAATTATATATTTCATTGAAAATTAAACAAAATTTTTTTCATGGCGTAATTAATTGAATCAATTATAAATTTAATCCAGAAGGAGAAAAAACAAAAAATAACATTAATTAAATAAGTAATTAAATAAATAAAAAATTTATAAAATATTCAACCTGAAAATAAATAAAAATTTCATTCTGTGTCACTTCAAGACATCGTACCAAAAAAATATCTAAAAAATAGAAAGTTTACAAAAGTTAAAGTTTAAAAACAGAGTTTTTACAAAAAAAAAAAAAAAAAAAAAAAAAAAAAAAAAACAAAAACAAAAAGTCAGTGGAAAAAACACGAAATGTCATTAATAATGTGGAATATAGTGATCTCAAGTTGTTAAATTCACATCCCCTCTCAGTTTTCCCCTTAACAAGGCGACCACGCCAATTTTATTTAAATAGAGCACCTGACTTTTTACTTGCCAACCACTTTTATTAAAATAAATACGTATTTAATGTTCTAAAACAAATTTTATTTGAGCACACAAAAACCATTAAAACCACATAACAAGATTCGAGCTCCTGACTATTTTTGATTACCAGTGTTATTGATATCTTAGCATAATTTCAACAAAAAGCTGATATCACTAAAAAACCAAACTTTACCACAAACCGATATGTTACTACGATATAAAATGTTAACTTTTGTGAATTATTGAAATTAATGTTAACTAAAAAATTTAAATATATTATATGAAATTTCACGAAAACTAAATAATAATCGAACTTAAAAAAAATTAAAACATAATAATTCTGTAGGTCTCGGAAAAAACTCTCTTTTTGATGGGCACATGTGAAATAAATCAAAATCCATTCACCTTAAATCTATATATTAGGAAAAAAGTATATTTTCCAAAAAGAGTTGTTAAATAAAATTTGGCGAAAAATCAAGTTGTAGGCACAAAAAAATCTTTTTTTTTTAAGAAATATATATTTTTTAAATTTAACCATGAAATATTTAATTAAATTAACTTATTTTTTTAAAATATCGTATTATTTTTATGCCGATTAAATTAATAAATCATTGATACTGATTATTCAGGGTGAAAGCACGTCTCGATGGCCATTTCGCTACCGCTTACTTAGCTCTTCGAAAAACTTTTCACATAAATTTTAAATAAACCAAAGATTTTTTTCCAAACAAGAGAGTAAAGACAAAAATCAAAGTTTGAGCAAAAATAAAAATCAACAATGATTTAATTTTTCTTTAAAAAAATAATTAATAATTTTATATTTCTCGGGTTACGATTTCCCGCGACATTTATTATTTTTAATTTAATAAAAAAAATTCTAGAAATGGTAAAATAAATGATTTAATATATAAATAAAACTGGCTATCAAAATGCAAGAATGGTCACACTAGTGGCCACTATTTTTTGTTTGTATAGAAAATAACTTATTTTTGTTTTCAGTTGACATTTTGCTACTAAAAAGTAAACAACTGGTGGCCGGCTTTGCATAAGCTTTAGTAAATAACATTGTGCTATTGATGAGCATTTTTCTCTGTGGCGTTAAGTTGTATGGACAATGTGGAAATACTGTGCCTTAATTTTAGCGGCTGCATCGATTGTATGGGCTGGCGTTTATCCAAATTATCATGCTCATTTTGATTTTATCACATGGGACGGAGAGAGAAAATTGGAGGATTATGAGGCAGCAACTAAATGGTGGCAGACTGCCTCATTCTATCAAATTTATCCAAGGTCATTTAAAGACACCGATGGTGATGGTGTAGGCGATTTAAAAGGTATATAAGAATAAAGAAAAACAAAAAATTAAAATTAAAAAAAATGAAAACTAACAAGTGCTTTATGCATTTGCTCTCACAAAATCATTCTCTTATGTCTTTCGTATATTCTGCATTTCTCTTTTAGGTATAACAGAGAAACTAGATTATTTAAAAGAGATTAATATAACAGCTGCATGGTTGTCACCCATATTTAAATCTCCAATGGCTGATTTTGGTTATGATATAGCAAATTTTTATGAAATTGATCCTCTTTTCGGTACAATGCAAGATTTTGAGGATTTAATGAAAAAAGCCCAGCAATTGGGCATTAGAATAATTTTGGATTTTGTACCCAATCATACGAGTGATGAGTGTGAATGGTTTCAACGTTCTGCCGCTAATGATCCCTTCTATAAGGATTTCTATGTCTGGCATCCGGGAAAAATAATAGATGGCGTTCGCCATCCACCCACTAATTGGATAAGTGTTTTTCGGGGCCCGGCCTGGGAGTGGCACGAACAACGTCAGCAATATTATTTGCATCAGTTCGTTAAAAAGCAGCCTGATCTAAACTATCGCAATCCTCTAGTGCAGGCTATTATGAAAGATGTTTTACGTTTTTGGTTACACAAAGGCGTTTCTGGTTTTCGTATTGATGCTGTACCCCATATTTTTGAAACGGCACCCGATTCAAAGGGTAATTTACCCGATGAGCCTCGAAATCCTAGTGTTAATGACCCAGATGATTATGGCTATTTGCAACACATTTATACTAAAGATCAGCCAGAAACTATTGATTTAATTTATCAGTGGCGTAAAGTTTTGGATGATTTTAAGTATGAATTTGGTGGTGAAGATCGTGTGATTATGGTTGAGTCATATTCAAATATATCGGTTGTTATGGAATATTATGGCAATGCAACTATGGAGGGTGCTCAGATACCGTTTAACTTTATGTTAATTAATTCTTTAAATAATAATTCAAATGCTCATAATTATGCTGATATTATAAACAGTTGGTTGAATAATATGCCAGAGGGTCGTACAGCGAATTGGGTGGTAAGTAAAGATATACAATACATTGTGAGTTTCCCCGTAAAGCTTTTGGATTTAAAACAATATAATATTTGATAACTTTTAAATCCTATAAAAATAATACCGAAAGCCTTTTGTTAGCGAGAAGCCTTAAGCAAAAGCCTACAAAAATCTATAAATACCAAATCTTTTATAGAAATAAACAAATTTAAAAAATATTAAAAAAACTTTTTAAGAGTTCTATTTTGGATAGGGTTTTTTTTAGCTTAAATTTGTTTACGTCCTAAAAATGCGATTTAAATTCAAAAGCTTCTGTGTAAGCTCATTACCCAATAAGTTTTATTTATATGAATATTTTGCTATTCTATTTCAATTTCTTTAAACTGTTATAGATCAAAGTAGATTTAAAAGCTTCTTTGGCCTTTATGCTTGAAAGTTTATAAAGCTGAAGAATAGTAAAAGACCTTGTAGTTAAATATATTGAGCTTTTAAGCTTTAAATTATTTAAAACATATCTAAAATTTCTACACTTTAAAGCATTTTTAAGCTTGAAAAGAAAAAAAGCTTACCTAGCTAAAGCTTTAAAGCTTTTAAATGTAAGCTTTTGTGTTATTTTTTTAAATGTTACAAATATAATTTTTAATGTTTAAAGTGTCTTAAAGCTTTATAAGGTTATAAAAGCTCTAAGACATTTTTAAAGCTTTTTTAAGCTTTTAGAAATAATTACATTTTATTATTTTTTTTTTTTAACTTCAGCTGGGTAATCATGATCAAAAGCGTGTAGCTTCCCGCTTAGGAGCTGACCGTATTGACATGTTGAATATGTTAATTCTGACTCTGCCTGGCTGCAGTGTTACTTATATGGGCGAAGAAATTGGTATGACTAATGTTTGGATTTCTTGGAATGATACTGTAGATCCTTCAGCCTGTAATTCAAACCCTGACATTTATGAAACACTTTCACGTGATCCTGAGAGAACTCCATTCCAATGGAGTCGTGATTATCAAAGTGGTTTTACTACTGCAAATAAAACATGGCTGCCAATATCACCCAATTATTATGACATTAATGTGGAATGGGAAACACATCAACCCAAAAGCCATTTAAATATATTTAAAGAGTTACAAAAGAGTATAAGACCACAACCGGCTATAAAATATGGACAAACTCAAGTTGTGGCCGTTAATCAAAATGTGTTAGCGGTACAAAGGTGGGTTGAGAGCAATTTGAAATAATATATTTTTTAACGAATATAATATAAATTTTTTTATTCCAGATATCTTTTACATGAGTACACCTTTATAACTTTAATAAATATTTTTGACAATGAAGAAACCGTAAATTTAGAGAAATCCCTACAAGATGTGCCCCCAGAAGTGGTCTATGTCATAGTGAGCACACATTCCAAGGCTAAACAAAAGTAAGTTTTAAATGTTTTTTTTTAATTTAAGTTTTTTTATCATTTGCTTTAATTTCAGTGATACTGTCAAAACCTCTTCCATTACCCTGCAACCTAAAGATGCTGTGGTTTTAAAATCCACCACCAAACTTACCACCTCGATTGGTTATTTTACTTATTACAAAGCTGAAGGAAAACCCAAATAAAAATTTAATCTTTTTATTTTGTTTTATTAAGAATCTTTAATTTTATGTTTGACATTTATTTTTTTATATATAATTTTGTTAGGATTCTACAATTATGGCCTCATTACCTTTTAAGTAAATATTATTCAAAATTACCAAATCGCTGTAAAATGAAAATAAATATAAATTTAAATTATTTTATGTTGTTTTAAAAATTATACTAACCCTTCTTTTCTGGTTGATATAACATTGGCAATCTTGGTCCTAAAACTACCACTGGTCTTTAAAACCTCGGTCACATCCACTGAGATATCATTAGATAAGACATTGGCCAAAAGTATATAAGTTTTTTCATTTGCTAGAGACCTAAAGAATTACAAAAGTTTAAAAAATTTTTCTTTTACAATTTTTAAATTTTTCTGACCTCTTAATGGCCAGTATATTATCGCCAACGTTGCCATATTGTATGTTGCCATATTGTAGAGTTTTTGTTTGTCGCAAGTTTGACATTTGCTTGTAGACATTTAAATGACTTTTTGTTTGTGCTGATTCTGTTTCGACATTAATCGTAACAAAGTTGGGATTAATTGGTAGCCATGTTTTTCCTGTTGTAGAGAAACCAGCATTAGCCGCAGATGTCCATTGGAATGGTGTACGTGCAGGATCTCGGGTAAATTGTTCATAAATATCGGGATTTGAATTACAAGCAGCTGGATCAACACTGTCCTCCCAGGATACATCGTAATCAACCATACCAATCTCCTCACCCTTTAAGAAATAAATTTTTTCACTTTACTTTTCTAATATATAATAACGGATGTTGAACTTACCATGTAAGTAATACTAACGCCTGGTAAAAACATTTGCAGCATGTTCATAAGATCAATACGATTTTCTCCATAACGACTGCCTACACGACGTTTGTCGTGATTACCCATCTAAACGAGAGCGTAAAAATGAATAAAATTCCAATCGAATCTAATAGATAGTTATTGCGATAACGCATCTGCAGTTATTTTTTATTGAACAGCGTTGCCGTTGTGGCATACTAAGTATTTAATTTGGTTGCGATTTTTTTTTTGTTGCCTAAATCTAATCTTGAGCTTTTATTTACAGATCTTTGTTAAGCAAAAAGCTAAAGACAGTTTACAAAATTTTTTGTAATGAATTTTTTTCAGAAAATCAGGCTGAATGAGTATAAAATTTTTCATACAAAGTTAATCTTCTAAGCAGCAGTTAATATCTATTAAGCAGCAAAGATTGAGCACAGTTTAGAAGATTTGCTCTTCGAAGAAGAAGAAATTTTTTTTACAAATGTATTTGGACGTTTTTCAAAAAAAAAAAAAACAACACAAGTAAAATTAGACACCAGCAGAATGTAATGCTGCATATTTGGATCGCTACATCCTTCCTAAGCATTTTTCTTATCTACCTACTTTACGTTGTGTACATTGTAAACATCATCATCATCATCAAAGAACAACGAAAAACGCTTTGGGTTGTATGTGAAATTTCTGTAACCAAATTAATATTGATTGATTAGGAATATTTCTCGTATTCTTATTTATCAAATTAGTTGATTAAATAGATGAGAAGAATGCTGCAAATAGATATAGCAATCAAGAAAATGCAAGATTATACAATGCTGGTGCCTAATTTTTCTTGTTTTCTTCGGAGAATTTTCGCGTACATTTGTAAAATAATTTTTCTTGCAGAAAAAAGATTTTTAGAAAATAAAAGACTTAAGCCAAGATCAGTATCAATTTCATAAAAAATTACAACTTTTAATTTTTTTAAATTATTATTCAATTTATTTTACTATTATTACAGAAGAAACAAATTTTACTTCGGCTTAAGTTCTCGTATCTTTTAATTTCTAAATTTATCAAATAAGAAAAATTATTTTCATGTAAATGAAAGGTGTATTATATTCGGTTAACCGTAATCAAACCGCACTAAATAATTTTTGTTATTCATAAAATATCTCTTTAACTTACCACCCAATTTGCTGTTTTTCCGGCGGGCATATTGCTAAACCAAGATTTTATAATCTTAACAAATCCCGGTGCCTTAAGATCAGTATTGTTTTGATTGCCATTGCCGCCACTAATGAATTGAAAATTAAAAGGAATCTCAGCAC
Organism: Gymnosoma rotundatum; assembly: GCA_916610165.2. NCBI lineage: Eukaryota > Metazoa > Arthropoda > Insecta > Diptera > Tachinidae > Gymnosoma > Gymnosoma rotundatum. The sequence goes on from OU744339.1 coordinate 11,289,877, forward strand.
CATCTGTAGTCCTATTGCCATACATAAGCATAACTTTATCCAAAGAAGCCCAAGTTTCAATCATCAAGACACGTGTATCACCGCCATGAATGCGTTGATAGTCTTGTAGCAATGTATGCCATTGATAAACCATATCGATTGTTTCTGGCTGATCCTGAGTATAAGTATGCAATAGATATGCGGGATCTTCTGGATCATTTGTATAACCACTTGGAGGCTCATCAGGATAACGACCATTTTCATCGGGTAATACTTCAAACATCCAAGGAACAGCATCAATTCTAAAGCCAGCTACACCACGATCCAGCCAATAGGTTAAGACACGTTTCATTTGGGCCACTACATCAGGATTTCGATAATTCAAATCAGGTTGCTTGACGGCAAACTGATGTAAATAATATTGCTGCCTTTGATCATTCCATTCCCAGGCTGAACCACGAAACGCCTGTAGCCAATTGCTGGGTGGTATTCTAGTGCCATTTTCCGTTTTATAGCCATCATGCCAGACATAGTAGTCCTCGTAACCCTTTTCCCGATTAACAGATTTTTTAAACCACACACATTCATCACTCGAATGATTGGGCACAAAGTCCATTATAATTTTTAAGCCCAATTTATTGGCTTCCCTTATTAGCTCATCAAAATCTTTAAGGGTACCATATTCCGGTTGTATGTCATAGAAATCAGCAATATCATAACCGAAATCTGCCATGGGTGAGACATAAATCGGAGACAACCAAGTAGCATTAACACCAATCTCTTTGAGATATGATAATTTTGATATTATGCCTTTTAAATCGCCAATGCCATCACCATTCGAGTCCTTAAAGGATCTTGGATATATTTGATAAAACTGAGAAGTTTGCCACCAATCCTTGGAGTTGGCTTGTGTATCGCTTGCATCACCTCCCGTACCGGAACAGCCTTGAACACATACTTTATTAAAACTTATTATTAAAGTATTAAATAATAAAAATTTAAGATTCAACATTTTGCCAGCATTCTTTGTTTGGAGGATTTTACAAATTTTAAATTAAAACTGAATTGATATTTAATATTCTAGCAGCATTTATAAGTTTTCTATTTGTTTGCATATATTGTGATCGCTATCTAAAACAAATGCACTCACTACAATCACCTTGAAGTGTATTTGTTTAAAGTGTTTCTTTTTCTATCTTGATTATAATTTCTCTTACCAAAATACATATTTCTGCGTTGAAATATAAAATGATTTTTATTTTAAATCGTAAGAATAATAAAATTTAAATAAAGTTTAAAGTTAAAATTATTCGAATAGAAATTAATCGATTAAATGATTAAAAACAATAATTTATGTATTTAATATCGAAAAATATTTAATGTGAAAATACTTAATCTAGTTAACGTACTTTACACAGTTTTTGATTTGATTTTAAAATATTCCTGAAACCGGTTTTTATAAAAATATTCGGTTTGATTTTACAAAAAAAAAATCGAAAAATTTGATTCTGTAAGAACTTGATTTCTTACGACAATTCGTATTATTTGTAATAAAACATTTAATGTAACATAAATTTAATCAAACCCTTTTTTAGAATTACGTAAGAACCCTTCGAAAATCACCTTAAAGTATATTTGTTAAAAGTGTTTTTTTTTGTTCTGATTTCAATAATTTTTAATAAAATACATATTTCTGCATTTGGTGCAAAATAAAACGGTTTTTATTTTAACTCGTAAAAATAAACCTATTTAAAGCTTTTTTTTAACTATTTACTTAGATTTTGGTTCTAGGTTTTTTACTCGAATAATGTAGCTAAGATTTTTGCTAGTGGCTTAAGCCAAATAGTCAAATAACAAGAGTAAATATTTTTTTATAAAATTCAAGTGAAAAGTTTTTAATCGTTAAAGCTAAAATTATTCGAATAAAAATTAATCGGTAAAATGAGTAACAAAAATTATATATATATATATATATTTATTTATTCAATATCGAAAAATATATAATACGAAATAATAAATCTAATATTAGTATTATACTGTTTTTAATTGGGTTTAAATCATTTCTCAAACCGGTTTTTGAAAAAAAATATTTAGTTTAATTAAAAAAAAATATTTTTCGAACAAATTTGATTCTCTAAAAACTTGATTTCAATCAAGATTTTTTAATAAAACGTTTAATTTAACAAAAGTTTAATAAAACGTTTAATCAATTCAAATACATTTTTAATAAATTAATTAATCGATTCAAATAAATTATTAATTAATTAATTAATTATTTCAAATCCGTTATTAATTGATTAATTAAATTAAGAAAACAGTTTTTCAGCAAGTGAATTTGTATCTTATTTTTTTTATAAAAGAAAAGTAGCGCTTCAGGCAATAATATTTATTTAGTTATTTTTTTAGGAAAGGATTAGTGGTGAAGGAGAAAGATATATCCATTTGATTAGTTATTTTACTTCGCTGGCGGATATGCTATGAAGAAGTACTCGTAGCGACGAATGAAGTTGCATGTTGTAATGTTAATTCTATTACCATTCAACAGAAAAAACATTGTTATTTTTGATTGCTGCAGGGATTGAACCCTGGCCAACCATATTTGTAGTCAACTAGCATGACTACAGTAGCCCCAATTCAAAAGCTATTTGAATATTAGTTTGAAAAAGAAAAACAATAATAGGAGGAGAACTAAAGTGTTAGTTTTTTAAACAGGGTACAAATATCTTTTGCCTTCAAGAGCTTCTTTTTAACTATTAAAAGTTTTACTTGGTTTCATATCGAAATACATTTATTTTAATAATAACTTCAATTAAATTTTTTTTATTAAATTTTCATCAAAAAAAAAAAAAAGAAGAAAATAATTTTCTTATTTAATAGAATTAATTGAATCAATTAAAAAGTTTGTTAGATTTTCATATGCCACAAAATAAACTGTTTAGTTGGTGCAAAACCTTTTTCTTTGTCAAAATTTTTCTGGTTCTTTAAAATTTGTTTTATGTTTCCAATGAATATTTAAAGTTCTGCCTCATGTACTCTCAATACCTAACAAATTGTTGTCATTATTTGTGTGTGTGTGTGTGTGTGTGTGTTTTTTGTTTGTTCTTAAAGTACCTGTTTTTGTTCTTTTGAAAATCATAAATTGCTACAAAAGTACAAGTATTTGTCAAATAGTATTTGCAATGCATTCATGTACTCTCAATGCATTGTAGTGGAATTTTTTAATTGTCAAGTTATTTTAGCATGACAGTTGTACACTCAGTTAAACTCTTCATGTGACTGTTTATCGTAGTCGAGTGGAAGAAAATAATTATCAACAGTTTTTACTTTTCATAATTGTGTTGTTAGTTTACGAGTGTTAAGAATTTAAAATGAAAAAAAAAAATTATTTGCAACAATAAAAACAAAACACTCAATACCAATCTCCCCTTCTTCCCACTAAATTGTTTTAAATATCTTTTAGATACTGTTTAGCATTTTATTCTTCCTTGATTGTCAGCAATAATTGTTTTTGCAGAAAAACTTTCATCATTAGTATTTAAACATATTTTTATTTATAGAGTCGAATTAAATTTTGCTCTTTATGTTTTATTATTTTTGTTAAACAAATAAAAAAAAAAAATAAAAATTACCAGAAATTAATATCTCTATAGGCATACTCTGTATTTTTATACCCCTCACCACAAAAAGTGGAAAAAGGGCGTCCCTCAGTTTGTCATTCTGTTTGTAATTCCTAAAATGTCCATTTTCGTTCCCACAAAGTATTCTGACTTCTTATGCGTAGCGAAGTCGGCTGAGCGAAGTTTGTCTGTCTATCCGTATTAGTGTTGAAATCAAGTTTTCTGAGGCACTAGGCCAGCTGGAGAAAATTATAATAATCCAATCGTTTAGACATAGTATCGAAAGAGGAGCTATTGGAAAGCAGCACGATCGGTCCATGTCCTTCGAAGAAGCAGGGAAAACATTACGCGCACCTCTAATTTGTTCATGTCATTTGGAACAATGAAGTAACTCTACTAAAAATAAAAAAAATAAATATGGGGCGAAAGAGAATTAAAAAACAAGAAAAAAAGAGCAAGTAAAACAATTAGTTCTCGCCCATATTTTCCGACTTAAGGACCTCTGAAATTAAAAATTTTTTTAATATCAATATGGATCTCATTTTAAAGCTTTTGAAGAGATCTTTAAGGAAATACTAATATTTTTTAAAAATGCTTAACCCATTAAATGTAACGTGTGTAAAATAAAACTTTTGTATTTTGAAATCCATGAAAACCTTAAATATAAAATTAAATATCTGTTGTTCTTAAGAAACTTTTCTAAATTTAAAAAAGGAAATAAATTTGTTTTTATTACATTTATAAGGTTTCAAATATTGTTAAGAAATAAAGGTTATACAGTAACGATAGTAAAAATAGCATCAAATTTCCTTATTTCAATGTAAATGTGGATTTAATTTATTTTAAAATTTTTTTGTCTTTTCTATCAGTAATAACTTTTCTCTATTTATATCACGTTCTCTAAGAGATTCTTGTACTATCCATGTAAGTTTTAATTTATTTTTTTATTATTAATTTATAAAGGTTAAGTTCTGATGCTCTTTATTTTTCTTATGAACCTTTTTTATATAACTTCCAACTCTATCTATTCCTGCACAGCAAAAGGCCAGACTTAATGACAAAAAAAAAAAAAAATCATGGTCCTTTAAAAATTGCTAAATGAAGAAGCTTATTCCAAAAGTACCGTATTCACTGGACTATCGACACAATGTATGTCCAGATTTACATGTGCCATTCTTTCATGCCCTTTTTTTTATTCTGTTTAATAGTTTAAGCGAATTTCATGGAGTCTCAATACTACAAAATTTTACCTGACAACGGAATTTGAATACATTTCTCTTTTAACGTACGGTTTGAACGTACGTGCCCTCAAACTTTAAGCCGCTTTTGTCTCTACACCTTTTGCCTACAAGAGAAAAATTTCATGAAATTAATTTCATGCAAAATACCGTCGTGAAAAATGGCTCTATGAAATATTTCGATATTTAAACGGTACTTTAATAGGACGAATTTTAATAATATCCGGAAACTTGTACGTCATGAAGGTCCATCAACTTGTTTTTGTCTATTTCAAATGCTGCTCTTTTCTTGTGATTATGAAACAATGATTGTAGACTGTTGGCAAAAAATAAATGCTCATGTGTCTGTAAACAATTTCTTTAAAAGGTTGGTCTTTTTTGAATATCCATACACAAACTGAATTAAATGTGTTAAACATCAAGATTACATTTTGTGGTTTATTGTATTATCTCTATATTTTAATAAGTATCACAATTACTGAAAACTTTTTTTATGCTTTTAAAAACCTTAAGGAATTGTTTTCTTAAATTTTAAAAGCTAACAGAAAAATAACGAAATTAAACAGAAACCACAAACAAAAAGCAGAACATGAAAATTAAGAAAAAAAAATTTTGTGTTAATGAAAATGACAAAACCACAAGTTGTTTTGTTTTCTTTTGCAGCTTGACAATGCATTTTATGAAACGAAAATAAATAAAAATTTATCTTAAAATATTTACTTACCTGTCTTGCTATAACTTCAAGTATACAAAGGAGTTATAAAAAATATTTTAATTAATTATTTCTTAATATAAAAATGAGTTTGTTTTTGAAGAACATAATTGTTTAATTACAAAAAAACAACCTTTAATTGAAATCATCTGCAGTAATAAATTCAGAGTTTGTTTAAAATTTTTTTAACACTTAGTAGAAACTGTTGGGTCCTAGTTGTGATTCTCTTTTAACTTAACTTTTTATTAGTTTAACTGATCAAAGTTCGTTTAAGCTAAGGGAATTAGGGGCAGCATTAATTCTAAATTATTATCACCGAGATAACAATTACAAAGTTCGTTAGTCACTTGGTCTAACTGTACTGTCTGCATTAAAGATCTCTTAATTCAAAATAACAAAAACTTAAAATTCCCCTAAATTTCGATACCAAAAAGCTGGTAATGTTGTTACATTTTGAAACTGTTTTTCGAAGATTTGTAGTTTTAAGTGTTAATTACCGTCATGAAAAGGAATTTTAATAATTTTAAATTGATTTTTTAAATAGACTAAATGTTTAAATATGCACTTTTTGGATAAAAAAGTGTAATTCTTAAGAAGTTTCTAGGTTATCAATAATAATCTATCAAATTTCGAAATTTCGAAATTATGTCCGAATTTTCGAAATTAACTTTAAATACCCTATTTTACATTTTTGAGTAAAATAAAACCAAAAATAAGCGCTTTTTAGATTAAAATTGAAGCTTGGAATATAATTTCGAATTTTCGAAGTTTTATTTTTTATTTTTTAAAATACGAGGGCTGCTCTATATATTTCTGGCCTAACAGTGAAAATGCGAATATTTATAATCAAAAATGGTTTTATTGTTTCTTAATGTATTTTTCAGCATGATTTATACACTTTTGGATGCGCTCAAACCAGTTGTCGAAGCACTTTTTCCACTCCGATTGAGACACCTCTAAAACATGGTTTTTGAACACTTCAACAGCTTCTTCTGGTGACGAAAATCGTTGACCACGCATTTTTTTCTTGATGTGCGGAAACAAGAAGAAGTCAGGGCTGTACGGCGGATGACCCATTAATTCGACGTTTTGGCCGGTCAAACACGATCTGGTTTGAGCCGATGTGTGAGAGCTCGCATTGTCATGGTGAACAATGATTCGTCTTCTCTTATTGGTTTTACGAATTTTTCCGATGACTTCAGGCAAACAAATTGTAGTGTACCACTCAGAAGTGACCGTTAGTCAAGCGAAACAGTCGCCACATGACCAGTTTTGCCGAAGAAACAGGCGACCATTTGCTTCGAAGTGCTTCTTCCACGAACAACTTTCATTAGATTTTGCTCGTCTTTGAAGACCCACACGGTCGATTGTTCTTTTGTTGCGGGCTCATACGCATAGATCCATGATTCGTCACCTGTGACGATCTTATAAACGTCTTTTGAAGCACCGCAATCGTATTTTTGCAACATTTCTTTGCATCAATCGACACGAGCCTTTTTTTAAGCGACTTTCAAATTGTGCGGGATCCAACGAGAACAAACCTCTTTTACGGGCAGGTGTTCATGCAGTATCGAATGTCTGCTGGTGGAAGAAATATCCAAGAATGTCTCTATCTCTCGGTATATCGCATGTCGATCTTGCATTATGAGTTCACGCACGGCATCAAAGTTCTCTGACACAACAGCCGTTTTTGGACGACCTTCACGGAATTCGTCTTTGAGCAAGCTTCGGCCGCGATTAAATTCATTATACCAATTTTTCACACTGCTATAGGATGGTGCTTCATCGCCATACAAAGATTTAAGTTCATCAATGCAATCTTGTCGTGAGAATCCACCTCGAAAGTTGTGAAAAATGATGGCACGAAAATGTTCTCGAGTTAATTCCATTTTTCAAGTCACTGTTAACAATACAAATAATGGACGTACGTCAAAACCTTTTGAGTACGATTATGCTTAAAAATGACAAACTTTCCAATGGAAATGTTAGATTGCACTTGGCAGCACTCAGTGTTGCCAGGCCAGAAATATATATAGCAGCCCTCGTAATTATGCTCATTTTTAGCATAAGAAAGTAGAATAAAAAATGTTTATGGCTAAATAAAAATAAGTGAGTTTCGAAAATTGCAACAGTATGTAAATAAAAAATTTATAAATAATAAAAATTGAAAAAAATTAAAATGAAAAAATCTGAACTTAAATTGTTTAAAATACATCTAACAATTAGGTTAAAGTGTGTACGATGACATAAATTTATTTTAAAAACCTAAGTAGATCAGCATACAATCACATGTTTTATTTCACAAGATTTTAAGACGAAATTGAATTGCGTTGAGCTCACATTCTTCTTTCACATTTATTTTTTAAATTTATTCTTTCTCTAGTTTTAAATATTCGTGCTTTCTTTTAATGAAAATGTTGTTCTTATTTAAGAGAAAGGTTTTTCTTAACTTATTTCGTAAATAAACAATACCCTGGCGCTATTACTATACAAATTGTGTTCTTCCTTAAATCATTTTTCCTCGGCTACTTATCGTATCTTATCATTTTGTAAATAAGCCACTCAACAGCAAATTTTGTAAGGAAATCTTCAAATTACAAAGTGGTCTTTAAACGCTAACAAGTGTTCTCAAGAAATAAGTAGAGGGATTAGTTACAATTATTGCTCGCTCGTTTATCTAATTTTAACATATTTTGATTTAACAGTTTAATAAAATAACGTTCAGTTTTAAATGAGTAAACATTTTTTGTTTACTTTTCATTTAGATTTGACCTTGAAATAATTATATAAATAGAACGTAATTAAACATTAACCGCATTTAGTATTTCCGCAATGTTTCACTTGAATACTTTTTACTTCAAATTGATATTTTGTATAGTTTTGCTACCTAGAATAAAGCCGTGTCAGGATAAGACAGGGGAACAACAAAAGGAATTTGACTGGTGGCAAACAGCACAATTCTATCAAATTTATCCACGTTCTTTTATGGACTCTGATGGGGATGGAATAGGAGATTTAAATGGCATAACATCCAAGTTACAATATCTTAAGGATATTGGCATAACGGCTGCCTGGTTATCACCCATCTTTACATCACCCATGGTAGACTTTGGTTATGATATTTCCGATTTCTTTGGTATACAACCCGAATATGGTACTATAGAGGACTTTAGAATCCTCATCAAAAAGGCCAATGAAATTGGCTTGAAAATCATTTTGGATTTTGTACCCAACCACAGCAGTACGGAAAATGAATGGTTTAAAAAATCAGTTAAGCGTGAAAGAGGATATGAAGATTTTTATGTCTGGCATAATGGCAAAATCGATGAAAATGGTAAAAGAATGCCACCTAGCAATTGGCTACAAGCTTTTCGCGGCAGTGCTTGGGAATGGAATGAGGAAAGGCAGCAGTATTATTTGCATCAATTTGCTGTGCAACAAGCCGATTTAAATTATCGTAATTCAGCTGTGGTTGAACAAATGAAACGTGTCTTGCGTTATTGGTTGGAACAGGGTGTGGCAGGTTTTCGTATAGATGCAGTGCCTGTATTATTTGAGGTAAAACCAGATGAAAATGGCCAATATCCTGATGAGGAGATTAGTGGTTTGACTGATGATAAAGAGGATCGTAACTATTTGAAAATGGATTTAGTAGAAAATCAACCAGAGACCATAGATATGGTGTATCAATGGCGTCAAGTTATGAATGATCATCAGCGTATTTATGGCGGTGATACAAGAGTTTTACTTATAGAGACTTATGCCCCAGCCTGGTATACCATACAAATGTATGGCAACATCACTACAGAAGGAGCTGAATTGCCTTTCAATTTCAATTTAATAACTGAGGTGGCCGCAAGTGGCATGTCAGCCAGAAGTATTGAAAAGGCTGTAAATAATTGGCTTGCCAATATGCCGGCTGGAAGAACTGCAAATTGGGTAATTGGCAATCATGATCGACGAAGAGCTTCTAGTCGTTATGGTAAACGTAATATTGATGCCATGAATATGTTAGTTATGATGTTGCCAGGCGCCAGTGTTACGTATCAGGGTGAAGAGCTGGGCATGCTAGATGGTGAAATTTCATGGGAGGATACAGTAGATCCGGCAGCCTGTAATGCGAACCCTGATATTTATCAAAAATTTACCAGAGATCCTTCACGTACCCCTTTTCCCTGGTCATCGAGCAGAAATGGTGGCTTTTCAACAGCCTCTAAAACATGGCTGCCAATGGCTCCGGGCTATGAGACAACTAATGTTGAAACTGAGAATAGTCAAACTAAATCCCATTTAAAAATTTATAAATCTTTGGTGGATTTAAGAAAATCATCAAAAACCTTGCAACAGGGTTCTTATAAATATCAAGCTTTAAATGATGGCATTTTTGTTTTAAAAAGGTGAGTTAAATTTCGATTAAAAAAAATTCGCTTTACTTTCGTTGCTTGTTTGCAGATACTTGGATGATGAGGAGATCTTAGTTTTTATGGCCAATTTTGGTGAAGGTTCTTATAGTGCCAATCTTGTAACAGACTTCGACAATACTTTACCCCATGCTATGAATGTAAAAATTACCAGCCTAGATTCTACCAAATATACAAATGCTCCTTTGGCAACTACATCTATATCTCTGGCAGCTGGTGAATCTATTATATTGGGTACGAAATGAAAATAAATAAATTTTATTAGCCCATATTCATAGTTATAGACTAAAGTCGACTCTTGTAAAATTATACTCTAAAATAAAAGGCCCTTATTATCATTTTTGCTTTCATAGTCAAGAATAAAGTATATTTTAAGTTTAGCCACCTTCCACTGGGTGCCGTCTGTAATTTGATAAATGTTTTCATACAATTTCTAAACAAACATTAGAAAAAAGTAACCTTGTTTTTATTTTGTTCACTTTGGTATAAAAATCAGATAAAGAGTATTGTGTTCTTAAACCAAATAAAATAATTTTGGAAAAATGAGTTAAAAACAGCTTTAGGTACTTTTAAATTTAGAGTTGACTTCAATGCCAATAGTATATTTTAAATTGTTTATAAATGAGTTAGAGTCGACTCTAAAGTAAAACCGACTTTAGTTCCCTTAAAGTATACTTTATTTTAACTGTGAATATGGGCCATTAACTTATGCATTAAATTTTAATTTGTGTACCTGTTTTATTTGTGCTTATATGTATAGAAACTTTAATTAAAAAAAAATTCAAGCTAAAAAATTTGTATCTGAAAAAAAGACATTTAATAATAATGCTTCCCATCCCTGTGAGGGTCAAACAATAACTGTCAGCAGTTAAAAATCTGCATATAAAGAACTATTATAGCTATATAATTGAATGGCCGCTTCACACAAAAAAAGAAAAAATAATAAAAAATTATGTAAAAAATTAAAGGGTGTCCCTTAAGAAATGTAATTTGTAATTAATGACCACAGCTTCTACACTGTAACAGGCAGATATCTGCATTTTGTTCTGTATGCCTTCTACAATGACAAGTGAAAAAAATAAAATAATATTTATAGGGTGTCCCCATTGAGATGTAATTTTCACGTAAATTATCTCAACTTTGAACCTAAGAAAGATAAATGTTAGAGATTTACAGGCAGTGAGTGATCTCCATAATAACAACAACAAAAATAAAAATAAACTTAAAGGGTGTCTCAATAGATATGTAATTTTTAGATAACTGACTTCATTTTCTAAGTTGTAATATAAATACTTTACAGCTTTTACCACATTTCCCAGAAAATGTACTTCATGCGCTTTGAAATTGATTACTGTTGCTGTTGAAGTACTAGTTATCAGGGTACGAAAACAAACAAAACGAAACGTTTGCTTTCGATTTTATTCTTTGCTGTAAACTACACAAAAATGAAACAGAAACAATGATAAGGATTTCAAAATTTAGTTTTGTTTGTTTTTGCTCGTGAGCGCAATATCTGAATTAAATGAAAAGCAAAAATGAAAACAAAAGTGAAATATATTCAGTAAAACGTATCAGAAACGTTTGCCTCTGCTCATGTATTAAGCAAAAATTATTAATATTTATTAAAAGGTGTGTCTTTGCTTGAAATATTTGCTTAATACTCACTTCATTTAAAGACGTAATATTGGAGGAACAATTCATAACCATAAGGAACTGACTACTTCTTTTCTTGTCATATTTTATTCTTTTCCGTTTGCCCATCACACTTACCTTTATATCACCTCTAACAATATTTCCACAATATTATAATATTCGTTATTAAAACTCCTTTATTTCAATATTTTTAAATACATTTATTTTTTTATTTTTATATTAAGTTTTCGCATAAATCTCAAAGATTTTATAAATAAAATTATTTGTTGATCAAACTAATAATTAATTACACAACAAATTTTCATTATTTAAATTTTTATTTAATTATTTCAATAAACTCTTATACAGCTTATATGAATTTTATGCCAATGTAACTTGTATCTTTTTTTGTAATATTAAATTTTAAATATTATTTTGATTTTTGTAGTTTTATTTTGTAAACGATAAATTCTTTAAATATTTTATTTGATTTCAATTTCCTGTGATATAATAAAAATTTTAAAGTTCATTTAAAAACTATTTTTGTTTTTATTTAAGTAACGCCTTATTGTATGCTATAGTTTTAAAATAAATTAAAATAATTTGTTTAAGATAGAGAACAGGAAAGGAAGATTTAGTTAAGACTAGGTTTTCTTTTGTAATATGAACTTAAAAATCACCAGCTGTAGAAAAGTTATTTTTATTCATATCATTTATTTGCTCGAGCAATACCACAATTCCTTCTTTAACAATAAGAAATTGTTATAGTTCAATTAAACTATATTTTCTTTATTATGTCCATATAAAGACAAAAACACACAATGTACATATTCACACACGCATTTGCGAATTCAGGGAAATGTTATTTACAAAAACATAAAGAATACTTAAATCGAATTGAGAATTTATTTTTAGATTAATTGTCAACTTCAAATATTATCTAATTAATATTTTTTTGTTGTCTGAATAGCAAAAAGAAAAAGTTTTTTAATTAAAAATTTATATACAATTGTCGGAGATTATTTTCTTATACATTTATTTCCATGAATTACATTTAATTAGTCATTTCGTTATTATTTAGATTTTAAATTTAATATTTTAATTTAAATTAAAGTATAGTAATTAGAAATTTTATCTCTTTAATTCAAAATTTTAATAAGCTGTGAATTTTTCATTTTTTTACTTGCAAACAAATTGTTGTTTAACAATTATCATTTACTATGTTGTTGGGCTCATTTCAACACAGATAAATCAATTGTAGACAACAAACTTTTTGTATAAGAAATAATGCTGGCGTTCGTTTCTTAAAGAGAACATAAAAGTAAAGTCTTCGTTATATTATACAAAATTTAATATCACATTTTTGGTACGAATTTTAAATTGTAAAAAAATAAAAAAAAAAATAAAATACTAAAAGTCGATTAATTTCCTTGCTATCACAAAGGCAATTATAGAAAATATTTTTGTGGATGTCTTCATAAATAAAATAATCTGTGTTCATAAAAAATTGTATGAAAACAGCGCAATTTATTGACAATTATGAAAAACAAATCGGTAATTTTCAATTAAAAAATAAAATTATTCCAAGTAATTGTAGGCCACAATTGTAACTATTACTGAAGAGTACACTAAATTAAAAAGCTATATAACAAATAAAAAAATAATTACTGATTATCTTCTCGATGAGATAAAAAAAAATCTCTTTAAAAAATTAAAAAGTCAAAATTTCCCTCTAGAAAAATTGTCTAAACAAAAATATATGTATAAAAATATTAAGATAATTTCTAACGAAAAAAAATTATCAGCGTTTTTCTTACATAATTGTTTATATTTTAAAGCTGGTTGTAAAATTGTATACCTCTTTTCCAATTAAGCGATTTATTATGAAAAGCTACTGCACGCTTAAAAATTTTGAATAATTTAAGAAAAATTTCTCTAAAGATACTTTAGAAAGTGATAAAAAGTTCGATAACTAATACTTATCGATAGCTGGCAGAAAATTTCAACTTAAAATATTTTGTGCAAAGGAAAAATTTTTCGATAAAACATTTGTTGCGATTATTCTCACACGAAATTTTATGTAGAAATCTCCAAAAACATGAAACTAAGAAGAAATTTCAACAAGTACATGAAACATTTTTAGCAAAAAAATTTATACAAATTTTTATCGATAAAATTAGTGGCAAATAAATTAAACAACTTCTAAAGAACAAAAGTAAAATTCAAGATAAACTATGAAATAATTTAAATACCAGAAAATGCAAAGAAATATTATTAGCACAAAAAAAATTATCGATAAATAATCAAATTTTAATCGATAAATTTTTTAATAAACTATTATCGATAAAATTTTGTATAAGCTATTTAACAAATACTAAGCTAATTTTTTATATTTTTCTTTCTTAAATAAATTTTTGGAAACACAATTAAAGGAAATTAAAAAATTATCGATATATTTAAAAAAAGATATTGTACCCAAACAGTTAGGTTTAACAAAAGTCAAAAGTTTGGTAATACATATTTAAGCCTTAATCCAAATTAAGAAAGAAGTTACTTCAATTAAAGTATTGTCGATAACTTCTATAATAAAAACTTATTGAAAATTTTTGAAAATTGTTTTTGGAGCAAATTTATCGATAACTTTCCGAAGAAATTCTACAAAATAGAATAAAAATTGCTACGTTTATCGATAAATAACCGGAAAGTTTTCAAATTTTCTAAATCGTTAATTTATTGCACAAGCTTTTACAGCAAAAATTTACCCCTTCAAAGAGATTGCAAAATTTCTTGAAAAACTTCTTTAGCAGAGAGAAATATAAAATAGAAAATCAAGCATTAGTCCACGAACCTAAAAGAGTAACATTTCGTGGAGAAATTATAGAAAAGTCCTTCAACAATAGTTTGATGAAAATTTATCGAATTTTTTCTTAGATAAAATTTATCGATAAGTTTCCCAAAATAACTTCTATCAAATACTTTTTTAAATTCAAATAGGAATTATTAAAAAATATTTAAAGTCAAAAAATTGTTTAATATTTTTAGTGAAAACTCATAACATTTATCGATAAATAATCAAAAAAAAATTTAGAGCTAAAATTATTTATAATAAAATTTTTCATTTTTAATTTGAATCGAAATCACTAATAATAAAAAAAATTTTTCAACAAAACTTTTTTTTATCGAAAAGCTTATCGAAAATTTTTCTCCACTAAATATGTTTTGAAAAATTTCTTAAACTAGTAATTTTGTTAATTTTTTTGCAAACCGAAATTTTAGGGAAACTTGTTCCAATTAATTAACTATTATATTCTCTTATATTGTGTTATGTAAAAAAGTAATTTATGATTTATTTTACAATAAAAGTTTATCGATTATTTACCTTTGCTCTTCTTTTAAAATATTCAATTGATCGATATGCTTTATTAATTATGGTTAATTTTTTAAATATTTCTTTAACTTTTCCTTTTAGTTTCCATATCAGTTTAATTTAAAATATTTCCAATAATTGCCAATGAAGGTATAATTTTTTTTATAAAATAATAATTATTTTAAGACAAAAATAACTTGTTTTTTTTTTTTTTTTTTGATTATGACAGTTAATTTCAATGAATTTTATTATTCATTACAATATTTTTAATTATTCTTTTAGCTGCTTTTTTGCGTTTATTTCAATAATTAAATAATAAAAGTGATGGATTTGATTTAATAAAAAAAAATAAAAAAAATCTTTAGCAGTCCTTTTAATTTGAAGATACTAATGTAGAATTAAAGTAACAGTTTTATAGTTATTTGAAGAAATTCTATAGTTTTTGAAACTGTTTTTGTTTAAGTTTTCTTTGGTTTTATACAAATAATTTGTTGTTTTTTTATATACAGCCTTCATCTTAATTAATTAACTATTTTAATTCTTCATTTTATTTGTTTTAACTAACTCTCTTTAATATTATTTTATATACTTTAAACTGGTATTGCACAACGTTTTTTACTGGCACTACTTTCACGACTTAAAGAAGAATTTTGGCCAGCGGTACTCACATTATTATTACTTGCTTGGGAAATTTGTGAAGAACCATTGTGCGAAGACAAACTGTTGCCATTGGTTCCAGCACTAATATCACAACCAGTGTAACCTGCAATAGCAGCAAAGGAAGCTGCTTCCATACTGCCACAGCTGCTAGTTTCAGAGTTAGTAAATAAATTATCAGATGACTTGGAGCCAGCAGTTTTGGCTGCACCTGCGGTGGCTGATGATGGTAATATTGTTTCAACATAATTATGTTGACATTTTAAGGGCTATAAACTGGTGGTTAAAACTGTATTAGATTTTATGCACTCCATTGATTCGTTGTGTAAATTTGTTGTTGTTGTTGTTGTTGGGACAGCATTTGTTAGCGTTGTTACCGTTACATGATTACAACAGCTGTTTATATTTGAAGGATTTGTTGTGGCACATACTACTACACCATTAACGGGTGAAGACATTGTCATACAATTTGGAGTTATCGTTGTTGTTGCTATTGTTGTTGTATGTTGTGTTACTGCTACTGCATTTGATTTAATATGATTTGTACTATGATGAAGTTGTTGATTAATTTTATTATAATTTTCCACTGTTCGGCTCATTTCATCATTTGTTCCTATGCCAACTCTGGTTATAGTTGTTGTCGTTGTTGTATTATTGTGTAAGTTTTCTTTATCAGTGATATCGTTGTGATTATTGTTTGGCACAAACTGATCAACGTATGGTATTTGATTGTAGGTGCTATTATCTAAATTTGTAAATATGCTTGTGATGGCTATCGTTTGGGTGGCCATTTCACAAAGTTTCTTTTTCTGTAGACTGTGTTCAGTGTTTGTGGGTGTGATATGTTTTTGTATATTCTCTTCCTGGGCACATGTGGCTGCTGTTACCACTGCAGCCGCCATCATTGACGATGGTCCCGTATTAGCTGTACGATGCATGTTGGCATAACGTGGTGGCATCATACTTTGTCTTACATTACGCTCCGGCCTTATTAATATTATATACAACTGTTTGGTGGCGTAATAAATAGGGTTTGGGAATAAAAAGTAATATAAAAAAGGAATTTATTATTAGGATTTAGTAATGTTTTTTGGTAATTTTGGTTTGTTATTTAGAGTATTATGTGCTTATAGAAATTACGTCGTATAAATTTGGTATAAAAAATTTTATGCTTAAGGTTAAATATCATAAAAAGTTGATTTTTATTTGGACAATGTTAACTATTATTTCCAAACAAAATATTTTATACATTTTGTTGTTGTTGTTGTTATGAAATTTTTGTTTTTTGAAACATAAAGAATGTTTATTATTGCCTGCTTCTGGTATAAATTTATAAATTTCTCATACTAATGCATAGTAGTCGCTGTTTATAAGCGCATCTCTTATTAGTAAATTTTCAAAAACATTCTAAATTTTTTTTATACTTTCTAGAGACAAATATTTTTTACAAATAAATTGTTTATAAGAAAGTGACTGATATAAGAAACTTTTTATAAACTTCACATACCAAAATAGTATAAAAATTTATTTCCGGGTACCTGGCCACCTTGATTGAGAAGCTTTTTCGAGTAGGCAGAATTTAATGGCATTAGCTATTTTTCGAAGTTAGCGCTCGTATTCGAAATATTCGCGATGTAAAATTTGTACGCTATAGTAATATAAAAATTATATTTTAATACGGTTCTGAAAATAAGAATATGTGTTTTATGTGTCTACGGAATACACAATATAGTGCTGATCACTACAATAATCATGAATGACCTCAACGTAAAACAGTTAAATTGCGAAAAAATTACATTGTTAAAAATCCACTTGTATCAACTGATAAAGTTTTATTACCCCCGCTACATATAAAACTAGGCATTGTGAAAAAACTTTATTAAAGTACTTAATCCGGATAAAAATTCGTTTAACGAATTATGCCGTATTTTTCCCAGATTAAGTACTATGAAAATAAAAGAAGGTTTGTATTAATTTATCTTATACTTATATGTTGAAAATTTGAATTCATATTTCGTTTTTCACAGGAATACTTAATAGGCCGAATATCCGTCGCCTGAGAAGTTATTTGAAGATGCCCTCAGTATGGTTGAGCTTGAGGCATGGAACTCTGTCAAAGCGGTTATTGACATCGTTTTGGGAATTAGTCGCTCTGACAACTGCTGCATTCATATAGAAAAAAAGCTAACCGCTTTTCATTGTATTAATGTTAAAATTTATTTAAAGATTCATTTTTAGCATTTTCACACTAACAAGTTTGCTGAACAATCACCAGCTGAGTCTGACGAGAATGGAGAGCATTTCATCAAGTCGCGGCCAGACTTGAACACTGGTACAGTGGTAAAAAATTGAATTTGTTGTTAGGTAACATTCGCTGGAAATTACAAGAAGAATTGCTTATAATTCTTGCGAAAAAAAAACTGACTTCAAAACAGATTTCATATGTCTGCCTATAACAGCTCAAGTGTTTGGCCACATAAATAAGGTAACATTAACTTTGGGACACACTTATATCTACAAACATTATACTTTTTCAACTGTTTAGTAGTTTGAAAACTATACATCAAAATGCAGCAGCTGTAGGGTCACTTTTTAATTTCCAAATTCAAATTATATACTTGCTATTGTAGTAGATTTAGCAATTAGGTTCTGTGTAAATATCAACCGTCTGTCTGTAACGGTTCAACAGTTTGCTCATATACATCCGATTATATCAACTATTTAATTTATAATATAACATTTTATACTTCTTATTATACATCCTGTCTAAGATAAAGGTGTTTGTATATAATGGTTCAAAAAATACGGCCATATATAACAAATTACATTTATTTTAGAAACACCCTTTAATTTCTAAATTTCAATTATAAGCTTTTTGTTATAGCGGACTTAACAAAACATGTCCTTTGTAAATTTCAGCTGTCTGTTTATAACGGTTCAAAAGTCCGGCCACATACACCATATTATATCAACTTTTGGGACACCCCTTTATTTTCAAATCCAAATTTTATACTTTTTGTTATAGATGAGTTAGTAATACAGGATCTTTGAAAATTTCAATCGTCTGTCTACAACTGTTTAAAATTATGGCCATATACCAAATTAACTGAACTATTGGTGCACCCTTTAATTTATGATTTTAAATATTATTAGCTGTTACTATAACGGCCATAGCATTCGACATTGCGTCAAATTTACAAGCGTTTGTCTATAACGGTTCAAAAGATACGCCTATATAATTAAATCTATAGTAATATGGGACACTCTTTAATTTCTAAATTCAAATTATAAACATTGAAATAGTGGACGTTCAAATACATTTCCCTTTTAAGTTTTAGCGTTCTGTCTATAACGTCTCAAAAGTTCATCAACTATTGGAACACCCTTTAACTTTCAAATACATATATTATACTTTTTGCTATAGCGGACTTACCAATACAGGTTCGTTGTAAATTCCACGCGTCTGTCTATAACTGTTAAAAAGTATGGCAATATACATCAAATTAAATAAACTATTGGCGCACCCTTTAATTTATAATTTGTAATATTAATACTTGTTACTATAACGGCCATAGAAATTGATATTCTGTCCAATTTGCAAGCGTTTGTCTAAAACGGTTCAAAAGATAGGCCCATATAAGTAAATTAACATCAATTATGGGGGCACCCTTTAATCTTTAGATTTATTTTTGTACAATTTTTGTTTTCGCGAGTTCTAGTTATACGCAGTCATTTTAAATTCTACAGGAGTGCCCTTTACAATTCATAATACACGTAAGAAGTATGTATGTTGTATGGGGACACCCTTTAATTTTTAAAATTATCAACTGTTTTTAAAACGGGACCAATCTGTAAGCGTAATTTATCATATTACCAAAAATTTGCAAAATCGGATCAGAAACGACTGAGTTCTGGAGGTACAAATATAAAAAAAGCCACATTCAGCCGAAGTCGGTTAAAAACAGAGGAATCCTAAAGATAAATTAATTAAAATTATTAATTAAATTATTAGCAAAATTAAAAAAAAAATAAAAAAATTTCCAAATATTAATTTTGCGCAAACAAAAATTACCGTGTTTTTATAATTTTTTTACTGATTTTTTTCGAAAAAAAAAAATTTTTTTTTTGGAGAAATATATAAGAATGTATATATTTATATTTAAAAATTATCACAAAAGTACAAAAATACCATTTTTTTACTAATTTTAAATCGCGAATATGAGTTTTAACTTCTAAAAACGGCTAATGCCGTTGACTTTAGTGTACTTGAATTAGCTTTACCAGTAGGGTACCCAGCTTGTTTAAAAAAGTGTCAAATTCGAGCACAGTGTAATTTTTTTAATAAGCTTACATACATTTATATTTAGGGGAATACATTACTATCAAAACGTTATCCCTGTTTATTTCAATTTTTTTATAAGTATATACTTTTATGAGAAAAAACATTCTATATGTATTTTTATAAGAAATTAACTATTTATAAAAAATTTTTATATATAAAATTTTTGTTTTTTTTTTTCTTATAATATATCCATAGTACTTGACAATTTTTATAACTTTAATAAATTTCAGCGAATTCAAGAAAAAATATTTAATATATGGCCCTTAATAAATTGTCATTAAGAAAGAAAAATTATTTTAAAATGTTGCATTTAAAATTAAGAAAACCAGGAATGTAATATTTTTTTTAATAGAAGTAAACAACGGAATATATAAATTTAAATAATCGAACTTTAAAATTATTGTGTTAATATCATGACTAAATTATTACAATCCCCGGTATTGATTAATAAAAGTGAAATCACTTCTCGATGGCCATTTCACTACCGCTCACTTTGTACTTCAGGAAACTTCTCACAAACATTTTAAATAAACTAAAAATATTTGTCCAATTAATAAATTAAAGACAACAATCTTTTTTTTTCTGTATCATTGCATTTGACATTGGCATTCTTTATTTGTTTAGCCTTTAAATAGTGCATACTCTAAATAGCATGTAACCGATTTGGAGAAATTCACCATCACTTGTCATCAGTCAGTTAGCAACGAATAACACTTTTTATTTTGTTTTTTAAAGTAGGTTGTCACCTTCTTCCAGCAGATCTAAACTTTAAACTAATCACTTGTTGAAGTAAACCTATGAGCAATATTTAGATGGGTTTAAGTTTTTGTATCGTCAAAATTTTGATATTGTAAAATATATATTGTTTTTCAAATGATATGTTCAAAATAGCAGATATTATATTTTAAAAATTAATCCCTTAATAATCTATTTGATAATATTAAGTGATCAAATCTTTTTATTTACTTCATCTTTTTCATTAAATTGACAAAAAAATTGTAACTTATAAAAAAATTCACTGTTTCCTTTTTTCAGTTTTGTGTAAGCAAAAATCTAAAAAAAAAATATAACGCCATCACAATGCTGTGAAGTAAATTTACTTAATTAAATTAAATTCCCCAGTCACAACCAGCGTATGGAATAATAAATTGATTACATATTTTTACATGTTGGATTTAATTTACAAAACAGTACGGAAAAAAGCTTTAGAATTGTAGAACTGTAATTAAGAAAAAATTTCATTACACTCTAAGAAATTTTAATATTAAACGGGAAAAAGAACTATCAGAGCAAACACACGATATTTAAAGTTAGATTTTTATTAGAAATCTTTAAAAAGTTAAAGATTTATTTTCTTTCAAGAAATAAGATTCTAATGTTTAGTGAAGGTTATAATCCATTTAGTATAAAATTAATATTTTTTAAGTGTATCTCTTTAAAGCATCTAAATAAATGTCATTTAGTACTTACCTTGGGTGAGAAAAGACAAGCTATTGTAACACTGGCCGATAAACTAATTGTCACTGACATTGATGTTATTCTCAGGGGTACATGATTGCCTGTACCAAAATATAATGGAACGAATGCCAACCAAATGACACATGTTGTGTACATGGTGAAACCTTAGAGAAAAAGCAAATACAAAAACAAAAATGGAAGACAGCAAAGGGAATATAATAAATTAATAACGAAATCAAATTAAAAACAATAAATTATTACTTAATTGGTAACTAATTTAAATAAATCTCAAGGCTCAGTTGCTAAAAAAATATCATAAGTCGAAAAATGAAAAAAAAAATATTTTAAATTCAAGAAATTTTTTTTACATTGTTTCACAGCTTGTATAAACAAAAAATTTAAAATTCTTAAAACAAATTTTGCAAAGTCATTCTTTCTTCAGTTACGCAATTCTAGTAGCAAATGGCAATAAACATTTGTCCAGTAAATTGTGGAAATTAAACATTAAAATAAAAGTTCACTGATTTTTCACTTACCAATATGTTTCGACTCATTAAATGCCTCCGGTATTTTGCGTGTCAACACTGCATACACTGTACACACCACAATCAATATGATGGGATAAAAAAATGCGATGACATAGGAAGCATCAATGTAAGAGTCACATACTAATAAATTATCTTCTCGTGTTGGATAGTAGTGTTTAGCATGTGACGGTGCAATTAACATCCAAACGCCATTAACTAAAATCTAAAATTGAATGTATAACAAATGCAAAGTAGACGAAAATAATTAATTGTTTAAAATATTTATAACTTTTTGTGATGCAATAACGTACCTGTATGAATATAAAAAACGAACAAATAACCAACTGGGACTTGGGACTTATAAACGAAGGACGTTTGGCGGATTGTTTGCCAGCTTTAAAAATACGGGCAATACGATTGGTTTTTGTCAAGAGAGCGGCATAAACTACGGTGAAGCAGAAGCCCACACTAAATCTGTAAAAACAAAATATTTTAATTTTATATAAAATATTTGAATTAAATACAAAATATAGATATATCTTTGGCTTAAACGAAAATATTTCTGGAAGAAAATTATTTTATTTATATCTAAAAAAAAAAAAATATCCTATTAATATTTATTAAAAATTGTTCCCCTTCTAATCCTTTTTAAATAATATCGAACCCTTTTTACTCAACATTTTTGCTTCTTAAACAAATGCGGACGGATGTCTTCTTAAATAAAATACAAAATTCTTAATTCAGAAAAGAACTTTTCCAGCCCTGAATTTGTAAAATTACACTTTATTAAGCATAAGTACTTAATTTAAATTTATTATATTATTATTAATAAATGTCTTAAACGATTTTTACAAATAACCTTGTTTCTGTTTGTTAAACATAAGAAAAATCAAATAAAATTTAGAAGATTTTTTTTACAGATTTATCATTTAATAATTTGGCCAAAAAAAAAAAAACTATTGAATTGAAAATTTATTTGTTGTTGCGGGCATTCCGACTAGTATCAACACCCTTTCTTAAGTATTCAAAACATTCTTTATATAAAAAATTGTGGGTTCTCAAATTTCATTTGAATGTTTGAAAGAAAGATTTACTTTTTAATCTAATAAATAAAAAGCTTTGACAAAATATTGCCCCAACTTAAATATCGCGACATATGTCTTAATAGATTCTTCATATGGAAAGGCCACAATAAAGTGGCTCATTGGCAAAAATTGTTGTTATAGTTTGAATTGCAAATTTCCACTTTATAAAGCGAGCCTTAAGCAATACTTTTGCTTTAAAATTCAGTTGTGGAGACTCCGTTTTATGTTAATAAAAAAATAAAATTTTGCTGATAACTAGATACCACTAACAAAGTGTGGTATTCTTGTTAATAGAATAGAAGAAAAAAAATAAGTTATTATATATTGAAAAGTCCCATTGAGTGTATTTTTAGAGTCCATGTACGTTTGTTTAACAGAAGCTCATGAGTTTAAATCCCAACAGAGCCTTAAGTAAAAACAAAATAATTGTTTTTAAAAACAACTGGAGGATGAGTTGAGTTATTAAGTTTTGACTAGTTAAGATTATTTAAACATTTAACTTCATTTATCGAAAATGAAAATAATTAAAAAACAATTAATAAAATATTATTTATTT
The DNA here is from genome assembly GCA_916610165.2 of Gymnosoma rotundatum. Lineage (NCBI taxonomy): Eukaryota > Metazoa > Arthropoda > Insecta > Diptera > Tachinidae > Gymnosoma > Gymnosoma rotundatum. Next base: position 11,313,468 of record OU744339.1, read on the forward strand.
AGAAATTAGAGTTCGATAAAATGGTTTAATTTAATAAATCGTAACGATCGTACCGCCAGATTAAATGAATTAGATCTCATCTTTTTTTTATTAACGAGGATTGATAGAGCCACAAACTACTAACAATTTGTTAAAGGAATGCCTTAAATATTTTTGGGACTTAAAAAATAATATTCTTAAAAAATAATAGATTTAAGATAACAAATTTGGGTTATATAAGTAAAACATTATTGTTTATTGTTATATCTCGGTAAAAAAGTAAAACTAGACTCTTTTATTTTGTTACTATAAACTTTATATTATTCGAAATAAACAACCTTAGTAAACCAGTGTGAACCGTTTAGTTTAGGGAATCGTTCAATTCAAATAGATCGCTCTGGAACGATCCAGGGCCAGCTGAAATTGTTAAAGATAAATTTGTTTTTTAATAAATTTTTAACAATTATTTTAAAGTTTACAAACAACTAAAAAAATTTCTTGACAAAAATAAAGCTGACTTTTTTTACAATTGTAATTGCTGGAATAGCGCTAGCGGAGTTTAGGGTCTTTGGGGTTTGACCTTTCGTCTTAGTACGGGAATAAAATGATTCTTGATTTGAAAATTTTAGATCCAGTTTTATCCTTCTTAACCTTAAGATTACAATGAAATGTGAATAACAGTCGACAGTCGGGTAACGTAGCCGCAAATGACATTTGCGATTCGGGTAGACAAGCTGTGATGACAACATTCAGCGGTCAGGGATGGTACCAGCAGCGGCAAAACAGGTGGCTGTCCAGGTAGAGGCGTTTACTGGCAGGGGTGGCACGGTTAGAGAAAAACAGGCAATATTGGGAAATAATGGCACGGGTAGCGTCCAAACAGGCAGGGGTATCACTCGTAGCGACACTACCGGGCAGCGGCAGCACGGGTTGGTGGCAGTGTTGGCGCAGGTAACGGCTAAGCAGGCAGTGCTTTCTAGGGCTGCTTGACCGTATGAAATAGTACTGGGAAACTTACAATTCCACTCCAGCACTAATAACAGGCTTGAGGCAGCACCGGCAGAAGATTACCAAACAATTTCAGCCGATCGTTTGTTTTAGTTAAGTGACAGCCATCAGCGGTGTAATTTCTTTGATTTAACAGCTGACTGTTTGGGTGTTTGTTGTGCCTGACTCATAGGTGGTGCGACTTTACCCGACCGTTACATTTAACCCTTTGATAGATATAAGAATATAAGATAATCATAAAAAATATCAGTGCAATCGGGGTATAAATATAATGCTTTAGATTAAAAATTTGTATAGGTGAAATCAAGATGAGAACTTTCGCCGTTACAAAATAATATGTGTCTAAACTTCATTTAAAATGAATTTGGTCTCTAGATTTAGAAATTTTAATTTACTCATAACTATGTTATAAAAACAACATTTTTTTTTAACAAGTTATCACACAAATTAGGACACAGATTTTTTTTTTAAAATCCTCTAGTCCAGTTTTTTATTTTCATCTATTATTTTTTTTTTTTTTTTAATTTTTAAAATTTTTATTTTCTTTCGTGGTGAATGGACTGACTAATCTAATGATCGCAAAATGATAAACTCTGAAAAATTCTAAAAATTTTTATAATAAATTCGATTTTTAACTTAGAAAGAAAAATTATTTAACTAATAAATGGGGAAAGAAAACAAAGAAATTAAAACAATGAACCAGCCAAAAATCATTTTCAATGCATTTATAGTATCCACAGTTTAACTTCTAACTCAAGAAAATATTATTTGCCTACTTGAAAATAACTTATTTTTATAAAAATAGTTCATTCGTATGAAGAATAGAATCAAGGGTTTGTATTTGTATTTATAAATCGTATCCTTTAGACTAGCAACTAATTATGCGCTATCTATTTTAAAAACGTAATTTGTTCCCTCTCTATTTATTAAATGTTTATTCAATTATCACAGAAAAATTCAAAGGCAGACTTAATAATGAAAACTTTTGTTGAAATCTTTTTTCACTCTCCACATTTTTCTTGTTAATCATTATGGCAGCTTCTGTTTGCATTCGTTATTTTGCTACATGAAAAATTCAATCATCTAAGTTGAATTTTTAAAATCTGTGTAATGCAAAACTGAAAACTGAAACATAACAAAAAAAAAAAAAGCAAAATAAAATCATTGCAGCAAAGTATTATAATAGTGAGATAACAATTATACTGCTGGCACTGTATTAAATAACATGTTCAAAACTTACCTTTGTATGGCGCATACAACATTTGTGGGCTTTAAAACCAGAGCAAAGGTAACGGCATAACACATCAGTATACCAGCCAATAATATGTAACTTAATTCTCTGCCAGATGCACGTACAATTGGAGTATCATTGTGCCTGTATGAGCGTAAATTCAGTAATTGGTTGAGAGTTTAAATGGTTGCAAATTTCCATACGTTAGCATGAATATTAAATGTGTTTGCAAAAGAAAAATAGAGAGAAAAATAACACAGAATTGCAAATGGAATTATAATAGAAATTTATATTTGTAATTTAGTTCAAATATTGATTTGGTAAATGATAAATTCAGCTTAAAATTGTTTAAGTATTGATAAATTGTTAAATACTTAAAAAATGTAATAGAAAAACAAAAATATTATTTAATGATAATTCGTAATAAATGCTTCGTTAACCTCTTGTAATAAAATGAAATAAAACCAAATATTTTGAATTTAAATATTTTTTTATGCAAGTTAATTTTTCAATAGGAATATGAAATGCTAACGGACTTTTCCATCACTTACGTAAAAATAAATTTTTTCTCAGCAGAAATTATGTTAATATACTTTTAGTATCAGAAACCTATTTTACAACTAGATTCTACTTTTATATAAAGGTTTATGATTTAACTAATACGAACGACAACAATTTCGACACATCGCCCTTAAAAGCTTTACCAAATTGACTCACGAAGTTGTATCTCTCTCTGCCCCAGAAAACATAGTAACTAAAAAAATACTTTTTAAACATCAAGAGAAGTAAGTAAATTTGTTACAAAAATACGAAGGCTAAGAAGAAACTGGGAACTTAGCAGAAATTCTCATGACAAACGACTGTTCAGTAAAGCTTGTAGGGAACTAAGAACTCTGCTTTGCGAATATAAAAACAAAGCTACTGCAAAATTTATCGAAACGATCAACAAGTGCAAATATGAGTAATATCTAAAAATTTGGATAGTACATGTCTTAAATCAAAGAAAAAAAACCCACCCCGAACGCCTTTGCTCAACACTTAAAAAATATATTTCAGCGATATAAATATAATAGCCCTGAAGAAAGTAATGAAGTACTAGAATTTCTAGACTCATCATGTCAAATGGACTTTCCCTTAAAACATATCTTACCTACTGAAGAACAATTTGGGATAAAAGTATTAAACAATAGAGCTGTGTCGTTCGCGAATGAACGAGTAAAGTTGACCGAATCAATCAAGTGAACGAAATGATCCGGTCATTTAAATTCGGTCTTTTCGTTCAATAGTGTACGGGTTAATTTAAACGGATGGCTTAATTGAACAAACGAATCAGTCTTTGATAATTGACCGAAAAAGACCGGTCACTGAAACGAACGACCGGGCACATGTCTATTAAACAAGAAGACATCTCTTGGATATGAACAGTGACTGCTGAAGCTTCGACCCTTGTATAGATTGAGATTAAAAAATGGCTGAAAAGGTGAAATATGAAATAAACTCTAAAAAGTTCAGCCACATCACGTTCATATTAAGTAGACAAGATTTTTCTTCATTTCATATAAATGAAGAAGCAATTCCAAAACACAATAAAGTTAAATATTTTGGAATGACCTTTGTTAGGCGACTTACCCGGAAGCCATATATACAAGCTAAAAGTGAACAACTTAAAGTTAAAATTCGTAAATTATACTGGCTACTGGAAGCAAAATGAGAAATCAATTTAAACAATAAAGCAAGGAATATTTTTCTCCTCAAAGTAAATTGTATCAGATATTCCTAAATTAAACGAGGAAACGCTAAAACATATTAAATATATTCTCAGGTCAGAATTTATTTTTCTTTCATTTTACTTGTTTATAATATTAGGTTATTTCACTTTATTCCTTTTTTCCGTAGCGAAAAAAGAAAGAACAAAGGCTTGTGGCGAAACCACAGATTAATAAAAACATGTCGATTTCAATTCCAGTACCGTCTTCTGAATGCCTTATTTCGTTTTGAGTATTCATATTATAATTTTAGAAGAGGCTAAGGGATCTTAAAAATAACTTTTATTAAATTTGGATTTCAGTAAAGTTGATGCTGTGAGTAACAACAAATATTCCATATCCCTATGTCGATAGAGCAATGTTCGTCCGTGTTACAAAAAAAAAAAAAAAAAAGAAAAAAAAAAATATGTCAATCGATCAAGTATAGTGTCGAAAGAGGAGCTATTGGAAACCAGCATGATCGGTTCATGTCCTTCGAGGCAGCAGGCAAAACTCCACGCCTGGAACAATAAAATAACTCCAATCATAAAAATATATACGGGGCAATAGTGAATTAAAAAAATAGAAAAAATAATCAAGCGAAAAAATTTACGCTCGCCCATATTTTCCGATTTAAGCGGCTCTAAATTTTTCAAATTTTTTAAAATATCAATATGGGTATTATTTTAAAGATTTTAAAGAGATCTTTAAGGAAATATTATATTAAAAAAAAAAAAAAATGCTTAACCTATTAAGAGCCGATGTCATTTTTATGTATAATTATATATGTAAATGCAGTACCAATTTTTTTTTTATTTTTTAATTCTCTGTCACCCCAATATTTTCGCTCTTTTGATTGGAATTATTTCAACAAACTAGATTTAAATAAATGGTGAATGGTATATAAGCTTCAACATAGCCGAATATAGTACTCTTACTTGTTAAAATTTAGTTTTTGCACCCTGAATTCGAACAGTTTAGTAAAATTGGGCTAATGTATCGACTTTATCTAGTGAATCGATGCAGCTGGTGAAATTCCACCTTTATTTTGGATACAAATTTTTACAGCTCCTTCACTTTTTTAACAAAAATACATAAACTTTAGTAGAATAAAAAAAAAAAAATAACCGGGAAATTTTAATTTTGTCAACTATTGACAATTTACACTTTTACAGTCTTTTCTTCACTAAGGCCAGGAGGTTTAGCCAAAAGAGATGGAAGCTCCTAATTACTTAATATTTTATAACGGCTAAATCTTCACTTATTTTTTATCACAAAAAAAATTGAATAGATTTTACTTTTAAACGCACAGCTCTTAGAAACCTTTTTGGAGTATCTTTGAAACTTGAAAGCACCTGGCAGTAAAATGCCTTTATATTGATATAAAACGATTTAAAATTAAAAATTTTTTATTGCGCTTAAGTTCATTTTATTTTTTAATTTCTAAAAATCTTTTTTAGAAAGAAAATTTATTTTTACAAATGTATGCGGACGTTTTCCAAAGAAAACAAGAAAAATTAGACGCTAGCAGAATAAAATGCTGCATTTTCTGGACCGCTACGACCTTCATCAGCATTCTTTGCATCTATCTACCTTAGTTGTGTATTTTTGTAAACATCATCTATTTAACCAACTAACTTTGTAAATAAGAATACGAGAACACTCATATTCATATCAATATTTATTTGGTTAGACGAAATTTACACACAAACCAACGTATTTCTTTACTGTTCTCTCTGTATTTCGTCTTGTACATTTGTTTTTGCAAGAATGCAAATTTGTTTTTATTCATTCTTACTTGTTTACTCACAACCTTATAGATGCTGTTCCAGTATCATTTTGATTGTTATTAAGTAAGCATGAATGCTCGCTGTGCCTTGCGTGCTTATAATTTAATTTTTATTAAATTATTATTTGAACTTTTGAATATTATATAAATGAATAGAAATTATTTTGGCTTAAGTTCATTTATTTTTAATTTCTAAAAATCTTTTTTAGAAAGAAAATTTATTTTTACAAATGTATGCGGACGTTTTCCAAAGAAAACAAGAAATATTAGACGCTAGCAGAATGAAATGCTGCATTTTCTGGACCGCTACGACCTTCATCAGCATTCTTCGCATCTATCTACCTTAGTTGTGTATTTTTATAAACATCATCTATTTAACCAACTAACTTTGTAAATAAGAATACGAGAATACTCATTAATTTTTAGAAAGTAAAAAATAAAATAAACTTAAGCCAAATAATTTCTATTCATTTATAACACTCACAGTTCAAATAATAATTCAATAAAAATTAAATTTTTTATTTCCTGATAAAAAAAAAAAGAAATTATGGAAAAAATAAGAAAAATCGTAAAAATCTAATGGTGCAGCTGACATTTGTGTGAAAAAAATTCTAAAATACCTTTACTTATATAAGACAATTTTTACAATTTTTTGTATTACAAATATCAGTTTTTTATTATTATTTTAAGTACCAAGATTGGTACATCTTTAATAACACACTAAGCGTCATGGTCATTTAAAATATAAAATTTTTCTTTTATCTAATACTTACCACAAAAAAAAAGCCTTTACGAGCAACTACATATTTTCTTGAAATTGCACACTACTTACCTTACAAAAACACCAACAATAAATAAAGTCACCAATATACCAGTGGCACTAAAAGACATGGCACCAATAGCCCAAGCAGATTCAGGACGTAAATACACTTCAGGTATTGTTTGACAGAATTGTTTTGTAGCATCTGGCAAAGTACCCAATTCACACTTAATACACTGCGTTTCATCCAAAGGAAGACGTATCTGTAAAAATAAAAGAAATATAAAGACATTTGCTAGGAGATAAAATAAGAACAAGTAAATCAATTTTAAACGGAAATATAAGTTGCTTTAAATAGATCTTGAAAATTCATTAAATTTAAGAAAATCCTTTATGTCTTTTTTGATTTAAAATAAATATGTTTATATCGTCATAAGAAAAATTTTTTTTTGCCATTAAGTTTTTATGTGCAAAAAAAAAATATTTTTTTATTGAAAATGATAAGTTTTGCTAAGGGTTGTTGTCTCTGCTTGGTAAACAAAAAAGTTTACTGTATTAGATCCTAGTATAATTCCGTGGTAAATAAGTATTACGTAATAATCCCAAACACCTGCAGAAATATAAATAAAAGTTAAAAAAGCTATGGGAAAATTAAAGGCAGGAGCGGTGTTATGCATGCTAACTCAAAGGATTCGGTCCATTCTCATTTTTAATAGTGAAATATTCAAAACTGTGTCTGATCGATGGCGTATTTAAATTTGTTCTTGCTCATCTAGTAGCTTGACAAAATTTATTTCAAGACGAACACGGATGGACATCGCTTAGTGCACTTCGCTATGCATAAGAACTCAGGGGTCCGTAATGGGTATTGTAGAAATAACAAACGAATTGATTAACCTTGATATACCCTTTCGACCTGTGCTGAAGGGTATAAGAAAATTCTAAAACTAAAAGTAATAACTTGTATTAAAGAAATACTTAAAAGCGCACAAAACAAAAATGCTGATAGTATGTATTCAAAAGTTAATGGTCTTTATGTTGTTAACTCATGCTGTAATAATTCTTTTGTATTTTTTCCATTTTTTTCTTGCAAACAGTGCCATTTAATGTTAGATAAAAGAAAATCAACAAACAAAAGGCAAACTAGAAGAGAAAAAAGAACAATTTGAAAAAAAAGAATAATAAAAAATAAACTGAAAATAATACAACTCCTTGAATAGTTTCTTAAGTTACAATTTGTAAGTGCTTTTGGCAAATTGCAATTGATAACATCAGGTTTATTATATATTTTAGCCATTTTGTTTTCCTTTGGGTACTCGAGAAGAAATAAAATGTTTAGTTTAAGTTGTCTTAAATAAAAATATACATCTTTAATGCATTTTAAGATAACTCATGGACACTATAAATCTGTTAAAGTTAAATGCTTAAATAAAAAATTACAAAAGTTTAAGGTACATAAAACTATTTTAAAGAAGAGTTTTAGAAACTCACGTCTTGGAGTATAATAAAACAGGTTGAAATGGTATAAAGTATGAATGGACTTAACAGATTTAATAGCACAATAATTTTCAATAACTATGAAGCTGAAATTAAATATCATTTTTTTAAATCGTTCTTATTCCGAGTAATTTTATGTTAGAATTGTTATAAGACTTGACTGATATCTGATTTACAAGTGTTAAAAAAGTATTTAATTATATTATTAAGTTGGTTATAATAATCAGCCTTTAATTTTATTTTCGATTTAGGTAATATTCGCTAAAAACAATGGAATACAAAAGTGATGGGTCTTTGTCATACAAAGAATTAAAGCTTTTTTTCTTACTTACTTTTTCTTCTTACTAACATGGGAGTAATTAATTAGATGCACTCATTAATTGAGGGTTTAACTAGCAGTGAATAGTAAATAATGCTAATGATTTTTTAGCATTATCATTAGTTTAACTAATGATAATACTTTTTAATGAAAAGGTTGCTTTGATAATTGGTTTAAAAATAAAATCATTACCATTGACTAATGATTAAATGGTTTAAAATCATTATGATTAATGAATATGCTTTTCGTCTTTGTGCACTAAATATACATCTTAAAGTATGGTAGAGCAATATTTTAAAATAGCATTTAGATCAGAAAAATTTGGTAAAATATTTATTTTGTAACTTTCTTAGTTCAAATGAGATACTATGGGAACCTATTTTTGTTTTTATTTTATTTTTGTGTAAGTTGCAAGAGCTGCTAGTTGTGGTGTTAGGTGACTTTAGATATCACACATCAAGTTTTATACCTATCTCACTTAAAAAGGATAAATTATTTAAATTTTCAAATATAGATCTATCAAAAAGAGTATGAAGATATAATTAATTTATGCATAATTTTTTTAAGTTTCTGCGATCAAAAATTTGTGTTATATAGAAGCAATTATTAAATTACTAATGAAACGGTTTCATTAAAATTACATTGCCATTATTAAAAATAATTATAATTAAAATAAAATCATTAGCATTAAATGGTAGTTAAATTTTTTTCATTGTCAGTACTTCAAATAATGCCAATGATGGTACAATGGTAATGAAAAAATCCCACGTATGCTTTAATAGGCCATTGTAGCTCAGGCAAGGAAGAAGTGGAGTCAATATTTGAGAGTTGAGTATCATATTATTACTATAGTTTTTTATTTGACCTTTTTAATTATTTATTTTTTAATTTATTATTCAAGCACAAGGTCTTTTAATTTTTATTTTTTTTATATTTTCTCAATATTTCGCTGCTCCCTTGTGTAGCATCATCAGCACAAAGAAATATTTATTTGAACCTTGTGCTTGAATAACAAATTAAAAAATAAATATCATATTATTACTTTCACTACAAAATAAAATACACCAAAAATTATTTTTTTGACCATGACTTTATTTGACAAACACTGTTAAACAAAATACCCTTTACTACTATGTACATGAAACTTCTCTTTTTAAATTGTTTTATACTTCCGTACCTCTCGAAATTGCGATAACTATTTATTAGCGAGTTAAAACGTCTAGATTTTTAAAATATAGAAAGGCCTGGCAGTTTACTATAGTTATTTCTTTTTTACTTTTATTGATGAGCAAATCACAATAATTCTGCAACAAAAACTAAATTAAAAACAATTTAATGCATGCGGGTTGACAGCATAGAGACTTTAAGCACACTTTTTGCGCTTTTAAAAAATTCAAAATTTTTATCATAACTTTAAATTTTTAATTTGTTTAGTTTAGGTTTTTAGAAAAGGACAATTTTGGTAATTTTTTGTTTATATTTATTTTGATGATGAGAAAAATATTTTTTTTTTGTAAAAATAAGTTTTTCTTTAAATTTTCGATTTTGGGCAATTTTTTTTTGCAGATTTAGCTTTATTTATAGTTAAGTTTTGAGTCTATTGCTGAAATAACAACTTTTCCGCGAAACTCAAATTTTTATATATACTTTGATTGAAGTGTGATGAACAAAAGATCTTCAGGTGAATATTGAAATATTTAAGTAGATGCGTATGAAACTTTTAAATTAGTGGGTAAACTAAAATAGGTTTAGTGCGCTAAAGATGACTTTGAGTTAAAGATTAAAAAAAAAAAATGAAATATTCCTTAGTCAACCAGTAAATAAGTGAAGAAAAAAGTAAATTTAAAAATATTAAAACAGATTGCTCTAAAAGCAGATAATTAACGTTGTTGTGGTATGGTCACAAGAACCATGTTACTTTCTCTGCGACAATATTATTTCTGCATAGATAAGTTACGTCTGTCAGACGCATGTCTTTTTAATTTTGTACTCTATCTCTGTGGTTTGTAGTGAGAGAAAATTTATATGCTCAGTATTCTCAGTTTATCTCATTTACGAAAGTTTTTGTTATCAAAGAGAAAATTCAATAAATAAATAATCTCAAAAACTACTTTACCAATATTAATTTTGTTTTTAACTCTTTAAAAGGATGTTTGCAACCATACGTCTTTCAGACGTTAAGTTATCTTTACCGTAAGAAAAATTTTTATCTTTCTAGGCTTATAATAGCTATTACATTACTTTTTAATAATTTTATCACAATTATTAAGTTAATATATTATCATTAGCGAATAATAATAAAAAAAGAACAATGAAATTTGTTAAATTATTATAACCATAATATGGTACTAGTAAACAACTTATGCTAAGATCGTTATGTAAAAAGTAAAGTATATTTTTAAATGAGAAAATAATCTTTTATTTTAAAAAATATTTTATTTTCGCCTTTGGATCAACGCTCATCAATCGGTGAAAATACTAATTGTAAAAATAAAAATATTTAATTAAGTTACAAAAAAATAATCATAAATGTAATTAAACACACAGAAATAAAAATTAGTCGAGAACATCTCAAAAAAAGTTTTTTATTAAGTTTTTTCTTAAGATTATGTAAAATAATAATATGGCTTGATTTCAATTAAGTATATATATGACTCAATCATATATATTTGACTCAATCATAATATACCTTGGATTATGGTTGCCTCAACAATGTTTTTGCGTGTATAAATTCTTATATTTATTGATTGCTTTATTTGATCTATTTTTTTCTTCTTCTATGCTACAGAAAACGAATAATTGTATCACCACACATTATTTCAGTTTTAAATCGAACAAACGTCTCAATTCTCATTCTTTACCATTCACGAACAATTGTAAAGACCAGTTAAGAATAAAACACAATTATTGCTATAATCTACAGTCATACAAATGTTATAATATTACAACATTCCATACTATTTAGTACAAGTATTTTTTTCTCTTTTTTTGTTTTGTAAAGCTATTTTATACGCAAAGTTACTTCATTGTGGTTGGATTCATAGTAAAATTAATTGATGTACATGGCGGTTTATGCGGCCTTAATTTGTGGTTTCCAGTATATATTGAAATGTTCTCGTTATCATACAAAAGCGTTAATGCAAACAAATTATTACTCACTTGATAGGTTGAACAATTGAAACAATGCCAACAGCAGCTTTCACCCTCAACATATTTTTTAGCCTGGCCACGTTCGCAAGGCAAACTGCACACAGACTCAGGTGGCTTGGGATGTAACAATTTAAATTGAACTTCTGCAAATAAAGAAAAAAAAAAAACAACAATAAAAACGAAATGAAACACAAGAAATGTAAGGAAACTTTTTTGTTTTGCAACGATTAAAGTAGAACAAAAAACTAGTTTGTTGCTTAATAATATCCTGACAAGTGTTAAAGTAAGTTAATAAAATACAAGCAGGTTGTAGTCGTGAGTTTTAAAATCATGATTATTTCTTAGTGTTACATATTGGCAAAATCTCGTTATACTTAACACAATTTATTGTAAATTGAATTTTATAAAGCAAAGGATATTGTAAATAAAGTCAATAAATTTTATTAAAGAAGAGCTACTTTTCTTTTGCACTGATTTTACAGGGTGTCCGCCGGGAAGGTATCCTACTTTGTTTTCTGCCATTGGAAAAGTATTCGATAAACCAAAGTGTTTTAATCTTTAAAACATTTTATTAAAAAACTTTGTGCTATTTTTTAAATTATCCGATTAAATTATTTACCGTTATTGATTATTGAGGGTCAAAGCACGTCTCGGTGGTCATTTCGCTACCGCTTACTTAGCTTTTCAGAAAAATTCTGACAAATATTTTAAATAAACTAAAAATTTTAGACCAAACAATAAAGTAAAGACAAAAATCAAAGTTTAAGAAAAAACAACAACAACTAACAGTAATTCTATTTTTCTTTCTCCGAAAAAAAGTCAGCCGTATACAGTGGCTGACTTTTTTTCGGCTCTTTTATACATTTATTAATTTAATCGGGATAGTTAAAAAATTAGCACAAAGTTTTTTATGAAACTTAAATAATTAAAAAAATATTCCCGTGTCCTTATTTAAACAAATTTGTATACCTTCCCGGCCGACACCCTGTATTTGGGCACATGCATGATATTTTATTGTTAAGAAATTTCCAGTATAGTATTTTTTTCTTCTCTTTTTTTTATATTCCTCACAAATCCATTATCTATTCTAATTAAGTTTGTCATGATTTTATGCTGCACTACTCACTGCTTTGTTATCCTCATGGTTAAATTGCCCTTGAGGCCAATTTTATTTGCAATAAAACAAATTGTTTTTAACGTTATATTTCAATTTTTAACGTTATATTTCAATTTTGTATACAGAACAAGCTGGTGTACTGGTGTCTTTAGGTTGTACATATGTACATTTGTATGTTGTTATGTTGAGCATATAAAATTTATATTTTGATTTATTATAGATATGACATGTAACTCTAATCTATTTATTGCTATTTGTTGCCACTTTTTCTAGTTTCTAGTTTCAAGTTTTTTATTTCTTGTTTTATGCTCATATTTTATAATCGAAAAAATTGATATTTAATAACAATATGTTTAAAAGGATTGTGTTGCGAATGGGGATTTATGATACATTGTTTAGAAAAGCTTTAATTTTATATATTACGATTAAAAAAACTATACAATTTTTAAAGATTATTTGTATTTTCATTAAGGTAAAATATTTAAAGTGCGTAAATTCTTAATCGTTTAATATTTGATAGAGCTAAAAATCATAAAATTTTTAGACTCAAGTTTTCTTTATTGATTTAATTAATTTATTTTTTTGTGAATTTTTATCAGAAGTACTGAATTTAAACAAAATAAAATTTTATTATACACGTACTTAGGATTTTTTAATTAATAGTGAGATTTCAGTAGTATTATTTAAAAACAGTAACAATGGCAAACAATCTAATTACCATTATTGTTGTAATTGCTTTTACTGATGCTAATGAAGATAGAATGAAATTAAATACAAAAATATAGTATAGTTTTTTTTAGTATAGTATTTTTTTCTTCTCTTTTTTTTATATTCCTCACAAATCCATTATCTATTCTAATTAAGTTTGTCATGATTTTATGCTGCACTACTCACTGCTTTGTTATCCTCATGGTTAAATTGCCCTTGAGGCCAATTTTATTTGCAATAAAACAAATTGTTTTTAACGTTATATTTCAATTTTTAACGTTATATTTCAATTTTGTATACAGAACAAGCTGGTGTACTGGTGTCTTTAGGTTGTACATATGTACATTTGTATGTTGTTATGTTGAGCATATAAAATTTATATTTTGATTTATTATAGATATGACATGTAACTCTAATCTATTTATTGCTATTTGTTGCCACTTTTTCTAGTTTCTAGTTTCAAGTTTTTTATTTCTTGTTTTATGCTCATATTTTATAATCGAAAAAATTGATATTTAATAACAATATGTTTAAAAGGATTGTGTTGCGAATGGGGATTTATGATACATTGTTTAGAAAAGCTTTAATTTTATATATTACGATTAAAAAAACTATACAATTTTTAAAGATTATTTGTATTTTCATTAAGGTAAAATATTTAAAGTGCGTAAATTCTTAATCGTTTAATATTTGATAGAGCTAAAAATCATAAAATTTTTAGACTCAAGTTTTCTTTATTGATTTAATTAATTTATTTTTTTGTGAATTTTTATCAGAAGTACTGAATTTAAACAAAATAAAATTTTATTATACACGTACTTAGGATTTTTTAATTAATAGTGAGATTTCAGTAGTATTATTTAAAAACAGTAACAATGGCAAACAATCTAATTACCATTATTGTTGTAATTGCTTTTACTGATGCTAATGAAGATAGAATGAAATTAAATACAAAAAAATTGGAATTAATATTTTATTCGAACTTTCTATTTATTATTATTTTTTATTTAAAAAACTATTTACAGTTGGGAACAACAAATATTTTTGTTAAACACAGATACCTGATTAAAGTTGTTTTGAAAAACTTAGTATAAAAAACACAAACAGTAGAACTTTAACCAACTATTGGCAATGCTTTGAATCCATTTAAGCATTACTAAATGACAAGAATCGGGATAATAGAAAATAGCACGAAAAAAAGATTTTATTTTAAAAATTAATTAATATAATAAAAAAATCCCGTTGTTTAATTTAATTTAATATTTGCAAAGTGCCTGTGTTTATAAATAAATTACCGTTGAGTTTTGTGATATCTTATATTTTATCCACTGTCAACTGTATAAAAGAGCCGAAAAAAGTCAGCCGTATATAGTGGAGAAAGAAAAACGGAATTACAGTTAGTTATTGTTGTTTTTGCCTAAACTTTGATTTATATCTTTGCTTTATTATTTCGACAAAAATTTTTAATTTATCTAAAATGTTTGTCAGAAGCTTCCTTAAGAGTTAAGTAAGCTGTAACGAAATGGCAATCGAGACGTGCTATGACCCTCTATAATTAATATCGGTAATTTAAATAATAAATCGGGATAATAATAATGTAACGAAATGGCCATCGAGACGTGCTATGACCCTCTATAATCAATATCGGTAATTTAAATAATAAATCGGGATAATAGAAAATAGCACGAAAAAAAGATTTTATTTTGACAAGAATTTTGTTTTATAAATAATCAACAATGCAACTTTTCCCCTAAAAATCATTAACCTTATTTAAAATAAATATAATGCTAAAAAGTAGCATTATTTTCTAGTCAATAAATAATGGTAATAAAGCTGAAAAATAATTAATCAAATAGAGGAAATTTTTTATCAAAAATATTTAAAATAATTATTTTAAAAAGTTTCTTTGTATACTCTATATATTTAATGCTTCTATAGAAGTATTATTTTTTAGTCAATGCTAATACGAATTATAATTAATTAGCCGCTTTAGTTAGTTTCGACCATGTAACTAATAAATTATAATGAAACCTTTTCATTAAAAACTTTACCATTACCAAAATAATAGTAATTCTAAAAAGAATTACCATTAATTACCAAATAATGGTAATTCTCATTAATACTAATAAAATTGACAATTAGTTGATTGTATAACTAATCACGCTACTTAAACAATACACAATATGATCTTTTTACTAAAAATTATTACGAATATTCCATATAATGGTAATGCTATTTGTCGCTAATGCTAAAAAAAATTGATAATTAATTAGTTCATCCTTTTACCGAAAATCATTATTATTATAGAAAAAAATGATAATGCTAAGAAAAAAATGAGTACTGTTAATCATTCAATGCTAATGAAATTGACAATTAATTAGTTGAAATATTTAATTACTCCAAAATATGTTTACATATTTGAATTTATGATTTTTGTATACTGTCTAGCAATATTTTCATTTTGCCACATTCTTTATCGTTTATGACTCATAATTTTCGTTATTAAAATAGCCAACCAATACTTGGCTATCAAAGAAGTTTATTTTTCCTAATAATATCAACTTAAACTTGTCCCTCATGATATGCGTTTTGTAAATTAAAATAAAATATTATACTAAAAATTAAAACAGTAGTTTTCCGTTTTATCGAACCAGTACTTTTTCAGGCCTCTTTGCTAAACTGAGAAGTTCGTTATATGCTATACTGATGTCCAGTCCCCCTGTTGTGAATCATAAATAACTAGAAGTGTATTATTTGTCATTTAATTTTAAATATGTTTAAAGATTTGTGCAAAATATTAAGAAAAATTGAAAGAAGGTACAATTCATTACACTAAAAATCTAAAGTAGTTTAAATGAAAAATAGGTTCAAATTATAATTTAAGGTACTCAATAGATCAAACTTGTGTATTCGTAAAATGCGATGTTCGCAGGATAAAACGGTCCCTAAATAGAAAGCAACTGTTACTATTTATAATAAAAACGCAATTTTTTTCTTATTGGACTTCTATTTATTTAAAGAAGAAGTCTTAATATTTTTAAAATATTTTAATATGTTACAGAAATATATGTGTGGAATTTTGTAATTATCTGGTTTAAGTAACCAACAAAATACACATAAAACAGTTTTTCAACAAAAAAATAATTAAATGTATTTTAATTTATCTAATATAATCTATATTATTTATGTAAAAAATATGTTAAAAGTATTGTTCCTAAAATAAAATATTTGTTCGCTTAAAAGATATTGCCAGTAATAGAAAGGTTTCGAACACATAAATACTGTTATAAATATATTTGTGAATTTTAATATAAAAACTGGGTGTTAAATTTTCTCACCTACCTGACATATTTAAGCGCAATTCTCCTTCATAATATTCGCCGACCTTAATCCAGTGATATTGACCCTCATTGGACTGTTTAAAATGTATGATGTTGTAACGTGCTGGACCATCGCCATTGTTGTCAAAGCGAAAATGATCGCCGCTCAATCCTAAAAGGAGTAAAATAAGAAGAAGCAAATTAAGTTTAATAATACTTGCTATTAAAAAAAAAAAATTACTATAAATAAAATATAAATTTTTTGTATGACTTTTTTTATTTCTATTATCCAAAAAGTTAGTAATAGACAAAAATTATATGTACCTCTGAAGGATGGAGAGATTTGAAAAATACAACTTGTCTTCAAATCTGAAGAAATAGTGTAAAAGGTAAGTAAGAAAATGCAAGGACATAAAAAATCATATAATTTTTAATTCTTTGAGCAACTTAAAAATTTTAACAAACAAAACGTTCCCGTTAGCGTTTCGTGCAAGGACATAAATTTTTAAAATTTTTTTATCGTTTTTTATTTGAATAAAAACAAATAAGTACTTTTTTATTGAAAAAGAGCGCAAACGATAAAACCGGCATTCTACTTGTTTTGATAAGCAAATGCAGTCCGATAATTGATTCTTGTAGTTTGCTAAGAAATGATTGTTTCCTTTAAAACGGTAATGAATTTTCTACTATAACGTGAAAATTAATCAGCAAACGTTTGCAAAACGTTTTTTTCTTTGCAAAATGTTTTAATATTCTTTTGATTGTTTTTTCTTTGGACTATTAATGTTGTGCAAAAACAATGCCACAAGTGCTTTTCTTTTTTCGGTTTATTACAAAAAGCAAAACCATAATGAAAATAACGTTTCGTTTTGTTTATTTTCGTACCCTGGACTTACAACTCTGTTGTGATATGCCAGAAATTCCATGAAACAAATCATTAATTATATGAGAGCTTTTCTAATCATGTAGTCACTCGTTAACTGAACTAACGACCTAAATCGTGTAATTTAACACAATTTAGTTTAGATTTATGATGATATTTGAAATGTGTTCAACGCAATTAAATTATAAATTATTAAAACTCACCTTGAAACTGTACTTTTCTCAAATATTTTAATAAATCAGCACCTTTTGTTGGTTTCATGGCATCACACAACGAGGGTCGGCCGCCGCACAAATCACGATGCATGTCTCTATAATATATTAAAATAGTAGACATTTTAAAAAATAATTTATTATAATTTAAAACTGTTTAGAATAAAATATTAAAATATTTTTTTGTTTTTTTTCTATTAAGAAAGATTTTCCTACCTTAAGGCGTATGCAAAGGCCATAACAGCATCACTAACAAACTGCAATTGATCTTCAAAATCGGTGTTCTCGCGCGATAAACGTTCAGTTGTAGTACAAGTATGATTGTAGTTATTATAGGGTGTACTTGTACTGCCAGGATAGCGGCACTGAAAATGATCTTCCCAAAACTCTAAAACAAAAAAAAAGCACAAATTGAATAAGAGAAATATTACACGATAACAAACATTCTCTGGGTTTGCACAAAAAGGCGTTTAATTTTTGTCATTTAATACAGATTGTCCGCCGTGAAGGTATACTACTTTTTTTGCTGCAGTTTTAGTAAACATAAGTGCTGACAGTTCATATTTGGCAGTCGTAAAGTAGACAGGTGGAAAATTTATTATAAAAGAAAACGTGTTGTATTCGTTAAAACATTCGACCAAAAACAATCATCGATTTCTGTGACAATGAGAAAGATACGTGAAATTTTTGTGAAAAACAACGTGCCCACAAAACGCGCTATTTACCGTATAGTGAAGAAAGAGGGTCTATGGACAACAACGTACTCCAAGTTCAGCTGAAAAAATATACGAAGATTTTTTTAACGAAAATTAAATAATTTCAAAAACTTTCCCGTGTTTTTAATTTAATAATTTGCAAAGTCCCTGTGCATAGAAATAAATTATTGTGTATAAAAGATCCGAAAAAAAGTCAGCAATATACAGTGGAGAAAGAAAAATAAAATAACTGTTGGTTATTGTTACTTTTGCTTAAACTTTGATTTTTATCTTTGCTTTATTGTTTGGACGGAAATTTTTAGTTTATTTAAAATGTTTGTCTGAAGTTTCCTGAAGAGTTAAGTAAGCGGTAACGAAACGGCCATCGAGGCGTGCTTCGAACCTTAGTTATCAATATTGGTAATTATTTTAATCAGGATAATTTAAAAAATAGCACAAAAGTTTTTTATTAAAATGAAAACATTACTGCTGCTCAAGAAAGTGTTCAAAACAATCCATCAATCTCAATTCGACGCAGAGCTCAGGAGCTTGGTCTTCAAAGTACAACTTTGGTCACAATTTCGCACAAGGATTTTCATTTGTTTCCATTTAAAATTAGGTTGACACAAATGCTTCTTTCATAAGACCAATTACGCAGCCATAAATATGCCAATAGGATGTTACTGCTCGCCCATGACAACCTCGATTTTCAGGAAAAAATCATAATTAGTAACTGTAGCGTAACAGTATCTGTGAACGGGGAGCGATATCATGATATGATTGCAAACTTTTTAACGCCACAACTGCATACTTTGGGCTTAATTTACATGTGGTATCAACAAGACGGTACCACATCGCAAACAGTCAGGATTACAATGCAATTGCTGCGACTAGTATACCTTCCCAGCGGACATCGTCTATTTACTTTACAATTTTTATTTTACAATTTTTATTTATTTTTTGTAATATTGTGGCCTCTATTAATTTCTTATTTTACCACATTAACAAAACGGTGTCGTTATATATAGGAATTTCTACCCGGATTATTCATTGAAAGTTATGACAACAAATCAGTGTCATATTTACTCACCTACAAACCATGGATTTCGTTGGTTATTTTCTACAGTCAAATTAAGAAAATATTCTTCAAACCCTTTTACAGGATTGGCCTGCGGTTGAACAGATAAAGTACCTTCCACCTTTTAAAACAAAATATAATTTATTTTTTAAATTATTATCCTTGATAAGGTGCACATTAAATTAATAAGTTTTTATATACTTTCTTTCATATTTATAAAAATTAAATAATTTTGAAATGTGTTTTATTAAATTTTTCTAAAATACATTTCACATTTTTATTAAAACTTAATGGGTGCGACAGTTTGAATTATTTTTTTTATATAAAATTTTTTTTGTCGTTTTAAGGCTGTAAAATAATAGTTGTTAATTAATTTTTTTGCAGCTAATATATACATTCATTAATTATATTTTTGTCAATGAGTCCTTTTTGATTTCTCTAAAGGCCCTTACTATTTGCTCAATAAGGTACAAAATATTAGTTTTATTTATTTTATCATCAATCATCATTTACTTAAATTATATATAAAACTAGCAAATTCAAAAGAATTTTTAGTGTTCTTCATCCAGTTAGTTTTATGTCTCGCTTTTGTAATTTTTGTTATATACAGTATTGTTCGAAACCTAAGCAACTTGTTCCCACTAAGTAATAATAGGCTCATATCTTTTCTTTAAATAAATTAATAGAAAATATTTTTTTATTTACTACTACACAATGTGTCTATAACCTAAAAATAACAACAATAATTAAATTCTATTTTTTTGGAACTTATGATTAAATAAAAACAAAATTAACTTAAAAATTGCTGTTCAAAACCTAAGCAACTTTTAATATTTGGTATGACATCCTTTGTTTGTTACGAACTCAGCGTATCTTTTGGGCATAGATTCAATAAGATTCGATGTAATAGATGTTGGTATAGCTTCCGACTCTGATTTTAGACAGTTTCTCAACTCCTGTTTATTTTTAAAGCGTCGAGTTCCAACTCTCCGTTTTAAAATTCCAAAGAGGTTCTCTATGAGATTCAAGTCTGGCGATTGAGGTAGCCAATCTAACACTTGAAGCCCATTAGCTGATAACCAATCCTTGATTAAATTCGATGAGTGTTTTGTGTCATTGTCATGTTGAAACACCCATCGAAGTGGCATTTCCTACTCAGCATAGTTAAGCATGTGAGTAGCTAAAATGTCTCTGTAAACAAAACGGTCCATTTTTGTTTGAATTTCTACAAAGGGACCAACACCACTGGCCGAAAAATAAGTCCAAACCATCACATTTCCACCCCCATGCTTTATTGTGGTTTTTGATTACCGAGGATGTATCCGCTTTCCTTTTGGACTTCTCACGTGGCACACTCCATCTGAATTTAGTAAGTTCAATTTAGATTCATCACTAAACAAAACAGTTCTCCATTTGGATATAGTCCAATCCATATGTGCTCTAGCAAAATCCAACCTAAAACTACCGAAAAGCTGAGAAAATCAGAGACAACGTTGCAATCAACCAAACAAACCTCTTTTTTAAATGCTTCTTAGTCAGGATAGGCTTCTTAGATGGCACGAAGCTCCTTATATTTTGTTCCAGTAAAAGTTTTCTTACTGTGGAATAACTAATCTGAAGTTCAAGCTCATTCAATAAGTCTTTCGACGAAAAAAATTGATTTTTTTTAACTAAACGGAAAATTTGCTGGTCTGTTCGCACAGAAGTTTTTCGAGGTCGCCCACTTCTATTGGCTTCCTGTACTTTCCCAGTAGCTTTATATTTTTTTAAAAGTCGGGAAACTATTGATTTATTGATATTCAATTGGTTTGCTATAGCAATTTTGGATTTACCGATATTTAAAAGTCCAATAATCTTTAGCTTAAAAGCTGATCCATAACGTGGTTGCACTTCTAAAGAAATGGTACAACTTAAATACATAAAATCAACCAAAATTATCTTTTTTAATAGCAATCATAACGGGACTAAAATTTTTGTATAAATTTATTAATTGTTTGTTTTCTATAGTTTCCTAAGAGAAAAACTATCTACAAGTTTTCTTTTTTTGCGAAGATTTTTGATAAAACGAAGTTTTTTAAATAAACATATATTTTTTTAAGTTTTTTTTTAATTATTTTTGTTTGGTACTTTTTTAAACATTATTTTTTAGAAAGTAAGTCTGTATTAATTTCAATTAATTTTTGAACACATGATTCTCGAAGACGTACTATAAAAATTTTTTTAAACTAAATTTTAACCCAAAGTTAAGAATTGACTTTTTTTGTACTATTAACTTACAAATGATGATTAATACAGCAACTAATTATAATTATATTATATACAATTATAGTACCTTTTTTAGCTCCTACCTTAAAAGACTTCTTTCTTTTCTTTTATGGTATATGCTTTTCTATTTTTCAACATTTTATAATACAGATACTTCGAAACAGAAAAAAATTTGGTACTTTTTTGTACAAACAATTTTCTTAAATGGTCCTTTTTAATTTTTTTTATTAGTTAAAGGTTTTATACTGATAGATTTAGTCTATTTTTTAATTGAGGTACTATTAGGTACTGTTTTAAAAGGTACTTTTAAAGGGAATTTTTAGAAAAGTACCTTTTTGGTACTATTTCAAATTTTTTCTCTTTAGAATTAATAATAAATCTTCTTTTCGTAATTTACTAATTTTAAATTTATTTTATAAAATGTTGCTTTTATACCCTTATTTTTCTAGTCTATAATTGTGCCCATGATTATGAAAGTGGTCTAAGTCAAAATTTAAAAAAAAAATGAATTTACCAGTTATTTTCATATCACATTATTTTAAACGAAATTTATTCAAGGTAATTTTTACGAAATTGTCAAAAATGAACCATTAGTTAGTGGTTGTCGCATAATGTAAAAATATTTTTTAATTTATTCAAATGCAATTTATTAAATATCTTGAAACAAGACTTAGACCACTTTCATAATTATGGGCACAATTAAGACTAATATTTTTTGTTTACTGTTTCCATTCAATTTTGTTACAATTATTTTCAGTTTAATTATTATATCTGTTAGAAAGCACTTTTTCCCTTAATTTATTCATATTTAAACACAACAAGAATATTATAAAATAAAAGTAGTCATTTATTTACTTAAGCTCTATTGATTTGTTTTTATCATATTTATCTACTCTATCAAACTCCAACTATTATCTTGAAAGAACATCTTAAATTGCTAAACTTCCAACTAGCAAACACAATTTGTATTTGAATAATAATTGTTATTTTTAACAAATTGTTATTATAATTTCAAAACTTAGAAAAAAAATAACAAAACAACAACTTACCTCAGGTTCGTTGCCGTCAGAAACTAAATTACGTGCACTCCAGCCATCCGAACCAATCCATGAAAAGGCTCCAGTAGCATTATTGCGTCTTACAGCACGCATGACTTCACGCACTTCCTGATCCGAACCAAATATTATGGCGCCTGTTATGAACGTAATGTTAATAAAATATAAAATAGTAATATTTATGCAGAAAATATAATAACAGCAACAACAATGGCCAAAAAAAGTTGCTCAAACAAAATATATATTTTTTAAGACCAAAACAGGAAGTCAGGTATTTAGCAGTGTTGATGTTTTTTCATTCTTAAAGTTAATTTGTTATAAAAACACCGATGAAATTTTGATGAGTGAACTTTTGCAAACTTTTAAGGAAAGCGTGTGCAGATTAAGTTATTTTTAAAGGTTTGTTAAAAGTTTATTTTCTGTTTTTCTTGTTTTTCTTTTTATTTGGAATTAATTTCAAATGAGCTTAATGAGCGATTTTTAAAGTTTGTTATTTTGTATAATTTCATTAGAAATTTCAAGTGTTTTTTAAAGAGTGCCTAGCAACTGTAAATTGGCCTTTCAAGATGATTTATGAAGAGCAAAAAAGTTCGTATTTAAATTTTCTCAAAGGTATTTATTTAACTTTAAGTTTGTTCAAGAGACCTTTTACGAACGTTTATGAAATAATAATTTGTGTTTTAAGTTGTTGGTTTATAAAAAAATAATTGTAATAATTTTCATAATTACGAGGGTAGCTGCGGAAGTTTTCACACTAAATGACAATGAAATCATTTCTAGATTAAAAATGCAGCATTATACTCTGCTGGTGTGTGTTTAATTTTTCCAGTTTTCTATAAAAAACATCCGCATACATTTGAAATTGCAATTGAACTCAAACCAAAATTAATTTAAGTCATTTTTTATATCGTAAATGTTCAACTAATAATTTAGTAAAAATTTAATTAAAAACATTCTTAATTTATTTTTATTGTATTTTTTTGTTTTAATAAATTTAGTACAAATATTACAATTTTTATAAGACTCTATAAAACATTTGCAAAATATATTGTGGGAAAAAGGAATGCAATTATGCAGCTCAATTATACAGAAACATTTTTAAAAACCTTCTCTGTTGTTAGTTTATCTAGAGATACCATGCCTTTTGATTGTATGCTACCGTAGAGTTTAATAATATTGCAACTCTTACAATGCATTTTCACTATTCCGGAGGTCTATCAAAATCTCGAGAAACCGAGCCCTTTATTCGGCATGTTTTTATAAATGACAGTTAAGAATATTAATTTTTATGCTTAGTAAGGGGAGTCGTTAGTGTCCAATATAGAACTTCTTTCTACAAGACTCTAAGATAGAACAAATATTAAACGCATGTTCTGCGATATTTGTTTATTTTTTTAAGCTGCCGAGAATAATGTATACGAATTTTGTTCCATAGAATTAGGATGAAATTTTTCGCTGGTAGCACAGCCTGCTTACCGCGTTTTTATAGAGGAAGTACTTTATTCCAGGCATCGTTAACCTTATCTAATACGATACTGAGATATCAAGCGCAATATGGCTCCTTTCTCTGCTCTTCAAACATCCTCTAGTAAAAATTTTTTTCGGCCATTATTGCCAGTTTTCGTTAACGAATCTTTATAGCTAAATTAGCATTTAATCTAACTCGCTTTATCTTGCTATCAGACGAACAATACTGACGATACTGAATTTGATACTTTTGACAAAAGTTTCATTCCCTCAGTTTCTCTAGGACTGTTGTTCAAATTGCTTTCTAAAAGATATTTCTTTAAACAGTTATTTGCAATAAAATTTACATAAAACAATGCCACACGTGGCGTAACTTGTGGTCTAAACATAATTTGGCAAAAGACTACAAAGAATAATGTAACGGTTGTGACTGTTTACTTTTCCATCGCAATACACTGCCAAATGTCAACTGAAGTCTTATTAAGCTGATAAAGGAGCAATAGATTATATGACTTGTAATTTCCTAATTTCATGAATATGACAACTATATCCATCAGTTAAATTTAGCGAAGTTTAACTCAGAACTTTATATTATGAAAAATGGAATAAATATATAATTTGCTGACATTGCGCTTGTATCTTATTTTATTTAACTTTTGCATCCACGCAATTCTTTTAGAAAATCATTCATAATTAAATCTCGAAAAGCATAATTGTTTATATTAATTAATATTCTTTTCAAAAACTCTTTTTTTCGTGCTAATTTCCCGATTAATTATTTAAATCACCGATATTGGTTATTGAGGGTCAAAGCACGTCTCGATGGCCATTTCGTTATCGCTTACTTAACTCTTCAGGACACTTCTGACAAACATTTTAAATAAACTAAAGATTTTTGTCCAAACCATAAGGCAAAGACAAAAATCAAAGTTTAAGCAAAAGCAACAATAACCAACAGTTATTCTATTTTTCTTTCTCCGCTGTATATGGCTGAATTTTTTTCGGCTCTTCTATACAGTTGAAAGAGGATGAAAAATAAAATATCGCAAAAGAATTATCAATATTGGTGATTTAAATAATTATTTGGAAAAATAGCACGAAAAAAAGATTTTTGGAAAAGAATATTAATTAATATAATTTAAAAAATTCCCGTTGTTTAATATAATTGAATTGTTTATATGCTATAAAATGATGTCCAAACTAAAGATTAATCTATTAGAAAAAAAACTTAAGGTACCGTCAGATTAGACAAATATTTTTTTTTTTGGCTATACCTTTCTCCTTTCACCACTTGTATTATCTCTCATTTATTCCTTTCATGAAGAAAGTTGTGCGGTTACAAACTAAATATGTATTAGTGGTATCAGAAAACATTGAATATATATTTGTAAAAGTAGTAGCTACGCTTTTTTGGTTAAATATTTGACTAATATGAGCATACTTTTAGATTCATTCATCAAAGCAGAAAATTTTATTTAAGTGAATGTGTCACCCTCACACAAATTTTATAGATGTTACTTAAAATCATTACATATTTCCATTTGTGGTCTGTTATGTTCTCTTCTTTTGTGTTCTTGATTTATTCTTTATATTATTGTTTGTTTTTGATAGTAATAACAACTGGTCTAATGTTAGCAATTACTTGATTGATTAAACCCTAAATATTGCATTTAATTAGTCAGTATTATTGGGTCATTAATTAGTCACAAATATACAAAAGCATATAAACGATATCGAAAAAATTATTAAAAGCAAATAATTCGAAAAACTAATTGACCAAAATGCGAAAGATATCAATCAAAATATTTTTAAATTAAATACTTTTTTCTGCCATTTGCAAGGGGAAACTTAATTACTGCAGTAGTAAGTACAATTAATATTAATCATTCGTGTTAAGTTATGATAACAGTACACATTTATATTAATCATACGTTACTATGCACGTAAAATGTGTCAAGTTAAGAATGAAAAATCTCTGATTTAAGAAAAGTTGGCTGGGCCACGTATTGTCTTGATATCAAATGCAAAAAAAAAAAAAAAAAAAAAAAATATTACTATAGAAACTAACACCTGTGATTTTTCTTCTAAGCCTTTAAATATGTATAAATGTTAAGATTTATTTTTGCAATCATTTTATGTTTTTTTCGGAATTATTTTTTATTTTCTTTTTCAATGCAAGAATATTAATGTTTGTTCTAAACCAATAAATAATTGAAATAAAACTAAATGGCCAATAAAAATTAATTTATTTTTACACATTTATGTTATATATTGTATCAATTAATTAAAGTTACTCGAATTTTAAAAACAATTTAAGGTTTTATTAAAATTTTTGATTAAATAACAGCAAATAAAATTCCCAAAGAGAAAAAATGCTACACATCCAACTAGTTTTGAAATTAAGATAAATACAAATAAAAATTTAATTTAAAACTTAAACTTCCTTGAAACTTTCTTATTTTTACAAACATCCTGTTGTCGAAACTTTTCAACGTTAACAACAACTTAATTTAAATTTATAAAACTAAAACAAAAGAAAAATTTTTATACATTTTAATACTTGTAATCAGTAGATAACAACATACTTTGCAATACTTTATTTCCTACACAAATAAAAAAAAACTTAAACAAAAGCACTTCAACATTAAACTTTGGAGAAAGAGAGTTTATATAAAAAAAAATTATTTAAATAAAATAGATTTTTTTAAAACAATTTATCAATAATAAATTATTTTGTATTTTCTCTTTAAAGAGATTAAGCACGATTTAAAAGAATTTCAAGATTTTTTGTACAACAGCTTTCCAAGCAAAAGAACAAAAAGAACAAAAATAATATATTTTATATTTATCGATTTTTAAAGAATTGTAAAAGGCTTTGGGGGCAAAGTATTACAAAGTATAACATTTAAAATGTTAATTTTCTTTAATCGTGCTTGACTTCTTCAAAAATATAAATATTTCACAATATTCACATGAAATATTTATTATTAAAAAAAATATGTTCTGTGACAGACTACTTTTTTTGTCATCAAAAATATTCTTTATAGAGAATTTTTTAAAATAAACCAACACTTTTACTATAATAACAATTTTGCACTTTTCTCCTCTTCCTTATTTTAATATGAAATTAAATATCAGCAGTATTTTTTTTTTGAATTTGTTTTAGGGAAAAAAACTCTCGTAATTTATTCATTTAGAAAGGTTTAGACAGTGCGTTACAATATTGATGCGAAATACTATTTCTGGAAGTTTTTTTTTTATAACCTTCACAACAGTTAGAAAAGAGCAATCTTAGTTAGTCACTCCTTTAGCTTTTTTGACAATATCCATTTCCGATTTCTTAAAGTATATATTCTGAGTTCTTATGAAAAGAGAAGTGGATTGAGCGATGATCGTTTGTCCGTTCGTCTTCGAGTTGAAATGAACTTTGCCAAGGCACTAGATGAGCTAGAGACAATTTAAATACGCCAATTGAACATTCATGGTTTCGACAAGTTTACTATTGAATACCAGCAAGATCGATCCGTATCATTTGAGGCAAAAAAAAAAAAAAAAACAAATATATGGGGCGCTAGAGAATTAAAAAATATAAAATAAACCTCAATTAAAAAAATTTTCGCTCACATATATTTCCCGAATTATGGGCCTTTGAACTTTTCATACGGGTAAAAAAGTATGGTGAAGGGAATATAAGATCCCTTTTAGCCGAATACAGCACTCTTATTTGTTTTAATTTAATTAATTTGATTTTATACACAAAAAACTTTTCAATAGGATATAATGTCCTTTAAACAACAACACTTTATTCATGCACATGGCTTTGATAGAAGCCAAAAGTAACATAATTTTTGTTTTCGAAATTATGAATTGCGAACTGCACTCATAATTAACAGAAATAAATCCTGCTGTTTTTCGCTACAGAAACTTTTTTCAATTGTTGTTGCCATTTTAAGGAATTTTTCATGTTAAACTTACCACGTGCTCGCGGTTTGGTTAATAATTTTTGTACAATATTGTCGTATGCAATTTCATCCGCCACACCAGAGTCCTTAACAAGTTTCTCTTTAACAGCAATACATATGTTATGACGTGCCAACAGTTCTTCCAATTCTTCGAATGCCTAAAAGATAAACAATTTTTAATAAATATAATGAATTTAAAAAAATCTTCCCTTTTGGAAATTTTGTATAAAAAATATTTTCTTTATGAATTATGCACTAAAGTTACAAAAATAAGCTAATATTTGATTTTAGCAGTTATCAGCAATTATTTCAAATAAAAAGAATGATATTTTGTATAATCCAAAGGTAAGACATCTTGAGCTGGCTTTTTCCTGTTTTAAATGAATTTCTTGTTTCATATTTGACTTATAAGAAGAAACCTTGATATTATCTACCATTTGATTACAAAAAGGAAGAGATTTTCAAAGCGTATGTCACAGACAAGTAAAATTTCAAAGCGTATGTCACAGACAAGTAAAATTTCATGTTGTGCAATAATCCGAAATGGCAACATGTGCATCAGTGTTACTGATTAATTAACCGTTAATCGAGCTTTGTATCAAAATTGATACATTTCGTTTTTATTTCCAAAATTTTTCTGAATGGCAACACTATATGGCACACCTGTTTTCACAATTTGTAAATATTATTATTTCCCGTATTTAAAACATCGTTTGAAAAAATAAATGTAAGTAGGCTATGAGAAATTGAAAAAGTTCATAATATTGTCTTTGTATCACATTTGATACATACTAAAGTTTTGTGAATTTTGTATAGAACAAGTGTAATTTTTTTGCCGCTCGTGCTAATTTATTAAAATGTCTAGTTCACGGTTTTTGACTTTGGAAGAACTTGTAAACATCATTTAACTTAACGAGAGTTCTGGTGGAGAAGATGGAGATTTATCAGATGTCTCTGATATTTTGAATATATCTGATGACGAGTTGGAAGATCAGGAATGTAACTCTGATGATAACGAAATTCACAAAGCAAGTTCTGATCCATCATATATAGCCAAAGATGGAACTTCTTGGCAAAGAGAGCCTTGCTCAACTGGAAGATTGGGAACGGAAAATATCATCAATATGCGCCCAGGTAAATAAACAGTAATTTGAAAAAAGAACAAATATGAGACCAATGCTTTTAGGTGTTACAAGATTTGCTTCAAGTCGTGTTTTTAATATTCGGGACTCCTTTTTATTATATTTTTCGCCACAAGTAACAAAAGTTATAATCGAAAACACTAACAATTATGGAAAACATCTTAACGGTGTCAACCATATTGATGTAGATGAAGAATCGCTTTATGCTTATTTGGCTGTTTTATTATTGGGTGGAGTGTACAAGTAAATAAAAATAATAGCTTTTCAAAAGAAAATGTAAATATATCTTTTGCATTATAGATACAAAAATAAGACCTTTCATGATATGTTTGCTGAATATTATGGACGGCAAATATTTCGTTCAATAATGTCTGAAAGATCATTCTTGAACATTCACAAAATCATCCGGTTTGATAACGTTTTAACCAGGCGTGCTCAGAAAAGTTCGGATAAGTTTGCGCCAAATAGGAACCTTTAGGACAAATGGTCTGAAAGTCTATCACAGTTTTATAACCAAAATGACTGTGTGACTGTAGATGAGTAACTTTTAGGTTTTCATGGGCGCTGTAAGTTTCAACAGTATATACCATCAAAACCAGAGCAGTATGGTCTAAAGTTCTGGCTGCTTGTTGATTCGCGTTCATGTTATGTGTGGAAAATACTGCCGTATTTGGGCAAAGATGTATCTGGCGTTCCAAAGCGAAATCAGGGTGAACGGGTCGTCCTTGACTTAGTTGATGGACTTAAGGGGCATAACGTTACAATGGATAACTTTTTTTCTTCGCACAGTCTTGGTCAAAAATTTTGCAACGAAATTCAACAATGGTTGGAACAATGCGGAAAAATAAAAGATCAATTCCTCCAAAGTTGTTAGTATGCAAAAAAGTACCAAGATATGAGTCAGCATTCGCTTTTACCCCTAATACAACTCTTGTTAGTTATATCAGCCACAAAGACAAATGCACAATTGCAATGAGCACAATGCATCATGAACAAAAATTTTGAACGGTCCAAAGAAACTACCCGAAATAATATCGTTTTATAACTCCACTAAAGAAGGAGTTGACAACGTTGACAAAATGTTAAGTAGTTACAGCTGCAAACGTAAAAACAATCGCTAGACAATGGCTGTTTTTTCGAACATAATTGATGTTTCCGCTTTAAACGCCTATATTATTTATAACGAAGTAGACGCAAATTGGAAAACTACTCGGAAACATACAAAACGTGAGTGTTTTCTTCATGAGTTGGCAGTCTTACTCGCAAAGCTATATATGGAAAAACGTAAAAACCTTCCTCAAAGTGAATTTTCTTTGATGATATACTCAAAACTTTCAAATCAAAATTTTAATGAGTCAAATGACAGTGAAGCTGGTCCATCTAAAAAAAGAAGAGTTGATGATTCTGCAAAAAAGAAACGTGCAAGATGGCAAAAGTGTTACACTTCGGGCGAAAACAAAAATAAAATGGACAGCAGAAATACTGCTTGTGCAAAAAGCCATGCTGCAATGAGAAGCACTCTAAAAGTATTTGAGCAGATTGCATTAGTAGTCCATAAATTAAAATTTTATTAAATATTGTATAATTTAAACAAAGTCTCAATAAAAACAAATAAAAAAACAAACATTTGTACTTTTTTAAGAGTTGTTTTCTTTCGTTGTCCAGTGTGTATCAAATATGATACAAAGGAAGAATTATGAATTTTTTTTGAAGCTCAATCTACGGTTAAAATAGCTGTGGTTTCATCGCTCAGCTGCACTAGTATTAATTCATCTGAGCACAATTCGGTTGTAATCCTGGCTGTATATGATGTGGCACCATCGTTTTGATACCGCATATCAATCAAGCCCAAAATCATGCAGTTATGGCGTTTAAAAGTATTCATTCATATCATCGTGATATCGCTCCCCATTCACAGTCACCTCTACACCTTTTTTATTTTCAATGAAGTAAGGTTCAATAACTCTTCCTAGATAAATTAAACACTAGACTGTCACTTTTAAAGAATGCAATGATGACTGATTATTAATTTGAGGGTTTTCCATTACCCACAACTTACTATTCTGTTTATACACATATCCATGCAAATGAAAATGTGCCTCATCACTCATAATGATTTTTTTTGAAAATGTGGGTTGTCATGGGAGAGCTGCAGCAACCTATTGACACAATTGCGGCAGTGTATATGGTGTTGTGGAAAAAGCTCTTTTTTTAACTGAATCTTAAATAGAAGCAAATGCAAATCCTTGCGCAAAATTGTGGCAAAAGTTGTTTTTGAAGAGCAAATTCCTGGACACAGCGTCGAATTTAGGTTGATGGATTATTTGGAACACTTTCTTGTTGTCCATGCTTGGGCCTATCTCCTTAAGACTCTCTTTCTTCGAAATCATTCATTACACGATAAATAGTGCGTTTTGTTGGCACGTAGTTTCTTCTAAAAATTTCAGGTAAATTTCTTGTCGCCACACAATTAAAACGTGTTGGTTTATCGTGTCTGCTTCACCAGTTCCAAATATGAACTGTCAAGACTAACGTGTTCCGGCATCCGACATCCACACATGACAAATTAAATCTTTAGAAGGGCTGTACTTGTCTAAATGATGCATAACTGGGCAGGACATATAAGAAGCACTAAAGAAAAAAATGTCTTCTCACCCACTACATTCTGAATATTTCAGTTCTTTTATAAGTAAAAATTAAAGATTTGTATGAACATTTTTTATACAAACTGATAAACACAAATAGTTAATAAGCAATCATGAAGAGGTGAGGTTTAGGAAGCTCCTTTAGCCTTAATATATGCTCGATGTACATATAATTTGTATCAAAGAAAAGCCTATGACTTATAAATTAATAATATTGTAATATTATACTTTTTGCAATGATAAAACTGAAAAAACAAAATTAAGGTGTTTTTTTGGGAAATAAAATACGCAACTAAAATTGCCACAAAATCAAAATGCATCAAGATGTTTTTAAAAAATTGTGAACATTTGTAGAAAAAAAGCTTTTAATTCAATGGTGAAACAAAATTTGAAATATCTTAATTTTATTTTTTTTTTGCAAAAGAGGCTACCCTGCCTTTATTATTAATTTATGTATGAGGTGCCAGAAAGCTCATTTTATCCTAATTTCAAAAGCTAGCAGCTTTTAGTAGGTTTCAACCCTCTTACTGGGTACGCTGTTCATAAAAAAACCAAACATACAAAAAGCAAACAAACGCACATTCAGGCAGATGTAATTCTGTTTTGCCCTTGGCCCTTTGTAATCACATAAAACAGTCAAATTCCTTCTCCAACTTAACCTTACCTTCATACTATTACAATTTTTGTAGCGGCTGCTGTTTAAAAAAGGAAACCAAATGGAAATATTCTAGGCCACGTTAGTATGCTGGCGTTAAGCAGCGACTAGGGATCACCGTCTTAGGGTGGTTCTTGCCAACACGTCCGGTTGTTTCAGCAGCTACAAGAAAATCATAAGGGACGGTCACATAATTTTTGCAAAACGTAGCCAACAATTGGGAACTTAAAATCCCATTTACGTTTTTTCAAATGAAGAACTGCACTCGGAGGAATTTCGAGATAATTTTTTTAATTAAGTTTTAAAATCGGATATCTTTTGATAGGGCTGCATTTTCTTTTACTCGCATTTGCTATAATGGTTTAAACAACTTTCTAGTACTGAAGTAAATTTAAAACACATAAACAAGAAAATAATTCAACTTTTTTCAGAACAATTTTTAAGAAAACGATAATTTTTCACATTTACGCTATTCGGAGGCTTGTATCTTAAAAAAAATGCGTTATCAGAAAAATATATTAAGTTTGTTTATACTAAATTATATTAAGAATATTGTAAATGTCTTGAAGTGCTAATTCGATCATTATTAATCACACTTTTCCAAAAATACTAAGTTCATGTCGGCCAAAATTAAAAAAAGAAAATATTTTAAGCCTACTTCTTCCAAGCTAAAAGAGATTTAATACACATGTAGGCAAATTTTTTTTATATAATTTCAAGGTCCATAATTTAAAAAATTAAAAATTAACTTTCACTTTCTGATTTGCCTTTGTGAAATTTCTGTTATACTTTAAAAAGCAATAACACGATATAATTCTAGATATTTTAAAATATTTTTGTTGTATTCACTTACCTTAATGCCGTAATTACTCTCTTCATAAATAATCGAAACATAACTCCAGCCCATACGTTTGACTATCTCAACCATAGCCTTCACTTGATAATGATCGGAGGGAATGGTGCGTGAAAAATATTCAAAACGTTGTTTATTGCTCAGTTCAGGACTGGTGGAAAAAAATGAAACCTTAAAGAAAATAAAACAAAAATATTTAATTGAAAAATATAATAAATTACAATTAGTTTTCACAGTATGAAAAGTTTAAAAACCACAACAGCAACAAACAAACAAATAAAGAAAAAAATAAAACGGAAGAAATATTAAAAGTTTCTTAACTAAATACCAACTGTATTGCGGTTTAAGATTTAAAGTTTTTACTTTTTTCTCTTTATATGTTACATTTTTTATAATATTTAACTTAACTCTCTTATTTTATATTTTATCACTTTTTTCTTGTTACTACTTTCAACAAGGTGTAAACTAAACTTTTATTTTTCTTAATGTTCTTAGAATTTTCTTACAGTTTCCTTTAAAATAAAAATAGTTACTAAATGTTTGCTGTGTTTTTGTGTAGAACATTTTTGAGTTGTTATTGTCTTCTGTCTAATTGATTCAATGAAATTCTCATTTAATCAATTTGGCTTTTGATATAAGACTTTCTGTTTTTCTATACAAAATTTGGGTAAAATCCACTGATGAGCTATTTGAGCAGTAGTGAAATGGCCATATGGATATGCTTTCCCCGCAGTAATACATTTCATTTTGTAGTTTAGTTTAAAATAATAAATATTTCATGAGAATATCATGAAATATTTATATTTGAAGGAATCAAGCACGAATAAAGTAAAGTAATTAAATTTTAAAAGATTCCGAATAATGAATTTTTCATTTTAAAATAAAAACATTTAGAGTGCTGCATTTGGCTATGCTAAATCTTACATACCCTTCACCATAAATGTGAATCTACTGAATTAACTCCAACAAAAAATAAAAATAAAAATATTTGGGTGGCAGAAATTAAGAAATAAGAAAAAAACCATAAAATGTCATTGGCTCTTAATACGTTAAGCATTTTAAAAAAATTTTAGTATTTCCAAAAGCTTTTAAATAATACCCGTATTGATATCTTAAAAAATATGGTGCTCAATCGCACTTTATTATAAGAAGTGCAAAGGCTAGGGGCCTTGCGTCCATATTTCTCGGGAAATATGGACGAGCGTCAATTTATTCACTTGATGTTGTATTATTATTTTTTGATTCCCTATCTCTCCATATATTTGTTTTTTTTTATTAAAGTAATTTCACTAAAGTAGATTTGTTCCAAATGATAAGAACTAATTAGAGAACGGACATACGGACATCACTCAATCGACTTCGCTATGCATAAGAAGTCAGAATATATATTCTTTATGGGGTCGGAAATGGATATTGTAGAAATTACAAACGAAATGAAAAACTCAGAAATACCCTTTTTCAAAGGGTATAAAAAACATAAACATAAAAATAGACATGAACACAAATGCAAATGTAGCAAAAACTTTCAAAGTTTAGACAAAGTTAATGTTTTCATGATTTTTTTTTTTTGGATAAAAGCGAATTTGTTTTTAGCCATTTCTTCGTGGGCTATTGGCATTTTCTAAGGGAAGGCCACTTCATTAATTGTTAGAGTATTCGTTCATTTTCTGTTTGGAAGTTTAGTTTTATAGATTTTAGCGATTTTATTTTGGAAAATTTTGTAGAATACTATTTTTGTCTAGATTTTTTGTCAAATCTGAAAAATCTTTGAAATCACACAAAATTTAAACGATATTTTAGATAAATGAGATAATTTTTTTGAAAGTGGTAAGTCCATTTTTAATATATTGAGATATTTGAGGGTTTGCGTTTGAATCAATTTAAAATTTTTCGCCAACTTTAATATATTCGAGTGAGGTCTTTTACACTGTGGACCTTTTAGATTCTATTATTTAATATTAATTTCTAAAACTAATTAAAAAAAAATAACCGATTCTTTTAGCTACACACGGACTTATACAACTTTCAAAAATAATAATTTAGAAGAAATAAAAACCGAAGCACATTTAAGACCATATTTTTATTGACATAAGCTTTACTAAAATAAATTTCCATGAAAAAAGTTAAAGTTAAAATGAAGACACTTAGTTTTAAAATAAAAAAAAATATATTATTTTCTTATTTCTGTTATACGAGTACTCGTATTCCATATTTTTTTGAAAAAGCAAATTAATAATAATTTTATTTCCTGTTTCCTGAAGATGCCACCCAACTTAGTTGGTTAAATAGATGATGTTTACAACGTAGACAACGTAAGGTAGATAGATGCAAAGAATGCTGATGAAGGATGTGGCGGTCCAGAAAATGCTGCACTTCATTCTGCTAGCGTATAATTTTTATTGTTTTCTTTGGAAAACGTTCGCATACATTTGTAAATAATTTTTCTTTGTAAAAATGTTTAGAAATTAATTAAGAAGAACCAAAAAGCCGAAAATAAAGTCAATTTTCAGTCATTTTAATAAAACGTTAAAAGAATTATATTCTTAATATTGCTTCAACACACCTCATATAACTCTCTTTAAAAAACTTCATTTCAATTTTTTTAATTTCAGCACTTTCTTTCTATATTTTTTTCCTGCTCAGAATTTAATGCCAAAGTTTTGAACATTTAAGAAATATTATGAAATTTCATGCGTTTAAGTTTTCTTGTCACGTTTCGTTGGTAACTTTTGCATGACTTTTTGAACAGTTATACCTGCACTTTACTTTTTTTTTACTTTTTTTTTTAAAAAAGGCAATTATACAGAATAATGAATAAAACTATTAAAGACCTTAAACCTCCAAAGATCAAAAAGGTTAAAGATGCGAAAACTGTTTTAACTTAATTAGCTAAATTAAGAAGCAATTAAATGTTAAGCTAGAAATTAGACTTAGTTTTTCTTAGCTTTAGATTTTTTTTATTAAAAAAATTTAAATTTAAAACAGAATTAAAAGTAATCTTTTCGTAACCCTTGAAAATCAAAACAATTTAAATATTAATTTCTTTATTTTTTTGAATTACTTGTTGTTGTGTAAAAGCAATAATAAAGCAGTCACAATCAGCCAGCCGCCACGGCAATCTTGCAAAATTCTGACATAAATAACAGCAGTGGTCGTCGCTTTAAATGTTTGTTGATGTGTGATGCGTGTGTTTGTGTATTTTTGTGTATGAATTTATTTTATTATTATTTTCGGCAATAGCCATCTTATTTTATTTGCATTTATTTTTCTGTGACTGCTTGAAATTGCTTGATTCTGTTATGACATTAAATTAATATTTTCTTTTATTGTTGCTAAATGCTACAGGCGTGTCACATTTAACGCGTTCACTGTTAACACTTCAATGCATTCGAATTATTCTTTTTCTTAATGGCTTTTGTTTTTTGAAGAAAATTTCTCTATTTTTATGCCAGTCATCGTGGTGACTGACAGTTTGTTTGTAATTTTTGCAATATTTATTTGTGGGAGATTTTTTCAAAGGAAAAGGCTACATGACGGTATCTGCATGTGTTTAATGATGGAAATCAAAACTTTTATGATACCAAATATTTTTCATCAGCGACAAAAAGTTAAATTTGTTTTTGTTTGTTTAAAAGGCAACATGACTTTTTACATTCAACTTTTGAACTCTTACCTCACCGGTGTATTGAATAGTGTTTCAAGAAATTAATTGAAAAAAATTTTAATTTCCATTTTAAAACACTGTCAAGTATTTTAATATAATTTTAAGTACAAACATATTTTACAAAATGTACAACAATGCAAATAATTTCAAAGAAAAATTTTATTTAATTTGAAATAAAATGTATGCCAATTTGGTTTGTTAATTCCATGAAACCATACAAATATTTCCGTTAAAACTATGACTAATTAAAAAAATTATATTTTTTAAAGAAAACGTTGCCATCAAAAGTGATGAAAAATCTCACAAATTATTGAGGCATATGGAAATTAAAAACAAAAACTTTACTTAAAATTCCCACAGACAGAACATGTAGCGAACACTCTTTTCAATTAGTAATTTGAATGTGAATCACTAATTAAGAGACTCATACAACTTTTGCCAAAAAATACAACACAATTAGCTTGTGTTGAAGGAAAAAGAACACTACAATAGATAATTGGAAATACAACTGAATTTTGAAAAATACAAGAAGAAGATTAAATTCACTGCAGGTAGAAAGTTAGAAACCTAAAAAAAGATCCATAAAAGGAGTATAATTCCTCCAGAAAAAAAAACAAGTTCAAAACAGAATTAAATTAATTAATTAATTAATGACCAATTACATTAACTATTGGGACACCCTAATATTCCATTTCCAAACTTAATACTTGTTATAGAAGACTTAGTAGTACTGCTTATCCTAA
Source organism: Gymnosoma rotundatum (assembly GCA_916610165.2). Lineage (NCBI taxonomy): Eukaryota > Metazoa > Arthropoda > Insecta > Diptera > Tachinidae > Gymnosoma > Gymnosoma rotundatum. The sequence continues at coordinate 11,351,410 of OU744339.1, forward strand.
ATTTAACCGTCTGTCTGTAACTGTTCAATATCGATAAAATTAAATCTACTAAATAGGGGCACCCTTTAATTTTCAAAAATCAAACTTTATACTTGCTGTTGTAAAAGATTTAAGCTCTGTGCAGACGGCTGTCAGATCTTACAAAATTGTCAGAAAAATATACAGAAAACACCTTACAATCGTGCACTCAAAATATTATGTAGGTAAATTTAAATGAAAAAACACTTTAAACAACTACTTTTTCATTTAAAAAACGGTCCACTTACATTTCATTTAAATTAAATGCAATTTACAATTGTTTTTTAATGTTGATTTTATATTTAACAAAATATGTAAAAACAACTAATTTTTCTTTTATTCCAACGCACGAAAAAACAACCTACCAGAAAAGTAAAAAGTACTGTTTTTTCATTTATTTCAACTAACAAAATGTAACCTAACAAAACATTAATAATAACTGTTTCTGTATTTATTTTAATTTATAAAATTTAACCTACTAAAACAGTAAAATTAACTGCTTTTTTCTTTTATTCCAACTCTCTAAAAGGAACCTACCAAAACAATAAAAACTACAGCTTTCTTATTTATTTTGAAAGTCAAAAGATTTAATTTATTTATTGATTATTTATACTATTTTAATACACAAATTCTTCTTGTTTTTATTTGCTTAAATTGTTGTTAATCCTTGAAAGTCCACGGATTTCAGGATAGTTCTATGCTGAAAAAATAATGTACTTTTACAAAATTGTTTATGTTTTTGCAACCAATAATTAAAGTACATATCGCTCATTTAGAAATAGAACGCCTTAACTCAAACAAAAAATCATTTCAAGATAATTACAGTTAACGTTTTCATCTTGTAAAAGGTCGATACATTTTAAAAAGATCGTCTTTTCAAATGTATATACAGACACAAAACGAAATATGACGATGTTTTAAAAAGCGATATGATCTTCACGTTATAAAAAATTTTATTTTTTTGGGTTATAACGTTGTATTACTAAATGAGCGATATATTTGTAATTCAAAAATTTAAATGACATACCTTTGTTTAAGACCAACCAATGGACCCATGTGGGCTGTGGCAACACGGCTGCCTGCCTAAAGACTACAGAATTTAGAAGAGAATACCTGCAAAAAGGAAACATTATTTTTTAAAACATAATGCAAATTTTAAATACTATGTAAGAAACTTACCAATATTTTTTTGATGTTTTTCTTTCATAAATTATTTTGTTCTAAGTATATTTTTTATAACTGACATATTTTCCAACAGTTTATGTTTTTTATTTTATATTTTAAAGCTATTTTAAAATAGTACTTTTCTGCTGACGAACTGTTTTTTTAATTAAGAATTTCATTTTTACTGAAACAAGGCAAAAATTAATTGATAATTTTGACTGCACCGAAAATCAGTATTTTTTTGTTGTTTGTTTTTCTAACAACAGACGAAAAAAGTTAAATAAAAATTTTCTTCCTAAAACAACCACATTTTCATTTATTTTTAACTTTACTGAAAACTTCCTAAATAAACGTCAAACAGTTAATGTTAAAATTTTTTGAGTGAACTTGCAATTGTTGTCTGACAATACTGTTCGAAAAACCATTGTCAGACTTCTACCTGGCAAAATATTGTCACATACATTACAATTGTGTGAACACTTTTATACTGTCCGAAAGTTTTTATGTAAATTGACTACATCTTTTGAACTGTTGTATCGATAACTATCACCGTTATAATAATAAAAAAATATTCAAAATTATAAATTAAAGGGTAACCCAATAGAGCATTAAATGTTTATGATGATTGTAAACAGAAGATTGATATTTAAAAAAGTCTGTATTGCTAAGTCCTCTATAAGAGCAAGTATAAAATTTGAATTTAGAAATTTAAGGGTGTTTCAATAATTGATGTAATTTAATTTGACTACAAATTAGACAGACAACTGAAATTTACAAGGAACTAAGTCCGCTATAAGAGAATGTATACAATTTGAATTTAGAAATTAAAGGGTGTGCTCATAACTCATGTAATTTGACATATATCTTTTGCATCGTTATAATCAAACAGCTGAAACTTACACAAAATGTCCATTTATTTGTTTGATATATTAAGAAGTATAAATAGCTAAAATAAAAATTTCCAATAGTTGATGTATGTGGCCAAACTCTTAAACCTTTATAGAGAAACAGTAAAAATCTGTTTTGAAGTCTTTTTTTTTAAAAAAAATTATTTTTCTTGATCCTTGCTAACAACGTAAGCTGTTAGAATCGTTGCAGTTTCTTCATTTTGATTCGTATCCATTTGTTTTGATAATAATTTATAGTATAATAATAATTTAAAATAATTTACATAAAAAAATAAAAAGTAAAAAAAAAATGTCTTTTGGATTTTTTAATTCTGACACTTACTAACACTTCGTACTACCGTTTGAACTAACAAATTAAGTCTGTTTCTTTACTCTACTTTGGGATCCCAATTTACACGAAAATTGTTTTCTTACTTCAAAATTAGGTAAATGAGAGCGGTTTCTTGCACGAAACAGCCCAAACTTTTTCTTCGTGCAAGTTATTTAAACTTATGCAACGTCCTTAAAACACAATTAAAATATAAAATAAAATATTATTTCTTTTTGCTGATTTCCTGAAATTAATTGTTCTTATTAAAACAGTCAAAAGACCTTGAATTTTTATTTTGTGTTTAAAATTTAGATTTTGTGTTCCCGTACTTTTATACAATTTTGTCTCTTTGTGAGAGAAAACAATGCTTGCTCTCATTTTTACGAACTTCACCCAAAAAGTAAAGAAACAGACTTAATGTTGTCTGACAATGTTGCCAGATAAAGTTTTCCGACAAATGCCTTACAATCGTGTGAACTGACAATCTTTGCCTTGTCATTGTTAGTACATTGTTAGGTCTAACAATATTGTAAGACAATCGACTGTACAGAGCCTATGCAATCAGATTCTTAAAGATGTCTTTCGTGTTTGTCTCTTAATCGACTCTTCACAGGTGAAAAGTGCTTTCTAAATATTTTGTAAATTAAAGTCATTTTAACTCGATTAAACAAATTAATACTTAAGACGATGTTTTAAGATTGATAGATAATAATTCATATTTTCAGTTATTTTTTTTTTTTAATAAATAATAAGTATGATTAAAAAAAAATATTATCATAATTTAAAGCGAACGACATAAATTTAGTATTTAGTCTAAAATTTTATATTCTTTACAGTAGTAATATTGTGATAAAACCTGTTACGGTAGAGGTTTGCACTAAATGCAAGGACAGGAGAAGAGTGCCATATTCGGCTATGCCGAATCTTATATACCCTTTACCATTTATGGAAATTTTCCCAAGAAGCTAACATTGGGGTGAACGAGAATTAAAATATTAAAAAGCTGATTCCGCATGTTTATAATTTTACATTAAAATAAAATCGGCTCTTAATGGGTTAAGCGTTTTTTTTTTTTTTTGTTAAATTTTAGTACTTTTTTAAAGTTCTTTTCAAAAGCTTTTAAATGATATCCATAATGATATTTTAAAATATTTCAAAATTTCAGAGCCCCGTAACTCGGAATATATTAGCCAGCGCCAATTTTTCACTTGATGTTTTTTTTCTTATATTTTAGTTCTCAATCGCCCCATATATTAATTTTTGTAATTGGAGTTATTTTATTGTTCCAAATAACATGAAAAAAATTAAAGGTACGAGTGGTGTTTTGCCTGCTGCCTCGAAGGACATGGACCGATCATGCCGATTTGCAATAGCACCTCTTACGATACTGTGCCTGATCGATTGAAATATTTTGTTTTGCTGATCTAGTACCTCGACAAACTTGATTTAAACACTAACACAGACGGACAGACAGAAATCGCTTATTTGAATCCGCTATGCATAAGAAGTCGGAATATATATACTTTATTGGGTCGGAAATGTATATTGTAGAAATAACAAAAGGAACGACAAACTTTGTTATACCCTTTTTCCACTTTTTGTAGTGAAGGCTTTAAAATAAAAATTAAAATAAAAACATAGATATTTTAAATGAAGTAGAATTATTCTAAACGTTCACATTTTTTCCCTCTTTTTATGTTTTTAAAGAACTAATAACAAAAATTATGTGCCAATTATTTTAGAAAAGAAAAAGATCTGCTTTCTTTAAATCAACCAAACAAATTTTGTTTTAAAAAAGTGCGATTTAAAGATAACGACCTGATTAAAAATACTTTATTACTTGTTTTTTTCTAGAATAAAAAGAACCCTTGAATAACAGTTTTGTTTTATACTTAAAAGAAGAAGAAATAATATTAAGCTACATTGTTTTATACCTCTTTAGATTGATATTGGAATTGCAATCAAACAAAAAAGTCTAAAATCTAAAATTGCTTATGCTCACATTAAAAAAAAAAACTGCATTTTCATCAATTTCTCCCCCATTCTCATCATTAATAATGATTTATATAACGTCTCCCCTTTAGCAACTTAACGATATTTAAACGATTTTAAGCTTTGGCCAATGTCCCTTAAACTTTGCAATGAATTTTATTACTCATTGCAAGCAATGCACAGTGGGCTCAGTGACAAGTTTTTGAGGTTATATATCATCGGAGACAGTTAAACGTTAAATTTAGTGGAATTGAGTATAAGTCGTACTTAAGAAATCTGTAAAAATTTGAAGTCAATTGGGCGGTGCCACGCCTACTTCTTCGTGGATAAGTTAACTGTATTACGGCATTTACACTATGCAATTTTTTATGAAACTAGCATGAAATTTTTGTTTGTTTGTTTGTAAAGCAGGAGTAGCAAGCAATATGGTAGTGCTTGAGTTTTAAGGGGATGTTACGGTTACTAATGTTTACTTTACGATAACGAATAACGTTGCAGCTTAAATAGAAAATTAAGAAAAACGCCTCAAAAAATTGCATGTGTAAACCTGTATTATGTTTGAGGAAAAATTATGACTTGAAATTGAGTTTAGTGAAATTATTAATTTGACATAAAAGTTTTGGATAATAGATTAATGTCAATCTTATTATAAAACCCAATTTAAAAATCTAAAAGTTGTCGGAAATTTTCAATATAATGCTTGTGACCAGAGCTGTAAAATTATGATTGTGCAATTAATTATGCTGCGATTAACCCTTTAGGTTGGCATTTTTGTAGTTAAAATAAATATCACAATTGTGTAAGTTGTTAAGTTCCCTCATACAAATAATTTTTATTAGATTATTTTCTAACAAAGAAACTAATGCTTTTTCTTCAAAAAAAAAAAAAAATAATAAATAAATAAAGTTTTATTATCAGAAGTGGATTCTTTTCTAATTTATTTGGCATTCCTGGAAAAGAAGGTCCTTAAAAAAAATTAATCTTTTTCTTTATTTAAATAAGCTGCAATAGAAGCAGTATAAAGCAACAGCTTGGTGTCATTTCCCTGTTGTATCATGACAGCGGATGCATGATTTCGTTTTTTCGGCTCACTTCCTTCATTACAACCAACACAGACACGACCTTTTCTAGTTGGTACATCATTAATCATTAATTTAACCTGCATTGAAATTATAATTTTTTTTCTCATAAAGTTCTTAATAGCATCTTTCTGAAATTTTGTGCAGATCTAATTGACAACAATGGTCACACTTATTATTATTTTCTAAACAAAAATTAACCATATAAGCAATCTTCAAATATTAATATTTTGGAGGGTTGCAGATGGCCGCAATAAATTTTTAAGTATATAAACTAAACATGTATTCCTTTTTCTTAGTACACGTAAAGAAAAAATATGGTTGAGGTAACCATAATCTAAGAGCAACATAATATGGTTGCATTATATGGTTGCTAACAAAACATAGTATTGTTACATTTGCAACCATATTGTTGTCCGAAGTATAAACAAAATTATGTTCAAATATAAACAATAAATGGTTAAATTAAAATATAATAATATGGCTGAAAATGTCATGTTATATAATTGAATTGTAATATAGTCTCGCAAGTGCAAAATTTTCCTGATATAAAAAACTGATTATTGTTTTATTTATAAACGATTCGTCATAAAAATTATTTAAAAACATAAATTCATAAAAAAATCAATTATTTGCTTAAAATAACAAATACATGATTTCACAATTATGCTTCAAACACAAAAATAAAGATTTATATGCTTACAATACATACATATTTACTTCAACTTTTTTTAAATGTTTTGGTTCCCTTTTTTATTTGTTTTCAAATTTTGCATTTTATTTTTAATTATTTATTTTGTACATAAATTTTTATTTTTTTCAATTTCTTTAACAATCAAAAACAATTTCAAATTTTAGCCAACATAAAAATAACTAAACTGTCAAGTACTAGAACAAAATATTTTTTTAGCGCAAACATTATTCTGTTGCTTTTAACCATACTTTGATTAATAATAATATATTATGGTTAAATATTTTATATTATTTTTAAAAAGTTATAAAACTTTGGTTGTGGTTGAAATTTTTTTAAGTTAAAACCAACCATGATGCATTTTTTGTGCACAGTAACCATATAATCGTTAAAATTTAACAAAAAATGTTTGTCGTGACTAAAGTTTTGGTAAAGACAACTATAATTTGTTCTCCGCAACTATACATTGTTACAAAGAACATAATATGGTTATTGTGACCATATAATAACCATGTTTTTTTCTGCGTGTATTAGTGGCTGTCAGGATACGTTTCATTCAACAAACTTCTAAAAGAACTTAAAATTTTTACCAAAATTACACAAAAAATACGTCACAATTTAAAAGCACAAATAAAGTAACACAACAATGTTTTCGTTAAAACTTTTTTAAATCTAAATTCTCATACCATTTACCATTTTATAACAGTTTATCAACTTTGATAAATATTTTTTATTCAATCCTTTTTTTGTTTACTTCTCAAGTGAAATTATATGATTCTAGGGACCTTGGCAGCTTCCCGTTAAATAAAGGGTTGCCACATGGTTTTAATTTTTTACATCAATGCATTAGCGATAAAATACGATTGTTACTTTTTGAAAATTGTTATGTAAAAAACTGAAACTTTTTGCCTCAAAAGCCAGTCGGCGAGCCCATTGTACAGTATATTAAATTTGTTACAAATAATTTTTCTTTTTATCTTTTATGCTCTATACAACTTATTTAAATTCATTGGTTTCTTTTATACTTTGCACATAAAAAAATAATTGCATTCCATTGGTTTTAAATACAAATATTTTATTTTATCGTTTCTACTTTTCTGCTGATGCCAGGGACTTTGAGTTCGTAAACTTTTCCCCTTGGTATTAGTAATTGCATGCAGCTGCTAGCTGCAATCTTTAAAACTATTGACGTAAATTCAACATGCTGCAACAAGCGATTTTTTTTATTATATTTTGCGTGTGGCGTAACATGTGTTGATAATAGGAATTTGTCTTGTACAAGTTAGAGCACAAAAGAGAATCTTTTTATTACAAAAATTGAAGACAAATTCTTGGTGTTTTACACAGGGTGTGAATTTAAAATTGCATTGATTTAATAAAATAAAATAAAATTAAATTATATGATGCTCATTGAAATGGTGTTCGATACTAAAATTGCTACAATGTTAAAAAAATAAAAAAAATTTATATAATTTTTTTTTTAAATAAAATTGAACAATTTTAATGTCTGTTTTTCTATTTAACATAAAAATTAAAGGTTTGCAGTTTTGTAGAGTTTTAAAATTTTGTATTAACTTTCACTAACAATTGGTTGTTAGTAAAAAATTCCAAATAATATTAAATTAAAGTGTACACCCACAATATACTGCATTTGTATAAATTCGTGTGCAATATTTGATTGAAAATATTTTCACTTCAATGAGATTTTTTTTATTTGCGAACAATAAAATGGTGCAGTGAATGTTGCAAGAAACGAATTGTTTGCATTCATTATTTTATCTATGATGTCAAATCTATTGAGTATAGATCCATAAGAAATTGAACAACAATTTATAGTTTTAAAAATTATTAAGTTAACAGGTACCGTCTAGAAATTTACATTATTGAGACATTTTTGGACAGACGTATGAAAAATGTTAAACATGTTTAAATAATTCATACTCGATGCACGTTTTACTTGTTAAATTAAAATTAATCATACGCCATGCAGCCAAAGCGACCAGTTAGTCCAAGAACACAACAGTTGACGAATAGAATAGAAGTCTGGAATTTCTTAACTGTTTTAAACAATGATGGGCAACCTTTTTGTGATGCGGGCCAAAATTGAAAACAACCAAACTTAAGCGGACGATAACATTGGTTTTGTAGGTAAATGAAAATTAGGTTTTTGTAAAACGGTGAAGAAAATTTTTAGAAGTTGAACAAAAACACTATATTTCTGATAATATATTTATAGTACTTTTTTCTGCACTATAACAATTAATTTTACTTAAAATTTTCGGGAATCTTGGTCACATCTGTTAAAAAAAATGGAAATTAAATTGAGTTATTAAAAAAAAAAGAATTAAAAGGCTGATATAAGAAGAAATAACTTGTCAATCATTTTTTTTTCTTTGATTTCTTTAAGTTAATGATTATAATTTTGTCAAATTAAATTTTATAAAAAGTTTTAAAAATGTTCAATTTTGGTCAAAAAGTACTTTCAGTTGTTTAAACAGTTTTTTAACGTTTTTTTTTTTAGCAAATTATAAAATTTTTAACTTTTTCTGCAAAATAAAGCCTTGGTTAATCTATGTTATCTTCTTATGAATTTCTTGTGAAGCACCGTACAAATTAGAATATGGGAATTTTATTTAAACAAAAATCTAAAGGTTCTAAACAAAAATCTAAAGGACTGTAAAAAAATTGCACGAAGAATTTAGTTTTTTTTTATAAACAACTAGAATGACTAGTTTTTAGTAATTGGCCAAATTTTGTATACATCTTAAGCATATATGGGGTTTTGGGAGGCGATTGAAAAAAAATGGCAAGTTTGGGAAAGAAAATTTTTTATCTGCACAAAAAAAAAATATTTTAAATTATTGCTTGCCAAAATTTTTACTGATTTTATCTACGTACATTTTGCTCTATTATATAATGAAAACTTGACTTAATATCTTTTATATGTTCAAAGATTTTTAAGGTAAAATTTAATTCTCAAAATTTCACTTTTAACAGCCAGAAAAAAAAACAGAGTAGTGATATCATTTCATTTTAAAGACTTTTGAAAAGATCTTCAAAATGATACAAAGAATTTTTAAAAATGCTTAATCCATATGTGGTCCTCAATTTTTTTTTCTTATTTTTTAATTCGTTGTCACTCCAATACTTGCTTTCCTGATTGAAGATACTTTACTAAACTTAATTTATATAGACATATAGCGCTCTTACTTGTTTTATATTTATTTTTAATTTTAAAAATTTGTTTTATTTTGCTTTTATTTAAATAAGATGACTTTTTTCTGTTATTGTGAACGTGTGGCAATATTGTTAAAACAATAAGAGAATACTAAAAACGCTTAAGAAAACAAAATAGATTTTATCTCAGTGGCATTATTGTTGAAGGATAACTTTTGTTACAAGGCCCATATTAATACTACTTCGAAATCTTTGTAAGAACAAATTCTAAAGAATATTCTTTTTTATAACGGATGAATAGCTTTAAAAAGGTGTCTCAGTGTATTTATACAAACATTTGCAATTTGTCCTTAATAATGTCTGTTAAACCTTGTCTAAAAATGTTTTCGAAAATATTGTCCTTCTTTCAATTTAAAAATAAAACCAACATAGTTTTTTAATTTTTCGAAGGTATAGAAAAGCAAAACCAATTATATTTTATTAATTAAAAGTAACAGAAAACTACTCCTCATAATTGGGGTTTTATTAAGAGACCCTTCATTACCTAACACTCAACCACCTCAACACAAAAAAAAAAAGAATAAACTCCTACCAGAGACTTTTAGTGGAAATATAAACCAAAATAAATTTCCTCAAGGACCAACTTGACAAACTAAAAATAACTTAATTTCATGTTAAATTAATTTAATTTATAAAAGTTGGAACTTTGAAAAACAAAAAATTCTCAAAATTTCTTACCTGTGGAATACGAAACAGTCTGAGTAGATTTGCCACCTGTATGGAAGTAACTGATGAAGCAGCACCCACCACACCAGATATTACTTTGCGCACTGTTGTTTTGTTGCAGTGATATTCTGCATCATCAATGTTGCTTATAGAACCTGTTTAAAAAAAGTTTATAAAAGAGTCATTAAAAGCCGAAGAAAAAATCTTTACAAATTTACTTGCTTCTTGTTTAGGAAGACAAATAAAAAAAAGTAATAAAGGTAAAACAAATAGGAATAAGTTTCAAGTTTATTTCTTAGAATGTCGCTGGAATAAATTAAATTGTGATATTTTTTAGAACTTGTGGCTGTGTTATAAGAAAAGTTCCTTGACAATATAAGCAATGAAGTGGCATAAGAATTTTTTAAAAATATTTGTTAAATAAAAATATTTTGAAACCTTCAAATTGATTGTATGTGATGTTTTTTCCCCAGAATTTTTTTTATTAAAGTTTTAAGTGATATGAACCCAGCGAACTATTAAACAAGCACTCACAAAAGTTTTTTTTTAAGAACCCACATAGAGAGCTTTTCTTAGTATAACCTAAAATGGCTTACACCATGACTCCTATATGAAAATCAAATATTTATTTCTTTTAAATTATAAAAAAGAATAATTTCTGAAATCAATTAAGAACTCTTTAAGATCAACCAGGTGAGTAGAAAAAGCCTTCATTTCCGAAGGTTTTCGGATGAAAAATGATTATTTTTTTTTGTACTATTTATGAGCGTAAAAACAATTAAAAATTAATTATGAAGTCTTCATTTGGGTACAAATGCAAATGCAACTGCAAATCGCTTTGAACTTACGACACGAGTTGAAATTACATGAAAGGTGTTCTGCAGTTCACAATCGGAAGAAATCTCGCGACTTCAAATCGCAAGCACCCACTGAAGTGAAGTTATAATTTTTACCTAAAAACTTTTAAACAGCAGTAAAATTATACAAAAATTATTATTATTCACCCTTATTCTAGCTGTCGGCGTCGACGTCGACGTCATTTTAGTATCAATATCACTTCAATAAAAACTTTGCAATCTATAACATTCCTGTGACGATGTCGACGGCTTATCGATCTTTATGAAATGGAAATGCATAACCCCAAGTTTCTTCTTAAATTTTACTTGTGTTTGATAGTTTTATGGAAAAATTGTTTCTATAAGTGAAAAAAACTTGTATTTAATTGATGATGAAAGCTTGAAAAAACAAAAACTTGTGTTAGAAAGAAAACTTTTTAGGTGAATTGCAATATTTTTTATTTGCCGGATCGCAAGTTTGTACATACGTTTTGCATATTCCTGGCTGTGCTTCTGCAGTATATCAGTTTAATTGTTGCATGGCCATTTTCTTCAAGAAGGTTTGCCACAGCTTCCTCCAGCGGACTTATTGAAAATTGTTTAAACATTCCGCTGCCAGTGGCTTTAAACTCCGCTTTATTTTTCACTTTGAATTTAAAATTTCGCCGTACCTTAAAAGTAATTTTTGTAAACTTTTTTATAAATCCCTATTCGATTCCTTATTTTGTTACCTTTTGCCATTCATTTCAATTTCTTCCTATTTTTCTTTACAATCGCAGGGAGCAGTGCCTCTGCAAAAACCCAGTACAAAGGATGGTTTCTTCTGCAATTCTTCCACCAATTTTTTAAATTGATTTGCTTTTGTTACCTTCACTTTCCTACATTTTCAATGTTATGTTTTTTCTACAAACAGAGTCACGTCAATACAAAATCGTGATCACATTTGTTATAGAATATAAAAAATCTTTGAGCAGTAATCGATAAGTGTCAATAACGACAAGTAGAATAACAAATCGAATGCGCTGATACATATCAACGTTGATATGTGACGAGGTCGACAACTAGAATATGGCTGATTATTTTCTCTTTTATTTTTAACAAAATTTATATTTATTTTTACACAATTAAAGTCGTAAATAATTAATTTAATATATTGTTACGAATAATAAAATCTGACAACCCCTGTAGTTTTTTCCGCATGAGCGTGGTAAGTTAAGTTAAGTTAATTCAACAACCAATGGTATGTGTATAGAATGAAAACCCCAATTAGCTAACAAAAGCTGAGCAGCCTCAATTGCTGCGTTGGTAGAGGTGCGTCAGGGGGTGCTGAGTTCGATACCGCATTCGGACATGAGTGCAACGAAAAAATAAAATGCAATTAAAATTAATAAACAGGAGTACAAACCTCCCGAGAGGCAAAAGATAATTATTGTATGAAGCCATGGCAGACAATTTAGTGGAGACGTCCAACTTAATATAAGAGCATCAGATAATTGTCAAGAAGCCCTTTATAATAAAAAGTAAGAACGATAGCGGTTAACGCGGGGAAATGTAACAGCATAACAACAGTGTATTGCAGACGTGTGTTGTGGCCACTGGATTTAAGCAGATGAATGGCTTGGATAAAAGGAGTAGCGGAGATGTTGTGAATGGTTAAAGTTACTAAACAAGGCATCGAGTAGTTCATGTCTCGCCGGAGTAACACAGTAGTGTAGAGTGGATGGCTGCGTTTGTAGTAATAACGCATGTTTAGTAAATACGAGACCAACGGTTCACTAGACCGGTTGGATCAAGAAGTAGAGCCAGAAGAAAGCCATAAAGTTAGAATATAGAATTTATAATGAGCCACAGTGGTATTTGCAATCAAAAGAATTCGATCGTTTGTCTAAAAAGGGAAAAACGTAACAATATGTTTTTTTGTTTTATCAATTGTTTGTTTTGTTTGGTTCTTTGAGTACTGACGGTTTGTTGAAAACAGCTGCTCTAATTGATGTACAAAAATATTCTGGTATATTACAAAAGTTGAACGTCCCAGCAAAAAATTTTTGAGGTAATCGAGTGTGGAATTAAGCATTTCTGGCTGAAGTACTTCCCAACTAGATTGCCAACTTAATGATTTTAACAAGGCATGAGACTTTTATAATCAATTACAGAGAATCGATTACATTAATTATTGTAGGAAATAATGAGTACCATTAGTACGGTAGCCTCTTTTAACATAAAGAACTAGTTCCCTTACTATTGCCTTTTTTGGAAACTAATGTAATGTGTTACTTTTCAAGGTAATGTCGAATTTTTTGCTGGGGTATAGTCGTTAGTCAGTGTTTATTAAATGTGCGATTGAAATGTTAAGAAACCTTTAAAATTTATTTAAATTACTTTTTGAATAATATGAGTTCCGAAGGTGTATGTTATAATTAACAAAATAAACAACAATATTTTTTTAATTTTGGTTACTCACGTCGTAAGTAATCTTACCTTTAAAGATGCTTAATGCAATAGCAATAATAAAAATCCATTTGTCAACAAAATATTTCTTGCTTAGTGTTATTTTTGAAATTAATAAATATCCATTGGAACAGAATATCTATTGGATTAGGGTACGTTTTTTAATTCCTTCTGTTTTTTAATGACATATTTTTTCTAGAAATTAAGCTGAGCAAGCAAGCTGCTGGCATTGTTTCTTTTTTAATTTTCTCTTGTTATTTTATGTTTTGCAGAATAAAATCATCTCTTTTTGCAGAATAAAATCATATGCGATTTCAAAACCGTGCGAGTGTCAGATATCCAGCATGAATGTTTGGAGCTAAAATTTTTTGTGAATGTATGTGTGTGTTAAAAAGCTAGCAATTGATTTGTAAATTATTTAAATTTTTAATTTTAAAATAAATTTTATTTAGTTTAGCTTCAACTCAAATGCTATTATAGATCCGGGTAGCACGACCATTCATTGACTGCACCGAACTGAATTTGAAAATGAGAACGACTTGACAATTATTAACTATATATATATATATATATATATATATATATATATATATATGTATTAGCACTAGACTATAACTGGAAAATGTTATGACATAAGACTATAAAATGCTGGACTATGACTAGACTATATATGGATAATATGTAGGCTCCTTGACTAAAATTTCTTTTGATCAAAATTGGTGACTATAACTAACAGACTTTAACTAGACTATAGAAAGATTTTAAATTGAAATTGACCATACAAAGACTACAGCTTTATCTAAATCTAGCTGAACTATGACTAAACTATAGCTAAACTATAACCTAACTATGGCTATTCTTAGACTAGCTTTTTATTACAATAAGACAATATATATTGATATTTACCAGACTCTGATTAGTCAATGATTAATGAGCCTTTTCATTGAAAGTGACTGGACCATTAATAGATTTTGACCAAAACGCGACTAAACTACATATAACGTGAAAATGAAAGGACAATCACCAGATTAAGACAAGAACACGAATAGAAAATCAGCAAAACCATAAATAGGCTATTTTTTATCTGTTACTGGAACGTGCAGAGACTATCACTAGATTAAAAGTAAAATATTACTAGACTATTAATACTCTTTGACTTTAAACCCTAAATAAATAATGACTAAACTATGGCTAAATTTGAAGTAAAATATGGGTTGAAACTGATTACATTTTGCTACTAACAAAACTGCATACAAGAAAATTTTTCCACTTACGAAAGGTTTTTTTTTTTGTTCTCTTATTAAAATTTATTTAAAGTTTTAATTGATTCAATTACTTATTTTTAATTTAATATATAAAATATGCAATTAATTAAATTAAAATATTTGTTTATTTTTTAATTAAATATATAATTGAGACAAGTAAAGATTTAATTAAATTTAAATATCAAAACAAACAAACACTTTAATAGGTGCAAAACCTTTTTTTCTGTCTGACTAGACTTTTGTAAGATTGTAAACAATATTTAACTATTCAAACAAAAAGACGTAATGACTAAATGATACGAGGGCTGCTTTATATATTTCTGGCCTGGCAACACTGAGTGCTGCCAAGTGCAATCTGACATTTCCATTGGAAAGTTTGTCATTTTTAAGCATAATCGTACTCAAAACGTTTTGACGTACGACCATTATTTGTGTTGTTAACAGTGACTTGAAAAAATTAATATAGAAAAAAATGGAATTGACTCGTGAACATTTTCGTGCCATCATTTTTCACAACTTTCGACGTGGATTATCACGACAAGAGTGCATTGATGAACTTAAATCTTTGTATGGCGATGAAGCACCATCCAATAGCACTGTGAAAAATTGGTATAATGAAACGAAAAAACAATCGACCGTGTGGGTCTTCAAAGACGAGCAAAATCCAACGAAAGTTGTTCGTGGAAGAAGCACTTCGAAGCAAATGGTCGCCTGTTTCTTCGGCAAAACTGGTCATGTGGCGACTGTTCCACTTGAGCAATGTAGGACGGTCACTCCTGAGTGGTACACTACAATTTGTTTGCCTGAAGTCATCGAAGAAATTCGAAAAACCAACAAGAGAAGACGAATCATTGTTCACCATGACAATGCGAGCTCTCACACATCGGCTCAAACCAGAGCATTTTTGACCGGCCAAAACGTCGAATTAATGGGTCATCCGCCGTACAGCCCTGACTTAGCACCTAATAACTTCTTCTTGTTTTTGCACATCAAGAAAAAAATGCGTGGTCAACGATTTTCGTCGCCAGAAGAAGCTGTTGAAGTGTTCAAAAACCATGTTTTAGAGGTGTCTCAATCAGAGTGGAAAAAGTGCTTCGACAACTGGTTTGAGCGCATGCAAAAGTGTATAAATCATGCTGGAGAATACTTTGAAAGACAATAAAACCATTTTTGATTATAAATCTTCGCATTTTTACTATTAGGCCAGAAATATATAGAGCAGCCCTCGTAATAAATAATTTTTAATCTTTCCAATTACTTATTAAAAAATGTGATATCGTGCTGAATATAAATCATCATTCATAATGATATGTGTTAGGAGTGCTTGTATAAACAAAGCATAACCACTATGCTTTTCTGCACCTTAAGTCTTAGCTTTTATTTTCTTGGATTAATACTTGTGTTCAAGTTACTATTTCTGGGACATTTCCCTACCTCAATAACAATAATCATACCAAAAATATTTGACTAATATCAAAGTAATAACAGATTCCCTTTTGCCTATGTAGCCTTACGAATCAGGACTTATTTATCTTTGAAATATTCTTAAAACTAATTAATTTTCAAATTAAAAAGTTTTTTTACTGCTATTTTTTATTACCCCGATTAATTATTTAAATTACTGATAATGATTATTGAAGGCCAAAGCACGCCTCGATGGCTATTTCTTTACCGCTTACTTAACTCTTTAAGAAGCTTCTGACTTTTTTATTTTGAAAATTTATTAATAAAAAAAAATTTCCTGTTGTTTAGTTTAATTAAATATTTGCCAAGTGCCCATGCATGTAAAGAAATGATCGTAGTGTTTTGTGATATTTTATTTTTCATTCTCTTTCAACTGTATAAAAGAGCCGAAAAAAGTCAGCCGTATACAGTGGAGAAAGAAAAATAGAATTACTGTTGGTTATTGTTGTTTTTGCTTAAACTTTGAGTGTTTTCTGCTTTATTGTTTGGACAAAAATTTTTAGTTTATTTAAAATGTTTGTCAGAAGATTCATAAAGAGTTAAGTAAGCAAACTTTGAATAAACATCTACACGACCATATAAACAAACCCTAAAAATGTTATTAAATTCAATTTTACCATTCATAAATTATAAGATCACAACACTTGCAAAAATTTTTTATATACATAAGAAGATTTAAAATATTTTTTTATTTTTATAACAATACAAAAAAGTGAAAAACTGTATAAATTTGTCTTTTGTTAGTTAATCTTTTTTTTAGTTTACAAGGTACTTAGTCTGTAGTCGTATTAAAACAAATTATTATGCACATAGAATTATTAAGAAGACAGACAAATATGTGCTACAAGTTTTTTTCTTTTTTTTGTAGAAAAATCTTTTTGACATTAATGTGGCTGTGGCTAGATATTTCATCTTAAGCTAGTTGGAGTTTTTTTTTACTTTTTTTTACTATAGTTAACAAAAGCCTCTCTTCCTTACAAGACAATGTGAAAAGGCTTAGACTGACTAAGTGTCAACTTTAAAAATCAAACTCACACAAATTAAATAAAGTACAAAAAAATTGCCAGATTTAAATTATATCTACATTTTTACATTTTTAATATTGCACCATGTCAATATTTCAGTTCTTGTAAAAAAAAGTGTTGACTGTTCAAGATAACAAGAACTTATTTCAAATCACACACACACACATACGCAAAGAATTATGTATATAGAAATTAACAAGGCTGATGGCAAGCAAGCAAGCAAGCAACACATATAATTTTCCAAATCACTGAATAAAGTTGAATTATAATAAGCAGCCATATTATTAATGCTTGTTGACAATCTCAGTTAATTTCGTGTATATATTTCGCTTTTTTAATGCAAAAAGAAATGATTTCGTTAAATAAATTTAAACTGTTAAATTTTTATCAAAATAACCAGATAATTTCGTATAACTATAATTCAAATTTTCGGTTCATAATATTTCCTATTTTTCTAACAACTTATATTGTGTTGATATTTTGTTTAAGTGTTTTAATTAAAAATGTGAACTATTTGACAAAGACGTGTTTTTTACTTTTAGTAGTTTTAATTAATTATTTTAATAAGCACATATTAAATACTTTTTTTATTTGTGAGATTCCGAAAAGCAACGTTTCTTGCTTAAAATAGTTAATATTTGTTGGAAAAAATTTACTTTGTAAATATTATATATATATTTTTTTAAATTTTAACTTTAAGAAAATTAATTGTTTAATTGTTGGAATACAATTGTGTAAATAAATAAAAAAATAAAATAGTTTTAATATTCCAGAAATGTTTAGTACTTTGATTTTAATACAATTTTCCTTTATCCTTTAAATTACTTGCAAAAATATTTTTTATATAGCACAACACCGATGTTTCATTAATCTTAAAATTTGTGTGTATAAAATCAATTAAATAATTAAGTTTTAATTATTTTTTTAAAATATATGTAATCAACATTAAAATTGTTTCCTAAATCATCTTAACAGGGCAGCAGAGATTTTGTTAGACTTTTCTATACCCTTCTCAACTTAATTTTATTTTGGTCTAAACTAACCAACTTAACTCCACCCTACTTTACTCTTTTATACTTTTGTCAATTCGGTAGCAATATTTACTCCTCCCCAATAACCTACTCTGCTATACCTGAGACATTTTATTATATTTATTTCTATTCTATATTTTGTCCACTATTCTATTCTATTCTATTCTATTCTATTCTATTATATTCTATTCTCTTCAATTCTCTTCTCTTCTCTTTTACTCTCTTCTCTTCTCTTATTTTCTTTTCAATTCCATTCTATTTTATTCTATTCTATTATATTCTATTCAATTCCATTCTCTTCTATTCTATTCTATTCTACTCTATTCTATTCAATTCTACTTTATTTTATTCAATTCTATCTACTTTGTTTTATGTTATGCTATGCTACTGTGTTCTGACCTTTTCTTTTCTTTTCTTTTCTTTTCTTTTCTTTTCTTCTCTCTTCTATTCTATTCTTCTATATGCTATTCTATTCTGTTCCATTCTATTCTGTTATATTCTCTTATACTCTATTCTATTCCATTCTATTCAAATAGGTCCCATTTTATTCTATTTTCTTCTATTATATTATATTCTATTCTATTTTTATGTTCTCCTCTTTTATTTTCTTTTCTTTTCTTTTCTATTCTATTCTATTCTATTCTACTCTATTCTATTCTACAATATTCTCTTCTATTATATTCCATTCTATTCAAGTAAATTCTATTTTCTTATGTTTTCTTCTCCTTTCTTTTTTTCTTTTCTTTTTGTCTTCTTTTTTCTTTTCTTTTCTTTTCGTTTCTATTCTATTCTATTCTGTTATATTCTATTCTACTCTATTTCCTTCCATTCCATTCCGTTCCATTCTATTCTACTCTCTTATTTTCTATTCTATTTTCTATTCTATTATATTTTTAACTTTTCTTTTCTTTCCTCTAGTATTCTATTGTATACTGCTCTCTTCTATTCTTTTCCATTCCTTTATTCTATAAGAAATAAAATATAGGGTCATCCAAATGTGACGCCTAGATGTCAGCACTATATAATTTTTACACCTGACATCTTTTCAAATGACATAAGCCATTTTGTTTTATTAGAAGGTAGTACAGTTTTAACTATGGACAGGTACACATTGCAACAAAGCGTTTACATTATTCAAAGTTATTATGAAAATGGGCGTTCTTTGAAAAATATACAAAGCAAAATTTTGTTTAGTGACGAAGCTCATTTCAGAATGGATGGATTTGTCAATAAGCAAAATTGTCGTATCTGGGGTGATGAAAATCCGCGTGTTATTCATGAAAAATCTCTACACCCACAAAAAGTTACTGTTTGGTGTGCATTTTGGGCAAATGGAATCATTGGGCCATTTTTCTTCGAAAATGATGCTGGAAATGCTGTCACTGTGAATGCTGAGCGATACCAATCAATGTTGAGAGACTTTTTATGGACACACTTGAATCATATTGATGTGTCTGACGTCTATTTCCAGCAAGACTGTGCTACATGTCACACAACTCGAGAAAACATTACGCTTTTGCGATCAAAATTTCCTCAACGAGTAATTTCACGAAATGCAGATTTCAATTGGCCTCCAAGGTTATGTGATCTAACACCATTAGATTTTTTTTGTGGGGTTTTTTGAAAAGTCGAGTGTATGCTAACAAGCCACAAACAATTAATGATCTAAAGAACAACATTCAAGTTGCAATTCGTAAAATAACACCAGCAACATGTCGGAAAATTGAAAATTACGATATTCGGATTGATGTCTGCAGACGCAGTCATGGTGGACATTTGAAGGATATTCTTTTCCACTTATAATTGTAAGGGATCATACTTTTAATAAAAAAAAAACGCTTGAAAAAATTGCAAATAGTTTGTGTTTTATTTCAAAGAAACATGTAGGCGCATGTTTTGGATGACCCTTTATAACTAACTAATGCATTTAATTTTATTCCATTATGTTGTTCTGTCTAAAATGTTTTATTTTTTTTTAATTAAAATTCATATTGTTTAGGTGGCTAACTGCCATTGCACTTTTTTGTGTGCCATATGTGTATATATATATATATGGATATAGCAATTATGGCACTGAATTTAATTTTCGTGTGTTAGGGGTGAAAAAAAAACATTGTTCTTCCGTTTGTAGGAAAATATATTTTTGCATTTTTAATTAAAACAAAAGTGATGAAGAAACCTGTAGTTATGCCAACACTAAAAACAAAACGTTTATGGGTGCAAGTTATTTTTTTAAATATTTTATTCTTTAGGTTTTTAATAACCAAAATTGCAGAGATGATTAAATTATATAAAACTGAAATAAGAGTTTTATTTTTGAAAAGCCACGCTTTAGTTGGCTCTGTTGCTGATTCTAGACAATATATAAGGATTAAAGTGACGCCTTAAAGATAGGCAATAAAAAAAATATATGGACTTAATATTGTAAATTTTTACCTTTTTGACAACACTGATGATCAGTTCTCTTGCGCTCACCTTAAACAATTATTTTTATTATTTGCACTTACCTTTAATAAAATCAACCGCCATTTCCAAACCATAAGAGTCCTTATCACAGTCATCTAGAACATGGGCACCCAAAGTTATATTGGGCAATAATTTCATTTCATTTATACGATCGATAGTGTATAACATGGCCTCTAAGGCCTGTATGCCACCCTGAGGCATAATGGGACCACATGTAATTGTATCTTCCCGCGAATGTACCATCATCAGGCCACCCAATATAACATCACCCTCGACCACAGCTTCGCGTTTAACAGGCCAATGCCTTTGTGTGGGTGTAGCATAAAGCACGCGTTGTACTCGATAATCCTGTTCAGTTTCAGGTAAAGAGCGAAATTTTTTCGAACCCACTACTGAATGCAATAAATTGTGACTGGCTATAATCTGAGAATTAGGACGACCTCGATGTCTGCCAGAACGGGGCGAGGCAGCAAAATAATCTGCTGTTTGAACCAAATGTGAATGCTCATCAGGTTGATGATAGGCCAGTGTGAGGTAAGGATTTTTGTAGTCGCTTTCAAAAAAGAAGTCATCTGGAAAGTCCTGTGTTTCTCCAGTCAAGGGATAATGTTTTGTAGTATGATCGATTCCGGCAAAAGGAGAAGGCAAAGAAGTTGTGTGCATGTTGGCATTCCTTGTAGTCTTGATTTGTGGTGCGGTCGTTTTAAACGGCCTTTTATTTTCATTTAAATTTTGATTATGATTGTCATTGTTCCACTGCATTTCAAAAGTATCATCATTTTGATAATTTGAATTCTCTGACTTTATTTGTCGAATATCATTCTTTTTATTAAGTCTAATAGCATCCTCAGGAATTGTGTATTTTTTTCGATGGCTTATGGATGATTGCTCTATTATTTCCATTGGTGTAGATAATTGTTTATTTGTATACGAAGACATTGAGGGATTTTGTTTTGTTTGCAATTCTTTCTGACGGCTCTGATGTTTTCGTTTCTGTTGCACAAAATAATGATTCGAATGATATTTGTGCTTTTCTAAAGAATGTTTGCCAAAGTGTGTATTATAATGATGATGTCTACGATGATGTCTTTGTTTAGTTTCAGGCTGTTGTTGTTGATAATAATAATTATGTTGTTTTTTATGCTGTAGTTGATTTATAGATTGTTGTTGTTCTTTATGTTTGTTATGATATTTAGAAGCCCCTGGTGTTATATTTTTTCTATTTTCATTATCATTGTTTCTATCATCCGCCTTTATGTTTGTTGCTTTAAGGGGCCTTCCCATTACATTAGCTGAGCGTTGGGTGGTGGTTGTGGATATAGTCTCTATATCTCCTACCACTTCTAAGGTTTGAATGTTTGTGTTGTTATTGAATATATTTTGGTTGTATTGTAATTCATTTTCCTTTAGCCTTATTTCACCATTTATTTCCTTTATTAAAATGATAGTTAATAAAGTAGTTAACTTATTCACTTCTATGTTTCGGGATATCTTCATTTTTAGCTGTTTTGTTTATTTTGGGCGTATTATATTTTCCTAATATTGTTTGCCCCAAGAGACAAATGGAAGTTGTTGTTTTATTGGCTTCATTGGAAGAAGATATGTTTCATTAGTAAGGTGTGGCTTTGAAAATATGCCTTTATTTGTATTGTGTGTTTTGTTTCCCTTTTTTGGTATTTTTTTTTTAAATTTGATACCATATAATTTTTATAAAATATCTAAGTAAATGTTGTAATTTTTTATTTTATTTTTGTTTGCCAAATAAACATTTCTACACAATATTAATTAACTTTAGTTACTTTATTTCAATATTTATTTTTTTTTTTATATTAATATATTGCTCCTAAAAGTATGTTTGCTTATGTTGGATTTATATGCAAAGCCAAAGAAAAGATATTTTTAGGTGTTGTGCATAATTCTTACTGCAAAATTTCCGTTTTTTTAATATATTTATTATTATTGTATTATTTTTATTATTATTATTCATTAAGCACAATTTGGTTTGCGTTAAACCATTTCAAAATGATGGTTTTAGATAAAATAACACACCTAATTGATTTTATTAAAACTAAGTTTGGTATTGCAATTTAAAAATTAAAAGCAGTTTATATTTTTTATTTAATTTTACTTTTTGAAAAAATATTTTTAAAATATAAAATTTTTTTATTGAATATGGTCATTATATCGCTCCTTTATTGCAACATAGTCATATCTCAAAAAAACTTGAACTTGGCAAAATGCGATTTAAGTTTTCAAGACATAAGTGTTATGATCTAATTTCAGCAATTGCAATTGCTATAACTTCGATTAGGCTGGGGATATAAAACTGATTTTTTTTTCAACATGTACAGAAGGTCTAAAAGAGTAGTTTCGCTTAAGTAACTACAAATTTTTAATTTTTGAGATATGACTATGTTGCAATAAAGGAGCGATATGATTTTAAACAGTATTGTACACAGCAGGGGTGGGACACCTGCGATCTGCGGGAAAACTGTAGCTAACATGCACAGAAACTTCGGCCTGCGAACATATTTAAAATTTATGTGGTGACCGGCTCTTATGCAGTGACAGGCAACAAAACAAAACTTAGAAAAAAATTATATTCTTTTGTCTTGTATTCGAAAAAAGCATTAAACAGTCTCTAAAAATCATAACGGAAAAAAATACATTAAAAATAGTAACGAAAACTAAAAATATATTAATATTTTATTTGCTTTGCATCAAGAATTTGAAAAAAGATTAATGGATTTCAGCAGTAAAGAATGCTATTTTGATGTAGTTTAAATTCCATTTTTTTTTTAACAGATGTGACCAAAATTCCCAAAAACTTTAAGTTAGAATTAATTTAACTGCAAAAAAAAATGATCTTAAAATGAAATTTATAGAATTATTCAAAATTGAATTCTACAAAAATTTAGATGCGCACATACAAATTTTTCACAATGAATTAATCAGCCCAATCATGCATATGCTCACGAAATTTCTTTCTCACGGAAAAAATTTTTTTTCGAGAAATTATGAGTTCCGTGGGAACAATATAATAAAAAAAGTTACCTCATTGTAATTTGGAGGGAGTTATTTTGTTTATTGCCATATTATTTTTCTTTTATAATTCATAATTCATATTTTTATCACCCCAATTTTTAACACTTTCTGCAGTCAATTAGAAGGAAAATAATAATAATGAAATAATACTGAGAGAAAAGGAAAAAGTTAAAAAACTCGCACGGAATTTTTGTTTATAATCAAGGTTAATGACAAAGAAAAGAATTATTTTATTGTTTGAGAGGACATATGTATGCGTAAATGCGGACAATTTTTTTTTTTTTTTTTTTTTGAAAATGACGTTTTTAAAATTAATATATAGATCGCGAATTACAAACGGGAGTTTAGAAAGTTGCGTGATAGTTGCAAAGACTAAAATTGAACCAGACCTAAGTACCTTATCCACAAATAAGGAGTGACAAGTGTCTTATTAATATAATTATGCAAATTATTATTAATTTGTTTTATGTTATAAGGCAGTTATAAAAAGTATTATAAATATATTATCAGAAATATTTTATTTATGTTCAACATTTAAAAAAATGTTCTTCACCGTTTTCTGAAAAATAATTTCCTTTATCTACAAAACCAATGTTAATAACCCGCTCAAATTTGGTTTTTAATTTTGGCCAGTATTTTAAAAAGGTTGCCCATACCTGATGTACATACTAAAATTTACTCCTGAAGGTATGCAATGAATTTTTGTTTATTATTAAAATATTTATTAGATTTCATCAATTATTATTTTTCGCAAATAATAATGCACAAAACTAAAACTGAAAAATAATACTTCATTTAAGAAAAAGTGAACATAAAATACAATCTTAATACCTTTTACTTTCATATTAATAACATATATATTTTTTTTTAATTTGTTAGTAGTAGAAGTAGGGTTAGAAGTAGTAGTAGTAGTAGTAATAGAAATTCTATATCCTTTTTGGAATTGTAAATTTGTTCTCCAATTAGAAATGTTTCATGATATTTTATTAAAAATTTGTTATTTATAAATGAAATATAAAATGTATTACTACACAGTAACCACGGAATAACTGTTTTTATTTTTCTTTAGTTTTCTACATAAGGATTGCCATTGGAAACCATTCACGTGCACTAAATTTATACACAAAGTTTGCTTTGTTGGTTGCATTTGATTATTTTGGTTTGATAAATAAGACTTTTTTATGAAAATATTTATTTTTTTAACCGACTAAAAGAAAAAGAAAAAAGTTGTAAATTTACCAATATTTTTTATATGTGTTATTTCTGGACCCACATTTTTTTAGTTGAAACTTAAACATTAAAGGGACTATCCCTTCATAATTTTACTTAATTTTAACTTTTATTTTTTAAAGAACTGTAGCTTCCAATAAAAAAAAATTAAAAAAAATATTCTTAAAATTTAAAGGGTGTCCCTATAGGTGGCGTTATTTAACGTGTATGACCTTTCCATTTAAACGACTTAAGACCGACACTTGATATTACGGCATTCGATGTCGATCGAAATTTACATTTACACTTAATTGAAATTTCGATCGATATCGAGTGCTGTAATTTGCCCCAAGAACATAACAGGAGTTTTTTAAGCCCAATAGATCTTTAAATTGTAAAATATAGCACAAAAAATTAAATTGTAATGAAGAATATTTTTATACAAAGATTAGGTCATGGCATTAATATTTAAAAATGATTTCAGACATGTGGCCACAATGCCAGCTAATGACGAAGCTCACTCTGGACGTCCAATTTTGGATTACTTTTTTAACTACGGCTGGCCGTATATCACAAATAACACGATTAATGTTGGCCTCCAAAGCGTCAATTGTTACTGACTTATCAGCATAAACCAGTAACATCATGTGACCGTACAGGAAATAATCGAGAAGTAACAAAAGGCACCTTGGAGGCCAAATGACAGGTCCATTTCTTAAAGTCAATTTATCGCTAAATTTTGATTTCAATAACTGGATGGTTGCGGTCACCGTATAGAACGTAGCGCCATCTTGTTGAAACCACATTTCGTCCGGATCAATTTCATTCATATTATTAATTAAAAAATCATTAATCATGGTGCGGTAACGATCTCCATTGACCGTAACATGAGATGCGACCTCATTTTTAGAGAAATAAGTTCCTATGAAGCCACCAGCGTGTAAACCTCAACAAACAGAGCCATTTTTATAAATGCAATTGAGTGTGTGGGGTATGTTGTGGATTGGTCTGACTCCATATGCGGCAATTTTGATTATTAACAAATCCGTTAAGACAAATTTGAGCCTTATCGCTGAACACAATTTGGCAAGAAAACAATGGGGCAGTAACTAACTGCTCTAAAGCCCAATCGGCAAAAGAACGACGCATATAATGGGTCTTAAGGCTTTAATTCCTGCACTAGCTAGATCTTCTACGGATGTAAGCCAATATCTTTAAGCAAAACTTTCCACGCAGTGAACGGACAGAACCCCAATTTCTGCGACCGACAACAAATCGATAAATTTGGGTCTTCTTCCACACTTTCGATTACAGCAGCGATATTCTTTTCAGTATGTACATTCCTTCAACGTGTTGGTTTTATTGCATCCTCTAGAGAGTATGTTGAACAAAATCTATCCATAATTCGCCGGTTGGCTTGCTCAAACGGACAATTACGTGCACCATAAAAATCATAAAGTCTTCTGTAAATTGCTCGAATTGATGACTGATTTTCAAAGTAAATTTGGTTGATGTGATAGCGTTGTTCAAGCATGAGTCTATTCATAATGCTTTGCCAGAGATGAAAAAAAAAAAAATAATAAGAAAAAATTTTTCTTCAAAATTTAATTTTTAGTGTTATTTTTTTTAACTGCAAGTTCAATGGGGCTTAAAAAAAGGCCCAATATGTTAATATATCGATATGTAAAAAATATGAAATTAACGGTGTCTGATAAAAATTGACGTATTTGTGCTTTTAAAGTGTGATACGGAGGCGCTTAAATTTTTCATGCTTCTATCTGTTATACTAGATTTAGTTATACAAGACTAAAAAATAGAATTATCATTAAAGGGTGTTCCATAGTTATGTTAGTTGTACATTTATGTCATTAACTCTTGAAAAATGTTCAAAGAGAACCTTAAAAAAAAATATTTCAAAGAAATATTAAAATAACCTGTTAAGCTTTAAAAATTTTTTTTTTCATCATCAAAAATATTTTCATAACTGTTTTGCCAGTGACTTCAGTTGTTTTTTTTATTATATTTATAAAGTTATGGTTCTAGAAGACTTTCATTATTATACAAAAATCATAAAGGCTGTAGACGCACGTAATTAGATCCATTAAGATTAAAGAGTAATTGCTTTTTGTCTATATGGCCTTTAATGTCTCTTGGTAATTTTTAAAGGATTTAAAAAAAAATAAATTTTGTCATCAATTCGAAGATTATGACAACAATTCAAACAACAATACAAATATTTCCGAAAGACGTTTTTGTGCATTTTATTTTCGTTTCGTTTTGTTTGTTTTTCTCTTCTTTTTTTTCTTCTCCCTATGAGTGTTAGCATCAGGCATTCAATTATTTTTTTCTTTTAACATTAAATATAATGATAGGCAATTCCTTATTCAAGTTCACTTTCTGAATTTTTCTTAATACCAGTGCTTAAGTTATAAGATGTTTTTTATGAACTTTTAACAGTATCTTGACCGGAAAATTAAACAAAATGTGAAAGGATGCTAGAAAATTGAATGAATAAAATTGCGACAGCATTTGGAAAGAAAAATAATACATTAACTAATAATTTGACTTAAACTCTGTGTTTATTAGTTATAGGGATAGCAAATATTGTTTTCTTTATAACCATGATGATGATAATGATAAAAATTGTTTTCTTTTGCTTTTCGTCACTGTTATTTTAGGCAAGAATAATATAAAAAAAAACAATAAAGACATTTTTACTAGCATGATGAAGGAAGGCATATAACAGTTTAAGTGTGGGTGTGTGTGTGTTTTTTTTTTTTGTGTTTTGTTGAAGTAAAACAAAAACTAACAAAAAATTAAACAAGAAAAGCAGCATTAAGAAAAAACAGCTAAGAAAAAAAAACTTATTTTGTATTAAAAGAAAAAAAAAAAACAGAAACAGAAACATGTTTGGCATTCTTGATAACATTTATTTGGCCGTTGGCTGTCAAAAAACTTTCCTCTAAAGCTTAATTACTGAGAGTATGAAAAAGTAGAAATACAGTAAAAAAATATCTATGTATATATAAACTAATCCTCCTTCTTTAAAGAAGTAAGAAAAAAATTTTATTTTTTGCATGTTTATTTAAAACAAGTGTAAAATGTTGTTTAACCAAAAACTTGCAAAAAATATTTCTTTTAATTATTTTATTTTCTTCTAAACTATTAGAAATTATTTCATTTAGATAAAAGCCAGTCTAACCTTTTTGCATCGCATTGTAAAAGACTTGGTTAGGTTGCACATACTGATGGCATAAGAAAATCGTTCCTAAATGTTTCCTTTGTGTTACCTAAAAACGGATGTGCAAATAATCTTTAGGCCTTTATATTTACACCAGATTCATCCCTATACCAATCACAGCCAATAGATTTGAAAGACTACACGCAAAGAAAAAACATGGTTGATGTAACCATAATCTAAGAGCAACATATTATTGTTGCATAGTATGGTTGCTAACAAAACATAGTATTGTTACATTTGCAACCATATTGTTGTCCAAAGTATAAACATAATTATAATCACAAGTAAACATTAAATGGTTAAATTAAAACATGATATAATGGCAGAAAATGTCATGTTAAAAATTTTCAAAAATTTTCCTGATATAAAAGAGTTATTATTGTTTTATTCATTAACGATTTGCTTATAATAACGCTTAGATCAGAGGCTACAGAATCAGTTATATAAAAATATAGTTTGTAATAAATGATTTCAATAAATGATTTCAAATATGTGCATCAAACACAAAAATAAACACTTATATGCTTACAATATATAGATTTTTACTTTAACTTTTCTAACTGTTTTAGTTTTCTCTTTTATATTTTTAGTTGTTTTCATATTTTGCATATTATTTTTAATTATTTATTTTGTATATAAATTTTTATTTTTTTTACTTTCTTTAACAATAAAAAACAATTTAAAATTTTAGCTGCCAGAAAAATTACTAAACTGTCAAGAACTAGAACAAAGTTATTTTTAGCGCAAACATTATTCTGTTGCTTTTAACGATACTTTAATTAATGATAATATATTATGGTTAAATATATTATATTATTTTTAATAAGTTATAAAACTTTGGTTGTTCTTGAAATTTTTTTAAGTTTAAACCAACCATGTTGCATTTTTCGTGCACAGTAACCATATAATCGTTAAAAGTTAACAAAAAAATGTTTATTTTGACTAAAGTTTTGGTAAAAACATTTATAATAGGTTCTCCGCAACTATATATTGTTACAAAGAACATTATATGGTTATTTTGACCATATCACTACTATGTTTTTTTCTCTGGGTGTATGCAATATCGGACTGCCTGGTCTAATGCTGTAACGGCTATTCATGCATCTATGAGAGACTTAAAATTTTTCAAAATTATTCTTAAGATGTTGATAAATTTTTTAACACTATTTTATCCATGTCTTCTGCTGCCTGCATGTACTAAACGTTTAAGTATATGCTACAAATGATATAACCAATGAAGCCATAAATTGGCCTTGAGGTAATAAAAAAAAACTTCAGTTAAACGTAATTCCTGATCGAATAGCTTTTTGCCTAAAATTATCAAATTTTTAATAAGAAAATTTATTATATGAAATCTTTTTGTGTTTATTTCCTTTAGTTGTGCTTTATTCATTTACATATAAAAATTACACGATATTATCATACGAGAAAAAATAAAAATATTCTCTCAAGGTTGCGGTGTTTTGAGTTGTTTGTTGTTCTTTTTGTTTCGTTGATTCAATGAAGTTCTCATTTAGTCAATTCTTCTTTTGATATAAGATTTTAAGGTTACAAAATTTGGATAGAATCCACTGATAAGCTATATGAGCTGTAGCGAAATGGCCATAGTAAAAATTATGGTACAAATTAATTGCATTTGTAGCAGAAAGTAAATATATGTGTCTACTACATCCAGCCAAATTTATATTGATTGATCATGAATTATTAAATAGATGATATTTACAATTAACACAACCAAATATAGGTAAGTGTGAAGATTACTGATAGTGGGTATAGTAATCACAAAAATGCTGCATTTCATTCATCGTTTTATATAGTTTTGTATCTTTTCTTTAAAAATGAATACACAAATTTTTATTTTATTTAGCTTTTTTAATAAATTTAGAATTTGATATATTAATAAACCTAAGCTTAATTAAATTATTTATTTAGTTATAATATTAATAGTTTGTTTAGTAACTGATAATTTTTTTTAAAGCTAAAGAAAATTATAATATGTTAATCGATCAGACATAGTTTCAAAAATTTTGCTATTGAAAAGCAGCAAGATCGGTCCATGTTCTTTGAGGCAGCGGGCAAAACACCACGCCTGCCTCTAATTTTTCCACATCATTTGGAACAAATCAAGTTTAGTGAAGTAACTCCTGTCAAGAATAAAAAAAAAAAAAAACGGAGTTACGGAGTTTTGAAATTTTAAATTTTTTTTAAATATCAATATGCTTATCATTTTAAAGGTTTTGAAGAGATCTTGATGAAAATACTAAAATTTTTTAAAAATGATTGACCCATTAAGAGCCGATAATTTTTTCATTTTATTAGCTATTCAGTTGTTAAGAAAAATGTTTTTTAAAACAAAACAAAAAATTTAATCAAAGTAAAAACAAAATAAAATAAAAATAAATCATAAGTACTAAATTTTGCAACATTTTTAAGAAACATTAAATATATGCTGTATTTTTAGTACTTGGTCCATAGCCCTTTCTTTTTTAATACACTATTTATACGTTTAGGCATACTACCAACTAAGTTTTGGGTAATTTTGTGTGAAATTTCCGCCACTCCAGCTACACACGTTGCCACAACTTATTTAAGTTGCTGGAGCTGTTCGGTATTGTCCCAACCGTCTCTTTATAATTGAGCACAAATTTTCAATTGGATTGAGGTCGGGGCTTTGCTGAGGCCATTGCATCAATTGAAAATTTTTTCCCAGTCAGCCATTCCTGAACTATTTTTGAGGTTTTATTTCGGATCTCTATCCTTTTGAAGCACAACTTCTTCCCCAGGATATGCGCTCTTATCCACAAAATTAGGGAGATGGGTCTGTAATATCTTGAAACAATCTTCCTTTATAATGTTGCCGGCAATTTTTACCAATGGATCAATATGCCACCATGTAAAACAACCCAACACCATGATGTTGCCCCTTAACCTGCTTGACTGTTTGCTTAATATGGTGTCTTTGAATGGTGTCCTGCTGTCAGCGACAATAATATTGCTTACCATCAGACAGGTATCGTTTAAACTTGGATTCATCAGACCATATTACACGCTTCCAGTCACCAACGTTTTAATCTTTGTATTGCCTGGCGAACTTTAGCCGCCCCGAAACATTTTTAGGTGACAATGCTGGTTTAGACTTTTTCACAGCTGCATGGAATCCAATATTATGTAGCGCTCTTCTAGCTGTCCATCGACTAACATATTAATTTATAGCAAGGAAAGCTTTCTTTGGGGTTAAATACGTGTCGGCCCTCAGCTTTTCTTCATCAGTTAATAGTTTTCGGCGAGTTGTATCCTCTTTTTGCGGAACTACATTTCGTTGATTTAGCACTCTTATAACTAAAGAGTGGCTTACATTTAGTTTTTCAGCTCTCACGGGTGATGAAGAGCCATTCATTGTCCTTTCTATAATCAAATTTTCCACGGTGACTGATAGTTTCTTCATTGTTAGAAAAAAAATTTTTTTTTTGCTTTAAACTGCACAATTCGTTTACAATTTAAAACTAAAGTGTTTATTAGCAAAACTCAAGATTACCAACCAAATCGAAAACTGAAGTTAAAATAACGGTAAATTTGCAGTTTTTTTCTTACTAATTTACTGAAGAACAAGTAAGAGTAAAACTGAGTACATATGAGTTATTTTGTTGGTTTTCTATTTTCTCTTATAGCTTAATGTTTTTAAATTTTTTTCTGGAGCAGTTTTATAAAATTCTAAATAAGAAAGAACATAAAAAAAGAAATTTTTAAATAATTTTATTATTACTAGATTTAAGCACCTAGTAATAGAAGAAATAGAAACATGTACTCATCCCTGCTCCCCACTGTATAGATATGAAAACTTTTTTCTTATTTCTTAATTCTCTGTCACCACCAATTTTTTTTTTTTTCTTGGAATTACTTTACGAAACTGGACTAACATTTTTGGTGAGGAGTATATAAGATTCGGCATAGCTGAATAAAGTACTCTTAGAGTAGTTTTACATTAAGGCCATTATACTGACTCTTTTATTGTTTTCTATTTTGGAGCATCTCCGTAAGTCATCAAGCGTTTACATTATGACTCTTTTGTAGCAAAGTTAGAGAATTTTATGATGTTTTATCAATCAATTTTTCAAGTGTTGCCATAAACTGAATGCATAAATTTTTCAACAATTTTTGAACAATATAGCAAAAAAAAAACAGCTCTTTGGTAACACCGCTTAAGCATAGAATTGCAAAAAAGGAAAGAGAGAAACAGGAATGAGAGATAAATGAGAGAAAAAACTGAAAAGAGTCATGAATATTCATTTCGTGCTACTTTTGCTACCCTGTAAGCTTCTCTACACCCCTTGCCAACAAACTTCTGCATCATGACTTTTGTAGCTGATACAATGCCCTAAATGTAAACTCCCTCTTACTTGTTTTTATATAACCTGAGTCAACAATTGATATATTTTTTACTGTATTACCGCAAACATTTACGCTATGGCTCTTTATATTTACAAAATAATTTTACTACTTCTCAACTATAGCTTTGTGTGTGTTTATACTTTATTCCTGCAATTCACTTTCACACAATTTATAGTCCTCAAGTGTTTTCCAGCTTAATTTTGTAATATTTTTTATATAAAAAAATATTATAAAATATACATATTTACTGACACTTGCACAAAAACAAGTAACCAATATGCATTCATAAATACTCAATAGTATTTAAATAATGTATTTTATGTTTTTTGTTTACAGTTACTTATTTTATTTTATGGGAATAAAAATTGCAAAAATTAATAAAGAATCTGTTGAATTGTTTTTATATGATTGGTTTTATTGGCTGTGGGCGACAGGGAAAAATTAATTGCAGGTTTGTTGTAAATATAAATTTAAAAGGCATATTACAGCTCTGATTTATAAACTGTAGCATACATTTGGGAGTTTTATAAATAAATATATTTTTTTACTAAATATCACTTTTTTATAAATAGTTTTTATTAAATTATTTGCAGAGTCCTTGCAGTTTTTTCTGCATTATTTTCTTAATTTATGAAATGCAGTGCGTGGCCTGAATGTTGTCATTTATTCAGCTTAACTTTGACATATTTTGACGGTCGCTATCCAGGGGAGTTTCGCATACATAAAACTCTGACATTGGCTTATGGCAAATAATAAAATGATTAATATTTTTTTTTACTTTTGCTTTATGTTTCACTAGAGTGTGTGTGTGTGAGCCCATATGTGTGAATTAAACTAAAGGTCAGGTGGTGCTTTATTTTCATTAATTTTTAAATTTTTTTAAAATATGTAAATATTTTATAACATACTTATGTAACGTAGTTGCATATCAACAAAATATTTATTTTAAATAATATATTCTGTGTTCAATTTATAAGTTTTTTCATTGGTTTTTGCAAATGTAATTTAATAATTTTTTTACAGGGGACCCTTTCAGGTTTAAAACAAACGAGAAAAAATATTATTGTTCATCTTTAAAACATTATGGACAGCACAATTTATTTATTTATTTTAAAATAAAATTCCAGATTTCTTTTCAGGTATTTTTGCGAAAAGTTTCACGGTTTATGTTTTAAGTACAGAACCAGCATTTTTGTCACAACTAAAGGCCTTTAAAAACAGTACGAAACTTTTTGTTGAGTTATTATCGTTCAATGCAATAATTCCTTTCGCTCTTGATAAAGGCATTCATCAGGATGTGTATTTTTATTAACTCTCTTTCACAGCAAATGTGATTGCTCTAGTGAATCTCGAATGAAAATATTTTTCTATATAAATTTATGCAATGAAAGCCTGCAGCAATTGTGTTCCCATTATTTGAAATTGGTATTTATTATGCTAAGATATTTTTTATCGGGTGTTTTTTAAGTCCGAAAGAACTTCAAGATTAAAAAATAACACTAAAAATTAAATTTTTATGAAAATTGTTTTCTTGTTATTTCAGTAAACTCTGGCAAATCAATATGAATAGTACTTTGAAAATCAGTCATCAATTCGAGCAACTTGTAGACGACTTCGTAATTTTTATGGTGCACACAATCGTCTGTCCAAGCAAGCTATTCATCGAACTGTGGATAGATTTCGTACCACATACTCCCTAGAGGATGCAATAAAACCAACACATGGAAAGAATGATGGTTCTAAAGAGAATATCGCTGGAGTAAGCATAAGTGTGAATGAAGATCCAAATTTATCGATTTGCCGTCGGTCGCAGTCAATGGGGCTTTGTCCGTCTACCAGGTTGAAAATTTTGCGCAAAGATTTTGGCCTGAACCCATAAAGAACCAATTAGTGCAGCAATTTAAGCCACAAGACCATTGTCTCTAGAGCAGTTAGTAACTGACCCGTTGTTTTATCGTCTCACCGATGAAGTTCATTTTTGGCTTAACGGGTTCGTTTATAAGCAAAATTCCCGCATATGGAGTGATACCAATCCAAAACATACAGAACACTATTCATTGCATTCTGAAGAGTGCACCGTTTGGTGTGGTTTATACGCTGGAGGCTTCATCGGACATTATTTCTTAAAATGAGGCTGTATCTAATGCTGCGGTCAATGGAGATTGTTACCGCACCATGATTAATGATTTGATTGATTTGAAAATATGGCTGAAATTGATACGGGCGAAATGTGGTTTCAACAAGATGACGCTACGTTCCATACGGCAACAGAAACCATTGAGCTATTGAAATTAAAATTTGGCGATAAGTTGATTTCGAGAAATGGACCCGTCAATTAGCCTCCGATATAGTACGATTTGACACCTCTCGGTTATTTCCTGTAGGGCAATGTTAAGTCACTGGTTTATGCTGATAAACCAGCAACAATTGAAGCTTTGGAGGACAACAGCGTTCTTGGTTTTCGTGACATACAGCCACTAGTACTTGAAAAAGTTACCCAAAAATGAACGTCTAGAATGCGCTTCGATCTTTCGTTTGAAAGAAAATTCTTCATTACAATTTAATTTTTGTGTTATTTTTTACAATTTAAATTTCTATCGATCTTAAAAAATATCCGATATTATTGTTGATGTCGTCTTTGTTGCACATCAATGATATTAATATATTGATTGCAACATACTTCTAGAGAATAGTTAACAAAAGTGAAGGAGGCCGAGTTATAGAGCTGTTGTTTTTAATCTTATTACAAGCAACAACAACAAGGTTTTAGTTATGTCATTTCAAAGAACATACACCTATTTTTTAAGAAATAAAGAAATGCTATTTATATATTTAAAATATCAATTCATTTGATTTTTAATGCATCAACAAGTTTTCCTTGAAATTTAAAAAAATAAAAATTTTCCTTGAAAGTTAACAAATATCTATACAAGCACTTTAAGAATGACATGTACCACAAGGAATAAAAAAACTATTGGTGTATTTTGTTGTAATTTCTTTTACTTTATACCTGCCGCAATCATATTTTTTACATGCTAGTAAATAAATTCAGACACGTTTCTAAATCAATTCATGTGTAAATTTATAATGTATTTTTTTTGTGTAAATTTTTTAATGTAAAACATACGAGGGCTGCTATATATATTTCTGGCCTGGCAGCACTGAGTGCAATCTGACATTTCCATTGGAAAGTTTATCATTTTTAAGCATAATCGTACTCAAAACGTTTTAACGTACGACCATTATTTGTGTTGTTTACAGTGACTTGAAAAAATTAATATAGAAAAAAAATGGAATTAACTCGTGAACATTTTCGTGCCATCATTTTTCACAACTTTCGACGTGGATTATCACGACAAGAGTGCATTGCTGAACTTAAATCTTTGTATGGCGATGAAGCACCATCCTATAGCACTGTGAAAAATTGGTATAATGAATTTAATCGTAGCCGAAGCTCGCTCAAAGACGAATTCCGTGAAGGTCGTCCAAAAACGGCTGTTGTGCCAGAGAACATTGATGCCGTGCGTGAACTCATAATGCAAGATCGACATGCGACATACCGAGAGATAAAGACATCCTTGGACATTTCTTCCACCAGCATGCATTCGATACTGCATGAACACCTGGCCGTAAAAAAGGTTTGTTCTTGTTGGATACCGCACAATTTGAAAGTCGCTCAAAAAAAGGCTCGTATCGATTGGTGCAAAGAAAGTAAATGGTCGCCTGTTTCTTCGGCAAAACTGGTCATGTGGCAACTGTTCCGCTTGAGCAACATAGGACGGTCACTTCTGAGTGGTACACTACAATTTGTTTGCCTGAAGTCATCGGAGAAATTCGAAAAACCAACAAGAGAAGACGAATCATTGTTCACAATGACAATGCGAGCTCTCACACATCGGCTCAAACCAGAACGTTTTTGACCGGCCAAATCGTCGAATTAATGGGTCATCCGCCATACATTCCTGACTTGGCACCTAATGACTTCTTCTTGTTTCCACACATCAAGAAAAAATGCGTAGTCAACGATTTTCATCGCCAGAAGAAGCTGTTGAAGTGTTCAAAAACCATGTTTTAAAGGTGTCTCAATCGGAGTGGAAAAAGTGCTTCGACAACTGGTTTGAGCTCATGCAAAAGTGTACAAATCGAGCTGGAGAATACTTTGAAAAACAATAAAACCATTTTTGATTATAAATATTCGCATTTTCACTATTAGGCCAGAAATATATAGAGCAGCCCTCGTATGTAATTTATTTTTCTCTTAAAATTATTAACTCTTTGTACATAAACACCAATATTTCCTTACAAAACTTGCATTAAAAAAGTTTCCAAGTGACAAAATATAAAATAAGTTTTTCTTGGTAGAAGATAGATATTTACATTAAATTTTGTTGTAACTGACAACAAAACACAAACACAGTATTAATAGGAAAAATACTTTCGGTTACAAGAAATATGATGCTTCCAGTTGTTTTAAAATAGTTGTGATGGGTATCAAGAGAGTTTATCTACAACGTACTTTTATGATTATTTATTTAGTTTTTCAAAGTAGAAACAAATTTATTTGTTTGTTTTTGATTTCTAGACGTTCAATTTTGAATTCACTGGTTTTGTTAATTTTTAATATTTTGTTCAAATATTTCAGTTTGTGGTCGATTGCTTTTGAGACTATCTTTTTCCCAGCAGTTGCGATAGGCAGAGGAGAATGGAAGACGATTTTCAGTTTTAAATCCTATCTAAAGGGACTAACTAAAACCCTTGGATTCTTCTTTTTTAGAATAAAATAATACATATTTTTTAAGAGAATGAGTTTTGCTTATAACAAACTAACTTACACAAACTTTAACTTTAAAAATGCCATGGGCTCTTAATGGGTTAAGCGTTTTTCAAAAATTTTGGTATTTCCTTAATGATCTCTTCAAAAGCTTTAATTTGAAACCCGTATTTATATTTTAAAAAGTTTGAATATTTTAGAGGTCCGCATCTCGGAAAATATGGGCGAGCGCTAATTTTTTCACTTGGTGTTTTTTTTTTATTTTTTTAATCTCTATCGCCCTATAAATTTTTTTGTTTGGAGTAACTTTATTGCTTGAAATGATATGAAAAAATTAGAGGTAGGCGTGGTGTTTTGCCAGCTGCCCCAAAGGACTTGGACCGATCATGCTGATTTCTAATAAAACCTCTATTGACACCATGTCTAATCGATTGGCGTATTTAAATTTTCACTTTTTGTGGTGAAGGATATAAAAATAGAAATAAATTGCAAATTTCACAAAAATGTTAATAAAAACAATTAAAACATTAATCAAACTGAAAATTAACTTCAAACAAATGTTTGTTAAAATAAAACTTATTTATGTTTTTTTCTTCACACCTATTAAAGTTTTTATTCCTTGCAGATTGTTAATCAATTAAACTTTTAATTGATTTATATATTTAAGGTGGTTTCTTTAAAAGTGGTATGAGTCCATTTGAAAAAACTAAATTTTATTGATCCATAGATACGTTCTTTCCATAATTACAATCAGAATTTCAATATAGTTCTATCTAAAATAAACAAAAACAGTTTTGCTGTACGATTCTATCGCACAAATATTTTTTGAAAGTGGAATAAGTCCATTCACAAAGAACATTAAAGAAAAAAGGACAAGTCTACAGCGCCCAAGACTATTATTATTATATTATGAAATAAAAAGAGAAGACTTTTTCTTAACCAAATTTCTAGAAAAGACAATATCAAACAGAAAAGAAAAATAACGGCTGGAAAAATTGTAAACTAGTTTCAAATATGTTGCATGAGGTTCAAAAGAAATGAAGAACACACAAAAAAAATTTATAAATTAAAGTGCGGTTTCGGTATTACAAGCGAGCGACTCGTGTAGAAAATTTCTATAGGAATCAATCAAAAAATTGAATGCTTTTCAGATAAATTTTCTAAAATTGTCGTTCGCTTGTAATACAGAAACCACACATAAGTATGGAAGAAAATGCTCAATTTAAACGAATTTTTTATTTAAAAAAGGAAAGACCAAAAAACCCAGCAAAATATGTTACAGTTTATAAAACTTCAAGGACCAAAACAAGGGAGAAATATAACGATACATCAATATGCCAACGGTAAAAGGAAATATATATGCTGTTTCTGTATTTCAGGCGATCATCTCGTCTGAAAAATTTATATGGATATAACTCAAAAAACTGAGTTCTTTTTATATAAATTTTTCGGAAGAGTTAATCGCCTGTAATACAGAAACAGCACTCTAGTTTAAAATATATTTTTTATTTAAAAATCTTAACGAAGTAACTTTTAATTTTATATTTTATATATATAACTAAAAAAAACTCTTATGTGCTGTTTCTGTATTGCAAGCGAGCGACTCGTCTAAAAATCTAAGAATCACTCAAAAAATTTAATGTTTTTTATACAAAATTTCTAAACGAGTCGCTCGCTTTTAATACAGAAACCGCACATTAATAACTGTTGCTGTTTACATAAAAATTCATTTCAGTAAAGCCTATATCTACGAAAATATGAACTTAAATTTACTCCTGTTTTTATTTCTTCTAATATGTTATTTTTGAAAGTAGTATAAGTCCATATGGAGCCAAAAAGTCGGTTATTTTTTTAAATAATTTTAATAACTATTATTTCATAATAAAATTTAAGAGGTGTATAATGTAAAAAACCTCACTCGCTCTCATTAGAGTTAGCCAAACCCTTAAAAAATATCTCAATATATGATTAAATGGACTTGTACCACTTAACAAAAAAAAAAAAAAAAAAAAAAAAAAACTAGGGGCCAAATTACGGCATTCGATATCGATCCAAATTTCAATAGAATTTAAATATAATAAATTTATTTATTTAATTAAAGTTTTTCTTTTTTAATTATATTAATGTGACTGATTCAATAAATTATTTATTTAAAAAATTTTTAGTATTTTTTTTTTTTTCAAATAAGTCAATTATAAATTTTGTTAAATTTCAATTCAAGCCTTCTTCTGTGTAAAACAGCAGCTTTGTTACTCGTAACAATTCAAATTAAATGTTCTTAGAAATAAATAAATAAATCGTATGCTACAGAAGCTATTTTGAATTCTTTGTAAATCTGCCAATTATAAACAACTTATTGAGGTTAAAGTTACATTTCAAAATTTAATTTATTACAAAATAAAATTGTTTGGTTTATTATAAGCAAATAGCTTGATAAACAATTATAGAGAAAATACTTCAAAGCAAAGGCTTTGTTTGGTTGGTTTAGTCATAAAACATAATTAACTGAATAAATAGAAAGAAAAGAAATTAATTGCTTTTATTATTAATTGATAATTGGATGCAAAAATACATACACATGTGACAAAGAGTAAATTAATCAAACGGGCAAATAAAACTAAGATAATTATTGGTAAAAAGTTCTGCCAACTTTTCAACACACGTACGAATTTCTAACACAAATTAATAGTTCTATCTTTAGTTCTATGATTATGCAAAATTTATTAATCTGTCAGTAGTATAAATATATTCCAAAATAACATGACACAATAATTTGTTCTTGAGACACGAGTTCAAAATAAGGTCACTCATCTCAAGGTAATTTATAATTTATAAAAAAAAGGTAGCAGCATATTTTGCCTTAGTCACCCTTCTGCTCATTACATTTGAAAACGAGTTTTATCAAAAATGATTAGTAATCAAATCAAGAAAACATTTGTGGCAACAATAAAGTTTTTTCTACTTCTATTTAACTTTGTTTTAAACCATTTTGTCTTATTTTTTCTGGAATATATTTAAATGCTTAATGCTTTTATTAGATTTAGAATATAATTTGGATCAAAGGTAATTTTTGTTAGCATGATATTTAGGTATCACAAACAATCATTTGTACATTAAGTTAAGGAGAAGTGAAGGACATGAGCAAAAATTAATAATTTGTTTTACTATAACCAAATTTGCTTACTCTGCTGCACACTGGCTATGTAGAGGACAAATGTAAAAAGCAAATGTAATATAATTCAGAATTATAAAAAGATTTTTGTTTTGTGAGTACAGCAAAATACTTATTTAAGTAAATAAATTAATTTTTATTCCATAATAAGAAATAAAAAATTTAATTAGAATTAGCTGCTCCTTTAAAATACTTTGTCCATTTAATAACACCGTAAATTTTGCCAATGTAAAGTAGGATTTCAGATTTTGTATCAGAAGCGGTAAATTGAAATAGAATTTCAGTTAAAAAATAAATAATTGGCTCAGAATTAAAAACATTTTTGCAAAAAATGGGCTGTAGAACTCTAGTTATTAAAGAATAAAATTTTCCTTTCTTCTTAAAAATAGGTGGCAGGTCTGAGAAAAAATGTTTTAATTAAAAAAAAAATTAAAAAAAAAGATTTTAAAAAATATTTTTTTTAATATTGATTTTTAAGCAAACACTTATTTTTTGTTAGATTTTTTGCTTTTTACCCGAAAATAAATTTTTAACAAAAGAAAAATTTTTTTTTTGTTAAAAAATTTTTACAACTTAATTTTTATTGAATTATTATTTGAACTGTGAAAACGTCCGCATACATTTGTAAAATAAATTTTCTTTCTAAAAAAGATTTTTAGAAATTAAAAAATAATTGAACTTAAGGCAAAATAATTTCTATTCATTTAAAAAATTTTAGACATGCAGTGACTGCTTAAGTGAAAAATACAAAAAATATCACACATTTTTATATTAAATTTACGAAAATTTAATTTTTAGCCACGAAATAAATTTTTTAAAATTATTATTTAAAAAGTTTCTATTATTAAAATATAATAGACCCTTAAAAAAATGTATGTGATATCTTGAACCTTCAAAGAATGTCAATAATAAATTGCAACATTACACACATAGGGGCAATAAAAAACGAATATAGACAATAACAATAAAATAAAAACAAAATTTTTTGTATTATTTGTGTAGAAAAACATATTTTACCACATACTTTTCAATTTAACAAGGGAGTGTGATAAATAAAATGTGAACGAAGAAGTATTTTTTTGAAATCATGGTTTAAAAATAAAAATACTTTGCAATAATCTTGAATTAAACAAGAGTCATATATAGTAGCAATCAGCTTAAGATAAAGGGAGGTCATTGTAAACTAATGTAAATTATACACAAACACGGGAGAGCATGTAAAATAATCTACTTTCTAGTTGCAAAGACTGTTTAATAAATAAGAGATAGCAACTAGATTTTTTAATAATTCGCTTCTCACAAAAAAAGATCGGGTAAACAGTAGGTTCCTCTTAATGAAGGCATGCGTACCATTAGGACCATGAATAGTTTTTAAAAAAAAAAAATTTACAAAAACACAGTAACCATTGAGTAACTATTTGGATTTTTTCTTTTATTTTCCTACTTAAGGGTTAAAAGAAAAAATAAAAAGTATTTATAAATAAAAATATTTACAATATTGTGTTTTAGTTTTTTGAGTTTTTAAAGTCTTCTTGCTTTATTAATTTATTTAATCAATTTGACTTTTGATATAAGACTCTGAGGTTTTCTTTACAATATTTGGGTAGAATTCACTAATGAGCTATATAGGAGCAGTAGCGAAACGGCCATACGGATATGCTTCCCTGCAATAATTTTATTCATTTTTTAGTTTAATGTTGTAAATATTTCATGAGAATATCGTAAAATATTTATATTTGAAGGAATCAGGCACAATTAAGTTTAATTAATAGAATAAAGAATCAAAATAATAAATTTTGTTATTCAGTACTACATGTACATAATTTTACATAAAAATGTCATCGGCTCTTAATGGATTAAGCATTTTTGAAGGGATTTTAGTATTTCCTTACAGGTGTCTTCAAAAGCTTTTAAATGATACCCATATTGATGTTGTAAGAAATTCAAAAGTTCAGGGTTGCGCAACCAATTTTTTACTTTGAATGTTTCGTTTCTTATTTTTTATTTCTCTATAACCTTATATGTTTCTCCCTTTGGATTGGAGTTACTTCACTAAACTAGATTTGTTTTAAATGATATGGAACAATTAGAGGCAGGCGTGCTGTTTTGCCCGCTGCCTCGAAGAACGTGGACTGATCTCGCTGAATTTCAATAGCAACATTTTTGAAACTACCCAGATAGAAATTACGACTCTTCCTAATAAAAATATACCACCACAATACTGTGAATCCAAAATTATGACTTCTCTAACAATGCTGTACCACCACAACACTGTAAAAAAAAATTTCAATCTTAGATTCGCAAAATAGTGATTACGAAAATCACTTACCGTAACACTGTAAAATAAAAAAATATAACCTAACTTGTTAAATGTCGTTTTCATATAAACCGTGTACTGCTGCAAGACTGTAAAATCCAAAAATCAGCTTTAAGCAATATCGTGTATATTCGGAATTTTTAATTTGTTATCATCAAATTAAGTTTATTATTTAACATTTCACTTGTTATATCAACTTAATAAATTTTTACTAACAGTGTTGTGATAACATTGAAAACGGTAATT
Source organism: Gymnosoma rotundatum (assembly GCA_916610165.2). Lineage (NCBI taxonomy): Eukaryota > Metazoa > Arthropoda > Insecta > Diptera > Tachinidae > Gymnosoma > Gymnosoma rotundatum. The sequence continues at coordinate 11,394,400 of OU744339.1, forward strand.
TGGGGTTTTTATTTTAACATTGCAGAAACATTGTTTAATTGTAAACAAAACGCTGTTAATTTAGATTAACAGTTTAATTAACAGTAACATTAAAAAGAAGGGTCGGAAGACGTTCATTTCATGTTATCATTTTAACATTGTGGCTATACTGTAAATTTGTTAAACAGTATGTTGTATTGATGTTGAAGAACTGTCATCAATGCCGATTGTCTTTTTCTGCCTGGGTATGTGTAATCGATTGGCGTATTTAAATTTTCTATAGTTCATATAATGCCTTGGCACTAGACAGACGAGCAGACAGAAGGACGGTCATCGCTCAATCGACTTCGCTAATCATAAAAAATTCAGAATATATACTTTATGGGGTCGGAAAAGAATGACTGAATTTTTTCATTCCAATAATTCTAACAGTAAATGGAAAAAATGAATAATTAAATATAACAAACAATTTATTAATAAAAATATTCTTTTGAGAATTTTTAAACTGTTTAAAAGATGTGGCGAAGTAAAGTCTTTACAAATAATTGTCTGCAAAATAATCGTAATGGAACGTACACCCAGCTTACGAAGAGAAATTATAATTATTTTACGTACCATCTTTTTTACAAATTAATGAATATCTGAGATGGATAACTTGCGTTGTTTGTAGAATTTTGCCTGCATGTGGTTAAATTCATTAAATCTAAAATGCGGGCCAGGCAAACGCTCTACAACCACAACTCGAAAATCCAGCTGATAACAAAATATACAACCAAAGCCACCTGTAGGCTATTGCCCTAATATTTCAATGAGTTTGTAGACTTCAAAACATTTGGGTTTTAGTGGTTCCTATTCACTTGTGTGAATAAGAGGTTCTAAAAGAGACTGAAATATTACAACTCTTTTCTCTATTTAAGTTGAGAAATTTATCACATAGTAATGTTTTTGTGATTATGTTTATACAGCGTGTGCCTCTTTTTATTAAAAATTGTGCAATTCACTTAAGCTTAAGCTGTGTATAATGAGCCGTTTGAATGACAGTTTCGAGGCGCTGGTCAATAAATTCAAAATTCTAAAAAAAAAATTCCAAAAGTAGGTATTTTGTATTTTATATCAATTACTATCTACACCAACAAAAAAATTAAAAAAAAAATATTTCACGTTCAGAATGAACCTAAAATTTAAAATTATTTTATTCACGACTTTACTAAAAGTAAGAAAAACTGTAAATGCTTTCCTTCAATTAAATGATTTTTATTTAAAAAAATAAAAATTTCAGTTGTTTTTCAAACATAAAGAAATCCTTGTTGAATTTTTATCGATCTCACTGGTTAAATAGTTCTTCTGTTTTTTTTTTCTTCTTTATATTTATGCCATAATTCCACTAAAGGGAATAAACCTTCGACCTTTTAAGTAGTGGCACTAAAAAACAGAACCCATATTTGTTAGGCAATGTAACTATGATTAATATATCGTTACATGAAATAAAAAAAGATAAGAATAAATTAAAAGAATTTATTGTTATGTTTTTTCTCTTTAACAGTCATAGGCATTATTTTAGACTTCATCAGAATTTTATTGACATGTGGGACTGTTTTTTAATCACCGCAAATGTTTTAAAGTTATTTGGGGAATAAGAACATCTTAGTTAACAAACGTAATGCGTCAGTAGTTTTTATTTAAGAACACTTAATTTCATAGAGGAGTTTTAGCATTTGAAATTCTTGCCAATTGTAATTTATTTTTAGCAGTCAAACAATAATTATGGGGGAGGCAGAGAAAATGTAACAATAATACATAACTAGTCTTTGGGGAATATTTTTGACTATAGCAGTTAGTGTACTGAACACTTTTGATTATATTTGAAAAAAAAAAAGAATAAAAAACAATATGTTTTTATTACTTTTTTCACATTGAATGTTAATTAACTTTTTTATTAATTCAATTAATTATTTAATTAAAAAAATTTGTTTTTATTTTAAATTAAATATATAATTAACACAATTAATAATTTTATTAAATATAAATCTTAAAGCAACTAAAACCTTTATTAAGTGCAAAATTTTTTTTCTGAGTTCCTAAAAGTAAATTTTCGTAAAAAAATTTTTTTACATTACTATGACACTTAAATTGCTGCTTGGATACTATTATCTTTTTCACACACTCTCTATTAATATTTCAACACTTGTATTAACGAAGCATGTCTGTCTAACTTTGTTTATGAGATTTTTTGTTTTTAGAAAATTCACGAAATTATTTTTATCTGCCTTTTGTTTTTCAGGCAACTTATTGTGTTTAATGAAAATTATTGTAGATTTTATTGTGTAGGATTTTCATGTTAATAACTTTCAAGGACTTTTCGTTATTTATTTATGAAACTTTTAATAAAATTGTTTCTATTTAATGTGTATCCAAGTCTTGTGTTGTACATTTAAAATCCGGTTGAGTTCTCATTTTAAACGAAAGGAATTGTAATGGAGATAAAATTTAAAATATAACTCCCAAGTGGCAGTGGTACTCACATATGAAAGATTTACTTTTTTTATATTGTTATTTGTCGTGAAAAATTTAAAAGGTCTGCCTCTTGTTTAACTTTTAAAGAGATAACACAATTAACATCAAATTCATATCACTAACGGGTAACCCTTTAGTAGTTAATTTTATTTTCATTAAGACATAGCACTTCATACTCTGTACAAATTTTAAGTTTCATGCATTAAAAATTTAAAAGGTAATACCATGTACATACGGCAAATTACAGCCTCTATGGAAACGCCCTTTAATTTTTTTAATTTCTCGTTTTCACTTGCTTTTATAATACACATATTTGTACATATTCTGGCTAATTCCCTAATGAAAAGAGGCCTTATACGATTGTAGATTAAAGTTATAGAAGTAAAAATCAAACCCCTATAGAAACACCCTTTATTTTTTATATCTATTTTTAATTCTTAGTAACTCGATTTTTTATAAGAGATATAATAATACTTCTACCAGTGATTAAAAATGCTTGACTATTTTCAATGCATATGTAGTTGCTGCTGAACTGTTGCTGTGGAAAAATGTGCAGCAAAAGCAAAAATAAAATGCAAAAAAAAGAAAGAAACGCATTTGCTTTAGCTGACTATGTATCAGCAAAGCAATCAGCAAAGCATTTATTTTAAAAACGTTTGCTATTGCTTAAGAAGTCAGTTGTTCTTTATTTTTATTTTTGCTATTGCTTAACTCTTTACTATAAAGTTGTGGCTAACTACGATTGCTTTTTCTTGCTATCACTTGCTGTAAATCGCTGCTTTTCTTCCCTTTTAACATTGGAAACGGATTTATGTGTTTATTACTTTAAATAGGTAAGAAAATACATTTTAAAAACGTAATTTTTATTATTTTTTCTGAAGAAGCAACAGCAAAAGAAGAAATAAACATCATCTTACTGCTTAAGCAACAGCAAACGTTTTCAAAATAAATGCTTTGCTAATTGCTTTGCTGCAGAAAGAAACCAATAGTCAGCTGAGGCAAATGCGTTTCTTTCTCTTTTTTGCATTTGATTTTTGCTGTTGCTTCGCTTATACTGAAATGTTTTGTAAATGCTAAGACATTTAGTTTTTTATTTGCTGAGAAATATGTAAGCAAAGCAAAGATTTAAGTGCTGTTTCTATTTTCATAAAGCAATTTAAACGCTGACTTCAACTAAAAGTTCATGCCATTTGCTGATCAAAAACAATACCACTAATGTAAAAATTACTGCACTAGTGGTATACCCTTTAACTAACAGTTTTATTTTTTCTACTTCTTAAATTTAGGAACATAGTTTTTACATACAATATGCAAATTAACAAGTCTACCTATTGCAGTTCAGCGATAAAAATGTTTTTATGAATATAACGTAACTTTCGGAACACCCTTTAATTTTTTGTATTTGCTATTATACTCACTACACTAACACGCAAAAACTATAACATTGTATATTTTACGATTCTACAGAAAGAGTTCTATAACAGACGGACAGACGAAACCTTAGCAAATAATTTTGTTCTTCTATTAATTTTTTTATTTTATTTAAATTTTTACTTTTACTTAGCAATTTTTAACGCATAATTTATTACGAAAAATATTTTTTTAAGTTTTTTAAAAAATATAGATTGAAATCCGAATTTTAAAAGAACACTAAATTTAATATAACAACTTGTAATAGTTTTTTTCGCTTTGTTTTATTTTTTCGTCTTTAATATAGAATGGCAATGAAAATTTTTTTTATATATAAAAGAAAATGAATAAAAAGAAATGTGAGTTTTAAAAGCAGCACAATAAAAATGTCTAATCGTAATATTGGTCCACTATAACTTCAGGAATATTTATGAAACAACAAAATAATTTCGATATTGAATCAAAAGTTCTGCCTAATAAAAATATTTGTAATTTTAAAATAATTTTGTAAAATAAAATAAATAATCGAATATTTAAAAAATCATAGAAAATTATAAAATCAACAAAAAAATTTGTAACAAAGAAATATCTACAAAACAAAACAATTTTTTCAAGATCTATTTTAAATCTGTCCAGTTTTGATGGTAAAAGAATGAAAGATCTTAAAAATTTGGTTGGATATTTATTAAGCAATTTCTTTAAATATCGCAGGAGAATAACTTAAGGGGAAGCTAAAAAGGACTATGAATTAAATTGTAAATTAAACATCGAATTTGCGCCAAATCAAAAAATTTTTTACTCCTTTTGCTACTCTAAGCCTTGCAGGCTTGTAAGTCATTTTCTAAGGGTCGCATGCGATTCATGGTATTGTCTAAAAGGTGAAATCACTTAAGGCGTTAAAAACTGTTTACTGCTAAGCCTTATACCGTGCATAAAATTGAGAACATTTTAGACCCTCATCCAGTGCAGATGTCTGATGAAATTCTAAAAACTAATTTTAAATTTTTTATATTTTCTCTAAAGTGAAATTTTTTCGTGAATTATAATATTTTTTTTAAATATTTTTCCAAAAAGGAGAAAAAATTTTTTTACCGCTTCTTGAAATAAGAGTCCAATGATAATTGGGACCTTTCAAATTAAACTAAGTCTGATACAATTTTTTTTTAATTTAGCATTTCCTTAAAGATCTCTTCAAAAGCGTTTAAATATTGATATTTCAAAAAAAAAAAATTAAAAGTTCAGAGGCCCGAGTTACTGGCGAGCAACAATTTTTTCACTTGATGTTTTCTTTTTCTTATTTCTTAATTCTTTATCGCCCAAAATATTTGTTTTTTTTTTATTGGAGTTACTTCACTAAACTAGATTTGTACCAAACGATATGGAAAACTTAGAGGCAGGAGCAGTGTCTGGCCCGCTGATTTTAAGTATTTAACTTTTTCGAAGCTATGTCTGATCGATTAGCGTATTTAGATTTTTTCTAGCTCAACTAGTGCCTTAGCAAAGTTGGCAACACGAAACGGACCAACTGTCAAACATCAATTAATCAAAGACACAGGAATATTTTTTAAATATTTAATTTTCATAAAAAAACTTCGTGCTACTTTTTTAATTTAATTATCTTTATTAAATTAATTATTGAGGGTCAAAGCATGTCTCGATGGCCGCTTACTTAACTCTTCAGGAAACCTTTGACAAACATTTTAAATAACCTAAAGTTTTTGTAATAAACAATAGAGCAAAACCAAAAATTAAAGTTTAAGCAAAAACAACAATAACCAACAGTAATTCTATTTTTCTTTTTCCACTGTATACGGCTGACTTTTTTTCGGCTCTTTTATACGGTTAAAAGAGGATGAAAAATAAAATATCAAGTACACTACTATAATTTATTTTTATGCATACGCACTTTTTAAATTATTTAATTAAAGACACGGGAATATTTTTTAAATATTTAATTGTCATATTAAAAAAAAAAGATTTCTATGGAGTTTTGATGGTAATAAAAGATTCCCAAGTTTGATAATCATTAAAATTTCTCCCTTCCTTAATAATAAATATACTGCCTCAGTAGTTGTCATTAGACATTTTAATCCCCAATATTAAATTTAGAGACTTGTTTCATTTTGCCCAAAGAGAAAGTTAATTTTTATAAAATAATTTTCGCCTACCAGCATTAAAATAAATTTCTATTAAATTTAAAAAACTGCATAAATTCATTATTTTCTTGTTTAATACAAAAAATTTTGTAAATTTGATTCATTGGATTTTTAGTCCGTAGCTCCGCCTCTGCTACTTCCTTAGTTAAAAAAAAATATATATATTCAGCTTTAGTTCATGACTTGGATGAAAGATATGTATAATTAAAATCATCATTACAAAATCTTTGCTTTTTTTAATCATTCTTAACTTAAAAAAAAAAATATTTCATTACATTTTATTTAAGAGCTCCTTTTAAAGTTCGTAGAAAAAATTGAATAAAATAAATTACTTAAAAGCCTCTTAGTTTACCTCTCACACAATATTGATTGGTTTCTCCCTAACATACACCAATTTCCATTACAAAAAAAAATTCCTTTTACCTTTGGCTTTGCATACTTTTAGGGAAAAAAAAAATGAAATAAATTTCTTGTGACCATGTCGGCAATTACATATTAAATCTTATTTGCTTTAAAGGCAATTTATAAAAAAAAAAATCTTTTTATATATGGTATTTTAGGAAATACGTTTTTTTGCTAACAATAAGATTGACAAATAACTTTTTGCTTTTGAGCCTTATTTTCGTTGGACTTAAGTTTTCAATTTTATAAATTAGAAAATCATTTTTTCTAAGAAAAATCTCTTTACAATTTTTGTTATTTGTTGTATTATTAATGTTTTAACATTTTTCATTCATATACATAAAAGTAGAGATTTCTTCAGTTTTCATTTGAATTAATTTTCTTTTGTCGCTTTAAATAGTAAAAGTGAAGAAAAAGTATAACACGGTAACCGTGTATTTGGCATAATATTCTTTCAATATGAATAATGCTTTTTAATTTTTTTGTTACTACATGGAACAGTATATTTTGCAATATTTTTTTAAGGTTCCAACTTTGTCATAGAGACTGGTATTTGCTTGTCCCTTTTTCCACCAAAATAAAGTAACATTATTTCAATATAAATTTTTTATTAGAAGGATTTGTGTGGGAGAAATAAAGAAAAACTGAGTAAATTCAGAACATGTTAAGTTTCGTTTTAATTTTGAGTTTAAAATTTCAAGAGAATTTCGGTATTTTTCTTTTAATTAAGTAACAAAACCCTCAGTGAATGAATGAAAAACTAAAAATAAAAAAAGCCTTAAGCACACGACATATCTCTGGTGGCAGTTAATGATTAAAGTTTACTCATTTTTGCAACGTTATCAAAATTACAATGTGAGTGGTTTACAGGATGTCTAAAACAAACAGAAGGGAATATTTATTAAATTTACAGAATGTAATTTCCTTTCATTTGTTAACAGTATTGACAAGACTAACACTCAAATGAAGATTGCAAACTATTGAATTTTATGACCAAAATTTTTACCCTGGAGAACTGTATTCGCTTGCAATGAACATCCTGTACTGTGGCAGAAATATTAGACAGACTACTTAAATTTTTCTCTTAATTTAAACTGAGCGTTGAATGTGTGGAAAAGAAAAGTGTTAAAACTTTAAGAAAAAAAAAAAAACAAAACTGTATCCCCCTTTATGTTTAAAAATTCACTTGTTTTCTTATTACGATGTTTTGTTTTTACTCTGCCCATTTCACATTAGTTGTTCGCTTTAGGTGTTATATGTTGTAAGTAGCAGCTATTTCACCAACCAATTTTAGTGAGTTTAATTTTACAAAATTCTCAGAATTAATCATGATTAATTAGTCAACAATATCATTTAAAGTTTTCAATTCTGGTTTTCTTTTTTTATTTGTCATCATATTTATTAAATTTTTATCCATGATTCGTCACAGGTGACGAATCATGGATCTATGCGTATGAGCCCGAAACAAAACAACAATCGACCGTGTGGGTCTTCAAAGACGAGCAAAATCCAACGAAAGTTGTTCGTGGAAGAAGCACTTCGAAGAAAATGGTCGCCTGTTTCTTCGACAAAACTGGTCATGTGGCGACTGTTCCGCTTGAGCAACGTAGGACGGTCACTTCTGAGTGGTACACTACAATTTCTTTGCCTAAAGTCATTGGAGAAATTCGAAAAACCAACAAGAGAAGACGAATCATTGTTCACAATGACAATGAGAGCTCTCACACATCGGCTCAAACTAGAGCGTTTTTGGCATCTAAAGACTTCTTCTTGTTTCCGCACATCAAGAAAAAAATGCGTGGTCAACGATTTTCGTCGCCAGAAGAAGCTGTTGAAGTGTTCAAAAACAATGTTTTAGAGGTGTCTCAATCGGAGTGGAAAAAGTGTTTCGACAACTGGTTTGAGCGCATGCAAAACTGTATAATTCATGCTGGAGAATACTTTGAAAAACAATAAAACCATTTTTGATTATAAATATTCGCATTTTCACTATTAGGCCAGAAATATATAGAGCAGCCCTCGTATAACTTGATTTCAACACTTACACGGACGGACAGACGCACAGACGCACATCACTCAATCGACTTGGCTATGCATAAAATGTCAGAATATATATATATATATATATATATATATATATATATATATATATATTATGGGTTCGGAAATGGATATTGTAGAAATTACAAACGGAATGATAAACTTAGTTATACACTTTTTACATTGTTTTTTTTTTTTTTTGGTGAAGGGTATGAACATTTTATGTTATAAATATTTACTAACAGATGACACATTAAAATTTAATACATTTAGTTTCTGAATACAGCTAGAGTACCATTTCAGGTGAACCTTGAATAAGTTATTAAAAAGAAAATGTTGAAAAAGTCTAGACTTAAAAATTACTCTATTAAAAATTTACTAACTTTGTTGCTTCAAACTCTTTTAAAAATATCCTCTCAATAAAAAATATTAATAACAATAATAAAATTTAATATAGTAATAGAGCTCTTGTTATCGGCTGCATGGATTAAGAGCAGACATGCAGTTTATTAGAAAGAATATTAAGGAGCTCTGAAGAAAAAAAAAAAACATCCAATAAAAACAAACATAAATAATAATTTTACTGAAGTTGTGCTCTACTTTTTTTTTCTTCCTCATTTCATATTTAATTTATACTTGAACATAAACTGATGCTCTATAATGATGATCAACGTATTTTTATTTATAATAAGAAAATGTAAAATGTATGTTCCTTCACATACATTTTAATACCGAGGAATCCTTTCATATTTTATGGTTTAGTGAACAACTTGTTTTTGTAACGGCAGAGAGCTTGCTGGAGTGTGGCGCTGTGTGTGTGCGTTTAATATTGATATGCATTTTTTACACATCTCTGCACACACCATTTACAGCAGTTGGAAAATCCAATACAATAAGTAGTGTTTTTCCTTTAATTCTGTATTAAAGGGGGAGCACAAATAATATAAAAAATTAAATTTTTTTATTTTCTGTTTTCTTGTTTGTTGCCCTCTTAACGTGCTGAGTGTTCTTAAAATTGCCTTCATTTTTTTAAAATGTTATTTTTGTTATTGTTTTGTAAGTGATATTTGGGTTTGTCCTTGGTTTTTATACTTGCTGCTGTCTTTTTTGATTTTTTAAGAGCATTACGTGCTCCCTTATTTGCTGCGTATGAAAGTTTTCTGATAAGCCATAGTTCTTTTTAATACTTTGTTGTTGTTATTCCTTATTTTTGTTCACGTTTTTGTTTTTCTTGTCTTTTGTGGCAATATGCAGAGAATATATGATATATTTTTTAACATTATTTTTCGGTTTTTTGGTTCATCAGCAAGACACATTAATTGTGATTTAAAGTTAAGTAAAATAAAAAAAAGACAAAGTAATAAATCGGTTTTTGTCAGCTGAACATATTTTTTAATTTTCTTTTTTTTAGCTGCAACAATTTGCAATTCTTAAAACAGTTTATTGGAATATTTTTAAGCCAAATAGCTGATCCATAATTGTTATAGTTTTCTATTTATGGCATAACGCATCATTAACATGAAAGCTTCTTCAATAACAGCTTTCAACACTAAACATAATTATAGATTTTTTAATTAGACTAAATCTGAAAATTCTGAAATCTGTGAATTCTTGATAAATTTTTTATCAAAATATTTTGTCAATATTTTTATCAACCAAAAGTTCGGTTGGTATTCTATAGCAACATTGGCAAATAAAAAGCTTTTTAAATTCACCAGTGTGGTGAATTTCTATTGATATCTGATTTTGATTATTGTTATTAAATTATTTTAAGTATTTTTATAAATTCATTGGTTGTAAAGTATATAAACACGTTAACTGCCAGACGGATTTTCCATGGTTTGTCCGAGGCGCCAACATGAATTTTTCATTATGTGATGCATATTATGATGAAATATTGTTTCCAGCAAATAATATGTGTTATAAAACCATGTTTGAAGCATATTTTGTGGTGGGGGTCACCGGTGACCCCCGCGGCGGTGAAGGCAATTATTACGATTTTCTTTTTTTTTTTTTAATAATCGTGCTTCGGTTGCTGTGTGAGCACTCTAAGTTCTTAGTTTTATTTTGTGCGTCGTACGAACAAGTAAGTGCGTTTGTTATATTTTCTCACTCTATATACGTTTTTGCATTTTATATATTTTATTTAATTTTTTAATTAGCCCTCAAAAATATTGCTTCAAATGAAGATTATACATCAGATGCATCATCTGACGATGCAGTTCTACAAAGACCTTCAAAAATACTGCGATTGCAATCAGACAGCGGGAAAAGTTCTTCAAGTAGTTCATCGGATAGGATAAGAGCTTTCACGGTACGTCGGCGCCGAATTTAGTCTGACAGTGAAGCTGAAAATAGCGATAACAACGAAGGTCTGAAGCAAAGAATTGTACTAAAAAAGTTGTGACATATTGTTCAGATTGCGTCGATTTACCTTTCTTTGCTTTGAGTGTTTTAGTCTGACTCATCGCAAAATGCACTGAGAATATGTAGATTTTTCATGAACTAATAAAATTTTATTTGTATGTTCTATATTGCATTCATTTCTTTAAATGGTATTATTTAAAATAATCTGTATTCGCATTTACCATAATTACGTACTTCAAGTATTGAAGTGGGGGCCACCGGTGTCCGACGGCGCTGCAGCGAAGTCGAGTGCCGATCACCGGTTACCCCCACGGCAGTCAACGTATTACCGAGCAAGAACACGACTCAGGCGAAAATTTTTTGTAAATTCTGCCTCCAACAACTAAGAAGGATCGCTTGAGTCACGTAATATTTGTTAGTCACACCTACGCCTTCTTCTTTACATATTTTTTTTTTTCGTCTTCAAAATCAGCATTAACACAATTATTTCTTCTTCCATTTTTCTAAAAGGATACGTAAATTTATTCATGTATTTTAAAAAAGAATCCATTATGTGGATATTTGCATGAAGCGTGCACTATTTTCCGAATTTGAATGCACACACACATACAATTAAATAGAGTTAACAATGCAAAATGAGACTTTGTCAAATTATCAACTAAAAAGCTTTTAGATTTTGTAGTAGAATACCAAATCTTGATAGATATTTAAAAGTTGTCTTGAACTTATCAAGTGCACAGAATTGGTCTGTAAATTTCATGAGTAAAGGCTTTTAGTTCAAACTGAAAGTGTGTGGTTTTTATCTTGTCAATTAAAGGTGTTAGCAAAATGCCTAGAAAATAATAAATTTTCTTATTAACTTCTGACCATAGGGTGTGGCCTATTTGATATCCTAGATCAAAAGCAATTTGGATAAAAGTAAACATTTTTGTTAAGGTTCGCGTCTTCTTAATTCCCTTTCTTTTATTGTATAGGCATCATCAATTTTTTAACCTTAAAGGGGCTTAATCTGGGATATACTGACCTTTTGACCAGTGTCTTATTACGATCTCTATGCTGATTGCTGGTGCCTTTAAAGAGAAACGTGGTGGTTGTGAATTAAACTAACTAACTCTACTAACAGCAAACTTACGGTGGTGGGGATGGTGTGATGCCAACCAAATGAGTTGGATGTTCACCAAACCCTAAAGAAAGGGGTAGTTAATGGTCCCGCAGTCCAAATCCGTGGATTTATACTTAGTTGGGCTACGCCAGTGGAGCGCAGTTGTCGACGAATTATTTTTAACACAGCAAAAAAATCATCATTAAATAAGGTCATCATGGCAGCTGCTAACGTATATCTTGATCACATCTGTCTTTTCTTAAGTAACAAATACTGCTTTTAAGTTTTATACTACGATTTTCTTATTTCACCAGAATCAATAACATTCAGGTTACTGAATCAACTCTTCTACTGGCACAACGACTATTTTCCTTTCCTAATAGAGAGTGCAGGAGGTTAGCAATCAATTATTATTTTTTGTTTTTTCTTATGCAAGCTCCGTTAAGTTTTGAACACACTTTCTTTTGTTTAAAGAATACGCACACACCTCCCTCATCGCAAACAATGCGGATGCTCAACATTCATTAGAACCAGGGTTTAAATTGCTTGCTTAAAAATAGCAACAGCACTAAAATCTTTGCTTTGCTTACATGTTTTACAGCAAATAAAAAACTAAATGTCCCAGCATTTTCAAAACATTTAACTATAAACGAAGCAACAGCAAAAATTTAATGCAAAAAAAAAAAAGAGTAAGAAACTAATATGCTTAAGGCGACTATATGTTTCTTTCTACAGCAAAGCATTAATTTTGAAAACATTTGCTGTTGCTTAAGTAATAAGTTGATGTTTGTATCTTTGTTTGCTGTTGCTTTTTAAGAAAAGAAGCCATTTAATGGTGTATCAAAAACAACGTTTTTGAAATTTATTTTCTTACGTATTAAAAGTAGTAAATGCATAAATATGGTTCCAATGTTAAAAGGGATGTAAAGCAGCGAGTTACAGCAAGTAACAGCAAGAAAAGCAGTCGTAGTCAGCCACAACTACATAGTTAAGCAAAAATGAAAATAAGGAACAAATGATTGCTTAAGCAACAGCAAATGTTTTTAAAATAAATGCTTTGCTGATTGCTTTGCTTCAGAAAGAAAACACATAGTCAGCTAAAGCAAATGCGTTTCTTTCTTTTTTTTGGCATTTTCTTATTACTTTTATTGCACATTTTTTTACAGCAACAGTTAAGCAACTACATATGCACTGAAAATATTCAAGCATTTTTAGTAACTGGTTAAAACTGGCTTTTTATGCATTCTGATCACACATGCCACACTTGTTAGTGGTGGAAGTAACAACTTATTAAGCTCTATTTTCTTATGTAAGACTAAATGCAAAATTTTTAACGCATGACGAAAAAATCCGCGTTTAGTTCTTGTTTACGTAGATGAAATGGTTTGTAAAACAAAGAATAATTATTATAAAATTTATGTTCATTTATTATTATAAAATTTTAAATAAATAATATATTTTGTAAACTAGAGTATCTTTAATCTTTTAAAAAATCTTTAATAAAATTTATTTAGTAAAATCATAATAAAAATATTTTTTATTAAATTAAATTAAAATAAAAATATTTTTCTTAGCGCAATTTACATTCCCCCACAGAGCTTAAAAAAAATGCAAATTGTTACAAATGTAAAAAACAGTATCTTGAATATAAACGAAAAACAGGATGTTTTCTTAAAAAAATAAAATAAAAAAAGCATTCATTAACATTTACATTTTATTGTATTATATGTTATACTTTTTTTGTTTACACGACTCGCTTTCAACAACAACAAATAAATAAACAAAAAAAAAAAATAATAAAAAAAGCTCGCAGTCATCAGATATACGGACTATATATGGGTAGATGTGTATACGAGTAGTTCATACAAAAATAAAATTTTAAGCAGCAATAAATAGACCCACGAGTAAAATATTTCATGTTTACTCTAGAGTGCGAGTAATATGTAACATGTCCCCCATACAATCTACTCGTATACGAAAGTAAACAATTTTTTTTGCCTGTTTTTATATTTGAATTTTAGTTGGTATGAATATATTTGTTAAATAAATCAACACCGGAAGCACATATTTTCATGTCAGCTTTAGTATGATGAAGATTATAAAGTTGTTATTGTTTTAAAACTAACGACTGTTATAATCGTTGTTTGCTAACGTAAGTTGTAAATACATGTTCGTGTAGTATAGGAAAAATTATGTCAAACATATTGTGTGAGAATAATGGTGAAGAGTGTTAGAGTGAGAAGGAGAGAAAGGGACTGGGAAGGAAGGATTGAGTATATAAAAAATATTTGTAGGTTCAGTTTTGTTGTTTGTTGACAAATTTGAATTTATGTTCTAAAAACGAATTCATACACCTAAACGACCAGTCGTTTTAACTCATGATTTCATGAACATGTGAAGAGTTAATAAATAATAAACAGAGTAAAGAAGGTCCTAAAATTTACACAAAATTTATGATAAACAGATTTCACAAGCTTCATATATTTAAGTGTTTTATTTTAGTAAAGGGAATGGGATGATGGATTCTTAGAGATTATCAGGGAAATGACTTCTAAAATTGAATACACCATAAGAATTATTAAGCAAATCTGGCTCGAGTGTAGTATAGCAGTATTGAATTTTCTTTTCAAGAGTAACATGTGATGATATTACGTAATTTTCACGACTTTTCCACATATCATATATATTATTTCTAAAGCACATTTTTTGTAGGTTGCAAATATGTCCCATACCACCGCATCAAATTTAATGAATGATATCTCTTTTTAAAGCTTATTTCTAACACTAATGACGAAAAATAATTAGTAATTTAAAAATTAATATTTTCGTTGATAAAAATTATATTTTATATAGAACTGCATGATAATGCAGTGATTATATGTTTTTGTTCAAGTGTGGTAATACAGGGTCGCTTCTGCATGATAATACTGTTGTCATTATAATTATATATTTTTGTTCAAGTGTGGTAATACAGGGTCCCTTAATAGTAATGAAGTTCTACATAATACAGTATGTATTAAAATCCATTCTCGAAATACCGCTTTTTACTATAATGCCGTTTATTAAAAGATATTTTTGTTTGTATTAAGGATTCGTACGGGCAAAAAGTTAACGATGATCAGGTCATTACCTCTAACATTGTATTCAAAGAAGTATTATAAAAGCATTTAAACATATGTATGTATGTATGTATGTATGTATGTTAATATGTATGATATATTATGATTTCTAATGTTTTTTTACTTTTAATAAAATGTATTAAAATTACTAAAATTTTCATTAATTTTTTTCATTTTATCTAACAAAAATGACAACTAACTTTGCGAAATATTCGCACGGGTCATCTAGTATTACTTATTAACGTTTGACGTTTTTTTTTTTTTTGAAATTGCTTTTATTTTGACGATTATCTGCATCTCTCGTATTATTTTATGCATATAATATTATTGCTCTACATAGTCAAGTATTCATTAACCTTTTAAAAAGGAAAAAGGAAAGAAGAGATTTTGCTATGGAAACTTTAAAAATAACAATATATATTTTATAAAAATAGTTCAAAAAACTGTTTACTTTTGTGTTTTTCGAATAACTAGAAAGAAATTATTTTTGAGAATACTGAATTATTTCTGCAGATATTTTAATTATGGCTGCTTTAGTAGAGTTTTCAGGTCGAATATTCTGTTTCTGGTCAATAATTCACAGAATTGCAGCCTTATTCTGTAAGTCGCTTAAGCTAAATCGTCATCTCTAAAATTATTTAATTTTAACAAAGCAGTGTTTTGTTACAAATACGACATTGGACAATTAACCCTATACTTAACACCCTCTTATTTATTGAGTAAGACTTACAGATAGCGATTAATTAGAGAAAATGTACATGGATTAGTTTAACATTTAAGCAATCTAGCTTAAGTTTTAGCTAAGAGAATCACAGAATAAGGCCTCTGCTCTCAAACTGGGTATTTGGCAACATTAAAAAAACATTTGTTTCAAAAAGCGAAAAAAAATAAACGGTCTTGTATATCGCCTGAAATTTTTTTGTAACAGTCGACAAATGTTTTTTATTGTGCGCTTAATTTTAATTTATTGCGTTTAAAATATTGCTGTAAATTATGTTAGCGCTTTACAGCGCTACTTATATTTCTGGCTGCTATTTATATTTCTGGCCTGGCAACACTGAGTGCTGCCAAGTGCAATCTGACATTTCCATTGGAAAGTTTGTCATTTTTAAGCATAATCGTACTCAAAACGTTTCGACGTACGACCATTGTTTGTGTTGTGACTTCAAAAATTAATATAGAAAAAAATGGAATTAACTCGTGAACATTTTCGTGCCACCATTTTTCACAACTTTCGACGTGGATTATCACGACAAAAGTGCATTGATGAACTTAAATCTTTTTATTGCGATGAAGCACCATCCTATAGCACTGTGAAAAATTGGTATAATAAATTTAATCGTGGCCGAAGCTCGCTCAAAGACGAATTCCGTGAAGGTCGTCCAAAAACGGCTGTTGTGTCAGAGAACATTGATGCCGTGCTTGAACTCATAATGCAAGATCGACATGCGACATTCCGAGAGATAGAGACATCCTTGGACATTTCTTCCACCAGCATACATTCGATACTGCATGAACAACTGGCCGTAAAAAAGGTTTGTTCTCGTTGGATCCCGCACAATTTAAAAGTCGCTCAAAAAAAGGCTCGTGTCGATTGGTGCAAGAAATGTTGCAAAAATACGATTGCGGTGCTTCAAAAGACGTTTGTAAGATCGTTAGAGGTGACGAATCATGGATCTATGCGTATGAGCCCGAAACGAAACAACAATCGACCGTGTGGGTCTTCAAAGACGAGCAAAATCCAACGAAAGTTGTTCGTGGAAAACGCACTTCGAATGAAATGGTCGCCTGCTTCTTCGGCAAAACTGGTCATGTGGCGACTGTTCCGCTTGAGCAACGTAGGACGGTCACTTCTGAGTGATGCACTACAATTTCTTTGCCTGAAGTCATCGGAGAAGTTCGAAAAACTAACAAGAGAAAACGAATCATTGTTCACCATGACAATGCGAGCTCTCACACATCGGCTCAAACCAGAGCGTTTTTGACCGGCCAAAACGTCGAATTAATGGGTCATCCGCCGTACAGCCCTGACTTGGCACCTAATGACTTCTTCTTGTTTCCGCACATCAAGAAAAAAATTCGTGCTCAATGATTTTCATCGCCAGAAGAAGCTGTTGAAGTGCTCAATCGGTGTGGAAAAAGTGCTTCGACAACTGGTTTAAGCTCATGCAAAAGTATATATATCATGCTGAAGAATACTTTGAAAAACAATAAAACCATTTTTGATTATAAATATTCTCATTTTCACTATTAGGCCAGAAATATATAGAGCAGCCCTCGTAAAACCATTTATTTAAATTATATTATTTTAGTAATTTGGTAATTTCTTTAATTTTTTTTTTTTTTTTTGATAAATATCACCAATGAAAATTATGAACACATGCGATTTATTTACGTACATATTTTGAAAAAAATCGCAGAATTTTTTTAAATTACTAATTAGATATAATTTTTTAAACGTCAATTTTATTTCTGTTCTTTAACAAACAATCAATGTTGCTCAACATGTTTCGTATACTTGATTATGTATATATGTTCTACCTTTTTATGCATAGCTCAATCGATTGAGCGACGTCTGTCTATCCGTCCGTGTCCTCGACAAACTTGATTGCACAAAAAAAAAAAATATTTCAATCGAACAGATATAGTGTCGAAAGAGGTGCTATTGGAACTCAGCAAGATCGGTCCATGTCCTTCGAGGCAGCAGGCAAAACACCACGCTTACCTTAAAGTTTTTTATATCATTTTGAACAATAAATTAAATGAATTAAAATAATATATATATTGGGCGATAGAGAATTAAAAAATGAAAAAAACATGAAGTAAAAATATTGGCACTTGCCCATATTTTCCGAGTTACGGGGCTCTGAAATTTTCAAATTTTTTGAAATATCAATATGGGTATCATTTTAAAAAATTTTTAAAAAATGCTTAACCCATTGAGAGCCGATGGCATTTTTATGTAAAATATGCAGTAACAAATTTTTTGTTTAATTTTTAATTCTTTGTCTCCCCAGTATTTGCTTTTTTGATGAGATCTACTTCACTAAACCAGATTCAGATACATGGTGAAGGGTATATAAGATTCGACATATAGCACTCTTACTTCTTTTTTTTACATCAACTTTTATTCGGCTTTTTAGTTTTATTTTTTAATTTTGTCCTGGTTTATATCTTAGGTTTATAATATTATTATATTGTTGATTTTTTCAGATCCTAGTGTTGTAATTTTATAATTATACTTTTCTGTCTGTACTGTACTGTACTGCACTCAACTGTACTGTAGCTTTTGGCGAAGTTGGCTGGTATAAAAATTCAGAAGTTTTTAATATACTTAGAAAATTAAGTTTGATAGATTTTGGTTGTTAAAAAAGAAACAAAAGAACAATTTCAACCACTTTAGTTAATATCCAACATCTTTGGTATTGGCTGAATTACAAACAAATAAGTTCAAAGTAACAAGCCTTTTTTATATTCTACATACAGTTTATTAATTTTGTTTGTGATGTAGAGTATTAAAAATGTTGTCAATAATATTTTGTACAATTGCAATATTTATATTTAGTTTTTTAGTAAATTTTTAAAAGACCAAATATATGATATTTCCTCTCATTTATTATTTATAAAGAATTCTAAACATCACTACATAAACATTTCGATGCTGTATTTCAAAACAGTCACTTAAATTTATTTCAGTTTTTAAAAATTTTCAAATGAATTGTTTGATTTACAAATGAATACATATTCCCATCTTTATATGTTAGTTTTATAGAGCAGATATAAACTCATGTTCAAGTTTGGCATGTGTACACTTGTCATGAACTAAATAAATTTTTTTAATGTACAGTTTTATGACAACTAGATAGTTTATGTTTTATTAACAAGTTGTATTTAAAATGATAGAGAATTTCATGTTTACTTTTAAAAACAGATAGAAGAGCAGATGATAAATAAATATTTTTTATTTATTTTATTTATTTATTTATTTATTTATGCATTTATTCAATGAATTATAAGCTGCAAGGCCAAATGAATTCAGTATTTTACATCGTAAATAAAATTTAAAATTAAAATTACACAGGACCAGAAACATATAGATTTACTTACCTTTTCCGGAAAGAAGGTTTACACACAACACAAAACAGGCAGCACTCTACGCAACAATCTCAGAATATCAATAGAAACAACCGATAAATTAAGCACCAGCGGAGTATACAGACTTACTTGCTCCTGCAACCATACATCGGACAAACTGGACGAACGTTAAAAACAAGGTTTACAGAACACATACGATCATACAAAAGGCAAAGGGAAGACTCCAATTTCGCAATATACCTTAACGCACATGGACACTAACCAAGGGAAATAGATGAATGTATGACAGTACTACACCCAAGTAAAAAAGGACGAAGACTAGACATTCTTGAAAATGGAAATTTACAAAACACGAACATTTAACGGAGACATTATTAATGAACAGATAAACACAACCTCTGACACGATTTTTACACCACTAAAATTACAAAAACACTCTTACAAACGAAAAACACCCACAGACGGTCACACTTACCTATCCAATAATAAAAGACGCAAATATTAAATTATTTACCCCAATAAACAGGACAGATATGAGGCAATCTACCTGCATAATAACATTTAAACGGACAAAAATTACCTAAACCGACCACCTTTTACCATTAAAACTATCTATTCTTGACACTATCTCTTTAGTTTTAACGAATACGTGGCTTGAAAATGATGTTATCACATCGAAAGCGCTCGCCAAACGCACAAAGTACACAGCCAGAGACAACGGTTATTACCGAAAATTATAACAACAGTTTAAAATTTAGACACATAAATTCAAATAAAACAATATTCAAATAGTCTGATATAAGTAGTCTTAATTAGTAACGTAACAACTTGCTTATAAGTATTTTTTTTTATTATATTCATAAATTGACCAACATTTTTATCAAACTCTCAAACTTTATGCATCAGTATACTATTCCAAATTCTTGCTACTCTTACCACGAATGATCGGCTCATGTATTAAGTAGAGTGAAGTGGACATATCAAAATATTGGTTCTAAAAGAGGGACCAAAACTGAATCTCTCAAAAACATAAGATGGTTGACCATTTTTCATTATTTTATAAAAATGAGTAATTATTCGCCGGTCTATAAAAGTTTGAATGTCTGAACCCAATGTGCGAATTACATAAGCTGAAATGTGATCCCTTTAGTTAAGACCATAAATAAATCGCACTGCTCTTTTAAAGCATATACGAAGTTTTGAAATATTTTTTTGTGACATTCCTGAAAAAACCTCAATCCCATGCAAAAAAAGCGAAAGATTTGGTTTTAAACTTAAAATAATATAATTTGTATTTATCCTAAACTTAACACAAAAGAATTTAAAGAAATAAATTGATGAAAAGAATAGCATTTTCCAAAAGAATTTTTTTCTTTCTTTCATTTAATCCCCATTATTATAAATTAGATCTTTAGCTTTGGAATATTAAAGTAAGATTTAAGTAATTTTTTACATTCCTTCTTTTATAAACTTAACAATAATGAGAGCACTGTAATCAAACTTAGTAACAATTGAACAAAGATTTTCGTTTCTCTTTAATTGAAATGTTAGTTTTCCAAAATCCATTGCCGACATAAAATTAGCACTTTAATGTGATGCTTCTTTGTTTGCAGAAATGTATGTAAAAAGAAAAAAATCTTTTTCCCCTTAAAGCTATTTAAAAAAATTGCTGCATGCCTGACTGTGTGTCACACCAAAAAATAAATATATATTTTCTTGTTAAACTTTCAATGTTTCCTTTAAGTTTTGAACCTTAAATAGTTTGTCCACATTGGCTTTCTGTTCACGTATTTTATTTATGTTGTTAGATCTCTTGCAATCTTTTAAGGTAAAAAGGATTTTTTTTCATCATATTTTTATAAGATATTTCAAGCTGAAAAAGACAGATGTTTACTTTAATAGTCATTTAAGCAAAAATATATTCACTTTCAAAAGTTTGAGATTTTCATTTAGTTGATTGGTTTTTCATGTCACTCTTTGTCATAAGATAAAAGATAGAAAATTTTCTTAAAGGAAAATGAGGAAGTGGTGAACTGAACAGTTACTTTGTTCTTTAATTTTGTGTTTTTATACTTGAACAACATTTTTCTATATATAAATTTTTCTCTGCTTAATTCTATTTTAGTTTAGGTTTTCTAGTATTTTGTTGTACTCGACTAGACAGTATTATCTACTCTAATGTTCTCTAGTGTCGTCAATTACATTTATCTTTATAAACTTTTACATTTCTCTACCATATTTTTCCTTCTCTATTGTGTTAAAGATTACATTCTATTCTACATCAGTGTTGCCGTTTGGTTACATTATTTGAAACTTTTGAAGGCTCCACATAACGTATTATTTTATTATATTTCTCTAAATTTTCGTGACTTTTGGTACAGACAGAAATAAAATAACATCACTGAAAAACTACTTGTTTCATTATTTAAGGTAAGAATGTCTTTTAACATATCAACGTTTCTTAACATATTAATACGATTTTAATAAAAAAGCTTATCTGCAAATGCTATCAAAATCCCACATAAAAATCAGTTTCAAATATACCAAAAAAAAAAACCTTGCTGATGTGTTAGAAATTACGAAATGTTTTTGTTTAGAAACAGAACAATGTTTCTGGCAACAATTTTTTCCAACTGCGAAAAAAAAGAGCTGCATTTCGTTCGAAAAATTTTGTACTCTGTTCAAAGTTGAGAAAATTTCTATGTCGTTTGAAAAACTTGATTTAGAGGAAATTTGTCTTTTAATTTCATTTAGGAAGTTTCGGATTATATTATGGAAAAATTGTCAGTAAATTAATGTTGAACTTTTAAGCAAATAAGGCGCAAGTTTTTCTTTAGTGACGGTATTTTTAAGTAGTAACTTCTATCAAAGCTCAATCTTTCAAAGAAAACGATAAATAAGTTTTATTTATGAAAATTCTACTTTAATTACTTTTATTGATTGGCGAGAGCATGTACTTGTCCATCCCGAAAGATTGGTATTAAAATTTGTTCACAATTTTTTGTTCGTAAGGCTTTTCTTTTTTAATTTTTGTTTTACTTTTGTTCAATAAGTAAATTTTTTGCCTTGTTATTTTGCCTGAAATATGGAAAAATAATTTTAATATATTTTATATAAATTACATTAAATTACTACTTTCTCGTATTTAAAAAAAATTTAAAATGAAATTTTCTTTTTTCTGCAAACACTGTTTAATAATACTTTTATTTTAGATTCTGTTTAATATTCTTCTCGTCTGTTTCTTTTAGTTTCCTTTTATTTTACTTTTTTTATTTTCTTTCTTTTTCTCTTCTTTTTATTTCTTTTTTCTCCTGTATGATATTTAATATCTATTTTACTCTATTATATTTGAATTTTTTCTGTTCTTTGAAATTGTATTCATTTATATGCTATTTTATTCTATTTTTCTATTGCACTCTTTTCCATTCTACGGTTATATATTCTATTCTATTCTATTCTATTCTATTCTATTCTATTCTATTCTTTTCTATTCTATTCTATTCTATTCTATTCTATTCTATTCTATTCTATTCTATTCTATTCTATTCTATTCTATTCTATTCTATTCTATTCTATTCTATTCTATTCTATTCTATTATATTATATTCTATTCTATTCTATTCTATTCTATTCTATTCTATTCTATTCTATTCTATTCTTTTCTATTCTATTCTATTTTATTCTATTCTATTCTATTCTATTCTATTCTATTCTATTCTATTCTGTTCTATTCTATTCTATTTTATTCTATTCTATTCTATTTTATTCTATTCTATTCTATTCTATTCTATTCTATTCTATTCTATTCTATTCTATTCTATTCTTATCTATTCTATTCTATTTTATTCTATTCTATTCTATTCTATTTTATTCTATTCTATTCTATTCTATTCTATTCTATTCTATTCTATTCTATTCAATTCTAATCTATTCTATTCTATTTTATTCTATTCTATTCTTATCTATTCTATTTTATTCTATTCTATTTTATTTTATTTTATTCTATTCTATTCTATTCTATTCTATTCTATTCTATTCTATTCTATTCTATTTTATTCTATTCTATTCTATTCTATTCTATTCTATTCTATTCTATTCTATTCTATTCTATTCTTATCTATTCTATTTTATTTTATTTTATTTAATTTTATTCTCTTCTTTTCTATTCTATTCTATTCTATTCTATACTATTCTATTATATTATATTCTATTATATTCTATCCTTTTCTATTCTATTCTATTCCATTCTATTCTATTCTATTCTATTCTATTCTATTCTATTCTATTCTATTCTATGCTATTCTATTCTATTCTAATTTAATCAGTTCTTTTTTATTCTTTTCCATTCTCTTCTATGCTTCTATCCTATTCAACAACAACTCTGATTGATTCAAAAAATGATTTTGAACTTGCGTTCTGAACATGTACTGTGAAGCACCCCTTTTAAATTTACTGATCGACCTACATAATTCAGTTTAAAAATTTCTTCTTTTGTCAAATTTGCCTACACCTATACACACTAAAAACTTAAACAAGTTACAAAATGTAAACAAACGTTTTTTAAAAAAAAAACTAATATTATTTTACATAAGTGTACATAACAGATACTTAAACACAGATGCATATAAATTTGTCTCATAATAAAAATACAGTGGATATTGAAATTTTTACTGCTTGTGACATGTAGTTTATGAGATGCCATTTTGTAGGTATGAGAATTTTCCTTTATAAACCATTTTTCTTATTTTTCATGCTATTAACATTATTATTTGTTTGCATACATAAGTACAAATTTGGCCCAAAAAAGGTAAAAACTGTAAAAAAAATGCCACATGCTTAACAGTTTTTGAACATGAAAAATAAAATTTAGAAAATATTTTTTTTGTTAGAAATTTATGGCCTGCTTGCTTTTAAGAAATATCAAAACTTTGGAAACTTTAATTTAATAATTCTACACTTAAAGGTTTATTTTTGATAGCCAAAATTTTTTATAATTCCTTTTAGTTATCTCTAAAAGTTTACTTGATATTTTTAAACTTTGCGACAAAAATTTATTACGAATATTAACGGACTAGACAGTTCGCAAGCCTTAGTTTTATTCACTAACAAAATTATTAAGACTTTTTTAGTTCATTAAAAAAATTTAGTGATTGTTAGATAATAAAAGATAAACTTGCACTGCCCTCATTTTCGTCTAATTTACTTGTTTTTTTCCTTTTAAATGTAAATTTAAATATATGTCTGTTTGAGCATTTTATGCACGATATACTTGTTTAAAAAAAAAGTAATTAATATGCTGAAATGACAATTTATAAGTGGAAGTTATTACACAGGGTGCTCAAAATAAGAAAATGTAAGTATTTTTTGTTTCTTTTTTTAAGTCATCCCTTGTGCAAAAGAATTATATCACGACACTATTTCTTTACTTTTAATTTATAAACATGTGTCACAATGAGTGAGAATGAATGACCTTCAGTCTGTTCTGGAGTGTGTTAAAAGCACAATAGAGTGTTTGTAGAAAAATTTCAAGTTAAAGTAAAAACTCTTTAAATTATGTTTCTAAGGTTGAAAATTTTCTTATTATTTTATCAGGCAGAAGCTGTGAACAATTATGTTTAATATTGTAATTTATTCGAAGTCGACAATGATTACAAATTATTTTGCATTTAGAGCTTTTTGTCATTGTCATCTGATTTCCGATTTCCTACGATGAAGAAAACGCAGGATGTTAAGGTATTAATTCCAACAATACTCTTGATCTTTAATTAGGACCTTAGAATGATTAGCATTTTCTAATTATAAGAGATTTATTTCCATTCTGTTGCTTTTCTCCATCAAAATTTTCATATTTATCATCCTAAACATTTTTTTTGATTCCCTACTTCTTGAATAGTTTCTCTTTTATTTCATTAAGGGAAACACAGTTCTCAAGCGCCAAAGAAATCCTTGTTACACTAGTATTCAGATTGCGTGCTCAAGCATGTCTGATGCCCTACTTTAAACCAGATATATTTTGATTTGTACACACACCCCAAAAATTTGGACAGCAATCTTTTTAGGATGCAGCTTACTATTGCCTTCACCATAAGTTGTGGGTTGCATTTGTAAAGCTATAAAAATATAAGATTTCTAAGCCATCTCTATTGTGAGCTGTGTCTTAACTAGTTTATAAAGTAGAGATATATGTGATTTAGATTAACGTCTGCATCTGGCGTGAAGCCCTTACCAAACGGTGGTCCAACCACTATTCTCTGCAACTTTAAGACCATGTCTTGCAGGACTATACCTGCAGATATAGACTTATTATTACCACAGCCTCACGTGTACTCCGAAGGAACCTCATCAATAACCGGCTACAGAGAAGGGCGAGTCTCTGTATGGGCTACCGGTTCCCGTGGTACCAGTTAATTTATTTACTATTAGTTATTTATTTAATATTATCATTTAAGGACACTGGTACATCCTTCGACAGTACCCCAGTGTCTATCCAGATTTGGTGCCTGACTAGTTTCCATTTTATTCCCGAGAACCCTTGTCTGTGCCTATGTTAGGTCAGCACAGACTCTTGGTGCCCCCGGGGTTTCCTTATATAGTACAAACAATAAATTTTTCTGGATCAGAACTAATATAAAGCGTTTTTCTTTACGATATTTTCTACAGCAGCAATCGCTTATTCTGTAGCGCGTATTATCATTTAGATTAAATTTGGTGTGTAAACTGTCTATAGTTAAACAAATTAATTGCTCTGGTGGACGATTATGTCAACCGTAAAATATACGTAGTTTACAATACATATTTTGAATAGAATGATTTTCAAAATAAATTTGCACAGTTCGGAAGAGTTATTCAGGCGTCGATCTCTCTCAAGATGGCGCCAGCTTAATGTTTAATTGATCTATAAAAATACATTTTAACCGACTTTAATAAAAAAGAAAAAAGCTACAAATCATTTGAATATTGCTCTCTTTTTAATGTATATGCCTGAAGAACTCTGTCATTCCTGAATCGATTTGGACAGATCGATAGATTAATTAAGGATGTTCCCATACAGCGTATATATTTTTTACGTGTTTTACGAACTGTAAAGGGCACTTCCTTAAAATTTAAAATGACTGCGTACTACTATAGCTCCCAATAACAAAAATGTAATACAAAAATAAATCCAAAAATTAAAGGGCGTCCCCATAGGTGATACAAATTGACCTATATTAGCCTATCTTTTGAACCGCAATAGACAAACGCTTGAAAATTTTACAAAATATCGATAAATATTTAAAATTATAAATTAAAGGGTTTCCCAATAGTTAATGTAATTTGATATTTGTGACCACACTTTTGAACCGTTATAGGCAGACAGTTGTAACTTACAAGGGACCTGTAATGCTATGTCTGCTATATCAACAAGTTAACAATTTCAATTTAGAAAATAAAGGGTGTTGCCATAATTAATGTATATTGTCCTAAATAGGTATATATTTTGAATCCTTTGAGATAAAGGCTTGCAAATTGAACAGAATATCGATTGCTATGACCGTTACAATAACAGATATAAGTATTCAGAATTATAAATTAGAGGGTAACCCCATAGTGCATTTATTTAGATGTATATGGCCATACTTTTGAACAGTTGTAGACAGACGTTTGGAATTTACAAAGAAACCATATTGCTAAGTCCGCTATAACAACAAATATAAGATTTAAATTTAGTAATTAAAGGGTGTTCCAAAAATATGTGCAATTTGATCTTTTGAACCCTTATACACAAACGGTTGAAAATTAGACAAAATGTCTACTAGGTTGTGTGGTATAATAAGAAGTATAACAATTTTAAAGCGTAAATTAAAGGGTGTTTTAATAGTTGATGTAAGTTAATGTATATGGTCAAACCGTTAAACCGTTGTGGACGGACGGTTGAAATTTACAAAGAAGCTGATGGCTAAGACTACTACAACAGCAAGCGTAAAATTTGAGTTTGGGAATTAAAGGGTGTACCTATAGTTTCTGTAATTTGATGTATATTGCCAAACTAATGAACAATTGTAAACAGATGGTTGAAATTAACAAGGAGCTGTAGTGCTATAAGTCTGCTATAATAAGTTCAAAGTTTGGAAATGAAATATAAGGGTGTCCTAATAGTTAATGTAATTTGATGTATAAGGCTATACTCTTGAACCCGTATAGACAGACAGATGAAATTTGTTTCGAAGTTGGGTTTTTTTTCCAGAATTATTGCAAAAAATAATTTGTAATGAAACGGAAAGTTATAAATCTACTTCTTCTCAGTTAAAGTTGTTAAAAAAAGATTTAAATCTGTTTAATTTGCGAAAACAATTTGACAAGAAATTTTGTTTGAGGGCCACATTTCAAATAAAAACCTCCATAATTATTTTTCTCCTTTAGGAAAGCCACAATAATTATTCGCGGATATAATTCAAAATTTCAAAAATCATTTGCCACTACTTATGAGACATTATTCATTTCTGGTTTTTTTTTTTGAGAGCTTTGAATGTGTAACTCTTAAGGAGTGGGGCTAAATACTACATTGCAGCTAAACATGAAATATTACTTAAATTTACAAAATATAGCACAATTTAATATCTTTTATTCAACACTCTTAAAAAATGTAAGAAACAAGCCGGCAGCCACGTAATATTAAGAGCAACAATTATAAATAAAATAATAAAAATGATGAAAAGTAAGTGACAAACAGAACTAAAATGTAAAGTTGAATGCAGGGGGAACACAAAGTGTTTACGAGTACATTTATTATTTATAAACTTTTGGTTTTGTTTTAAATATTAATTGTTGTTGCCTTTCGTCCCTGCAGCTGTGTTTAGCTAAAAGCAAAGACCCATAATTTTTCATAACAACATTTTCATAGTACTTATTTCCACCAAATAACCACGAAGCAGAGCGTAAAACATAATATTCGTTTGGAATAGAAAAAAACCCACATACCGTAAAACTCTAAGTTTACATTTGTTGTAATTTTCTTCCTTTTACTTATTTCCTTTTTTTCAATTGGCTTTATTTTTGCTTGAGTATGTGCGTGCTTAAAAGCAAAGAGTATGGGCCAGTGCTAATGTGTATGAGAGTGAGTAAAAAAAGAGAGAAAGTATTCACATTATTTAATGGGTTGTTGAAAAGTCATTAAATTTGTGAAAAAAAAAACAACAACAAAATTCTTGCTGGTCCTGTATTTTCTAACACATTTAGAATTATTAAAGTGTATGTATGTGTGTGTGTATGGTTTAAATATTTAAACGTGTTTACGAAAACTTCTACTGATTTTGCAGTTCTTCACTAAAATATATGAGTTTTCTACACGCAATGAAAAGTTAAAATCATGTAAAAAGTTTTTTTTAATAAACAAAAGATATTAATAAAAAATAATGTTTTACGAGCCGTAATATAAAGTAATATTCAAGCAAAAACAAAAAACTTAAAAAAACTAAAACGGATATAGAAGCAACCTAAAGTTAGCACCCACCTAAAATTTTGCATTACGGTTATTTAAAAATAAGCACCTGCTTGTTTGGTCAGTGAACTCAAATAAAAAAAAAATATGTTGCACTTGTTAGCAGTTTTATAAAAAAAAGATATTGTTGCTTAGCTGATATTTAACTAAAAAAAAAAAAAAGAATTTTTTGTTTTCATCCAACGTAAACTAAATGTTGCAATTTCCTTTAAAATTTATTTATTAAAAAAATTCTTTGAAAACAGTAATTTTTGGAAGCCTTCCGTTTTTCAAGCACGAACAGCAAAAAAAATACAGAAAAGCCAACAAGTGCTTTAAACTAAATTTCATATTAAATATAACAAAAAGATTAAAGAATATTATAATCAACTTTAAAAATCCATTTACTTCTTCCTAGATAGAACGGATTCTAAATTATTCACGTGTCCATTTATTTACGCAGAACTTAGCAGGAAATATTTATATATACACATAGAGAAAAAACATGGTCGATATAAGGCCCAACTCTTATGTGCATAAAATAACTTAAGCAAACTTAAACAACTGTGCAAATATATTAAATTATATGTGGTAAACTAAACATAAGATAACTTTCAGCCAAGTTGCGTTAAATGTCATTTATTTAAGCAAGGTACGAAACTGACCGCACTTTTCGTACGGAAACAACTGATTGTGCTTTGTGTTATATATTTATAAAGAAAATTGCAGTTCAGAACTACAGTGTTAAATTTTTAGTTTTTAGTTAATACAAAATGTAGAGAAACAACGTTTTTGTTTCCTGACAATTTTTAACAAATACTATAAATTAAATTTAAATGTTTATTTACGAGTATACACACATATGTATACGGTATAAGCGAGGAACACCGTTGCATTTTTTAGTATGGTTGGCCACAAAAACAAAACAGAAAATAACTTGCAATATTTTTTTATAAAGCCTTTTCGTTTAAAAATTTTTATTATTTATATAGAAACAATTTTTAGCAAAAGTACGAATATAACATAAATGTGTAACCGTGGCAAATAAGTTACGAAATTTTTTTAAGTACATTGTAGTCATCTAAATTTCTTTAATATAGTACGTAAGCATTTGACAGGCTTTTCGTTGGATTTTGTGGCTTTTACTTGGAAACTTAAAAATATTTCTAAATTGAGCTTACACATTCTGAAATAGGGATATTAAACGACAAAATGCGCTAGGCTGTAAGAAAACATATGCAGTGGTTCCAGAGATATCTGCATTGGTGTTGAAAAGTTATCAGGTAACTGATTGGGCCTATAATCACAATCTAAGAGCAACATATTTTGGTTGAATTATATGGCTTTAGTCAATTAAATTCTTGTCAAACCAACGCTAGCATTATCAAATGTAACCATAATTATTTTTATGATGAAAATTTAACAAATTTACTTTTAAGTGTCTGCCTTTTATATGTTTCAATATTTGTTATTATCGGTCCTATTTCCTAAGTTGTTCATAACCCATATGACACAACCGAGGCAAATTACAAATTTTAAGTAGCGAATATTCGTCGCCAATCATTACATGTTTGATCAGAGTTCACGCAAAGAAAAAACATAGTTGAGGTAACCATAATCTAAGAGCAACATATTATGGTTGTATTATATGGTTATTAAAAAAACATAGTATTGTTACATTTAATAATAATAAAGCTGGCCTTGCAACCATATTTTTGTCTAGCATAACAATAACATGGTAAAATCTAAAAATAATTATATTAAAATATAAACATTAAATTGTTAAATTAAAACATCATAATTTGGTTGAAAATGTCATGTTATATAAGTGAATTATTATTATTACTATTGTTGTTGTTATTATTATTATTATTATTATTACTATTATTATTATTATTATTGATTTGTTACATAAATTCACAAAAAAAACAATTCTTTGCTAATTGTATATAATTATTTATTTTATCTGTTTTCATATTTTGTATATTATTTTTACTTATTTTGTACATAAATTTTTATTATTTTTTTTTTATGTTCTCTAAGAAGAAAAAAACAATTCAACTTTAAGTTAACAAAAAATTATTAACTTGTAGAGAAGCTTTCTGTCAAGACCTAAAACATAATATATTTAGGCGCAAATATTATTTTGTTTGCTTCTAATCATACTATGATTAATGAAACTATATTATGGTTAAATATATTATATTATTTCTAATAATTTTTTTACGTTAAACCAACCATGTTGTATTTTTGTGCACAGTAACCATATAATGGTTAAATATCAACCAAAAAGTGTTTATCGTGACTGAAATATTGCTGAAAACAATTATAATTTGTTGTATGTAACTTTACAATGTTACAACGAATATATTATGTTTATTGTGACCATATCACAACCACGTTTTTTCTTTGCATGTTTTAAGGTATTTTAACAAATAAAGTTATTTTACTTAAATAATTGATTAATTTTTGGTTTATAATATGTAAAGTAAATGTAAAAATTAGTTGTTAATTCTTTTTGTTGTTTTCAGTTGTGTTTTTTTAAATCTTTTTCTTTTTTTTCAAGTATTATTTTTTATATAGTCACCCTATTAGTTTAAAACAGCAAACATCTTGATAAGTTAAACAACTATATTTTTTGCATTATATGTTTAACTAACAGCCAAAAATAAATTAGCGCGTAAGACGCAAAGCAATTTGATGTTTAGCTTTTGCGCTGGAATGTCACCTAAGTAAGAGCGTCAACTGTGTGTCTTAAGCAATTATGTTAAAGACCGCTACATTGCCTTGAAAATATCTTAATTGTCATTAAATTTCAACAAGAACAAAACAAAAGAAACAAATAAACAAGCGGCGAAATTCACTTCGTAACGCACTGTCAAAATGGGATTTTTCAATTGCTAAGCTTAAACGCCACTCTATTATGATTTGCTTCATACATTTTGTATGTTCATGAGAATTTTTCGATAGATAGATTGTGCCTTACGCGCTAATTAAAGTTTGGCTGTAGCACAACGAATTTTGCCGGCGAAATTGTTGTATTCGACGAAAATAATTGTTTGTGAGAGTTGTGTTCCTCGAATTAATTGTATAGCGAAGACGTAACTTCATACTTGATAGCTAAACTTTACTCACAACCATCGTTATTTATATTATCTTTATTATTTTAAGTATTTTTTAAGGTATTATTATATATGATTGTTTTTTTTTTTGACCTTTATGATTAATTTTCTGTCTTTAAATTTATAGTGCTTAAAAAATTATTTTTAATTTTTTTTCCTTCCTTAAGATGCCACCCAACGAAATATTGAAAAAAAAACTAATAAACAATACTTTAACTTATAAACTGACATAGTTCCTAAATAATTAGACGAGAAAAAAAATTATTATTATTATTATTATTATTATTATTATTATTATTATGATACCCTTATACCCTTTCTTACATATCAATAAGGATATCATTTAAAAGCTTTCGAAGAGATCTTCTTACTAAAATTTAAAAAAAATGCTTAACCCATTAAGAGTCGATGACGTTTTTTTGTAAAATTATGTATATGTAGTTCTTAATTTTATTCTTTTTTTTTTAAATTCTTTGTCACCCCGTTTTTGGTTTTTTGATTGGAGTTACTTTACGAAAGTCGATTTACATACAAACCTAAGCAACTTTTTCCCTCATGATCGTATATGTTCTCTTTAAATAGATTAATGAAAAATTTTCCTTTTATTTATTACTATACATATAGTCTACATACTTATAATAACAATAAAAAATACATTTTATGTCTTTGGAAGAAATTATAAAAAAAAAAACAAAATTAACTTTAAGATTTGCTGTTCGAAACCTAAGCAACTTTTAAATTGTTGCATTTGTTGTGAAATATAACTAAAACAACAACAAAAATTTTAAACAAATATTTTAGTCCCGTTATGATTGCTTTTGAAAAAAATAATTTTGGTTGATTCTCTAGAAATGCGACCATATCGCGAACACGTTATGGGTCATCTTTTAAGCTAAAGATTATTGAACTTTTATAAACGGTAATTCCAAAATTGCTTTAGCAAACCAATTGAATATTAATAAATCAATAGTTTCTCAACTTATAAAAAAGTATAAAGCTACTGGGAAAGTAGAGGAAGCGAACAGACCAGAAAATTTTCCGTCTAGTTAAAAAAAAAATCCATTTATTTCGTCGAAAGACATACGTTTATTGGAACAAAATTTAAGGAGCTTCATGCCATCTAAGAAGCCTATGCTGAGCATTTAAAAAAGAGGTTTGTTTGGGTTTTGCTAGAGCACATATGGATTGGACTGACTATATCCAAATGGAGAACTGTTTTGTTTAGTTATGAATCTAAATTTAACTTACTAAACTCAGATGGAGTTTGTCACGTGAGAAGCCTAAAAGGAAAGCGGCTACATCCTCGGTACTCAAAATCCACAATAAAGCATGGGGGTGAAAATATGATGGTTTGGACTTGCTTTTCGGGCAGTGGTGTTGGTCCCTTTGTAGAAACTCAAACAAAAATAGACCGTTTCGTTTACAGAGACATTTTAGCAACTCACATGCTTAACTATGCTGAGTGAGAAATGCCACTTCGATGGGTGTATCAACATGACAATGACCCAAAACACTCATCGAAGTTAGTCAAGTTTTAGATTGGCCACCTAATCGCCAGGCTTGAATCCTATAGAGAACCTCTTTGGAATTTTTAAACGGCGAGTTGGAACTCGACGCTTTAAAAATAAACTGTCTAAAATCAGAGTGGCAAGCTATACCAACATCTATTATATCGAAACTTATTGAGTCTATGCCCAAAAGATGCGCTGAGGTCGTAAGAAACAAAGGATATCATACCAAATATTAAAAGTTGCTTAGGTTTTGAACAGCGAATTTTTAAGTTAATTTTGTTTTTCTTTCATTATAACTTCCAAAGAATTGGAATTTAATTTTTGTTGTTATTTTTAGGTTATAGACACATTGTGTAGTAGTAAATATATATTTCTAAAAATTTATTTAAACAAAAGATATGAGTATATTATTACTTAGTGGGAAAAAATTGCTTAGGTTTCGAACAGTACTGTATATGCTGAAGGGTACATAAGATTCTGCATAACCGAATATAGCACTCTTCTACATGCTATTGATTACTTTTTTTTTTTTGATAGGAATAACTATTGTAAATATTATATAATATTATTTTGTACTCATATGTTTTACTCACATATAAACCGTTAGCTTTAAACTAAATAGAAACTAAGGAGAGAGAAGAACATTGGACCAACGCAAAAAAATATTTAAAACCAACTATTTTTTATTTGTTTCTGGACATATTTTTATTCTACTGAAATAACTGAATCTGCTTGTTTAATTCGTTATTGCTATTTATAGTGTAAAAGTTTATATTTCCAATATATTTCAAAGAGATCAAAATTTTTTAAATATTGTATTGAAAGCATGCCTGGGATCTTCTTAATTCTCTCACTTACTTAAAATAGCTTAAAATGTAAAACCAGTTGAATTTGTAATTAGCAACAAAAAAACTTTACCGTAATTGAAATGATGGTTAATTTCGCTGCGATTATTCTTCGACTTACTTGACTTTAAGATTTTTTTGTATAAAAAAGTTTTCATGCCTGTTGTTATTCCTTTTTATCTCTTTTTGCATAAATTATAAAATGTAATAATTTTTTAGTACTGTGTGCATAAAAATAGTATTTAAAAAAAACGATACACGTTACAAATGAGTTTTAAGTGACGAAATTATGATTGTTTTTAATATATTATGCTTATAAATATTATATATTATTTTGGAATAAATTTTTTTTAGTAAAAATATTCACAAAAATTATTTGGTTTGTTAAAGGCAATAATGAGGATCTGTGCGCGTTAGTCAGTTACTGATCAAATCATAACAAAAACTTATTTTTTTGTGACAAAATTATTGTTAACATAACTAACCATTGCAACAGAGGTCTTAATACGGTCCTTGCGGACGTACTTCAGCCGTATTTTTTCCCTGTGTGAAATTATACCATAATTACCCCTCCATTTCCTTTCTTATATAAAAGACTGACTTCTTAGCTGCTGGATAGTGACGAGATGTACCAAGAGCGGAAAAATTAATAAAAGGCTGGTGGTCAACAGAATAAATAATATATCATAATTAGATAAAATTATTGTTTATCAGTAATAATTATTGTAAAAAGAAAAAAGACATTAACATACAGCTAAAGAACTCAAAGCACGTGCAGAAAATAATGACATTTAATAAAAAAAGCAATATTAACATTTTTTATGGTGTTACTTATCAGAATGAGGGCAATATTTTTAATTCCTCATGCGTTTGTTCAATCAGAAATAAACCAGGTCATTTTTTTTTTTTTTTTGTGCAAGAACAAACCTTTGAATATCCCAAAATCTACTAATTTTTCAAAAGGAGCTGTATTGATTATTTTTCAAAGTAAAATCCTTAAAAAAGAAGTGTGTCATGTAATTGGGTGACGCAGTCATTTTTAACACGTAAAGCAAATAACACATAAGCAATGATTCTAATCAGAACCCCTAGCTTAGTCAGCCATTCCTTTGACTTTAGATATTAATATATAACCCTTTCTAGAGAGATTGAAATCCCATAGAAAGCAATAAGGAATTAGGCGGCTGCTAAGATAGAAATTTATGTCACATTTAAACGTTTTGCTGAAAGCATAAAAAAAGATATGAAAATTTCAGAATTTGAAAGTGTTTTTCTACAGTGGGTCTTTACATGATTAAATCAAATATTTTTCTGATATAACAACACAATTTATGAGAAAAAGTTACACACTGTCTATTCTGCAAAGCAGCTAAAAAAGTATTCAAACTAAAAATTGCTAATTCTGACCCACATAACAACCACCACAGTAGTTTAATCCCTCTTTTTTTCATCTCAGCAAAACTTACTTAAGCACATAATACTGAAAAAAGTTTGTTGTTTTGCGTAAAACTTTGTGTTTTTGCAAAATGTTGTTACTGAATGAATTTATGATTTTCTTTAAGGCTCTTAAAAGTAGAGAAAAAAAAGTTTCCAACTTATGGCTGAAAATAATCACAGAGGCGTGTTTCTATGTGTGCATATATATATGTGTGTGTTAGATATTTTTCTTAACATTAATTTCTTTGTAAGTAAACCACTAAGTAACAGGATTATGCAGAAAAGATAAATTAAAATAATAAAAATTGAAAATGTAGACGTCTTTAAATGTGTGGGATAAAAAGTAATGAATGTCTTATAAATTACAAAAAAATAAATCCTAAAAAAAATTGGATCGATTGTTTAAAGAAAATTAAAAAAACTTTAAAAATAAAATAAATAAAAAATTTAAAAAACAAGTAAAAGTGCTATATTCGGCTATGCCGAAGTTTGCATACCCTTCACCATTAATGTAAAACTAGTTTAGTGAAGTAACTCCAATCAAAAAGACTAATATTGGGGTGACGGAGAAAAATGTCATTGGCTCTTAATGGGTTAAGCATTTTTTAAAATTGTTTACTATTTTTTTTTAAAGAGAAGTAACACTTCAGGCATTAATACCTACATAGTTTGTAACCGTGCTACATTCTTTATGAAAGGGATAGATGAGAGAGAAGACATGTGGTGAAAGGAGATAGATATAGCCATTTTATTAACTATTTTACTTCGCCGGCGAATATGCTATGAAAAAGTACCGACGAAGGAGGCTACATGTTTTAATGTTAGATCTGATTATGTATTCAACGTGCTTACCATCTTGACTACAGCAGCCTCCTTTAGTATCTCATCAAAAGCTTTTAAATAATACTCATATTGATATTTTACAAAAAATTTTATAATTCCAGAGGCCCTTAATGCGGAAAATATGGGAGAGCGCCAATTTTTTAATTGGAGGTTTTTTTCTACTTTTTTAATACTCTATCGTTCTATACATTTGTTTTACGGATTGGAGTTATTATATTGTTCCAAATAATATGGAAAACTTAGAGGTAGGCGTGGTGTTTTGCCCGCTGCCTCGAACAACATGGACCGATCTTCCAACAGCAGCTTTTCGACATTATGTTTGATCTTTTGGCGCATTTAAATTTTTGTTGCTCAGGTAAACTTGGTTTCAATACTTACACGGACGGACAGACTCACATCGCTTAATCGACTTCGCTACATTAATTTATAAAATATTTGTTTTTTTTATTAACCTTTGAATTCTTTTTTATAATCTTCATAAATAAAAATATATACCATAGGAGGTGGAGTTAAACGACTTGACAATAATAATAAATGACAATAATTTGGTCACAGCGCCCTATCCTACTGAAATTGGTTATTCGGCGTTTTCTCGGGCAATATATATTTAAGAAAATTTTTATTTGATTCAGAGACAGACGGATTCACTTACGTAGTGACTCAAAGTCTGTTTAACATGATACAGAGGCATTAAACCCAAAACTGATTTATTTTCTGTTAAGAGTAAGAAAAAAATAAAAAAATCGGTTTATAAAGTAAAACGTATAAAACCATGTTATACTTTAAACCATAAAATCCACAAACATGATAGTCTGAGATGACACTAGCAAGCAGTAAAAAATATTCGCTACACGCTGTATATTTATTAATGCTTTTACTAAATAGAAATTTCAAAATCGCAATAGATCCAAAAATATGTTGCGTCGTATGAGTAATATTTATTATTTTATATATAATTAAATATTAAGTATACGTCTTATTGTGCAGTGGCGATTTTGTTATTTGTTAGCTGCAGATAAAACTATTTCAATCAAGCGATTGTGAAAAATTTAATATTAAAAAAGATTATAATTGGATTTAGGAAAAGAAAAGTATTAAATAAGAGATATTTCAATAGCGCTAGTGTAAAAAAAATTTGCAACAATTATATATATTTTTTTTTTAATTTTTCATATATATTTAAAACCTTTTTCTATATTGATAATACAGTTTTTATTTAATTTTTTTTTACTTTTTAATTAGGCTTTCCTATTACTTTTAGTCTCTAATATTTAAATTTTTAATCGTACAACTTAACGCAATAACAAATAAAAACTAAATTTAAATGCAAGCCGTTGTGACCTCAAGCTTAAATAATTAATTAAAAACCCATTTATTTAAATTTTTAAATTTTACAAATTGGAAATGACATATAAATGGCTGCAGGAATTTTTTTCTTATTAAAATGTGTTTTTTTTTTAATTATTTAAACAGGTGAATTCCATTAAAAACGTAATAAATAAATAAATGCAATACAAGATTAAATGTGCATTAAAGAAAAATCGACAACAAACATTTTCCTAAAACTCATACGCAGTGCTGTCCAATAAATTATTTCCGTGTTAAATAAAAAAAATTTAAACATGAGAGAAAAAAAATAATGGTTTTATGTTAAAATTATTATATTAAAAACAATGCTGAACGTTTTTTCATTTTGCTTTTAAAAGGGAGGTTTTTCTAAAAATGTTACATTTTGCTATAATTTTTGTTGTTTATACAAATGGACGCAACCAAAATGAACAAAATTTTTGCTTAATTTATGGTTAACCACACCTAAAATTTGTATAAAAAAATCCTTTTTCTTGAGTATTTTTTTCTGTTGTTTTACTCTTTATTATATTTAAGGAACACATAATTTTGTTGTGTCATGTAATCTAAATATGTTAGTGAAATCATAGTAAAACGAAAAGGAAAATGAAACGGAAAAGCAGTAATGTGAGAAATTGTGTACAAATATACAGGAAGAGCATATGTGCGCAAAGAATATTTCGCAAATTAAGGTCATGTTTATAATTATTTTAATTGGATTAGATTTAGTTTAACAAAAAAAAAAATCATAGCCTAGACAAGGAAGAAAATAGAGTGTGAGTATTGTAAATTGTTAGCGTAATCCTTTCTACTGTGAAGACAAATCTTGTAAGCCCCCTTAATTTTTGTTTTATTTATGCAAATACGAAATCTATTTTCTTTAACATAAAAATTATTTGCTCCTTTTTATTTACTATAAACTTTATTTGTTATAAAAATTCTAGAGTTAGCGAAAATGAAGTTTTTACTGTCAATAGTATTTAATATAATTTTAATATAAATTAACTAAATTGATGATAACTGCAACGTTAATAATTTAAGGCAGATGGATGCAAAGATTATTAGTGATGGATATAAAATCCTGCAAATGCTTTATTACTTTCTGCTAGTGTCTAAAATATTCAGTTATTTAAGGACAACAATTTGTTGATATTTTTTCCCTCTTAATAAATTTAGAAATTAGAATATATGTAACCTTAAGTCGAATTAAAATTATTTATGTATATTGAATTATTTTATTATATTCCGAACAAAATTGAGACCAGTTTTTTAATATGTTCCGATTTCACCGATCAAAGTTTATATATTTTTATATGACTTTTATTTCCATATTGTATAGAAAAAGCATGTTTAGGGTAAATATATAATTTCCCAAAGGAAAAGAATAGTTGAAACGTGTATAATTTTTTATATCTTAAATTGAAACTAAATCTTTGTGATATCTACAGGACCATAAAAGTTAACTAAAAAAGGTCATTTAAAAAACAGACAACAAATATAATTGAGTAAAGATCTATTCGTGGCACATTCACACAGACACATTTGTGTAAAAAAACTAGCAAACTCTATCTTGCATACCTTATTTTCATTGAGTGTTCAACTCTGTGTGGTCGCTTGACCAATCAAGGGCCTGTCTATAACTTTGATAATACGAAAATAAAAGACCAAAAATTTTAAATTGAAAAATTGCTATTTTTATTGGTACCTGTGCATCAGTTTTTGCTATCTTGAAATATTCGACCTTAGCTTTTGGAGACATAAAGGTATATTTTTAATAGCACAAGTTTCCGTTTCTTCAGGGTTGCGTACTTGTTAAATGACATCGATTTATATTATAAAATATTTAGCGTAGACTTAAGCATTTTCCATTTAAATTGAGAAACACTCATATAAAAATAAGAATTTCAATTTAAACTTGAGAAAATTCCAAATGAAACGTATTTTGATAGGTGGAAAGAGTTATGAAATAATTTAAACAAATTAAATGAAAACAAACATGAATGTAAGAGACGTAAATCCCCATTATGTATGAGAGCAAACGCTTGTATTTTTTTTAGAAGAAGTAATCTTTTAAAAACATGTACAACTAATAATGGATCTATACAACATACTGCAACATTCAACCAATTTCATCTGTATTTGGAAATATGTCCTTTGACTTAAAGCTATATATAGATTTATATTTATTTAAATTTTCTTGATCCTTTTTTTTTATTCATTTTAATTTGTTATTATAAAAAAAATTAATATTAAATTTATGAATAATTCTTTTTAATTTAAAATTAAAACTTCTCAATTTTATATAATATTTTCTCAATTTGAAATGAAAACTTTTTAATTTTAAATGGAAATTCTCAATTTCGTTTGGAATTTTCTCAACTTCAAATTTTAATTGTTATTTTCATTTGGATTTTTTTTTTCAGTTTCAAATTGAAATTCTCATTTTCATTTGGATTTTTCTCAATTTCAATAATAAATAGTGTAGCAAAAATCACCACTCATTTGAGAAATCTTGCAGGAGTTTCCTTAGTTTTTGTGTAGAATAATTTAATTTCTTTAAAACTAAATATCAAACGGATTCAACATTATTTGAAAGAAATGAAGATCTATAAGTGAAGATTTATAATATTTCAATCCTTGGAAGTGAAATAAGTGATACATATGTAATAGAGGTTAACGTCAGTTAGGGCAATGATGCCCTATCCTGAAGGTGGTCTTACCACTGAGTGAAATATACTGCGTCGACTAGCTTTCTTCACTGGCGTAACCATCAAAGATACAAATCTAATAAAATGGCTGTCAGTACCATGAACAACCCTTTGCTTGAGGGTTGGAGACTATCCCACCCCCTCTGTTGAGAGTGCAACAGCACACTTCGATCGGTTCGACACTATTTCGCAGACCCTGACCTGCACGACATCCACCGGGTGTGCCCTGAAGCAACCTCACCAGTAACCGTCTACAGAGATGGGCGGCTCCCTGTATGGGATATCAGTTCCGGTGGTGCCAGTATAAAAAAAGACACTAGTAAGTCCTTCGACAAGCAACCAATTTGGCTATCCAAATTTGGTACTTGCACGCCATGGGAGTGGTGATGCCTATACCCCGAAAGCACTTCATCTGAACTTAGGTTAGCGCAGCGCAGTGGGGCTTGGAAGTGAATCCAGGTGATACATATTAACTTTACTACCGGGCAGTGTGGGCTCTAACCATATGGTGGTCTTACCACTGAGTAAAATATAAAGCGTCGACTATCGCCCTACCCTGGCATGGCCTAAATAGTTGCAATTCATGGCTTGCAGGACCATAAACTACCCCTTGCTTGAAGGTTGATGACTCTCCAACCCTCTCTGTTGAGAATAATACAGCACATTACAACATATTTCGATCAGTGCCGCACCATCCCTGCAGACACCGGCGCTAACTACAGAGCATGTGTACCCTTAAGGGACCTCACCAAAAAC
Organism: Gymnosoma rotundatum; assembly: GCA_916610165.2. Lineage (NCBI taxonomy): Eukaryota > Metazoa > Arthropoda > Insecta > Diptera > Tachinidae > Gymnosoma > Gymnosoma rotundatum. The sequence continues at coordinate 11,435,610 of OU744339.1, forward strand.
TTGCTAAATAGATGTGCGGATCTCTATATAGAATACCTGTTCATGCGGTTCCAGTATAACTAAAAACACTGGTCAGTCATTCGACAAGCACCCAAGTTGCCTATCTAGATTTGGTACTTGCACACCACTCCCTTATACCTCGAACGCACTTTGTCTGAACTTAGGTTAGCTCAGGCAGACTCTTAGTTCTCCTGGGGGCTCAGAAGTGAAATATCTAAAATCTAAATTAAATATCTTAAAAAGTATCTAAGATTGTGTACTTCTACTTTGTAAAGGGAATGGGATTCTATTACCGGTCAGACCTGCTGTTAACAAATTAAAAAAATCTAAGCCCTTTGGTGTGTGGAAAATTCAAACACTCATAAAGATCCTTTTAAGCTGTTATTTTAAAAATTAAATTGCGAAACGTAATGGAACATTCTTAAAACAGTTTAAATTATAACCAAGTCGAAATTTTTAAAACAGCAAGCCAATATTCGGAGCAGAAACAAAATGAAAAAATAACAAAAAATTTAGTAAAAGATAAATAATTATTTTGCTTAGCACTAGCTGTACTAAGCTCAAGTGAAATTGTTTAGTTGTTCTAAAAATTGTACAACTAATGGAAAATTTATTAAACATCCTTTTTTCGAATTAAAAAAAAAAAAACAAAAATGAAAAAAATTTTAGTTCCTCTTCTTTAAGACAAATTTCATGTGAATTTATATTAAACATATCTGCATATATGTATGTATATATAAGTATATAAATTTGCCCAGTTAGAAAATCTTATCTTTTATTATTCATTTATTTTCAATTGTTAAATTACCAGTAGGTGGTCTTCTATGATTTCAAAACACAGAGGTTTACTGTTTCTATTCTTTTGTATAAAATCATTTCAGTGTTCTACTGTGAAAACTTGAAACAAAAAAATTTTTGTTAAATTTTTTTTTGTTGCTTTTGTTGCTATTTTATTATTGCAGTTAAAATTGGAATTTTTGTTGCATTTTTTGTTTTTTTTTTTTGTAGATACAAATTATTTTTATTGCTGTCGTTTCTATTGCTGTAGCATTTTATGCTTTCAAATATGCAATAAAAACTATTTATAGCATATATTTTTTTTTTTTTTTTTGTATATTAATGGCCCAAGAAAAAAATTTTTTATACTCTTGTGTAATTTTAAACAACAATTCTAATATGAAAAACACAATTCTTTTCAATATTTTGTTTGTATCTGTCATAAGAAAAAAGTGGTAGCAGATAGTTTTTCAATTAAAGGGCACATTTGGTGTTAAGGTAAATAATGGTACTGAAAAAATTTCAAACAATAACTTAAAGCTGAAATTATAATTTATTTCGTTTAAATAAAAAACTAGTAAATATGTTTTTTTTTTTAAAGAATTTTTTCTTCATCTGTCTCTTAATGTGTGTTTTATTGGTTCCTTTTTTTCCACTTAATTAAGTGTTCTGTATGTAATTGAGTAGGAAAAACTATTTGATATTTTCCCACATAAACCATAAACATGAAATCTTTTGATCATTTTTCTTAAAAGAATCTGCATCTGAAAGCAAATATTTTTTTTATTTGCATTTCATGTTAAATGGTGCATGAAAAATTCACTCACAAATATTTTTCTCTGTGAACTTTTTGTGGGAAATGCATGTCTTTATTTAGTTATAACATTTTAAAATAAAAGTGTTTTAGATTATGGGTAGTTTAAGTATTATTTCATGAGCTTAAGAAATGTAGTTTTTTCAAATTGCTGCTATGAAAAAATATTTTTAGCTTTAAATAGCGTCTTATGCCGAATTTAGTGTAAAGCAATGAAAAAAACATTTCTTACTGAACATAAGATTTCATGAATGGTTTCTGTTTTAGCGATTTTCACCGACTACTTAACTGAAGTGAAATGTTTAGGTCGTTCAAATAAACTGAAACAAGAAAATAAGTATATAATGAAAAAATAAATTATGTAAAATACAACGCTCTTGGAGGTTTTTAACATTTTTAAGCATTTTAAAATAAACCATATTTATTTTAAATTTACAATATTTATAGCTAAAACACAATTTAAAGCTGCCCATACACGTCATGTTTTTTACATCTAACATATCAAATTTTCCACTGTTAAACACTTACATGTCGTGTAGGGCTGTTAAAACTTTGCTTCTGTAAAGTACATGTGAGTAGTCATATGACAAGTTTTCGTTTAGAACGTATTCTATTTTGAATTGACATCAGCTGTTTTTTAATTCTAAAAAGTATTGCCAAAAACCTATGCCGTATGACAACAATTAACGGCGGTTGAGCATTGGCGGTAGCATAAGCCGGCTGATGGTAATATTTCGTATGACCAAAATCTGAAATTGCTTTTAACTATTTGATAACAATTTGTAAATTCTGTAACATTCAGTGTTGCTAGAGAAAGCCAGGAAAAAGATACGCTTTTCCTTCAAAAAAGTAACATTTTATACAAAATATTATAAATAGTTTTATTCCATATTTCAGGAAAAATAAGAAGGCAACAAATTAATTTACTGAACAAGAACAAAACGAAAAAAAAACAAAGAAAAACGTATGAAAAAAAATTTCATACCGATGATATCATGAGGATTTAAATTAGGACTCCATACTAATATTTCGGTATGGAAAAGTGCATGACCTCGACATTCAATAAAATTAGTTAAAGTACGAATTTTGTGATAAATCCGTTTTAAAATTTTCTTTGAAATATTTAGCTTTCATAGAATTTACAACACTAATTATTTTACAATTACTGTTATAAAAGACAAATTTGAGCCTTATTTGCTTAAAACTTCAACATATAGTCCGGCACTTAAAATCGGGGTGAATCAATTACCAGGTGGCAGCGTTAGAGAATTTATTAATTTTTTGCTGGTAGAAACGAATGTCAAACTACATATATAAAAAATCTGTTTAAAATTTTTTTTATATAAAGTTTGACATTCGTTTCTACCAGCAAAAAATAATAAATTCTCTAACGCTGCCACCTGATAATTGATTCGCCTTGACTAACACAGTTAAAAAGTCAGATGTAAAAAAATGTCGTGTATAAAAAGCTTAAGCGAACAAAAATCACATTTTCAAATCCAATCATATTTACGGCTTTAAAAAATTTAAATTTTACAAGTAAAAAAATTTTATTTTCCTTGAACAACCGACGGTTGATACAAAGCAAAAACAAATGTACAAAAGAAAAAACATAACATAACATAACATAATATAAAAAAACATTTAATAATTATGTGGTTTGTATGAGGATTTTGTCTAACCAAATTACAATTGATATGAAAACTCCTCCTATTCTTATTTACAAAGTTAGTTGGTGAAATATATGATGTTTACAATGTAAACAAACTAAAGTAGATAGACGCGAAGAATGCTGATGAAGGATGTAGTGGTTCAGAAAATGCAGCCTATACATTCTGCTGGTGTCTAATTTTTCTTGTTTTCGTTGGAAAACGTCCGCATAAACTCGGTACTTGACCAGTTTTTGATTAATTTTCTTTTGAACCTGCATTTGTGTTCACACACACCGTCAAGTTTTTTGATCAAGTTTCGTTTTCTTTGCTTTCAACTTCTGCAACTTTTATTCTTCAGCCAACTTTAAGTATAAAATTTTCTTAAAGTTGATGGTACCTTTTTCTATTCTCCTCTCCTCCTTCTCCTAAAAATTTAAGACTTGACGAGTCAAACTTAATGTGTGTGAAAGGGGACTAAATATTTTTTTTCTAAAAAAGGGTTTTAAAAATTAAAAAAAAAATAACTTAAGCCAAAAAATATTTTTGATTCATTTAAAAATTTTTCTTGTGATTTTGTAAGGTGTATAATCAAAAACTTTAACAAACTCCGAAAAAATACACAAACATTTCAGAGGAATGTTTGCAACTTAAAGTTCAAACGAAAGGCAAAACTTATTGATAATTACATTAAATTTTTTCTATTTCAGAATTTGAAGCGAAGTCTGAATCTGGTATCTCAAAGGTAAATAGAGCCAGTTCAAAAAAAAAAAAAAAAAAAAAAAAAAAAAATACTGAAGAAGCCAATAGTCTTGTAAGTTTCTCCAAAATTATGCTCCAGAAAATAACTGTACCCTCTCTGCTGTGGTGGCGATGTAAAAATTTCCACTGATTGATTCACTGCGTACTCGAATTAGTACTGTGAGAAAAAATCAGTTCGAAGAAAAACAATGGTAACACAAGTTTCATATTTTCTAAAAATTAATAATTGCACTTTTTACACTTTACACCCACAAGGACTTTATAGTAGTTGCTTTCCTGGTTAATTCATATTGCTGCAACTAAAAGCACATTTTTATATTTACGATTTTAAGAGGTGTTCTTAATATTAATGAGCTAATTTTAAATTTATAGAGGTCCTTAAAATTTCCTGAGTCAACGAATTAGTTAATTAATTAAAGCTCTTATAAACTCTCGTTGAAGTAAAAAAATGCACTACAAAATATTAATTGCTTTGCACTATTTACGAAATTCTACAAATGAAGTGTTTTAAACAAAACCATTTGCGTCAGAAAAGGCAAATATTTTTTGTTTTTAAAAAAGATTAATTGAAAATTTGCTTAACAAATTCGCTTATTTTATGTTTAAGCCGTAATTGCTTGAAATAATTTTTTGATTAATAATTAGCATTTTTACTAAGAAATCTCTTTTTAATTAACTTTGGTTGGTATTTCGAAATATAATATTTGCTACTTTTATTATATCCTTCATCTCATGTAGGAAAGGGTATACTTAAGTTTGTCATTCCGTTTGTAATTTCTACAATATCAATTTTAGAACCCAAAAGTATATCTTCTGACTTCTTATGCATAGCGATGTCCATCTATACGTCCGTGTTTTGGTTGAAATCAATTTTGCCAAGGCACTTGTTGAGCTAGAGAAAACTTATATACGCTAATCGATCAGATATAATTTCCAAAAATTTCGTTACTGAAAATCAGCAAATTCGATATAAGTTGTTCAAGGCAGCGGGCAAAACAACACGCCTGCCTCAAATTTTTCCAAATCATTTAGAACAATAAAGTAACTCCAGTAAAAAAATATATATGGGGCGATAGAGAATTAAAAAATAAGAAAAAAAAAATTGATGCTCGCCTATATTTTTCCGAGTTTTGGGCCACTGAACTTTTCACAGAAAAGTACTTTATTTTTTTTTAATATTAATATGGATATCATTAAAAGCATTCGAAGAGATCTTGAAGAAATACCAAATTTTTTGTTTAATGTTTAACCCATTAAGAGCCGGTGATATTTTTATGTAAAATTATATACAGAACTGATTTAATTTTTTTTTTAATCTTAATTTTCTGTCACCCCACTTTTTGTTTTTTTTTTTACTTTACTAAACTAGATTAACGTACATATATGGTAAAGGGTAAATAAGATTTGGCATGGCCGGATATACCACTTTTACTTATTATTTGTTTTTTTATTTTGCTATATTTTTTTGGAATTTTTTTATTTTGTTTTATTTTTTTTTTGTCGCTTAAGTAAGTGGTTCCTAACAAACTAAATTTGTAATTAAATTTGTAGAAAAAGTAAAACTTTTCTATAACATGCCTTAACAAGCACGCACCTGCTACTCCAAAATTTTACTAAAGATTTCATGTTTCTTTTTTATTAGAAAAAATTAATTTCAGTATTTATTTAAGTGAAACTGATTTTTGCTTTCTTTATTTAAACAAACAAAACTCTTAACCACCTGCTTGAGTTACACTTTTGTTTGTTTTGCTGGTAACGGAATTTTACCCGAATGAAAGAGAAGTATTTCAACAGAAATTTGTTTTAGATTTTTTCTTTTATATATTTTTGGTAATTAAAATAGAAATTTTTTCCTCTCCTCATCCAATGGCTTAAGGTAAAGGAGACATTAAATATATTTTGATTTTTTTATGTTATTAAATTGAGTATTAATTTAAATGAATTTGATGAATTTTTATTTGCTCGCTGCAGCAAATAATTTTGTTTTACTTTGTTTATTTTGTATAAATTTAAATTAAAAACATCAAAAAATAGGTCGATGGTGCACATCATGCCCGTTTTATAACCTTTTATAAATTATAGGTACCGCACAAATCTGAACCCTTAAAAAACTAATCCTATTTTTTTGTCCATATAGCCTTAATCTTATCTTAAAAGACTCTAAGGACCTGAGTACTGCTTCTCACGCCTTTCCCTCTTTTTAGAAATCAGACATATAATTGGTGTCAAATAATTTTTAAAATATTAAAATGACTTTAAATTTTTTTAATTAAAAAACTTATGGTTTTTTATCCAAAAAGTGTCATAATAAATAATATGACTTTTGTGATTTATAAAAAAAAATTGTTTTTTTGGTATTTCTTTTTACTTTTCTTCAGTGTTTCAGTGAATATCTTTGTATTGGAATTAAAATCTCTTTGTATATCTCTCTCTTGTGTGTCAAACAAATAGTCAGTCTTACACAATATTTGCTTAAAACGGATATAATAAACACTCCCCTATTTGCCTTTAACCATTTAAAATAAGAAAATCTTAATATAATATCTTATCAACACCACGAAATTAAGTTTAATCTATTCTCTTGTACAGCAGCTTGTTTATTGCTTTTATTAACATGCCTTGACTTCTATTGTTATATTTAAGATATTTTGTTTTGTTATTTTGTTTCTTTTAAGCATTTATCTTTTTATAAAGTTTTTTTGAATTTTTATTTGGTACTGCAGGCACATTTGATTGATCTTTCATTATAGCGCTGTCTTTTTTTGTGTATTTTATTTATAAAGGGTGTTTTTGAGTATTATAGAACTCGAAATTATAAAAAATAACACTAAAATTTAAATTTTGATAAAAATCTTTTTCTTATTATTTTCACTAAACTCTGTCAAATCATTATGAATAGACGCACGGTTGAACAACGATATCAAATCAACCAAATATACTTTGAAAATCAGTTATCCATTAAAGCAACTTAAAGACCACTTTATGCTTTTTACGGTGCACATAATCTCCCGTTTGAGCAAGCCATCCGGCGAACTGTGGATAGATTTCGTACCACATCGAAGGAATGTGCGTACTGAAGAGAATATCACTGCTCTAAGCGAAAGAAGAAGATCCAAATTTATCGATTCGTCATCATTCGCAGGAACTGGGGCTCTGTCCGTCCACTTTGTGGAAAATTTTGCACAAAGATCTTGGGCTACACTTGCATAAGAGCCAGCTGCTGCAGGAATTGAAGCCACGATACCATTATATACGTCGTTCTTTCGCTGATTGGGCTCTAGACCATTTAGTAACTGACCCGTTGTTTTATCGCCAAATTGTCTTCAGCGATGAGGGTAGTTTTTGGCTTATAAGCAAAATTGTCGCATATGAATTGAGACCAAATAACAGCATATTCTACAGACTCCATTGCATCCAGAAAAATGCACAGTTTGGTGTGATTTACACACTGCTGGCATCATCGGACCTTATTTCTTTAAAAACGAGGCTGGATCTTACGTTACGGTCAATGGAAATCGTTACCTAACCATGATTTTTTGTTGGAAAAAAAATGGATGACATTAAACCGGATAAATTATGGTTTAAACAAGATGGCGCTACATACCATACGGCGACCGCAACCATTGAAATATTGAAATCAAAATTTGGCGATAATTTGATAATTTCCTGAGGCTTATGCTGATAAACTAGCAACAATTGACGATTTGGAGGCCAACATTGTTCATATTATTCGTGACAAACGGCCAGCAGTACTTGAAAAAGTGACCCAAAATTGAACGTGCAGAATGCGCTTTGTTATGATTAGTCGCGGAGGCCATATGCTTAAAATCATTTTGAAATATCAATGCCATGTTCTGATGTTTCGTATAAAAAAAAATTCTTCTTTGCAATTTAATATTTTGTGTTATTTTCTACAATTTAAATTCTATCGGGCTTAAAAAAACATGAGTTTGAATGGGACCGTCTTGCTTTTCTTTGCAAAATAAAAATGCTTTAACGATAAAATGTTGCATAGTTTAGGGATGATGTTTATAATTTAAAGTATCATTCATAGTGCTTCGAATAATTTTTAAACTAAAAATGCTTTAATCCAAACCATAAAAAAGAAAAGAGAATTTTTATTTTAAATTGGAACTTCAGGGATTTATTTATTGCTGCTGGTTTGTCAAAGGAATAACAAATAAGCGTGTATTTGTTTATGTATTTGCTCTTTGTTGTCGCACTTTTATTTATATTTTTTTTTAATAATTCCTGTGATGTCTTTTAAACGTGTGAGACTAAAAGATTTGTTATACCTTGCTCTGGATTTTTTGTTTGTTATTTTGGAAATCTTAAAATGAGTTTAAAGTTTTTGATATTCGTTATTTGTGAGACAGTTTTTGATTTTGGATCTGAGGCCAAAAAATAGCGTATTAAAGTCTTTTATGAACTATTCATGAATCTTGTATCTTTAGGAAAGATAAAATAATATTCGTATGATTGCCAAACTGTTAATATATGAAAAACGGCCCCCGCTGGACTCTGCAGATTCTGTAATGGGCTAGCTGTCGTACGGGTTAAAATTGCTGTCTGACTTCAGTCAACCCCACGTTATTTAATTTTTTTAATTATCTGAAATTATTTTTAAACATTCTTCTTCTCTCAAATGTGTATAACTGCTTTCCACTCCTTTATTTTATGCCATTAATTTTTAAATTTTTTGGCATTACACTCGTAACTTATAATTAATAATTTCTGTATTAAATGTAGTATTTTACTAATAAAAACTTTATTTAATAATGTTTTTAATACAGAGGGAATTTTAATTTAGACTTTTTTAGACTCCGGTTGCCACTGTGTACGTCTTTAAAGTTGGAAGAGCATTTTTTTCTAATTTTATAATCAAAATTTAAATCTAAAATCTACCAAATAAATTTTAATATTGACACTTTTAAAAACTAAAATAATCTCCATTTAAATTGCACGAGATTTAGATTTAATTTCAATAAATAATTTGAAAATATTTCTTTATTTATATATTCCACATTCCATATTTCTTTATTACAACATGTATTTATACAATAAAGCTCTTCTAAATCAGTATTTAAATAAGATTTATTGACTATTAAATCTTTTGCAAGATTTAACATTTATCTATTTATACTCGTATAATGCTACCAACAGCTTTTATAAAATTTTAAACATCCCTGACAAGAATAACAAGAACAAACTTAATATCCATGGAAACAAAAAAAAAATATATATGTTTATAAAAAAAAAAATCTTAATAGAAAAATAACCTCCATAAAATGTTAAGGGTTAAATGAGCGAATAAATGCTGGCAAACCATATAAAACCATAAAATCCTATTCGTTTAGAAAAAAAATTTTTACATCTAAAAAATCTTAAATTATAAAACTTTATCGTTTTGTTTTAAAAGTAAAAACAAATACAAAGAGCTGCCAACTCATGTAACTCAAATGCGTAGCTTAACTTTTTTCTTATAATATTTTTACAACAATCTTTGCCAAGTATGTAGAAAAATGTTAGAAATATATTTGATGGTTGCACACTTTGTAACTTGAAGAAATTGCGGGGGTTATACCGAAAATGTCCTAGTATACTATAAAGAAAAAGGTAAAGAAAAGAAAATAAATATAGTCATTCTATTAGAACACTATTTAAAACGTAAGATCCAAACTCTACTCGTAAAGAAGATGTAAAAAGGTTTTGTTTTTAATTTTTACCCTTAGAAACAAAGTATTCCAGCAAAATGAAAATGAAGAAAAACCAAAATCAATCAATCAATCAATTACTCGATTGGCTTAGATGGCATAGATTCACGATTTGTTAAGATTATCCTACTGTGGATAATTCAATACATAACGCATATCTTCAATTGTATTATTGTGGCCAGTATATTCCCAAAAGTGTAGAAACATGTCAAAACTATCCCTGTCCCAAAATCTGGAAGCGAATACCGTCCAATAGGCATATTACCTTATTTTTCCAAGGAATTCGGACGTCTAACTTACAATAATATTTACACCTTTGTAAACAAAAATAATCTTTTAACGATTCGACAATCTGGCTTCAGACCCGTGCATAGCTGTATTACATCACCTTCAGATGTAGTCGAGAATATCAGAGAAAATTTAGATGATGGCAAACTCTCGTTTTAGGTCCAAGGAGTTTGACGCTGTTTACCTCCCGATTCTTCTCATCAAATTACTTAATCGATTTAAGTTCTCTCCACAAGCTTTAAGGCTAATTCAGTCTTATTTTGAAGGCAGAAATCAATCTGTCGTTAACAATGATGAAATCTCTCGTTCATTTTCCTGTATCTAGAGGAATACCTCAAGGTTCTTTGTTTGGACCTTTATTGTACTCACTATACGCGAATGATCTCCCACAACAACTCAGCTTTTCAAATATACAAATGTATGCTGACTAAACACCGATTTAGAAAATATTTTTATCTGGTCTTCTGCCAATGGCTTGAAAATTGACTTTAAAAAGTCTTGTTTTCTTATCATTTGTAAAAACAGTATTAGACCAGAAAATGATATTAATATGTCTATTAGTATTACGAAAATTGAGCAAGTAAACACAGCCAGAAACTTAGGTGTGACATTTAACAGGACTTTAACCTGGTCAGACCATATAAGTCAGGCCTGTTGTAGGGTATACAGTAAGCTACGAAGCTTATGATCCACACAACATTTTACAGCTCTTAGTATAAAAACTCTTTTGGCTAAAATATATCTACTTCCAACATTATCATATGGGTCCGGCTGCTCTTCCCGCGATATGAATAAACTAAATACAACTTATATTAATATCGACCGTTATGTTTACAATTAAAAAACAAACGTGACAGAATATCACCATTTTCAAGTCACTTTATGCAATCATCCTTTAACAACTTTTTAAAATTTAAGTGCTTGATTTTCCTTCACAAAATCATTGTAACAAAGAAGGCAGAATACCTATATGATCGCCTAAAATTTGCTAGATCCCAAAGAGGCATATACATTATACAGACAAGCCATCGGAACCATGCGTCCGAATGCCAATTTTTCACCTTGAGCATACGTCTCTGGAATCATGTTCCTAATTATATTTAACGCACCGCAACACAATAAAATTTAGAAAATTACTTAACGATTATTTTATTATTTTATTTTAATTAATACCGCATTTACACTATGCAATTTTTCATGAAACTAGCATGAAATTTTTGTTTGTTTGTGAAGCAGGAGGAGTAAGCAATATGGTATTGCTTGAGTTTTGAGGGGATGTTACTGTTGCTAGTGTTTACTTTTAGATATCGCATAACGCTGTAACTTATCTAGAAAATTAAGAAAAAAAAATGCCTCAAAAAATTGCATAGTGTAAATACGGACTAAATGTAATTTTTCTAAGCAATAATATCAAGATTTATATCTCTCTTAATTAAATTTGACTAATCTGATTCTTATACTTTAAATTATAAGATGTGTGTCTTGTTGTACGAGTATTACAAAATCAATCACAATAAAAAAATAAATAAATCACGGATATTTTTAGTGCTTCTCTTGCACTTATTTTCTATAATGTATTTTTAATAAGTTCTTAGGTTCCAATTAATCTATAATTTTTGAACTCATTAAAAACTCATCAAAAATTCAGAAAAATTAAGTTATTAACAAATCGGCTTTAAATTTAATAAGATAAAATAAATGCACCCAATAAAAAGTATAAAAATTTAGTTCCATTTATTAAAACAAATAAAAATAGCATTCATTTTAAGAAAGTATTAGCGAACTTCCACTAGTTTTAAGCATTTATTTTAATGCCAAACAATTTTGTTAATGAGAACGCATGCTTGCCCATGTTAAGCTGATATATAAATCACGCGCTTTTTTCCTAAATTGAATCAGTTCATTTTAAGCAAAGCTAATCAATAAACTACTTCTGCATGTCTTTTTTTTATTTTAAATTATACAGACTGCTTCACCTCTTAATAAGAATGACGAGAAGTCCCGAACTGTTGATTAGATAATATTTGTTAGTAAATTTTACGCTTCTTAAATAAGAAGAAGTAAGAGTGCCATATCATCGGCTCTTAATGCATAAATCATTTTTAAAATAATTTTAGTATTTTCTACATATTGATATGTTATATAATATGGTGCACAACCGTACTTTTTTAAGCAAACTTCAGAGGTCAATAACTCGGAAAATATAGGCGAACGCCAATTTTTTTTACTTGATATTTTTTTTCTTATTTTTTAATTATTTATTGCCCGTAATATTTCTTTCTTTTATTGAAGCTACTTCACTGTTTCAATTAATATGGAAAAATTAGAGGCAGCCTTGGTGTTTTTATCGCTGCCTCGAAAAACATGGACCGATTTGGTGGATTTTCAACAGCAACTCTTTCGAGACCATGTCTAATCGATTGGCGTTTTTAAATTTTCTCTAGCTGATCTAGTATCTTGGCAAATTCTATTTCAACATTAGCACGGACGGACAGATGGACATCGCTCAATTGATTTCGCTATGCATAAAAACTCAGAGTTTATAGGGTGAGAAAAGGACATTGTAGAAATTACATATGGAATGACAAACAAAGATGTACCTCTTTTCCAATTTTTGTGATAAAGGGTATAAAAATTATCCGCACAACGCATTTAAGGTATCCTGGATGTACAGTTTTATACTTGTGGTTGACTTGTGCTTCAAACATCGTCGTCTAAAAAATTAATACCAATTGACTTACTCTTGTGATTAACTGGCTTCATAGAATTAAATTCTTACTTTTATTAAATAATTTAATTGTTTGTAGGTGGAAGTCTAATTAACTTTTTTATTGATTCAATTATATGTTTACTTAAAGTAGAAATTAACAAATTTTAATTAAATAAAAATTGAATTATATAAAATTATTAAATGAAAAATAAAAAAATTAAAATTGAAATTCTAAAATTGAATTATATAGAATTAATAATACATTAATTTGAATTCAGATTATAGTTTAATTAAGTTTTTGATTTTGGTTGAATTATATACATATTTAACTTAAACCCAAAATAAACATATTTTTATTAAATAAAATTTAAATCAATTAAAAATTCAATTAAATTTCATTCTGAGTTCAACTAAATCATTTAACAGGTGCAAATAATTTTTTATTTTCTGTACACAGAAATTTTTTGCAGCTTGTTTTATTTGTTTTCAAATTTAATTAAATTAAATTTTTTAATAAATTCAATTAATTATGTAATAAGAAAATTTGGTGCTTACGATTTAATCAAATATATGATTGTGGCAATTAAATATATAACTGAGACAATTAAAAATTTAATTAAAGTTTAATATGAATCCAAGTATAACATTTAATAGAAGCAAGTATTTTTTATGCATATTTACTGAACTTGTGGTCAAACAAAAAGCTGTCAACCATTAGTTTTAAGACTACTGCGTGACTGCAAAATAAGTTACTTCTTATCTGCGTCATTATTTAGTAACAGATTTATTTTATTTCTATCTTCTATTTTTTGTTAGAAGTCAAGCATTGACTCATCAAAAAGTTTCTTTGGCAAAGACTGCGGAAGAGCGAACAGCTGTTTTACTCATTTTCAAGGAATTATAAAATTCCATACTGCAGGTTATACAGGATTAGCGAATGATGTATCATATATGTCATCCTTTCTCATAACTAACTGCCTGACATACGAAGTGTTAAGAATTGAATTTTAGTTTGATTTCGTCGGGGCATAAACTTATTAAATTATCTAAATTAATTAGGATATTTATCACCTTGCAATACTCCGCTGTCTCCTATATTTTTTTTTATTAGTCAGATATCTTGCATATCAGATGGTCTTAAAGCATCATCTGCTTAATCATTGCAAAAAATATAAAATTTATATGGTTCTTAAGGCAATAAGGTGCAAGAAGTCCATACAAGTTTAAAGCATAGATGTGAGCAGGAGGATGAAAAGCCTTTAAGACATATGTTCTAACACGGACAGTTCTCATTTTTGTAAGGCAGCTTTTTTTCGAACCACCACATTTTAAAGTTTTAATTACTTTTTCGTTTGTCTGGGTCCTAGAGCAGCTTTAAAGATTTCCCCAAAATATTTTCATATTTTTCTAGAAGTGATGGCAATTAATTTTAACACCACCCTCGTTTCATAGTTGTCATACATTACGATGTAGAAAAGTACTTATTGTAAGTTTTTTTTTTTTTGTAGTTCCAGAATTAACTTTTTGGAGGATTTTTCTTTTTAGTTACACAAATAACTTTTTGAAGAAAATTTTCTTAACTTTTAGACGAATTGACATTGTGAAGCTTCATATAAATTTGGTAAATATTAAGAGAAGTGGTTTTGTACTTTTAGGAAAAAATTTAAAACTTTTAATGAAATTTTCTTTGCAAGAGTGTAGAAATAGTAAAAGAAGATTTTTAAAGAATAATTTATATGACACTAAAACAGTTATACCTTTTAAAATTTCATAGCATAAAGTTTTTTCGCACTTCCTTGAAATAATTATTTTTATTTTCTTAACATTTTACTTATGGAGAAGAGAATATTTAGTTAATGAACAATTAATTTTATTTATGTAGTAAATAAATTATTAAGTTAACGCTCTTCGAACGTAATAAAACAATTCCATTCTCTGTTTTACCTACGCAGCTGTCAGTTGTTGTTTCCTTGCCCAACAAAGTCTTATTCCATTTTCTTTGTTACTAAAGCTATTTAAGCAAAGTGTTTTCTTTAGTGTCATAATTAGCCAAGTTGTTTAAGACATTATTTATTTAAAATTATGGTCTTTTTCTCCTGACTCAAACAACTTTATTACCCTTTACAGTACCGGTTTTATGTTGTTTTTAATTCTTGCTATTGACGCCGTTGTAGTCTTAAAGAACTGTGTTGTTTATTGTGAGTAAATTTATGTTCCAACTTGCACTTGTTGTTATTTTATGTTGATGTCTTCGAAATTAAAATATTATTCAGTTGGTCATGAAGCAAAATAAATTAACAAAATAATGTTGCTGCAAAAGTCAGTTGGTAAAAGAGAAGGCGAAAATGTAAATTATAGAATTTTATGTGCATTTTGATTAACTGTATAGAATAATTAAACGTAGAAAGCAACTTTGAAACGAACGTTTCAAGAAAATGGTGAAGGGCAACATTTTTTATGTTTGTGAACAATCAATAGAGCAGTAGGGCTCTACATAAGTTTATGAAGACTTGTGTATGTAAATTAGCTATTTTTATCTTAATTTCATTCCATTGAGTTTTGTATTGCTTTTATTGTTTCTTATAATTGCTTGCCATTTTAATAATTTACTTTGTGGGCAGTAATTCTCATTTAGTAAATAATAAAATGTATGTAAATGAAAACTTAGAGAGAAGCGATTATAAAAAGCCAGTAAAAAGCCACATGGGACTTAAAATAATTACGTAAGTATAATTATTTAAAAATTAATGAAATATAAAGAAATAGAATTTAATAAGAAAAAAAAACGACTTCAAAAAAGGAGAAGGAATTCAATTAATCTGTATTTTTTATATTTGTGCCTGCAGATTTATTCATTTATTTGAGTTTGATACATTTTTATCTCTTTGTAGCTAATACAGACAGATGGCTTATATATAAAAAAAAGTTAGAAATTTTAAAATTAAACGGCAGCCCATACGGCCCATATGTTTTACCTGATTATTGAACTAAAACGAACACCTATATAAAATTTAAAAAATGTTTGTATCGCTCACAATAAAAAAAACTAATAAAAAGTAATAAAAGTAAAGGGTGTACCCATAGGTCACACTTTTGCATTGTCTTAATAAAACACTTGAAAATTACACAGAATATATACTCTTATGTCTGCTATAATAACACTTATAAAATTGTAAGTTAAAGGGTGTCCCTATAGCTGATGTTACATGATGCAGATGGCTTTATCTTTGAACTGGTTTTAACAGATAATTTAAATTTAATTTAAACAAAGTGTATAATACCATATTTACAATTACAAATATAAAAAAAAGTTAAAGGGTGTCCTCATAGCTGACGAAGTTTAACGTATATGACGCTATTTTTGAAACCTTATAATCAAAAATTTAAATGTAAACTTCTGTGTATTTTTTAATAACAAGTATACATATGTTTTTTTATAAACTAAAGGGTGACCCTATAGCTGGCAAAAGTTTATGTAAAGGTCTTAACTTTTAAACCGTTGTAAAAATATAGTTAAAATTAACACAGAAGTTGTATTTTTAGATCATCTTAAACAACAATATTTAACTTAAAATAAGAAATTAAAGGGTGTCACAATTTTTTTTATTTAATTAGGCCAGCTCTCAGGTGTTTACCCCTACTTATGCAACGCATTGTGCCAGAACTAGTAAATTATGATATGGAAAGGGGGAAGAAGGAGTTGTGCTTGTGGTCATTTGATTTGAATCCTTATTAACTAAAAGTGACAGGAAAGACCTTCGCAGGGAGTTTAATCCATAAACGAACTGTTTGGTCGGCTAAAAAGAGAATTTTCTCTGTAATGCGTAGTGCGAATTAATGGCCAATCGACCACGAAGGGATACGCTTTTAATGCAAAGCGCTTTAAGTGTATGAAATTACGGTTTTCAGGAACAAGTTCCCTGATTTCATACGAGCACCTTCCGTTGAAGTAATGATAAAGCAGTGAACCACACTCCACATTGCATTGATGCTCTAGTAAATCAATAGAGCTGGATATCCTACTATCACCGATGAAATTCTTCGCTCTCTCCTGCTTGCAGACAAGCACCGTCCCATACATCAGAGTTATATTTCATTTTCTGTCTGATAAAAGTGAAAAAGATAGTGAGGAGATCTGATGGAGTGGGGTTTTTCTTACACCGTTTGAGAAAACCTAGGCTCTTGAATGATTTTTTTGCGACCTGAAAAATACGCTTGTTCCACTGAACATCATTAAATCGTTATGCCAAGAACATCGACTGTTTTTGATTCGTTAATATCACCGATAGTTACAGATGGGGTAGCATATTCGTCCGTACGCCTGTACGAAAGTACACAGCAGTGGGTTTTACGAGCTTCAAACTGATCCCTGTTTGCAAGGCCCCACTCGGACATATCATATGGACAAATCTTTTCAACCGATATACATAAAAAAATTGCAGTACGGAAAAATTGTATATTAAAATTTTTATTTCACATTCGATGACTTCCTGACCGTCTGCCTGCAAAACCCTTCACATTATTTACTTTAAATAAGTAGCTTCTCGCCATAAGCAAAGTAATGACTAGAAAATCATTTTTAATATATTGTTATAACTGTTTACCACTAATAAGCCATTCAGATGCTCGATAGTGCAGCTTTAAATCTGATCAGGTAAATAGGAATAGATATTGGATAAAGTCAACACTAAATAAAGTCACTCAGAAGGGTTGACTGAGGTCATGTTCTATAAAATCTCGATACAGATACTGTAAGTATCTAATATTACAAGAAAGGTGGCCTTATAAAAACGCAGTCTACTTGACTCAATTAAGCTATTTGTGCGAAGAAAACTCGCACGACAATCAAACAACCAACCAACCCACCAATCTCAACTCCAAACGCCCTGTGAAATTTTATACAAAATTATTTCTAAACTAAACAAATTTAATGCATATTTAATCTACTTAACTCAAAGTCAAGACATTTGCAAATAAAAATTTTATTGTCACCTCTTTCCTGTGTAATTACTAATGGAAATAAAATTTGCATTTAATTGACAGAGTCACGAAACTTCATCTCATTGCCAGGCAACAAATAAATAAATTAAAAAAGTCATAGTAAAAAATGTGTGAGAAAAGATTAAATCGAATTTTATTTCTATAATAATTTTGTAGTTTCTTATTTATGTATCAGGCACAGACAATCAACACTCACATATTCTTTTGGCTTTGATACGCACAAACACACTCATGCGAATAAAATCTAATTTAAATGGAACAGAAAAAATGTCAGAATTTTCGTTTTCCGCGTGTAAATCAAATTGACACACAAAAATTGATGTCAAGCACAAACTGTTTAAGTAGAAGTAAAAGAAATGTGACTCAACTGCTAAAAAATAGTATTTATTACATAAAAGTGGAAAATAAATTTCATTTAAAAGTGGATGATATAAAATTTCCATATTCGAAGGCGGAGTCAATATGAAGTATTGATTGAAGTGTTCAAAAGTATTTGTGTTTAAGAAAAACAGCGGAAAGAAATTTAAAGAAATCATAATTATAAGATAAAAAGATTTAAGGCTGTCTTACCTTAGTCTTACATTTACATAATAACAAGTGATTTTGAATAAATTGAAATGGAATAAAGAAGAGATTTGTTATAGAATACCACCTAACACGTGGTTGGGCTTAATTCATTGGCAGTAAAATAATGTACATGAACCATAAAAATTCAAAAATATTCTTAAGTCAATTTAACTTTCTAAATATAAAGGAGGCTTTAGCTTTAGTAAAATGAGCTAAAAAGTTCCTTGATGGCGATTTAGCGATTATTGAATGGCTAAAGTGATTGTATTTTAAAATAACATTCGGTTTATAGTGAAGCTGGAAACTAAGCTAAAAATTGTTAATATTCAATTTGTATGTTCAAATCTCAACAGCCACTTAAAACGTGGCTTTTATTTAGGTTAGGTTAGGCAGGCAGGCAGCTGTGTAGCCACAGCCCACTTGAGTTGCATAATTGGTTGCTTTGTGTTACCTGTTGAGAAGGAAAAATAAACAAAGAGAGAGAGAGAGAGAAAAGAAAGTCAGAACGTAGAAAAAGAGATAAAGATAAGGACTAACGAGTAGAGAAAGAACTTCAGGTGTTAAGAATGCAGAAAAACTTCTTTTAGTTATGGCCAGTTGCCCAAAGAGTGCTCTCATCTTATTGGCTGGGTCACAACGCCCGATTTTAGGCCAGTGAACCACCCACTGTACCTGAAAAAGAAATTGAATCTACCTGGTCCCAGTGATGACACAATACCATTGACCAAGATATCTCATTCGTATACACTCCCCCTCTCTACACTCTAACCACGGTGCAGACTAGGGTCCTCGGGGGTATAGGGGTAACCAGTCCCCCGGTGTGCAGACATTGAAGCTGGATAGACAGTTTGATACTGTCGGAGGTTTTTACCACTCTCCTTTTTTTAATAATAAAACATATGATTAATGAAAAAAACTTAAAAAAAACTGGCACCACAGAGAGCCGCCCATCTGTGTAGCCGGTTATTGGTTAGGTCCCTTCGGTGGTTGTGGTTAATTTGTCTTTATCTGTGGGTCTGGTGTGGAATAGACTAAAGTGTGCTGTTGCACTCTCAACAGAGGAGTTGATGATAGGCTCCGACCCTATAACAAGGGGTATATTCATGGTCCTGCAAGCCACGGTCTTAAAATTGCACAGAATAGTGGTTTGACCACCGTCTGATAAGGGCTAACTGCCAGGTGCAGACGTTAATCTAGACATTTATCCTGTCGTATACACTCCAGAGCGGAGCGCAGATAGAGGAGGTTTTCCACCGTCGCCACCTCCTCCTCCTCCTCCTCCTGACAACTTATGCAGAAATCATTAAAGAGGAAACCCATTCTCTTAGCATGGCTTCCAAACTCACAGTTCCCAGCAACCCAGACATTAAGACCCACAACCGATTCCTGGGTAGCTTTATTAGTGCAGCCGCTCTTCTTCGATCCAAAGAGGGCCTGATAGTTCTAGCGATCGAATATGTCGACTCGCTAGACCAACCGACCTGAGCCAGATCGTATAGAGCAACGTCAATTAGCTGTCTGCAAGCAGAAGGGGTATGCCATATAAAGTGTCAATGGTATCCTCTTCAAGTACTATACCATTCTTTGCCAGGTCATCAGCCCAAGGTGGTCCCATGTCCCCTCACCCAAGAATTAAATTAAATTAAATATTTGCAAAGTGCTCGTAGTGTTTTGTGATATTTTATTTTTCATCCTCTTTCAACTGTATAAAAGAGCCGAAAAAAAGTCAGCCGTATACAGTAGAGAAAGAAAAATAAAATTACTGTTGGTTATTGTTGTTTTTGCTTAAACTTTTAATTTTTGTGTTTGCTTTACTGTTTGGACAAACAAAATTTTTAGTTTATTTAAAATGTTTGACAGAAGTTTCCTGAACAGTTAAGTAAGCGGTAACGAAATGGCCAGCGAGACTAGCTTTGACCCTCAATAGTCAATATCGGGATAATTTTATAATTAAAAAATTCCCGTTCAATTATTTATTTTGTTAGAAATTTTGTTCTTTTTGTAACTAATAATTTAACTGATTTGATTATTTATTTAATTAAAAAAGTAAATGTATTTTTTATTAAATATATAATTCAAATAGAAACTTAATTTTATTTAAATATAAAACCAAATAAAATCTTTAATAGGAACAAAACTTAAAATTTTTTCCTGTGAATATTTAACGAGTAATAAAAATTTCTGTTTCCCACTGTTTTTTGTTATAACTGTTTTTTTTTCATTTCTTGTGAATTTCAGTAAGTTAGAACCACGTCAATTATTATAATTAAATCAGCACTTTGGTAAATTTAATACACAAATTTCAAATATTTTGAACAAGTGACAAGCAAATTGCCACTTAAATAAAATTAAATTTAATCAAATCCAAGCAAAAGTTTGTTGGTTTTACCAATCATCAACCTGTTTAGAAATTAAAAAAAAAAATAAAAAAAAAATACTTTAAAAGATTTATTAGCTTAAAAGCAATAACAACTGCGCGTTATTGCCACTCAATAGAAAATTATTTAAATTAAAAAAAAAAAAAATAATAATAAGCAAAATGTCGTGGTAAAAGTCAATGGTAATTAGAGAAAGTACTGAAATGAAAGGAAAAAGAAATCTTGTAATTTGGAATGAAGTAAATTGTTTACAAGTGCTAACACGTGTTGACATTTCTGTAATATAAATTATTTGTTTGTTGTTACAAGGAGTCTTGGCTTGGGGATAGTATGCAAAGTATTTATTATCTAAGTAAAGAAAAATACACAATAGAATAAAGAAATTGTCAACAAACCTTAAAAATGTAATTAATTATCGTGTAATAATATATTAGCTATTGTTATTAGTAATTAATTATAGTTTAGGTAAGAAATTTGCTAAAAAGAACTATTGAAACAGTAACAGAAAGCCAAAAAGAAATAAATAATTTTTTTTTATAACTTAAAGAAAGGAATTTTTTAACTCTCTAGGATTACAAAGTTTTATCTCTCACTACTTGTTTTTGAGCTCCACTATATTTCTGTAAAAAATTTTGTAAGGAATTTATATCTCATTGACACGCTTCGCTTTAACTGTAATGTGCCATAATTGCAATTAAATCTTAGTTGGGCTTCTCTTTGTTTCTGAGCTTTTATTTTAATAAACACAAATCCAACATCTGACTGTTCAATAAAAAGTTTTGTTTTTATAGAAAAAACAATAAAAATTTATATAAACTTTATGTCAGCTATTTTGTTGATGTTTATATTTCTGTCCCCTAGACATAAAAAAAAATTGTTTCTGATACTAAAAATTATGCCAACAAATACATAATACATATTAAAAGAATGTCAATAACCTCTTTTTATTTTTATTTACGATACCATTGTCATAATAGATGAAAATAACAAAATTTAATTTTTTTAAGAAATCAGGCGTTGAACTATAAATATAATAAATGAACACAAAAAGTGAAGAAAGGACTTTTAGAAATATAAAGTTTGGTGCTTTTATTATACCCTTCACCTCATATAGAAAAGAGTATATCTAAGCTTGTCATTCTGTTTGTAATTTCTACAATATCCATAGAATAAAAATATTCGGAGTTCGATGTCCATCTGTCCGTCTGTGTTGGTGTTAAAATAGACTTTGCTAAGGCATCAGTTGAGCTAGGGAAAATCGAAATACACCAATCGATCAAAAATATTTTCAAAAACTTTGCTATAGAAAATCAGCAATTGGTTGTACCTTTAAACTAAAGGGAATATAAAATTCAGCATTCCAAATCTTGCACTCTTTCTTGTTTATTTTATATTTGTAAGACAATCTACATATCGCTGGTCTAGTTCCTGTAATATTAAGTAGTAATCTATCGTATAGTCTACGAGTTCAGACGTATAAGGCTTTTTGTAATTATTTTATTTAACCGTTTCTTGCGAAACTTCGAACCTACATTTATTAAGTTCCCGTAACAATGAAACATTATGAGAGTGCAGTTGTATTACATCTTGTGCATTTACTTTTATTAAAGAACAACCCGACATAAATACATACATACATACATATAAACTAAAAAAGATTTCATGTATGTAAGTATGTTTATAAAAGAAGACAAATATCTACTACTATTTGGAACTTCTATTGTAAAAACGTTAGCCCATAGTTATTCATAGTTAAAATAAAGTATACTTTAAGGGAACTTAAGTCGGTTTTACTTTAGAGTCGACTCTAACTCATTTATGGACAATTTAACCATTTATCTGGCGATGTAACAGTAATGTCACATACCCTTAAGTTGGCTATAAATTGCTGTATTTCATCAATAAAAGTACTTTGGGCATTGTAACATAACTAGTAAAAACCATGGATAATAAAAAAGAAATAAAATATAACGGGACATTATTATTATCACATATTTTTATTTTAGTAATAGTAATAGAATAATAACTATTTGCATTTAAAATGACATGTTGCCCGATAAAGGGTTAAAACATACTTTTGGCGTTGAAGTCAACTCTAAAGCTGTTTTTAACTCATTTCTTCAAAATTAATTTATTTGGTTTAAGAACACAATACTCTTTATCTGATTTATATACCAAAAAGAACAAAATAAAAACAAGGTTACTTAATAATTAATGAAGAATGAATCACAATAGTGATTAGTGCCTTTTT
The DNA here is from genome assembly GCA_916610165.2 of Gymnosoma rotundatum. Lineage (NCBI taxonomy): Eukaryota > Metazoa > Arthropoda > Insecta > Diptera > Tachinidae > Gymnosoma > Gymnosoma rotundatum. The sequence goes on from OU744339.1 coordinate 11,458,521, forward strand.
TGCTGAAATAATAACAATGTTGACAATCAACCGTTATTTGTTTTGATTTGATTTGGATAAAAAAAAACAAATCAAGTAATGTCATGATTCTTATAAACAGGCAATATTTTGTTTCATTCAACATCTCTATATTTATCATTCAATTCTCTTGTCTTGTCTTGCAGATCTCTAGTAAATAGTCGAAAAGTTACTTATTTGATTTCGTTCCCAGTGGTGAGTACATAATTTTTTGTTTTAAGCATGAAGCCGCGCAACAACAAAATTATTGCAGAGGTTAAATAAACTGCTTCGAATAAAAAATCTACGCGAGAAGTTGCAAAAGAGTTTGAAATTTCACAATCTCAAGTTACGAAAATTAAGAAAAATAAAAATTTACGCAGTCAACATGACAGAAGTGGTCGCCCAAAGATGATAAGTAATACTAATGCGAGGTATATGGCACGATCACTAATGTTCGGAAAAGTAAAAACACCGAGAGAGGCAAGTAAAAGTATTAGTTGTGAAGCTAGTGTATAGACGGCGTGCACATAGAGTGTTGGTTTCTCTTCCGCCAAAAAGCCAAATAAGCTTGCATAAAATTTGCATGAAGTCATCAACACTGGACAATTGACGACTGGATATGCATACATTATTTTTCGTGCAACACTGGAAAAGCAACACAGCAGCATTAGGTTACAGAGAGGGTCTTTAATCGTTTGGGAGTGTTTCTCGGAATTTGGTGTTCGTCCCCAGATTTTGGTGAAAAAAATAATGAATAAAGAAATGTACTTAAACGTGCCTTATAAAAATTTACCAGTTGCGATAGTACAAATGGAGATTTTTGAAGAAGATATTGTCTTCCAATAGGATAATGACCCAAAGCATGCATCAAAATTAGTGAAGGATTCGATTGCACATAAAAAATTGACCATAATGGTGTGGACAAAGCCCAGATCTCGATTCAATCAAAAATTTATGGTCGATTGCGAAAAGACGGCTGGAACTTTTTGAAACACCCCCAACTAGCATTAAAGGCTTTTGGAGAAGAGTGGAGAACATTAGGGCCGTTATACCTATAGAAACATTCCTCAGCGTTTTGCGCCAGTTTTAAAAAGTCGAAGTGGCTGCACAAAATACTAAATTTAACCACATTTAAATAAGAACTAGGAGTGCAAAACTACGGCTGTTTTGATGAAAAATTTTATTAAGTAAAACTCCATTTTTATTTTCATAAAGAACAAGACATTTTAGTTTATGACACAGTAGTGGATATTCTTTTACAGCAAGAGTGTCATATTTCAAACATCCAACAGATTTAATTCAAGACCTGTCCTTTAATATATATAAATATGAATTTATTTATTTATGAATTATTTTATTAATTGTAGTGGAAACTTAAGAGATCTAATATTTCTCTAGATTGTGAGAACGAGCCAAAAACTTAAACTGCGGTTATCTGGCAATGAGTTTCTTGAGTTATAACGTTCTATTAGTAAAGGAGCGATATGTTTATTTTTAAAATTATTTCCTAATACCTTTTCAATTATTAACCCAAGCTCCCCGGATTTGTTTTACTTATGTTTTTATAAAAAGTTTAAACCATTTTTTTGGTTTAATTTTTAAGCAAACTTACGATTTATTCAAGAGCATTTATTTCTTATTTAACTGTAGTTTGTAGAAATTAAAATAATTTAAACAAAAAAGCATGTATTTGAAGTTATTTTTTAAAAGAGTTGTTGTCTTTGTTTTTTTTTTTCTTTTTTTAACAACAATTAAAAATCATTATTTGCATCATCTAACATTTATTGGTTTCAAGCATTTTATTTCAAAAAGGTTTCTTTATTGAATTTTACGCAAAAGCACATAAATGCCAACGAAATATTTCAAACAAATTTTTCCATGATTCAATTAACTCAAAAACAACTTCAACAGCAGTTGAGTTGCTAACAAAATTTTTTTTAGAAAGTAAAGTTACGTTTTTCGCAATACTGTGACAAAAGAATACCTCAGGCCTTTAATTTTTTTAATAGATTTTCTTTTTTTAATAAAAGCTTTTCAATTTAAAACAAAAAAAAAAAATAAAAAAAAACTTAATTTGTTATTTCTAATCGAATAGTCAAACAAGAATTAATGAATGAAAATGAATACATAAAACTGTCAATTGCATAAATAGATAATTCAAATATCAAAGAACAAATAAGATATGAAAAGAAGATAAGAAGGTGTAAGAAATAAATTATCAATCCGTTTGCACTTTTGACAGAGTTGAATTTTCATAAACAAATATTAAAAAAAAATCCTTAGTTTCTTTGTTGTTTTATGAGTTTTTAGACAAATTGCTTTACGAAAGCCCCTAAAAGCTGTTCGAGTTTTATTTTTTCAGTTGCAGATTTGACTTATAATACCTTTCACCACAAAAAGTTTATAAAGGGTTTATTTAAGTTTGTCATTCCGTGTGTAATTTCTACAATATCCATTTTCGACCCCATAAAGTATATATACTCTGTCTTCTTATAAATAGCAAAGACGATTGAGTGATGTATATCTGTCCGTCCCTGTAAGTGTTGTAATAAAGTTTGCCGAGGTTCCAGATCAGCTGAAGAAAATTTAAATAGACCAATCGATCAGACATAGCGTTGAAAGAATCAAGATAGGTCCATGTGCTTCGCGGCAGGGGACAAATCACCATGCCTACCTCTAATTTTTATATATCATTTGGAAGATAAAGTAAGTCCAATTAAAAAACAATTATATGCGGCAACACAGAATAAAAAAATAGGAAAAAAACATGAAGTGAAAAAAATTGGCGCTCGCCCATATTTTCTGAGTTACGGCCCTCTGAAATTTTCATATTTTTTTAAATATCAATATAGGTATCATTTTAAAGCCTTTTAACAGATCTTTAAGGAAATTCTAAAATTTTGTTTAATGCTTAGCTTATTAAGGGCCGATGTCTTTTTTTGTGTAAAATTGCAGTACCAAAAATTTTTTTTTTGTTTTTAGTTCTCTGTCACTCCAATATTTACTTTTTCGATTATAGTTATCTCACTAAACTAGATTAACATAGATAGTGAATGGTATATAAGATTCGGCGTAGCCGAATATAGCACTCTTATTTGTTTTTAATTTTGGTTTAATAATTTATACCAGAATCGGAACAAATAGTTTCATAACAACCTTTGCCCTTAAGGATTGTGTGACTTTACCCACATATTTCATCTGTATTAAAATAAAAGAAAACTATTTATACTTTTAAACAATTCTTAAACGCAAAGGTTTTTATAATTGCAAATACCATCAATTCTCCTCTGTTGCACTTTATTTATTGAGAATTTATTATATTTTTTATACTGCCGCAAGATTCCTTTCATATTCCGGATGCTCTTTAGCAAACTAATGCAGTGCCTTCAAACCAGCCTTTGTTTTGGTTAACAACCGTAACAGCCACACTGTTGTTATGGTTTCTTTCTTGCTTTGTATACATGAACTATACCCATCTCACTTGCTCTTATGATAAACAGGCAGATACTCTACAAATTATTATTGTTTTTTTTTTTCTAAGCAAAACTGCCTCTTTTGGGTTTTGAACTCATGACGTTCTTTTTAACAAGCAATCAATCATCTTTACCGACACAACCATCGTGTTTGCTTAACACATGTTAATTAAGTTTCCCTTTTATTATGTTCACTCTCACTGCAGTCAATGGTGGAATGAAGAACTCTCTTTTTATTTAAAATATAATTTTAAAAACTTTAGCTCTAAGTTAAAGTTTTCAAGTCTTTGCAATTTTCGTAACAATTTGTATTTAATGTTTAAAAATCATCTAAAGCAGATGACTTTAAATTATTTATATATGCAAGCTACTGGGTATTTCTATATCCCTCAAAATTATTCAAATCTAAGAGTGCATATATAACTTAAAATTATTTATAATTTCACAAGTATCTTTCGTTAAAATATATTCCTGGCAAACTCTAAAAGTATGTGTGTGTGTATGTATATGTGATAGGACTACATTAAACTTCTGATCATGCTTGATGTTGTTCATCCTTGCATATATTGTTTGCCTATATAATTTACTGTTTTATATATTTTCAGCATATTTTACATAATCAAATTGTATCTATTAAAGATTATGTTTCATAATACACTAACATGAGCTGTTCATGATAGTTTTACAATTAAGTAACAAATTTAATTTTATAAATTTTTGCTATTTGTTTTCAGACTTAATTGAAATGTCTGTGTTTTTTCATAAAATATTTTTAACACATGCAAACAATGGAGACTGCAGCACATGTACTGTAAAATTAAATTTTAGTTAAAAATAGCTTTAAAATGGAAAATAATATTTCTATTTGTTTACTATTTTTAAAGAGAGAATAGAATTTATTGAAAGTTATAAATAAAAATTTTTAAAATTTTTGGTCAAATTAAAAGTAACTTTTAACAAAAATTCTAACTTTTGTGAACTAAAAGCGCAACTTTTTCTTGTCTTCCCCTGGCAACACTGATTCCATTTTGCTATCTTGAATTAAATGACAACGAATTACAAGCACTTCTTTCCCCTACCCTATTTCTTATTTTTCTCAATGACCTTCTACGTCAGACTTCCAACCCTATCTATTCTTCCGCAGATGACAGTAGCATATGCCATTCATTTTCTTTTCGCAATAGACCAAGCCTTCGGGAAATTGGGGCCATGGGAAAGCACTTGGATGATACCCTTAATCGCGACCTTTTGGTAATCTCCGAATGGGGCCTTGCGAATAGGATTCAATTTAACGCTCATAAAACCCAGTGCTGTGTGATTTCGCACAGGCGTACGGCTGAATATGCTACCTCATCTGTAATTATGGGTGATATATATATTAAGGAATCAGAAGCTCTCGATGTTCTTGGCATGAAAATTCAATGTGATGTTCGTTGGAACCAGCATATTTTTCATGTCGCAAAAGAAGCATTCAAGTGCCTAGGTTTTTTGAAACGGTGTAAGAAATACTTCACTCCATCTGACCTCCTTACTATCTATATCACCTTTATCAGACCAAAAATGGAATACAACTTTCATGTGTGGGCCGGTGCTTCAAAGTCTATTTTGGAGTTACTCGGCCGCGTGCAGGAGAGAGCGAAGAAGCTCATCGGTGACAGTAGGGTATCCAGCTCTATTGACTCACTGGAGCATCGACGCAATGTGGGGTGTGTTTCACTGTTTTATCGTTACTACAACGGAATGTGCTCTTATGAAATCAGGGAACTTGTTCCTGAAAACCGTAATTTCGTACGCGCAACGCGTTCTGCATCAAGAGCGCATTCCTTTGTGGTCGATTGGCCAGTGAATCGCACTACGCATTACAGAGAGAATTCGTTTTTTAGCCGAACAGTTCGTATGTGGAATAAACTCCCCGCAGAGGTCTTTCCTGCCATTTTCAATGTGCAAAGATTCAAATCAAATGTCCACAAGCACTACTCCCTTTATCCCCCTTCTCACAATCTAATTTCCTAGTTCTGGTACAATGCATTGCATAAGTACGGGTCATCCCCTGAGTGCTGGTTCTAATTAAAAAAAAAATAAAAAAAAAATAAAATTTTTGAAAAGGGAGAAAGTTTCATTAAAAAGAAATTTAAAAGGAAATTTGTCCAAAAAATGTGTTGCATACTTGCAGGCAACTTTATAATGAAAGCTAATTTTTCAAACGAAAGTAAATAAAAAATAAAAGTAAGCAACAACGAGAACAAAAACAACTTCTACTTTCTTGTTTAAAGGTGTCTTAACTTTTAGAAAACTCTCACATACTGTCAATATAAGACAGTTTTTGTATATTGATTAATTGTGTAAATTTAAAGACCACTCACTTTATTTTTGTGAGTTTTTAAAAGTTTCATAAGTTTTAACTAAAACACAGAAGGCATTTTTTTGTACGAGCGCAATCTGTCGAACAGTAAAACACGTGTTGAAAAATCTTCTTTAAAAATAGCTAAAATCAATGGTTTTATATTGGGTGTTTCAAGTCTACTAGGGATTATATTTATATGAGTTTTACGGCTCTTATCTCTGTGAAAATTGCTTGGTGTTTAAAAACTGTTTAAGAAAAGGCCTGTTGGAACCTGGGACAAATAGTTTTTAAGAAGTGTATTAGTTACTGGAAGAATGTTAGATATTTGTATTTCACTTATTCGTTTGTGTCCCTCCTTAATGTTAAGTAAGATACCTCAAGTTACTTATGTACAATTTTTTTTATCTTTTTTCTTTAAAAACTTTTCTTTATTTCAACACTAAGCACCACTACAAAATAAAAACTTTAATAAAAACTAAAGATGTTGAAATTTGTATTTTATTAGACCTTAAAAAAGATAAACCGTCACTATCATATTTCTTCGTATTATTTTCAACAACAATATCGATTTGTTATAAACATAATAAAAATTGTTTTATTGTTTTTACAATTTATTATCAAAATATGACCAAAACATTTTTTGAAGTTCCACTAAAAGAAACATACAAAAATATTGAAAAGCAGTAAAAAGAGAAGAATAAAAATTTTATTTCAACCGTAATCGTACACAATTGAGTTCGTTGTAATATTTTTTGAAAATAAATATCAGTGTGCTGGCAGGCTAAATTGGTGTTGCTATAACAGCAAACCTCAAGGCGAATATGTAAGTGCAATTCTTATATGATTTTATGAATTTTTAAATGTTTTAATTAAATTCATTCCGTTTAAGTCTGATCTGAAGAAAATTTACTGTAGTAAAAATATTGTAGGGAAACTGGCTTTGTTAGTAGAAAACAACATTTTAAATTAATTGAAATTGGTTGAATTAACTTTTATTTTCTAAGAACCTTTTTTTATACACAAAAATTTTCATACTTATTTTGCAAGTGTATGCGAAAAATTATACTTTAGCAGAAAGTAATGCTGCATTTTATGGATCGCTACATCCTTCATCAGCGATTTTCGCATCTATCTACCTAACGTTGTTTACATTGTAAACATCATCTATTTAACCATATTTTTTGTAAATAAAAATACGAGGAGTATTCCTATCAATATTAATTTGATTAGACGAGATCTAATACAAAATATTACTTCACTGTTCTTTCTCATATTTCATCTTGTACATTTGTTTTTGCTTTGTATCAACCCCCCGGTTGGTCACGAATGCCTAAAAATGATTTTTAGAAATTAAAAAATGAACTTAAGCCAAAAACCAATTTTAATTAATTAAATTTTTAAATTACAAATTTAATTTAAAAATTTGTATGAAATTTTTGTAAAATTTCTGAGATTTAAAAAAAAAAATATTAAAAGAATTGAGAAATTAAGGTTTTTAAATCCATTTATGTTTTTAATATTAGACCCCAAATTTTTCCAAATTCACAAGGATCTACGTAAGGACTGTTTTAGAGTGGATAACAGAAGTAAAATACGTATATGAGAGATTTAAACCTTATCTTAGGGGCGAAGGTAGCTTAGATTTCAACAGCAAATGAGTTTGAAAGCCTATGTGATCCTCGCTTTATCTTCGCAGTGTGTTATGCGGAAATTAAAAAAAAAAATGATCAATTTTTCAAAAATTTAAAAATATAAATCTTTAGAGCCTAAAACTGTTGCTTCATTTTTCGCAATTGATGATTTACAGTTCAAAAATTTTTAGTTCAAATCGGTTGTCCGTAAGCAAAAGTTTTGTAAAATTAAAAAAAAAATAGCGATAATAAAGTTGATAATAAAAGGAGTTTTATAAAATTTAAATCAACTATTTCAATAATTATAATTATTTTTTTTCTACAACGCTCTTATTTGATTAAATAGTTTAAGTAAAGACACTAAATATTCTCAAAAAAATTATAATTAAAATTAAAAAAAAAATCCATCTCTGTTTATGAAAAAGCATCTTCTGTTTCTAAAACGTGAAACGTAACTGGAAATGTTATAAAATTTTTGGTATTTTATTTTATGTTTATTTTTATATTTGTGATAACAAAAACAAAAATCGTAAAAAAATTACAACTCATTAAGCCAATATTATCACATTCTAAAACAATAGTTAAAGATTTTTACGTTATCCAAACAGACATGAAATGAAAAAATTGAAATACTAAACAACAATCTCACAAATAAGACTTCAAATTACAAAAGAATACAAAAATTGGGTCTGCTAAATATAATACTTTTAATATAATTTTAAATTAAAAAAAGGTTTATGAGCTGATTATAGATAAATAAGGAATGGTATATATTAAGATAAAATTTGAAGACATAAAAATTAATGAATGAAAAGTATTTTTATTGATTTTCTATTTGTTTTTGCACGTAATGTTTTTTGATGATTTTTAGAAAAAACAAATATTTCTCAGAGGGTTCTAGTAACGAATTTTTCTATGACCACATGTTACAGTTAACATTTTGTAGTACTTTTCCTTGGTGTCATTTTTATTGTTACAACACTTGGGATTTTTTCATAACCATTGATATTTCATTGGCATTGTTCGAAATAATGACAATGAAAATAAAATTAACTACCATTTAATGATAAGGATTTGATTTTAATTTTAATTATTTTTTAATAGAGTATTTATTTGACCTTTTTAATAATTTATATATTTATTTAATTTTTAAGCATTAGGTTTTTTTATTTTTATATATATTCTCGATATTTGTTGTTTTTTGTTGATTAAATAAATATTTCTTTTCCTGATAATGCTACGCAATGGAGTAGCGAAATATCGAGAATATATATAAAAATAAAAAAGACCTATTGCTTAAAAATTAAATAAATATATTAATTATTTTTACTATTGGTAAGGAAATTTTAATGAAATCATTTAAGTTTTAATTACAATTGAATAAAAAATATTTGTTTTTGTAAAACACACATTTTTGATAGCAGAAACTTAAAAAAGTGCGTATATAATAATAAATCTTAACACTCTTATAGACAGATATATATATTTAAAAATTTTAATAATTTAGCATCTAAAGTCTGTTAATACTCCAGGTAGCAGATTTTATAACTTACTCGTGTCTTATTTTTCCTCGGAAAATAATATCGTATATATTTCACCAAATTTTTCTGCTCTAAATGCTATTTTTAAATAATGCTCCACAATACTTAAAGATGTGTATTTCATGATTTAATAATGCTTTAATAATAATAATTTTAAACCATTAAGTCATTAGTCAATGGTAATGAGTTTGCTTTTTAACTAATTATCAATAGAACCTTTTTATTTAAAAGCATTTCCATTAGTAAAAATAATTATAATGTTAAAAAATCATTAGCATTATTTATCAATGAATACTAATAAAATCTTCAAATAATTAGTCAATCTAATTAATAACTCCCATGTATGGTTTGTATTCAAATACAAATTAATAAAAAGGTTTTAATTAAAACAAAAACTGGCTGCTCATTTTATCTGTTTGTTAGTTTTTAAGCTGTATAATTTTGGCTTTCGCTACTACCACACCTGTGGTCCTTTTGATATTAAAATTAACTGGGACTTAAAACTCTGGCTACATTGAAAATTGTGAGCAAAGGGCTTTTTTTTATAAATTTATTTTAACTAAAAAAACAAATGAAATAAGCATTGGTTACTGGCAATAAAACTTCTGCTACCGAAGTCGAGCATTTTGCTGCTTTATTGCATGTAAGTCCCACTGTAGATTTGTACTTTGTAGATTTTAATCATGCTACGAAGTATAAGATCCAGAGGGTGGTAACACCTAAAGACGGTATTATCCAAAAACAAAAAAAAAAAAAAACAAAAAAAAAAACGTTAAAACATAAGACTAATTATCTGTGGGACCAAACAAAGAAATATTGAGGCTCACTTACAATCAAGGATAATAACACAATACAAGCCGGATGTTATTATCGATCTGCAAAGGTGTGTCAAATCTTGTTTTTGTAACAATATCTGGTCACATGTCTGCTGAAATAATGAAATGTTTTGTGTGACCCTCAATAATCAATATCGCGAATTAATTTAATCGGGATAATTAAATAAAAAAAAGCACAAAGTTTTAATGAAAATTAAATATTTAAAAAATATTCCCATGTGTTTAATTAAAATTTGCAAAGTGCCTATGCATAAAAATAGATTATCGTAGTGTTTTTGGTATTTTATTTTTCATCCTCTTTCAACTGTATACAAGAGCCAAAAAAGTCAGCCGTACACAGGGGAAAAAATTGCTGTTGGTTATTGTTGTTTTTGCTTAAACTTTGATTTTCGTCTTTGCTTTATTGCTTGGACAAATGTTTGTCAGAAGTTTCCTGAAGAGTTAAGTAAGCGGTAACGAAATAGCCATTGAGACGTGCTTTGACCCCCAATAACCAATAACGGTAATTAATTTAAACGGGATAATTAAGTAAAAAAATAGCACAAAGTTTTTATAAAAATTAAATACTTAAAAAGTATTCCCGTGTCTTTAATGAAAATGTTTTTAAATTCTGTTTAACTGTCGCATTAAAAAACAAACAGTCAAAAGTTTTGGAAGCATCGGATTTAAAAAAAAATATTTTAGTGTTATTAAACAAAAAGGTCTGAAAAAATTGAAAAAAAAATTATTACCAAAAAATTCGACGAACAGGCTTATTTTGGTTCTAAGACATATTATCTCTTCTTATGGCTAAAGATTTTATAAAAAGAATCTAAACTCCTAAGGAAATAAATAGCGATTTTATCTAAAGTTTAACAAAACTTGCGAAGTAAAAAAACCTTTAAAAAATTCACCTTCACAGCAAGAAAAAATACCCAGTGATTGTGTCATGCTGTAATTAAAATAATCTCTACTTCAGTTCATATCTTCCTTCCGTTTGTTTTACTGTTTTTGCAAATCAATATATTTTACAAAAAAAAAATACATTTTTGACAAAACGGAAATTAAAATAAAAAGTTTGCCTTTTGGTTGACGAAGAATTTCAAACACACTCTTGTACACCAGAAATCTGCATTACGTTCGCATTTCTTTTAATGATTAATTATTTCGTTCGTAGTTACATAAACATGAAGCCAATATATTTATTTTTATTTAATAAAATTACTTGCAGATTTTCTCGTGAAGCCACGAAAACTTTTAGCCAACTTTTGAGGGTTTTATTTTTTTGCTTTGCAAAATCTCCAAAACTTTCAGCATTATTAAAAAAAAAAAAATAAAAGAATTGGCAGCTGTAGAAAGTTAAATTTTATTTTAATGAAATCGAAACTTAATGATGCATAAATATAATTAAGAGGAAGGAAATTAAAGATGTGCAAAAAGCACAAAATAGTATAAAAAAAAAAATTTTAAAAATATGCACAAATAAAAAAAGAATTAAAAACTATTAAGAAATTTAAGCCTCAAAAAAAATTCTTTAAGCTGATGTAATATTTTTGCTATATTTGGTAATAATATTTTAGTTTTTCAAAACCTACTTTAGCTAAGTTAAATGTAGATATTGCTGTTTGCAGTCTTTTTAGGCATCAATAAAAATTTTTCTGTTGAAGAAATTTAAAGGCAACAAATGAAAATTAATTTTAAATGAATTGAAATTGATTTTGGCATGAACTATTTCTTTTTTTTTCTATAAACCTTCTTATTTTGAAAGAAAAATTATTTTACCAATGCATGCGGACGTTTAGAAAGAAAATAAGAGAAATTAGACACAAGCAGAAAGTAATGCTGCATTCCCTGAATCTTTACACTTATTAGCATTCTTCGCATCTGTCTAATTTACGTTGTATACATTGTAAACATCACATATTTAACCGACTACCTTTGTAAATAAAAACAAGAGGAGTATTCGAGAAATTAAAAAAAAATGATATTAAGCCAAAATTAATTTCAATTCGTTTATAATATTAACAGTTTAACTCCTAATTTAATAAAAAATTAAATTAATTTTAATAAAAAAATTGTCTTTCAAACTTTATTTCTTTCTAAGATCCTGCTTCCTTCATAATTATTAAAATTATTATCTCCTCTCCGTCTTATGTAATAAATCATCAAAAAACATTACATGCCAAAAATAAAAAAAATCATTAAAATAGAAAACAATAAAAATTCTTTCCATTCATAAATTTTGCTTAAACCGTTAAAGTATAAGTAGGGGTCGCCCCTAGGGTAATGGTCCAAAAAAAAAAAAATAAATATATAAATAAAAAATTTAGATATCACATTTTGCTACATTTTGTATAGCTTTGACGAACCGCAGTTTTTGAAACGGAGAGTGAAATATTTAATATCTATTCAAGTCAAAATTTTATAAAATAAAGATCCAGGAAGTCTAAAAAATGATTTAGTCATAGTATTGCAATTTACAAATCTTGCAGAGAGTTCAATGAATATGCTGCTTTAGCGTTAAAGGAAATTAATAGCAGAATGTCAAAATTATTGTGCATGTAAAAAAATTGAATTTTTCTTTCTTGTATCTAATCCCCGCACATATTCTTGAGGTAATCCTTTATGTGAATAGTTATAAAATAAACTAAATTACAATTTAGTATCTTTAGAAATCACAAAATTACTGTTGAGGTAATTGTAGGCATCTTGATTGCTAATAAAAATCGGCTGGCGTCATGACACATCTCCCACTTTGCATAATTTTAATTTTCAAATTAAATAAATAACTGAATATATTAAAAATTTGATTTTATTAAAAATTTTTATTTCAATCTGAAACAAGTAAAAGTTTTAATGGGTGCAAAAATTTTATTTTGTGTTTCTCGTTGTCTATATTTTGCAGTAGTTAAAGTAAAACCCAATTTACTCACATAAATTTTGCACGCACCAAGATTAAAAGAAGTCCTTCTTTTTTGCCTTTAAAATAACCTCAACTCAAAAAAAAAGTGTTATTAAGTAAAAAAAGTAATTTAGATTTTCATTTTTTTTCCTAAAGTCTAGCCCTTAACATTTTGCCATTTTTTTAAATTTTTTTGTTTTTCCTATAAACTTTTAATTTGGTAATTTGGCCGCCGTTTTTCTTTTCTCTTTTTGACTGTCCTGGGTAATTTGTCTTACTTCGTTCCTCCCTTACTTTATTTTTTTTTTTTTTAATTTTATATCCATGTTCTTAGGCACAACAGCAAAGTCATAAATAAGTATTAGTGTGATAAAAACATAAAAACATTTTACTATCCAGCAGATTCATTGTATATGAGCTTTTAGCGTTAAACTGGGAAGCCTTTCTGTAGACCCATTTTTTTTATAAAGTGTTTCCAAGTATTTTTTGTTGTTTATCTTTTTTATTCTTTAGTGTGAATTTTATTCTTTTCTTAAACTAAGAAAGACGAATTTTTTTTGTCAAGTCTTTTCTTCTGCAGCTAAATCAAAGTATAAGGAAGAAATGATGAAAATATTTTTTATGTGTCACTTTTGTTCTCGAGTCATTTAAAAGAAAATTAACAAAATTCTTAAGCAATCAAAGTAGCTATTTATCAAATTAATTTTTTCACTATATTTAAGAGAAATTAAAATACTAATTAAGTATTTGAAGCAGATATTTATTATCTTGAATAAATATACAAAATAATGTTTCGGTTTCAAAACAAACTTGCAGCAAATTCTAACAGAAAAAATATTGGAATTTTGTAAAATGTGGACAAGTCAAATTTGTACAGTATATATAAAACACTATCCATAATAGCAACAAATACAAGAATAAAACTTTTCATTGAAAGGGTGTTCCAATAGTGATGTAATTTATACGAAAGTGGCCTTGTTTTTAAAATAAATACAAATAATTCTAATAAAAAACAGACTTCAAAATAGCAAACTTAAAATTATGCTTTATTAAGAAAAATTACAACAACTTTTGGGACACCCTTTAGTTTCCAAGTCCAAATTTTATACTTGCTATTATACCGCAACAGCAACCTTGTTAATGTCAAACCTCGGTCTAAAGGTTCAAAGTTTGGCCATATACATCAAATATCATGAACTATTGTGACACCCTTTAATTTATAATGTTAAATATTTATATATCAGATAACACTTAGCAAAATAGTGGACATTCTGCTAAGTTTTCAAGTGCTTTTCTACCACGGTTTAGAAGATAGGGCCCTATAGGTCGATATATGTACATCAGTTATGGGAACACCCTTTAATTTCTAAATTTTAATCTTATATCGGACTTAGCAATATGGGTTCCTTGTAAATATCAGCTCTCTATCTATAACAGTTCAAAAGTTTGGCCTACATTCATCAATTATATTAACTATTGGAACACCCTTTAATTTCCAAAACCACATTATGATACTTGCTGTTATAGCGGACTTAGCAATACATGTTCTTTGTAAATTTCAATGGTCTGCCTACAACTGTTCAAAAATATGAATAAAAACATCAAATTAAATAAATATTGGGGTACCCTTTAATTTATAATTTTGAATATTAATACTAGTTCCTAAAGCGGTCAAAGTAATCGACATTCTGTCCAATTTTCAAGTATTTGTCTATAACAATTAAATTCAATTCATTTATATTAATTATGGGAACACGCTTTAATTTTTAAATTCCAATTATAAGCTTGTTGTTATAGCCGGCTAAGCAATACGGGTTCCTTGTAAGTTTCAACTATCTGTCTATAACGGTTGAAAAGTTTGGTCACATACATTGAATTATATCAACTATTGGGACACCCTTTTATTTCCAAATCTAAACTTTATACTTGTTGTTAGCAATACTGGTTTGTAGTAAATTTTAAGCTTCTATCTAACCCTGTTCAAAAGTATAACCATAAATATTAAATTAATTGAAATATTGGGGCACCCTTTAGTTACAACTTTTAATATATATATATATTTGTTATTATAACATTCATAGTAGTCGACATTCCGTCCAATTTACAAGCGTTTGTCTATAACGGTTCAAAATATAGGCTTATATAGATCAATTTGCATCATCTCTGGGGACACCCTTTAATTTTTAGATTTATTTTTGTTATACTTTTCGGTTGGGGGCTTAAGTGAGATACAGTTTTTTAGATATAAAAGTGATGGCCTTTCATATAATACATAATAATAAACGTAAAAAATGTATGTTGCATGGCGACACCCTTTGGTTTTTTAAATTATTAAATTAAAGAATTTTTTTTAAATCTGTTCAGCAATGATAACAACGACAAGCAATGAGTTCGGTGGCCACAATTATAAAGACTCAACATTCAGACGAATTTTGTAATTCCTTCTTTTCATGAAGTCGCTTAACAAACATAATTTATAAAAAAATTTAAAAAAATAAATGTTATTAATTTCTATCTTATAAATCTACAACACACTGCAGCAACAAAATATTTTAAGAAATTTAGAAATCGTTAAGTGACATATTTTTAATTCGACATTATTTTGACAGCAAAGAAAATCAATTTATTAAAAACACTTTTATTTAGCGTAAGTATGAAAAAAATAAATAATTCTATCATATTTTTTTCTTTTGTAAAAATAAGAAAATCACATTATTAAGACACGTGGAATACATAATATATCCTTCATTTATTAAAAGAAATACTAAGAAAATTTTGTAAAAATCTTTTAATTCAGATGAATTTATACTTCCCATACTCAAGCCAAAAACTGTTTTTTTCCTAAGAAACTTTTTAAAAAAGTAGAAAACCTGCTGTCTTTTACAATACAAGTAGTCAGTTGAATCTGTATGTCTTTGCTGTTGTTTTAGTAATTGAATTTTTTTGTTGCTAATTTCTTAAAATGACTTCACTTGAGCAGAACCAAAATTAATTGAAAAAGAAAATTGTGTGAACTTTAAACACAATTTTAAATTATGGATTGAGAAACGAAGGAATAATTTTATAAAGAAAAGCAGGCGAAAGGTGTTACATTATTCCTCACAGTCTGTATAGGAAATATTATATTGTTAACTCTTTAGTTTCGATCATAATATTTTCTTCAGTTTTAAATTATGCCTTTAATTTAATTTAATTTAATTTTTGTACAATTAATTTAATATATAGTAATTTAATTGCACGCAATATCAATTAGCTTCGAAAAAAAGGAGATATTCACAGTTTTCGACTATATGCAGCAAACTTTTAGGCGCACGACCTACAAAATGCAAAATAGCAAAATCCGTGACATTGAAATAACTATATATTGAAGCATTTCCCAAAATTCGGTACAATAGCTTCGCAAGGATTTTGACATTGATAATAAAAATGTGGTTTTTGTTGTCCGTGTGTGTATGGTAAATAAAGATGTGAGTTGTTACTTTTACCACCAACAAAAGAGCGAGTGCTCAAAAAGAATAAAGAGTAAAGTTATCTCACAATTGTTAAGCTGCTCTTTTTGCTGCTTTAAAGGAGGTATCGATTCTATTCTGTTTGTTAAATGTAAAGTCATGAAAATCAGCCCAATTAAAAATAAAAATTCCGTGCGAGTTTTTTCACTTTTCCCTTTTCCTCCATTATAAATTTTTCCCCTTTTGTTTGACTGCGGAAAGTTAAAAAAATTCCGGGAAAAAAATAGGTATTATAAAATATGAAAGATAAATTATATGTAAATAAAAAAAACTCCCTTCAAATTACCATGATCTATTTTTTATTTTTTTTATTATTTTGTTCCCACAAAATTCATAATTGGAGGAATCTTTTCTCGAGAAAAACTTTTTCCGTGGGAAAGAAATTCCCTGAGAATCTTCATGGTTAAGCTAAATGGGTACAAATCCCAACAGTGTCTTAAGTATATTTAGATGCAATTGCTGCTGAGGGGCCGTGGTGATTGAGTTATTTTAATGTCAAATCAATAAAAAGCATTAATTCAATTATATCAAAATCTTGAAACAAAATTTTAAAACAATTGTTGCGAGCCATGGTAGAAGATATGGTTACGTGTCCGTATATAGATTTTGTTACGTAACACAGAAAAAAATAAAAATCATATTTGACAACAAAAAACGCAGATCCAAACAAAAAATTTTTTAATTTCCAGCCTATAAACGATTTTGTCATACTGACTAAAAAATTTGTATGCTGTTTGTCAATTTGTTTTTCAATTAAGTATAACTTAATTTCTACAATAAATTTGATGAATAATATGAATTTCCTAATAAAGTCATTTGTTAATTTGATTATGATATTTATTGAACATTAAAAACATATTGATTAAACATTTTATCAAACCAAAAAATGGTTTTATTATATGAAAAGGACTTTTTGTTAAAATAATTTGTTCACTTGATTATGTTATTAATTGAGTAGTAAAAAATTTTGATTAAAAAGTTTATCAAACCAACAATTTTTTTATTGAAATCTACCATGATGGGACAAAAAGTTTTACCAATATTATACTTTTCTTTCCACCTAAACAAAAATAAGAAACATTTATTGTAATATCATTTATTTTATTTTTTATTTTTTTTAATTCTAACAAAGTACCATTACAATATATTTTTATATTCTATAAGTTTAAAATTTCATTAATTACAGTATATACTTTATATATATATATTTTTTTTCTGATTTGAGTTGATAAAAAAAAGTTATGTATAAGGGTATAAAACAAATCGGATTCTTTAGGAAACTCCAAGTTAATACGAAAAAAAATTTAAAATAAATATCTACAGAATTATGTGTTTTTCATAGTACTGCAAGACTTGCTTCCCATTTTGCGTATCTCGAAGAATAGTCATGACAGAAAAATGTTGATGCTGCGTACAAAAAGCTTGATTTTCTAAATTGGTTGTTGTTTCAGTTTGTAACGTTTTCCATTTTTCAAGTTTAAATTCAAACTTTGCCATATCACCTATTGGAAGGCCATAAAATCTTAAGAACATTGAACGATGTTCTGTTATGATTGAGAAATAATAAATTTATTTTTAATATCTGACAAATACTTACCTATAAAATGTTCGTACAGATGGTCGAGGTTCCGTTCCTTTAAGAGAAGGTACATGTCATCCTGTGTTTCTGTAGATTCTTCAGGTTACGAAGTTTCTTACAATTATTTTTTTTTTTCTACTAAATGCTGTGATAGAATTCCTTTAATTTAATAAATGTTCTTCCTGAAGGAGTTGCTACTTTTGCTACAGGCGCTCCAACTATTTGGTTGAAGGCAATAATTTCAAAAGAGGGGGCTAAAGTCGATACTTCGAATGCCGCAAAATGATGGTCATACTGATTGTTTATTTTTTTGCAACATAAAACGGTGTCTTCGTTTTTAGTTTTTATTACATAAGTAATGGGTTCTTAAGTGCACAAAAAAAACTTGTGCAGAATAAAATGCCTCATTACAAAATAACACTTAATTATATTTACCATTCTAATGCGATTTCCTTCCGAACAATAAAAATTTATAATAAATATTTCTTCACTTTATATATTTTTAATATAAAAAACTTTATATTATTTCAACACAAAGAAAAAAACAATACTTTTATTTTTTTGTGACTTTTATTTTTTACTTTTTATGCAAAGGTAACTTATTAAATGAATATACTTAAGGTATTTATTTAACTTAATTAAAAAAACAAATGTAGGGAATAATTTGATAAGTTATCAATTCGCATTTATGTATATGTATGTATGTGCATACATACATATATATGAATTTAAGCATGGTAACAACAGAAAATGGAGCAATTAATGTTTTTATCCAATAAATTAATTTTTTAATCATAATTAGTTTTAAACTGACAAATCCTTTATCAAGTCGATTTGTTTTTTTTTTTTAGAAGAACGATTCCAATTAATTTTGCTATCAATTCAACTATATTTTTAATCAAATAATTCAATATTTTGGATAAAAAAAATTGTAGGCAAATTGTGATTCCCAGTTTTTTCTGTGAACTTGAACAGCAAAAACTAAATTGTTTGTTTTTGTTTTAATTGCCTGTGTGTGGTAAGCAGAGCTGTTAATATTGATACGATATTTTTACCACTAAAAAGTGTGTTCCTTTGCTTTTAAATATCATGAAAATGAGGTCAAGTTGTAGCAGAAATAAATAATTACTCTTTAGTAGACGTGGTGGATGAGGCAAATAAACGACGAGCAATTAAACAAAAAAAACCTTACGGACTCTCGATTAAAAAGCAATTCTAGCCACTGTGGATGAATAATCGACAGTCAAAATAGTGATACTAACTATAACAGAGCGTTAAATAGAGAGAAGAGCATAAATAGATGACTTGAAATAGATGATGTTTACAATGTATACAATGCACAAAATGTAAGGTAGATAGATGTGAAGAATGCTGCTGAAGGATGTAGCGAGCCAGAAAATGCAGCAATACATTTTGCTGGTGTATTTTTTTCTTGCTTTCTTTGGAAAACGTCCACAGACATTTCTTAAATAATGTTTCTTTCTACGCAATGATTTCTAGAAATTAAAAAATTAACTTCAGTCAAAATCAATTTTAATTAATTTTTTTGTATCCACAGTTCAACTGCTAATTTAATAAAAAATTAAATTAGAAAAGCAACAATATTATAACAGTGTGCGCCGGTCATGTGGGGGTTAATTTAAGAGGTCTTAGTTGGCATAAAAAATTACAGTTCGAATCTGTAAGTAAGTCTTACGTAACTGGGTGGTTGCATGTGGTAAGGTATCGTGTTTGCTTAACAAATCATCTAGTAATTTAAGTCAGTCCGGTATTAAGTAAACAAGAGAGAAAAATAACGAAAAGAATACAGAATCAAGTGCCTACAATTTTCTTTTTAATGGATGAAGGCCACTGTATTAAATTATTATTTAAGGAACTTCATGTTAGTGAGAAACTCACTTAGACTATATTTTCCTTTGAACGATTATTCTACAAGCTGTATTAACGAAACGCAATTTACTGCACTTCATCTCTGCTATTGTCAAGCTTTAGTGAATTTAATCTAAATTTCTTTGGTGGCCATTGTCTTAGGGACGAGACCTATCATTTTTTTAAGTGAATGAGGAATAAAACCATAAAAACCTTCGTATAGTTTTACCTTGCAGTATTACCAAGAAAACGGCATCCGACTGTTTTACTCAAGTGAGTTTGACTATAAGACGGAGGGCATCACCTTAAGTAAAAAATTAAAAATTTAAGCCTATAACTATTTCTCCGTCCATGCAAAAATTTCGTTTGAGAATCTTTTTGTGACCAACACCACTTCTATATTATGTCTAACTTTTTATAATATCCGTATCAAGGGCTCTACAAATTTTTCTTTTGTTTATTACAACTTTGCAAATTTGTTTTGTTTATTGCAACTGTTTCTACCTCAATGTAAATGTGGTTGTCTACCAAATTTACAAAATATATTTTTTTTATCAGAATATTTTTAAAATGTAAGCTTAGTTACCTGAATGATTATGAAATAATTTTTTCTAATTAAAAATAAAAACTTTACTTACATCTCTGTGGACACAGTATATCAAATGTAACTACATTCCTAAATACTCTTCAGGTTTTTATTTTGTAAAATAAAAAACCAGAAACCAAACAACTTATATTCTTGTACTGCACAAATTATTCAAAAGACACATTGTTCACAACAAACGTAAGCAATATTAATTCCTTCAGTAACTGCAATTTTTGTTGTTGTATTAAACGATACTTTCTTTTCGTGCAGACTTATTTGAATAAATGAATATTTTAATTTTATAGAAAAAATATGCATTTGGTATAAATATTATATTTTGTTTTCTTTTTTCATTTAAATGTTCACTTTACATTTCTGTATGTCTGCTTATACTCGTTAAGTGTTTATATATTTGTATTAAATTAAATGTAAAATTATTCGACATCTATAGTTCTTGTTTTTGAACAGGAATATAACAAATATTTGTATAAAAGTTTTTATGAATAACTTTATATTTACACACAAATGGTTATAAAGTAGTAACATTTTTTAAAGAAGACTGTATGTACTTTTGTATAGAAAATAAAATATGCAGTTTTCCCCTTAAAGCGACTTAAAAACAGAAAAGAAAAATACAATACAGATTCTTGGAAATACTTGTGTAAGTACATAAATAGATAAAAAAATAACCTGTTGTACAAGGATTTTCCTTTAAGTAAGATTTAAAAAAATTGTGTTCAAAATAAAATTGTGAGAAAAATGGTATATCTTTTATTTAAAAAAAAGGTAAAATTTTTTGCTCTAAAAATTTTTCATTCTAGAAAATAATAAAGATGTATAAAAATTTTGAGTATCATTTAAATCGATCAAAAAATTTTCTTTCATATTTTCTTGTTTTTTTTTTTTAGGAAAAAAGTATTATGTATATTAAAAAAGAGAAAATATTTTTGTTAGTTTATGTTATATCTGTTTTAGATAAAAAAAATTTACAGCTATTGAAGATTTTATTTGTTTTCATATTTTAAATTAATAACATTTTAAATTGATTCAGTTATTTTTTTTTTTTTATTTGAAAATTGTTTTCTTCATTTTTAATAAAATACTTAATTGATTCAATACAAATGTATAATTGTTTCAACAAATTATTTATTAAGATATTTTTGTATGAATTTTTCAATAAAAAAATTTTGTTATTTTTTAATCTAAAAACAAAGAAAATCGTTAATAATTGTAAGAGATCTTTTGCTTTTGCACTGGTAATGATAATTGATTCTGCAAAATTTTCATTAAGATATTATTGTATTTTTTTAATTTTTAATAATTTTAAAAGTGTTTTTTTTTTTGTAATTTTTCCATAAAACTGAAGCAGCCACTAGGACAGACATTAGACTATAAAGAAAATTAGCCTTGGTCGTTTTATAACTCCTTCCTTTTAACCAACTGTTGAAACGACTTATAGTGGAAGAATTAAAAAAATATAATCATAACTAAAGCTTGTAGATGTGAAAAATTTTTGCAATTATTCTCTTGACTTTCAAACGAAGCGGCAATTCCTTTTTTCCTTTTCTTACATATCATGTTTAATGTTGTCAGTAAGACGCTCTATGTTATAGTTCATCTAAATCTTTATTCTATAGTTAAGTTGTAATAGCTCTGCATTGTTCATTAGAATGTAATCTCCTCTTCTATTTCTTCTTGATCCAGAGAATTTTTGTTTCAATTTTCTAAAGGATGTTTCTTCAGATTTTTTCATGGACCTAGTCTCTTTACTCGGTCTTACTCTTCTTCCTCCTTAAATCTTTGAAGTAGAACTTATCTACGATAATTTATAAAGTTATAAAATAATCGTACAAATATTTGAAGAAAGGTTAGTTGCAATGGAGATTGATTTAAGAGTTACAACTTTAAGAGCTTTTGTTTAGTCCAATAAGGTTAAGAAATTCCCTATTCGAGATAACGAATATTTTTTTCTGGCTACAGTTTCTACCAACCTGAACTCAGAAGCATACTGAGTAGTGAAATAAAAGCAGAATTTTCAGTTATTTGAACATAAATCAGGTATTAAAAATAATACTCAAAATAACCTTAAAAAAGCATTCAAGCAAGAAAATGGCAAAGAGTAATAAAAATATTTGCTGTACCCAAAAGAATTGCTGGTAATCGCAGGTTAGTGCAAATATCATTAGAATATCATCAGTACACTTCTTAGATTTAAATTTTATGGACAAAATTATTCACCAAAATGCGTCTAATTGATTTTCTTCTTTTGAAAGAATTTAATTGCCACTTTAAAGTGTGACATTCTTTTGAACTCTTTTTTAATTCTACTTTATAAAAATTCATTTCGACATGAGTTGTGTTTAAAAAAAAATTTTTTTTACTTAAGATTAGATTTTTCGCTTTTTTAACCGACTCCAAAAAAAGAAGGATAATATAAATTCGACTGATTGTTGCTTTTTTATATTTGTGCTTCTATAACTCAGTCATTTCTTTATTTGAAAGATATTAAATTCAGATTGGTTTTGTTTTAAAATCATTTCATAAATTTAAAAGTTAAAGGGTGTCCTCTTACAACATATGTGTTTTTTATGTGTATTATGACCCGTAAACTGCACCGCATTAAAATTAAAAAAACTGCAAAAAGTAATACGAATTAAATCTAAAAATTAAAGGGTGTCTCTATAGGGGACGTAAATTGACCTGTATTGTTATATCTTTTGAACCTTTTTAGACAACCGCTTGCAAATTGAACAAAATGTCGATTGCTGTAAATGTTATATTAAGAAGTATTAATTTTCAAAATTATCAATTATAGGGTGCACCAATAGTTCATTTAACTTTATGTCCATGGCCATAATTTTGAAGAGTTTTAGATAGACGCTTAAAATTTACAACGAAACTATACTGCAGTAAAGAAATATACATTTGAAGCACAAAATATTGGTTTAAGCATTTACAAAATAAATACATCTTATTAAATATGAGACATTTGAGACCTCTAGTTATAGAGCATTCCATAATTTCTTTGTATGAGGTGTTGCCAGCTACGCCATCAAATCTAGGCTTAGGCAACCAAACACTTAAAGAATCATAAAATACAATATTTTTATAGCTGCATATAAATGTTTAAAGAGATTTTTGTGTCTTTAAAAGTAAAAGCAAAAGCCACAAATAAATACTAAAATATAAAGTAATAGAAAATACGATATCGAAATATCTAAAATTGCTGTTAAAGGTCACAAAAATCTTACGATTTTCACATCCCAATAAAAATTTCATGTCATGCTGAGTTTATTTATTTATTTATTTTTATTTTTTTTTTAATAAAATGAAATACATATCACATATTAAATCATCCAATTAGTAAGTTTTTATAGCATAAATTTCAAGTTAGATTGTGTAGCTTTAGTAAAATCTTTATATCCAGTTAAGAGAATGGAAGTTTATTTTTAACTTTATTTTAAAATTAGTTCATGGCGAGATGACCCTATAAATTTCATTTAAGAAAATGTTGTTTTTTGTTGTTGCCAAGAAAAAGATAAAAGACAGCAAGGGGTCGAAATTTTTCAAATTTCTTATTAGACAACGAAAGAGTTAAAAAAAAAAATCAAAATCCCTAAATAGTTCTACTTTATTACGGTCAGTCTTAAGGTTTAAAGATTTATTTTTAAATCCGAAATTTGTTGCCATGTCATAACGTCCCAGGACATATTATCCATCAGCGTAGTTTCATAACGTCCATTAATATTTTAGGTAAATTTTATGGTATTCAATGCAAGAAAATTGTAAAGTTTAATAAACTTGTTTGAAGAAATTTTTTGGAAAGCGAAACCGCTACTAGTTATACCATACCACAGGAGAAAATTTCCGCCCGTCCCTTGAAAGAAATCTTTGCTCAGCGAAGCCGTTTTTTTTTAGGTGCAGATATTATGACACTTTCATAAGTGACAATATGCTTATACTAAAAACTACAAAGTTACCATGGAAAATATAACGTGTTTTAAAGCGACATAATATTAATGGACATTGTGTCCTTGGACACTATGACATGCCACCTAAAATTATTTTTTAATTATTTTCAATTTCTTTTAAGGTTTTACTTATTTCATCCACCAAATAATTAAAAATTTCCATGGACATTATGTCACTTTTGAGTGCGACATTAATACTATGTACAGACACACGCTTTTATTACACAATTTAGGAATTTACGCAATTAAGGCCCTAATTGAGTTCAATTTACCCTGTAAGAAGTCAATTAATAAATTTCGCAATATTGCATCACTAATTGAACAAGCTGCGAAATGCAGCCCTGGCCAACAAGTATGTTTACTCTGGAGTATATGTTCAGTGAGAAGAAAAAATTCATAAAATTGACAAGCCGCAAGGAAAAAAATATAAGCAAACAAAAATATGGCGGGTCATACGAAAGTTGCTTTTGACACGTCCAAGTTCAAAGCAACACCAAGAAGCCATGTTGTTTCTGTAATAAAAAGAGAAATCAGCTGGGTGAACGACACTATCTAGTAAAATAAATATGCTAATTGATGAAGCTTAATTGAGCATGTGTGAACACCAAATTAATATGCGGAATTATAATAAAATTACCTTAGTTACGAAAAAAATTCTGTAGGGGGTATAAGTCCGTTTATTATGTGGACACTATTACATGCCTTCCAAAATTTAATTTAAATATTTTGAATCAACCTCATTACGGCTTTACATACTCCACTCACCAAAATAAAGAAAAAAAAACTTATTCTTCGTCTTCTATCTTATAAAATATCTTTTACACAAATAACACATTTTATGGGCTGCAAATAAACGAATTTGAACATTTAAATAATACAAAGAATTAAAAGGTCACTGTTGGTCTTTAAGATTGAACTTGTACACCTTTAACAACATTTATGTGGTACTGATTGACTGACTGACTGACTGACTGACTGACTGACTGACTGACTGACTGACTGACTGACTGACTGACACCTTACTTTATGAGACATGCTGAAGTTTTATTTGTTTATTAACATCTATTGACAAGACTTAATAGTCACCAAATTTATCACAGCAATAATAAACAAAGACAGATCCCTTGTTTTTTAGTGCTCCCCTTTCAGGTTATGGTTAAGTGTAATAAAAATCTTATTATGGCGAAATAAAACATAACAATGGTGGTGTACTCTTATTTGATGAATTTTGTTGTGTTTTTGTTGTTGAGGTAAGCAGTTTTACTAAGAATTAAAATAAATTACAAAAGGGCAGAAGTACAATTTCTAATGGTTTCTTTTTTAGATGTTAAAGTTTTATAATATTTTTGTCAGGGGTAAAATAGCTTTTGTTCTGCAGAAAAAAAAATATTTGATTAATTAACAAATCCGCAAAGAAAGTTAATAATAATAAATAATTGACAAACAGAATAAGTTAGAAATGCCGAGACGTAAAATTTGTTTTCATACACATTTTTTTAGAAAGTGTCGCAAATAAGTCTAAAGCAAAATATCAATTTTCTTTTTAAAGTGTGCAAATACAGTCTTAAGTATTTATTAGGCTTCTGTTAGGCAACAAATTACAAAAATATCAAAAAAAATTTTCTGTAATTTCTTAGGCGGGCACATTTCCCTATGTGGTCTAATAGATTCGCATTTAACTGAATTAAATTCAATCATCATTTGTTGTTTTATATACTATTTTTGCCTTTATTATAATAATTTGAAGCATATTTGATTCGCTTAGCCGTAAATAGTACAGAAGGAGGATTTCTCTATCGAGACAGAAATCCTCGAGAGATCGAGCAGCCCCTGTTAAAATTCCAGGCAGGAAACCATGAACGGAGTTAGTTCTGAGTTTGAAGCAAATTATTCAAAATATTGGTTTTAACATATTTGTATTCTTGTTGGTCACTAAAAGAATGGGTGGCATAGAGAATTTATAATCGCTTTCAATAATCAAAATCAGTGATTTTAGTAAATTGTTCGGAATAGTTAGCACAATATTTTTAAAAATAATAAATTTAATTAATTTTTAAAATAGAATTTTTTTTCGTGCTATTTTCTATTATCCGCACGTCTCGATGGCCATTTCGTTACCACTTACCTAACTCTTCAGGAAACTTCTGACAAGATTTAGTTTAAATAATCAATCAGGAATAGAGAAAAAAGCACGAAAAAAGATTTTATTTTAAAAATTAATTTTTATTTTCTTTTTATAGATTATTTATTCATTTATTAATTGCCAGTTGTAAGCCCTTAAGGCCAAATAACTGCAGATAAATCTCATATTTGACACAATTAATTTTAATTAAAAATTTTATATAATAATTAACATTATTACTTTTTAGACTTGCCCCCACAAAAATGACCTGTACAAACACAGTTGGCAAATTAAACAATAAGGAAAAAATAAGAAAATGAATTTAATAAAATATAAAGAGCCATCAGCAATAATAATGCGTTTTAAATATGTTAAAAAATCTGATACTGTATGTGTGAATATATTTTCAGAATATGGAATAACTCTATTTCAAGGCCCTGTAACCTTGATAACAAATAATCTATTCATTATCAGTGTTGAATAATTTTATAAAAAAAAATCCAATTGTTTAATTTAAGATAATAAATTTGATTTAAAATTGCCGTAATTTAAATTTAATTAATTTATATTCTTATTGCACTATCTTTCACACAACAATTGGTAAGTTTACCGCTACTTGCGGCAAAACGTCAGGAGCGACAAAAGTTTTTGATCTGCTTTGACTAGCAACAAAGCATCTGCCCAATTGAATTTAACCGTCTTTTATAATGCGAACTAAAAGTTTTGTCTAAAGTTTGTGGCTTTTGTTAATAATAAAACTCCATCGATTCTTATGGGGACACCTGTGTCCCATTTTAATTTTTAACGAAATCTGATAAAATTTCTTGTAAACAATTTTCTTTTCAAAGTTTTTGAGCACTGGGTCAGTTTTTCAAATAAAAATATTAATTATAATTTTTTTTTTAAATTTTGCCTCTCCGTTGGGTGGCATCTTCAGGAAGGAGAAAACAAAAGTATAAATATTAATATTAAAAATATTAATAAATATTAATTCTAATTGAATAATAAAACTTAGCATGAGGTGAGCATAATTGACGAAACTAAACATGGTCTCTCCACACAATTTTACACAGTACAAAGTACACACAGAATATAGTTATGGGCCACGACAACAATCTTCACATATTTCAAGTTCCAGGCGGTTCGGCAAAAAACACATTGATAAGGCTCCCATATCAATTTCTTCACTCATGCCAAACTCATTCTAAATTTTTGTTATTCATACGGCAGTTAATATTTTTGTTTGCTGTTTCTTTAAGAAATATTGAAAAAAAAAAAATCAAAATAATAAGCAATATTATAAATGAATTGAAATTGATTATGGCTTAAGTTCTAAAAACCTTATTTTAAGAAGAAACATTGTCTTACCAATATATGCAGACGTTTTCCAAAGAAAAATAGAAAAATAAGACACCAGCAAAATGTAATGCTGCATTATCTGAACCGCTACATCATTCATCAGCATTATTCTACCTTGGGTTGTTTACATTGTAAACATCAACAATACTTTTATTCTAAAAACTGATCTACTGCTTAGTAAATTAGAAAAGAAAAGTTAATTATAAAGGTCAAATCAACATTTATATTTAATTAACTTAAATTTATAAATCAATACGCTGGATGATAAATAGTCACAAAATTTGCAAAAACAAAAATGATTAAGTAAACACAACTTCACTCAACGAAATATTATAGAACTTTGAATCAATTATTTCCTCTCCCTATAAATAATTTTTATTATTGCCAACTGCAAAATCACAAAGCCTATGATTCTGATTACAGTTTAATACTTTTAAATTGATTTCTTAAAATTCTTAAATATGTAAATAAAGCTGTTAAAAATTTCAGGGACGCGTATGGGACATATGGGGACAAAGACTTAAAACGTATAGAATATCTCTAACACATTTTTGCTCAACTGATATATTTTTTTACCCCTAAGGAAATTTATCAGGTGATAAGTGGATTTTTACCAATGAGTTAAAAAAACTTATTACACAAAAAGCAATTACGCCACCATATGAAGATGAACGTTATCATTTTGTGTGTATGAAGCTTTTTCATTAATTTTAGGCTAACGGTATTATGATTTGGCACAACTGCATGTATTTAATATTCTACTTTCTTATCCTATTAGTTAAAAGCATTAACACATTAAATTATTAACACCAGAATTTTTTAACTTTACAAGAAGAGTGAACATGTGTTAAATATCGTCATATGAAATGCAAAATATTTTAATATGAATTTTAGTAGGTTAAGAAATGTGTTCTCTCGTTTGTGGCAAAAATTAAGAAGCAAATATGTTGCTAGATGTATTTTTATTTTATGAATCATATTCCTTTTTTTTCAATCCCGTACACAAAGGCTAAAAATACCATTTTGTTTGCTGTTTTTGTTTTTGATATAATCTCTATACGGCCGTTTGTCATTGTCCTCTACTTCTGAAATTGTCTTATGTAGACTTTGGAAATTTTCACAAAAGGGTTTTTGCTGTAATAAAATATACTAAAAGCTAAAGGGTGTTCCGAAATTGTCGAGATGTTCATAATAAATATTGTAATTTCTTAAACTATGATAAATAGACAATTCAATATTACACACTGTCCTTTAAACTGGAAATTTATGATAAAACCAATTTAAAGGGTGTGGCAATAGTGACGTGACTTTTATATATGTGGCCTTGCTGATGAACCGCAATAAGCAGGCACTTTAAACTTGAAGTAAAAATAAATCTAAAACTTTATTATAAAGGGTGTTACTATAGTGACATGTTCTTAATGTATATGGCTTAAGTTTTTTAACTGTAGAGGGCAGTTGTTTAAAACTTAAAAAAGTATACACAAATATGTCAGCTAGAAAAATTAGAGCGAATTATAATTTTTTTAAATAAAGGGTGTTTCCATAGAAACCATGATTTTGAAGCATATGGCCTCATCTATTTAGCCGCTATAGGCAGACGCTTAAAATTTGCATAAACTATGAGCTGCTATGTCAACTATAAGGATAAAATAAAAATAAAGTTAAATGAAGGGTGTCCCGATAGTAACTTTATTTTTACATATATGACATATATTTTGCTAAACAAATAAGTTATTAAAATAAATTTAAAAACTAAAGGTTTACCCATATATGGTGCAAAGTCCATTGCTTGTGAGTCCACCATAAACTTGGCTGAATTATATTTTTGTTTTCTTAATCTTAAACATTTCAACTGACGATATGTATTCAAAGATTTCTTCGTTTAATGTTAAGATTCAAATAATAACATAATAACTTTTTAATTTGTATTTTATTCTTATAACATTTGTTGTTGTTGTTGTTATTGTTTTCAAACAAAACAACTGTGAATTTTACTTAATATTTAATTAAACAGCAAAACATTATAAAAATAAAAAGTTAATGGTTCTTGCAATAAAAGCACACTGACTAACTTTTAATTGTCTTCTTCCTAAAATTATTATCCCATTTAATTCTATTATTTTACTGTCTGTTTTCTATTTCTAATATCTTTTTGTTGTTGTTTATGTGATGGTTATATATTTCCGATTTTTTTTCATTTAAATTTAGCTCTCATTAAGAAGTTAAGATTTTCCTTAATATTTACTCGTATGTACATTATGTACGTACGAGTAATACAAAGAATTTCATATGTTTTTACATACACATCATTATAATTAAGCATGACTTGGCATGATAGATTTTTAACCTTCTTCTTAATGTTTGATTGCAGTTGATGCCAACATAATCGTAAATTGTTTCTTTAATCCAAGAACATTAAAAATAAATTATGTTTTATAATATACGCACATTATTTTGATACATGTTTGCTTTCATAAAAAGGCAGCAAGCGATTGGGATATTTTGGCTGTGTAATATACTTTCGTAGAATAAATTATTCTTATTAATTTCCCATTATGGTTTTGTAAATGTTAAATGAGTGAATAAGTAGATGTGTTAAGTGTTAAATTTATTTAAAATTTTATGTTGTGTATTAAATTAATTACCCTCAGAGAATAAAAGCTTTAAATAGTTCTTAAAATTATATTAAAACAATGAAAGTGGTAATAAAATTTCTTTACCTGGCTTAAAATGTACAATTTATAAATCCAGTAAATCCCTGATGTCAAGTAAAAAATTTATGTTAAACAGACTGTATGTAATACTAATTGTGTATTTTGAATAAATACGAAAATTAATGAAGTAATTAAAGCCTTTTATTTATATTTGTCACTTAAAAAAGGAAATGAAAGATTAAGCAACGGATGGTTAGAACTTAGAAAAAACTTTATAGTTTGGTTTTTTTTAAAGTGCCTTTAATGTTTTTAAACAGCATTTTAACTATCCCGTTGTTCAGTAAGCAACTTTATTTAAAGCAGGTGTCATAAATATGACAAAAATCAACCTGAATAGCACCGCTAATAAAGATACCACTTGACCTAATACAAATTTTCAGAACAGTTCAAGCCAGGGTTTCATAATGACGTTTACATATCGCTAACTAAACCAACAAACATTCAAAGGCTACAATGATGCGTGACTTCAGTGCTCCCTTAAAGCAGAAAAAGAGACCATTTAAGTATTCTTTCTTTAAGCATTATGTGATTGCAGATTTAATGAAAATAATAAAATTCAACCTATTTTTTGTTTTCTTTTCAATAAAAATCTTTAAAATGTAGAGAAATTCAAGCCAGTACCAAAAAAAGGGACTCTAACAAATTTAGTTAAAGACACTGGAATATTTTTTAAACATTTAATTTTCATAAAATACTTCGTGCTATTTTTTTATTAATATATCACGATTGAATTATTTACCAATATTGATTATTAATGGTCAAAGCAGGTCTCGATGGTCATTTCGTTACCGCTTACTTAATTCTTCAGAAAACTTCTGACAAGCATTTTAAACAAACAAAAAAGCAAAAACATAAAATTAAGCAATAACAACAATAACCTACAGTGATTCTATTTTTTTTTTCCACAGTACACGGCTGACTTTTTTTCGGCTCTTTTGTACAGTTGAAAGAGGATGCACAGACACTTTGCAAATTATGTAATTAAAGACACGGGAATATTTTTTTTTAATTATTTAATTTTTACAAAAATAGAATTACTCTTGGTTATTGTTGTTTTTGCTTAAACTTAGATTTTTGTATTTTTTTATTGTTTTGGACAAAAATCTTTAGTTTATTTAAAATGTTTATCAGAAGTTTCCTGAAGAGTTAAGTATGCGGTAACGGAATGGCCATCGAGACGTGCTTTGACCCTCAACAGTGAATATTGGTAATTAATTTAATCAGGATAAATAAATAAAAAAAAATTGCGCGAAGTTTTTTATGAAAGTTAAAAATAAATTTTTTTTTTAAATTCCGGCAAAAAATTTTCTTTATATTACTGTCCAAAAACCAGAGTGCCACAAAGCTTTCATAGTTCTCACACATGAGAGGGCAGTGAAACATTTTATTTTTTCCTTCTTCTTCTTTTCATAGATGTCTCACACATAAAAAAAAACTATTTTGGTTTTTATTTTTAAATGTGATAATGTAATATTTTTCTGTTAATTTATTTTAATTGTGTTTGATTCCATCAAATATAAATATTTCATGATATTCACATGAAATATTTATTATTCAAACTAAAATTATTATTACTGCTGGGAAAGCATCTCCATATGGCAATTCCGCTACTGCTTATATATAGCTCATAAGTGGATTCTACTCAAATTTTTTAAATAAAACCTCAGAGTCTTATATTAAAAGGCAAATTGATTAAATGAGAACTCCATTGAATTAATAAGGCAAAAAGGCATTAAAAATTAAAAAAAATTAATACAGTAACCAGTAACTTTTTATATATTTATACAGTTGAGTAACTATTTTTATTTTTTCTTTCATTAAAAAGTGACAGAAGGATAAAATAGTTTTTCACGCAAGTGCTCATATATGAGAATTTAAAATTAATTTTTAATTTTCACCCTGACCAGGATTCGAACCATCGATTTTACAAATTAATGAAATTTTCGGCTTTTCGTTCTTTTTAATTAATTTTCTAAACATTTTTAGAAAGAAAAATTATTTACAAATGTATGCGGACGTTTTCCAAAGAAAACAAGAAAAATTAGACGCTAGCAGAATGAAATGCAGCATTTTCTGGACCGCCACATCCTTCATCAGCATTCTTTGCATCTACAAAGAATGCTGATGAAGGATGTGGCGGTCCAGAAGGATGTGGCGGTCCAGAAAATGCTGCATTTCATTCTGCTAGCGTCTAATTTTTCTTGTTTTCTTTGGAAAACGTCCGCATACATTTGTAAATAATTTTTCTTTCTAAAAATGTTTAGAAAATTAATTAAAAAGAACCAAAAGCCGAAAATTTCATTAATTTGTAGAATTTAAAATTCTAATAGTTTTTTTATAAATAAAAAGATCGTGTGTGTCTTTTATTTTTTACTGATGACGTATATACGCTTATGTTTCAGATCGTTTTTTTTCTTTTTCTTTTTTTTTTTGTTTCAACTAAATAACACAATACAAAAATATGTATGTATATTAATGTGCTAATAAAATTACATTTATGTAGCTGTTAATAAGTTTTGTTTTATGTACCTGAATACTTTGTTGTTAATTTCTTAGTTACAATGTTGTCTTCTAGAATAAGCATTTTCTTTATTTTTCACCATTACTTGCATCAACTATAATACATTCATGTGGAATTGCAGCGAGAAAATTTTTTTGTTGTTCGTTAATGACCGTGAAAAAAAATATTTTCTCATTTATGAGAAACTACATTAATCTCGTCTTTGAATGCTCATTCATGATAACTTTTTAACGCTGTAAAATTCTTCACATTCGTTTATGAAAAGCAGCATTAATAAAATGATGTTATTTATCCCTTATCATAAATGAATGCTTAAAAACGAAATAGACGTACTCATTTATGTGTGATCGTAGTAAGAAAATTTTTTTTATGAACGCGAAAAAAAATAAAATTAAAAAAATTTCGTTTATGAAAAATATCGTTAATGTCAATAATTGAATACACATAAATGAAAGATTTTTAATTTTGCCAAAAACACTTCAAGTTAGAAGATATGTGAAAAAATCTTAAAATCTTTTTTTTTAAATATTCCATCGAATTTAAAATTAATTAAATTTTCATTCAGATAACATGACTTTTTACCCCAGCGAAATATTAAATATTACCAATATGAAAATTTATAACTCGAAATTTTCTTTATGTTAATTTACTTCAATTGTTGTATTGTCATGTGCACTTTGCCAAGACGCATTAATACCAGCGGCCGCACTGCTACAAAAACAAAAACCTAATGTCATTTTGTTGTTGCAGAGCACTACGTTGAGGTCAAAAATAGCTGACTAAACAAGAGGCAGTCGAATTTAATTTATCCTTTTGTTATCATTTGGAGCTTTAAAAGAAGTTGCAATACATTTAATATTATATTAAATTTTTTGGTTTTGAAAATTATTTTTATAAAATTTTAAATATTTTACTTTTTTAAATTATTTGAAATTTTTTTAAATTTTTGAGTTTTTATTGTCTTTTTGTCAATTGTCTTTTGATATATCAAAACTCTTGAATTTCCTACACAAAATTTGGTTTGAAGCCACTGATGAGCTATATGTGCAATAGGAAAATGGTTTTGTGAATATATTTCCCCCCGCTGTAATACATTTCATTTTGCAGTTTTTTGAAAATAAATATTTTAAAATATAATAAAATATTATTTTTTTTTAATTTCTGTAACTCCCACTGGGCGCCAATAATAGCAGTTCTCCAGCTGACCCGGTTTTGTGCAATGGACCTAAGTTCATTACCACATTTCAGATTCCGTTGAGCGTGGTCTGCCGCTTTCAGTACTATCTTGTTGAAATAGTTTCTATCTAGGAGCTTGTTTAGATACATTGTTGTTCTTTTGACGGAGGGTGTGTGCTATCAACTTGGCACTTGACATCATCCCAGGCCAAAATATGCCTCATATTCTTCTCAAGCAGCGTTTTTAGTTTAATGTATTATTTCTTTAAAATAAATTTACACTAAAATCAATATTTTTTTAAAAGAAACCAATTTAATGCTGGTAATTACATAAAGAGTGAAATATTTTCTCTGAAATATAAGCGACACAAAAATATTTTTTCTATTGTGGAAAGATTTTCAGTATGCAGCCAAAGAAGGCATTTACATTATAAACAAAAAACGGACAGTGATTGTGTAATTATTGTTTTCCAAGAAAACTGATAGCAGATGAACGACAGCATTGACAGCATTTCTTTGCTTTGAACCTTTGTAATTCATTTTATTTCTTTGTGTGAATTAGATTTAATTAACTCAATATAATTAAATATACATGTCACGACTACATGTACATAAAAAAGGATTAAAAGTGAAAAGCATGTTTGCATATTTAAAAAGATAAATAAAGAGAAGAAAAAAATAAATAAACAAGAAGAGGCTGATGACAAACAAGAGATAAGAAATTCTTTAACATTTTTATTTGTTTGTTTAGTTGCACGCAGTATTTGCTTTTCTGCTTTTTTGTCTTGTTTTTTAACAACTTAAATTCAAAGTATTTAACATGAAAGGTATTATACATTTTCATATTAAACAACAATATTATGTTGAGCTTGTTTGTGAATTAAAAATTAAAAATATTTGCTTTAATCACAAGGTGCTCTTTTGTCATGTATCCTCTATTGAAATATAGTTCTCGTGTTAACAGGCAATTTTATTTTAAAAGCTGTCGAAAAAAATCACATAAATTTAAATCACGCATGGGCAGTTTTAACTGATAACTATGTTGAAATAAAATTGATTAAATTACAGAAATTTACAAGTTCCGGTTAACTCTTGGATTAGAGCAGATGAGAACAAATCTTGATATTATTTGAGGTGCTTAATTTAGACACGAGTTTCGTTTTTCAAAATTGGTTCTAGTTTGTACTTACAAACGCGCGCATGTTGGCAGCACTGCGCTATCATCACTACAGTAAGCTGTTGGCGTCCCTAGAAACTTTATTTAATTTGTATTTTTATATTTCTTTTTTTTTCTAAAACGTGTGAAAATGCAAAGAAAGAATTGTAAAGTTTATTCAAAGTGTTTTGTTATGTTTGCAATTGTTAAAGTGGCAAATTTATTACTAAAGTAATCAGAAATTCATATTTTTATTATCTTAGTTTCTCTGTATCAAAAACTCACAAGTTAGTTCATCACCGACGAACAGTGGAAGCAATTTTAACATGGAGGAAAAACTTTATTTTCTAATTTTTAAGGCACGAGATCAATTTTAATATAAAATATTATCTATCACCGGGAAATAGGAAAAAAAATAAAAATAATTAACAAAATAATAATTAAATAATTAGAAATAAAAATTTAATGGAGGAAAAAAATTTAGTTTTGCAAATGGAATTCAATGATTTGGTTCGTGATTCAAATTTATCGAAACAAAAATCAAAATCGCAGCATGGAAATCATTTATGGATAAATTTCACAACTTTTGTGAAAACGCAAATTTCCAAATTTCAAGCAGATAATCGACAGTTTTCCGCAAAATTATTGCAACTTTGGAGCTTAAATTTTCCTCAAAATACATTTCTGCATTCAAATCTCGAATTTTTTTCCTGAAAACTTAGGTGATACCAGCGACGAGCAAGTAACGCAACTATACAAAGATATGGCGCAAATTAAAATACGACATCAAGGATTTTGGAACGACAGCATGACAGGCGATTACTTTTGGACTTAAATGCGTGACGCAGATTCTTCACAGTACAACCGACTCAGTTCGACCGCTCTTCATTTCCAATTAAACACTTTTTAATAAATAAAATGGATATTATAATTGTCAAAAATTGTACAAAAATGTGATTTTATATATCTCGAAAATTAAAACCAATATCAAAAAATTTAGTGAGGATTCACATTCAGCACCCCAAATAACCTTGAAAACTGCTTCGGGTTACTTATATTCAAGACCATGTATGCTTGTGTTATTAAAGCAATTGCCCCAAAAACCTATGCATAATTAAATTCACTTTTTATTAATTTTACCTTTTAAGCTTTTAACTTACTCCGATTAATGAGTAGGTCCCAGGTATAATCTCGCTAAGATATTTTTTAAAAGCAAATAAGCAAATAATTTATTTAATGTACATTAAAGGCAATTTAATTTTTTTTAGTTAGAGCTAATACGCAGAAAAAAAACATGGTTGTTATATGGTCATAACAACTATATTATGTTCTTTGTAACAATGTTTAGTTGCGAAAAACCAATTATAGTTGTTTTCACCAAAACTTTAGTCACGATAAATATTTTTTGTTAACTTTTAACGATTTTATGGTTACTGTGCACAAAAAATGCAACATGGTTGGTTTTAACTTAAAAAAATTTCAACCACAACCAAGGATTTATAACTTTTTAAAAATAATATAAAATATTTAACCATAATATATTATTATTAATCAAAGTATGGTTAAAAGCAACAGAATAATGTTTACGCTTAAAAATATTTTGTTCTAGTACTTGACAGTTTAGTTATTTTTTTGTTGGCTAAAATTTGAAATTGTTTTTAATTGTTAAAGAAATTGAAAAAAATAAAAATTTATGTACAAAATAAATAATTAAAAATAATAAGCAAAATATGAAAACAAATAAAAAGGGAACCAAAACATTTAAAAAAAAGTTAAAGTAAATATGTATGTATTTAAAGCATATAAATCTTTATTTTTGTGTTTAAAGCATAATTGTGAAATTTTTTATTTGTTACTTTAAGCAAATAATGAATTTTTTTATGAATTTATGTTTTAAATAATTTTTACGACAAATCGTTAATAAATAAGCAATTATCAGGTTCAGTAAATTTTTGCACTTACGAGACAATATTATAATTCAATTATATAACATGACATTTTCAGCCATAATATTACATTTTAATTTAACCATTAAATGTTTATATTTGAACATAATTATGTTTATACTTTAGACAACAATATGGTTGCAAATGTAACAATACTATAGCTCTATTCACGATCTTTGTGCAATGGGCTTGCATGATAGCATTTGCAAAATGTGTAGCATATTTTACTCATTACAGTGTGTTATGTTGGTGTAAACTAAAAGTATGCTACACTTTTTTGCAAATGCTATGATGGAAGACCATTGCACAAAGATCGTGAATAGGGCTTTTGTTTTGTTAGCAGCTATATTATGTTGCTCTTAAATTATAGTTACCTCAACCATATTTTTTCTTTGCGTGTAATGCATCGTTGAATAAAAATAATTTTAATTTTAAGCAATTTAATTTCAGCTCATATCCAAAATTTAATGTTTGTTACAGTTACAGTGTTCCAACTTTGCAAACGAGCATAAGCCTTACTAAAAAATTGTAATATTAATGAATGTTTTATAAAAATATGACTTACAACACACAAAAAATTGATTAATTTTTAAATAAAAATATTTAATATTTTAAAACACAACTTTTTTAAGGCCGCACAGATGTACGATTCACTTTGACAAGTTTAACTTTAAAATCTCCTCAGCAAAAATGTTTTTTTTTTTTCTTTTCATTTATTCATCGGTAATTTGTTTTGCCTGACGTATTTTTATGGGACCTTTTTTATATGAAAACAAAGAGATGTGTAAAAGCAGTTATAGGGAAATTGTGACCAAAAGTTAAATGCTTATTTTGCGGCAGCAAATCATACTTTCAACTACAAATATAACATGAGTTTCTTATTTATTTGTTAATTAAGACCTCTTAAACTTAAATAACAGGAGAATTTAGTTAAAACATTCGTCCAAATGAAATTCCTGTTCCTGTTCACAGCTTGAAGTACTAAATCGGTGCATTGAAATTAAAAAATCAGGAACTCAATATACTAAAATTTAATTAACAACAATTCAATATTAAAATAACAAAATTTTTCAAGAGAATTTTTCTGAATTTAAGAAACATACACAAGCGTCAAAAATGTTTTTTTTTATAATCCTTTTTAAATCTCTAATGTAAAATTTATGTTTAAAACTTCAACCTAAAAAGAACTTTCTTAAGCAGCTGATGAATTTCTGGGTTCCTGTTTGCTTAAATTGCCATGATAATTTCTTTTAAAAAATTAAGAAACAATTCTACGCACAAGCTATTTAATATTTAATATTCATAAAAATTTCGTTATCATATTTTCATTTCTTAATGGATATTTTCTTTTGCTAGCCGCACTTTGGTGAAATTTATACCCTTTTTTTTCAACCTACTAAAAATTTCAGCAACAACAACCACAACAAGACTACAAAAAGGACAACCTAAAAAATTATCATAAAAGAAACCAAAAAAAAGATTATAAAAATTTTATTCTTTTCTTCTAAATGAACAATAATGCGATTATACAATGAAGAAAAGGACTTTGCCATCATTAATCATATTTACACCTTAAAATAAAATTTTGTTAAAAAGTAACATAAGCAATTATAAGCAATAAACTAAAATGTAGAACTGTAAACACGTGCCCAGAATATTTTACAAAAAATTTATGAAATGTTAAAATTTATGTTAAACTAAATTATTAATAATTATTTGTATAAAAATAAACAATTATCGTTGACAGTGCATAAAAGTAATAAATTTTGTTAAAACAAAAAACCAAAAACACTTGCCCCACCTTGACAAATGTTTAGCTAAGTGTGTGTGAGCTTGGGTGAAAATATATTTCTAACTTAAAAGCTTTGATATAAAAAAGGTAAA
The DNA here is from genome assembly GCA_916610165.2 of Gymnosoma rotundatum. Taxonomy (NCBI): domain Eukaryota; kingdom Metazoa; phylum Arthropoda; class Insecta; order Diptera; family Tachinidae; genus Gymnosoma; species Gymnosoma rotundatum. The sequence continues at coordinate 11,497,622 of OU744339.1, forward strand.
AGCATTAAGAAATTAAAACGGAGGTGGATCATAAGAGCATAACATAGCATAGCATAGCTTTGCTTGAAAACTGATATATAATCCTGTTCAAAAGCGTAAAATTGATCTATTCTTTCAATGACTAAAAGTCTGATGTCAGTCAATGCTGTTAACTAAAACATTTTAATTTTTTAATAAGCAAATGGCCTGTATTCTCTTTTGTCGACAAACCAAACAAATGTTGCAAATATTAAATGGGTTCTTTAGTTTCCATAGCAGATCCTCAGCTTGTTTTGAGAAGGCTGAGATATTTCCATTTGCTTTCGAAGTCCTATTCAATGTATTCGTGTGCAGCTATCACACATCTGAAGAATTCAAATCACAACTTAAGAATGTAACACCTGCTGCTAGTATATCACGCGTATCTTCTTTGTTCAGTTTGCCTGCATATTGCTTTTTATGTTTGTGCTCGCAGAACTCAGTAATTTCTGAACCTATGTTGAAATTTTTTTCTTTATTTGAAAGGTTATGCCTACAAATTGGTCAGCAGCCATGCAACATAGTTTTTTACGTCTATTATGAGCCGTAAAAGGCACCACTATAATATTAAAAAAACTGCGTATCACTATAGCTCTCAATAGTAAAAATTAATACAAAATTAAATCTAAAAAATAAAGGGTGTCCCCTAGGGAAGTGACTTATATGACTTTAAACTGCCATAGAAAAATGCTTGAAAATTGGACAAAATATCAATTACTATGACAATTATTATAACAAGTACGAGGGCTGCTCTATATATTTTGGCCTAATAAAGAAAATGCGAATATTTATAATCAAAAATGGTTTTATTGTTTTTCAAAGTACGAGTATTCTCCAGCATGATTTATACACTTTTGCATGCGCTCAAACCAGTTGTCGAAGCACTTTTTCCACTCCGATTGAGACACCTCTAAAACATGGTTTTTGAACACTTCAACAGCTTCTTCTGGCGACAAAAATCGTTGACCACGCATTTTTTTCTTAATGTGCGGAAACAAGAAGAAGTCATTAGGTGCCAAGTCAGGGCTGCACGGCGAATGACCCATTAATTCGACATTTTGGCCGGTTAAAAACGCTCTGGTTTGAGCCGATGTGTGAGAGCTCGCATTGTCATGGTGAACAATGATTCGTCTTCTCTTGTTAGTTTTTCGAACTTCTCCGATGACTTTAGGCAAACAAATTATAGTGCACCACTCAGAAGTGACCGTCCTACGTTGCTCAAGCGGAACAGTCGCCACATGACCAGTTTTGCCGAAGAAACAGGCGACCATTTGCTTCGAAGTGCTTCTTCCACGAACAACTTTCGTTGGATTTTGCTCGTCTTTGAAGATTCGCCACCTGTGATGATCTTATGAACGTCTTTTGAAGCACCGCAATCGTATTTTTGCAACATTTCTTTGCACCAATCGACACGAGCCTTTTTTTTTTGAGCGACTTTCAAATTGTGCGGGATCCAACGAGAACAAACCTTTTTTACGGCCAGGTTTTTATGCAGTATGGAATGTATGCTGGTGGAAGAAATGTCCAAGGATGTCTCTATCTCTCGGTATCTCGGATGTCGATCTTGCATTTTGAGTTTACGCACGGCATCAATGTTCATTGGCACAACAGCCGTTTTTGGACGACCTTCACGGAATTCGTCTTTGAGCGAGTTTCGGCCACGATTAAATTCATTATACCAATTTTTCACAGTGCTATAGGATGGTGCTTCATCGCCATACAAAGATTTAAGTTCATCATTGCACTCTTGTCGTGATAATCCACGTCGAAAGTTGAGAAAAATGATGGCACGAAAATGTTCACGAGCTAATTCCATTTTTTTTCTATATTAATTTTTTCAAGTCACTGTTAACAACACAAATAATGGTCGTACGTCAAAACGTTTTGAGTACGATTATGCTTAAAAATGACAAACTTTCCAATGGAAATGTCAGATTGCACTTGGCAGCACTCAGTGTTGCCAGGACAGAAATATATATAGCAGCCTTCGTATAAACATTAAAGATTAAAAATTTAAGGTTTCTCCACTAGTTGATCTTATTTGATAAATGTGAACAAACTTTTAAAGTGTTATAGACAGACAGCTGAAATATACATGGAACCTGCATTGGTAACTCCGCTCTAAGTATAAAATTTTAAAATTAAAGGGTGTGCCAATAGTTAATATAATTTTATATATGTGGCCAGGCTTTTCCATCGTTATAAGCAGAAAATTTTAATCTACAAGGAACTTATATTTCTAACGCCGCTTTAAGAACAAGTAAGCAATTTTAATTTAGAAATTAAAGGGTGTTCCCATAAATACTGTAATTTGAAAACCTTAAAAATTAAAAACAATGTCCACTACTTTATCCTGTAGAATAAGAAGAATAAATATTTAAAATTAAAAATTAAAGAGTATTACAATAGCTGATGTATACGGGCAAACTGTTGAACAGGCTGAGACAGACAGTTGAAAGTTACAAAGAATATGTATTTTTAAGTCCGCTTCAACGATAAGTATTAAAATGTGTTCCAATAATTAATATAATTTGATGTATGTGACTAAAATTTCGAACAGCAAAAATATGTTTTGAAGTTGGTTTTTTTTTTTGCATGAATTATTAATGCAATGTATCAATATTATAATAAATATTTTAAAATTCATCAATTTAAAAACATTAATTTAAATAGTTTTTGTATCTTCAGGATTATTTCCTGTGAATATATTAAGCGTAACTGCTCTTATTCCGAAGCCTTTAACGTAAATACAGTAAAAGATCTACTTTTTTTTGAGAATATTGTTTCAGAAAAGTTAAGCAAATTATTGATGAGAATTGTATGAACGTAAATTAGTGATTCAAGTCCCCAGAAAGATATTAAAATTTATAATAAATATTTAAATAAATATTTTTTTTTATTTTTTTAATTATTAATTGAATTTTTTTAATTTTACAACAAATTAATTGAATCAATTTTAATTTAAGCTCAATTTTATTTTACTTTCTACATTCTTTTTAAGAAAAAAAAAATATTTACTAATCCATGCGAACGTTTTTCCAAAGAAAACAAGAAAAATTAGACACCAACAGAATATAATGCAGCTTTTCTGGATCACTAAATCCTTCATCAGCATTCTTCGTGTCTATCTACCTAATGTTGTTTACATTGCAAACATCATCTTTTTAACAAACTAACTTTCTAAATAACAATACGAGTAGTATCTATAATCAATCAATATTAATTAAGTAAGAAAGTAAAATAGAATTGTACTTAAGCAAAATTAATTTAATTAATTTTTTTAAATATTCAAAATAATTAAGGTAATGATCTCTTGTATTACATTTATTACGGGCTGCACACACCTACTGCTTTTTTCAAACCTATCACGTTCTAAATTATATATGCGACTGTTTATTTGTTTGTTAATTTATTACACCTGAACGCCTTAAATTATTAAATGATCGGCATTTAAATTTTTCTAAAAAAAAGAACATGGAGGAATTTTATTCTATAACAAATTGACACTTTAATATTTAGATTGATTTGTTCATAATTTTAAATCGAAAGGTGACCGGAATGTTTGAAAAATAAATCTATGCATACTTTTAGGGGCTAGAGGTACAACTTTTAATATTTGCAGAGAACATCAGATTTTTCGTTTTTTTTTTTTTTTTTGGTTTAGGAACTTTGTTACCCCATAAATATAGAGTGCTTCAAGAAAAGATTACCTAAATAGATTTTTTTAAATATTTTCATATAAAATATTCATTAAAAACTATAAAACTCTGTCATTGCGTATATATTAAGTATCTTTGATCCAAAAAGAAGCTTGACTTGTGAACAAGTGTATTATTTTCTTTTATATATATTTTTTATATAAACCGACATTAACAGCACAAGGTTAATGCACGAATTATGGAAGCCAGTTGAAGTAAGAAATTGAAAGCTGCAAAATCCTATTAAAATCCTTTCAATGAACTAAGAAGTATTTAAAACCTCCTGTAACACTCTTGATAAGAAAAGGTGAATTTAAAAAATTATTAATGATATCACTTATTCAAAAATTATTAAGTTATCGCCACTTTAAAGAATTATAAATAAGTAATTAATTTACTTAAAAATTTTGTATTAAAATTAAATTTAAAATTTTTCTAGTTGTTCTTAATTTCTCTGAGACCTATAACAGCTTTAGGGCATCATTTCCCTTTGCAAGTTTATTTGTGATTTTAAATAAACCTTCTCATACAGCGAAATTAAAACAAAAAATTCTGCCAACAATTTATATTTTAATATTTAAAATGATATCCTTCTAATAAAACTCAACACCTTCGCTTCCTATAAAGAGTTGTTTTATTTCTTGAGCCCTTTTAATTTTGTATTTCCTTAAATATTCCGTTTGTAAATTGTCTTCCATGTTTCTCATTAACCTTTTTTTTTTGTGTGTGTGTGTATATTTACTAATTTATGTAAATTACTTTATGCTTTAGAAGTGATATCATGTAAAACAGAAAACATACATGTTTATGTAATTTAATTATTCATATACATACACAGGTGTGCATGTATGTGTATAAAAATATGAAGGGAATATTATATTATTAAATATTCAACACAGTAAGTTACGTATTCATAAGTATAAACTTGTTTGAAAGGAAGTAAATTTAAGGGAGTGTTCAACCTTTCAAAACAAACTTACATCGCAAAGAACACATCTAAAGTCGACAGAAAAAAAACACAAGTGTTAAAACACAATTTAATTCAATTTTAACTTTTCTTTTTCGGTTTTTTTTTTGTCAAAAAAAAAAATAGATTTTTTTTTAATAAGAAACTTAGTAGTCATTTGAAAACGATGTTGTAGGTATTAATATTTAACAAATTCCCCAGAGTTGTCGAGCATATCAGCCATGGCAGAGACAACAAACAATGGTCAGTTTTTGCACACAATAATCTATAGGAATTTATAGGCACAGCTGCTGTAAAAATAAATAGTTTTATGCGTGTGGAAATACACTTTTCTAATGAAAGCAAAAATGATTAATGATACGCAAAAAAACTTTGTGGTATTTTTATTTTTAAACTGGCAGGAAAAATAGTAAAACTACTTTAATAAAAACAATGGCCCAAATTCATAGTTATAGAAAAAAGTCGACTCTTGCTAAAGTATGCTCTAAAATAAAAAGCTCTTATTATCTTTTTTGCTTTCATAGTCAAGAATAAAGTATACTGCCAACTGTAATTTGATAAATGTTTTCATACAATTTCTACACAAACATTTGAAAAAAGTAACCTTGTGTTTATTTTGTTCACTTTGGTATAAAAATCAGATAAAGAGTATTGTGTTCATAAACCAAATAAAATAATTTTGTAAAAATGAGTTAAAAACAGCTTTAGGTAGTTTTAAAATTTAGAGTTGACTTTCTCTCCAAAAGTATATTTTAAATTGTCTATGAATGAGTTACTGCCATCCCTAAATTAGCGCGTAAGACGCAAAGCAATATAATTCATAGCTTTTGCGCTAGAATGTCATCCCTAAATAATAGCGTCAACTTTGTGTCTTTACCAATAATGTTAACTAATTTTATTTTATAAAACCCGCTGTATAAAAATAAAAACAGAGATAAAACCGCTAGATTGCCTTAAAAATAACTAAATTAACACTACTTTTCAGCCATAACAAAACAAAACAAAGCAACGAGCAGCCAACTTCACTTCCTAACGCACTGTCAAAATTGGATTTTCCAATTGCTAAGCGTTGACGCCGTGCTATTTAGGGATGCTTCATACATTTTGTATGAACATGAGAAATTTTGACAGATACCTTGCGCTTTACGCGCTAATTTAGGGATGGCAGTTAGAGTCGATTCTAAAGTAAAACCGACTTTAGTTCCCTTAAAGTATACTTTATTTTAACTATGACTATAGGCCAATATTTTTTTCTTTGTTTGGGAACTTTTTTTGGATCTTTTAAAAATATTGGATTAAATTACACGCATTTTAACAACGAATTGTTTGTATCCAACGAGGATATAAGAAAATGGATTATAAAGCTCTTGCTGCCTTTTTAAACTTTAGTACTAAAAAAAGGCATTATTGTTCATCACATGTATTTTCTAACAGCAACGTGGTTCATATAATCTGGGGGTTAATTCTGGTTCTTTAAAACTGTGAAATGAAAAGTTTTTTCATATTTTCATAGAGTTTCCGATTCTTGTTTAGTGAAAAAATGATAAATAAATTCAAATGTTTTCATATGAAAAGAACAAATGGAATGAAACTAATTGTTTTCACAGTGTAAATAAGTGTCAAACATTTTTCATTTATAACGTATTTTGACACTTTGATTTTAACGGTCAAAAATGGAGAAAGCCTTAAGAGGCAAGCGAGCAAGCGGGAACCAAAAAGAATTTTTAATTAATTACTTAGAAGAAAATCTAGACACTGCCAACGACAAGTAATAATTAAAAAAAATTAATAAGAATTATCTTTTAAAAAATGCATTTATACAGATTTGTAACTGCGAATGGTGCTACGCATAGAGACGAAAATTGGAAGAAACCAGCCGCGAGCCTTAAGGCTCTTGGTGGTACCCAAAAAGACGGTAAAAAATGGAAGAAGTATTGGAGTGATTTGAAGTAAGTATATTTTTTGCACATTTGCGTTTAAATTAATGTAATTTTCAAATAAAATGCTAGGATCAACACTCGTGCTAAATACTCCGAAATAAAAAAAAATTAACAAAGAAGTGGAGTTAATGGTTTAATTCGTCTAAAAGCACTTTTGCCTCTAGAAGAGCGCATAATAAAAATCACCACTGTGGAAGCGGTAGATCCAGATGGAACACCGAAAGTGGGTTTTGAAAATTATTTTTTCGAAAGCAATGGTGACAGAAGTTGTGAAGAAGCTGCAAAAATTTTTGCTAACGCAAATGTAGAAGAAGGCGCTGCAACTACTTCTGCGCTTACAGCTACGGCCAAAAAGTACCAAAAATACTAGTATGCGGTAGTTGTTTTTTAATAAAGAAGAATATAAGTTTAGCGACGTCTTAAAGTAAACTTAGAGCCGCCTACAACATTTGTTTGTTTTATAATATAACAATATTTAAATAAATTATCCACTTATTCAAAAAAGAGCTTGACCCAAAGAATACTGTGCGACGAATTTTTTAGTCATGACATAAAAAATAAAAACTTGAAAATAAAATAAGTATAAAAAATTTGTGAGTTAAATAGTTTTATTTAGAAAAAGGATAATGTACTTAACGCCAACAAACAACTCATCAATCGAGCGCAGTAATCAGTTAAAAAAAAAAGCGTGAGGCTATCGTAACCTAAGTTGACTCTTCATACAAATTTCACTCTCCCCACGATTTTATTTATTTATCTGATCAATGTTCTAGATTCATGAATTATTTGTTGGATTTTAGTATATTATCCTTTTTTTTTCTAATAAAAATATTTAACTTACAAATATTTTATACTTACTTTATTTTTAATTTTATTTGGTTGGTTGGTTTTTACATGGTTTTAATGAAAAGGAAACAAATTCCGTATTGTTGAGCATACTGTGCCTTAGTATAGTATATGCATTCCCTTTGTTACTAAATGAAATGTTATAAATTTAAAAAACTTTCAAAAATTGCTAAAAAAAATGGTTAAAAAACTTCCAGCAACAATACTTGCGGCTCAAGCAGTTAAAAAACTCGTTTGCGGCTTAGAGTCGCTTCAAAACTGCTAAGCTTTTATATCTGCATTAGACTTTTAGATTTAATTAATATAATATATATAACAAAAGTTTCACAGCTACAATGGAATGAAACACTTATTCATTAAAAGAACGGGAATCGCAATTTGTGTAATTGTGAAACGATAATATCATGAAAAGCTGTTTTAAAAACGAAAATGAAAAGTTTTTTTTTCATTTCACAGTTTCACAGAACCAGAATCGAGCCCCTGCTGTGACTCTTCTTCGAATCATCGTTTGCCATTTACTGTTATGATGATATTTTTCCATTCACAAACTTTTGAAAAATACTGGTGGCAAATAATACAAACAAAAAAGTTATAAACATGCTGTTTTAACTTTCAGTTGTTAAACTTCAAGAATATAAAAATTTCATAAACGAAAAATATATATAAAAAATTGTTCCAAGTGTATTGTGACTTTATAACTCACGATCGGTTTTACAGAATTCGATTAAAATTTTAGAGTTTGTTCGTATGGTCGTGTAGATGCTTTTTCTAGAGTTCACACGAAATTGGTCGACGCCTTCGTGTCTTATGACTTTTCAAGAACACATGTGATATAAAAAACCAAAAAACGTAGGAATATTTGTTGTATGGATTTGATTTAATGCTAATATTAATGCGTAGCAAAGCACACCGGGATGGTACCGTGAAATAACTCCCAAAAGAAATTACTCTTAATGCAATAACTCCCAATGAAATAAGCCCCAACAAAAAATAAATAACTACCAATACAATTTATATTTGCACGCGGGCACTTTTTAACAGTTTTAACCTCTATGGTATAACAGGTACCTCTCAAGAAAATAGGTCCATATTTTTGATATCATATCATATATCATATGATTTATGATCAAAGGGCTGCTACATAGCGAAGCCGCTTTGCCATATAGAGAGATCATTGAGCCATCGGGGCCTGTGTAGCCGGCATTCGGCCAGATGGAAAGGTTTTACCTTTTACCTCTAACAAACCGCGGCTCAGCTCACTAAAAGTTTCCCGCATAGCCTACCTTCGGCCGGACGGAAGGTTTTATTCTCTATGGTATAACAAATGAGTTATGAAATCACTGCCAATTTGCGTTGGATTTTTGAATTTTTTGTTGGGAGTTATTTGATTTTGTTTTATGGGAGTAATTTCATTTGGGATTCATTTCACGGTACCCACGCGGATGCGCTATTTTTTAAATAAAAAAGAAAATTAAAGTCATTTAAAAATTTTGAAAATATTCCATAAATTTTTTTTTATTTTGCTCGTGAAAAATTTTAAAAATATATCGGAGTATATAAGCATGTCTGGTGATGGCTAAATCAGACCCAGAAAAAAATTTACAAATTTGTATAATAAAAAAATCTTTTCGATTTTTAAAGTTAAAATTGTTGTTCCAAAATCTTCAAGGTTTTATATTAATAATCTAAAAGAACTTTAATTAGTTGTTGAGGATTACAAAATTCTTTGTATTCTTATCTTTTCAGTTTTTTTCTATTAAAAACAAAACTAATTTCCTTTAAAATTGCTATTTATTTATTCATATTGAATTAATCTTTTAATTACATTTATAACGTCAAACAAGATAAATGGAAATGAAAAATAAGATAAAATGATAAAAGGGATTATTTGTAATACCAAACCAAAGCAGAAACAAATTTTAAATAAAATAAAATGACTTTGATTTTCGACAACCAGCAACGGAAATCACAAAATTTGTTTAAATGATTAAAAAAAGGGAAAGATTCTTTACCACAAAACGCATAGGAACATCTTTTTTAAACAGTCGCAACAATTTTCCTTAAACAATTTCTTATTTTGAAATGTTAAATTTAACAATAAAGTTGTTATGTGACTAGACCATTGTTAAAGTTGGTTCCAGTCTTATAATAATTTATAACTTTTATTAGTATAACTTTACTTTTTAGCTTTTATGCTCAATTTCTTTCATTTCTAGCAAAGAAAATATAAAAACATAAAATTTTTGGGAAGTGAATTTACATGAAAATATCGTTAAGGACAAATAAACAAACCAAGACCATTTTATGCTATTTCTTTGGGTTCTTTTTCTCGTAAATAATGCTTGTGTAAATAATTCTAAAGCATTTTGTTACTTTTATTTGTTCCCTTTTGCTGCTTTTTTTTATAAAAAGAAATCAAAAACACCAAGATTAATGAATAAAATGCTTCAAAACAGAACAATTTAATGTTGATATTTCATTATTCTTTATTTGAATAAATACTTTAACAACAACAACAACAAATTAAATTAAGTAAACAATTTTGTTTTTGTTTGTGTATTTTGTTTTGAAAAATAACAACAACTACACACACATGTTGTCAAAAATGTTTTTATATAATTACGTGCGGTTACAGTACCAGGAAAATACTACATAAAGTGAAGCATACTTTAAGGCAGTAAAAAAGGTAGAAAGCAGTAAGAGTCCGTTATTAAAGGTTTTTCTTTAATAGTTAATGTTTATTTGAATTTGAAAAAATAAGATGAAATTTTCAAATTCATAAATGTCCTCATGAATTTGTCCGTTATTTGTTAAAAAACAAAAAATTGTTTCATTTTGTTTTTTCTTTTTGTATTTATAAGAAAAGAGAAATATATTTTAAAAGATAGATTATGAATATTAAATTAAAATTTATAATTACTTTGTTTGTGCTTTGTTTTAACGTTGTCACTTAAAAATCTGAGTTTTCTATTAAAATTATGCGTAACGTTTTAAAAATTTTTTTCTTAATTTTTTTTTTATTTTTTTTTTTTTTTTTTTTGTTTTTTTTTTTTTTTTTTTTGGTAACGAGTCTCTAAAATTTTTATGAATTTTGTGAAACGTAGATTCTTATAATATATAACATTTTTAGTTGTGTTGTAAAATTGAAGACCCTAATGTGTAAGTACTTGTTTTAATTCTGTTTTGGCTTTGTTATATTCCTCCAAATTTATTAAATTACAAAAAAAAAACTCTTTTGATTGTTTTTTCAAATAATTTATTATTCAATATTTCGATTAATTTTGTAGGGTATGTTTAGGGAATTTTAAACTAAATGTATGTTTATATAAGTGTCCTCTGTTGTTAGGACTTAAGCTTATGTCACCAACATAAATTTGGGGGACTACAACAAAGTCGAAACAGAACTAAAAAAGTCATTTGTTTTAATTCTGTAAACTGAAAATTTTATTTTTCTATTTTAATGGGCTTTTAGGATTGTAGTGCCTGTTACACATACTTTAGTAGCATCAACATTTTACTTTTCTTAATATTTGTTTGTCATCCATAAAATATACTTTTTAATATTCCACATACGCCATCAGGTTGTATAAGTTAAGGCATAATCTAATTATTCTCATTATTAGTCTGCTTATTATCATTATTGTTACTTAATTTATTTTATACTGCTCTCATTATTACTTTAAAAAAAAACACTTGAGAGTGATTCTTTGTTTTGCGTTTCGATTTGAATTCCTGTTACTTAGTCTGGTGTTAACGATCAAAAGAAGCGATCCTCATAGCCGGAAAGCAAAAATGAAATAGAATAAAACAATAAAAAATAATTTGAATTAAAATAAATTGAAGTCAGAAAAAAAACTGTAAGAATAAATAAACAGACAATATTTAAAATAGAATAATTAAAATACTTTCTTTAAGTGAAACATTTATAAACGGAAGAAATAAAATGAATTCAATGAATTTATAAATTGTGTTTTATTTGCACGGATCCCCTTAAATAATTTATTAACACCCCAAGGGTTTTAAACTTATATAAATACAGCGTGTCAGTCGGGTAGGTATATATCTTTGTTTGTTTCCATTGTAATTCTGGCTGTATGCATTGTGGCACCGTCCTGTTTGTATCACATGTTAATCAAGCTCAAAGTATGCAGTTGTGGCATTAAAAAGTTTTCAATCATATCACCATATCATTCCCCATTTACAGTTACCGATACACCGTTCTCATTTTCAAAGAAGTAAAGTCCAAAGACTCCTCCTTATTAAATTGTATAGCAGAATATCAATTTTGAGGGATGCAAAGGGGATTGATTAACAATTTTAGGGTTTTCCATTGCCCAGAACCCACAATTCTGTTTATTCACATATCCATCCAAATTAAAATGTGCCTCGTCATTAATTATGATTTTTCATGAAGATATGACTTGCCGTGGGCGAGCTGTAACATTCTGTTGGCATATGTACGGCGGCATAAATGGTCTTGTGGAAGAAGCTCTTGTGATAACTGAATCTTAAATAGAAACAAATGCAAATCTTTGTGTAAAATTATTGCGGAAGTTGTTCTTTGAAGAGCAAGCTCCTCAGCAGGACGTCGAATTAAAGTTTTTGGATTGTTTATAATAATTTTTTAAACAGCTTTAATGTGTTCAGCTGATCTTGCAGTACATTTTGGTTCATGCTTTGGCCTATCACCTACACACCCTCTTTTTACAAAATAATTCAGTATACGATAAAAAGTTCGTTTTGTTGGCAAGTTTTTTTCCCCCAAAAGGTTCACGTAACTTTCTCATCGTCACAGTAATCGGTGATGGATTTTAATAAAATGTGTTAATGGTTAAAACACGCTGGCTTATCGAATATTATTTAATACTTAAGTATCCACGTATCTACCTTACGAGTGCGAAATATGAACTGCGAAGATTAATGTTTACCAAAATGATGACAAAAGAATTAGCTTACCTTCCCGACTGACTTCCTGTACTCCAAAAATAACTAGATTTTTCCTATTTATTATTTTAGCTAATAATGCTGGATTATATTTAAGGAAAATCACACAGCTGTAAAGATAATCAAGTAGGATGTCTTACGATTTTTTATCGCAATTTTTGTAAACGCATTAGCATCGACATCAGAAAGTACAAACGACTGTCAAAGCAGTCAATTTCCCTGTCACAAAGCAGAAGCAGTAAAATTATGCTACGAAATCCTATAAAGTTGTTAAAATTTAATTCTAAAATTAAATAACCGTGGTTTGTTAATTTTTGTTAAAGCTTTAAGATTTTTGTATTGGCTTCTAAAATAACTCTCATATTGTTTTTGAAGTTTTTGTACTTATATGAAGTGTTTCTGATTTTTCTATAAATTTGGATAAAGGTTTCCTAATGAGCTGACTTTAGTAACCGGCGAAATACCTATAGATACATGTTTTCCAAACCAACAAATAAATTTCATTTTTATTTGAAAATGTAATTTCATATTAGCATAATATAATAAATAAAAACAAAAACTATTCAAATTCAATGCCTAAAATCAAATAAAACTTGTAGTAAAATTGATGCTCGTTAAATATTAACAAACTTTTTCTTATCTTCTAAGTTACAGAAATGAGGCTGCAATAATATTTTGCTTATAAAGGAAAGTTCTTTTTACAACAAAAATCTAGTTAAAGAACCTCGCATATTCTGCCCTGATTAAGCTTAGAAAAATTGAAGAATCATTGTCTTTAGTGTGTCAAGCTAAACAACAACAACAAGAATATTGAAAATAAAACAGAATCAAAAAAAAAATATTCTTTCTAAAGGTTTGATGACTTTAATCTTAATATAATTTATAAATAAAAATTTTACTTAAAAAATACAGATATATAAATTTATTCATATGTCTTTTAGCAATAAAAAAGCACAATCTAAGAAAAACCTTGATATTAGAGTCTACAGTAAAATTGTAGTATTCTTTGATATCAAGGCCTACTTAACTGCTCTTAGGATTATTACTTCATCATAAGCAAACCATTTAATGCTAGAGTATTTGGCCATTTTTAATACCTCATTTATTTATTTGAATGCCGGCTTTTTTATTTTAATCTGCAAAATCTTCTGTTATTAATAAAAACATTTTTAAATTTTAAATTTTTTTTTTGTTCATTTTAATCAAATACAAAAAGTTTTTAGCCACAAAAATGCTTATTGTTTAATTGTGGCATTTATTAATAGGATCACACATAAAGATGATGTATTTCTGGCATTTGTTTAAAATATATAAAATTAAAAACAGTAATTAAAATTTTATTATTTATTTTATTTTTAATAATCCAATAATTTTCTATGCAAATAAATTTTAAATGGGACTTAATTTTATTTCTATTTAGAATTCATATAAAATATTTGCAAAGCGGTTTACTGTTGATAAAAAATAAATAATTGGAATTAAAATTATTGGAAACATGTGCGTAAATTCTTAAATGCAAGTATTCATTAAAAAATTAATTCATTGGAAATAGTTTAATAAAAATATATTTAAATTTTTTAGATATAATATTTTTTGAAGCATTATCTTCTTCTCTAAATGGGTACAAAAAAGATACTAATATAATAATATTTGTACAATGAAGAATAAATAACAGAATTGGTACTCAAAATTGGGCATACCATTGAATCTGTCTAGTATAAATTGTTCAATTGTTAGCTATAAAAAATAAACTCTCATATTGCTGTTACTTTTTGGTATTTCTCATCAGTATACTCCTTCAATTTAGCATGAAAAGGATGACTCTTGAACACTACTACCAAATCATCAATTCGCGCAACTTATGCTCGAAAGTTCTGTTTATAGTCTAATCTTTGGCTTAAAGCAGTAGACGGCAAAGGTGCACTAGATGGAGTCAAATTAATACAAAACAAAACCTGCAGTCTTTATTGCGCTCAGAAAAATTCATGCGGCTAATATGCTGCACATAAGTTGAAGAGTGCCAGAAATGAGTATTATAATTTTGTAATATTAGGCTGATTTATTTATTATTTGTTTGGCCAGACACGCTCGAAGTTCATACATGTTCGCTTGTTTAAAATGGCAAGCAAATTTACTGCATACTCATTCTTTTGGTTCAATCACAGTAGACTTGTTATTTGACTCTGAAGTATATTTTCGTAAATGGCCACTGTTAGAAAATTTGGAAAAAGAGCCGTATCAAAAATTTCTTAGTACAAAATATAAACAACATCAAAGTTTAAAAAAAAAAGTAAAAACTATAAAATGATAAAGTAATAAGACATGATTTTTCGTTCATGCTGTTGTTGTTGCTATAATTTTTTACCGTTTAAAATAATTAGAAAGTGTTATATACATACTAGCAAACAATGTTAATTGTTATATATTTCATTGTTGAAAGTACAAGTGTTTTTTATCTAAAGGCACTTATTTAATGATTCCTTTTTGATTCTTTATTTTAATTGATTATTTGTATCAGATATGCTGTCTGAGGAGGCTTAGGAAGCGAGGAATACCGACTATAGAGTTTATAGATTGCATCGTTACCAAAGAATTGGACGTGAAGCCACTAGTGACGACTTAATTCATAAGCTTTTATTGTCTTTAGAACCAGTTATAAATATACTTCACAGAAAGCAACAACTCAAAATATTGAATTAAGATAATGTTGTTAAAAAATTATTAGAAAGTATGCTTGAATTACTTATTTAAATTTTTCTATTTATTATTTTTTATGCAAGATGGACGTCAAAGTGGGCGAATCAGATATACATTTTCGGAAAATCATTCCTTTATTAAAATATTTATGTTTTCTGAAAATTGAGTTGATGCATAAAAAAATTAAGGGAGTTATGCTACTTTTTCAATAAAAGTTGTATGGGAAGTTGGCATAAAAGTGGGCAGATATTTTTAAATCTTTACACAAATGATTCTGAGTGTTTAAAAATGTTATGTGCCAAAAAACAATGCCGTAGGTCAAAATTGAATTTTTACTTTTTATTGGAGGTGGGCGCAAAAATGGGCGGAGTAAATGAATTTTTCAATTTTTTCTTGATTCGAACAAAAAATTTTTATATTGCAAATTTTATTGTCCTTCGGCAACTTCTTCTATTTTTAGACGCTTGTTATTTTAACCTCAAGTAATGTGCGCTGTGGCATCACTGGATTTTATTTCTTACAAAATAAAGCGGGACCTAACGACCAATAACTTTGTGTTTGAAAATATGAATGACACTGAATCTACATGCTTTAAAGCGAGCGCAACCTTGGACCTTTTTAAAATAAAAATGTGGTTGTGAGTCGATGTAGAGAAACGAAGCAATCCTGTTTCAACTTCCAACATCTTAATAATTTTCGGTTACTTTTTTGTGCCTACTTAAAGTTACTGGCTTATGGCCATAAATCAGCAAATGTTGACGTCTTTAAAGCCGACATTATGTATGCAAAACAACCATAACTAGTATATATTAATTATTTGCAATAAAAAATTCTATCGGACCGTAACAGCTACCAAATTATAATATAATACGAGTATATACGCAGTTTCTAATTTGAAATTAAATTGCTCTACGTTTGGGCATTATACTTATTGTGCTGCCTATATGTCTCCTAGTGTGAAAAATGTCATTTTTTACATAAATTTTTCTAAATTGTTACCTCTCAATTATAATATTTTATACTTTCTTAACCATCATCAATTGTGGTTGTGGTTTTAGTCAATTCTGACTCATGTAGAAAACCTAAATCAATTGTCAGAAAAATTCTTATTCAATCAAGGTGTTTAAGGCAAATGCATTTATATTTGTTTGTTAGTTTACATTGTCGATTTTGAGCTCTTGTTAAAAATTTTCAATTTATACATGTCTTTACATTTGGTTGACATTTTTGATAAAGGTGCTAGAAATTCTTTATTGAATATTTATTTCTTTGATTTTAAGTTTCTTTCAACTATCAATCAACATTTTTATTTAATACATATGGATATGCCTGGACAGCATTAGAAAATTGTTTTAGTTGTTCGTCATTTCACCCTCCCCCTAGCGTATACTTAACGATAATTGAATTTAATAATACTCATACGTCAAGTTGTAACATTTTTTTCTCACTTAAATTCAATGAAGCAAACGCCAAAGTTAGTTGCTCACTACTTAGCTGTTTGTAAACTTTTGTCGAAAAACTCTATTTGCTGTCATTTATTTGTTTCCCTTAAAAGCATAAGTTGCAAGTTAAAACTTTGTTAAAATTTTTTACGTGATACTTAGTTTTGCTCGTCATGAAAAACTCATAATACAAAAATATATACCCGGTGTTCTACGACACCCCAAAGGACAGAAACTTTTTCACTTTCTATAGAAGTGACCACTCCCACTGTCACAATCCAGGCAGTATTTTGGTGGACTAAGAACACTAGAAAGGTAGTTATTTTTTTAGAGCTCAACGCTCTTCAGTTTATACAAGGTATGCAGCAGGCAGCTATGCTTCTTTGTTTTACCGCAATTTTGGTAAACATTAGTTTTGAGAGTTCATATTTGACGGTCATGAAGTAAACATGAAGCTATTTTTTTGGAAAAATCTTCAAACGTGTTTTAGTCGTTAAAACATTTTATCAAAATCAATTACCGATTACTATGACGAAGAACATATTAACAAACAACGTGCCAACAAAACGCACTATTTATTGTGTAGTGAATTATTTCGAAAGAGAGGATACGTAGGTAAGAGGTCTAAGAATGGGTCACAACGTTCTACAAGATCAGCTAGAAACATTACTACTGTACAAGAAAGTATTTAAAACAATCCATCAACCTCAATTCGATGGCGTGTTCAGGAGATTGGTCTTCCAAGTACAGCTTGGGCTACAATTTAACACAAGGATGTGCATTTGTTTCCATTTAACATTCAGCTGATAGAAGAGCTTCTTCCACAAGAACATTTACCCCGCCCTTTATATGCCAATTGGATGTCACAGCCCATGACAAACCCAATTTTACTTTAAAATATCATAATGAGTGACAAGGCAATTTTTCATTTGAATGGATATGTGAATAAAAAGAATAATCGGTTCTGAGCATTCGAAAATCCTTAAAATATTCATCAGTCACCTCTGCATCCATAAAGTTTGGAATGCAATTTGGTCAGGAAAAGTCAGTGGACCATACTTTTATGATAATAAAAACGGCGTAATGGTCATTATGAAAAAGGATATGAAAGAAATTTTTTTAAACACACAACTGCATGCTTTGGATTTAATTAAAAAGTGGTATTAACAAGACGGTACCACATCGCATATATTGCGCACAGCAGAGCCTCCTTTGATAAGAAGTTTTTTAAAAAAATTGTGATGTTGATTGGCCTCCACGGTCACCTGATTTGACTGCTCCAGACTTCTTTTTGTGGGGATATCTGAAAAGCAAGGCTTATGCAAACAAAGCAGAAATGCTTGAGCTACTGAAGCAAAATACTTGTGATGAAATTGATGATTTACTGAGTGATTTACTGAGTGAGTGAAAATGTGCTGAAAAGGGTTTGCATTTTTGATGCTACTAGAGCCTGACATTTATCTGATGTTGTATTTCATACATAATTGCCGACGTTAAATAACACATCTATCAATATAAGATCTATTATCTTTCATTTAATGAAAAACTATAAACAAACAAAGTAGTTTACCTTTCTTGCGAACACCCTGTAATTCTCTAGATACACCATAGTAGTTTTTCACATTATTTGTAAGGTAGCTCGCTTACTGTTCCATTCAGGGCCATTATATTGCAATGTCATATAAATTAATGAGTTGCTTGAGCAGAATTTAAAGACAATACCTATTACAGTATCAAAATGTAACTAAAGATTTACTTTGTATGTGAAGTGCCACGCCCATTTACAATTTCAAAAATAATATATATTCTATTTTAACATCAAGCTATAAAGCAGTAAAAAACTCTGCAATTTTTAGGAAGATAATGCGACTCCTGTAGGCAGCTGTAGCTTTTCGACAACCAAACAAACATACAAATATCAAACACCAAATGCAATTGTATCTTTATACGAGGGCTGCTATATATATTTCTGGCCAGGCAACACTGAGTGCTGCCAAGTGCAATCTGACATTTCCATTGGAAAGTTTGTCATTTTTAAGCATAATCGTACTCAAAACGTTTTGACGTACGACCATTTACAGTGACTTGAAGAAATTAATACAGAAAAAAATGAAATTAACTCGTGAACATTCTCGTGCCATCATTTTTCACAACTTTCGAAGTGGATTATCACGACAAGAGTGCATTGATGAACTTAAATCTTTGTATGGCGATGAAGCACCATCCTATAGCACTGTGAAAAATTGGTATAATGAATTTAATCGTGGCCGAAGCTCGCTCAAAGACTAATTCCGTGAAGGTCGTCCAAAAACGGCTGCTGTGCCAGAGAACATTGATGCCGTGCGTGAACTCATAATGCAAGATCGACATGCGACATACCGAGAGATAGAGACATCCTTGGACATTTCTTTCACCAGCATACATTCGATACTGCATGAACTCCTGGCCGCAAAAAAGGTTTGTTTTCGTTGGATCCCGCACAATTTGAAAGTCGCTCAAAAAAAGGCTTGTGTCGATTGGTGGAAAGAAATGTTGCAAAAATACGATTGCGGTGCTTCAAAAGACGTTTATAAGATCGTCATAGGTGAAGAATCATGGATCTATTCATACGAGCCCGAAACGAAACAACAACCGACCGTGTGGGTCTTCAAAGACGAGTAAAATCCAACGAAAGTTGTTTTTGGAAGAAGCACTTCGAAGCAAATGGTCGCCTGTTTCTTCGGCAAAACTGGTCATGTGGCGACTGTTCAGCTTGAGCAACGTAGGACGGTCACTTCTGAGTGGTACACTACAATTTGTTTGCCTGAAGTCATCGGAGAAATTCGAAAAACCAACAAGAGAAGACGAATCATTGTTCACCATGGCAATGCGAGCTCTCACACATCGGCTCAAACCAGAGCGTTTTTGACCGGCCAAAACGTCGAATTAATGGATCATCCGCCGTACAGCCCTGACTTGGCACCTAATGACTTCTTCTTGTTTCCGCACATCAAGACAAAAATGCGTGGTCAACGATTTTCATCGCCAGAAGAAGCTGTTGAACTGTTCAAAAACCATGTTTTAGAGGTGTCTCAATCGGAGTAGAAAAAGTGCTTCGACAACTGGTTTGAGGGCATGCAAAAGTGTATAAATCATGCTGGAGAATACTTTGAAAAACAATAAAACCATTTTTAATTATAAATATTCGCATTTTCACTATTAGGCCAGAAATATATAGAGCAGCCCTCGTATTATAGAAATAAATATTTTAATTTAACCGTTCGCTATTTGAAAGGGAGCATTTTAAGCAGAAAAGTATAAAATTTTTATTTAACACTTTAGTTGCGTTTGATTAACGTCTAGAGATTTGTTAAATGAAAGCACTGGTTTCAAGGGGTCTTCATTTGTGTAGAAATTTTATTTTTTTTAACTGCGATAAGCACTTCACGTTTCGCTTCCTTCCATATACTTTGGTAAAAATGTTAAAATTATGCACGCAATTGCTTTTCAACCACTACTTTAGTGTTCAATTGCGTATAATTAATATTGACTCAAATAAATAATACTCATACGTCAAGTGCAAACATAAATTTTACACATAATTTAAGCAAATTAATTTAAGTTCATTAAAAACAAAATCAAAGCAATTAATTTGCTATTTTTAAGACGCCATTAACTTAACATTAAATTATATTGGCACTGTTAAACCATCATTATAAAATTCAAATATAAATTTATGTTTATTAAAATTACTTTAAAATTTATAACAATGTTAAATTGTGTGCTTCATGGATTTTGAGTAATTTCAATAAATGAATAAATAAAATCTGTTAAAGAAAAATTCAGAGAAAAGTTTTAACTAACTTTTAAGTAGGTGTGATTAAATTGTGTTGGAAAATAAATTTTTTCACTTTAATTTTAAACGTTATATAAAAAAAGTACAACTTGTATTTCCATTAAGCTCAAGGCCATTTTAATTTAATTTAAAAACTGAGATAAATTAGTGTAATAAGTTACAGCCTTCGAGATGTGCTCAAATTGTAAAACTTTTTCTTTAAATTGAAGTAGTTGAAAGTAAAAGTACAAGTTTAAATGCGTGTTGCCTAAACATGTCTTAGCAGGCAAAGCGATTCTGATAGAATTTAATACACATTTTAAAAGTTTTCAACAGATTAATGCAAAGGATTGATACACTTGTTCAGCATATTGAATTAAAAAGAGACTAAAAGGGGTACAAATTAAATCCAAGCATAATTTTGGGGGTTTGAAATAAAATTATTCTATCAAGTTTAAACACACGACACTATTAATCCATAATTTGAAGCTGTTTAAAAATATAAGAAAATAACAGGAAAACTGCGGTGATTTTTTTTAATTTATATTAAATTAGGAAATTCATATTGTTGTGAATACTCCTCCTATTTTTATTTACAAATTTAGTTGTTGATGTTTACAATGTAAACAACGTAAGCTAGATAGGTGCGAAGAAAGCTGTAGCGGTCCAGATAATCCACCATTTCATTATGCTGGTGTTTATATTTTCTTGTTTTCTTTGAAAAACGTGCTCGTACATTTAAAAAATAATTTTTCTTTGTACAAAAAGGTTTTAAAAAATAAATGAACTACAGCCAAAATCAATATCGATTTATTTATAAGACTGAGGTACTTTTTACGATATTTTGGTACATGCACTTATGGAAAAAGGACATATATAAATTAATTTAAGGCTGAATGTTCCATATTTTAATTAAAAATTCGACTGCTTGTGTAAACAGGCTTAATAATGGTACTGTCTATCAAGCACAAGGACTGTCGAAAAAATAGCCACTTAGGGGAGCATAGTCCTCTTCCTGTTTCAAGTTATAGTATTTGAAAACATATATATAAAAAAGCAAAGTGAAACATCTAATTATTTTATATAATATTGATAAATGCTTTTGCAGCTAAATTTATTAGTGAACACACAAAATTGAAAAGCTAAAATTTTAAAGATTATTTTTATCTTTTCTTAAAGTATTAAATGTAAAAATTTTGAATTCGTATATATTTCTTTTAGTATACTAAGACTGTAGAAATTTTACAAAATTTAATGACAATAATTAAAGTTGTTTAAAAATATTCTTTTAATTCAAAAATAACACATTTAAAAAAATTGTTTTTAAAATCAGTTTGATAATACTACATTAAAAAAACAAACTTTAAAAGCAGAAATAAAACATTATATAACAGAATTCACACCACACTCTTAAATTTATTTTATTTTCACTAAGTACATATATTTGTTTTTTTTTTTTTTTTGTTTTTCTTAAATTCATTTTAAGTTAACGTATCTACCGTTACAATTTCATTACTTAACCATTTCATTTGCATTACGTTATAAAAAAAAACACTTTTAAACAAAGAAATCATTTTAAACAAACATGGCATATTTTCAGGAGCAATATGAATTTTTCTCATTAAGGTAAACTTAAGTGAATTTTTATTATTTATGTTATAGGTATAATTTTCAAAAATAAAACAATTTAAAATTTTAATTATTTTATTCTTTTATTGTTCATTATTATGATTGATTTTAGATTTACTTTTTATATATTAAAATAAACTATTTTTGAAAAACTAAAACACTGTTTTACATTAAGTTACTGTATATTTTGTAGTTTAATCCTCGTTTTTGTTGAAAGCAAATGTTTTTAAGATAAAATAAATATTATGTGATTTATTTTTTTTTTATTTTATTTTTATTTTATATTTTATTTATTTATTTATTTTTTTTTTTTATTTTTTTATTTATTTTATTTTTTTTTTTTTTTTTTTTTTTTTGTTAATAAAACTATTTTTTATACCAGTAATTATGGGTGGATATTTTGTAAATTATTTAATTTTTCTTTTACCAAAAACAAATTTTGATTTTACTTATTTAGTATTCTGTCAACAATAATTACAATATTGCTTTATAATTATTATCCTTTGAAATCGTTTAGCACATTTATATGTACGCATGTTTTTATATACGTCCGTTACTGCGAAACACCGGTTTATAACTGACTCGTTAGTACAGTGATTAAAACTATAAAGCCAAAAATGAATTTTTTTGTATTCAATAACAAACAACTGGTCGAACAAACAGCTGTTTACTTGTTAAAAGCAGCAGCACAAAAATGGGAAAAGTATTATACAAAGGAGAGATTTATAGTATAACAGTTTTAAAGAAACCCTAGGATTAGCGCATGTTTGTAATATATTTTTATGAATGATACAAACACTTGTTGACTGTTGGGGAAAAGTAAAAAATAGGGGAAATTTTATTTTATAACAACAAAGTGGTAATTTGTATGACAGTTAAGAATTTATTGTTATACTTGTAGGGGGAATAAATGTGATTTTATAACCATTAAAATAAATTTTCCAATTTTTTGAGACAAAATTTTTTTTTATTATTATTTTTTTTTTTTTTTGTTGTATTTAAAAAAATATTGTATTGTGTAGCGCATACACAATCAGTATTCAATTATGAAATATGAATATTTTTTCTTACTCCTTATCAACTTCTTGTGGTTAAATTTTTACTGATTTTATTTGACTTCGTTAAACCAGTCATAAGATTAGTTTTTATTACGAAATTTCAGCAAAATTATGAATATCATTATTTCATGGAAAAATATTAGCAGGACTTTTATTTAACAGAAAATACAAACGACATTAAAGATTAACTATTAATCTTTGCAATAAAAATACTTTAATGAGTTTTTTTCCCCACAACTTCGTTGTAACATGGCTAAAAGTTTGTTTGTGTTTCACATGTGCTTATGGCAGTGTTAAAAGAAAGTGGGCTAGAATTTAATTAAACACATTCATTGGGAATATAAAATTCCCACCCACTTTTTTTAACGCACAAGCTGCTATTTTTATTTTAGTGTACTTTCTCTTCTTCGTTTATTATTAAATAGATAACTCTCATGGGATAAGCTGTAACTACGCAATATATATAGTGCCGAAAATAATAAAGTTATTTATGGAAAAAGTGATTAAAGAAGAAGTGTGTATAAAAATTCGATTTCAATCACTTTTAATTAAAACTGGCAGAAAAGACTTTTACACGAAGTTTCTTTTCGCATGCTAAGCTTGTACAAAAAATGTGTTTTCTCTTAGTAGTAGAGTTTAATTCACTGGCTAATCGAGTCTTATCCTTACTGTAAAAAACAAAATACAAAACATACAAAACATACAAAACCTCTTTGTTAACACACATGAAGTGCCCACAAAAGAGTGTTTACATTACTGTTCTTCTCAAGAGAATTAAAATCTATTTTACGCCAAATGTAGATGAGCATGAATCGTCATAAAACAATAATAGTGTGAAAATTATTTTACTACTGAAAAAATACATTAAGTCTATTGGATTACCATGCCAATAAAAGCAAGAACTTTTTGATTGTTGTTTTAATTATATAATTCATCACACACATAAACGTTAATAAAAAATATTTTGTCTTACGAGCAAAACAAAAATTGTTACTGTTTTCAGGCTGTTTAAATACCGTTTGGTTTTTACTTTATAGACATAATCAAAAGCAATCATAAGCTCCTGACATATCATTTTTGATATGTCTAGTATTTTTATAAAATTAAAAACACATTTGTAAAACAATTTTTCATTAAAAAAAATTAGAAATTAAAAAATTAAATAAGTAAAATCAATTTCAATTCATTTATAATATCCCTAAATCAAATACTCATTTCTTCAAAAAAAATTATAAATTTAAAAAACGCATGGCACAGCGCATGTACATTCATGCTTAACTCATAACAATCAATCAAATAATAAAACATCATTTATCATATTGTGCGAAAACCAGCGAAGAATAAGTAAAAATAAAAATTGCATTCGTGATCAACCGGGGGTTGGAACAAAGCAAAAACATGTGTACAAAACGAAATACAGAGAGAACAGTGCAGAAATACTTTGGTTTGTGTGTGTAGACTTCGTCTAACCAAATTTTTCTTAATATGAATACTACTCGCATTTTTATTTACGAAGTTAGCTGGTTAAATAGATGATGTTTACAATGTAAACAACGTAAGGTAGATAGACGCAATATGCTGCATTACATTGTACTGCTATCTAAACTATCTTGTTTTCTTTAGAAAAATGTTCCCAAACCTTTGTAAATTAATTTCTCTTTCTAAACAAGTAATAGTGCTATATTCTGCGGAGTCTTATATACCCTTCACTATCCATGTAAATCTAGTTTAGAGAACTGACTCCAATCAAAAAAGCATATATTTGGTTGACAGATAAAAAATAGGAAAAAAAATTAAATACTTTATATATATAATTTTACATAAAAGTGCCATCGGCTCTTAAGGGGTTAAGCATTTTTTTAAAAATGTTAGTATTTCCTTAAAGATCTCTTCAAAAGTCTTTAAATGATATCCATATTGATATTTTAGAAAATTAAAAAATTTCAGAAAATATGGGCGAGCGCCAATTTATTTACATATTTTTTTTTTAATTCCATATCGCCCCATATATTTATTTTTTTATTGGAGTTACTTTGTTGTTCGAAATGGTATGAAAAAATTTGATGTAGGCGTGGTGTTTTGCCCGCTGCCTCGAAGGACATTGACCGATCATGCTGATTTCCAATAGCGCTTCTTCGCCACTATAATCGATCGATTGACTATTTTTTTTTTTTTTTTTGGGAAATCAACACGGACGAACAGATGGACATCGTCAGAATATATAGGCTTTATGGGGTCGGCAATGGATATTGTAGAAATTAAACAAGGAATGACAAACTTATATATATACCATTTTTACAGTTTTGGTAGTGAAGGGTATAAAAAAGGGGTTCTTAGAAACTTAAGCCAAAATCAATTTCAAGTCTTAATTACTTTTTCCTAATAAATTTAGATA
The DNA here is from genome assembly GCA_916610165.2 of Gymnosoma rotundatum. Lineage (NCBI taxonomy): Eukaryota > Metazoa > Arthropoda > Insecta > Diptera > Tachinidae > Gymnosoma > Gymnosoma rotundatum. Next base: position 11,523,070 of record OU744339.1, read on the forward strand.
TTAAAATGCAGTTGAACTCAAGCCGAAATTATTTATTTATAAATATGTATTTAATATTTTTAGGTAAAAAATAAACAAATTTAAATTATCATTTAGGCTAGAGAAGCATTCTTAGGTTCTCCTCCAGGTTTGCTACAAAAGTATTTTTATTTTCTTGTAAAAATATCACAATAAACATATATTTAAAATTTTTTTAATCGAACACTGATAATCAATCCCTCAGTGATAATATATCACTACAATTTTAAATATTTAATAAAAAAAATTAATTGTTTAACGAACACTTTATTTAGGCGATTTCAAAATTAAAGCAATAAAAATCTATAGAGTTAAGAAACAGTTTTATCAATCTTCTTGTAATTTTTATGCCATTCGTAATTCTTATTACTTCAACTGAACGCTTGTGATATTTTCTTTTAAGGCTTTTTCGTGCTCCACTTTCATAAATATATTCCATATTTTGCTCGCTTAAACAAAAGAACCATAAACATTTTTGTTGCATGCTCGTATTCATTATCGCATATTTATGTTTGTTTTATTATAAAATATTGCTTTTATTGAATGAACATTATCAGCTTTAATTCGCTAGCGTCTTCAAAAGGAAAATAATTTTATTAGAAACAAATTTGATATTAAAATTTTTTTTATTAAAATAAAAGCCTTCCGGAACATTTCGACTCCCTTTTTCTTTTATTCCTAATGAACCAATTAGTGTTATATTATGAACAGTGGTTAGAATATTTTAGCTGAAAGCTATTATGTGAATACATAATAATGGTTTGTTTATGTTCATTACTACTACAATGACACACACACACAAAATATACGAATATTTTGTTTCTCTTTTTTTCTTTTTACTTCCGTAAAGTGAATGGTAAATTATCATATTCTAGCATACATCAGTGACTGTTAAAGTCTAACATGAAAGAAATATTTCCAAGGCTAATCATGTATTCCTTAATTTTAAAAATATATTGGCAGTTAATTGAATATTAAAGTTTTGTATTATCATGATGATATTAAGAACAAATCTTTTTATTTGTTTCATTGAAATTTTTAATTAAGTTTCGTAAGATAGAACTTGAAAGGGCAAAAAATAACAAAAAAAAAAAAATCAATAAATTTTACCGAAAAAATCATTATATGTCATTAACACTTAAAAACAACTTTTGGCGTATGGGTACCGCGGATGGCACTCTTTTTTAAAATCAAGTTTGTGCTAATTTTTTCAACAAGTCTAGCTATGTATGACGAATAACAAACAAAAAAGCCAATATTTAGTTAACATAGAATAAAAAAAATTGTTACTGCATATATATATTATTTTAGATTAAAACGCAATCGGCTGGCTCTTAATGGGTTAAGTATTTTTAGAAAATTTTATTATTTCCTTAAAACTCTCTTCAAAATGATATCCATATTGATATTTTAGAAATTTAAAATTTCCGAACCCCGTAACTCGGAAAATATTCGTGAGTGCCAAATTTTCTCTTGTTGTTTTTTTTCTTATTTTTTAATTCTCTATCGCTCCATGTATTTATTTTTTTGATTGGAGTTACTTTATAGTTCCAAATGACATGAAAAAATTAGAGGTAGGCGTGGTGTTTTGCCTGCTGCCTCGAAGGACATGGATCGATCATGCTGATTTCCAATAGCACCTCTTTCGATACAATATCTGATCGATTGACATATTTTTTGTGATTTTAACACTAACATGGACTGACAGACGGACATCGCTCAATCGGCTTCGTTATGCATAAGAAGCCATAATATTGTTACGAATAATAAAATCTGGCAACCCCTGTAGTTGTTTCCGTATGAGCGTGGTGAATAAGCTAATTCAACTAATGTTGTGTTTATAGAATAACAAAACCACAAGTTAGCCAACAAAAACGGAGCAGCCTCAATAGCTGCGTTGGTAGAGGTGCGTACTACAAACCAGGGGGTCCGAGTTCGATACCGCATGCGGGCATGCGTGCAACGAAAAAAATAATAATTGTTATAAGCAATTAAAATCATAAACAGCAGTACAAACCTCCCGAGAGGCAAAAGACAGTTATTGTGTGAAGCCGTGGAAGATAATTTAGTGGAAACGTCCAACTTAATATAAGAGCAACAGATAATGGTCAAGAAGCCCTTTATAATAAAAAGTAAGAGCAATAGCGGTTAGCGCGGGGAAGTGTAACAGCATAACAACAGTGTATGGCATACGTGTGTTGTGTTGTGGCTACTGGATTAAAGGAGATGACTGGCTTGGATAAAAGGAGTAGTGGAGATGTCTGTGGATGGTTAAGGTTACTAACTAAACATGGCATCGAGTAGTTCATGTCTCGCCGGAGTAACACAGTAGTGTAGCGTGGATGGCTGCGTTTGTGGTGATAACGTATGTTCAGTAAATACGAGACCAAGGGTTTACAAGACTGGTAGGATCGAGAAATATAGCCAGAGAAAGCCATCAAGTTCGAAGACATAATTTAGCCACAGTGGTATTTGCAATCAAAAGAATCCGTACGTTTGCCTGTCTAAAAAGGGTAAGACGTAACAATATATATAATTTATGGGGTAGGAAATGGAAACTTAGTTATACCCTTTTTTCCACTTTTTGTGGTGAAGGGTATTAAAACAACAGCTTGAAAAAACAACATTTGGCATTAACAGCGATGGCAATGTTAAATAAAAAATAAGCTTTTCTCTCTGTGTTTCCCTAATTTTACCACCTGTCTTATCTCTCATCTGTCCCTTTTCTAAAGAACATTGCAGGGTTTCAAAAATAAATAAATAAAAAAACAGAAACCAGTGACTTAATGTCGCCCCACAAAAGCACTAATAGATGTCAAAACGTACGACCTTCGAAAGCAATTACCAGGTTCAGTTCTCTTAATTAACATATCGTCAAATTTTTATATCAAAAGGGAGAGATTGTGTTCACTGATATAAGTAGCGGCATTCTATTAAAGACGCAAATTTATTGGATTAATTTCATCGATATTTTTTTCACTCCATACGCAGCATTTTTTTTTTTTATTAACAAACCTGTTAAGCCAAAAATGATTCTAACAATTTTTTGATAAAACATCGGATCAATTTCCAACTGCTCTTGTAAAGTAAATGAGAATATCACATAAATGTTAAAAAGTGTGCGCGTAACAATTACCCATTTAAAAATCGTCAACTGGTGTTTTGTTTTAATTATGTGTCACGATAAATCTACTAAAGCAAAAAAAAAAAAAAAAAAAAAAAAAAAAATAGGAGTTATGCAGATTTATTTTGTCTAAAATACTAAAAGTTTGTTGAAACTTTCATTACACTTGAATTGTTTTCACCACCACTGTTAATGTAAATCTTTACATTTTCCTGGTTTTCGTTTTCATTTCTTAATGATTATTTGTACTCTTTTTATTTTTGGCATTAATCATCGACTGCTTTAAAAGCGCCTCTCCATTAACAAGTTTCTTAATTTATTTAAATGTTTGACTGCTCACGATGTCTGTAAGTATGTTTATGCTAAATTTAGTAAAATCCTGTTTCGTTTCTTAAAACGTGACACTGAAACTTTTGAAACTAAAAATAATGCCTGTTTTGCTTGTGCAAAATTTATTCTTAAACACAAAAATCACACAAATCAAGACAAAAGCATAATCTATTACAGCAAAACTAAATCACATCAGTCTGTTTTGTGTTTATCCTTTATACGTTTTTCATTTTATTTTATTTTAGAAAATTACTTTCTGCATTTTTTTTTTTTTTTTTTGTTAAACAACATTTGTTATGAAGGTTTATGAAATGAAAACAAAAAACAATACAAAAAAATAGAAAAAAAATATAACTAAAATACCAATATCTAAGTCTTAACAAGCAAATGTTTATTTTGCGTGTTAAGCATACAAAAGAGTTTCGTTTCACTTCATAAAAATAAATAAATCTATACTTTGTTATTTTCTTAAGGCTTTTACTTCTTCATAAATAATAATTTTGGCTGCATTGTCTTAGCAAAAAGAAATCCAAAATAAATTTAACCATGAAGCAGATAATAAATTAATAAACTTATTTTTGAGAATTCATAAAAAAAATAAATAAATGATTTTTCTTTTTCTAGACTTTGTAATGAAAAATCCTTGAACCATTTTCTACAAAATTAAATTTGTGTTTTGGTCAATTAAAATTTTGTTATTTTCTCTTTATATTTTTATTTTAATTGAATTTATTTTTAAGTTACTTTACTTTAATTTTGCTCGATTTTTGCAAATATATTCTCCTGAAATATTTATTATATAAAACTACAAAAATAGAATGTATTACTGCGGGGAAAGCACATCCAACTGGCCATTTTGCTACTGCTCATGTAGCTCACCAGTAGATTCTTCCCAAATTGTGTAAAGAAAACTCAAGGGTCTTATATTAAAAGGCAAATCGATTAAATGATAACTGCATTGAATCCAAAAAGCAAAAAGACAATAAAAACTGGCTATTAACTATTTTTCCCTTTTTTATTTAATTTTTCTTTAATTTTCTTATTGATTAATTTATTTCTATTTAGAATATAGTTCAACAGCATTTATCTTTAGCTTCTAAGACCTTTAAATAGCAGTCAATAATCTCACATGCGAGACATTTTACAATGACAGATAAGAATATAAATATTTTATGCTCTTATTGGCGAATAGTAAAAATGAATAAAACAAAAAAGATTTTTTAATGAGTTGTAAAAATAAAAAATAAAAAAAAAATTGAAAACATACTAATGTTACGATATTTATTTTATTTCTAAGGTAAACGAGATAAAACCAATTTAAAGAACTGGTTGGCACTCATAATAAACAGGTTCCGAAATTACTTGGCAACTAACAATAAAACAGAAAAGTAGCTAGTGAAGCGTGCAAGAGATGATATTAATAATTATATTAATAATTTGTTTTTAATTTATTTATTTAATCTTGTCTCAACGCAGAATAAAGCATTTTATCAGTTTCTGAAACGGGGAGGACAATTTTACTTCCGTTTTTTTTTTTTTAATTTTGAGGATTGAGAGAATTTAAAGTAAATGAGCTTTAAGACTAACGAGAAGATATTAGGATACACGAAAAAATATTTGGAAGGTTTTTAGATATATTTATTTATTTCCTTAATATCTTACAATTATATAAAATTAAAAGATGTCATTAAATACGAATACATAAGAATGTATATGCATACATAATGTTAACCCTTTCGCGGACACCTTATTTTTATGTAGACTTCCTGTGGGACACTTGCAGGATCTTCCTTATATGGAAAGATAGAAAAATTCTGAAAACACCAAATTACTGGAAATTGAAAAATAAATCGATCTATAGAATAAAAACAGTGTTTAATTTTCGACGTTCATAAACGTCATGACTCTGCTTGTATTCTGGAATTGATGTGCTGCGTCATGACGTCATTAGACGTCAGACGTATATAGACGTCATTGGTGATATATTCAAAAAAAAGTTGTATGATGCTACACATGACGTTCATATACGTCGAAAGCAGTTTTATCTTTTTTATTGTCTTTTAGAAAATAAAACAAAATTTTAAGTTAAAAAATAAAACAAATTTAATTTTTTAAATTCATCAAATATAAAACTACCTAAAAAGCAACCATAAATTCTTAAAATTTAGTCTCATAAAGTAAAAAAATATATAAACCCAAAATACAAGAAATTCAATAAAAACAATTTAAATTAATATGCCATTTTTCGAAGCGCGAACCTGAACAAAGTGGATGTTTTTCGTCACAGGTCTTGCAACGGTATGAGGTTTCTCGTCGAATATTTTCCTTCGCACACTATCTGCATCGTAAGAAATTAGATTTTTTTTGTTTGCATTACATCGAATCTTCTCTTGAAAATGTTGGTATTCACTTAATCGAAGTATTGAATCAGCAGGTCTTAATTGGGTAGTTGCCTTTAACAAAGACATGTTGATTCCTAAAAGTGTATACTCATCTGATGTGCACAGCTCGTAAAATTTAAAACCATATTTTGCTTACTTTCCTTTCAAGTATTAACGACAAAAAGGTCGTCGTTTGAAAAGTAATAGCGACACAACTAGAGAAAGAGCTTCTTCAGGATAGTAAGCTTTTGAAATATTATTCAATAAGATATTTATCAATTCGGATAATTTGGATAGCTTATCTGTTGCACTTCTTCCAGACAAAACAGAAGAAAATACTGGGTGATAGTACAAGGGATCTTTGGAAAGCATTTTCCGTATTGTGATGCCCTTGCAGTAAACATAGCGCAAAAAAGTTTCCAATTTCCGTTTCATTTGTTTCTTCAAATAATTTATAACGTGAATTTCTTTTCCTTTTTCCTAAGTTTTGAAACAAGGCTTGCCCATATTTGTTGGTACATTCAACGAAAGTTGAAACGATATCAGGAGTATTAAAAAATACTTCGACTGGTGATGGATTTTCAGGTAACGAAATTTGTATATCTGTTTGACTTTTATAAAATTGAAAATCTGGGATACTTTCAGTATCAGAAGTCCAATTATCTTTATCTACATTTTCAACACTTTTTTATTTTTATCTTAATTTACTTCCCCACCAGAAAAAGCGGTTTCTTTAGATGGTTCGACAAATTCCTCTTCTTTTGAACTAATAGAAAAGGTGCCTGAGCTTCGTCTTTCTGGTATGTAATTTGGATCTTTCCCAGAATATTCTCCGTCATCTGCAAATGGATCAGATGAATCTGAGTCTATCTCAGAGAAGCTTTCAGTAGAGTCTGCTTCAGCAAACAACTTCTCTAATTTTTTCTTTTGATTTTCATATGACATTTTTAATGCCTTTCATATAAAAAATAAAATTTTTCAGTAGATTTCGCCAGCATAAAAGTTACAAAATATCCATTACTTTTTCATGCGTCTACTCATAAACACACACTTTTAACTACTGAAGGAAATCTCATAGAAACAAGACGTCTATACACGTCATGTGTCTATGGGAAACCCCCCAAAAAAAAAATATTGCGATTTTGTAACGGCTTTTAGTGTTGGTTTATATTTTTTTGTTATGAACATGCAACATTCTTGCCTAACATGTTGTTATATGCATATTAGTTGCACACATCATAAAAGCTAAGTTTCTCATAGAAAAATTCATTTGCAAAGAATTTGTAGCCGAAACATGTTTTGACGTCTATACACGTCATGTCCTACCAGAAGTCTTTGTTTTGACGTCTATAGACGTCAGTGTCCGCGAAAGGGTTAATAATTTAAATACAAATTTAACAATTCAATAGTAGAAATTACAGTTTTACACAATTCTTACTAGCTATGTATTAGATATTAACAGGAGTATTTTAGTATGTCAAACAGTTATGGGAACACATGTGCATACATAGGAATGTATGTATATAAATATGTATAAAGCTAAATTAAATTATAAATGTTAGTAACTTTAACGAAATCTATAATACTTTATATGTTGGCAGTTGTCGGTTCAGATAGGAAGCATTTAGGGCATATTTGGGTAAGGAATGTCGCAGTTACATACGTTACAACAGGTAATATTAATTAGATGCCAATGTGAAAAATATTTGTGTCCTAATCTGAGCCGAATAAATTTAGTTATGTCCATTATCGAAAAGTTGTTTGATCTATTTGTTAAATAGTACAATACTGTAGGTTGTGGAACGTTGACTTCTTTGTACCAGGAAGACGTTATTAATGTAGTTTGGTTATACGCTTTATAAACACTATTTAGATAATGAATAATATCCCTCACATTATACTTTGGCGTCATTACCATTGGACCTATTAGCGCATTCTTAGCGGTAATTTCTGCTAGCTTATTTCCTTGAACGCCCGAATGACCATAAATCCATAATAGCTGAAATCTTGGGTAGGTATCTATTAAAACTCTTCTAATGGTTGTGGCGTAGTACTCATTGTTATTAACGTTCAAAATAGATTTTAAGCATGATAATGAATCCGTGCATATAACAAATTTTTCCCGTCCATTATTAGCAAGCTTGATAGCTTCAAACATTGCAATTGCAGAATATACTGATGAGTAATTTGGCAAAATTAATGATCTAATAATTTTCTGATCGCTTACTATGCTGTATCCTACCATATCATTGCTTTTTAAACCATTGGTGAAAATAAATTTAAACCCTTTAAAATATTCTTTAATTACCATGAAAAGCATTCTAAATTGTGATGGAGATGTATTATCTTTGGTAAATTCTGAGAGCGAAATATTACTACTGCTACTACGGCTTTACAACTGAAGGTTATTGGTGGGTTTCCTCTTACATTAAAGGTTTTAGTTCCTTCCAGGGGTGGTAGTTGAAGCATTTCAGAACTTTGTAAAATTTTCCTAAGAGTGGAATGAATTTAATAATTTTTTCCTTGTGTTTTTAACAACACGTTTTATGGTACAATTTTTGTATTACGCCTTAAATAATCTTGAGGTTGCTAAATCTCTCTGAATTTCTAGTGGTATATTATTAATGGGTGTCGACCGAAATGTGCCCAGGGAAAGACATTTAAATATAAATAAACACAAAATAACGAAAAAAGATACGCTGACAAAAGAAGCAGTTAATCCACCTTAAATTTTTATATTCATTGAGTGTATTCTTTCATATGTATTATTCATATCCCCTTGAGTATATCTAAGCATAATGATTCTTATTTTAAAGCTTCGTTAACTTTGTCATCTGGTTGTAATAAGTGCCACCCACTACTTCTCACGATAATCCTATGTGAGGTTTCTGTATCGCAAGCAAGCGACTCGTCTAGACAATTTACATAGGAATTACTCCAAAAAATGGACTGCTTTTCATACAAATTTTCTAGATGAGTCACTCGCTAGGCAGATAACTTCACATGATCTCTTATTACGTCAATTATAAATTTTTTTTTTTATAAAATTATTATAATATTCAAAAATGTGGAATTAATATTCCCTTTCAAAAATACTATAAATTACTTTATTTGCAATTTATAATTATTCTTTTATTTTATAAATAGAGGATAAAAAAGTTCAATTTCCATAATATGTGTACGTTTCATTAGCAATTTTCCTGTATTGTTATTGTTTGTGGAATACGAATAACTTCGGAACCTGTTTAATTTAAGTTCCCACCAGCTCTTCAAACCGTTTTTATACTTGTTATCTGCTTATCTGCTATCAAATGAAATAAATGAGTTTTATATTTAAACATTAGTACGTTTTAATATTCTTTTTTTTTTATTACTACCGTTCATACTTTTTACTGCAATTTCTTTCTCAATTTAATTTCCAATAACAACGATGAACTCTACAAAAACAGCAACAAGTTGCTTTAATATTATTTTCAGTTTTTTTCTAACTTATTTTTATCTGCTGTCCAATAAATGTACCATTTAATCTTTTTGAATTATAGTCAAGCTAATTACATTTTCAATGATATTTGCTCGTTTTTCTTAAAAAAAAAAATTTATTGTCTTATTGCATCTATGGCAATAACTTTTCAAATGGTTTTAAAAATGATTAGTTTTTTTCTAACATTAATTTATTTTTTAAATGGTTTTCTCCTTGTGCAGCTTTTTTCAACAAAACATTAAGAAAAAAATCGTAAATATTTAAGTATTTTGAGAGATAATATTAAAAGAAAATTATATAAAGGTTACCTGTAGATGATAGTTAAGGAAGTAGAATATTAAATACTTTAAACTGTGTATAACTAAAAATTATAATTTGCAAAAGTTTATAACGAATTTTTTTTTCTTTTGAACTCAGCTTAAGTTCACATTTTAATTTCTAAATTTATTAAAAAAAAATATTTAAAAAAGTCTTTGTTAATTTAAAAAGGATAAATTTATCACTAGCAGAATGTTAATCATCCGCCATCAGTTCCCTACGTAACGTTGTATACACTGTAAACATCATGTTAAATACAAACGAAATTTGTATACAAATTTATTTGGTTCGACGAAGTCTAAACACAATCCAAAGATTTTTTCGTTGTTCTCTTTATTATTAAAAATATTTTTTCTTGCATGCTGCTAACCATCGGTTTTGCCATTAATGCAAATTTTATATTTAGATTTTCATACTTTCAAACACAGGAGATGCTATTCCAGTAGCATTCAAATTGTTATGAAGTAAGCGTGAATGGGCGGTATCTTGGCTGTCATTTTGTTTATATTTTTCAAAATTATTATCCAAATTTTCAAGCATATAAATTTTAATTCGGCTTAAGTTTATTATATCTTTTCACATTTTTTTATTGTTTTAGAATACCAAGTGTAGATAATCTTAAAATCGTACTAATGACATTAATAATGTTGATCAGAAAATAACTCTTTGTACTGCATAAATAATTCTTTTAAAACGTTCAAAACATTTTATTTAGTAGAAAACAAAAAAAAAATAATTAATCAAACCCAAACTTAAGATGTTTTCATTACCCTTGTAATTTCATTGGCATTGCTTGAAATAATGATAATGAAATTAATTTAACTACTAATTAATGCTAAAGATTTTACTTAATTTATAATTGTTTTTACTAATGGTAATGCAATTTTAATGATATGGTTTAATTACTAATTACAATAAAGTAAAAAATAATTGTTTTTATTAAACACAAATTTTCGGTTGCGTAAACTTAGAATGACTATTTATAAAATTAATAAATCTTATATCGATATCTGAAAATTGTTAAAATTTATCAATTTTAAGTGAGACAGGTATAAAACTTGATATCTGAGATCTAAAGTCACCTTAACAACCCAGGTAGCCGAACTTACACAAATATTTTCCTAAAAAAGTTAAAAGTATTTAAATTTTACAAAATTTTGCAAAAAAAAAACACTCAATCATTAGTCGATGGTAATGATTTTATTTTGTAACTAATTAACAAAAAATACTTTCATTAAAAAGCATTACCATTAGTGAAAATAATGATAATGCTTAAAAATTCATTATCATTATTTATCGTTCAATGCTAATTTCAATCAATCAATTAAGTATTCCAACTAATTAATTACTCCCATGTAGGCCAAAACAAACTTACTTTTTAGCTTTTTAAATTTAATTGTGTAGCCGTTCTCTCTACCCCTGCATATGCATCCATACTTTTGGTACCTACTTCACTAAAAAAAAATATAATATAGAAAGGGTGCCCCAAAATATTCGTAATATTTAAATTAATTATAAAACACAGTTTTGTAGAGCATTATTTTGTTGTTATTAAACTATAGAGTGCAAAGGATTGGCATGAGTGTGGAGAAGCACACACTTCATACTCTTGTACTGAAACCTTTAATAATTGTTTGGCATCAACACGCAGAGAAAAAATATGGTTGTTGTAACCATAATCTAAGAGCAACATAATATGGTTGCATTATATGGTTGCTAACAAAACATAGTATTGTTACATTTGAAACCATATTGTTGTCCAAAGTATAAACATAACTATGTTCAAATATAAACATTAAATGCTGTAAGCATACATACATACATACATATTTACTTCAGCTTTTTTTAAATGTTTTGCTTCCCTTTTAATTTGTTTTCATATTTTGCACATTATTTTTGATTATTTTTGATTACATAAATTTTTATTTTTTTTCACTTTTCTTAACAATAAAAAACAATTTGAAATTTTAGCTGCCAGAAAAATTACTAAACTGTCAAGTATTAGAACAAGATATTTTTTATCTCAAACATTATTCTGTTGTTTTTAATCATATGTTAATTAATGATAATATATCATGGTTTAATATTTTATATTATTTTTAAAAAGTTATAAAACTTCGGTTGTGATTGAAATTTTTTTAAGATAAAACCAATCATGTTGCATTTTTGGTGCACAGTAACCATATAATCGTTAAAAATTAACAAAAAATGTTTAGCGTGACTAAAGTTATGGTAAAAACAACTATAATTGGTTCTCCGCAACCATACAATGTTACAAAGAACATAATATGGTTATTGTGACCATATAACAACCATGTTATTTTCTGAGTGAATGTGGCCGAGATTTATAGATGTTGTATCAATAATTTACGATGTTGTATAATAATTACGGACTGAGCATAATAACAACAGCAAGAAGATGATCAGTACAAAATGTCTCTTGCGGTAATAGAAAAATATCCCTGAATTTGTGACATATACTATCCTTTTTTTTTTTCTAATAATTGCAATGTCGTGCTATTGAGCACAACCAAAGCTCTTAACCAACCTTAATAAAAAAAACCACGTTGATATCTCTAGCCCAAAACCAGCGACACTCATTTCACTGCGAGGTTAATAGCTTCTCCTCAATATTACGCGGCTACTTTTTAATTACAGGCATTAAAGTTGTTAACAATAAAAACGTTTTATCGCACTCTCAGATTATGCTCCAATGCTCAATTTTAATAGCACTAAGCAGCACAAAGGAATGACATTATGAAAAATTAAAAAGATTATTGGCCTAACCCTCTATTAAATTCTTTTATACATGTCCTTTTTCCGCCGTAATAAATTTTACATGGACATGCCTATTTAACAAAGTCCTCTTGGAAATTTTTTTCTCTTTTTTTTTTACTGTATTTTTTCGTTTACCTTCGTTGGCAAAATAAGGTGAGAATATGAGGAATGGAACCGTAAAAAGTTATGATTAAAATTTTTAATATTTTAAGATAATTAAAGTTAAGTATATTAAAGAATATTTAAAAAGCGTAATAAGTAAATGATTAAAAACATAAAATTTTCGTTACAATAATTTTTAAGCCTTAAAATTAAATGAAATTTGGCTTGCGGCCTAATAAATATTTCAAAGTTTCATTAAAACGTGTATTGTTTAATTTTCAAATATTTACACTGGTTCTAAGCAAAGAGAGGCAGTAACAGAATTTTTGAGTTCTTAATAATGTAATGAAACTTATTTAAGTTCGCCTTAACATTCCATATTTTAGCAGAAAATCTTATTTTACATTCCATGACTTTTTTACATTGACTGTAAGTTAAATTATAATATTTAACTTTAAAAGTGTATAATGGCTGACACATTTTAAAGAGAAAAGCAAAGAACGTACATAAACATTTCGAACAGGACACAGAAATACTTAAAATATCAGTTTTATACAAGTAAATATTTAAATTGTGGAAGAGCAAAATAACAAAGAAATGAAATGGCTGAAGGCTATTTGAAATTCCAAAGAACCTTCATTAAACAAAAAAACGACAATAATAAAATTTCAAAGTATTTCAGTGAAATATGACTGATAATATTTAAAACTTGTTTCACAAGGTTCGTTTTATTTTCTTCTGTCTGTTTTTTTTTTTGTAATAAAATAAAGTCTTATTTTGAAAATATTTACTTACACACTGATTAATTATAAAAGATTTGCCTTAGATTTACTGCTTTGCATAATTAACAGCTCTAAAATATTTTCGGAGATGTTATTAATGTAAGGAAAATGAAAAACAAAAATATTCTTCAAGGACTCATAAGAAAATTTATTATGACTTAAGGCAACAGAATGCAGGAAATATTAGCTTTAGTTTAAAATTTTTATCTGAGTTGTGCGAAATCAGCAGCAACTTTAGTTTTGCTTCTAAATCATTATGAAAAAACAAACGAAAATTTTAAAATCAAATTTATAAGTGAATAGGTATACAACTCTTTATAATAATTGAACAAATAAGTTTGTCATTTAGTCTTCTGCAATATTGCTTTGCGACCATACGAAATGGGTGTCCTTGTTATTGGTTAGAGTCGTTGCCGATTTTTTATATCCTTAAAAGTAGTTTTTAAATAATTTTCTTAAAGATGGAACTATCAGGCCGTGAACACATTTTTTTGTTTTTTCAATGCAGCTTTTGTTCTTGGAAGCATTTATAAGGTATATTTAACTATAATAAATAAGGGCCTATAAAAAGTTAAAAAAAATTCCCACGAAATTGTAAAACCTCAAAACAATCACAAAAGAATTATTATCACTAAAAATTCAAGAATTCTCTAAAGTGTGGAAATTATTTACAACAAAAAAATTGATTAAAAAATCTAGCAAAATATTTTGTTTTAACCGAAAATTTGTATTTAGACCCAAGAAGTATAAGTTCATACTTAAAATAACAAAAATACTTTATTTTTTTTAATAATTAATTTTGGGACACCCTTTAACTTCCAAATTTTCAGTTTCTTTGTAAATTTAAATAGTCTACTTACCAGTGTTGAACTGATAAGTGACATACATTAAATTATATCAACCAATGTAACACCCTTTAATTTATAATTTTCAATATTTATATTTCTTATTATAGCAGACGAAGTCAAAGACCTTTTTTCTATTTTTCAAGTTATTGTATAAAACGGTTTAGAAGATAGACCTATAAAGGCAAAATTTCATCAGTTTTGTGGAACACCCTTTAGCTTCTAAATTCATATTGTATACTTGCTGTCATAGCGGCTTTGTTGGTAGTTCCAACTTTCTGTCTTTAAAGGTTTAAAAATCATCAAATTTTATCAACTATTGGCACACCCTTTAATTTCCACATTCCAATTTTATACTTGTATGTTATAGCGGACTAAGCGATACAAGTTCGTTGAAAATTTCAACCATCTTTCAAGACATTTTTAAAAGAATGTTCATATACATCAAATGAAATAAAATATAGGCACACCCTTTAATTTCTAATTGTGAAAATTAGTATTTTTTATTATAATTGTCATAGTAATTGATATATTATCCAGTTTTCAAGCGGTTGTCTATAACGGTTTAAAATATAGGCCTATATAAGTCAATTTGAGTCACCTATGGGGACACCCTTTAATTTTTAAATTTATTTTTCTATTACCTTTTGCTTTTTTTAAATTTAAGAGCGCTTTACCGTTCACAAAATAGTTTAAAAAACATGTATGTATATTATACGGGGACACCCTTTAATTTTTAAAGTTGTAAGCTGTAGACATAACCTATCAAATAAAGAAAAATTTTTCAAAATTAGTTCTGAAATGACTGAGTTATTCAGGCACTAACATAAAAAAACAGCTTTCGGTCGAATTTATAACCCAAGAAAATAAAACTTAAATCGACCAAGTATAAATCTGACTAACACACGAAGTTCTCGTACTATTTATATGAGCCAAGTCTTTATTTTATATTTGTATTTCTCTTTGTTGTTAAAAATTAAATATGTTTGCTACAACGGTTTTAAAGATAATTTAATATGCGACAAAGTTTTAAATTTATTGCTCACATCCATTTTTATTCCCGACGTATTTTTACATAGTCTGTGTAAATTCTAAGTATCTGTCTACCGCGGTTGAAAAACCAAGGCCATCTGCTATTGGAACACCCTTTATATTTTAGCTTAATTTTAAATTTTTTGTTCGCATAGGAGTCCAACTAAAGTGTCTTCCTGTTGCGTTTCGAAAACAGGGTCACGTATAGCAAAATCAAGTCACTGTTAAGACACCCTTTGATTTATTTATTTTTAATAATTTTTTTTTAAAGCGGCTGCGGTAAAAGTTTTAAATTTCAAGAGTTAATATATTTTAGTTCCAAGAATAAAAGCCTCTAACCAAGGCGAATTAAATACAAGGTGATAGCGGTGGCGAATTCAATTCTTTTCCCTGGTATTCTAACTGTCTAACTCCATATATAAAAAATCTGTATAACAGTTAGATAAATTTTTTATATATGGAGTTTGACAGTTAGAATACATGGTAAAAGAATTGAATTCGCCACCGCTATCACCTTGTATTTAATTCGCCTTGCCTCTAACAGAAGAACAAACATTGCAGCGAATTTAAAAGACAAACTTTTTTACAGAAAATTAAAATATAAAAAAAAGTTGAGATTGATACATAAACTTTACAATTTGAATTTTACCAAAAATATAAAAACAAAAATTATTTAATTTTTTAGAGGAATTTTTATGAAAACTGTAAAGGCTTTTTCTTAAATATGTAGTTTACACGCTTCGTACTTGTAGTAAAGTATATATTTATGAAAAATTAAAATTTCATCCTGCTAGCCACACAAAATATTAATATAAACAAATAAAAATTTTCATTAACATAGTGAAAGTATCAATGTAACTTTTCTAAATTTTTAATTCAAACTGAATACAAAAAACTTTTTAATTTAATTTAAATAAATGCTCAAGTACTATTTGTTTATCTTAATTTCTAGAAGATGTCTTTAAAAGAAGACATGGTTTTAAATATGTATGTATTTTTCAACTTGTAAAAAAAGTTGCACTTAACATTATGTAAATACTATCAACATGCTTAAGTTTATTTAACACTAGATTTACCAGACCAGTCATTTTGACTGGTCGTGCAATTTCAATTCAAAATTCCTATTACATATAACATTTGCTTTCCGAAATAATGTTATGACTTTTGTAGCTATAAGTAGAGAATGCATTTTCTGAACTTAATGTTACTTTATATATATTAGTAACAAATATATTTTTTGTTATTGACAGTTATACCAAAACCAGTCAAAATGACTGGTGCATGTTTCTATGAAGGAATGTTCGTTTCGGGAGAATCATGAGATCAGTGAAGTATATGTAGCGCCCATGCGGCTTTTGTTCGTTACATTATCGGCACTGAGGCGATTATGGCGATTACGGTATATCTACGATATTTTCACGAGCACTTACTTCGTAAATGCACCAGGCACGAACAGTCTTGTTTCGAACAGTCTTCGTTCAACACACGAAATAAAGTCTTAGTCCAAACGATCTCCAAGCGTAATCACTCATACCTGCAGGCCAGATGCAGGTTTACTCAGTATATGCCAAACAAACCCCATAAATTTGGGATAAAATTTTGGTTGGCATCTGATGTAGAGACGAAATATGTGGTAAATGGCTTTCCGTATTTAGGAAAAGACGAGACTCGAAATGCATCAACCCTCTAAGCGAATTTGTCGTTATGAAACTTCTTGAACCGTATACCATGAAGGGTAGAACTGTAACAACTGATCATTTTTTTTACAAGTATTCCTTTGGCGTTAAAATTAAAATCTAAAAATACTTCGTTGCTTGGAACAATACGCGCAAACAAAAGGGAACTGCCGAAAACTTGCAAACTGAAAAAAGAAAGCATGGCACGTTTCTCAACGTTGTTGTATCAATCCAATGGATGCACACTTACTGTTTATAAGAGCAAACCAAATAAAAAAGTACTTATACTAAGTACGAAACATAAACACATCAAAATTGATAAAGCAGCTAAGAAATTACCTGAAACTGTATCGTTTTATAATAAAACTAAATTTGGCGTCGATGTCACTGATCAAATGGCAAGAAAGTATACAGTGAAATCAGGTTCCAGAAGGTGGCCACTTCAAGTGTTTTTCAATATTTTAGATTTGCCGGAATCAATAGCTGGATATTGTACAAAAACACAACAGGAGAAAATATCTCACGGAAAGACTTTCTGTTTCGATTAGCAGAAGAACTTGCTGCAGAATATCAGACTTCAAGGCAAAAACTACACGAAGCTGATATACCAACTACAAAAGGCACGGTTTCTGTACGCAAATGGTGTCAAATAGGATACTGCAATAACAACAAGACTACAAATATTTGCAATAAATGCAAAAAAAGTTTATGCGGAAAGTGTACACACAGCAAAATCTACATATGTAGAAATTGTGAGCAACAAACTGTAAACAATTAAGTGTTTTATTATTTCACAATATCTATAAATCCATTTATCCATTACAAATAATATTGTTCAACTTTTTTTGTCATTTTTCGAGCGAATAAAGACTGGAAACCACAATAACCATTTTCTCTTATACACCAGTCATTTTGACTGGTTTTGGTAGAAATAGGTATAATTAAATAGCTGGTAAATCTAGTGTTAACTCATAGAAAAAATAAATAGATGGCATCATTTCAATATTTTTCTAATATGAAAAATTGTAACATTTATTTACTTTGTTACAATGTAAGAAATAACCGTGTATAACACTTTGAGTCCTTAAAGCTCTTTTTATAGTTTAGAAGTATCAAAAAAAGCTTTTATATATATAAAACTACAGCAAACTTGTTAAACATTTAAAAAGTTGTTTAACATTTTGTTGTAACATAATGTAGATTGTATTGCCATTAAAATTTGCTGTTAATAACATTTTTAATGGCATTTAAAAGAAACTTATCATGTTATTAAACATTGGAGCGAATTGTAAGTTGGGGAAGTAATGAATTAGTTTTAAGTGGAAGTAATATTTTTCACATTTTATTGAAAATAATCGATTTAAATTACCAAGCGGTTTAAAATATTATTATTGTTTATACAAAAAATTTTTCTTAATGATGGATAACACAAAAAAAAAAAAAAAAAAAATAATAATAAAAAAATAGTTTTAACATCAATATTTTCTAGATTTATGACTTAAAACCATGTAATTGTACTGAACTGTCTTTTAAATGGAACCATTCAATATTTCTTTAAAACCCCAATGTAGGCCTCATTTGAAACTATCTTTCCTTCTGTACATCAAAATAAGAGTGAGTAAGTGATATATTTAATATAAATATAGTAGATTACATTATATTACCAAGTTTTTAAATTCTATTTTCTAATCTGCTAACATTTACTTTTTAAAATTCGCTTCGAAGCCGGAAATTTGAAATGTAAATCAGATGCATTAGCGAGGAAGAAGACTATAATTTAATTCCTTAATGATATTTCTTATAATTTTTTATATTCTATATAATTATCTGATCACTCAAGGCATTTTTTGACTATTTCCTAGGTATTGTGTTTGCTTTTTTTCTTAATAGTTCATTTGGGTCAGCATGCGATTTTTAATTATTTTTCTCAATGTGTTACGTGCATTCATTAATTTGTTTCTAATTCAAAAATACATTTTTAGTATTTATTTTTGTGGAAATTGAAAAATACATATTTTTTCACAAAATACGATTTTATATAGAGAAAGTGTATTTTTCAAATGCAGATATTTGTGCTTGCCAATATTCAGACTGTTGTTATAAAATTTCTTAGAAAATAATTTAATTATTTAAAAATATAAAATATCAAATAAAAATATTTTTTTTTTTTTTTAGGCATTAATGCCTACTTAGTTTTTTTTTAACCGTGCTACATTCTTTAGGAAAGGGATAGATGAGAGAGATGAAAGGTGGTGAAAGGAGATAGATATAGCCATTTTATTAATTATTTTACTTAGCCGGCGAATATGCTATGAAGAAATATTTATTTTTATCTGTAAATATTGTTTTTAAAATTCTTTTAACTGCTTGTGATGTAACACAATCTGGGAGCAAATTAGGGAATTCAATACCGATCCAATTGAAATGAAATTTAAATGGAAATGTTAAATAATATGGAATTAAGGTAAATTATGCCCTTTTTTATATTTAGAGAAGAATATATAATAAAAATAAGTTGATAAATAAATTGGAAAAATTTATTTTATTTTCTTTTTTTTTTGCAAAAGCATTATGAAGAATTTTCTCATTTGAAATTCGATACCAAAATATTTCCATTCCAGACTCTAAAGAAAAACTTTAGGACATTTTTATTATATTTTCTACTTTTAGTTAATCTTCTCATTTAAAAATTATGCCTTTGATTTTTGAGACTTTGATTTTCCCGATAATTTCAATGCAACGTTAAAAAAAAAGGATGAAAATAATAATTCTACGAGGGCTGCCTTATATATTTCTGGCCTAATAGTGAAAATGCGAATATTTATAATCAAAAATGGATTTATTGTTTTTCAAAGTATTCTCCAGCATGACTTATACACTTTTGCATGCGCTCAAACCAGTTGTCGAAGCACTTTTTCCACTCCGATTGAGACACCTTTAAAACATGATTTTTGAACACTTCAACAGCTTCTTCTGGTGACGAAAATCGTTGACCACGCATTTTTTTCTTGATGTGCGGAAACAATAAGAAGTCATTAGGTGTCAAGTCAGGGCTGTGCGGCGGATGACCCATTAATTCGACGTTTTGGCTGGTCAAAAACGCTCTGGTTTAAGCCGATGTGTGAGAGATCGCATTGTCATGGTGAACAATGATTCGTCTTCTCTTGTTGGTTTTTCGAATTTCTCCGATGTCTTCAGGCAAACAAATTGTAATGTTCCACTCAGAAGTGACCGTCCTACGTTGCTGAAGTGGAACAGTCGCCACATGACCAGTTTTGCCGAAGAAACAGGCGACCATTTGCTTCGAAGTGCTTCTTCCACGAACAACTTTCGTTGGATTTTGCTCGTCTTTGAAGACCCACACGGTCGATTGTTGTTTCGTTTTGGGCTCATACGCATAGATCCATGATTCGTCACCTGTGACGATCTTATAAACGTCTTTTGAAGCACCGCAATCGTATTTTTGCAACATTTCTTTGCACCAATCGACACGAGCCTTTTTTTGAGCGACTTTCAAATTGTGCGGGATCCAACGAGAACAAACCTTTTTTACGGCCAGGTGTTCATGCAGTATCGAATGTATGCTGGTGGAAGAAATGTCCAAGGATGTGTCTATCTCTCGGTATGTCGCATGTCGATCTTGCATTATGAGTTCACGCATGACATCAATGTTCTCTGGCACAACAGCCATTTTTGAACGACCTTCACGGAATTCGTCTTTGAGCGAGTTTTGGCCACGATTAAATTCATTATACCAATTTTTCAGAGTGCTATAGGATGGTGCTTCATCGCCATACAAAGATTTAAGTTCATCAATGCACTCTTGTCGTGATAATCCACGTCGAAAGTTGTGAAAAATGATGGCACGAAAATGTTCACGAGTTAATTCCATTTTTTTCTTATTAACTTTTTCAAGTCACTGTAAACAACATAAATAATGGTCGTACGTCAAAACGTTTTGAGTACGATTATGCTTAAAAATGATAAACTTTCAAATGGAAATGTCAGATTGCACTTGGCAGCACTCAGTGTTGCCAGGCCAGAAATATATATAGCAGCCCTCGTAATACTAGTGGTGTATGGAAATTTATTATTATATATTATTTTTTTGATAATTAATGTTGGGAAATTGTTTTCTAATAAACTAAAAACAACAAATAGCTAAATTAAAAGAAATCATGAGTACACTTATTTTATGAAAATTAACCAACATCAGAGACTCTAAAAATTACTAAGAAATAAAATATTTGTTATAAATAACTTTTATCTCAAAAGCTTTGCCCCTTTCTGAAAATGTAATTTTTATTTTTTAAAAATAATTATAAAATTAAAAAAGGCGTATTAAAATAGTTTGCTGTCTGACCTTTTTATTTCATGTATTATATTTTCACCAAATAAATAAAAGGACGTAAACAAAAACTTTTATGAATTTATTAATATTTAAAAATTTTCCATTCCATTTCCACCATTTTATTGACTTAGTTAAAAGGTCGAATGGCTTTTTTTCCAATTTTAAGCTGTTTTAAATAAATGATAATTTTTTGTTAACACATCACCAACTAAATTTCTTATTTAATATTTCAGTTATAGGGTAATAATTTTGTTGTTCGGTTTTTGAAATAAAAATTTTTGCACCTTCAATTTTGCAAACAAAAAAAAAAAATATTTTAGTTCAGAAAAAAATTAATATTTTTTCTGGAGTTATCTCACTTTAAAAAATTCCATACTCTTAAAAATCTACCTTTAATACTGCCTGAAAAAGCCTAAAAGCAAATAAATAAAATGTAAAACAACTGTAACAAAATAACATGCAAACAAAACATATTAAAAACAGAAATACTCGTATGTATGTAGATGACAACTCAACAGATGTGAACACTCTATTTGCCTAAAACAATGAGTTTTTGTAATTTCTAAAATTGATTTTAAATAATAATTTTTAGATTACAATACATTGCAACACGAAGATAAATAAATAAATAAATAAAAATAATTTTTGCACACAACAACAAGAATTTGCAATTAAGCCTGTTACTGTTCAATTTAAAATTCTTAAAATTAATTATTTAAATGTTAACAATCTTATTCACAAAAATTTTAAACTGCGTATATGTTACAAAAAAAAATTACAACGAATATAATAAATTTAATTTCTACAATAGATGAGTTTTTAAAGCATACTTATATATAAATGCAAACATTTCATAAAATGGAAATTTATTGCAGATACTCTTGCCCAAAATGTCAGAACGTCATAAAACTTTTAATAGGAGAAGTGATGCGTTTTAATTACCTAACCATCTATTTAATTTAAGATATGGGTTTAAAAAGGAAACGTCTCAAAAATTATAAACATGGCCAAGGATGAAATTGAATTAGATAAAAGAGGCTGTGGGTGGAACTTCAGGCAAGTTACAGGTTTTGGTGGCTTTGCGTTGTTAGGGCCGAAGAAAGGTAAGTATGCGAGGCGAATAGTTGTAGGTACTTACGAAAAACATTTTATGTTCATTGGCTAGATGGAGAGGCAGTACGTATGGTTGCCGAATCTTTAATAAGTCAGTTATCAAGCAACGTTTTAAAAATGGCGATTTAAGAGAACGCTTGTCAGATAACTCCGGGTATAAATTACAACTAAGTATATGTATTTATTTACACCATTTAAGACCACAAAATGCAACTGAAATCAAATACAATAACGCCCAAATTATTTTGGGGTTGGGAGGCAGCGTTTCCAAATGCAAAAAATTTAGCTGTCACTTTATCTGTTTTGCACAATATGGCAATTAAAAAAACGATACGCTTCCATTTAATAAAAATCAAATTAACTATTAATATTTGGGAAATATATGTTTAGAATAGAGAAAACACCATAATTTAATTAATTCTTCTTTCATAATTAAAGCATTGTATTTTATTGATTTGAAAAATGAAATAATAAATAAAAAATTTACAAATTTGTATCATAAATAAACAAAATATTATAGTGATGTATAATAAGTAATGCCAAGTTCGGTATTTGTATACCTTTTGTACTCGTTCACACGCAGAAAAAAACATTGTTGTGATATGGTCACAATAACCATATTATGTTCTTTGTAACAATGTATGATTGCGGAGAACCAATTATAGTTATTTTACCAAAACTTTAGTCACGATAAACATTTTTTGTTAACTTTTAACGATTATATGGTTACTGTGCACCAAAAATGCAACATGGTTGGTTTAATCTTAAAAAAATTTCAACCACAACCAAAGTTTTATAACTTATTAAAAATAATATAAAATATTAAACCATAATATATTATCATTAATCAAAGTATGGTTTAAAGCAACAAAAGCAAATAATGTTTGCGCTAAAAAATATTGTGTTGTAATGCTTGACAGTTTAGTAATTTTTCTGGTAGCTAAAATTTGAAATTGCTTTTTATTGTTAAAGAAAGTGAGAAAAAATAAAAATTTATGTACAAAATAAATATTCAAAAATAATGTGCGAAATATGAAAACAAATTAAAAGGGAAGCAAAATATTTAAAAAAGCTGAAGTAAATATGTATGTATGTATGCTTACAGCATTTAATGTTTATATTTGAACATGAATATGCTTATACTTTGGACAACAATATGGTTGCAAATGTAACAATACTATGTTTTGTTAGCAATCATATAATGCAACCATAGTATGTTGCTCTTAGACTATGGTTACTTCAACCATATTTTTTCTTTGCGTGCAGTGAATCATTTTATAAAAAAAAAAGGTTTAACACCATTTTTCTATATTAATTAAAACTTTTTCTGATAATAAACAATAAATAATGATAATTTAAATTATGTCAAATAACTTTATTGCTGGTTTAATTACTTTTTTTTAATTATAATAACATTATCTGAATATTTGTTTCATTATTGTATGCATCACTAAACGTAAATTGACATATAATATGACACGGTGTTGCTAACATAAAACTACAATACAATAAAAATCGTTTATAGTTAGTTTTGCGTTATTAAACGTTTGTTAAAAAAATTTCTTATAAATGGTTTATAAAACAAAATGTTTTTAATAACTAATGTACGCATTAAACTTAAAATAAGAAATTTTTGTGAATAAGACTTTAAATATTTTACTAATGTGTTTATTGCATAGATGGGCACATGGTATTATATTTTTACTGCATAAAAAATCGCAGAAACTAGTCAATTTTTGATGATACTGCTACTTGGTGATTCCTGAAGCAAAGCAGTAACAAATTAATTTTAAGTAAAATTTTGCTGAATTTTTTTTTTTTTTTTTTTTTTGGTACCCAGTAAATAACTGTATCAGTAAAATTTATTTCCTTACAGCATTATTTTATTATTAGTAATAATTTTCTGGTTACAAAAATTAAGTTTATTTCTATTACAATTTTACTGGTGCTGCAAAGTACTCCTCTACAATTTGTACAATACAAAAATAACCGTAATTATGGTTTTAGCTTTCTTAGATATTTTAAAGATTTTTTTTTTTTTTTGTGTAAATAAAAAATAGTAAGAAACCTACGGTGTGTTAAAAACTTTAATTTTTTTATTTGAATTCTTTAACTCACTTCTTTACTCATAATATTTGTGATTTTTTTTTGTTTTTGGTTTGGTTATCAAGACTAAAAAAAGACTTAAAAGCTGCTTGTGGTTCCCTCGTAGAAAATATTTTAAATAATTTTTCATACTCTGCATGTTTTTACTTTTTATGCAAAAAAATTGTTGTTGTTTTTGTTCTTGTTTTATAATTCTAATTGTTGGTTTTGTTTCTATCTTGTAAATTTTGGGAAACCTTATATTTTAAATTTACTAAATTTTAATATAAAGTCTTTCATACATAAGTTCAATGCGTGCAAAGTTTTTAAAGAACAAAAAAGTTCTTAACTCTTGATCTTTATGTAACCAAGTTATAAAAAGATTATTAAAATGATTTAGAGGTTTAAAGCTACGATTAGGCTTTTATTTATGAATTTTATTAATTCTTACAAAGAATAAAATCTCTACTTTTAATCTCTTCCTAATTTTATACTATTCGTACTTAAATACGATTGCTTTCGTAACCCAGTTATTGTTATTGCCAACCACTATTTTTGAAGATTTTCTTTAAGTATTAAGCTGATATAATAACGAACGAAGTCGTTATCTTTGTCAATAGAAAGCTTGTTAAATATTTAATAACCTCTATCACATAATTCTTTTCAATCCAATTTCTAATCTCAATTAAAAACATTATTATCACAACCATAAACAATTCTTATAAAAGCAATATAAAAACACTTTTATATTCTATATCTTTCTTAATGTTATTTCTTATCCCATAAACTTTTCATTTAATATTTTTTTTTAATAATAGTCAAGTTTATTGGATTTTTAATGATATTTGGTCTTTGCTTAAAAAAATTATTTTTTTTTTCGATGCAGTAATGACATCATGGGGAATATTCTTAATGTAAGATACAAATAGCTAATCAATTTTTTGATTTATTTAAGCATACAATAATGACTTACGTAGTTCTACTGAAGTTGTCACAGATAAAAATCTAGTTACAAGAGTCTTTATTTAAGACTCAAAATTTATATCATACGAGGGCTGCTCTATATATTTCTGGCCTAATAGTGAAAATGCGAATATTTATAATCAAAAAAGGTTTTATTGTTTTTCAAAGTATTCTCCAGCATGATTTATACACTTTTGCATGCGCTCAAACCAGTTGTCGAAGCACTTTTTCCACTCCGATTGAGACACCTCTAAAACATGGTTTTTGAACAATTCAACAGCTTCTTCTGGCGACGAAAATCGTTGACCACGCATTTTTTTCTTGATGTGCGGAAACAAGAAGAAGTCATTAGGTGCCAAGTGAGGGCTGTACCGCAGATGACCCATTAATTCGACGTTTTGGGCGGTCAAAAACGCTCTGGTTTGAGCCGATGTGTGAGAGCTCGCATTGTCATGGTGAACAATGATTCGTCTTCTCTTGTTGGTTTTTCGAATTTCTCCGATGACTTCAGGCAAACAAATTGTAGTGTACCACTCAGAAGTGACCGTCCATGACCGTGACATGACCAGTTTTGCCGAAGAAACAGGCGACCATTTGCTTCAAAGTGCTTCTTCCACGAACAACTTTCGTTGGATTTTGCTCGTCGTTGAAGACCCACACGGTCGATTGTTGTTTCGTTTCGGGCTCATACGCATAGATCCATGATTCGTCACCTGTGACAATCTAATCAACATCTTTTGAAGCACCGCAATCATATTTTTGCAACATTTCTTTGCACCAATCGACACGAGCCTTTTTTTGAGCGACTTTCAAATTGTGCGGAATCCAACGAGAACAAACCCTTTTTACGGCCAAGTGTTCATGCAGTATCGAATGTATGCTGGTGGAAGAAATGTCCAAGGATGTCTCTATCTCTCGGTATGTCGCATGTCGATCTTGCATTATGAGTTCACGCACGGCATCAATGTTCTCTGGCACAACAGCCGTTTTTGGACGACCTTCACGGAATTCGTCTTTGAGCGAGCTTCGGCCACGATTAAATTCATTATACCAATTTTTCACAGTGCTATAGGATGGTGCTTCATCGTCATACAAAGATTTAAGTTCATCAATGCACTCTTGACGTGGTAATCCACGTCGAAAGTTGTGAAAAATGATGGCACGAAAATGTTCACGAGTTAATTCCATTTTTTTATATTAATTTTCTCAAGTCACTGTAAACAACACAAATTATAGTCGTACATCAAAACTTTTTGAGTACGATTATGTTTAAAAATGACAAGCTTTCCAATGGAAATGTCAGATTGCACTTGGCAGCACTCAGTGTTGCCAGGCCAGAAATATATATAGCAGTCCTCGTATGATTAAATGAAAAAGCAGTAAATGTTATATTAATAATTTTTTTTTGGAAATAATACGAAATTTAATCAGGCTTGTTAACTTTTAACTGACAACTGCTAACAATTTATTTTTATATCCTCGTAACATAAAATTTTCCTAAAAAACGGGTGATTTCGCAGAAAAATCACAAGAAAATTATATATAATTATTAAGCGAAATACTAATGCTGCTGGCTACACATTCAACCGGTCTTAAATATTAAACTTTAGGTTGGTCACATAAATAAAGAAGTTCCTGTTATGGTCTTCATACAATATTTAAAAATTATATAAAATTAAATTGTATATTTACAACGAATTTTTTATTGCAAATTACCAATAGCACAGCATGATAACAGGGACTTGTGGATCGACAAGTCTGAACAAAAAATAAGTTGCTAGTTTTTTTTTAAGTAGGAAACATTCATAAAAAACATAAATCTTATATAAAACATTGTTGCAGATGAGTTGTGACTTTACAGCTCACGAACTGTCAAACGAAATTTAATTAAATTAGCACGAAATCGTTTGAAGCGTTCGTGAGTTGTGATTAAAATGGTCATTTACGGCTGCTGCTATTTATTTAGAGGTTATGCTTATTTAAGGAATAACAAGTAAGAGTGCTATATTCGGCTATGCTGAATCTTATATACTCTTCAAAATCTATGTAAGTCTATTTTAGTGAAATAACTCCAATCAAAAAAGTAAATGTTGGGGTGACAGAAAATTAAAAAAAAAATTCTTGTTATTCACGAGAAATCTCTACACCCACAAAAAAATACTGTTTGGTGTGAATTTTGGGCAAATGGAATCATTGGGCCATTTTTCTTCGAAGATGATGCTGGAAATGCTGTTACTGTGAATGCTGACCGATACCAATCAATGTTGAGAGTGTTTTTATGGACACAGTTGAATCATATTGATGTGTCTGACGTCTATTTCCAGCAAGACGGTGCTACATGTCACACAACTCGAGAAAACATTACGCTTTTGCGATCAAAATTTCCTCAACGTGTAATTTCACGAAATGCAGGCACAATTGGCCTTCAAGGTCATGTGATCTAACACCATTAGATTTTTTTTGTGGGGTTTTTTGAAAAGTCGAGTGTATGCTAACAAGCCACAAACAATTAATGATCTAAAGAACAACATTCAAGTTGCAATTCGTGAAATAACACCAGCAACATGTCGGAAAGTCATTGAAAATTTCGATATGCGGATTGATGTCTGCAGACACGGTCATGGAGGACATTTGAATGATATTCTATTCCACTTATAATTGTAATGGATCATACTTTTAATAAAAAAAAAACACCTTGAAAAAATTGCAAATACTTTGTGTTTCATTTCAAAGAAACATGTAGGCGCGTTTTTTGGATGACCCTTTATATAATTTTACAGAAAAATTACATCGGCTCTTAGTGGGTAAAGCATTTTTAAACAATTTTAGTATTTCCTTAAAATTTTCTTCAAAAGCTTTTATATGATACTCGTATTATTATTTTAAAAAAAATTTGAAAATTTCAAAGCCCCGTAACTTGGAAAATATGGGCGAGCTCCAATTTTTTTCACTTGATGTTTTTTTTTCTTATTTTTTAATTCTCTATCGCCCCCAAATACTTCTTTTTTTTTATTGAAGTTACTTTCTTGTTCCAAATGACATGAAAAAATTAGAGATAGGCCGCTACCTCAAAGGACATAGACCGATCTTG
The DNA here is from genome assembly GCA_916610165.2 of Gymnosoma rotundatum. Classification (NCBI taxonomy): domain Eukaryota; kingdom Metazoa; phylum Arthropoda; class Insecta; order Diptera; family Tachinidae; genus Gymnosoma; species Gymnosoma rotundatum. The sequence continues at coordinate 11,551,540 of OU744339.1, forward strand.
TTGGTTTAAATAGCATCTCTTTAGACACTATGTCGGATGAACGGACATGGCTCATTAGACTTCGGTATGAATTTTTAGAAATTACACACCGAATGACAAACTTATATATACCCGTTTTCCACTTTTGTGGTGAAGTGTTAAAAATTAGCGGAATGGTTTTTAACAAAAAGCAATTTTAAGGCAATTTAAAAGATAAATAAGTCATGAGACTGCCGTAGGCTAAGTGGTAAACACGTTGACTACAAACTAGCTACCCTGGGTTCAATCCTTGCGGTAGTCAAAAAATAAAAATGTTTTTTCTGTCTAATGGTATATATACATATTCAGATCTAAAACTAAAACATGCAGCCTCCTTCGTCGGTACTTCTCTATAGCATATTCGCCGGCGAAGTAAAATAATTAATAAAATGGCTATATCTATCTCCTTTCACCACCTTTCTTCTCTCTCATCAATCCCTTTCCTAAAGAATGTAGCACGGTTGCGAACTAAGTAGGTATTGATGCCTGAAGAGCTACTTCTCTTTAAAAAAAAAAAAAAAAAAAAAAAAAAATGATTCATAAGCTCCAACAGGTAGAAGGAAATCTGTTACAACTTCCATCAAATCAAAATACCTCTAATCAGATTTTCTGCCTTGCCTTCTATCAAGATAATCAGAAACCATGAATATGTTAAAAAAAAAATTTCATTTGTGTGCTGTGGAGCATATAAATTTTTACGTCAAGGCTGGAGAAGCATTTAAAAATTTATGTGCTCTCAGGCTGAAATATGAACGCAATTTTAGTCAGCTCAAAAATAATAAAATAATGGAATTGTCAGTCTATAACAAATAGTTTGTATCCAATATTATAATATGTTCTATGGTATCTAAACTTCTTTTTACTTTTTTGCAGTAAATATTTCAAATGATATCTTTAGTTCTGATTGTTTTAAATCTGGTAGACATTGTCCCTTAACTGGCAAAATAACGTAACCAACATATTTTTCAAAACTGAATTTTTAAAGAAGAATTGTTTTATAAGTAACAACACATTGCCCTGTAAAATATGGTATCGATAATCCAAATATTAAGAGAAATACGAGCCCTTTAATTTTAATGTAACCCACATATGCCTGAATAAGTACCCGCAGAAACATAACAATAAGATGGCCACCATATTATCAGAAATATATAAAGTTTAAAAATAAAAAGTTATAAATGACGATGGAATCAACATAAAAACAAAAATTACATTTATCTACCGTGTAATCGTAATCGAACACTTTGGGCTCCCAGTGAGTCGACAGCAGTTATTCGCAGTGCAAGATCAAACCCTTGTAGATGCGAATAAATTTCATTGCAATATTCATATTTTTAAGTTAGGAGACATTTTTCGCAATGTATTTTTCCAAGAATCATTTATATATAGCTACTTGGATAAAAGTGAAGCTCAAATAATTAATATTGGGCTGAATGGTTATACTCCGCGACATTGTCTTGCACATTCTCAGGAATTAAAAATTTTGTCACTTAAATTTAAAGATATAAAATGACCTTTAATTTTGATTTTATGAATTGATTTTATTAAAAATACAGCATTAAAAACTTTAACCGATTTTAAATTTTTTGTTAGTTTAAATTTAAAAAAAAAATTTTTTTGTTACAGCAGCGTAGGTTTTAAGTGACGGTTCAAAAAATAGAGGACTATGGCAAACGGAAAAACATTGTATTTAAAACACTAGGGTTAAGATTTTACTTTTTGGGTAATGAAATCTAAAACCATAAATTACTAATAAGTTTCAAATATCAAATGAAACTCTTGGTTAATTGACATATTTAATATTTACATAAAATTTCCTATTAAATATAAATAACCAACTTTAAACATAACTATTTATTTTCGCCTCGCACGACCAAATTATGTAAATTGGTAACGATATATAAATTGGGTCAAAAGTTTTAGTGCTCTACAATATGATTTGATATTTTTTTATTTTTACTCCTTTAAGAATGTGGAGTGTATTTGTGTTTAAAGCTAAAATAAACTTTGCTTTGCTTTTTTAATATATTTAAGTATTAAAATAAACCAATCCTCTTAAAATAGCTTGTTGTTATTAGAATTTTTTTTTTTTTTCATATCAGCAAAATTTGCTCACTTTGAGTCAAAAAAAATACATAAAAAATAAAATAAATAATATTAGCAAATGAAAAATAAAAAACACTGATGTTACGCTGCGTCAGCAGCTGTGACAAATGTTACACAAAATAAATTTTTTGTGTAATAATAAAGATTGGAAATTCCTTTTAATACATTTTAGCAGCAGCAATCAACGGCTTTGCTGCTGTAAAGTTCAAGCTGTTATTAAAGTTTGGTGAAAAGTTAAGAAAAAACTTAAGATGGATTCATTTTGTTGTACAAGTTTTGGTAATCCTTAAAAACCTGACATTTGGAAATATAAAATAGTCACAAACTGTACTGCTCGGTGAAGATTTGAGCATTGTTGGCCCTTATTTCTAGATAGTGTGTGTGTCATTAGATGTTTCCTTGATTAATTTATATAACAAGTCATGCAGATAAGCTCACAACAATAGTCCATTGGCTACTATTAAATTTAAAAAAAGGTGTGTGCTTATCAGCCAAGCCATGACAACAATTTGTCCTCCCACTGCAGCTCATATATCCTGTCTTTTATATGATTTAAGAAAAAAATATTTTCTGTGCTCTTTCATTAGTATAAAACTTGCTTGAATACTGGAATGCCAATGTAAAAGCAACTGCATTTTAATCCAGTATAAATTGAAAGAAAATATATCTATTTTTCTTTATAAATATGTTTGATTTCTAGTTCTTTTTCTGCTTGCAGGAGTGGGGATTTTTTACTCATTTTGAATTAAGCAATTGCATTTGTCAAAAAAAAGAAAATGACAAGAATATAAATCATGGTTTATTATTTTAGAATCTTGAGATTTGTTGATGTTTTTTATGCTTTTTTCTTTTTTTGTTAATAAAGAAAATATTATGAGTTTGTTCAAGCAAGTAAGCAGTAAGATTTATTACTTTTTGCTAAAAGTACAACCATGTTTAACCCTAAAAAGTTCTTTCCAGACTTATGGCATATAAAAGTATGTCGTAAGTTTTTTTCTTTATTAATTAATAATTTTTTTTTTTTGTGTTAGCATATTAGAGACGAAACCATCAATTAATTCCTAAAAGCAGCTACAATCAACACTATCAATTCAAAATTTTATATACTTGTGGTCAATTTTATTCGTGTGAAATCACTTACTTGGCACCAGCAGTTTTATGCAGATCAATGTATGGTAGATCATGCACATTTACATACAAAAGGTCCTCCAAGTAACTTTTTTTTTTTTGAAAATGCTATAAAAAAATATAGTGCAGCTGTCCTTTTGAAACCAATATCCTCCTCTTCAATTTCTGTGAACAAAAATTCGTTCAACATGGCCCGATAACCATTAACTGTAACGGCCACTCCTCATTTTCAAAGAAAAATGGCCCAATTATGCCTCTGGATAAAAATCCGCATCAAACAGTGACTCGTTTTGGATGCATCGGCTTTTCAATGTATGCGTGCAGAATTCCTGTGCCCCAAATGCGACAATTTTGCTTGTTTACATACCCGGCATTTTAATGTCATAATATATCCCAGCGTTGTTTAAGAGTATACGCAACCATATTCGTTCAGTGGAAAAATAAAACTAATTATCTGTCAAATAAGACAGGAGCTTAATGTTATTATTCACGAAATAAGCATTAGTTGAAAAAAAAACCTTAGATGGCGGAACCTTTAAATAAATAGCATCAGTATCCAGTGTCGATATTGATGTAAGGGACAGGATGAATTACACTAGAACATAAGATAAGATTTATCGAAGGACGGGAGTCAATTGAATGAAAGGTTATCCATAGTAGAAGGAACTATTCCTTAAGAAGGAGCTGACGAGAAAGATCAACTTTTACAAGATACGGCTTTCGTTGCTGAGACTGAAGTCTGTATAGCAATCGAGAATCTATAGAAAGTTATTAACCGCTTAGCAAAATTTGTTTTGAAGTCGATGCATGCAGATGCCATTAATGCGCTTAATGCGGAAAATGTATCGAAAGGCCCTGAAACTGCGTCATTTATTGTGTGCGATAATTTCTGACCAAACACCGCGAATATTAAATTGTAGCAAGGAATCCTCAGAAAATATCTTCTTTGGTGTAACTTCATTTGCCAGTATAAGCGAGTTAACCAGTCAGCCTACTCGTATGTTGTGGGGCATAAAATAAAACTCTATTCATTCAACGGATGCAGCAGGTTTAGCTGCGTTTGTCATTCATGACTAATTGGGATATGTCAAAAAGTCTGATTGAGGGCGAATCTTTTTTATGGAATTGGCAGACCAGCTATCATTTATATTTATTCATTTAATACAAATTTTAAAATCAATTGTTCCACCTATGATATAGACAGATAATTCTTGAGATCTCTTTCACAAACTGATTTGCTGGAGATTGAATAAAAGGGAGAAAAAATAGATTTTATTGCAAAAAGCCTGTTTGCCAAGAGAATTTACATGCCAAATATACCTGCCTTAATGTCCGTGTCTAACTTTTACTTCTTTTTGTCTATAATAAATAAAATAAAGTAAATTGTTCTCTTTTCTAGCATTAAACACATTTACATCACACATGTAGTTCTACACAGACCTACTTGCATCAGTTATTGGGAAAAAAATTCCCTGAACCTCGTAGGGTTAAATTAGTATTGTGAAGTAAAAACTGGTGCATACTTTGAGGATTGCATGTACATATGATCTTGCATATATAGAAATTTTTTTACTAAATTAAAAAAAGATAAATTTTTATGAAATATTTTTCAGAGCAGTGAATAATAATGAAGAGGTTAAATGAACATAAATTTAAAATTTTCAATTATATTGGAATTGAAAAATCACCCTTCACTTTTTTTATAACAAATACAGCAAACGAAAAGTATAAATCTTTCCAAGAATTTCAGGATTTATTTACTTCGATCTCATGATTTATTTTGATTTTTCCATTTAAATGCATAAATTTCCATAATATTGAAAAATTTATGTAAGAAAACATTGTTAATATTCAAAATATTATAACTAGATATTTTATAAAATGAATGTAAGTAAGTATGTATGCACGTAAAACTTACTTTATTTTATATCTTAAGGGCAAGGAAAACTGCTCCGTTGAAAATATTTACATCATTTTAATTTTCTACCTGGTGTAAAATTAATTAATTTTATGCCATTTCAAATAAAGATTAGTATTTGTGCATAAATAATAATCACATGTGTAACGTTGGCAAACAAGTTAAGGCAAATTTGTGTACGAGGTGCCATTAAATCAGTTAGGAATAAAATATATAAGCAAAATTTACAACCCAAATGTTCTTTTGTATTACTCTTGATTATGATATTATATTCATAATTATTTATTTTCTCACTTAAAAAAGATTTCTCTCTAGGTGGAATGTAAAAAAGTTTCTTTATTGCTATTTTTACACCATTTAACAAAAAAAAAAATATTACTTTAGCTCAGACACTAGGTAAACTTTATTTTTCAAGAGTATTAAAAATCACCACAATTTACCCAAATTATTTTTCGTATTCTCATTAGACTTTACAACACCATGACTACTACATTCGTTCATGCAAATGCAAATAAATTATAATTTAACATATGTAAATTTATTTTTAGAAATTTACTTAAGTTTACACAACACTGGTTCTATTATACAATTTATAATGTTGAAATACATAAATACATCTACCTAAAAATATATTAAAAACAGTTGCCTTAAACCAGATTTATAATAGCAATATTGCTATTATAATATTACCATAATTATAATAATAACATCAATTTTCCTATTAAAACAAATGGTTTCATAATTGCATGTCCTTTTTGTTTTATTTATTCAAAGAAAGTTTTAATGTTTTGTGCTTCATGTCAAATTCTTTGAAATTACGTTTAATTGTTTAATATTTTATAGTGAAATATCTAATAGCTATTTAAATCATTAATGGCCAGTTTTTGACTTCATATTTAAATACGCATTTAGTTAATTTGCATTTAAATTTAAGTAGAATTTAAATACAGTTTTAGTTCTTCAGTCATTTATATAAACATTACGAAATATAAACATAAATCTCCATTGTTTATGAAAAACAGCTGCTAAAAACACAATGAATTACAAATTTTGTGAAAAATATTTTAAATATATTAAAAAATGTTAGCGATACTCATGCATTCACCACCTGAACTTATTTTATTTATTAATTTAACTTTTTAATTAATATTTTCATTAACCCTCCGATGAGTGAGAAGGTCCCTAGGGAAATTTTTGCCTTTTCAAACTGAAATTACTTCTACTTCGGCCACTACAACAAAGTTACTCTGTAATCAAGCCGATCGGATCATTACTTTAGGAGTTATTGAGGTTTTAGTGAGAATAGTACGCGGACGTGTGAATAGGTCCGTATGGACCTTGTACTGAATTTCACTAATAAATGCATGTTTTAGGGCATCAAAGACCTAAACCCAAAGACATTAGGGATGATCATAAAAACACAAAAAATTTTAAACACCCGCACCCACTTCACACAATGTATTCCGTCAAAGCCAGCTAAGTATGGTTTGAAAGTATGGTGGTTATGCGACTCACAGAATTATTATCCTGTGAAGGGAATGATATATTTGGGAAAACTGCTAAACCAACAACGAGAAATAAACCAACGTAGAGCTGGATTTTGTGGAAAAATATTTAAATGCTGTCTGTACTATATACGCGGATAATTTCTTTATCACTCTTGACTTGGGTCGTATTTTGTTGAGGAGGAAGACGGCATATGTTGGTACAGTACGCTACAACAAAACATTCATTCCACAGGAGTTCAAGAAGGACCCAAAGCACGCTATCAATAGTACATTATTTTTGTTAAACGTGCCGAAAAAAAAATAAAGTGGTGAAAGTGCTCTCCACAATGCACTACACCGGGCTCGTTGACAAGCAAACCGAGAAGCGGAAGTCCTATGCCATATTACTTTACAACGCCAACAAATGCGGCGTTGATACCATGGATCAAATCCTAGGCACTTACAGCTGCAAAAGAACAACACAACAATGGTCGTTGGCCATGTTTTATAATATGCTGGACGTCGCTGCATTGGCTGCTTTTAAGATTTACAACGAAATGAAGCCTATATCCTTATATCCAAGGATACGAAACGCGATGGAAGCATTCGATGTCAGGGTAAGAAAAACATCTTCAAATACAAGAATAAAATATAAAGGTATTTATTTTTTATTTTTATTTTCATTTCAGGTATTACCAAGACCAATGGAAGGCAATGCACCGTCGTTTGCGGCTAGGTCAAGTAGGCCGTCATGTCGCCTTTGCGGTTATGAGTACGGGCGGCAGCGTAAAGTGCGAGCATACTGTCTCAGCTACGGCAACGCTGTTTGCGGAGAACATAGCACACTTTTACATCGCTGCAACAGGGCTCAACAACTCAAACTCAAACTTTTTTTTAATAGTCTTAAGAAAATTGAAGCAAAAAAATAAAAAATAAAATGATTTTTGTATGTAGAATTTTGTTATAAAAAATTTTTATATGAAAAAAACATGATTTATAAAAAAAGGTCCGTAGGGACCTTTTCATACGGCCGTGAAGTTCAAAACTGTCACTTGTATACTTTTGTTTAGTTTTGCGAAACAACAACAAAAAATGCCATAACCAAATGGTACAACTGTATTATTTAAATGGACTTTAAATGCGCAAGATTGGTCATTTGAGTTTCATTTAAGTGTGCATTGAAAACCTGAATTTTGTATTTAAATAGAACATGAATATAAATGACATTTAAATATGAAGTCAAAAAGTGGCCCTAAGGCCAAATTGTGGAATTTTGTTGAAAAAATTAAATAAATTTTAAATAATTAATTTTTTTATTTGCCTCTACAATAATGATGATTTGATTAATTTTGGAAGGAGTTTTATGCTATAATTTTACATATTATCAAAAGTACTTTTTACTAAAGTACCTTTTAAAAAAAAGTACCTTTTAAAAAACTACCTTTAAAAAAAGTACGTTCTAAAAGGGAACTTCTCAGAAATATACCTTTCAGCATAATACTTTAAAAATTATATATTTTTTTTTATTAAAAAAGACCCCTTTAAAAATTCCCTGGACTTTAAGCATCTTTTGTAAAATAGTACCAAAAAAATTGTTTCTTCTATTAAAGCAAATTTATCGCAGCCACATTTAATAATAATTAGGTTTTTTACACAGTAAAGTTTGTAGCTTAAATAGATATATAATATGAAAGGAAAGTTACGTAAAAGTACTTTTTAAAAAAATTATACACTATAAAAAGTATTTCCGAAGATTAAATGGCCTTCTTACGCAACCGTTTAAAAATACAATCATCAAAAACAAATAGAGTCAAGTATATTGGAATTAAAGCCGTATCTTTTAAAACTCAACAGGGAGAAAACAACAATATTACTTAGTAAATTATAAAATAATATAAAAATAAGGATCCCCAGCTATAACAAAAATTTTAAAGAGCAGTAATGTGACAATCGGCCCCATTCAGTTAGTTAGGTTAAAGTAAGTCGTTGTAAAAAACTATATTCTGCACAAAGCAATTTACATTCGAAGTTCTTTTTGTTGGCAAGTACCTTTGTAAAAAAACGTACATTTAACATAAAGATCTTTATTTTAATTAAACCCGACTGTGTGTTATACTACCGTTGAATACAAAATATCTTTCGAAAGAAAAATAGTGTAAAAACTTATATCTCTTGCAAAAACTGTACTTTACAAAAGGTGTTTTACCTAAGTTTTGCAAAAATTTTATTCTAAAAAATTATTTCTTTAAAAGTCTATCACCATTGCAAGTGTGTTAGTTTGTTTTGTAGCGATTTCTTGTTTGTGGGACTTAGACATAGAATATTTTTTTTTAAACAAAGTACATTTTCGTATAGAAAGTTCAACAAATTTAAGTAAAAACCATGAAAATTTTATTTAAAATAGAAATGAAATGTGCAATTTCATTATACAAAATTTTGTTAAAGTTTTGATTAATTAATGTGATGAAGAAGTTAAAAACAAAAAAACTATTTTTTAGAATAAAAATGTATTTTTAAATTTTAAAAGTTAGGGAGGAGCTAAAAGACCACTACAGCATTTTCAGAAAAAGGTAATTTAATAAAACAAATAAAATCAGTTTTAAACATTTTGATTTTAATTTGATATTGAGAAACGAATTTTCATCATGGAAAGTGCTTTTTAGCATTAAGGACGTTAATAATTGTTCTATGCTTCCTATATAGAATCCTTAAATTAAAATAAATACGAAATTAACTAATGAAATAAATAATTTTTTATAAGAATTTGCATATTAGCTAAATTTCTAAAGCTTGGTAGCCCGAAATACCTCTTCTTTAGATAGCTTCAAGCCAAAACCCAACAAGACAAACTATAACAATTTCTAAAAATATTTAAAAAAGAAAAATTATTTACAATTTTTATTTAATGTGGACGGTTTCCAAAGAAAGTAGAGAAAATAACCGAAGAATAAAAAAAAGACGATGCAGTTCAACTCATATTTTCATAAAAGATTAAAAAAGAATTTGGTAAGAAAATTGATATTTTGAACATTGGTTTTTCTGTCAATATAATTACTTAAAATATAATTTACGAAAATGAAATTCATAGTGAGTTAATAGTTGTAGAAAATTATTTAATTTATTTTACTCTGACTTTAAGTGCAAAAACGAAAAGAAAAATTTTATTAAAATATATGTATGGTTTTAATATTGTAAAAATTCACGCTTACTTCTTTAATCTCATTAAATTTAAAAAGCTTTTGGAAGTTAAGCTTTAAAAATAGCAATTATTTTAACAAATCCAACAGTTTATTTGGGATTAAAAAATTTAAATCCTATTTTATGGAATTTAAGTCTTTAAATTTTACACATAATTAACTTTTATTTTAAATTCCATTTGGACTTGTTTAAACCTTGAAAATATACACGTTATGCAATGCCTCAATGCATGGGGTTGTTTATATTTTTGCTTAATTAAAAGCATTAACGTGTTATTTTTAGAAAGGTATTATTATGTTTTTTTTTCATCTACTGAATAAGCTTTAAAAAGTAAACAATAAAAGGCAGAAAAATGTACTTTAAACAGAATTGAAGTAAGGAATGTTCAATGAAATGCTAAATTAAAATTGTATATTTTGAAAAAATTTAAATAAAGTCATCGTATTGTCTTTGGTTTCAAAGAAAAAAACACTACTTCAACAATTAAAATAATAAATCTATATTCTGCTATGCCGAATCTTATATACCCTTCACCATTTATGTAATTCTAGTTTAGTGAAGTAACTTCAATCAAAAAAGCAAATATTGGGGTGACACAGAATTAAAAAAAATTTTTGGTATTGCATAAGCTCTTTAAGCAGGGTTAAGCATTTTTTAAAAATTTTAGTGTTTCCTTAAAGATCGCTTAGATATCTTTAAAATAATACCCATAACATATTTTGTAACGCATAACGTTCCTGTACTCTAAATATAAGACATGAAATGAACAAATAAACAAATAAATAAAATGATACCCATAATGATATTTCTAAAAATTTGAAAATTTTAGAGCCCAGTAACTCAGGAAATATGTAGGAGCGCAATTTTTTCACTTGGTAGAAAAATATAAAAAAATGAATAGTAAGACACACAATAATACAGTATCTAAATATAGCAAAACATTAATGCAACATAAACACATTAAAACAATACAAGGACACGCCATTACAGCAATACAAACATGATAACAATACAAACATTTTACCATAATATAACAATGCGCACAATAACATATATCATACACAAAGAAAATTATAGACCACCACTACAATACAATAATACACCAAAACAATAACTAAATAATACAAAAATAATACTATACAACGATTCAATAATATTAACACGAAAAAATACAACAACACGAGAATACAATGCAACACCATACAATACAACATATAACAATAAAATAATAATACTGTACAACAATAGAATAATTCTTGCAAAAAACCGATTTCAAAACAGATTGTACTTGTCTTTTATTTATGATTCAAAATACATCAACTATTGGGACACCCTTTAATTTCGAAATTCATTTTGTATATTTGTATTTTATAGCGGCCCTAGCAATACTGATTCCTTGTCAATTTCAGCTGTCTATCTATATCGGTTTAAAAGTTTAGCTACGTATATAAAATTACATTAACTATAGGGACACCCTTTAATTTCCAATTCTAAATGTTATAGTTGCTAATACAGCGAACTATGCAATATAGGTTCTTTGTAAGTTTCAACCGTATGTCTACAACTGTTCAGGAATATGGTCATACTTTAAATTAAATAAACTGTTGGAACCTTAAATTTATAATTTTAAATATTTATACATTATAGTATTTTTGACTGAAACGGTTCAATAGATAGACCCTTTTAGGTCTGTTAACGTCACCCTTTAATTTTTAGATGAATTTTTTTATAACCGTTTTCTATTAGGAGCTATAGTGATACGCAGTTTGTTTTTAATTTTAAAGTGGTGCACTTTAGAGTTCATAATACACCCAAAAAACATGTATGTTGTTTAGGGATACCCTTTAATTTTTAAAACTAGGACCTGTTTTTAAAACGAAAGCAATCTGTAAGAATGGCTTTTAAATAAAAAACTCAAAAATCTGTTCGACAATGACTTGCTTGAATGTGGGCACAAACCAAAAGCAACATTTAGACAAAATGATTTTTGAAGTCGGTTAAAATGAGCTTCATCGCTGAACACAATTTTGTGAGAAAACACCGAATTACGTATTGTGAATGTTCAAAACATTTGCTTGAGAATTGTCGTGTAGGGACGCCGTTACGACTTTATACGATTTTTGAGAGATTTGCAATATAATTTTTGTGGCTAAACGAATAAAGGTTGTGTATTGAGTTTTTTTTTTAATTTTAAGCAATTTTTTTCTTAATTTTTAAGATAAAAAACTTCGTTCGAAATTAAAAAAGGATTTTTTTTTTGTAAAATTTTTTGTCAAAAAAAAGTGAAACGGTTTCTGAGAGTTAAGTGGAGGGATACCTCCCCTTGCCCATATAAATTAATTTCTATGGTTGTAAGGGGTATATAACCTTTTTTCAAATAATATTTTATTTCACCGCCCACAAAAAGAGGCGGGGCTAAAATATCATTTTGGAATCTTTTGAGTACAACTATTAGTTTTTAAACATTCTTTGACATTAAAAGTTGTAATTACAAAGCAAAAGGGGCGCTTTTTTCCTTAGTCCAGTTTATCTTGTTTTATAGCTTTAAAAGCTTATGACCATAACAGATTTTCCTGCCAAGCTTTATTAATCTATGTGCACTCAGTAATTTATAAGCTAAACACGTAATGTCCGGCTAGATTGGCAAAATACAGCTATGTGCTACGTAGCGGGCTTAAAAAAAACAACAATACCCTTTGCTATTACGTACATACTCTAATATAAAGTATGCGGTCTTTATGTTTCGTAAGAAAACTACACAAAAATCTTTTTATTTATTTTACGTCTGCAAAGTTCTGCCACACTCGTTGTAACCATGACGAAGCATTAATAAAAGATATCATAAAAAAGATTTTTAAAAAAATAAACAAAAATAGTTTATGTCTTAAATCAACAGGCCCAACGATAATGTGTACAAGATAGCTTAGGGAAATTTAGGTGACTAAAATGTACTTACATAAACTTAGTAACTAATTTGCCACATTTGCACATTTATGTCTAATTCGTACAAAAAATTTTTTTGTAAATTAACAAAATTTTAAAACGAAAAGGCACTTAATAATATTCTAACACACATTTACATTTTTTGGTTCATGGCCTAAGATAAATAAAAATAAAAAATATTACGCGTACAATTTTTTTTTGTGTTTGTTGCAAACTATACTACAAAAGCAACGGTATTCATCGCTTAATTCATAAAGATATGTATGTAAAATTAACAATTTAGTTTTAATTTATTTTGTTTGTTAAAAATTATCCAAATAAAAAAATTATCTTTTTTCTACATTTTTTATTAAATTAAAAATTTAACACTGTAGGTGCTTATTTCAATTTTTCTTTATGAACGTGCATAATATAACTTAAGCAAACTTCAACACAGCAAATGCATATAATTATATATGGCAAACTATAATGTACTTAAGAACACTTTTCGTCAAGTTTCGTCGAAAGCGAACTTTCCGTCAGGAAACAGCTGATTGTGCTTTGTGTTAATGCCCAACTGTAATGTGCATAAGGTAACTTGAGCTAATGTCAATAAATAAATATATAAATTGTTGTTATAATTTTCGGTAATAACCGTCGTCACTGGCTGTGTACTTTGGATGTTCGGCGAGCGCTTTCGATGTGATAACATCATTTTCAAGCCGCGTTTTTGTTAAAACTGAAGAGATAGTGTGAAATATATAAATCTATTAAATTTTTAACTGTTGCTTTTAATCAGACTATAATTTTAATCTAAAGTAGTCGTTTCCTACATGTCATTTTTAGTTATTAAACAAGAAGCACTTTTTTTTTTGGTTGAACAAAAAAGTTTTGAAAATAATATAAATGTTTGACTTACCCTTTATAAAATCTACAGCCATTTCCAAACCATAAGTGTCCTTATCACAATCATCTAATATGTGAGCACCCAATGTAATATTGGGCAACAATTTTTGCTTGTTGACTTGATCCAATGTGTAGAGCATGGCTTCGAGTGCTTGTATACCACCTTGAGGCATAATGGGGCCACAAGTAATGCTATCTTCACGTGAATGAACCATCATTAGGCCACCTAAAATAACATCGCCTTCCATTACAGAAGCATGTTTAACAGGCCATGAAGGTGCTGCAGTTGTTGATGTGGTAGTTGCAAGACTACTGTTTAAAAAACCAGCGATTGCATTTTTTGTTGGATCTATTGTTGATGGCAAAGGCAAAGGGAAAATAATTGCTTCCTGTGAGTATGATGATTCTGTAGATGTAGTAGTTGATGTTGTAGAAATCAATTGCATTGTTGATGTTTTGATTTCTCTATCAATTGGGTTTAATTCGAGGTTAATAAAATCGGTAGAAAACGGTTGGGTTGTTGTACTTTGAAGTTTATTTTGATTAACGCTCAATGCCTGTCTTGATTGAATGAGTGATGGCCATGCATTGGCTTTTGGTGTTTGAAAATCCAACAGATTTTGTTGGGTCACTGCCGTAGGTGACACATTGTCTGTCATGGGAGAAGTTAATAAGAATTCATTCGTAGTTGCTGTTATTTTTTCTTCTCTTAATGCTTTTGGTAATTTATTTTGTACTGAATTTTTTGCCTCCTTCACACTATAAGCATTAATTTCAGTTTCAATTTGTTTTCCATTATCAATGAAATCAATGTTTTTGTTTAAGCTGCCCTTTAGTTGGTTATAATTCATTGTATTATTTTTTGGCATCATGCTGTTTTCGCTTCCGCTGACTTTTTTGTTCAATGCCAGTTCTTCTTGGTTATTGTTTAAGTTTAATTTACGTACATTTTCTGTTTCCATTTCAACACTTTTATTTTCAAATTTTATTGGCATTTTCTTTCCTCTAGCCACTGATTGTTCATCAGTTTTTATTGGGGTTTTAATTTCGTTGTTTTGGTTAAAAATGAAGGAATTTAAATTTGCTGATTTCTTTTCTGCCAAAAGGGGGTAGTAAATTTCGGTGGAATTTTCATTTTGAGATTTTTGAAGTGTAAACTGAAGTGGATTGCTTTGGCCAAGGTTGCTTTTGTTCAAACGCTTCTGTCGACGAAAGTTAGCAGTGAATGGAATTTTAGGTTTATCGTTGTGCTTGTTGTATTCATTTGTTATTGAAATGTTTTCTGCTATTTGTTGAACATCGTATTGCTTGGAATTGTCTTCACGTACATTTTTTTGCAACAATTTTAATTCATTAAATTTTATTTCAGCTTGTTTTAATTCTCTTGATATTTCTTCTACTTCAGTTTTTTGCTGCAACGATAATTTGATAATTTTTTCCTTGGAAAAATGCGCTTGAATTTTGGTAGAGTTTGCAGCTTCAAAAGCTTTACTTTGAAAGCTCTGAAGCTTTTTAGCTTTATCATTTTTTATGAACATCTCTTTAAGAGCTTTTTTATTATTAGCTTTTGAAATTTTTTGTTGTATTTTTAAAGAAAGCTCGTTTTTAAGAAAAGCTTTTGTGCTTTTACTTGGTTGTCGCAAAACTAAAGCTCTTGGAGAAAGTTTACTCTCTGCAAAAGCTTTTGTGCTTAAATTATTTATATCGTTGGAATTTTCTGTTTTATTTAAAATAATTTGTTCAGTGCTTTGCAAGGAAAACTGATTTTTTATTTCTCCATCCGTGTTATTCTTTTTCTGCTTTTCTTCAATGCAGTTAATTTTATAAATTTGCAACTTCCTGAACTTTTTTTCCTTTAAAAATCTTTGTTTTATTTTGTCTCCTTTGGTCATCATAATTTGTTTTTCCTGCTCTTTAGTTGTTGTTGCTTCTGCGGCTCGACTGCCTTCATTAGCTGTTTGCAAAAATATACCTTTTTCAATTAGGCCTTTGACTGCCTTCCTTTCAACATAATTAACTTGTTTATCCTTTAAAATCCTCGAATATAATCCTTTATTTATTTCTCTTAGCTGCTGCTGTAGATTTAAATCTGTTTTATTAATTAAATTATTATTCCTTTTTAAATTGTTTGTAGCTGTATTGTTTTGCTTTCTGCTCGATGGTGCAGCTTCTTTCAATTTATTTTCTTCAGTCGGTTGCAGTGTTGTTCCTTTTATGATGGGTGTTCTTTTGTTATGTAAATATGATACGGTTGTCTCAGGAGGAGATCTTAATAAATTTTGTACTAATTGACCACCAAGAAATATTTTAGTAGTATTTTCAAAGCTGCGGGTAGTATCTGTAGCCGCAGATGGTTTTCCTTTTAAAATTTGAAAAGAGGTGAGAGGTTCTCTTTTTTGGTTATAAATTGTGATGGAGCTTTCATCATTGTTTAGCTCAGTGGCTGGTGCTGGCAACGTTAGATATTTTAAATAATGTGTAACACAAGCATTTCTGGCTGTTGCATCCTTAAGCTTAAGGGTCATCTGGGTATCGGTGTTGTTGACATTTAGTTTATTGCTTGTTATGTTGCTGCTGCTAGTGATAGTAGTGTTTCTGTTGTTGTTGTTGTTGCTTTCACTACTATAATTTTCTTTTTCGTTTGTTTTTATTAAAGGTTTTGTTAAATTTTTTATATTTTCTAGCTGCTGCTGCTGACTGGTTGTAATTAAAGTGACTGTCGTCGCAGTTTGTGTTTTCCGTCCAGCAACACAGAAAACTAATTGCTGCTGCTTCATTAGCCATATTATAGCAATTATTTGTATTATTTTATTATGAAACATTTGTTTATAAATTTTATACATATTTTTTCCGTTACTTCTTCTTCTTCTTCTTTACTCATTAAAATTTTAATTAAACTTCTGTTAATTTTTGCAAAAATCCTTACAATTTTTATTTCTTGCCATGACATTTATTTAAGTCAAGTGGAAATTTTTTTCCTAATTATTCTTCAACTTTTGAATTTTTTTCCTTGTTTTCTCATTAATATTTTTCTTTTTTTAATTTAACATAATCTTTCATTCATAATGTTAAATGTATTACTATTTATAATGAACCATTATTTCTTTACTTTTTTTTACTAAATTAACATAATTGGAAGTGCTGATCAATATTGGAAATTTAATTAATTGTGTTTATAAAATATATATCACGATTACCTGTAAAAACAAAGAAAGACAGAGAGAGAGAATAGATTAATAGAAAGCATATAACTTTAAAGAACAATGATTTTTATTAGATTACAAAATGACAAGTATTTCGTTTACAAAAATAATATTAATCTTGGTCTTAAGTCACGTAACTGGGTAAAAAAGTATTCTTATCTAACTTAATGAAATATAAAAGTAAGAGTATTATATTCAGCTATGCCGTATCTTATATACCCTTCACCATATATGTAAGTACTACATACATACATATAATTTTACTTTAAACTGACATCGGCACTTAATGGGTTAGGCATTTTTAAAAAAATTTTAGTATTGTCGTAAAGATCTCTTCAAAAGCTTTAAAATGATACTCATATTGTTATTTTGAAAAATTTGAAAATTTTAGAGCCCCGTAACTCGGAAAATGTGGGCGAGCGCCAATTTTTTCACTTGATATTTTTTTCTTATTTTTTAATTCTCTATCGTCCCATTTATTTATTTTTTTGATTGGAGTTACTTTTTTGTTCCAAATGACATGAAAAAATTAGAGGTAGGCGTGGTGTTTTGCCTGCTGCCTCGAACGATTTGGACCGCTCATGCTGATTTCCAATAGCACCTGTTTCGACACTATATCTGAGCAATTGACATATTTATTTTTTTGTGACATGATTTTAGTACTTACACGGAAAGACATACGGACAGACGGACATAGCGCAATCGACTTGGCTATGCATAAGAAGGCAGAATATATATATTTTATTGGCTCGGATATTGATATGTAAAAATTACCACTTTGCGTAGTGAAGGGTATAAAAAGGGAAACTTTCTAAGAATACTTTTAGGCTTTAATATACTAAACGTATATCAAGGTATAAAATAAATAAAAAACTTCTTAAAAAAATTTTTATCTTACCATCATAGAGTGGTTTTTTTTATCTAATTTATTCTATGCAAATTTCAAGTGTCTGTTTATTACAATATAAAAAAGAAGACCATAATGATTAAATTCAGGTCTTCTATGGTAACACCCTTTAGTAACTCTTTTGTATTTATCCAATTTATTAAGAAATATTTTGTATACATTTAAAGTGCCTGTTTGTAGCAGTTCAAGAGGTCAGGTTATATATGTTAAACAGCGCCAACTTCAGGGACACCCTTTAATTTTTAAGTTAAATAACTTATATTATTATTTAGATACTGAGAGCTTAAGCGTTAATAACTACCTCTTACTACTTAAACGATATTTTAAAATCACCTATATTATAGAGGGACACCCTGTGATTTTAAAGTTTACAAAAACATATGCTAGTATAATCATCACCTATCAAATATAAAACTAATTAAAATTAATTAATTAAGAAAACGAAAACTTCTGATAGCCTTATTTTTAAAATCGTAAAAAAACTTGCAAATTTTTTGTCATTTTATCCCACAAAACTGAGTATTACTATAAGATAAAGTGTTGTTATTTACTCAAGCATTCCAGCAAAAAATTAGACATTACCTTAAAAAGTACTTGCCATACATTGACTTACTTTTGTGGTTGCCATATTTTGTTACTCGCTTACAAAACACATTACATTAGTTACCAAAAAAAGGAAGTATTAATGGAACTAGTTCTTGACCACCGTACTAATGGTACTCATTATTTCCTGCAATAATTAATGCAATCGATTGTCAGTAATTAATTATTTAAGTCATATGCCTTGTTGAAATCATTAAGTTGACAATTTAGTTGGGAAGTACTTTTGCCAAAAATGCTTAATTCCAAACTCAATTACCTTTTTAAAAAATTTTTTCTGCGATCAGACAGTGTTCACTACACACCTCATCTTTATGGTCCGTTTGTTTCCGTAACGCCTGAATTGAAATGATTTTTTGTCCAAAGATTTATCTTGTGGAACAAACTTCCTATCGACGTCTCTACTGCTACTTTAAGTATAAGAATGTTTAAATCGAAAATCTATAAATGCTAAAACTTTTTTTCGCCATCCCGTAACTTTTTTTTAGTATTAGTAATAATTCGTAATTTTATTTTCTGAGAGTTTGTATAAATTAAAAAATACTTACAAATTATAAAATTATAACTACTGCTAACAAACACTTCTATATCTCTATTCTCGCCTTAGAAAAAAGAAACAAACAAGTGGATATTCGACCACCGAATGTTTCATTCAGTAGCACAATTGCTTTACAAGTTGTTTGGTAGGTGACCATGAGTAGTTTCCGAATATTGCAGGCGCTATTGCAACGCTGAGATTCTTTAAGTTATATTGCTTGATTAGCATCTATTTTTAAAAAGAGCGTAAGGCGAATCTATGACGGTAAAGGGATAAATTTGAAGATTAGTAAAGTCACTATGATCGGAATGATTTTGCTCTTTTTAACCGACTTCAAAAAATCTGGAGATTATCAATTCGTCTGAATGTTGCTTTTTTAATGCTTGTACCCGCAGATCTTAAGTCATTTCCGAACCCACTTTGAAAATTGTTTTCAGTATTTTAAAGGTTAGGGGTTACAGATTGCTCCAGTTTTACAAACATTATTAATTTTAAAAATTAAAGGGTGACCCATTAAAACATAAATGGTTTTTACGTCTATTATGAGCCCTAAAGAGCTTTAAAATTAAAAAAAAAATTCTTATCATTGTAGCCTTCAATAGCAGAATGCAATACAAAAATAAATCTTAAAATTAAAGGGTGTCACTATGGATGACGTTAATTTACATATATGGGTTAATTTACATATTGAACCAATATAGACAAACGTTTGAAAATTGGACAAAATATTTATAACTATGATCGTTATAATAACAAGTATTAATACTCAAAATTATAAATTGAAGGGTGCTTCAATAGTTTATTTAATTAGATGTGTATGGCAATACTTGTAAACAGTTGTAGGCAGACGGTTAATATTAACAAAGAACCTGTTTTTCTAAGTCCACTAAAACAGCAAGTATAATATTTGGAATTAGAATTTAAAGGGTGTGCCAATAGTTGATGTTATTTGATGTTTGTTGCCAAACTCTTAAGCCGTTATAAGAACACCTGAACTTTACGTGCATAAATTTAGGAATGGGAAATTAAGAGGTATTTGTGAGAAGTTTCCTGAAGAGCTAGGGGAGCAATAGCGATGGTGCCATCGCGACGTGCTTTCACGCTTAATAATCAATATCGATGATTTAAAAGTTCGGTCGATATATATAAATAAAAATTAATTATTTTTCAAAATAAAATCTTGTTTTTTTTCAACTGTATAAAAGAGCCGAAAAAAGTCAGCCGTATACATTGGAGAAATAAAAATAAAATTACTATTGGTTATTATTGTTTTTGCTTAAACTTTGATTTTTGTCTTTGCTTTATTGTTTAGACAAAAATCTTTAGTTTATTTAAGCAGTAACGAAATGACCATCGAGACGTGATTTGACCCTCAATAATCAATATCGGTAATTTAAATAATTAATCGGGATAATAGCAAATAGCGGGAAAAAAGATTTTATTTTGAAAATTAATTAATATAATAAAAAAATTCACGTTGTTTAATTTAAAAATTATTTAATTTGATTCAAAATTTCTGTGGAATATTTCATGTTCATTTTTTAATTAAATATATTATTGAGTCAATTAAAAACATTATCCAATTTCAATGTGAAAACAAAAAAACTTTATTAGTTGCAAAGCTTTTTTCTGTGTACTCAAATAGCTTTTTCTAACTTCTTGCAGAACTTATTTTATTATGTGGGCTTTTACAATTTTTCCAAACTGCATTTTCACATTAACAAATTACTGCAATTTAGATTATGAAATTTAAATTATTAATATAAAAGATCTCCAGTTTGTAGGTGTGGAGGAAAAATAACAATCTTTTATAGTAATAACTCTAGAGAAATTACAGAAAGCCAATAAATTTTAAAGTTATAAATTACAATGGTGGCTGGATAAAAAGGCACACGCTCACGTTTCGAATAAATAGAGTTTTCTCTTCCAGTTCAACTGTATGGTTATAGCAGAGATGATAATTGATTCTTTAATCTTTAATAAATTTCTTTTGAAATATATTATTTTTGTGCTCTTTTGTTTTATTTCTTCATACACACCTGCTTTAGAGGGTTCTTAATATAAACAGTTAAAAGAATCTTAAAAAGAAAACCTAAAAAGGCCATTACATATAAAAAATATGCAAAAACAATTTGAATATAATTTTCAAATTAAACTTTTACCTTTAAACCAATACATTCAAAAAGGAAATAAAAAGGAAGCACTAAATGAAATGAAGCTTTCAATATGTTTTGAATTTATATTTATACAAAAAATTTTTATATTATTTGTTTTTATTTAACTTTTATTTCTCCTAAGGTTTCAGTTATTCCCTTGGCATAGCAGCCAAACACAAAATGAAAATCTTCAGCACAAACACAGCATTATTCAAATTTAATTTGAGGTGAGTAAAATCAACTCAAATATTTTTTTAATTATAAATATTTTTTATTAAATACAAAATGCCAAAAGCAAGCAATTCATTGCTTGCTTTAAAAATAGTTTTGAGTGAATTATTTTTACTTAGAATTTTTTGCTACTGTAATATTTTACTATAATATTTTTAAATGATTGAAGTAGCAGAAAAAAAATACTTCAGAATTTTTATTTCAAAAGGTCACTTTAAGCTGCCTTTTCAGTTTTCCTCTTCAGTCTGATCGCTTCCTCATCATGTTGCCGCGCACTAATACAATGCAGAATAACTTTGTCGCGAATTTTCCTGTTTTGTTTTCATTTTTCGCGCCAAGCTCATAATTCGTGCTTGAATTGAAGGAGCCCGTGACTGAATTATTTTTTAAACTAGGCAGCATACCCTATTTTTCCGAATTCTGCAGAATCAAAAATATTTTTTCTTATCCTTAAAAAATCGAATTGTGACGTTTACTGGTATCAGTTAACTTCCTTTGGCTTATTATTTAACATATTAAGTGACCCCTAGAGATTGTGCAAAATCTCCTTGCATTTGACAAGGATATTTATTTAATTGTTCATCCGCTTTGGAATCCTATTTTCGTGAAACATACATTTTTTGATTTTTATTTTTGTTGCTTTTTTTAATTTTAAATCTTAAAAATTCTCTATAATTTATTGTTAAATTTTTAGAAAAAGCTCTTGCAAATTATTTATTACAGCCTTTAAAAATATACTCATCTCTTATAAAATTATACATTTACTATACGTCATTTGGGTACTTATTTTTTTCTATTTTTTTTTTTTTTTTTTTTTGTTGGCACAACTTGCCGATTCGATGAAACAATGCAATCAGATGGGAAAAAATTTTGGCTTTCACAACATAAATTTTTTGTTTTCTATCAATTTCATTCGACAATTTTTCTTATTTATTTCTTCATTATCTATCATTATTATTTTTATTATTATTATTTTTTTCTTAAAACAAGTTAATTATTTTAAAGCCATCTCTATGAGCTGCCAACTATTTGCAGTGAACGAAAGAAAAGTTATATTGGCCTCAAAATTATAAAGAGTTACAAATAATAAATTAATAAAAGTAATAGATGCTATGATTTGTTAAAAAGGAACGTAGTAGACCGTTTTCTTGAAAATATTGTCAATTTTTATTTTTTTATACGCGATATTTTGGCAGAAATTTCTTACCTATTAACCCATTCTTTACTAAAAGAATTAATAAAAGCTGGAAAAATGTAAGTCCTCTAGAGTACTTTTTCTACCCTTTCAAAACATTTTTTTAACTCCTTTTTTATGTAGTTTTTAGTTTTTTGGTCCTCATCTGCAATTTCTTTCAAATTTTACATTTTTTAACCCTCTTTAAATTAAAAAATATTGGGGCCAAAATATAAAAAATTATATTTCGTTTTGTACAATGTAAATTTTTTTTTTTAAATTTCGATCTTTCATCACCCATAACTTCCTAGGAAGATCAAGACAGTAACCTTAGATTTATTACAGTTTGTTCTTATTTTCTCGGTGATATCCAAAAGTATCCCAGTTGCGATATGTTCCTTATTAAATTCTGACTGGTTGGCATGAATTAAACTATTATTGCTTAGATGACACAACATCTGATCCCTCTCAATAATCTCCAAGATCTGAGAACAAACTGACTGACTGGCGACGATAATCGCAGCAACAGGTTAGATTTTTTATCTTTGGGATCGGTTTAACTTTCCCAACCTTCCAAATATCTGTAACAGTAGATGTTGTTAAAGCCTTATTAGTGAAAAATGTCAAATGTCTAGAAATCGTTAAGAAAATAATCTTATTATTATTGTATTTATGTTTTTTTTTTGTTTTTACTTGTATTCATGTTTTTAATCGTATTTAGTTTAGTTTCATAAAACCCAAACCATTTGCAACAAAACACAATCCTGTGATGTATATATAAGACACAATCTTCTTGTACAGGAAATAAAATAAAAAATAATAATAAAACTTGTTTAGGTATATCCCTAATACTAGCTCCTCCCACCAGTACACAAAATTCCAATTCATGGATCAAGTATGCATTGGTGTTAAGAAAACAGCTCAATTGAAAAATAGGGATATATAAAACCGTTTAGACTTTAACAAACTAGACAAATATGATGAATTGCTACAAATGCAGATTTTTAAATAGGTTTTTTTTTAAGTACATATCCATTTATTTTTGGAGCTCCTAACTTTCCAACAAAGAAAACAAGTAGTTTAAATTCGCTTAATAATTTATTTATTTTACTGAATTGTATTTCTCATTGCAATATATAAATTTGTATTACTTTTTAACTTAATACTAACAGTGTATATTTCGAATGCATTAAAACAGAGTGAAAGTTTACGCATTGTATATTTAAGATGAAAATATTTTATATCTTTATTTCAAAAAGTCTTGAAATACATTTTTAAACTAATTAATCTTTCAAAGATTAGGTGGCTACTGGGGCACACAGCTGTTTGTATTTTTCCAAAAATTTTAACAAAAAATTTAAGTTAAATTAAATGATGCGTTTCCTGATAGTAGCATGAGTTTTTGATCCCCACTGGGCTGAGACTATAAATATACGCAAAAATGTATCGCTAGTTCGTTATAAAATTGGATAAAAAAATATTACAATTAAAAGGTAACCTGATTTTAACAGGAAATTAGAGTACGTTGTCATATGTCCAAGAAAATACGTTTAAAAAAATTTAATTAAAAATTAAAGATTAGTCCTTACACGGAACCCTTTGCAGGAGACTCCCACTTCCACTTGGCTGATTTATTATACCCTTCACCACAAAAAAGTGGAAAAAGGGTAAAAATAAGTGTGTCATTCCGTGTGTAATTTCTACAATATCCATTTCCGACCTGCCCATCTGTACGTCCATGTTGGTGTTAAAATCGTTTCACAAAAAAATAAATATGCCAATCGATCAGATGGAACAGTAAAGTAACTCCAATCAAAAAAAATTAATATGTGATGCGATTAAGAATTAAAAAATAAGATAAAACATCAAGTAAAAAAAAATGGCGCACATATATATATCGAGATACGGGTACCCGAAATTTTCAAAATTTTATAATTATCAATATGGGTATCATTTTAAAAATTTTGAAGAGATCTTTAAGGAAATAATAAAATTTTTTAAAAATTCGTAACCCATTAAAGGCCGATAAACTTTTTTTTTATGTTTTTTTCTCTGTCATGCTTGCTTTTTTGATTGGAGTTACTTTACTAAACAAGATTTTCATAGATGGTAAAGTGTACGTAAGAATTGGCATAGCCGAATATAGCACTCTTACTTATTTTTTCATTAATAAATTAATGAATATTTTTAACATTTTTTGTTTTCAATTTTTATTTTTATTTTTTCATTGAATCTTTCAAATACATATGAATGGTTCCCAATGGGATCCCTTATGTAGAAAAATGAAAGAAAAAATAAAAATAGTTACTGAATGTTTGCTATGTTTTTGTATAAAACATTTTTGAGTTTTTTATGGCTTTTTGCCTTATTGATTCAATGGAGTTCTCGTTTAATCAATTTGGCTTTAAGTATAAGACTCTGAGATTTTTCTTACAAAATTTGGGTAAAATCCACTGATGAGCTATTGCAGCAGTAGTGAAATGGCGATATGGATATGCTTTCCCCGCAGTAATACATTTCATTTTTTAGTTAAGTTTAAAATAATAAATATTTCATGAGAATATCATGAAATATTTATTTTTGAAAGAATCAAGCACGAATAAAGTAAATTAATTTTTATAAAATAAATATGAAAAACTTTATCCTGTACTTTTCGCCCATCCCAAAATTATGTTTTAAGTTTCATTTTTAATTCATCTTATTTGTTTTGTTCAATTTTCATTTATTTCTTGACTTTTAAAAAGAATAATTTTAATATACAAATCAACAAAATTTCTAACCATTCTTTTAGAATTTAAGAATTGAAATATTTAAACCAGTTTCATGATATCGTTAACTTCATGCCATCCCAAAAATGTCGAATATATGTATTGTAGTCATTTATTACCACAATTTGTAATACTCTTTCACTTCTTTTACTTCTCTATTGATCGATGATTTGTATTTGTTTGTGCTTGAATATAAATCAATTGAATTTTATTTTATTGTAGCACGAGTTTATATAAGAAAAATGTTGCTGTTACTTGCAGTATCAGCTTTTATATTACAGAACTTTTATGAAAGAATTTATTTATACAGAAATTTACACTATTTATATTTGATTTATTGCTGGCAATGTCAATCAATTTATTTACTCTAGACGTCATCATTGTTGTTAATAGTTGTCGACAAAGTCTGTGTTATAGTGTTTGCTTTTAGCTAGAAACCACAAGAAATAGTAATAGTAAAGGAAAATTGATAGACATTTGTTAGAGAATATAAAACTCAGTACGTTAACATAATGACGGTATGACACTTTAAGTTTAAAAGTTTCTTTTTTATGCAGGCAACATTGTGGCAACAGTTTTTGGTTTATGTTTTTCTTTACAGCTTGACGTAAGTGTATGAACGAGTTTTATGAAACAACTTTAAAGTACAGAAGCTTAGTTGTGTCTTAATCTACTGCCACCTTAAATACTTCGAGGTTCATAACTCAGACGACTTTAACAACTGTCACTTCAATTTTAACTACCTGTTTATAATCATTTGCAAGTACTTGAGGATCATAATTTTAATTTATGTTGGTTTACCTAAGCGTAGAAAAGTTAGTATTTGTTGTTATACCAACTAAATTGCACTTGGGTTCTGCTACTTTTATAATAGAGTAATTATTGTTATAACTTCTTTTTTCATTATCTTTTAACTATATAAAAGAGCCGAAAAAAGTCAGCCGTATACAGTGAAGAAAGAAAAATAGAATCATTGTTGGGTTTTGTTTTTTATGCTTAAACTTTGATTTTTGTCTTTCCTTTATTGTTGGGACTACAACCTTTAGTTTATTTAAAATAATGTTTGTGAGAAGTTTTCTGAAAATCTAAGCAAGCGGTAGCAAAATGGCCATTGAGATGTGCTTTCACCCTCAATAATCAATATCGGTGATTTATTAATAAAATCGGGATTATTTAAAAAAAAATAGCAGAACAATCTTTTGAAAATTAATTAATTTAGTAAAAGTTTCACGTGTTTTTAAATGTTTTCTTCTGTTAAAAATATTTTTGGTGGCTTTTAGATGAACATTAAAGCCATTTCAAATAAAAATTTTAATACATTGAGGAAAACTGTAATTACCAGTCCCACGATGTCGCAATAGTTCGTTTGTTCGCACAATTATATTCAAAATAAAAACAAATTCTTAAAAATTGTTTTTGCTTTAAATATAATTATGCGAACGAACGAACGATTGCGACATCGTGGGACTAGCAGTTAGTCTTCTGATCTGATTCCGATTTATCTTACGGTATGGCTGAGATCCGATTTTAAACCAACTTAAAACAATAGAAGGAGGTTAGCAATTTAACTGAATGTTGCTTTTTTGTATTTGTGCTGCCATAACTCAGTCATTTCTTGATCGATTTTTTAAAACCAGTTCATAACCCTTAACATTAAAGGGTCTCCCCATACAACATACATGGTTTTACTTGTATAATTAATCTTAAGGTCACCACTTTAAAATTTAAAAAAATGCGTGTCACTATAGCTCCCATTGAAAGAAAGTAGTACAAAAATAAATCTAATAATTAAAGGGTGCCCGCATAGGTAACGTAAAGTGACCTATATGGGATTATCTTTTGAATCATTATAGAAAACCGCTTGCAAATTGGGCAGAATGTCGATTGTAATGTCTGTAATAGTAACAACCATAAATGTTTAAAATTATAAATTAAAGGGTGTCCCAATAGGTCATTCAATTTAATACAAATGGCTATACTTTCTAACAGTTATAGACAGACTCTTTAAATTTACAATGAACCTGTATTGCTAACCCCGCTATAACAACTTTTGGATTTGAAAATAAAAGGGTGTCCCAATAGTTGATGCAATTTGATGCTTGTGTCCCAACTTGTAAACCGTTATAGACAGACAGCTAAACTTACAAGAAATCTGTGTCCGCTTAAATAATAAGTTTATAATTTGAATTTAGAAATTAAAAGGTGTTCCCAAAATTAATGTAATTTAAGCTATATGGCCGTATTTTTTTGAACCGTTATATGCAAGCACTTGAAAATTAGAATTTTCACTTCTTTGTTTGATAAAGGAAAAAGTATTAATGTTTTAAATTATAAATTAAAGGGTTTTACAATAGTTGATGTAATTTGATGTATATTCTCAAACTGTTGAACCATTATAGGCAGATGGTTGAAATTTACAATTATAATTTACAGTTACTGTTATTCGATGTATAACGCCAAACTCTTGAACAGTTGCAGACAGACGGTTGAAATTTACTAGAAGTGCTGAGTCTGCAATAACAAGTATAAAGTTTGGAGATGGAATATAAGGGGGTCTCAATAGTTAATGTAATTTGATGTAAAAATGTACTTTTGTACCGTTAGAGACAGACAGATGAAATTTGTTTTTGTTTTGTGATAGACAGCTGTGGTTGTTGTGAAAAAGGTATTCTTGAGTCATGAGTTCATATCCCATCACTGCTACGATTACAGAGTAGAAAAAATGTAGTGAAGTAGCCGCGATGCAAAGGTTAAATAATTAGAAAGCAGCAGTTCAAAAGCACTTGTCAGTCTCAAAGTAAGATGGCTGATTTTCAATATTCAAAGAGGAATCAAAAGTATCATAAAAATCTCAAATTAGAAAACCGGTACACAGCACTGTCTTTAAAAAACCTCTTTTCAATATAAAGAAAATATTGTAATGTTCACCTTTTTCAAATACAGCAAATATGCTTCAGTGGGACCTTATTTATTACCTGTTTCTTCTATTTTGTACTCTTTGAATCTGGATAAGTTTTTTGGCAACACTCTTACAAACTTACGCTACAATGCTGTGTTACTCTAGCGTGAGACCAGGGACCAGAAAAAGTTTTTTTTTGTTGGTAACAAAAATATTTATAATTCAAGTTAAAAAAAAAAATATTTTAACCTACACAAAAAAAATTTAAAATAAAAAACAAATTTTTATAAATACGAGTATCCCAGAAGTTTGAAAAAACAAATAATTTTCTTGAAACAAAACGCTCTCTTAGAAAAAAAATAAATAAAAAAAAGTTTGGTTTTACTCATGGTGTTTCAAATAAAAATTTTATATTTCTATAAATCTTTCAATCGATATATGTTGCTCTGTTTAAGAATCTATTGACAAACTAAAACATAAGAAAATAATATTTGGAAAAAATTTTTTTGCATTTTGCAAGCTAAAATTTTGAATCTACTGTAACATCAACAATTGCAGAAGTAGCATTAGTACTGAAGAGTGAAGGAAAAACATAAAATAAAAAGAAAATAAAATTTTTTGATAATACATTTGTTCAAAAAAGCTTATCTTCGGTAATTTAAAAAAAAATATTATTTTCTATGATTCAAAACAAGAAAAAGAAAAATATCAATAACATTATTAAACTTCCGATATACTTAAATAGATATGTACATCCATTGCAACCTTAAGTTTTTTTATATGCATATATTTTTCTGTTATTAAGTCAAATTCATATGTTTGCAAAAAACTGTATCTATTATTATTTGAAATTTGTATGGAAATCAACAGGCGGAAGTAGACTTGTGTTGCTTTTTAAAAATCTTTCATATTGTGTATTGCGTATTTTGTATGTTTTCTGTCCAGAGTCTTAACTTTTTATATTTCAATGTATGGTTGCAGAATTACTCATATTTACTGATTGCATATGGATCTATTTATGTACACGATTTTACTCAAAAGACTTGTTGTAAGCTTTTTGCTTTTAAATTTTTTTGTTTGTGTTCTACAAATTTGGGTATTAAGTTGAACTTCATTTTGATAATAAATTTTTTTAACAAAAGTACAGAAATAGTTGGATTATTTTCTATTTATGTAAGCGGCAGTTGATGCATCAGATTACTAGCTAGGTTTCTGATGTGACATAAGCTGTGAACGAAAAATGTTTTGAATGGCCTTAAATAGAGTGGGTTTAGAACAAAAGAATTTGCTTTTAATAGTAAAACTTGATGTTAATGTGAATTAAGTAAAAAAAAAAATGCTTAAGTGCTTGTTGTAAATTAGAATTTTAATTCTTGGCCATGATTTTATTGTTATTATTTTTTTTCATAAGTTTAACAAATGGCCGCTAGTAGCACTCAAAGGGCTTTGGATTAAAACTAAATTTTTAAATTGGAAATAATTTCCCTAAAATGTTGAGTAAAATAAAAATATTTAAGAACTTTTAAATTAAATTTATTAAATTAATTAATTTTCAAAAAAAGAAAAAAAAATGTTATTGGTTATTGTTGTTTTGTCTTTTGATAATTTTGTTTGGACAAAAATCTTCAGTTTATTTAAAATGTTTGTAAGATGTTTCTTGCAGAGCTAAATAATAAGCAGTAGCAAAATGGCCATCGAGACCTAGTTTCACCCTCAGTAATCAATATTGGTGATTTATGATATAAATCGGGATAATATAAAAAAATTTTATTAATATATTTTAATTAATGTTATTTTTTTATTTTGGCTGGTTCTAGTTCTAGTTATTTTTAATTTTTCTCTTTTTTTAATTTCTAACTTTAAGAAAAACCGAATTTATTTTTTTAAATTATTTTTTCAGCTTTTGATCATGTTAACCACCCTTATTCTAGTTGTCGTCGTCGTCAAATATCAATGTTGATATGTGTCGACGCATTCGATTTATTATTCTACTTGTCGTTATTAAGACTTATTAATTACTGCTCAAAGATTTTTTGTATTCTATAACAAATGTGACGACGATGTTGTATTGACGTGACTCTATTTTTTGTCGACGCCTTTTTGAATAATGACTGAAAGTGAATTAAATCAAATAAAACATTGAAAATGTAAAAAGGTGAAGGTTGCAAATGTAAATCAATTTGAAAAATTGACAATTTTGAGCAGAGGTACAGCTTCATTTAATTTTAATGAAAAATGGGAAGAAATTGGAAAAATTCTAAATTCTCTTGGTCTGCCTAGAAGATTAGCAGATGGATGGCAAAAAGTAAAAAAACAAAGGATTGAATAGGGATTTATAAAAAAGTTTACGAAAATTACTTTTAAAGTATGTCGAAATTTAAAATTCAAAGTGAGATAAAGCAGAATGTAAAGCCACTGGCGGGGAATGTTTAAACAGCTTTCACTCAGTCCGCTGGAAGAAGCTGTGGCAAACCTTCTTAACTTCCAGAAGCATTTGAATCCTGAAGTAGCAGTTTAAGGAGTTCAAATAGTTGACGATTCTAATGACGTAGAACTTTTTGAGGTCGAATTTGTCGTTGAAAGCACAGCCAGGAGCAGAAAAAATATTGTACATACTTGCGATACGGCAAATTACAAATATTGCAATTCTGCCTCAGAAGTTTTCTTTCCAACACAAGTTTTTGTTTTTTAGAGTATTCTTCATCAATTAAATCAAAATTTTCTTCACTAATAGAAAACATTTTACCATAAAATTATCAAACACAAACAAAATTTAATAAAAAAAAACTTAGGGATGTGCATTTTCATTTTATAAAAATCGATAAACCGTCGTCGTCACAACAATGTTATAGAATATCAAACTTTTTATTGAATTGACGCCGATATTGATACGAAGTGATATTGATACTAAAACGAAGACGACGACGACGCCGACAACTAGAATAAGGGTGAATATTTTTCATATCTTAAGGTGCGGTCAAATTATTCAAATATTTGACTTAAAAAAATATATATCACTAATTATATTTTTTATTCAATTTTTCCTGACACGTATCACTACGAATTATGATTTAGAATATAATAATGCTGAAAACTTACATTTTATATTTAGTAGGATCTTTGATTTTTTAATAACCATTTGCGGAGCACAAACATTTTTTTTTTCTTCATAATTTAGTGGTTACGACTTTTTGGTTAAATATTTGACTAATCTAAACGTACTTTTGGATTTATTCATACCTCATATTTTGCTTCATAATTAATTATTACCAAATAAATATTTTATTTTTTAGTCATACTCAGGTTCGTATTTTCATTTAATTAAAATATTGTTTTAAAAATTACTTTGTTGTTTTTAAGTAACACATCTGAATCTAACCAGAAGTTGCTTACTTGTATAAATTTATTAATTTAGAAGTTTGTTTGGAAATTACCCCGTCCAGAGGCCCATTTGCGTAGGTAAGTGCGTGTTTGTACCTGCCCGCACACGTCATTATTTTTTTAATACTTTTTTTGTTGCTTTAAAAAAGCACTTATTCTTATTACAAATGATCAGATATTTTAAATTATTTTGAAATTTTTTTCTTTGTGTATTAACTACAGTGCAGGGCATTGTTTTCGGAAGGAAAAAAAAGTAAACTCTAATGTTAATATGAATTAAATATTAAATCCTAAGCAGATAAGCTTGTTTTGAGGCGTAATGTGTTTTGTATGTTTTTTTTATGAATATGTTTTTACGTTTTTCACACATAAAACACAAATACGTGACTAAAAGAAAAACACACAATTTTTAACTAAGGTTTTCTCAATCGTTAATGTGAAGGAAAACATAGGAAAATATATAGATTATTTGATTTTATGGAATTCTAAAACTTCATATTTAATGCAACAAAAAAAATTGAAATGTCTTTATTTTTATCATTTTTTCTCAAAAACGTTATAAACCTCCCTTAACATTAGCGAATTTCATGTGCCTCCTTATTGCCATCATAAAAAAGCACAAAAACATTTCACTTAATATTTCTCGTCACTTTTCTTTAAATAAACTATAATTTTTGTTTAAAAACCAAAGCTGAATTTTTCTGGATGAGTGTTTATCCCCAATTGCAAATAAAAAAAAAACATAAAATGGGGAACAATTTCATGCCTTTTTAATAGTTTAACAAAAACAATAAAAACACAAACGAAAACCTATTAAGTTGGGGTAAAAAAAATCCTTTACCTCTTATGACAAAACAATATGTGTGAAACTTTTTTAAAAAAAATCAGTGCAATAAATTACAACAATGTAATGGAAAATGAGAGTAGAAAGGTGCGTGTGTGTTTCTTTACGATCTTTACTAAAATGATTCATTTTATGTGCCTCCGTTTGGCCATAAATAACTTTTTAATATTTGATATCTCTTCAAAAAAATACATAAATAAAAATTTTATGTACAAAATTCAATAACTTTTTCTTCTTTTTCGATAAAACTTATGTTTTTCTATTTCTATTATAGATAATGGATTTTGTTTTCAAATTATTTATTCTTATGCTTATAGGTTTACCATTCGACTAAGATGTGCACATAAAATTTCTCCAAACTTTTTATTAAGTTTTGTATTTTAACCTTTAAGTGGTGATAAAGAATTTTATGATACAATTCTTAGCATTTAAGCAATGGTCGCCAACCATTAAAGACTGTCAACAGAGAGAAAGTGAAAAAACGTAATTTTTTATAAGAATTTTTTTTATAGATTAAGACACTTAAAATCATCAATACAAAAAAAATACTTAAAAAAATTACTTTTTTCACTCTCTTTGTTAACAGTCTTTTATATAGTAGGCGATCAATTATTAAATATGCAAATACTTTGTGTTGGTTATTTTAAATAAATATAATAAATTAATTTAATTGTAACGCAGACATTATTTGCCGTGGAAAGTAACCAATACATTCTCATTTAAAGCAAAATTTCTTCGTAAGTTTGATTGTTTGTACGGGCGTCAATGGAGACTAAACGACAACCGATTTTAGTGAAATTTCAAACATGGTTAAATATTAGTCCTCGCTGTAAAATAGGGTATTTATATTTTTAAAAATAAGGGAAGAGAAAGGTGAAGCGGGCATTTTTATGCTTCTTAAACAATTTAAACAAAGTCGCGGCTAATCGATTTTAATAAAATTCGATTTTAATAAGACCATAAGTCCTCATTTATATCTCTTTCCACAGCTAATACTCAAATGAGAGAAAAAGCATTTTATTAAAATTTTACATATATCCATAATTAGCCCCAATATATATGTATATATCTTTACTATATTCCAAAAAGCAACGGCACCTCAGTTTATTTTTGTACATCCGTTCTATGGAGCCATACACCGTGCGTCACCACTTGAGGGTTAATTTACCTTAAATATGGTTTTATAGCTTCCAACTTTTTTTTGTAAAAGTGAAAATATTTTACCTAAAATTATTATTTGAGATTATTCTGTTATTATGCAATAAAATAAACATTAATTGATTAAATGGTTTTCATTTATAACAAAACTTATAGATTTACAATTAATGTTATTAAATAATTAAAAAGGCTACAGAAAACTTTACCAATATTTCAATAAAAATATTAATTTTATTAATATTTCTTAACTTTTATAATTAAATAAATGGTGTTGTAATAAGTTTTTTTTGTGATTTTGCTAAATTTAATTAATTTTTAAATGAAAGTAAATGTTATTAAAAATTCAAATTAAATTTTATAAATTAAATTTTATATAAATTTTATAAATAAAATTTTTTGGCCAACAGTGTGTTGTCTTGTAAAACGCAAAGCTTTAGCGTTACTTTGTTCACACTTGTTCTGTCTGAGTATAAACCTGAGGACAAAAACTTTAAAGGGCTTAAATTCGGTATTTTCCCCACACTACGTCAAAGCTCGAGAGTTGCCACGATTTATTCTTTGCAAATTGTCCCGTGTACGGCCCGTACTTTTCCTCATCCTTAGTCTATTTATGTTTACTCGAGAATTTTTTTATATCTCGTACTTTAAATAGATTACAACTTATAAATTCACGGTCCGTATCTTTCATATCTATCACTGCAGCTGTTTTAAAAATCACTTCTAGTTATTGATTCAGTAGATTGACTTTCCGACTGATGTCTGAATTCAACTGATGTCTAATAAAAAGCCAATGCGAATTATGTTTTTAGTTACAAGTCGAGCCTTTGATATCAAACATTTTCAGTCAGTCTTATTAAATATTGAATGAGAAATTTTGATCACCAAATATCATAAATAAGCTTTATTATTTGATGAGCTTCGGGTTCAAAGCAGCCCAATTTAATCATTAAGCTGTATTTCAATAAAAATGAGAATATTCATACAGTATACTTCACTGCTGATCGAAATTGCAAAATAACAACCCCAATTTGTATCTATAGACGTGTAGTTTTAACATGCACACTACAAACACAGTTAATTATTATGTGAGACATTTCTCGTTCGTATTAGATCTCGCAAACATTCAAAGATTAAAGAAGAAAATTCACAGCTGAATTCCGTAAGCCACATCGAATCAAAATGACCATGGAATATTTCTTTATAAAAATAATAATAATAATAAATGGCATGTCATAGTGTCCACGAAAATAATCGACCTTATGTCACACTCAAAAGTGACATAATGATCACGGTCATTAGGTCACTTTAAAAAACGTCATAATATTCATAGAAATTTTGTCATTTTTAGTATGGACATATTGAAACTTATGAAAATATCACAATGTCCTCACTTAAAACTACAATGTTTTCTCGTACCTAAGATCTCCTAAGTAGCCTACATTCGGCCGGACGCAAGGATTTTCTCCTCTATGATATAACCAACATCGGCTTTGCTTACCAAAGATTTTCTGCAGGTGGCATGTCATTGTGTCTTAGGTCACAAATCCATAGACTTTTTCTCGCTTGCCAAAGATTTCCTGCATAGTCGGCTTCAACTGGGAGCAAGGAATTTTTCCTCTACAGTATAACCAACACCAGCTTTACTTACCAAAGATTATTTGCAAGCCAGTTTATAAAATCGTTACATCTTTTTTATATAGAATACAAATATGCCTATAATATCCATGGACGCTGTTACGTAACGTCGGTGGACAGTATAGCGCATCGCAGTGTGACATAATGTCCATGGACCTTATGTCATTTTCTGGTGCGTTTTGGCACCAAAACGTTATGACATGCCATCAAAATAATCTGTCAGCAAGAGAATATAGTTTATTTATCCAATGAACTATTCCACACACATCTCTTACCTGTGAAATTTATTATAGAATAAATAAATCAATAGAAAAAAGCTGAATTTTGTAATTTAACAAAAACCTTTTGTTAATTTTGTAGCACTCTTTTCTTCAATTTTGTTTAGTAGAAACTTACATAAACACATAACTTTTATACAAAAGTTTTTTAAACAAGTTTTCAAAGATTTTTATCATTTTTCATACATCATTAGACAGATAATAATATTGTTATAGTTATATGATTGTTATTGCAAGAGTGTTAGTGTGTAAAACTAATACAATTATAATAAGAAAATATTCTAATAAAAAAAACTGTGCAAAGCATTTGTTTGTTATTTGTTTTAAAACACATTCTGAAGCATAGGAAGTAAAAAAAACTTTTAAAGTTAACAATGATTCATTAGGTAAATTTTGCAATCTTTTTAAAATCTTTTTTCTTAAAATAAAATTGCAAGAAATGTTAAATGATTGAAATTGATATTTTAAGTAATTTATTTAAATTGTTATCCTCTGGCATACATTATAAATATTTACAAGCCAAATTTCTGCTTAGAGAACATATTTCACTCCTCTTAAAACTTTTTTCTTTCCTAAATATGCACTTCTTGCAAAGAAATTTTGTATTTTACTTTAAACTTCCACATTAAACGATTAACGAAATGAAGATGTTTGCAAGCACTTAAGTATGATATGTATTTACTAGTAAATTTTCTTCTACATTTTGGTTTACTTGCTCATTTGTTATTTTTATTAATAGAGAAAGTTAAGAAGAAAATTAACATAAATAAAGCAAAACTAAGTTTTCGAGAACATCAAATATTATTCTAGGAGACGTAGAAGTAAAAAAGTAATTAAAATAAATTAATCAAAAACTATAATGCTTTTCAAAACGGAATTTTGATGAAAAAGTTAATATTGTTACGAAAATAGTAGGACATAAGCGATTGAAAATAAGTTTTACATCAGGGCAAATATGCTGCTTAAAGTTTCTTTGCGATTCATACATACAAAAACGTTTCGTAAGCAACGTATTTTATTTCATTGTAGTTGTTGTTGCAATGTGCTTTTGAGACTATCATTCCTACACTTACATAAATACAGGTAAAACAAAGCTGCCAGATTTTTCTCTATTTAAACAATTTAGGCGTTTTTGATCGCCTAAAAATCGAAGCTGCATTTAACAGCTGTATGGCAGCATTAATTTTAATTGCTAATGGAAAACGATTTAAAATAAATTTTACATTAGCAGAAATGTGCTGCTAAAATTTTTTTTCTGATTCATGCACACAAAAACATTTCATAAACAAAGTTTTTTAATTCATTGTTGTTGTTGTTGTTGTAGAATGCTTTTGAAAGGCTCATTCCTCTACTTACATAAATACAGGTAAAACAAGGCTGCCGGATCTTTCTGCATTTAAACAATGTAGGCGTTTTATATCGCCTAAAAATAGAAACTGCATTTAACAGCAGCATGGCAATATTGATTTTAATTACTAAGAGAAAAGTTGCATGTGCATAGCGCTAACATGTGTTAGGATGAACACTGTTATGGATAAAATTTTAAAGAGCTGGGTAAATATAATGAAAAAAAAAAATAAAAATTATTTACTTCTTTTATTTTGCATTTTTAGAAATTAGTTGGATTTTATATAAAAGGTAAGAATATATAAGCGAAATAACAGAATAATTTTTGTTGAAACTTAAAACATTGCAACAAAAATGTCGGTGGTTAATATAATCTCTAAGATCTCATCTCAATAATGTTGTTGTTGATAATGTTGTGAATTTCTGCTATCACATATGGCCATCATTCTCACCGTTTAGTGCTAAAAGAGCCAGTTACCAAAGCGAAAGAATGGCATATTTTTATGTCATTAAAAGGTAAGAATTTCGAATATAACTTCATTTATATAAGTGTGAAGCTCTAAGCCACACACAAGTGCTCAGCTTTTAACATTTAACATCAACTTATATGTCTGTTAATATATGTTGTTTAATATGACGGCTGTATGTACAACAATTATTATAGAGAGTGTAAACAATGCTGACAACTTGCCTTCGCTATAACAAAAGCTTATACAATACAAATTTTAATATTCAGAAAGCTCTTGAGCAACGGGTAGTAAAAAAAAGAACTTTTTATAACACAACCATTATTAGTAAATAATCAGACAATTTATTTTTTTTTGCTTGCAGCTATAACTTTTTTTATTTCTTTTTTTTATTTCAAATTAAATTTTCTAACTGTAATCAAATGCACATTACGAAGTGCTTAAAGTATAAATTTTTCACACATTTATCATTAAATACTTTTATATTCATGTCGCCTGGTCTTTTATGTTGTGTTTTATAACATTTAAATGAGTTTTATAAGTTAATATAACGAGTGTTGTATTTCATTTGAATAACAAAAATCCTTAATAAATGTTTATGCATTCAAGTTAATATATCGCATACACACACACACACACCCATACACGAATGCATGCATCTAAAGATACTTAAAGAAAATGATGATAGAAACGTGTGTTATAAAAACAGGAAAATAAATATTCCTTTGACATAAAAACATTAAAGGAAAAAAATGTTTCCTAATTTAAATCAAGAACGAAAATATAGTCGAGTATGTGTGAGTGAAGAGGTATCCTATACTTATTTTTTTATAATGAAAAAGTCCCCTAGAAAAATATTTTAAAGTTATTTTATTAAATTATCCATAATCTGTGTTTTTTTTCAATAAATAAATTTTAAAGTTTAATACTTCAAACAAAATCATAGGGCGTGCAATTTTTTAATTGGCATTATCAAAAAGTATAATACGTAGAAGAAATAAATTGATTCTAAGTTGCATAATATTCAGCTAAGTCAAGTTGTGTTTACTTCATAATTTTTTTTTTACAAATTTTGTAACATCTAACGTTTTGAATTATTACATTTAACAAAGAGAAGAAATTTTAGCATATTTCAGTAAAAATTAAAATGCGACACAGGTGTCCCGAAATGAGTAAATGTAATTTTATATTTCATTTATAACATAACTTAAAACTATATAACTTTAAATCTTTCAGAATATATTTAATGGAACAAGGTAGCAGTTTCCTTGCACACTTATAGTGCAAGTGAACAGAATCTAAGCTATTTAGCAAAGTGGTTTCTTTGCTATTAAGAAGAGAAAATATACCCTGATGAGAAAATTTAATAAATTCAATTTAAATTCTTCCCAATTTCTGGATCTTTTCCCAAATTTTGTTCACCTTCAAAGAACCTATAGCTATTAAACATGCGATACCCGAAAACATACTAAAGTTGCGGACGAGGGCGCTAGGTTTGAAATTCGGCTAAGAAATCGGGAGATAGATCCTCTGGTGTGAGTCTTGTTAAACTGCTGTTGGGCTTTATTTCAGAGGAAAGTTTATAGGGCCGCGCAGACCAGTTGGTCTAACGAGGTCATCTATACAATTGCGAGGACGTTATAGCTTCAGTATGATGCTAGGAGACTATATCTTCCATACCATGAGTTCTTTATAAATTGTAAGGATGAGGAAAAGAAGCGAACGTTGTCGCTCTCAACGGTAAATATTAAGTCTGCCGTTTAACCACAAGTAACGGTAAATTTACCAATTATTGATGAAAAAAATTTACAAAAAATTATAAAATCTACTCCAGTTGAAAATAATTTTAATAGAACGAATTATTTAAGTGACCACGAAGAATACAATTAGGGTAAAATAAATATTTTAAATAATATTGTCTGATCCTTGGAACTACTTCCGTTCATGGTTTCCTACCAGGAATTTCGACAAGTGAAAACAGAGAAAATTATATACTATCAGAAAGAAATAGAGGGGTCTAATCACTGCATTTGATATCGAGTAAAATCTTTCGTAATATTTCATTTTGGATTCATGGAACTCGATATCAAATAAAAAGTATTGCAATTTGGTATGATAACATTCGCTATCGAGCAATCAAGTTTTTAGTTATTTATTCCAAAATGTTTCTTGTTTTGGCACAAATGAGTATAATTTTCTGCTTTTACCAATACTATCATTTCTAGATATCAGACATATTTGTGTTATAAATATTGTTGCGAAAATAAAATCTGGCAACCGCTGTTGTTGTTTCCGTATGTGGGTGGTGAATAAGTTTCTTCAACTAATGGTGTGTGTATAGAATAATACCACAATTAGCCAATAAAAGCTGAGCAACCTCGATGGTTGCATTGGTAGAGGTGCGTGCTGTAAAATAGAAGTTGTGGGTTCGATCCCCGCCGGCGGACATTCGTACAACGAAAAATAATAATTGTTATAATGCAATTAAAAATTAATAAACAGCAGTCCAAACCTACCGAGAAGCAAAAGACAATTATTGTGTGAAGCCATGGCAGATAATTAAGTGGAGACATCCAATTTAATATAAGAGTAACAGATAATTGTCAAGAATCCATTTGTAATGAAAAGTAGTAAGAACGATGTTGGTAAGTGCAGGGAAGTGTCAGCATAACAACAGTGTACGGCAGAATTGTATTGTGGCTATTGGCTTAAAGGGGATGAGTGGCTTAGATAAAAGGAGTAGCGGAGATGTCTGTGGATGGTTAAGATTATTGATTACTGCGTTTGTAGTAATAACGCCTGTCTTTTAATACGAGACCAAGGGTTCACAGACCGGTAGGATCAAGAAGTATAGCCAGAGAAAGCCATAAAGTTTGAATAAGCCACAGTGATATTTACAATCAAAAGAATCCGTACGTTTGTTTTAAAAAGGGAAGGTAAAACGTAACAATATGTTAAATTTTCTTAAAAACTACGATTCGATACATATCGTATGCAAAGATAAGCTTACTTGACACCTATCGAAATATTATTCGAAACGATAGTACGCTTGATAACATATACGATCATAAGACCCCGGTTTTTTCTTTATAACTATATCTATAATTAGCGTTCTTCTAATCTATCCACTTTAAGTAATGTAGATTGCAAACATCATAAAAATTGAAACTTTATTTTAATTTTTTTATAATTTTTTTCACATTTCAAGAGATACAATCAGTATGATGCTGGAACAGGATTTTCTCTAAAAAATTAAATGTTTCGACAAACTCAAAACTAAGACATCATAAAATACTTAAATCTAACAAAAAAAATTAACTTTGGTTAAAAATGTAAAATCTTTTGCTTTTAGAAGTCATCCTTCGTTTTTCTCTTTGCTTTGTTTTTTTTTAATAAAACAAATTTTGTTATGTTATATTTTAATTTCTTAATGCGCATCATAAATAACACAAATAACATGTGTCGTATTATGTCGCATTGGTAGTAATATTGCTTATGCTCAGAAAGGCTAAGAAGAAGAAGAACTATGCTAAAATTTCTGCAATTTTTTTAAGAGCTATCTATATAATGGCTGTCAAACATCCCTGAAAAGCAGTACATTATTTGACAACGGCATGGTGCAACAGTATTCAGCATGCCCAATCTGTGTACGTCTCTTATATGTAGAGAATACACAAATGTAAAATTAAGATAAAGGATTAAATTTAAACGCTACCTTTCTTACTCATCAGCTTCTTTTGCTGCTACTTGCTTTACAAAGTAAGGCAACACCTCCTTAAGTAAGCTGCTATGACTGACAAAAATTAAAAAAGGAGCGAAAAAATTTTACTTTTTTATTGTAAGTTATATTATTTTCTCTGTTATATAACTGATTTCAAAATAGTGTGAGGTTATCAATTCGTCTGAATGTTGCTGTTTGTTCCTTTTTGACTGCAGAATAAACGCCTTTTTGAACTAATTTTAAAAATTGTTTTTTATTTAAGAGGTTTTGCATAAAGATTGGGCCCGTTTCAAAAACGCTTTATAATTATAAAAACTAAAGGGTGTCGCCATACAACATACATGTTTTACGTGTATTTTGAACCGTAAAGGGCAGCACTTAAAATTTAAAAAAAACTTCATTACACGGGAGTAATAAAAAAAATCTACATATTAAAGGGTGTACCCATAGGTGACATAAATTGACCTATATTTTTGATATCTTTTGAACCGTTATAGTTAAACGCCTCCAAATTGAAGAGGAAGTTAAAATTTAAAATTAAAGGGTGACCCAAAAGTTTATGTAATTATCTGTATATGGCCATACTTTAAAACAGTTGTAGGCAGATGCTCAAATTTACACAGAACCTGTATTGCTTAGGCCGCTATAAGAGAAGGTATAAAATTTGAATTTAGAATTTAAAGGGTACCCCAATATTTGCTGTACTTTGATGTATGTGACTAAACTTTTAAAGCGTTATTGACAGGCAGCTGAAATTTACCAAAAAACTAAGACCACTATAAGACCAAGTACACAATTTGAATTAAAATAATAAAGGCTGTTCCCATAATTGATGTAATTAGAACTAAGCAAAACAAGTTTAATAAGTCATTGGGATGGTTTTTTGAGTTTAATTACTTGAGGAAGCTACACTTGTTTTTTCGTTAAAAAAAAGTGTAAAATTTTAGGAATTTATTTTTCTTGGCTGAATAGTATAATTAAATAAGTAAGACAAACTTAAATTTATTGCTTTATTCTTCTTTAAAAAATTTTTAAGTTTAATATGGTTCGTCCATTGCTGTCCTAAAAAGTCAACGAAATTCACCATTTTTTACGTCAAGGTAAAAGTTGTAGTGAAATTTCGTTGCTTCTTAAT
This sequence comes from Gymnosoma rotundatum, assembly GCA_916610165.2. Classification (NCBI taxonomy): domain Eukaryota; kingdom Metazoa; phylum Arthropoda; class Insecta; order Diptera; family Tachinidae; genus Gymnosoma; species Gymnosoma rotundatum. The sequence goes on from OU744339.1 coordinate 11,593,665, forward strand.
ATTTCCAAATCCAGCGTGGGTAGAGTACGGAAGTCGTTGCCAAATTTACCACTTCCATCACGAGGAGGCAGAAAAAAGATTTTATCCGAGACTACAGAACGGCGCATTTTAAGAGATCTTCGGCAGCAAAAAATTGAAAATGCAGTTCAAATCCAAAAGCAACCAGCAGAAAATGAAAATATTCATGTATCGGTTGAAACAGTTAGAAATACTTTGCGAGCAGCTGGCTTGAAAGGACGTGCCAAAGTAAAAAAGCCAATGCTCACAAAAAGGCATCAAAAAATCCGTTTGGATTTTGCAAAAAAATATGCTTCGTGGACAGCAGAGGACTGGGAAAATGTTATTTGGTCAGATGAGACCAAAATTAATCGTCTTGGGTCAGATGGTAAGGAATGGTGTTGGCGAAAGTCAGGACAAACTTTGCAAGCGAAAGATGTCAGACCGACCTTAAAGTTTGGCGGTGGATCCGTGATGGTATGGGGTTGCATGACAGCTAAGGGTGTTGGAACAGTCCACAGAATAGTTGGTACGATGACTGCTCAAACCTACGTAAATATTTTAAGCACTAACTTACCTACAGCTGCAGAAAAATTCGGATTACAGAAGGAGGATATCGTTTTCCAACAGGATAATGACCCGAAACATACCGCAAAACTTACAAAAATATGGCTCAGTGACAACCGCTATAATGTTCTCGATTGGCCGCCCCAGTCACCCGATCTTAACCCCATCGAACATCTCTGGGGTGTTCTCAAAAGAGGTGTTGTCGGTACGTCTGGAAATCTGGAAGAATTGTGGGCACATGTGCGAGAAGCGTGGATTGGTATTGACGCAAACATTTGCAAAAATTTAGTCGACAGTATGCCTCGCCGAATTGATGCTGTTATTAAAGCCAAAGGGGGCTATACAAAATACTAAGCCTTTATAAATTCAAAAAATTAGTTAAATAAAGTAAACTCAAAAAACTATCCCAATGACTTCTAAATTTGTTTTGCTTATTTTTAGATAACGGTACATATTACAACAAATATATTGAATTGTAATTATAAACAAAAGAGCAGTAAGCAAATGGAGAAAATATCAAAAAGATTGAGACTGTAGTTTTGTTGTTGTACTTATATATGTTAACACTAGCATTGAGACGGTTTTTTGAGTCACTGTATATAACGCTATCCTTTGAACCGTTATATAGAAGCACTTGAAAATTAGACAGAATATCCACTATCTTTGCTGGTTTAAGAAGAAGTCTAAGTTGTTAAATTATAAATTAAAGGGCCAAACTTTTGAACCGCTATGGACAGAAATCAGTTTTTTTGCAAAAATTATTTATAATTAAAATAAAACTTGACATTTTGTTACTGTTTTAAGATTATTATTGAAAACTTTGCGTTGCAACAACGTAGAATATAATTAACAGTCCTTAAGCTTTACAGAATTAATTTTGTAGACAGAAATTAAAAGCTAAAAATTATTCATTTTGAACACCAACATAATGTTAAAATAAATCCGCCAAGTGAGAATTTTTATCCGTGAAAAACTGTAAACACTTTTTTATTAAGTTCACTATAGGAACACCATTTATATATAAATTCTGACAGACATAAAATCTCTGCCTATTGCGGTTCAAAAAAAAAATACGTATGTGAAAAGCACATCACAATTAACACCCCCTTTAATACTTAGTTTTTATGCTAAATTTTAAATTTCACTATAGTAACACCCTTAATATATAAATTCCGACAGACATAAAATCTCTGTCTATTGCGGTTAAAAAAAAAACACGTATATGAAAATTACATCACAATTGGCACACCCTTTAGTACTTAGTTTTTATGCTAAATTTTAAATTTCACTATAGGAACACCCTTTATATATAAATTCCGACAGACATAAAATCTCTGCCTATTGCGGTTCAAAAAAAAAACACGCACAATTGGCGCACCCTGTAATTTAAAAATTTATTGTTTCTACCTATTGCTGTAGCGCACGTAGTTTTACTGTTAGAAAACAAAAATATTAATTTCAAATATAACGTTACTTTCGGAACACTCTATAATTTTTATACGTTACATCGGCTATACACCTTTTGTTAAAATTTCAAGAGGGTACGAATGTGATTTCAAAGAGGGCTGTGCCTGATTTACTGTCTTTCCGTTAGTAGTGACAACGATAGGCTTACGTTTTCACACTTTGTATAGCGAACCCTGAAAACAAAGTACAAAAAACTAAAACGCACATATTTTCCGGTTTTAAAACTTTACGAAGAAAAAAAAAACAAAACAAAAGTTAAGCAGAAAAAATTACAAAGGCAAAAAACAATGTTTCAAAACATAAGTAGCAGCACATGCTTTTAAGAACGTGGTTTCTTTTTCTTTTTTTTTTTATTATGACAGAAAAAACGAAACATTTTAAAAAGGTTCTGGTTATTTAATAGTTAATGTTATTTTCATTATTGTTTCTGGTATAAATAGCTGTGAATAATACTATGGGTATGAGTTCTTGTTTTTTCTAATATTTTTTATAGTTTTGCAAAACGGCATACAACTTCTGTTAAGCAGACCCTTTTTTGTTGTTGTCGTGTTTAACATTTTAATACAACATGTGTTGTGTTGTTATTTGATTTCCAGCAGCCACTTAGTTTTTTGAAAAGGGGAGATTTAAACAGGATGTGTTAGCTTGTTAAGGTTTATTAAGTATTTCGTTTTCGTTTTTTTATTTAAATCATTTGTACGCCTTTTATAAGGCATTAAATAAATACATTGTGGAACAATCGGATTAAAAGTTGACACAATAAGATTTTACATTTTTATACATCAAGAAAAAATTTTACGGCTCCCCTTAACGTAGTGTTTAAATACGTAAACAAAAATACTTGCAAAAAATAGTATTATAAACGATTTGCACATTTGTCATTACAAAGAAAATTTATGAATCATTATTTAAATAGAAAACTTTCTTCGTAATAGAAGCAAATATCTTTTGTATTTTATTTAATGCAGCAGTTTTTGTTATTTAAAAAAGTTTACTCGTTTTTTCATCTGTTATAATCTATTTAAATAAAATTTTTTTATATGATTTCTTATAGCAAAAAGATTTTTTAAGAGGAACCTTTTGTTTTATATATTTTACTTTTTACACAATAGGTTTTAAGTTCAAAAAATATATATATATACAGTAAAAGCTTCCGTGGGTGGACACCGACCTTCAAAGCAGATTTATCCGTTATGGAGAGTGTCCGTCTACGGGATAGTTGATTAGAATTGGTCGGCATTCACTGCTATTATATATTCTATTATTAAGTGATATTTAAGTGAAACAAATTTGAAGGTATACTTGGAAATCGAAGGGACTGAAGAAATTGTCTGCTCAGTAGAGGTGTCCGCAAGTAGAGTTTTCACTGTATAAACTGAAGCTGAATACTTGACGGTCTTAAAGGAACTTCTGATAATTCATGTACTTTTTTAAAAATGCTGGCTTAACAGGTTGGATGAAAGGAATAGTACTCTTTTAAATACCTCCCTTTTTGACGGTGGCACACAGCGTAAATCAGAGTTGAATGACCAGAATGGGGATTGGTTTAAAGCGTTAGGACCTCGGGAACATATTTATATCCAGTTCAAATATAAACTTCATTGCAAAATGGAGCTCTAGAACTCGTAAGAGGTAAAAAACTGTTTTGACTGGACAATATATATAATAAAAATGACGAAGTAGGATGGAATGTTCCAATAGCACAAATTTAAAATTATTCCCAACAGATACTCAAAGTCTAAATTAAGGCACTTAATGAGACCTTATCATGACCACCAAATTTATCAGAAAGTATCGAACCAATTTGATAGTGGAATTCCAAAGGTGTGGCCAAATCAGTAATGGAACTTACTTGATGCCTTTCTTATTAAGAGTATGACTGTCACGTAGGCAAGCAGATATTCAGAACTTAAGCAAACTAGTAGCTAAAAAAATGGTAGCAGTAGCTTAGTATCTCTACATAGATAAATGAAATTCGTTGTGAGAACCGAATTATTGCCAATCGATTTTGGTCGGTTGTGGTTACTATCTGAAATTCGGTAGTCGATAAAAAATATTATTGTGAATTAAATAAAACAATTCGGCACATTCATACTTGTCTTTATATAGGATAAAAAAAGGAAAACAAATAATAAATTTCTTGATTATAACAATAACTTTTGCTTCACGCTTTCTTGCTTTACACTTTTAGTTCCATGGTCTCCTGATTTACTTTCCATTATGCACCCTAGTCCATTCGAAGTAAATATAACTTTTGAAAATTAATTTTATTTACACATGTCTTAAAGTCACCATTTAACGTTATTGGAGAAATTTTCGCAATTTTTAATAAAACATCAATATTTTCTATAAAAATTTTATTTGATGTTCACGTGTTCTTTTTTTTGTCCAATAACGGTTTGCGCTTTTTTCCGATCAAAAAAAATTATTTTTATAGAATTAATTTTCTCAATCTTAATTTTTTTTAAATATACTAAAATTAAAAAAAAAAGTACCTTCAATAAACAAATTTTGGTTTGAAAGAGAATTAAAAAATAAAAATATTTCTTAAGGGTATTTTTTTAAGCATGCTTGAACTTGAAATTATCAAAATAACACTAAAAATTAAATCTTGATGAAAAATATTTTTTTTATTTTTCTTTTTGCAGTTTTCACGCTTGAACCATGCTATCATAGCAACTAAATTTACTTTGAAAATCAGTCATCAATTCGAGCAACTTATAGCAGACCTCGTGATTTTTATGGTGCACATAATCGTTCGTCTGTGCAAGCCATCTATCAAACTGTGAATAGATTTCGTACCACATACTCGCTAGAGGATGCAGTAATAGAAACACGTCACAGGAATGTGCATACTGAAGAGAATATCGCTGCTGTAAGCGAAAGTGTGGAAGAAGATCTAAATTTATCGATTCGTCGTTTGTCGCAGGAATTGGGGCTCTGTCCGTCCACTACGTAAAAAATTTTGCACAAAGATACTCGCCTACACCCGCATAAAATCCAGATAGTGAAGAAATAAAAGCCACGACACCATTATAAACGTCCTTCTTTAGCAGATTTGGCAGTAGAGCAGTTAGTGACTGACCCGTTGTTTTATCGCCAAATTGTTTTCAGCTTAACGGGTTTGTTAATAAGCAAAATTGCGCATAAGGAGTGAGACAAATCCAGAACATACGCTACAGACTCTATTGTATCCAGAAAAATGCACCGTTTGGTGTGGTTTACACGCTGGTGGCACAATCGGACCTTATTTTTTGAAAAATGAAACCAGATCTTACGTCACGGTCAATGGAGATCGTTACCGCACCATGAATAATAATTTTTTGGTTTGAAAATATGGATGACATTGATCCGGACAAAATGTGCCAAATGGCGACAGCAACTATCGAGTTATTGAAATCAAAATTTGGCGATAAGTTGATTTCGAGAAATGGATCTTTCAGTTGGCCTTCAAGGTCGTGCGATTTGAAACCTCTCGATTATTTCTTTTGGGGCCACGTAAAGTCACTGCGTTATGCTGCTTAACCAGCAACAATTTACGCTTTGGAGTTCAACATTGTTCGTATTATTCGGGACATACGGCCAGCAGTAAAAGTTAAAAAGTGACTCAAAATTGGCTGTCCAGAATGCGATTCGTCAAGAGCAGCCGAGGTGACCATATGCCCGAAATAGTTTTTAAATATTAATGCCACGAAAGATCAGAATGTCGTATAAAAGAAATTTTTCATTGCAATTTATTTTTTTGTGTTATTTTTAACAATTTAAAGTTCTCTTGGGCTTCAAAATACACACGATGTATATAATTTTACAAAAATGTCATCGGCTCTTAATGGGTTAAGCATTTTTTAAAAATTTAAGTATTTCCGTACGTATATCAAAGTTAAGTTTTTTAATAGATTAAAAAAAATATTTGGCATAAAATTGTCAAATATTTTCGAAAAGGTTAAGATATATTTTCTATTCTTGGCTTGAATTCAATAGCATATTGTCGCTTAAATAAGGCATTTGATGATTGTTCGTACTTTATTTTGGCAGTTGATTTATGTTCTTTTAACAAGTTTTATAAAACACGTTAAAGTACTAGTATTAAAATTGTTATCTCAAAAGCATTTTTGCTGCATTTTTTTCTTAAAAATACATTTGATGGTTAAAATAATACTTGAAAGGAAATAATGATTTTTTTTTTTCATTTATATGTTTTTTCTTAATATTCACCTAACGCTGTAACTTTAAGCTTTATAATCAAATATTTATTTAAAGTTATAAATTCAAGTTTATTGGCCTAAATTAATATTCACTAACAATAGAGCTAAACAACGTTTTTACTTCATAAAAAATATCATTTATATCCATAATATTTTTCAACCCACCTTTGTTTTATTTTAATTTTTCTCTAAGAGAAGGTAATAAGTTGCTGAAACAATTTTTAAAATAAATGACTTCAAATAAAATTTTATTACAAGTAATTGCCGTAAAGAATATATTTTATTAAAAGTAATAAAAACTGTAGACATGATCTTAGAAATATGAAAAGAACTTAAGCAAAACATTTTCATAGACACTTTGGTTTTCTGTAGAATAAAACGAAACAAAAATTTAAAACATTTGAAACTTAGCAGAAAACGATTTTAGAAAAAATAAAAATATACGGGCAAGTCTTCTGTTAAATGTTAAATTAAATTTTTATTATCTGCTACACATTCAGACATTAGAATTATTTTCAGTATCTAATGAACTGTGTCTTTAAGTTCTTAGTTTTCCATTTCCTTGAAAAAGATTCTTTTATGACCGAAACACATTATTTCAATCTTTCTTTCTTAAACATATAAAATTAAATAAAAATGAAAAAATAAATCAATGAACAGGATACAAATTGAAAAACTACTAGTTTTGTTTTTAATTACAAAAAACAAATCCAACCACACAGGTCTAAAAGCAAAAAAAAAAACGAAAGAAAATGAAAGAAAAGGAAAGGATAAAAAGCCAATAGAAATAGCAAATACAGTTGCTAAACATTACTAAACAATCATTTGAGCAAGAAAAACTGACGTAAAAGAAAATAAATTAAATATATATTGACCCTGTTGGCGTGTACTGATTAAATATTTAAATAAAGCAGTCTTGCGTATAAAGAAAATAAACCAAACAAATTTTAAAATACTTTAGTTAATAATGTCGAAATTTAGATACTCTATGGGGAAGATCTTTTAACAAATTATATTTGTGGTAAAAATCGAAAATCTGATAATCGGCTGTGTTGACTTTAAGACTAATTTTCTGAAATTTTTTCGCAGCAAAACAATGCACCTTCATATTTATAAATTTAAAATGGCATGAGATGTGAAGTCTTAGAGCAATAAAAAGGCAAAGGATTTATTTGAATGGTCTATTTAATATGAACATTTTTTTACTGTGCTGCTAGCAGCATCGCTCAAAGCAAAGAAGTTCTTTCTTAACTAAATTCTCAAATTCTTCATACTTAGTTAGAAGAGAACCCAGAATTTATTATAAAGCAAGTTTTTGGCTTGAAAAGCTAAACATCATTTCTTTTGCAATAAGTGTATACAACTAGTGACTGCTAAGGGCGTACGACATTTGAAAGTTTTCTCTGCTAATTATCTTATATTGGCAACGTTAATTTCATTTAACATAAACGATAACTTTGTTGATTTAAAAGAGCTGATTTGGACCTAAAATTCTTAAGATTCCATATGTCTTTAAAGCCCTCTTCAACAAGCCCTTATACACTCGAATATTAAAAGATAATTCAGGAAGCAATAATTCTAATAATGAGCTTGAATGATTATAACAACTTAAGAACAAGCAAGCGTTTGTATCAGCAAAGCCTTAGAGGTCATTTCTTAAAGTCCTATAATATACTTAGCCTACCTAACAGTGAGTACATTACAAATACTTTACTCGAATTTTTGAAAATAATTATTAAATTAATTTTTGCAGCTTTGAAAGTTTTAGTTATGACTTATTATTATTCTTAATTAAGATAGTATTAAATAAGAAAAAAATCTATAAATATTTTAATGGAATCAACAAATTTTTTAATAGAACTTATTTTCTTTCCTTTAAATTTATAACAAGATTTTCATAAGTAAGAAACGGCAAAGAAACATGCACATATAAAAATTATATTTTTTCTGTTTTTTTTTTAAGTATTAAAAAATCAAAAAGTTTTAAGAAAAAAATTTGTAAAAATAAAAAAAGCAAAGAAAAAAATTTTAATTTAGTAAAATATTGTGGACTGAACTTTCTTCAATTAATATTTTAATAGATTATTTAATTAAAATTTTTTGAGTTTTATGTTAATATTTTATTAGCTTTAATTAAGGAATTAATGAAATTGAAAGAATTACCACATTTTTAATTGATTCAATTAACTCTAGTTTTAAAAATTTTTACTGGACTGTTTACTGTTTTAATGTACTATTTACTGTACTGTTTACTGGAATAAATAACAACAATAACAATTTTACTGGAATAAATAACAAATCACTGTTGGCATTTGGACGATTGTAAAATGTGGTCGTTCAATTTAGGATTCTTTTTGTTTTAATTGGTCAGACGATTATGCAAGAAAATACTTATTTTAATCATACAAACTATGCCTTTGCGAGTCAGTATAACAATCCTTAGAAGAGTGAGTCTTATACGGATTTTGGAAGTTTTTAAGTACACGCAAAGATAAAAGCATGGTTGTGATAAGGTCACATTTAACATAATATGTTCCTTGCAATATTGTAAAGTTGCAGAAAACAAATTATAGTTGTTTTCAATACTACTTTTGGTTGATATTTAACCATTATATGGTTACTGTGCACAAAAAATGTAACAAAGTTGTATAATACAATATATTTAACCATAATATTTTTTTTTATTAATCAGAGTATGATTAAAGGCAAACAAAATAATGTTTGCTCTTAAAAGTATTTTGTGCTAGATCTTGGCAGAATGCTTTTCTATCTATTTTCTATAGTTTAGTAATTTTTTGTTAGCTTAAAGTTGAAAAAAAATGAAAAATATAAATATTTATGTACAAACTCAACAATTAAAAACAATGTTAAATACATTTCTGAAAACAAACAAAAAGGTAAGCAAAACATTTCAAAACTAGTTAAGATATTGGGTTATTTAAAAGGATGCTACAAAAGTATAGCGACAGGGACAGCAAACGCCGCCATATTTCTTGCCGCTCTCTTGACATTTCTCTTCAGTAAGGTTTTCTTTTTTATGATGGTAAGATGTACGTGCCAACAACGAGTCGAAATTATTAAAATTTACTAACGGAAATTTACAGATTTTCATCATCATCTTCAGGGATGAGGCTCATTTCTGGCTGAATGGCTTCATCAATAAACAAATTAAACGCACTGCATGAGTCATCAATGCATTCCGAAAACAGTACGGTTTGGTGTGGTTTATGGGCCGGCGGTGTCATTGGGCCGTACTTCTGTCGTGATGATCAAGACAGCCATGTTACTGTGAATGAAAATCGCTACCGCTCTATGATAACCGAATATTTTTCGCCCCAATTGGATGATATGAACTTGGAGGACATGCGGTTCCAACAGAACGGCGCCACAAGCCACGGCGCATTGTAGATGACTCTTACGGAAAGGTAGCTTTCGGAATACAGTTTCTACCGTTAACCTAAACTTAAGCGATCGGAACACGACATTCCATGCTCCGCTCGTAGAAGAGTATTTGTGATTAATAATTGAAAAAAAATAATTAATAAATTTAATTCACTCTAAAATGATCGCAATAGGTTGAAGTCTATTTTTTTCTTTTTTGTTTTATTAAATCTATGTCTTTTTTCAATATGTCATTTCGTAAAATTAAAAAGGTAATGGTAAAGGTACTAAAACATTTGTTGTCACATTTTATTTTTTTAAATGAAAAGTTTTTAACTAGACTGTGTTTATTCCAGAATTCTGGAATAAATTTTTAAAAACAAATTTTTAAAATTTTTATTTTAAGAAAAGTATAAATGACACTCTAACGAAGTCGTAAGCACTGCTCGTACTAAACATATAGTTTTTTGAAAGTAGTTATAATTTATTTTCCACGTAGAAAACATTTGTTGTTTGCGGCTCATAAACTTTAAGGAGAAGGGCTAAGTGCGGTAGTGTTTAAAATGCACTGAAATGATTATTATTTATGGAGACCTAAATAGAAACTCTTTTAAAAAACCGGCATGTGGAAGGTGCTAAAGCATAAACTATAAATGTTAAAGGAAAGAAACTGCTTAATATTCTTTGTAAGTACTTTTTTTTCTACTGAAGCAAACTGTCAAAGCAATAAGTTTAAAATTAGTTGTGTGTTGTTTCGTTTTTTTTCAATCTGTTCAATAGAAAAAGTATCTTAAATCCCATTTAAAATTGAAACAAGTAAGAATTTGAAAGTAAGGAAATAAAAAATTCTATTGAAAATAACGCTGGCAAATGACATTTGTATTCATTTTGGTTTTTTTATTTTACCAGCAAAAGGTAACAGATTGTTGTGAAAGTGAGTTTAAAATATAATTTTAGTGCTTACTTTCAATAAAATTAAATCAGTTCACGTTTATTTTTTATAAATTTATTCATTTGTATTCAATAGGGTTTTTAAGAAAAGCTGAGCAAATAGCAATTTATACTTTTTGCAGGAAATGCTGTTTGTTCTTGTGTTTAATTTTAAATTTTTCACTGAGACAATACACTGGCTTTTTTGTGTTAAAGGCAATGCGTGCAATAATTAAAACAAATAATATCCAATTTAATTTAGAGTAAAACCTACAACTACGTTTTCACGTCTATGCTTTAACTAATTCATCCAACTGCTAGTGGCGGCTTAGCTAATAATTTAAAAATAATCAACATAAAACCATTAAATTTTTTTGGTTATTTTATAGTTGATTTATGTTGGATATATTTTTAGTGATGTAATCAAACTTTAATTCAAACCAATATTAAATTGTTAAAAAGCAATATCATGTTCTTACTTAATTATAAAGCAAAAAAAAATTTTTTTGTTATTCTCTCACATTTAAAAATAAAACCAGGCAACAATTTCAAATGCAGACAATATATTTAAACAGGAAAAATATAAAAATAAAATGTATTGATATATTGTAAAAATTAAATTCGAACTGATAGCTGCACATATCAGATTAAAAATATCAGCTCGATTAAGGAAAGTCAATTGCATTAAATACTTCAATTGTTATTGAAATTATTACATTTGTATTTACTTACAGAGTTGAGCAGAATTGAGCAAATGTGTGAAAAACAAATTTACATTTTTTATTTTATGCTCAACTTAATTAAAAACGGATTTCGGCGTTCAATTTTTTTAATAAAAAATTTTATATTTATAGTTTTTGTATAAAAATTTACCTGCTACTGATTATAATCCTTTCAATTATGAATCTTTCTTTTAAAATGTCGAAACATTGTGAATATTTTAAAATGGCAGTTGGCATTTTAAAATATCAAAAAATTATTAACTGGTGCCGAATGAGAAATTTTAATGTAACTAAGAGTCAAATGAATGATAGTATCATGAAATTGAAAGCAAGTACAATTTAAATTATAAAAAAAAAAATTAATAAACACGTGGCTTGAAAATGATGTTATCACATCGAAAGCGCTCGCCAGAAACGACGGTTCTTACCGAAAATTATAAGAACAAAAATTATTTCATTTGAAAAATCAGAGAATCATTGCATAAATTAAGAGCAAAATGTGACTGAGAAATTTGTATGATGAAAAGCAAATAAAGGAGTCAAACTAAACTTTGAGACGAAACTAATTATACTCAACTGATTTGGATGCCAGGCAGCAATTAATTCTTAGCGACTGTCTAATACGTTCCAGAGGAAATTAAAAATGTTGGCTTGCCACTAGCAACTTGCGAGCCTCTTTTTCACGACAGACAGATGTAAGAGGCTCAATAGTCTTGCAGGGAGTATGGTCTGAAAATCTGCTGGGAGTGTCAACATCTAGATATCTGCCTCATTGTAGCTTTTTGATATTCGGGAGAAAAGGAATAATGTAGGAGCAGCCGAGACAAGAAAAAGGTGGAATCAATGAAGCATATTCTATGTGATTGCTCAACTATATCTATTAGGAGGTGGGCAACCATAGTTTTTTCATTTTGTCTTATGCTAAACTCCATCATCTTTTGCACTTTTTGAATCAATCCCATTACGTCGCACATTGGGTTGAAATTGTTAAAAAAAAAAAGGCTCTTAACTCAGGCGTTAGAGAAAGCACTTAATTTTTCATTTCGTAGCATTGACTAAGTCATTACTACTTAATAAAAATCATTTTTGAAAAAAAAATATTTTTTTTAAATGCCAGGAGTATTCGCTTGCAAGCTCGTAATAATAATTAAATTGTCTTGGAAGCTCCACTTTTAAAGATAAATAAATAAAATTTGGGCAATTTGATTTTTTTAGGTTAGTAACTCAACACACAAAAATTTAACGAAATAGGTATATGATTTCGTATAGCCCCCATACAAAATTTTCTCGGAAATAGGCCTAACTAATCTTTATGTATTAAAAAGTTTTTTACTAATATAAAATTTTCACTTTTTATTTAATAATTTTAGTCTTCATATTTGCTGTCACTAAAATAAATATCATCAGAATTATTTTTTCTAGAAATTTCAGGTAATAATAGAAAGTCCAACACCTGCTGTGGTAACACGATAATTTTCTTTTTGTAATGTTTGCTCATATTACTTATAAAAGGTTCAGAGCTTATTAAAAATCTATTAAAATATCTTCGTTGGACTTCTCACGACTACTGCATTGCTGTATGATTCAAAATCTTTATTACGAGCTTCCTTTGCTTCCTCTGATAACTGGCCAATAGGTAACAGTACATGTATTAAAAATTTATGTAAAGTGGGAGACATATTATACCATGGATAATTTTCAAGAAAGTACATACATGATTAATGCAATGGGAGCGTTGCTAAGCAAACACCAATTCTCTTTGATGTTGAAATAGAAAATACTTTTTTTCCTTCTTTTCGCAAAAACTCCGCAAAATGTGTTTATACAATTTGTTAGTAGACATATCATAGAAAATTCTAAACTTTTTTTTATCCAAGCTTGCCCAAACCGGATTTGTTTTATACTTGGAAGTGAGAATCTATTGTTTTTTACACCCATTTTCAATAAAATATTAAACATACTTCTATAACGAAAACATTTAACTGAGATATACATTTGAGTTTCCAAATACCTGAAGTTGAAGATTCCATTGAAAAAACATTGCTTTTATGCTAGAAAAATACAAAAATTTAATTGAAAAAAATCTTTTTTTTTCAGTTTTTAGCACCGTTTTGAAAAACTTAAAAAAACTTCAGTTTTGACAACGCACAACTCGAACTAGATGACATAGAAAAATTTTTAAGATAGTTAGTGATGCACAATTTTGTTTACTATAACCTGTAAAAGATTACTTTAAAAAAATTAAATTTTCAATTAAGAGCCATTATTAGGAATTTCAACCCAACGTGCGTAGTTGGAAGGGATATAGGAAGAGAAATTCTTAGATTATTACAAAGTATTCTTTAGAGTAAGTGTGTGATATGCAGACTGCCACTCTTACCTCACCTCTCCTAAGCTAAGATTTTTATCATTTCTATATCTAAAAAAAAAAATATTTTTGTAGCACGTACATTTGTAATCTTCCTCAAAAAAATATATTTATTTAAACAACAGTTATAATTCATTTCCTTAACAAACAACTCATTGATACTCTCCATGAATTTTGATTATAAAATTTTTTTCGCTTTAGAATTAATTTTTTTTTCACAAATGCACTAAGAATTTGTAATATTTATCTGTTAAAATATTTATTAAAATAAAAATATTAAAAAAAGAAGAAAAAATATTTCTGTATTCTGCTTAGTATAACATTCTAAAAGCCTTCAAACATACACAGAAAGGGTTAGTTGTACGTGAGCAAACAGTGCTAAAATAAATGTCTCTACACAAAGGAGAATAATATTTTTAATATATTTGAACAATCATTTTTTAGAATTCTTGAGATTTAAATTGAAAATATAATCTTATAGAGACTATCAGTTTTATGTAATGTTAACATACATAATTACTTGAAGTGATAATCTTGCTGTAGAAAATTTAGCTCAGAAAAAATATTAAATTTTTTAAAAGTTATGCAGCAAAAAGGAACAAAAAACTGAATTAATTTTCTAAACCAAATAACTCCTTTGCCCTCTTTCAACAGTCAAAAAATTTTAAAATTTAAAATACTAAAAAAAAAAATGTTCACCTTTCGAAAAAAATTTTTTTTTTAATTTGCACACAAATCTCGTGTCACAGAGTTCGCATTCTAACTCCTCCAAACCAGCTTACCGGCTTTTTATGAATTTTTAAATCTATATTTAGTTTATATGAGATAATTCTTAAAATATATTTAATGCCACTTGGTAACTAGGAGGATGGCCCTATTCAGAACACCTTTTATTATTTTTTAACAAAACTATTTTTCAAGGGGCATTAAAAAGTATCCAAAATGTTTCACCTACTCCTTGTTACGCATTTTGTAGCAAAAATTCTCAGAGCTGGCTGTTATTAAAAAAAAATTTGTTTAGATACTGAATTTAAAAAAAAAAAAAATTTAACAGCTTAAAATATATTTAATGCCACTTGGTAACTAGGAGGATGGCCCTATTCAGAACACCTTTTATTATTTTTTAACAAAACTATTTTTCAAGGGGCATTAAAAAGTATCCAAAATGTTTCACCTACTCCTTGTTACGCATTTTGTAGCAAAAATTCTCAGAGCTGGCTGTTATTAAAAAAAAATTTGTTTAGATACTGAATTTAAAAAAAAAAAAAATTTAACAGCTTAACCTCATAAGACTTTGCTCTTTACATTCAAATAAAAAAGTAAATTTTTTATAAAAGCCATTTTGGAAATCTTTTTTTTTTTTTTAACAAAACTATCTATAAAATTTTTTTTTTCTCTTGTATAAATTCTTTTTAGTTTCGTTTAGTAATAAATAAACAAATAGTGTCATGTAGAGACAGCCCCTTTAATTTTCGTAAATTCCTTTTTCGATGATGTAGGCGTATGAATGTTGTTATTTATTTAAATACACATGTATCTCGCCCATTCTTTGTTTAAAAGTCTATTCAATGCTTAAAAGTGCAAATAAACAGCCGGTGGCGTATGACTTATTTTGAATAATTTATATATAAAAATATTACTCATACGTTACTACAGCAGCACCAGCAGCAACAGTATTTATAAGTAAAAACGCGTTTTTCTACTTACCTTATACATAATTTAAATTTAATACTTTTAATCAAGAAAAAAACGTGAATTGGAAATTGAAAAGGAATACAATTTCCTACCTTATTTATCATTCTTTTGCCACGCCTGAATAAAATATGCATATCAATATATGTATGAGGGTTTTAAAAATATTTTTTAAGCTGTTATGTAAATGATTTGTTCGTAGTAAAGTGCTGAATTATTTTTCTCTTCCTAATGAGCAAAAAGATCTATTCGCAAAAAGAAAGGCAGCTTAAAATAAGCAGACATATTTTACATGAACATGTGTTTAACACAAATATTTTCATTCATCATTAACTAGACATATTTAATTAAATGAAAATAAAATTACCCACTCTTTTTTGACAATATTTCTTAAAATCAGACAGTTCAAAAATATATCTTCTTGGACTTGAAAACTTAAGCAACGCTTTTATAAAGAAAAAAATTTCTAAAAAAAAAAAATAACGAGAAAGCCTTGACATGAATTTTGGATATATTTTGCTACAAATAGAAAAATATATACTAATAAAATTAATAACAGAATGAAGAAGAGATCAAAGAATTATTTGTATCTCATTGCTTAAAAGAAAAACTTACGCCAATGGTTTAATTCATTCTTCTAGATCACTAACTTTAGAATAGCTGCAAAAAAAAAATTCGATTATGAGAGCCAACCTTCCGTAAAGATGAGACGTATACACAATATACAACATTACATGGTGAACAATTCTGTATGATTAACCCCATTATTTGAATACTTTCAATTAAAAAGTAAGTTTAAATACATGTCTTACGATTATTGTCACAATCAGTACGTCTCCTTTAACGGAAAAATTAAAGTTGTAAAACTTTTAACTTTTGCCGTACTTTAAATTGTTTGACAGCTATCATTTGCTGCTTCTTCTTGTTTTGTTTTCGCTCTTGCTGTGTTTTATTGATTTTTTTTATCAGTCAGCAAAGAACTCATTGTGTCAACCTCATCCGTCGTTATTTTGTTTTCAGTTGAATACGTTAAAGTATAACGTATGACGGACTCTATGTGCCCCGGCCTTAAAGAAATTTTTTTTTTGTTTTTCATTGAAAATGAAGTAATGTTTTTTAAGTCTGCTATATCTGCCAAAGAATAAAGGAAATCTATATATAAATAAATATCAGAATGCTCATTATATAATTTCCAAAAAAAAAGGGGAAATAGAGACAAAATATCAACAATAATATTTTCTGGTGTGTATGTATATAAACAATTCCAGGTAGCATTTTAAATCGTTAAAGAGCCTTTCACGATCGGAGAAGGCGATGAAATTAATCGCCTACGATATTACATTCTGATCGCGCAAATTCAGTTTAACGAGAGAGTCTATATGCTCTTAGCGACCATTCCAACAATCGTGCAAGACTTTTAAGTTCCTATTTTAAACGAGTCGTGAACTATCACTTATGTGTCTATAATGAGCCTACTCAGATACCTAAAAGTATGCTACAAAATGAAAGTGATTTTTTAGTTTTTTTTTTTTTTTTTTTTTTTTGTAATATGGGTGTTTTAAAAATAAATTATAAATAAAGTTAATAATAATTATGAATTAAAAATAGTTATTAGTTAAAAAATAAAAAGATTTTTTAGAGAAAATTTAAAATAAAAATGTCAAAAATTAAAATTAATGTTTAGCCAAATCTTTCATTCTGGCTTCGTCTACTTTTCGGTTTAGTAACATATAAGGATAACAAAAATATATTTCTGACTTCAAATAAATATTAAACTTGCAGAAATATTTTAGTAATACAGTTCAAAATGAAATAAGTTTGCTTAAACCTTCGCAAAAAAGTTAAATTACGATTATGGAAATCTATAAAAAACTAATCATGCAACAATCTGTAAAATGGCTCCTAACTATATAATTTACAAGAATTAAATGCCTCCTTTAACTAGTAACAATCTTCCAATGCACCTTTAAATGCGTACTAGATGATTCACTCTTCTAACAAACGTCAAAGTAGCTCGCAAAAGCATAATTTGGAAGAACAAAACACATTGTTTTTTGTACAATCGCCTGGACGATTGAAAAAGAAAACCAAACTATCGCATTTGTCAAACTAACTTTTAAATGTCAGATACAGACAACAAAAAAACTAAACTTCATTATTTAGCAAAAAAAAAAAAAAAAAAAAATAATAATAATAATAATATTGTTACGTTTTTCCCTTTTTAGTACAAACGTACGGATTCTTTTGATTGCAAATACCAATGTGGCTCATTATAAATTCTGTATTCTTACTTTATGGCTTTCTTTGGCTATACTTCTTGATCCTTACCGATATTGTGAATCTCATAGTCTCGTATCTACTAAACATGCGTTATTATTACACAGGTAGACATCCAGCCGACACTACTGTGTTATTCCGGCGAGACATGAACTCTATGCCCTGTTTAGTAACCATACCATCCACAGACAACTCCACTACGCCGTTTATCCAAGCTAGGCCAGTCATCCTCTTTTATCTAATAGCCCCAACACACGTCTTCCATACACTGTTGTTAATGCTGTTACACTTGCTTGCGCTAACCGCTACCGTTCTTACTTTTTATTATAAAGCGGGTCTTAACAATTATCTGTTACTCTTTTATTAAATTAGATGCCTCCACTAAATTATCTGACATAGCTTAACAAAATATTAATTAAAATGATGCTATCACATCGAAAGCGCTCGCCAAACTTACGAAGTACACAGCCAGAGACGACGGTTTTTACTGAAAATTATAACAACAGAATAATTGTCTTTTGCCTCTCGGGAGGTTTGTACCATACAACTTTTATTTTTTATTTGTTCTCATGTCCGAAGGTGGGCTCGAACTCATGATGGTCGGTTTTATAGCACGCACCTCTACCGACGCAAACATTGAGGTTGCTCAGCTTTTGTTAGCTAATTGCGGTATTATTCTATACACACATCATTAGCGAAAGTAACTTTATTCACCACTCTCATACTGTTACCAACAACTGGGGTTGCCAGATCTTACTTTCGTAACAATATATATGAATATTTTATTGCGTTGGTAGATCGACATTGGCAACAATTAGGTTTCCACTATCACTTTTGGTTGCTTATAAAATTAAATTTTTCTCCATTTTCCTTCTTTTAAACACATTTTTCAAAAATTTATCCAAATTTTATTGATGTGCATTAAGTTCCACTTATGGTCGCAAACTGCAAAATGATTCCATTTTATGCAAAAGCTTTATTAAATCTAATTTTTGCCGTCATCCAGCCATATGCCAAACGCACATTTAACAATAATAATATAAGCAAATTGAGTAGCAAATATAGTAGCAGTATTTGAAATGCTTATTTTATGTGAATGTAGTTGTTAATGTGGCTACCAATGCTTGTCACTTGTTGATGACAGACTTTAAACACCTATTGCTACATTAATGTCTTTTCAGAAAAGGTAATCTCTTTAAATATGTATTACGGTGTTAATGTGCCAGTATTGCATTGATGTGCAGGT
Organism: Gymnosoma rotundatum; assembly: GCA_916610165.2. Classification (NCBI taxonomy): domain Eukaryota; kingdom Metazoa; phylum Arthropoda; class Insecta; order Diptera; family Tachinidae; genus Gymnosoma; species Gymnosoma rotundatum. Next base: position 11,612,517 of record OU744339.1, read on the forward strand.
ATGTTCGAAATTTGCTTCATATAAACTGGCCTGGTAAATAAACCTAAATTATAATTTAAAAATTTTAAAAACAAAGTCAAATTTAATTAGCCATTTAAAATGTAGAAATCTTATGAAATAAAAGCATGTTTAGATAAAAGCAAGCCAATAATATCAAATTTATAAAAACTTTTTCATTTATTTTTTTATGTCTGAAAGCTTTTTTTATACATATATTCTGCCGTATTCATAAACTATTAAAATAGATTTGAAATATATTTTAACACAAAATTGTATGGAAAATTTGTCATAAAACATATAACAAATTACTTTTAAATTTTATGAATATGGTAGATCAAATATTGTTTTCACTACACGCTGGGCGGTATTTGTGAATATTTTAATTTAAAATCAGATCTTTTATCACGGATTAAAAGGACTAACAAAATAAAAATTGGCGAAAAAGCTAAATTACGCCTTTTGTAAATGATATTCTATTGAAATTTTGCTTGCTTGCATGTTGTGTAGTAAATACACAAATAAAATAAAAAATCCCATTTTTGGACATTTTAAAAAATTTTTTGGGAATTACAGGATTAACGTTATAACCACTAAATATATTTTTTCATGCTTATTTTTCATAAATAAAACTCTTAGATAAATGTAATTTTTTTTTTTCAAAATATTTATAGTAAAAAATTTTGAAGCATTTAGAATAAATTTTATTCCTTTCAAAATTCACTTAAACACGTTATTACTAATACGACAAAAAATCTTTTTTAAACTTTAAAACTTATTCAAATTACGCGCCTTGCTTAGAATGCGAGAATGATTTTCAAAAGAATAATTATTTACCTGCTATTTTGTCGCAGTAAGAATTCCGCTACGACCCAAAATTTTGTGGTCGAAAATAAAAAACATTAAAGCAATGTCACCGCAGGATATTAAATTTAATTTAATTTAATTATTTTTACTATTCCATTAATTTTCGTTGCAACTGGTCTTGTTATTCAATAATCTCAGATGTAGTTTTAAGTAAAAAGTCTAAAGTTTTAAAAGATGGGAGCATACAATTGTTGAGATATAATATTTGCCCAATTAGAAAGGCTTCCCTATAATTGGTGAACCTAAACAAAAAAAGTTACCTTATATTTAATAATTTACAAATAATTAAAACCTTGTTTAAAATTTAACATTCACAGAGCATTCCAAGTATATTTAAGGATTTCTACAAGTTTAAAAATTTTAGCAGTTTAATTGTAGTGTCACAAGGGGCCTGTTTTTTCAGCACTAGAAAATTTATTTAAATTTATGTATAAAACGGACAGTCCTAACAGGCCAATTTTATACATTAACTAAATATCTTTTTTTTTTTTTTGTTTTAACAACTTTAGGGAATTGATGCATAAATGGGTCAAGTTTATTTTCAAACTTAGTTACAACTTTATATTTGTTGTAAACTTATAATTTTAAGCTGAGTCTTCTTCCATTAAATGTTGACAGCTTATGATTTATAATAAAAAAAAATGTAATAGTAAGGATAGAGGCCTCATCTGCTAACAAATAAATATTTGATATTAAAATTCTTTGTTTAAAAATAAAGGTTTTTTCTTCAAACTTCTAATTTGCTGGCATAAAAACAAATGTAAGTTATTTTTTGTGTTTCTTGAATGATAATAATAATAATCCTCCAGACATTATTTAAAATTTATAGTCAAAAATGTGTCTGCTTCATGCAATGAATGAAAAAAGTTGTACTCGTATTATGGTTTAATTTATTTAAAGCAAAAATTTATTTTGCAATAATATCTGTTTATGTTAAATTTTCTTAACTGTCGTTTTTTATTGATAATTGAACAAAAGAATTTTTCGGTCAGTGTATAAAAACAAGCAGTAGAAAACACAAAAAAAATATATTTTAAAGCTCAAGGACCTAGGAAAATTGTTTGTCTGTCATTTTTAACCATTAACTAATGTGTCACTTGAAATATAAATATCTCTTTATAAGAAAATATGAAGTTTTATTGTGGGAGGTACCTCTTTGGAATTAGTTTAAATTTTGTAGGAAACATATGATTTTTTAAGGAAAAATTTAATGAACAGTTGTTTGAAAAGGAAATTAACTTTATATGATTTAAGGGACTTTTCTTTATAATACATATATTTTGGTTAAATATATATATATAGGAAATTGTAAAAAAAAACAATTTTTAAATTATTTTCTATTTTATTAAGCTTTGGGTCCTTATATTTTTTAATAAAATAGAAAATAATTTAATAATAAAGGGTCAAATAATCATTATTAAACTAAAAAACAATTTTTCATAAATAGTTGGATTTTTTTTGGTTTTGCGCTAAAAGCTATTTTTTGTGATTTGTTTTTTTCTGTAGAAAAGTGCATTTTTTTAAAACCCAAGATTATATAAAGGATGTCCGCCAAGAAGCTTACTACTTTGTTTTGCTGCCATTGTGGTAAACGTCAGTCTTGAGAGTGCACATTTTGCCAGTTGCGAGCTAGACACGTGTTTTAATCGTTGAAACATTTAATCAAAATCAATCATCGATACAATTACGTGAAATTTTTTAGAGAAAAAACGTGCCAACAAAACGCAGTATTTATCCTGTAGTGAATGATTTCGAAAAAAGAGGGTCTGTAGGTGATAGGCCCAAGTATGGAACACAATTTACTGCAAGATCGGTTGAAAACATTACCGCTGCTCAAGAAAATATTCAAAATAATTCATCAACCTCAATTCGATGCCGTATTCAGGGACGCAGTCTTCAAAAACAACTTTGGCCATAATTTTGCACAAGAATTTGCATTAGTTTCTATTTAAGATTCAATGGACGCAAGAGCTTTTCCACAAGACCATTTGCCAGTCGAGAGCTACTGGAGCTTCGACAGGCAATGGAAACCAGTGCCAAAGATGTCGCGTCGTACGCTGCCAGCAAGGGGGTGGCCTTCCACTTCATCCCGCCATGAGTTCCACACTTTGGCGGTCTGTGGCAAGCGGCCGTCAAATCTGCCAAAGGCCTGCTCATGAGGATCGTAGGCAAGGTGTTACTAACCCCCGAGGAGCTGCAGATCGAGGCAGTATTGAACTCCAGGCCCATCGCTCCCCACAGCAACGATCCCAACGACGGAGAAGTGCTCACTCCAGCGCACCTTCTAATAGGAGAGAGCTTGCTTGCGCTGCCGCAAGGATCGCAACAAGGCGGTCTGGACAAGCTGACGTGTTGCAAGAGATGGCGGCTTATCTGCGCACTCAAGCAGACGTTTTGGCGGTTTTGGGAGAGAGATTACGTCCGCAGCCGCCAAATTAAGACGAAGTGGGCCGAAGAAGAAGAAGACCTCGCAGTCGGCAAGCTCGTCATCGTTCACGAGGACAACACTCCACCGCTGCAGTGGCTAACCGGCCGAGTTCAGGAGGTAATCCGAGGCGCAGACAACAAAGTGAGAGTAGCGCAAGTCACGACTAGAAACGGGGTTCTGACCAGGCCGATTCCCGATTTGGCGCTTCTTTCCTTCAATGGGGCCGGTGTTTCGGCATTTCATTTATTTCATTTTCATTTTTTGTTTAACTTTTATATTTTTTCAATTTAATTAATTCATTCCTTTAAACTTTTTTGGAAATCTCAAATTAATAAACTAAATTTTGCCCCCAAAAAATGTCAAGTACGCTGGGGAAATTTTAACTGTAAAAAAAATGAAATTTGTCAACCATTCAAATTATAAATAAAAATATCATTCCTGTACTAAACAAGAATAACACGGGTTGTGTACTTTTTTCGATTGCGAATTTAGCTATTTTCTTTTTAAATCAGTGCCCTTAGATTGGTTATAAAAATTAATTAATCCTAAAAGTTTACTTAAAAACAAAATATTTTTTTCGTTGTGCAAACAATCTTTAAAAACTATTAAAGACAAACACCCATTATAACCCCGGTTTTCATTGAAAAATGATAATAAGTGATGGATATATGAATAAACAAAAAATTCGGTTTTGGACAATGGAAAACCCTCAAATTATTCATCTTTGCATCCATTAAAAGTGAGAGTCTGGTGTGCAATTTGGTCAGAAGGAATCTTTGGAATTTAATTCTTTGAAAATGAAAACGGCGTAATGATAACTGTGAATTAGGTGCTATATCGTGCCATAATTACATGCTTTGCACTTGATTAACATGCGGATTACAAATGAAACAAACAAGGTCCCAGCGGACACCCGGTAATAAAAATTGCGGTTATAACGATCGTAAGTGACAATTTGTTAAAAGAAATAAATTTTTATTGTAACACAATTTTATAAGAAAACTTTGTATTTTTCTTTTTTTTTTTTAAATAAAATATGGCTGTGAAATATATAACTTTCAAATGGCATTGGCGAAAAATATGATTAAAATAAACAAATGACAAAAAGTGACTTTTTGTGTAAGAAAAGAAACATATTTTCTATATTATTACGTAAATAAAATCTGGCAACCCCTGTTGTTGTTGCCCGTATGAGAGTGATGAATAAGTTACTTCCACTAATGGTGTGCGTATAGAATAATACCACAATTAGCTAACAAAAGCTGAGCAACCTCAATGGCTGCGTTGGTAGAGGTTTTTGCTGTAAAACAGAAGATCGTGAGTCCGAACCCACCTTTAGACATGCGTACAAGTGAAAATAAAAATTGTTATAATGCAATTAAAAATTAAGAAGCAGCAGAACAAACCTTCCGGAAAGGAAAAAAAAATTATTATGTAAAGCCATGGCAGATATTTAGTGGAGACGTCTAATTTATTATAAGAGTAACAGATAATTGTCAAGGCGCCCTCTATAATAAAAATTAAGAAAGGTAGCGGTTAGCGCAAGGAATTATAACAGCATAACAACAGTGTATGGCAGACATGGATTGTGACAATTAAATAAATGGATTGGATAAAAGGCGTAGTGCAGCAATCTGTGGATGGTCAAGGTAATGGTTAAACAAGGCATCAAGTAGTTCATGTCTTGCCGAAGTAACACAGTAGTGTGTCCTGCATGGCTACGTTTGTAATTATAATGCATGATTAGTAAATACGAGACCATCAGAGTCGCAAGACCGTAGGATCAAGTATAGACCTATATATAGGTAACAGATAATTATCAAGACGCCCTCTATAATAAAAAGTAAGAACGGTAGCGACAAGTGCAAGGAAGTGTAACAGCGTAACAACAGTGTATGGCAGACGTGTGTTGTGGCTATTAGATAAAGGAAGATGACTGGCCTAGCTTGGATAAACGGCGTAGTGGAGTTGTCTGTGGATGGTTACTAAACAAGGCATCGAGTAGTTCATGTCTCGCCGGAGTTACACAGTAGTGTCGGCTGGATGTCTGCCTCTGTAATAATAACGCATGTTTAGTAGATACGAGACTATAAGATTCACAAGATCGATAGGATCAAGAAGTATAGCCAGAGAAAGCCACAAAGTAAGAATACAGAATTTATAAGGAGCCACAGTAAAAGAAAAAAACGTAACCGTATCAAATCATGTTGGGTAAGAAATTTAAAAATATAAAATCATTTTTGTGAAAAAATTTTATTTAATTTTTATATAATTTTTATTTAAATTTCCTAAAAAAGCAGTTTTGTTATTTAAACTTTTTAAATTTATATTTGAATTAAATATATTATTTTATATAGTTTTTTTTAAGTTTTCTTCAATAGAGATAAATTGCTATAATAATTTATTTGTTTTCTTTATTTAGATTTTGTATTATATTTTCCAATTTGTTCAATTAAAAACATATTCACAAATTCAACAAAAACGATATTAAACTAAAGCAATTTTTCTTTTGTATTTGTTTTTTGTTTAAAACACAATAATTTTGAATATTTTTTTAATTTACTGAATTATTTAAATTCATAAATTGTATTTTTATTTGAAATATTTTTTTGCAACAAAATATTTAAAACGTAGGGGACTTGTAACTCTACTAATATCGCTAAATATTTATAGTCTAATTCATTAATGTACATTAAGAGTTCATAAGCCTTTAATAAGCAAAAGTTGACAAAAGAGTATTCATAAACGTTTAATAGCCTATTAAGCCCTTTATAAACCTTTAATAAATTTCAGTTTTTTATCATAGCCTCTACCCTACTTTAAACCAAAAATTAAGTAAATCTTGTTAAGTTATGTTGTTTAAAACTTTATCCTGGAGTAGAAAAAGTAATTTAAAAAAGAAATTTTAAAATCACAAAATCAACGGTGGCCCATATTTTTAAAGTTATGTATCGCTTAAGTGTATATAAATATTTTTTGATATCTTAAACACTTTGTTGCGGAATGGGATATTATGGATATCATATAAGATCTGATGAAAAATCCTTTCAGGCGCCATATACATCGCAAACAAATTTTTAGCCCAATAAGACTCTCAAATGAATAACTAGCCCTTAGACTTAGTTTTAGCAAGTGCCCCAAAAGACATACAAATATACATATGTGCGTACATATATACTTATGTACATATACTGGCCCATTCTCCCTAAGAATATTTGAAATATTTCAAATTTTATATAACGTTACTCTGAAAGTATGAGGTTTCCACATTACTTTTTCTCCTCAAAACTACTTGTTCTAAACCCCGGACAACTTTTCATTTTTTTTTTTTTTTTTTTTGCAGCTACTGGGCTAAAATAGATTTGTTGCATAAATTTAAACAAATTTGTTTGAATAGTGAAGTATATTAAATATAAACAATCCGTTATAGATCTCGTTATTCGAGTACTTTTCATTTTACCTGAGACCAAAATAAACAAAAACATTTTTATTTATAAATTTAATTATTAGGTTTCTTGTTCGTACATTTTATAGTGACCAGAACATATATTTATACTAAAAAGGTTTTTTTTTGGTGTAAAAAAAAATATAAAGAAAAAACCATATTCGGTTTTTGGGGTTAATTAAGAATTGGTTTTTAAAAGCACTAATTATAAAATATTAAAAGGAGTTGCCAGGTAAAAATGTTAGATTGCTTGAAGTGTAAATTAGTTAACAAACTAATATTGTGTGTTTTTTAATACAAATTTTTATAAATGTTTTATTTAACGAAAAGTGTTTAATAACTATTCTAAACTTTAAACCTGAAATATGAACTTTTTATGAATTAGACCGTTAATCATGTTTATTGTGGAACCATTATCGGTGGACGCTAGAAAGTTTAACAAAAGTTGTATTTAAATGAAGTTGAAATACAAGTGGTTTTGCCATAGCAGTCGTAACATTTGCTCATATAAACTTATCTCTTAAATTGTTAAGTTAGAGATTTGATATTAATGACAAACCCAGAAATAGAAAATAAACCTCACAATCAGAGCTTAGTAATGGAGACGACCCTGAAGTTTTATTATTACTTTTTGTATTTCTTTTATAGCTGGCACAAACGCTATTCAAATTAAGAGGCCAGACTGTAGCGCTTCAACAGATCAGCCAACATATGTAACAGTCATTTTATACACTAGATTGCTCTTCAAAGTTATATAATTTTAAGTTATACGAGGGCTGCTATATATATTTCTGGCCTGGCAACACTGAGTGCTACCAAGTGCAATCTGACATTTCCATTGGAAAGTTTGTCATTTTTAAGAATAATCGTACTCAAAACGTTTTGACGTACGACCATTATTGTGTTGTTAACAGTGACTTGAGAAAATTAATATAGAAAAAAATGGAATTAACTCGTGAACATTTTCGTGCCATCATTTTTCACAACTTTCGACGTGGATTATCACGACAAGAGTGCATTGATAAACTTAAATCTTTGTATGGCGATGAAGCACCATCCTATAGCACTGTGAAAAATTGGTATAATGAATTTAATCGTGGCCGAAGCTCGCTCAAAGACGAATTCCGTGAAGGTCGTCCAAAAACGGCTGTTGTGCCAGAGAACATTGATGCCGTGCGTGAACTCATAATGCAAGATCGACATGCGACATACCGAGAGATAGAGACATGCTTGGACATTTCTTCCACCAGCATACATTCGATACTGCATGAACACCTGGCCGTAAAAAAGGTTTGTTCTCGTTGGATTCCGCACAATTTGAAAGTCGCTCAAAAAAAGGCTCGTGTCGATTGGTGCAAAGAAATGTTGCAAAAATACGATTGCGGTGCTTCAAAAGACGTTTATAAGATCGTCACAGGTGACGAATCATGGATCTATGCGTATGAGCCCGAAACGAAACAACAATCGACCGTGTGGGTCTTCAAAGACGAGCAAAATCCAACGAAAGTTGTTCGTGGAAGAAGCACTTCGAAGCAAATGGTCGCCTGTTTCTTCGGCAAAACTGGTCATGTGCCGACTGTTCCGCTCGAGCAACGTAGGACAGTCACTTCTGAGTGGTAAACTACAATTTGTTTGCCTGAAGTCATCGGAGAAATTCGAAATACCAACAAGAGAAGACGAATCATTGTTCACCATGACAATGCAAGCTCTCACACATCGGCTCAAACCAGAGCGTTTTTGACCGGCCAAAACGTCGAATTAATGGGTCATCCGCCATACAGCCCTGACTTGGCACCTAATGACTTCTTATTGTTTCCGCACATCAAATGCGTGGTCAACGATTTTCGTCGCCAGAAGAAGCTGTTGAAGTGTTCAAAAATCATGTTTTAGAGGTGTCTCAATCGGAGTGGAAAAAGTGCTTCGACAACTGGTTTGAGCGCATGCAAAAGTGTATAAATCATGCTGGAGAATACTTTGAAAAACAATAAAACCATTTTTGATTATAAAAAAATTGCATTTTCACTGTTAGGCCAGAAATATATAGAGCAGTCCTCGTATAATGTTCCTATGAAGACTTTCTTAAATTTATTAAATATATTTTTGTATGTTTGTTGCTCCAGCAGGAATAATAAAAATAATAATCTTTTGTGAACAATTTAATTGTCTAACTATTACAGCTTCGGAGATAGGGACCTGCTATAAACACATGCACAAACATCAAAAGGGTACGTTTTTGCCTTTCGTGCACGTAACCCTAATTGGTGGGAATTTTTTAATCTTAACAAAAAGCCATATGGTTGTAAATATTATTATTCTCTTCATTATCTTTTATTCGTTTAAGGTTAGCAGGAGAACTGCTTTCAAATTGTCATCTAAGGACAAATCTCTTTTATTATCGTTTTCATTATTTACAAAAAAGAAAAAAGAAAATCAAATAATAATCATAAAATGACTTGCTACACCTTCTTTAACATTAATTTGTCTCGCTTTACATGATGGTCATATTTGTCTTTTTCTTTAAATTATATGTAAGAAAATCCTATCTTTGCAAAATTATTATTATAAAAAATATGATTTTATTAACAGCTTAAGCTTGTTTTTCTTCTCAGTCGCCTTATATGTTCTTTTCATTTTTTCAAAAAATATAATTTTCTCAAATTATTTTTATATCTGATGCTTTCATTTATTTAAATTGATTACTTTATTTTTCATATAATTTACATGAATATGCTTTTTGTTTTGCCAAATATATATTTAATTTAATACACTTGGGCTAAAAATTGATAAATTACATATAATGTTTATTTAAACAATTTCTTTTTTCTTTTCTCATCTTAAGCCAAAATTAAAAAAAAGTACTGACACTGATGGCTTTTTAAGACCCAAAATACTTAAATACATAAGTAAATGAAATAAATTACTTAAAATCAACATTTCCTTTTTTGTTTTGTATTTAATTTCCACAAACAAGTGGTTTTGTTTTGTTTTTGCTCGTATTGTCTTTTTTTATTTTATCTTTGTATTAAAATGTAGATGTATTCATGGCTGTCAAACTCAGCCAAAAACAAACAGGGAACATTAAGCCAAACATAAAGAATCGTTTATACACACGCACAAACACCTGAATACACTTACATATGCTCTGGCATAACCTCAAACCATGAATAAGTATGAACTAAAACAAACATGAGTATCATACACTCTCTTTCATTCGTTTAGGTTTTTTCATTACGATTTGTTCTTATTTTTTTTTTTTTTTTCAAAAATCACATTTAGCACAAATGCACACACACATATACCAGCATATAATAATATATTTACGGTTGTTCTTTTATACTCTAATTACATGTTTGTTGGAGATGTTTGCTAAGCAGAACAGCTTTAAAAATAAGCATGTGAAGAAATCGAGCAATTGACTGTGTAAAGTGTTATTAAAAAAGCTTAAGTTTTTAAATTTTTAAAAAATGCAGTACTATTTTTTATCCCAATTAAATTAATTAATCATCGATATTGATTATTGTGGGTGAAAGCACGCCTCAATGGCCATTTCGCTAACGCTTACTTAGCTCTTCAGGAAACTTCTCATAAATATTTCAAATAAACTTTAGATTTTCGTTCAAATAATAAAGTAAACATAAAAATCAAACACCCTTCATCACAGCGGGAAAAGGGGTATATCTAAGTTTGTCATTTCGAACCCATAAAGGATAAAATCTCTGAGACGATTGAGCGATGTCCGTCTGTCTTTTCATGTTGAAATCAACTTTGCCAAGGTAATAGATTAGCTAGAGAAAATTTAAATACACCAATCGATCAGACCTAATTTCGAAATCAGCAAGATCCGTCCACCGTCCATGTCCTTTGAGGCAGGGCACAAAACACCACGCCTGCCTGTAATTTTTCCATATCCTTAGGAACAAATCTAGTTTAGTGAAGTAACTCTATTAAAAAAAAAAACTAAAAATATGTTGCGATAGAGAATATCAAAATGGAAAAAATATCACGTAAATAAATTGGCGCTCGCCCATACTTTCCGAGTTCCGGGCCTCCAAAAATTTCAAATTTTTTTAAATATTAAAATGGGTTTCATTTAAAAGCTTTTGAAGTGGTCTTCAAGGAAATACTAAAATTTTTTTAAAAATGCTTAACCCATTAAGAACCGATGACATCTTTATTTAAAATTATATATATGCAGTACCAATTTTTTTTATTTTTTGATTCTCTCTTACCCCAACATTTGTTTTTTTTTTTTAGTTGTAGTTACTTAACTAAACTATATTTACATATATGTATGGTGAAGAGTGCATAAAGTTCAGCTTAGCTGAATATAGCACTCCCACTTATTATATCAACGAATACGTCTGTTAAAATCTAAGAAAATGATAATCTTAAAAAATATTTAAAAATTAAAAAAACTCAATTAATATAAAAAATAATATAATTCAATAATTTAAATATGGAAATATATGAAATATACGAAACATGAAAAAATATTAAAAAAGATACAGTACTACTGTAACACTACTTTCCAAATTAAGACTATTTTAAATATACAAAATTTTAAAAAATCAAAATATAAACTTAAGACCTAAGATTCGGTTATAATAAAAAAACTTAAAAAAATTCACAATATATTGGAATAATTAAATACTGTGATGTCGAAAAAAATAAAAAAAATTTAATTGCGATAGCAAAGACAACTAAAATAGCGTTGTCATCTTACTGAATTAAAATTGATAAATTATGAATTTTTTCTCGTTTTTTTTTTAATTAAAACCTTTAGATTAACAGATGAGGTTTACAATCTCTCAACAGGTATAGCGATTCAAAATATTCTACCTTTCTGTTTTTCTTCACACAAAAAATTTGTATAAATAATATTTCTTTAAATAAATAAATTTATTTATTATATTTATAATTTAAATAATATTTCTTGAAATATTATTTATATTATTCACTTGATTGTGATACTAAATAGTTATAAAAAATTAAAATAATAAATTTAGCAAAATATGGAAATTTTTAAAACGAATAAAAAAGTTTAATCAACGACCAGTAGTTCACTTAAAAAAATTAAATTACGTAAAATATTAAAACTTTTTTCGGTTGCAGCTGGAAATTTAATTAAGTAATAATTTCGTTCAATTATGTGTTTAATAAAGGAATTAATAAAAGAAATAAATAATTTAATTATTTACATAATTTATTAAAAAATAGCTTTTTATTTATTTCATTAATAATCGAAAAGTCTATTAAGGCGAAATTGATTACATAGTTTTTTTATTTTTTTTTTCGATAAATAACTCAACAAAATTAATTAAATAATAATTTAAATTATTTAATTTTGATAAAAAACTTTTTTTATTTTTAAAATTATCCCGATTAAATTATTTACCGATATTGCTTATTGAGGGTCAAAGCAAGTCTCGATTACCATTTCAGACAACTTCTGACAAACATTTTAAATAAACGAAAAATTTTTGTCCAATCAATAAAAATCCAAACAACAAAAATCAAATTAAACACGGGAATTTTTTTTTTAAATTTAATTTTCACAAAAAACTTCGTGCTATTTTTTATTTAATTATCTCGATTTAATTAATTACCGATATTGATTATTGAGGGTCAAAGCACATCTCGATGGGCATTTCGTTATCGCTTACTTAACTCTTCAGGAAACTTCTGACAAACCTTTTAAATAAACTAAAGATTTTTGTCCAAACAAAGAAGCAAAGACAAAAATCAAAGTTAAGGCAAAAACAACAATAACCAAAAGTTATTCTATTTTTCTTTTTCCGCTGTATACGGCTGCATTTTTTTCATGCAGTTGAAAGAGGATGAAAAATAAAATATCAAAAAACGCTACAATAATTTATTTCTTTGCACAGGAATTTTGCAAATTATTAAATTAAAGACACGGAATATTTTTAAGTTATTTAATTATCATAAAAAATGTTGTGCTATTTTTTAAAATATCCCGATTAAATTAATTACTTAAATTATTAAATTATTATTTATATTTTCAATATGAAATTAAATAAATTGTTTGTTAGATTCAGAGCAGCTGAAACTGTACTCTTATTATTTATATTTGTTTATCCTATCCTTCCGTCTTAAGAGAATTAGAATAAAATGTTTACCCGATTTTCTAAGGAATCATTTGTTTTTTTTTTAATTTAGTAGAATCTTGAAACTTGCGAAAGTCCATATTTTTAAGCTTTTTTTAAATACGGAAAATAGCAGTATAACATATGGTTAAAAACGCATTTTGGTAAATTAACTTATAAATAAGAAAAATTACTTGACTTCTAAATATTAGAGACAAGAGATATAATAAACTAGTGATTAAAACGTTCGATATTAAATTTAAAAAAAATTTTGTAGCTTTAAATGCCTTGTAGAAATCAAAACACGTATCATACAAATATTCTTACTTTTTAATTTAATTAATATTTATGTCTTCACCAAATTTTTACACAAATACATTTTTAAACGTATTTTTCTTCCACATTAAATTTTACTTTATTTTTTTTGCCGACTATTCAGTCGTTTTAGTTTTTAATGCAATTTTTTACGTTTTCTTAATTTTAGGCTTTCAAACATAAGAAAATAACGCGCAACCGCTTTCACACAAACAACGTTTTGTTGTGGTCAAATAACCATTGATAACTAAACGGGATGCTGTTGAAACCAACAGAAAATCTTAAATTTTAAATGTTAACAACTTACTGGGGTTATTTTAACAGTAAAATGTTAACTGTATTGTATTACGAAAAAGGATTTCTGTTAAACACAAATTATTTTCGTTCTCTTTAAGATTTTGTTTAATATAGGTTTTTTTTCTGTCTTGACAGATGTTTAAATGTTTAAGATTTAACATTTGCCCTCAACATGTTAAATTCAGTTTTTTTTTTTTCTCTTTAGAAAAAGTTAAATTCAATTTTGTGATTTTTCTTGTTGAGCACATTGTTTTCAACTTGATTTCTTGCTTTCTTGATTTTTTGTTATTTATGCCTTCTTTATGTGATTTTCTTTATTATTTATTATGATTTATTTTTGAAGGGTTTAAACAAAATTGATATTTAAAAATAAATTTATTTAAAATACGATTTTCTGACAGGATTTTTTTTTTTTATCATATTGAAGACAGCAAATTTAAATAATAATGAAGAATAATAAGTCATTGGAATACTTTAAATACCTGATTTTGCAAGGTTGAATATGATACTTCTTTCAGTTTATCAAAATGGCATGAGGGTACCATACATGGGAGTAATTAATTAGATGGAGTAATTATTTGGGTGGACTAATTAAATGACATTTTCATTAGCATTAAATAATGCTAATGATAATTTCAGCATTACCATTATTTTTATAAGTAAAAAATCCTGTTAATGTGGTTTTTTTGAGAATTTAATATGGAATTAAAATTGCCACAAAATCGTAACGCCTCGACTGATTCTTAAAAAAATTATATAGATAAAAAAATTTTAATCAATTGGTGAAATAAAATGTAATTTGTTTTTTTTTTTGTTTTTTTTTTTAACATATAAAATCTTCCAAAAAATTGTTTTTTTTTTACAAAAGAGGCTACCCTGGCTTTAAAAATCACGCAGCTGTCAAATCCTTTTTAGAGTATGCAGCCAACAATTGAAGACTTAAAATCCCGTTTACCTCTTTTTAACCGGTGCTTTGCACTCTGTGGAATTTTACAATAATTTTTAAATTTTGTTTCAAAATTGGTTATTTTTGGAAAGGGCTGTAGTAGAAACCGTTGCAATTTTTGACCTAATTTTTCTTTTGTTCGCGTTTGCTATGGGTTGTCTTTAAAATGGATTAAAAAAATTTGCTAGTATTGAAGTAAATTTTAATTACATAAGCAACAAAAATACTACATTTTTGGGGAAAATTCTTGAAAAAAAGGCATTTTGTTGTGCTACTTTTCTTCAACTTGAGCATAATTCGAGGTTTGGAACAAAATATACTTATTTTATTCAAGATGTCGGTTATGTTTGAACTACTCTTTTCTATAAATATGCCTTCCTTAACAACTCATCCATCGCGACTATTCAACAACAATTATTTTTTTTTTCTATCAAGTCTCTGTTGTGACCATGTGGCCTTCTATTTAAGAAACAAAGGAATACCAGCATCTACTATTACAGTTATTGTGGCTGTGCAAAATGCAATAACCCATTATTCATTTTTGTGCTTGAAAATGTTTTGTAGTTTTACATCACCACCACCACCACCACACTTAATGTTGTTATTCGTGTTTAATTAAAAGTGTATGTTTCTTTGTTTTTATTTGTTTAACTGACGTCAAAAAATAAGAAGGCTTTCAATATGTCTGTATTTTTGCATATTTATGCCTGCATAATCTAGTTATTTCTAAACAAATTTTTTTAGCTGATTAGTACCATTTAAACCAAAAAATAAATTAATTACGGGGTGCCCCATATACAACACCTGACTTTTACAAAGCTATTGAAACTTAACGAATACCCACATAAATAAGCATGATGATTAATGCGGGGAGGGGGTGATGGCTGTTGTTATACTAGTAATGTAGAAGAGGATGAATCACATATTCTATTTGCATGCAAAAAATACAAAGTATCTACTTTAAAAGAAAAACAAGGCTGTCCTAGAGTTATTTACAAATGCAAAGGTATCAGAGTATCTTCAGATCATTAATTTTTTGGAGAAAGCTGCAATAATGTTATGATTTTACTTGGATGTAATTTAAGATAGCGTTTTGTTTCTTTGGACCAGCCAAATAATTCTCCAGTCCTTCAAGATTCTAGAAGAGCAGAGGAGTAATTTTAAATATATAAAAAAAATATTAAAGGGTGTCTCCATAGGTGACATAATTTTAATAATCTGCCTCTATCTTTTAAATCGTTACAGCCAAAAACTTGAAAATTACACAAAATATGTATTATATGTCTGCTATAATAAAAAGTATAAAATTAAAATTCAAAGGGTGTCCCCATAGGTGATGTCTCATGAGATATTTCCGCTTATATTTCTTACCGTCATAGACAGACAGTTAAAAGCTTACGGAAATGTGTAACGTTAAGTCGTCAGTATTAAAAATATAAAAGTATAAATTACAGGGTGTCCCCCCTAAATCTATATGAACCCATATTTTATACCACTAAAGGCAGACACTTGATGTTTAAACATCTTTTTAAATACTGTATTAATATCTCCACAATTGCAAGAAAAAAAATTAAAGGGTGTCCTCAAATCTGAAATAATTTTACATAAATGTGTCTATCTGATGATCTGCTGTATTCTAACACTAGCGAATTGAATAGAATATAAGCTTGTACGTTCGCTTTAACAATAATTGTAAAAATTTGATATATGAAATTAAAGAGTTCCCCCATAGGTTGTGTAATTTGATGTATGTGGCCTTATCTTTTGAAACGTTATAGACAGACACTTAATATTTAAGCAAGGCGAGGAATAATATCTCCACAATTGTAAGTATAAAAAATTAAAGGGTGCCCTAAAAGCTGAAATAATTTATTAATTAAATCTATCTATCTATTACATCGCTCTATTCAAACATTAGAAAGTTGAACAGAATGTAAACTTCTACATTTCCTTTAGAAACAAATATTAACATTTTAAATAGGAAATTAAAGGGTGACCCCATAGGTGGTGTTATTATCTTTTGAATCGCTATAGACAAATATTGAATATTTAAATAACGTGTAGTTTAATATCCCCACAATTGTAAGTGTACAAATTTAAAGGGTGTCCTCAAAGCTGACATTAGTTTACTTAAATGTATCTGTTTATTGAACCGTTATAGTCAAACACTACAAAATTATACAGAATGTAAACTTTTACATCAGCCTCAGCAACATATGTAACAATTTTAAATATGAAATTAAAGGGTGTCCCTATAGGTTGTGTATTTTGATATATGTGGCCTTATCTTTTAAAACGCTATAGACATACTTTTTATTTTAAAACAAAGTGTGGTTTAATATCCCCACAATTGCAAGTAAAAGAATTTAAAGGGTGTCCCCCAAGCTAACATATGTTTAACTTAATATTTCTATCTATTGAACCTTTATAGACACACACCAGAAAATTAAACAGAATATCAAATACTACCTCAGCTATAGCAATAATCGTAAACAGTTATATATAGAAATTAAAGGGTGTCCCCATAGGTGGTCTAAATTGATGTGTGTGGCATTATCAGGCAGTTGTAATTTATACAAAATGTTTATTGTTAAGACATCTATAATAGCATTTTAACATTTATAAATAAAACTAAAGGCCTAATAGCTCTGTGCTCATCGGTTTAGTTTGAAGCCGTTTTATAAAAGAATTTTTTTTAATAAAAAATATAAGCTAAGAAGTCACTAGTATTTCACAATTTCAAGTTTCTTTCTTCTCTACAATTTTTGCTTTTTTTCCTTCCCCTTTTTCTTATGAAAAACAATTCTATTAAAACCCTGATTATTAAATCCATAAAAAATACTGTGAAAGATGTTAACATCATTATTGAATAACTAAATAAATATTATTGAATAACTAGAAATAAATATAATAATTTTGCTTTTTCCTAATTTAATTTCCTTATCATTATATTTTATTAAATTATTTTTTTTTGTTTTCACTACTGTTAATATTTGTTAATGTAAAAGTGTGGACAAAATTAACTTGTTTTCATAAATAAAATTTTTCCTTTAAGAAATGAAACAGAAACTTTGTAATAAATTCTTTTCACATTTTGCATTTATATAGAGTTGTTTTGTTTCTTTCTTTCTTTCTTTTAGTTATAAGTGATTATCTGCCAAAATAAATTATTCAGCATCTTATGACATCAGAATTAAGAAAAAAATGTAGGAGAAATCACAAGAATCTTTTTTTATTGTGTTGCATTTTTTAGCTCTTTGCGTTTATAAGGAAATTTTGTAATTTTTATTTTTTTGTTTTTTAACTTGACCATGTTTTTTTTTGTACTTTTTACGACTTAAAATGTGAGCGTTTTAAGTCTATTTTAAATGTTAGTATTTTGCACGTTTTTTATATTTCTGTTGTAATAAAAAAATTTTTAAATGACATTAAAACTTTATTTGCGTTTTTTATACTAATGCTGGTACTTAAAGTGGTTATTTGTATAACTATAATTACACATTTTAGAACAGATATTCATAAAAAAAAGTGTTTAAAGACACGGTCGCATCGTAAAGAGGCTTTGGCTCACAATAAAAACTTATTATGTTACTTTTTTTTAATGATGTCATCAAGGATATTCTACAACATATTTAAGGAAAATAAAACTAAGAAAAATGTATTTACAAAATTATTACAGCATAAGACTTTTATTTGAATATAGTTGATAAAAAATATAGTTTTGTCACATTTTAGTAAAACGCGGTATTACACTACTGCCAAAAAATGCCATTATGTTATCATAATTAATTTTACTTTTTAAATTATTTTTTTAAATTATTTTTAACTTTATGACCGCCAGCGCTTAGTTCTTTAAGCGCATGCACAACGAATTTACGCAACCATTTGAGATGATCCAAAGATATTACTGCTATTGATTTTTCCAGCAATTTGTTGTTTTAGATTCTGTTAGATAATTAAATGCAGCTTCCTTAAAAGTTACAAAAATAATTCTTCTTTCATAATAATGTAAGGTACCTCCGATTTCTACGTGCTCTAAGCTGGGATAAGCTCAGTGCAGTTTCACCCTTTTCAGAGCCTTGGGATTTTGTTCAGACCAGCAGTTGGTGCGTTGTACGTGACTCCAGATGAGTCCCTACCCATCCTGCCTTTCTCTTTCTACTCTTTGCTTTACTATGAATATAATTGGTAATCTAACTTAGTCCCTATGTTTTCGAGGTATGATCCTCATTGAAAACCCTGTAAAACTTAGCCCTAAGCCACTGCCGTAAACTCCATCCCAACTTGCTTGAGATACGGATGTTGTCCAACTTGTCACAGTGGTTACAAACCAGCACCTTGTTCTTCACTGTTTTGCTATGATTGCTTCCAATCCAACATTTAACTCAGCACTGATCAGCACTTAATATTGTTTATTTTTCTTCCGGCCTTTGTCCACGTATTTACTTGTTCGCGCAGCAAATCAAACACCATCCCCAAACCTATAATTGTTCTTTTTTTAATAGCTATTGCTAACTACAAAATTATTGTTGTGTAGCTACTTCACTTAAGCTACGTTCGAGCCGATAGCGATATTGACTACAGCAGCTTCTCTTGGTACGATTGTATTACTTTTGTTCGTTCAGCTTGTAAAATACTCTCTGCTGCATCTGTTCACTCATGTTTTCTGCTCACACAGCTTCTCTGCTCACACGTTTGCTTCTTCTCAGGTCACCAGTCCCTTTATTTGCAATATGTTGGCCCTTTAAGCCAGTATAACCTCCCACATGTCCCCTTAGTAATTTATGCACCATCTCCTATAACCCCTCGTCATTGGTTTGCTTTTCCTTCACACCTTCGACCACAAAACAAAATATTATGGTTATAAATACTATATTATTTTTAGATATTTATAAAACTTTTTTTACATTTAAAATGCTATTGTTAAAAAAAAAATAATTTTTTTCTTGACAACAAAATATTGTTACAGAAACCAGATTATAGTTATTGTGACAATTGTCCCAATGCAGTCTCCTCTATCGCAACAAACTCCAAAGAAGACAAGTAGCCTTGACATCCAAAAATTGAAAATCAAAGAAAGTCTGGTTGCCAAACTCTCTATTTAGAGCAATGAAATTTTAATTTTATTGTTTCCTTATGAGCATTCAAATGACACTTCTCATACACAATTTTTTATTTTTATCATTAAATATTAAAACTAAAAAATTACAGGTTTTTTCTTGTGTAGGTTGCGATAAGAATTTGCATGTTGTTGATGAAGTTTCTGTAGTTAAAATTTCTAAAATTTGGATAAAGCATTGCAGATAAGCTAACTTAAGCAACCAGTGTAATACAGTTTTTCTAACATTATATGATATCGGTTATTAGAAAAATATTATGCCAATAATATTATTAAATTCGAAAATAATTTCTAAAACACCGACATTTACTTAGAAAAAATAAAGCTCCAAGGCTTTTTTTTTTTTGAAAAAAGGTTGAATTTGTTCTTGTTTTATTAAAAAAGGCTTTAAAATCCTTAATATTGCTTCAACCAGTGATTAAAAATGATTGACTATTTTCAAAGCATATGTAGTTGCTTAACTGTTGCTTAGGAAAAATGTGCAGCAAAAGCAAATGCAAAAGAAGACAGAAACGCATTTGCTTCAGCTGACTATGTGTTTCTTTCTGCAGCAAAGCAACTAGTAAATCAATTACGTTGAAAACTTTTGTTGCTTAAGCAATTAGTTGTTCTATATTTTTGTCTTTGCTTTTGCTTTACTCTTTACTATGAAGTTGCGGCCAACTATGATTGCTGTTTCTTGCTGTTACTTGCTGTAACTCACTGCTTTTCACCTATTTTAACATTGGAAATGCGTTTATGTTTTTTTTTTTTTTACTTACAATACGTAAGAAAATACATTCTAAAAACGTTGTTTTTATAACATCATTGTACGGTATTTTTTTTAAGCAACAGCAAAAGAAGAAACAGACATCAGCTTATTGCTTAAGCAACAGCAAATGTTTTCAAAGTAAATGATTTGCTGATTGCTGTGCTTTAGAAAACAACCCGTGGTCAGCTTAACCAAATGCGTTTCTTTCCCTTTTTTTGCATTTGTTTTTGCTGTTGCTTTGTTTATAATGAAATGTTTTGTAAATGCTGAGACATTTAGTTTTTTATTTTCTGAAAAACATGTAATTGCTCACAGAGATTTTAATGCTGTTGCTATTTTTAAGCAAGAAATTTAAACCCTGCTTTAATTTAAGGCAGCAATAATTGCTTTGAAACATTTATGCAAGTAAAATTCAATATTGTATAATTTTTTTAAATGACTGACAAATTTTTTATAATGCTAGAATTTTAATTTGTTCAATTCTCTTTACAACATACAAAATTTTCGTAAAAAAAATCTTAAATTTTTTTTATTAATAAAAATTCTCTTTCATTTCTTTCATGAACTATATTTCATGCCACCTGATGGATGATTGTCTGTTTCGAAAGCACGCTTTATTTTTTGCATGATTTCTGTATTCAATTTATTTCAGAAAACAATTTTCTTTTTACAATTTTCCCCTTTCAGTTATTGAAGTGGTAGAAAATTTTTCAATTTGAATGAGGAATTTTTTGTCTGCCATAATTGTCCTTTTTTAAGGGTCATTCAATATCATTTTTTTTTTTTCCTTTTGTTTGTGGAGATCTTAAAAAGGCTCAAAAAAACTGAAGCCGAAACCAAATTAAATGATTTATCCTTAGTTTTTATTTCAGCTTTAAGATGAAATTTA
Organism: Gymnosoma rotundatum; assembly: GCA_916610165.2. Lineage (NCBI taxonomy): Eukaryota > Metazoa > Arthropoda > Insecta > Diptera > Tachinidae > Gymnosoma > Gymnosoma rotundatum. The sequence continues at coordinate 11,633,678 of OU744339.1, forward strand.
TTAAAAATTTTTAAGCAGAGTAATAATCAACATATGAAAAATTTAGAAAAATTAGAAAGGAAATTGTTTAAAAAAATTTAAAAATCCAAAAAAACTAATTTTTATGTTTTCACACAGTATAATGGAAGAATGATTTCTCATCTAAGATTAATTTTAATTATTTTAATTCTAAAGAAATACAAAATATTTCTTAACCTTTCATAGGATTTGATTGCTCAGCATTCATTTACTGCCTTTTCAAAAACTTGTTTCTTGAATGGAACTCGCATTTTAAAAGTAAAAAAAATCTTAAAATAAATATCATTGTTATTATAAATACCATTGTTATGAGTATATAGGAGGTGGGAGTTCTAAACCACATGTGGAAAAGCCATTAAAAAGCCATTAAAAAGCAAAGGTCAAGAATGAGGGTCATTAAAGTAATAAACAAGTGTGAGTGTAATAAAAGTCAAAGATAATGATCATTAAAACGTCATAAAAAAAGGGATTGATAAGTTGAGTAAGAATTTATGAGTGTAATGATCTTATGTGTGTGTGGAAAGAAATGTAGGTCAGCATTTCTAATAATGCACTGTGTAGATAGAGACTAAGAAGTGGACGAATATGTGTGTGTGAGATGAAATTTTTTAAGGGTAATAAATTCTTGAAGTGTGAAGATCGGTTGTGTTTTTATGCATGTGGTAATGTTCTTAATTATTAAAATGAAAATGTGAAGTGTTAGTTGATATGGGTTGACATATTGATGAGCGTGATATTCAGATTAAGGTTTAGTGTAATGTACAAGCTCATGTACATATATGAACACAGCAGACACACATATTGATAAGTGTTAAAACATGCTAACAAGTGGAGTTACAGATAGAAATATAAATATTTTACACATTAGGAAAAAATAAACAATCTAGGAGAAGATCATTGAATTTAGATTTTTGGTTTTTGTTAAACAAAAGCGATATGTGATAAGAATGCTAAAGAAGAATTTTGTTTTTTTTATTTTTATTTAATACTTTTGTATATTTATTTATATTTATGTAAATGTTTTACATTAGAGTGATTCTCATGCTATAAATACTTTATTGGTATTTTTATTCATTATAATTATTCAATAATTTATATTTGTAAAATTTTTTTAAGATTTTTAAGAAGAATAAAGTACAGTTGCAGTCAAATACTTGAATTTCAAACTTGGTTTGTATATATTTGGGAGCGTTAAGTTTTATGTGGGGTAAATAAATATGTTGATAAGGAGTCTTTAGCGTTTGGGTGTAATGCTATGGGTTTAATGCAATAACATTTCCAATGTAATGATTTGATTTTTATAAAAAAGTAAATCTCGTGTGTGTGTGTGTGTGTGTGTGTGTTTGTGGTCAATTTACGTTTTAGGTTTGTTTGAAATGATCGTGATTTGAATATTTAATAAGTGTAAATAGTAATATTAGGGAATAGAAAATGTTTATTGAATTATTAATAAGGGTGTGGTTGAGCATACATACATACAAACTTAGACAGAGTTAGTCCTAAAAATTATATAAAGTATCTAGTGCTAAGAATTTAATATTAGTATATCGTGTTTGCTTAAGAAGCCAGTCAGTCAGCTAAAAATAAGTGAAAAAAATGTCTTGTAAAAGTTTCGTGTGTTATATTTGTGGAAACAATTACGCTACAAACCGTTCTCTAAAAATACATCTAGAGATTCATAGTCCCTGTGTTTATTGTTCTCATGTATGTTTAACATACATAGAGAAAAAAAATCATGCGAAATTGCATGATGTTAACCGACAAATGCCTCTGCAGAATCAGGATATGCCATCAACGTCCACTGCGTCCAGGAAGCGTAAGCTAAGCTCGGAATCAGCTCCATATACTCCCTTAAAACTACAACAAATAGAGGAAAAATCTATGGTACAATGCGAGGATTGTAATATTAATGTAGAATCAATGAAATGGTTTAATCATTGTGCAGACATACATCATAAATTGAATATCTATAAGGCGGTGAGAAGCACAGTTCACTTAATGAAAAGTAAGTTCCAATCACGCCTTTTAACGTATCGTTTCCCTAAAAATGATAGCAATTTGAATGTTGAAAGCTATTTAGAGGAAGGATATAACCTTTTAAAAAAACTATTGAATGCTAGTCTGGCAGATCAAGTTATTGTTAAATTTAACTTGGAATTAGCAGCGCGATATAAATTGCCAGCTAATGAGTTAAAACCAGAAACGGTCATGTATCACGTGACGGAAATGATGCGTTTATCAAGAGCAGATGATGTGGACACAGCTTTAAAAATACATATTGAAGCTATAAAAACAAAAATGTCTGAATTTCAGGAAAGAGATTCAGGGTGGACACTCGTTCAGCTCAAGTGGCTGGACATAAATATAAACAAGGCATCACCGATTTCTGGTTCACAATATGTTCCTACACCATTAAAGTTGGCGAAAAAGAAATGCATTATTAATGTCAGAAACAACGACAATTTTTGTTTTAAGTGGAGTATAATAGCAGCATTGTACAAGGGAGATAATCAACATTGCGACCGCCCATCGACTTATGGAATTGATGACATAACCAATGCAATGATTAGCTTGGAATGTGGACGCGTATTGAATTTTAGTGGTATGAAGTTTCCAACGGATATTAAAGATATTAAAATGTTTGAAAAAAATAATAATGATATAAGTATCAATGTGTTTGGCTATGACCATAAATCAGAGACCACAATTGGACCTTATTATATCACAAGCACAGAAAAGCAGCTGCATATAAATTTAATGTTATTGGAGAGTGAATGTGGCGAAAAATATCATTTTATATTGATTAAAAATATATCAAGGTAATACATTTTACAATTGTTTTTTATTTTAATTTTTTTATCCATTTGTGGAATTACAGATTTTAATATTTTAAATTTCTTTCTAGACTACTAGCAGGTCAAATATCATTGCATCACGGACATACGCTTATTTGCAATGCATGCCTCTACTATACATACTTGCCAGATAGAATGGCAATACACAAAGAAAAAGAATGTGGTGGATGCATTACAAAGATGCCGCAAGGGGAGAAATCATTCCTTAGCTATAAACATTTTGAGAGGCAGATGGATGTCCCCTTCACCGTCTATGCTGATTTTGAATGTATACAGGAAGATATAGCTGTAAGTAGTGATAATCAAAGTAGTTCTAACTTTATTAATAAACATATACCGTGTGCATATGCTTTTAATATTAACTGTAGTTTTAATAAGAATTTAAATAGATTTAAAATTTTTGTAGATAGTAGTAAGGATGTAAATGTAGGTAAACACTTTGTTAATAATTTAATTCACGATAAACATTTTTTGTTAACTTTTGACGATTATATGGTTACTGTGCATCAAAAATGTAACATGGTTGGTTTTATCTTAAAAAATTTGAACCACAACCAAAGTTATATAACTTGTTTAAAATAATATAAAATATTTAACCATATTACATTTTTGATGCACAGTAACCATATAATCGTCAAAAGTTAACAAAAAATGTTTATCGTGAATTAAATTATTAACAAAGTGTTTACCTACATTTACATCCTTACTACTATCTACAAAAATTTTAAATCTATTTAAATTCTTATTAAAACTACAGTTAATATTAAAAGCATATGCACACGGTATATGTTTATTAATAAAGTTAGAACTACTTTGATTATCACTACTTACAGCTATATCTTCCTGTATACATTCAAAATCAGCATAGACGGTGAAGGGGACATCCATCTGCCTCTCAAAATGTTTATAGCTAAGGAATGATTTCTCCCCTTGCGGCATCTTTGTAATGCATCCACCACATTCTTTTTCTTTGTGTATTGCCATTCTATCTGGCAAGTATGTATAGTAGAGGCATGCATTGCAAATAAGCGTATGTCCGTGATGCAATGATATTTGACCTGCTAGTAGTCTAGAAAGAAATTTAAAATATTAAAATCTGTAATTCCACAAATGGATAAAAAAATTAAAATAAAAAACAATTGTAAAATGTATTACCTTGATATATTTTTAATCAATATAAAATGATATTTTTCGCCACATTCACTCTCCAATAACATTAAATTTATATGCAGCTGCTTTTCTGTGCTTGTGATATAATAAGGTCCAATTGTGGTCTCTGATTTATGGTCATAGCCAAACACATTGATACTTATATCATTATTATTTTTTTCAAACATTTTAATATCTTTAATATCCGTTGGAAACTTCATACCACTAAAATTCAATACGCGTCCACATTCCAAGCTAATCATTGCATTGGTTATGTCATCAATTCCATAAGTCGATGGGCGGTCGCAATGTTGATTATCTCCCTTGTACAATGCTGCTATTATACTCCACTTAAAACAAAAATTGTCGTTGTTTCTGACATTAATAATGCATTTCTTTTTCGCCAACTTTAATGGTGTAGGAACATATTGTGAACCAGAAATCGGTGATGCCTTGTTTATATTTATGTCCAGCCACTTGAGCTGAACGAGTGTCCACCCTGAATCTCTTTCCTGAAATTCAGACATTTTTGTTTTTATAGCTTCAATATGTATTTTTAAAGCTGTGTCCACATCATCTGCTCTTGATAAACGCATCATTTCCGTCACGTGATACATGACCGTTTCTGGTTTTAACTCATTAGCTGGCAATTTATATCGCGCTGCTAATTCCAAGTTAAATTTAACAATAACTTGATCTGCCAGACTAGCATTCAATAGTTTTTTTAAAAGGTTATATCCTTCCTCTAAATAGCTTTCAACATTCAAATTGCTATCATTTTTAGGGAAACGATACGTTAAAAGGCGTGATTGGAACTTACTTTTCATTAAGTGAACTGTGCTTCTCACCGCCTTATAGATATTCAATTTATGATGTATGTCTGCACAATGATTAAACCATTTCATTGATTCTACATTAATATTACAATCCTCGCATTGTACCATAGATTTTTCCTCTATTTGTTGTAGTTTTAAGGGAGTATATGGAGCTGATTCCGAGCTTAGCTTACGCTTCCTGGACGCAGTGGACGTTGATGGCATATCCTGATTCTGCAGAGGCATTTGTCGGTTAACATCATGCAATTTCGCATGATTTTTTTTCTCTATGTATGTTAAACATACATGAGAACAATAAACACAGGGACTATGAATCTCTAGATGTATTTTTAGAGAACGGTTTGTAGCGTAATTGTTTCCACAAATATAACACACGAAACTTTTACAAGACATTTTTTTCACTTATTTTTAGCTGACTGACTGGCTTCTTAAGCAAACACGATATACTAATATTAAATTCTTAGCACTAGATACTTTATATAATTTTTAGGACTAACTCTGTCTAAGTTTGTATGTATGTATGCTCAACCACACCCTTATTAATAATTCAATAAACATTTTCTATTCCCTAATATTACTATTTACACTTATTAAATATTCAAATCACGATCATTTCAAACAAACCTAAAACGTAAATTGACCACAAACACACACACACACACACACACACACGAGATTTACTTTTTTATAAAAATCAAATCATTACATTGGAAATGTTATTGCATTAAACCCATAGCATTACACCCAAACGCTAAAGACTCCTTATCAACATATTTATTTACCCCACATAAAACTTAACGCTCCCAAATATATACAAACCAAGTTTGAAATTCAAGTATTTGACTGCAACTGTACTTTATTCTTCTTAAAAATCTTAAAAAAATTTTACAAATATAAATTATTGAATAATTATAATGAATAAAAATACCAATAAAGTATTTATAGCATGAGAATCACTCTAATGTAAAACATTTACATAAATATAAATAAATATACAAAAGTATTAAATAAAAATAAAAAAAACAAAATTCTTCTTTAGCATTCTTATCACATATCGCTTTTGTTTAACAAAAACCAAAAATCTAAATTCAATGATCTTCTCCTAGATTGTTTATTTTTTCCTAATGTGTAAAATATTTATATTTCTATCTGTAACTCCACTTGTTAGCATGTTTTAACACTTATCAATATGTGTGTCTGCTGTGTTCATATATGTACATGAGCTTGTACATTACACTAAACCTTAATCTGAATATCACGCTCATCAATATGTCAACCCATATCAACTAACACTTCACATTTTCATTTTAATAATTAAGAACATTACCACATGCATAAAAACACAACCGATCTTCACACTTCAAGAATTTATTACCCTTAAAAAATTTCATCTCACACACACATATTCGTCCACTTCTTAGTCTCTATCTACACAGTGCATTATTAGAAATGCTGACCTACATTTCTTTCCACACACACATAAGATCATTACACTCATAAATTCTTACTCAACTTATCAATCCCTTTTTTTATGACGTTTTAATGATCATTATCTTTGACTTTTATTACACTCACACTTGTTTATTACTTTAATGACCCTCATTCTTGACCTTTGCTTTTTAATGGCTTTTTAATGGCTTTTCCACATGTGGTTTAGAACTCCCACCTCCTATATACTCACTGTTTCGATTTTCATACATTTTCTTTGGCCCACATTCAATTAACCACCGTAAATTTAAGCAAACAATCGTCGTTCAGGCGCCAAACTCTTCATTGTTTTTCTTTTGGTTCTATTCTTTTATTCTTTACATCTTCACCATAATTTTAATGGCCTTTTTTTAGAGAAAGAAAATATTTATAAGATAATAACATGACGCGTAGAAGCCATTAAAAAATGAATAAATTATTCTTGTTGTTGAAATTTATTTTTAAGAATTTGAAGAAAAACTCTTTTTTTATCCGTAAAGAGGAAAGCCAAAGAAAAATTAAATTATAGTAGCTTTTTTCAATTTAAAGCGTTTTTAAAAATTACTGCACTTTTAAAAATAAAAACTCTGATAATTTTAAATGTTAAAAATATTTAGGGGCATATTACGACATTCGATATCGATCGAAATTTATATTTAAATTCTATTGAAATTTCGATCGACGTCGAATACCGTAATTTGCCTCCTGCTGCTTCTTTTGATAATTATTATTTATTGACTGCTACATGCAATGCTAATTTAAAAAGAAGATGAATATATGGAAAGAATGAAAGTGCCTCTGTCTTCAATTTTCAACATTTCTTGCCATCTAACCTACATTTGATGATAATATCCTTAACAGATTAATATACAAAAAAAAAATACAAATTATTTGCAATTTCGTATTCATGTCTTAAATTATTTTATTTTCTCCTAGTTTCCATTAATATATTTTTTAAATATCACACAATGTTTTGAAATCTTTATATTTTCTTATTTAGTTTTTGTGCTTAAATATTTCTAAAGCAAAAATTTTTAAAACCAACTAATGAAAACCACTAAATAATGCAAACAATATCCGTTTGACTGACGGTTACGAGGGCTGCCATATATATTTCTGGCCTGGCAACACTGAGTGGTGCCAAGTACAATCTGACATTTCCATTGGAAAGTTTGTCATTTTTAAGCATAATCGTACTCAAAACGTTTTGACGTACGACCATTATTTGTGTTGTTTACAGTGACTTGAAAAAATTAATATAGAAAAAAATGGAATTAACTCGTGAACATTTTCGTGCCATCATTTTTCACAACTTTCGACGTGGATTATCACGACAAGAGTGCATTGATGAACTTAAATCTTTGTATGGCGATGAAGCACCATCCTATAGCACTGTGAAAAATTGGTATAATGAATTTAATCGTGGCCGAAGCTCGCTCAAAGACGAATTCCGTGAAGGTCGTCCAAAAACGGCTGTTGTGCCAGAAAACATTGATACCGTGCGTGAACTCATAATGCAAGATCGACATGCGACATACCGAGAGATAGAGACATCCTTGGACATTTCTTCCACCAGCATACATTCGATACTGCATGAACACCTGGCCGTAAAAGAGGTTTGTTCTCGTTGGATCCCGCACAATTTGAAAGTCGCTCAAAAAAAGGCTCGTGTCGATTGGTGCAAAGAAATATTGCAAAAATACGATTGCGGTGCTTCAAAATACGTTTATAAGATCGTCACAGGTGACGAATCATGGATCTATACGTATGAGCCCGAAACGAAACAACAATCGACCGTGTGGGTCTTCAAGGACGAGCAAAATCCAACGGAAATTGTTCGTGGAAGAAGCACTTCGAAGCAAATGGTCGCCTGTTTCTTCGGCAAAACTGGTCATGTGGCGACTGTTACGCTTGAGCAACGTAGGACAGTCACTTCTGAGTGGTACACTACAATTTGTTTGCCTGAAGTCATCGGAGAAATTCGAAAAACCAACAAGAGAAGACAAATCATTGTTCACCATGACAATGCGAGCTCTCACACATCGGCTCAAACCAGAGCGTTTTTGACCGGCCAAAACGTCAAATTAATGGGTCATCCGGCGTACAGCATTGACTTGGCACCTAATGACTTCTTCTTGTTTCCGCACATCAAGAAAAAAATGCGTGGTCAACGATTTTCGTCGCCAGAAGAAGCTGTTGAAGTGTTCAAAAACCATGTTTTAGAGGTGTCTCATTCAGAGTGGAAAAAGTGCTTCGACAACTGGTTTGAACGCATGCAAAAGTGTATAAATCATGCTGGAGAATACTTTGAAAAACAATAAAACCATTTTTGATTATAAATATTCGCATTTTTACTATTAGGCCAGAAATATATAGAGCACCCCTCGTATTCATTGAAAATTTATTTAAATATAAAATACAAATTTCTTTACAATTGTATTAGATTGCAAAATTTCTATTTGTGCATTAAAACTAGAAATTTTTTCATTTCCTAAATGGAAGGTTTGATACAGCAAGTGTGTAGCCAATATGAAGCTGCAACGTATATATCTCTTTTTACAGAAATAGTATTTCCGTTATATGGTCTGAATTAACGAATAGTATTCGTTTAACATTAAAAAATTAAATTTCTTTCTAAAAAAATAATAAAAATTAAAAAACGTGCAAGGCACGACGAAGCCTCCATGCCTCCTTCATTACCATCATTATAGTACCGACACGTGAAGAATAAATAATGAAAAAAATAAAAATAAAATTGAATTCATTGATACACCGACGGATCGAAAATAGAGAGAACAAGTATATGCGATAATTAATAAACAGAACAACGACAAACGTTTTAGATGGTATGTACACAGTCACACCAAATTAATATGTATTGCTTGTAATAATCTCGTATTCGTATTTTTGATATTAGTTCGTTTAATAGATAAATGCATGCGAAGAATGCTAATGACTTTTATAGCGATACAGAAAATCCTGCACCATTTCTCTATTTCTTCTATTTAATACATTGTTGCTTCCTTGTTTACTAAACAAACACTTTTAAAATCGTAAGCAGCCATTCGTATTACAAGGCTGCGTTACAATAGTGAGACTTAAAATACTTCAAAAAAATATGCGCCCTTAACTAGTGCAGCGATTAAGACCTCATTGAGCTGTAATTTCATCGGCATCATTTGAACTATAGATGTTTTATTTAAAACAACGCACATTGGGGTATTTTGCCAATCTAGACGAACAATAATTTTTTTAGTTTATATTGACTCTAAAAATTTACTTAGATTAATGAAACTTGACAAAAAAATCTGTTATGGTCGTAGGCTATTAAGGCTAGAAAATAAGAAAAATCAGACCAAGGAGAAAAAAGCCCCCCCCCCCCCAAAGAATAACTTATCCTTCCTCTGAAAAATGCAAGTTTTTTTCAATTTTCTAGTCATTAAAAACTGAAAGTTGGACTCAAAAAATTCCAAAAATATTTTTACCCGCCCCTTTTGTGGGTGGTGAAATAAAATATTATTTAAAAAAAGAATGTTATTATTAAATGAAATAAATTACATACGCATTAAAACCACAATAATTAATTTATAAGGGCAGGTGGAAGTATCCCTTCAATCACAGCACTAAAAACGTTCCTGTGAAAAAAAAATTTTTTTTTACATTTTTTTTTCCAATTTCCAAAAAATATTTATTATTAATCTTTACAGTGCCTTACCTTAACGCGTTATATTTATTTGAAAATAATTAATTAATTCATAATATAACTTATTTATGTTTGTAACGGTAAATTTTATTAAAAATTGTTACAATTTATTGATTTAAAAGAACTTCTGCTTTGCGCCAAGATGATAATGAGTACCGTGGTGTTTCTTCGCCTAATTCTTCAAAGAACTCTTCCGAATCTGAAAGAAAGGTAATAACATTTTTTGGAGTGTTATACTAGTAAATAGTGGGTTAGGCGTAAAAATGCGCAACATTTTTTCTATAGTTAAAAAGTAGAGATCGTTAATTTTATAGTAATATATCACATATATCACCGCGATGGAGATCACTCTCAAAGACGTTTTCATTTTTTTGACAAAAAATTAAAAAAAAAAATTTTAAATTCGAACGAAATTTTTTATCTTAAAAATGTAAAACAAAATTGTTCCAAAAGTTAATATAAGTAGCTGCAAATATAGCCTTTCACAGGAAAAAAACAAAATCTTTATTCATTTTGTCACAAGAAAATATAGTGCAAAACTCTCAAAATCGTATAAAATCAATAAAAACCTGAACAAAAAATTCACGAAACGTTGAGAAAATTTTTAATAAAAATTGTGTTTTTTTACATGGATCAACTAGGGCCTTATTAGCTTAAAATGTAAGATTATACATACAAAAAACGTATGCGATTTATTCAACTTTCCTGACTTTAACAGTGTTCCAAAATGAAAAATCTCAAGCAAAGGCTTTTTGTTTTGTTGTCTATCCAGATGCGTACTTAAATTTTTAAATTTTCAAAAATAATTTTTAGCCTAATGTCTGGCTAGATTGGCAAAATTCTCCTCTGTGCCACGTTCGGTTTAGATTTCAACAATGACTTTCTGGTTTTGCTTTACAGATGCTGTACATATTCCAGCTTCTTCTTATGTAAATGCCTTCACCCACTTATCTGCCGAGATAACAATTGTTTTGTTTTCTAATCGAGATAGTGGAAGGTTTGAAGTGCTGTTTTTAATTTTTTTACCTTTAAATAATTCATCCATAGCAGCTTCACTACAAGAATTATTATTTTTTTTTCATGAATTAATTAATTAATTGGATTTTAAACTTACGATCTGTTTTTTTTTTTTTTGCTTTTGTTTTTGTTTTAAAACTAGCAAAAGCCTTTTTTCCTTCTTTTTTTGTACTTTACACCACACTAATTAATGGTGAAAGTAACAACTTATACCACTCTGTTTTCCATAACTAAATATTTTAAGCCAGAAACTAGCTTTTGTTTTTACGGAAATATTAAGGGTGGCGAAATCTTATTCTCACTACGGAAATAGGCAATAAATTTTATTTATTAAGGGTCAATAACTTCTGTAGATGGTTTTTCCAATATATTTCAAAACAGATGAAATAAAACGTAACAAAAATGACTGTTTTGTAAAGTATAAAAAAAACGAATGTGTTTAACAACAAATTTTTATAAACAAAGTTCACAGCACAATCGATTGTTGTTTTTAGTTATTGCAAAAATTGTATGATTCATTGTTAAGCCAGTAGGAAATTAAACTCCATAAATCAAGTTTTCACAAATAACTTTCTTCTTAAAAATATTTAATTTTAAAGTTATTTATAATTTCAGCAAAATCTCAGTTTAAAAGAAAATATAAAAAATAATAATTGAATAAAAATTTAGTTAAAAGTCATAAAAGTAAAAGAAAACAAAAAAATTTACTTTGCCAAGGACTTGTATAATTTTTATATTTTTTTTTATATATATTTTTTTTTTATTATTTATTTGTACAAAACAGTAGAGTAAAATAGAGACAAAATTACAAACAAAAAAAATGAAGAAGATTTTGCTATCAATACAAAAACAGCAACAGCAACTGAAATTATTATTATTATCATACTGGTAAACAAATGATTTATTTTGAATTGCAAAAATATTTGCAGGGCCATTAAGGTTTTTCAATCGCCCAGAAAAAAAAATTAAATTTATCTCTGAGGTAAAATGCATTAAAACCTTTTTACAAGGCCCCTTAAAAATTTTATTTTTATTTTTAACTAAAGTAGAAAATATATATCTGGTACACTCAGTTATTTTTTAGCAAAAAAAACTGAATTAACAGTTCTGCTTTAATTAATGGGTATAATTGTAGATTTGGTTTTTTTTACACAACAAATTTTCGTAATGGCTTTAAAAAAACAATTTTTTTATTAACGCTATTTTGCTTTGTTGTAGTCAAAGAAAGAATTTTTGTTCTTTTTTATGTTTGTGCCCGCAAAACTTAGGTTAGGTCAGGCAGGCAGCCGTGTAGCCACGGACCACTTGGGTCCAATGATTGGTCTCTTTGTGTTGCCCGCAAAACTTAGTAATCGATTTTATTTTTTTATGAATGAATTAAAATTTACACTTTTCGTTCTTTTTAATTTAATTTTTAAAAATTTTGTAGAAAGAAAAATTATTTACAAATGTATGCGAAAGTTTTCCAAAGAAAACAAGAAAAATTAGACACTAGCAGAATGAATTTTTTTATTTGATAAGTCCTGTTTTAAAAACATTTCGTAATTTTAAAAATTAAAGGGTATCCCTTTAGAACATAATTAATTTTTTTTTCATGCATATATTATGAATCGCAAAGGGCACCACTTGAAAAAAAACTGCGTATCACTACATTTCTCAATATTAAAAAGTAATAAAAAAATAAATCGAAAAATTAAAGAGTGTCCCTAAAGGTAATGTGAATTGATATTGACCTATATTTTGAACCGTCACAGACAAACGCTTAAATTTTGGACAGAATATCGATTGCTATGATCTTTATAATATAAAGTATGATTACTTAAAACTATGAATTAAAGGGTGTTCCAGTAGCTTATTTAATTTGATATAAATGGCCATACTAATGCACTGTTGTAGACAAAAGATTAACGTTTACAAAGAACCTGATAGTTTACTCCGCTATAATAACAAGTATAATATTTGAATTTAGAAAATAAAGGGTGCCCCAATATTTGATGTAATATAATATATATGGTCAACCGTTATATACTTAAAGCGAAATCAACAAGCAACCCTTATTACTAAGACCGATATAATAAAAAATATACAATATAAACTTAGAAATTAAAGGGTGTTCCCAAGACTAATGTACTTTGACCCATATATACCTTTCTTTCAAACTGTTATAGTCAAATGCTTGAAAATTGGACAGAATATCCACCGTTATAACAGCAAGTAAAATTATTCAAAGTTAAAGGGTGTCCCCATAGTTAATGTAATTTAATGTATATGGATATACTTTTGAATAGTCGTAAACAGACAGTTGAAATTTATTAGGAATCAGTATTGCTAAGTCCACTATTGAATTTAGAAATAAGAGGGTGTTCCCTTAATTAATGTTGTTTTTTTTTTAAATAAGCATGATTTTAAAATTGCTATTTTGGAGTCGGTGATATCGTTATATAAGCGAAGATTTTTTAACGCCACCACTGCATGCTTTGTGCTTGATTAATATGCGATATCAACAACACGATGCCACATCGCATGCAGCCAGGATTACAATGAAAATAAGAAGGTATTATACCTTCCCAGCGGACACTCATAGTTATATCCTTATTTACATTAACCCTGCTCGTTACTTTGGTCTGCACAGAACTTTTTTTTTTAAATCTAAAAGTGAAAGTATTGCAAGGAACAAACCAAATCGTCTGAAACTGAAAAAAAAGGTAAAATAAAATCGATCAGAATGTTTAAAAGGGCATTAAAACCATTTCGAGTACAATGTGTGATATGTCTGGTAATGAGAATTTTGAAATTCAATTACAGTTACTTCTGTTATTTCCTTATTTACTATTTAACAAAAAAAAAATGCGACACCGCTGAAAAAAATAATTATTGAAAAAATCAATAAATCGCTAAAAATCAGAATTAAATTTTTTTAATTAAATTATTGAAAATTGACTTATTTTCGTATTTTTGGTTCATGTTTAATTTTACTTCTAAACATTTTAAGAAAGAAAATTTATTTTACAAATGTATGCGGACGTTTTTCAAAGAAAACAAGAAAAATTTGACGCTAGCAGAATTAAATCCAGAATTTTCGGGACCGCCACATCCTTCATCAGCATTCTTTGCATCTTTCTTCCTTCTTGCTTCCCTATTTAACCAACTAATCTTAATGTTAATTTGGTGAGACGAAGTCCACATACAACTTAAAGCTTTTTGTAGTCGTTCTCTTTGTAAATCGTCTTGTAAATTTGTTGTTGCTTTTGTACTAACCTTCGGTATAGCCACGAATTCAAACTTTTTATTTTTAATTAATTTTACTTGTTTGCTTATAACATTATAGATGCTGTTTTAGTATAATATTGACTGTTATAAGTAAAGTATGAATATAAATACGAGGTGCCTTTGTTTTTAAATTTTTAATTTTTTCCCAATCAGGATTTGAACCAACGATCTTATAAGTTAATGATAATTGAATTGTTTTCGGCTTTTTAGTTCATTTTTAATTTTATTTGGAAACATTTTTCGAAAGAAAAATTATTTACAAATTTATGCGGACGTTTTCCAAAGAAAACAAGAAAAATTAGACGCTAGCAGTTTTTTTTCAGTAATATCCACTATCAATTTAATTTGGATAGTATTATCGGATGGCATGTCATAGTGTCCAAGGACATAATATCCATTGAACTTATGTCGCAATCAAAAGTGACATAATGTCCATAGAAATTATGTCGATTTGAAAAAAGTCACAATTTTAATGGATATTGCTTCGTTTGGACTTAGCGTCACTTATGAAACTGTCAACTATTCTATTGTTGTGGAGTATAGTTTTTTAAATAACACTGCAAGTATATAATCCAGATCTGCTTACCGATCCGGTAAACCAGAACCTGTCGCATATCGATTCAGTACTCCCAAACCTATTAGTTTCCGAACCTGCGTATCGATCCAATACATCTAAGGCATTAACAAACGAATCTGTTATCATTCGAACTCATTATTACCCGAACCTGTGTATTGCTCAAGGACACCCGAACCTATTATCATATGAATCTGCGATCCGAAGCCGATCTCGTTGAATCTTAAGTTAGCTGGCTATAGTAGCGATTTTCGTACTTAATTATTGGGTTTAAGCAAAACTTTATAAAACTAATGATTTTTAATTAAACTCAAAGAAGGGAAAATATCTGTGTTATCACTTAAGGTTTGTGGATTCGCAAGTAGGACCCTGGATGCGTTTAAGCCATCTAAGCCGACGAAAAAAAGACGGTACACTTTTTTACATGGAATACTATAATTGAACCTATAATATCCATGGAAGTTATGATTCTACGTGGGTGGACATTATGTCCTTGGACGTTATATAAATATATTTCGTTTTTAATATTTTATTGGTAATCATAAGGAAAAAAAACCAAAGGTAAAACTTAAACTTAAACGACAGCAATATTTTCCGTTGAGAAATGTGTTAACATTGCTATTTTCCTCTAGGCTGGTATTCAATACTCTCTAACGCTACGTTACGTAAACTATCATTAAGTGTAGTTTACTTTACCTAAGAATAGGAAAAGAAAAAATACCGCTTCCTTTCTTTCATTCTTTTCTTTTAACTTGTCAACTATTTTTTAGGCGAAATCTTAATACATTATAAACGACAGAAGCGTGACATTAAAAAAAAGAAACATTTGCAACCAATAAATGTTTTTGTTTAACAAATAAATATAAAACTAAAAAAACTTAATAGAAGTAAAGATAAATAAACGACAAACAAACGCCTTCGTAATCCAAAATATTGTATTATCGCAAAACAAAAAAAAGTGTAGGTTTAGCATTTCCTGTTTAGTATTTTGCAGCAGTTGAAAAAAAAGGAAAAAAACAGCAAAGTTGTCTTCTATATGTTGTTGTTAACACAGCTTTTTTTTAGTTTCTCACATTGAGGGTGTTTTCCCCGGTCTGAGGCAAAGTGGAGCAAAGAAAAAAAAATAAATTTATATTGATTTATATTATTGTTGTATTAACGCCATTGTTTGATTAATACAAAAAAGCACAATTTCTTTATAAATTTTTTTTATATATTTTTGTTAATTTTTTGTTAAAGTTATTGACACAATCTTAAAAACATTCAAACAAACTCTTAAAATATTGACTTTTTCCTGTTGTTCCCTTTGTTCATTGAATCGATTTTTAGTATAAATTTTCCCTAATATTATTATTTTGTATTGTGTTTTTCAATTCGCTTTTTGTAGACAAATAGCTGTCAGCAATTTATTAAGAAGTTACAAAGTGCCTGCTTTAGTCTGCAATGACAAATGAAAAACCTCAAATTGATTTAAGAGAAAATGTTTAAACAACAAATGGTATGGTTAACGATCTTTTTTATTAAGAAACCAAATACTAAATTGTTGTTGTGGCCTAAAAGCAAACATTTTTGTGCTTTTAAAAGAAATTTTTATTTAATTTTTTTGTTTGTTTTTTTTTGTGTTTGCTAAAATTTTGTTTCTATTTTTTAACACATATTATTTAAGTATTTTTACGATATTAGCCGGCGACGCAAAAACTTTTTAAAGAAAAAAAAAACGCAATTTTATGTAAGATAATTATTGATTTATTAAGAGCAGCACGTTATAAATATTTTACTCATAGTTAACATTTATACCATTAATTTAGTACACGTTTTAATTATAAGTGTATGATTTTTAAAACAGATATTTTTCAGACTCGCTCAAACATCTCAAAGTTAAAGGATAAAAATATTATATCAATTTGCATAAAAAAAGCTTGAATTTTTCATTAAAAAACTAGGAGTGCTATATTCGGCTATGCCGAATCTTATACACCCTTCACCATCTACGTAAATCTAGTTTAATGAATTCATTCCAATCAAAAAAGAAAATATTGGGGTGATACATAAAAATACCATCGGCTCTTAATGGGTTAAGCATTTTTTTAAAATTTTAGTATTTCCTCAACTATCTCTTCAAAAGCTTTAAAATGATACCCATATTGATATTTAAAAAAATTTGAAAATTTTAGAGCCCCGTAACTCGGAAAATATGGGCAAGCGCCACTTTTTTCACTTAATGTTTTTTTCTTATTTTTTAATTCTCTATCGCCCTATATATTTATATTTTTGATTGGAGTTACTTTATTGTTCCAAATGACATGAAAAAATTAGAGGTAGGCGCGGTTTTTTGCCTGCTGCCTCGAAGAACATGGACCGATCATGCTGGCTTCCAACACCACCTCTTTCGACACAATATCTGATCGATTGACATTTTTTTTGGTGTGAAATTAAGTTTGCATGGACAGACAGACAGAAGGACATCGATCAAACGACTTCGTCAGAATATATATACTTCCTGGGGTCGAAAAAAAGATATTGTAAAAATTACACATGGAATGGCAGACTCATATATACGCTTTTTCCACTTTTTGTGGTGAAGGTTATAAAAACAGATTTCATCTGCCTAATCAAAAAGTATGGCCACCTACATCAAATTACATAAACAATTGGGACACCCTTATATTCCACTTCAAAACTTTATACTTCTTATAGCAGACTTTGTACTGCAGCTCCTTGTTAATTTCAACCGTCTGTCTAAAACTGTTCAACAGCTGGGCAGTACACATCATATTAAATCAACTATTGTAACATCCTTTAATTTACAATTGAAAATTTTTATATTTTTTGTTGTACCGCACAAAATAGTGGATATTCTGTCTAATTTCTTAGTGTTTGTATACAATGGTTTAAAAGATACGGCCATATAGCTCAAATTACATTAATTTTTGGAACACCCTTTTATTTTTAAATTCAAATTATAAACTTGTTTTTATAGCGGACTTATCAATACAGCTCTCCTGTAAATTTCAGTTTTCTGTTTTTAACGGTTCAGAAGTATGGCCATGTACATTAAATTACATCAACTATTAAGACACCCTTTTATTATCAAATCCAAATTTTGTATTTGTTGTTAAAGCAGAGTTAGAAATAAAGGTTCGTTGTAAATTTCAAACGTATTTTCAAAAGTCTGGCAACATTCATCATATTAAATGAACTATCGGGACACCCTTTGATTGATAACTTTGAATATTAATACTTGTTACTTCAGCGATCATAGCAACCGACGTTCTGTCTGATTTGCAAGCGTTTGTCTGTAACGGGTCAAAAGATAGTCTAATGTAGGTCAATTTACATCCCCTATGGGGACACCCTTTTACTTTTAGATTTATTTTTGTTTCCCTTCTTACCATCAGAAGCTATTGTAATACACAGTTTTTACTTAATTTTAATGTGAAGCATTTTACGGTCTATAATACGCGAAAAAACTTAAATTTTGTATGGGACACCCTTTAATTTTTAAGAACATGAACTGCTATTAAAACGGAACCAATCTCTAAGCATCGCTTTTCAAATAGAAAAGAAATTTTCAAAATCAATCTGGAAATGACTGCGTTGTCGAGGGAGAAATAAAAAAAGAAGCATTCACTCGAATTGATAACCTCCTTCTTTTTTTGAAGTCGGTTAATTACTTTAGGCTGTGTTGTAGTACATGTCACAGGATTGGAGAAATCCATTACGAAGATCTAAAGGTCCGACGCAATGTTCTAAGTGTGCGATGTTTGGCCACGGATCGGCAAACTGCCATAGAAAAAATAACTGTATTGGTTGTGGCAGTCCACACGATTACTCGACTTGCCCACTAAACAAAAAGACGTTTGAAGGTCCAGTGGTATACAAATGTTTTAATTGTGCTAAAAACAACCTCAAAAATGTTAACCATCGAGCAGATGACATTCGTTGTCCGTGCAGGCGTGAATACCTGGACATTCGACAAAAAGTGTCAAGAAACCAGCAAAAAGTAAGTTCTAATAAATTTAGATCAGAGTTCAATTTCTCCCCGGAAGATTTTCCTTCTATGAGCAATAATACTCAAAGACCGAATATTTCGTGGCCAAACGATATAAGTTTTCACGAAAATTCCATGCGTCTACCGATGAGCACATCGTCTAATAGAAAGGATGATGATTTATCGAATGAAAAAATTTTGGAAATATATTTCGAGGCTCTCGAAGCACTTGAAAAATGTAAAACTAAGTTTGACAAAATGAGGGTTCTCGGTAATATGCTCAAATATGTCATATAATCAAGAAATAATAACAATGATCCGTGTTATGCACTTTAATGCTCAAGGCATAACAAATATTTCTGCCATACACCAACTACAACAAGTTTTGATAGAAAAGCAAATTGATTTAATATTTATTAATGAAAAGTTTTTAAAATCACACAACAAATTTAAGATTCCGAACTACAAAGTTTACAGAGGTGATAGACAAACCCATGGAGGAGGGGTACTGATCGCTATTAAAAATTCAATTCCACACCGACTTGCACCTAGAATTAACACAATGAAAATTGAAAACATATCTATTATCTTAGAAATAAATGGTCGACCAATACAGTTTACTTCAGCCTACAATGCATACAATAGCCAACATCTATCGGCTGATCTCGACAAAATCACTAACTCTTCATCTGAGTATTTCATTTTAGGTGATTTTAATGCCCATCACACTAGTTGGAACTGTTTTAGAAACAACACTGGAGGCTTGTCTTTATACAACCACCAACTGCAAAACAACTATTATGTCTGTTCCCCAATTGGATTCACACGTTTTGGCCAGGGTGTACATCCAACACGGCCATCCACAATCGATCTCATTATTACAAACTCCACATTAAATATGTCAACAATTGAAACACATCCTGGTGTACTTAATTCCGGCCACGTCCCGATTTCCTGTGAGATCTACGGAACTTTAATTACAAAAAATTTGCTGGTGCCACTATATAACTCTGCAAACTGGAATGAAATTTCTGATTCGGTTGACAGACAGATTAGAATGTTAGAACCTGTAAATATTACAAACATGAATATAGACAAGTATATTAATGATATCACTCACATAGTAGTCGATGCATCCAAAAGAGTTCCACTTGGCAAAAAGAAAACTTGGCAAAACAAACTATCCCAGTTAAGTTTATACTTAATTGGACAGAGAAAAAGGTTCAAACGTAAGCTACAAAGATGTTACCTGTCCGACGAAAGGCTGCGTATTTTAAGTATTTTAAACCAATTTATTGATAAATCAAAACATTTCCATCGACAGAAATAACGAGTGGAATAATTTCTTGCAAACATTACCATATGGTAAACAAAAATTTTGGCGCATCACAAAGGCAATAAAAGGAAAAAGTAACGCCGTTAGTAATTTATCAGTTGACGGAAACATAGTATGTAATAACTCAGAAAAGGCGAACCGCATTGCTGACGTTTTCGAGCACTCTAATACAATAACAAACAGTTTGGTCTCAACTGTTGATAGTGACGTAAACAAACACATCAGGTGGATAGATATGCAACCGATAAACAATATCAATAATTACTTAACTAGTACAGAAGAGTTAAAAACTATAACGAAAACAATGAAAAATAAAAAAGCTCCAGGAAAAGATGCCATCAAGCCGATTATATTAAAAAAAATGCCTGATAAATTTTTCGAAATTCTTTGCAAAATTTTTAACTGGTGCCTGCTCAATGGATACTTTCCTAAGCAGTTCAAAGAGGCAATAGTTATACCCATTTTAAAGCCTGGTAAAGACAAAAGTTTACCACAAAGCTATCGTCCAATTAGCATGCTGAATGTTCTCGATAAAATATTCGAAAAAATGATATTGAGTAGATTACAAGACTTCACTGAAAGACACGACATTTTAAATACTGAGCAATTCGGTTTTAGGAGAGAGCACTCAACGATTCATCAGATCAAAAGAGTTGTAAATATAATCAATAGAAACAAGATTTCCCGAAAGAGCACCGGGATAATATTACTAGATATTGAAAAAGCCTTTGATTCCATCTGGCATGACGGCTTAATATATAAGCTAAATAAATTAAATTACCCGATATATCTACAAAAAATTGTAAGAAGCTTTCTATCTGATAGATTATTTGAAGTTCGAGTGGAAGGAGAAGTCTCTACCCAAAGAAGTATTCCGGCCGGTGTACCGCAAGGCTCAATATTATCGCCAACATTATATTCTATTTTTATATCTGATTTTAAAATACCAAGAGAACAGTCTGTTGCATTTTACGCTGACGACTCTGCAATTATTGCCTCTGGAAAAGTGTCTAATGCCATTATAAAAAAGATGAATATAGGTTTATTGAGTTCTCAAAAGTATTTCAGCAAATGGAAAATAAAAATCAACCAACTTAAAACACAGGCCATTTTGCTTCCATTTAATAAATCACCAAAAAGAGTTCCCAGTATAGCTCTTACTGCTGAAGGAAACAGCATTCCGTTACAAGACTCTGTTAAATACCTAGGTGTCATATTGGACAAAAAATTAACATTTAAAAGGCATATTTTTAACACATGTGACAAGGCCTTGAAGTGCGGTAGAGCACTGTTACCACTTTTGAACAGAAAATCAAAACTCGATTCTAAAAATAAACTGCTATTGTATAAAATGTGTGTTCTTCCCATAATGACATACGGATGTGAAGTTTGGTATCATAATAGCGCCAAAACCTATATTAAGAAACTTCAAACCATTCAAAATAAGAATTTAAAAGCCGTTTATAATCTACCCCGCAGATTTTCCACGAGCCGTCTACACAGAGAGTTTAAGCAAAAAATGCTGAATGACGTTTTTAGTACAAAAACAATAAGATTTGAAGATAGGTGCAGATCTTCAAGTTTCGCAGTAATAAGAAATTTAGTTAACTAACCCTTCTTCACAACCTCTGTGAAGAGGTTTCTGAAGGGGGTGAATCAAAATTTTTTTAAAAATACCATAGGTTTTTTCTATCTTTTTTACCTTGCATTGTTCAATTTTATTTAGCAGACATTTATTTTGTAATCTTCTTTGTTTTAATTGTTGTAATACATTATGTAAAATCTCAAATTTATGTGTATTAAAATTAAGAACAATTTTAAACTGATTTGTTGATAGTCAATAAAAAAAAAAAAAAAAAAAAAAAAAACATGTCACAGGATGATAAAATTAAACTCATTACGAAAATTAAATTCATAAAAATAGAACTTAAATTTGATGACTAAAAAAACTGCTTTTGACAAAGAATTTTGTATTTTTATTAAGAAATTAAGAAATTTTTTTTAAGACATTAAAATATGAGAAGATATAAACACATGTATAAAAAAAATAAAAACATATTTGATAACTAAACACTTGAAATTTTAACTTCTAGAGCAAAAAAGACAGTAAATATCTGAACTTACACTACTGCTTCTAAAGAATTTACTTTTTTGTTATTTTCAGTTTCTTAAAAGTAGTAGCAAATATTTCTATACACACACTCTGTTTTAATTTAAATTTAGCTGTTTACTTTTCTACTAACAATCTTCTAGGGCTTTCTGAAAAAATATCTTAGTTTTCTACTTTGTTGACATTTTTGTCAAATATTTTGTAACTAGAACTTGCGGCATTAAAACCTACGTGGTTTCTCTTCTTGTTAATATTTAAATAATAAAGTAACTAAAATGTCTTAAAGCATGAACGTTGCAATAAGAAGAACGCATTCAGTTTTGTAAATAAACTTCAATAACAAGAACATAAAAAAACTCTAAGAGTTCCGCTTGCATGTAAATTAAAATAAGAAAAACACAAACTTGTGTTTGGGTGGTTGAAATTGAGATTGTTAAAACGAGAGAGGGAGGGCTTAGAGGCATTATAATATTAAAACAATTTAAAAAGTTTAGGATTTCGTTTGAGTTTGTTGAAAATGAGAAAGATTTTATTAGTTTTAGTTTTAATTAATAGTAAAAATGTACACCACTTACACGTAACTCTATCTAAAAATCTTAAGGGGTACCTTAGTTTTATTATTGCACGTTACCAGTACAAAATCTGCAGAGGCGGCAAGATTAGATTTCGTAAACAACAAACACTTTATTATTAAGTTACATAAAACTATTTAATTTAATTGCAAACTTTATCTCTAATTTTACTAGACCAAAGATTAAAGAAAATTAGATGCGATGATCCATCAAATGAAATTCATGAGAAATGAAAGGAATAAAATTTCTTGTGAAGAAAATATTTTTGAGGAATTTAAAATGTTCGATAAAAATATTCAATTCATTGTAGGATATAAATTATTAATTGGATTTTAAATTTTCCTAAAAAAAAATTTCAGACAATTTATGGGACTTATATTTTTTACCCTTGTCTCTAATATCTAAAGCTCTTATACACTGGATTTAAATGTAAGAAATACATAAACCATATCTAATGAATTATTAAAATAGAAAGTTTAACAAGTTTTCTGAAATCAAACGAATATTCTATCTCTATCAATTCTTAAATGGGAGTAGAGACTTCGTTAATAGACTATTCTATCTATACGAGCTCGCGGCTTGTAATTGAAGATTGCACTGTTATTAATTATCTTATATTGGTAAGTTTACCCAGAAGCTGTTAATTAACAGTACCAATTTATTTCTAGACTAATAGCATTATAATATTCAAGCATTATAGTACAGTACTCTAGAGTACAGTACACTGCAGTACATTTTTGTACGGTACACTACAACACACTATATTACATTAAACTACAGTACAGTACAGTACGTCTCACTGCACCACAGTACTGTAAAAAATAATACAGTATCGTCAGTACTGTACCGCACAGTACATTGCAGTAAAGTAGAGTAAGGCACAATGAAGTACAGTAGAGTGCAGCACAATACAGTAGAGTACAGTACAGTACTATAGATTGTAGCACAGTGCAGTACAGTACTGCCCAGTTTCTAAAAGCCAGAGTGATACCTTATGCCTTTATACTAAGTCATAATGTACAAATAGAAGAAAACTCTCACTTTATCACCACAACACTTGTATTGGTTGTACGACTATTGGTCATAAAACGAGTAAAAATTAATTATTTTGTTACATCTAACAATTCAGTTGAACCCAATATTCTATTTCGAATATTCTGTTCCAAAATAATTAATATTAAGGCTTTTGAAATTTTGTAAGCTGAGTATAGTAAAAGTATTGGTGCATTACAAATTTGTTAAGTGCAATCCAAAATAGCACAGTATAGTACAACACGGAACAGTACAACACAGTAGAGTACAAAACAGTACAGTACAAAACAATACAGTACAACACAGTACAGTGCATCACTGTGCAACACAACACAGTACAGCAGAGCTCTAGATAGTATAACAAAGCGAAGTATAACACCGTACAGCGCAAGTCAGTGCAGTACTGCAACAGTGTGTCTACAGTTATCAAAATGAACTAGTAAGGAACCAAGGCCATATAACTTGAGGACAAGAAAAACACTAGTGTTTTACCAGCAGATGCAGAACCAATTAGGATTTTCTCCAGCACCATAATACAAGAGGAATATTAGCGATGCAGTACCATAATTCCAATACTTTTTGCTATAATCAATATTCGTTTTAGAATACTTCAGTAAAAATACAGACCAAGAATAAAAATAATTAAAAATATTCCAAAAAATTATACCTTCCATATTTTCAGCTCTTTTTTAATTTTTAAATACTTTAAAGTTTAAATATTTCGTAATATAATCTTTTAAAATTTGCGAGATTTACTCACCGTATAAATTTTCTATATATTATTCTTGTTATGTTATTATCTTGCGTGCCAGACACATTGTTGATTGAAAAATGTGAATAATTTATGTAATTTTTCTATTTAACAATTTCTTCATTGATTTTTACTATTATTCGTTTTTTTTTTCATACACCTATTCAAGTGGAAGAAATCAATTCTTTACAGACACTTTTGAAAAAAGTATTGGCGAAATGTAATATCGGGCCAAAGAGAATAAAATAAAAGCGATGGGCTGTATACGATGGCATGCATTATACAGTAGTCTGGCATGCTGGCATGCTTTTTTCAACATAACTCCTTTTTTTCTCTGGAAAAAAACACATTTTTGCTTTATGATTATTATTATTATTATATCATATAAAATACCAGCATAGCGAAGACTCTTAGTTATTTGCTAAATGGATATTTATCATTTCCTTTTTGTTGAACAACAACAAACATTGAAACCATGTTGGTATTTGTGTTGTATAGTTTCATTGCTGCTACTGCTGCTGCAGTTGTTCGCGTAGAAGTTTTCTTAGATATAAAATATAATGTTTTTAATATTTCCTTGGTAAAATTAGAAGTCGCTCCATAGTTTGTACTTAAAAGATGTGTTTACATTCTAATAGCTTTAATATGTTTTTTGCGTCATATAACGCAAACTATCAGTAGAGCGTTAAAGCAATGCTGTGCATACACTACAAATGAACTTTGAAAATAATAAGGAGGATAGAATTACTTTGGGGGAAATTATTTTATATCCATTTTTTAGAATTTTCTTATGCTTTCAAGACACCAAATGTTTGGTTTTTTTTTCTCTCTTTTTTAAATCTTATAGAACATTTTTTTTGTGAGTTATACATTTGCTTAAAATTAGCAAATTTGTTTTAAACATGCAATAATAATGTGAACAAGAACATTGATAAAACTTATTCTTGTGCATTAAAAGGGGAAATAAGAAAACATGAATATGACAAGCAAATATAAAAAGAATAACATAATTTTTTATTTATTTTAGAAATATTTTTAAATTTTAAAAATATGACACAAAGATAGCGATAAAAGTTTTCCTATATTTTACAAAATATATCTTAATTTATACTTAGTATTTTTAGTTAATTTTTCTAACTGAATATCGTTAATATTTTTAATTTTATACTTACATTTTTATATTTCATTTAAACTGATTCCTAAACTCAAATTAATCCTTACATTTATTCTTATTTTTATATTCAAGAGTTTTTATTTTTAAGATTTTATACTAACAATTTTATATTTCCTAATTTTTTTAATATTTTATAATTTTATACTTTTATACTTTCTAAAGTATAATATTATACTTTTAAAATTTTTCCCTTTTAAATTCTTAACAAGATTTTATACCTACACTCTTATATCTCCTAATTGCTTTAAATTTGTATAATTTGATACGTTTATACTCTTTAAAGTATAATATTATACTTTGAAAAATTTTTCCCTTTTAACTTCACTTAATGGTTTTTTTGTAATGAAAATTTAAAAAAATTTTAAATTTCATCTATTTTACATCTCCTTATTTCTTTAATATTTTATAATTTTATACTTTATACTCTTAAAAGTATAATATTATACTTTTTAATTTTTTCTCTTTTAAATTCTTAAAAATATTTTATACTTACATTCGTATATCTCCTTATTTATTTAAAATTTTATAGTTTTATACTTTTATACTCTTTAAAGTATAATAATATACTTAAAAAAAATTTCCTCTTTTAACTTTATTGCCTTTATGCTTCAATATTTTAATAGCTTTTTTTCGTATGAAAAATTAAAAAACTTTTAAATTCTATAAATTCCATCTTCTTTATATCTCCTAATTTCTTTAATATTTAATAATTTTATACTTTTATACTCTTAAAAGTATAATATTATACTTTATAAATTTGTTCCTTTTAAAATCTTAACAAGATTATTTCTAACATTCTTAAATCTCTTAATTTCTTTAAAATTTTATACTTTTATACTCTTAAAATTATAATATTATACTTTAAAAAAATTTTTGTTTTTTAACTTTATTGCCTTTATACTTCAATATTTTAATAGTTTTTTCTTTTGAAAAATTAAAAATATTTTAAATTCTATAAATTACATTTTTTTATATCTCCTAATTTTTTTAATATTTTATAATTTTATACTTTATACTCTTTAAAGTATAATATTATAATTCTTAAAACTTTCCCTTTTAAAATCTTATTAAGATTTTATACTTATATTCGTATATCTCCTAATTTCTTTAAAATTTTATAATTTTATACTTTTATACTCTTAAAAGTATAATATTATACTTTAAAAAAATTTCTCGTTTAACTTTATTGCCTTTATACTTCCATATTTAAATAGTTTTTGTTCTTATGAAAAATTAGAAGAATTTTAAATAATATAAAGTTAATCTTTTATACTTTAAATATTAACACTAACAATTCCACATTTTCTGCCGGTATAATAATTTTTTGTATTATTATATATTAAGTTTTTTATATATTCACAGTTTTTAGTTCCTTAAGTTTTATAGGTTTTATACATATAATTTGTATACTTCCAATTTGTTACATATAATTTTAATACTTATAATTTTAAACTTAAAATTTTTATATTGATAATTTTAGTAATATCTATGATTTAATTCTTTATAACTTTATGTTATGCTTTTGCTTTTAATTTCATCTGGCTTTTAAAATTATAAACTTTTAATGCTAATTGTCTTTCTGTAGTTATACTTTTAAGATTTATGTTTTAATTGTTATATACTTTATGAAATTTATGAATATTTTTCATTCTTCCGTTAAGATTTTGTCTTTTTTAATTTTATGCTTTAATTTTTTATCTTTAAATATTTTTATACTTTTATAAAATCATTATAATAAACTATTTTTAACTTAAAATTTTATATTTTAACTGTTTTATTCCAATTATTTTATCCTTTTTGGCTTTCCTTAAATTCAAAAACTTACTTGTAAAAAAAACATATTTTTTTAGTTGTAAGAGGAAAAAAATAATGAATTTAAATTTTGTAAATTCTTCGGTTATACTTAAATTGACCGAAGGATAAGTCCCTAAGTTCAAAATAAACTAAAAGCAAATATTTATATTTTATTATCCACAGCTACAACTCAACAATCATAAGTTGAAAATTAAAATTTATTAATTCACATTATGCAATACACTTTCCTTGAGGACGCTATAAGATAAATTTAAATTTGCTCAAATGTTTAAAAGTAATTTATATTTATTTGAGCTTGCGGCTATTAAGTTATTTAAATAATAACCCTTCTGCTTTCATTTGTTGCAAATATTATCTTTCATCAAATGCAATTGATAAGCATTTTAATTGAATTGTATGATTGTGCAATTATAGTCTGTTCTGCATAAAGGAAAGTTATATCATCTACTGGAATACATGTAGCAAATATGCATATTTAAATCATGATGACGTAAAGGATGAACGGAATAAAAAAAACTTAGTTTATACTTCTTGTTAATAATTTAATTTAGTTTAATTGAGATGTTATGTCTGGAAGGCTTAATAACCCAGAAATAAATAAGTAATAACCTGCTTTTAGTTCAGAAATTAGTAACGAAATTTTTTTTATTTCTTTATTCAATAATGAAAAAACGACCCGTTTTTCCATTTAATTGTTTTTTATTTTCTTTTTTTTTTTTTTTGTTTTTTTTTTTTTTTTTTTAAAGAAAAAAATTGTTCGCTAGTTATAAGTAAATAATTTAGCTTATTACATTTATCCAAATCGAATTTATCTAATCGAGCTCTTGAGTTATGGTAAAATATACTGACTTCTTATGAGTTTATATTCTCCGTGGCCCTTGCCAAAAAGTCCATACGCAATATAGTACAACTTTCCAATTATTTCCTTAGTATAGAGGAGCCTACTAATGCAGAAAAAAAATTGTCTCCATTATTTAACAAAAGTTCATAGAATTTTCAGTGGCCAAAGCGTAAACAACGAAATCCGTTTTTCTATTGGCGATATCATTAGTAAAATCGCCTTATGTAGTCTTCATAAAACCACTACTTTTGATAAGAACGGCAAGTTTAATAGCAGAAAAACATACTTATTAAGGAATAAGGCTAGTAAAGTTTGGACCCTAGATATTGCTTTCAAATAGCTTTCATTCTATACCGATGTAGAAATAGAATAGAAATTATCAATTAAATTTTGGAATATGCTACAACAGAACATAGAAAATTAATAAGCATTTAAGTGAAAATAATAACAATAAAATTTGTTTAAGTTTTATCTCATTTCAATTAATATTTTCTGTTTGAAATGTACATGTCCGTAATAACATTATATCGCTTATTTACTAATACAACGTCACAAATCAAAATTTTAAATTTTGAAGTTAATCATATAGAATTGTTCGCCATTTTATGTAAAACATTATTATATATACGTTTCATCTCTATCTGCCAGTCCCACGATGTCGCAATCGATCGTTCGTTCGCATAGTTACATGTAAAACAAAAACAATTTTTTAGAATTTGTTTTTGTTTTGAATGTAATTGTGCGAACGAACGAACACTTGCGATATCGTGGGACTGGCAGTATATCTTTTGTACCACAGTACCGAAATGCTTTCTCACTACTCACACATGAGAAAACAGTGGGATATTTTAGTTTTTGTTGCTTCTTTACGAATGTGATAATTTAATTATTTTTTTTTTTTTCTTTTTACTCAAAAGTGAAAAATGAGAAAATATTTTTTTCTCCTTTATGAGACACTTAATTTTTCTCATCTTTGAATGCTCATGAATGAAAATTTTTTCAACGCTGAAAAATTCTCCCCGCATTCGTATATGAAAAGCTGCATTAATGAGATTGATGTTATTTATTCCCTATCATATCTGAATGCTTAAAAACGAAAGAGACATACTTATTTATGTGTGATCTTAGTACGAAAATTCTTTGATGGTAGCTTATGAACATGAAAAATAAAACAAATGGTTTATGAAAAATATCACACATGTTTATAATTGAATGCTCTTAATAAAAAATTTTGAAAAAGACGTTATTTCATATTATGTTAAAAACTTTGTTTGTCAATCAGTACGCACATTTAAGTCGCGGAGTAAACTTCATAACGCATAGATCATATGGCCTTCTTAAACACAGTCACATCTTTCCTTTTGACAGTATATATGAAAATGTAATCTATTTAATATATATCGACTTTTTGCATATACTCGTAAGGTATTTTTTATGTTTGTGTGGGTAATAAATTTTATTTCATAAATAAAGACACATTTGAATTAACGACACAATAGTGGATATATTTTTACAGTAATAACGATATAATTTAAATATTCCATTTCCAGGGGATGTCCAAGATGTATCCCTAAACATATTATTAATGAAATTTTTCTTGAATTGATTTTTTATTTATAAATTATTTCATTAATTGTGATGGAAACTTAAGAAGTCTGACATTTTTCTAGATTGTGAGAACAAGTCAAAAACTTCAACGTTTCAGCGATTATCACGAAATGAATTTTTTAACTTATGACGTTTTATTAGTAAATGAGCGATATATTCTCATTGACTATCATTAAAAATCACAACATAAAATCCAACCCATTATCATAAATTAAAATAAAATTACATTAATTAAAGCTTGTTATGATTTTGCAATGAATTTTTTTTTTAATATTTAAATTTGCAATTTGTAAAACCATAAAACATGTTTAACAAATATATTACAATAAATTTAAATTGAATTAAATTTTAATTGAATAATTAAAATAAATAAATTGAAAATAGAATAAATAACAATTTTTTCCAGAGCTGGAATATCTAAATTATATTTCTAAATGAAAACACTTTATTGGTCTCCGATTTATAAGACAAAGTTACTTTAGCAACATATATTTTAAATATATTGTTTAATGCAATAAATTTAGATAAACAGATGAATCATTAAGTGAGCGATTTGGTTTTAGATTCATGTCCAGAAACAACTACTTTGTTAAATATGAATCAAAAGACTAAATATTTTTTGAGCAATTTTTGCATATTTCGAAAATTTTTCCTTTAATAAATACAATCTAGCATACTACAACTAAAGTCCATTGTAACATAATTTTATGTTTTATCACACAACTTGATGCATACATATGTGCGTGCGTGTACAATCATGATCATAATAATTATTAATTATACTGAAACTGAAGGTAGAGTTTAAATATTTCTTGGTTTAATAAATGAGTGAATATTTAAATAACGTTCAGTAAACACAAACACACACACACACACACACACAGGCACACCCACCCACATATGTAATACGTGGATGTTGTGCTCATATTTAGTTATACAATTAAAATGAAAATTTATTTGCACTTATACAAACAAATGTGTATTCTGTTTAATATTTAAGCTTGTGTTTGTATAAAAATATTCTCATGATTTGTTTAGGGTTGCGTATCTTTTCTATTATTAAAATTTGCTTTTCCGTTTATCTGTTAATGTTAATGATAATGAGTGTTTTTAATTATTTAAATTACACACAAGAAACACTTTCGTTAAGACATAGAAATATTTAACAAATGTTTTTTTTTTTTCTTTTTATCAGATGTGTACAAGAGCAGGCAAAAGAAAGTATTAAATATAAAATATTTTTTAAACAAAATACTAAACAGAATCTTATTTAGTATTTTATTTATGCATTTTTCCTTTAACTTTATGCTGAAATTTGGACGACCCATGAAGAAAGAAAAAACTATTTTATTCGCTATAAGGCGAAAAGGAATATTTTTAAAAAGTTGTTTATCTTCCTTTGAAGAAAACATGTAACAGTAGACACTAGTTGAAGGTGATTTAGGGTTTTGGAGATTGTGCTTTTTGTTATTAATCCTTATAATCATTCAATAGTAAGATCGTTAGATGAAGTTCAAACACAAACTCTTCTATACCCAACACTAAAACCACTAGTTCTACAAACGTTGCTGCATAATTTGTTCATCTGTCACAGCACCCTGTCTCTGTGTGGTTTACACAGCAGGAGTATTAATATGACTTATTAATGACTTATTAATAACACAATGAGTAAAAATTTTTGGGGTGTCCTTAGTGTGATTAAATATTCACAAATTGTCCTTGTTTTGAAGCCTCTCTAACTAAATATTTAAATCCTTCACTGAATATGCAGATATAAAATCTACGCCAATGAAGGATACCAATGCAGCGCACCTTTATGCATAATTTTTAAGTACAAAGCTTTTAGAAGGACTTTTAAAATTTACGCAGAGTATGAAATGGCAATAGTAAAAAATATTAAAAAAATAAAAGTAGAAATTAAAGGGTGCTCTCAGAGACAACACAGTTTTAACAAATATGGATTTGCTTTTTAAAATTTTATTTGCAAATATCTGAAATTGATACAAAGTTTGTATTGCTAAAATACAAATTCCACACTTAGAGGGTGTCCCCTTGGAAAACTATATTTAGAAGTATATGTTTTTAAACTTTATTGGTGAGATATTAGAAAAATGCAACCAAAAAAAAAGCTTTAAGTCAAAATTTAAATATTTTCTCCTGATGGATTTATTTTAAAGACATTAGCCTGCCAATCTTTAATATAAGGAGAATATTAATGCCTCCCCAAATGACCCAAAAGAAATAAGAGTCCTATATTTGGCTATGCCGAATGTTATATACCCTTCACCATCTATGTATATCTAGTTTAGTGAAGTAACTCTAATCAAAAAAGTAAATATTGGACAGAGAATTAAAAAAAATTTTGGCTCTGCATATATATATATTTCACATAAAAATGACTTCGCCTCTCAATGGGTTAAGCATGTTTTTAAATAATTTTAGTAATTCCTTCAAGACCTCTTCAAAAGGTTCAAAATGATATCCATATTGATATTTTAAGAAATTTGAAAATCTCAGAGCCCAGTATCTCGGAAAATTAGGGCGAGCGCCAATTTTTTCACTTGATGTTTTTTTTCTTTTTTAATTCTCTATAGTGGTGTTTTGCCTGCTGCCTCAAAGGACATGGACCGATCATGCTGTGTTCCAATAGCATCTCTTTCGACAATATATCTCAACACTAACACGGACGGACAGACGGACATCGCTCAATCGTCTTCGTTATCCATGAGAATATATATACTTTATGGGGTCGAAAATATTTATTGTAGATATTACACACGCAATGACAAACTTAGATATATCCTTTTTAACTTTTTGCGGTGAAGGGTATAAAAAATGAAAGTAAGTTCGTTATAAAATTTACTTAAACTAAACATTTTTCTAATAAATTTTTTAAGGTCACCTCCATAGTGGAAAAATAAACAAAAAGCATTGACTTCTATATGACAATTAATAACTTTATTAATTAAAAGATGTACTAGCAATAAGGCATAAAATAATTTTACTATCGTTAAAACTACATTTTATATTTGTTCTATTAATTCCAAATTAAAAAAAAATGTTCACTGATAAAGTTCATACGAGGACTGCTATATAAATTTCTGGCCTGGCAACACTGAGTGCTCCCAAGTGCAATCTGACATTTCCATTGGAAAGTTTGTCATTTTTAAGCATAATCGTACTCAAAACGTTTTGACGTACGACCATTATTTGTGTTGTTTACAGAGACTTGAAAAAATTAATATAGAAAAAAATGGAATTAACTCGTGAACATTTTCGCGCCATATTTTTCACAACTTTCGACGTGGATTATCACGACAAGAGTGCACTGATGAACTTAAATCTTTGTATGGCGATGAAGCACCATCCTACAGCACTGTGAAAAATTGGTATAATGAATTTAATCGTGGCCGAAGCTCGCTCAAAGACGAATTCCGTGAAGGTCGTCCAAAAACGGCTGTTGTGCCAGAGAACATTGATGCCGTGCGTGACCTCATAATGCAAGATCGACATGCGACATACCGAGAGATAGGGACATCCTTGGACATTTCTTCCACCGGCATACATTCGGTACTGCATGAACACCTGGCCGTAAAAAAGGTTTGTTCTCGTTGGATCCCGCACAATCTGAAAGTCGCTCGAAAAAAGGGCTCGAGTCGATTGTTGCAAAGAAAGTTTGCAAAAATACGATTGCGGTGCTTCAAAAGACGTTTATAAGATCGTCACAGGTGACGAATCATGGATCTATGCTTATGAGCCCGAAACGAAACAACAATCAACCGTGTGGGTCTTCAAAGACGAGCAAAATCCCACGAAAGTTGTTCGTGGAAAGCGCTCTGAAGCAAATGGTCGCCTGTTTCTTCGGCAAAACTGGTCATGTGGCGACTGTTCCGCTTGAGCAACGTAGGACGGCCACTTCTGAGTGGTACACTACAATTTGTTTGCCTGAAGTCATCGAAGAAATTCGAAAAACCAACAAGAGAAGACGAATCATTGTTCACCATGACAATGCGATCTCTCACACATCGGCTCAAAACGTCGACTTAATGGGTCATCCGCCATACAGCCCTGACTTGGCACCTAATGACTTCTTATTGTTTCCGCACATCAAGAAAAAAATGCGTGGTCAACGATTTTCGCCGCCAAAAGAAGCTGTTGAAGTGTTCAAAAACCATGTTTTAGAGGTGTCTCAATCGGAGTGGAAAAAGTAATTCGACAACTGGTTTGAGAGCATGCAAAAGTGTATAAATCATGCTGGAGAATACTTTGAAAAACAATAAAACCATTTTTGATTATAAATATTCGCATTTTCACTATTAGGCCAGAAATATATAGAGCAGCCCTCGTACAACACTCTAACACAGCTTTAAATACAATTTATTGAAAATGAATGTAAAATAAAATAAAACCAATACAATTAAATAATCAGAAATATGGCAACCTCTTGTGCTCGTAAATACTCAATTTTTTTTTTGCGCTAAAATATAATTAAAGTTTACACCCTCAAGCTATTTAAGGCTTTCGAGGACTCAGATTCAATACTCATAATATTTTAATAAATAATTCTGTTTTGTGTTTATGTTTGTTTCCATAAATACATACGAGTATATGCGACATGAATATGAGCAAATATGGAATTTTAATTCAGAATTTTCCCTTTGAATCGTATATTAAAATGAATTATTGTGTCTTAAGGGTGTTAAACAGTTCATTTTGTTTTAATGAGTGCATTAATGCCAAGTACCTGGAAATAATAATAACATGATATTGAATGATGCAAGGGCACTTGTATCAAATTAATATCGCTCATTTACTTCTAGAATGTCATTACTAAAATTTTCAAATTTTGGAAGTTAATCATACATAATGCACACAATACGTTTCATCTTTATGCCTTGTTCTCATAAAACGTGGAAAGTACACCACGTTTTATGAGAACAAGCCGTTATTGCTTTTTATGTTTTTAAAGTTTGTTTGTTTGTGAGAACGACACATTTGAGTTGGGGAGTCAACTTTGTAACATAAATATCACATCGCTTTCTAAAACATCGTCATATTTCTGACTGTATATATAAAAAGGTGATCGTTTTAAAAAATATCGCCTTTATATATAATATATAATAGATGGACAATTTCTTAAATGGATTTTTTATTTACGAATCATTTTACTAATTGTAGAGGGAACTTCGCAGTCTGACAATCCAATTAAAAAAAACACACATTGGGTTAACAGAAAATAAAAATAAGAAAAAAAAACATTAAGTACCATTTTTACATAAAAATGTTATCGGCTTTTAATGGGTTCAGCTTTTTTAAAAAAAAATTAGTATAGCCTGCAAATTCTCCTCAAAAGCTTTTAAATGATACCCATATCTGAAAAAAATATGGTGCACAATCGTACTTTTCTATGAAAAGTTTAGAGGCCCATAACTCAGAAAATATTGGCGAGCAACAATTTGTCCACTTGATGTTTTTTCTTGTTTGTTAATTCTCTATTACGCCATATAATTTTGATATTTTTTATTTTCGTTACTTTACAAAACTAGATTGTTCTAAATGATATGGAAAAATTTGAGGCAGTCATAGTGTTTTGCCCACTGCCTCGACACTGACCTAGATTTTTGCTAGCATCTCTTTCGGCACTATATCTGATCGATTGGCATCTGTAAATGTTCTCTAGCTGATGTAGTGCCTTGGCAAAGTTGATTACAATCCGAACACGAACGGGCAGAGGGACATCGCTGAATCGACTACACTATGCATAAGAACCTAGAATATATATACCTTATGGGATCGGAAATGGATACTGTAAGAACTGAAAAACTTATGTATACCGTCTTTCTACTTTTTGCGGTGAAGGTTGTAAAATTAATGCAATTATTTTATTTGATTATTAAATTTGATTTTATTTTACTTTAATCGTGCTTGACTTGAAAACGATTTTTATTATTTTAAAAATTCTTTTTATAAATTATATACATAACTTTAAAGAGAATATATTAATTATGAAGAATTTATATTTTCAAATTGTAGCCCTTTTTCGCTATTTTAATAATTCTCTATAGAAATGCTTTCAATTCTGTGTATTTGTGTGTATACACTTGATGCCAACTGAAATATTTTATAATGAATGTCTAAGAATTTTGCACATAAAAAATTTTGATAATTTACTAATTTGTTTTAAGCAGACTCTAGATAAAATAGCAGTTGTATTTGTCACATAACAAATGTGTGCTTTCTTTAAAAGCTATAATTTTATTACGTTGCAAGTTGTAAATGTGTTATAAGAAATTATTAAAATAATATGAAATTCATATTCTTATTACGAATGTTGAATGAAAAATATATTAAAACATTTATCATTATACATTTTGACATTGTTTTGGCAATTTAATTTTAATTCTAGAGAATTATAAATGCAAGAATACTCGTATCGTTATTGTATTTAATGAATTGCCAAGTATATTGCAAACATTTTATAAGTTTTGTGGCAATATACATTTTCTTTCTTCTTCAGTGTTCATTAAAAAGGATTGAAATTAATTTGGCCTGTTTAAATTTAATTTAAAATAATTTTTAAATTAAAGATGTTAATAAAGAGCTTTCATTTAATAGATGAAAAATATATTTTTGGCAAGAATGTGTAAAATAGTACATATTTTTAAACATAAAAGAAAGAAATTTAATCGATAATATTATTCGAATAAAATTATTCGAATTAAATATTCGAATAAATTTTTTTAACGTATTCATTGAATTATTATATAAGCATTTGTCGCTAACACATGTTTTTTGAAATTAAGCAAAATAAAAAAATTATTTTTTTTTGTAAGAGAAAGAGAAGATGCAATTTCTAGATTCTAAAGAATAATTCAATAATAATGATATTTTATAGGAAAGACATAGGCAAGCTTGAGCCCTTAAGCTGAGCTAAATTCTTAGGTATATAAAGAATTTTCTACCTTAATTTTTACGCACAATTTTGTATCGATTTTTGTAGTTAAACCGCTACAAAAATTAAGAAATTTAATGGATTAATATTAATCGAACAAAATTAATCGAATCAAATATTTGGATAAATTTTTTTACGCGTGTTAATTAAATTATTGTATAAGTGCTTGGTTGCTTTTTAAGAGAAAGGAGAAGATGGAATTTCTAGATTCTAAAGGAATAATCCAATAATCCAGACAAACCAATCAGGATTATTTTGAAAATGTATTTATAACATACAGCTAGTTGATCTTAAATCTTAATAAATATAAAACTACAAAAACAATAAAGCATTTAATAAAATATTTTTCAACTAAAAAAAAACCCAAAATTATTTGTGTAAAAGAGTCCTTTTAACTTTAAAAAATTTGAAGTATTTATTTTTTTATTATTTTATTTTCTTTGGTAGCTTTTTTAACTAAAACATCACACTGATAAATTAACTAAAATACCAGCAATCAAAATGCCTCCTCTGCTTAAAATTAATGAAGAATAATGGAATGAGTCTTAAGGAATTTAAGAAATTCTTAGTTTTAATGTCTAATTTTATTACCAGTAATCACCCTCTTTATTAAGGCCCAATAATTAAATGAAGAAAATAAAAGATTTTGTACTTTTTTCACCCCCAAACGTTTTGTTAAATGCGTTAATTTACAGCATTCTATCTTGTTAAACACAAAATTAAATTTTCTTAAAAGGAAATTACAAGATTAGAAATTTAGTAAATTACACAACCATTAAGTGTTCTTATTCTTTTTTTTTTAATTGAGGTGGTAAAGTAGCAGCAAAATATGAAATTTAAATAAAATCTCAATTAAAAACAGGAAGTAAAATAATTTCAATCACTTTTCGAAATATTAAAAAAATATGAGTACATTAAGAATGTCTCCTTAATGTGGCATGAAGTAGTTAAAGTTAAAAATAGTATTATTTATATTATTTTTACAGGTACCAACAGTAACATAATAAAAAAAAAACGTTATGGCTGTTTTGAAATCGTATGAGAGTTTTTGGTGCGTATAAGTGATATTAAAATTAAATATTACTCATACGCTCAGTTAAATTATTTATAGGATTGGCATTCATTTTAGGTAGTATATTGTAGTTAACTACGCTGTGTTATAGTGTCAACTAACTTGAAAATTAATTTATAACTTCGTTTTGCAAATAAGACGTCTGAGTATTTAAATTGGAAGCAGCAATAAAATATTCAAATTTTATTATTTTTTCATTATAATTATTAAACAACAATTTATTTACAAAGTGGCTATTTTTCTATTTACACTTTAAATCTGAAATTCTTAATCAAATTTGTAATCAAGTAATTTCTTAAATATATATATAAATAAATTTTGATAAATTTTGATTTTATAAGGGACCCCCTTATGTCCAAATACTGTAAATTTCCAACTGAATTGTTAGCTGTTCTGTTATGAAATCAAAGAGTTTTTAATCTCTACTGCAATGATAAATTTGTTAAACAATACCTTGAATCCTTCTCTAATTCCCTTGAAAATTCACACAAATTTTAGTAGGAATTTACCATTTTTAGTGTTCATGGTTATAAATCATTACAAAATTTTTCTACAATTTGTTCATTCATTTCATGTCAACAAGAATAAAATTTAAACATTTTACCCCACCTCATTAACGAATGTAAATTTGTTTTAAGCTTTAATTGTTAAACGTAACGTGAAATGCGTGGTCGATTATTTAAATTTAGATAATAAATTTGAAATTCCTCTTACTGATTTAAAAACATATATGTACTGACTAATTAGGTAATTAGTTTTTGCACCAAGAGGAGGAAAGCAACATGTAACGCAAATTGAAACTTTTTACTAGAAAGACAAACAGAATTTCCATGACGTCGCTGCCATCACAACTTCCGAGAATTTAAAAATTAAAAAGCATTGCAACAGGAATAAATCTAAATTAAGTTAAAATAGTTTTTTTTTCAATTATTTTTACGTAAAAGTACTTTTTAGTTAAAGGTACTTTTTCCAAAAAATAAAAGTAGGAAGTACTTTTTTACTCCAAGAGATTTATATATTTAAAAAAAATTAGTTTAAAAGCAAAAATTAAGAAAGGAAATTTCTTCTGTGTTGAGTTACGTGGTTTGCAATTTTCAATAAAAAAAATATTAATTTCTGTTCTTAAATGTAAATTAAATCATTAAATATTATATTTTACACATTTTCATTTGAAGGTCCTTTTAAGCGATAAATATGTTTTATAGAAAGTACTTTTATATTAAAGAGTACTTTTTTGCTAAAAATTTTTACTAGAAAGTACTTTTCTATTTATATGTGCTATTTATTAATTTTTTTAAAACAAAATGTAATAAAAAAAATTTTAAACAAGTTTGGAACCTAAATCTGAGTTAAGTGTGGTTATGACATTCTCCGAAATACAAAATATTAAGGCTGGACTTCAAATCTAAATCAGGTCAAATTTTTATTTTTTAGGTTTTTTGCACTTAAAGATACCTTTAAGAAATAAAAATCCTTTTTTGTTTTTTTTTTTTTTTTTTTTTGTAGAAAGTACATTTTTATAAATGGTACTTTTACCTAAAAAGTACAATTTTACTTAAAATTTTTTTTATTACAAAACGCACTTTCGATTATTTTTATAATTTCAAAACATTGCTTAACTAAATTTTATTCTTACTAAAAGCTCCTTTTTTTAAAAAGTACTTTTTATTTAAAAAAAAACATTTTATTGAAAGCATTTTTATCTTAAAGAAGTTTAGTTTATATAAATCCGCTATGTGAACTCAGCTTTACACATACTTAAGTACTTTATCAAGCCTTGTTGTACTGATATTTTGTTAATTAAGTTTTTGTTTTAAACGCACTTGCAATAGCAGTCATTCTTCCGTCTTCAGCATCAGTAAATTAAAAAAAAACTGTAATAACCAAACATAACACGATACCAAAGAACAACAATCAAGCCATTAAACAGAATCTGTAATGAATCAAAACCATCACTATTAGCAGCAAACAGATTAGAAAAGGTAAAAAAGTAGGGTTTTGTTAAAAATTAATTTGTAAATGAAAATGTATTTTTTATAACTTTGCTATCCGTTCAAATATATTTTATGCCAAAATTTTTACACAAATATTTTCTCTTAATAAAAAGTAGCTTTTAAGAAAGTACTATTTCTAAGGCATTATTTTTTTAAAGTACATTTTATGGAAAAAAGTTTTTTAAAAAATATATAGTGTTTCGCTAAAGAATACTTTTTAAAAAAATGCTTGTCTTTAAAAAGTAGCTGTTTTACTAAAGGTACATTTTTCTTGAAATCAAGTTTAATTATCAGTGTTAATATAGGAATGATATTCCTCAAAGTTTTATGTTTTAATACTCGATGTTCAAAGTTTAGCTTTAAAACTGTTTCTTTTATATTTTTAATAACAGGCTCCCTAAAAAACTGCATTATTATTTGTAGAAGAAAGTAAAGTTATGAAAAAGCATGCTGCTACAGCGTGAAATATTTCATTAAGTATATTATTCTCTATAACATAGTTACTGTTGTGCTTAAAAAGCTGTTTAACTATATATGTATACGTAAAAAAAATTCATTAAAAGAACTTTGTGAATCATATTGTAGTGAGCCCTCATTTAATAGTTATTTTTCTTATGTATGATGTTGCTGGTTTTTTGTTTGAAAGCATTAAAAATAGAAAATTATTACATGGCGTATAAGGTATGTATGTGTTACACACACACTCTTAGAGAGTAACACTATAGCAAAATAACATTACTGAAGCTGTTTTAATGCAGTTAATTATTTTCATATCTTGTTAATATGTGCAATAATTACGAGTATTACGTGTTTGATAAACGACACGCCATTACAGTTTCCAATGAACAGAACTCTTAAAAACTTTCCTTTATATAACTGTGTGTATGTCATTTTAAAACAGAGTAATTTCTTTGGATTTTTTTTTTTTTGCATAAAATCATTTTAAAAATCTTTCTTGTAACCATTTGTAAAAATTACGTAAAATGTTTTACAAATGCTCGTTTTAAGTCTTTTCTCTAAAATTGTAAAATTATAGACAAATTATCTAAAATGTTATGAAATCTGTAGCAGAGTACCAATATTAAGAACTCGCCTTAATACTGTTAAAAAGTTCCAAAGATAACTCAAAATTCCAATACTAATTCTCAACTTCATTATCAGTCATTATTGCATGGTTGTGGTTAAATGATTTTCTGGTATTGATTTTCAGCTCCTAATAACTTATCGTTGAGTTTAGAAAAAAAATATTTTGTTCTATAAAATATAGAGAGATATATAACCGCAAAGATTTGAAATTATAATACATTTAAATGGTGGCATAGCAAAAACTTTATTTTTTTTCAGACGAAAATTTAATGATTTTTTAAATTCACTTAATTTTATATTAAATTGAAAAATAAATACAAAATTTACTCATTAGATAATTAATTGAATCAATAATATCTGCGATTAAAAAATGAAGAAAATCACTTTGTGTTCAAAAAAATAATTGAATTAATTAAAAATTTAATAAAATTCCATAAAAATTCCATTAAAAAAAAAACAAAAATTCATGAAAATTTTAATAGAATTAATTAAAAATATTGAATTTTTTCCCAACCAGGATTTGAACCATCGATATAATAAATGAATGAAATTTGACTTTATTTTCGGCTTTTTGGTTCGTCTCACCAAATTAACATTAAGATTAGTTGGTTAAATAGATAATGTTTATGACGTACATAACATAAGGTAGATAGATGCATAGAATGCTGATGAAGGTTGTGGCGGTCCAGAGAAAGCTGCATTTCATTCTGCTAGCGTGTAATTTTTCTTGTTTTCTTTGGAAAACGTCCGCATACATTTGTAAATAATTTTTCTCTCTAAAAACGTTTAGAAATTAATTAAAAAGAACCAAAAAGCCGAAAATAAAGTCAAATTTCCTTTCATGAAAATTTTATAACACTATTAATATTAATATTATTGGCCCATATTCATAGTTAAAATAAAGTATACTTTAACCCTTTCGGGACTACTGGGATAATACGTCCCAGCAATTTTCAAACTGTCTTTTTTCTTTATTTTCAACGCAATCACCAGGGAGGTAGAACTGCCAAACGTCCAAAAACGGATAGCATCAATATTGGAGACCACTTGCCAGCAGAGCAAGAGAAGCGTTGTCGCTGTGTCCTCTGTTCTTCACTTGGCATAGAAAA
Organism: Gymnosoma rotundatum; assembly: GCA_916610165.2. Taxonomy (NCBI): domain Eukaryota; kingdom Metazoa; phylum Arthropoda; class Insecta; order Diptera; family Tachinidae; genus Gymnosoma; species Gymnosoma rotundatum. The sequence continues at coordinate 11,676,010 of OU744339.1, forward strand.
GCGAACAAAGATGATATGCTCAGATTGTAACAACGCCTTATGTTACAAGTGTTTTGGGCCATTCCACAAATAAATACCTAATTGCATTCCTAAAATGTTAAAAATAAATGCAAACTTTTATCTAAATCTAATAATATTTATATTTTAGTTATCTTTTTAATTTCGAATCGCTCTTCGAGAACACTGATTGGGATTTTATGTCCCATGAAAATACTTGTTGGGATTATATGTCCCAGGATAAAAGGACGAATTTAAAATTTTTAAGTATGGAGAACATTATACTTTTATCATACCTTTTAGAATATGAAAAAAATTTTACCATACATAATTTGGTTTGCAAAATAAAACTCCGTCCCGAAAGGGTTAAGGGAACTAAAGTCGGTTTTACTTTAGAATCGATTCTAACTCATTCATAGACAATTTAAAATATACTTTTGGCGAGAAAGTCAACTCTAAATTTTAAAACTACCTAAAGCTGTTTTTAACTCATTTTTACAAAATTATTTTATTTGGTTTAAGACCACAAAACACTTTATCTGATTTTTATACCAATGTGAACAAAATAAAAACAAGGTTACTCTTTTTGTAACGTTTGTTTACAAACTGTATGAAAACATTTATCAAATTACAGTTGGCTCCCAGTGGAAGGCGTCTAAACTTAAAGTATACTTTATTCTTGACTATGAAAGAGTATAATTTAGCAAGAGTCGACTTTTTTCTATAACTATGAATTTGGGATTTTACATGATTTTTTTAATACTACGTGTTTTTTCTAACTTTATTAATTAAACCCCCTGCGCTTTAAAAAAAAAGCCGTTATTTTTCATGATAATAATAAAATATTGTAGATGGGGAATTTTCATTTAAATTAACCTCGTATGTGTGTGTGTGTGTTTGATCTAAAATAAAAGTGTATTTGCCAGTTACTACAACTTCTCCATTATACACTTCATGTACTAATGACTAATCATTGCATGAGTATGTGTAAATCACATTAAATAATAGTATTGTCTTATATTCTGCTTTTATATTTTTTCATTATGTTTTATGTAATTTTCCATTTTCTTCCACTTGCTTTTCCTACTCGTATTACTTATTTAGATGATTATAAACAATTTAATTAAATGCTGCTGTAAGAAGAATATAGTAAAATAACACTATTAAGTTATTAATATAAAAATAATAAAGTAATTTTAAAGTAAAGTTCGTGAATCATAAAAACCAAATAACTCTCCTTTGCCCATTTTACATTTATATATAATTATTTAAAATTTTGTTTGATTAAATTATTTATTTATTATATTTTAATTATTTTTAGGTTTCACAATAATCGTGGTTTGTTTTATTCACAATTGCAAAAATTTAATTTGTCTCAAATTCACGGTGATGAAAACAAATTTGCAAACAAAATGTGTTGCCCACAAAAGTGCTGTACAATTTTATAACAACTCTAAACAATTCTCTTAAATTCAATTGTAAAAATTTTTTCTACAGCTAGTTAGCTTTACATTTTAATATTTAATGCAATTTTCAGCAAAATGTTAAGGGCATAAATATTTAATGCTGCAACCAATATTGCACCTTCGTATACTGGTGTTTTATATACAAAGTCTAATTCAACAGTTTAGTTTTAAAAAGTGTTTAACAACAAAAAAAAATCGAGTTTTTTGGTCGTTTAATGTTTTATAAAAATAATTATACCATTAGGTGAATAGAAATAGGACCCAACCTAAAAAGCCGTTAAAACTAGCTTTACCCGCTTGTCGCTTTTTTAAGCTGGCACAGAAATTCAATTTTAAATTTTTTACTTGTTACGTCCTTTTCCATTTGAAGTGACGATATTCTGAGTTTTTATGCATAGCGAAAAAGATTGAGCAATATCCCTCTGTCCGTCCGTGTTAGTGTTGCCTATGCAAACTTGATTTCAACAAAACTTTAAATACGACAATCGATCAGGCATGGTGTCGTAAGAGGTGCTACTCGTATTGGAAATCAGCAATATCGGTCCATGTCCTCAGGCGCAGCGGTACAAAGAAGTAACTCCAATCAAAAAAACAAATACATGTATGGGGCGATAGAGAATTAAAAATTAGAAAAAAAACATCAAAATGACATGAAATAAAAATCGCCAATATTTTGTGAATTACGGGGCTCTGAAATTTTCAAATTTTTTAGAATAACAATATGGGTCTTATTTAAAAGCTTTTGAACGGTCCTTTAAGAAAATACTAAAATTTCTAAAAATGCTTAACCCATTTAGAGCCGATGGCATTTTATGTAAAATTATTTATATGCATTGCCAGATTTTTTATTATTACTTTTTAAATCTTGGTCACCCCAATATTTGCTTTTTTGATTGGAGTTACTAAACTAAACTAGATTTACATAGATAATGAAGGGTATATAAGATTCAGTATGGCCGAATATAGCACTCTTACTTGTTTAATTTATGTATTGTTAAGTTAATGGAAACCGTATTAAAATATTTAAATGCAAGGAAATCATTAAATAGTTTTATACATATAAATAATTTTAATTAGAATTAATGTTACGAATATTTCAATTTTAAAGTTTATTAAAAAAAAACACCACTTTCTATATAAACGAAAATACGAAAATGATTCAAAACCAATCACTTTTAAGTTGGTTAGACGTAATCCATACAAAACTCAGAGCTTTTTTCGTTATTCTTTTCATTAATCGTAGCACAGAGGGATACGGGATGTTAAGGCTCTAAAATAACAAAATTCGGACCAAGTCATTTTGAATGTTTAATAAATGGTTAAAAACTTAAAGTTAGAATCAAGAGATTTTAAAATGCAATTTAAGCCCCGCCCCTTTTTGTGGGCAGTAAAATAAAATATTATTTAAAAAAAGAATATAATAATTAAATGAAATTAATTACAATCGCCTTAAAACCATAAAAACTAATTTATGTGGACAGGGAAAAATATTCCTCTAATCCCCGCCCAAAAAACGTCCCTGTGAAAAAAAAATTTTTTTCAATTTTTTTGTAAATTTTTCTAAAAATATTTATTATTAATCTTTACCCATCCGCGCCTCCCAAAATTATTATTAAAATGGTATTTTTTAATTTTTTTTTTTGTTTATATTATTTTATATATCTGAAAATATATAATTTATTCATAATAATTAATTCATTTATGATTGTAACGGTAAATTGTATATAAAATTGTTAAAAGTAATTTATTTAAAAGAACTTCTCCTTTGCTATAAGCTGATAATGAGTGCCATGGTCCTTCATCGTCTAATTCTTCAAAGAACTCTTTCAAATCTGGATCCTTTTCAGCGTTAAGTACAGGTCAAAGCATAAAATTAGGGTGATAACTTTTTTTTTGTTGTGGGTCTTATACTAGAAAATTCTACACTATAAAAGTAGAGATCTTAAATTTTTTTAGTGATATATAACATTTTTAGGACTTCGGTGGAAATTATTCTCAAAAACCTTTTTACTTTTTTTTCTTTGACAAAAAATTTAACAAAGAAACCCTTTTTTAATTTAGAACGCAGTTTTTTACCATAAAAATTAAAAAAAATATTTATAAATTAATATAAGTAGCTGGTAATACAACCTTTCACAGAAAAAAAAACCAGTACAAGATCTTTATTCGTTTAGCCACAAAAAAATATATATTTGAATACGAGTATATGGTTTCTGCTATTCGTCTGTTAAGCAACGACTACAGTTTTGGTGTTTTAAATAATTTTATTCTTCACACCAAACCAGATACTATTCCAATATCATACTGACTATTGTAAAGGAAGAATAATTGCTCAGTGGCTGCCGAATAAAATAAAATATTAGAGATTAAAATATACCTGCACTTAAACCAAATTAAATTATTATTTTTATCAATACTAAAAGTACTGAATTGCATATTTCACTAATTTGTGCTTAACTGCTTATCATCCAATGCGTTCTCATACATTTTTAGAAGCTTCAGCAATAAAAAAAACATATCTTCAGCAGTTTGTAGCAGAAAAGACTCTTATTTCTGTTCAATGACTTTTTTAGATCACTTTTTCAAGGCTGGTATATATTCTACTTACAGTAAGGCTAAGATGCAACAAACGTAGCTTTTATAATTTTTCGACAGAGTTGCCACCTTTTCGGATTTTTTAAACATTTGGCGTTTCATAATTTTTTATATTAGGCGGCTTTTCATATTCTGTTCTGCATGCCAACGCCCACACTGAGGATTTACGTACACATTTTTGATATGATTTTAACAAAACAAACCAGTCTTTACATTGAGCAAAGAATTTATTCATTTTTTAATATTTTCATATATTTCTATAGCAAACGAATTAATTAATTTGACTAAAGTTGATTTTTTATTCAGAAATACCAATGATTTTCAAAATTTTGAGGACATTTTAAAACCGTTCAACTAATAATTTAAATTTTCTTTTTTTGGTTTAATAGAGGCAGAAAGTTGATCGCTTTTAATTTTCCTCATATTTGTATAGCAGATGAATTTGTTACATTTGCTGATTTGTCTTGGCTTTTAAATTAAAAAATCGAATTCAGAAGATAAAAATTATCACTACTTTTCTGAATTCAAATATTTAATATAACAATTTAACAAATAATTTAAAAAAGTAACAAAATTGTAAAGCGGTATTTCTTAAAAATTTTAATAAAATTAACAAATAAAAAATTAAACGCTTTAAAGGGGACAATTAATTTAATAATGCACAACTCTGGCTTCTCCATTCTTTAATTCGAGCAAACGAAAACTCAAAGAAAAAAAAAAGAATTATCATTTATTTGTTTTTTGCAGCTTCGTTGCCAGTAAATATTTAATGAATTATGGTGAGATTGTGTTGAGGTTTTTATTATTTGCTTGTGTTTTTATCAAGTCCCACAAAAAGAGAAAAATTTCTTTCATCACAATTTAACAACTTTATTCGTAAATGCGGCTTTTGTAGATTGTAATTTAAAAAAAAATGCTACAAATGAATAAAGAAACTTTTAATTAAAAAATTATTTTTATTCAATAAAGGAGTAGCTTTTTTTGTAAAAGCGCTGAAGTGCAATGAAATGTTTTGCAAGTGTTAAAATTTGTATTTCTGTAAATACAAGTTAAAATGGAAAGGAAAAACTTTCAAAAGCATCATTTGAAATTGTAATATAATTAAGAAATAAAAACAAAGTTAAAAAATTGTTGTTTATACAAATTTCTTACTTAAAATTGCACCCTAAAATTTCTGTTTTTTAATTTTCTCATTTATGTTGATATAAATAAAATTTGTGTAGTTTAATAATTTCGAGATTTACTTCTAAGAAAAGTTATAAATATTTTTATAACTTAAAAACATTATTATTTGTGTCACTAAATTTGCTATCTTGCTTTAAGATAAATATGTTAAACATTTTTCGTTTTAATATTTTTAGCATATTTTTTTTCTACATGAAGAAGAAAAGAAAATAAATTACCTACGCAAAAAAAAAGAAAATTCATATTTTTAAACGTTAACGTTTGTAAAAATGAGCTAGAATACCAGCATAATAAAAATTTACATTTGATTTAAAAAATATTATTTTATCTCTTTCATTATCATTGCTATTGTTTTGTTATTGTTTACGTTCTATATTTTATTTTATAAATTATATTTACTAATTTATTTTATTATTTTTATTAAGTGAAAAAAATTTTAACTGCTTTTTTTTGCTTTAATTTGTTTTACTTAAATTATAAACAAAAAAGAATTTTTTTGACATGTATCACAGTAGGTTGTCCTCATTAAAGGCTTCAGAGAAATTTAAATGGAAAATTGTTTTTTACACATCAACCTTAAATAAAACAAACTTAATACAATCATCGGACTTTGACCTTAAAAGATACGTTCAATTATAAGACGATTGCAATAATTAGGCAATAGCTGCTAAGGATCTTTATTTTAAACGATCTCAAAATGTTCCTCTAACCAGTAGAGCATAGCTTTAGAAAATTTGGTTGCAAATAATAATTTAAATATTTTTTATATTTAATATTAATATAGTTTTTTATTTGACCTTTTTAATTATTTATTTTTTAATTTATTATTCAAGCACAAGGTCTTTAATTTTTTATTTTTTCAATATTTCGCTACTCCCTTGTGTAGCATCATCAGGACAAAGAAATATTTATTTGAACACAAAAAAGCAACAACAAAAAAGTTATAAAAAAATTTTTCCAAAGTAACATAAAACAAAAAACGTAAAATTATTTTGTCATATAAACAAAAAAAAAAAAAAAAAAACAATTTCAAAATTAGGATAGTGATTAAATCACTATAATAATAATAATAAACACAGAAAATAATTATAAACGGCGGTATATGTTAGAAATGTTACATATAATTAATACACCAATAGCACACAGAATTAATTTTAAGGCAGACACAGATAATGTAGCTCAAATTTACAGACACTTGATAAATAAGAAATAATATTTTACTTTATTTTTTGTTACAAAAAAAAATTTTTTTTTTTGTATATGACAAAATAATTTTATGTTTTTTGTTTTATGTTAGTTTGGAAAAATTTTTTATTACTTTTTTGTTGTTGCTTTTTTGTTTTTTTTTGTCCTGATGATGCTACACAAGGGAGTAGCGAAATATTGAAAAAATAAAAAATAAAAGACCTTGTGCTTGAATAATAAATTAAAAAATAAATTTAGGAAATAAAATAAAATTTTATGATAGCATTTTTTTTTTAATTATTAATCACATTCGAGTCTTTTTTGACTCTTCTACACGATTAAAATAATCGCTAATGCGCTCATTTTAGAGTCGAAAATGATTGTTTTGTCGGGAGAAAATGGTAATGGCGGCTACGGCCACTCTTCTGAACGAGTCCCTTATGACTCACATTTTTGACTCATTTTCGAAACTTTTTTCAGTCGTACTTTTAATAATATACGAAACTTTTTGATCATATTACTAGACGTACATATGTGAGTCTTTTTCGTATCAGATTATACAGATATTTCTAATTACATTTTCTCAAGATCAAACATGACAAATAAAATACTGCTTATTTCTTACTGCATTCGAAAGTGTGTTATTCCTTATATTCTTAAAATTCATTTTTCTAAATTTGAAAAAAAAAAATTCATTAAAAAAAATTTATTTTACACTTGTATCTCCATGTTCTTTACGAATTGACATATTTTTATGAAAGTTAAAAAATAAAAATATATTAAATATGTCTCTAAAATAATTCAAAAAACAGTAGAATTTCAAGCTTTTGCTTATTGTACTTTTTGTTTTCATAAACAAGTCGCTTTCTTTGCGTTTGTCGGAATTATATTCGAGTCTATTTTTAAACGGACATTTGATCAATCAGTTTTAAGTCATCTTGGGTAGTCGTAAAAGACACACTTTGGTTATTTTTTGAAGAAACAATTTTCCAAATGCTAACTGGGGTAAATTATAAATTTTTACATATATGTTTATACTTATGTATGTTTGTATGTTTGTAACTAAGTTGTATTTGTGTTAATAGTGTGCTGAAATTATATTGGTTATCTTATAAATGAAGAAATAAGTTAGATCTGATAATTTAAGACTATTAATTAGTAGAACAGTAAACGACTAAGCCAGTATAAGTTGTACCTACATACGAAGGACCCAGTACCAGATATAGGCCTGAAGTTTATGTTGCTATCAATTTCTGTCTATGTCAGTTGAAAAGCTAAGACAATATATGTAGGCATGACTGCCTTTAGTTTTTAATTTAATTTTTTTATAGAGGGCAGACAGTGGCATGTCATATTGTCCAAGCACATAATGACTATGGACTTCAGGTCGCACTCAAAAGTGGTGTAATCTCCATGGACATTAAGCCGCTTTGAAAAACATCACAATGTTCATTGACGTACTGTCGCTTTTAGTATGGACATAGTGTCACTTCTTAAAGCGACATAATGTCCGCATTTAAAACAGCAACGACTTCAAAGATTTACTGGCATTGCCTGGCGGAAAGTTTTTCTCATGTATGGATAACCAACACCGGCTTCGCTTACCAAAGATTTTCTGGAAGCCAATTTGTAAAAATGTTGCACCTTTCCCTGATAGAATACCATTAAATTTACCTTTAATATCCATGACTCTACGTTGATAGACATTTATGACAGCAATTTGTCTCTATGACAGCAATTTGTAATTAAGATTTTCAAAGCTTATTGTACGTAAGGGGATCTACTCTAAATACGTGAGAAATCCATCAAATAGATTTATGTATATCTATATAATATGATTTTATTAAGATCGGTTAATATTCATAAAATTGTCCATATTTATAAGATACTTGTCATTAAAGCAGGCGTAAATCTCTCCCTATAACAGGTTGAAATATAAAACAATACTTGTGATATAAAAAAAATATCTGTCATCAATTAAGGGTTTCCTTTGCTCTTAGATTAAATTTCTTTTAATTGATTCAACTATTGATTTAATAAAAAATTACTTCTTACTTTTTTATTAAATATATAATTGACTCACTTAGTTATTTAATTGAAAAACTTTTATTTCTTTTTTATAAACATATAAATACATAAAGCTAAATAATTCTTTAACACCAATAACCAATAATGTGGACGGTAGATGTGTCTGTTACTGAAATTTTACATAGTCAGGCCCAGTAACTACCAGCATAAAAATAGATTTATCTACGGCAAATCCTTCTACCTTAGCACACTATCTATTAGAGCGATAAATACAAATTAAATGATTGCAGACAAGTTCAATATGAAAATTTATTATTCGGAAAATTTTTTATGTTTATCTATTTTAATCGTACTTGATTGCTTCAAATATAAATATTTCATGATATTCTCACGAAATATTTATTATTTAAAAACTACGAAATGACATGTATTACTGCGAGGAAGGCATATTCATATGGCCATTTTCTTACTGCTCATATAGCTCATTACTCGTAATGAACTGTACCGAAATTTTGTATAGATAACCTTAAAGTCTTACATCAAAAGCCACATTGATTAAGAACTTTATTAAATCAACAAAGCAACAGACAATAAAAACTTAAAAATGTCTTGTGCAAAACATAGCAAACATGCAGTAACTGTTTTTATTTTTTCTTCTATTTTTCCACTGGCCATATGGATATGATTTCTCCACATGGATTTTTGTCTTCATTTTAGTTCATGTGACGAGATTTGCCCAGGAGATCACATTACATTCAATAATTTTGAAACAATAGAATAAAAACAAACTTACCGCATATCGAACAATTTTGTTTTCTTTTTTTTATGATTTGAATGAATTGAAGAACTTTTAATTTGCTTGAATGGTTTTTAAATTTTATACATATGACTATAAGGAGAACCCCTTGAAAAATTTAAGATTTTAGCATAAACTTGTGCTTTAATTTAAGATGTTTTTTCTTTTAATTTGCTGATATTCTTAACTTAATTTCTAAATTTTTCAATATTTATTTAATTACATTTTACAAATACAACTGCATATAAACACTTGCATAAAAATTTACTCTTGTGAAAATAAACATTAAAATAATTATTAGAAAAAATAATATGAATTTAATTAACAATAACACTTACTTATTTTATTTATTGATTATTTTTCCATTTAATTTTTTTTATATATACTATTTTATATTATCATTATTTGTTTAATTTATAATTTTCAACACTTTCCTTTTTTAAGGGTGTAAATTAGTTGCCATTAATTTAAAAAAAAACAAAGCGCAAATAACAATTTGTTATTTATTATTTTATTTATTTAATTGCTTGTGGCATGTGTTTTTATTTATTTATTTGCTTGGTTTTATTTGTTTTTTTTTTTTTTGCATTAAGCTTTAAAACAGAGTTATATAAGAACATAAACACATGGGTTTAATGCTGCATGTTAAAAATTATTAAAAATACACATGTTTATAGATTTGTGTTAAATGATGCTGCAAATGAAATAGTAAATTTAAAAACAAAAAAAAAATTGCAACAGAGTGATCACAGATTGGAATACTTGTAAGTTTTTCATTGCCATTCAAATCTCATTGGCATTGTTTGAAATAATGACAATAAAAATATTCAACTAACATTTAATGCTAAAGATTTTATTTTAGTTACAATTATTTTTACTAATGGTAATTAAATTTTAATGAAGTCTTTTAATTATCTATTAAAATTAAATCAAAAATAATTGTTTTTTGAAACACAAATTTCAAATGGCAGAAACAAAAAAATTCCCATGGTGTCACATTTGTCCTCGAAATCTAAAATATTGCTCTAATATACTTAAAGATGTGTATTAAGTGACAAAGAGACAAAATATACATTAATTAATGATAATGATTTGCAACCATTTAATCATAAATCAATGGTTTGTTTTTCAACTAATTATCAATGAAACCGTGTCATTAAAAATAATGATATTGGTAAAAAACATCATTAGCATTATTTATCATTCAATGCTAATGAATTGTGAAATAATTAGTCCAAAAATAAATTTTGAAATTTTAAAAATAATATAACGCTAAGAAAAGACTCTAATGGTATACAATTTGTAAAAATTAAATTAACAATTAAATTATTTCTAAAAGCAGTAAAATGAGTAGACTTTGATGATCTTCGAAAGGCTTAAGTCCCTAAGAAAGATATTATCACTGTATTAAGGCAAGATATTCAAATTTCAAATTTTATCTGATCAATATTATATTAAAGGATGATGACGTCTGCAGACTGTGTTGGGCCGTAGCGGGAACGCAACTCTGTATGACTGTGCAGCACTATACGATGAAAATTAACCCAGTACACAACAAAAAATTATATACAATTCACACGATTATAAAAAGAGGGACTTATATGCCACATTAGAAACACCTTTTTCTCTTATGAGGAACATAAGGCCTCAACGATATTGTTTAATTTACGCTTCTCTGCTGCATCTTTCTTTAGAAGGTTGCATGTTTTTCAAGATTTTATTGCCGCCGTTATTACTTGCCTTCTTCCGTTCTTACTTCCTTCTTACTTACTTGACTCGGTTGGAATGTTCCGTGACTAGCTTGGAATTTTATTATGTTTTAGTTTTGGTGATGTCATAGTGGGGCTCTCCCTTCCTTTTCTTCTATCTGTCTTCGCCCTCTCACTGTCCCAAAATTTTTTTTTTTTTGTTTTTGTGAAAATATGAACTTTCGCAAATATATAGGATCACGTTATTGTCACAGCGCTAAAAAAGTAAAATAACATTGTTTGTAAAAATAACGAAATGTTTAGACAGCTCAGGGACAGGGTTGACTATAAGCTTGCGTAGCATTCTTATTTGTTATATTCCAATCAAAAAGATCTTTGTAATGTCTATGGATTTATCTTGCAGCCTACAGTTGTGAAAATATATGTTTTTCTAATTGTATTTTCTATGAAGAAAAATTATTTTGGAAAAATTTAACTATTTTCCTTAAAGCGAAGACACATTTTTAGCAGAACAATTCCCGTTGTTTTTGCAAAACTTATTGAAAGAAAAATAATTTTTCAATTAAATTTTTTCTTCACATTGGATAGGGAAGCTATTCTAATATAAATCGTATTTCTATAGAATTATGTCGATTTTTTATGCCCTTAAAAATACTTCTTCAAATATTTTTAGATTTTTATTAAAAATGCCGGTTGTTTCCACAACTTTAGTTTCTGTATCATAAATTTGAACACATTAATAATAATTTAATTTGCACTTAATTAGCTTTCATATTGTTTTATTTGTTTATTCATTTTTGTTCCATGAACTTGTTGGTTGATCCTAGATTTCCTAAGGTTAATGACATTTTTTTTTTGTACGAGTAATATTTAAATTTCAAGTTAAATAATTGAATATTTATTTTATATTTTTATTTATATATTTATTATATATATTTATTATATATTTTGATATGAATATTATTTTTCGTCTGAAACAATTTTTTGGCTTTCTTCTTTTTCAATATTAAAGATAAAACTGTTATTAAAAGAGCTTGGTCACTTCAAAAATTCCTGGACGTTTTTGTTTTCATAAAATTGCTATACTCAGCTACATATTAGGAAAACGAGGAAAATATCACCAGTTGGATTTAGTGAAAGATTTGAGGTTATAAGTCGCTTCTAACCAGCTGTCTAATGATAATCTTTTGAAAGAACACAAAAATCTAGAACTTTATTAAAAAATGTAAATAATATCCTTTATGTAAGCAATTTTTCGACTTTATAGCTGATAAAAAATATTTGAAAATTATATTGAAAATTTTATGAGTTAAAAAAAGTTTAAAACCGCCAAAAATCATAGTGATGTTTATTTTAATAAATTAAAAATAAATTATATTTCTTTTTGATCGGGAAATCAGCACTATATTTTTAAAGTATAATTTATTTAATTTAATATTTCCGTATTTTAATTTAGAAAAAAAAAATAATTTTTAAACACTTAGAAAACAAGTTATTGGTTTTTGAGCTGCTGTAAGCGTCTGTAAAAAATTTATTTCATTTATTGTGGTCCTAAAACTTTTCTTTGTCCAGCTTGTCTAAAACTAATCAAATTTAAAAACAAACGAAAAATAATAGGTTTCTTTTTTGAATATAAATCCCATAAAGTTAGAGTTTTCAGAAATTAATTGAAAACAATAACAGCAGTAAAGTAAATTAATGTAAGCTTTACTATTCTTAGAATTTTATCTCGTATTTTTTTTTTTTTTTTTTTTTTTTATTAATTTTTTATTATTTGTTCTCGTTATTATATTTTTTGTTACTTTTTTATAATATAATATTATCTTGCAAAAGCATATTATTTATACTTTTAATTTATCCCTCTGTTGCAATTTATTTTTTCCCTCGATATGCCGAGCAACGTATAATTAATTTTTATTTGAAATTTTTCATACGCCACTTTTATAGATAATTTAAAGCATAAGAAAACGTTTCAATTATTTTTCTATTAATAACTCGACGAAGTTCTACGCATTTAACGATTTGCACGCCTTGAAGTAACACGATAAACTAAAGTTTAAAGAATAATCATTATTTTGGTATATTTTTTCATGTGTTAATAACAGTAGAAGTTAAATAACATGACAAGATTAGCATTAGGAAAATGAGATGCTGTATATAAAAGACATTTGTTTGACAAAGTAACATACGAAGAGTATTTTATGTAAAGGGAAGTTTTAACGTTATAAAGCATGTTTTAACATGAGGCATGTAATTGAAAGAGTAAGAGTTTAAAAACCACCTGTTAAACGCTGATTTAAAAATATTAATATAAATAAATATTTATAGTTTATTTAAATTGAAATTTGATAAAAATTATATCGTAACTAAATTGATATTATGGAAATAAATTTAATAATGTAAATAAAAGGCAAAAATAACTGTAATTAATTTTTTTTAATATTTTAACATATACTAGTTTATTGTAAATTATCTAAATTAGTTTCTTAAATAATAATAATAATAATAATAGTGACAGCCACAGCCACAGCAACAATAATAAAAATAATAAATAAAAAAACAGTTTTCCTAAATCAAAAATCTTTTTTATTTATGTCCAATCCAATAAATTAAATGCATAGAACTAGTCAACAGTATTGAAATGGAATCTATAATAGATAATACTTCGGATTGCTATTAATTGTCCAGGTGTATGGATAGAGAAAAAGAGTTACAAAAAGGAGTTTAAAAATATGGTCCCTAAAGACTTTTAATTAAATTTACATCGTTCAGTTAACATCTTTTTGTCAAAAAAAACCCTCTAAAGATTTTTTACAGTTCTACCTTGGTGCTTTTTTTACTCGTGTCATTTATGCTATAAATAATATCTAAGAACTCTTAAAAACAAAATCTGCTACCGACTGTTAGATGTGTCTTATCTTATAAACAAATATTTTTGCACAAATAGTTTAAAGAACCTAATAAATAATAAAGAGTCATAAAACCTTCTGGAGCCAAGAATAGAAACTAATGACAAACTTGTTACAACTACCGGCGACACCGGCTTATTATAACTAACACGATACTTAGAACAAAAGACAATCGATCCAATTCTCTACCGGAGACGCAGCTACGTACGTACGTGAAAAATGCATAAGAAAGAGGGACCATTGGAATAATTATACACAGAGCCACAGAGAAGAATTAAAAGAAATAAACAACAACATAGAGAGAGAGAAGTATAAATCATGCTGGTGTTTCCAATAAAAAAAATTCTACGTTTGAAAAATGTACCCTACTGCATCATTTCATAGTGTCAATGAGATTAAGCAAATAAGAATGATTCTGCTGGCTGATTCCATTAAAACAACGTTTGTATAAATTATTGTTTGTACTCGTAAGTCATATGCTTATATATAGGACGTTCCATAGAAAGACAAATAATTAAATCCAAGTATAAAAACTTTGCACCCAATATTGTTTAAGTCCACATTTACACTATGCAATTTTTTTGGCATTTTTTTTTTCTCAATTTTCGATTTAAGTAACAGCGTTATGCGTTATCTAAAAGTAAATATTAACAACAGTAAGATCCCCTCAAAACTCAATCAATACCATATTGCTTACTCCCCCTGTTTCACAAACAAACAAAAATTGGATTGCCGTATAGGTTCCAAATGTTATGATACGTCTTCTCTTTTTATTTTCCAATTTCAATAAAAACAAGTTTTAGCTGGATCATGTGTGCATAAATGGTTGCCTCGACTTATAACTAAAAAAAATTCTTAGAAAAAGTCAATCACATATATTTATAATTGAATAAGTTTCCTGTAGCCGGCAGTACGAATGATTATTTAACACATATTACACATACGCCATGATCAAAATTATTTGCGGAAGTTTTACAAAGAAAAAAATTATTTTTTCGATTAATTTATAATATTAACAGTTTAAATCCTAATTTTATAAAAATTAAAAATATAAAAACGCACGGCACGACGCATATACATTCATGATTATCTCATAACAATCAGTATGATACTAAAACTGCATTTATAATGTTGTGAGAGAACAATCAAAAAAAATATTAAAAGTATAAATTGCATTTGTGATTAACCGAAGGTTAATACAAAGCAAAAACAGTTGTACAAGACGGTTTACAGAGAAAACAGTGAAGAAATACTTTGGTATGTGTGTGGATTTCAACTAACCATACGATATGTGATATGAAAGCCCCTCGTATTATTATTTGCAAAGTTAGTTGGTTAAATAGATGAGGTTTACAATTACACAACTGGGGTATTTAAATGCGAAGAATGCTGATGTAGGATCAAACGGTCCAAAACGCAGCATTACATTCTACTGGCGTATAATTTTTTTTTTTTTTTCTTTGGAATACATCCACAATCATTTGAAAAATAATTTTTCTTTCTAAAAAAGTTTTTTTTTTTTTAATTAAAATAAATGAAATTAAGCCAAAATCAATTTCGATTCATTTATAAAATTTATTTTGTAAGCCAAATAAAAAAAAGTTCTAGTATTAATACCAAAAACAGTGGAACGATACTAAAGACAAAAATAATGTATTCATTATTAAATTTTATTCAAAAGTTTGCATATTGTTAAATATTTAAACTAACTCTTAAATAACACCAGGCAGCAGCAATAACAATATTTTGCTTTAAAACGTAGAAAAAAATATTTAGTATAATTATTATTTTATATCAGTTGAGTGATGAACTTTAACAGTCATAAAAAATCCGCACAATGTCCCGCAATTTACACTATCATGACATTTATTTACTTTATAATTAATAAAACTTTTTTACATTAGAATATACATACGAGTATTAAATATAGGTTTGCTTTTAGCAAATGTTAACTTACGGTGACGTATAATTATTTTAAAATATAAACAATCTTATATTAATATTACTCATACGTACAGGTAAAATTTACAAGATTGCATTTAAATATTTGTTTTCTGTTCGTAGAGATAAAAATCCCTTTCGGTGTTTAGGGGCATTTAAAGTATTTTAATTAAGGAAAAATGATTTTCTTTGTAGCCCATTGTATTTTTGTTGTTAATCCAAACGTTGTTTACTGTGAGAAATTGCAGCTGGCTCACATTAATTGTTTTTTGTATTCTTAATGTACCAAGATAATTTCGTAATTTTATTTAATCTAAAAACATTTTCTATTTCGACCAAATTGAAAAGTTATTGTACGGTAAATGAAATGCTCTAAATGTTAAAGCCATTATACAACATTGCTTTTTTGTTGTTTCTGCTTGCTTGTGCAGGCAATTGTATTTAATTTATGTTAATGCAGGAAATTCTGGTTGAATTAAGTTAATCTTGCAAAAATTTAGCTAAAATAAATATAAAACACTTGATGGATAAAACGTATTTCTTAAGAAAAACTTTGAAAAAAACGCATATTTTTTTATTATTATTATTTAAAGTTAATGTTTCGTGGGCTGGTATTAAAGTGGAGCCAACCTTTTATAAAACAAAGGAAGGCATTTAATATTATTATTGAGTTTAAATTTTTTACTATATATATTTTCTTATCTACTGCACAGGTATTCAAAAAATTATCTACCCAAAATCGCTTTACCAACAAAAAAAAATAATTTTTGCTCAAACAAAATATTATTTTTTTTTTTAATTTAATTTCAAGTCTCTATAAAAACGTCAAATTTAACTATAAATTTTTATAATTATTAAAATGTCATCTTATTTCCTTTTATTTATTGTTCAAAAGAAAAATCTCATTAACAAAAATTGCTATTCTATTTAGCAGCTTGAAATCATCCTAAAATGTCTACAGTATCATTGTCCAATATTTAATGTTTAATGTCTATACAAACAACTTATTCATTAAGATTTCTGGCATTAGTAGTGAAATATAGATTATTATTTTGTTTAATGACCTCTTTGGTAATTAAAACATACTAATTTTCTTAATGTCAAAAATATTATGGTGTTAAAATTGTTTAAGCACGTTAATGAATTTATAATGTTTTAAAGCATTTGTATGATTAACGGCTGCTTAATAATGATTACACTAAAAAATGGTTAATGGTGTTAAATATTATTTTCTAATTTATATTTACTATAAAACTTTTCTTAAATAAAAATAAATAAATGGTTTTTTTAATATAACTTTAATAAAAAAAATTCCATCTTCTATAAAAACACTGGAATGTCTTGAATGATGTCTTGAAAAGTAACTGGTTTTTAAAGAAATGGCTTTATCCGTTAATGACTTTAATTGCTATTATATCATCATGGAAATCAAAGAGGTTTAATGTAACCAACAAGGGATGTTTTCATATTCTCTAGACTTTATAAAAATTTCTGAGTTACCGGTTTTCTTTTTTACCAAGAATTATCTCGATTTACCTTAGAAATCAGTGGTCAATTTGCAAAATTTTGTTCAGCGATGGATTTCATTTTTTGGCTTAAGGTTTTTTTTTAATAAAAAAAAATTGATTGATGATTTCTTGTTTGAAAATATGGATGACATTGATCAGGGCAGCTTGGCGCTACCCACCATACGGCGACCACATCCATAACTTTTTGAAACTCAAATTGGGCGATAAATTTATTTTGAGAAATGAACCCACCAATCAGCCTACAGCGTTATAAGATAAGAGTCCCCACGATTATTTCCTGAAGGGCTTCATGAAGTCACTGATTAATGCTCATAAACTCTCTCTAATTGATACCTTGGAGGACAACGGTGTTTGTCGTGACATATAGAAAGTAATGCTCGAAAAAGAGACTCAAAATAAGAAGTCTCGAATCTGCTTCGCCAGGTGAGACTAAAACAAATACATACAAAAAGAAAATTATTAGAAGACGAGTCATTTTTCAACCACTTCATAACCCACAATCAACTTTATCATTATGTATAAAGTCTAAACAGTTTCTTCTGATTAATGGGATCCATGATCATTTTACTTGCCCTACAAAAGACTATTTAATCAAGCACATTAGCCATAATAAAACGCTGGACTTAGGGGTCTTAGAAAATTCTATTGAGCATAAATTGATATTTGTAGCTGTCCGTACCAAATCTACATTAGTGAAGTAAGTCCAATCGAAAAAGCAAATATTGGGGTGACACCGAATTAGAAAATAACAAAAAATTAGTGCTTCATAAATATAATTTTACATAAGAATAACATCGGCTATTAATGAGTTAAGCATTTTTTTTTTTAAATTTTAGTATTTTTTTAAAGATGTCTTAAACAATTTTAAATGATACACATGTTTACATTTAAAAAATTAGAAAATTTCAGATCCCTGTAACTCGAGAAATATGGGCAATCGCTAATTTTTTCACGTGATGTTTTTTCTAATTTTTTAATTCTCTATCGCTCAATATACTTATTTCTTTGTTTGGATTTACTTTACTGTTCCAAAAGACATGAAAAAATTAGAGTTAGGCGTGGTGTTTTCCCTGCTACCTCGATGGACATGGACCGATCTTGCGGATTTCCAGCAGTAACTCTTTGGATACTATATCTGATCGATTGACATATTTATCTTTTTGTGACAGACGGACATTTTTTTAGTTTAAAAAAAACCTTTTTTGGACGAAAAATTACTTTTCAAATGTAAGCGGACGTTTTCTAAAGAAAACAAGAAAAATTAGACACCATCAGAATGTAAAGCTACATTTTCTGAACCGCTACATCATTCATCAGTATTCTTCGCATATATCTATCTAAGATTATGTAAATAGTAAATATCATCTATTTAACCAAACTAACTTTGTAAATAAAAATACGAGGAGTATTTATATCAATATTAATTTAGTTAAAAGAAATCCACACACAAACCAAAGTATTTATTTACTGTTTTCTCTGCACCTTGTCAAGTACATTTGTTTTTGCTTCGTATTAACCATCGGTTAATTTTCTTCTTATTAAAAAAATTAACTCAAGCGAAAAATCTCTATCAATTCGATGAAATTTTTAATTGACTCAATTAAAACTTTTAATTGGTTCAATTAAACTTTTAATTAATTCAATTATATGTTTTATTAAAATTTCTTAATTAAATAAATTAAACTCCAAGTTTAATTTTAAGCCATAATAAAGCTTTAAAAAATAATTTTATAGTAAAAGCAAACATTTTTCTATTTATACTTAAAAAAACTTTTTATTCAAATACATAACAAAATGAAATGCACCTTAATAAAACGATAAAAAATTTGGTTGGAAATTCTTAACTTCCAGTTTATTGTTGTCAAAATTTATCAAAATCATTTTTGTTTTTTTTTTAGCTTCGTGCAAAATGTAAACCATTCAACCAAACTGCCAACCGCAATTGTATAAAGCACTCTCTTCAACACTTACCACTTAAGTTACTGCAGAAAAAACAGAAATTATAAGCAGAAATGAAAATAAAGTGATAAAGAAAAATAGTTGAAGTTTTATTTTTGCTACATTTTTATTATCTTTACCTGTAGTTTAAGAATTTACGAACATGTTTTTATGAAATCTTGACTGCAAGAAAGAAAATCTAACTGTATAAAAGAGCTGAAAAAAATTCAGCCGTATACAGCGGAGAAAGAAAAATAGAATAACTGTTGGTTGTTGTTGTTTTTGCTTAAACTTTGCTTTTTGGCTTTGCTTTATTGTTTGGACAAAAATCTTTAGTTTATTTAAAATGTTTGTCAGAAGTTTCCTGAAAAGTTAAGTAAGCGGTAACGAAATAGCCATCGAGACGTGCTTTGACCCTCAATATTTAATATCGTGATTTAAATAATTAAACGGGAAAATAGCACGAAGAAAAGATTTTGTTTAAATTAATTAATATAAAAACTAGTTTATTTGCGAGACAAGTATAAGGAATCATTTATTTTAAAATATAAAAAATTAACTGCTAGCGTCTAATTTGTCTTGTTTTTTTTTTAACACGTCCGCATACATTTGCAAGTAATTTTTTTTCAAAAAATGTTTAGAATTTCAATTAAAAATGAACCAAAAATCCAAAAAAAAAATTCATTCATTTAAAAAATGAACTTCATTGTGTTTTCTGATTTTAAAGAAAACAAAACAAACTGACAACACCAAACAACAAATCTATTTAAGAAAAAAAAAATAAAATAAATTTGGTACACAGTATTGTATAATTTAAAAGAGTTAAAACTTTTAAAAATCATAATCAAAGCATTAGATAATTTTATACATAAAAAAAGAATACAAAACTACAGAATAATCCTCATAATGAATTCTGGAAGGTAAAACGACTTGCGCAAGTGTTTTTGAAACACAAACAGGGATAAGAAAAAAGTTTACACAGACTTTTAAAAGATCTTATTTATCTGGCAATATTTTAATTTTTTTTATTTTTTTCACATTTTTTGTGAGTATTTTTCAAACACTAAATACACTACACTACACTACACTACACTTACTTAAGAATATAAACAACTTTTTTACCCTTAAACTCTTATTAACTTGAATTATGAAGAATTTTAAAGAACTTTGAATTTTAACGAAAACAATATTTTTATGAAATTCAATTACTGTAGTTATTTTTTTAACGATATTTCTATTTATGTCCCAGTTTTTACTTTTCGACTTTAGTAGTTATGCCAAGAAGTCTTCATGTTGAGCTGCTCACTATAAGCGATTAAAAAGACTTTTGCTCATATCATAAATATTGTTCTGAGTTGGTCCTTCGAGCCGGTGTAACACAGGGGCATTATGACAATTATTCGAGTTTTAATGGCATTAGCTGTGGCAGTAAAGGTGTACTGCTTCTTCAAATAAAATTTGCTTTTTTATATGAATTTTTAAAAATATTAAAGCCCTTTTCCTCTGAGGACGCATAGTTACCGATATAAATGAGTTTTAAGTTTTTTTGCCCGAAAATTCAATTTTTTGCTCAAACGTTAAATTTTTTCCCCAAAAATTCAATTTCTTTACATGGCAAACTTAAAACACATTTATCTCGGTAACTATGCGTCCTAGGAGGAAAAGGGCTTTAATCTGTGGTCACTTAAAAAATTAACAAAAAAATTTAAGGTTCGACGAAATATTGTTCTGAATTGGTCCTTCGAGCTGGTGCAATACAGCTGCATTATGACAATTATTCGAGTTTTAACAGCAGCAGCTGTGGCAGTAAAGCTCTACCCATCCTTAATATAAAATTTGCTTTTTTATTTTAATTTATAAAAATATTTGTTTTTAGTTTCAAAATTAACGCATACATTTATAAATATTTTTTCTTTATTTTTTTATTTTTATAGATTATCATATTAAACATTTTAGCTATTAATTTCATAAAAAACTATTTTTGGCTAAAAATTATATATAAATTTTTATTCAAGACTAGTTTAAGTTACTTTTGATATTTTTAATAAATTTTCCAACTGACATGAAGTGACAATTATTCGGTGAAATGTAAAGTTCTCTAGATAAAACTTCGTGCTGAAATTAAGATTATTCATAAGTTTTTGTTTAACATGTTATTTTTGTTAAATTATGATGCTTCTTATAAAAAAATATGCTTTAAAAAACAGCAAGAGAAATTAGGTTATTTTCAAACTAACACACAAAAACAAAAACAAGGCAGCACTACTTAGTTTGGTGTTATCTAGTGTATTCATTATTGCATAATAACATTCATATGACTTCTTTTGTATCAAGCGATAACAGCATGATGGTTTATTGATTTTTTTTCGCTCAACTTCTAATGCATCACGCCATAGACACATAAATTTAACAAACTCTGCTTATCTAAATGTCTCTTGAAATAAAATGTTAAAGGAAAAGATATGGACCCCAATGCGAAAATGTAATGATTTATTTACTGTTATAAATTTTGCTTTTGAAAACCAGCAATCTTGAATTTGATTTTTATTTGGTATTTTCGATTTGCCAAATCTTAAAAAATTGTTTGTTTAATAATCTTTCACTATGATTTACATATCATTAGCAGAATAACTTTATAGAAAAAAATGTTTGATAAATTGTATAAAGACAACGAAATCAAAGTGTGTCTTTTGTCTTCCGTAGATTAAAATATTTTTAAATTTTAGTCTAAATATTTTAGTATTAAAAACACATCATTTATTTTATTTCCAGCATAAGTCTATACATTTAAATTTGTAAATTTATTGTTATTATTTTTTTAAAAATATCATTAACAAAAACAAATTTTAATGACAAAATTTCATCCAAACTTCAGTGAGAGTTCCATAAAAACCACTAGGTTTTTAACCGATTTAAAAAAAATAAGTTTATAAATTTGACTGAATGTTGCTTTAGCAACATGATCTCATTTTAGAACAGTTTATAATCTTAAAAACTTAAGGGAGTTTCCATACAACGTACAAAATTTTTACGTGCATTATGAGTTGCAAATAGCACCACTGTAAAATCCAGATAACCTTTGCAATCTTATTTTGAAACGATTTATTAAATGCGTTTTAAGGATCGGTGCATAGGCAGAGCCGTACAGAGCTCGTTTTATTTTGGTAGACACCTCTCGTGGGCACAGGAGATTTTTGTTGACCTGAGTATTATCCACATTTTTATGACCATAAATGTTTTTAAATGTTGTCCATACATCGTTTCATTTTCTTCTAGGACGTACATTTTCCGTGGGCCTATGAAAATACTTTCAATATTATTAGGAGAAAGAAGCAAAGTCAATTTTAAATTTTTAAATCAGTAGGAAATAGTAAAAGCGAACACAAATAACCCAAAAAAAATTTATCATGATTTAATAATAATTTAAATGCGTCGTCAAATTAAAGAAAAAATTTAAAAAATTGTCTTTTTATTTTCTCAAACATTCTCGTCAAGAAAGCAATTAATAATTTTAACTCACACACTTTTTGAGAACACTAATTTATGAATATTTACTAACAATTTAAAATTACGAGGTTTTTTTTTAGTTATTATCCAAAATTTTTACAATATAATCTTTTTAAATCTTTTTTTCTTAAAGAACAAAAATTATTTAAATTTTGAATGTGCATGTGTTTCATACAGAAAAACATAAACTTCCTTCTTTTTTTTCTGCTGCTTAAGTATTTCGTTGTGGTTGACAAAACCCCAGAACAGCATTAATTTCAACAGCAACAACAAAATTAAAAAAAATTATATATATTTTTAAAAGACCCCAGAGCATGAAGTTGTCATTTAAAAAAGCCAGTGAGTACGTTTATAACATGCAACCCAATAAACAGTTAAAATGTAGAAAGTTTAAAGTAACAAACAAAATTTAAGAAAGTAAAACAAAAATCTTGTAAAAACTTATTAAAAAGTACCAAAGAGAATAATTAAAAGAAATTCTTTTTTTTATATTGAAACTTTTTCACTTTACCGAAATTCATTGTTACACCTATTAAAGATTTTTATTTATTTTTTTTAATCGAATAAAATTATTAAAGTTATATATTTAAATGAATAATAATTAAAAAACATTAGAAAAATAAAAAATAATTTTGTAACTAAATAAATAATTGATACAATTAAAATTTTAATTAAATTTTTATCTAAAAACAATTAAAACTTTAATAGACTTTTTTCAATATCTCTACTATCCTTTATTCTAACTGTTAACTTGGCATGGAAAAATTTTGTAACACTGTGCTAACCAACTATTTGTTGACAAACTTTTTTTATATGTGTGCAACAAACTCTGTCAACATAGCTATCACTTAAAAAAAAAAACAAAACAAAAATGTGTGTCTACATGGTTGTTGATGAGGATACATAATGTGGTTTAAATAAAATTTTGTTTTAATTTGATAATTTTTTTATATTTTTGCGGTGTACAATTTTCATAAATTATTGCTAGGAAGCAGGAAACACTTTATAATTTTTTTATATGAAAATTCTGCTAATCTCTTGTTAATATAGGAAGTTTTTTAAGGTCGGTGATTCTCTAGCAGTTGTCAGTTTTTAATTTTTATTTTTTTTTTTATTAAAACCTCGTGCTATTCTTTTTTTTTTTATTTAATTATCCCGGGCTAATAAATTACCGATATTGATTATTGAGGGTCAAAAGCACGTCTTTATAAAAGTTTAATATTTAAAAAAATATTCCCGTGTCTTTAAATAATTTTATTCTCATTTTTAACAGCTTAAAGATCTTTAATTTCCTGAGCAGCTTTAGAGCCACACACAATAGCTTTGCAGTTAGAGCTTCAATAGCACCAAATTCGAGAGTTCGATTAAAAGCTATCGATACTATAGTTTCGATAGTTTGCACGAAAACTACAGATACAATCGAATATTTTTAAGTGCTAATTTTTGGAAACTCTCGCTTTTGGATACTATCGCTATCGGAAAAAACTATCGATAGTCAGCCAAAAATAACATTATCGATACTATCGACTCTAATATCGATTGTTTTGCAACTCTTTATCCAGTGCTGTTAACACTTTATATAAAAAAATATATATTTTACAGACTCGATTTAACTACAGCCAAATTTTATTTTATTTTATTTTATTTAGTTTAAGAAAAAACAAAAAAGGATTTTCAATAACAATTATAAACTGTTCACATCGACAATATATGTATTGTCACAAATATGGTAATAACATGGTTCATGCGACCATTCCGCAACCATGTTTTTTCTACAAAAAATATGCAGTTTTATCTGTTCTCATATTGCGACAGAGGGAGTTTTTTAAATCTAAAATTGTGGTTTTAGTTCGAAATCACATAAATTTAAAACACATGCGCTTCTTAAAATGAAAGCGTATGAAATATCATCAAATATATGCATTTGTTTTAATTTTTTTGCACTTGAATATATTCCGTTTTTTTTGTGACTTATTTTTTTAATATACATAATTCATCTCCCTGATGTATGCAATGAAATATTGTGAAACAACAAATTTCAAGGTATTTTTTATTTCGTCTCTTGCCGGAAGTTCTGCAGTTTTCCGTAGAAAAAAAGTTAACTTTCATAACGGTGACAAGGATAAAAAATAAAAAATAAATAAGTGAATGATACAAAAAAATATAAATTCTAGAAATTTTTGGAGAACAAAAGTATAGAAACGTTACGGTTATAATTTAATAAAAAATAAAGTATTAAGTTAAAAAAGCCAGCAAGAAAGACAAAGACGTTACAATATATTAGATAACGACACTCAAATTGTGTTAATAAAATAAAGTTTTCCCAAGCCCAGGTAGAACGTAAAATTATAATTAAATGAAAGTAAAGTCATAAGACACATCGTAAACCAAATGCAAAATGCTTGTGCTTTTTCAGGGGGAAAATTTAAATGCAAATTAAAAAAAGTTTCAAGGATTAAATAGCAAATCATAATTATTTGTATTCATTTATTTCTCATAAAAATAGAAGCTTTAAAAATAAGACGGTAAAAATATATTTTCTTTCATCCCTACCAGAACACTAACAGTCACTTGACTGAACATTTCACCATCACTGTTAACCGAAATACTGGCCTTGCTTGGAACAAAAGTTCTATCATATTCTTCAAGGCAAAATGAAAACGTGTAACCGGATTTTTTTTTTATTGTAGCCAACCGTGTTGCCACTGATTATTTTTTTTATTTAATTTAAACTGATGTTTGGAAAAGATTTTAATAAAAGCTAAGCAAATATATATATATAAACACAAGCCAAAAAATTACTACTAAAAAACTTTTATTCTTATTAAATACCAAAACGGCAATAATGGTAACGTCGCACAGTGGCGTGAATAGAAAAAAATGGAATAAAAGTCTGGAACTTCTAAACTATTTACCCGATTTTTGTGAAGTAAACTGCGATTTCTAGAGGAGGACATAAGCTTTTTGCCTATTACATCTGAATACACCCTGTTTTAGTACAGGGTAGTACCCTAGGGCGTCAAAATAGGCAACCTCAAATTTAAAAAATGTTTCAGAGCTTATTACTATAGCAAAAATAAACCGATTTCAAAAATTTCTTGATTTCTAGTAATCTACATTGATAGATAAGAGATAATTGTACTTAGAGTAGGTATGGCATCTTGTGGCCACATTTCTATTTAAACTCAAGAATTAGCTTCATACCTATAATGAATTATCCTTTCATAATATCTTTTGTTTCAGTTTTTTTTTTTTTTTTCTCACATTTTGATATACGTGCATGTATGTATTTAATGTTTTTTTTTTCTTAAAGTTTATGTTTTTTTGCAACAAATTATAGTTGAATAAAAAGAACTTTTACACACGATTAATTCCAAAATTAAATTCTGTTTAACAAGTTTATTAAAAAAAAGAAAAATAGATGAAACTTTTTTCTCCATCATTCACTGCCCTCCAGATTTTAATGACTAGGCATACAATCGACAAAAAAGACAGGAAATTCTAATTTGCTTTTAATCTCAATGGGCAGCAGAAATTAATTTCGCTGATTTTACAAAAGATTTTTTTTATTTTATGGAATACTTGGTTGGAAGAAAAAGAAGGGTAAAACAGTTTTGTTATATGGAAGTGAATATTTCCGTAAGTTACAGTATTAAATGCAAGTTTAAAAAAAGCAATATAAATAATGGGCATTAATATAAAGACATATCGCTTAATGTAGATTATTATCATAACATGACTACATACATTGAAGAGCGTGAAAATTGAAGATCTTCAGTTTTCCTGTTTTCGATTAAATTTGTGTTAGAGAAGCACAAAAAATTAGTTAATAAAATAAAAAAAAATTTAATTTTTATCATACATGGAAGTAATTAATTATATTGAATAATTAATTTCCGATTGCATTAGCATTGAATGAAAAATACTACTAATAATTATTTTAGCATTATTATTATTATTTTACTAATGATAATGTTTTTTAACGAAAAGGTTTCATTAATAATTAATTAAAAAACCAAAATCATCAGCATTGACTAATGAGTTAACTGTTTCAAATCATTACCATTAATTAATGTATTTTTTGTCTTTGTACACTATATACACATGCCATTTTGATCACAAAATTTTTTTCAAATATAGCAGAAAAACACTTTGGAAATGTATTTCAATTATTATAAATTATTAGTAATTAAAAATATTTTTAAAATTTCATTATCATTAGTAAAATTAATAATAATTTAAATGAAATAATTAATGGAAGTTTAATTACTCTCATTTTGACTATTTCAAACAATGCCAATGAAATTTCAATGGTAATTAAAAAATCCCAATTATAACTTTTATAAATTTTTAATCATAAGTCGAGCTATTATAGCTTTCGAACCGAATGGGTAATTTTAATTCGGCCTAATTTATGAGCGCATAATTCAATAACACTGGGGAAATTAGGCTCCAGCATGATGTAATTGCATCCGTTGCATTTTGAAAAAAGTTATAAATAATCACACACGATAAGTATTTTGCATCGGTACATCCATCATCATTCTTTGTATCTTTCAACTTGACGATGTATACCTTGGAGGCGGAATAAGTAATAAACAAGCAATTCATTCGATTTCGATTAAATTCATTTATTTCAATTTCGGCGCATTAAAGCGTTTCTATCACTGAATGAAAAAAATATTTTTTTCCTACAAAATTTTAATCCACTTCTTGCTATTACGTCTCTGTATCCAAAAAAAAAAATTTTTGCACCTATTAAACTTTTAATTACTTAAAGATAAAAATTTAATTAAAATTTTAATTGTTTCAATTACTTATTTAATTAGAAAATGATTTTCTCCTTTTTTAAGTAAATAAGAAATTCTGGAAAAAATTTTCAATTAAATATTTATTTAAGGTAATTAAAAATTTAATTAAAACTCAATTTGTAAAGAACCAAGAGCAGAGGCGAACATATTTTCTAAGTATAAATCATCGAGAATTTTCTTACCTTTGGTTTTTTTATTAAATCAGAAAGTAAAATGTTTTTTTTTTTAATATCACATCACCAAATGACCTTTTTCCTCTTCTGTAATAGAAGCAATTATTTATTGCACTTTCCCATGTCAACTTTTTCCAAATGCGACTGAGTTTTGTTGATACAGCGCATTGCATTTTCTTCTTTCACACATTTGTGGGTGTGGGCTTTATTACATAAACTGTGGACTTTAAAGAGACTCCATATAAAGAAACCTAACACCTTTAAACAACACATTTATTTCCTATTTGTTAAAAGGCCTCATGCCAGCAACTGAAGCCTTTTAAGATTTAAATGACATGTTGAATCTTGCTAATGAAATCACATAGCACTCACATCAATATCATCATGTTTTATAACCAAGAAATATCTTTCGCTGTAATAACGTGATGTTTGGCATGTTGCGTCATTGTTTTTTAACGACATGGTGGACACAAATATATCATTCTATTTTTTATTATAACTTGAGCACCATTAACAGTCACTGCTTTGTCAGGCTGCTACCCATAATCCGCACCAAACAGTGACACATTTTGGATGCAGTATTGAATTTTTTGGCATTTATGGCAAATTTAAATGTTACGTGACTTTCTACCCTGAGACTCGATTGCCCATTAAGAAAAAAATAAATAAAAAAAACTATAAATATTATTTAAAAAAGCAAACGTCAACCGTTGTTTGTGCAATAAGTGGTCAGTGCAATCGTTACAATGACTAAATGAAGCAGCAATTTATTTTTCTCTTGTTACTGTTGCCTTAACAAGGGCAGTTATACTCCAAACGATAGCTAAACAACGTAATAAAGAAAAATAAGAAAATCCACAAATAATAATAGAGGAAAAAGGATCAAATTGAATTCGCTGTGGGAATTAAAATGAATTTTAAGGGATATTTTATATTTTCATATATTTATATTTTTAATAAATTTTTCATTTCATTAAAATTATAAAATTTAGAAAGTTTTTTTTTATAGCCAGTTTTAAAGAAAAGAAAAAGTTATGATAGAAGGTAATCGCTTCATCACTTGGTACTTGCCAAACTAATGAAATCGGAAGATGTTTCATAAAAAAATAATTTTTCTTTATAAAAAATAAAATCTTTAAATAAATAATTTACCCCAAAAACAAATAGCTGTTGCTTTTATTTCTAAAAAGAGATAAACATTTAGAAAAAATTATTGTATAAAACAAATAAAAAATTAAAAAAACGAGCTAAATGAAATATTAAAACCATTAACCACCCACCGCAATTGACTTTTAAGAAGCAGTTTTTCACATTTTTTATTAAAGTGCTGAAAGCGAATAGAAAAAAGGTCATAGAATCTGGCAAATTTACAGAAAAAGAAGAGAAGAAAAAATGTTGGAAATGAGGTAAAGAAGGAGAAGTTTTGTATTTCCTAGTTCTGCCAGAATCAACTGAAATATGAATATGATTTATATATTGCAACTGTTATATTTTTTTTTAATTGAAAAATGCAGTATAAAAAATAAAGAAACATAAAAATACTTTGTAGGTTAAGGTTTTATGGCCATTTAAGAATGTCAAAAGTCAGTGTTAATTTTGCAACAGTTATTAATTTTTAAAATTTTGCATAAAATTTTGAAGCTGGTTTCTGTCTCTAATATTTGATAGAATAAAATTAAAGTTATAATAGTTACTAGATAAATAATAATTCATGCAAAAAAAACAACCGACTTTAAAACAGATTTCAGCTATCATGTTACACTTACTCTTGAGACACCCTTTAATTTCCAAATCTAAACTATCAATTTGTTGTTATAGCGGACTTAGTCAATTCCTGTTTAATATCAAAGTGTTTTTATATAACGGTTCAAGCGATGGGGCCATATAAGTCAAATTACATTTACTATGGGAACACCCTTTAATTTCTAAATTCAAACTGAAAACTTGTTGTTATAGTGGACTTTGCTATACAGGTCGCTTGTAAATTTTAGCTATCTGTCTATAACTATTCAAAATTTTGCTGCTACACATCAAATTACACTAACTATTGGGACACCCTTTAATGTCCGAATCGAAATTTTACGCTTGTTGTTATACAATACGGTTTCTCTATAAATTTCAACAGCTTATATACAACTTTCCAACCGTTTGGCCATATACATCAAATATAGGGGAACCCTTTAATTTTAAAATTGAAATTATATACTAAAAGTACAGCAAATATAGTTAAACAGGTCGTTTGTAAATTTGCCCATAACTATTCAAAAGTTTGCCTGCATACATCAAATTACGCTAACTATTGGCAAACCCTTTAATTTCCAAATCGAAATTTTACACCTGTTGTTATAGAATACAGTTTCTCTATAAATTTCAACAGTTTGTATACAAATTTTCAACCGTTTGGCCATATACATTAAATATGGGGGAACCCTTTAATTTTAAAATTGAAATTGTATACTTTTAGTATAGCAGATACAATAATATAAATTCCTGGTAAATTTCAGCTATATTTCTATAGCGGTTCAAAAGTTTGGCTGTATACATCAAATTACACTAACTATTTTGACACCCTTTAATTTCCAAAACCCAATTTTAATAATTTCTTTGTTAGATACAATCGTCTGTCTTCAAAAGTTCAGTAGTATGGTCATATACAAAAAATTAAATGAACTATTGGGGCACCCTTTAATTAAAGATTTAAAACTTTTATACTTGTTATTATAACGATAATACGAGAAGTAAAAAATATTCTGACCAATTTTCAAGCGCTTGACCACAACAGTTCAAAAAATTCGCTTATATAGGTTAATTTACGCCACATTTAGGGACACCCTTTAATTTTTAGATTTATTTTTGCATTATTTTTTCTATTTGGAGTTATATTAATAATAAGTTTTTTAATTTTTGAAGTGACTTCTTTTACGTATGGGGACACCCTTTAATTTTTAAGATTATAAACTGTTCTTAAAATGTGACCAATCTTTAAGCATAGCCTTTAAAATAAAAAAATTTTCAAAATTGGTTTTCTTCGAATCGGAAAACTTCGGATACTTAACCACAATTTTGGACTGTGAAGTTTTGTTTTTTTTTCGTACTTCACTCCACTTTTTAGAGTTCCGTACACGAAGGTCAAAAATTAAACTCTATTGTCTACAATGTCTGTATGGCTGTGCGTCCGTACCCCTATTTGTGTCTTTACATCTGTCACAGCACTCTACCTCTGCAACCGTTGTATGTAAACTCTTGCAATTTTTCTTTCCTTTAGCGGCTGTAGCAATAAATACTAAACATTAAAGGGTTTTCCGAAACTGATGCGATGTTTATAACAATATTCTTATTTTTTAAACTGTGATAAGCAGACAATTTAAATTATTTAGATCATTTGAAAATTTAAAAGCTAGACATTCTTATTGTTTTAAATGTCATGGTTATTAAAAAATGATTAAACAGAAATTTGTTTCTTCCTCTTTAAACATTTATATGATAATTTTATTGTTCATTTAAGAGTATTCGTCCAGCCATATTAAATTAAATTATCTTTTAAAAGACATTAGACATTTATTAATATCCTTTACTCCAACTACTTAAATTTTAGCAGAAATACTGGTTTTTTTGTCTGTAAAAATATTTTCATATTATTGTTGTTGCAATTATTCTATTTTAAGAAAAATGTTTTAAAAAAGCGTACGCACAACAAAACTTGTTAAGTGTTTAAAAGTCTGTCATGTCTACAATAAAATTTTATTTGAATACAACAAAATTTAAAAGAGCAAATTTCTATTGCTACAAAATATTTCTTAAGACATCAGCCGGCAAAAAATCAATTTGTTTGGTTCTTTAAGCAGACGCCTACACTTTACTTTTAATTATACGATTGAACAGTTCATAATAAACTGCACAAGCTGTATGCTTGCCTCTGTAGTCGTCCTTATTTAGTATTCGAGATACACAGAAATTACTGCAGGAGTTTTAATCCTCAATATATTTTGTAACAACTGTTTATCGGAATTAAAATAAGTGGAAGACATAGGGGGTAGTGTTTGTAGGCTTTAGATTTTGCTATTCTAAACAAAAGTAAAAGGAAATATTGTTAAAGAAAGTTTACAGTTCGTTCTGCTGAGTAGTGTGTCAAAATTTAAATGTGTTGAGTTATTCAATAGCCAGTCAACCTCACACCGATTGCCCTTTAATAAAATTGCAAGCAAAAAAAATCGAGCTCTCTAAACTTATTAGAGCACATTTCATTGTAGAAATGATGTAACAGGAAAGCACGTCTAACGTTATTTTCATGCTTCAATGAATAAATAGAGTTAGATACTCTACTTTTATTCATGAGCTTATTCGTCCTCTCCTGTGTGAAGTTGAGTAGCTTTGAAATAAAAGAAGTTTGTATCGTACAGGGGGTATAATATTTCTTGCAAAAAAAAGTGAGTTTAAAAAATATTTTAGCAGTCTGAATATAATGTTTGAAACGTTTGGTCATATACGTCTAGTTATGTCCACCATTGAGACACCCTTTAATTTCCAAATCCAAATTTAATACTTACCCTTGTAGCGAACTTAACAATAGAAATTCTTTGTAAATTTTAACCGTCTGTCTAAGCCTGTTCAACAGTTTGGCCATATCCATCAAATTACTTCAACTTTTGTAACACCCTTTAATTTAAAATATTAAATATATTTACGTTTTATTAAACCAAACAAAGTAGTGGATATTCTGTCTTATTATCAAGTGTTTCTATATAACGGTTCAAAGCATATTCAATTTACAGCAATTATGGGAACACCCTTTAACTTCTAAATTAGAATTGTTTACCTGTTCTTATGGTGACCTTAGCAATAAAAATTCTTTGCAAATTTCAGCTGTCTGTCTATAACGTTTTAAATGTCTTGCCCCATACATCAAATTACACCCACTATTGGGACACCCTTTATTTTTTAAACATATATATTAACTTGCGGTTATAGCAGACTTAGCAGCACAGGTTTTCCGTAAACTGCAGCCAACTGTCTGCAACTGTTCAAAAGTTTGGTCATATACATCAAATTAAATGAACTATTGGAGCACCCTTTTATTTATAATTTTGAATATTAATACTTGTTACTATAACAGTCAGAGTAGTCAAACATTTTGTCCAATTTTACAGCGTTTGTCTATAACGGTTCAAATGTGGGCTGCATCAACGTCTCCTATGGGGACACCCTTTAATTAGTAGATTTATATTTGTGTTATCTTTTACTATTGGGAGCTTTAGTGCTACGCAATTTTTTTAAATTATAAAACGGTGCCCTTTACTGTTCATAGTAAATGTGAAAAACATGTATGCTTTATGGGGGCACCCTTTAAGTTTTAAAATTATGAACTTAGTTTTCGAACTACGTCTAAAACGGAACTAATCTGTAGGCATAACCTACGGATATAGTGTCGGAAGAAGTGTTATTAGAATTCAGCATGATCGGTCCATGTCCTTCGAGGCAGCGGAAGACACCACGCCTAACTCTAATTTGTTCATATCATTTGGAACAATAAAGTAACTCCAATCAAAAAAAAAAAAAAAGATATATGTTGCGATAGAAAATTAAAAAAAAAAACATCAAGTGAAAAATTTAACGGTCGCCCATATATTCCGAGTTACGGGGCTCTGAAATTATCAATTTTTTAAAATATCAATATGGGTATTATTTTATAGCTTGTAAAGAGATCTTATATTAACTACTAAAATTTTTTAAAAATGCTTAAGTCATTTTTATATAAAATCATGTATATGTAGTATTTATTTTTTTTTTTTTTTAATTTTTTTAATTGTCTGTCACCCCAATATTTGCTTTTTGATTGCAGTTACTTCACGAAGTTAAATTTACATAGATGATGAAGGGTATATAAGAATCGGCATATCCAAAAATAGCAGTCTTACTTATAAATATAAAAGATATAAAATTTTTAACTTAAGCAATTTTTTATTGAAATTTTAATAAAAAAATTCTAATCATTTCAAGTTAAATTTAGTAATTTACCCATCACTCAGATGGCCCCTAAACTTTCTTCAAACTTAGAATAAATTTCATAAAAATTAAATCTTCTTAAGTTTTCTGTTTAGTTTTCTCCTTCAAATTCCTTGGAAGTCTTATTCGTTTCCTTAGTGAAACATAATATTTTCTATGAAATAGAATGAATATAAAAGAGGTTAATAAATGACCCAGATAATAATTAAAAGTCTACAACCTACCAGCAACAACAACAACAATGCTCACTGTTATAGAGTTTTAAGGACCGACCTAATAAACATATATACCTGCTGTGTATTTGTACGTGTTCATAATATACAAGTACAAAAACAAGTAGGCGTATTTACATGTGTACTTGACTGAGTGCTTGCATTATAAATTATGTTTATACCTGTGTAAAGATTTAAGTATGTTTACTAAATTTATTATTACATTTCTTTCTATAAGGACTTTAACTGAGACATAATGTCCTTGTTGAGAATGTGTATGACCCGGCGCGTTAAGGTGCTAATAATAAACATAAATTTTTATAAATTTATTATCTTTAATAAACATTAATTCAAAAAATGAAACATAGACGTTTGTGTAACATGAGCTTATCTGGCAGCATGAAGAGAATAAAGTAATCGTTAACATAAATTTATGTCCTTTTTTACAATATGTTCTTCTGGTTCCTATATGTTTTGCTAAATTTAAGAACACATGTGAAATTGCTAATTTTTTATTAATAAAAAAAAACTCTTTGAAATATATATTTTTTTTCATAGTCTGTTGACTACAAAAAACGATTTTTTTATCATCATTTGGTCGCTCATCATAACATTTGATTTTAATGCTTCGATAATTTTATGATGTTTTAAATTTAAAATTGTACATATTTCATGTTTTATTTCTTACTAATTTTTTTGTTTAAAACTACTTCAACAAATTTGGTATTATACGAGGGCTGCTCTTTATATTTCTGGCCTAATAGTGAAAACGCGAATATTTATAATCAAAAATAGTTTTATTCTTTTTCAAAGTATTCTCCAGCATGATTTATACACTTTTGCCTGCGCTCAAACCAGTTGTCGAAGCACTTTTTCCACTCCGATTGAGACACCTCTAAAACATGGTTTTTGAACACTTCAACAGCTTCTTCTGGCGACGAAAATCGTTGACCACGCATTTTTTTCTTGATGTGCGGAAACAATAAGAAGTCATTAGGTGCCAAGTCAGGGCTGTACGGCGGATGACCCATTAATTCTACGTTTTGGCCGGTCAAAAACGCTCTGATTTGAGCCGATGTGTAAGAGCTCGCATTGTCATGATGAACAATGATTCGTCTTCTCTTGTTGGTTTTTCGAATTTCTCCGATGACTTCAGGCAAATCAGTTTTGCCGAAGAAACAGGCGACCATTTGCTTCGAAGTGCTTCTTCCACGAACAACTTTCGTTGGATTTTGCTCGTCTTTGAAGACCCACACGGTCGATTGTTATTTGGTTTCGGGCTCATACGCATAGATCCATGATTCGTCACCTGTGACGATCTTATAAACGTCTTTTGAAGCACCGCAATCGTATTTTTGCAACATTTCTTTGCACCAATCGACACGAACCTTTTTTTGGGCGACTTTCAAATTGTGCGGACCAACGAGAACAAACCTTTTTTACGGCCAGGTGTTCATGCAGTATCGAATGTATGCTGGTGGAAGAAATGTCCAAGGATGTCTTTATTTCATGGTATGTCGCATGTCGATCTTGCATTATGAGTTCACGCACGGCATCAATGTTCTCTGGCACAACAGCCATTTTTGGACGACCTTCACGGAATTCGTCTTTGAGCGAGCTTCGGACACGATTAAATTCATTATACCAATTTTTCACAGTGCTATAGGATGGTGCTTCATCGCCATACAAAGATTTAAGTTCATCAATGCACTCTTGTCGTGATAATCCACGTCGAAAGTTGTGAAAAATGATGGCACGAAAATGTTCACGAGTTAATTCCATTTTTTTCTATATTAATTTTTTCAAGTCACTGCACGCAGAAAAAAAACATGGTTGTGATATGGTCACAATAACCATATTATGTTCTTTGTAACAATATATGGTTGCGGAGAAACAATTATAGTTGTTTTACCAAAACTTTAGTCACGATAAACATTTTTTGTTAACTTTTAACGATTATATGGTTACTGTGCCCCAAAAATGCAACATGGTTGGTTTTATCTTAAAAAAATTTCAACTACAACTAAAGTTTTATAACTTATTAAAAATAATATAAAATATTTAACCATAATATATTATCATTAATCAAAGTATGGTTAAAAGCAACAGAATAATGTTTTCGCTAAAAAATATTTTGTTCTAGTACTTGACAGTTCAGTATTTTTTCAGTTAGCTAAAATTTGAAATTGTGTTTTATTGTTAAAGAAAATTAAAAAAAAATAAAAATTTACGTACAAAATAAATAATCAAAAAATAATATGTAAAATATGAAAACAAATAAAAAGGGAACCAAAACATTTAAAAAAAAGTTGAAGTAAATATGCATGTGTGTATGTATGTATGCTTACCGCATTTAATGTTTATATTATATTATATATTGAACATAATTAATGTTTATACTTTGGACAACAATATGGTTTGAAATGTAACAATACTATGTTTTGTTAGCAACCATATAATGCAACCATAGTATGTTGCTCTTAGATTATGGTTACCTCAACCATATTTTTTCTTTGCGTGTGTAAACAACACAAATAATGGTCGTACGTCAAAACGTTTTGAGTACGATTATGCTTAAAAATGACAAACTTTCCAATGGAAATGTCAGATTGCACTTGGCAGCAGTCAGTGTTGCCAGGCCAGAAATATATATAGCAGCCCTCGTATTTCTATTATTTAGCCAAATAAATTAAATTTAAGGTTTTCTAACATCATTAATTTAATAACGTATTATAATCGATCATTTTATTGCACTCTACAAATTAATTATATCGAAATGCCATTTCCATAAACCGAGATATAACTGGATTTTTGTATTAAAAAGTTATTATTTCTTTATTCTGTTTAGATTGTTAAGGAACTGTGTAAATTTCACGTAAATCATTATCCAACAGAAAAGTTAAGGTAGAAGCGTTACATTGAATATGATTTACACGAGTCTTTAGACCGAAATCTAAAAAAAAATTTTGAACGCTTGATAATCATACTTGTCGATTTGAACTTACATTTTTTGCAGGAAGGGGAAAGTTAATTAAGTTAATAGAAGAACAGCATTATGCCATATTTATATTAGAACGTAAGGTCGAATTATAGCAACGCAAGTAAATTCTAATTTTGTTCGCCTCTTTTTTCAAACACCAAAGTCATTGAATATATCACACATACAGTCTTTCGATTATATCTTAGTTTGGAAAGTGGATCCTAAAACTGTTTCATACTTACACAGAAAAAAGATTTTTCATCTATTAAAGTTTTTTTTTTGTTCTAAGATTCAATTTTTATTAAATTTTTAATTGATTCAATTATCTATTTGATTGGAGAATTGTGTTTTCCTATACTCAACTGAATGATCGGTTATTTTTTTTTTAATTTCTCGAAGCTATGAAAATTTTGTCTGTACATAGAGTGGTAAAACTTTTCGCTTTCTGTATGGGAAGTGGGCGTTGCGTTGGACCGATTATTATGAAAATTTATTCACATGCTAACTGTAGCTCTTAACTAATTACTAATTTCAAAGTTATATCAATTTTTAAATTTTGGATGTATGGGAGGTGGGCGTGGCGTTTGACTGTTTTTTTGAAAACTGCCAAAATCTTAGATGTATATATTCACATGCATAATTGCTATCTTATAGAATGTCTAATTTCTAAATTATTACGTTTTTTTAATTAAGGTTGTATGGGAGGTGGGCGTGGCACTTGTGAGATTTTCTCAAAATTTCACATAAATACTTTTTTCGTAAGAAAAACATCCAACCTCCATACTTCAGCGGCTTCTATTATTGGCCACCCGTTGCATGATATCACGACACCGTGCGCCATGGCCTACATGCTTGTTTCTACGTACAATATATACTTTAGCCATTTTTACTACAGTTTTAATTCATTAAAGCTTACTTACAAGATACCAATAGCAATATTTAATTTTTTATTTTATGGAGTTAAAACACGTAATTTGTTACACTGTTTAAACACGCCAGCTGCTTTCCACATTTTTTTTTAGCATTTATATTTTTAAATTTTATTCTACTTCCCGTGATTATCACCTCTAGCAATATTTTATTGATTTGCGTATCGAAAACAAAATCTGAAGTATATATGTAAATAAGAAATAAATTGAATGTTTTTCGGTTGTATGTTTTCTTGGTTAACTTTTGTTATGACTTACTTTTTCGCTCGTTTAAAACTTTTTGCAATCAATCACTATTTTTCACAAAATATCTTAAAAGATTAATAAGTTAAGGCAACCAGCCGCCTAAGTTTTTTTTTTTTTTTTTTTTGCTCCAAAGGATCTCCAAAGGAGGTGGGGAAAAAAATAAAAATTATTTTTCGATGTTAACATCGGAACACACACAATGATTAAATTTATTTTGGTTTTTATGATATTAAACCAACAGCAACAACAACAGCAATTTCGCCTATAGAGGCATTTTTTCAATGTTAGAAGTTGGTTTTATTTTGCTGTTACTTCTAAATGGCCAAAGAAAGCCAAGTAAACAAAAAGTTTAGCATAAAATTTGCGAAACTGGGCATATAAATAAATAAATTGGCTTAAAAGTTTGTTTTTATATTGGAACTCTTAACATATGTTGCCGTGTTGACTTATCGAACCAATTTTTGACAACATTTTAATCCATCAAGTATTAACACATATTTAATAAAATTTATGTACCACAAAGAATAAAATTTAATTTAAAGTAAGAAGAGTTCTAAGAAGTAATTCGGACATAAACTGAAAACAATAATATTCTTAACACAAAATTGTTTGAAAAACATTTTTATCAAAAGAAACTTTTTCTCAAAAAAATTTTATATAAAAAATTCACAAACCATTAAAAAATTTAAACAAAATTCGGTTTTGTTAATTAATTTTCTCGCGGTATTATTGAATGAGAATTAATACTTTTAAAATTTAAATTTAATTTTCCTAAATCATTGTTCGCTAGAGAGATGTCTATATCAACAAATCAAAAGAGTAAAGAGAGCGAGACATGGAACAGTGGAACAAGCAGCGCTTAAAAACGTTTAAATTCGTTTGATCCACTTAATTACTTATTTCTTTATATTTTAATTTAAGTAACTCTAGCAGGACTCGAACTGCTCGATATTCTGTTTACCTGCGCAAGCACCCAGAAGACCTTCGGCTTCGGCTCCAGCAAAGAATCGAACTCACAGTCTTCCTGTCAACCATAACTAAAGCCTAAAATTAAAAGGTGCCCATACAAGGCGTGACTTTTATATATAAGGGCTTATCCTTTCACTCTCAAGAGGCAGGCTTTGAAATTTTCACAGTGTGTATCCGCTAGAATTAAAATTAAAAAAAAAACACTTAATTGGACACATCTCGACGTACACTGTCTTATCTTTGACGAGGCAGAAAATTTTTACAACAAAAAATAATGAAAAAATATTTGAAAAAGGGTGGCCCATATTTGGTGAGGTATCCTTCATAATTAAGTATTTAATTCCATAAAAAGTCGACTACGAACCTTTTGTCACCACAATGTAAGTTTTATTAAAATAAATATATTTTATATATTTTGTTTGTTGAAAAAATATTATAATTTATTGTTGAACAAAATATGGTTGCAACGCTTATTTATTTTATATTAATATATTTAAAACACTTATTATTTATGGCATTTAAAAAATAATGATTAATAAATTACAAAAACAATTGTTGCAACTTTGTCATAAATCATCTAAAAAGTGTCCCGATCTTGACGTATACTTCCTTATCTTTGACCATAAAAGGCAGACACCTGTTTTCAGCAAAAAAAAAAACAATAAAAAATATAAGATCAAAAATAAAAGGGTGGTCCATGGCTAGGGTGCCTTCTTATATAAGAACAACTTACACTGGGCTAAATTGTTTAAAGAAACAATTTCCAAAAAGTCGACAGCAAAACTTTTGTTACCACAATGTAAAAAATATTGTAATATATCGTTGAACAAAATATGGTTGCAACGCTTATTTATTTTAAATTTAGTTATTTATTTATTTATTTAAATATTTATTTATTTAAATTGCCTATTTTTTATGGCATCTAAAAAAATTATGATTAATAAATTACAAAAACAATTGTTGCAACTATTACAATTATTGTCATAAATTTTCCAAGGCAAGTTCATAAAATACTATCATTTTCAAATACTTGTTTTATTTCCTTATAAAAAATCCAACAAATATTTATTGCATTCCTCATGTTGCAAAAGCCATGAATTTTGTTTATAGCTTACGGCTTCGAACATACAGCATACACACATGAATACCTTTTCATACATGCTGCAACTAAAACGAACTCAAAGAAAATCTGTTATTGCAATTCAAGTGGATAATATCATGTACAAGTACGTGACAATAAAAATTGTTACTTTTCCTTTTGTTTTTATATTTTTGGTGTTCGTATTGAATCCCAAACCGGCAACAAACAAATTAATATATTTTTTTTAAGCTTTTTGCTCTTCACATAGTTTATTGTATCTCTAAAGATATGAAAAGTTATTGTTTTTTTATTATTTTGTTGGCAAAAATCCAAGATTATTTGTTTGCCATCCTAAGCAAAGGTTAACTATGTATCGTTTGGCAATAAATTATTCTATTCTAGACAAGCAAAAAGCTTGGAGATCATTTAAAGGATGTGCTACTAGAATTTACAAAATAATAAAGTATTTATCTCTTTATAAGAAAAGCAAGCGAAAAGTTGTTTTCTTTTGAACAAAATAAAAAAGTTATTTATTTTGTCTCAGGTCGTTATAGAAAATATTTGGCAAAACTTAAAATGTGTTCTTTTTTTGCTTTTTCTTATTTAATAGAAATACATGCTTTATAATAAATTCGTTTGGGGTGCAACGAAAAATTTATTAGTAATCTACCATTCAATAGGCTATGAGTTCAATTCCCAGCAAATAGTTTGGGACGTTTTAATATAAACTGCAGCAGTTTGTTATAAGAATTTATTATTTATTTATCCTCAATTTAAGTAGTTTTTAAGCATGTTGCCACGACTGTCGCCTGGTGTGTAGCTCTGTTACCTGTTGTAGAAACCGTTGAACGGAACATTAAATTATAAAAATATTTTTGAAAAACAGATAGATTAAACATGTTGCTTTATTTTTCGCCTTTTATATATGCAGCCCTATATTTGAACATCCTGTCTACAACAAGAAAGAGAGCTAATTTTTGGTGAATTCTAATTTGTATTATTACAATTATTATACTCGTAGTAGCAATAAATTTTATTTAGAACAATTTCTCTTTTGAACTAAAATGATGTTCAACAACTCCTAAGCGACGCACGGTGGTTCAGAATTAATTTTCATTGGCCAAAACCTATATTTTTTGTTGACACAGATTCTTAAAATTTTTATGTCACCAGAAAGAAAACAGATCAAAACTAAGGTAGCCGAAAAATTGGGTCAAAACATTCGCAGTAGTGGGCGTGGCATGCTGCTAAAGGCAAAGAATTTATGTTAATTTAAAAATAAAATAAAAATTGCAATATTTGATCTCATATTAATTGCGATTTCTTAAAAACTGTTATCAATATTGAGCTGCGGTTTTTTTTGTTATGTTGGGTGAAGTGTTGTTTTTAAGAAATGGTATATGCGCACCCTGTATAATTTGTAAATAGGGTGTTATGTTTAAAGTTGGAAACCTCCATATATTCGCAAAGTTTGAAGTTTAGTAGTATATAACTTCTAAAGGACAAAAAAGGACAAAGAACCAAAACCACCCAAAGAAAGGCAAAAGTGTTCTCTTTAAGCCTATATATACTTTTGCACCCGCCCGGATCCGCCCGTAGAACACTTTTTCTATTTTAATGAAAATACTCAGCATTTTTACAAACAAATTTCTATCAAAACTGCTAGTGAATTTACTTTAGAAGTAAGAGAAAAGAGAGGAATCTAACTAAAAAGTTAATTTTATTCGAAAATTGAGAGTTTTAGTACACAAAACAATTTTTCCAGTATAAGTTGTATATGACAAATTTTCCCATAGAAAACTTGTATAAACCGAATCAACTTAGGTAGTTAAACTTAGTTTTTTGTGTTTAGGTAATCTACTTTAGGTTTAACACTTTTATATGTAGTATAAATCACAATAATTTGGAAATAAATTTTATTTCGGTACAAGTATTCGATTTAAAAAGGCAAATTTATTGTACGTTTTCCAAATCAGCTTAGGTAGTTGAACTTGGTTTTTGTCTTAAAAAATTCCATACAAAAGAAAAATACCTGAGCTAATCTACTTTAAGTTTGATATTTCTTTATTGAGTATATAAGAACAAAAATTTGGAAATAAATTTTACTGTCAGACAAGAATTCGATTTGAAAAGGTTGATAAATTTTTGGAAGTTATTTTTATAGAACTTCAACAAATACATTATTTTCAGCTTAATTAAAATATGGAAATTTTCAGCTATAATGAATTGACCGAAGAATATTTTAAAAACAAAGAAGATGTTCTAAACCATATTGAAAGAAAATTGAACATAAATGCTATCAGCAGTGAAATGCAATTGGAAATAAAAAACAAAGTATCTGATTTCGTAAAAATATTGCAAAAACGCTACAAGGAAGTTCACTATAGTAAAAGTAAAGTTTACAAGCGCTTTGAAAATTGGTTACAAGGTGAACTTAGTATCCAGGTGATTTCAGAAACCACAAATAAGAAGAGTGGTGGAAGACCAGAAAAATCGCTAGATAACTGTAGCCATAGATCTAAAAGACGAAAACTTAAGAATATAAATGAAGAAATCGGATGTGAAAACATTAAAGACAGTTTTCTTTACAAGCTGCGATCACAAAACCAATTAACATAAGTGGATATCATTGAAAAAGTCATTTCTGCTAGTCCGGTGAGAACAAAACGGATCCTTAAAAGCATTCCGACACCAAACCAGGAAAAACAGTACACAAATGAGGAAGCGCTTGCATTATTTCTGGATTTAAAGTTAACAAAACAGCAGTATACTCAACTCAGATTACGTGCGATCGAAAAAGGCTCAAATTTATACCCGTCATATCATCACATAATTGCAGCAAAAAAGGAGTGTTATCCTCCAAAGGAATATATCAAAATCACACCAATTTCGGCACAGGTACAACTGCAAGCTGTACTTGATCATACAGCCGAAAGGTTGCTAAAATCACTTAAAGTAAGTGAGTTGAAAAAATATGGAAACTGCAATTTAACTCTTTTTTGTAAATGGGGATGCGATGGGTCTTCTGGACAAAGACAATATAAACAATTTTTATGTGAGGATATTTCTGACACAGATATGTTCATGGTGTCATTTGTACCATTGCGATTGATAAAAAACTTAGAGGACTCGG
The DNA here is from genome assembly GCA_916610165.2 of Gymnosoma rotundatum. Taxonomy (NCBI): domain Eukaryota; kingdom Metazoa; phylum Arthropoda; class Insecta; order Diptera; family Tachinidae; genus Gymnosoma; species Gymnosoma rotundatum. Next base: position 11,719,332 of record OU744339.1, read on the forward strand.
AACCTTCGTCCAGCACAGTGAAAATAAGTTATATTTGGAAAAACCAATAATATTTGAATTTAAAAAGGAAACTCATGATACTATTAAGAATGAAGTAAGTGACATTAGAGCTCAAATTTCAACACTAAGGCCATTAGAGTTAAAGATAGAGGAACAGGCTATTAAATTGAATTACCAATTAATACTATCTATGATAGACGGAAAAACTGCCCAGGTTTTGACTGATACAAAAGCTTCATCCAGCTGTATTATATGTAAAGCAACATCAAGTCAGTTAAACCAAGAACCGACAAAGTCGGAGGATAGCATTGATACATTTGAATTTGGATTATCACCGCTACATACGAGGATAAGATTTATGGAACACAAGAAGATTTTTTTTGGATCCCGAAACTACATCTGATATAACAGGTGTTGATATAGATGTTATTTCAAGATTTAAAACAATTACTGAAGTACTTGCATACAATGAACTAATTAATGCTAAAAAATTTGGTGATTACGCCAAGGAAACCGCTGCTATATATACATCCAAATACAAATATAGAAATATGTCAGCAACAGTGCATAAAGTTCTTTATCATGGAGAAGAGGTCATTAAGCACCATTTATTACCAATTGGAGATTTGTCAGGGGAAGCTCAGGAAAAAAGAGACAAGGATTACAGGTTTTACAGAGAACATAAATACCACGAATTTCTACAAATGAAGATTTATTTCATATATTATTGGCAACTTCAGATCCCTTCATCTCTAGCATTCGAAGTCAATGGAAATTGAATCATTCGGAACTAAATGCCGAAGCTAAGGCACTGCTACAGGACATAGATAATACAGAGCAGAATATAGAATATTTACAGGAAATATTCCAGCCAAATGAATAATAATTATAATTTGAATTTAGTATTTGAATAAAATAAAGTATACAGACATTAATATTAAATGTTATTTTATTTACCTAGAATCTATTTATAACTATAAATAAATATGTATATAATTAAAGAAAAATTAAATTACACTGTTTTGTTTTAAAATTGACCAAAAACTAGAAAATATGTAAGTATTGTTAGGCATAAAGTTGAAATTTGGACAATCCTAATGAAAATACGGAAAATACCTCAGTGAAAATAGGGGCCACCCTAAGGATAGCAAAATATTGTATTGTCATCCAAGGTTGACCCGTGGACCAAATTTGAGCCACATTGTTTAAGGAAAAGTGGGTCAAAAATGAGTTGGCACATTTGAAACGGAATTTCAAACAAGAATTAGGAAAAGCAAATCGAAAGTTCAACTTTAGGCTTGAATTTCTCAGCAACCGCTGAACCGATTTTAATAAGGCCCAAACTCGGTAAAAGCTTAAGATGTCGTCTATTGACTAAAAAAAGAACTAATAAAAAATCTTTATTAGTTAAAAAGTTACAGAGTTTTGGCCAATGAAAAACGTTTCTGAACCACTGTGCGACGTTGTTTTTGCTCAAAATTTAGCAATTTTGAAACAATCTTCGCTGGCACACGTTTCATGCCTAAAATATCCGTAAAAATTGCTTGGCATGAGCCGAACAATGTGCCAATATCATCTGAAAGTGATTCGATGATTATCCAAAATCATTTTTTTTATTGCTCTAATGTTTTCATTGGTTGTAGAGTTGCTCAGGCGACCAGAACGACTATCGTCGTTGTCATCTTTTCGGCCTTTTGTAAACCGGTTATACCACATTTCAAATATCCTTGCGCATTAATTCTAATTTTTTACACAAAACTTACTACAGTTTCTTTGATCCATTTATTTATTTATTTATTTTTTTTTTTTTTTTTTTTTTTGATTAGCAAACAATTGAAGAGTAGAGCAAGACACGAATCACCCTTTTATCTGTCAAAAACAAACTGACAATCTAAAATTGCTGATATTGCCAACATATATAACAGACATGTGTACCAACATAACAAAAGAAACGCGAATATCGAACATGCGTAACTTACGAAATTTGAAAAATAACCGTTATTTTTTATCAGATTAAAAAAATCACTAGAAAATCTTTTTTCGTTTAGCTAAAAAAAAATGTATTGCAAACCTCTCAAAAAGTTATTGAGAACGTAAGCAAATTATTCAACTTTCCCGATTTTAATAGAGTCCTAAGCGATTTGCAGAATTTTGTAAACCGTCGAGTTGAATACTTGAATTTTTACATTTCTGAAAATAAAATCTTGGCTTAATATTCGGCTAGATTGGCAAAATACCCCCTATGTGCGTCCTAGAGCTTAACAAAAAACATGTTGAGCTAAGATTTATTAAATTTAGGAAATGAAGTTAAATAATTTTTGTCGACTCTCTCAAAGACAGCATAGCTGCCATTGTCCTGTATAATGGCTGACACATTTGATGTAAAATAAGTAACAAATGGAACATTTATCATCTTTACACTGAAATATATTTTTTATCATAAACTAATATCATAAACATTATACCAAATATGCCACCGTGATGGTGTTTGATGGTTTGCAAGATTTTTTTATATAAGAAATTTTATATAGTTAATTGATCCCTTTTAAAGGCTTTTACTTTAGGCCACCAGAAAAGAAAAAAATGCAATGCTATGATGTTTGTCTATTCAATTATGGCGTAATAAAAATTTCGCCCACAGTAAAACGTGCACACGCTAAAAGATCATATGTATTCATTGTACTCATGCATGGGCTCTTTGTAAACTTTTATATAAACTAAAATAATATTCACTTAAGCAGGCTTATCTACATACACAAATCTTATTATGTAGGAAGGAACATTTACAAACCACTATTTAGTATGAGTTAGCAAACTGTATATTTACACACACCACTTAGAGCATAAAGGAATAGTTGTATGTTGTTATTCAATCACGTACTTAAATTTAACATCTGTTTATTACATTCAGTTCAATGATTTTGTTACAAAATACGTTCATGTACTGGCAAACATACATTGAAATAAATGTTAAACAGTTAAACATTTGCAACTTAGAGGCTTCAAGTAGAAGAGTATAGAAATAAATGAACTTAATTTGAGTGATTATGGATGTAGCTGTGCCTATAATTGTTTCTTTAACTTCATTAAGCATTTAGCAAAATATTTGCTTCAATTTTCTCATATTATGAGCAAAAGCTTTTTGTTTTTAACCGACTTCAGAAAAGAAGGAGGTTATCAATTCGAAAGAACGTTGCTTTTTATGTTTGAAAATTTTTTCTTTATTTGAAAGGTGTGGCTTACAGATTTGTACCGTTTTAATCTTAAAAATAAAAGGGTGTCCCCATACAACATACATATTTTTAACGAGTATTATAAACGGTAGAAAGCATTACTTTAAATTAAAAAAATGCGTATCATTATAGATCCCAATTGCAAAAAAGTAATACAAAAATAAATCTAAAAATTAAAGGGTGCCCCACATTGGCTCCTATATTGGCCTATCTTTTGGATAAGTATAGACAAAGGGTTGCAAATTGGGCAGAATGTTGTTTGCTCTGACCGCTATAGTAGCAAGTATTAATATTTATAATTACAAATAAAGAGTGCCCCAATAGTTCATTAAATTTTATGTATATGGCCATACTTATGAACATTTGTAGACAGACTCTTTAAATTTACAAAGAACCTATATTGCTAACGCCGCTATAAAAAGTATAAAATTTGGATTTCGAACTTAAAGGGTGTCCCAAAAGTTAATGTAATTTGATGTATGTAGCCAAATTTTTGAACCACTATAAGCTGAAGCTTACAATAGATGTTTATTACGAAGTATGCTATAACAAAAAATTTACAATTTGAGTTTAGAATTTAGAGGGTGTGACCAAAATTAATGCAATAAGACCTTTATGGCCATATCTCTTAAACAAAAAACTTGAAAATTAGACTGAATGTCTCCTTCCTTGTTTGGTATAAAATGAAGTAAAAATATTTTAAATTAAAGGGTGTTACAGTAGTTGACGGAATTTGATTGGGACACCCTTTAATTTCCACATCCAAACTTTATAGTTGTCGTTATAGCAGAGTTAGCAATACAGGTGTGTTGTTAATTTCAAGTGTCTGTCTACAACTCTATGGCCATATACATCAAATTAAGTAAACTGTTGGGCCACCCTTTAATTTATAATTTTAAACATTAGTGCTTGCTACACTATAAAAATCGACATTCTGTCTAATTTGCAAGCTTTTGTCTATAATGGTTTAAAATTTAGGCTCATATAGGTCAACTTATATTACTTATGGGGACACCCTTTAATTTTAAGATTTATTTTTGCGTTGCTCTGAGCTATTAGAAGCTATAGTGGCACTCCGTTTTTTACGGTTCATAATACTCGTAAGAAAAATGTAATTTGTATCGGGACACCCTTTAATTTTTAAAATTATAAAAGGTTTTTGAGATGGGGACCACTCTGCAAGCGTTGTCTTTCAAATAAAGAAAAAAATTTTTAAATCGGTTCAATAAATGACTGAGTTTTGCGAGCCTAAACATAAAAGAGCAACATTCGGTCGAATTGATAACCTCCTTCTTTATTTTTCTTCTTTTTTTGAAGCCGGTTAAAAACGATTTTTTTTTTTTTTTTGGTTTAAACCCAAATTTTTATACATTTTAAATTTGTTATATTTGATCATTATCATGACGTATGGGCGATTATGTTTAATTCTGATTTTAAGAAAAATGCGTCTTCAAAAAATATAATTTCTTCAAACTCTGTTGAACGTGCTCGTTAATTTAAAAATTTATTAAATCATGTACTTCTGTTTTTTTTTTTTTTTTTCTTAGATATAAATATTTTTGAATTAACTTCCCAAAAAAATCGTTTTTCGTGCTACTGTTTATATTATCCCGGTTTAAAAATTAAATCACCGATATTGATTATTGAGGGTGAAAGCACGTCTCGAGGGCCAATATGCTACCGCTTATATAGCTCTTTAGTAAAGTTCTCACAATTATTATTTTAAATAAACTAAAGATTTTTGTCCAAACAATAAAGTAAAGACAAAAATCAATGTTTAAGCAAAAACAGCAATAACCAACAATGAAACAGCTGACTTTTTTTCGGCTCTTTTACACAGTTAATAAAAAACAGCATGAAAAAAATTTTTTTTCTTTTTTTTTTAAATAATAATAAAATGAAGTGAAAAAATAATAATAATAATAATTAATAATTGTAATTAATTTAATTTAATAAAAAATTCCCATGGTTTAATTTAATTTGATAAATATTTATGTTCATCAATTTTAAGCAAAATAAAAAACTTTTACATATGAGTGATATTTAATTCTTCATAGGTATTATAGATAAAAATGGTGTCCAAAAAAAATACTTTAATTTTAAAATATGTATTTTATGTATGTTATTACTGAACTTCTCCTTTTAACCTGCTAAAATATTTTTTTTTTCATCTACTTACACAGTAAAACGAACATCTACGTTATAATGACTTATGAGTGACTATAGTTAATACGTATGAGTGATAGTTATTTAATCTTTTATATTTTGCAAAAAAAAACTACACTTTTAAAAACTATAATTTAGTTATTTCAAACCCTTGTTAAACCCTTGTAAAAAAAATCCCTAATAAAATTATATATTTTATTTCCGAACTCCTTCATTTTTTACTTGCCGGATAAATTTTTTTGTTTATCTGCCTTAAGCAAAGCATGACGTACGGAAATTAAAACGTGAATATATAATAAACGCCAATAAAATGGCACGTTTTATTGAACATGATGAAAATTTATTTTCATTATTTTCAGCTTTTCTCATTTTTTTTCTCATATTTACATACAATTGGGTATTAACAATATTATAGCCGTCACTTATATTCTGACACGAAAAAATTATTTTTTTGTAAGTTAAAACGTGAGCCAGATGTTACATGTTTGAAAGAGGCAACTTGCGGCAGAAAGGGATATCATAAAGGGAAATCATATTGAGTGCGTGGATTAATTTTCTCATGCATATCTCGTGTGCGGGTGTTAATCAGTGTTGCCAGGAAAAGACAGGAATAAGTGACGCATTTGCTTTAAAAAAATTTACATTTTTCCCTTAAAGCATAGTACTCTGTTTTTCATTTCATGCGAAATGTTGTCAAAACTCCATATAAAAAAATTACTGCGAAATAAATAAGAAATAATGTTGCTGAAGTGGTACTCTGTTTATTTGTGAAAAAGTTACAAAATGTTCCTCGCAGCATGTGTTTCTATCTAAAAAATGTTTCTAGCAACATTATTTTTTTCAACTATGAAATAATATAAGCAGGGGGCAAATTACGGCATTGGATATCGATCGAAATTTATATTTAAATTCTATTGAAATTTCGATCGATATCGAATGCCGAAATTTGCCCCCAGCACTTTTTTCGTATGGAATTTTTTTAAAACAATTTTTTCAGACCGTTCGTTTTGATTTATTTATTTTTTTTTTTTTTTATATAAAAGAAAAATGAAAAAAGTGGACATTTAAAAAGAGAAAAAAAAACAAAAATTAATTTTTTGACGTGGAAAAGCGTTTGCTCATTACTGCAATTAAAAAACAAAATCATATGCATTTATGGGATAAATTCCATAAGTTTAGATGAGGTGAATGAGTATTTATTTCTCTTCGGCTTCAGGAAATTTTAAATATTTTTTAGACAATGTGGAATTCTTGAAGACGTTAAAAACAATATTACGGTTGCGGCGACGGATTCCGCATGTCAGAGAAAAAACAAATAAAATAAGTTGCGGCGACGGATGCGGATTTTATTGTCATTTTTATTATTTGTTTACTATTTTTTTTATTCTTTCTTATTGAAATATATTTTAAAAAAATTTTTTAAATTTAAATAAGCAATAAATTGAAAAATTTCAAAATTATTGTTGATTTTCAATGACTTTTTACATTTTTTTTCGTAGTCATTCACAAAAAATATTAACAAATAGTATTTTTTGTTAGAAAAGCATTGAAACTGTGGCACATGCAGAAAGAGAAAAAATTAAAATTTGAGAGCTTGAGAGAAAACGCACTAGATTAAAATAGATTCTAATTTCATGCTGATTCGTTGAAAGTTTTTTATTGTCAAAACTCCATATAAAAAAACAACCGCATCCGCAACCGTGAGGTTGTATTTCTACTCTTATTTTCTAAAACGCTGTGCTGGCACTAGTAGGTAATTGTCAAATTTTTTAAACGAATTAATTTATGTTCTTCAACATTTTTTGCAAAATTAAACAGAGTAATAGGCTTTAGGCAAAATTGTTGCCAGAAACATTTTGCTGTTTCTAAACAAGAAGCATGCAACATTTCGTGATTTCCTACTAATTTAACAAACTAAAACTTTAGCAAAGTTATGGAATGTTAAGAATGGATATGTTAAGAAAAACAGCTATCGGAGTGGTTCTTACCTCAAATAAAATGAAATAATCACTTTTACTCTATTCCGTGTCTGTACCAATAGTTATGAAAATTTTACCAAATATAAAAATATTTACTTGTTACATGGAGTCTTCAAAAGTTACAAAAAATTTAAAAAATGTAAGCAAATGGCAACACTGGTGTTAATATGCTGGTTGATTATAAATTTGTTTATTGAAATTCAAGTTGTTAAATGGCGAATGTTGCTTATGAAATGGTCAATAATCTGATAAATTTTAAATGAGTTGTTTATAAGCAGACTATATGTGTTTTTCGCGGGGATATTATTGTTTAAGAGATAAAGTAGATACAATCATAATTAGTGTCTGTTTTAGTAAACGAAAATTAAAACTTTTAAATGTTCTTTTTATTAATAAATTAAACGAACCAGACATACATTAACACTTGTTGTTTAGTACATAACCCGCCGGTCGCTTGTAGAAGTTATAAAATTTCACAAGTATTTAACGTATTTTTCCTAAAACTCTAATGTTTGAAAAAAATTGTACTTTCGTTTTCTTAAATTTTTTTTTGGTTTATAATTTTGTTTTAAAAACTTTTTTTCAAATTATTAAGACAATTGTCAAAGGCCGTGTTAAATAACTTAACAAGTAAGTAACTTAGTGGAAAAAGTTTTAATATCACAAGACAAAACAAATTAAGCCTTAAGCAAAAAAAAAAACTTTAAACAAAAATAAACATCTAATAAAAACGAAAGTTAAAAAGGAAATTAAAAAACATAATCTTTAAGAATAAATCAAAAAGTTAAATGAATATTTTGTGACAATCTTTAAAGCATTTTTATTAGCAGAGACATGATAAGTAGAATTTGCATAAAATTCTAATGCAAGTTTAATTTAGTTAATAAAAATACACATGAAATATTTAACAGGATGATAAGATTGGTAATGTTCTCTTCAAGTTTACACAAGTAGGTGTATACACTTTTATTAAGGCAATAAATATTGGCAAGAAAACCAATAAATCACAGTCACATACAAATGTACATGTAGGAAAATATTTAACTGAAGTACTTCTATCTTTCTCTGTCTCTTTTTATACGCATGTAAAAGCATGCAAGACATATGGCTGAAAAAATGTATTAATTAAGAGAGAGGTAAACCAAAATGGTCCATTGAGATGTGTCCAGATTTGCAGGATTTTTAAAATTTCATGTAAATGTAGCAAACAAATATTTTTTGAAAACAACTCAACAGGTCAAAGAATATGGAATAAAAATTTAAGATTCAAGAAAAAAGGCCTCAAATAACATAACCTAGGAGGGCGCACTTTAATTTCTTATTTTAAATATTTATAGTTGTTGTGACAGCAGACATAGAAGCAAACAATCTATGTACTTTTCAAGTGTATAACAATAACTGAATCCGTAGGAAATCAAGTAAAAGGGTGTACGTTTTTCCCCTTTAAGAACAAACGTACGGATTCTTTTGATTGCAAATACCACTGTTTTCTTACTTTATGGCTTTCCTAGCTATAATTCTTGATCCTACCGGTCTTGTGTGAACTCTTGGTCTCGAATATATTAAACATGCGTTATTACTACACTACTGTGTTACTCCGGCGAGACATGAACTACTCGATGCCTTGTTTAGTAACCTTAACCATCCACAAACATCTCCACTACTCCTTTTATCCAAGCCAGTCATCCCTTTTAATCCAATAGCCACAACACACGTCTGCCACACACTTTGTTGTTATACTGTTACACTAGCAACCGCTACCGTTTTTACTTTTTTTATTATAAAGGGCTTCTTGGCAATTATCTGTAGCTCTTATATTAAAATGTATGTCTCCACTAAATTATCTTCCATGGCTTCACACAATAATTGTCTTTTGCCTCTCGGGAGGTTTGTACTGCTGTTTATTAATTTTAGTTGCATTATAAAAAATTTTATTTTTCGTTGTGCGCATGTCCGACGGCGGGGATCGAACTCACGATCTTCTGTTTTACAGCACGCACCTCTACCAACGCAACCATTGAGGTTGCTCTTATATTAAATTTGACGTCTCCACTAAATATCTGCCATGGCTTCACACAATAAACGCCTTTTGCCTCTCGGGCGGTTTGTACTGCTCCTTCTTAATTTTTAATTGTATTACAACAATTATTACTTTCCTTTGTACGCATGTCCGAAGCAGGTATCGAACTCAGGACCCTCTGTTTTGTAGTACGCACCTCTACCAACGCAACCATCGAGGTTGCTCAGCTCTTGTTAGCTAATTGTGGTATTATTCTATACACACACCCACCATTAGTAGAAGTAACATTATTCACCACTCTCATACTGTTAACAACAACAGGGGTTGCCAGATTTTTTCATTCGTAACAATTTATATGCATTGTATGGGTACACTCTTTAATTTTAAAAATTATTACTATTATACTCTTTGCTACAATATCCTTTTCCAACCCGATAAAGTATAATTATTCTGAGTTCTTATGCATAGCGAAGTCGATTGAGCGATGTCCGTCTGTCCGTCCATGTTATGTTAAAATCAAGTTTGCCAAGACGCTAACTCAGATAGAGAAAATTTAAATACGCCAATCTATCAGACATCGTGTCGAAAGAGCTGCTATTGGATATCAGTAAGATCTGTCCATGCCCTTAGAGGCAGCGGGCAAAGCACCACGCCCACCTATTTTTTCTTTATATCATTTGGAACAATAAAACAAGTCCAATTAAAAAAATATATATAGGGCGATAGAGAATTAAAAAATAAGAAAAAATAACATCAACTGAAAAAATTGGCGCTCGCCCATATTTTCCGAGTTACGGGGCTCTGAAATTTTCAAATTTATTAAAATATCAATATGGATATCATTTTAAAGGTTTTGAAAAGATATTTAAGGAAATGCTAAAATTTAAAAAAAAAGCTTAACCCGTTAATAGCCGATGGCAATTTTATGTAAAATTGTATAAATGCAGTACCAAATTATTTGATTGGAATATAGCACTCTTACTTTAATTTTTTTTCTTTTTCTGTCACTGGAAGCATTCTGTGAGCATTAAAAAATGTTTTTAATCGGTACAGAAGTGACTGAGTTCTGCGGGCACAAACATAACAAAAGATACAAACGAATTAATAACCTTCACCTTTCTTAAAGTTGGTTAAAAATAAAATCTTCCCACGACAGATTCTTGTCAAGGAAGCAAAAGAAAAGCATGCATGTAAAGTCTTTTCGAAATTTAATATCTAAGTTTTATTTCAAAATGTGTCCACTTTACACGTTGATAAAGTGAATGGGTATATGAAGGCATGCGAAACTTGGACTAAAAAGAAAAATGTTATTTATAAGTTTATTCTCCCTACTCAATAATTAAAGGGGGTTTTGTCCACCTTCGTAGAGAAGGACTAAAATTTTTCTAAAAGAGAAATTGAAAAAAAATAAAATATTTATCAAAAAGTTGAAATATTATAAACCAAGCATAAATCTGGTCTAGGAGTTGCTACAATGCTTTTTTAAATAGTCTGCTCTAAAAGTCGTATTGTATTATTATTTATTTTAGAAATTTCCTAGACCATCCTTACTTTCTCATCCATTCTCATACTCTCGTCTATAGCATATTTGAATGTATAGTATATTTGAATTAATGTTTCCCAAAGTCTACAAGGAATAAAAACTGAGGCTTCTGCTACTGAATATTTTAAAAAGAAATTAAGAATTTTTTATAGAAAACTTTTACTTGTATCTTATGTCGAAAATGTGTATTTTAAATTAATGTGTTCTTTCTTACACTTGTCTTAATACTACAATAGACGTATTAAACAAATATTAAACTTTTAGTTTAGTTTATAACAAAGTTATCAATTTACGTTATGCAAACATTTTGATTAAACTCTTAGGATTTATTTGCAAGAGTAATAAATGCTTAAAAACTTTTTAGAATATAATTTTGCCAAAAGTTTATCAACAATTTCCGCAAAATATTCAAAGCACAAGAAGGAAGCAATTTTATATCTCAACACTTGTCAACAAACTCATTTGCCTAATTGTCATTGAATGATCGTCTTCTTAAACAAAGTTTAAACTTGAAGAGTTAAATAAAGTAAAATAATTTTATTTTATTTAGCGAGCATTGAAAGTGATAAAAAAAAAACTAAGGAAGGATTGTTAGAAAAGCTGTCCACAAGAAAATTCAAAGGGTTTGTTGATAAGAAACTCCAAATATTTTTAAGACACAATAAGGGACAATTTTACAACACAATTAAAGCCAGTCTATGGAAGCAAACGCAACGTGTCGCAAATGAATCAATTAAATGCAAACATAAAAATAATTTATATATTTAATTGCAAAACAATTACAAAATTTTATAATTAATAATTAACATTATCTATCAAATGTTTTATTAAAAATCAGAAAAAAAATTTATTAAATAAATAATTGAATCAATCAAAAATTTAATTAAAGCAAATAAAACTTTAAAACGATCAAAAATTTGTGTGCAAACTTTAAAAAATTAATAATAATTTTTGGAATGACAAGGAGGGCAAATGGAACAACTGGGTTTTCACTTATCTTTTTGCTTTATATAATAATACACTTAAAGATTGCACTGCGCGGTTCACTAAGAGATTAATGTTTCTTTTCAAGTGCTTATGCATACTCTGTTATAACGAGCATATCAATTAGCAAAACTTTGAGAAACGTTTTTTTTTTTTGTTAGAAGGTTTAAATTTGCCACTGCTATAATTTCCTCACTATTTTAATTTTCTCTCATTTCTCTTCTGTGTAAATTTAATATACAGTTTCTGCTCTGGAGTAAAAACAAAACTAATTAAAAATTCTTCTAATTTACTCACTACCAAGAAAAAACCGTATCGTAAGCAAACGTTTCGTTTTGTTTGTTTTCGTACCCTGATTAAAAAACAATAAAACAAAAACTTTGAAATTTAAAGAAAATAAATCAAGATACTGCCAATGCAGATAAATATTTTAAATATATTAAAACTGATAAAGAAAAATAACAAATTCCCGAAGAATGCCCAAAATATTTAAATAATCTTCAATCCCGGAACAATATTTTGTAAACTCCATTTTTAAAAACAAAAAACTTCGCTGATCTGAAGCGAACCCTTCTGCTATTTGCTTGAAGTGATTACAGACTTTCTTCATTTAAGCTCTGGGGCTCAAGTTTTAAAGTTTCTAGTAAAAGAAATCAGCTTTTGGGGCTCAAAATCAAATTTCTATAAATTTAAAATTTTTTATTATAAAAATTATTCTTATAAATTTTTTTAAGTGATCAGGGATTATCTTTATTTAAGCTTTAGAAAGCTTAGTTTACAACTAAATCAAGTTTTAAAGTTTTTAGTATAAAAATTCATTTCTTTTTCTTCACAAATACGGCGGAAACTTGACATATTTTTCGTTTTAACTGGCTCTTTTATTACCAAATGTTTTAAATACTGTAGGCAACAGCCATTTAGAAAGAATAGGTAGCAATGCGAATAGGATGAAAAATGACTCGAAGGCAATTGAGTTCACGACAAACCGCCCAAAAGACTCTGGATAGCAAAGTTGAGTAATTTTCTTCACGGGATGTGAGGAATATTAATTTACATACATATGTTAATGAGATACTTATATGAGTGCTGCTGTGGAACGGGTATTGGGAGAGAAGGGTACTTGCCGCCAGCGCTGCCAAAGAAAAATACTGATTTACTTCTGGTTTAACAAATTTATGATATCTGGTTCCTCCGAGATTTTGAAAACAATTGAATTCAATAGGCATGGATAAGAAAGTCACAAAACAATAAACAATAATGTATACATGTATATAGTAATAAAAAAATTAACGAGTAACCAGAGCCGGCAATGCCTTACAAAGGAATTCTATTAAAACTTATTTTCCATATCTACTTCTCTTTTTTTTTTTTTTGCTTCGTTTTGAGCGAAATGTTGTCAAAAGTCAAAATTACCGCGATAAATAAGAAATCATGTTGCTAAAATAATACTCTGTTTATTTGTGAAAAAGTAGCGAAATGTTTCTTGCAGCATGTTTTTAAACTAAAAATTTGTTTCTGGCAACATTTTTTTTCCACTTCGAAATAACACAAGCAGCACTTTTTTCGTACAGAGTTTTTTAAAAACAATTTTTTCAGACTTTTTGTTTTGATTTAAATTTGTTGTGTTCAAGGCGAATTAATTTACAGTTGGTCTCAAAAGCCCAACTACTTTTTGTTTATATTCGATGTTATTTTAAACATTTTGAATTAATTTAAAAAAATAAAACATTTTCAAATATCTAAAAAAAGTAAAAAGATTGTAAATTTTGTAAAAGTTAATTTAAAAACCAAAAACTGAAATATTAGGTATTGTTGCTTATGCAGTAGAAAGCAACCAACGGGTACAACTTCATTTAAAGTACCAAATGATGTTAAAAATGTATTTTAAATTCGACTTTCCCTTGTTTAGTCAGCTATTTTTAACATCAATATGGTGCAAAATGACATTAGGTTTTTGTTTTTGTAGCCGTGCGACCTCCTACTATTTAATTCGCCTTGGTTGTGTTCAAAGAATTCAAAAATTGATGAAGAGAAAAAGACAAAAATGTATTTTATGATGCAGAACAGCGTTTATTCATTACTGCAATTAAAAAACAAAAACATATATGGAATAAATCCCACAAACTTGAATAAGTTGGATGAGTATTTCTCTTTGGCTTCAGTAAATTTTGTATATTTTTCAGACAATATGGTATTCTTGAAGGCAATAAAAAACGATAATTTTCTTCTAAGCCGCTTTATTGGCACTAGTGGCTATTTGTCAAATTTTTCATGCGCAATAATGCATGTTGCTCAACATTTTCGCAAAATCGAAGAGAGCAACAAAGTTGCTTAAACACCGAGATTAACTAATACCGTTGGACCTTTTGAAGGTATAATCTTCCTACGAGTATTAGCGAATAAACAAATAATTTTTATTGAATTAATTGGATTTACCGAATTTTTTACCGAAAGTTATAACAACAAATAATTTTAAGTATTTTTTTTAATCGACATAATAAATATAAATAAACTGCAAATAGAGAGAGCAAATAGTTCGAAAAATAATTGTGTTAATACACTATTTGTGTTGGATTTCAGATAGATATATATATATATATAAATTGATCATATAGAGTTTCGAAAGTGGTGCTATTGGAAATCAACATATGCGGTCTCGAAGGAGGCCGCAGGCAAAACCCCACGCCTACTTCTTCTTTTTTCATGTCATTTCGAAAAATAAAGTAATTCCAATCAAAAAAATAAATATATGGAGCGATAAAGAATTAAAAAATAAGAAAAAAAACATTAAGTGAAAAAAATTGGGCTCGCCTCTATTTTCCGATTTACAGGGCTCTAAAATTTTCAGAAATTTTTAAATATCAATATGGGTATCATTTTAAAGCTTTTGAAGAGATCTTAAGGGAAATACTAAAATTATTTAAAAATGCTTAACCCATTAAGAGCCGATGTCATTTTTTGTGAAATTATATATATGCAGTATCAAATATTTTTTTGTTTATTTTTTGATTCCCTTTAACCCCAATATTTGCTTATTTGATTGGAATTTCTTCTTTAAACTAGATTTATATTGATGGTTTTTGTTTTTATTTAAATTTTTTATTTTAAGAAAGAAGCTTAACAATAACAGCGTGTTCACTATAAATCTGGCTGTATGTAATACAACTTGCAATTTACAACAGCTGTGTGTTGATTAAATGTTTTTTTTTTCAATATTTTCATCGATAACAAAACACTTGTTTTACAAAAATAGTTATTTTGATATTTCTGTTACAACAGTTAGTTGGATAATCGCAAAACTGAAAGAATAACTCTTATTATTGTTCTGTGTTTTTTTTTTCTTTTTGCTTCAATGATTATACAAACTGACTGTTTTAATTTTTTATTGCGCTAATATAAACTTACATACAAACTCAGAGAAGCGTTTAGTTTTCAAAAAGCTTTTCAACTGAAAACAACATTCAGTGTTATAATTATAAAAAATATTACAGTAAAAAAAAATAATGGCTGTTATAACGATATTATTATCCTTAGTTATACTATTGATCACAGTGGCTTTTTATAATATCAAAAAACGTTTAAATTATTGGAAAAATCAAGGCATTGCACACAATGAACCCAGTCTATTAAGAGGCAATTTTCAAGGCCTTCAGACTAAATACAGTGTAGCGGAATGTATACGTGAAACATATGAAAAATTCAAAGGCACTGGCGGTCCCTTTTGTGGTTTTTATTTCTTTCAAAGGCCAGCAGTTGTTGTCTTGGATTTAAATTTAATTAAAAATATTTTAATTAAAGATTTTAGCAATTTTATGGATCGTGGTTTATTTCACAATGAAAAAGATGATCCCTTAACCGGTCATTTATTTCTACTGGATGGTGTTAAATGGAAGAATTTAAGACACAAATTATCTCCCACCTTTACATCGGGTAAAATGAAATTTATGTATCCCACCATAATACAGGTGGCTGAAAAATTTGTAGAAGTATTTGGAGACTTCAGCAGTGTCAACAATGTGGTGGAAATAAAGGAATTACTGGCTCGTTTTACTACTGATATAATAGGTACCTGTGCATTTGGTATTAACTGCAATAGTTTGAAAGATCCTCAAGCTGAATTTCGTTTGATGGGAAAACGCTTCCTAAACGAACGAAGACATGGAAAAATTCTTTTCGGTTTTATACAAGGTTTTCCTGATTTAGCTAAAAAATTGCATATGAAAATTATACCAGATGATGTTACCCGTTTCTTTTTGCGCATAGTCAAGGAAACTGTCAACTATCGTGAGGCCAACAATGTACAAGGTAACGATTTTCTAAATATTTTAATAGACCTAAAAAATTGTAAAGGTGGCGAACAGGCTGTAAAATTGACATTGGAAGAAATGGCCGCCCAGGTATTTGTGTTCTTTTTGGGAGGCTTTGAAACATCTTCCTCCACTATGGGCTTTGCTCTCTATGAATTAGCTCAACATCAAGAAATACAACAAAAACTGCGTCAAGAAATCAATAAAGCATTTGACGACAAGGGCCATATAACTTATGAAGCTTTGCACAATTTACACTATATGGGTCAGGTGATAAGCGGTTAGTAAAAGAAATTTCTTTTAACTTTGAAATATATTAATGTAAAATAAAAAAAAATTTTACAGAAACTTTGCGCAAATATACAATTATTCCCCATTTGAACCGTCAAGCCTTAAGTGATTATATTGTACCAGGTCATAGTAAATATGTCATTAAAAAAGGCATGCTGGTGATTATACCCGCCTATGCTATACACCATGATCCTGATTTATATCCACAGCCAGAAATTTTTAATCCTGATCGTTTCGATACGGCAAATGTTAAGCAACATGATGCCATTGAATGGCTGGCTTTTGGTGATGGTCCTCGGAATTGTATTGGCATGCGTTTTGGCCTTATGCAAACTCGTGTGGGTTTAGCTTATTTGTTGCGCAATTTTAAATTTTCTGTATGTGATAAAACAGAAATTCCATTGCAGTGGAACAAAAAGTCATTTCTTTTAGCCAGTAAAAATGGCATCTTCTTGAAAGTGGACAAAATTTAAAACAATAAATTAAACTGTTATGTTAAAATTAAAAATTATACCGGTATAAGTTCAAAAGTGAAAAATTTAATTTAAAAATAAAATATAAAAAAATATATAAAAAAGTTTTAATACTTTATAAAAAATTTTACTAATTTGTTATTAAGAGAGAAAATTAATTTTTATTATAAAATTTGAACAGCAATTATTACGTTTTAATAATTTCCAGAAAAACAAACACTTTCAACTTATCATTATTACATGATGTAGCACAATGGGAGATTTAACAAAAAAAAGTAAACAAATCTGTACATTCAACTTAACAATATGTAAAAAATTTTTAATGATTAGAAAACTTATAGAAATAAGACTTTGACAAATGGGGGAAAAATTAATTACTCAATGTTTTTTTTTTGTTTTTTTTTTTGCATTAAAATAATTCATTATAAATTTTTAAAAGAAATTTGCAGCAACTGGAAAACAGAAAAATTATGCAAAGAGCAACAAGTGCTTGTTACAACAACAATAAACTTACTTTTGGGAAAAAAGAAAAGACGGAAATCAATTAGTGGCATTTTTAACCCCGACTTTAAAAAAGATCGAGGTTATCAATTCGTGTGAATGTTGCGTTTTTTAATGTTTGTGACTGCAGAATTCGGTCATTTCTGAAAAAAATTTGGAAATTTTTTCCTTTATTTAAAAGTTTACGTTCAGAAATTGGTTTTGTTTTAAAAACAGTTAATAATCTTAAAAATTAAAGGGTGTCCCCATACAACATACATTTGTTTTAAGTGTATTATAAACCGTAAAGGTCGCCCCTTTAAAATTTAATATAACTACGTACTACTATAGCACCCAGCAGCACAAAGTAATACAAAAATAAATTAACAAATTAAAGGGTGTCCTCTTAGGGGACGTAAATTAACCTATATGGGCGTACTTTTTTTACCGTTATAGAAAAAGACTTGAAAATTGTAAAGAATGTCGATTACTCTGATCATTATAATAACAGCTATAAATATTCTAAATTATAAATTAAAAGGTGCCCCAATAGTTCATTTTATTTAATATATATGGATATTTTTGGAGAGTTAGCTGTTAAAACTTACAAAAAATTTGTATTGCTTAGTTTAACAAATATAAAATATGGTTTTGTAAATTAAAGGGTGTCCCAATAGCTAATTAATTCGTCAAACTTTTAAACCCTTATAGATAGACAACTGAAATCTACAAGTAACCTGTTTTGGTAAAACATCAAAAATTAAATTTAATTTGGAAATTAAAGGGTGCCCTTATATTTAATGTTGTTTGTTGTATATGGCCAAACTGTTGCGCACAGTTGTAGACAGACGGTTGGTTACAGAGAAATTTTATTCTTAAGTCTGCTTTAACAAGTATAAAATTTGGATATTAAAGGGTGTCCCAATAGTAAATGTAGCTTGATGTATGTGGCCAAGCTTTTGAATCGTTATAAAATTTTCAAATATTTCTGGTTTTACCTTAAAATCATTCTACATCACAAGTTTTTGCACTGCATTCTTTTGAATGTGTTTAATTAATTTTTTAATGTAGTATCCACAGCATGGTCCTTATGGTGTTTCGATTACTTCTATATTTGCAAAATTTATTCCTCTCCATAGGCCTACAAATATTAATTTCACGGTAAATACTGTGTTTAGTTTAAAGAATTTTTACTAAAAAACTAATAATAATAATAATAATAATAATAATAATAATTTTTATTTATTTATTTATTCCCAATGAATTTTAAGCCTAATAGGCCAAATAATTCAGTATTACAAATGGCAATAACAATTGTATAAAATATTAATTTAATTTAATTTTAATTACTACAATATGTAAAAAATAAGATACATGTACAATGCTGAAGTTTGCTAAAAGTGATGTTTAATGACATTAGATCAAATTGATAACAGTAAATCAGCTCATAAGTATTTTTTAAAAACATTTTTAAATTCGTGAATAGACCTTCCAAAATGTCGAACTTCATAAGGAAGGAAATTATTCCAAATTCTTGATACTCTTACAACAAAAGATCTACTCATGAATAAAGTGGAGTGATTTGGACAGATCAGCGAATTTGTTCTGGTAGAGCGACCAAAGTTAAATTTTTCGAAAAGATATAAGGGCTTGTTATATTTAATTATTTTGTAAAATTGCAACATAATCCGTTGATCAATGAAACTCTGTAAGTCCAAACCTAACGTACGAACTACATATGCTGAAATATGTTCTCTATAAGGGAGACCATATATAAAACGTATTACTCTATTAAAACAAAGCCTTAGTTTATTAAAATTTTGCTGCGACATACCAGAAAATATTTCAATTCCATATGTAAACATTGGAAAGCACAAAGATATAACCACACGTTTCCTAACGTTAATTGGCAGAAAAGTACCTAAACTATATAGCTTTTTCAAAGTAAATGAAATCCTGTAAATAGACAAGTGTTTTAGACAAGTGTTTCACTATTTTATTACAAATATGTTTATTCTTTTAATTTATTGCCAACTCCCCCACTGTGCATTATTGTGGTCGTCAATTGCCACAATTATATAGCACGCGACTTTATGAGGTCAGCTTATTTTTCAACACAACAACATGACGCATGTATTTAAGATTTATTATACAAACTAATACACACGGGAACACACATTTAAATAAATTTCGAAACTTACATATGAGGGACACTCAAAATAAATGAAGAATAGATTAAAGAATATTATGATAAAAAAATAAAATATTACTACTTGAGAGTATACTGTTCTCTTTTTTTAAGACAACCCCTCGTATTCGAAAGTTATTTAAATGTTTTTAATCATTTTTAATTATTGTGTTGATAAAATAAAGCATTTATTTTTAAAAGTAATTTGAACCTCTGCGACTTTCAATAATTATTAGTTTATTTTTTAATATTCAAATTCTCGTTATTCTTCTTTATTACTATTTTATATATATTTTTAATAACACCAAGTTATATCTTACAACTTTCTATATATCTAACAAAGCAAGTTTAATACAATTGCAAAATGTCACGCCCACTTTAGCCAATGACTAAACTGAACACTCTCTGTCAAAAACCTAAATCACAAATAGCAGTTATAAATTCCAAGATCTTATAAATATCATTAAAATATTCATATCATTGATTATTGATTTGAATGCCGAGAAAAACGCCCACTGTAATCAAGTAAAACCTGAGTATGAATTTAAAAATAAAAAAAGTTTATTTCTAATCTATTGATAGGAGTAAAGAATCAATTCAAGCCTTTTTTGGTAGTCTGTGACTTTTCATATAACTTTTTTTTAACTCAGATTTTATTGCGATTTTTGCGACCAAATTTCCATATTCTTTTTTTATATACCCTGCACCTCAGGTAGAAAAAGGTTATATCAAAGTTTTTCATTCCATTTCCGACCTCATAAAGAATATATATTCTGAGTTCTTATGCATAGCGAAGTCGATTGAGCGAAGTCCTTCTGTCTGTCGGTCTGTCCGTCCGGATTAAAATCAAATTTAATAAGCCAATAGATGAGCTAGCAAAAATTTAAATATACCAATCGATTAGACATAGTTGCTATTGAAAAATCAGCAAGATCGGTCCGTATTCTTCAAGACAGCGGGCCTACAATTTGTCCATATCATTTGGAACAATGAAGTTACTCTAGTAAAAGAAAATATATAGGGCGAAGGAGAATTAAAAATAAAAGAAAAATTTACTAAATAAAAAAGTTGCCGCTCGCCCATATTTTCCGAATTACGGTCTCTGAAATTTTCAAATTTTTTAAAATATCAATATGGGTATCGTTTAAAAGCTTTTGAAGAGGTCTTTAAGGAAATACTAACATTGTTTAAAATTTCTTAATCCATTAAGAACCGATTACATTTTTATGTAAAATTATAAAAAGTCTAAATTTTTATTTTTTATTTTTAATTTTTAATTTTCTGTCACCCCAACATTTGTTTTTCTTAAGCCAAATTAACACGACGCTTCAAATTCGAAACGTTCTTAATAATATGTTTTGTCAAAAATATTAAAATATCATCAATTCTGTCCAAATACTGATTTTTTGAACTCTAAAGAATAAGTAAATAAGCACATTTTCCTAAATAATACAGAATTATTTCCCGCCTGCTCCCTGCGGTATATCTTAAGCAGCAAAACATTTATCTCTGTTATAATAATGAATTGTTTTTATTTTGTTTTTTTTTTTTCATTTTAATTTGTATTGCAATAAAAAATTATTATTAAAATAAAAAATTGATTATTAAAATAAAGAAATTGAGGAACTTTTTGCTGATTACTGGAAAAAATTATATGTTTATAAAAATTTTAATGAAACAAAATATTGAAGCCAAAAAAATATAAAATTAATTATACATTTCAAGCAAAATTAGGCTGACATACTTTATCGATGTTGTGCCCTATTAACCTATATTTTCTATCAATCTTCCATACTGGCATATTTAATCTAAAGCAATTTGTTTATTTAAATTAATTATGAAATTAATGAACTTGCCAGTTCATAACAAATGACTTGTCAAAATAAAAAATTGCCATTGTACTTGTCTTTATAATTAAAAAAATATTTGAACAAAACAAAGTTGGTGTCTGTACTCTACAAACAGAACAATGTTCCCAAATCATAAAAGAAAAGCTCAAGCTGTTTTGAAATTCTTTTTGAGAATATTATATACTCGTATTTAAAAAAAAGTAAAAATAAATATTAAATAATAAATAATAAGTGGTTGGCCGAAAAGCAATGTAAGACTTCGGGTTAATAATTTACTTACACCGAAAGAAAAGTCTTTAGGCAATAATACCTATTAAGTTTGTAACCGTGATACATTCGTTAGGAAAGGGATAGATGAGAGATTAGATAGGTGTAGAAAGGAGACAGGTATATCCATTTCATTAGTTATTTTTCTTCGCCGGCAAATATGCTATGAAGAAGTTCCGGCGAAGGAGTCTGCATGTTAAAATGTTAATTCTGAATATGTATTTATACCATTAAACAGAAACAACAGGGGTTGAACCCTGGCCAACCAGATTTGTAGTCAACGTGCTTACCACCTTGAGTGCAGCTTAAAAGCTCTTAATGTCGACAGAAATAAGAAGTTTTTTTTTTAACTAAGAATTGATTTTGCCTTGAAGGATATAGACCGATCTTGCTCATTTTCAAATTTCTTTAATAAATAACTTTTTAAATTACAAAACTTAGCTTTGCTTAGACGCAATTGGTTTGTATCTGAGGTTTAAATTTCGAATTTTTGATTCAAACACATCTTCTAAACAGTGTTGTATTTAAATTTCTACTCAATATTAAAACAATTTCGCACTTATTGAGAAAAGCTAAATATTGAGAAATCTCTGAACAGGCTATTAGATATACCCATTTTTACTAAACTAGATTTTCTTTACGCCAGCATTTTTTTTTTGCGAGGAGAGAGAACTTTTTGTGTGAAAAATATAGAAATTATCATCTATTATAATTAATAATTGTGAACACATTCTAAAAACCCAACTGAAGATATAAACAGCCAACTAAATTGAGCAAATTATAAAATAAATGAAAAAAAAAAATAGTACAAACCAACTTCGTAATTGAGACAGAAATAATAACGACCACTGCTCTCTATTACTTATAATATACATCTTGTTCAAGTATTTTTGTAAAAGTATTTCTCTCTCCTTTATTTTGTATGCAGACCACAAGGCTTTTCGTAAAATCCAAACAAGATAATTTAAGAAAATTAAATTAATTATTTTTGCTAACAAAAAGCTTTTAAACAAATTTCAAAATAGCACTCAAAAATATTATATCATTTATTGATTTTGATACAAAAAATGTTTATTGATTTTAATAAAAAAAAAAATAAATAAAAAAGAGAAAGAATTAAAGAGCTTTTTATTCTCACAAAATATTCGTAACTTTTAAATACACTCCCTTCTCGGCGCCCAGAAAATAGGTTTTCTTATCAAAAACTACTGGTATTTGTGTTTTATCACATACAGAGAACATAAAATTTTGCACAAGTAAAGCCAAAGCTAAGCTGGATTGCATTTCGCCAAAACGCATGCCAATACAATTGCGTGGTCCCTCGCCAAATGGTAAATGCAAAATTGAATCTCTTTGTTTAACTTTGGAAGGCAGAAAATTATCAGGATTAAATTCAGTGGCATTCGGATAAAATTCTTCGTCCCTATGAACTCCTATAGCGGGTATAAGCACATTCATACCCTTCTTGATGGCATATTTAGGATGACCTGGTACTGGATAATCCTCCAGACATTGACGATTTAAAACTGGCACCACCGTATACAAACGCATAGTTTCTAAAAAAAAAATATTAACAAAAAAAATAATTTCCGTTTTATTAGTTAAATGTGTAAAAATTTACCTTGTAAAACTTGATGTAAATACACCATTTCCTTAATGTTTTCATAGTTAAGACTGTTATCATATTTATGGCAAATTTCATTAACTTCGTCTCGTAATTTCTGTTGCATATCATCATGGCGGGCCAGTTCATATAAAGCAAAGCCTACAGTGGTTGAGGTTGTCTCAAAACCTGCAGTAAAAAATAAAACTATCTGAGCTGCTACTTCTTCGAATGTTAAAGCAGCCAGCTCTTCGCCATTTTCGGTTTTTATCATTTTATTATTTTTCAACTCCAGCAACATGTCTAGAAAATCATGGCGCTTAATTTGATTCTCTTCTCTAAAGTTGACAGTATCTCTAACTAGATTCATAAAGAATTCACTTATATCATCGGGTATTATCTTGAGGCGTAATTTTTTAACCAAATTGGGAAACATAAGAATCAAAGCATTTCCTATCATGCCATGGCGTTGCTCACTTAGTAAACGTCTACCCATTAAGTGTAATTTTGCCTCGGGATTCTTTAAACTATTACATTCTATGCCAAAGGCACAACTTCCAATAACATCGGTGCCAAATCTAGCTAAAATATCTCTTAGCTCTACCACATTATCTTCTTCTTCCAGACATTTTTTCTGTAAAGCTGTTACTAGCTCTTCAGCTACTCTCTTGACAGTGGAAAACATTAACTTTATCTTGCCTGTGGTGAAAGTGGGTGTCAGCTTTTGTCTTAATGTTTTCCACTTGGCACCATCTAACATAAATAGCTGCCCTGTCAAAGGATCATCTTCGGGATTGTGATACAAACCACGATCGGAAAACTTATTAAACTCTCTCACCAAAATGGTTTTCATTAAGTCTGTATCCAAAATAAACACGGCTGGTTGACTAAACCAATAAAAACCCGAAAAGGGACCGGTGCCTTTAAAACGTTTGTAATGCTCCAGCCATATATCGGTGAATGAACGTTCACTGCGAACACCAGTAAAATTTCCAAGTAGAATATTCGGTTTCTCACAAGCAATGCCCAACGATTGCCAGTAGTTTAAATGTTTTCTAATTATAATAATAAAAAAAGAAATAAGACTGACCACGGCACCCACTAAAATCGACGTTATCAACATGATAAATAATCGTTCGTTTCTGATAAATAACTAAATCTAAATTTTCTTGTTTAAAAAGCTTCTTATCATATATGTAGATAAGAGAGCAACTTGTGATGGTGCGAGTAAGTCTTGCAAAATTGCGCTCAGTTTAATGGAAAATAGAACTCGCTCATTTCTATAGAAAAACTAATTCTCTATTTTTTATAGTTTCAGTATCATTATAAATTTTTCAAACAAACAATTAATTTCTAAGCAGTCTACTAGTGCTGCCAAATAATTTATTTGGTTGAGAAATGTTTTAAATAAATTTTCGTTTTCCCGGAAATATCGGCATTTGTTGAAAAAATATCGTTTCGTCACATATCGCCTTAAAACATTGCAATAACAAATGTACTCGTATTAATTAATTAATTAATTGAAAGCTTTCAAAGATTTATTTTCAAAAGTCAGTTGTACGGTTAATTGATATGGAAGGTGTCACCTGTAGAGAATTTCTCTTTAAGGAATTTTTGTCAGAAAAAACAGAAAGTCAATCACTCTTATTAAAAGCATATAATCAAATGTAAATTAATCATTCGTAACTGCCCGGATAAAAGCCTTTGCACTTATTCAAGATTTGAATTAAAATTTAACTTGACTCAGTTATATATTTAAAAGAATATTATATACAAAAAAAATTCTAATTAAATAATTAATTGCACCAAATATATAATTATTAAAAAAAACGAAAAAAAAAAAAACATTTGATTAATTAAAAATCAAATTATTTAAAATCTTAATAGAACTTTAATCTAAAAACAAAAAAAAGCTTTTAATAGGAGATTAAATACTTCGTTGTATGTAAATTCAGATAGGCTCTTGGAAAATTACGAAATTTAAGACAGTGCAAAAAAGTCTAAACTGCAGTATTCCACTTTGTAGTCTGATTCTACACTCCATTTAAGGTATGAAAGCTTTTTATTAGTTTATTTATATAAAAAAGTAATGCTGGTTTTATCAGTAACAGAAAAAAGTTTACTTTTTAATACTTCGAGACTTAATGTCGCTTAAACACCCACATGCCACCTTTCAAAGATTAGCAAATAAATTTTCAGTTTTTAGGCACTCGCTACACGTAGTTTCCAAGGGCTGCTTGCACGCCTGTCAACTTGTGCGCCATAATTAATAGTGTGATTTATATCGTAAAAGCCCGTAAGGTAGTGGTAAATAAAATTTTTTCATTTTATATTTTAATGTTTTTAAAAGGATGGCTTCTTATTTACAATTACCCCAAATCCAGTGTTTTTGTTTTTTAATATTTCCACATATTTATTTAAACTTTCATTTGTATTTGCGCCGGTTGTTATGGGTTATTTATCATAACCTAAGAAAACTTGGTAGCACTAACCAATTTAGTTTCAAATTTCCTTTGTATTAATGAATAAGCAATAGGGCTGGTCGATTTAATAATCGCCTATGGCTCAATGAAAATCGTATTCTAGGGATCAAAATAAGAAGCTTTGCCCAAGGAATTATACCTCTAAAACGAGTTCTAGTACCTCCCAACTGTTGACTTTTGACCCGTAGGTCAAGTTTTGAAAAATCCCACTTTGATCCATTTAGAGTGCCCCAATCGAGTCCAAATATATGACCGAACCCCACTAACTTTGGAGGGCCGATCCACCCATGCCAGTGGCACAACCCCTGGAACTCCCCTGGGGGAGTAAAGTGCCAAAAATGGTGATTTTTCTAAATGTTTGTATGGGAAACCCCCTAGGGGAGTTCAGGGGTTGTACCACTGGCACTGGGGCACTCTAAATGGGTCAAAGTGCGATTTTTCAAAAATTGACCTACGGGACAAAAGTTAACAGTTAGGGGATAGTAGAATTCGTTTTAGGGGTATAATTCCTGGGGCAAAGTTTCTTATTTTGATCCCTAGAATACGATTTTCACTGAGCGATTTTTTTGCCTCCCCACAAATCGACCCGCCTTAATAAGCAACTTTTGTATTAGCTAAGTTGGGACAACAACCTTAAGCAAAACTTACAATTTTCGGGAAACAAAGCTTTTTTGAATAGAAAAACTTTATGGTGGGAGCTATGCAATGGGAAATCTATAGTATGGTACATGTGGTTATACATATATGGTGAAGGGTACATAAAATTCGGCATAGCCGATTATAGTACTCTCATTTGCTGTATATACAAAAAAAATTCTACTGCGCATCTACGTCATCATAGAATGAAAATTAATGTTTTTTGTAAAAGTGTAAGAGGATTTTGGCGCAAAACTAGAAATGACTAAATATCTTCTAAAAGAATGCATCCATTTAAACAATATTCTAAATGGGTAGAAAAGAAATGTAATCAAGAAAAACTTTTGCATTTGGGATTGAAGCTATCTAAAGAAAATCTATTTTTGACTACCAAAATTTTACTTTTTGGCTTTTATAAAAATTCCTATAAAAAGTTATTTATTTCAGAATTTATTTCATTAGTTGCTAAAAATTTTTATTTCTATTAAAACATATATGTATGATAATTATTTCCGACCTTAATTCTTAATAACTGAAAGTAAAATAACCGTTTCCATGTCGCTAAATTGTTTTACAAAGTAATATTAAAACCAACATGTTAAAATGTTAAATTGAATTTAAGTTTTTATTTCATTAAATTTTCTTTTTCTGGAGACTTAAAGTTTTGAACTTAAAAATATTTCTCTAAAAATTAGTTTTTATTATCACATTTATTGACTGCTTATTTCATTTTTAATAAAATTTTTACGGTTTCCACTTTAATTTGTTGCACTTTATACACAGAAATGTAATTTATTTATTTAAAATATTCTATGTCTACGTCACACAAACAAGAGATCGCTACACAACAAACTAACGAACATGCGCAATCTTGCTTTTTTTTTTTTTTTGATTCATGGAATGTCATATAAATGCTTATTCTAGAACAAGTCAAGATCAGTTTAGTTAATTAATAAAAAGATTCGTATCTTAATTATTTTGAAAATAGCTTTTTCAATTTCTTTTTCTACAATTTAAATGAAAATTAATAATCTGGCAACTCTAGTTAGAGAGCTTTTTTTTACAAAATTCTAACTTAACTCACAAAAAAGATTTTTGTTTTTGTATGTGTAACACTGTGAATCGAAGTAAATAGAAACTCTTCAAAGAATGATATAAGTTCTACTCTCGAACCTTATAACTGGAAGAGAAAACAATATCAATAAAAAACAACTACTTTTTTTATAAATCGCTTAATTTTGCCTTTTATCAATGCAAAACAATCAATTAATAATCAGTACATTTCTAACGTCCAAAAAGCGCAGATATAATTCGTAATTAAGAGTAGAAAAATTATTAAAACAAAAATGTTTGTTTCTTTAATTCTATTAACAATAGTTTTCACACTTTTATCTTTAATTATCTGGTGGTATTATAAACGTTTAAATTATTGGCTGGAACGAGGTATACCAAGTGAGAAGCCTCACTGGCTGTGGGGTAATTTTGATGGCCTCATGAGTAGATTTAACTTTCATGAAATTTGCTATAATTATTATTGGAAATTTAAAGGCAAAGGACCATTTGCCGGCTTTCATTTTGCTTCAAAGCCCACTGTATTTATTCTGGAACCCAATTTAATACAACATATCTTAATCAAGGATTTTTCCAACTTTACCGATCATGGTTTCTATTACAACGAAGAAGATGATCCTTTGTCGGGACAACTATTTCTATTGGATGGTGTTAAATGGAAAAATATGAGAAATAAATTATCACCCACATTTACTTTAGGAAAAATGAAACAAATGTTTCCTATTATTACGAAAATTGGTGAGGAATTTGTCAAGGTCATGGGCCAGGAAATTGAGAAGCATAATAAAATCATAGAAATCAAAGATTTGACAGCACGTTTTACCACAGATGTCATTGGCAATTGTGCATTTGGTATTGACTGCAATAGCCTTAAGGAACCAAATACCGAATTTCGTGTAATGGGCAAACGAGCTGTTAAAGAACAAAGGCATGGCCTGTTAGTTACTGGTTTAATGCAAAACTTTCCCAAACTGGCTAAAAGACTACATATCAAGCAAATAGTCGATGACATAGAAAAATTCTATATTAATTTAGTTAAACAGACAGTAGAATTTAGGGAAAAGAATAATGTGCATCGCAATGATCTAATGGACACTTTGATCGATTTAAAAAATCAAAAGCTTATACAAGCTGAATATGATGGAGAATTTACAAATTTGACTTTAAATCAAATAGCTGCCCAGGCATTTGTGTTTTTTAATGCTGGTTTTGAGACCTCCTCCACAACCATCTCGTTTGCTCTTTACGAATTGGCCCAACATCCTGAAATACAAGAAAAAGCTCGCCAGGAAATAGATGAGGTATTGGAGAAATATCAACAGATATTTACGTATGAAAGTATAAAAGAAATGAAATATTTAAATCAAATTATAGCAGGTAAATTTACAAGAAAAAAAACTAAACTAAAAAACAGTTAAATATCTGTTTAAAAATTTTTATTTATTTTTTTTTTTTTATTAGAAACTCTTAGATTGTATACTCCTTTACCCATCATAAGTCGGGTTGCTCTTAACGATTTTGTAGTGCCCGGTCATAGGGATTTCATTATTAAAAAAGGCATGAATATCACAATTCCCGCCTGTGCTTTACATCGAGATCCTGACTATTTTTCTCATCCAGACGAATTTAATCCTGATCACTTTGCTGATGATATAGTGGCACAACGTGAACCCTGTGTTTATATACCCTTTGGTGATGGACCACGTAATTGCATTGGTCTACGTTTTGGTAAAATGCAAGTCGCAGTTGGCCTCGTAATTTTGTTAAGGAATTTCAAATTTTCTGTTTGCCATCAAACTGAAATACCGTTAAGTTATGATAAGACTAGCTTTATGCTGTCATCGGAAAAGGGCATTTACTTAAGAGCGGAAAAAATTTAATATGATAATATAATGAAAGATTTTGAATTAAGCTAATAGGGGTTTGAATTAAGCTATTTATGCATTAAATGAAAAAATTTTTCATTAAGAAAAAAAAGTTATAAAAATTGAAATGCTTTAAGTTTATTTATTTTAACAGAAAGAAAAAAAGAGAGAGAGAGAGCGCGTGATTGTGGATGTGAATTTTTTTTTATTAAATATTTAGCAATAAATTTTTAAAATATAATAATTAAAAGTGTGAAAAATAAATTCGAAACTAAGATTTTAAACAGCGAGAAATTATTGGTTGAAATATGCAAATTAAAAAAAAAGGATCGTCGAAAAAAGCAATAAATAAATAAGACGATAAGAAACTAACAAGGCATTTCTTGTACAAAACTCCATGCATAAAGAAAAATCGGATAAAAAAAAATTCTAAATTTTTTTAGTTTTTTTTTTTTTTATTAAATAAAAAACGTTAAAATCACAAAAAATTGCTTTTATTTAAACAAATCGCTTAGAGTCACCAAACTCCTTATTACGTACAAAAAGTTAATTAAAATTCTCGATCGAAAATGGGCCACTCACAGTCTCCAAACTTATTTAGAAAGTATAATCGCTTGCATTCTTTAGAGTCAAAAAGGAAAATTTTGATGGCCAATGCATACTAATTAAGGGAGCTAAAAGTTAGTCATGAAGTCAATATCCCAATAATAAAATTTGTAATAAATTAGAAAAAAATTGCATAAGACAGGCTGGAACACTTAATTTGACAAAAGTGTACATTTAGTACTAATTGCTAAATATTTGAAGCGATTCCAACAAAAACGCCAAAAACAAATAAAATCGCTTAAAATAAAAATTATCAATTTTCGGAGAAAAAATTACTCACCTATGGAAAATATAGCAAATAATTAAAAAAAAAGTTAAAAATTGGAAAACCCTTTAATTAAACATTTAGGAAAACAGTTTAATTGAATACTAAAGGATCAATTTAGTTTGGTGACCTCAAAATACAAAAAACAAACGATTAAAACAGAAAAGAATAAAGAATTCAAATAAGAAAAAAAAAAAGAAATTTAAATAAAAATTTAGAAAAAATCGATCCGTCAGCTCTATAAAAATCTCAAGATTAAGATAACCATCTCAAAATCCCGCAGGTAATACTTTGTAGATTAAAATACAAAGAAAGAAAAAACAAAAATATACACCACTTTTAAAAACTTTCAACCAAATTATAATTGAAGTATAATTTATACATAAAAAAATCGCTTAAATTTTCATTTAAAAAAATAACAAGTTTTATTAAAATATTCCATGTAAACAAACCCATTTAAAATGATGTCAATAATTAAATTATTATTATGATCATGGATAATAAAGTGTCAAATAATTAGAGAATACAAATATTCACACACACACACACACCACAGGTTTTTACGTACTTTCAAAAGCTTTTTTCTCTCATTAATTTTTTTGTCACTTGAAAATACACGCCAATCCATCTATAAGAAACTTGTTGCACATCTCATAACAGCTGGTTGTTTTTGTTTACTTCATATAGATTCCCCTTTACACATTAACAGGGAGAATATGTGCTATTTAAAAGAAAAGAAAAATTACTGAAAAATAAAAAATCAAACTGTGGTATGCTGTCTGATAAACAGTCTTAAACCGATCAATATAGGAAACCAAAGTTTCTAATTGATTAGAAGGGGAACAGTTTTGTAAAAAATTTTTTAAAAACTTTTAAAAACAATCAATCATTGCCGCAAAAAGCTTTCATTAATAAAATAAAAAACTAAATAATAATAATAATTAAGATGTGCCAAAATTCACGCAAATTTTAGTTTACAACTTTTCTTGCTTTAAACAAGTGGAGGGCACCTGGACAAATTGTTAACAATTAGCGATCAAAGAATGCTCTTCAGTTTTTTAGTTTGACTTGCGCTGTCTCACATATGCTTCAAAAATATATACCAAGTCACATTACTGCCAGCATATGATTTTTTAAACGGTTTTTTTTTTAATAATGAAATTAAACTAAGGAACCCACCCCATTTCGATGCTACACAAAGGAAATATAGGATTTTTTCTTCATAAAACGTCCAACCCTTTGAAAAGATCGAAAGAAAAGACACAGAAAAGTTTTAAGAGAAGTTAAAGGATGAAGACAAAAAGGGGTAGATAAACAAGTAAATAGGCTATATTCGGCTATGCCGATCTTACATGCCCTTTACCATTTATGTGTAGCCATATGTGGCATGCGCCAGATTTCCCATTAAATAGTTGAAATAAAAAGCGGAATAAAAAATACTTTTCTACCATGAAGCTTTTACTTTTTTTTAATTTATTTTCCAAGCACAAGGTCTTTTTATTTTTATTTTTTAAGACAAGGGAGTAGCAAAATATTGAAAAAAAAATAAAAATAAAAAGACCTTGTGCTTGGAAAATAAATTAAAAAATAAATAATTAAAAGGTCAAATAAAAAACTTTATTAATAAAGCTTTTCTGTTCAAACAAGATTTTTTCAGGAAATTGTTATCATTGATAAAGGTTGTTGTCCCAACTTATTTACATTAATTTTTTTGCGATAAGCAACAACCATCTGCAGGAATATAAATGAAAGTTGAAACCATCTAAGTAAGTGCTACCTAGTTTTTCTTAACCTTTTATTGCTAAAATAGCCACCTGCAGGAATACAAACGAAAGTTCAAAAAAAGTTATGGAAATATTAGAAGCAGGCGTTTCAATTTCCCCGCTGCCATCGAGAATTTACGAAACTATGTCTGTTCGATTGGTGCAGTTCATTTCCCCAAAGTGCAGAAAAATCACTACCTATATAACTTAAAACTTACTTAAATTTTTGAGCACCCTTTAGATACTAAAGCTTTTCAAAAAGCTATTAATTTAACTTTGTGAACTTGAAATATTTTGCAAATCATTCATTACAATCAAAATACTTGAATTACAAAAAAGTTTATTTTTGTACAAACACTTTAACACAAACAAACAATTTTCTTTCATTATTAAACTTATTACACAAACAATAAAAATCGTTTTAAAATAGAAAAAATATTAACTAACATTACCGCTCCAACGTCTACACCATCCCAAAAACTAATTAGACTTTTGTTACTTTTAAATAAATACCGTTAACGGTATTTAATAGAAAAGTTTGCTTGCTTAATGTTAAGGGTATTTCAGTTTCCTTGCAAACTGAAAATTTGAAATTTTTTAAAAGCAAAGCCAAACCAATAAGAGTTTGCATTTTACCAAAACGTAAGCCAATACAATTACGTGGACCATCTCCAAATGGCAGCCATAAAACTGAATCACGTGCTGTTACTTTATCAGGGGTAAAGTTATCCGGATTAAATTTATGAGGCTCAGGATAATACTGCTCGTCACGATGTATGGCACCAGATGGTATAAGAATGGGCATTCCTTTTTTAATCACCAAATTGGGATGACCAGGTACAACATAGTCTACCAAACAGGAACGATTAAGTATTGGCAGGACAGTGTAAAGACGTAGTGTTTCTGGAAAAAATATGCATAAATTAAAATGATCTCAATCAAATAGAATTTAAATTAAATAAAGATCCTAAAGATCACCTGCCATAATCTGTTCCAAATACACCATATCCTTTATACACTCATACGTAAACTGCTGATTATGATTTTCCAAGGTTTCGAAAATCTCCTGACGAGCCCTTTCCTGTACATCTTCATTTTGAGCCAGTTCGTATAAAGCAAAACCCATTGTGGTTGAAGAGGTCTCAAATCCAGCATTAAAGAAAACAAAAGCCTGGGCAGCTATTTCTTCTATCGTCAAATTAGTCAATTCATCACCATGTTCCGTTTTGATTAATTTTTTATTTTTTAAATCAATCAACATGTCCATAAAATCATTGCGGCGTGTATTGTTCTTCTCGCGATGCTCCACCGTTTCTCGAACAATACGCATAAAAAATGTCTCTATATCATCAGGAATCTGTTTTATATGTAATTGACGTGCCAAATTTCCAAAACTGGCCGTAAAAGCTATAACCAAACGATTGTGCCGTTGCTCTACCAATGCTCTACGACCCATAGCTCTAAACTCAGCATTCGGATCTTTTAAACTGCAACAGTCAATGCCAAAAGCACAAGTGCCTATGACATCTGTAGTAAATCTAGCGAGTAACTCTTTGACCTCTACAATATTTTGTTGTTCCTTGACAATTTTATCGAAAACCTCTATAAACACCTCACCCACACGAATCACAGTGGGAAACATAAATTTCATTTTTCCCGAGGTAAATGTGGGCGATAATTTATTTCTCATATTTTTCCATTTTAAACCGTCCAATAGAAATAATTGACCCGTCAAAGGATCATCCTTTTCATTGTGATAGAAACCACGATCGGTGAAATATTGAAAATCTTTAATTAAAATATTCTTAATTAGCTGAGGCTCCAAAACAAATACAGCCGGCTTAAAGAACCAATAAAAGCCCACAAAAGGGCCACTTCCCTTAAATTTATCATAATAGTCCTGCCAAATCTCATGGAAACCTCTAGTTGTTTGTAGTCCTTTCAAATTGCCGAACAGCCAGTGAGGTTCCTCACACTTTACACCCAACATTTGCCAGTAGGAAAGCTTTTTGCGTAGGTGTAGATATAGAGCGATTAACAAACCGGTCAGAGAAGTTAAAAAAAATGATAAAAGCGACATGTCGTTCGAATAACAAGAAGCAAAAACCACGACTGTTCTCTATTGATGTTACAAAGAGACTAATTTATTTAGAAAAAGCTTTTAATAGAAAAAAAAACTATCAAGCCTATCGAATGTCTTGTCAGTCATTAAGTGATTTAATATTTATGGGCTTTTAAGTACATAAGATAAAAATGTAACTACGAGGGTAAGTTCAATAAGTCTTTGCAACAAAACAAAAATTTTCAATAATAAAAACACATACTGTCTTGCCTGCGCTGTAAATAGAATTTTTTTTTCGTTGTTATAAATAAAAGAAGTCTCATTTTATTCTACACTTTGATCTAATTCAGGACGAAAAAGCAAAGTCCCATAGGTGGGCTGAGATTGAAAAAAACTTTCTAAGAGAAATCATGACTCCAAAGCACTTGCTTTAGTTTTATCTTGTTTGTTCATTATATAAGTTTATTTTATTACATAATTTTAAGATAAGTTTAACTTAGAGCCTTGATAGGTCTCCTTATTATATACGAAAAGATTGTGATCACGACTATCGTCAGTATCCGCTACATGGGCCTTATCTGACGGTGATCTTTTCACCAAATGAAATACAACGTAACCTAGCGCCCTTTACGGGAGTAGCCAAGGTTTCAAACCTAAAAATATGGCTGTCAGACCCAGAACTACCCCTTGCTTAAGGGTTTTGAGACCATTCAACCCCATCTGTTGAGAGCACACTTCGGTTGGCAGCGTAACTTCCTTCCAAACACCGGCATGAAATATAAACATCACGTGTACCCCAAAAAGTCCTCACCAATAACCAGATACAGAGACGGGCGGCTCAATTTATAGGCTACTGGTTCCCGTGGCACCGTGATTTCTAAAATGTAGCACTCGACAATAAGTTGCCTCAGCATGTGAAAAAAATTAGAGTGAAAACCTTGAAAGGGCAAGATTTCAAATAAAAGTAAGCTTAATGCTCTAAACACATTCGCCACATCAAGATACACGAACACACGACAGCAAATGACGCTAGCAACATTTGTCGCCTTGTACGCAGCTACATTATTATTTTGAAGGCAGCAGCTACATAATAAAAATACGAATTAACTGTATTTCAGTGATGTTACTTAAGCGATTTTTAAAGAAGCAGCTCTGATTTATAATTAAAAAAAATGTTTTAACTATTTTGTAAGAGGCTATTTAACGAGTAGAATAATTCGTTTGGATTGTCTTTAAGATTGAAAATATATAGAAGTATTTCTCAGAAGCAATAATAAGTACACTAGTGTGTGTCACGTAGTTTCTTGTCCACTAAAATAAAAAATACTAAAAACAACAGTTTTTGATATCTATTAAAACAAATCGTGTTATGTATTTACAGATATTCAATACGACAATTGAAATTAATATAAGTACTTCAACCAGGAAGTACTAAGAACAGAAGTAAATTTTTAACTAAAGTTTGTCCACACAAAAAGGAATTGTAGTTTTATAAACGTCTTAAAATTTTTACAATTATTCTTCTCACACTTTCGCCATGACAATTCTAGTATTTTTAATTCGTCGGTGTGGCATTTCTAGTTTTTTTTTTTTTTAATTCAAATTTCGAAAAATACGTTTTAAGCAATTATTGAAAGGTATGTAAAAAGTGTTAAAATTTTTCTATATACAAAACTAAAATATGCTGACAACTGTTTAAGTACATATAATTATACATATACCGGTAAAATTGGGTGATTTTACATTTGTTTCTCTATTTTTCTACGAAAAAAAAATCAATGTTTGAACCAAGGTTCTAAAGGATCTTCTCACAAAATGTTACTCAAATCTATCCTACAGCACTTACGTGAGACAGTTAAGAATTCAATAAATAGGTATTTTGTATTCCAAATCAATTATTGTCTTCACCAGCAACACTATTTTCCTTAAATATTTCATGTACTGAAATTATCCTGTTTCAGTTTTATTATAGATTTACACTTAAATCTTTAAATAAATAATTTATATTTTCATTGTTCTTTTCGTTTTTCATAATAAGAGATTAAGCACTTATTATTTTACATGTCTTATAGTACTGACATCACTAAACTGTTTGTTGTCGCCAATAAAAATAGAAATTAGTTTAATTTGACTGCAGCGGCGAATTCAGCCCAGACAATAACCTGCCGCCTTGTTGCCTTGTTGTCGTTAAAATAATTATTCCCGTATAAACACATGTATTCTAATTCTGACATTTTGCAGTCGGTAGCTGCTGTCTCGAATGTGTTTAGAGCATAAGGAGTGTTTATTTAAAAAGAAGTAAGAGTGTTTTGTAGGGCTATACCGAATCTTATATACCCTTCACCATTGATGTAAATCTTATAGAAAGAATTAAAAAAAAAAATTAAGTACTATATAAAATTTTAAATAAAAATGTCATCGGATCTTCATGGGTTAAGCATTTTTGTTTTAAATTTTAGTGTTTCCTTAAAGATTTTTTAAAAGCTTTAAAATGATACGCATATTGTAATTTTAAAATTTTAGGGGCCCTTAACTCGGAAAATATGGGTGAGCGCCATTTTTTCACTTGATGTTTTTTTTTTGATTCTCTATCGCCCCATATGTTTATTTTTTTATTGGAGTTATTAAGTTAGAGGTAGGGGTGGTGCTTTGCACGCTGCCTCGAAGGACATGGACCGACGTTTCTGATTTTTTAATAGCAACTCTTTCGACACTGTGCCTGATCGATTGCTGTATTTAAGTTTTTATACCTCTTCAAGTGCCTTGGCAAACTTAATTTCAATACCAACACCGACGGACAGAGGGGCATCGCTCAAATTAGACTTAAGTAGTTCTTAAACGCAACAGTTCTATTGAACTATTCCATTGCTTGAACAAAACGAACTAGTTCATATTTGTACGTCGCTCTAGTTTAATTTTGAACTATGTTTCAACTACAATGGATCAACTACAATGGATACGATAGATTAAATTGCAGGTATACATATTTCGTTGTTCACTCTTCTAACACTATTAATGAAACAAATTTAGAAATAATTTTAAGAAGTAACTTTTTACCTTTATTCCGGAAAGGAATGTATTCTATATAATTTTTTTTTATTTTTATCGATGTGTTGCTTGTAAAATAGAATAGATTTCGCTGACAGCAGATCTAAGTCAATTAGAACGTTACCAGTCACAATAGTTACTAATTTTTGCTAAGATTTGAGCAAAACCGCGAAAGAACATTTGAACTAAACAGCTTTGAACTATAAAAACAAATTGAACTAAAAATTGAACTACTTTATTATTAAACTATGAACCAAAATGAGCGGTAACTTAAATAAACTAAATGGAACAAGTCTAGCCCAAACAACATCATTATGCACAAGAATTCTTAGTTCTTATATAGAATTTATGTTGTCAAAAATGGATATTGTATCGTGTGTGTTTTTTTTTAAGCCCGATAGAACTTTAAATTGTAAAAAATAAAACAAAAATTTAAAATGTAATAAAGAATTTTTTAAAACGAAAGATAGAACATGGCATTAATATTGGATCACTGTTTCAAATACAAAATAAAGTCCGATGATGCCACTAGCTTGTAAACCACCAAACGTTGAATTTTTCTCGATGCAATGGAGTCTGTAGGATATGTGGGGGATTGGTCACGACCCACATGCGGCAATTTTGCTTATTAACAAACCCGTTAAGCCAAAAATGAGCCTCATCGCTAAACACGATTTGGCGATAAAACAATAGGCCAATTACTAACTGCTCTAGAGCCCAAACGGCAAAAGAACGAAGCATATAATGGTCTCGCAGCTTAAATTTTTGCCTTAGCTGGATCTTATGCGGGTGTGGACCAGTATCTTTGTGCAAAATTTTCCACGTAGTGGACGGACAAAGCCTCAATTCCTGTGACCGACGACGAATCGATAAATTTTGATCTTCTTCCACATTTTCGTTTACAGCAGCGATATTCTCTTCAGTACGCATATTCCTGCAACGTGTTGCTGTTACTGCATCCTCTAGCGAGTTTGTGGTACGAAATCTATCCATAGTTCGACGGATGGCTTGCTCAGTCGGACAATTATGTGTACCATAAATATCACGTAGTCGTCTATAAATTGCTCGAAATGATGACTGATTTTTAAAGTAAACTTAGATGATTTGATAACGTGGTTCAAGCGTGAGTCTATTCATAATGATTTGCCAGATTTTCATGAAAATAAATAATAAATTATTAGAATAAATTTTTCATCAAAATTTTATTTTTACTGTTACTTTTACAGCTTAAAGTTCTAAGCGCTTAAAAAAACACCCAATAGAAATACAAACGGATTGAAAAACTTAGATATAACATTTTCCACTTTTAATGTACACTTTGTACTAAACAGACGTAAGTCAGTTATTAAATAACGAGAACTGCCAGCTAAATATGAAGCCAACATTCTCAGTCATTTTTATTTTCATAATTAATATTTTTTTTAATTTTTTAATTTTTACTTGCGCAAATCTGTTTAAGTTTTTATGTTTATTTTCAAAATATTCTTATCCTTTCTAAATATGATAACAAAAATTAAATTTTGTTTAGCTGCTTGTTCCTATAACTAAATACAGCACTGTACAAACAATTAAAAATAAAAACTTAATTTGCTTATACTTTTAACTCACAAATTAATATTAATTGCATTCAACTATCTAAAGAGATAATAATAATTACGCCAGTAGATAAAAACTTTACAATTTTTCGATTTTTAAGTGAACCCCACCTTCAGGGGCCACGAAAAAAATTAGCTTTGAAATTCGTAACGGTATTTGAGTATTGGCACAGCAATCAAATCTAAATTTGCTTAAAAGATAAATCAGACCAACTTTAGCTTGCATTTGACCAAAACGCCTGCCAATGCAATTACGGGGTCCATCTCCAAAAGGCAAATAGGCACAAGGATGTCGCTGTCGTACGTTATCGGGCAAGAAACGATCCGGATTAAACTCCTGGGGATTTGGAAAATATTCGGGATCATTTTGAATGCTATCAATGGGAATAATAATGCGTAAATCCTTTTGCAAAACAATTTTCGTATTTGGTATTTTGTAATCTTTAACACATTTGCGTACCAAGTGCGGTGTTATGGAGTACTTGCGTAGGGTTTCTATAAAAATAGGGAAACTGTTAACAATTTTATTAATAAAAAAATATCAAAAAAAAATTATATACCTGATATCACTCTGTCTAAATAATTCATTTCTTTAATGCTTTCGTAGGTAATTTTATTATCATTCCTGGCCAAAACTTCTAAAATCTCTTGTCTTAATTTAGACTGCACTGACTGATTGAGGGCCAGTTCGTAAAGACAAAATGACATGGTTGTAGAAGAAGTATCAAAACCTGCCACAAAGAAAACCATCACCTGGGCGGCCAGCTGTTCTATATTAAGTCCAACAGTTGAATCATTTTCATCCAATTGTTGTCCTAAACGCAAATGCCCATCACGTTGTTCTTTCATTTCTATTAACATGTCCAGAAAGTCATTACGTTTTATGTTATTTCTTTGTCTAAACGCTACTGCTTCCTTAATGACATTCATAAAGAAATCACTTACATCATCGCGAAAGTTCTTCATTCTCAGGTTACGGGCCAGAGTTGGATTTGTAAACATAAATGCCTGCACTAAGCCATTGTGTCGTGGCTTCTCAAATATTAATCTACCCATGCGACGAAATTCGGCCTGAGGATCTAGTAAACTATTGCATTCAATGCCAAAAGCACAAGCGCCTATAACGTCAGTAGTATAACGGGCACATAAATCTTTCAACTCCAAAACTCCGCCTCTTTCTTCAATGAACTTCTCACAGGCCGGTTGTAATATCTCTGCCACCTTTACCATTGTAGGAAACATGTATTTCATTTTACCTGTTGTAAATACTGGTGATATTTTGTGCCTTAATTCATGCCATTTGTCACCATCTAAAAATAGCAGATTTCCCGTTAAGGGATCATCACGTTCATTATGAAATAGGCCTCTATCGGCAAAACTTTGAAAATCCTTAACCAGTATATGTTTAATCACATCCAAATCCAGTATAAAAGCAGCTCTGGTAAGAAAAGTGTACATGCCTACCACGGGTGTAGTGCTTTTAAATTTCGTATAGATACGCTGATTTATATCTTTCCAATGATATAAACGTCCTATGCCTTGCATATTGCCCAAAAAATATTTGGGCTTCTCAAAGGGTATATTGCGTTTTTCCCAGTATGAATAGTGTTCTTTGAGCCACAAAAATATTGTAAAAATAAAAATTATTGTCAATAACAACAACAACCACATATTGCTTGATATTTAGAAACTTTTTTATATTTTTAGCGTTTGTACGTTCATTTGCAATCGTAGAAATTTCAACTGATTTAATGAAGTGCATTTTATTTCATTTAGATATATTTCTAAACTTGAATTCCAAAATTGTTGTGAGCTTTTAATTGTGTTTAGTTTTTGTTTTGTGTTCTCTGAAAGCTTATTTTTATACTTAATAAAACTTAAACCATTCAAATCTCTTTCATCATCAGAGATGTCAGATATGGCGTTTTCTTGCCAAAACTTGGCGATTTTTAAACTCATTTGGCGACAAGACAACTTTTTAGCGAGTTATAAAATATTTGATGATTTTACATGTCTTGACGAGTATTTATTTAGTCGTGACAAATGTCGATATGAAAAAATCGGATCGTACTTAAGTATCAGAATTCTGTAATTTCAACTGCGTAAAATGATAAAACAACGCAAAACATTTACGATGAGCTAGCTGTGTGCTTATATTTAAAGAAATTAATAATTTAAAATTAGAGTTTCTATTATACAATATGTACACAGGCAGTACACAACTAGGGCTGTATTCTAGTTTAATTTTATTTTTATTAAATTTTTTTTGTGATATCGAGAGTTGAACTGTGAATATTATAAGTGAATAAAAAATTGGTTTCCGGCTTGAATTCATTTTTTATTTAAATTTATAATGATTTTTAAAAAGAAATATTATTTACAACTGTAAAGAAAACAAGAAAAATTAGACACCATCAGAAATATAATGCTGCATTTTCCGGATCGTTACATACTTTATCAGCAGTCCTCGCGTTTATCTACCTTAGGTTGTGCACATTGTCAACATCATTCATTTAACCAACTAATTTAATCAATATTTATTTGGTTAGAACAAATGCTTTAGATTGAGTGTGGACTTTAAAAATTGTTATAAAGCCTTCTATACCATTTAATTTATATGGAATTTAATGAAAGAAATACATTTTGGTAATTCGAAAAATTATTTTAATGGTAATATTCCCTCTAATTTCCATAAATTTTGGCTAAATTTTTACAGTTGTAAGGATACTGCAGGTATGTACCACTTTAAGGAACTTGCTCTGGCGCCGTAATTTATATGCTGGTAATTCCAACTAATAATGCCTGCGTCGAAAGAGTTCTTCTTGATGATTTATTGCGCGTTAAAAATTTTATTAATGCAGACAGCACATGCTGGGGGCAAATCACGACATTCAATATCGATCGAAATTTCAATAGCATTTAAATGAAAATTTCGATCGATATCGAATGTCGTAATTTGCCCCCTGTACTTTTTTATACCTTCTTCAGAAATGATAAATTATTTTAATTGCATTTAATGTATTCTAAAGAATAGGACGCTGACAAATGCCTTGAGAATGAAGTATGCAGCACATTATAAATATTTTAATACTGAAAAATTATTTTTATAAATATTTTTATAAATCAGATCTCAATTTATATATTACTTTATACTGATTTAGCTGATACTTGGAATTTTTCATTACCATTAAATTTCATTAGCATTGTTTGAAATAATTACAATTAAAGAAATTTAATTACCACTAAATGATAATTATTTTATTTTAATTATCATTATTTTCACTAATGGTAATGACATTGTTTAATTTCGAATTACAATTAAATCAAAAATAATTGTTTTTAAAAAAATAAATTTTTGATCGCAAAAAACTAAAAAAAAATCTATAAAATAAATAATAAATCCAAAATAAATAATATATTTGCAGATAGATCTGTATTTGAAAAAAATTAAAATTTATCAATTGTAAGTGAGGTAGATGTAAAACTTGATGTCTGATATCTCTAGTATCCTAACACCCCAGCTAGCAGAACTTGTTACTTTCACGAAAACACAAAAAATTAGACATTACCCTAAAAAGTACTTGCCACAGTTTTGTGATTGCCATATTTTGTAACTCGTTTACAAAACACATTACATTAGTTCGCAAAAAAAGAAAGCAGTAATTGCATTAGTTCTTTGAGTTAAAAGAGTACCTTTAATTATTTACTAATGGTCGTCATAGTTTTCAGCAATAATCAATGTACTCGATTCTCAGAATTTGATTATAAAAGTCTCGTGCCTTGTTAAAATCGATAGGTTGGTAATATAGTTGGAAAGTCCTTCCGCCAAAAATTCTTAATTCCCCACTCTATTATCTTTTCTAACCTTTTTTTTTTTTTTTTTTTGTAGTGTCTCATTTTTCCTCAGAACGTTGAAAAATCTATATATATATATATATATATATATATATTTCACGAAATTTGTGTAATGAAAATGCCGTTTTAAAATAATGCTTTTCTATACTTTAAGATGTGTATTTAGTATACAAAGATAAAAAATACATTAATACATGATAATGCTTAAAAACCATTTAATCATTAGTCAATGATAATAATTTTTTTTAAAAAATTTAACAATTTAACTTTTTCAGTAAAAAGCATTAGCATTATTTTTACTTTTCTTTAAATCATTAGCATTATTAATTATTCAATGCTAATGAGATCATCAATTAGTCAATCTAATTAATTACTCATATATATAGTTTTACTTAACTATAACTAGTTTTTAATAAACGTTGTACCTTTCATGTATTTATTATTCTTATTTATTGTTCTTTATATAAAACATAAATTATTTATTTATATATTTTGGCGTTTTTTTCAATTATTGCCGAACTTCAGATATTTTCATGTATTTTATTTTATTTATTTTTTTTAATTATTTTTATTGAAAAAGTATATATATGTATTTATATATAAATATATAAATTACTAAAACTATCAAAAAATTTGTTTTGGCGATTTTTTAAACTGATTTTGGCGACTTTCTTCAAAAAGAATTTGTCAGCCCTGTTCACCATTTTAGTTATTTTCCTTTTTCTTAGAATATTAATGTTTTCAAACAGAACAAATAAAATTTTACATTTACCGTTCATTTGTTTACATTTTCCAACCCCAAAAGTATGCATTTCATTTGCCAGACTGTTAAGCATTTAGTGAGCAGTAAGCGGCTTTGTTGAGTTTTTTATACTCAAACAAAGTAAATTTTTTTTTCATTATTTTTAATTTTTTTTTTTTAATTTTATTTCGTTTCGGCTTAAGTTTACGTATATTTTAATTTCTAAATAAATTAGGTAAGAAAAATTATTTAAAAAATTTATGTTAATTTTTCAAGCAAACGCGAAAAATTAGAAGCCAGCAGAATGCATTAGCATTTATCCAACCTTTTTACCTTCTGTTCGTTAAATACCTTGAAATTATTATCTAATTAACCAACTAAATTGAAAAGTAAAAAATTTTTAATTTTATGCGCTCAATTTAAAAGTGCAAAAAAATCGCTGAAATCACATAAAACAGTCAAAATTGTTGAAATCAATTACTTTTTTAATTTCGGTTATTTGGTGCGATTAACTATTTTAAAACCTTTTTAAATTCAACTTTAGTACTTTTCCGTGCTTTTTTAGAATTTCAGCCTTTTTTTCCTTACGCTTTTGTTTTTTTTTTTTAATTTCCATTTCGTTTTAAAAATGTAACCAGCTTGGCGGTTTTTTCCTTTTTGTTTTTTAGCGACTTTTTTTTTAATTTAGATTTTTATATTTTCTATTAATTTTAATTTATTATTTATAAGTCCATTTAGTGGGTAATTATTTCGTTTTATATCTTTTCTACTCGTGGTGTTTCCGAATCATAAACAGCTTTAAAATATTTCTTCTCATTTAAGTTGTGTAATTTGTCCTTCTTAAAAGCAGACGAAATGATATTTATAGGCTTTGCCGACAAGAAGCCATTTCGGTAGCGTAGTTGAAGGGCAAAATTTATATTGACATTCGATGAAGAATGAATCGCTTTTTAAACAAGAAATTGACTTCGATAACGATGGATTTCAAGAGGTTAAT
Organism: Gymnosoma rotundatum; assembly: GCA_916610165.2. NCBI lineage: Eukaryota > Metazoa > Arthropoda > Insecta > Diptera > Tachinidae > Gymnosoma > Gymnosoma rotundatum. The sequence continues at coordinate 11,763,704 of OU744339.1, forward strand.
TCATGTAAGAACCAAAAATTACTCGATGGATGAAAAATTTAATTTTGTGACAAGACGGTGTTTGGGGTCAATAATGCTAACAAAAACACTGCATCACTTTGGCCTGCAGGAGTCTGAAATTGGAATATACAAACATTTAAAGTCTAACTAATATGTTATTTAAGGTCGCTGGTGATTCATTCTTTTCTCCCATTGCCGAGAGCAACATTGAATGGTAAAAGTCAACATTGACTTTAATTGGTATGACCGTTGCCACATTGAATAGGAATCTCTTCTGTACTTGTGTACTTAACTCTATTGTATTAGCAGATACTAAGTTTCCTATATATAAGACTAAACACCACACATATCATTACTTCTTAAAGTGTCTAGTGAGTGGCCTCGTTAATTATATATCAGTATAATAAAAAGTTAGAAGAAAGAATTTTTTATCGTTTTATCTAGTTAGATATTTAAAAACAATATTTGCTCCGCCGTTATACAAAATATTATGGTTAGTAAAATTTAATCTTTTTTTCTTTCTTTATTATTGCAACTTTATTTATTTAACTTAGTTTTTATTATTTTTTCATTTTATCTTTCTTCCAAATAATATTATTTTCCCAATAAACTAATTTTTAAACAAATTTTATTTTTCGCAAATTTATTCAGTTTGAACTGAAATAGTGCTAAAAGCAGCTTTATACTCTATTATTTCTTTATTATTTTATTTCTTTATAATTGCGAGTTTATTTATTTCACTTAGTTTTTAATATTTTTTAATTATTTATTTAAATAAGATTATTTTTAAATAAACTTATTTTTAATTTGTTCATTTTATTTCTTTCAAATTTATTCAGTTTGAACTGAAAAAGTAGTAAAGCAGCTTAATTCTATACCAAAGTTAATTTATTTTATTTCTCTAGTGTTGCCGTATTAGGGGATTTATACCCAAATCGGGGATATATTTTGCGTTTGGAGATTTAGAAAAGTTTTTTGGCAATTTTAAAAAAATTATGTTTTTGGTAATTGTAACTTTTCTATTATTAAAGAAATTTTACATTTTTGCTACATAAAAGTTTTCTAGTATGGTAACAAAAAACCTTGTAAAATATTATAACTAATAAGTCTCTCCGTAAAATTAAAAAATTAATTTGTCTTTTTTTTAGCAATGAACTCAATAACACCAAAATAAGAATTAAAATGCACAACCCTCAATCCTTATTGAGAATTAAAACATATTTAAAAAAAAAATACAAACTGTTGTGAAACGTTTGTTCCATCTCAAGAAGTGTTTCATAAGGTTAACTCCAAAAATATAGACCAAATTTTTATTCAGACAACGAGTAAGAGCATTTTGTTAAGGAATTTTTCGATTTTGTTAATCATTTAACTCAATGATATATATAATAAAACTGCAACAGGATCATTTTTGTAGGTGAAATGTTTCTTTGTAAATTTTGTTGTCGATGTAGAAAGTAATAGATATGAATACAAAATTTTTTTTTAAAACAAAATTTTTTTCGTAAAATTATGTCATTTTATAGAAAAAATAGAGAACAAATTATTTTTGCAGATGGCAAAATTTTAAAACTGTTAACAGATCTCTACAATGATTATTGAAAATCATATTTTTCTTTATTTAAATTCTAAGAAAATTAGAAATAATACGCTAACGCTTGTATCAATACAATATTATAAATCGTATGTTAATACTTAAATTAACATTAAAAACAAGCAAACTTGCTGTATTCAGCGCTGCCGAATCTTATATACCTTTCACTATCTTTGTACATATAGTTTAGTAAAGTAACTTCAATCAAAAGCGCAAATATTGGGGTGACAGAGGATTAAAAAATAAAAAAGAAAAATTAAATACATAAAAATGTCATTGGCTCTTAGTGGGTTAAGCATTTTTTTTTAAATTTTAGTATTTCTTTAAAGACCTCTTCAAAAGCTTTAAAATGACACCCGAATTGATATTTTGTAAAATTTTAACAATTTTGATGCCCATAACTCGGAAAATATGGGCGAGCGCCAATTTTTTCACTTGATATTTTTTCTTATCTTTAAACTTTCTATCGCTTTATATATTTATATTTTTTTTGGTTGGGGTTAGGTTGCACAGACTGTCGGTGTAATGAGACCGACTCACTTGGGTCCTAAAGGTCCCGTTGTTTTACCTGGAATAGGATATGCAAGGATCAATTCAGGTCCCTACAGTACTATCAAGATCCAAAGAGCTGGACAATAGCAGAGTAGATTCTCCACCGTTTCCACCTCCTCATCCTGACAAATCCTACAGTAGTCATGATGCGGACGATTCAGTCTTCTAGCATGGATACCAATGACACAGTGCCCTGTTAGCACAGCCACTAGTGTACCCAACTGCCCTCGAGGAAACCTCAGTAGATCTGCAGATCTCCCACTATCATACTGAGGCCACAATGTCCTCGACACCGTGCAGATGAACTCTTTAGACCATTTAGTCTGCGCGGCCCTAAATAGTTCCTGCTGAAATAAGGCCCTACAGCAGCTTAACGGGACTGCCATTAGTGGAACTATCTCCCGATCTCTCATCCGAGTTCCAGATCTGGCGAGTTCATCCGCGACTATGTTTCCGGGTATGCCCGAATGAGCCGGGAACCAAAATAGTTCCAGGTTGGAATGTCTCGCTATCTCGTCCAGAGATGTCCGGCACTCACGAACCAATCTGTATGTCGTATAGACACCCGATAAAGAGTTAATCGCTGCCTTGCCATCAGTGCAGATTCGCATATCCTCTTCGTATATCTGTGGTACCTAATTCAGCAAGCTACCCTTCTAATGGATGAGATCTCAGCCTAAATCACGCTACATTAATCCTGTAGCCCAAACTTCATCCTGATCCGAAATCTAGGAATGAAGAAAATGTGTTAAGCATTTTTTTAAAATTTTAATATTTCCTTAAAGACCCCTTTACTGCACCTCCTGTGCCGCTGCCCATCCCTGGCTCGAAGAAGACTAAGAATTCTGGGCTCTCCTTTCTTTAGAACTCTTACGGAGCTATCATCTTACTCTATAGGGGACATAGGGAAGTTCATCCATGAATCCTCAAGGTTCTCGGCTGGGTAAGGGGAGTCGCGCCGCTTTCCTTGTAGTATCACAACGGGCCATTCGATTGTGCTCAAGTGAGCTTCGTCGCGAGAGGCTCCCACTCCTCACTAACTAACTAAGACCCCCTTAAAACCATTAAAATGATAATCATGTTGATACTTAAAAAAATTTGAAAACTTCTCCGGCCCGTAACTCGTAAAATAGGGGGGGGGGGCGAGCGCAAATTTTTTCACCTGATATTTTTTCTTATTTTTAAATTCTCTATCGCTTTATAAAATTATTTTTTTGGTTGGGGTTACTTTATTGTTGCAAATAGTATGAGCAAATTAGCGGTAAGCGTTGTGTTTTGCCTGCTGCCTCGAAGAACATGGACCGCTCATACTGGTTTCCAATAGCAGCTCTTTCGATACTATATCTAATCGATTGACATATTTATTTTTTTTTGTGAAATCAAATTTTCTCCAGCTGATCTAGTACCTTGGTAAACTTTATTACAACACTAACACGAACGGACAGACGAGCATCATTCAATTGACTTCGCTATATGTAAGAAGTCAGCATATATACACTTTATGGGGTCGGAAATGAATATTGTAGAAATAACAAACTTAGTTATACCCTTTTACCACTTTATGTGATGAAGGGTATAATAAATAGTATTATCTGTAATGGGGATTTTTGAGGATAATTGAAAATATTTTTGGGGAATTGTTGGGATAAAATTTATCTAATTGGGGATAAGACTCGAAAAAAAATCTGGGAACCCTGTACTGCTCTGCAAAAAAAATATTTGATTAGTATTCACTAACAAATAGCAAAACAATGATTAGTATTAAAAACAACTTTGAAGTATAAAGTATCGCTGTTTATAACATTAATATGAAACTATTTTTCGGAATTTTATTTCTGTTAATAACAATTTTTTGGATTTGGTTACGAAACAAACATAATTATTGGAGCAGATTGCAAGTAGAAACAGTCAGTTTAAAATTATTGTATGGCAAAAATAAGCAACATTATGCCTTTATTTTACAAAAAATCTATAAAAAACTTAAAATGGAAAATAAATCGTATATTGGAGTTTACAACATACTAACGCCAGCCTTAATAATCAAAGATCTTGATCTTATTAAAAGTGTGCTGATAACAAATTTTGAAACGTTTCCCGATAGAGATTTTTATTCTAATCCCCACAGTGATCCTCTGTCAACGAACTTAGTACGTTTAAGTGGTGATAAATGGAAGAGAATGAGACAGAAACTAACACCCAATTTTAGTACGGGCAAATTAAAAATGATGTTTCCCAAAGCAGCTGCTATTGGCAGACGTTTAGTGGAGGTGATAAATAACCAAATAGACACCAAAAATGCAGTTCTTGAAATACGTGATATATGTGCTCGTTTTACTACCGATGTTATAGGAAGTGTGGCCTTTGGCTTGGACTGTAATAGTCTGAAAGATCCTCAAACTGACTTTCGTATTAAGGGTGACAAGGCCTTTCTTACTATTCACCCTGTAATGGAAGCTTTGGCCTCCTCTTATCCAAATGTTTTCCAACAGCTGGGCTATAAAGTCTTTACCAAAGAACTAATAGATTTTTACTCCCAAATAGTGCAACAAAATGTTGCAGCACGTGAGCAATACAATATTAACAAACACAATGATTTTCTCGATATGTTGATAGAGCTAAAAAATCATAAAACAAACTCTGATGATTTTCAGTTACAAATGGAGGATATTATTGCTCAGGCTTTTTTATTTTTTATAGCTGGTTTTGAGACCAGCTCTAGCACCATATCATTTGCTCTTTATGAACTGGCTTTAAATCCCGAAATTCAAACAAAAGCTAGAATGAATGTTAGAGAAATATTAGAAAAATCTCAAGGAAATTTTAGCTATGAATCTCTGAACGAAATGATTTATACTAAACAAGTAATACAAGGTAAATTATAAACTGATCTTTAAATTATGCTTCGAATTAAAAATATTGCCTTTTTTTGCTTTAAGAAACCCTTCGTAAATATCCTGTTGCTCCCACAACCAGACGTGTTTGCCGTACTACTTTTACTTTACCGGGAAGTGAACCTCTGACTATTAAACCAGGTGTACAAATTATAATACCTATTCATGCTATCCAACATGATCCTGACTATTATCCTGATCCTGAAAATTTTATACCGGAAAGATTTTCATCTATAACTAAAGATCAAAGACATTCTATGACATATTTACCGTTTGGGGCGGGACCACGAATGTGTATTGCTGAACGTTTTGCTTTAATGCAAACATTGATTGGTTTAGCGTTGTTGTTAAATAATTTTAAGTTTTCTGTTTGTTCTAGCACTCCAAAGCAATTAACTTTTGATCCTGCTAACACAAGAGTGTTTAGAGTAAAAGGTGGCCTTTATTTAAATGTAGAAAAGGTGCTGTAAAACAAACAATTATTTAAGCAAAAGCCTGGGGCTTAGTTTGATTTTAAATTAAATAAATAAACATAATTTTTTTTTTTTTAATTAGAGAATAAAAAATATTCAAATATGTGTCTTAATAAATTTTAATATATTTTATTCAATAACCGCTTTGATAATTTATAATCAAGTGAACGTTTTTTTTTTCAAACGTTTATTTCTGTGAGGTCTTTTGTTATTAGAGTCCTTGACACAATTTATAATAGTTTTCGCTTATGACTTCGTCAGTGTTAATGATTACATTTAAGATCAAATTATCAAAAGATTTTCTATAAACATGTTCTAATTTTTTTTTTCCTAAAAGTATGATTTAATTTAACGTTCATCCATTTTTTAGAAAATTCTTCAACATTTATTTCTGTGAGGACTTTTATTATTGGTGTCCTTGTAACAATTTATAATAGTTGTCGCTAATGACTTCATCTGTGTTAATTATTACAGTTACGATGAAAGTAGCAAAACATTTGTTATAAACATGGTAAAATTATTTTTTTTATTCCCTAAAAGTATGCTTTAATTTAACGTTTATCTATTCTTGACTCTATATGCTACAGTAATAAAATTTATCTTACAACATAATCTGTATATAGATTCCTCTGAGATAACATTTTCATTGTAATCGATTTATTTGTTTGGGGGTGATTGCGCAACAAACATCCATTTAAACAAGCGCACAAATTTCCACAAGTAAAATATGTTAATAGGATTTTTTGAACACATATCAGAATATTATTTTAAATGTCTAAACTGTAATGCTGTAAACACATTCTAGACAACAGCTACCGACTGCAAAATGTCAAAATTAGAATGCATGTGTTTATATGAAAATTATTATTTTGTCAACAGCAAGGCAACAAGGCAGGTTGTTGTCTGGGTTGAATTCGCTGCAGTATTCAAATTAAACTAATTTCTATTTTGATTGGCGACACTAAGAAGTTAAGTGATGTCAACACTATGAGTCATGTTATATAATAAGTGTTTAAAATCTCTTAATATGAAAAAAGAAAGAACAATAAAAAATTAAAATAAAAAAAAATTATTTATTGAAAGAATAAAATATAATAAAACTGTAACAGAATCATTTCTATAAGTGAAATATTTTGGGAAAATATCATTGTTGGTGAAGATAATAATTGATTTGGAATACAAAATACCTATTTATTGAATTCTTATCTGTCTCACGTAAGTAAGATAGATTTGAGTAAAATTTTGTGAGGAGATCCTTTAGAACATAGAACAAAACATAATTTTCGAAATTGGAATTTAAAAAAAATTAGAGATGCCACACCGACGCTTTTAAAATACTACAATTGACATGACGAAAGTATACGAAGAATAATTGTAAAAACATTTAGTTAAAAATTTACTTCTGTTCTTAGTACTTATATTAATTTCAATTGTCGTATGGGACATCTGTAAATATTTAACACGATTGGTTTTAGAAGGTATCATAGAACTGTTGTATTTAGTTTTTTTTTTTTATTTAAGTGGACAAGCAACCACGTGTTATTTTTCTGACATTATTATTGCTGTTGAGAAATCATCAATATATTTTAAATTTTAAAGACAATCCAATTCTAATAATTATAGTTGAAATATATTTTTATTTTAATTCCGATTTGCCTCTTTAAAAACTGCTAAAGTGACATCACTGAAATACAATAAAATCATATTTTTATTATGTAGCTGCTGCCTTCAAAATAATTATGTAGCTGCGTACAAACCGACAAATGTTGCCAGCGTCATTTGCTTTCGTGTGTTCGTGTATCTTGCTGTGGCGAATGTGTTTACAGCATAAGTATTAATGCTTACATGAGTAGCATAATCCAAAATTATATTAAAAACATTAAGGTATAATATTTATACTAGAATTTCGTTTTAATTTTACTTTATTCAAATTCAGTACATACAATAAGAAAATATAATTATTTATTAATGAAAGTTTTTGCGTCTTAACAGTAAAAATACAAAAAAGAGAATGAGCGTCTCTGCTCAAAAATAACAAATTAACTATAACAACGTACACATTGTCTGGGGTTGCCATATTCTCATTCATAACTTAAGAATAATAATATTTGCTGCAAAAATTATACTGTAATTATTATAACTAATAATTTAACTTTTATAACTGGATTTTTACTTGTCACAGTGGTGGCAGTTAATTAGAAAGTTTTCTTAGAAATTGAAATTAAAAATTTATATAATTAAAATTATCAATTCCTTTATTAAATTAAGTTTTGAAAGTGATAATAAAGTATTTAATTGCTTCAAAATGAATGTGTTTTATATATTCATTAAAAGTGTATAGTTTTTTTTTAAATTTAATTTTATTAAAAAAAAATCATCATGCATTAATATTTTATCATTAAAAATTATAGGACTAAGCTTGCGATCAGAATTTTTGAATCTTGTAATTCTCATTTAATCAATAAATTTAATCAATTTGTAATTCTCATTTAGTCAATCAATTTGAAACTTAGAAATCTCAATTTTTTGTTTGCTCAATTTGTGTAGCATCCACTAATGAGCTGCACAACCAGTAGCGAAATGCTCATATTGCTAAACTTTACTCGCAGTAATACACATTACATTTTTTGGTATTTGATAATAAAATTTTTCTATTCTCCATTTTTTCCAATACACCTCGTAGATTACACTAAGAATGTGCGGTTTCTGTATTACAAGCGAGCGACTCGTCTAGAAAATTTGTATGAAAAGCACTCAATTTTTTGAGTGATTCCTATTTAGAATACATCTCTACAAATCTAAATCTAAAAAATCAGATTCACTTCTACAATAAAAGCCACAATTATAAATGTTATATGCAGCATGACAAAGAATTGTTTCATGTCTCTATTATTTATTTTTTTATTTGTCAATTAAACTAAATCAGCTGGTACTTTAAACAAAACGTTATACAAATACATTCTCAAAGTGTTTATTTTTGTACTAAATGAATAATAAAACTGAAATCAATACAAATGAAAAAAACAGTTGAAATTAATCAAGGGTTACTGTAGCAAAAAATTTCAATAATCTTGTTAATTATTTTACTAATAATATCCAACAAACAAAAGTTCACTATAATTGAGCAAATATGAAAATCGGTGGAAATTTGACTTAGTTTACTGAGTTTACAGAGATTGACTTACACTACTCAAACCCATAGTTTAGTGCCACTGAACTAGTATTATGTATGATCGGCATAAAACAGCATTCAGACTGGTATAAATTATAAGTTTCGGAAAAGATTAACTTTAAGATCATTTCTTTATTAACTCTAAAAAGTTATTTTTATATTCTAAATTTTATTATTAATTTTAAAGCGCCACTAAGAGAGATTAGCAAAAGCAAATAACGTGACAAAATTTAAATGAGTAACAAGAGAAAATCGCTGATTATTTCCCAATTTTTTTTTTCCTTTTTTCAATTTGCTTATTATATATATATTTGTTACTAATATTTGATACCTGTTGTATAAATACCTACGAAACACTGATAACTAATTTAATAACATAATTCATTTTTATACCCTACACCACATAAAGTGGAAAAAGTTTGTCATTCCGTGTGTAATTTCTACAATATGCATTTCCGACCCCATGAAGTATACATATTCTGACTTCTTAGCGAAGTCGATTGAGCGATGCCCGTCTGTCCGTCCATGTTAGTGTTATTGTTTGCCTCGCCAAACTTGATTTGCAAAAAAAAGAAAATATATCAAACGATCAGATATATTGTCGTAGGAGATGCTATGGGAAATCAGCAGGATCGGTCTACATCCTTCGAGGCAGCAGGAAAAACACTACGCCTACCTCTAATTTTTTAATGTCATTTGAAACAATAAAGTAACTCCAATCCAGAAAATAAATATATGGGGCGATAAAGAATTAAAAAATACGAAAAAAAACATCGAGTGAAAAAGTTGGAGCTCGCCCATATTTTGTGAGTTACGGGGCTCTGAAATTTTATCAATATGGGTAGCACTTTAAATTTTTTGAAGAAATGTTAAAGGAAATATTAAAATTTTTGAAAATGCTTAACGCATTAAGAGCCGATGTCTTTTTTATGTAAAATTACATATATGCAGTACCAACATTTTTTTAATTAAGCCCTGATATTTATTAAAAAGCTCCAGGGGCATAAGAACATTAACCTCTTAATTATAAAGCATAAAATTTAATTGTTAATCAATAATTATTTTCACGAAATGGATTAAATAGATCAAATTAAATTACTCAAAAATTATGTAGCGATATTGACCGCCAGTTATCTTTGTTACTTGGCCAGCCTAATTTAAATGGAACTTAAAAACGAATGGTATAGAGCTGTGTCGTTCGTGAACAAACGAGTTAAATTGAACGAAGCGGTTTAGTGAACGGAATGATCCGGTCAGTTAACTGAGGCTTTTTCGTTCAATATATTGAACGGATGGCTTAAGTGAACGGAATGAACCAAACATTTTACCGGCTCCTTTCGTTCACTGGTGTACGTTCAAATTGAACGAACGAATCTGTCTTTAATTTTTAAACGAAAAAGACCGGTGACTGAAACGGACGACCGGGCACATCTCTATTATACATTGTACCATACATTATATGGACTAACTATTAATTTTTAGCTATATCCTTTTCTTATTTGCTAATGCAAACTAATGGTGTCTGCCTATAATAATTTAAAAGGTATTTTATAAAATCACGGCCTCTATGAAAATAAATTTTTCACCCTTATTTTTTTAGCAAATATATTTGTACATACTCTGCATACATTTTTAATGTCTGACTAATAGCATTAAAAAACTAAAGTCATAAACATTTAAGTCATGCTACTATAGGAACACCCTTTGGATTTTAATATTATTTTTAATATCTTGTACTTGTTTTCATAGCGGTTATAAAATATACTTCAAATAAAAATTATAGTCTATTGAAGTTCGAAAACAAGAACACGTATGTGAAAATCATGCCACTACTGGTACCAGTGTTGCCAGAAAAATTCTGCTTCTTAATCCGAATGAAATCCCTTAAATCCCCATTTCTAAACGAAAATGCCCAATTTTGTCCCCAAAAAAAAACAATTTAAAATACGCAACCTTATTTAAAAAAATTTTCGTCGTGATCTTTTTCCACTCTTTTGTACATATTGTTACGAATAATAAAATCTGGCAGCCCATGTAGTTGTTTCCGTATGAGCGTGGTGAATAAGCTAATTCAACTAATGGTGTGTTTATAGAATAACAAAACCACAAGTTAGCCAACAAAAGCTGAGCAGCCCCAATGGCTGCGTTGGTAGAGGTGCGTACTGCAAAACAGAGGGTCCTGAGTTCGATAAAGGCTTCGGACATGCGTACAAAGGAAAGTAAAAATTATTGTAGTGCAATTAAAAATTAAGAGTTAGCAGTACAAACCTCCCGAGAGGTAAAGGACAATTATTGTGTGAAGCCATGGCAGATAATTTAGTGGAGACGTCCAATTTAATATAAGAATAACAGATATTTGTCAAGAAGCCCTTTATAATAAAAAGTAAAAGCAATAGCGGTTAGCGCGGGGAAGTGTAACAGCATAACAACAGTGTATGGCAGACGTGTGTGGTGGCTACTGGATTAAAGGAGAAGACTGGCTTGGATAAAAGGAGATGTCTGTGGATGGTTAAGGTTACTAAACAAGGCATCGAGTAGTTCATGTCTCGCCGGAGTAACGCAGTAGTGTAGCGTGGATGGCTGCGTTTGTGGTGATAACGCATGTTAAGTAAATACGAGACCAAGGGTTCACAAGACCGGTAGAATCGAGAAGTATAGCCAGAGAAAGCCATAAGGTTCGAAGACAGAATTTAGCCACAGTGGTATTTTAAATCAAAAGAATCCGCACGTTTGCCTACTAAAAAGGGTAAAACGTAACAATATTTTCTGATTTAAAACTTTTTATCTTTGCTTAAGGAACTTTAAACTTATAACAGTAGATTTGTAATTATTTAAAAGAATTTGATTCTTAAGAGTGATTCCAAATTTTATACTCGTCAGTTCGGTTTTCGTAGTGTTCATGCACGAAAATATAATTTCTACAAATGCATTCCTTATTGGCATAATTAACAGATTGGACACAGACGCAGCGATTTTACGAAAGAAATAATTTCCAGCATTATCTTTGTATTGGTAAACTATTGCCCAAAAAGCAAAAATATCTTTGGGCACGGAACTTTTTCTTCTTGATGCAACTTTAGAATCAAAATTTTGTACACTAAATCAAATTTTTTCCGGTTTTTAATATTCTTAAACTATAAATTTTGAAGAGTTCATAGTTTTTTTTTATTTTCAGGTAAATTTAAGCAATTCTTTTGCTAGTACTGTTGGTCCGAAAATGGTAATAAGCCCAAGTCCTCTTAACATAATATGCCAACATCTATGTCGATGATATCCAAATAATTCTTCTTTTTTAATTTATTAAAATTTTTGTTTTAACAATATCGAATTAAATATATTGTGGCTTTAAAAATTTTTAACAAACTGACATAAAAAGTAAAATTAAATGTTCATATCCAAAGTATATGTAGATCAATATTATCGCCTTTAAAAGATAAGTTGACCGCATTTACTTCTTAAAAAATTAAATACAACTTATTAGAATTGAGATTGAGCTCAGTCGATAAATATTGTGTCATTTTATCATTTGTAGCTATTATTTGAAAATGACTCTTTTCACAGCCATCTGGTATTTGATATTTGGACAAGTTCAAAAAATTTGTTTGACTTTACACCTAAATTTATTAAATCAAATACCTGTTTATCTTTTATTGTTTGCAATAGAGCATGCTAGAATTAGTTATACAGTTCCTTTACAAGAAACTCGACAAGGTTGGGGATTGATTTTGCTGCTTTCGAGCTGCATAAGTTTAGTAAATGACAAACGCATTTAACTTTTTTATAAACAAAACATAAAGAAACTTTTTTGCATCACACATATTGCTTGCACTGTCTGTTGCAATGGTAGTTAAATTAATAAGACTTTAACCCGTACAACGAACACAAATATTAAAACCACTATCTGGTGTCTACACATACAAATTTATATCACGCTTTTAATATGTTAGTTCGACTAGGCAGTAGTACGGGTAGAAGATATATTCAAAATATCAAATTCAATGCCAAAAATTCAGAGTGCTAATAATAAAAAAAGCTAAGAATCAAAAGTCCCCAAATCCCTCCCCACGAATTTCTGTCCCCAAACTTATGTTGAAATCTCCAATTTGGGGAAAAATCTCCTTATCTGGCTATACTGGTTGGAAAACTTTAAGTGTTTATATAGCGGACATAGCTTTACATACACTATGCAAATTCGATGTGTTGTTCTCGATACATATTTGTCGTTATAGCGTCTAAGTAATGCCCCCTTTGTAAAAAATTCAGGAATCTAGCTATTGGGGTTCCAAAAAAAAAGGACTGTTAATGACGGACAGACATTGTTACGAAAATAATAGTGGTACTCTTTTAGCCGTCAGATATGAAATATTTTTAAATTTTGTGTGCTAAAATTTTATTAGCTGTGTATTTTATATTATAAAAAAATAAAAAACATATTTTTATAATGCACTGTATTATTATATAAAAAAATTTTCATATTTTAGTTACTTACAATACAGCCTACGTATAATGCACTAATTTTTTAAACCATATGTTTTTATAGCCATGATGTTATTACTTCCCCTCTCTGCTCTTAATTTGCTTTAGAATTTTTTTAAACACAATTTTGTTCTCACTTTGAGCATTAAACAGTCATGAAGATTTGTAGAATTATCTGAGAGATGACGAACTGAATTTCATATCTAAACTGTGTATTTTTTACCTTAGTACCTTTAGTCATATTCTAAACAAACTAGCCACTACCCGGTGCAAAAACACACTCTTTCATTGTCAAAAAAAAAAACATTTAACAAAAAAAACTTTTTGTGGAATGATAATAAAAGCAAATAATAGCCGTCTGTCTGAAAAATACACATATAAAAACACTTGCTCTTAAAAAACGCTAACACAAAAAAAAGCAGTTGATAACAAAAATATAAATTATAAAAAAATGTTTAAGAACGATAATTGCGCACTCTACTCTAGAGTTTATAGAGCAGTTTAGTTAATGAGACGTACAAAGCAACAAGTATCCGTACACACGGTCAGCGATCATTAAAATAAAATGTTTTCTTTTTCAATTTCCATTAAATAACAATTAACTGGACAACAAAAGTAACCAACCAAATAATTAAAACAAAAATTAAAATGAAAATTTATATCTAAAGTAAAGCGAATAGTTTATTTAACGGCAAGAGAAAATAAACAAAAATAAAAACAAAAACAAAGTTCACAATGTGGTTAATGTATTTAATATTGGGTTTAGTTATCTGCCTATTGCTTGCTTTGTGTGTCATTGGCACAAAATATATACGCGATTATTGGCATTACTTGGGAGTGTCGCATGACCATCCCAAACCTTTAGCGGATATTATCAAGACCTTGAGCAGATATGGTAGCTGTAAGCAATTAATGGAACAACATGAATATTTTCACAAACTGTACAAAAGATTTAAAGGTACAGGGCCTTATTGTGGTTTCTATCATTTGCTGGAGCCGCGTATTTTAGTACTCGATCAGGAGCTAATGCAGCAGATATTGGTAAAAAATTTCTCCAATTTTAATGATCGTGGCTGTTATCATAATATACGAAATGATCCCATTTCAGCGGATTTATATAGTCTAAGTGGTGAGCAGTGGAAAGAGATGCGTTTAAAATTAGAGCCAGTATTTCAAAAAGCTCATATAAAAGCTTTTCACGAAATCATTAGGGAAGAGTGTGAAAAGACTCTCTTACTTTTCGAATTGAAAATACAAGAAGAGACAACTCAACATTGTGGCCATAGAGCAGCTGTCTTGGATGTACAACCTTTAATGCATCGTTTTGTTTTAGGCAATATAGCAATTTTAGTATTCGGCCTAACACAATCTATGCAACAAAAATATCCTTTAGATGAATTTGATGCCATGACCCAATTTGCTCTGCACACTCATAAACATGGCACCTTCCTCACCACCTTAATGCAACGTTATCCAAAATTATTTCGTTCTTTTAAGTTTTCTCTTACCAAACAGAAGGTGCAAACATATTTTTTAGCTTTACTTAATGACGTCATTGCACAACGTGACAAACGCGGTGACTACAAAAATGACTATCTACAATTACTCATCAATATAATGTTACAAGAAATGAGTACCCACGAAACGGAAATACATTCAGATCCCAAAGAATTAAGAGAACATTTAATTGGTGAATTGACAGCCCATGCATTTACGTTTTTGCGTGCTGGCCTAGAGCCTACAACGAAAACTCTTACTTATGCCTTATATGAATTGGCCAGAGATCCTGTTTTACAGCAGCGCGTCAGAGAAGAAGTGCTGAAGGTTTATGAAGAAAATGATGAACGTTTCAGTTATGAATGCATAAGTTCAATGAAATTTTTAGGAAATGTTATATCAGGTACATATTTCTTTTTTTTACTCTCAAACTTAAAAGTTAGATTTTGTTTATTTGTCTATCTCTTCGGATTTACAATGTGGTGTGTGTCTTAACCTCCTTGTAAGTTTCTGGTAAAATCTTTTTTCAAGTTTCAACCACAAAACGTTTGTCAAAGTGATCGGCTGACTTGACCCTTATTTTTGCTGGTTTAAGATCAACAAAAGTAGCACTTTTATCAAAATTTTAAAATCAATATTTTTTAAAGTTAAAATTTAATTACTTAAATGCGACTCAAATACAACAAGTTTCTTAGGTCAATTAAAAAGCATAAATTAAAAAAAAAAATCGCTTAAATTAGATAAACTAACCAAAACCATCAAAATAAAAAATTCAAAAAATTTAGTTCAACTCATAAATCGCAAAAACCGTCTTAAAGAAAATAAAAACGTTAAAATCACCAAAATAAAAAATTCTAGCAAAAAAAATTATTTTTCTATAAAAAACTTCTAAATCATAAAAATCGCTCATGCGTTGTAAACCTGCTAGAATCGCCAAAATAAAAAAAATTCAAGAGGACAAAACTACTTTTTTTATTAAAATTTCATAATATGTAAAAAATCGCTTAAATGAAATTAACCAACTGAAATCACTTAAATAAACAAATCAACTTAAAGAATTTACAAAATTCTAATTAAAATTCATAAATCGCAAAAAATTACATCCACAAAATAAAACCGCTAAAATCTGCAAAATAAAAAAATTAAGCGGAAAAAACTCACTTTTAAATCTTAACAAAAAAAAAAAAAAAACGCTTACGCGCTATTAACCTGCTAGAATCACCAAAATTAAAAATTAAAGAGAAAAAAATTTATATAAATTTCTATTAAAAACTCATCAATCGTAAAAACTGCTTAAACGAAATAAAATACTGAAATCACCAAAAAAAAACTTAAGCAGAAAAATGCATTCTTTTTTTCAATTAAAATTATTGATGTGATTTAAGATTTAATTTTTGAAAATTGGTCATAGATACTTCTGACAAAACAGTGCAAATGTACCTGACGAAAGCTATCCATTATAATTTATTATTCAACAAGAATAAATAAAGTCTAATTCAAGTTTAAAAACGCCCTTTAGAAACTATATAATATCTATATACAAAAAATGGTTGTGATATGGTCACAATAACCATATTATGTTCTTTGTAACAATGTATAGTTGGGGAGAACCAATTATAGATGTTTTCACCAAAACTTTAGTCACGCTAAACATTTTTTGTTACCTTTTAACGATTATATGGTTACTGTGCACAAAAAATGCAACATGGTTGGTTTTAACTTAAAAAAATTTCAACCACAACCATAGTTTTATAACTTATTAAAAATAATATAAAATATTTAAACATAATAAGCAAATCGTTAATGAATAAAACAATAATAAGTCCTTTATATCAGGAAATTTTTGCACTTACGAGACTATATTATAATTCATTTATATAACATGACATTTTCATTTAATGTTTATATGTGAACATAATTATGTTTAAACTTTGGACAATAATATGGTTGCAAATGTAGCAATCATATATTGGAACCCTCATATGTTGCTCTTAGATTATGGTTACCTCAACCATGTTTTTTCTTTGCGTGTATATAAAAGTTTGTTGCATGTGTATTGTGACTTTATAACTCATGAACTGTCAAATTGAATTCGATGAAATTTTTAGGATTTGTTCGTATCCTCATGTATATGGTTTATGCTTTTGCTCGAAATCGACGCGTTCGTCAGTAATGACTTCTCATGACAACATTTTATTTTGTAAAGGTAAGAGGGAAAAACCGGTATTTACGGCTGAACGAACTTTAAAAAAAAAAGTTAGAATACAGATAGAAGTTTCAAGACTTCGGTTTCAACAAGAAGCAATTTTAAAGATATTTGAAATAACTATAGCTAAGACTTCATGCGTAAGATCCAATAGTCATTAGGAAGTCTGTAGTAACTTCTATATTAATGTGCATAACCAAATGATAAACTGGTTTGGAAAGTAGCCGAATTACGATTATTTTTATTGGGGTAGCGAAGCACCGGAATTAGTTAGCAAAATAATAAAGTATTTTATAAGTGGCAAAAAAAAATTTTTTTTTTAATCTGAACAAATAATTTTCTCACACTTTAAGTTGAAGGCGACACAAATTTGACTCCCAGTTAAAAGACGACATTTATGCTAAAAAGCAGCGTTATAACTTAAGTTATCAACCTAATGAATAGAGAATACTATTATTTTTTCCAAATTTTTAAAATATATTACTCTGAGCACTTTTTTATAATAACGAGCACATAACCTTACTTTTTACTAGCAGTGTCCATAACTTCGTCTGCGTGTCATTTCTTTCTTAAAATTCAAATTTTTAAAAATGTGTCATTAACTATTTATTCTAAAGTTCTATAGACAGCGTTAAACATTTACAATTAAAAAAAATAAAATGTACTGAAAATTGTTTTATTACCATTATAACGGTAAAATTGGGTGCCTTCACATTTGTATCTCTAGTTTCTCTGCGAAATGACCTATTATTACGAAAAAAAAATATTTCATGTATAGAAATGACCCCTCTGCAGTTTTATTTTATGCATGGAAAGTTATTTTTTTTTTTTTGCTCTCATTCTTTCTAATTTTGGGTACTCTACATGAGCTAAATTAATTATGTCACATGCAGAGGAGTATTTAATTAAATAAACTAATTAATTGACGATTTCGTTAGCATTGAATGATAAGTAATGCTAGTGATTTTTTAGCATTATCATTACTTTTACTAATGGTAATGCTTTTTAATGAAAAGGTTTCATTTATAACACTGTTCTGCAAAAAAAAACTTTTTTCCCCTCTCTTAAACAATTTTGCCGGTTCTTATGTTTTCAGGTGTGCTGAGTCCGAATCAGCACTCAGAAAAATTCTATCACCCTCTGATTTTGAGAGAAAAGAGGAGGAATGTTACTTTACCACAAACATAGCAAAAGGAATTAGGCTTATTTATACACTTTCGTGACATTACAGAGAAAAAGTGAACTGTTCCCAACTGAATATCCAAATAAGTGCGTTTAGCGAAAGCCTCGAGAGTACTGATCAAAATATAGAAGAAAAAAAAACTTTTAGCGATATTTCTTCAACCACTTGTAATATTCCCATCAAATTTTTTTTCCTTCAAATATACTTCATTGCGCTCAAAATCATCGGGCCTTTGAATTTTTTTCACTATGTTTTGATGCCAAAAAAAATTCGTCAAATTTACAAAAAACTTACATTAAAAAAAATAGAATTTCTCAAGAAACTCTGCGTGATAGACAAAATCTGACTTCAAATTCGTGTTCAGCACATTTGAAAACAGTAAAAAAGCATGTTTTGGTTTAAAGGAGGATTTGAGTGCAGAACAGTGTAATTAGTTTAAAAAAATCTTTACTATTGACTTATGATTAAATGGTTTCAAATATATATCATTTAAAAACATGTTTCTTGTCTTGGTTTTGAACACGAAATACACATCTTAAAGTATAGTAGAGCAATATTTTAAAGCGGCACTTATATCAGAAAAAATTGGTGAAATATTTATGTTTAAACTTTCTCAAGACAAATGCGAAACTATGGGAACCTATTTTTTATTTTGCGTCAGTTATAAGATCTGTAAGTTGTGGTGTTGGATGACTTTAGATCTCAGACATCCCGCTTAAAATTGATAACTTATTAAAATTCTCAAAAACAATTTCAGTTACTAAAGGATTTATTTATTTAACGCTAGTGTTAAGTTTCTGCAATCAAAAATTTGTGTTTTTTATAAAAAATTATTTTTGTTTCAATTGTAATTAGTATTGAAACGATTTCACTAAAATTAAGTTATCATTATTAAAAACTATTATAAATCAAATAAAATTATTAGCATTAAATGGTAGTGAAAATTTTTTCATTGTCATTATTTTAAACAATGTCAATGTTATTTTAATGGTAATAAAAAACCCAAATTTGTTATGCCGTTTTAAAAAATTGTGACATCAAAAGCTTTTAAACAAATTAATTATTAGAATTTATTTTACATACCTAATCATTTGAAAGGAAAGAAACAATTTTTAAGAAAACGGTTTAAGTCCCTTAATTTAAATATAAATCTTCACAAACGAAATCTGTCTGCAGAAAGAAAAATAGAATTACTGTTGGTTATTGTTGTTTTTGCTAAAACTTTAATTTTTGTCTTTGCTTTATTGATTGGACAAAAAACTTAAGTTTATTTAAAATGTTTGTCAGAAGTTTCCTGAAGCGGTAACGAAATGCCCATGGAGACGTGTTTTGACCCTCAATAATCAATATCGGTAAATAATTAAAGCGGTATAATTAAATAAAAAAATAGCACGAAGTTTTTATGAAAATTAGAAATCTTGAAATATTTGTTACATTTAACAAACTTAAGCATTGGCGGTACCTGATTTTTTTTACTTGATTAATATTAATTTATGTTTTATACCACTATTATTGCCATTTTTAATGCTGAATTACTTGGCCTATTAGGATTAAAATTCATTGGGAACTAATGAATATAATAAGTAAAATTCAATTCTTCCACACAATGAAGCTAGAAATTCTTGTTAAAATAGTTAATGCCACTTCTTCTTATTATTCCTTTTCTTTTACAGAAACACTACGCTTACATCCCGTTACTCCTTACATCATACGTCGTGCTCTCAACAATTATCAGTGTTCTGAACATCCCCAGTATTTGATACCAAAGAATATGTACGTCATCATACCCAGTCATGCCATACACAATGATCCAGCTCTGTATATACAACCTCACACCTTTAATCCTGATCGCTTTTCCACTACGAACAACAGCCAACGACAATCTTGCCTTTGGTTGGGTTTTGGTGAAGGACCACGCAATTGTCTCGGTGTACATTTTGCCCAACAGCAAATGCGTTTAATTTTAGCGCATCTTTTATTAAAATATGAATTTACGTTGGACACTCAACATTTGGTGGTGTGCTGTCAAGAAGGTGTGGCCTTAAGAATTAAACCTTTGCATGAACGTTTTGAGTATGTAGAATCTGAGGGTAGGGAATCGGCTGTGATGATATAATTTAATTTGTTAATTTTAAAGAAATATTAAAATTTTATTTAATTTATATTTTTTGTTGTTATTTATTATCTATATAAATGCTAATGTTTTTTGTCAGTGTAAATAAAGTAAATTGTTGGTTATTTCAAATAAGCATTAAAGAAATATTTTTTATTTAACTTTAAATGGCAACAGTTTTAATGTAAAATGCCAGAGCAGAAATAGATTAATAACTTTTGCTGTCTGTAATAAATTCTAGCACTAGAATCCTAAAATTATTAAATTATAAAATGTTCAGAGTCGCTGTTTTTATAAAGCCAATGGTGTGATAAATGAATAAAAATTAAATCCAAAAGTTATTTGGGATTTTCCTTATTATAGTCATATTGCTTAACACATGGTCATATTAGTTAAATATTTAACCAAAATGACTTAACCTCTAAATTATGGAAGAGAAATTGGTGACGTTTTCCAATACTTATTAAGAATTTTAAGATCCTACTCAATATGAAAGGTTATATATCATATTTGTTATAAATTGTCATTCGTAACGACACGTGTCAAGAAAAATTGAATAAAGATTTTAAAAATAGTGGCTATGATTTTTTGGTCAAATATTTGACTAATCTGACCTTATCTCTAGATGAGATATTAAGATAAAATTTCTAAAATATAATTTTTTGTTCGATTTTAACGCACAAGGTGGAATCATATCATCAAAATGATAAAGAAAAAACTTTCAAATATGACAACCGTTTACCCAGCCGTGATATTTATAAATTCTATTTTTATTTCGTGAAACTTCTTGTTTTTTGAAAGCCTCCCGAAAGCTAAAATTTTCTAACACGAAAACTTGCTTTACAAATATGACTTTGTTTGCCTCCATAACTGTCACTTCTATATATATTTTGAAAATTTCTTTTTTATCTGAAAGGTGGTGCTTACAGATTGGTCCGGTTTTAAAAACAGTTCATGATCTTAAATAATAAAGGGTGTTTCCATGCAACAAATATGTTTTTTTCGTAAGTTATAAACCATAAAGGGCAAAAAGTAATACAAAAATGAATATAAAAATTAAGGGGTGTCCCCATAGGTGATGTAAATTGACCTATATGGGCTTATCTTTTGAACCGTTATAGACAAACGCTTGCAAATTAAACAGAATATCGATTGCTGTGACTGTTATAGCAACAAGTATTAATATTAAAAATTATAAATTAAAGGGTGCCCCAATAGTTCCTTTAATTTGATTTATATGGTCGTACTTTTGAGCAGTTGCAGTTGAAAATTAAAACGAATCTGTATTGCTATTAATTTGCTGTATTAATTTAGATTTAGGTATTAAAGGGTGTCCCAACAGTTGATGCAATTTGATATATGTGGCCAAACCGTTATAGACAGCAGAAACTTAAAAGAGACCTGTATTGCTTAGCCGGCTATATTAACCAAATTACAATTTGTTTTTTGAAATTAAAGGGTGTTCCCTAAGTTCCCTAAGTTTTATACAAACACTTAAAAATTATATAGAATGTCCACTACTTTGTTTCGTATAAAAATAATTATAAATATTTTAAAATAATAATTAAAGGGTGTTACAATAGTTGATGTAATTCAATGTCTGTGGCCAAACTTTTAAACCCTTCTAGACAGACAGTTAAAATTTACAAAGCAGCTAATTGCTAAGTCTATTAACACAGCAAGTATAAAATTTGAATTTAGAAATTAAAGAGTGCCCCTAAAGTTGCTGAAATTTTATGTATATTACCAAACTATTGAACAGTTGTAGACATAGAATTAAAATTAACCAGGAGCTTGGTGCCAAGTCTGCTATAGTTAATGTAATTTTTTCGCAAGAATTATATTCTTGTTGATGACTCAGAACATGATCATAACCTTACTTTTTCATTTTCTATATTTTCTTCTGTTGTTACAGCTATTTTTACGGTGGATTTTACCGCTTGTCGTTTTCTGTTGTTTCACTTCTGTCGTATACTGCTGAATCTACTTTTATTTAATTAAATATCGGGTAAAGGTTTATTAATCCCAAAGGTTTTTAACGCACAATGGGAGTTTGGCGAAAAAGTAGAAATGCATATGAACTATACGTAATTATTTTAATGATTTTAACGTCTATTTAATTTTATAAATTGTAATGTTGTGTGATTAAAAAAAAAAACTAAAAAATTTTTAGTAATTTAATGAGTTCCCAAAAAATTGAAAAAAACATAATAAAATCCTATTAGAAGTTTTGCAAGAAATTTGAAAAATATCATTTAAGAAAAATTCTAAAATATTCGGCTACATAACGATTTAAAATTTTTAAGCTTTGGGTTTTAAATGAAAATTAAATTAAAATCTCGAAAGAATTTTGAGAGAACTTCCGGACCTGTAAAAATAAAAAAATTTTATTTTAAATTTAAAAGTAAAAAACTTTCGCACCTCTATGATAGTTTGTACCCGATAGATATATTTTAAAAATCGTTTAAAAATTATAAACTTTCTCTTAATTTGTATTTTTCATAAATTTAGAAAGGCAAAACCATCACTGTGCAACCGAAACGACTAAGTCATTTTTATTCGCCAGCAAGAAATTAGTGAACAAAACTTATACAAAACAACATATTTGCAATAATTTTATACTGAAACGGTGTTGCTGCTGTACTGCTTATAGTATACTTTTTATTTATTTATTTTTTTTAATGCATCCCTGATTAACAGTTCAAAATGCAAATGTAATTAAATCTGTTACAATGATTGGATTAAATTAAAATTTGGATTATATTTAAAAAAAGGCAATGGCAACGCTGGTTGCAATAGACATCACAGGTATACAAAAGTTTTCATATTTTTTTTTTTTTCATTATTCCATAAAGAATGGGATACAAACTTTGTTCTACGTAATGATGGATATTATCATCATCAGTGATTGCCAGTTTAAGGTGGAAAATTCTGCAGCTTAAACTTAACATGAAATGTTTTTTTTTTTTTTTTGCATTCCTATAGAATTTTTTTTTTTAATAAAAAGATCTCTATTTTTAAAACTGTGGTGTTGAAATCAGTATGAATTTCACCTTTAAATTCTCTAGAAACTACCTGTGACTTATGATGTTATATGATGTTTATCAGGTTGAAACGTAAAGGAAGAAAGTGGTAAGTTAAAAATTATGATTGTGTATTTCGTTAGCTTAACGTGAAAATGTGCTAAGTCAATTGTTTGTGAAAAAATGAGATTTTGATGCAGTCTTAGAAATAAATTCAAAATACACAGTTTCATAAAATAAAATTTCGTATTTGAGTAAGTTTTACCTGCTGTTGGCAATGATGTGTAAATGTGCTAACTTTACGACTGTCAAAGAAATGGCGCTATGTCAGATGTTATTGTTTTTTCGCGCTCTCTTCTACAAAACAATAATATCCATTTGCGCTTCTTGTTTTTCGTGAGCTATATTTGTGCAAAATAAATATTATTTGTGTTTTATTTTAAACGAAAAGGTAATAAGTGACTATAATGACTTAATTAAACGAAGAATTAAATAAAAACAAAACATTTTTTAGCTCATTTTCATGGATTTGCACGACAATAACAACGTTACAGCACAATCACTTCAGTGCATCGATGATGCGCCTTTTGGAATAGAATCTGATGATGGTGTGGTTGGTTTGGTTCCTTATGGCTTCAACAGTGACTCTGACAATTCCTTTGATATGCCAGTGAAAAATTAAAAACGCAAAAAGAGAGTGCAGGAGGAGAACAATACATGGCTCGTTGCAAAAAATAAAAAGAGAAGAGAATGTGAAAAAAGCTATTGGGGAAGGAAAAAAGAAAGTGACGTGTGGAATTATAAAAAAATAAAAGTTGCACGAGCCATAAAGGCAAGATGTAAGTGTGCTCAAACATGTGATACTGCTACCATGAAATGTGCATTGGTGACTGATGCTCAACGGCAACAGGTATTAAAAACGTTTTGGAAGATGGATTGGAAACAAAAAAAAGTTTATGTGAAAATATTAGTGCAAACGACTAAACCATCCAATTCTCGAAATAGAACAAATCCTAATGCATCTAGAAGAGTGCAAACTGTGAAATATCATTTGAAAGTGAATGGTAAAAATTTGCGCGTATGTAGAACTTGTTTTTTAATACCTTGTGCATAGGTAGATGCTCAGTGCTTAGTTGGGTCAATTTGGTTTTTTTCAACATAATAAACAAAAAAGGGTATTGCTTCCTCTGGAATGAAGCTGAAGGAGGTGTGAATGCTGAAGACTTTGCTAGCATATGGGTTTATTTTTATTGAAAACAAAATTCTTCCCAGCCTTGATAACAGCGATAACCCTATTAAGATTATATTTTATAGTGATGGATGTGGTTACCAAAACCGCAATTATGTAATGAGTAACGCACTACTAAATACTGCTATTAACCATAACATTGTGATAGAGCAGAAAATGCTGGAGCCTGGGCATACGCAGATGGAGGCCGATAGTGTTCACTCTACCATAGAGCGTGCTATGAAGAATAAAAATATCGATGTTCCTGCCGAATATATCGGAATATGTAAAGCAGCAAGAAAAAAGCCTTTGCAATACGATGTGACTTATTTGACACATGATTTTTTTTAAAAAATTAACAATATTGAGTTCTTTAAAAGTATTCGTCCTGGACGTACCAAGGGTGATGCCAAAGTCACAGACATTCGTGCATTAAAATATACACCAAATCGAGAAATTTTTTCTAAATTACGGTTTACTAATTTATGGAAAATTCTGCCGCAAAGAATTAATCAAAAAATAGTTGGTTTAAAGTGGTGGTCCAAAACAAAATACCAATTAAACGTAAGAAATACGAAGATCTACAATACTTGGAGCTTACTTGGCCTAAGGACCATCATCAATTTTATGATGATTTGCTTTCTGAATAATTCAATTTTTACTGATTTTTTTATATAACTTTTACTAGCAGCAGGAGTAAGACTGCAAAATTGTTATTTGTGATAATTTTTATATAATTTCAAAATTATTTTTATAAATAATTAACTAAGAATAATTAAATAGCAGCATTGAAATAAGACTGCATTTAATTTGTAATCAATGTTAACAAATAAACAAGTACCTTTTTATTTTTGAAACTAAATTGTTTTAATTCTATTTATTAATACTATGATAAAATAAGTTTAGTAAAATGTGCTAAGTAAAAAAAAAAAAAATATCGTAAGAAAAACTGCCAACTCAATAAAAAGCTGATAGGGGTCAAATGCATGTTTTTTTTAGTTTTTTTTTTTTTTTTGTCCTTTGCGTTGAGTAGTTATGACATTAAGGTTACTGCATTTACAGTTTAATAAAATAATGTTTTATTTAAAAGTTATTAGGTTTTTTGTCTCTCCTGTAAAATTTGAAAAAGATGACTTAGCACATTTTCACGTTTAGCTAACGATTTTTTACATATATTTTTTTTAATATTTTCATTAATAATTATTTTTTATTTTAATTTCTAAAAAATCGTCCTCAAACATTTGAAAAATAATTTATTTTTCTAAAAAAAAGGATTTTCGAAATAAAAATACGTCAAAATCAATTTCGATTCATTTATAATATCCACAGTTCACATCCCAATTTGATTAAAAGAATCAAATATTTTCATTAATAAAAATTGTATAAATATTATTCTTTTCAAATATTTTATTATTATTTTTAAAACTACTATAAAATAATTTAAAATATTTTTATTTATTTTTATAACAATAATTTTAAAAACTACAAAATTTATATTTATTTAAGGTTTTTTCAATAAAATGTTGCTTACAAAGAGACAAAAGTGCTGCATATCTACTACTTAAGAAAACTTTTTAACAATAAAAAAAACTACAGAGGATGAACACTTTTTTTCATTAAACTTTGTTAATGTTTATGTAAGTATGTATATAAAGTTATCAAAGATTTGTCATTTCTTGATATGTTTTGTGTAACAGTTTTTTGTGAAATTTTATTTATTTGTAAAATTATTTTCCAACTTAAAATAAAATTAAAATAATTTAAACTAAATTTTTAGAAAAAATAAAAATCTGTAATGAAACGTAAAGATTAATTTGTCTTAAAGCTATAACATTTAAAATTAATTTAATTAAATGTTTTATATATAAATTAAATTTAAGGTTTTAAGTTTAATTTAAATTTAAAAAAAATAATTTTTTTAATTTTCAAATGCTTTGAATTATAGATAAAGAGCACTTTAGACCGTTTAGAGATTAATTTTTATTTGAAGTGTGATTAAGATCGATATAGCTTAAAGGAGAAGCTTTCAAAAATTATGAAAGAGAAAAATATAATGCTGCCAGATTGTTTGTATTGTGTAAGGAAAAAAATTTCACCGGGCCATATATTTTAGTTATTTATTTTTTTAAGGTGCTCTTAATTAAATAAATTTGGTTATTATTAATTTATTTCTTTTTTTAATTTTAACTATTTTATTTTTTCTGTTAACTTTATTCAGTTACAATGTTTTTCATTTAAAAATTGTTTTTTTTTTAATTTCAGATTTGTTTGAAATTTCTGATTGGAGGGATTCGTTGTTTCTTTGTGTAATTCTTTAGGATATTAATCGAATTCTAAGTTAGAAAAATTAAGGTGCTTTATTTTGCAAAAAAATTTTACTTTTTTCCTTCGATTCCTTTCATGATTTTTTTTTTTTTTTTTTTTTGTTAATGTCTTCAAGTCGTTTGATTCGCTTGTTCTTCGTTTACATGTTAAAGAATTTAAAAATCTTTTAAAATGAAATGGAATGTAATTGCTGTTCAATAAATGTGTATTTATTTATAAACTTATTAAAGTGTAGATTTAATATTTCATTACATCCCAGGAAAAAGGTTTGATCTGGTTCTAAATTCTCTAAAATAGAATAAACGCTTATAGTTGAAAGTCTAGATGCTCTTTTATAATTACCTTTAGGACCTGTTGTTCTTAATCCAGCGTTTTCAAGGAACTAATTCTTTTTATTTAATTATTCATTGTGGCTCGTTTTAATAACTAAGTTCTTCCTCGTTCACATTTTCATATCACAAGGACCAAAAAAATTTCTTGTTCACCTTCCAAGTTTTACTTTTTATAACGAGCCAATGTGTTTTAGAATGAATTTTTAAAACCAAATATTAATTTTAGAATAACTTTCTTAGCTCATTTAAATTAACTTTAGAAATGTAAAAACAAAAAAAGGCCTTAAGATCAAATCGTTCAATTTTCATTTTAAAAATATAGAAAAAATATTTTCATTCAAACTTTTTAAGACCCAAGTTTTAAATCATCTAATATAAAAACTGAATAAATCGTTCCTGATCGATTAAGAAAATAATATAGAGTTTTCTAAGAATCAAACAAATCATGAAAATTATCATCCGCTCAATACAATTTTCGAAGTTGTAAGTCCAATTCTATTAACGAAAAATTACAAAAGCCCTTTAGCTATTTCCGAATTCAAAATTTATGTCTTTTTTCTTCAATAGAGGAAAGTATAAAATAAAATTTTATCTTTACTGTCGCCAGCTGTGATAAATCCCCCCTCAAAACTTTTACCTAAAAGAATTGAAAATGCTTTCGATTAGTACTACCGCCACAATCTGTAGAAGTCTGCAATATAAAGAGACTTGACCAATTTTGGAGTTTTATGGATCCATCTCTGTTCGAAGTTATTATTTTTACATATAAAATCTGATATCTCTTATAAATAAATTTGATACTCTGGCAACTTTATTCTTCATCTCGTGTTCGATTAATAAAAAAAAATGTTAACTCACGTTTAAGCTTTTAAGAATAAAAAACAAAATTTAAGCTTCAATCGCTCTTTGAAATATTTCGCGAGTGATTTTTTTAAGAAAAATCATAAAAATGAAAATTTCCTTAATAATGAAAAGAAAGCAACCAATTAATCAAAATTACAACGTTCCGACATCAAAACCTTGAAATTTTAAATTAAATGAGAAGGCTGGTACAACTTTACATAAAATTTGACACAAAATGCCATCATATAAAGTCGTGAAAAAAACAATAGAGGCACCTTTAGGCTTGCAACATGCAACACGGCCTTTTGACCGCTTTCTCAACAACTACTCCTTTACCATTCTCGTTATTTTATCTTTTGTAAAACACCCTACAATCTATTCGTTCTTTCTCTTTTGATAATATGATTTATATCCAAAAGCATTCCCACCAAATAACACCCTCTACAATCTATCACACCGTCCTCTATGTTCATCACAGGTACCACAAAAGCAACCATTTGTCACGGATCCAAGGTAACTGATCTATTAGCTGTCTATTACAATAAGTACTGGCTCTAGATATGCGTTCCAGAATTTGTTTTTTGTAGACTAAAAACATTTTCCCTTGGGATGCGTTACTTTAAATGCTTCTTTAAAAGTTTATAAATAAATTTTGTAAAATGAAAAAAAACTTTGTTCGTTTGTGTGTGTAACATTTAAATAAAAATTTCTAATTAAATGTGATAGTAAAAATTTGTAGAATTAACAAATGCCTTATTTAGAGGGTTGCCTTTTGTGTGTATAACGGGGTGAAGTGCTGGGTGGACTACGTTTTCCCACCAAGTTTTCACCGCGAGTTGGCATTTTGCTGCGCATCATTTGCTCATGAACATACAAAAATATACCAATATCCCGATGGCCTGCTTGCCAAGCAATTTTAAAAGCAGTGCTGCCATCCTGAAAACAATAAAAAAACAATTAAATAATATTCAAAACTAAAATGAAAAAAATATCTTTAAAATTACCACATCCTGTATTAATGAATCACAATCGGGATGTGTTAGTAAATGTTTAACAATATCACTGCGACCATGTTCAGCGGCACACATTAATGCCGTACTGCCATCTTCATCTTGTATATTAATATCAGCTCCAGCTGCCAACAATAGTTGTACCATTTCCAGGTTACCATGCGACACAGCCAACATTAAAGCTGTCTGGCAATGCTGTTTACAAAAAACACAAAAACAATCATAAACAAATTTTAAATTTTTTACTAGTTGAGATGTTTACAGGAAAATGGAACATTTACCTTTTTAGCTCGTATATTGACATCAGCCATCTGAAACAGTCGTTCAACGACTGTACGATGTTCTGGATTTTTCAATTTTGCCAATGAAACAAGCATGACACAGGTGTATCCAGCATTATTCATTTGATTTACATTGCAAACCTTTGAATCTAGCAATATGGATACGACGTCAAAGTTGCCATGTGAAACAGCGTAGTGCATGGCGGTGTTGCCCTAAAAAATTATTAAGTTAAATACATAATTTAATCTACTTATATTTTTTAATTATTTGTCTACACTTTAGATTGCTTTTGGAATGCTAAATTTAAAAGGTAACATTTTTTTAATTACTTTTAAGAAAGCTCTATTTTTATGAAGCTGTTACTCTTTTAAACGGACTTCAAAAAAAGAACGAAGATATCAATACGTCAGAATGTTGCTTTCTTATGTTGGTGCCCGCAGAACTCAGTAATTTCTTAACCGATTTTTTAAATTTTTTCTCTACTTGAAAAGTGATGTTTACAGATTAGTCCCGTTTTAAAATCAGTTCATAATTTAAAAAATTTAAGGGTGTCCCTATCCAACATACATGTTTTTTACGTGTATTATAATAAATAAATAAATCTAAAAAGTAAAGGGTGTCCTCATAGGGGACTTAAATTTGATCTTTATGGGCCTATCTTTTGAAGTGTTATAGACAAACGTTTGAAAATTGAACAGAATATCGACTACTACAACCGTTATAATAACAAGTATAAATTTTCGAAATCATACTTTAAAGGGTGCCCCAATAGTTCGTATAATTTGATGTATATGGACATACATTTCAACAATTTTAGATAAACGATAGAAATTTACAAAGAAGCTGTATTGCTAGGTCTGCTATAAAAACAAGGATAAAATTTGAACATGGAAATTAAAGGGTGTCCCAATAGTTGATATAATTTAATACACTTGCCTAACTTTTGAACTATTATAGACAAACAGCTAAAATTTATAAGGGACCTGTATTGCTAAGTCCGCTATAGGAACATTAAGAAATTAAATAATGTCCCATAATTGATATAATTTGACCTAAATGGGACTATTTTTGAACCGTTATATACAAACACTTGCAAATAACATAGAATGCCCACTAGTTTGTCTGCAACAATAAGAAGTATAAATATTAAAAATTGTAAAATTAAAGGGTGATACAATAGTTGATGTTATATACATAACATATATACGTTATATATCTGTTTTGAAGTCGGTTTCTTTTGCAAGAATTATAAAAAATTCTTTTGTAAAAAGTACTTATTCGAAATATAAATAAAAATATTTTGTTTGAGTAGGACTTTTTAGCAACACTTTATGTTTAAAAAAAAGTACTAAAAAATCGTTTTCTAGAAGACTGTTCATATGATTCGTTAAAGTAGCTGCAATGCAAACTTTAATGGACAGTAGAGCAGAGCATTCGATTTTTAGAAAAAGATCTTCTTTAAAAAAAGTACTAAACCAGAAAAAAATATAAACCAAAAAAAAAAAAAACTTTCCTGAAACGGAGTTCTGCTTTGTAAAACATTTCAAACAAACACTTTCGAAAGCAAAATTAAGTGAAAATTGCAGAAAGTACTTTCTGGGTAAATTTTTTTAGATTAAATCTTTAGAAAAATTATCCTTGGTACTTTTTAGAAAAGTACTTTTTAAAAATATTCTTTACACTGTTTCTTAACCAAGCTTTATTGAAAATAAATCTTCGTTAAATAGTACCTCATTGAGTAGTAGTTTTTTTCAAAAAGTAGTACATTCCAAAACTTATTTAAAAAGATTTAAAAAGGTATTTCTAAAAGCAAATGGTATCGCCAAAAGAGTTTAATAAAAATTATTTTAAAATTATTTTTTATTAATATTTTCCAAAAGAATTTTGGAAGGAATGTATTAGAATTATTTTAGACATAAAGTTTTACAATAAAGTATTATTTAAAGCGCTTGAGTTTTAAATACATAATTGCAGAAAAATATTTTTTAAAATGGACCTTTTTTAAGATACTTTTTTGGGGAGCAATTATTACAAAAATGTACTTTAAACAAAAACTTACTAAAAGCAACCTTTGAAAAAACTTGATTTGTTATTAGTGTTTTGTTTCAAGAAAACATTTTGTTTTTTTCTTTTTTTTTTTTTTGGTACTTTTTGTAAACACCTAAAAGAGCCTTTTGTTAACAATAAAATATCTACTTACATTGGCATCCACCATATTCACACAGTATTCTAATAATGATACTGATAAATCTTCAAAACAATCCAAATAATCTTCTACCTCATGGGGATCGGCATTTTCAGAGCTGGATAAGCGAAACCATTCTTGTTGTATGGTTTGCTTTGCGGATTTTAAACTTAATGATGATATGGGTTTGGAGCCCAATTTCTTCAACAATGAACTATTGATGGTTTTTAAAGCTGCTAACATTTCTTTGGGAGGTGTTATTCTATAGTAAATAAATTTTATAAAAGTTATTAAAATCAATTAAATATTTTTAAAAATAAAAACTTATAAAAATCAAACTTACTTTTTCCTGGGCTCTGTTTCTTTCATGGCTATTTTTTGTAACAAAGCTTTGGAAAGTGGTGGCTTCTCGGATGTGTCTTCTTCCTGTTGCGTGGCTTCGGTTTGATTTTCACTTTCATGACTAGATTTTAAAGGTGCAAGTAAAATTTTTTTCCTTGCTCCTTGTGATATTTCTTTCGAACTTGTTGCTGTTGTTATTGGCAGTTCTACTTGCTCCTTCAATTTGTCCTCCTCCGCATTGGGTTTGCAGGTAGTGGCTATTGGTGTAGGTGCTGGAGAGTTGTCTCTAGACCAGCTTATACTAACACGTTTCTCTTCTCTAACTATCAGCTCATTTTCACCCAATTGACTGAGGTCATACAAAGACTTACGTGTTGGGGAATCCTCTGGAGTACTATTAGATGAGGACAATTTTTCTTCTGCCGTTGTTGCTAAATTTTGTGTCGTTATAGCACTTAAACTTACAGGTTCAGAAATAAAACTTTGAGATTCACCAGAAGATTTCAATTGATGAAATGATGAGGAACAAGATTTTTCTTGCAAGGAACTGTTGGGTAAAAATTATAAGAAAAAAACTTAATTGTTTTTAAATAATTATTATTTACGTGAACACTAAGGCTGAACAGCCACTTACTATCAAAGGATAGCAAGTAAAACTGCCTAAACTCCAAAGCATTACAGTTTATTTTACAATTTCCTTGTAGAAAATAATATTTAATTTAAAGAATTTTCACTTGTTTTTGTGTACGAGTAATTAAAAATAAAATGTTGAGGTTTTAACCAAAATATTATTGTTAAATTGCAAAGCTTTTGAAACACTAACAAAAATCTAACTGTGAAGGTCATTACTATTGTTTTCGCATTTGTATAGGTACAGGCTGTGTACAGGAAGTGGTTGGGCTTTCTACTGCAGCTGCGCTGTAATTATTGTTGCCCGGGTAAAGAATATTTTTAGAGAATATAAATAAAGTTGTCGTTTTACGAAAGTAAGATAATTTTATTTAATTAGAGCTATTAAGCAGCTAAACCTAGAGATTTGGTGTAAAAAGTAAAAAATATTTTTTTGATATTATTCCTAACAAGCGACAACTTGTCCGCACTGTTTGTGTCCTCTCAACAATTGTTTGTGTAATTTGTGTAGACTAGGTCAGTGAGTCAAATAGTATTTCCACTAAAGCTTCCACTTCCTCCCGAAAAAACACAAAGGTTTTTGTCTCAACTAAAAGCTTTAATAACAGTGTTGCGTTTGCTAATTACACAAACTTACCTTGCCATATTTTTCTTTTCTGCCACAGGACTGGGAGTTGGTGAAGGTGTTATTGTGTAAGTATTTTGACGAGAGAATTGCTTTCTCACCGGACTAGGACTGGGTAGATTTTTCGGTCTAGGTATTTTAGATTCTACGGCTCTAACGGGTACAGGACTGGCCAATACTTTGGAAAAGCCTTTGGCTAAATTTTTAATGGCATCTTTGCAAGAATCACAGTAATTATCGGCACAAGCTATTGATATGTGGGGCTTAACTTTATCACCACATGCTATATCACGTTTGTTTATTTCCTCCGTATTACAGGAAGTAGAACTGGTTGTTACCGGTGGCAAGGTATTGACACCATAATCTTTATAATTCTTAACATCAGTATTACAGCCCTTCGTTTGTAGCACTGGTTTAACAGGTTCAGCGGGTTTCTCTTTTTTTAAGGGTGTAGGTGGAGAAATCTCCTCGGTATTGGTTTGTGAAGTACTCAGTCTAATTAAATCTTTAGTGTCTGTCTGGCGGGACATGTTACACAAATCAAATTGTGTGCTGCAGTTTTGAACTTGAGGCTTGGACTGTACGGCCACAGTATGTTGTACCTGGGCTAAGGTCTGGCATCCAGCCGAGTGCTGTGTTATGGGAATATATTGCGTTCCTGTTGACTTTTTAGCAATATTTAATTTTTCATTGTCTCCTAAGCTAAAAGTATTGCTGCGTGGTGGCATGTCCAGCAGCTTAAGTGAAATTGTTTTTGCTGTCTCCACTTTATTCTCATCTTCAGTGGCACATGCTATAGAACGCTTTGTTACCAAACATTTATCACACAATAAATCTGTTATGCGATCATTTGAGCTGCCCACAGATCGCACGTCTGGTTTACAATTTGTAAAACTTTCACGTGTTGCTGGCTGAGCCATTATGCCGACATTGTATTTTTGCACTTGTTTTTCGGGTTTGGTTTGTGCTCCTATACTTTTTGTATCCTTTTTGGCTACATACATTTGAGTACCCACCGATATAAGATCTCTTAATCTGGCCAGCTTCTTTTGTTCTTCATGCTGCCTTATGGACAATTTAATGCGTTCTTCTACATCAGTTTTTGTAAACAAATTCTCATTTATATTTTTTGTTAAGCCGGCATTGCAACCAACATCCTTTAGAAACTTACTGGCCGGTATTGGACTACCTACGGCTATATCCCTTGTTGTCTGTTTGCTACACATGGTGGCAACATCTCGTTTGAAAACAACAGATTTGCCTATTTTTTCTGTGGAAGTAGAGGGCGCTCTCATTCTGGCTCCCATACTTTCCAGCGATATGGGACTTACTCGCTGCGGTTGGAATTGTACGGGTGATGATGTTTTTGAACTTAAAACCGGACTAGGTGAGGAGGAGAACCGTGTTGATTCTTTAGCTTTTTGCAGTTCCTCATCTTTGTTTTTAACAGTCTGTTGTAGCTGTTGTTTTTCTTTGCGTAGCTGCGAAAGCTCACTCTGCAAAAAAAAAGAAAATAATAATAGTTTAAAAAATTAAAACAAAAAGGACATTCATAATTTTATTGGAGATTGCAAGAAACATATGAAAGAAATTTAATAAAGAAATGTCTGAAGCTTAAAGTTTTTCAAAATATTTATGTAGTTTTACTTTAAGCTAAACGATATTTATAAGTACTTAAAAGCTTACAATGCACTAAAAGCTTTTCGCAGCTTTGCTCTTATGAGAAAAGCTTTTAATTCAGTTTCATAACTCAAAGCACTTTTATTAAAAGCTTTGACATACTTAAAAGCTTACAACTTTAAACATCATTCCAACTCTTTAAGAGCTTTAGTTTGACTCTAAACCATTATATTCCCCTAATTGTCTCCTTCATTAATAAAATTTAATAAATTAAAAAAATATTTGAATTAATTGTTCTTAAGTCTTTTAAAAAAAAAGTATGGTGAAAAATAACTAAGGAGCTTTAAGAAAAAGCTTCTTTTAAATAACTTTTAAGCTTACCTGCAAATCCGGTATAGCTTTAACCTGCTCTTCTAAATCCTTCATACGTTTCAAACTCAGGGCCATCTGTTGTCGTATGTTAAACAAGGTTTGAGCATCTGCAGAAGAACCACCTGCAGCACCAGCTTCTTTAGTTGGTGAAACTAAAGAGCTTGGTGTAGACTGATCCAAACTAGATGAATGAACGCTGTCGGTAGTAGTAACGGCACTGGAGGGGCTAGTTAGCGTCAATTTAGCCGTTAAGGTATGACGTCGTGGTGGCGGTGCTGGAGGTGATAATATTTCCTCCACCGGTGACTTGGCATTAGCTGCAACTGTGGCCTTAACATACGATTCATATTGCTGCTCAGCTGGTGACAGTTTCTGTTGAAATGCCAGTGGTTTGGTGTAAATGCGGGAAGCTCTTGGAGATTTATTGCCACCTACACAGGAATCTAAAAAAATTATTAAAATAAAAATTATGTTAACAGTTTTGATTAATTTTTGTTTTTTAATTATAGTGAATTGTGTTTTCTATTTATAAAACTTTACAATTTTGTTTAATATTTTCGCAAGGTTTAACTAAAACAATTTTGATATTAAGTCTTTCCATTAACACGGTTAAACAAAAACTAATGACAATGACACTGCTTTTTTAAATAAAATGTTCCAAAAATCCAAAAAATTTTGCAGTTGTTTACTTTGCTTTGTTAACAGTAGTGGATTAATAATTCGCCAGTTAAACTATTGTGTTTGCAAATTTTATTTGAATATTTAATTTTTTTTATATTTACGTGCTAATCTGGACACTACTAAAGTATGCTGAGAGTTTAGCAATCTGAATTGTAAATGTGTGGCTGTTTTTTTTTTTTTTTTGTTTTTTCTTTTTTTTTTGTTTTTGGTCAAAACAAAATCTTATTTGTTGATTTATAAAAACTGTTTTTAATTTAGTAAAAAGAAAAGAGCTTTAAAGATACGCGTAGCAATGATAAGGACAATTAACTGTTATTACGAAGCATATTTGTAGGCCATAAGTTTAGCACGTGTTTTATGCAATAAAATTTTGAAATTATGGTAGTAAACGATCGAAAGGCAGCTAAGCAATTTAAAATTATCAGGACAGTATTGAAGTTTAAGATTCTATTTTTTTTATGGTACATATTTTTTTCATCTACATTTCTTTCTGATTTTTCGCTACCCTAATGAGAGGCAACATCATTGATATTAAGCCCTATTATTCTTTTTTATTATTATGAAAGTAATATATATTAAAATCAGAAATGACAAAAAAACTGCCAGATCTTTTCATGCATAAAAAATCTAGACGTTTTAAATCGCTAATAAATTGAAATACATTTTTTTTAATTTAAAGGATTATTTTTAAATATGAGAACATACATACTAATCCGTACTTAAATTAGTTTTAATCTAGAAAAAAATACTTTACGTAAGTAACAAACTTATTTACTATTAAACTTAGAACTAAGCCTTATTTGCATTTCATTTTTTATTGTTATGAAAGCGTAAATCAAATTGAGAAATTAAAAAAAAACTAATATAACAAACTGCCAGATCTTTTCATGTAAGAAAAATCTAGACGTTTTAAATCGCCAATACATAGAATGAAAAATTTTTGATTAAAAAAGTATTAATTTTAAATATGAGAACATACACTGAAAAAAAAAGAACTAATCCGTATCTAAATTAGTCCTAATCGAGAAAAAAATATTCTTTACGTCAGTAGCAAATTTATATACTACTGAATTTAGAACTAAGCCTTATTTTTCATTTTTTATTGTTATAAAAGTACATATCAAAATAAGAAATAACTTTTAATTTACTTTATTCGTGCTTGATTCCTTGAAATATAAATATTTCATGATATTCTCATGAAATATTTATTAATTTAAACTAAACTAAAAATGAAATGTATTACTGTGGGGAAAGCATATCCATATGGCCATTTCACTACTGCTCAAATAGCTCATCAGTGGATTTTACCCAAATTTTGTATAGAAAACTAGAAAGTCTCATATCAAAAGCCAAATTGATTAAATGAGAACTCCATTGAATCAATAAGACAAAAGACAATAAAAACTCAAAAATGTTTTATACAAAAAACACAGCAAACATTCAGAAACTGCCAGATCTTTTCATGTAAAAAAAATCTAGACGTTTTAAATCGGCAGTAACTAGAAATAGATTTCTTTATTTTAAAGGATTATTTTTCAACTGAAAAAAAAGAACTAATATATACCTAAATTAGTTCTAACCTAGAAAAAAATACTTTACGTAAGTAAAAAACTTATTTCCTATTGGATTTAGAACTAAGCCTTATTTTCATTTCATTTTTTATTGTTATGAAAGCATTAATCAAAATAAGAAATAAAAAAAAATTAATATAACAAACTGCCAGGTATTTTTTTTTTAATAAAAATCTAGACGTTTTAAATCGCCAAGACATAGAATTGGAAAATTTTAATTTTAAAAGTATTCATTTCAAACATGAAAACATACACTGAAAAATAGAACAAATCCGTATCTAAATTAGTCCTAATCTAGAAGAAAATACTTTGCGTAAGTAACAAACTTATTTACTACTGAATTTAGAATTTTAGCTTTGATCAATCGTGGCTTCTTAATGTAAAAATTTGATCACATTTATAACAAATTCTTTGATTGACTTTTATAAATAATTTTTTTTCTGCTTGCTTTAAAGTATTTTAGTTTTTAAGTGAGTTTTTCTGCCAAAAATAAGAAGAATTTACATAAAATTGAAATGAGATTTTTTCTGTGTATATGAATATAATGTGTAGAAATTACACATGTCGACAGTTTTTTCGCACTTTTTTTTATTATAATCATGTACTTTCTAGGTTTCTCCTTTCAAACCATTTTTCCCTTTAAGTGGCCTTATCACTTTTTCGCTTAGCTTAATTGTTATGCTATAACTTGGTCAAATTGAAGAGCTTCTTAATGGAACTGATGTGTATTTAAAATACAATCTGTATACAATCTGCAAAAGCTTTATCAATGAAATTTTTTCCTCTTCTTTAAAACTATTTATTTACTGGTCGATTGGTAGTTAAAAAAATAATCCTCTTTGACTGTTTTTTTTTTTTGTTTTTGCTTATTTATTTTAGTGTTATTTGCATTTAACTTATCAATTTAATGTGAACGTTCAAACACAGTTTCATTAGGAATTAAAGCAACTAAGATTAAAATACACAGAGTTCATTGAAGCGTTAATTAATTTAAATCAAAGTGCCAATAATATTTATTTATTTATTTACAATATAAAAAAGAAACACAAATGCTCTAGAGAGATAAAGTCCATGTTTATTGTAGTCATTTCTTTTTTATTTTAATTCGTGCAAATGACTGCAATTTAATTCGTTAACACTGTGTTATTTTTAAAAGATATATTGAAAATAAAGCTTTAATAATACAGAGCAAGAAAAAATCTAAAAAAAATTCAAAATAATATCCATAACTCTAAATCATTTAACACTTCTGATCAAGAAACAAGAGAGCAAAAGGCCAGAAAATATCTTACGTTTAATGATTTTGTTGAAACAAGATGTCGCCTACATCAATATCCTGCATTTAGTGGCCAACTAGCCGCCTTTCAAAAAAGCGTATAGTGTGAAACCTCCTCCTCTACAAAAAACCACATTTTGACGATAAATAAAGCCAGCAGGGTGACAATTAACTCACTCGCTCCGGCTACTTTCTACTCATGACATATTACTTGGTAAAACAAAATCTCCTCACAAGTACATACACAAAAAAAAACATGGTTGAGGTAACCATAATTTAATAGCAACGGAATACCTTCTAATCATTCTTTGATTACATACGCATTAGTTTAAAAATATATATATTTCTTAATAGTATATTACGATTACCAATACTATAAAATGCTTAAATATTAATAAAACTTTTGATGTTGTTAGAATCCTTGCAGAAATTATATCGTCAAATTCAACCATTTTAATATTGGTTAATTAGGTAACTGTACAGTGTTGCCACCTATTAACTAAGTTATGTTAAATAAAACTTATTATATCTTTCATGAAATAATATATTGTTACCGCAAACATAATGTTGCTGTCTTGATCATAGTGAAACCATTTATTTTCTCTATGTGAAAGCTGACTTGAACAATTTGTATATATTCGATGATTAATATTTAATCTGTGATGGTGGCCACCTCTGATCCTATTCACTGTTGAGACCACTACTGAGCTATAATTTTTTTTACTTTTTTTTACTTATTTTCTTATACAATGTTACCATATCCATTATTCTTAGTAGTATGTGTCTTAGCTTAAAGTCGAAAATTATGCCGTTTTTGCATTGTAATCCTTCTCAGTCGACTATTCAATCTCTGGCACGTTAATATTAAATTTTATGGATTAAAGAACAATCGCGTGTTTCTTCTCATGTTAACACAAAATCTTTAGAAAACAATGTTGCTTTCTTAAACAGTGTACAGGATACGAAAACACAATATCGTGACAAGCAGTCGTTTTAAATGTTGTAACATTTATCACACTTAAAGCATATTTCTATAAAAATAAACAGGAAAAGAACACACTTACTAACAGCCTATAAATCATTTTCTAATTAATTTTCCGTTTTTTTTTTTTTTGTCATTTAGTACTCATAGATTTTTTTGTTTTTTTTTTTTTTTTTTGTTTTTCAGCCCACCTTTTTCCACTTTTTACAATTTCAATTTTATGTTATTTTTACAACTACAAAATACATTAAGCCATCATAATTGTCTATTATTTTGATTTTTTAAACACATTAGAATATTCTTTTATTTTTCAACACATCCCAACTAAAAAAACTTTAATTGAAGAAACGAAAAATATTAATTATTTTGCAAGCCAAATGTTGCTTCACAGCCATGAATTTTAGCCAAAACAAAAAGACAACATAAAAACTATTAAAACAAAAAAATAAAAACTTTTAATTGTTTAAAATTTATTTATATGACTTAAGACCACAGCAAAACGCATTGATTTTACAGTGTCTAGGTTGACAGCGACAATAAAAATGTACAAATAACAAACCAAGAATATTTTTTAATTAAGAAATATTTAAAAGTCCCAAAAGGAAATTTCTTAAAACAAAACAAACTATTAAAATTTTAAATAACACGTTACATAAATTGTGCCTTTTTGAATTTACCGCGAAATTGTTCCGGACCCACAATTTTTATTATAAAATATTGTGCACTAGCAACAAAAATTAATAAAATTGTAGTTCCCGAAATAGTTAAAAATATTTTACTCCAAACTTACTTAACGTCCAAAAAATACCACTGTGCAGAGTAAGAAAACACGTTGAAGAGTTTAACAAAAGTATCGCAGCTATTTTTATATATCTTATCTAATATTTTTAAAATGTTGTTTTGTTTAATATACGAAAACCGCTAATGTGTCATTGCCTATTTGGTATCTTATCTGCATATTTTCGGCTGGTCAATAAACACATGAAATCAATACACAAGATAGTCAGTCACACACAATTACGTACAGTGTTGAGTAAAACAAATCAAATTAAAATTTAAAAAAAAAATTTAAGTTAAGCCAACAATGAAATGACGTTAGAATCTAGCTTTACCTGCAATAATCATTTCAGTGATTAAGTTAAAAATAGCAATTGGGGCTCTTAACAAAACAATTAAGAAAGCACATTTTCAAAAAAAAGTACCTTTGAGGATATAATCTGCAGTTTAAAATAATAATATTAACTTAAGGAAAAAGTGACTTTTAAAAAATTGTATATTCCCAACTGACCCTGGAAACTTAGCCTTTACAATACTGCCGTTTTAAAAAGTTTTTTTTGGAAAGGTTCTTTTTCAAAAACTTTTTTGTCTTTTTTGAAAAAGTACATTTTTATATTACTTAGAAAAAAGTCCCTTTAAAAATTCATGTGATAATGAGACATTTGTACAAATCTGTTTTTCTTTGCAATTAATAAATTTCAATAAGGCAAGTTTGATGAAAAGTTGGTTAAAAAGGCTCCAAAAAGTACTTTTCATAAAAGTATCTTAAAAAATAGCAATTGAAAGTCGGACATTTTATACAGTTCATTTTTATAATTAAGTTTTAAGAAATTACATTTTATAGTTGGTTAAAAATAGTTTAAAAAGTACCTTTTTTTAAAGGTACCTTTCAAAAATTTATATGAAAATGGAACATTTTCAAATGATTTTTTCTTTGTAATTATTTACTTTTACGACAGCCATTTTATTCAAAAGTGATATAAGGCACTAAAAAAGTAAGTTTTAAGTAAAGCACTTTTAAAACATGCATGTGAAATGAGACATTTTAATAACAATGTTTTTGGTTTTAGTTAATTTCAATTGGAAAAGTTTTTTTTTTTTTAAGTTGCTTAAAAGTAAAAAAAACCTTTTTTAAAAAGTACCTTTTAAGCAGTGTATGTGAAAATGGGACATTTCAATAAAATGTTTTTTTTTTGTTTTTTTTTTTTGCAGCTATTATTTTAAGAAGGCAATTTTGTTAAAAAGAAATTAAAAACTGGTTTACATAAGTTCTTTAAAAAAAGTACCTTAAAAAAGTACCTTTAAAAATACATAGAAAATTGGATATTTCAATAAAAATTTATATCTTCGTCGTTAATTACTTTAAAAAAAGCAATTTGGTTAAGATATAGTTGAATATTTTTAAAAAGGTACTTTTTGAAAAAAGTACTTTTAAGAAATTGAATGTTTAATTGAGACTTTTAACTAAGTTCTCCTTTTTTTTCCTTATAGCTTATAACTTTCGAGAAAACAATTTTGTTTAAAGGTAGTAAAAAAAAGTACTTTTGGGACGTTTTTTTGTGTTGTGTTTGAAGAACAAAATTATATTACGAAACGTACACTCCCTCCACCAATTCCGTTGCAACAAAGCCTTGGCCTTTTTGGCCGTGCTACTGCTAGTTGTATCATCTGCACAGGATGGTAGAGCTTTCTTCTGTCGTCTTTTTGTAGAATCTGCTGAAGCGAACATGGTTCTTTTTGGTACAAAATTATACTTCAATACATTTGGTATTTGTTACAAAATTGTGCAAGCCAGCAATATTAACAAATTAGTAAATGCGAAGAAATTTAAAAAGCTGAAGCATTTCTGTTTTTTGTTTATTTTTGGGCACTATTTTTTATAAAAATACATTTTAAATATTTTTATTTTTATATAATAATTTTGTCTATTTATTTTCTTATTAAAGCTGATAAAAACCTTGCAAAAAATTATCTATTGTTATCATATTTGCTGTTTTATTTTGTATTTGTATTAGTTTCATTATTGTTTTTATTTATTTTATTTTTTTGCTTTTTTAATTAAAGCGAACGCGTAACAAAGACACTTGAAAATTTAAAAGCACAAATGTTGAAAATGACAATTTTTTTTAAATATTAATTACACTTGCGATTAGTATTTTTCTCTTAATATTGTTAAGGTCAAATTTTGTTGTTAGGTGTGGTGGTTGTTAAACGATTATTAGCAGCTGCTTTACATTATCTTAGACAATTTGGCAAATAATTTAAATAGATTTAAAGAAAAAACTCACTATTAAACAATTCGTTTTTAATTTTTGTCAATGCTGATAAAAGCATTTTGTAATTTTTTTTTTCTTAAATTAAATATTTCGTTATTTAGACATTCGATAGATTTATGAATTATTTTTTAAATTTTTTTTTTGTGTCGTTTTAGAGATTAAATTAATTTAGTCTCATACGTTTTAGTTGAATATTTGTTAAATTATTTTTTTAATTTTTTATTTATTCTGTGTTAGTTTTTGGTTTCGTTTCTTAGCGTTTCCTATTCTTCACATAATAAAATTCCAAAATAAAAATATATAAAAAATGTACAGCAAATACATGAAAAAGTAATTATTCTTTAATTTG
This sequence comes from Gymnosoma rotundatum, assembly GCA_916610165.2. Classification (NCBI taxonomy): domain Eukaryota; kingdom Metazoa; phylum Arthropoda; class Insecta; order Diptera; family Tachinidae; genus Gymnosoma; species Gymnosoma rotundatum. Next base: position 11,806,590 of record OU744339.1, read on the forward strand.
AATATTTGTCAAATAGACAAGTCTTCGCGTATAGATTTTCCTGAACATTCGAACAGCATGCGGACTGAATCAATCAGACTGAACTTCTATCATGACCTTGACACTTGAAAGGTTATAGGTGAATTATGTCATTTTTTTCTGGGAATAACTACAAACAATGCCAATGGAAATTCCATGTAAAGAAAAATTCAAAAGGAAACGTGGAGGGCTGGTCTAAATTTGTTTTTGAGCGTCATAGTCCTTCCAAGATCCTCATATCTACGTTAGTGGCCTGGTAGGTCTGGCAATCAAAAAGCAAAGGAATCAATATCAAATTGGATCATGTCTATGCAAACGCTGAGACTCACTTTAAGAGGTCGAATGAAACTTTCTTTTATCAGAAAAAGAAAATGGCAAAATGTTAAGGAGCTATACTTTTTAAAATACATTAAAATTTTAAGGTACCACCTAAAAGAAGAATACAGAAAGTCGAATGACAGGTGTTGACCATTGTGTAGGAAAATCAATAAACTCACTCATTTGTGACCCATTAGGAATGATATCAAAGAAATAGATTCACACTACGACAGTTTTAAAATATCTGTAGAGGTTGCGTAATGTACCACAGCTGCTTGAGGTATAGTTTTCATTGATCATGCCGAATACTGACGTAATAAGCATCAAACTGTAATGACTTAATACACATATACATTTGGTTATTATGCATTTTTATTTATTATACCTTGTGGCTAAACATGATTTATTTTAGAAAAAAAAAGTCTGAAATTAAAGCCATGTAAACAGATCCACGGAAAGACACCTATGGAATTCTATTTTTAAAATGGATTTCGAAACTGTGTAAGGAATGACGACTGTATATATACAACGAATCATTCCAAAAATGCTTTAAAAACTACTTGACTAGAAATTTTTTACAAACTTGTTTTTAAAAACATTTGCCCGTGTTTATTAGAGTGCTTTCTAAAGACTCAATAGTATGTAATGTTGCGTAATTTTATGAAATGTTTAAAATTAATATTTAATTTGTCTCTATTTTAATTATATACTGCGCAGCAGTCGTATATTAAGTATAAAACTAGGATTTTTTAGATTGGGAAAGTGAACCGCTAAAAAAGTTAGTGCATCTGACTGTCGTCATTCCATTCCAGGAAGATAAACAACTGACGTAAAATGATATCCTCTTTATTTTTCTTGTTTTTTTTTTTTAATGATTCCAGACTTTAAACAAAAGTTATTTAAAATGATAAAATAATTAAAATTAGTTTAAAAAAATGCAGCCCTTTTAATTGTTTATTTATTTATGTTTTGATAAAAAATAATCTTTTTGTAATTAATTGAAAAATCTTTCCATAGTTTATTTTTACCACTGTAAATGGCTTGTGCTTATTAAACGTTTTATTGAATTATACTTAAAAGATATAAGGGACATATTTCGGTATCTCATGAACTAATAAAGATATCTTTAAAAATTTTGTGAGCGACAAAGCAGAGGTGCTACTAGATGGAGCTGCAAACGGTCGGTTACCTAGGCTAAAGAGGAACTTCTAGGTAGGGCCCCAAATTGGGGTACATCTGTCATATAATTTTTTTTAATGTCATAAACAATTTGTTTTTAATTAAAATGTTAAGATTTTTGTTTAAAAAATGTGCACACATGTGTAGGTTATCTCTCCTAGCTAAGAAGAAAATTGGCTTAAATTTTGTCCGACCTTATCTTAGTATTTTGGGTCTATTGTGCTAATTAATGATCGGATTGTTGCTATATTCTTAATAAAATAAAAATAAAAAAAATTAAGTTTTATTCTGAGTGTCTTTTCGATAAAAACTTACAAGCGTCCGAATTAAGAAAATTTAAAAAATATCTTTTTTTAAGGATTTTCCCCAAAAAGGTGTTTTTTGTTTTTCTTATGTAATTTAAATTTACTTCAGTACTAGCAAATTTAAAAAAAAAAATTTAAACCATCTTAAAGACAACCTGTAGCAAATGCATGTAAAAGATAAGTTAGGTCAAACATTATAACGGGGGAACCAGCCCTGTCCAAACATAGTCATTTTGGAAACAAAATTTAAAAATTATTGCATAATTCGTCGGGGTGCAAAGCAGTATTTCGCAGACCTGTGATAAATAAAAGTAAGAGTGCTATATTCGGCTATGACGAATCTTATATACCCTTCACCATGTATGTAAATCTAGTTTAGTGAAGTAACTCCAATCAAAAAGCAAACATTGGGGTGACAGAGAATTAAAAAGTAAAAAAAAATGGGTACTGCATTTATATTATGTTACATAAAAATATCATCAGGTTTTAATGGGTTAAGAATTTTTTTTTTAAATTTGTGTATTTTCTTAAAGTTGTCTTTAAAAGCTTTTAAATGATACCTATATTGAAATTTTAAAAAATTTTAAAATTTCCGAGCCCCGTAACTCGGAAAATATGGGTGAGCACCAATTTTTTTATTTGATGTCTTTTTCTTATTTTTTTAATTCTATATTTGTTCCAAAAGACTTAAAAATTAGAAGTAGGCGTGGTGTTTGTCTGCTGCCTCAAAAGACATGGACCGATCATGCGATTTCCAATAGCACGTCGTACGACACTATATCTGATCAATTGACACATATATTATTATTTTTTTTTTTTTTTTTTTGTGAAATCAATTTTGCTTCTGCAACTCTAACAGGGACGGACAGACGGACATCGTTTAATCGACTTCACTATGCATAAGAAGTCAGAATATATACACTTTATGGGGTCGGAAATGGACATTGTAGAAATTACACACGGAATGACAAACTTATTTATCACCACAAAAAGTGGACAAAGGGTATAAAAAATTAAGTTAGTTTCACCATTTAATTATTGCGTTTTGATTTTGTGTCAACTTAAATTCTGTATTTTATATCTCAAGAAACCACATTTTTTCGGTTTTTAATAATTATAAAATTGTTAATTTAGAAGTCATAAGCTTTCCTCTACTATTACTCACAAGGATATCGAACATATATTTAAGTTATAGGAGCTTCCTAAACCACGCCTCCTCAAGATTTTTTTCTCACTTTATATGTGTTTAACTACATTTTGTGCCAAAGTCAAAGCTCACAATTTAGATATTATTGAGATATCTTTAATGGTTCATGAGATACCGAATTATGTCCAAAATAAATTGTTTTCAAACCACTGTGCATTATTTTCAAATAAATTAAATATTTAAAAAGCGTTCTAAGAAAAACTTAAGTCAAACGATTTAAAACTTTTTTGTCAAACGCTTCCAAAAAGCAGTTACGGCCACTAAAGTCCCAGAAAAAAATTCCTAAAAAAATTCAAAGAATCCTACAAAGATAACGACACTTGTTAATAACAGGTCCTCTTCACCTCAAGTGTAAATGCTAGAACCACAGCATAACACTCCTATACCAAGAATGTGACCAGTTTCATCTTAGTTGCTCTCACTCTAGTAAAGTTATAGTGTGGTGACAGGTCTAAACCGGAGACGAGACAAGTTGGGTAACAAACCGACTATGCAATGAATTTTTGTATTTTGGGCATAATTTTCTTACATAATTTTCGTTTTTGATTTCATTATTATTTATTTATTTTTTAGTTTAATTTAAATTTATTTGTAGTTTTGATTATAACTTTATAAATTTTTATTGGACAATAATTTTTTTTATCACTTTAATTTTTCACTGTAATTTAAAAAAAAAAATTGTTTCAATTTTAGCTTTAACTGCAGCTGTCTTCATTACTTTCATAGAAAAATTACATTTTGCAGTTTAACGTATAATTTACTTAATTTAAGAAACTACTAAAACTATAACAGTAACGATAAATAATTATATTATTTGAGCCAAAAAAAAAATCGCTTATTTTTGATTATTTTGCCATAATTTTAATGTGTTCGTTTCGAAAGTTTTCTACAAACTAAATCATGTCTACTGCGAAAAAAAATTCAGAAAACAAATAAAAGCAGCACATAAAATACTCATATATTGATGAGAAGAAAAAAAAAGTAAAATTAATTTTTTTAAGGTAATCTTTTTTTCTTTAATCTATTGTGAAAAAAAGAAAACTACAAATACTAAATAAAAATACATCAAGATTCTTTAAAGCGAGCTCTGCAAAAGATAATTTAATGTAATTAAAAATCTTTTGGTTTTTAATCATTTTAAATTCCTCTCTTTTGTGTAAAAAGAAATAAATAAATTAAAACAAAATAAAATAAAATTATTTTAATTGTTTTGTAAGTTGTTTTTTCAAAAAGATAAGAAATATAAAATAAATGAAAACCACTCTTTTTTTCGTTATTTCTTTTTTTATTTATTCCAACATTTGTGTTTTTGTTATATTTTTATAAACAATCTGGTTCAGTTGCTTTAATTACAATATTAATGGTGTGATTAACTTTTAGTTGCATTATCTTGAAGTTTATCTTAAATACCTAAAGCAATGACCAGCTTTTCTTTTTTGCTTTGAATTTAAAAAAAAACATAATTTTCCCTTTTGGCTGTAACGATAATACAAAAGAGTGTATTTATTGTTTTTTTTTTTCTCTTTTTTTCTTTCTCTTAATTGAACACGATATTAAAAAAACACGAAAACAGCGATAGTGGATACCTAAATTAGCGCGTAAAGCGCAAGTTATCTATCAAAATTTTTAATGTACATACAAAATCTGTGAAAGATCCCTAAATAGCACAGCGTCAACGCTTAGCAATTAGAAAATTAAATTTTGACAGTGCGTTAGGTAGTGAAGTTGGCTGCTTGCTGGTTTGTTTTGTTTTGTTATGGTTGAAAAATAATGACAATTTAGTTTTTTTTAAAGGCAATCTAGCGGTTGTATCCCTTCTTTTGTTTTTTAGTCATTGCAGCGAAAAAGCCCGACGTAAAAAGGCGTTGCGCTTTACGCGCTAATTTAGGCACGTCAGTAATGTACATAAAAATGTATGAAGCAAACCATGATAGCGCGGCGTCAACGAAATCCGATTTTCATAGTGCTTTAGAAAGTGAAGTTGGCTGCATCTAGGTTTTGTTTAGATTTGACATTTTAGCGTAAAAGCGTTGCGCTTTACGCGGTAATTTTAAATAAACTATTAATTTATTTTTAAAATCCAAAAAAAAAATTTCTGCGGTTAAAGTCAAGGAGTTAAGGAGTTTACAAAAAATGTATATTTATGAAGAGATAAACTTTTGTTATTCAATGAATTCAGGGTTCCCTAAAAATCACATGTGCAAAATATCATTGGTTAGTGGGAGTTATGGGCTATTGGACGATACCAAAATTCTTGAAAAATTAGAGAGTTTAGTATACGTCTGAAAAAGCAAACATTAAGGCACGGCCCATCCTAACTGAGTGCGCTGTCAGAATTTCCACTTTAAGCTTTTAGCGACAGGGAATCCTAGATAGTTCTCCTGGTTAGTGCTTATTACTGATAGGAGGCTAATGAACTCTTAATACTTTTCGATCCCCAGTTTTATTAAATTTTTTTTTTTTTTTGTTTAGAGTTTCTTTACAGAACAAGATTTGTTCCAAATGATATGCAAAAAATAAAGTCAGGCCCTGTGTTTTGCCCGCTGATTCGAAGGCCAAGGACCGCTCTCGCTGATTCTTGGTAACAAAATCTTCGTAACTGTTTCTGATCGATTGACGTATTTAAATATCCCTCAGCACATCTTATGTCTAGGCACAGTTGATTTCAACTCAAGCACGGACGGGCAGACAGACAGACGGACATCGCTCAATCGATTTCGATATACATAAGAACTCAAAATATTTATACTTGATGGGGTTGAAAATTGATATTGTAGAAATTACAAACGGAATGACAAACTTAGTTAAGCCCTTTTTCCACTTTTTGTGGTGAAGGGTATGAAAATATGAAAGAAAAAATATAGAATTATGAAAATTATATATCGAATTTATAGAAAAATAAAAGTTTGCAGTGCTCCAATTTAATTTATGAAAAGTAATAATTTTAGTACTATTTTCAAATTTTGTATGTTAAAATTAAATTAAAAATATAAAGGTAAAGATGTTAAAAGTTTAAGGCTTCAAAAACAAAATTTTTAACAGTTTCAAAATAAATTGTTATGTTTTCCAATATAAATCGAAATTCGAAATTGACTAAAAAAATAATTTGTTGTTCAACAATGAAATCAATTTATTACATACTGCCAAATATCTTGCGTGTAATTATTCATAAATACAACTGTAAAAATAAAAAATAACTCCAATTACCCAATTTTTTTGTTTTTAGGAAAACAATAAATAATTTAGTAATTTATTCTTTAGACAAATATAAAACAAAAAATTTGCATTTTAAAACTACATTAATTTTTTGCCAAAAGTTTATGCAAAAACTTAAAAAAACTCTATCAAAACAAAATAAATTAATATACAAACAGAAAAATAATAAATCGTAAAAAATAAAATAAATGAATGTATTAGATGCATAACTTAGATTTTGCCTGTTTACACAGAAGACTCTACCAGTAATGAAATAAATACTTGTAAGAAACATCTGTTGAGTGGGTTGAAAATGTCAATTCAAAAAGTCTCCATTTGCAGAATTTTTTTTTAATTTTTAGCTTTCAAATTTTAAGGGCTTAATTTCCTTTTCAAAGACGACACTGAACATGAAATTTTGCAAGTTGTAGAACTATAAAGTTTTGGAAGAATTTGAAAAGGCTTAAAATCATGAGTAAAACTGAAATTTTCCCATTCGTTATAAGGCTAAGAAATCTTTTTGTTTGTATGAAATTTATCAAAGCGTTCAGTATCTCCTTTAGAGGCTTTTTAAATGAATAGCTCACCGTTATCGGTTGATAAGTTAAACAATGAAAAACTAAGAAATATTTTCTTTTATTTTTTATTAAGTCCCCCACTGTGCGAAATAAAAATAGTCAACTTTTACATAAAGCTTTTTTGACTTGTATTTTTTTTAATAATTTTAAAACTAAATTAATACTTTACTCTTTAATTTTTTCCCCGTCAGGATTTAAACCGTGGATCTTAAAATTGAATTAACATTGACTTATTTTCGGCTTTTGTTTTAATTCTCAGAAAATGGCGGTCCAGACTTGTATTTTTTTTTAATAATTTTAAAACTAAATTAATACTTTATTTGTAATTTTTTTTCTAGTCAGGATTTGAACCGTGGATCTTTAAATTGAATTAACATTCACTTATTTTCGGCTTTTGGTTCAATTTTCAGAAAATGGCGGTCCACAAAATATTGCATTTCATTCTGCTTGCATCTTGTTTTTCCTATTTTCTTTGGAAGACAACCGCATACATTTGTAAGTAATTTTTCTTTCTAAAAATGTTTAGAAACTAAATTGTAAATGAATTAAAAGCCGAAAATAAGTCAATGTTAATTCATTTCTAAATTAAAACTATTATTTTGAAATAATTACAAAAAAAACCGACTGAAAAACAGGTAAAAGCTCTTTGTCTTTAACCTCTTAAAATTTTTTTCACTTACATCAAATTTCATTAACTATTGTGACACCCTTTAATTTCCACATCCAACTCTTATAATTAATTTTATTGCGCACTTCGTAATACATTTCCTTTGTCTGTTTCCTTTTTCTGTCTTCAACTGTTCAACAATTTGGCCATATACATTAACTTACATCAACTATTGTAACACCCTTTAATTAATAATTTTAAATATTTGTACATCTTAATATACAAAAGACAAAGTAGTGGATATTCTATCTAATTTTCAAGTGTTTGTATGTAACAGCTAAAAGGATAGGGCCATATAGGTTAAATTACATCAATAATAGGAACACCCTTTAATTTCTAAATTTAAATTAATACTTGTTTTTGTAGCGAACATAGCAATGCAAGTTTCTTGCAAATATAAGTTGTCTGTCTATAACAGTTCAAAAGCTTGCCCACATACCTTAAACTACATTAACTATTCTGACACCCTCTAATTTCCAAACTTTCAAATTTTATACTTGTTGTTAAACAGCACTAAGCAATACATTTATTTTTAAATTTCAACCGTTCCACAGTATGGCCACATATATCAAATTACATCAACTATTGGGACACCCTCTAATTTCCATAACCAAATTTTATGCTTGTTTTTACAGCGAATTAAGCAATCAGTTTCTTTGTAAATTTCAACCGTTTAATAGTATGACCATATATATAAAATTAAATGAACTAGTGGGACACCCTTTAATTTATAATTTGGATATTCATACTTGTTATTATAACGATTATATTGAACGACATTTTATTCAATTTTCAAGCGTTTATCTAAACGGTTCGAAAGATAAGCCAGCATAATTCAATTTAAGTCATCTATTGGGACACCCTTTAATTTTTAGAAATAGTTTCGTATCACATTATGCTATTTGGAACTAAAATGATACGCGTCAATTGTGGTTCTTAGTACACGTAAGAACATGTGTGTTGTATGGTGACACCCTTTAATTTTTAAAAATATGAACTTTTTTGGAACGGGACCAAAACATTTGAAATAATGAAAAAAATTTTAAATCGGTTTGGAAATTACTGAGGTGTGCAGCAACTTTCAGAAGAATTTATATCCTACTTTTTTTAAGTCGTTTAATAAAACTGAACCAAAACAAACTGGAACCCCTAATAAAAATAATAATTTTTTAGTTTTATCAATAATACGTGTAGTCGTCTTGCAAATATGATTACGTTTAAAAAATTTAAATTTTCAATTGGATTTTCTGTTGTGTTTCTGTTGATTTTGGCAAGTGAGGAATTTTAAAAGCCTCAAGATGGAAAAAAATATAATTTCAAATAAATACATTTCAATAATTGAATATAAAAAAAATTTTGTACAAAAATAGTGGGTTGCATAAATTGCGTTAGTGATTTTTCTTTAAATTTTAACGTACAATTTCGTACAAACAAATTTCCAAAAATGACAAATATGGTGGTGGTTCATAATATTTTATTTATGTATTTTTTTTTTTGTTTATTTGCAAAAATTTTAAAGAAACAGCTGGCGGGTATTAATTTATTTGTCTTATTTTTTTTTTTAATATAAGGAATTAAATAATACTTGTAAATATTAAATAAACATTAATTGTTTGATTTTTCTTTTGCAATAATTTTATACAATTTTTTTTGTTTAAGATCATTTAAGCTTTTTTTTGTGATTTGTTTCTAATAATAACAGCCAGTTGCGTGAGTCTATGAATCACTCAGTAGAACTCGTGCAAACTTTTTGAAGCCCAAATAAAAAAAGAAAACTTTATTTCTATTAAAAAAAATAAAAAACAACATGCACCACATTTCGACAAATGGTGTGTTTTCTATTTTAGTTTATGTTCCCCACGTCATTTCAACAAAAACAAAATATACACACGAGTTTGCAAAGATTCGTAGTTTTTTTTTTCTAATTTTATCAAAATATATAATGTTATTGCTGCGTCACATGTCACAAACAAGCTGAATGTGTAGTGATGATTTTCCAACACACAAAAAATATGTTCTTCTATTGTTTTTATTACTTTTTGGCGAATTTATTTGATTGCAAAATATTTTTTTTATAGCAAAAATGAATTCTTGTTAAAGCCAACTATAACGTTTAATTCAAAAAAATGTTTTTGAACAGAAAATCTAAAAAATTTTGTATTGTAATGTTTATTAAAAAAATCCTTTAATCCCTGAAATGAATATTTAAAAAATTTATTTTTTTTTTAATTTTCTAAAAATATGTTTTTTGCATCTTACAAGGTCTTAAGTAATCATATTTATATAAAAAATTGTAGCAAGTGAGTTGTGACTTTATAACTTACGAACGGTCAAACCGAACTCGATTATTTGTTCAGGATTTGTTTGTTTGGCCGTGTAAATGGTTTTTCTAATGAATTGCGGTCGACGCGTTCGTGAGTTATGACAAAACGGGCTGCACCGATTAAAAAACATTAAAACAGAGATAGATATTTATTTAGAAGTTCTAAGAGGGTATGCTTATTTAAAAAATAAGGAACTGCAGGGGTAAGTGGGGAGCGGACAAATGTGTGGAATCGATTTTAACAAAAAAACAATTTTAAGAATATTTGAAAGATAAATAAAACCTGATTCATAAGGTCCAATAGGCAGAAGGAAATCCATTATAACTTCCATATTAATCAAATAAAAAACTTGCTTGGACGAACGGTCACGGTACGATTATTCTCATTGTGGTAGCAATAGCTAGTACTTAATAAGAAACATAGCCTAAATAAGGTTGTGAGCATAAAAACTGCAACGCTGGTTTAAATGAAAAGGTTAACCCAAACACTTCCTCTTACGGCTATTTATTATTTTAGTAAAGAGTTTGTCATAAAAAAATAAAAATATTTTAGCGATCAAAAAAAAAATGCAACTATAAATATTGTTACGTTTTTCCTTTTTAGAAAAAACGTACGGATTCTTTTGATTACAAATACCACTGTGGCTAAATTCTGTATTCTTACTTTGTGGCTTTTTTTGGGTATACTTCTTGGTTCTACCGGTCTTGTGAATCTTATGGTCTCGTATTTACTAAACATGCGTTATTATTACGAACGCAGCCATCCACGCTACACTACTGTGTTACTCCGGCGAGACATAAACAACTCGATGTCTTTTTTAGTAACCTTAACCATCCACAGACGACTCCACTATGCCTTTTATCCAAGCCAAAACACACGTCTGCCATACACTGTTGTTATAGTGTAACACTTCCCTGCGCTAACAGGTACAATTCTAACGGCGAAATAGTACTAGATGGTCGCAATTACGAATTTAATCATTTTCGCCGCAAACTTTAAGTGTCAAACATATTTTTTATATATGGGAGTCAGACATTTAGCGTTTACGGCGAAAGTAATGAGATCGCCATCGAGACTACCTGTATTATTTTGCCATGGTTCTTACTTTTTATTATAAAAGCGTCTTGACAATTGAAGCAAAGCCGCGAATAACGTTGTAAAAGACAAATTTTGCAAAACCTGTTTTTTTGCAGATTACCGTTAATTTTACTCTCTTACATTTGTTCCAACAACAAAACATTAAAATTATGCATTTTATCACCGTCAAAACGCAATTACAATGAGTCAGTCAGTGGAGATAATCAAACCATTTAAATACGTTTTTTTTGCTCTCCTGAAAAATTATTATTTTGTCATTTGCAACGTTATTCGCGGCTATCCTTCAATTGTCTATTTCTCTTATATTAAATTAGACGTCTACAATAAATTATCTGCAATGACTTCACACAATAATTGCCTTTTTCCCTCTCGGGAGGTTTGTACTACTGCTTCTTAATTTTTAATTGCATTATAATACCCTGTTCAGACGTGTTTTCTTAATTGAGTTAATTTAATTTTAATTGCGCAATTTTGTCTTCTCACTGAACATAGTTCCCAGAGTAATTATAGTTGTTAGCAAGGGTTGCATTTCGCATCTTATTCAATTAGTGATGCAATTAAGTATTTATTGACTTCTTATATGGTAAATTGAGCTTAATTAAGACCTTAATTGTGCAATTAAAGCGTATGTCTGAACAGGCTATAACAATTATTATTTTCCCTTGTACATATGTCCGAAGGTGGGTTCGAACTCACGATCTTCTGTTTTACAGCAAGAACCTCTACCAACGCAACCATCAAGGTTGCTCAGCTTTTGTTAACTAATTGTAGTATTATTCTGTATACACACCATTAGTGGAAGTAACTTTATTCAACACGCTCATACGGAAACAGCAAAAGGGGTTGCCAGATTTTATTTTCGTAACAATATTAACAAAATATACTAAAAATAATTTCTTGTCAAATAACGGTTATCTTAAAACTTATTGAAATAATTAAAATTAGCTCCAAAATAAGGAAAGTTCAGTTATAATATTATGCTCTTTATTAAAAATAAATCCGCTACATAACGATCTTAGTTTAAAAGGATTATAAAGTAACTCTTATAAAACTGTGTGCGCCAATATTAGTTTTAATTAACAAAATATATGAATCACAGTTTATCAATAGTCTGAATATAGCGAAAAATCAATTACAGTGATTAAAAAGACACACTCTTGTGTGAGAACATACCTACACTCAGAGAAAAAAAATGGTCACAAGAAGCATACAGTAATCTCTATAACAATAAAAACAATACTTTGGTCATAATAAATAAGTAATAATTAATCATTATTCAATGTTTATTATGCAAATAAAGATATCACATAGTTTATAAATTTACCTATTGAAAGTCAGCAAGATTGGTCTATGTCCTTCGAGGCAGCGGGCAAAAAACACCACGCCTACCTCTAATTTTTTCATATCATTACGAACAATAAAGTAACTCTATTCAAAAAAATAAATATATGGGGCGATAGAGAATAAAAAAAAAATAAGAAAAAAAAACGTCAATTAAAAATATTGGCGCTCGCCTATATATTCCGAATTACGGCACTCTGAAATTTGAAAATTTTTCAAAAAATCAATATGAGTATCATTTTAAAGCTTTTGAAGAGATCTTTAAGGAAATACTAAAAGTTTTTAAAAATGCTTAACCCATTAGGAGCCGATGGCATTTTTATGTAAAATTATATATATGCAGTAACAGAATTTTTTTTATTTTTTAATACCCTGTCACCCCAATATTTGTTTTTCGATGGAAGTGGCTTCACTAAACTAGATTTACATGTATGATGAAGGGTATATAAGACTCGGCATAGCCGAATAAAGCACTTTTACTTGTTTAATAAGTATTTAAAAATGACAAAAACTTGTCTTCATAATTTAGTAATTATTAATTTTTAGTCAAATATTTGACCTACCTGACCGTAGCTTTAGTAATTATCACTTAAGGGAAAATTTAATATTTCTTCTGTTATAATCGCTCCCACATTTTAGATGACCCGTATACAAAAATTGCAAGGATCTGCTTGTATTTATATAACTTTTTCAAGCGCTTTTTTATTTTTTTATTTATTCTTTTTATTTTCTGTTTTTTTGTGTTAACATTAAGTACTTTAAATAAGATCTAATATGGATTACATGGCCAGCTACTTCCATGATTTTTCAGCACTTTAAGTAATTAAAATTTAAGTGGTGACCTTTTTAATTAAATTTATAATGGTATGGCAAAGTGTGCACGGGCATAACGTCCAAAGACTTTATATCGCACCAAAAAGTGGACATTATGCCGCTTAAAAAAATGTCATAATGTCCATGGACTTAGTTTTAAGTATGGACATAGTGTCAATTATATAAGTGTCCAAACTTAAAATAACAACAGCTTCGTTTACCGAAGATTTTGTGCGTAGCCAAGTTTGGCCGGCTGCAAAGATTTTCTCCTCTGTGGTGTGAGTAACACCGGCTTCGCTCACCAAAGAGATTCTGGAAGCCAATAAATAAAAATGAGAAATCTTTCTTGCATAGAATACCATAAAATATACCCATAATATCCATGGAAGAGTCATAAGACTCTACGTTGATGGACATTATGTCGCCCCAGAAGGTGGCATAATGTCCAAGGATATTATATCCATAAACGTTATGATATGCCGCCAAACTTTTTATTAAATTTAAAGTTTTTCATAACCTCGCAAACTATCTTGAGTTCTTCAAATTAAAAAAGATAATAGCAAAATTTCCTTCATTTCAAACCAAATTAAATCTGCTGCCACATGTTAGATAAGGTTAAAAATAAAATTAAAACAAATAAACTACACCGTGGACAAATCTTTTTCTTTATATTTCTTGCATTAAAGTCATAAAACACAAGAAAAGGTTACAAACTATTCTCCTTTAAACGATAAATCCGCCAAGTGAGATTTTGACTCACACAAGAAGACTTCTTTCTTTTGTTATTTTTAGTTAAAGGTTAAAAAGGTAATCTTTCGTATAAGAAGACACCCTTTAATATGTTCTATTCCTTAAGCAGACGTAGTACTTTATACCATGTGTAAAGTTAAAGTGTCTGCCAGTAACGGTTTAAGATATAAGCCCATGTTTGTCAAAGTCACAGCCTCTATGGAATCACCTTTCGGTTTTTAAATTTATGGTTCAAAGTTATCTTTTATAGCTGACATATCTTTATATACGCTGTGTATATTCTGAATATCTAGATACTGCGATTAACAAACAAAAGCGATATACTTTAAAATAACATTACTGCAGGACCACCCTTTTTATTTTAGTTTTAATTTTTAATTTATTGTAGTTGTACTCATAGCGGACATAAAATGTATTTAAACTTATACTGTCTGCCAATTGTGGCTTATAAACAAGGCCACGTATATGAAAATAACGTCACTATTGGGTCACTCTTTAATTAAAAGTTGTATACTTTCTTCTTGTTGTTACAGAGAAGATAGTTATTTATACTTTTTGAAAATTAAACGTCTCTGCATATTCCACTTCAAAAAATTACAAGTTTTTATATATACCACATCACTTTTGGACCACCCTTTAATTTTTTTTTTTTTTTTTTTTGTTTCTTTTAATGGCTATATTAATACACTGTCTGCATAAATTTCAAGCGTTCATCTGTTGAGGTTACAAAGAAGAGGGTTATGACATTGGGAAGAGAGGAAATTGTAGCAATAAAAATAGAACTACGTTATTCCCCTTTGGGTACGACACCTTAAACTGTAAATCTCATTTTATAAAAAAAGCTTGGTTTTTTTCAAATTAAGTTTACATTTTTAACAAATTCAAAATTTTAAACAAATAAACAAAATCGACCGGAATCTATTCTGCTTAATTCAATTAAGCGACAGTAAGCACTTTTTAGAATTTTAAATTTTGTTTTTCCAAAAATAACTTAAAATTCTATTGAATCTATTGAATATAAAATTAGCTTGTTAAATCTCAAAAACATAACGACAAAAAACTAAAACAGAAATAACAAGTATGAGTGCTATATTCGGCTATGACGAATCTTATATACCCTTTACTTTCTATATAAATCGAGTTTAGTGAAGTAACTTTAATTAAGAAAAAGCAAATATTGGGGTGACAAAGAATTATAAAATAAAAAAAAAATTGTACTGCATCAGGGTTACCGCTAGGAATTTTTGAAAAAAAAATTTTAATATAGATGCAATCATTTTCAGCTATATTTATATAACATTTTTTACATCTTAAATATTTATTGCAAAATTGGCAAAATTTGAAGAACAACATTTCTTGTGTATGGTATATTGTATAATATTTGCGCTGATTCGCTTCGCAAATATTTGTTTAAATAAATCATGATTTTAAGAATGTAACAAAAAAATTTTATAAAAATTTGGTTCATAGGTGAATTATTCTTTGTGTAACCGACTCAAATGAAAGCCATCTTATTGCAAAAGTCGGTGACAAGAAAAAGTCTCACAAAAAGTCGCAGACCGGTAAGAAAGAGTCAAATTGCGACTTTAGTCGGGCGAACGGTAACCCTGTACTGCATATACATATTGTTACGAAAATAAAATCTGGCAACCCCTGTTGTTGTTGTCCGTATAATCGTGGTGAATAAGTTACTTCCACTAACGATGTGTGTATAGAATAATACCACAATTAGATAACAAAAGCTGAGCAACCTCAATGGCTGCGATCACGAGTTCGAGCCCGCCTTCGGACATGAGGACAAATGAAAAACAATAGTTGTATAAGACAATTAAAAATTAAGAAGCAGCAGTACAAACCTCCCGGAAAGGAAAAGACAATTATTGTGTAAAGCCATGACAGATAATTTAGTGGAGACGTCTAATTTAATACAAGAGTAACAGATAATTGTCAAGACGCGCTTTGTAATAAAAAATAAGAACGGTAGCGGTTAGCGCAAGAAAGTATAACAGCATAACAACAGTGTATGGCAGACGTGTGTTGTGGCTATTGAATTAAAGTGGATGACTTGCTTGGATAAAAGGAGTTGTGGAAATGTCTGTGGATGGTTAAGGTTAAGGGTATCGAGTAGTTCATGTCTCGCCGGAGTAACACAGCTGTGTAGCGTCGACGGCTGCATTTGTAATAATAACGCATGTTTAGTAAATACGAGACCAGGAGATTCACAAGACCGGTAGGAGGAAGAAGTATTGCCAGATAAGGCCATAATAATAAGCCACAGTGGTATTTGCAATCAAAAGAAGCCGTACGTTTGTTTTAAAAGGAAATACGTAACAAGAGATAATTTTACATAAAAATGCCATCGGCTCTTAATTGGTTTAAGCATAAAAAGAATTTTTGTATTTCCTTAAAGATCTCTTCAAAAGCTTTAAGATCATACCCATACTGATATTTTAAATATTTAAAAATATGGGCGAGCGCCAATTTTTTCACTTGATATTTTTTTATTTTAATCGTTTCAATTTCTTATTTTTATGATTGGGGTTACTTTGTTTTTCGAAATGATATGAAAAAATTAGACGTAGGCGTGGTGTTTTGCGCGCTGCGTCTAAACTTTGTTCTACCATTTTTCTTCTTTTTGCGGTGAACGGTATAAAAATTAAGTACAACATATATATATAATTTTATATAAAAATGCCATCGGCTCTTAATGGGTTAAGCATTTTTTTTAAATTTAGTATTTCCTTAAAGATCTCTTCAAAAGCTTTTAAATGATATCCATATTGATATTTTAACAAATTTTTAATTTTCAATGCCCCGTAACTCGGAAAAAAATGCGAGAGCGCCAATTTTTTCACTTTTACTTTTTTCTCATTTATTATTTTCTCTATCGCCCCATATATTTATTTATTTATTATTATTATTATTATTATTATTATTATTATTATTATTATTATTATTATTATTATTATTATTCGCTTAATCGACTACGCTATGGAAGAGAACTCGTAATATTTCTACTTTATGGGATCAAAAATGAATATTGTAGAAATTACAAACCGAATGACAAACTTCGATTTGCCTTTTTGTGGTAAAGGGTATCAAAAAAAATCAGAATAAACAAATAAATAAAACGAAGCATAAAAAGATTTTGCAACGACACATTTGATGTGAAATGAACGTGATCTTCACAGTGTTTTATACAGTATAAATAAAACATAAAAACGAAGCATCAAACAAAAAACTGTCTAATTTGCATAAAATGCAAAGAAGAAGTTTCAAATATCCAATTTGATATACAGTGATCAAAGTGATTTCTAAATAAGTTTTCAAAAAAGATTTCTAAATAAGTTTTAAAAAAAATATTAATAAAAATAAATAAAAATAAAAACGTTACGAATTGAATGACTAAAAGAAGTGTAAAAACTAAAAAGTTTAAAATTAAAATCAAAAGAAGTTGCAGGCGATGAAATAATCAAGTTGTCAAATAATTTAAAGTGTGTGATTTGTTTGACATTAAGACATAATTAATGGTGTTGAAGAAAACGATGCGTAATTAACTTAATTAAGAAATTATAATTTTTATAATTATACAATTTATAATTATTAATAATTATAGAAAATTTAGTAATTTTTTTATTGTATTTAAGAATAAACATTTGGAAAACCTACCTCGATTAATAAAACTTGATGAATCCCATGACCAGTTGCCATTACGTGACTTCTCTTGATAGCTTAAACTCATAATATTTGCATGATTATTATTACGATCCATGCTTAAATAACTATTAAGTCCGGGTGTAAACAATTTTCCTGTCATACCTCTACCCAGTGTTTCATGTTTTTGGCCCATCTTTTTACGTTTCGCAGAAGCTCTTTCAAGGGTTCTTTCAAAATCACTACACACCTCATCTAAGGCATCATGCAAAAAAGCTTTGGTTTCTGGTGGACTTATGGCAGGCTTACGCATCGGATATGGTATATCACTTTCAGCTCCACGATACGAGGAGCAGCTTGATGAGGCCGTACCAAAGGGTGACTCTGAACGTGGATATTGAGAATTTTGTGAACCAGAAATAAATCGTGGCACTGAAGAAGACCGTTGACGCAAAGGCTGATATTGACAGGGTGTAGAGGTAAACGAAGGTGTACGTTGCAGACTGTGATAGGGAGAGTCCAGTTCGTTTTCTTGTGGCAGCTAAGAAAAAGAAAATTTTTGTTTATAATTTTTTTTTTTCGTTTTTTTTTTTTCATAAAAATCAATTAAATTTCTTTAAAGTGATGAGTGAAGGCTGTTCATAATTGTTCCTGCTTATGTTGAGGTATGTGTAAGTGTGTGTTTGTGTGTCAGTTTTTATGGGCTGCTTTGATGTCTTTAACACGTGTTAAAAAATCTGCTTGCAGTTTACTGTTTGTTTTAATACATTTTGTCACACTCTTAAAATTGTCTTTCAAATGGCTGTCGTGTTGGCTTTATCGCCTGCCTGCCTGCCTGTTAAAGTTAACTAAACCACTCTGTATGATTTGGTTTATATTTTCTTGCAGATCAAATAAACAAAGTATTTTTATGGCCTCAAAAACGCTTTAATTGAGAAAATAAAAACTCTTTGCAAAACTTGGCAGCCAGAAATCTTGTTTAGCAATTTGATGTGCTGCGTTTTAAACGCAATATTTCTTTTGGCTTTTTTTTGCATTTTGTGTTCTCTCCTTAAAGTGTTGAAAATTTTTATGAACTAATGAAATTTTTATGATTTTTTTTTTTTTTTTGAGATTTCATAAAAACGAACAAGTAATTAAAACGAACGATGCCTATTTCACAAAATCTTTACTTAAATAATTATTTTTCACTTAAACTTAAATAAAAAGCAATCAAACACTTTTCCTCAAGCCAAGAAAGTCAGCTATAAAATATTTGGCAATAAATTTTTCAAACTAAATATTTAAGCAAATAACGCCCGCTCATTGAATTGGAAAAAAAATTAATAAGAAACAGTTGCCAAAACCAGTCTTTAAAAAACAAAACAAAAGAATATATTTTGCAAATAATACCTTCATTATTCAACTTCAAATCCTACAAGACAAAAAATTTTTTTTATTAAATTTTCAATAGGCGGCATAAATTATTTGATTTTCTTTTATTTCAACCTACACTTGAGTGCACATTTTGCGAGACACACACACACACCCATACATACCCAGCCAAAAAAAAAATCAACATACAGCCTATTGTGGCATTAACAAAACCACCAACTTACCTCGGTTAATGTTTGCTGTCTATCGCTAGCATCCCATTGATCGAATATTGAGTCCAAACCCAACATAAATTCCATTGATTTTCGTGATCGTCGGCGACTGCGTCGTTGTAATTCTTCTTCAGATGGCTTGGCATTGGCCAACGCTTCACAATAGCGTACAAAATCCAAATCGATGTGATAGCCATAAGGACAACAATTACAGCTGCGTACATTGGCATATTGTGGTAAATTACCTACAGCAGAGTTGAAAGAAAGAAACAACAGAAGAAAAAACAAAGATTTAACATAAATAAATTCAAATTTTTTTGCTTAAACATTTTTTTATTATTTTTTTATTATTTTTTTATTTTGTTTTTTCATTTTATAAATAAATATTTATTGTGGTATTTATGCCATATTCTTTCGAGTAGAAACTTGCAGTATTTAAAGTTTAAGTAAAATGTTTATAACAGCCAGTTCAAATGTCAAATAATTAATGTGACACAGTAATTGCTTTTTATTTTTAACTCGCTTTAAATGAATTAAATTTTAATGATTTATCAACCGTTAAGAGAGTTATTTATTTTCAGCTTAAAATTTATGTAAATTAATAAAAAAAATAAATACAATATTTTCTAATTAATTATATTAATAATATATTTAGATGAAAAAAAATAATTTTCTAATTAAATAAATAATTGCATCAATTAAAAATAATTAAATCAAAGAATTGAATCAATTAAAAATTTAATTAAATGAATAAATTATTTCTGTAAACATTAAGGTGTGACTTAAGCTTTGCAATAAACGACGAATTTACTGATCAAGTTGGTGGGAGCTAACTAAGTAGAGATTTATCTACAAGATAGCACCAGCAAATAAAGATGGAAGAATATGCAGTGTTGCCATATTTAGGATAGAAAAGGTGAAACTCAAATTGGCACCTACAATATGACTTCATCAAGAAGAAGATATGAAAGAGAAAACGTGGTAAGAAACACAAAAATTATTGATGTAGTGTTGAATGGAAAAGATGACTTAAAATTGATATCAAGGAACGATAAACAAACCTGAAAGATTTTTTTTGTTGGGGTTTTGAACCCAATCTAACCAAGCCAGGGTTAGTGCGGTATTATAACTGCCATGAGAACTAGCTGACACAGAGGTCATGAGAAGAATCAGGTAGCTAAAGGCACTGCTGTGAAAACTGTCAAACAGTCATTTCTGGGGTTCTTTTAAGGAGCTTTTGAGGATCTTTTCTTAAAAACAACAACAACTTGATTTCAAATCAAGTTTAGAATTTTAAGTTCAACAAAACCATATGATTTGTTTTATTTATCTGCCTTCTTAAAATTTTTTTCTTTATTTCTCGAATATGGCAACACAAGAAGAGACTATGTATGTATATGAACCTCTTACTGAAAATGCTCGTGAGAGTAAAACTAAACTTTTTGCACATCTACTTAATGCATGTGCAAATATTAAATTAAATTATAAAATAATTTTTCTTTTGAGGCAATGACGGATATATTGGTTTAATTAAACTGTTTTTACCCTTTACCACAAAAATTGAAAAAAGTTATATCTAAGTTTGTCATATCATTTCTTATTTCTACAATATCCATTTTCGACCCCATAAAATATACATATTCAAAGTCTTTCTGTCCGTATGTCCGTCCGCGCTCGGGTTTAAAATTAACTTTACCAAGGCATCAGATGAGCTAGAGAAAATTTAAATACCCCAATCGATCAGATACACCTTAAAAAAATTACCAAGATCGGTCTATGTCCTTCTAGGCAGCAGGTAATACACCACACCTGCCTCTTATTTTCCATATTATTTGGAATACATCTAGCTTAGTGAAGTAAGTCCAATAAAAAAACAAAAAACAAATATATGAGGCAATAGAAAATTAAAACATTAGGAAAAAACATGAAGTGATAAAATTGACGCTCGTCCATATTCTCCAAGTTATGAGCCTCTGAAGTTATCATATAAAATTACGATTGTGCACCATATTTTTTAAAATATCAATATGCATATCATTTAAAAGCTTTTGAAGAGATCTTTAAACAAATACTAAAATTTTTTAAAAATGTTTAACCCATTACGAGCCGATGACATTTTTACATAAAACCTATATATAAAAAAAATTGTTGCAAGTGTGTTGTGACTTTATTACTCACAAACGGTCGACTAAATTTTTTAGTGTTCGTTCGCATGCTCGTGGAGATAGTTTATCCGAATCTGGTTGATGCTTTCATGAGCTATGACTAAAAAGGGCATTTACGGCCATTGTTCTCATTGGGGTAGCGAAACGCCCCCAAATATTTGTTATTTCACTAAACTAGATTTAGATATATGGTGAAGAATATATAAGATTCGGCATAGCCGAATAAAGTACTCTTACTTTTTTCTTATTTTATCAGGAGCATATACAGGATGTTGTAAGCAATTACAAAGAAAATCCCCTTTCTTTAGCTACAACCTAGTACTACACGGTCCGCCATCTAACGTTTTCTTTTTCAACTAGTGCTTATTTCGTGAATGATAACACCTAGCTCATGTCTGATTCAATTAGGTTTATCCTTACGCTGAACGAATATGGTTGTGTATACGTTTGAACAACGCTAGAAAATATTGCGACATTACTTTGAAAATTTGGATTTTTATAGAAGAGAAGCGGGTATGTAAACAAGCAAAATTGTCGCATTTGGGGCACAGAAAACCCGCACGCATACATTGAAAAGCCGGTGCACCTAAAACGACTCCCTGTTTGGTGCGGATTTTGGTCTAGAGGCATAATTGGGCCATTTTTCTTCGAAAATGAGCAAGGAGTGGCCGTTACAGTCAATGGTGAGCGTTATCGGGCCATGTTGAACGAATTTTTATTCACAAAAGTTGAAGAGGAGGATATTGGCAACACTTGGTTTCAACAGGACGGCACTACGTGCCACACAGCCGTTTGCGCCATGTTTTTGATGATCGCATTATCAGCCGCAGAGCTGATGTCGTTTGGCCACCTCGGTGCTGCAATTTGACTCCGTTGGATTTATTTTTGTTGGGTGTTGTCAAAGATAAGTCATACGCCGACATGCAAGAGACAATTGACGCTTTAAAGAACATTATTCGTAAAGCCGTTGGTAAGATACAGCTGCACACAATCGATAATGTGCCTAAAAATTTGACCGATCGTGTAGGCTTCTGCATGGCCAGCCGAGAACAAGAAACAGTATTTCTTAAAGCTCGAATAACAAAGATTAGATATCAGATATATATTGATCCTTTATTTTCAGACAGTCATAAGTTAAAAATTTTAAAATTTTAAGTTGACCATGCACAACTTATTTTCAATAATTAAAGTTTTTCATTAAAAAAAAACCGTGAATTTATTTTTATTCTTATAAAAATTAAAGACAAAAAACTATATTCGGCACTAGTGAGTACTAAGAATTTTTAAAAACTTCAAACACATTTCAATTAGTTTGAACTCGTCTTTTCAAGAGAAGATTCGCTTGCAGCAAAGGGAAGTTAAATATCAAAATATTGTTCAATTGAATAAGATTAAGAAAGACAAAAGAAAATTGTATTTGGTCGTCTTTGCCTTAATTTATTTATTTTATTTTTCTTAAATAGGAGAACTACAAACAGAGGACTCTTTATTTCCTTAAAGTTTCGTTAATACTTTAGAAAAACAAATTTTTGAAATATCTTTTCATAAAACAAGTATTCGATTTTTGTCTTTTAGTACAAAAGAAAAGACTTACTACCTATTTCCGGTATTCCTCTTAAGTTCAATAATTTTTTGCACTCCAACTTTAATGTGTTTACAGCCCGCTGCTCATTTCTTTTGTATTTGTTCCAGTACCATAGAAACATTAAAGTTAATAGTAACAAATTTAAAAACATTTTAAATCAGTTTTTTAATGTGAAATAAATTCTTTTTTTTTATTTTTATTATTTAATAACATTAATTTTTATTAAATTCTGTACCGACTTTATGTTCATAATTTTAAGCACATTTTTTCGTTTTTTTCCTTTTCGTTTAGAATTTAATACTAAATTCATTTTTCTTTATTTCAATTCGTTTCTAATAATTTCTATTTATTTTAATTTTATTATCTCATTTAGTGTTTTTGGTTTTCTTTAATGTTCTCTGTGTCTACAATTTCTGGCTGCTGATTGAGTTATTCATTCTTTTTTTGGAAGACACTTGTTATTAATTTCTCTAATCTAATTGTTTTTTTTTTGTATAAAGAGGCGGTATAAACAACTAATGGTTAAAGAAATACAAATAATTAAAACAACATTTCCTAAAAACAAAATAAAAAAAACTTTTTGATAAGATATTACTTTTTTATCTAGATTCTAGATGTGGAAATGTTAAAATTTTATTAAAAAGAGAAAAATTATTGTCAAAGCTTTAAAAAGCTTTGAGCATTTTTAAAAGCTTTCTAAATAATTTTAGGCAGTTGTATTGTACGAAGTTAAGCTTTATAACTCTAGCACAAGGTATGGCAAAAGTAAATTTAATTGGCTGTCATTTTGTTAGACAAGAAAGAAAAATCTGGTTTTTAACGTAAAATTTGTTTAAAGTTGGAAAAGTTATGTTAATTAAAACATCAGTTCTGGATTTAATAAATAATATTGTTTTGATATCTACCTTTGCATGAAGAAAAAAGTCTGGCAACACCAAATGGAGCAATTAATGCACGTTAAATCGATACCTTTAAACATTAACGCAAAATAAAACTTGAAGTTTAAGGCGTTGGATATTTAAAAAAATGAGACATGACAATATTAAATGAAGATGGACATTATTCGTCAACTTTTTGCCAAAAATTGTTGTAAATGGCATTGTGGTATAAGAAATTGTTAGGAACTGCAAATTAGTTATAATTATACCCTTCACCACAGGTATCCAATATATTTAATTTTGTCATTCCGTGTGTAATTTCTACAATATCCATTTCCGACCCTATAAAATTTAAAAATAAATAGCGAAATCCATTGAGCGATGTCCGTCTGTCCGTCCGTGTTTAGGTTGAAATTAACTTTGCTAAGGCACTAGATGAGCTAGAGCAAATTTTAATACTCCAATTGATCAGAGATAGTTTCGAAATTTTTGCTAATATAAATCAGCAAGATCGATCCTTTCGAGGCAGCAAAACACCACACCCGCCTCTAATTTTTCCAAATCAATTGGCACAATCCCAGTTTAGTTAAGTATTTCCAATCATAAAAAACAAACGTATGGGGCGATAGAGAATAAAAAATAAGAAAAAAACATCAAGTGAAAAAATTGGCGCTAACCCATATTTTCCGAGTTATAGCCTCTGAACTTTTAATAAAAAAGTTCGATTGTGCACCATACTTTTTTAAGATATTAATATGGGTATCATTTAAAAGCTTTTGAAGAGATCTTTTAGAAAATACCCAAATTTTTAAAATATGCTTAACCCATTAAGATGACATTTTTATTTAATATTATATATATGTACTTCTTAATTGTTTTGTTATTTTTTAATTCTCGGTTGCCCCAATATTAATTTTTATTATTGGAGTTACTTCACTAAATTAGATTTATATATATGGTGAAGGGTATACAAGGTTCGGCATATGTTTTTTATAAGGTTCCTTAAAACTAACCAATGTTCCCAACAAATATTTTCCATTCTTGTTACTTTATATAAAATTATCACCTGACGTGTAACCTGTGCTATCATTTAAGGTAGATTTAGCCGACCGTAAATGTAGAAATGTGAATGTAGATGTGTCAGCTGATCATTTTTTTATAGGAAAAGCTGTGCAAATGCTTAGCCGATTGAAATGTCACTTAGTCGTAACGTTTTAACCTGCTGAAAATAGAATTTCAATACGAGGTTACGTGACACATGTAGCCAGTGATGGTAAATATTTAAAAAAATTGAAGTGAAGTACAAACCCCGTTTTAAGTACTTATTTGTCCTTTTTTAACTTAAACTTTTAAGTTGTTAAATTTTATCACACACAATATAATTTTAAATAAATTATGAATTTTTCCTTTGTAAATTAAATATATTATAATCGTAATGTGTGTAAAGTGGGCATCATTGGTTTGAATAGCTATGCGTTATTTATTGATAAGCACATTATATAAGCACAACTTTATTTACATTTACTGTACAGCTACATTTACGATTTCTACGGTCGGCTAAATGTACCTTTACTTTTTTTGTCATGTAATCAAGTGGTGATTTTTTATTCAACCTCACGAACTTTTATTTGATATCAACAGTTATGGTCATCGGGATTGTAAGATTCGTCACCTTGAATTATTTTTATTTCCTTCCACGAATATTCCTTTATTATGATGATTTCCACAGGGTAAGAAGAAGGCTACAAAAGATCAAGTCTAATAAAATCAGATCTTACAGTATTGTTTAAACATTAGCTTAAATTCTACTAAAAAGCTTATCTCATGCTCAAAACATTCTGTGAACACTAATAATATTATTTTGCTGCTACAATATGAAAGCTCAGAGACAGTTTTGTTAAGATTTTCGACGGGACCATGGTATAGATCGCTGTTAAACTTCTTTTTATAATTTGTAGGCTCAAACCTTTGACATTGTTTTTTATTGATTCTCTAATATTGTTCTCTAATAATGTTCGAACGTAGGGGTTCTTAGCCTGCAAAAAGCAGTATGCTGGGTGTCAGGCTAAATTTGTTCCCATGATTTTTCATTTAAAATATGCAACACAAAACTTATGCAACTTGACAAGATTCAAGTTTAGAGCCATGAATACTTATTTTACTATACACCCTCCACCAGTTTATGTGATGTTCTACTAATAAAGCGCCTTCGCAAACACATCTACCGCAGCTACACAACAATTTTTTCCTTTTTCTGATTTAAAAACTCCAGTAGGTTTGAACTGGTATTTTCCATTTATTCATCCATTTTTTTAAATAATTTTTTTCAATCGCTGCCACTTAAAAATAAATATTTTTTTTTCTCTACACTACACTACCCTACACGCTGATGGGAATTGAACTTCTGATTTGTGATCTTCTGCTTGACAACAAGAAGGCACCTCTACTAATAATTGTTTGACGCATCATAGAGAACACTTGTTAGTGGTACTTTCTAGCTAAGACGCAATCCAATATTTTACATAAGCAACATTTTCTTTGCTTTTAGCAACATTTAGAAGGTTTAGCAATGTTATTTTCATAACAGTGTCTTTAGACCTTGAAAACAATAATTTTTAAACTTAAATAAATTCCACTTAGAGAAATTTAAATAATACTGCAGAGCTTAAATCAAGAACTCTTTACAGGTGGCGCTTAAGTAATTATGTACAAATAATAGTACCAATCTAAATAACTTGATTTTTGTACCATCCCAAGTCAGTTAAAAAATTTTATATTTAATTTTTTTTCAGACCTTTTTCTAATTTATTTTATTTATTTTGTTTTTAGTTCTTTTTGAACTTCCGGGCTTTCAAGGTCAAAAGTAAAAGATTTATTTATTTATACTAAAGTTTCGTTGGATAATCCCAACTTCATCAGGGAAATTTTATTTTATATAATATCATTATTTTTACACAACAAAAAATTATCCAACATATTTAACATTAAAAACGACAAACATTTTTTAAAAATAAATAAAAATTTTAACATAAAAAAACATAATAGCACACCACTGTTCTTAAAGTTAAAAATTATTACTCAGAAGTCAAAATAAATCGGTACCTGAGCCACAACTGGTAAATCTTCTGTTATCACTCTGATTGAATTTAAGTACTAAGGAAATACTTAAAATAGTACGCAGTATTTTTAATGTCCAACTAATTTGGAGGATTTTTTGGGAAAATAAAAAATTTGTTTACAATAGATAAAGGATCATCCATGGTGTATATTGCCCATTGTTGTTTAAACGACAACCACAGTTAAAAAGTGTTAAAATAATTAATACGAGGGCTGCTCTATATATTTCTGGCCTAATAGTGTAAATGCGAATATTTATAATCAAAAATGGTTTTATTGTTTTTCAAAGTATTCTCCAGCATGATTTATACACTTTTGCATGCGCTCAAACCAGTTGTCGAAGCACTTTTTCCACTCCGATTGAGACACCTCTAAAACATGGTTTTTGAACACTTCAACAGCTTCTTCTGGCGACGAAAATCGTTGACCACGCATTTTTTCTTGATGTGCGGAAACAAGAAGAAGTCATTAGGTGCCAAGTCAGGGCTGTACGGCGGATTACCCATTAATTCAACGTTTTGGCCGGTCAAAAACGCTCTGGTTGAGAGAGCTCGCATTGTCATGGTGAACAATGATTCGTCTTCTCTTATAGGTTTTTCGTATGACTTCAGGCAAACAAATTGTAGTGTACCACTCAGAAGTGACCGTCCTATGTTGCTCAAGCGGAACAGTCGCCACATGACCAGTTTTGCCGAAGAAACAGACGACCATTTGCTTCGAAGTGCTTCGTCCACGAACAACTTTCGTTGGATTTTGCTCGTCTTTGAAGACCCACACGGTCGATTGTTGTTTCGTTTCGGGCTCTTACGCATAGATCCATGATTCGTCACCTGTGACGATCTTATAAACGTCTTTTGAAGCACCGCAATCGTATTTTTGCAACATTTCTTTGCACCAATCGACACGAGCCTTTTTTTGAGCAACTTTCAAATTGTGCGGGATGCAACGAGTATCAGTATCGAATGTATGCTGGTTGAAGAAATGTCCAAGGATGTCTCTATCTCTCGGTATGTCGCATGTCGATCTTGCATTATGAGTTCACGCATGGCATCAATGTTCTTTGGCACAACAGCCGTTTTTAGACGACCTTCACGGAATTCGTCTTTGAGCGAGCTTCGGCCACGATTAAATTCATTATACGAACTTTTATTTGATATCAACAGTTATGGTCATCGGGATTGTAAGATTCGTCACCTTGAATTATTTTTATTTCCTTCCACGAATATTCCTTTATTATGATGATTTCCACAGGGTAAGAAGAAGGCTACAAAAGATCAAGTCTAATAAAATCAGATCTTACAGTATTGTTTAAACATTAGCTTAAATTCTACTAAAAAGCTTATCTCATGCTCAAAACATTCTGTGAACACTAATAATATTATTTTGCTGCTACAATATGAAAGCTCAGAGACAGTTTTGTTAAGATTTTCGACGGGACCATGGTATAGATCGCTGTTAAACTTCTTTTTATAATTTGTAGGCTCAAACCTTTGACATTGTTTTTTATTGATTCTCTAATATTGTTCTCTAATAATGTTCGAACGTAGGGGTTCTTAGCCTGCAAAAAGCAGTATGCTGGGTGTCAGGCTAAATTCGTTCCCATGATTTTTCATTTAAAATATGCAACACAAAACTTATGCAACTTGACAAGATTCAAGTTTAGAGCCATGAATACTTATTTTACTATACACCCTCCACCAGTTTATGTGATGTTCTACTAATAAAGCGCCTTCGCAAACACATCTACCGCAGCTACACAACAATTTTTTCCTTTTTCTGATTTAAAAACTCCAGTAGGTTTGAACTGGTATTTTCCATTTATTCATCCATTTTTTTAAATAATTTTTTTCAATCGCTGCCACTTAAAAATAAATATTTTTTTTTCTCTACACTACACTACTCTACACGCTGATGGGAATTGAACTTCTGATTTGTGATCTTCTGCTTGACAACAAGAAGGCACCTCTACTAATAATTGTTTGACGCATCATAGAGAACACTTGTTAGTGGTACTTTCTAGCTAAGACGCAATCCAATATTTTACATAAGCAACATTTTCTTTGCTTTTAGCAACATTTAGAAGGTTTAGCAATGTTATTTTCATAACAGTGTCTTTAGACCTTGAAAACAATAATTTTTAAACTTAAATAAATTCCACTTAGAGAAATTTAAATAATACTGCAGAGCTTAAATCAAGAACTCTTTACAGGTGGCGCTTAAGTAATTATGTACAAATAATAGTACCAATCTAAATAACTTGATTTTTGTACCATCCCAAGTCAGTTAAAAAATTTTATATTTAATTTTTTTTCAGACCTTTTTCTAATTTATTTTATTTATTTTGTTTTTAGTTCTTTTTGAACTTCCGGGCTTTCAAGGTCAAAAGTAAAAGATTTATTTATTTATACTAAAGTTTCGTTGGATAATCCCAACTTCATCAGGGAAATTTTATTTTATATAATATCATTATTTTTACACAACAAAAAATTATCCAATATATTTAACATTAAAAACGACAAACATTTTTTAAAAATAAATAAAAATTTTAACATAAAAAAACATAATAGCACACCACTGTTCTTAAAGTTAAAAATTATTACTCAGAAGTCAAAATAAATCGGTACCTGAGCCACAACTGGTAAATCTTCTGTTATCACTCTGATTGAATTTAAGTACTAAGGAAATACTTAAAATAGTACGCAGTATTTTTAATGTCCAACTAATTTGGAGGATTTTTTGGGAAAATAAAAAATTTGTTTACAATAGATAAAGGATCATCCATGGTGTATATTGCCCATTGTTGTTTAAACGACAACCACAGTTAAAAAGTGTTAAAATAATTAATACGAGGGCTGCTCTATATATTTCTGGCCTAATAGTGAAAATGCGAATATTTATAATCAAAAATGGTTTTATTGTTTTTCAAAGTATTCTCCAGCATGATTTATACACTTTTGCATGCGCTCAAACCAGTTGTCGAAGCACTTTTTCCACTCCGATTGAGACACCTCTAAAACATGGTTTTTGAACACTTCAACAGCTTCTTCTGGCGACGAAAATCGTTGACCACGCATTTTTTCTTGATGTGCAGAAACAAGAAGAAGTCATTAGGTGCCAAGTCAGGGCTGTACGGCGGATTACCCATTAATTCAACGTTTTGGCCGGTCAAAAACGCTCTGGTTGAGAGAGCTCGCATTGTCATGGTGAACAATGATTCGTCTTCTCTTATAGGTTTTTCGTATGACTTCAGGCAAACAAATTGTAGTGTACCACTCAGAAGTGACCGTCCTATGTTGCTCAAGCGGAACAGTCGCCACATGACCAGTTTTGCCGAAGAAACAGACGACCATTTGCTTCGAAGTGCTTCGTCCACGAACAACTTTCGTTGGATTTTGCTCGTCTTTGAAGACCCACACGGTCGATTGTTGTTTCGTTTCGGGCTCTTACGCATAGATCCATGATTCGTCACCTGTGACGATCTTATAAACGTCTTTTGAAGCACCGCAATCGTATTTTTGCAACATTTCTTTGCACCAATCGACACGAGCCTTTTTTTGAGCAACTTTCAAATTGTGCGGGATGCAACGAGTATCAGTATCGAATGTATGCTGGTTGAAGAAATGTCCAAGGATGTCTCTATCTCTCGGTATGTCGCATGTCGATCTTGCATTATGAGTTCACGCATGGCATCAATGTTCTTTGGCACAACAGCCGTTTTTAGACGACCTTCACGGAATTCGTCTTTGAGCGAGCTTCGGCCACGATTAAATTCATTATACCAATTTTTCACAGTGCTATAGGATGGTGCTTCATCGCCATACAAAGATTTAAGTTCAGCAATGCACTCTTGTCGTGGTAATCCACGTCGGAAGTTGTGAAAAATGATGGCACGAAAATGTTCACGAGTTAATTCCATTTTTTTCTACATTAATTTTTACAAGTCACTGTAAACAACACAAATAATGGTCGTACGTCAAAACGTTTTGAGTACCATTATGCTTAAAAATAACAAACTTTCCAATGGAAATGTCAGATTGCACTTGACAGCACTCAGTGTTGCCAGGCCAGAAATATATATAGCAGCCCTCGTATACGTACATATATAATTGTGTCCAGAATAATTTTTCTTTAAAAAAAATATATAAACATCTGGGCCTTTCTGATATTTCAGCTTCAAACTTGAGGACTCACGCCCTTGGATCATGTCTTTTAAAATTCTTCTAAAGACACACTTTAAATTTCCCATTTTTTTATTTATTAATTTTCTTTTTTTAACAATTATTGCAAAAATAAATTTGTTCGATTAAGAAATCAACACGCCATTTGACTGATTGTTGTTTATAGAAAAACCCCAACGACGTGACAAAAAATTACAGTTTTTTAAGATCCTGCATTTAAAACTTAAATCACCCATACGAACACTTTTAGCTCCCTTTATGGAACGTTTTAACATTTTCATTTACAAAATGCAACAACACTTGGAGGAATAAATAAAAAAGCAAATTAATAAATTAATTTAATTTTCGTTTTATTTTTTCATGTTGTTACATGTCACGCAAACAATTTTGTCATATAAAACACTTTTTTGTTTATCATATTTTTTTATTTTATTCTTTTTTTGTATTTGTTTGCTTTTTTATATCGCCTTAAGCAAATTACAACAACAGAATGTTTATAATCAAAAACCTCCCTCTACCGCTCACTTCGTTACATCAAATGAAATGTACAAAATTCGCAAAATATTAACGAAAAGAGCGTGTTGCTTTTCTGTAAAAACTCTTGCAAACATTCTCTATAAAACTAAAGTCGTGTCATGAATTTTAATAATCATACAAAACGACATAATGCCATCAACAGACAAACAGTCCAAATGCTTGCTAACAGCAGTACTTTTATTAATTTTAGTACTTTTTTTTTGAAGGCTGTTTGATATCTACACAACACTGTTACACTACGTATAAAAAGTGTGTGTAATGTATGCTTACGTGTGCGGGTGTATGTGTGGTGTGTCTTTGCTTTAAGTTACAATTTTAGACACAAATTTTTAGCTTCATTAGTGACGTTTATTAAATAAACTGCCAATAAAGGTGAATATAATTTAGTGGCTTTTTACATGTGTTTTAATGCATTAAATGTTTTGGTTTTTAAGTAAAAAAAAATCAAATAATTTTTTTTTTTTTTTTTTTGATTGATTGATATTCTGGCTTTTGCTTGAATGTGAAACTTTAGTAACAAAACCTCCACCAAATTCCAGCTGCTTTTACAGTAAATTTTTAATGTGTTAAATTTTTTTATTTTTTTTTTTTTTTCTTCATTTCTTGTCTTCTTAACGCCAGACACGCATGCGCCCACTACATGTTGTTGGTGTGTTGATGTTTATTTTAAAAATTTTGAAATGCTTACGATGACGCCTACACAATCATAATTGTACGATTTTGAGTTCATGTCATTTAATAGAGATTCCTGACATTAATAATGAAGGTATTTTCAATAGGGCAGATGGTTTGTAACAAATCTGTTTTTTTTTTCAAAATAAATCATTAAAATTCTTTTGTATAATCAATTACAGTTAAACATGTTTTTGAAAAATTTGGCTGTATTTTGATGGACGGTGGTAATGAACTTATTTTACATTTTTACTTTGATTAACATTTTAATTAAAAAAAAAAACTTATTTCTTTTAGAGAATTCGGTTATAACAAATTAGTTTGTTTCTTAACACGGTGCATTTTTAATCGACTTCAAAAAAAGTTAATAATTTGTCTGAATATTAATAATTAATTATAATTCGTGTGAATGTTGCTTATTTATGTTTGGGCCTACAGAACTCAGTTATTCTGTACCGATTTCAAAAACTTTTCCTTTATTTAAAAGGTTATGTTTACGGATTGGTCCCAGTTCGTAATTTTAAAACTTAAACTTATGAATATTTGAATCGTAAAAGAAACCTTTTAAAAATTAAAAAAAATGCATACCACTAAAGCTCCTTATATCAAGAAGTAATACAAAAATAAAGGTTTAAATTAAAGGGTGTCTCGATAGTTGACGTGATTGACCGTTGTAGACAAACGTTTAAAAATAACACAGAATGTCGATTAAGATTACTGTAATTTAATTAATAACAATTATAAATATTCAAAATTATAAATTAAAGGGTGTCCCAATAGTTATGGTAATTTAATATATGTAACCAAACTTTTAAACTGTTATAGAGAGACAGCTGAAACATACAAGGAACCTGTATTACCGAGTCCGTTATAAGAACAAATACACCAATTGAATTTAAAATTAAAGGGTGTTCGCATAATTGAAGTAATATGACCTATATGGCCTATCTATTGAACCGTTTTATACTAACACTACAAAATTAGTCTTGTCTAATATAACAAGAAGTATAAATAGTTAAAATTGTACATTAAAGGGTGTGCCAATTAAATCTCTTTTAAATTCGTTTTTTTTTTTTTTGCCAGAATTATGGAGAATACAATAAAAGTTAATTATATAGATGCAACAAATTATAATAAATTTTATTATTATATCAACTAAGTATCATTCAATTTAAGTATCCAAATCGTAGAGTATTCACAATTTCGTTTCAGATCGCTGGTTTAAAAAAAAAAAACCTTTAACTACCGTTTTAATTTAAAAAACATAATTTACCAATCAGTAGCCAGCTTAATTTGGTACATGTTTTACATTACAATAACACAAAAAAAGAGAAAGAGAAATAAAATTGAGTAAATTATGATGGACATAAATGAATTAATAATAATTACAAATTTGTTTAAACGTAAACAAAAAAGGAGATTTTATTTTTTTTTTAATTTTTTTATTGTGCATGCTTTGCATTAATAAATTTGATTTTAAATGTATGAAAAATCAAATAAATTTAATTTATTTTTAGCTAACATTTTACATTAAGATTTTTATCCTGTTTGTTATTTTTTGCAAAAATAAATAAATAATCGACGATTTATGATTTCTGTTCGGTTAAAAAAAATAAATAAAAAAGTGGGTCATATGTAACATGCTGTTTTTGTCAAACACTCCCACATTAGTGCAATACCACATTTATAAACACAGACAGACAAAAACAGTTAGTTGTCTGTCAGTAAGCTACTGACGGTTAGTTGAAGTGTGTCAGAATTAAAAGAGTTCTAGTTTTTTGTTTCAAATGCATTTTTAAGTTTTTATTGGAAACGAGTTTAGTTGACACCCACACATTCATTGACGTTTATTTATGATTTTACTGTTTTTTGCAAATAAAAATAGTTTGGAAACACCAAAAGCGAAAACACTTTTCAAAAGAATCAACATCTAAACGAGAGGAATTTCTTAGAAACATAAAAAATATTAATTGAAAATTTTACTTAAATCGAGAAACAATTACAAACAAAATTTGAGAAGTAAAACAAAAAAACTTCTTGTTAAACTTTTTAAGGGGTATTCACAGGCTTTGAGTTCAAGGTAAAAATATGTCTTTCAGTACTTGACAACTAATTACTTAATTAAAAATTAAATACTGTAAATTATACTCCTCGGTGCTGGAGAAAACTTTTTCTTAGTTGTATATGGTATTTTATAAGGGATAATCACAGGCTTTCAAGTCAAGCGGGGGAAAAAATTTACTTAGCTGTATTTAAAATTATTATCAATTATTTTTTTATTATTCTTTGTAGAGGAGTTCTCGATACGTGTTTTTTTACTCGTATTATATTACTTCTCAACATAAAAATTGGTAAAAGGTTAAGTTGTAATTTCTACAATATCCATTTCCGACCCCATAAAGTATATACATCTTAAGTTCTTATTCATAGCGTAGTCGATTGAGCGATGTCCGTCCGTGTTAGTGTTGAAATCAAGTTTGCCAAGGCCAATCGTTAAGAAAGAGGTGATATTGGAAATCATCAAGATCGGTCCATTTCCTTCGAGGCAGCGGCCAAAACACCACGCCTGCCTCTAATTTTTTCCATATCATTTAAAACAGTGAATTAACTTCAATCAAAAAGAAAATATTTGGGGCGATAGAGAATTAAAAAATTAAAAAATTGACGCTTGTCCATATTTTCCGAGTTACGGGCCTCTGAAATTATCAAATCTTTTAAAATATCAATATGAATATCATTTTAAAGCAGAGATCTTTAAGGAAATATGAAAATTTTTTAAAAATGCTTAACCCATTAAGAGCTAATAGCATTTTTATGTACAATTATATACTCGTATAATTCTCTGTCACCCCAGTATTTGCTTTTTTTGCACTCGTACTTGTTTTATTAGAAACTTAAATATTTTTCATATGGATTAATGAATAATTGAAATCTATTTACATAAGAATTATTCGATTTACCTATTTAAGTCTATTTTTGTAATTGGAATCAATAGTCCTTTTTCCAAGTTCATTTTCTATGAGAAGGTATTCTTTTGTATTTTTAAAAATTTATACATTTCGGTTTGTATATATTTATGATCAGATCCAGACAAGTAAAAAGCGGCACAGCGATCAATCATTTTGATAGGATTGAAGGAAACTGAATAAAATCGTATCCGCTATAAGGTATAATTTCAAAACTTGGACATATAGGAGAGAAAGAGAACACTTTGAGCAATTTATGCATAAAAATTCATGTTACTGTATTCGAACATCTTATTCTTCGTAAGTGCCCAACAAACCATTTGTCACAGAATTTATGTATAAGACCCAATAGAATACACTATATGTGAGATCCTAATACTGGACTCAAAATACAAGAAAGGTAACCAATATGGCATGACTTGAATTTAATGCGGATTTACTGTTACTTATGTTTTGTTTAAAGCAACTCATATTGCTGCAACTTAAAAAGAGAATTGAAAAAATTGCATAAAAAAATTGCATGGTCTAAACCTGGTCTAAGTTACAAATTCTGCCAAAAAAAATATATATTTTTTTTACTTTAAAACCAACGGCAATTAGCTTCTAGTTTTCACCAATCATGATTAAAATGTAAGAGGCGACTTGGTATTGAATTGTCACAAATTTTCCCCAGGATCGCTTAGAAGTTTTTTTTTATAAAAATGTCTCATGTCTTTGGCACAATTTAATAATATCAGTTATTTATTTATGCAAACTGTGACTACCCCTACTTTAAATAACGCCTGCACTATGAATTAACGGCTGGCATCACTTTTTCATTGTTTAAGTGCAGCCAACCTACTTAATATTTTTTTACCGTTTTACTCAATTTCAAAGTAATTTTCATTGAGTAATAACAATTTATTTTAGGTTTTTATTATTTTTTTTTTATATATATATTTTTTTAACAACTTAAGTTGAATGAATATTTTTTTAATTAACTGTAATTTTAGCTTGATAAATTAAGCTGCCTTTAGGCAAGTTTTGTAACTTGTGTTAGTTGCAAAGACAAAAGCCAGTTTAAATAAAAACAAATAAAAAATAAATTTTATAATGTTGATAATTGAACGGATATGGGTGTTGTCTTGTGGGCGGTTTTAATAAACGCTTAAATCTGGTATTTATTATTGATAAATTGTATTTTTACATATTTGTTTCTTGTTTGTTTTTTTTTTTTT
Organism: Gymnosoma rotundatum; assembly: GCA_916610165.2. Lineage (NCBI taxonomy): Eukaryota > Metazoa > Arthropoda > Insecta > Diptera > Tachinidae > Gymnosoma > Gymnosoma rotundatum. The sequence goes on from OU744339.1 coordinate 11,842,938, forward strand.
TTTTTTTGTATTTTGCGCTTGAACACTTAAGTTGTCAATATTTTTTTTTTTGGAATTGACTTTAAATGACTGGAATTTCATTTAAATTTTTTGCACTGATTTGATTTTTTTTTTAGATTTAATCTGGTTATTTTTGTCATTTATACCAACATGATTTATTGCTTGTGTATGACTTAGTTTTATTTTTCTAAATTTCTTACAGTTAATTGTCAATTGCTTTGAGGTGGAAAACATGTTGTCAAAAAAAAAGACTTTTAAAAAATCAACACTTACTGAGTAGTTTACGCCCACGTTTGGAAAAAATAAATATGAATCTACATAAAGTTGAATGAAAGACATGTTACATTAAACAGCATAAAATATTTAATAGAAGCTCTAAAACCAGAAGAATTGTACACATTTTGTAGTGAAAACTTTTATTACTTAGAAATAAATTCAATTGCTCTAAGAGTGTCTTTTGCTTATTTTTACATCGAGACTTTTAAGCATTTGAGGCAACTACATGCTACGCTAATTTTTTAAAGAGATTTCAGGACTTAAAGAAATGAACTGTGGCAGCTGCCAATAAAGGCTTAAAAAACTGGAGCTATAGGCGAAATTGAATTGTGCTTTAATTAACGAATAGTATTTTAGAATAATAAGTGCTCATTGTCATTACTTCACAAATTGCATACAAAATACAATAAATAATATAACACAATATTTTAATACATGGCCCTACTGTTATGAATGAGGAATTGCTGTTAATTAGGCTGTTAACAGAAGAATCGTTTTGAAAGAGGTCATCAACATCATTGTACTGCAAGGAAGATGTTGTTTCAAATGAAATTTATTCTTAATATTATAAATCAGTTATAGTAAAAAATAAATGAAAAAAAGTCTATAAAGTAAAAAATAAAAAATAAATTTATTTTTACCCGACTTTAAAAAAAGGAGGAGGTTATCAATTCGAGTGAATGTTGCTTTTTTATATTTGTGCCTTCATAACTCAGTCATTTCTTTATCGATTTTAAGTTTTTTTTTTTATTTGAAAGATGACCCGTTTATAAACAATTCATAATCGTAAAAATTAAAGGGTGTCCCCATACTTATAATATGAACCGTAAAGGGCATCACTTTAAAATAAATAAAATGTGTATCATATCACTATAGCTCCCAATACCAAAAAAATAAATAAAATAAATCTTAAAATTAAAGGGTGTCCCCATAGGTGAAGCGATTGGCCTATCTTTTGAACCGTTATAGACAAATGCTTGCAAATTAGACGGAATGTCAATTGCTATAACGGTTATAGTAACAAGTATTAATATTCAAAATGATATATTAAAGGGTGTCCCAATAACTCATTTAACGTAATGTATATGGCCATACTTTTAAACAGTTCTAGATAGACTCTTGAAATTTGCAACGACCCTGTATTGCTAGTTCCGCCTTAACAAGAAGTATAAAATTTGGATTTGGAAATTAAAGGGTGTGCCAATAGTTGATGTATTTGGCCAAACTTTAAAACTGTTATAGACAGACATCTAAAACCTACAAGGTACCTGTATTGCCAACATAACAAGTTTATAAATTAAGTATAGATTTTAAAGGGTGGGAACACCCAAACAATGTATTTTGACCTATATGGCCGTATCTTTTAAATCGTTATATAGAAATACTTGAAAACAATACAGAATATCTACTATTTTGTTTGGTATAGCAAAAAGTATTAATATATTAAATTATAAATTAAAGGGTGTTAGAATATTTGATGTAATTTGACGTAAAGGGACCGCCAAATAACTTTTTTTTTAAATGCTGAATGAAAGCGAAGCGAAGATGCATTGGATGGTCAGTTGGCTTCAACTCCTGAATCAAATGGACTTTGTATGGCGTCATAACAAAGCCTTTATGCAAAATTGGTCTCAATGATGTTTTCGAAGTGTTCAATAATTGAGAACGACGGTGAATTGACGTTTATGGTGCTTCACGCACAGTTTCTTTCACTTTCTTCACAAGATAACAATATATAATAACATACTGAGCTGACGGTGCCTCTTTTCTTCCAAAACCCGTACGCAATTTTCGCACACATTCGCAAAGTAATGTCGCAATATTTCCCAGCGTTGTTTAAGCGTATGCACAACCATATTCGTTCAGCGAAAGAATAAAACTAATTATCTGTCAAATCCAACATGAGCTAAGTGTTACCATTCACGAAATAAGCACTTGTTGAAAAAAACGTTAGATGGCGAACCCTGTATATAATCAAACTGTAGAATTTTTGAATTTTGCAAGAAATATAATAAATATTCTTGGTTGGTGGGATTGGTTAGGTTTCGTTAGAAATAAATATTCTTCGGAAATTGCAAAAAAAAATTTAAATCAAAGGAATATTTGGGATTGAAGGGCTACCTCCGCCTGCCAATAACAACTAATAAATTTTATTTAAATGGTATTTTGACGAGTATAATCCATTTCTTTTAATACTTACATTATTTTTAAAATAAGATTTTATGTCACCACCTAGAAAAGTGGGCGGGCGGAATGGAATTTAAGTTTCCTTTGTTCAGTTTTAGGTTTTTGACCTTTCATTGCATTTTCTAAGCAAAACTTTGGGAAACTTCAGAGGTAGGATTAGTTCTACTCAGTGGAAATTTTTTCTCCTTGGTCGGAGTTTTTATTTTGTTAAGGAAGAAATATCATTTTGGTGGAGAATGTCGTTCATCAATTGTTTTTTATTCTTCCTCTTTTCTAGCATAACTTAAGCTTTATTCGCCTAAATCTCTTTATCATAGGATAAGGCCACGTTTTCGAGAGCTAAGTCTCATAGATAATTGAAGCAGCAGCAGACTTACTACTTTCTAGATCAATTGCTTAATACACAAAACCACTTGTTCCGTTTATACTGTGTATTGTTCAATTTAAATACAATAGTGTATGCTTGTTGTTGGAAATTTTCATACAAAATTTCAATACACCGATACACCTTTATTTTGCATGTTTTTGAAAAGTTGTATTGTTAATTGTGTTATCAACTACGTAAAAAATTTGTTAACAAAAAAAGGAATAGAAAATGGAAATTAATAGCTTTTTTCAGTCCTATTGTCCGTTTTACTTCCTGAAAACCTTCTTTTGAATACTTAGTTTCTTCTTCTTATTTGCTTTTTGACGTCTAATACAATAATACACTGCGTTTTTACAAGCATATAAACAGAAAGTGTATTCAATACAAAATACACCATACAAGATTTTGTGAATTAAGCAAATATCTTAATCGTGTATCAGTTAATGCATGGATAAGAAGCCATCATAAACATTAAACACACTCCTACAACAAAAATAGGCATTCTTCTTAAAGAATTTTTCTTCCTATGAGATAACTGAAATTGATTATTGAACAGGTATATTTTGAATCCGTAATACATTTTCCAGTCCTTGTCATTGCAGTTCAATACCACTGTATTTATTTTTTTTTTTTTGGTTTTATTTGAAGTCAGGAAAAGTTCTAAGTTCAAAGTTCGTGACAAATAGTCTTAGAAAATTACTAAAAAAAATTGCCGATATTCCAGCCAAATATGGGGCAATTTTTCACTATTCCTGTTTAATCAGCCTACAATTACGAAGAAGAAATCAAAAATTATGCCTTCATTCCAAAATCTGCATTAAACAGTGACATGCATTTGCTTTTCCACAATCGCATAAAGATTCCTCAAACCCCGTCTTGAATTTCGGAGTGTTGCCGATTTACATATATCATATTTTGATCGAGTTACGGCTTCCAAAATTCTTTTATTGATACTGTACAACTACTGAGGGCGCTGAAAAAAATCGGTTACGAACTTTTGGAGCTTCACCTTCACGGCAATCATGTTGGAGACATGTGCTAAACAGGAGACACACGGTAATGGTTGACATGCAATTAATTTACTTAACCACCTCGTTTATATAATTTGAAGTTGTTTAATTATTTTCTTGCGGATCCTATCTGACCAAAGATCAGCTATATTTGACAACGCGTTGTTAAAATAGGGGCATAACAAAAACTTTGTTTTTCAATTGTGGCAACATCTATCAACAGCATCACAGTTTTGACATTTAATTTTTTTACGTATTCGCAGTAAGTGCGTTGGCAATTGTTATAATGGATTCATTTTTGCTCGAAGCATTAAAATAATTAAAATCCACTAAGAAAATTCATTCAAGAACAACCAGCTGGTATTTTAGACAAAGCCCCTTTTCACTCGTCAAGCAAAATTGCCGCATTCGGGCTTTTGAAAATCCTAGAGTGAAGCCTTTGTACGACTGCACCAGTTTTAAAACTATAATGCGCCAACCTAACACTAGGGGCACTGCAACGTTCTTCTAAAAATAAACACAACATCTACTGTAGGCACGGTGCTTACTAAGCACGTTGACTACAAATCTGGTTGTCTAGGGGTCAACCCCTTCAGCAATCAAAAAGTAAAAAATGATTTATTCTTATACTTATTATTCTGAATACTTATTCTGAATTTGTATTTATACCTTCGTCGGCACTTCTTTGCAGCATATTTGCCGGGAAGTAAAATAATTAATAAAATGAATATATCTATCTCCTTTCACCACCAGTCTTATCACTTATCTTCTTCACCAACTATTTCGTCAACAAATCCATTAAAAAATATTTAACCCTGATTTAAAGATTTTACAATGAAAACTTTATATTTTTCATTCAATTAATGAAAAAAACTTATTTTTGCTTTTAACTACTTTTTTTATCATCAATAAACAGCAATGGAATTTATTAATTATTTCATGTTTTTTTATTATTTTTTTTTTTGCTTTCATTTAAACTAATCACGAATTTCTCTTGTTTTTAATAATTGTTGGCCACATAAAAAATTAAAAACAGCAGTACGTTTTAAAAAATATTTATTTTTTAACAAATAAGTCCAAGAAAAAGTTGTTGGCCGACTAACTGAGCAGCACATCAATGAATTTAATGAATGAATGAATGAATGAATGGGAATGTCAAAGCAGGTAATAAACCTGTCCAACAAACATCAACTTTACTACAAACAAAAATTAATTGTGAATGGTATTTTAATGAACACCTACGTTTTTACAAATAAAATTTTTGTTTTTAATATCAAGCGACATCACAAATGGTTGTATGAACAAATATTTCGAATAGTGTTGTGGGGGTGTTTTCTTTTTTCTTTTTTACTTTTTAATTAAATACCTTTTTGTTTAACTAAATAAAACTTGAAATAAATTATATATTAAATTTAAATTTATTTTGAATAAAATATAGTTTCAGGGTCAGGGTAATTTTTAAGGTAAAAGAAGATAAACAGATGTGTATATTTTAAAGCAACTAATTTTTATTTGCCTAAATAAATATTGCTGCACGTTATCTTTAATTATTAAATTAATTAATTAAATATTTATTGTTAGATACAATAAATGACTTCATCTGCTATTTAGAAACATGTGCATATAAATTATAAACTTACCATTGCTTTCAGAAAAAGCTCTCTGTGAACGTAATACTAAAGACCTGCAAAGAAAGAGAAATCAAGTATTAAATTAAAACATCTTATTGGGGTTAGTTTTTTACAATAAAAATGTATTTTAATGTATCAAGATTAATTGTTATAAAATGCTAAAATTTTACAATATTAAAAAAATTAAAATTTAATTTTCGGATTAAGATCATTTTTTTAGTTTAATTTCTTAAAATTTTTATAAACAAAATTATTTACAATTTATGCTGATGTTCTCCAAAGAAAACAAGCAAAATAACACAGCAGCAGAATATAATGTAACTACCTTAGGTTGTTTACATTGTAAACATCATTTATATAATTAACTTATTTTGTAAAGAAGAATACGAGGGGTATTTAATATTGATTTGGTTAGACCAAGTCCATACTCAGCCCAAGGCATTTCTCCGTTTTTTTCTCTGCAACTCGTCTTGTACATTTGTTTTTGCTTGTACCAACCTTCAGTATGGTTACGAAATTTTTAGAAATTAAAATAAAAAATTAACTTACGCCGAAAAATTAAGATTAATACATTTATAATGTCAACAGTTCAACTCGGTTTTCAAAGAAAAGAAGAAAAATAACACAGCAGCAGAATATAATGTAACTACCTTAGGTTGTTTACATTGTAAACATCATCTATTTAATTAACTAATTTTGTAAATAAGAATACGAGGATTATTCATGTCAATTTTAATTTGATTAGATGAAGTCCATACACAGCCCAAAGCATTTCTCCGTTGTTCTTTCTGCAACTCGTCTTGTACATTTGTTTTTGCTTTTTACAAACCTTCGGTATGGTTACGAAATTTTTAGAAATTAAAATAAAAAATTAACTTACGCCGAAAAATCAAAATTAATTCATTTAGAATATCCACAGTTCAACTCGGTTTTCAAAGAAAAGAAGAAAAATAAGACAACATCAAAATAAAATGTAACTACCTTAGGTTGTGAACATTGTAAACATCATCTATTTAATTAAATAATTTTGTAAATAAGAATACGAGGAGTATTCATGTCAATATTAATTTGGTTAGACGAAGTCCATTCATAGCCCAAAGCATTTCTTCGTTGTTCTCTGTGCACCTCGCCTTGTAAATTTGTTTTTGCTTTGTACCAACCTTCGGTATGGTTACGATATTTTTAGAAACTAAAATAAATAAAATTACTTTGTCGTGGTCTATCAGCCAATAATATTTGACAATCTTTATTGCATTTTACATATTCACATTTATTATTTTTTCGTTAGCAACTGATTTTAATTTAGAGTTGATAACCTCAGTCATTATTATATTAAGACCTTAAGACTTTATGACATCTTGTGAATCCTCTATATATTTCGCATTCGTAAATTCCAAAATTTTTGCATAAAATAGTTCAACGGTAGATAATATCATTCACTTTTAAAAACATTTTTAATGAACCCCTATATTTTTATGATCTCAAAGTTGAATTTGCATAACTAAAATTTGGTAAAAAAAAAAACACCGTGGTTAAAAGAAGTTCAATCAAAATATCAAGCTTTTTTCATTTTTGTAGTGGTAGATGTAGAAAAAGTGAAACCAAAATTAAGGCGGCCAGATGGTTGACGGCGCTGGCATGCTGGCAATTTCTCCTGCTTTAACTCTCCGTCTTCGGACGGTTCTGGTCAATTGGCCGGCTTGGTTAACCACAGAAAAAAAATGATGCCAGACTTTAAGCAAAATAATGAATGAAATAAATTCCGAAACAAGTATGAATCTCTCCTTTCACACACAAGTTTTATAACAAGGAAAAAGATTTTTCGCTTTTCTACTAAAATTTTTCTGTTTGGCGGTTTTCCGTATTAAAGTAAAAACACGGGAAACTTTTACCAAATTAATTCATTTTAAAAAACTATTGTGCTATTTTTTTAAATTATCCAGATTTTATTAACAAATCACCGATGTTGATTATTGAGAGTGAAAGCACTTCTCGATGGCCATTTCGCTACCGCTTACTTAGCTCTTCACGAAACTTCTCACAAACATTATAACCTAAAGATCTTTGGCAGTTAAAAGTTTCCATTCAAAATTTATGTTCAATGCAGTTAATCATGCAATTTACTGTGCACTCAATAAGAAATTTTTTGTTTAAACATGACACCAACCATATTATGTTCCCCGGAACAATTTATGATTGCTGTAAACAAACTTAAGTATTTGCTATTTTTTTTTTTATGGAAAGCGATAAAAAAGAAGACAGGCGGTCTAGAAGTGTAACAGCTTAAAAGCGTTTTTTTGCAGCTCAGCAAATCGTCGTTATGTTTATTGTTTGAAAGCGTTGCAGCGTCTCTGGTGGTAGAAAGTCACATTAAATTTTTAAGATGGTTCAGCTATTTTGTCATTTTAATATATCAAAACAATTGATGTAATTTATTGGCAGCGCCTGGGATAGGAACTCAGGCTACCAAAACAATTAAATACTTAGTAGTTGTAAACAATACTTTAGTCACCCTAAACAAGTCTTTGTTAACATTTAATTATTAAATGATTATTTTTTCACTATTCAATTTCATTTCTTATTAACTGTCAACACAAATTAATACAACAGCCTGACAATTGAAGAACGAAAGCACTTGATACTTTTTTTATTTATAAAAACAAAACAAACTTAAAGCAATAATTTGGCCCCTAATTAAAATTTGTTTCCCCTTAACAAACAATAAACTAAAGTATCAGCAATTTTTTTAAAACAAAATCAACTATAAAGCAAAAACAACTGCTTGAACTTTGTGAAGAAACTACAGGAAATTAAATAAATACATCGGGCGACAGACACATCAAAGGAAAAAATGCTGCAACGTAAATTAAAATTTCTATGACACACATTTCATTAACATATTTTTTACGTTATCATTATGCTTTTTAGCAAGCGCCCTGCCGTCCTAATGTGAGGTAATAAATCTTTTGTAAAACAGAACATTTTTTGTGTTCCTGGAGAAAATTAGATTTCAATAAAAAAATGTTATTCCATATGAGGGTTCCTAAACTAAATGTTTTAATAAGAATGAATAAAAATTACAGAAATAATTAGTTCTGAGCCGCTTAATTATGCTTTAAAGAAACAATAATTAAATATTTTATCGTATTCATGTTCGCTATATGAACGAAAAGAAGAATGATTTTATGGTCCAGAAAGTAAATAAAATTTCACTGGTATCCATTGTTTCCTGTTCGCGTTATGTTTAATTCATATAATTACGAACTTACGACAAACTAAAAACTAGAACTTATTATTTTTCTATTTTTTTTTTTTTTTTGAGTTTAAAATTTTTAAACAAATAAAAATTAAAAATATTTGATTAAAATTTGAATTATTTTGAAGAATTAATATTTTCCACCCGAATGTCTTTTAAAATTATAAATTATATAACGAACTTATTTTTATCGTTTTAAAAAACATATTTGTTGGCTTTTAGCACAATTCTGTCAAAATGTATGTTAAACAAAGCCAAAAAAATATGTCCTTCAGAAAACACACCATTAATGCGCGTATTTAGAAGTTGTCTTTACATTCAATTCGATAATGATTTTTAATATTTATTTACGTCTTCCCTCTTATGGCAAAGTGTATAAGATTAAGTGGGCGCCACTGAATCGTATTTGTGATAAGAGTGTTTAAAGTGCAAATAGATTGAAGTGCGTGAATAAAGATGTTTGTATGTCTTCGCTTGAGTGAGTACTGATAACTGATGTTGTTGCTCTTGATGTCGAATGATTTGGACAGGAAAAGTATGTTAAGTGTTAATTTTAGCAGGAAATAAATAAACAATATTTTTTTAAAAATTTGTTTTTAATTTCGTTTTCTTTCTCTTTAGCACAATAGTGTTGTCTGTTAATTTTTTAATTAAATTAGAAACTCATTTAATTTCAACAACGTTCATCTTCTCATTGCAATTAAATTGTTGAAATTTTAAAGGATTTCAAAGTTGTCATGTTTATTTAATTTTGTTTTTTGTTACGTCTTTATGATTTATTATAATTTAGATCGGCGATTCGTGTTCGATAATTTTTATTTATTAAAAAAAAACTGAAAGATTGCATGTAATTTATTTTGGAAATAAACCGACACACATGTTGACGTAGCGTGTGCTTGCTTAATGTAATTATAATTGGCAACGGAAACATTAGTGTACAAATCGTCACGCTGCAACTAAATATTGAGCAGAATTTTAATTTAAAATCATTATTTACTTTCTAAAATGAAATGAATTTGTTATGCATAGATTTTTGTAGCGAGACACAGCAACTATAGCGAACAGTGATTTAGCTTTTCAAAAAATTTTTTAATTAAATAACTGGTAGACTAATTATTCGAATAATCGATTAAAATATATGTTTTAAAAATTTAAAACAACATATAATATTTTTCCAATAATTGTTTATTTGGCAGCAAATCTTATGCGATATCTGTTGGACTAATTATCCGGAACATAATTATTCGAACAATTATTTATTCGAATAATCGAATGCAATATTATTCGAATAATCGATTAAAACTTAATGCTATAAAATCTTTAAATAACGGATCATACTTTATAAATATTTTTTTACTTCTTTTTGGTAATCAAAAAAAAATCAAATCGATCAAACCACAACTTTATTTTTTTTTAAAGCAGAAGTGATTAAATTTTAAATAGTTAAACCACTAAAGGTTTTTAAATAATTATTTACTCGAATATTAATTATTTGCATAATCGATTAGAATACATGCTTTCAAAATTATAAGCAGCAAATAATATTTTTGGTAGACTAATTATTCGATTACTATTATTCGAACACTTATTTAATCGAATGCCAATGTGTTCGAACAATCGATTAAAATGAAATGTGTTAAAATTTTAAATATCATTTAATATTTTTCAAATAATCTTTCACTTTTTTTTGTAACCAAATCGAAAAACATTTTAATATTTTTTGAAATTATTATTAAACCACCACTGTATTTTTTGAAAAAAGTTATTGAATTTTCAAGCAACTGGCTTGACTAAAATTTTTTAAATAATAATTTAGCGGACTTATTACTTGAACACTAATTATTGGAATAATCGATTAAAATACATGCTTTTAAAATTTTAAACAGCAAATACTTTTTCGCAAAATTCTTAATTTGGAAGCAAGTTGTTACACAATATCTGGCAGACTAATTATTCGAATATTTATTATTCGAACACTAACTTATTCGAATAATCGAAAATTTAGATTAATTCGAATAATTGTTTAAAATTAAATGTTTTCAAACTTTTAAATTGCACAATATGTGTCAGAGTTATTATTCGATTACTATTATTCGAACACTTATATATTCGAATAATCGAATATTAATTTATTCGAAAAATCGATTAAAATTAAATGTTTTCAAAATTTTTAAAATGCTTATAATATATTTCGAATAATATTTGCCTTTTTTTTTTCTTAGTAATCCAATCGAAAATATATTGGAATATTTTTTTGAAATTATTATTTTTTTGTTTTAATTTCAAAGCTACTGGTTTGACTAAATTTTTTTAAATAATTATAATAATAATACTAATCATTTGCACAATCGATTAAAATACAAGCTTTCAAAATTTTAAACAGCAAGTAATATTTTTTGAATAATCCTTTATGGGAAAGCAATTATTCGAATACTTATTATTGGAACACTGATGTATTCGAATAAGCACATACTAATTTATTCGAATATTTTTAAATAAATTTTCTTTAATCGTGCTTGATTCCTTCAAATATAAAACTGCAAACTGCGGGGAAAACTGTTACGCTCGCAATTGAAAAAAACCTGAGTCGATTAGAAAAGTGTTCGTTAGGTAACGAAATATGAAGAAAGTGTAGTCATCGATAACAAGTAACGCTAGTTAAGTCCTCTTCCGAATATTTCCTACGATTGAGTGCTTTTGAAATAATTTGCTTTCCCAGAGTATACAAAAAAATAATACTTTTTTTTAGCCTTTAATTGGCCCTAAATAGATATAAATAATTTTGCATTGAACACAAAGGTTTCTATTACAAGTTAAATAAATTATTTTAGAAATTTAAATGAACAATAATAAACTTTCTCTCAACAATTATAAATTAATGGAAAAGCAAGCTTAACACTTGACTGAACTACGCAACCCCCGAAAAAAATTCTTTGTGCTTTGACTTAAATTTTGTTGCGCTTTTTGGTGAGATGATTTCGTTAAAAGACTATAATTCTTCTTTCAAAAATCATTAATGTTGTGCTTTTAGACATGTCAGTTTATTCCATCGTAAATCACTCATCAAAAATATAGAAAAGAAAACAAAAAACAAAACCAACAAGTAGAAATTTAGAAAAAAGAAAAATATCTCTAAAGAAAATTAGTTTTATTTTCTAAAATAAAATAAGAGAAAGCATGCCAACACAAATAAAGCGTGAGAAAATAAAAAAAATTATATGGATTAGGAAATATTCTCTTTAACAAAAAAAAAAACAAATTAATAACCAAATCTAAATAAATTATTTCTAGAAAATTATTGGAAAATAAAATTTTGAAAATGCAGTTTTCCATGCATATGTGTCATATCTTTTACAGGCACATAAATTTCGATTTGCTTTTTACTATCGCTACAGCATGTCACTCTATTATATTTTTTTTTAATACTAAAGTATACTCAACAGCAGTATGTTTTATTTTTGTAGACTTTGTGTGAATGATGTATGTTTTATTATTTTAATTTTCGCCATTAAACCGTGAAAAATTATAGACAAAAATTGTAGTCAAGTGTATTAAAAGGAAGATAATAGAAAAAATGCCACCTACATACAACTCGAAAGATATTTATCTTTCATTACTAATTAACATTGGAAATACATTTTAATTAAAAAATGAAAATTTGCAGAAACAAAAACTTGCACTTATCTTGTGAGATATAATATGATGAGATGTAATATATTTACGGTCCAAAGTTGCCATCCAATACTTATTTGTAGCTGCTTAATTAACTAATTATTTTTGTTAATATTTGGAGCTAATTAATGGGTCATATAACACAAAATGGATTATGAAACCTCTTCATTTATCGTTGTTTCTCTTTACTGCGCTACATCCTTTATGAAAGGGATAGATGAGTGAGAAGACTGCTGATGAAAGGAGCTAGATATAGCCATTTTATTAGTTATTTTACTTCGCCGGCTTATATGCCGCATGTTGTAATATTTATTTTGAATATGTATTCATAAGTATAGAAAAAAACATTTTTTTTTATTTTTTGAATGCCGCAGGATTTGAACCCTGGCCAACCAGATTTGTAGTCAACCTGCTTGCCACCTTGACTACAGCATTAGATTTCAATTTATTTTCTTATATCATTTGTGGTTTTAGGAAAAAGTAATTGATTAATTTATATCACAGGTCCCACGTAAAAACTATTAAAAAATTATCTGGCTCTCAGAGTGCTAGAAAGTAGATATTAGAAAGATTTTTGGAAACTTAAAACTAATTACTCAAGCACATTCCCACTGTTTGAAATTTTAAATAAACCACCGGTTTCAGAGTTTTTTGCAATAAGGAATTTTCAGCAAGAATCGCCTTCGTATCTCTTTGGCTGATAGACTAACATACTTAGAAATCGCAAACTTGGTAGCCAGCGTAATAAATTGCTATAGGGAAGATATATGTATTGCCATCTGTCTCTACGGCTTGTGTGGGATCTAAAACTGAAAAAATGATTTTAGCAGAAAAATTATATTATTTTCCCATGGTGCAACGAAAAGAAGTTCTTTTTGGGAGAAAATAGGTCGGTTTAGCTGTAGTTGGATTGCACCTAAAACAACAGAATGCTTTTGCGTTGTTAGTCGAATTGAACAAATTTGAGTTGCTACAGCCAGCCGAGGTACCAGAATTGTCAAATTTGTGTTGTCTACAACCAAAAAATAACAGAATTCAAAAGCTTTCATTATTTTAACAATTTTCTACTAATTATTTTAGTGTCACTTTAAAGACTAAATTATAGTTTATTTTAATTAATTTTGTGTTATTTTTTAGCAGTTGTTTTTGTACGCTAAAATGTTGAAAAATTAAATTTTCATTTTATTGCTTCACAGACCATTCCAGGTGTCACGCCAAAAAAATGAATTTGGCTCAGTCTATTGTTTATTGTTTAACAAAAATAATAAATTTTTTAATTTTTAAAACAAGTAGAGACTACATATTTATTCGAATAATTTAATAAAATAGGAAGGGTTCAACGATAAATGATAGTAAATGTTATTAAACATAAAAATATGGATATCACTACTAGGCACATACATGTCATTCGTGTATTCGATTATTCGTTAAATATAAAATAAATGATCGTGCTATTTTCTATCCCGATTAAATTATTAAATCACCGATATTGATTTTTAAATATGAAAGCACATCTTAATGGCCGCATCGCTATCGCTTATTTAGCTCTTCAGAAAACTTCTCACAAATATTTAAAATTCCCAATATATCCATATTCTCTCTTTTTCTACTCTTCCTTATTTCAGCATTGATATTCTGCTGGTGAGTAGTTAGTTCTTCATAGATCTTCATTTGATATAATTCTGAGCCACCATATATATGAAGTTTTGTCTTTGTTTCTTTGATAACTAACCATGTCTCTAAGCCGTAGAGGAGCACAGGTTTCATGCAGGCTGTAAAACTTCGGCAACTGATTGCAGTGCTTGCTTATGCTGTTTGAATGTCATATACTTCGCAGCTTCGCGAATGCCACGCTATCCTTCTGTATACGACTAAGGTTATACTGCTTAGCTCCTCCGTTGGCTGCTGTAGGCTGCTGTAATCAAGGTGGTAAGAACGTTGACTACAAACCGGCTGCCCTGGGTTCAACCCTTGCGGCAGTCGAAAAATAAAAAATGTTTTTTTCTGTTTAATGGTATATATACATATTCAGATCTAAAATTAAAAAACATGCAGCCTCCTTCGTCGGTACTTCTTTATAGCATATTCGTCGGCGAAGTAAAATAATTAATAAAATGGCTATATCTATCTCCTTTCACCACCTGTCTTCTCTCTCATCTATCCCTTTCCTAAAGAATGTAGCACGGTTTCAAACTAAGTAGGTATTAATGCCTGAAGTGCTACTTCTTTAAAAAAAAAAAAAAAGAACACTACCCAGATATGTGATGCTATTGACGCGTCATGACATCTGTTTTGTTTTGGCTATTTACGGCAGCAATTCCGTTTTGGTTGTATTGATTTTAAGGCCAACATTTATCAATTCCTGCTGTAAATCATAAGATTGCATATGCAAATGCGAGAGCAGAACTATGTTGTCCACGTACTCAAGATCTTCAAGGCACTTATTTAGACGTCATATGAGTCCCCGCTTGTTGGTGGTGATGACTAACAAAAATTTGTAGTACGCGATCCAGTATAGTAATGAACATCAGCGGCGATAAAATACATATTTTTCTTACACCGGAGGTGGAGTTGAACGATTCACTAAGTATTTTATCTGTTGAATGTAATGTTTATAATATTCTGCGGTACACCTAAGTTTTCCAATACGTTCTAATGTATACTCTTTTTATTTAGTCAAAGGTCTTTTCGTAATCGATTGAAACTGCATAAAGCGCACTGTTGTATTCGGTTAAAGATAATTTTATTAAATATCTTGCTTGTGAAAGATAAAAGCGCTACTCGACTCCAACTATTACAATTGGATTGGTCTCCTTTTTTTGGTATTTTTCCGATTCCTTATTCATGGGCCATATGTCGTCATCATAAAAGGAATCTTATTAAAATTTTGGTAAAATATGTTTTAGAGAATTAGAGGGTATCAATTTTTTATTTCTCAGCTTGGTAGCTGCCTTCTCAACTTGGTTGCTGCCTTCTTCAAAGCAAAGAGTTTAGCTGATCCATTGCCTCCAAACTGACCATGTAACCAACAATTATTATAACCATTTCCTTCTATAGTAGCATGTTTCGCACGGTTATTTTGCGATGAGATCGATCGCGATATTCTCTCTGTGGAAACAGGGTTTGGCACGTGAAGACGGTAGTTTATAGTAAGAGGCTGGTTTTAATATATAATCTTTTATTATAAATTCAGAAATTTCATGATCTTGAGAAAAAAAATTTTTTTAATCGATTAATCGAATAAATTTTTTTTCGAATAAATATAATATATGAAATTTTTTTATAGCTTATAATATAATAAAAAGCTTAATGATTACACAATAAAGCCTTATTGTATAAAATGTAAAATTTAAAATTATAAGGAATCCTTCCTTTAACCGCCATAGATAATAAATATAATTATTTCTTTGCGCAACATATTTCAATATCCTTGCTTCCCATTAAATCATTATTCTCTATCTACTCTGCGATAACTTGCTTATATTTTGGTCCTTATCATAATTTCACTTTATACTTAAAAAAAAAAGAGAATTTTATTTTCTTTCAATCTCTCTCTTTTCGTATAATTCCAAATTTAATCAAAACATCTACTCACATTTTGTTGTTTGCTAATAAATTTTTTTCTGTCTTATAAAAAAATTATTTCCTTTACAAATTATCCCATTTGTTTTGTCTTATTTATCTCTTAAATAATTTTTAAAACACATATGTTTTAAATATTTTGAAATTAAAATAAAAGAGGTAAAAAATTTTTTGTGCATATTTACATAAAAAAAAATCAAACAAATTAAGCCGACCGACAACTTGTTAAATGTATTTTGTTTTTTCTGTTTCAATAGGCGCAAAAATAACAAAAGACGAACTTCAACATAAAAACCGAAAAAGACTAAAAAATAATAATAACAAAAAACACAGAATCTTAAAACTTGTTGCTAACAGATAAAATATAAATAAACTTTAAATAGATATTTAGAAAATATATAAAGACAAATACAGGAATGTTTTAAGAAAATATATATTTATATTTTAAAATTTTTTTATAATGACTTTATTTACCTCCAAAATTTTTTGACTGCTTCCTGTTCTTGCGGCTGTAGATTTTTAATTTTATCATCGAAATTTTGCCAAATCTCGGTATCATTTTCGTGCACTGTAACACTCATTTTAATTTTTACTTTTTACTCATTTTAATATAATTATATTAATGGTTTAACTTTTACGGATATTTATAATACTGCAAGCAAATTGTTAACGTGAAAAATTGATTATTCATGCTGAATTTATTAAGTTTAGGTTAACAATCTTTCACAATTATTATTTAATTAATAATTTCCTGCTTTATCACAATTAAAAAAAATCTAAATGTCAGATATAAATGTATTCGCATTCAATCAAAATTCTTTGCATTATTGACTTTTAAAATAAATCATATTTCGCTTAAATCACAATGCACAGTGGGGTATCTGCAAAAAAATATGTCAAGCTACAAAACCAAAACTACCTGTCTTTCAAACTCTGTAAAAAGGAGCATTACTTCAGTGTCAAAAATCACTCCGCATGTGTATGTCTCATCAAAGGGATGACCGGCGGTAAAGTATTTTAAACGAATGTATATTCATTCTACAAATTGTCTTTATGGTTCAATCTTCAGCTACTTGGACCATATTCACACAGCGTCAGAAGGCCGTAAAAGATCTTTGGGAGCCGAGTGATTTAATGTCAAAGATCGGACCCCACAAGGCGAATTATTCAGAAACGAACACCAGAGAAAACTTGCGAAAAGCTATCTTTCATATATACTGGGCAACAATCAGTTAAAGAGAAGGGCATCGCGTGGACATCCTGACTACAGCCGTAGTAGTGACTTAAGTCCTTCAACTATGCAGAAAATAATTTTCAAAAAATAATGATAAAGACAAATCTGCTGAACCCCTGTTTGAACAAGATATCGGAGCAGATCTTAAAACTAAAGATGTCAGCTCAGAGCTTAACTTCCGCACTATGTCCATGAATTGGATAAAGCTCTTTACATTCTAATTAACCCTGGTCCTATTGACGAATTATAGCTAAAAAAAAACTTCTTTAAAGTTATTTAAAAGAAACAGGAAAGCCTATTTAAAAAACGCTGCAGTGAAACAAGCCAAGCGAGTCCAAGCTCACTTATATTTGACCTTGCCGGCCCCACCTTTTCGTCTTTTATGAGTTAAAAAAAAAACAATCAAAGTTTGTATCGTTTTTTAAAAACGTCGACTTGCGGAGATAAATAGTTTTCTTATATATTTTCACACACTGTGTCGCCGTACACAAGCATGCGCCGTCAATCAAATAAGCTCAAACGCCGCTATAAATTGTAATATACTTAAAACTTAAAAAATGATGAATCATTGTTAAATCAAAAATTTAGGAAGAAAGAACAAGACGGTCATTTTTCTATGTAAATACCGCTGGCAATATAATGACAGGTACTGATTCTTACGTTTGTGTCATTACAATCGCACAGCTCCAAAATCAACTCGATTACTCTAAATCAATAACTGTCATCATTCTTCTGGTCAACGGAGGTCACTGACTTTTTATTATTTTTTTTTTTTTTTGTTTTTTTTTTAATTTAAAAAACTAGCAGCAAATTATTAAGATAAAGGATGAAAGTTTTATATATATTTTTTGAGTCATTCAAAAAAGTATTCAAAATATGGAATTATAAATACGCCGCCGTAAATGTAAAAAAAAAACTAGTTGGACTAAGAAACTTTTACAAACTCTGACGCACTGTGCTTCCCATTTTAACACTTAGAATTTGAAAAACTTAATGCATTCGATGGCAAAAAATATTGATTAAATATTTAATTTAAAATTCACATTTAATTTTTAAAACACTTTATAATAATTTTTATTGCAAAAATTTCTTTGTTTAAATCTCATTTAATTGAATAACTTCCACTTTAGTTTTAGAGACACTACATTTAAATTGTTACAAACTTGTTTTAGTTAATTTTTTATATTTCATTTGTAGCAATTTTTTTTTTTTTTTTTTGATTATTTCAAAAATATTTTCTTATTTTATTTTTAAAATTTTAGTTTTACATTTCGTCACTACGTTGTTATTTTAGTGCATTTTTTTTTTGTTTGTCATTTGTTTCAATGTAATTCGTATGCTTGACTAAGGCAACCGTCTACCAAATACGTTGAAATCAAACTAAACTTGGCAAAGCAATGGCCACTTGAAAAAACTTCAACTTCTGGTTGAACTTTATAATTTTTTTATAGACTTTTAGAGAGCAAAAGATTTTTATGTCTTTCTTTTCTATTTGTGTGTATTTTGTCTTTTTATTTATTTTTTAAACCGATCAATTACTCACTCAATAAAACAAATACAAAAAAAAAGAAATCAAAACCAAAATCTTTTAGATTAATAAGTATCTGTTGATCGCACACATGATCATGTTGAACGCAACTAATATTATGTAAAACAAAGTAATAAAGTTTTATTAATAAATTTGTGTACAAGCACCTTTTAACTAAAAGCGTTAGCGTCTCAATGATAATTAAACAAAATGAACAGAATATATTAAACAGAATCGAACTAAAATAAAGTATCAATATGACAGGCAGTCAGTCGTGTATAATGAAGTAAAGAGAATTCATAATATACTTGCACCAACAGTTACCCTGTAGTTCTGGCAGTATTGTTGAAATTATAAATTCAACTAATAGCTGGAAAATAAATAAAATAGAAAATCTATCCAAAAGAAGAACTATTTTTAGCATCTCTACAACTGCAGGGCAAACTAAGAGTTGAGTAATAGTGTAACTTATAGTATTCCTATGCTTGTTGTTGTTGTTGTCATTGTATGCAATTGACAATAGCAACAACTTGCTGACAGTTTCGTTTCCCCCTTTTACCCAACTCCCAAGCGCACTTTGTTTTGTTTTCATAATTAAATGATGTAAACAAATAAAATACAATTGCATTGTGCAGAACAAATTCTAAAATATGAAAAGTTATTACAAGCATTCTTAAAGGTACTTATTTAAAAAGTACTTGTACAACAGTACTATTTAAGAACCACTTATGACTTCAAAGAAGGTGTTTAATAAAGATTTTTGTTTTTTTTTTCTTACAGCCACTTTAAAAAAAATTTGCTTTTTAATGTGTAAACATTTTTTTTTTTTTCAAAAAGTACTTTTATAAAAAAATTTTCTTTTTATGCTTATTTTTAAAAGTACTTTTCCGAAGATTTTCTATAAAGGTAGTTATTCAAAAATAATTTTCAAAAGTACATTTATCCAGGTTTGTAAATTTTAAATTAAATAATTTCATAAGATATTTTTTTTAAATGGTATTATTTAAAATATACTTCTTTATAAGTACTCTTTAAAAAGTACTCTTCTTAAATGTAGTTTTCCCCATTACCTTTTAAACGTTAATATTTATTCTTTTATTACTGAATCTATTTCTTAACTTAACTTTGCATTTCTTTATTAAAAGGTGGCTTTTAAAAAGTACTTTTCTTAAATATACTTTTATCACATTACCTTTTAAAATTTTAATATTTTTTTCTTTTATTATTGAATCTAATTCTTAACTTTACTTTGCATTTTTTATTAAAAGGTCTTATATAATGTACCTATTGTAATTGGTTCCTTTTGTGATATGTCACTTATATAGATGAAGTTTCTTGATAATATTAATTTTTTGAGGCATTTATCAAAAAGGACTTCTGCAAAAATCTTGTTAAGATGGTGGTTAATAAAGACATTATAAAAGAAATAGAAGATGGAAGAAGAAGGTACATTTTGTAAAGAAACTTACTCAAAAAGTCCTATAAAGACTTTTCTAAAAAGTACTTTTTTAAAAGTACTTCTTTGTGCTGGTTTTTTATTTGTGAAAAACTATTTTATTTACAATTATATTAGAAAATGCAACATTTAAAAAAGGTACTTTTTGATTTGATACTTTTCATTAGTACGAGTACTGTAGTTTGTGGTTCTTGTTTGCTTTATAATTCTAGTTTTAAGCACAAGGTGTTTTTATGAAACAAAATAATTTTTTTATTTCCAATATTTGCCACACCATTGGGTGCTTAAAAATAGAATTATCAAAAGTTTATGTTCTATTTAATTTGAATAAAAAAGTATTTATAGAAAACCACATTTTATTATCTGTTTTTGAAAAATTCTTAAAAATTAAATTTTTTAAAAAAATAATTTTATTCAAATGGAACTTTTTAAGAGAAACTTTGTGAACGATTTTTAGAATTTGACTTTTTACATGTAGTGCTTTTTAATTTACCTTTTAAAATAATACTTTTTATAGGTGTTTTCCTTAATAGTATTTCAAAACATTATAATTGATTTTTTCCAAAAGGTGCTTTTTGAAAGGTACATATTTAAAAAATACTTTTTTAATGTTTTTTTTTTATTCTGACCTTTTTAAAATCTTTATTTATTCAAGCATACAGAAGGTTTTTAAAACTCAAATAAAGGTAGCTACGTGTTCAAAGGTACTATTTAAAATAGTACCTAACTAAAAAATACCTTATAATTTTTCTTTATGTAGTGTTCAAGTATATTTTTTATAAAAAAGAGAAACTAAATAATTAAATGATTTGCTATTTCTTTAGTATTTTACGATGGCTGCTATATATATTTCTGGCCTGGCAACACTGAGTGCTGCCAAGTGCAATCTGACATTTCCATTGGAAAGTTTGTCATTTTTAAGCATAATCGTACTCAAAACGTTTGACGTACGACCATTATTTGTGTTGTTAACAGTGACTTGAAAAAATTAATATAGAAAAAAATAGAATTAACTCCTGAACATTTTCGTGCCATCATTTTTCACAACTTTCGACGAGGATTATCACGACAGGAGTGCATTGATGAACTTAAATCTTTGCACTGTAAAAAATTGGTATAATGAATTTAATCGTGGCCAAAGCTCGCTCAAAGACGAATTCCGTGAAGGTCGTCCAAAAACGGCTGTTGTGCCAGAGAACATTGATGCCGTGCGTGAACTCATAATGCAAGATCGACATGCGACATACCGAGAGATAGAGACATCCTTGGACATTTCTTCCACCAGCATACATTCGATACTGCATGAGCACCTGGCCGTAAAAAAGGTTTGTTCTCGATGGATCCCGCACAATTTGAAAGTCGCTCAAAAAAAGGCTCATGTCGATTGGTGCAAAAAAATGTTGCAAAAATACGATTGCGGTGCTTCAAAAGACGTTTATAAGATCGTCACAGGTGTTGAATCATGGATCTATGCGTATGAGCCCGAAACGAAACAACAATCGACCGTGTGGGTCTTCAAAGACGAGCAAAATCCAACGAAAGTTGTTCGTGGAAGAAGCACTTCGAAGCAAATGGTCGCCTGTTTCTTCGGCAAAACTGGTCATGTGGCGACTGTTCCGCTTGAGCAACGTAGGACGGTCACTTCTGAGTGGTACACTACAATTTGTTTGCCTGAAGTCATCGGAGAAATTCGAAAAACCAACAAGAGAGGACGAATCGTTGTTCACCATGATAATGCGAGCTCTCACACATCGGCTCAAACCAGAGCGTTTTTGACCGGCCAAAACGTCGAATTAATGGGTCATCCGCCGTAAAGCCCTGACTTGGCACCTAATGACTTCTTCTTGTTTCCGCACATCAAGAAAAAAATGCGTGGTCAACGATTTTCGTCGCCAGAAGAAGCTGTTGAAGTGTTCAAAAACCATGTTTTAGAGGTGTCTCAATCGGAGTGGAAAAAGTGCTTCGACAACTGGTTTGAGCGCATGCAAAAGTGTATAAATCATGCTGGAGAATACTTTGAAAAACAATAAAACCATTTTTGATTATAAATATTCGCATTTTCACTATTAGGCCAGAAATATATAGAGCAGCCCTCGTAGAGCATGAGTTTGTAATCCAACTCATTTTTTGTTTTAAAAACAGATACTCGTAAGAAAATGCGTTATTTTTTATAACACCCTTTGAAATTGTTGTTTGCTGCCTACATTTGTGTATTTAATACAGTTAACAGCAAAAAAAAAGTTAATGGTTTTATTGTTTTCCTACCTATTTGTTTTAAAGTAAATGTCACTAATGAATGCAGTTTTTCTTTTATTAAATCATTGCGGAAGAGATAAGTTCTTTTGTATGCTGGGATATGTAAATGTAACTTGTATAAATTATTTGTTAGATTGGGTGTGAACCGTGATAGTGTAAGGCCGTTGATAATATTTAAGTTGTTCCATAGTGGGTTAGAGCTTTTGAAGAAAAAATAGATGTTAAAATTATAATTTACTAGTTTGGGGTAAAAGGTTTTAAGTGCAGTTTAAATGTTACTTTAATATTAATAGAAGTTATATAATTAACTTAACAAGTTTTAAAAATGTGGTTTTAAGTTCATATATACAAAACTTAAACTACACTACAAATAACTCATTAATTATAGTTCATTAAACATTTTTTTGTTTTTTGTAATCGACTTAATTAAATTGATCTTTTGAACTGTGTTGTAACAAAAAATTTCAAATCTGAAATGTGTAAATTTTATGTCTGTATAAAAATGTTAAAGTACTAGATTTTGTTTATTTATTTAAAAGTTTAACAAATTGTTAATTATTTAACAGTATCTCGTGATACTCTTTTAACCCACATTTTGTAATTTAATTGTTTCTTATTTTGTTGTTAAAGATAATAATAATGTATTGCCTATTTTTTGTTTAATAAACAGAAAAAAAACAATTTGTTTTTGTACTTGAAACTTATGACGACCCTAATGATGATTGCGAGAATGATGACAATGTTTAAAATACATAAAAGTATTGAATTCTTAGCTCTTTATTTCATACAAATGACTTTTATAAAAAAGCCAGAAATAATAAACAAGTTTTGTACGCTTGATGCGTGTTTTCTCATGCTAAGTGTAAACTAATAATTCTGAAGTGGCACAGCGATAAGATAATGATCAGGCCACTCAACACTTAAAACAAAACGCAATAGTGAATATTAATTTATTTATTTAAAAAAAAAACTTATTTCCACATTTCGATTTTATTTGTTGCTTTCGAAGAAAATCGTATGTTTTAAGTACTTAAAAAAGTACTTTTTCAAAAGGTACTTTTAATGAAGTTTGAAAAAAATTTAAAAAAAAAACTTTTTAATATTTTGGGATACATATTAATAACTAAGATACATATTTGAGGCAGATTTTATCAAAAGTTTTTTTATGAGAAAATTTAAAAATAACGGTAATTTTCTGAAAGTGATTTTAAAGTTTAATCTATTATAATTTTTATACAACTTCGTGGAAGGTTATTTTCTAAAGCTACTTTTTATGGAAAATTGTTAAGCACAGACATTTTATAGTAATATTTTCAAAAAGTACTTTTTGACAAAGGTACTTTTTTACAAAAGTACTTTTTTGAGGTACTTTTTTTAAATGCCGAAGTTTGACTATAATTCTTTTCTTTAAAAAATCTTAATTTTATACAAAAACTTATATGTCAAATTTACTTCATGGCGTAACACTTTATAAGGGTCCTTTTTAAAATTACTTTTAAAAGATACTTTTCTAATTTTTAAATCTTTCGCAAGCTAAGGAAAATTTTTTTCTTAAAGTTAGCACTAGTTTCTGATGCATGATCAATTTTAATAATCAATTGCAAAATGTTATTAAAAAGTGGATTTATATGGATTAAAGCATTTTAATAAATTTTCCCCTTTGTTTTGCAATTCTAGTTTTTAAAGGTACATGTATTAAGGTACTTTCCAAAAGTACTTTTGAGAGGTTTATTTTAAAGGTACTTTTTGAAGGTACTTTTTAAAAGTACTTTTTAATAGTACTTTTCAAAGGTTTTTTTTAAAGGTACTTTTTAAGGATATTTTTCGATTGTAATAATTTAATGCATCTTATTTTATTGTATTTGCTATTTTTCTTTATTAAAGCTACTTTCTGCCGAGACTTTGTCAAAAAGTACTTTCTTAAAGGGTTTATCTAAAATAATCATTTCAAAAAGAGACTGAAAGTTACAATTTCTACCTTTAAAGTGCTACCATTCGAACTCTAACTTGTATCAAAATTACTTTTTGGGAAAAAATATTTTAAAAAGTACTTTTTATTAACATAAAAAACATGTCAACAAAGAGTAAAAAAATTGAATTTGCTAAAATAAATATTTTGATTTATTTTAAATTCGTTGACCTTATAGGTAAAATATGCCCATTCAGAGAATATATTCTTTAAAAGTAATACTTTCAAGGAAGATCTAAATCTTTATATTTGTTTTTGCATTGATTTTTCTCTTTGTCTTAATATAACGATTCATTTCATTTCATTTCGTTTTTTTTAGCTTTAGCAATTGTTTTCGGCACAAAAACAAAACAAGTGTCAAACTGTAAAATGAAAAAAGTGACACAACTGAGCTTTTATGAAATTAAAAGAAAATAAATAATACATGATTAAAAATAAACATAAAACTACAAAGTACCTCTTTCAAACATAGCTCCTTATTTAAAATTAAATGCAGCTTTTTTAATATGAAACAAAATGATGCAAAATGTAAAACATTTACTTAAATATAAAGCACGTACATTTTTAAATACAATAACCAATAACTACAAGCCAAAAAAGTTAAAAATTACAATGAAAACAAATTAATATGTTGACTAGATTGTTAAAATTCGTGTTATTTTTAAAATTTGTTGTGTAATTAATTTTTCAAAAACAAATTCGTATTTGAAATTCTTTAGAATTATTTATTAAGTCACTGTTAAAAAAAATGTTTATGTTAATTTTTTATAAAAATATTTATGTTCCAAAATACCACATAAATATGCAAATTTTGAGGCCAAGCTAACAAAACGACAACAAACTACAATATAATTCTAAACAAATAAATATTAAAAACCTATTAATACGAAAACTTTAATTTGAACAATTTTTCAACAATCAATTTTTAGAAAAAAGTTAATTAATCATATTTACTTACGTCTAGGATTATTTAATTTTTTTTCAATATTTTTTTTTTCATACGAGTAGTATAAAATTTATTTATATTTTTTTCAACTCTTAGTAGACTTAAAGACGTTGAAATTTTATATTATTTTGCTTACGAATGAAATACAATATGCCAATGAAAAAGCAGTTAAAGTGTGAATAAACGCTTAATTACTTTATAAGGTTTTTTTTTCAAATTAAAAATATATTTAATTATTATAACAAAAAAAATTAGCTGACAATCAGGTTAACCACAAAAAAAAATCAATTTATTGCACTTTAATTTTAAATAAAATTTTTTAAATTTCTAAGCAACTCCCTCTTATTATTTACACCCTGTCAATCTTGATTAATTACAAATAAATAATTTTCGCAGATAAAAACAAAGCTGTGTCCGTCTACTGTTAAGCCAGAGTTTCCACAATTAATATAAAAGTTTAATGCTAATTACAAAAACAATAAAATAAATAGACAGTTTCTAAAAAGACACACATATATATATTTTTTTAAATTAATTAATTGTTTAATTGATACAATTACTTATTTTGTTCAATTAAAATACATAAATATAAAAATATAAAAAATATATAATTAAACCAAAAAGACTCCTAATCAAAAATCTATCTGACACCAAGTAAAAAAGGTTCGTAGGCCCATAGTGATTTTTAAGGAAAAGATGGGGTGCAGATTTTTTGGGGCATAACAATCAGCATAAAAGCTTGACAGTTAAAATGTATCAAGCGGACAGTATGTTTAACTAAAACAAATTTGATATATTTTAAAAAAAAATAGTACTCTTTTGTAAGGATCTATTTCAAATGGGTTTTCTGAAAATCTTTTAAAGTACTTTTTTAAAACTATTTTTAATTAATTTTTTTTAATTTCATCCTTAATCAAGAACTTAATAAAACAAATTAAAAGGGGCCCTTTCTATAAAAGCATAAAAAATCGGCTTTTGAGAAAGTACCTCCTTAAAAAATCTTATGTTATTTATAAAAAAAAGTACTTTTTTAAAACAAGTGGCTTTAGCTTTTAATAATGAAAAAGTATTCTTGTGCAAAAATAAAGTACTTTTTGCATGGGTACTTTTTTAAAAAATGTGACTAAAAAAGTACTTTTTGGAAAGTTAATTCAAAATATTTCTTAGTTAATACCCGAGTTCATTTATATTTTTTTAAATACTAACTTTATTTTAAATACACAAATATTAGAAGCCCATAGTACAAAGTAATCCTTTGGGATCGTGGGATATACTACTGAATTATATTCATGACATAAGACAAAAATTTTTTGCTGTAAAAAAGCTGCTCAGTTTTAGTTCACAAGACTATGCATCATTCGCAAGGATTTCAATCATAATGAAACTTTCTATTACTTTAAATAAATCTGTAAACTTCTGTTTGGTTCTTATTTTTTATAATAAAATAGCCCGTTTTAATTAAAAGAAAAAGTTAAACCTTTAGCAAATTCCGCTTAGTGATCAAAAACTTCAACTCAAAATAGCTAAACAAACAAACAATAATTTCTTTATATTATTAAACGAGCGAATAACATCTCTTAAGCTCCAAAATTATTACTTACTATGAGGTTTTTTAATATAAAAAGCTGTCTCTGGAACAGTTCAAATTATAGTAGGTACTTTTTTTAAAAATGGTACTAATTAAATAATATTTTGGTTAGATACTTGGAACTTTTCTCAGCGACTCATTTTCAAAACAGTTTTTTGTAAGGTACTTTTTTGAAAAGTACTTTTTCGAAAAGTACTTTTTCAAAAAGTACCCTTCAAATATAAATTTATTTTAAAGCACATTAATTTAGAATAACTTTCTAACAATTGCTGTTTCATAGGAAACATATTTCCTTAACGTTTCAACTTTTTAACTTATAAACTTCAAAGATTTTACAAATAAATTGTTACCTAATCCTACTTGCGCTGTAACTCTTGAAAGGAAATTATGACGAAATTTAATTTTTTAACCTTAACAATTACAAATGTATGCAATTAAGTGCAAAAAGACTTAAACCAAATTGAAATTAAGCTCATCGTGTGTGTGGTATGAAATTCAAAGCCAGAGATTGAAAAATAAACTTATGGGTACATTAATTTTATACTTCTCCAGGCCATTAACAAAGACGAAGAATCAAAAAAAAAATACACATTTTGCATGAGATTACAAAAAAAAATATGGTTACTTGCATTTTCTTCATTCTGAGCTGAGCTGAACTGAGCTCAGCGCCTTAAAGTAATTTTAAACTCATCATTTTGTATAAACAATTCCAATGAAAATTTATCTGTATTTTAATATGAATGTGCACTTGTGTGTTTTATCTGATACAATCACTCTTAGTGTCTGTTGGCGGTTGAATGTTTGTAAGCTTCATTTAATTTGCATATTATTACGTCTATAGATTTTACAAATGATGAATAAATTGTTAATTTATTAGTAAATATTGTGTTTTATTTTCTCATAATTTTTCTAATCTGTGAGTTTTCAATAACATTTAACAAGGCACTCTGTTGCGTATTTAAAATATTATTGCGTTCAGAAAAAAATTTTGCTTACAGAAGCTGACATTTTTTTGTTTATGAGAATATTATGACATCAACAAAAAAAATTTAAGAAATAAATTTTTTAGTTTTTATCTAAAATAAATAATCTTCTTAAGAATAAAGTAAGCAATAATTTTTTTTTTAATAAATTCTTGAAAGGGCAAATTGATTATTAATTTTATTAAGTGTTTTTGAAGAGGAATGAATTAAATTAAAAGCGAGTTTAGAAAATAAGTGATGACATCAATACCTTTTGAATATTAAAAAAATTTAATTGGAAAAACATGTTTAAGGTTGCAACAAATATTACCTTTAAGTATTTATTAATCTTTTATTTACACGTTTCTGTCTCAAACTGGTATCATTTTGGCTGAATTAAATCATGATCTGTGCCCTACAACTAATAAAAGAAAAAATAAACTTTTGGACTCACTTTATTCAAAAAAGTCATGGTGACCATAATGCTTTATTAATAAAGTTTTAAAAAGAAACAAAAAATAATATTTATAACATTTTATTTATTTAAGTTTCAGGTCTTTTATTAAAATTTATTCCTTTTAAAATTAATTTTGAATATCCAAATTTTATTAGAATTGAACTTTACAGAAATAAAATCGCAACAAAATGTTGAGTTTTAAAATGTTTGATATTTTAATATGAATTTTTTTGTAAGAAATCAGATACCACATTTCAACCTCCAAACAATATATGAGAATCCAAATCCACATTTACACCATGCTATTTTTTTAATTTTCTTTTTAAGTTTTTTTTTTAAACACAAGCAACAAAAACATTTCCTTAAAATTCAAGCCATACTAAATGCCAACTCCTCCTGCCTCACTTCTCCTCCTACCCTCAAACAAAAATTTCATGCTAGTTTCATCAAAAATTTCGTAGTGTAAATTAGCTCTAAGTTTACGTACAAAACTATTTTTCGAATTTTTTGTATTTGTATGAAGGAAATTATTTTATGGTCTAAATATCACTATTTGATTTCAGATTTTCTTAAAGTGAAAAATCTTGATATATTATGTATGTTCGAAAATATGCACTCAATTTCGAATTTTAAAATAATAAAGAAATTAAGTTTTAAATTGCAATCAACATGAAAGAATTATATATAAAAGGAAACTATTAATTTTTGGTTTTTTTTTTTAATTTCGAAAATTAATTTCGAATTTTCGAAATTAAGCAGAATAGCAAATTTTGATACCAAAATTGTAGGGAATATTATTTAAAGCAAAAATTTATAATTTCAGATTTTTTATAAAAATAGTTTCTTAAAGTGATTTTTTCTAAAGTTAAGGTTTCAATTAAGTTTCAACTGTCGGAAAAAAGAGTCAAAATGTTGATTTAATTAAGATTGTGCCTAAATTTTCAAATTAATTTGAAATTTTATTTTAATATTTTTGTACTTAAATGAGTTTTATGCAAGGCAATGAACTTTAAAACATAAACTAACTTTTACTGAAAAGCAATTTTATAGATTTATTTTTTTAATAATTCTTTCCATAACATGTTATTATTTATGCATTCAAAAATCATTATTATGACTATTACGTTTTTTTTTTTGGTTTTTTATTCAATTTTATCATCACTTGATGATCTTGTAATTCCAACAACTTCCTTTAGGCACTGCAATTAAATAACATTTCGCAATCTCATCAGTAAAAAAAAATCTCTCACAACATATCTGCCTTCAATATCTCAACATGTTATCATGCGAATGTATATTTCAAGCTAATAAAATAAGCAAAAATTGATTAAAATACACTCATAAAAATAATGTTTATGATTACAAAACTAAATTTGCAATAAAAAAATTTAATTCAACAATTTTGAAGCTAAATTTATTATATGGTTTTATTTCATGGTTTTAGGGGATTAAACATTTTTTTATCTTTATATGGCATTGAGCAAACAACAGGATTTATGTTAAAAAATTATTTGTTAGAGTGTGATTAAATTAAAAAAAAATTTTTTGATAATTTCAATTTGGAAATTTTATTATAAAATAAAACGGCAATCGCTACGATATTTAGTTGATTTTTTTTTTTTTTTTTTTTTTGTAAATCCCAACTTAAAAATGTACGTTACGTTCTATCCCATAGTGACAGAATGGCGCTATAATTTATTTATCTATTTATTGACTTTACTACCCCATGACTTTATTTCACTTATATATTTTACAAAAGCCTGATTTTATTATTCAATTATTTAAGTTTTATTTCCAACAATCAAAAGTTTAAATTGTGCTAATTTTATTATAAACAGCAACAATAACAACAACAACAAATTAAAATATTTAATTAAATTAAAAAATGGGTAAAAAAAATAAAACGCTTGCAAAATTTTTACAATTTGTATACGATTTATATATAAAACGTGTTTAGAATTTAAAGTGATTGAAAAAAAACTCTACAAAAAAACGGAAGAAATAATAATAAGTTTTGAAAATATGTAAAAAATAAATTTATTCAGTCATAAACAAATTTAAGCTTAAATGACACATGTTGTGTGATTTTAAAAATAAATATGAGATTTTTAAACCAGTAACAACAATTTAGAAAGCGATTAATATTTTAAATAATTGAGTGAGGAGGGAATTTTAAAGGGGTTTGCCATAAGAAACTGGTAAATGTAACAAAACACAGCTACACAGTGCCCTTTTTTGAAATCAAACACTTTCACATCTACATAATATACACATCAGTTTTTATGCCGGCAAAAGGACGCTAGAAATACAATGTCTATTAATGGAATGCATAACGAACCCGTCTCATTTATTTAGGCAGGTCTTGCTGTTCGTTCGTTTCGAAAGCGCCTACAAATGCTTTAATATCTGGTGTTTCACTTCATAAAAACTCTCATTTAGTTTAAATAAACAGATTTTCTTGAATGAAAGTAACAAGTTTCCTAATGAACTGAAACAATCAATCATCGCCATACGCATTTTAAAAAGCCCAAGATTGTCGTGAATTATACAAAATTTAAAGAATTATAGTTAAAGCAAAAGAACAAAAACAATATTAAGAGGTTTAAGGGTGGCTGGGCAAAGAAGAGTCACACTGAACCAACATCGTACCATACGCAACGGCGCCTACTGTTTAGGTCATCAACTCACATGTAAGGCCAAAGTATCAGTCGAATGAAATGAGTTCTTCAGAACAAGAAAAGTTGAAGGAATAGTTTATAAAAACGAAACATTATAAAAGGTATGGAGCTGCCAGATAGTGAGGTGAACTATTACCCAAATAGGATACAAAACAAATTTTTGAATTTTTTGTATATGATCTGTATTTAATGATAAAATAATAAAGAATCTATTTTTTTTTTGCTGAAAATATTATTTGTTTTTAATTTCCTACAAAATTTCGAAATTTATTTGAAAATTTAACAACTGCGTCAAAAAATAATTTTATGCCCTAAACATCACAATCTGATTTTAGATTTTCTTAAAGTGAAAAATCATGATATCTATGTATCTTTGATAATATGCACTCAATATCGAATTTAAAAATAAAGAAGAATACAAGTTTTAAATTGCAATTGACATGAAAGAATTATATATAAAATAAAAATATTAATTTTTAGAGGTTTTTTCTACTTTCGAAATTTAATTTCGAATTAATTTCGAATTTTCGAAATTAAGCAGAATATCAAATTTTTACAGTAAAATTGTATAAATGTTATTTTAGTCCAAAATTTAAGGATTTCAGAATTTATATAAGTTCGAAATTTCGATTTATTTTCAAAATAGGCTAAAAAGTAAATTTTTTCTCAAGTTAAGGTTTCAGCTTTAACGCAACACAGGTACTTCAGAAAATATTTATTCAGGATGAGAAGATATAATAATAATGAGAAGTGTGAAGAAACTATAGATGATAAGAAACTATTTTTCTACTTTTAAGCTCAGGTTGCAAAATCGGCTGCAGCAGATAGAGGAGGTGAGCTAATTACCGGGCGAAAGGTTTTAAAGGCTTTCAGTAGGATACAGGATAATCGCAGTAATGAAGTAATGCATAAACGGTTTTAAGGCGAAACATTCGTTAAGCGGGGCAAAGTAAAAAAGTTTTTATTTGTTATACTATTCCGTTTTGCCGACAAATTATAAAATGTAGCGACCACTGTGCAAACCGTAAGCTAGTTTTCTCTTTAGACATAAACAAATTATTATTATCACAGTGATATTTGTTATTGTTGTTGTTATAAGTATTTACTTCTTAATTTAAACGATGTTTGTATTTTTACTTTTAAATTTTGATTTTGTCATTTTTATGTGAAAAGAAAAGAAGAAACGAAACGTTTCGCAAACGTTTCATATAAAGACATAAACCTTTCAAAAAAATGTTTAACAAATAAGTAAAACAAAAACAAATACTTTTTTGAATGACAAAGAGTAAAACGGGAAGAATTGTAGTTTAACTCATCTAATTACTTTTATGTATCAATAAATGCCTACATTTTTCATGAGTAGTCCGCCAAGAAATAAGTGAAGCGCATATGAATTTTTTCCTTAACGAGCAAATCAATTAGCAAATGTTTGCGTTTTTTCTCAAAAAGCTTAAATATTTAACTCATATTTTTCTCTTCTAGCTGTATACGTCTTGTGCTAACGAGCAAAAACAATACAAAATTAATGGAATATTTTTTTTTTTGTTTTTGCTTACTACAACGTTTCGTTTTGTTTATTTTGGAACCCTGTTTAAAAACCAACTCTAGTTGTATATTTTGAATAACTTGATAATAACGTCATTCATCATTCCTTTATTCAAAGTTTATTACGAAAACCATTAACATTAAAAATATTAAATTGTTATAAACATCCATCACAAACTATAATAGAAACGGAAATTGCCTGAAAACTTAATTTGATTTTTTTATTATTTAATTGTTTTTTATTTGTTTTTTACCTCTTAATAGATTTTTACTTAAAATTAATACTGCGTTAAGATTACATGCAGGTGATAATTTATCAACAAAGGTGTTTAAATAATGTTTTTCAAAATAATTTGTTCAAGAACGTTCAAAATTGTTAATGCTTCGAAGTACTTAATAGTTTTGTTAACCAATACTTAATAAATTTTCTAAGCTAAATTTTGACAAAATTAAATTAGTTGTTATTTTTGTTGCAGCATTGAGTAAGTCGTAAAGAAGATCGAAAGAAAAAGTTATACAAATTTAATGTTAAATTAATTTCTTTCTTTCTACTTATGGACAGAATCAGAAATTTTAAATGGATTTGTTATTATTTTTTTTAATTGTATTTGGATCACACTTGCTTTTTCGTATTAAAAAAATACTTCATTACAACTTTTTTTTTTGTGTTAATTTTTCGAAACTTAAATTGAAAAATAATAAAATTTTTTATTTATTAAAAATTTTTAATTTTTATATAAAATAATTATAGGTTACAGCTATTAGTCATGAAATTTAACATAAACATGGCTTATGGTGTAATTAATCTTCACTTTTAGATTTTCATGGGTTAATGCTAGAAAAAAACAAAAACGTTTTGTAATTAAATTAAATAATAAAAAATCATTGATTCATAAATTAAATTTAAATATCCATAAATTATCCATTATTTGATTAATAATGATGAGCTAGTGATATCATTTTATTATTATTTTTTAATTTCTTATCTCAAGTCAATCTTTTTAATTTAGGTAAAATATTTAAATTATTTTCAATGCTATTGACTAAAAATATTTTCAATATTTTATATATAATTTATTTTCATGGAGTGACGATCAGTATTTTAAATTCAGTAATTTGTTTGTGTTATAGAAAATTAGTGGAATATTTATAAAAAAAATTTATGACATAAATAAACAATGAGTTTTCAATTTTACTACATGACTTCAATATTGTTGTAATTTTAGATCTTAATACTCGTTGTGCACTGGAACTCTCTTAATTTAAAACGCATATTTCATTGTTTTTGAACTGGTTCTTAATCATAACTACTTTCAATTCTTTAACACTTAACACTGGGACATCAATAAATATCGACATATAGAATGCTGTATTCTACAAAGAAAAAGAAGTCAGCAAAAGCAAATTATTCCATGAATCTTGGACTTATGATTTAAACCATATTCTTAATGGTTTTCGACCGCTAACTGAATAAAAAATAATTATTGTTTAATTTCAGCATACTTGGGATTTTTTCCTTACTCGTACCAATAAAATTTCATTGGCATTGTTTGAAATAATGACAATTAAAAAATTTAACTACTATTTAATGCTAATGATTTTATTTTAATTATAATTGTTTTTGCTAATGGTAATGAAACTTTAATGAAACCGTTTGATTACTAATTACAATTAAAAAAAATAATTGTTTTTATGAAACAGAGATATTTTTTTTTCTTCTCTTAGTTTTTTTTACAATCTATTTTACAATATTTATAAATTTGATCAGTTAAAGAAAAACATTACGTGTGTTATTAAACTTCAATTAGCTTAATACACTATTTACATGCATATTATTTTAAAATTATAAGTTTTTTAAATTATACATTTTATATACAAAATTTTTTATTTTCTATATTGGAGATCTAATACATGTAACCAATTCAATCTTCTGACTTCATCTGTTTCATCTAACAAGGAAATTGCTAATATGTTACAATGATTACTAAGTCGATTAATGTATCGAGTGCTAAATTTATTTATTTCATTCAAAACAAAAGGTATCTGAAGATCTCTATGAATTTGTTTGTTGATTATAAACCAAGGAGCATCTACTATTCGCCTTAAAGTTTTTGATTAATATCTTTGCAATATCTCCACGTTTGAGTGATTGGCCATTCCCCACAACTCAATACCCTAGGTTCACACCGGCTTCAGAATAGCTTTGTATAACTTGACTTTGTTTTCAAGACTAAGTTGAGACTTTGGTCCTAGTAACTAATACATTTTTTTAGGTTTTGACACTTAGATGTTCCTTTTTAGCTTGAGTCTGGTCTGGTCTTTTCATGTAAGTCGTTTATCAAGATACGTTCCTAGATATTTAAAAAATAGATATGATTACAGAAGCTTAAAAAGAAGTATGCATAAAACCTTAACCCTTTTGTAGACGGATCTTTATTTGAAAACTTTAATAATTTATCATTTTTAAGTGAGATGGGTACAAAGCCTGAAGTCTTAGATCTAAAGTCACCTAGCTAGCAGATTTTATTAATTACTCAAAAACAAAAATATGTTCTTATATGTTCCAAATTTTGTGATAAAAATATAATTTTATAATTATGCTCTACTACACTTTTAGGCGTTTATTTACTTTACAAGGTCAAGGTGTGATGTTTTTTAACGGTATTGCTTTGAATCCATTTGAACATTAGTCAATGATAATGACTTTATTTTTTAACTATCAATGAAAATTTTTCAGTAAAAAGCAATACCATTAGTGAAAATAATGATAATGCCAAAAAATCATTAGCATTATTTTTCATTCAATGCTAATGAATTTGGCAATTAATTAGCTCAATTATTGAATGAATTTCATGTATGAATTTCAGTTTCGTGTTTGGAAATTGCTGAATAAAAGATATAATAGTCTATTTTTTAAAAAAGCCCATGTTGTCGCTGATCTGCAATCCTTACACGCAAAGACAAATCATGGTTTAAGAGCAACATATTATGGTTGTATTATATGGTTGCAAATAAAACATAGTACTGTAACATTTAATAATAATATAGCCGGTCTTGCAACCATATTGTTGTCGAGCATAACAATAACATGGTAAAATATAAAAATAATTATGTTCAAATATAAACATTAAATGGTAAACAATTTCAACTTTAAGCTAACAAAAAATTACTGTCCAAAGTAAGAGCAAAATATTTTTAAGCGCAAACATGATTTTGTTTGCTTTTAATCATACTCTGATTAACAAAAATATATTATGGTTAAAAATTTTTTTATTATTTTTATAAAACTTTGGTCGTGGTTAAAATTTTTTTAGCAGTCATTTTTTTGCACAGTAACCATATAATGGTTTAATGTTAACAAAAAACTGTTTATCGTGACTAAGATATTGTTTAAAACAACTATAATTTGTTTTCCGCAACTATACAATGCTTGTAGTCTTCAAAGAACAGTCCTTTTTAATTGCATCTCTTTTAAGGTTGTCTTGTCATGTCACCAGTTGAACATGCAAATGAAAGTATTCAGACCTATTTAGGTGTATTTTTCGCTTTCCTGTTTTAGAACATCTTCCACTACGTGCGAACCCAAAAGTAAGTGATGAATATCAGTATTGATCTTGCGGTAAATTAAGTGAGAAATTTTTTACATGACAATACTATAGTCACCTTTTTCTACACAAGGTGAGCTCATAACTTTATAATATAAACTTTATTATTAAGTTTAGCTTACTTTCATTACAGAAACAAACAACAGATTAAAACAATCTTAGGCAAGAAAACAAACAACCTACTATACGGCATTTACACTATGCAACTTTTCATGAAACTAGCATTAAATTTTTGTTTGTTTATGAAGCAGGACGAGTAAGTAATATAGTATCGCTTGGGTTTTGAGGGGATGTTACTCTTGCTAATTTTTACTTTTAGATAACGCATAACGCTGTAATTTAAATAGAAAATTGAGAAAAAAAAATGCTTAAAAAAATTGCATAGCGTAAATCTGGACATAGTTGTATGAAGGTATATTACCGGGATACTCTGTGATGGGTAATTCCATTGGCTAAAGTAACCTAGAATGTCATCTAGCTAAAGACGGCTGAATAATATTAATTTAAGATGCTGTGGATAACCTTAGCGCAAAAAAAAAAATCGGCTGCGATCATGCAATACTTAGAACCATTTTAGACGATAGCATTTTGCAAAAAACTAGTTTCATGAAATTTTTGTTTGTTGGCAGAAGGTGGAGAGACGTAAGCTGGGTAGACAAAATAGCATGGCTTAGTGTATGTGCGCTGAATATGTTTTCTTGTTTGTGTTTTATTTGAAATAACACAGGCAACTATAGTAACGAATATCAAATTAAAAGCGAAATGTATAATTCCGATGCCATTAAAAATTTCATGGCATAGAAATGCGATGAAAATCGCTGACATTTTTAAACAGAATTGAAACAAATGGCATAAAATAATCGCACGTGTAAATCTGGCTTTAGTGTTTTAAAAAAGAATGTACTTAAACTTCAGCCAGCCGTTGTTAATGCCATCGAAACTTTGATGATCTTAGACCAGAGACGATCTGGTTAAAATACAAACCCACTTATTGCTTCTTAAATACACCCCATACCCCTTTTCGTAATATTTAAATATTTTAAATTTAAAAACAGATTCGGCAATCAAAATTAAAAGTAAGTTATATACATATATATCTTTTATATTTTGGAATAATAATGCCACAAATGGGGAGTTATTTTGCCAATCTAGCCGGACATTACTTTTTTGTAGTTTACATTGGCTCTAAAAATTGACTGAGTGCACATAGATTACTGAAACTGGGCATACAAATATGTTATGGTCATAGGCTGTTAAAGCTAGAAAACAAGAATATTCGGTTCAAGGAGAAAAAAGTTCCCCTCAGAAGAACTAATCCTATCTCTGAAAAATACAAGTTTTTTTTTTTAATTTTAAAGGCATTTTGTTTAGCAACAACTTTTCATGTCAGGGAATGTTAAAAACTTAAATTTGGACTCAAGAGATTCTAAAATACCATTTTAACCCGCGCCATAGCGTTCAAAATAGTCAACAATGCTTCTCCAATGTCTTCTACTCTTGCAATTAACCACACTCCTTTATTTTTTAAAGATTTGTAATCTGTAGATTATCTTATAACTTGGCCAGCTGATATAAATAAATAAACAAACAGAATAAATAAATAAACAGACGTTAAATTAAAACGTAATCAGCCAGTAAAAAAATACAAAGACACTCTTAACCATTTTATTATGATGTAAATATGTTTATTTGCTGTATTTATTTAAAATAAAAAATCTAACAATTTAAAGTCATTAGTCAAGTGTAACCGCTGTACATTTTTGTTACTTGAAATTAAATATTTTTTTTTTAGAAATATATTTTTATTTAGTCTTTTTCTCCTCTTCTTCTTATATTTTAAACATATCAACTCTAGTCAACAGAATCCGCCAAGAGTTGTTGCAGTTATTTTTATATTTTTTTTTTTTTTTTTTTTTTTCTTTAAATACCTGTAGTTTGTTCGTTAAGTGTATTCCAGTCTCTAGAGTATTTTAATGTTGAAAAAAAATACTTTAGTTTTTTATTGCTGTTGTTGTAGGCTTTATGGTACAAAAAAACACAGTTTAAAATAAGGTGTCTTGATGTTGGGGTTTATAATGCAAAATGTGCGTTTTTGAAACTCATTAAATTTGCCAAACACGTTTTGGTAATCAATTTCGTTATTGGTCTTAAGAAGTTCGTGTAGTTATTGTTGTTGCTTTTGCTATTGTGTACCAAATATTTGTTGTTTGTGTAATATTTTACAGCCTCAAATATTTGCGGTATAAAACCGTTCTTTTTCTTACGCTTCAACTTTTGATCAAAGCCGCCATAATAAATCTTTTAATATTTTTTTGTTAGTTCCAAAGAAGAAGATTTAACACTTTTACACACAAAATATAAACTACCATTACTTAAGTAGGT
The DNA here is from genome assembly GCA_916610165.2 of Gymnosoma rotundatum. Classification (NCBI taxonomy): domain Eukaryota; kingdom Metazoa; phylum Arthropoda; class Insecta; order Diptera; family Tachinidae; genus Gymnosoma; species Gymnosoma rotundatum. Next base: position 11,881,525 of record OU744339.1, read on the forward strand.
GTTGCCTTTAAAGCTAGAGTTTTTCTCTATTTAACACTTTTGTAAATAAAATTAATAGTTATTTTGTTGTTAATAAAAGTAAAATCATTTAATACCTGTCGTTTAAAGTATGAAAAACATAAAATCTTTATTTTTTTAAATAATTTATAAACAATCCATGCATTGTTAAAAATTACATTACAAATAAATTGTAAAATTTTGTGAAGGTTTCCAAACAAATAATTGTTTACATGACGTAATTAATAACAACTAAAAATAAATTTTAAAATATAAATAATTTTAGTCTTTAAAATAAATTTATTTGACATAAAAATTAAAATAAATATGAAAAATGTTTTGTGACAAATTTTCCACATAAATTTGTCCTAAAATGTATTTCAAATCTATTTTAATATTTTATGAATACCGTATTCATAATAGGTAAAGATTTTTACCTGATGTAAATAATGAAAAATAATTCGTAATAAAATTTAATATCTCTTGAACCTTGCTTATAATTAAAGGACATACAAAACAAAATTTCTCCCTTAATTTGCCTTATGTAAAATATGATAAAAAAAATGTAAATATTGCAATGAGTACGAGTAAATGTAAACTATTCACATATTAAAACAAGTTGTTTACGGAAATAATTTTATTTTATCTTAGGCGTAAGGCAAAACTGTTTAATTTTTAATTTAAAGGTCCGGCCAGACTAGTCAAATATTTAAGCAAAAATATGTTGCCATTATTTTTATTCTGTTCACCACAAAAAGTGGAAAAAGGGTATATATTAGTTTGTCATTCCGTGTGTAATTCTTGAAATATCCATTTTCGGCCCCATAAAGTATAAATATATATTCTGACTTCTTATGCATAACGAAGTTGATTGAGCGATGTTAGTGTTAAAATCACAAAAAAATAAGTAAGTCAATCAATCAGATATAGTGTCGAAACAGGTGCTATTGGAAATCAGCATGATCGGTACATGTCCTTCGAGACAGCAGGCAAGACACCACGCCTACCTCTAATTTTTTAATGTCATTTGGAACAGTAAAGTAACTCCAATAAATAAAAATAAACAATGGGGCGATAGGTAAAAACCACCAAGTGAAAAAAATTGGCGCTCACCCATATTTTCCGAGTTACCGGACTCTGAAATTTTCAAATTTCTTAATTATCAATATGGGTATCATTTTAAAGCTTTTGAATAGATTTTTAAGGAAATACTAAAATTTTTAAAAAATGCTTAACCCATTAAGGGCCGTTGACAATTTTATGTAAAATTATATATATGCAGTATCAAAATTTGTTCTTAATTTTTAATTCTCTATCATCCCAATATTTGCTTTTTTGATTGGACTTACTTCACTAAACTAGATTTACATAGATGGTGAAGAGTATATAATGTTTCCTGACACATGTCATTATGTATGACGTATCTTTTATATTGAGAAGATATTTAAAAAAGACGAAAAATTTTTTCCGTAATTTAGTTAGTTTTGTTTCTTTTTTTTGTTTGTTTTGTTTTTTTTTTCTATTGTTTTTTATCAATTATTTGCCTAATCTAACCGTAATTTAAAAGTCATTTAACAATATGTAATTAATGTTGAAGGAAGATGGTAATAAAATAGTTTATTTTCAACAGAAATAATTAATAGGCAATTTTTACGAAATTATCTTACAAGTTAAAAAAATACAATTGCCCTATTCACAAGCCCCATAGTAAGTGCTAAGTGCTAACAAAATACAACGGTGCTAGCTGTGTTGTTGGTAATTTTCATGCAAACATGCGATACAACACTTAGTACTTTTTTCATATGTTTTTCAAACGTTGTATAGTGCCTTATTTTTTAATGTGATTTTTGTTTTATGTTTTTTTATGTTTAAATGTTTTATGTTTAAATAAATTATTATTTTTGTGTTCATGTGTGAATTATATTAAATTAAATTGAATTAAAAGATATTTTTATTAGTTTTATTTATTTAATTTATTGATTTGACTGATTTATTAGAAAGTGGAATAAGTCATTTCTGTTGTATATAGTAGGAGTAGGTATATTGGAAACATATCTTAAGGTTTGTTCTCTGCCACCTTGTTCTAAATTATATTTAATAATAATGTTATGAAGAATGCAGGAAGTCATTATCCAATCATTGCATATTTTCTTATTTTGTGCTCATAGCATTCTAAATTTAAGTTCTTTTAAGCTTCCAAATTTTTCCTTCAGTAATATAACTTACTTGAGTCAACCATTAGTATATCGAAACTATATTTTTCACACAAAAAACTTTACTTTTTTTACTTTTTTTGTTTTCTCCCCCATTTGGCTTATAAATAACAAATGATGAATAGCACTTTTCTTCTTTTTATTCAGTTTTTGACGTATGAAGTACAATGTACGATGGCACATTGATACAATGGTTGTTCACAAAGAAGTAAACAAAAGGTAGTATGCAATACTACCTACACCTTAGCAGAGCTTGTGAATACGGCAAATATATAACACCTCAAGGTCATATTTTTACACTTAATGGAATACATAACCACATGAAAATAATTCAGGAACATTTCAATTTACAAACTTTTTATTTTTTACTCTATGTTAAATAAAGGTAAATATTTAACATTGGTATAGAATTCACCTAAAGTTGCGAATATGTTAAACACAATCTAAAATTTGTAATTCTTTATATATGTATATATTTTATTATTTACATATTGTAAAAAATGTAAAAAAATTTTATGACATAAAATCTTAATTCCAAAAGCTAATATTGATTTATTTAATATCTATAAATGGTGTTTTTTTTTGCACTAACGCATATAAAGTAAAAAATTTAAAGTTATGGCAATTAAAAAATTATTTACTTGAGGTAAATAATATGAAAATTTCTGAAGATCTTAAATTTATTTCAATTGTGATTTTTTAATTAATTATAAATATTTTCTGTTTTTTAATTAAAGTAAAAATCTTAAATTATTTACATTTCTATTTTTTTACATTTACTTGAGAATTTTAATAATTTTAAAGTTATATTTCTACACATATTCGTGTAAATACTTACTTAAATAGCATTTCTATTTATTTTTACTTTTATTCTTAGCTTTTCCAACATTTACACAAACAAACGTTTAATACTTAATAATGTAGACAATTATTATATACTTACAGTCTTATTCACAAAAATTTTAAACTGCTTAATAAAAGGTTAATAAGAAAAAATCGCTAAAGTAGTATTCACAAATGCTTAATAGCACTATTACGCTCTTATAAATCATTAATAAATTTCAAATATTTAATGTAGCAGTTACCCTTCTTTAAACCTTTATTAAGTCGGTATTTCTATTTTGAAGAGCATTTTTCCCGTAAAATTTGTGGAAAAGTGTAAAAACTATTAATAAAAAAATGCAACGAATATAAAAAATTTAATTTTTACAATAGGTAAGTTTTTAAAACATACTTAAATATAAATGCAAATATTTCATAAAATGGAAAATTATTGCAGATACTCTTGCAAAAATGTCAAAAGGTTCTAAAACTTTTAATAGGAGAAGTGATCCGTTTCAATTACCTAACCATCTATTTAATTCAAGATATAGGTTTAATATGGAAACGGTTCAAAAATTATGAACATGGCCAAGGATGACATAGAATTCGATAAAAGAGGCTGTGTAACTTCAGCCAAGTTACAGGTTTTGGTGGCTTTGCGTTGTTGGAGCCGAAGAGAGGTAAGTATGCGAAGCGAATAGTTGTAGGTACTTACGAAACACATTTTATGTTCAGTGGCAAGATGGAGAGTCAGTACGTATGATTGCCGAATTTTTAATAAGTCAGTTATCAAGCAACGTTTTAAAAATGGCGATTTGATAGGACGCGTGTTAGGTAACTCCGGGTATATTTTACAACTATATGTATTTATTTACACCATTTAAGACCACAAAATGCAAATGAAATCAATTACAATAAGGCCCAAATTATTTTGGGGTTGGAAGGCAGCGTTTTCGTGATCTATTAGATGGACTTACAATTAGTTTTCCAAATGCAAAAAATTTAGTTATCTGTTTTGCACAAATTTGCAATTAAAAAAACGATACGTTTCCAGGTAATAAATATCAAATTCACTATTAATATTTGGAAAAAATATGTTCAGAATAGAGAAAATATCATAATTTAATTAATTGTTCTTTCATAATTAAAGCATTGTATTTTATGATTTGAAAATAAAAATAATAAATAAAAAATTCACAAATTTGTATCATAAATATACAAAATAATATAGTGATGTACAAACAGTAATGCCAAGCTCGATATTTGGATATTTTTTATACTCGTTCAGCGAATCATTTTATAAAAAAAAGGTTTAACACCATTTTTTATATTATTCTAAAGTTTTATCTGATATAAAACAATAAATAATAATAAAATAACTATAATTTAAGTTATGTCAAATAATATAATTGCTGATTTAATTATTCTTTTTTAATTAAAAAAACATTATTCAGGTATTTGGTTCATTGTTGTATGCATCACTAAACGTAAATTTACATATAATATGACATGATGTTGCCAACATAAACTACAATATTATAAAAATCGTTTAATAGTTAATTTTGCGTTATTAAACGTTTGTGCATAAAAATTCTTATTAATGGTTAATAAAACAAAAAGTGTTTATTAACTAAAGTACACATTAGGCTTACTATAAGAAATTTTTGTGAATAAGACTGTTAAAAGTTAAAATCAAATAAATATGATCCAAAATGTGTAATTTTGGACACGTATATATAATTGTTTACATCATGTAAATAATATAAAAAATCTTTATTGAAAGTAAGTTTAGTTTAATTTAAAAAATATATGTACATAATTCAGAATGTATACCTTATATAACAATTTACGTTGTGTAAAATAAGAGAAATATAAACCAAAACCTTTTGAAGTAACTTTTATGTTTATATGTGTAAAATTAATGTAAAAGTCTTACAATATTTTATATTTAAACTTCAAAAAAGCACACTAACTAATTATTTACATGTGGTAATAATAGTAAATAAATATGAATTACGTAATATAAACTTAAATTTTTTATATCCTATATAATATAATTTTAATATAATTAATTATAAGGCATGTCAATTTTTCAAATTATAACATTTACACAAAGTAAATTACTTAAAAAAATTATTGCATGCAAATTTTTTACATTTATTCTGAGTAAAACGAATGTACAGAACTTAAAAATTTATGATTGTTAAACTTAAATTTTAACCAAAAATTTCAATCCTAAAACTAAACTGTTTAATTATTTACATATGGTAAATCTATTAAATAAGTATGAATTATAAATTTAAATTGTTTACTTTCTGCATGTAATTTTAATGTAAATAATTATAAAACCTGTAAGTTGTTTAAATTAAGACATTTACACTAAGTAGATTTTATAAATAAAAATTTTATATAAAAATTTTTCATAAAAATTTTAAGAGAAATGTGGAAAATTTTGCAATTTTACTTTTATTATTTATAAAATTAATTTGCAGAACTTCAAAATATTTACTTTATTATTATAAAAATTCAATTTTAAGCCCAAATTTAAATCCTAAGACTTAACTATTTAATTATTTACATAAGGTAAGCAATGTAAAAAAATTTAGCTCTTCTTTTTATTTAACATTAGCACTTAAGCAACAATTTGTTCGTATAAAAAAAGATTGAACTGAATAAGACGAATTTTTTAAATTGCCTCCTTGAACAAAATTAACGTGAGTTCTCCAACTTGTCGTTTCTTTAATGGATTTCTCTTGCGATTAAAGATAAATTTTAGTTTTTTGTTTAAGAAATACAAAACATAAAAGAACAAATCTTAATAAAAGGTTTCTTTCTTGTTTTTTTTTTTTGTTTTTTTTTTTTTTGGTTAAGTTTGCTTGAAGTTTTAAAACCACTTTACCTCAGAAATATATGTTGACCACAATAGATGTATGTTTGTTTATTTATTTTTAGATACGTAAAGTGGATGTTTTTAAGTGTCCTTGGGTCTTATAATAAAACCCATAATTCTTATATAAAACAACATGCTGCATTATTGATGTTCTTTTGCAACAAAAAAAAAATTGTCTAGAGTTTTAGTTTTTTGTTTTGTACCGTCCAGCCTTAAGGTATGAGTTTTAGAAATAAAAATACTTAAAAAACCCAGCTGAGATTTGATACAAAAATTCTTTAAAAAAATTTCAACGTTTTTCGTTTCTTGTATTTGAGATGGTTTTTTTTTTTTTTTTTTTTTGTTTGACAATCAAACATTTATTTGTCTTGGGTGGAGTTTTATTGTCCAAGTTTTTCATAACTTGTTGCCAAGTCGGTAATTTGTGTTAGATGCGATATCAAAAACTTAGCCAGAATCTAGTGCTAGTTTTTTTTAAGAATTAGGAAAAAAATTTTTTTGTTTTTAATAAAACTTCTTAGAATGCCTTTAAATTTAGCACTTTGATTTCCAAGATCTTAAGTAGTGTGTAAGACTCTTTTATTTCACAGTCTCGAATAATATTGATTTGGTATTTAAAAGTAGTATATATTAACTGCAGTAACGACAAGTCAAAGCATGACCAACTTCTGAATAATTCTTGCAAAAAAAAACGACTTCAAAAAATATTTCATCAACTAGAAGGGCACCCTTTAGTTTCCAAATTCATATTTTAAACTTGCTGCTATAGTAGACTTAGCCATCAAGTTCTTTGCAAAGTTCAACCGTGTGTCTATAACGGTTCCACAGTTTGGCCATTTGTATCAAATTACATCCACTATTGTAACACCCTTTAATTTATATTCTAAAATATTTAAGCTTCTTATTATGCCAAACAAAATAGTGAACATTCTGTTTAATTTTTAATTGGTTGTATAAAACAGTTAAAAAGATACGGCCATAAAGGTCAAATTACATTGGGACCACCCTATAATTTCTGAATTCAAATTATAAAGTTTTTATTATAGCAGAGTTTAATACAAATTCCTTGTAATCTTCAAGCGTCTGTACTTGACTGTTCGAAAGTATGGTCATATACATCAAAATTAATGTACTCTTGGGGCACCCTTTAATTTGTAATTTTTAATATTTATACTTGTTACTATAACGGTCATTGCAATCGACATTCTGTCCAATTTGCAATTTTGTCTATAACGGTTCAAAAGATAAGCTCATATAGGTGAATTACATCAATCATGGGAACACCCTTTCATTTCTAAATTCAAATTATTGATTTTATGATATAGCAGGCTTAGCGATACAGATCCCTTGTAGGTTTCAGCTGTCTGTCTATAACGGTTTAAAAGTTAAGCCACATGCATCAAATTACGTGAACTATTGGGACACGCTTTAATTTTCAGATCCAAATTTTATACTTCTTATTATAGCAATACAGGATCGGTGTAAATTTTAAGCGTCTGTCTACAATTTTTCTAAAGTATGCCCTTATACATCAAATTAAATGAACTACTGGGGCACCCTTTAATTTATAATTTTGAATATTAATACTATTTACTATAACGGTCATAGCAATCGATATTCTGTCTAATATACAAACGTTTGTCTATAACGGTTCTTAAGATAGGCACATATAGTTAAATTTGCTTCGCCTATGGGGACCCCCATTAATCTTTAAATTTTCATTTAATGCTTTTTGTATTAAACATTGAATAACAATCTCAAAAGAAATATTTTAAACTTTGTCACTTAACCTGTTTTTCTTATTGCACTCATAAATTTATTAAAATTGAAATTTTTAATTTCAAACACAATTATAACTTTTTAGATTTTTAATTAAATTAAAGAGTTTTTTTTAATAAAAATTTGATCTGTGCTTAACGAATCTATACAATGAAACCAATAAAAATTTTAAATAATTTTTAATTAAAAGAGTATGAAATTACGGATTTCAGGAACAAGTTCTCTGAGTTCATAAGAGCACATTCCGTTGTGTTCGATGCTCCAGTGAATCAATAGAGCTGGAGACCCTACTGTCACCGATGAGATTCTTCGCTCTCTCCTGCACGCGGTCGAGTAACTCCAAAATAGGCTTTGAAGTGCCGGCCCATAGATGAGAGTTGTATTCCATTTTTGGTCTGATAAACGTGACATAGATAGTAATAGTTTCAGAAAACACAGACACTTGAATGCTTCTTTTGCGACATGACAAATAATTAATTTATGTTACTGAATGCTGGGGCGCATAGAATCCGCAACACGGTATAGTTCTGTTTTTTCCACTGACAAGTAAGCTAAACTACATGTTTTCTTATAAGTATTGCCACAATCAGTACGTCTCAGTCAACGTAAAGTACGAAAGTTGGCAACTTTTATCTTTCGACGTACGTTGAATACTATGACAGCTATCGTTTGCTTCTTCTTGTTTTGTTTTGCTCCTGATGTGTTTTAATTATTTTTATCCGTCAACAAAGTACTCTTTGTGTCAACGTCACCCGTCGTTACTACAATATCCGTATCCGACCCCATAAAGTATATATACAATCTGAGTTCTTATGCATTGCGAAGTCGATTGAGCGATGGCCGTCTATCCGTTCTTGGCGAACTTTATTCACAAAAAAAATATATGTCTATCGATTAGATATATTGTCGGAAGAGGTGCTATTGGAAATCAGCATTATCGGTCCAGGTCCTTCGAAGCAGCAGGCAAAACCCTACGCCTACCTCTAATTTTTTCATGTCATTTGGAACAATAAAATAACTCCAATCAAAAAAACAAATAAATATATGAGGCCAAAGCGAATTAAAAAATAAGAAAAAAACATCAAGTGAAAACATTGGCGCTCGCCCATATTTTCCGAGTTACTGGGCTCTGAAATTTTAAAATTTTTTATAATATCTATATGGATATCATTTTACAGCTTTTGAAGAGATCTTTAAGGAAATATTAAAACTTTTAAAAAATGCTTAACCCATTAAGAGCCGATGTCATTTTTATGTTAAATAGGATATATACAGTACCAAATTATATTTATTTTTTTCCTGTCAATTAAGAAAAGCCGCGTATTAAACACCCTGAATACTTTGCTTGGGATTCGTAAATAATTTACTTTTAACTTTTTGCGGTGTTGCCAGATCAGAGTTTTTTCTTTTTCTTAGTTCTTGAAAATGGGGATAAGACAATTCTGATTTCGGACTGTGAATTATTTGGATGAACTTGGAATATTATTAAAATAGAATCATCATTTAATAATATTTTCTCTTCATTTTCTTGACAGTTTTATGTAATCAAACTTTTTTTATGCATGATGCGGTTTTCTGTTTAAATTATTAGAATCATACACATAGTTTTTGGTTTTTAATTTTTACCTATAAAATTTTATCAAATCAAGTCTGTAATATTAATTTTTTAATTCTTTATAAAATTAACATAACTTTGTATTAATCATCATTTCAATTATTTAATTCTTTTATCTACAAGTCTCTTAGTATGGCAACACTAATTACAATCATTTCTTCAAGCGATCTGAACTACGAAACTTTTAGAGGCTTAGGAAGCGGAATTTAGCTTCTTTTATTTTAAAAATTTAATACTCATAAATTATTGAAGGGTGCCTTAACTTTAATTTGAAATTTTTATTTTTAAAATAGTGTTCTTTCCCAATAATACTTAATCATCAAATGACCCACATTTTATAATGAAATCATAAATTCCAACATTTTTTTTTTTTTTTTTTGTTATTTAAGCTCTAATGCCAACAATTCAAATGGAAAAACAGTAGGAAAGGACAACATCTTTTAGAGAAAATAACCATGTATGCGGCATGATGCAGCATGACGTTGCATGATGCAGCGTATAAATTGAAAGATAGATTTTTTTAACCAAGAAAAAAAAGATTGGCTTGAAAAGCCATTGCTACATTATGTTCAAGATCAACAAAGAGCAACAATTTTTAAAAGAAAATAAAATGTGAAATATAAAATAAAAGAAATAAGAAAAAGCTGTACTTACATTTTTGGTTTTGTTTTGTGGTACAAGTTTAAAAGAACAGCGGTAAAATTGTGGTATCACGACCAAATACTAATGATGATGACGACGATAACGATGATGATGTAGAGGCGTAAAATGATGTTGCAATAAGAAAACTTTCGTTCATGTAAAAAAAACTGAATGTTATTTTAATTTGGTTTCTTTTTTTTTCTTTTTCAATTTTATAACTCTTTTGGTTTTAAAACAAAAAGTATCATCTGCTGTAGATTTGAAGACAAGAAAAACCAAACTATAGACCAGAATAATTTACTTAAACTGGTTTTTGATTTTATTTAAATGCTTTGCGCCTTTGGCTGGCTCTCCTCTGCATTAACTGCAAAAAATTTGTGAATGAATAATCAATGGCTCGAACATTTCCCAGTTGTAACAGGAGACTTAATGTATTGAAACGAAATAAAATAAAATCACAACTCCAAACGTTAAAAACGTTAAAAATTTATTAACATTTTTCTTTTGTTTGGTGGTTTAATTTACACCTCAATTCCAGCACACACATTTCAATTAATAAATACTCGTTTGCAGTTTAAGCTCTTTTCAGTCGGTTTCCTTTACTGCCAATAAACTGCAGCCATTTAAAATACAGACTTAAAGATGTCGTTTAATCATGTAACTGCCAATAAATAATATGGAATTTGCTTGTTAAAGCCTTCATCTTTATTTCTTTCTGCCACTGTGACTTTAAGCATTTACAAAGATCTTATGCAAAGTCTTTTTTTTTTTAATTCTTTATCAATCCAAACACCATGAGTTAATGAAACGTTTGACATGTTAAGGACGAGGCGTTATATTGATGATAAAAATTTTTTATTTGAAACTTAAAAAAATATTCCAACATTTGCCAAAGACTCGTGCCATGCAAGCAGCATATTAATTATTTGTATTATTATTTTCAATTCACTGCTGTAAAAATATAAAAGAAAAAAATATTTTCTGTATTAGAAATTAGCCATTAAAATGATTTAATATTCACTATTCAAATAAAATTTTATTTTTTTATTCATTTGTGCCTTGAAGGTCTTTATACTTAGGAACTATAATTGTATATTTGAACAATAATTATAATTGGATTTTTTTGTTGCTTTAATTTATTTATGGTTTTATTTAGTCAACATTAAGCCTAATTTGAAGCTTGAGTTTAACTCATTATAAACCCCTATAACACTAAAGGCCATAATTCACAATCATATGTATTCGGACAATTGCTTCAAATCAGAATCGTATACAACTCTGTACTACTGAGAGAAATAAAAAAAACTTTTAAGATGCAACTCTGTTACACAAAATACAACGCTGACTGCACAGAAAATATTATTTTATAAAAGATTTTAATCGCACTAACCTGACATACTTTTTGAACACATATGCAATTTTTGACACATATTCAAATTTGTTCAAATGCTAAAGCTGCATGAAATGCTACAGTGGGAGTTTTGGAGACATTTTAATTTTTATACCCTTCTTCACAAAAATTAAATACTTTAGAATATAAAGTATTTATATTCTAAGTTATTATGCATAGCGAAGTCGATTGAGCAATGTCCGTCTATCCGTCCGTGTTAGTGTTGAAAGAGAAAATTTAGAAACGGCAATCAATCAGACATTGTTTTAAAAAATTTACTATTGAATGTCAGCAAGATCGCTTCATGTCCTTCGAGACAGCCTGCCTCTAGCTTTTCTATATCATTAGGAACGATGAAGTAATATTAATAAAAAAAATATATATGTGGCGATAGAGAATTAAAACAAAAGAAAAAATCATCCAGTGAAAAAATTAGCGCTCGCCCATATGTTTCGAGTTACGGGCATCTGAAATTTTATAAAATTTTTAAATATCTATATGGGTGCCGTTTAAAAGCTAAAAGATATCTTTTAGGATATACTGCAATTTTAAAGAATGCTTAACCCATTAAGATCCGATCACATTTTTTTTAATGTTTTGGTTCCCCTTTTATTTGTTTTCATATTTGTATATTATTTTTAACTATTTATATTGTACAACATTTTTATTTTTTCACTTTCTTTAACAATAAAAAAAAAATATCAAATTAGCTACTAGAAAAATTACTAAACTGTCAAGTACTACAACAAAATATATTTTAACGCAAACATTATTCTGTTGCTTTTAACCATACGTTGATTAATAATAATATATTATGGTTAAATATTTTAGATTATTTTTAACAAGTTATAAAACTTTGGTTGTGGTTGAAATTTTTTTTTAAGTTAAAACCAACCATGTTGCAATTTTTGTGCACAGTAACCACATGATCGTTAAAAATTAACAAAAAATGTTTATCGTGACTATAGTTTTAGTGAAAACAACTATAATTGGTTCTCCGCAACCATACATTGTTACAAAGAAAATAATATGGTTCTTGTGTCCATATCGCAACCATGTTTTTTTTCTGCTTGTAATACTAAATTTTTTTTTTAATTCTATATCACCACAATACTAGTATTTTTCGTATGAGAAAAGCACAAAAAAGACTTTTTAAAGCGTTTTTGTAAATCGTTGGATTTACACTATTCTATCCTTTTTTGGCTTTTTATTTATATACATTTATAAAAATCAATCTGTGTCTGAACGTTTTTTTGTACTGAGCGGGAACACCGATCATTGTAGAGCTCCCACCCAAAAAAACTAATTATTTATAGTAAGACTCTGTTTATGATCTAGGTAACTTTGAGAATAAACTCATTTACTGGCAAAAGCCCAAAAATAATAGATGGAGTCAGCAGGTAACCCCTATTGAAAAAAGTTTTTAATTATCCTTTAACTGAAGAACTATACTGTAGGCACTGTAAAATTAAAAACTTATGCTCTCGGTGTCAGTGATAACTTTTCTCGATTTATATCGAGCTTCCTTAGGGATCGCACTATACTATAGATGGGATCTCATCGAACGATTTTGAAATAAATTCAGGGGTACTACAAGCCTCTTTTCTTTCTTTTTTTTTTTTTAGTTCATTTCCTGCACAACAAGACTAAGTCTTATAATTACAGTACAGGATTTTGTATGTATGCAGATGGGATCCTAATATAATAAAATTAACAAAATTAAAATTACATCAATTACATTTAATATAATAAAATTAACAAAATCAAAATTAAAATTACATCAAAATTATAAAATTAATAATGAAAATAGAGACATTAGAATATTTTTAAAATTAGTTAGTTAATATAAAAATTAAAAAGGAAATTCCTAAAATATATTGCGTTGTTGTTTATGTGGAAGAGCATTCCAAAGACGAATAGCAGTAATAAAAAATTGACATTCGGAAACAAGGCATCAACATTTTTGGAAGAATGATTCTTTTCCCCCTTGCTAACCTAGCAAATTTTATTTTTTCAAATAGATAATTCGGTTCTCCAGTATAAATCAATTTGTCGAAGACCAAGAGGACTCTGATCTTAAGAAAATTTTTAAAAGTAACTCCAAAGAGGGTTTTTGAGTAAGCAGAAATCTGATCACGTTTTTTTAGTCCATGAATATACATATCTTATGATGTTGTTAAATAAGACATCAAGTTTCATCTCACTTACGCAGCCACAATTAGAAAACAACTCACATCCGTATGTAAGGCTTGGTATTAAATAAGCTTTTGCAAAAAGAATTCTTACATTTAATGGTGTAAAGTATTGCACGGACCATAAGGTCCTTAGTTTGACGTAAATTTGTCCAACCAGTTTGTTAATATGATTTGCCCAAGTTAAGTTGCTATTGAACACTAACCCTAGGTTTTTTGCTGTATGGACAATATCAATTTTGTTGTTGTCTATTACGATGTCATCTTCTATTAGGGAATTGATTGTTTTCCTGTGAATCAGAAGGCATTTAGATTTCTGTGGATTTAAGCATAGTCCATTTTGAGATGCCCATCGATGTATACTGTTGACGTCAGAATTTAGTTTTTCAATATTCTCCTTAACTGAGCATACTGGACTACTTAAGTGTAACTGAACATCATCTGCATACATGTGGACATTACAGTACAATAAATGCTGCGGCAAATCATTAGCGTATAATGAAAATAATATTGGTCCCAAAATTGAACCTTGGGGAACACCTTTAGATAGTAACAAGGGACTAGATGCTGTGAGATATGACGATATGAGTTTTATAGATGTAAAGGAGAATTTGAACAGAGTCCTAAGCTTAGACAACAGTATTTGGTGGTTAACTGTATCAAAAGCCTTGGAGTGATCAAGTAGAACCAAAAAGTTTATTTTACCATCATCAACTTCTCGCCGTATATTCTCCGCAACATCAATTAGAGTGGTTATGCAACTGTGTTTAAGGCAAAATCCTGATTGTCTATCAGAGAGCAAATGATTACTATAAATATATGAGCTTATTTGGTGGTGCAACAACCTTTCTAAGACTTAAGACAAAAAGCCCAGAATACCAATTGGACGATACCCGCCGTCTGATTTTGGAATTGGAATTATTTTAGCATACTTCCACTTCTCTGGAAAATAACTTGTAGTAATAATTCTTCTACCCTATTTCTTATTTTTTCTAAATGACCTTCTTTGTCAGACTTTAAACTCTATTTACTATTTTGCAGATGACAGCAGCATTTGCCATTCATATTCATTCGGCAAACGGCCAAGCCTATTACAGATTGGAGTCAAACAACTGAATATGAATGACATGCTTAATCAGGATCTCAAGGCAATATCTGGTTGGGGCCGGGCGAATTGAGTAAATTTAATGCTCGTAAGACTCATTGCACGGACATTCGATTGAAAGTGGTGCTTCATCTGTAAATATGGGTGGTATAAGAATTAAGGAATCAGAAGCTCTTGATATTCTTGGCATGAAAATTCAGTGTAAAGTTCGATGGACTAAACACGTCTTTTAAGTCTCAAAAGAAGTTTCCAAGTGCCTCGGTTTTTTGAAATGCTGTAAAACATATTTCACTCCATCTTATCTTCTTACTATTTATACCACTTTCATCTGGTCAACAATGTAATACAACTCTCATGTATGGGCCAGTGCTTGAAAGTCTGTTTTGAAGTTTTTTTTAACCGCGTACAGGAGAGGTCAAAGAGTATTCATAGATGACAGTAGGGTATGGAAACTCTATTAACTCTCCTAAGAATCGACGCATTGTGGGTTTTGTTTCGCTGTTTTATCGATACTACAATGGAATGTGTTCTAATGAGATTAATGAACTCGTTCGCGATATCTGCACGTTTTTGCATACAATACGATCTTCATTAAGAGCTCATCCATTTGTGGTCGATTGGCTAGTGAACCGCACTATGCATTGCAGAGAGAATTCTTTTTTTAGCCGAACGTATGCGGAATCATTTTCCTGTCACTTTCAATGTTGGAAATTTCAAACCCAATGTGCACAAACACTACTTCCTTCATCCTTCTTCCCATAACCTAATTTCCTAGTTCTACACACAACATTGCTTAAGTAGGGTCATCCCTTGAGTGCTGATCCGAGAACAAAAATTTATTATAGGTTTCACTGCGAATGAAGTACATTTTCAAGCAAAAGCCTAGAGATAAGGCAGGTTTTAATTTTTAAAATATCAAAAAGCTAAGTCTTTGTATGCGGCGTGAACAGTCTTATTGCCCACTGTGACGAATACTGTTGTCGAATACGCCAACCACAAGATCCAATTGATTTTCGATAAATCTTTGCTTTCTTTATGCCTTCAATTTGACCACCAAAATTACCCAAAACTTTTTAAAGTGTAAATGTTTTACAGTCCATCTTAATATATTTCAGTTTTAGCTTCAAATGTAGATTTTTACCTCTTACAATTGAAAACTTAAAATGTTTTAATTATTCTTAGTTGAAAGATCTATTTAAAGTCCTGTTACATTTGGGAATAAAATTGTTTATTTTACGTGACCATATCATATGTTTCAACAAAACGTGTTTGTTTTTAATCAATTACAACACTTTAAGACAATAGAAACTTTTTAAAGGTGAATTTAAAAAAATTATTCTATTTCCACCTACATAAAATGATTTCATAACATTTGGAATTAAAAAAAAAATCTTAACTTTTAATTTCAAAAATCTTTAAACTTGAAGATGATTTTCGCTTTTTAAGGCCTGAATTAATAATAACAAAAATTTGTCAGTTGTTGGTGATTTCATTTACACAAGGTCATTAGTAGATACGAACAAATGCAATATAAACAACATTTTAAAAATTGATATCTAAACACCCACATGATTTAAATTATTATTTTTTTTAACATCAAGTTAGTTTTTTAAAACATTAATTTGTTAAATTTTATTGCATTTGTTTATTTACGTTAGCATTAAAAATTTGTAGTTAAATAGCCAAAAGAAAAAAATTTAAGATACTTATAAATAACTAAACTTCACAATTTGCATTATGCAATGCAACAAAATACAACAGTTTAAAATGAGTTACAATTGTAGCGACAAACGTCTCAAATACCCGATTAGCAGTTTATTTATTAGTTTTAAAAAGTTTCTTAATAATAGTTTGGTACCACTTAATAAGATTTTGCATGGCGAAATCATGTACCAAGTGGTGGCAGTGGCGAATTCACTTATTTTTGCTGTTGCTAGAAATGTCAAACTCCATATATGAATAAAAAATCAGCTTAAAATTTTTTTTGTATGAATTTTGACATTTCCTGCAACTGCGAAAATGTATAAATTCGCTACTGCCACCCCCTGGTACGTGATAACGCCATGCGATTTTGGTAAAAAGTTTATAATTTTTTAAAGCTTTTATAATAAAACTTATAATTAGGTGAGATTAGAATAGACTAGAGTTGACTAGTCAGAGATTATGGTGTAAAGAAGAATAGAGTAAATTAGAGTACAGTAGCTTACAGTAAAGTAGATTATAATAGCGTAGACTTTAGAAATTAGCATAGATAAGCATACCTGGGGAGGACTACGCCGCCTAGAATAAATTTAATACATTCCTCCACAGTGTTTAACGCTTTCTATTCCATAAAGGGCTATAAGCTCTCAAAAAAAATTTTTTAAATATATTTATGATTACGGTCGTATAGCAAAATACAGTACTGTACAATATATTAAAGTACAATACGGTAAAAACATAGTACTGTAAAGTGCAGTACAGTAGAATATAGTAGAGTACGTTATGGGTGCGTACAGCACAGCAGAGTACTTTACAGTACAGTACAGTATAGTTCATTAAAGTACAGAACAATAGACTACAATACAGTAGAGTACAGTACAGTACACTAGAGTACAGTTCGGTAGAGTACAGTACAGCTGAGTACATTAGAGTAGAATACAATATAGAACAGTTAAGCAAAATACAGTAGAGTGCTGTAGATTAGACAAGAATAGAAAGAACTATATCAAACAATATTATACTAGATTCATTAAAATGGAAATAATTAATCATACTAATTTTAATTTAAACAGGATCAAAAACATCAGCTTTAAACAGAGTTGACTACTGAAGCCTTAATAAAGATAGTCACGGTCTTCATTCAGTTTCAGATTTTTCTAGCGACACTAATCATGTTAGAATAAAGAAGAATTAATTTTATTATTGGCTAAAAAAATGTAGAGTAGTTAAAGTAAGAGGAAGAAATATTGAAAAAAAGAGAAGAAGAAGAGAAAATTTTAAAAATTAACGTAATAAAAAGAAAAAATTATTAATGAGAGCAAAAGATAAAAGCGGAGCGTTTTTCCTATTTATGTTTTGTCATTTTCCTGCCGTAAAATTTCTATAGTATTTTTATACCCTTCACTAGAGCTGTGTCGTTCGCGAACGAACGGGTTAAATTGACCGAATCAATCAAGTGAACGGAATGATCCGGTCATTTAAATCCGGTCTTTTCGTTCAATAGTGTACGGGTTAAATTGAACGGATGACTTAATTGAACGAAATGAGCCAGATATTTAACCGGCTCCTTTCGTTCAAATTGACTGTTTGAACGAATTGAACGAACGGGTCAGTCTTTGATAATTGACCGAAAATGACCGGTCACTGAAACGAACGACCGGCCACATGTCTACCCTTCACCGCAAAAAGTGGAAAAAGTGTGTAACTAAGTTTGTCATTCCGTTTGTAATTTCTTCAATATCCATTTCCGATCCCATTAAGTATATATATTTTCTGAGTTCTTATGCATAGCGAAGTCGATTGAGCGATGTCCGTCTGTTTGTCTGCAAAGGCAAACTTGATTTCAAGAAAAATTTAAACATGACAATCGAACAGACATAGTGTCGAAAGAGGTGCTATTGGAAATCAGCATGATCGGTCGATGTTCTTCGAGGCAGCAGGCAAAACTCCACGCCTACCTCTAATTATTTCATATTATTTGAAACAATGAAGTAACTCCAATTACAAAACAATTATATGGAGCGAGAGAGAATTAAAAAATAAGAAAAAAAACATCAAGTGAAAAAATTGGCGGTCGCCCATATATCCGAGTTACGGACCTCTGAAATTTTTAAATGTTTTAAAATATCAATATGGGTACCATTTTACAGCTTTTGAAGAGATTTTTAAGGAAATACTAAAATTTTTTTTAAATACTTAACCCGTTAAGAGCCGATGGCATTTTTATGAAAATTATATATATGTAGTACTTTAAATTATTTTTCTTATTTTTTAATTCTCTGTCACCGCAATATTTCCGTTTTTGATTAGAGTTACTTTACTTAACTAGATTTACATACATGGTTAAGGGTATATAAGATTCGGCATAGCCGAATATAGCACTCTTACGTGTTTGTTTTTAAGCTTAAAATATGTACATTAAAGGAACGACTAATCATGTCGGGAATTTTTTACACCATCATAACAATACAAAACCAATTTTATAGAGTCAAAAAATTGCCATATAATGTATAAGAGGTAAGTGGACTTAACGAGATCTTTTTTATTGTTTCAATCATTAGTATCAGTAAATCAATGCAGCTGTTTTTTAGACGTTGAACATGTTGTTGTCTTAACTGCTACAGAACTGAAAAGAGCGCTTATAAAATCATATCTCTCCATATTAAGGAGTTTAATTTAATGCATTCCAGTGCCACCAATAATGATTTTAGGGCAGAGTAGCAGTAAGCAAAAAGAATAAATAAGATACAGGACACAAAAGCAGTCACTTCTATGTCTGTTGCCTTTAAAATGCATCAAAAATATTTTCTGTTAGTTGCCTTTTAAGTTGAATTTCCAAATATTTTAAAAACATCTGTTAAATTTAGGGATTAAAGACACCTGGCGCCAAAACTCTTGTGCGTAATTAATGTATTTTTAGGGCATTTTTAAAAATAGAGAAAAAAAGAATAAAATAAAAATTTAGGTAAGAAAAAAAACCATTTTAAATTTTTAGTTAAACAAACTAACAAAAACTGTAAACTTTAATTTTAGTTTATTTGAAAAAAAAGGCAATAAAAAACCTACAAGGAAACCAAAAAAAATTTTATTGTCACATGTGGGTTCGAAGCCCATTAAAAATCTAAACAAAAGACAAAAAAATTCTAAAATAAAATAAAAAATTTTAACAAACAACTTAAAATAAGTGGTGGTTTTTACAGATCATTCTGTCATTCAGTCATTCAGTTATGTAAAGTAGACGTTGTAATGCAATTGAATGAATTAGACACCTGTACTAAAATGAATTTTATTTCCATTGAATAAAGTTTCGGCTTAACAAAAATCTACAACAGCATTTTATGTTCTGAATGAAATACTTTTAAAGAAAAATGTTAAAATATATTTTATACTCATGCAAACAACAAGTCTCTTTTTGTTTGGATTTAAGTATGAATGTACGGTAATTAATTGTGAATTAAACAAAACAAGAACAAAAAAAAACTGGTAATTAAATGTGAACAAATACATAGAACTACAAAAAAAAAATAAAATATCCAACGCACCTGTTTAGCGAATTTTGACTTTAACTTCGAACGAAAACAAACACACACATTTCTAAAATTTAGCCACAAATATTTTTGTTTATAAAGATTAAAAAAACAAATTTATTTTAACTTGCAAATATATAATTTGTTTTAAATATTTACTGATATGTATTTAATTATATTTTGTTGTCATCATTTTTTTTTTTCAATTAAAAATTTTATATTTTTATAATTTTGTGAAAATAAATTTTTATTCTGTTACATTTCGATTTTTTGTTGTTGTTGATGTGAAAAAACTGGCGCATGTTTTACTACTACTTCATTGATCAAAATGATAGTTTGCGTGAATTTACACAAGATATTGCAAGCACAACGTTTATTTTAAAACTAAAACCATTAGTACACATTTTGTAGTTAAAAATCCGGCAGATGCAAACAATAACAAAAACTCTCCTACAAGTGCAGATTTAACACACAACCACCGTACGTACGGATAAACACGATAAACATGAGTAAAACGGAGCGGCAATGTTTACTGTCTAGAAAAAACACTCTTTACACAATAGAAGAAACAAGTTCAAGATACAAAACAAAAAAAACATTCGCATTTATTTTAAAAATAACACGACTTTATTGTAAACTTTGCGTAAATTCCTTAAATAAAACTAAAACAAAAAATCTTTGAAATACTGATAAAATGATCAGGAACTACAGGCAGGAAAAAAACGCTTTAAGTCATTTTAACTTGACAAATGTTTACACAAGACTGTTTGATACAAAGTTATCGTTAAGCTTATTTAGGCTGTCAAAGCATGGCTCATCATTAGTATTCGTGTTTGTGACGCTAAAGGCCGTGTCAGATAAAACTTTATCGCTTTACGTGACATTTCAAACTTTGAAAAAAAAGCGTATAACGCAAGAGGTATGTCACAATAAAAACTTTAACAGCGCCTAATTATTGTTTGTTTTTATAAGTTTTTCTTCCATAATTTTCTAAAAAAAAAATAATAAAGGAAGAATATATACTAAAAAAATAATATTTTAAAATTCTTAACTCTTTTACGTTCGATTTTGCCAAAAATAATATAAAAATGTAGCAGCTAATTCTCAAAGCGCGCAAAAAGATGAGTGTTGCCCAACTTTGCGCTTTGCTTTGCGTTAAAAGTGCTTTATGTGACATACTTCATATAAGTTCGTGCATTTTATCTTAGATGTCAAAGCGAATTTGCAACGCAACGCAAAGCAAAAGTTTTATCTGACACGGCCTTAAATTACAATTAAGGTAACTTGCTTAAACCATTGAGGGCCAAAAAAAGTTCGTTAGAAGATTTATAGCACTTCAATTGATCCGAACTTTAAAAACAGAGCAGGAATGCTTTTTTGTAAAATTCAAATTTATTTAAAAAGTCATAATCTACTAAAACTGCACGACAGACTTTTTATGAGAATACATGATGTGTGGGAGTTATGGGCAGTTTAGCACTGAATTATATTTATTCCGCCAGTGCAATTTTTTTTTAATGCAAATTAAAAAAAATATATTTTAGCGCAAGAATATTATCCATTGTTAATTTTATTTTGCTACAAATTCGAAAATGCCATATATTTCTGTGCCAGCTGAGCATTAATAAGAATCTATTAGTAATAAAATTTCTAATAATACATTTTTTAACTTTTTTTGTAGATGTGGGAACCGAATTTGTACCGTAAAATATTTGAGCATACTTTAGTTCCAGTGTGATTTGCGAAACAGCTTTACTTTGGATCATTCAATTAAATTCGGCTTAAATTTTTTTAGGGCTTGTGCTCCTATTTCTATCAAGCCATAAGCTACTGAATACCTTAAAAGAGCTTCATTTTTATATATCGCTATTCTCATGCAGAAAGTTCCTAAATTGTTTTCTTTTACGAAATAGAGTATTTTATTGATTCTAGTACCTTTCACACAGATACACCTCATCATAAAGTCTGAATGCAATAGTAAAACAACGGTTTTAAAAGCATTTGTATTTTTAATATTACATTGGATAATTACAGTTTTTGCATTTTCCTGTAAAGTTACAAGTATGCAAGTTAGGTCCTTTCTACATGAGACCAGCGATATGTAATATTAGTTCGCAATTTTCTTTTTCTTTCCTGTTACAGGATCATGTCTTGGCATAAGTTAGTCACTTCGTCGTAATGAAGCAGTGAATTTAGAAATTAATCCTAAGATACTGTTTTGAATAACCGATACGTCATAGTACACGAAATGATTGAGATTACAGACTAATGATATGGAAAGGTGGCTTTTATTTATCTTAAACAAAAGAAATTTTTAAGAAAATAATATAAATGAAGGATGTAGCGGTCCAGAAAGTGCAGCATTACATTCTGCTAGCGTCTAATTTTTCTTGTTTTCTTTGGAAAATGTACGCATATATTTGTAAAATAAATTTTCTTTCTAAAAAGATTTTTAGAAATTAAAAGTGAACTAAAGCCAAATAAATTTTATTCAATAATAATATTTGTGATTAAATATCTGAAATAAACCTTTTCTTTTCCTATCATGAAATTACTTCGGCAATATACAACCAAAAGAACCAGGAAAAAAACGCCCAGAAAAAGGTTAAGGTACTTAACTGGTATGGCAGTTTCTAAAGCTGCCACATGGCGTACTTAAAAAATGCTCTTCTTTCAATCAACGGCTTGACAAATCATCCATACGAGAAAAAACTACTTTAAAAATTTACTTTTCTTAGAACTGGCAGAATTTCTACAGAAAGTGTAGTTTTGTGTTTTTGTGAAAACATTTTAGTTTTCCCTTTTAATAAAATTTAAACCATTCAATCAGAAAAAAGTAACTGCATCTAAAAATCCGCATGAGCACTTAGAACCTATAAAAAAGAATAAAAAGTCGAATATTTTCGTAAATTTTTCGGTGAAAGGTAATTTTAAAAGTTGGCGTGAGCCACTGTATCATAAAAACAACCAATAAAACACTTTGTTGCAACTAATTTTAAATTGTTTTCAACATTTAGAAGAATTTTTTCAATTTTTTAAATAAACTGTATTTTATCATTAATTTTCAAACAAAACATAAAAAACACTTTCGATTAATTAACCCATAAAGGGTTAAATCATATAAGGCTCGGTAGTTTAATTACAAATAAACAAAAACACTTTGTACTTTACCAGCAACAAATTGAGTGCATTTTATGTAAACAAAGAGAGTTTAAACACGAGAGGTTATAAAAAAAGATTATAAACATGTTGCTCTCATTGTATCAACATGCTGCCAATCAACTTAACCAAGGAAGAGAAATACACAATTGGTAAGATTAATATGATTGTAAAAACAGTAGGACATACAGATGTACTTGAATATTAAATATATTTTATGCATTTCTTTTTAGAAAATATTCCCAGTTAATAAATTCTTACTTTGATACAACAATAGGGTGGTTCACAGGTTAGAAATATATTTGGTTGTATAAAATTAATAAATAAAAAATATGGGTGATAAAAGGGCAGTATTACAAATACATTAGCATTTCGCGTACTTGAAAATCTAGTTTATTTTCTTTTAAATAATTTTTGGTGGATTTTTTATTAAAAATATTTTCACCGCTAAGGCCAATTAAATCATGATAATTATAGATTAAATTTATTTAACAAAGAAATGTTTTTTTAATTAAATTGTTATTTAAGGCATTTAAAAAATGTTCATATATAATCTTATTTCTGTTTTTTTTTTTTTTAATTATTTGCAGACTCATAGTTTGGTTAAGTTCTTAAATATTAAAAAAAAACTTTGTACAACAAAAAAAAAACCACTGTACATGATGTGATTGAAATATTATGATTTTTCTTTAATATTATTTTTCCAATAGCAGTTTAAGGAGTTTATATTCATTTTTACACGTTTTTATCAGCATGACGTATTTAAATCGTAATCCATATCAATCTAAGATTTCTTTAAACAATAGAAAATTATGAATGTGTACACTTCTATATCTTTAAGATAATCGAAAGAAAATGTACGACGAAATCACAAAGATACATTAATATACAACCAGACAGACACATTAAATTGTATCTTTCTCATGCGACGGCATTTATACGTGCAGACGAGTTTAAAACATACATTCATTCATCAAAATATCGCACCATAAAAACTAAATCTAAGCAATTGCACACAAACGTTTGGTAAAAAGTTAACAGGCAAGACAAGACATCAAATCAGATGATGAGTATTAAGAGCTGAATTACAACTAAACTTTTATGCTCTAAACTAAATAGTAAAACGCATTAATGAACATTTAAATATTGGATTACATTTGCTGGAAGTAAGTTGCAATTGAAAAATATATATATGTATTTTTTTTAATTTAATCTTTTGGTTTTTGTATACGGAAAAGTGTTTAAAACAAAGACTGATACTGTGTTTCTACTTTTTAAAAATGAAGATGCAAACAAAAGATAAAATTCTACAACTCAAATACTAAAACGACCTTCTAAATTATATTAGACACACCAACAACAAAATGCTACAAACAACAACAAGATGTTAATTTAAGGTACTAAATAAACATGCACACACAACATGAGACAATAATTAAGGAAGAAGAAAAAAACTACCTGTGTATTGAGGAGTGATAGAAATTTTCCCTCTCTACTTTCCTCTGTCTCATACTCACAATTCTTTTGTTGCTTTGAGGCGTGAATGTTTCTAAATAAAAGATATTTTAAACTTCTGAGGCATCTGTTTGTTTTAGGGAAATTTGATAAAAACTAAAAAAAATACAATTTTAAATAATCACACACAAGTGTCAGCAAATAACCCATGAAATTTAAATGAAAATAAGAGATTTACAAACAAAAAGGTGTTTGATCTTTAGAGCAGAATATATTTTTAGAAACGTTATGAGTATTTAAGCAGCGGTGTTGGCATAAATAGCAAAATAAGAAATTTGAGATTAAGAGACTAAAAGCTTAAATATTAATAGCTGGACATTGCTTGCTGTTGTCCATTGTAATTCAACACATAATAAAAATAATTTTTAAACTACAATAGTCACATTTGTTTAGACTTGAAGTAAATTCTTTCTGCCACATTCATAAAAAAAATAATTTTTATGATAAATTTTTCATACAAATTTGTCCTAAAATACATTTCAAATCTATTTTAATATTTTATGAATACGGTAGTTTGTGGTTATAGTAAAACTACCTTTTTGTTTTATTGAATATAATATATTATTTCAATATTTTGAACACCTTCGAAAAAAATTTACGTAAAGCTGTCCAGTTTCAAAAATTTCACTAACATATTTTTAAAAATTGACAGCTTTACGTAATTTTTTCCCCTGATATTTAACACCGGAGGTTATAGAAATATTAAAACAATAAATAATAATTAAAAAAAAAAGAGAGTTTTATTTAAGTAAAATAAGAATTGAGCGCAAGCCCAAAAAAGGTTAAATAATTTTATGTAGTGTAAAGATCGACTAAAATAATCATATCTAAAATTAGATATGTTCGTTCTGGTAGAACTCAGTCAGGGCGACGTTTTTTTTTTTTTTTTGTATGTGTGGTAAAGGATGGACAAACTTGCTTCGGGCCTCATTGATTTATTTCCTTTTTTCAGCTTAGCTGGCATGAGTTTTTGTAGCCGCAAACTAATCAGTTGAGTTGGCAAGAACCAGCCCAAAACGGCGAGCCCTAGCCGGTGCTAAACGCCAGCATGCCAGCGCGGCCAACCATCTGGCAATATACATTCATTATTTTTGCGACAGCAGCTGCTACAAAAATGCAATTCCTTGATCCTTAAATATTTTTAATTTCTTAATTCAAAAGCAACAACTTTAAAAATTTTTGATTAGTTCAAGTTATAATTATTAAGAACTAGCTTATTGAACCCGGCGTTGCCTTGATAAATTTAAGCGCCCTTCTAACCACTGTTTAATATATCTTAGCCTTGTTTCTATGGGGCTCTACTCCTAACACGTGGCAAATCCATCAAATCAGTTTGGATCTTATTGATCCGGGGATCAATGTAGAATCTGATTTTGATAAGATAGGTTAAGTTTAATAAAATTGTGCGTTTGTCCTCTTTCCCACTCAACCACTCCCAAACTGTCCCACCCATTTGTTTTGTTTTTTTTTTTTTTTAATTCAAAATAAACATAGAATATTTATGTTATCAATCCAGACGTAAATGCCTTTTTTCCCCTTTTCCTCTTATCCAGGTCCTAGCTCTGGAGGCAGACATAGACGAATACCTATCTGTTTCGAATTTCATTAAAATCGATTAGCCGAGACTTTGTTAATATTGTTTAGGATACATAAAATGCACTCCTCTGCTTTTTCTCTCCTCCTGGTCCGCTATTTGAAAGTACAAATAATATGCACCTGCCAAACCATCATTGGGCTTCCAGAAATAATTGAAGACCAAATCAGTCTAGCCGTTCTCGACTTTTAGCGAGACTATATATATAGAATAGAAAGGAATAAAATATAATAGAATAGAATAGAACAGAACAGAACATAATGAATTAGAATAGAACAAAACGGAATGAATTAGAATTTAATTGAAATGAATTGAATTTAATTGAATAGAACAGAATTGAATTGAATAGAACAGAATTGAACTGAATACAATAGAATAAAATACTAACCGACATAATTATAATCAGAAGAAAGAAATATTTCTATTAATTAAGAATATGTAAATTATTTAATGAGCGAAGCTTTTCAAAATAATGATATAAGTTTTGCAAAAATAATATATTTTTTCTTTAAAACCATTTCAGTTTTGTGGGCAGCAATACATAAAAATAAGTTGTTGTACCCAAAACTCTATTTCAATATAATAATTTTATAAATATATAAAAATGGCCATACTATAAATACTTTGCGGTAATTTAAACTTCCTAATTTGAAGAAACAAGAAAAAAGGAATTTGAATTTTGATCATCATTAATTATTACTTATAATACTTTTCTTGAAACTTATTTCCATTTTTAGGGGAGAAAATATGGCAACTTCAAATATATAAACCTTGCGCTAAAAAATTAATGGTATTTTTAGCTTATATAATACTTGTAACAATAACCAAAAAATTGTTTGCTCTTATGTCATAAGAAAAGTCTCTTAATGTGATATTATTGCAGTCAAATTTAACGGAAAATATTGGTCGCTTTACAACACTGCTTAAACTATAAAAATGGCACAAAACAGAAGATTAAAAGAGTATCAAAACAGAGATATATGAATAACAACAGCAACATAATGGCAAATTAACAGAAGTTCGTTTAAATTGTTTATTTGTCACATTTGAAACAAAACGGAATAAACATTGACTTTGAAAGTAAAAAAATAAAAGTTAAATAATTTAAATAATACTTATGTGTAGAGTAAAATAACCTAATAATTATAAAACTATTGTTATATGTTTAACGGTTATAGGCAGACACCTCTAATTTGATTAGTGTCAGTAAAATATGTGCGCGCTATAGCAACAAGTAGAAAAAAACTTTAATTTTAAGGATGTTTTAACAGTAACGTAATTTTTACGTGGCCCAGTTTTTGAACAATAGGCTTAAGCGTTTTTATATTTCCAATAAGGTGAGGTACAAAAATATATAAATAAATTTAAAATATGAAGATTATTCCTATTATAATGTGATTTTAACGTATATGGCCTTAGTTTTATAACAGTAGTAGTCAGGCTTTTAAAATTTATAGGGAGTAGAGATATGTACGCCATAGAAATGTGTGAGCAATAAATTTTAATTATACCAATGGATGATTTATATAAATAATTAATTTTAAAAAAATCGTGCTATTTTTTATCACAATCAAAATAATAAATCAGCAATATTGATTATTGAGGGTGAAAGCACGTCTCAATGGTCATTTCGCTACAGTTTACTTAGCTCTTCAGAAAACTCTTTACAAGCATTTTAAATAAGCTAAAAATTTTTGTCCAAACAATAAAGTAAATAAGAGAATCCTTATCTTTTAAATCGCTGTATGCAGACGCTGGAAACTTGCATGGAGTATGTCTGCTATACGGGCAAAATTTAAATAAAATTAAAAGAAGGGTATGCCGATAATAAAGTGGTTTTCGCCGTAAGCTCTAAGTGCCGCAACGATGGTAAAATTTACGCTTAGTGCAAACTGCTAGTTTGCTATCAGCCCAATTATAAACAAAAATTCCGTGCGAGCTCTTTCACTTTTCCCTTTTCTCCAATTATAAATTATTTCCCCTTTTGATTGACTGCGGAAAGTGAAAAAAATTCGGGGGAAAAAGTAGGTATTATAAATTATAAAATAAAAATTATATGAAAATAAACAAAAAAAATCCCTTCAAATTACGATGATGCCACTTTGTTATAACTTTATTCCCACGGAATTTTTAATTGGAGGAATCTTTTCTGGAGAAAAATTTTTTCCTTGGGAAAGAAATTCCGTGAGAATATTTATGATTCGGCTGATTACATTTTTTGTATCAGGCCATAACTGTTAACAATTAAGCATTAAATTAAGATTAATTGTTAATATGCAATAATTAATGCCAACATATTTATGCTTGCTACTTAAATAACTAAAAAACAAAAAACGAGTTTTCGTAAAAATTTCTTTATTTTAACAAACAAAACACCATAAAAAATAATAACAAAGAAAACAAATTATTATAAAAAAAATATTGAGATTCATAACGCCGTATAATAAGTGTAAATTCAGGATACTTAGGATACGTACAACAAATGTCTGTCACGATTTAAATTTTATTAAAAAGCAACCTTTGTAAAAAAAAACACAAAAACAGCAACCTTGTTTTAGAAATGGAAATTAAATACAAAAGTATGTATGTTGTTAAAAATTGTTGTGATATTTTGTAACATAAATTATTTCATGAATGACTGAGAGTAACATTGAACAAATATTTAACAGAGTTATAAAGTTTTATTTAAAGTTGCTGATTAATCGTTTTTTTTTTGTTATCTCTTACAAAAAATGTAAATCATACTTTTGCTTAAAATAGTACTTTTAAGCTTGTCGTGTCCCACAAATGTACAGTGTGTCCGAAAAAGTGATGACAAAAATACTTAAAGAGAAATAAATTTGTTGCTATTAATATACAATTAAAATTTCTGCAAAATTGACATTTACAAAAATAAAAAAATAAACTTTTAAATAAACATTGGCAAAATAAAAGCAATTAAATAGCACATGTTGATTAGTTAGGTGTAAATGGAAACTAGACTTTCCAAAAGTTTAAAGTTTTGCCTTTGCTATACTCAATTCCTCTTTTGGCTGTTGGTCTGCTGGCAATAGATTTCCGATGGCAAATATATTTTTAGGATCCAATTGTTGCTTAGTGGCTTTATATAAGTTTGCTCCCGTTTGTGTTATAGTGTTTGTATACCATTGTGCCCGTATTTTACCCACTCCATGATGGTGTGAAAGTGAACCACCGCAAGTTAGAATTTCATTTCTAGCAGCGTTTTCTATGTACTCGAATAGCTCGACGGGATTGGTAAAACCCTTGTAGTTAAATGCAAAATAAAAATAAACGCAGGCTCCCGTGTCGTAGGTTTGTGTGACACGGCAGGATATGGAATAATGATGAATGCTTTTTGCGTGGCATTCCTAAAAATAAAAAGGTTTTAAAATAATTATTATTACGAAAAAGCATACTTTCGATCGCAGCTTAAAGCTCGTTTTCTTGAAGTTCGCTTAGTTATTAAGATAAAGAGTTTAAAATTTGGATTCGAAAAGTCGAATTTATTTGTCAAAACCAAACCTACAAATTTTTTAAATGATCACAGACTACAGCCTGATTCCTTGTAAAACGCTTAGCAATTTAGATAAAATTTTCTTTAAAAATAAAATATCTCAATTTAATGAAATGGGGACAAAATCTTATCAATTTCCCTAATTACATTTGTTTGTTGGTGCGAGCCATGTTTTTTTTTTTCTTTCGAAATTGGTCGATATTTAACAAATCTAATTACAGTAATTTTACGGCGTCCCATTTCAAGTATTAAACTGAAATATTATGCTCACAACTCCTCATAATTTATAACATAAATAATTGTATAAAATAACTCTTAAAACGGCCAGAATTCACTATCGTACTCAGTCGTTCGATCTTCAAAAATTGCATGTGTTTTCAAAAAGTATGATAATGTAAATTAAAAGATTATGTGTATGAAAGACTTTTTGACAGGTCTGTACGATTTTATAATCTTTTGAATAATTCATAAAACATTTTGAGTTGATTTTTTTAAGATGAAGAGAAAAAAAAACAACAAAATATTAACACCATATACGAAAAATATTAATGTGGCACCTACGACGCCATTTTGAAAGGATTTTCAAAGTTTTTTAAAAGGACAGAATTCTGTCAGATTTTTGTGCGATTAAATCGTACGATTGTGTATGATAGTGAATCCTGGCCTTAGACGTTACGCCGTGCTATAAGCTCTTTTTTGCGAATCGATACAAAAAAATCTGTATTGCTATTCACACTCTAATTCTTTTTGCTACTCAGTGCACACGACTTCGTCTGAGTATTATTTCTAATTTCCTTAAAATTCAAATTTAGAAAAATGTGTTTTTAAATATTTATTTCAAAGTTCTGTAGACAGTGTCAAAAATTTTCCATTTACAAAAATCATATGTGAAGACATTATACCGGTAAAGTTGGGGGCTTTCACACTTGTATTTCTATTTTCTCTTCGAAAAAAAGTATTCTATATTGGAATCAAGGTTCTAAGGGATCTCCTCAGGTTACAGTTTTATTAAATGTATAGATAATTTCTTACTAAAATAAAAACTGCAGGTAAGCATAGGTCTTGTACGTATTTCACAATACATACGAGGGCTGCTCTATATATTTCTGGCCTAATAGTGAAAATGCGAATATTTATAATCAAAAATTGTTTTATTGTTTTTCAAAGTATTCTCCAGCATGATTTATACACTTTTGCATGCGCTCAAACCAGTTGTCGAAGCACTTTTTCCACTGCGATTGAGACACCTCTAAAACATGGTTTTTGAACACTTCAACAGCTTCTTCTGGCGACGAAAATCGTTGACCACGCATTTTTTTCTTGATGTGCGGAAACAAGAAGAAGTCATTGGATGCCAAGTCAGGGCTGTACGGCGGATGACCCATTGTCATGGTGAACAATGATTCGTCTTCTCTTGTTGGTATTTCGAATTTCTTCGATGACTTCAGGCAAACAAATTGTAGTGTACCACTCAGAAGTGACCGTCCTACGTTGCTCAAGCGGAACAGTCGCCACATGACCAGTTTTGCCAAAGAAACAGGCGATCATTTGCTTCAAAGTGCTTCTTCCACGAACAACTTTCCTTGGATTTTGCTCGTCTTTGAAGACCCACACGGTCGATTGTTGTTTCGTTTCGGGCTCATACGCATAAATCCGTGATTCGTCACCTGTAACGATCTTATAAACGTCTTTTGAAGCACCGCAATCGTATTTTTGCAACATTTCTTTGCACCAATCGACACGAGCCTTTTTTTGAGCGACTTTCAAATTGTGCGGGATCCATCGAGAACAACCCTTTTTTACGGCCAGGTTTTCATGCAGTATCGAATGTATGCTGGTGGAAGAAATGTCCAAGGACGTCTCTATCTCTCGGTATGTCGCATGTCGATCTTGCATTATGAGTTCACGCACGGCATCAATGTTCTCTGGCACAACAGCCGTTTTTGGACGACTTTCACGGAATTCGTCTTTGAGCGAGCTACGGTCACGATTAAATTCATTATACCAATTTTTCGCAGTGCTATAGGATGGTGCTTCATCGCCATATAAATATTTAAGTTCATCAATGCACTCTTGTCTTGATAATCCACGTCGAAAGTTGTGAAAAATTATGGCACGTAAATGTTCACGAGTTAATTAAATTTTTTTCTATATTAATTTTTTCAAGTCACTGTAAACAACACAAATAATGGTCGTACGTCAAAACGTTTTGAGTTCGATTATGCTTAAAAATGACAAACTTTCAAATG
Source organism: Gymnosoma rotundatum (assembly GCA_916610165.2). Taxonomy (NCBI): domain Eukaryota; kingdom Metazoa; phylum Arthropoda; class Insecta; order Diptera; family Tachinidae; genus Gymnosoma; species Gymnosoma rotundatum. The sequence goes on from OU744339.1 coordinate 11,913,429, forward strand.
GAAATGTCAGATTGCACTTGGCAGCACTCAGTGTTGCCAGGCCAGAAATATATATAGCAGCCCTCGTACATACATTCATATTATAAACTACGTATTCATGCGTGTAAATTGACATTTAAGAAATAAACACATGCATGAGCCTCCCTTCAATTCATAAGCTTTTACTCTTCTCTTTTGAGATGCCTCTCAATTTAAAAGATGTCTACTATCGTTAATCTGTCACAAAATCGTTATTGTAAACAACATGAAATGTCGACAAAAATAAAGATTGTCATATTGTTTGTTAATCGCACTGCTAATGGTTCAAAATATAAAACGATCGAATACTAATTGATCTTTCAAAAATAATAACTGCTCATGCTTACCAGTTCTACACGTCTTTTAACATTTTGACACAAACTATAGCAGCGATCCCAGGGCACTGAGGTCTCAAAAGATTCCGCAACAATGTCATAGAGTAAAGCCAGGTCCTAAGAAGGAAGATATATATTTATGTTAAAAAGTTATACTCTTTTTAAGTATTTGTGTCATCTTACCCTCATATAAGCTATGACGAACGTCATTATATAGCCTCTTTCACCATTTTGACTGCCACCCGAAAAACCTTTATGCTTTTTCGCTATGTTTATAATCAATGACTCTTGGCGATTCACATCTTCCAATTCGCCTTCAAACAGTAAAGTGGCTGCACAGATTTTTGTTAAATCGAGACCTTTTATCAAGGACAAATATTTCTTTTTGAATGCATCCATTACATCTTCTCGCCAACTTTTTACAGGCTTAAGGCTCTGGCCCATAACAAACTGTTTATTATCCATTAAACGAACAGATGCTGGTTGACAACGCCTCTCGGCAACTTCACGCATAAATCCCACACCACTTTCGAAATCAGGAAATACCAAAGAGTTGTAACGTTTTACTGGAGGCAAAGGTCTCACTTTTAAAACAACCTCTGTAATTACACCCAAAGTACCCTCCGAACCCATAATGATATGATTAAAATCAGGTCCGCATGAAATACGTGGTGCTGTGCATTCTTTATCTAAAACGCCCGAGGGTGTTACCAATTTGACTCGAACCACTAAATCCTCTATATTGCCATAAACATTTTTTTTCATGCCCGAAGCTCTAGTAGCCACCCAACCACCTAGCGTAGAAAATTCATAGCTATCCGGTTCATGACCCACTGTCAGTCCTTCCTGGCGTAAGGTTTTCTCCAAATCCTGACCAGCTATACCGGACTCAAAACACACCGTTAGATTTTTTCTGTTCAGCCACAACATACGAATCATTTGCGAGGTATCTAAAATACAAATCATACGTTGCTCGTTTTGTGGGCAAGTTGTAGCTCCCGATACAGATGTACCACCACCATAGGGTAACACTACCACATTGTGCTTGTGGGCCAAGGCTATTAGTTTTTCTACCTCAGCGTGATTATTTGGCCAAGTTACTATATCGGGTATTCTTTGAAATTTATTGTGATTCAAATAATAAATATCATGTAAAGTTTGTCCATGACATCGTACAAAACGATCAACGCCTTCTTGACTATAAGAAATCTTACTTTCGTATAATTCTTGTAAAAATTCCTTATTAACGGTGGGTTGTGGATATTCTTGGGGTAATAAAGGTTTAGATATATTATCATAGACGCTTAAATTAAAGGTATTAAGTACCCATTCAGTAAAATATGGCAAAGTTGCGCCTTCCAAAGGATATCTAAAAAAAAGAAAAACTATTTTTATTTGGGCTTAAACTTAACAGTCAGCAAATAAAAAGTTTGGAGTCGGCTTGACTTTATCACAAAAAGAGTTTATTCACAAAAAAGAAAAAAATATAAACTCGACATAACTGTACTTATTAGTAATATGTTTATAACACGTGATTCCTTTCTATACTGATTAATTTTTCTCTCGAATAATTTTTCCTTTCCGTGAGTTCTAATCATGAATAAATTGCTCAAAAAAATTCCCTTATCGAAAATGTGTTTTTTTTTTTTTTGTTCTCTAAACATATTTCTTTTCTTTTTCATTTGATCCCTTTCTGTTGGGAATTGTATACCTTACACACGTACATCTACGTCATCATAGAATGCAAATTAGTGTTTGTTGTAAAAAGTGTAAGAGATTTTTGGCGCAAAATTGGAATGGTTGCATTAATTTGAACAAAGTTTTAAAACGGAAGAAGAGATATAGTCGAGTAAAACTTTAAAATCTATTTATAAAAAATTATTTATTGCAGAAGTTATTTCATTTGTTGTTGTAAATTAATACATATATCTTTAACAGAATTACAAATATAATAATTTATACCGACCTTTATGCTAAATAACTGAAAGTACCTATAGGAAGTTTTTTTTTCAAAATAAAGCTAAGACCAAAATGTTTAAAATTTAATTTAATTTTTTAATTAATTAAATTTTCTGGATATGCCGTAAATGTGTTTAAGCTCCGCACTAAGTTTTCGAATTTAAAAATACGTTTTTACTCTAAAAAATAGTTTTCTACTTTTTCATCACATTTAATATGATGAGTCTGTTTAATTATATTCTCTACAAATTTTTTGAATGAGCAAACCGTCTTGAAAAATTTATTTTCTTACATGCTTTTGTATTGTTTTTATTACACATCACATATATTAACTGCACATTTCATTTTTATTTTTAATAAAATTTACACGGTTTCCACTTTAATTTGTTGCACTTTATACACACAAATGTACTTTGTTTACAAAAAATATTCTACATCTACGACAGACAGTCAAGTGATCGCTACACAACAAACTAACGGACCCGCGCAATCTTGCTTTTTTTTTTTTTTTTTTTGTTTTGATTCATGTAAAAAATATTTCAATTATTTATTGAATTTTTCAATAGCTTTAATACAAAGTAAGTCCTGTCTGCAAGTTTTTGTACACGTAGGGAGCGTATTCTTTTTATTTACATTCAACATGCAATGATAGCTTAATTTACAAATTTTTTCTTCGAAGGAAATGAAAATATCAATTCTTATTCACATTAGGAGTGATTATGCAAAACAAAAAAAAATAATTCTTGCGAAAAAAACCGGCTTCAAAACAGATTTCATCTGCCTGCCTATAACAGTTCAAGTGTATGGCCACATATTTAACTGTTCTATAGTTTGGCAATATACATCAAATTGCTGCAACTATAAGGTCACTCTTTTATTTCCAAATTCAAATTATATACTTGCTGTTGTAGTAGATTTAGCAATTAGGTTCTGTGTAAATTTCAAGCGTCTGTCTGTAACGGTTCAACAGTTTGCCCATATACACCAGATTATATCAAATATAAAGTAGTGGACATTCTGTCTAAAATTAAGGTGTTTGTATATAACGGTTCAAAAAATACGGCCATATAGAACAAATTACATTAATTTTAGGAACACCCTTTAATTTCTAAATTCAAATTATTAGCTTCTTGCTATAGCGGACTAAGCAAAACATGTCCCTTATAAACTTCAGCTGTCTGTCTATAACGGTTCAAAACTCCGGTCTCATACACCATATTATATTGTTTATTTCCAACTCCAAAATTTATACTTGTTGTTATAGAGGAGTTAGTAATACAAGTTCTTTGTAAATTTCAATCGTCTGTCTATAACTGTTAAAAAGTATGGCCATATACCAAATTAAATGAACTATTGGAACACCCTTTAACTTCCAAATCCATATTTTATACTTGTTGTTATAGCGGACTTACCAATACAGGTTCGTTGTAAATTTTAAGAGTCTGTCTACAACTGTTCAAAAGTATGACAATATACATCAAATTAAATAAGCTATTGGCGCACCCTTTAATTTATAATTCGTAATATTTATACTTGTTATTATAACGGTCATAGCAATCGAAATTCTGTCCAATTTGCAAGCGTTTGTCTATAACGGTTCAAAAGATAGGCTCATATAAGTAAATCTTCATCAATTATGGAACACCCTTAAATTTCTAAATTCAAAATATAAACTCATTGATATAGCGGATTTAGCAATATAAGACCCTTTTGAGTTTCAGCGTTCTGTTTATAACGGTTCAAAAGTTTGGTCACACACACAAAATTACATTAAGTATTGGAACACCCTTTAAATTCCAAATCAAAATTTTATACTTGTTGTTATAGCGGACTTAGCAATACAGGTTCTTGTAAATTTCAAGCGTCTGTCTACAACTGTTCAAAAGTTTGGCAATATACATCAAATTAAATGAACTATTGACGCACCCTTTTATTTATAATTTGTAATGTTAATACTTGTTACTATAACGGCCATAGCAATCGACATTCTGTCCAATTTGCAAGCGTTTGTCTATAACGGTTCAAAAGATAGGCCCATATAAGTAAATTAACATTAATTATGGGGGCACCCTTTAATTTTTAGATTTATTTTTGTATAAGTTTTTGTTATTGAGAGCTATTGAAATACGCAGTCATTTAAAATTTTACAGAAGTGCCCTTAAGAGTTCATAATACACATAAAAAACGTGTATGTTGTACGGGGACACCCTTTAATTTTTTAAGATTAAGAACTGTTTTTAAAACGGGACCAATCTCTAAGCTAATCTAATCATATTACCAAAAATTTTTAAAATCGGATCAGAAATGACTGAGTTCTGGACGCACAAATATAAAAAAGCAACATTCAGCCGAATTGTATAACCTCCTTCTTTTTTGAAGTCGGTTAAAAATTAGAGCCGAATTTTCGCCTAAGTTCTTTCAGTAATTGTACTTCAGTCATATTAAACGAGGAATAAATTAAATCCTCTCTATGAATGTTCTTCAGGTATTAGACGATATTGTTAAATAATCTCAATTATTACAATAAATGCAGATTAAATTGCGACAATGTTTGTTGTGATGCATTATGGGAAACGAAAACGAATTATTTAATGAATTGTAACTTGATAATAAATAAATTGCATAAATTATAACTGGATATAACTTAATTGTTTATGTTAGCTTAAAAGATCATATAACAAGAGAGCAACATAGATAAGAGTTTAACAGTGGGAAAGTTGTCATAATACACTAAGCAAAACAAATGGTATTATTTGTATGTAAATTAATTTATTTACTCACTTATCGCCACGAAAGTGTATAATATTATTTTTCACATAAAACTCTGAATCCTTGTATCCCCAGCCATACCATTTAAGCACATCTTGTCTATAAAAGAATTTTTAAAGAACATTTAAAATAAATAGGTCAATAAAATAATGTTTGTAAACAGTTTGTAAATGCGTACAGCAAAATGATAAAAACAACCCTCCTGCTAAGAATTTATAAAAATGAATTAAATTCATAGGAAATTTATATTTATTTTTGTATTCTTGTAGTTAAAAAGACAACAGAATGTATAAGTACATGTTTAAAATGCATCGAGGGGGTGTTTTTATTTTCTTGTAAAATAAGTGGTAGTGATACAAACCTTCTCTTAGGGAACACCCCATTAACTTCCTTTGGTAGACGTTCATCTAAAGATATGGATGCCTTTGTGGCGCCATTATCCTCTTTTTTATTGTTTACCAATTCTTCAGCGCCGCTTAAAGTTTTTGTTGCAGTAAAATTATGTTTTAGTTTCAAATCCTTTTCCGAATCAGGAATATAATTAACGCATTTATTCAAAGCAGCCATTACATTGAAATATTAAAAAAATACAATTTGTTTGATGTTGTTGTTGGTGTGTTGGATATTTCTTGTTTTATATCGATTTTTAGCCACAACACAAATTTTTTTCTTCTTTGAAGTATTTTATTTGAAATAAGTATAATTATTTGTTTTCCTAAGTTTTTTTTATTTAAAAATGTTAGCTATAATAGCATTTTATATTTTTAATAATTTTATTTTTCTGTTTTATTTTAATTGTAAATTTTAGATATTTTTGACAGTCTTCTTTTAGTACTTGGCTTGTTTAACTGTTCGACAAATAATAGCAAGGGGGTTTATTTTGGTAAATGTTCTATATTAATGACAACTTACAGCAAAATTGCTTATACGGATGCAAAAACACACACGCACGAACACTTACGCATTCAAACACAAATAAAAAGAGAAACAAACTTTAATTAGAGTGAAAATTGAGTAAAACTAGAAGTAACACATTGTAACGATTATTGCCAGATTTTAGAAATAAATGTGATTTTGACGATATTAGAGGAATTTTTGAATAAAAAACACGTCATGAAATGAAATTTAGATACAGTCTCATATGTTTTTTGCGCCAAAAAATAATATAAGAAAACCAAAGGTACAATTTAAACCATAAAACTAAACAAATTATCTTGTTTTTTACGAATTACTAATAAAATCAGTTCTATCAATTAAAAATAAATAGAGAAAACTTGATTGCATATATATTATTTGCAAAACCAATAACAGAGCAAAAATAAAAACAAGATTTGAAAACAATGTTTGTAAAATTATATTTGAAATTACTGCTGTAAATTCAATAATGGGAATTCTGTTCATTAGTAAGGGTTATTTTATGAGCTTTTTTCAAAGTATCATATCTAAAAGTAATAATGCCATACTATAGCTAAATTCTAAACTACAATGTGCATAAGCTAGCTGAAGTCTGACAAGTGATTAAGCAACACAATTAAGACTAAGATGACTTCAATGTACTTGCATGAACCTAATAATTTGCCAAAGTCATACGTTAACTTTAATTCGTACTATTACAAAAAACAATTTCTTTATAAGAAAATAAAATTTAAATATATTAGCAAATTATTTCATTAGTTTAAAAAAAATTTTAAAAATACAATTTTCTTCTGATCTATGCAAATGACATTTGATTCAACTTGGCGAAAAGTTTTCTTATATGTATTTGCACAGTTGCTTAAGCTGACTAGCCTACACACATTATAAATGAATAAATTTTATTTTTCTAAAGTTTTATTAAAACTTTTTCAAAATTTATAGAAAAAATTAAAGAATATTTTTGTATATTGTAAAACAATAATTTCCAATTGACGATACATAAGAACTTTTAAATTTTACGAGTAATTAACCGTTTTATGTGGCAACCACTCACATACAAAAAATACAGAAAAGAACATGTATGAATTTTTTGCATTACTTTAATTAATGTTTGTTTATAGTATTTAATGGTAAAATTTTGTATTTAAAAAGATTATTGCTCTGATGCATGGTTGCCAGATTCCTTTTCGACGAAATTCGCCAAAATCAAAAAAAAAAAATGTTAAAAATCGCCAAAGTCGCCAAAACGATTTTATGATAGTTTAAGTACATAATATTTATATACTTTTTCAAATAAAAATATTTTAAAAAAATAATAATAATAAAATTTCATCGAAAATTCGCCAAAATACATGTATGTATGAATATGTTATTTATGCTTTATTCAAAAGCACAACAAATAATTAGTGAATACATGAAAGCTAAATAGTTTTTTTTAACGAATACCAAATATAACATGATTAATAAAACAGCATAGAATTATAATTTTATAGTTTTATTATATTTCCAATATGTGGTCAAGATATTCGTCAGCGTCCTCTTCCTTAAAATAAATTGAACGCAAATTGAATTTATTAAGCATTTCTTAAGAATGTTTAAAATAAATGCAGCATGCGCTATCTGCATTCATAAAATTAAAAAAAAAAAAAACAATAAAGCATCAAGAAGTTTATACTACGTTCTATTTAGCAGACGGTCTCAGAGAATTCATTGCCAAAACACTCCTTCAAAGCAGGCATTATTAGTTGGAATTACAAGCATATACAGTACGACCAAAGCAATTTTCTTAAAATGGTACGTCATTGCAGTATCCTTATAACAGTAAAACTTTGGTCAAAACTTATATAAATTAGTGAGAATATCATCATTAAAATAATTTTCCAATTAGCAAAAGGTATTTTTTTTCTATTTTTCATATACATCCAACGGTGTATTAGGGTTCATAACAATTTTTAAATAATCTCTGACAACAACGAATTTTGTTTGTGATAAAGAATTACAACATTTTGCAATAAAAATATTTTCGTTAATTTTCCATTCATTCATAGTTTCAGGAAACCTATGTTCCCTTAAAAGCATCCATGAAAAACGATTTCTCGTATAGCTTTTATGGTTTCATAACTCATTTCAACATTGCTTAGTTCAATTTCAAATGTAGACCCACAGTCAAATCAAAAATTGAATCGCCAAATGAGATGAAAATCGCCACTGTTGGCGAGAAATCGTCATATCTAACAAACCTGCTCTGATGTATGTATTTTTAAAACAGCTTAAAATTTTTGCTTTACACATTTGCATAAATTTATATGTAAATAGATTTGTTTAGATTTAACTTTGCGCGCTAACATTTCGAATGTCTGCCGGTTTGTAGTCCAGTAGTAAAACACATATTTAATTTGGTACCTTTAGTACTAAATTTTTTTAGCATTAGCAAAGCCACATTAGCATTATTAAAGCCACATTCATACATTATATTAAAGTCCAAAAACTGATCATAGGTTCTCTTTCTAAAATATTTATGTACATATATAAAATTTCCAGCCAAGATAGATATATCAACCACACCAAAGAGCTTAAAAATTAACTATCCTTGCAACTCTTAGAGATTTTAAAATTATTTAAGATATACCAGTTAAAAATTTTTATATTTGCAAATCCGTATGACATATATATGTTTTAATTTATGTATATGATTTAATTTTTTTGAATTAAAATTCGATATTTAACATAAAAGAAGTCCAATTGTTTGTAAAATTGGGTTATAAGGTTAAAGTTTAATATAATTTTTTACCGCTAATAGTAAACTTGGATCGCTTTCTTAGCAAAAATCTCTTGAGTGTTATTGTACGGGGATGGAAAATTTAATAGTATTCACTTTTATAAGACCTGTTCTGCAAATCACTTTTTGCCAAAGTGATTTCAAATCACGCAAAAGGTGTTCTGTGCACGAATTATACTGAAATCACGTGAATTCCGAGGTTACTAAATTTACTCAGTATTAAAACGGAATGTAAAATGTATTTAAATTATGCTATCATGTTCTTAACTTAAGAAAAAAGTAATGATTATTGTTTAAAAAAATTAATAACAGTCAATAACTGAGACATTCTAAAAGACAGATTTAAAAGAAGCAAGTTAAAAAAGTGAGTTTTTCACAACATTTCTTTTCGCTTATTTATGCATTTTGATTAACTTTAATTAAATTACGAATGTAAAGAAGTAAAGAAACAAAACACGTTTAAAAAGGAACAACTTTTAAAACCACGGCGAAAAACTTAAAATCGTGTAATTGCAACGAAAGTTAGTAGTTTATGTAATTTGAAAGATTTGTGGAACTAAGAGTCAATTAAAATCTTTAAACTCGTGTTTTCGATTACTATATATTTCTTTTAGAAGTTTTCTTTTTAATTACTCTCACTTTAGTGCTTAAAACTAAAACTTCTTTTTACAAATGAAAAACTCCCAATTTAATGAAGAAGGGAAAAATTTCAAGTCTATAAAGCACCAGGAGTCTTTTTCCGTACAACTTATTTTTCTACAAATTAAAAGTATTAGGGAATAATATTGCACTGAGGCAACACTTCCAGTTTTTTTACATTAAGCTTATAATTTGTTATAACTGCAGTAAAACATTGATTTAAAAATGTTTTGCTTAAATATACTTAAGATATGGTTTTTTACTATTTAATAATTTGTTTTAATTTTTTATTATTTTTGTTTGGCTTTTAGCTTTAATAATAAAATATATTTTATTTTCACACATATCAATTTCATGAGGAATTTTGTAGTTTGTAGTAAATATTTTTAAATGATTTTAAATTTTATATTTCGTTATTTAAGCCAACAGTGTTAAAACAATAAAATTAAAATAGTCACCAGTTTAAATTTTACGTATATAACGTACTAATTACGTCAAGGTTGTGTATATAATAAAAATTGAATTTCAGATCGTCAATGCATAAGATAGTAATCGTTATTTCTAAAGTGATCTTGACAACTAATAAAAATAAAACCAATAAATGTTATCTAATGTTTATTTTTAAAAACAAATTGCATCAAGTGTAAATATGAAGCGTTAAGTAAAGTTTATAAACGTGCTAGAATTTTAAATAATTAGTTAACTAAATATTAGACTTAAAGGTTTTACTTAAAAATGCAATTGTAATATTTTCTAAAAGTTTCTGACACTTCTATTTTGTTTGTTTTATAGTTTTTAGAATTATTCGTATTTAAAAGTTTCGCTATAATTTATTATGTATCCATACCTGAAACCCGATCTGTTTAAACAAACTTTTGAGATTAAATATTATACCAAAGTAACACTTGAAAGACATTAATTTTTTTATCAGTATTTTTGATTTAGTAAACTGCTAATTAAAAAACGAGAATTTTATAGTTTAAGGTTATTTAACACATCACGGTAAGCAATGTTTCAATTCTTTTTTATTTAAATAATTTAAGACCTACAAACGTCCTTGCTGCATAACTCTTTTAAATACCTAAGTTATTTATTTTCGTATATTTTTTATTTTCCGTATCTGCATTAGTACTTTAGCTAAGGATCACTTAAGAAATTTAAGTTTTCCAACCTTGCTTTCAAGATTGTCAATTCGTCTCAAGTGTTTTTACACTCAATATTTATTCTTTCTCTTGGTATATGAGTTAAATTATTATTCTTTAATTAGGGAGGGAACAAACTGGGCATGAAAAAATAAATAATCAGATATAATCACACAAAGTTTTTAAAATTACTATTTTTGCTTATAGGAATTTAAAACGTTTTTTTTAAGGATGTTTTTACAACAAAATATTTTATATATGATTCTAATTCTTTATTTTTAAAATCCAATAAAATTCCGTAAGTTATGTTATATTTGTTTAAAAATTTACTTTTTAGAAAACGGTTATTTTTCGACACGCGTTAACACAAAACTGTTGCTATGACGATGCGAAGATAACTACTGCAGCACATTGTTTCCATAAAGTTTAACTTTACTAATGCATTGAAAATTTTTATTGACAATTTTACATTTAGTTTTAACTGTTTATATGCCTTTAGTTACATCTCGTTATACCTATTATGATGAATTAAGTAAATGTTTTGTATGTAAATAAGTTAAGCACACACAGACATTCGCACGCGACTTCCTAGCAAATATGACTGATTTAAAAAAAATCAATGGAAAATGAAAATTGAAAACAAAAAATTAAGCTTTTTAAATTACCACATTTTTAATTTCCTACCCACTGATTTAAGCCGTCTGATAATTTGTATAACACCATTCATTTAAATTTTATACTTTTTTGTAACAGATTATAGACAATTTGTTATAAATTCTTCACACCAAATCTTTTATTTAAGTTATGAACTTTGAATTGTAATTGAAATACAATTATTTGCAAAATGCTTGAGTAAATAGAAATAAAATTATTGATAAAAATTGTATTTACATTCTCAAATGAAACAAGTAAAATAACTATTTTGTTGAAGAGAAATAAAAACTTCTTTAAAACGTATTTTTAATCAAACAATATCGATAAGTACAAATAAAATTTATAAACGTACTAGAATTTGAAATAATTAATTGACCGAATTTTAGACTTAAAATAGTAATTCTAATATTTTCTAAAAGTCTCTGACACTTTATTGTTTTGTTCGTTTTATACAAATTTCGCTTAACTGTTTAGAAAGATTCTCTGGGATTTTTTGTATATCACACATGATACCCGATCTGCTTAAACTAACCTTTGAGACTATGAGACTAAAACAACACTTAAAAGATATTAAATTTTTTATAAGTATTTTTAATTTAGCAAACTGGTAAATGCTATTAGAAATAAATTCTCATATCTTATAAAAGATTAAATAGTTTTATTAGAGCGTATAGTACTAAGAACTGAAATATATCGACCTGTAGGGCGCTTAAATTCTGTGATTAAGCCTGAGAAACGAAATTCCGTTTTTAAATGAAAAATTGTGTTCTACAAAAAAGCTCATTTCATATTGCCATTCTCTGTCTAATCAGCAACTGTTAACAACAAAAATCTTTCACATAAAGGTAAAAAAATATACTACCACCAAATATTAGATTTTAATATTGTACATAATTTGCTATAGGTAGTAGAAGTTAGTTACGTTCCAAAAAAGAAATTATTAAAACTCGAATAAAAAACTAAATAATTAAAACTCGAATAAATAAACTAAATAATTAAAACTTAGTTACTTTTCGACAAGCAAATATAATAGTTTGCTAAGCAATTTACCTCATTAGTCAGTAATTAGATACAAATCGTGTGATCTAAATAAAGCCATGTAATTCAATTTTCAAATAATTAAAAAACGAGAATTTTAAAATTAAGAGTTATTTAACAAAACACACATGATTTAAGAACTACATACGTCTTTTGTGCATAATCCTTTTTAATACTCAAGTTATTTATTTTCATTTATTTTTCCTTTTCCGTATCCGTTTTAGTACTTTAGTACTATGGATCACTTAAAAATTTAAGTTTTCCAACCTTGCTTTTAATAGTGTTATTTCTCTCAAGTGTTTTAACACTCAATGATTATTCTTTCTCTTGGTATATGAGTTAAATTACCATTCATAAATTATGGAAGGAACAAATTGGGGTGAAAAAAATTAATAAGATTTAATCACACATAATTTTTAAAAATACAATTTGGGCATATGGGAATTTATAACTTGTAGTTTAAGGGTGTATTTATTTTTTCTACAGTAAAAATATATAAGTATGTTTTTTTAATACAAAATTGTTTAATACACATTTAAAATTCCGTAAGTTATGTTATATTTGTTTAAAAATTGATATTGAAGAAAACGGTTATTTTTCGAAACGCGTTAACACAAAACTGTTGCTATGACGATGCGAAGATAACTACTGCAGCACATAGTTTCCATAAAGTTTAACTTTACGAATGCATTTAGTTGCAAATTTTTATTAACAATTTTACATTTAGTTTTAACTGTTTCTTTGCTTTTAGCTGTATCTCGTTATAGCTATTATGATGCATTAAGTAAATGTTTTGTATGTAAATAATAATATGACTTCCTAGCAAATATAACTAAAAACTAACTCTAAATAAATAAATTTTAATGGAAAATGAAAATTGCAAAATAAAAATTTAAGCTTTTTTTAATTACCACAATTTTTAATTTTCAACCCACAGTTTAAAAACGTCTGATCATTTGTATGACGTCAGTAACCATAGCAAAAATATTATTTTAATGTAAATATAGTTTTACCCAAGGCATTTAAAGTTACCTGCAAGAAACATATTTAACTATAGCCTTATTTTTATGCAAATAATTATGTTATTAATCATATTTATTTAAATCTTTATACATTGTCACACAGATTATGAAAAATTTTTTATTAATACTTTATACGCGCTATGTTAAGACAGCAAAGTAAAGGTACTTTAATCTTCTATTTAAGCAATGAACTTTGAATTTCAATAGACATACAATTATTTGCAAAACGCTTGAATAATGAAAAATAAAATTATAAATAAAAATATTATTTACATTCTCAATGAATGAAGTAAAATATCTGTATTTTGGTCAAGAGAATTAAAAGGTCTCACTGAACTTCTTTTAATTGTATTTTTAAGTAAACAATTTCAATTAAATAATCAATATTAATACTATTTTGTAGTGTGCTTTTTTGTAAAGCGTTTATGAGTTTTTGTTTTCCTTTTGCTTTGTTGATTTAATGTAGTTCTCATTTAATTAATTTGGCTTGCGATGAAATGCTACGTTTGTACGCACGTCTTATTCACAAACAAAAAAAATTGTGAATACAAAATTTTGACGCATAAATGGTGAATTAATTTTTATTTGCGTATAACTTACTCACAAAAACAATTCCTGATTAACTACACTATTTGCAAATAAGGTGTAAAGTGGTGCTACATTTTTTCTGTTTAAGTGTTTTTGCCTAGTAGGCCTTATACAAATTTTAAAAACTTAAATTTTGAGAGAAAAAAATTCTTTTTTAAAGGAAAAAAATTGTGCATTAATAATTTTTTAATATAAAGCTTAACAGAAAATAATTTGGGAGGGTATAATTATAAAATGCTCAAATGTTTTCTGTCGACGTGTTACTGGTTATATATAAAATTGCTATCCGGTACCACTAAAATATCGTAAATATTCTTGCCGTATAAACAGTGAGTTAAATAATGAGAAGTAATTTTTATTGACAAATATGGTACGTATAAACGTATTGTAAGACTCTTAAATTTTCCTGCAATAATACATTTCATTCTTCAGTTCTGTTAAACAATAAGTATTTCTTTAGAATATCAAACAAATTTGTCCTGAAATATATTTCAAATATATTTAAACATTTCTTTTTTATGTAAACTCTTAAATATGTATATAAAAAATAACTGTAAATTTAAAAATTTATGGACGGCTAATACAACGCTGCATTATATGTACTAAAACAACTAAACATACCTCATACATTATTTCTCTCACTCTCGTCAACACTCTTTCTCTTTTAAACACATGCTTTTGTGATGACATTTGAATTGCCCCTACAACATTAACTAAAAGTAAACAAATTAAACAAGTGCTTTTTGCCTGAAAGTTTTGCTTTTATGTAAAAATGGTTAATGAAGAGATAGTAAAAAAACAATGGTCTGAACAAGAACGTTTGGAATTAGCGGCAAAGTTAGATGCAGATTTGGACGCCTTCATAGATAGTTTAGAAAAGAAGCGTTATGAGGAAGGATGGCCAGAGGATCGTTGGCAGGAGGTAATATCATCAAAAATTTGTTAACAAAAACAAATTCTTAACTAAATTTATTAAAGGAAATGGAAAAACATCCTTTTTTCATGAAGAAAGCTCCCCAGCCGGGCGATGAAGTTCATCCCATGTTTGAAGGACTGCAGAAGCTTAAATACGATCCGGATGAAAATTCCGCAGAAGATTTGGCTTTAAATTATAAAGAAGATGGTAATTTCTATATGAAACATAAAAAATTTCGCATGGCCATTTACAGTTTTACCGAGGGTCTGAAAGCCAAATGTGAAAATCCTAAGATTGAATCAGTTTTATACAATAATCGTTCGGCGGCCCATTTCTTTTTGAAAAATTATAGGTAAGCAGTCCAAGAAAAACAAGCAAAAAATAAATAAAAATACTATTTCATAGATCGGCCCTGGCGGATGCTCAAAAAGCATTAGAATATAATCCAGACTATTCCAAAGCCCGCTGGCGTGCAGCTCAGTGTGCCTTCGAACTCGAGCGCTTCGATTTGTGTAACGAACTTTGCGAACAGATTCTTGAAAAAAACACTGACGATATAAATGCACAAGGGCTGTTAAAGAAAAATAAATTTAAAAAAGTGGAAAAAGAGCGTAATGAACGCAAAGCAGTGGCAGAGAAAAAGAAACAAGCTCAACGTTTTCATCGACTGTGTAATGCTTTGGAAGAACGTAATATTAAATACGATGATCAAAGATCGGGAAAGTTTCTATTAACAGAAGAATTTTTAAAACCAAAGTTTCTACCTTTGGAAGATTATGCGGTGCATCTAGACGAAGACAATGCTACTCTGATATGGCCAGCAGCATTTTCTTATCCAGAATTTCTCTACAGTGACTTTCAGCAACAATTGTCCGAACAGGCAACGTAAGTACAAAAGAGTTTAAAATAGATTTTTAAAATAAAACAAATTTTTTAAACATATTTTTTTAAAGTATGTCTGATGTATTAGAGTCATTATTTGCTGAACCCTTACCCCTAGACAAAACCAATAGTTATCGTCCTCATTCAGTAAATGTTTATTATGAAAATCGTAAGCTGGGCTGTGTTCATAAAGTTAATTTGAAAAAGTCTATTAGAGAAATAGTTCAGGAAAAAGGGTGAGTTCTTATTATCTTAATTTTTATAATAAATATATTAAAACGTTTTTTTTTTTAATTTTAGCTTTTTTGTTACTGGTGGCTCTTTATTGTTTTATATAGTACCAAAAGATTCAAGAGTTGAACAGGAATTTATTCATGCCGAAAGAAGATGTTTTCTTAAGTAGTTAATTTCATGAGTTATACAAGTATTTGATTTTTTATATTACAACGTAAAAAATTTTAAATAAAATATTTTGGGTTTTTAAAGCGGTAATTAATGTTTGGAATTGCGGATGCCAATGAGGTATTACAGCATTTTTTTCAGCGTATATACTTTTAATCTGTATCCATTTTCTTTTTCTTGGCAGGATTCAACATGTGTAAATAGCAATTACTTTTTGCTCTCAATAAATAAAAATGCATCTTTCGTCCTTTTTGTTTTTAAAAAAATATATTTTATCTACTGTGAGCTTCAAAATAAAGTGTACAACATAATTTTAATTTCTTCTTTTAATATACGACTACATTTATCATTGTAGATTTTTTAAACCAGTATTTAATTTTCTACTTATTTTTTAAACAGCAACAAAATGAACTTACAACAATAAAAGTTGTAAGATAAAAACACAATCTGGTCAATATTTTACGCGTCAAAAATAAGTGTAAAATATACCGTTATATTTATTCTTTATTTTATTTTTGCATTCTATTGAAATATTGTGAATGATTTATTTTATTTAGTTACGATTGGTAGTTTATGTAAAAAAATTTATTTTTTTAAAAATTGGTACACAAACCTCCGTTGATTTTGGAAAACTTGTGTTAATACTTGGCAACGAAGGTAAAACTTTTCGTGAAATTGGCTCAATATCAACAGAAGCCACAACACTGTGAAGAAAATAGTTGATAAGTACGAAAAATTCGGCAAAATAGAAAATCGCCCGGATGCAGACCGACTAAAAATTTTAAATGAGGCTGAAGTAAGGTCTATAGTGCGAGAGGTGAAGAAGAATTCATTTAAAAATTCTGTTAAAGTATCACAAGAATTTTCAGCTTCATCAGATACCAGCGTAAGTGCCAGCACAATACGACAAGCACTTAATAGAAATGAGCTACATGGTTGATTTCCATGAAAGAATCCGCCAATATCGGCAAATAATCAGGTAATCAGAAGAAGCGTCTTGATTACATAAAAATATACGGGAATAAAGATGCTCCTTTTTGAAAAAATGTCCTGCTTAGCGATGAACGTAAGTTTGAGGTATTTGGACAGAAAAACCCTTCAAAGTATGGAGAAGCCAAAATAAAGAGTATGGCGACCAAAATTTAATAACCACGGTCAAGCACGGAGGGGGTTCGGTGATGGTGTAGGGATGTATGGCGGCGAGCGATAATGAGAGTTGGTTTTTATTGAAAGTACTAAAATGACAACTTTAAACTAGCTTTTTTCATATCATTAAAAAATTCTTTATTATATATTTCATATTATTAATATAACTAAATTATAATGGCAAATGTACTTATGTAAATAATTAGACTTACGCACCAATATTATGTAATTGAATGATAATGCGCTTTGGCCTCCTAGGCTTTTTGCATTAAAATAAAAATAAATAAAAAAAAAAAAAATTTGGCAGCCAGTGTGGAGAAATTGGGATTACAGGGATCTTGGATTTTTCAAGAAGACAACGATCCCAAGCACATTGCAACAATAGTTTAAGAGTGGATTCTCTATCACATTCCTAAGACCCTAGATCATCCTCCCCAACCACCAGACATAAGCCCAATCGATTATTTGTGGGAGCATCTAGACCGCTAAATTTAATTATTAACAAGAATGTGCTAATATCCGTTATAACGGAGGAGTGGCAGATAATTTTTTCTGATATAACAAAAAGTATTAGTTGAATCGGTGCCCCAAAGTCTGAGTGCAATTATTAAAGCAACAAGTAAAGCAACCAAAAATTAAGGTTATAGCAACTTTTATAAAAAAAAATTTATTTTTACGCTCACAGTATATCGTTGGCTGAAATTTGTTTTTAAGAGAGTCTGCAATTCAAGTTTAGTGGTAAATAAGGACAGAATAAAACTTCTGGTATATTACATGATTTTTATTCTTAATTACGACAAATATGAAGAGTATGCATATCTCGACATAAAAAAAATTCAGGCAAGATTTTTATTTAGCCTTAGAAAGCATTATAAGTGAGAACGATTATTTGATTAACAAAACTTCAGCTTCGTAGGATCCTAATACTAGCTGTACTTCTTCATGCTGCAGAGTCGTAGGTTAAATAGTGGGTGTTTTTAAGAACTGTATAAACTTTCGGATGTGGTTTTAGTCAAGCGAACCAAAATAATTTTGCGTTGGCAAGGTATATCGCTAAAAATGGTCCAGCTGGAATATATTAAAACTGAAAAGCGACAAAGAGGTATACCAAAAGTCCGGTGGAAGTATTGAATAGACAAAATATATGTATCTGTAGTAGAAAGTTCTTTTTAGGAGCAAAAACTTTGAGAGTCTGGCCGTTCCGGAGCAAAGATGCAGTTATGTGGGATCTTTATCTTTAGTTATCGAGCTTTACAATTAAAGAAGAACTTCAAAGTTATAAAAATTATGCGGTTGGGTAGGCCCAAATATGCAGCTTTACGTTATTAAAAAAGACAACTATTAGCTTTTCTAGCAAAAAATTGAAAGCGTATCTTTATTTCTCTTATAATTTAATACAATGTTTATAATCATAATGTATATTTAAATATTTTCTATATAATTATTACAACAACTAAGCCATATTTTATAATGTAATATATATTGTATAATTTAAAAGCTTCGAAATAAATTTTTTTTTTTTGTATTATTTTTTATGTTTTGTTAAAGCAAAAGTATGTAAAATTTGGTGGTAATCATTATTGTATTCGAGCATTATTTTATCATAAGTCTTAATTAATATTAAATGTATAACTGGTAAAAAATACTGTTATTAGTTGCTTTTAATTATTATTATGAGTATAAATATTATTTGTTTAAAGCCGCTATTTTTTGTAGTTATAATTTTTGATATGTACGTATATGCAGAGTATTAGTTTTTTTTTATAAAAATTTAGAATTTAGCAACAAAAGTTTACAATAGTTTAACAAGCATTTACAAGACTCAACAACGATTTCTTAATAAAATTTACAAAAATGTAACTAGACTTTCATAGTAATTGAGCATGTTTTTAAAATTTGTAATTTATTTTTAGTTATATTTTTGTATATTCGTATGTATGTAGTTGCGTTTAATATGTTAAGCAGTACTTTAAATAAGGAATATGAAAATATTTATATTTAATATAAAAACTACATTGATTATCCACAGCTTGTTGATTTTAATTTAAAAATAAGTCAATTTTAAAAGCAGTTTTTAAGCCATTAAGATATGTTTCGTACAATAATTTGTTTATTCAAAGAGTAATAAAATAATTGACCTAGAAAAAGATATTCAAAGTCTTAAAACAAAATTTTATTTAAAATACAACGAACGTTACAAAACGAGGGAACACACAATTATTTTTAGAGCAATTTAAAAGTGTACAAAAAAATAAAATTTAATCTATAACAAAAATATTTTTTTAAAAGTATTTTACAAATTCAAAAATATTAATCTTAAAAACTTAAATAATTATATTGGAATTTTTAATATATGTGTTTAAATTAGTATCTAAGTTCGTTAATTATTAAACCATTTATTTAACAAACGTTCAAATTCCAGTCAATAAATGCAAAATACAAAGATATTTCACCAAGAGACTTGCTAGTTCGACTGAGCACTTTAAAACCCCGGTTTGTTGACATTAAAAAAGACCTTTAATATCATGTTTGTTAAAAAAAACGATTTAAAGAATGTAAATTTTTTTCGTTGTTTTGTAGTTTAAAAAATGGTAGTGATGACAATTCGTATAGAAATACCACAAAATACTGACTGCATTTCAGACGAATTGTTCGTCTGGAATACTAAAAACAGCACGAAATTCTTTTTCTATATTTCAAAGTACAAAATGTGATTTTTCTACAACACATGATTAAAATCATAATTTCTTAATCCAAGTAAGTTCTAAGAAAGTGTCCAACCATTGCGGAATACAAAAATATTTTTTTATAAAAATTTAGATAAAATAGATACTGTAATTTAATGTTTGTTTTAAACAATTTGTAATAACAAATTTAAAAAGGTAATTGTAAATTTCTTTCTCAATACTAAATAACAAAAAATTAGGTTAGGTGTTTTCAAAAAAGTGAGGTTAAGTTCGGTCATAGAACCAATAAGAAACTTAATCTCTAATCGATACTAAGTCACTTGGAGATTTTTTCGCTAAATCACAATTTCTTCTAAAAGATATATATAATAAAAGATCAATATCAAAGCTTTCAAGATACATAACTATGAAGCATACACCAAAATATACTGAAATAGTAACAAACAACACAAAGTCATAAATACTTAATAAACTTTTTTCTTAAAAAATCATAAGATTAAATATTGTTTTTGAACTGTTTTGTAAAATCCATTTATGAATTTTGTATACCTCAAAAATCCTGAGTTTGATTTCTTTGTAAAACATTATTAATTTTGAGCTTTAAAGGTGAAAAATCTATTTTCTTAAATCTAGGTAAAGAAGCAAATTTTTTAGAGCCAATAGCTCCAGTTGAGCCAGTCATATCACCACTCGTTACTGGTGAATCTAATTTGATGGATTGTGACATAATATTTAAATTCGTTTGGTTGGAACTTTGATTAAGCTGTAATTGGTGTTGCTGTTGGTTCTTAGCACTAAATGTTTGCTTTGGTCCTAGGGTGGCATATTGATGTAGCAATCTAGTTGCATCTTTCGTAGCTTGATAACAATTTTCATATTCTAATTCTGCTTGTTCGAGTTTAGCGATTCCACTTTGATTTGGTGTATTTGAGACGTTGAATGTGGCTGTAGTTGTGGTAGCTGTAGAGGAAGCATTTGAACCGGACGTGTCATCGAATTTGAAATCAATTTTTTGCAATAAAGCTAATTGTAAAAGTTCGTTGTGTAGTTTTTCTTTAAGCTGGCTGTTTTCGCTTATCTCATTATATGGCGATTTGTTTGTATTATTGTTGTTATTATGAAGTTGTAGTGATTTCTTGTTAGACAAATTAACAGTATAAACATTTTCCGAAATTTTTTGTGCATTAGCAGATTTTTTTGTTTTGTTATTACTTACAGCAGTAGAGCACGATTCTATTGATGACGACTTTTTGGTGCGTTGTTCTAAGATTTTTTGCGGTGAGGATATGTAAAAATTTTCTTTGCGTTCACGTTTCATTTTGATGTTAACCAGACTCTTAAGGCCCGGAGCGTTTACGTTAGATTTCTAAAAGAAGTTATTTCTTAATAAACATTTCCTACTGCTTTAACTTAAAAACTTAGTATTAAGCCTTTCAAGCTTAATTGTCTTTTACTTACCTCTTTTTCTATGGACTTCCTTAAAGCAGTTGTTTGTTTGGGGGGACTATTTGAGCAGCGTCTCATTTTAACTGTATCACAACTGTTTGGATAATAAGAAGAAATTTTATCGTCAACGCTTATGATGGATTTTCGTGGTGTTTGATAGATATTTTCTTGATCTTCGGAATCATTGGGACTCTGTTTGTCGATTGATGAGTCAGTTGGAGTACTTGTACAAATGAGACCTGGTAAAGGTTGTTCTAGTTCCTGAGCTGCCTTAATGGTTAAAAGGTTTTCATATAAGTTATCAGTAAAATCGTTGCTTAAACTTGTTGTTGGTGTCGTTTCATGATTCCTTACCGCTGTGTTGCTACCATTCAAAGGTGAATGAGTTTGTATATTTTCATAAATATTACTTTTCTGCATGTTTTCGTATATATTACATGAATCTGATTCCGTCACTGGCAAGGGAGTTTTGCGCACTGGCAATTCATCATAAGCACTTTCAATTGCAGCTGCTGCAGAAATGCCTTTCATTAATAATGGTTTTTCAACTATTTGATCCTTATTTTCAGTAACCTGAGTATTTGAGGAGGACGAAGAGCTAGAAGAAGAATAAGAGCCGGTAGAATATCCCGAAGTGGTAGTGGAAGATGTCGTGGAAGAAGTGGTGTTTGTTGCTGTTTCGCTATTGTCCGGTTTTTTGCTTAAAATAGGCGCCATGACACAATAACCTGTTAATTCATCTTCCAAAATAATTCTGTTACGTTTCTTTATTGAAGGTACCGCGCCACCAGCTCCGATTAGGTTTATTGAGGAAGTATTACAGGCTGATAAATTAAAATTTAGTGACAACTGACCGGAAACATTTAAACTATCCATCGAACCGGATTTTATTTTCAAAGCATTTATTCTTGGTATCACTAACTTAGAAGAAGTGGGAGCTATAGCAGATTCGTCTAAGCTTAAGGAACTGTAGTTATGTACAGCAGCCACTTCTTCACATTCCAAATCATCATCTATATTTGCATCCAGATCGCTAGAGTTGTTTAATTGCAATAAGGCAGCTACCTTGTCTTCATCAAAAGTATCCAAGAAATTAATTTTTGACAAATCTGGACTAGAGAAGCTGTTACGTTTGTTGGGCCTTGTATAAGAAATTGGTTGTTTTATTATTTCATTTGTATAAACAGGCTGACTAGTTTTGTCACCGCTCATTATATCGTCTACGGCACAGATAAGTGTGTCACTAACACTTTCTGATCTCTTAGATTGGCCGGTACCTAATATATTGTCCATGATGTTTTTATATTTTTTCTTCTTCGCCAAGTCCGATTCGGGATTAGTATTAGAACGTGGTATATCACCTAATATCCCCAATGGATCCGACTCGAAAGTATTAAGTCTTTTACGATGTGGCGGTAGTGGTGGTAACGGAGGTGGGCTATTGACTTGTTCTTCTGCTATTGCGTGTATATTGTGCGAGTAGGGTTTCATTTCTTCATAAATACCTGATGTAATTGAGGTGCGTGATAATCGTCGTGACAAACGTGGTGGAATATTTTCCTCAAATATTTCTTCATATATTTCTGAAGTATTAGAAAAACGTGTGGACCAATTTACACAGCTATTGATAACGGGTATTTCCGGTAAAGGACCCAAAGCGGAGAGAGCATCCTTGACAGCGCTATAATGATAAATTATTTTTAACTTGTTTATTAGACCAGTGAAGGGCTTAAATCTAGTTTAGTAAAGTAACTCCAATAAAAAAAAATTTTTTTGGGGTGATAGAGAATTAAATAATATTAAAAAAAAATAATTGCGCTCGGTCATGTTTCGAATTATGGGCCTCAAAACTTTTTTTTTTTTTTTTTTTTTTTTTTTTTAAATCTTAATTTAATAATGGCAGGGGTATATAACCATATCGCCAGGGTATCCCACAAGTATTTTGATATAACTAGTCACTCCAGGAACTGCACATCGACCTATACTTTCGTATAGGAAGTGGAAAATCCTGTAGAATAAAAAAAAACGTGCGCGTTGCGACTTCAAATATAACCTCACTTTTTTGAAAAAAGGAAAATCTGCTCGCACGCAGATGTTCCCCCTTCGAGATAAAGTAATAAACTGGCCTCAAAACTTTCATAACAAAGTAATTTGTGCAGTGTTTTTTTTGGAGACATCAGGGGTGGAATCGTTACTTCCGTGTTCGTATCGGCAATCGTACGAAAAAAAATTACGTGATACGTTAATCGTATGAACTAAATGGCATTATGACATACGATTGTAAACGGATCGTAATTTTTCGAATGATTCACAATAGTTTTGAAATTAAAAAATTCTAGAGCTAAAGAAAGAGTATTCAGGCTGGTCAGTTTTATATATTTTGTTGTTTTCAAAGGTCAAAACCGATTTTTGGCCTATAGCGCTCGATTCAAGGACTGCTGCTTCAATTAACACTTCTTCACTTGGCACCAGCAGCTTTTCTACGTAAAGGCCTCCTTCATCCTGGTTTTTTAATTAAAAAAAAACTTTTTTCTTTGCTTGATACCTATTTTGGATCAGCCTTAAGCACAAAATTATAAATATAAATATTTTCTTGCAAAACTATAAATTGCGAATTTCCTATTTTAAAATTTTAACATCATTAACTGGTGGTACTTGTGCGTTCATATACTTGGAAAGCTCATCCCATAGTCTGTTAGCAGTAGATTTTAATATGCCCAATTAGGAAGCATGTTTTTCGCCAAATTTTTGTGTTCATTTATGAATCTTAGGTTTAACTTATTGTAATAATAACTTTATCATAAACTAAAATTAAATTTGTTTAATTCGCACTTTTTTTTAGCGAATTTGTTGCATACATGAATCTTATTCGAACTAAGTTTTGTTAACGTATGACAGTTCGTAAAAAATGTACGCTCATGTATACGATAACGTCTGTTATAATCTGCGTTATTGTTAATTGCCATCCGTTAACGTATGCCATTATCCGAAAAACGTTGTACGTTCACGGATGTAACGATTCCACCCCAGGTCAATATGGGTTTATTTTGAAAGCTTTTGTAGAGACATTACAGGAAATACTAAAATTTTTTTTAAAACGCTTAACCCATTAAGAATGGATGTCATTCTTTAATGTAAAATTATTTATACTACGTAGAAAAGCGTTACTAAGCGAAGTTGGTAGAGCAAAAAACTGTGACGAAGGCCGAAGCCCGGTTGCGGAATCTTCAGTAAGCCAAGCTGGTGTTGGTTATACTAGAGAGGAGAAAATAATTGCGCCCAGACGAAGGCCTATTAGGCAGGGTATGTTCAGTAAGCAAAGCCGGTGTTTGTTTTAGTTTTAACTTAATTTTTACTTTGTTTATTAATTTAATACATTTTATTATATTTTTATTGCAATGTGTTTAATAATTTATTAAAAATAATAAACTAATACCCTTAACGAGTATTTCCTGAAAGATCTCTTTAAAAGCTTTTAAATGATACCTATTTATTTATTATTGATGTCTTCCAAAATATAGTGCATAATCGCACTTTTCTAAGAAAAATTCAGAGTTCGTTGTTTTTTTTTTTCCTTTTATTCCCTATCACCCATCCATATACCTACTTTTCTTTTTTAATTACAGTGACTTCACTAGATTTATTTCCCGTGTCTGTACGATAAATATTTTTTTGAAAATTTCGTTGGTGGTGCATAATCACCCAGAATCTACTGGAAAAATTCTAATAATTTTTTTTTATTAATTTGAATTCAATACATAATAGTTTAATGGCGATTTTTTTAAAGTACGCTAGAATCCAGATAAATAATTCGATTTAAATAATACTTAAAACTTGGCAGCACCTTTTATTAAAACATTGACAATAAAGATTAGTAATCACCCCTATCACATAAAAACTTTTGTTGACGTGAAATTTTTTTTCCATCCAAACTGAAAATTGGTATCGGGAATTTCACGTTTCTACAACTTGAACATTTTTATCATTGCCTTTGCAAAAAAGAAAAAAAAAAGTTGTTTACGGGGTATAAAATGGAAATTTAAGCAAAAATTGTAAAGTGAATAATTTTGGACTGACTTTTAGATTCGCCGTTACGGATCTCCAAAGCTTGTATGTATAATATGGCATATATCGAGACAATTGACCTGTTACCTTAAATCTTGTTAAGAAGAATGCCACTTTACTTACCAATTTTAACCTAAAATTACTTTTTGCATACCTAAAACTTCTTATTAGATGAAAAATAATTACTTATATATGAATTCTACGATCAAAATAAAAGTGAACACAACAGTAAAAAAAAAACTCCACATTTCACTCGATTTGATTTTCAGTGAAAAAATTACAGGTGGAAATTATTTTGCGATAGGGGTGAATATTTAAAAATTTGAAATTTTACTTTATTTTCGGCTTTTTGGTTCTTTTTAATTAATTTTCTAAACATTTTTAGAAAGAAAAATTATTTACAAATGTATGCGGACGTTTCCCAAAGAAAACAAGAAAAATTAGACGCTAGCAGAAAGCCGAAAATAAAGTAAAATTTCATTAATTTATAAAATCGATGGTTCGAATCCTGGTCAGGGTGAAAATTAAAAATTATTTTAAAATTTATTATATAATTGCAAACAAAGTTGCTGGCAGAAGCACGTTTTTATTTATTTTTTAATTATTACTATAAATATGTACCTATAATCTACTAATAATCTCTAATAAAAGTTTAAATACGTTAAGCACTAAACACATAGACGACACCAGGCAGCAGACAGCAAACTGTCAAAAATAAAATACATGTGTTTAAATGAAAAGGATTATTTTGACGACATCACAGCAGCACGACTACACGACAGCATTTGCTGCTGCTGCCAACTTAGGCTATTTTCTATTTTGACGGGCAGCAATACACAAATATAGTGTTGCCAGTATACATATAAATTATATAAATTGGAAAAATAAAAACAAAAACTTTTTTTTTCTAATATTGAACATAAAAGAACATTACAAAAATGCAATAAGGAAATAAATTTATGTGTTTTTATAGTTTTTCGTGATATTATTACATTTTTTATCAATAACTTTAATTTTATTCATTATAAAATATATGTATGCGGTATCCCTTAAATTTGTATTGCTAAAGTACACAGCTGTTGTTGCTGCCTTCAAAAAAATTAAGTAGCAGACTACACGGCGACATATGAAGTCAACTGCATTTGTAGCCATGAAGCTGTGTAGCTTGCTGTGGTCTATGTGTTTAGAGCATTAGTTGTGTTTGATTTAACGACATATATGTATATGTAAGAATTTATATAAGTATATATTATGTAAATATTTTGAATGAAAGGCTTTGTATTACCCAACTGAATAAAATAAAAATATATATTTATTTATTTATTTTATTATTCATTCATAGTAATATAAAAGCCACATTAGGCCAATTTAACTATATTACAAAGCCAACCAAGCCTGATTAAAAATAAAATAAACTTATAATAAAAATAGAAATATTTAAGGCCAATGTTAATGAGAAAAATATCTTTGTTTTATAAAGGTTACAATTTTATAGAAAAATTTTAATGAACTCTCCATAAACCAAAAATATCCTTCATAAAAAGGCCGTTAGCACTTAAGTCCATATGGTTCCCAACCAAGAAGAATTAGTAAAAAGCTACAGTACAAACCGAGGTAGATCCCAATATTTTGCAACAGAAAAACTAAATGAGTAATTTGAACGATAGGTATAAGTGATATACGAAGTCTTTAAAAGCGCTTAATGTTGTATACTGCTTATTTGAGAATTTTCGGTGTTTTAAGAAATTCCTATTTTTTACACAATAATGGTAAAAATGTTTTCTTTTTTAATTCTCGTTTTTTAAGTAAAAATCGTTTGCACGGTGAAAATTTAAAAAGAGATCCGGCTCTCTGACCTTTATATATATACATATGTATATAGATATGTATGCGTACATATTCAAATACTTTTAAAAGGGCTTAAAGTGGTAAATAACCTATAAACTTAATAAATGCAAAAACCGTTAATTATTCAACATCTTAAACGTGAAAACAATAATTTTTAAATGAGATGTTCTTAGTTACGCACCTCAACTCCTTTTTGTTTGCTTTCTTATCCCCCTCAATAAATAAAGCAGGTCCTCTACTATTTCTTTTCTGTTCCAGAAACACTTGTCTATAAAGTTCCAAATTCTTAATCGATTTTTTAATCCATTTCATATGTTTGCGACAACTTATTTCCGTATCCAAAGCAAAATAAATAAAGCAATCACGACGATTGTGTGTCCAAAATAAACCATATGAATATTGTTTAGTGCGAGAAGTGGCCAAACTTATGGTCACACCTGGAACATTAACCGATACACTTAGTTGAGCATTTTCTTCATTATCATCCTGGGTGACCGAATGAATATTTATGCGCAAAAAGCAGGGTAAGCATTTTATAGCCTCAATTTTAACCTGACACTTTGTCCATGCTTTGAATTTCAAGGAATCAGGGCGTTTATCATAGATATCCAGCTTAACATCCATGCACATAGAAATTTCATTAAACTCCATATTTATGATGATAATCACAATATAAATCCTTAATTTTAAACAATATTTTAATAATATATTTTATAAACTTAACATTTCTATGGTAAAAAAATCTATTTGATTAAACTTATTAGCAATTTTCTTTTATTTTTTCTCTATTTGTTTCTTTTACTACACTATGTTTGTGTGTGTGACTACAAATCCAGTATCAAAGGATTTTATTCCTTAGAGCAGTATTGCCAGAAATAATTTTTAAAAAGAAAACTAAATAAAAACCAATAGCTTTTGTTTGTTTTTTTTTATTAAAGTAACATCATTAATTAATTCAGTTAGTAGTTTATTTAACTAATTTTTAATTTTCTCTAATATATGCACTTAAAACAATTTTAAATTTAAATAAATTAAATTTGCAACTTCACCGGTGTAGCCAGATCTGAAAACTTAAAAAATTGCAACAGGTTGCTAGCTGTTTCCAAACTCTTCCTAAAAACAACTGTTTTTTATTTATTTATTTTGGCGGGAATATTATTTATTTATTTTAGAGGATATCTTCTATTATTTGATAAATTATGGAAGTTTCGCCTATGGAAACTGAAGAACAAGGCACTTTGTAAGTATACTATTTAAAACTTTTTAATAAAGACCCAAATTAAAAATATATATTAATATACCAAGGTATGTGCGCACCCTCAAGGACGTTAAAGGCATAATTAAACATGCTAAATTGGATGAACGGAATCTAACACAAGTAACACAGGTAAGGACAGTAAGAAAAATCCGATTTCGTTTTTAATAACAACCAGCCTTTAGGCCTTATACTATCCCTCAGCAGAAGTTATAAGCGATAATCTAAAACTATTAGAACTGGATGATCACATGTTGAGCCAAATACGTAATGGCCGGGACTTGTACTTTAAAGGTGGCCTTAATGAAAAAGTAGTTTTATGTACCGATGAAAAAACTTACGACGTCAAAGTAGCCGAAATATCTAACAGTTTATTATTAGTGCCAGATTTGAAGTTTGGTGCAGCCACAAGTACTTCGCCTCTAAAAAGTCCACGAACGGGTAATAATACTTCGCTAGAGAGAAGCTTAAACGATAGTACTGATGATGAATTAAATATAGAGCGTAGTTTAGAACATAAAAAAATACTAACAATTTTTCATGAATATTTTGAGTGCCGTGAAATAAAACCCAAATTTCGTAAAATGGGAGATCTTTTGCAATTGACTCGTTACTCGGGTCCTGAAAATGAGGAATGTATTGACCGCAAACTCTTGTTTTCTTTTCAACAATTGCTGGACACTGTACAGTGTAGTCGAAAAGAGTTTATAGAAGGCCTCAAAGTTTATCGCGCGATAGAATATGAAGGCTGGATGCGTGTCTTAGAGTGTGACTATGAATTTAGAATAGTTAATTTGATGGTGGGCCTTATAACAGAAAACTCTTGGGCTATAGATGAGGTGGAAAGAGAAGAAACTATAAGTGCATTGGATGGCATAGCTCCTCAGCAAATAGTGGAAGGTTTATTTGATTTATATACAATTCCTAGCGACGAAAAAGAAAATCGATTTACTTACAAAGAGGAATTGGTTGCCCGAATAGTAGCACAAAATATTCTACAGCCCGGCTTAAAGTTTCGTATTGATGAATTTCTAAGCACTTGGCAAGATGCTTTACCCGAAGGAATGAAGTGTGAAGTAAGTTTTTTCATATATAAGTTTTTTCAATTAGAGAAATTAATTTATAAAATATTTTTTTAATTTGAAGGAACATTACTTAAGAGGTTTGGGTATATTTGATAAAGACGGTGCCATACCTTGTATAAGATCATTATCCGAAGATAATTTACCCTTAAATATTCATGATCGCATGCGATTTTTATTTAAAATTAAAGCTAGGTGGACTTTGGATGAAATTGAACCATATATAGAGTAAGTTTTTTTTACTTTTTCCTTTCTTTTCTAAAAGTTAATTGTATTTCAGAAGTTTCACTACTCCTGTGTTATCAGTTTCATCCCTGTTGTCCAAACAGACTAGATCTTTAATCGAGAATGGTGTACGTTATTATGTAGCTAAGCATTAAAGTTAATTTCATTTATTTGGTAATATAACGCCAAACACGGCCAAAATAATTATACTACATAGGAGTTCAACAAAATTTACAGAATACAAATAAATTTTAAGTAAAAATTTTTTTGTTTTTAAAACTTACAATTAGCATTTTTATTTATTTTTATTTACATAAATTATGTATTTTTATTTTTCTTGTTACGCATCTTTTTGGCTTGTTTTAAATCTTCAATCGCATCTTGCATAACTTGTACGGCACTTGGTGAATCATTGTTGTTATCGCCTGACATTTCTGATATATTGAGTTGATCATTTACAGAGGGATACCTAAAAAAATAGTTATAGGTACCTAATATGTTTAAAATATAATAAAAAAATTAAACCCACTTAAAACTGAATCCTTTTGGAAATATTGGACGCGTTAATAATGCTTTTAGTTCTGCTCTAACACTATCCAACTGTATACGATTACGACGCCTTTCTATGATAAAAGGATCTTCATCCTGATCACTACCCCTGCAATGTAACAACAAACATAAGCACTACAAATAATAGGTGTTCAATAGAAACAAGATATACATACGATTCATTATTAAAACCATCAATAACTATATCCATTTCTTCCGCATGTTTTTTCATCCAGCCTAATTCCGTTTGGGTACGTTTCAATTTTAGTTCTTGCTTGTCAACTTCTCTTGCTAAATTCACTCGTTCTTTGACAGCATTTAAGTAACGTTCCGATACTGGGAATAAAGGTAAATCTTCATCTAAAACAACAAAAAATCTTATTAAAAAAGAGTCTTCAGATTAGTAGAATACATACTTCTGTCCAAAGTCTTATACAATTTAATATAATTTTTAACTTCTCCTGGTTCCATAAACATTACGGTTATGCCATTTTTATTAGCCCTTGCCGTACGACCAGATCTATGTACATAATTTTCACTAGTTCGGGGGACCTAAAATACATTTTCATTAAAAAGTGTTTATTATAATGATTGCGCAACCTACCTGATAATGTATAACATGTTCAACATTAGGTATATCTAAACCTCTGGCTGCAACATCAGTAGCAATTAACAAACCACAGGCATCATCTCGAAATCTTTCTAAATTTTTAAGGCGTTGTTTCTGTATCATGTTGGCGTGCAATGGCAGAGGATTGCATTGCAATATACCAAATAAAGTGGATAATCTTTTAACGCAGTCGATTGAATTACAAAATACAATAGTTCTTCCTGAATGACGTTGTATAAAATAATATAAATAATAATCTTTATGCTCCAAAGGACAAATCAAACGGCATTCGGTTAAAGTACGAGCAGTTTCTAAAATGAAAATGATACAAGTTCGAAGTTATAAAACTTATAAAACTACTTACGTTGCGATCTGGTAACGTCAACTATTTTAGGTTGTGAAATACCCAATTCATCTATAAAGCTTTGAATTTTCATTTTAGAAGTTTGTTTAATAAATTTAGGTCTTTTGCCGTAATTGCGTCCTTAAGAAAATAAAGCACAAATAAAATATATCTCTGAACTTGAATAAGGAAACTTACTTTGCATATGCTCTGGCAAATCATGTACTAAGGTTAAGGTAGCGGAAAATATAAAATTCTGTCGGGATTGTTTTTTCTCCTCATTTTCATTTATTACTTTAAGTAAACTTCTTAACTCTTCAAAATGACCCTTTTCTACCATGCGATCAGTCTCATCTATTGCCAGAAAACTAATATCTTTTATTTTAGTTAAATGTTTGTGACCTTGCTGATACAACTCCCATAAACGCCCTGGTGTTGCTACTACAATATCCGGACGTGTGTTTAATACACGTTCTTGCTTAGCTACAGACAACCCACCAAATATTGCAGCCACTTTAATGCCCGTGTGTTTAGCAGCCGCTATTAAGTGATCTTTAACCTGCACAGCCAGTTCTCTGGTTGGTGTTAAAACTAAGGCATAGAGTGGATTTTTTCCATCTTCTATTTCCTCGTCAGATTCGGTAAAGTCGGAAGCATTAATATTCCTGGCGTGGTCCTCTAAATCTTCTTTAGCGATTAAATCATTTTCGGTTTTTCTCTTTTTATTTTTTGAAGGTTTTCTTATGCCAGATCTTGTGTTTTTTCTTTTTAATTCCATAATACCCGCCAAAATTGGTATGCCAAAAGCTAAAGTTTTACCACTGCCTGTTTCAGCTGCTCCTAAAATATCCTTTTTACCCAAGATAGCAGCTGCCAAAGTACGAGATTGTATTTCTGTGGGTGATCTAAATCCATTTTCTGCTATTGCCTCAAGAATAGGCTGAGGAACACCCAAACCATTCCAGCCCTAAGTTTACAAATATGTATAAATTATAGGTAAAAATATATGTTTATTTTATTTGCAATACCTCTAAATCATCAATGCTTATAGCTTTGCTAGATATTAAGTCGGGCATAGCGTCATTACTTTGAGATTTTGAATCTTCGTCATCGTCTGTTTCTGGAGGAGGTCTTAATAATTTGAAACGATCTTCAGCTGGCTTTATATATTTTCCGGTTTTATCTTTTAATTTTCTTGAGTTTTTAACGCTTTCCGTTTTAGTTGATTGCTGCTTTTTAGCTTCCTTGCGTTTTAATTTACGTTCCTCTCGTTTTTGCCGTCTTCTTTCAAGCTTTTTACTTAAGTAATCCACTTTCTTAGCAGTTTTTTTGTTTGCTTCTTCTTCCTCATCTGGGCTGTCAGCCTCATTTTCATCCTCTTCAGAGTCTGCTTTTTGTTTCTTAGATTCCTTTTTATGTTCCATTCGTTTTTTCTTACGTGTTTGTTTTTGCTAGAAAAATGTAAGTTTTATATTAAACTTTCTCGTACTTTTATAAGAAAATAGGTACCTTTGAAATTCCTATTAAATTAGAATTGTAATCTTCTAAAACTTCCAACCCAATAAGACCTTCCAAGCCTACACCATCTTCGGTTATGACACTGCCTTTTATTTTAACTTTTTCCCAATTGTTTTTATTTATTCTTGGTGGTTTAAGATTTGAATGTTTCTGCTTGTTTTGCACCATTTTATTATAAACTTTAAAAATTTTGTTTAAAATAAAATACTTAATTAAGCTTTGCGCACGTGTTTTCTTGGGAAATTAAAATTAATTTTTTGTTTTGATTATTTCATTTGCAGTTTATTTCTGCATTTTTAACAAAGCCGCTTCACTTCAAGTATGTGAAAAGCCGCCGCCGTTAACTTTGTTATTATTTATTATATGAGCGCCGTCGACAACATGACTTCGTTTTGTGTGAGTACTTGCGAGGAAGAAATAAAACTCAAAGTTAGTAAAACAGAGTTGTATTTTAAATTTTTTTTGGGGGTTGCTATTTGCATTGTCCGATGGCCATAAAAGTAACTATAAATCTCTTTTTTAAAGAAGATGAAATTTGCGGCATCCAATTCATATCCTAATAGAAAGAAAAAATTTTATGAGCGGCTAAATGTGTTCTGGGAGGTTACTAAGCTTTCAGAAGACATGTTCATATACGCCATTACCGATAGCTCTTCATTCATCACGGTTATATAAAAAAAGCCACTCTGATTTTACAATAATACCTCTAAAAAGTGGAAGGATAAACAACTTTTAATTTCATGTTTAAATCTTTTAATCTATTTTATTGATCTTGGGTTCGTAAATATTTGTTTTGCCTTAAAGATTCGTATAATTCCAATTCATTTAAAATACAACTAGGAAGTAATTCTAATTTTGTGCGCCTATAAATGTTACACAAATTACTTGGCATCTCCAGTAAGACCCATTTTTTTCTTCAGTGATTCGGGCATTTCTGGTGGTGGTGGTCTAGGCATACGCAAGTATACTTTGACAGCATCGTATATGAACCATTGGGCGGCAGTTAAGGTACCAATCATAACAATTCTGGGCATTAAACCTCCCCATAAGCCTTTAAAGACATAAAAAACAATAGTTTTAGGAACATAAATAATTAACAACAAAAAACGTTGAACTTACCGGACCAACCCAATTGTTTGGCAACATCAAATGCTGAAGCACCCTTAGCTTGATTTAGTTTAGAGACAACTGTATCGGCTGGATGGGAAACAATAGCACAGAAGACACCGGCAATATAACCAGCAGCAAAAGTAACGAGCAATTGTTCACCCTTTGTACATTCTTGGCGTGGCTTAGGCACAACGTATCTAAACAATTGTAAAAAAAACAAATAAAACTCAATTTAAGCCCATTGAAGATGTGGGCAGCAATCTTACATGTATAACAATTCCAAAGTCCTTTCAAAGCAAGCAAACTTCATCATAGTATAAGGAATTTGACGCATCCACAAGGGCACTAAGCCCTTGTAAAAGGCCCCAATGCCTTCTTGAGCTGACATCTTTGGCAAAGCTTCTCTTAAAGTATTAGCAAAACCGGGTGTAGTTTGAATCTTGACTTTAGCTGCCTCCATAGGAGCCAAAGCAATATCAGCAAAGAATTCAGCTGAAGCAGAGGCAGCCAAATATAAACTGGTTCTATATAGATAAGAGTTTTCTTCACCAATAGCATTCGAATAAATAACTTTAAATACTTCATAGAGACCAAATTTGCATAAACCTTGCATGGAATAACCAATAAAGGTGGGTGCCCAACCCCTTGATAAACCTTTAATACCATCTTCCTTCAAGGTAACACGGAAACCGTTCACAACACTCTTGTATTTTGCTGGATCGACTTGGAGACGACATTTAACTAAATCCAATGGCACAACCATGGTATGAGTAGTACCGCAGGAAATAATACCACCCAAACCACATAAAGCGAAATACATATTTGAGCCAAATTCGCAGGAATCTGAAAACATCATATAATACAGTTTTAAATCTTTTACCATACAAATCTTAGATAATGTATACCTCCCGAAGCAGCTGCAGCAGCTTGGATCTTATGGTTTTTGGTTAGTTGTCTACTTTCCAAAGCTGGTTCGCAGCTGGCTGTAGAAAATGGCTTTTTGAATGGTGAATTCTGAGCAGCCTCAAATAAGGATGAGAACAACATTTTGTTGGGCTGGCTACAAAAAAGAGAAAAAACAAACAATAATAATAATAACAATCAATTAATAATTATAACAATAAAATTAATAATAATAATAAAACTACTTGCAATGTAAAACAAAAATTTTTACGATTTCAAATACCCACAAAAATACAAAAGAATCAATTTTATGCTCAATAACTAATGAAATTTATAGATTAAGTTCAAGTTTAAGGGTACGGTTAGCAGCAACAACTTTGTTCACGATGATTTACGCTTACTAAACACGAGCATTAATGTCTTATTGAGGTTACGTTATATCGTAATCTGCCAAAAATGATGTAACTTGTACGTCAATGCAATTTTTCATTGAAGGTCATTAACACTTTTTATAGAGTATTTAAGTGAAAGCAAATTAATTAAGACCAAAATTAAATTAAAAATTTAATATTATTGATTGCTTTATATTTTAAAAAAAGAGTTCATAATAAAATTTCTTTACTTTTAAATTTTCTTTATAGTAAAAGTTGTTTTAATATCATGATTGTCTATTTTTAAAATATATTTTATTATCAAGTACTTTGTATTTTAAAAACTCGTCTATTGATATTAACGGCGTTGAATATTTTTCATTTGAAGATAATACATTTTTATTACGTAACTAGATAATTATTTAATTTTTTAATCTTAATATTTGTATATTTTATTTTAAAAGTTGTATTGAAATTCCAATTTTCACAAATAATTATTTCCAATTTTAATATTTTCAACTCACTTTTTGATTTTTCAAAGAAAAAAAAAAACTGAATTTTATTTAGGATGCTCTAACGAAATTTATCTTAATTAAAAACAAATTTCGTTTATATACAATTTATTAGCGTATGTTACGCTTTCCTTAAACACCCAACAACTGAAATGATTTTAAAAAATTTTACTAAATAAATGAGAATTTTGCCAAAACGTCTTGTACAACATAAACATTTTTGTATCGCGAAGAGATTTTGTTTTAAAGTTTTCATTTGCATCCATGAAAACTCAGAGTGCAGTGAAAATTTTTATGCGTGAGTTTTAAAAATAAATTTTCATTAACACCGTTATAACTGACAATGAAGGCCAATACAGTTTACAAAAATCTGAAAGAGATTCTTTGTTGGAATTAAGAGATTTTTTTTTGTTTTTGTTCATCTAAAGATTCTTTATACATATAAACATACATACATATGTATATGACTTTTCTTTCAGCTGTATTTCTTAAAAACTCAGATTTGTTTTATAATAATGTTTTTTTTTCAAATTTTCTTAGAGAGCACATATTGTCAGAAAAAATAGATTTTAAATTATTTGTGAAAATTTATAGATAAAATAAATTTTCTATAGAAAATTTCGCAATTTTCTCTAAATTTAAAATTTTTTTCCAAAATCTACTTTCTGAAAAAAATTATGTAATGTCTTCTATTAAGTCTTGGGATTCTCTCTTTTTCTAAAGAAAATTTGCAATACCAACGGTCTTCTATAAACGTTTTTGCGATACCACTTATTTTTAGCCGACTTAAAAAAAATGAAGGATGTTATCAATTTGTCTGAATGTTGCTTTTATTTATAAGAAATTCGTCGTTACCAACTATATTCTATATAAATTTTATTATAGTATCTACTTACAACTGAAAATTTTGCGAATCCATTTATTCATACCCTCCACCTCAGGTGGGTGGAAAAGGGAATATTTAAGCTTGTCATTCTGTTTGTAACTTCTACAATATTCGACCCCATACATTCAGAGTTCTTATGCATAGCGAAGTAGATTGAGCGACGTCTGTCTGTTTGTCCGTGCTCCGGCTTAGATGAGCTAGAGAAAATTTAAATACGCCAATGGATCAGACATAATTTCGAAAAATTTGCATTTGAAAATCAGCAAGATCGGTCCATGTTCTTGGAGGCAGAAGGCAAAACACCTTGCCTTAATTGTGTTTACTTTTTATTCACCCCTTACTACTTATTCACCACATTTATACTAGCTGGGACAGCAACCCTAAGCAAAACTTACAATTTTCGACTACTTTTTTTGAACAGAAAATTTTTTGTTAGGAAACAAATTTTTTATATCGAATATAGCACTGTAGTAGTAGAGGGTATATAAGATTCGATATAGCTGAATATAGCACTGTTACTTATTTTTAAAGTTTTGAAATATCATTTATTTTCTATTGAAATTTTTTCGATGATAATAATTTACTTTAATTGTGCTTGATTCCTTCAAATACTCGTATAAATATTTCATGATATTCTCATGAAATATTTATTATTTTAAGCTAAACTAAAAAAACGAAATGTATTACCATAAAAAAATAAAAATAAATATAATATAATAAAATAAAATAAATAAATAAAAATAAATATTTCATGAGAATATCATGAAATATATATATTTTAAGGAATCAAGCACAATTAAAGTAAATTATTATAAAAGAGATTCCAAATAATAAGTTTTCTTATTTTTCGATGATATTTACTTTCTCTCAGTCGAAAAAGTTTTTTCAAAGCAAGCGGTTGTATTTTGCTCAAAAAAAAATTTTTTTCTTTAAAAAATTATAGAAAATTTTTTATTCGATTTTTTTTAGTGAAATTTCGTGTTTTTCTTCCACGCCTTTTGCTTAACGTGTTTTTTGATTATATTGCCTAAACTTGTTTTCGGGCTTTGTTAACGCAGTCATATAAATCTAAAGCTTGGTGTTTATTAATATCCTATCAAAATGAATGAACCTCCTGATGTTTCTAAAAAGAAAAATGATTTTTCTCATGGCTTAGATTTTAATTTCAATAAAAGAATTTCAATTAACTCTATTGGACCTATTTATCTGATTATAAATCGTATAGAAAGTGAAAATGATTTTTCCAATGTGTCTCCTTTCCTCATTAAAAAAGTGATTGATTCAACTTGTGATGGAGAAGTTTATGACTGTAAAAAACTACGCAATGGAACATTGCTAGTAAAAACCAAAAATTCTACACAAGCAAATAAGTTAATAAAACTTACAGCTATGAGCGCGAACATAAAGATCGAAGTCTCTGAACATAAAACCCTCAATTATTCAAAAGGTGTAATATATTCCACTGATTTATTCGGTGTTCCTGAAGAAGAAATTTTATCAAACATGTATAGTCAAAAAGTATCTGAAGTGAAAAAAATTCTAAGAATGGATAATGGTATCTTAAAAGAAAGTGGGCTCATCATTTTAACCTTCCCAATGATTGAACTACCTGAATTTGTTTACCTGGGTTATCAGAAATTATACTTAAGACCATATATACCCCTCCCATTCAGATGCAATAACTGTATGCATTTCGGCCACCTACAGAAATCATGCGTCAGCGAAAAATTGTGTTTCAATTGCGGTAACCCGAATCATGTTAATGAAGAAGCCAATGAAAAGTGTGGTAATGCTGCCAGCTGCGTTAACTGCAAAGAATTTAACATCAAAGAATTTAACCACTCAGCTAAAGACAAAAACTGCCCAATTTTTCTAAAAAATAAAGAAATCCAAGCGATCAGAGTACTGGAGAAAACCTCCCACAAAAACGCGGAGAGAATTTATAACAAAAGGCACCTAAACCGCACCAATACTTACGCTGACATTGCTAATACTAAAGCGAATTCCAGCCCTCGTACTGTTCTTATTAGTTATGATGACCCTCTGCTTCTTCCTTCACAAAAAACCAATACAAGTAGACCAATTCAAAACTCTGGTTGTGCCAAAAGTCAACCTCAACAAAGCAACTTTAAAGATCAGCAAACCACGATTGAGACTCACTCACAACCCAAGTCTATAATTATTGACCATATTGATCAACTGCCATCCTGTTCAAGTCGACCTAGGAGCCTAGGAACCACAAAAATACTACCCAGAAATATATCCAATAGAGCTAAGGCACAACTAAAATCTAAGTATAAATCTAATAGCACTAAAATTAATCGCAGCCAAGTTATAAAATCTATTGATCTAAGTGATGAGGACTTTGGGATGATGGGAGAGTAATTTCTTACTACTCCTTCTATCCCTCTCTGATTTTTGGGGCGTTACGGGGACTTCCACCGTGTCAAAAGCGCTGTGGCTAGTTCCTGGGGTGCCCTGATCAGTGAGTCATTCACTTATAAATTTTTCTGTTAAACACATATTTCCTTTAACAACATTTTATTTTTTCTTATCTAAACCCTTATTACAATGACATTAGATATAATTCAATGGAATATGAAAGGATATACAAATAACTATAATCAACTCCAAATAATCATAAGGAAATATAATCCGAAAATAATTTCTCTCCAAGAAATACATAATCATTCCTTTTCCAACTTGCCTATACCCTTAAATTACAAGTGTATTTATAAAAACTCTGCTCCCCATTCTTATGGCGGAGTTGCTCTTTTAATACACAACTCTCTCCAATTTACCCCCGTCTCCCTATCGAATGAAATAGATTCCGTTGGTGCAAAAATTCAATCCAAACTAAATTTTACAATAATTAACAGTTATTTACCTCCTTCTAAACAATTTAATTCGAATGTTTTAAGAAATATGTACGACCTATATAACGACAGTAATATTATTATTACAGGAGACTTTAACAGTTGGCACTCAATGTGGGGCTCAACTTCTAACAATTTACGAGGACGTATCATAGCTGATTATATAACAAATTCCAATCTCGTTATTTTTAATGATGGCTCACCGACACATTTTAGTACTCGATATTCACTAACAAACATAGATCTTACTTTCGGCTCTACCAATCTAAAACTTCAATCCAACTGGATGACTATAGACGACCTCTACGGAAGTGACCACTTTCCAATCCTCATAAAGCTTTTCACTGTTCCTCCAATGTCAAACTCATGCCCAAGAGCGAAATTTATCACTGATAAAGCGAATTGGTCAAAATTTAAGAACCTCTCACTGGTATTTGATAACATGCGCCCGATTAGTAATAATATTTATAAAGAGGCTTCAAATATCCAAAAGATTATCCTTCAAAGTGCTAATGAATCTATTCCTCAGGTTAATCCCTCTAGGAGAAATAAGGTCCCATGGTGGAACAACTATCTAAACCAGCTTAAAAGGGAAAAAAATCAATTCTGGAACATACTAAAGAGAAATATTAACACTTGCAATATTATTAATTATAAAAGAGCAGTAGCTAGATTTAAAAGAGAGATAAAAATTGCTAAAACCAGATGCATTTCTAAATTCACCTCACAAATCAATCCACAATCGCCAACTAAGAAAATATGGCAAAATATAAGAACATTCTGTGGCCTCCGCTTGCCTCAGTCTATACATACTATTAACTCTATCACTAACCCTGACGTTTTTTTAACTGACCCTCAAATTATTGCAGACGAATTTGGCAAATTTTGGTCCTCTAGTTCACATGATAGGAACTTTTCAGATGAATTTATAGAAAATAAAACTATGTTGGATAATATGATTGCAAACATCACCCCTACAGACAAAGCTAATGTGATCGAGAATAATATCACAATTAAGGAATTTGAATGTGCTCTTAATAGATTGAAAGGCAAAACACCAGGATTTGATAGAATATCCTACCCTATGATTAGTAATCTAAACATAAAAACTAAACTTAGACTCACTAACCTATACAACTCAATTTTATCTAAATTCATTCCTAATTTTTATAAGATAAGCACCATATCCCCAATATTAAAACCAAATTCTGATAAAACTCTTATAAAATCTTACAGACCTATTTCCTTAAATACTTGTGTTTCTAAACTATTAGACAAAATAATTGCGAATCGTCTTTGGTGGTATGTGACATCAGAAAACCTTATTTGTAGCCACCAAATTGGTTTTAGGAAAGGCAAATCCGTAATTGATGCGCATCTTTACATTGATCATCTAATAACAGACTCGCTTGCCCGCAAAAATCATTCATCAATTATATCATTAGACTTTTCTAAAGCATTTGATAAAATAGGTATACACACTATTATTCACCAATTAATGGAGTGGGGCTTAGGACCCAAAATTATCAATTACATTAAAAATTTCTTAACAAATAGACAGATCAGAATTAAAGTTAATAATAGTTACTCTAAATCATATCCCCTATTCAACGGTATCCCCCAAGGCTCGCCTCTTTCAGTCATATTATTCTTAATTTCCTACAATAAACTAAGTAAGCATCTCCTTTCACTAAATCAATACAAGTTTTGTGCATACGCTGATGACTTTTATATTATAAAAAATCTTTCGAGAAGTAAATCTCAAATCATCGATATAGAACCAGTGATAAACCACATTTTGCAATGGTGCAACTATTCTGGAGCAGAATTATCTCTAGATAAATCCAGACATTTACATATTTGCAGGAGAAGAGCTTGTTATACTTCTATCTCTGCTGGCCTATTTACTATTGAAAACACTACTTCTTTAAAAATATTGGGTGTAATATTCAATAAGAAATACAATTGGAAAGATCATCTAAATTATATCGAAACAGATTTAAACCAAAGACTAAATATAATAAAATGTATCGCTAATAAAAGGTATAACTGCAATATATTGTCCACAATCTCAGCTATGAAAGCATTAATTCTATCTAAAATTCAGTACGGTCTCTACCTTTACGGTTGGTCTCCCAAATCGCATTTAAAAAAAATTAAAACTATCGTCAATTCAGCACTCAGAATAGCAACTGGTGCCTTTAGAACTACACCAATATATAACCTACTTTATGAAACAAATACTCAAACTCTTGAAGTCATGAGAGACATCTACACTTACAGACTCTTACGTAATATCATTAATTGTGATAACTCGCCTATTTCTGAAATATATTCTGACCTTATCAAAACCTCAAACACTAATTCAAACCAATCTGTACTTAATCGTATTCTCAAATTTGCCAATAACAATCAGCTACCGACAGAACCTTACAGTAATTTTTTTAAGCCCTCTCGACCACCTTGGCATCTAGCTAGCGATAGCTTAAATTGCACTTTAACTCAACACCTTAAGACGAACACACCACCTGATATATATAAAAAATATTTTCTCCAAATTACTAACTCTTACAGCAACTATTCCTTGATATACACTGACGGTTCTAAAATTGACAATAATGTAGCCTATAGTATAACAACTCTAAATTCAATATTAAGAACATCTATTCTCCCGCAATACACGTCTGTCTTCTCAGCTGAAATCATTGCCATATTTGAAGCTGTTAAATTCACAACTAATCTAATGGACCAATTCTTGATTTGCACAGACTCTCTTTCTGCTATTCAAGCTATAAAAAACATACATAACAACAATTATTATGCATCCTATATCAGAAACTGTTTAATTGAATTTTATCCTAGAATTTTACTTCTATGGGTCCCAGGACATTGTTCTATTCCTGGAAATGAATTCGCTGACTTGACAGCTAAGACTGCTCTAAAATCTCCCATTTTTTTAACCCAAAATCAGAACGCAAAAGACATTCTCAAATATATCAATATCTCTATAACGCTTCTCTCAGACAATTGGGAGCTAACATCAAACTGGTATAGGGAAATTAACCTTAACAGAAAAAACATAAATAATTATCTAAATAATGGGAGTAATAATTCACTGAATGCCAAAGATTTTCAAAAATTCATAAGACTTAGACTTGGACATACGTTAATTACAAAAAAATCACTCATAAGTTCTGATACATCTAACTTGTGTCCATACTGCCAATCTGGAGCCATGGTGTCAATTAAACACATCCTGCTTGATTGCACCAAATTCAACACCACTCGTGATCATTTCTTTCAAACTAATCCCATCCAGTACATTTCAGACCCCAACTTAAAAAATATTAGTGTCCTCATAAATTTCCTAAAAATAACCAATATATATAAAGATATATGAAAATTTAAATGTTTCCATAACTCAATTTATTCTTTTATTTGTATATCCTCCCTAACTATAACTTCCAATATACGACCTAAATAAATATTATAGTTTTTCATGGTGAAACTTGATTCCATACATAATGGAAGATCTTAAATCTTCCTACACTATATGAACTTGGGTTTTGACGCCAATATTCATACTTAAATAAATTTCCATTAAGGTAGTTTTATTTTTGTTTAGCATTTACCTATTGTAATAATATATGTAATATTTATCTATATCCATATATGTTTTTATGTATATTAATAGCTGAAGGCCTTGGTAGCCATTGCTATATAGTTTATATAAGTTATCCTATTTATTCTTAAAGATAGCTTATAAATAAATAAATAAATAAATACTTTCTCTATAAAATTTTGTAGTAACATTTATTTTCGAAAAAAAATATTGCGAAACCCAATTTTTCTATAGAAAGTTTGCATTAAAACTAATTTTCTATAAATACTGTTTTAGTTTTATTAAAATTTTAGTTAAAAATTAATTTTTTATAAAAAATAATTGTCGGTATTATTATTATTTATTAATTTAATCCAAGAAATAAATTCCTAGACTAAAGGTTTATAAACTAGGGCATTAGCTGCCAAGGCCATCAGCCCCGATTAAATCATTGCCTATTACTGACTATTTTAATATAAATATTTAGATAATAATAAAAAGGTAACAATACATGTATTAGACTCTTAGTTATGTGAAACGAATAAAGTTGCATATTTTGTTAATATTACTCATCGAGGGTTTCTTCAGAAGTTCCAAAGCAGGAATGTTAGCAAATAATTGGCATCTCCTGGCGTGGAAATGTGGTAATTTCAACAGGATGTGTTTGATCGTCAGGGGGCAGTCGCACCCCCCACAATTAGGGCGTGGGGCTGATTTTTCCAAGATCCAATTGTGTGAGAAAATAGCATGATAATTGTCGGTAATATTTTTATGCTTTAGAAAAGCATTGAGAAAATTATCGACACTGTGTATTTCAATTTCGTATTTTTTACAACTAGATGAATTCTTCAAAGACAGAAAAATTCAAGTGTTTAAAAAACACCAAGTTAGAAAATGAGGAACTATTTATATAATAGCCAGCAAAAAAAAAGCGATTTTATCTGTACGAATGTCCAAAATTAAACGGGTCTTTTTGTTTTTCAGGTTAGGATTACAGATTGGTCCCTTTTTTAAAAAATTTCATAATTTTAAAAATTAAACGGTGTCCCC
The DNA here is from genome assembly GCA_916610165.2 of Gymnosoma rotundatum. NCBI lineage: Eukaryota > Metazoa > Arthropoda > Insecta > Diptera > Tachinidae > Gymnosoma > Gymnosoma rotundatum. Next base: position 11,957,570 of record OU744339.1, read on the forward strand.
ATACAACATACATGTATTATGAACTGCAAAGGGCACAACTTTAAAATTAAAAAAAAAAAGTGTGTTACATAGATCCCAATAGCACAAAGTAATACAAAAATAAATCTAAAAATTAAAGGGTGTCCCCATAGGTTACATACATTCACCTATATGGGCTTATCTTTAGAACCGTTAAAGGATAAAAGATTGAAAATTGTTAAAGTAACAAGTATAAATATTCAATATTAAAAATTAAAGGGTGCTCCAATAGTTAATTTCATTTGATGTATCTTGCCAAACTGTTAAACTGTTATAGGCAAACGGTTGCAATTTACAAAAAACCTGAGGGCTAATCACCGCATACGATATCGAATGCACTATCGTATCTAATAATACGATACGTAACGAGTAAGGTAATCATCTCATTCGATATGTATCGAATCGGTAATTAAAAAAAATAGGTTTATAACATATGTTTACTGTCAACAAATGATAATAATAGCAAAAGCAGAAAATTATATTAATTTGTACCAAAAAAAATTGATTGATTGACAGTAAATAACTAAAAACTTGATTCTTCGATATCGAATATTATCATCCCAAATTACGATACTTTTTATTCGATATCGAGTTTCACGATACCAAAATGAAATATTACCAGAGATTTTATTCGATATCGAATGCGGTGATTAGACCCCTGTATTGCTAGGTCCGCTACAACAGTATAAAACTTGGAACTTAAAGGGTGTCCCAAGAGTAAATAAAATTTTATGTATGCGGCCTAAATTTTAAACCGTTATAGAAAGAGCGCTGAAATTGACAGGAAACCTGGGGGCAAATTAGGGCATTCGATATCGTTCGAAATTTATCTTCAAATTCTATTGAAATTTCGATTGATATCGAGTGCCGTAATTTGCCCTCTGTATTGCTAAGCCCGCGTAGACAAGAAGTATACAATTTGAATTTAGATATTACAGCAAGTATAAAATGTGAAAATTAAAGGGTGCTCCGGTAGCTCATGTAATTTAACGTATATTGCCAAAATGTTTTAAATAGACGGCTGAAATTTATAGGGGCTATAATGATAAGTCCGCTAAAATTACAAGTATAAAATATGGATTTGGAAATTAAAGGGTATCCCAATATTTAATGCAATTTGATTTTGTGGCCAAAGTTTTGAAACGCTATAGACAGATAGGTTGCACAGGCTGTCGGCGTAATGAGACCGACTCACTTGGGTCCTAAAGGTCCCGTGTGTCGTTATAGACAGATAGCTGAAATCTATTTTGAACTTGGTTTTGTTTTGCAAGAACAATTTTAAAAAGTATATCGATAACAATTAATTTCTTACGATCATACGATTACTTACAGATTGTTTTTCGTTTTGTAAAACTAACGTAAATTAATGGCGTGATTTTATAAATACGTTTTTATTTAAGCTTATTTTGTTAATTATTAATAATAAGACTTAATTATTATTGATGTTGTATACAAGTGTTATTTCTTTTGATTTTTTTCCTTTTTAAAGCAATAATACTAGGAAATAAGTACTTAATTTTTTTCCGTAAAATATATGTATATAAAAATATTTAAATTCATAAAAACAATTTAAATTCAACTTAATACAGTGAGGGCATTCAAATGCAGTTTTTCTTTTTCTATCAAAAATTTTTTCCTCTTAATAGTTAAACTATTAAAAAATAATTGATGGAAACATACATATTTTTAAACTTAACTAAACTTAAAAACTAATATTGGCAATTAAATGAAGGTGGAATTACGGTTTGCTGTTTTATCCTTAAAAAACAAGATTTATAATTTTTTGTATAAAAAAAAATCTTAATATCTTTAATTTATTAAAAATTATGGCTATGATTCGGAAGTTTCCATGTGTCTGTGTACTGTAACAGGTGCTAGTATCAAATGAGTGGCTCCTGTAATGTTTGTAACATCATCGTTACAATGATTATGATGTAAAGGAATTGTTGTTTGCTCATAAACTCTACTGGGAGATTGATATTTTTTGGGTGATGTTAAATTATAACGTGTATCTTTTGATGGAAAGCTATTGTAATGTGATTGTTGTTGCTGCTGTTGTTGTTGCCTATTGGTAGGTGATGATATGGAAGTTGATATAGACATAGTATCTGACTTGCTATTTCTTTTATCATTTAATAACAAGGGCTCAGCTAATGTGAAGCACTGATGATCAGAAGAATCTTCATGTGGTGTCATTGTAGAGTAACCATGATCAGATTCTCCATTTGGAGGACGTCTGTAACTGCTACCCGTACTCATGTGATATGGTGATATATCGGCCGCATTCATAAGATTTCTTTGAGCGGCAGCATGATCATAACCGCCAACATTAGCACCACCAGGTGGATCATCATGAGCCGGACAATCGTCGAAATTAAAACGTGACAGTGGAAGACCATAATTTTCTTCTTGCATTGAGTCCATATAAAATTGCTCCTGCGAAGAAGTATCTACATTTTGACGATAACAATAAATGGCAAAACCAATGACTATAGCTAAAACAATAATTGCACCGCCGACCGGTCCAAACGCAGAATAGGTGCTGGTTTTTTGAGAGGGATTGTAACCGTGTGCAGCCAATAAATCTGCATCTTCTAAGTCACCATAAGGTGAAATACCCGCAAGGACACCTAAAAAGAAAATCAAACGAAGTGTCAAAATCGATTCTAGGTACTCTTTCTTTCTCTTTTTCCCTTTCATTTTTATATTATTTTCAACGAAACAGATGGTTCTTTACGTAATTATAATTCCTTTAATTGAAAAAAGAACAACTTAAACAAAAACTGCCAATTATATGTATATTCTATGTTCTGTCAAATGCTCATTTTCAAATCGCAAAACACTAAACTTTTTATAAAAAAGTTCGTGCTATTTTTAAATTATCCCAATTAAATCAATTACCGATATTGATTATTGAGGGTCAAAGCATGTCTCGATGGCCATTTCGTTACCACTTACATAACTCTTCAGGAAACTTCTGATAAACATTTTAAATAAACTAAAAATTTTTGACCAAACAATAAAGGAGAGACAAAAATCAAAGTTTAAGCAAAAACAACAATAACCAACAGTAATTATATTTTTCTTTCCCCACTGTATACGGCTGACTTTTTTTCGGCTCTTTTATACAGTTGAAAGAGGATAAAAATAAAATATCAAAAACACTACGAGACGTGCTTTGACCCTCAATAATCAATATCGGTAATTAATTTAATTTAAAAATAGCACGAACTTTTTTATAAAAATTAAATAAATTAAAAAAATATTCCCGTGTAAATAACTAAACTTTTTTTTAGCTCATTCTCGAAGATTTTTACCTTAAAGTTAATTTGTAACAAATTGCATAATTTCCTCACAGACGCCAATTTTGAACCAAATGCATTTTTCAGAACATGGGATAGATAGAATGTAAAAGAGCAATGAGTTTTAAAAGGGGTTCTTTTTTTGGTCTGAGGCAGTATAGTGATGCATTTACGAACAGAAACAAATTGAAACAAAATCTCTTTATGATGACAATAAACAAAAATCTTACCATTAAAACATGCTGATTGTGCACTGCAAAATGCAGCAGCAAATCCATTGCCATCCACATCTTGCTGACACCATTCACAACCCATTACCGCCAAACACTCTCGTTGTGTTCCAAACGCATCACAATTTATGTTCACACAGGAGGGCAACAAAACATTATCCTGTTGTATAACTATTTGTGATTCAGCCAGGTAGGGTTCATACGGAGGTTCACAATAATCAAACTGATGCGTTATGTTTAAATATGACAAGTGTTCTTTGCTAGAGTTTTCATCGTCCTCTTCTAATGCTGGCATTAAAGGCATTGGACATTCGCAGGGACACTCACAATCCGCCTGATCCATGCGTTTGCAATTCAAACATTGACGATCTATGGTACTGCAAGGACAAAATGCTCCACCATCACAGGTAGAGTTAAGTACGGCAGCAAATATATTGCTACCTTTAAGCAAAGCTATGGCATATTTAGTTCTTTCGCCATGCACTACATTAGTTAAAATCTCATTAAGAGAGGTATTAAATACATAATAACGTTGTAGGGTGCGATTTTGATAGTTGGCACAGGCTAGTTTACGTACTAGATTTTTATGATTTAATATATCGTTGGCCAAATAAGATTCCTTATGTGTCAAATGTTCGTGTGGCCGTCTTTGATTTTTTATGCTAGATTTTGGCTCCAACATGGACGGATGGGCTATCAGATAGCCTTCGTTTTCAAATAGCAAACACTTTATGTTGTGCATTTGACACAATGGTGTCGAGTCTAAAATCATTTTATAAAAGTAGGCGTATGGCAAATCCAAGGCAACAATAGCCACTGGCTGATCATGTTCTATGGAATGTAAAGCATTCGATTTGCCCTCAAATATAGTATGAGCTATGGTTATTATATAGCCAGAACCACCAGCGTCTAAATACGGTTCTGTGGTAACTATTTTACCCGGATGCTGCAGTGCTTTACGATACCACAGTCTTTGAGAGGGATCATAGTTATTCTGCAAAAGACAGCCTGGAAAAACCTGTAATACTCCATTGACGGAGGCTATATAACGGCGTATTATGTAGTTCTTTAAGGAACCTCTTGCATCTTGATGTCGTTTTTTCAAATGCTGCATGGCATTGTAAAGAGCATTTACCTCTTGGCGTATTTGAGGTCTTAGGCCAGGATTCGCTAAAAGACCGGTGGTATCTTTTAAATAAGCCATTATACTTTCTACAGTATGCAACTGTGATTGTGGCGAACTCATGCGATTGTTGTGAAGAAATGTAAATGGTGATTCAAATGTTAAGGGGCTCAAAAATAAAGTTGCTGCATCCAAGGTGGCTATTTGTCGAAAATAACGACAAAGATTGGTAGCATCTCTAGTGGGCAATAAATCTAAGCGATGATATATTAAATCAACGGTAGTATAATACTCCTCATAGTCTTCGCCCTGGTGGTGGTATATGGGCATATTATTTTTTGTAGAGTAATGAGTTAAAGTTAACGGCAAAGCGGCCGGTAAGACTGTTCCAGTTTGTTTCACATCCAAATTAATGGCTGTAGAGTTGTCTACTTCTTTTCTGGTGTTGACTATGCACAGTATATATATGCCCATAATGTTATGCCATTGATATGTTCTTAAATATTGCTCTTTTTTGCGATTTTTAGTTAAATAAATGGTAGTTGAAACATTGCCGTTTTCCTCTGATAACATTTTTTGTCTGATGGCTGAAAATTCGGTAGAGTTTTCCAAATATTGTATGTCTACTGGAAAGGGGGTTTGATTTTGTGCAAAAGGCCTTGGAAAGGCGGGATGGGCTAAAGTGTTGCCATTAGCTTCTATCAGAAAAGCATAGAAATATTCAGTTTTACTATTTATAGAAAATAGTTCTTGCTGCTGTTGATAACTAATAATATCTTCTATTAAATCGGACAAATATAAATCCACACCGACTACACCAAAAGGCAAAATGGCGTGTGTAATTGATACAATAGAATCTAGAATAAAAAAATAAATATAAATAAAAGCTTTAATAATTCTTATGTCAATTTGCATCAATTACCTCTACTATTTGCCTCCACTATGGGTGTATGTACCTGCCAGGTCTTTTGTATGTGCGGCTCTTGAAAATCATTTGCGAATATTGCTGTAGCTGCTTGTATAATAATATCCTGTTGGGCTTTTGTTAGCATAAATAGTTTGCCAGCTAAAATATGTTGCGGCTTATACCAATCCTTAGTGTCAATATCATATTTGGTATAGTTTTGTGATGATATTTCTGATAGAAATTGTTTTTCATACATAATACGCTTTTCGTCTGGAAATTGAGATACAAAATGAATGAAAAATTAGGTTTTTATATTGTTATATTTTCAATTTACCTAAAACGACTCCACAAGCATTTATAATAATGGGTTTTTGTAATGACCTTTGACCTTTGGCCATCACATTTAAAACATGCCGAGAATCTGAGAAGTTTATCAGCAAACCCCTGGTTATGTAAACAAATATTATGGGATTTTGTGAACTTATTAAACTGGCATTTTGCAGTCGTGAAATCATACGAAATGAATACTCAAAACCCAAGGAATGATTGGTCAAAGCACGACTTAATGTTAAACTATTTATATAATTTAAAATTTCATCTTTTCGCTCACGAGTTGTGCTATAAAGGCCATTGGCCGCATCATAAGAAGAGGCATCTAGTAAAAGCATATTTTCAATCTCATCTGAAACACATACCAATGAAATCAGATCATTGGGTGACAGCAATTGTAATATATTTGATATGTATGTTTTGGCCAATTCTAAAAGTTCACCACTCATGGCCGAGCCCACATCTAAGAGCAAAAACACGTATTTGCTTTGTATGGCCGAAGTGTACAGGTAACGAAAATGTAAATCGTTATAGAATTTCATATAGGAATCACTGGCATCATCACTGCGTGACAAAAAGTATATGTGTTTTATGTAATTTCCTAAATATTTAGGATTATTATTTTGAAACTTCTCCATAATCCAAGGAGTTTTTAGTTCATTTTTGAGCAAGGATAATTTTAAGCTTTTGATTTTTTCCTTTATATAAGCATTGGCCTCTAAAGTCAACTCATTATTTTCATTTAGCATAGAGGTATCGATATAGTTACGCATGGTACGAGCAAAGTCAGTCTTATCGTAATTAAGTATTTGTATTTGTTGTTTATTATAGCTTTCGCTGGCGGAGGCAAAGCTTGAGGAATCTCTATCATAACAGGACTGTATAAATGTGTTTAGATATAAAGGCTTAATGTGAGGACTCAAAGGTTTTTCTATATCATTCAATTCCATATCAAATTCAGGCTCTACATCGCTGTCCTCCTCATCATCGACTTCATCATCTAAATCTTCTTCATATTCTGCAGTGAATTGCATAATTTGAGTAATATTATTTTGAAAGTAATCTCTTAATTCTTGGACTATATGTAAAGCTTTTTCAAGCTTTATGGCTAAACGTTTGCTAAAGTAAAGTAAGTCCTGCTGAACTTTTGAATTTGCAGAAGGCTCAGCAATTTTATTTCCATTCACAGTAAGGTTTCTATTCAGAGTTATGGATGACGACGATGAGAAATGCATAGAATCGAAAATTTCCTTAAAAAAGACAAAAATATATATATTTTAAATTTAAGTTAGTTCTTTTTTTTAATTTTTAATTTTTACTAACCTGTATTTTGGCCACTCTCATTTCCACATTTCTCATATTTTTTAAACGTTCTTCAATATTTCTTAACAATTGCCTAACATTTTGTTGACTATTGTAATTGCTTAAGTAAGCACTAGCTGGTGTTTGTAAAAATTGTGTATTAACAACTGTCCCTGGGCCAGCATTATTAGCCTGTGTTATTATGCTAGATGGCACCAACTCTATGGTTGCATTATTATATTGCAAAGGCACTTTTTGTTTAACAATATTTACAGCTGGTATATTAAGGGCTGCTACTTTGGGATCTTCCGCTACCACCATAAAAGTTTCATCTTTTTCTTGTGGTCGTTGTGGGTAGTGTGTATTAGTTGTTTGTGTTAAAGGAACATTATTTTGTTGCTGTAGTATACTATTCGAATTTGTATTATGTTGATAAGCCATACAAGTGTCGACGGCAAGGAATACCAACCATACAAATGGTTGGCATTTAAAGGACGTTATAAGCATATTTAAGTTTTTGCATTTATTAATTATATTTTAAGAAAAACTGTAAATAGAAAAAATTCATAAATGAAATCCTGGTTGGGAAAAAATTAACAATTAGAAAAAATTCATGTTTAAAAAAATTTCAAAGGTTTTTACCAAAAATTTTAATTAAAATTTCAAATGCAGTAGAGCTCTAAATGAGTCATTATTTTTTTGATTTTATTGAGTATTTTGTTTTTTAACTAAAAAAGAATTGAATGAAATTTGAATCAATTCAAAGGATTTAAGCAGAAATTAATTTCAAGACGCTTCCAATTTAAATGAATTTGTAGAATGAGTTGCAATTAATTTCCAATGCAAATGAGTTGAACTTAATGAACAATGAAATGTAATTCAAATGAAAGAAATCAAAAATGAGTTACAATCAATCAAATTCAAGACCGGACCTGGGTGAAATGAAAATATTCAATGATCGCAGATCAAAGAAAACATGAAGATGAAGAGAAAGAAAAATAGAATTACATTTGGTTATTGTTGTTTTTGCTTAAACTTTGATTTTTGTCTTTGCTTTATTGTTTTGACAAAAATCTTTAGTTTATTTAAAATATTTGTCAGAAGTCTCCTGACGAGTTAAGTAAGCGATAACGAAATGGCCATCGAGACGTGCTTTGACCTTCAATAATCAATATCGGTGATTTAAATAATAAATCGGGAGAATAGCATGAAAAAAAGAATTTTTTTGAAATTTAAGAATTAATTAATATTATTAAAAAAATCCCGTTGTTTAAAATGTTTAATATTTGCAAAGTGCCTGTGCATAAAATAAATTATCGTAGTGTTTTGTGATATTTTATTTTTCATCCTCTTTCAACTGTATAAAAGAGCAGAAAAAAACTCTGCCTTATACAGCAGAGAAAGAAAAATAGAATTACATTTGGTTATTGTTGTTTTTGCTTAAACTTTGATTTTTGTCTTTCCTTTATTGTTTTGACAAAAATCTTTAGTTTATTTAAAATATTTGTCAGAAGTCTCCTGACGAGTTAAGTAAGCGATAACGAAATGGCCATCGAGACGTGCTTTGACCTTCAATAATCAATATCGGTGATTTAAATAATAAATCGGGAGAATAGCATGAAAAAAAGAATTTTTTTGAAATTTGAGAATTAATTAATATTATTAAAAAAATCCCGTTGTTTAAAATGAAGATGCATATTTATGAACAAAATCAATTCAAATTTAAATTAATTCACTTCAAATCAGCTGATAATGAATGGCTAATTATTTTTTAATTCAATTTAATTCAAAATCAATCAAATTCAAAAGAATTTTAAATCAATTGCAATTCACTTTGACAAAGTCATTTGAATTAGAAACGAATTACAATTCATTTTTATCATATTCAATTGTATTGACTCACATTTCATTTAATTCAATTTTTGTGTAAAAGAATTAATTCTAAATTTGCTAAGTTAGTGCATGAATAATCCGCGAATTACTTGAAAAATGAATAATTCACTTACAGCTCTGAAATGCAGCCGCTCTACATATCGATACAAGACGAATAAATTATAATGTGGTAGCAATGGCGAATTCGTTAGTTTCCGCCGTTAGCACGAATGTCAAACTACATATAAAAAAAATATCATTGCAAAATAATAGAAGGTGGTCGCAATGGCGTATTATTTAATTTCGCCGTAAACGCTTAATGTCAAACACCATATAAAAAATTATACATATTTTTTATATATGGAGTTTGACATTTAGCGTTTACTGCGAAATTAATGAATTCGCCTTAAACGCTAACTGTAAAACTCTGGTATTATTTCGCCATGTTATATACAGATTTATATATATATGGAGTTTGACAGTTAGACTACCGGCGAAAATAAATAAATTCGCCATCGCTAACACCTTATAATTTATTATGTGTAAAAAATTTAGAATTTTATTCTGCAATTCAATTTACAAAAAAAAATTTTAAAAATATTTATGTTTATTAACAAATCAACAAATATTTATGTTAATTAGTTGGTAATATTTTGCTAAGCATGCTTAGTAATTTTTTTGCACGTGAGCACTCATAATCGTGAATAAAAACAGGTCTCCTTCCCATCTCTATTGATGTACTTAAATTAAAATAAAAGAAACAAAAATAGTTTAAAAAATATTTTAAAGCCAGCCCAAAAACCCTTTGTAGGTGTTTCCATATTCTGTTTAATAAACAAAAAAATTACAAATAACAAATTAAAATGCACATCAAAGATTAAATAATCTGTAAAATTTATTTTTCTTTTGATTTTGTTTTGGTATTTTTCAATTTTGTAGTATGAGTTTTTCTTCATATTTGTTTATTTACAAATGCTATTTCTTTGTTGTTTGCCGCTCTACAATACAATGGAAATCAACCAAACATACAACACACAGATACACTTACACCAGCACACATTGTACACACATGCCAGAACAGTTTTTTTCATGTTTTTAGTATCAATATTTTGTATTTTTTAAAGCATTTTTTCCTTTATTTTTATCAATTTAATAAAATTATTTATTAATACCATATTAAGTTATGATTTTGTTATCATTTTTATACAACTTTTCATCAATATTTTACACAATTTTATGGATTTTTCTTATTAAAAATATATCTTCACATTTTCCAACATGCACCAAAGCAGAAAATAAAAATTTCAATGAATAAAATAGAGATGATAAAAACTTTAGTTATCGTTGGTCTTAGGAATGGTAAAATTTTGATGATTTGAAATACTGATTGAGAAACGAGGGTTTGCAAAGATAAGGCAAAGCCGTTAAAATTTATTATGAATTAATTTCAATTAAAATTTTAAATACATTTTGTTTATATGTAAAAGAAACAAAATAAAATAACCACAAATCTAGTACGATACTGTAAAAATAAATTAAAAAAAATAATAATAAAACATTAAGAACATATTGAACTTTATTTCAAGAGATTATGCTGAATGTTTGTATAAAATAACTTGTATCTTTTAAACTTTAAAGCTATTTAATAATGTTCGCCTGATTGAGTTTGTACTAATACCAATTTTCGGAACAACCCATATAGAGAAGTCTTAATCTAATCGTAATCAATTAGTAATCAAAAGATCTTAAAACTAAAAGAGAAATCCTGTTTAAAAATATTGATTAGAAAAATTTAATATTCACAAAAACGAAAAAACAAAATGCTTGAAATTTAAAAATATGACAAAGTCAAGTTAACGAAAGAAATAAAATTTTCAAGATTCTTTCAAACAATCTTAAAAACTTCACATAGAACAAAGTTCCTAAGAATCTTAATCTAAACTTACGCAAAAAAGGCGTTTCTTAAAACTATCTTAAAATTTGAAAATAAAATAAAATATAAATAAATAAAAGAATAGAACGAAATTTTATTTGTGAAAATTAAAAATTTTATTCCGGTGTCTTTATTTAAAATAAAAAATTAGGCATCTTACGAAAAACCCCCAATTAAGTCACAAATTAAAATTTTCATAAAAAAGATCTTCTTAAGTTCTAACCAAGGCAAATTAATTCAACGATTTTCGATCCATATTTAAAAAATCTGCATCATGGCGAAATCATGTACCAGGTGGTGGCAGTGGCGAATTTATACATTTTCGTCGTTGCAGGAAATGTAAAACTTTATATAAAAAAAATTTGGCGCTGATTTCTATACTATTTTTCTTTATATGTCCCCGTTTAGACGAGCAAACATTTAGAAGGGAAACATTTAGTTTGATAGCAAATTACGAGTGGGGAAGACAGAAATGTTTTTGTGTTCGGTTCTCGGCGATATGCTTTGTTGACATTTTCTTTGCATACATTTTAAAGCGAACAATAACAATACTAATGAAATGTTGCCGACAACATGTTCGCCTGTGTGAACGCGAATAAAAAAACAAATGAGAATTAAAAATGTTTTTCTTCCAAATGTTTGTCCGTCTAAACTCGGACTATGTAGTTTGACTTTTGGGCTAAAGGCGAAATTTAACAAATTCGCCATCGCTACCAATTGGTAAATACTTTGCCTTGGTTCCAACTTTCATCAAAAATCCTAGAAAAGGTAATATATAAACTGTCGAAAATTAATAAAAAAAAAAATAAAATAACGCAAAAGAAAAAAAAATAAATTTTAATGAAATATTCAGAATAGATCAAAATTTTCAAAATAGAAATTAATACAAAACTTCTAAATTTAATTAAAAAGGGAACTTGTAACACATTAAATTCATGAAAACAATTTGAAAAAATTTCTAAATTTAAGACAATTCAGACCGAAATTTGTAGAGAATTAAGGAACTGAGATCCTTTAAATTAACTGCTATTTTAGGAAAATGGAAATTTCATTAAAAACCCATATTTTAAGAAAAACTGAATTTCATGTTTTAGAGCAAGTACTTATTATACAGATATAACAAAGGAGCTCACGATGAACCAAGTGCATGCAATATCACTTAATCTGTATTACTTTTTTAATTATTTTAACATAAAAAATTAATGTTTATTTGTATTAAAATTCATAAATTTTATTTTTTTGAAAAATTGTTTTTATTAGCTTAAACACTCTGAGTATTTTATTAGTGACTCAAAATAATCGATATATATATATATATATATATATATATATATATATATATATATATATATATATATATATATATATATATATATATATATATATTTATTGCTGTATTGACAAAATATTGAAATAAGTTTAGGACAAATTTATATTGAAAATTTGTCATAAAACACATTTTAAAGTTATTTTATTTTTTATGAATGTGGGTAGCACTTATTATTAATGTATTAGGGACATTACATGTTTTTTTTTTGGTTTTTTTAGATAATTTTAACAAAATAAAAAAAAAAATGAAATTTTACTTTAGCAACAAGGTGGGTTTAGTCTTAATAATGGGTTATGAACACATGGACAGCTTTTTTGTAACATAATACAATTTTAGAAATTTTAAACCATTTTGTATTTTAATAATTTTTTCATCCTTTATTTTTTAACAATACGCACCAATTGTCCTTCGGCTGTATATTTATATACGGGATCATTAATTGCACCCACTTTTGTATATTTCAACTCAGCTGTGAAGTCATTCTGTTTTGTCTCATCGTCACTTTTTTTGGTGGTAAATTTAACTTTTTGTACAGAATGATCGGGATTAATAACAAAATATTGTCCTTGAGCTATTTTATCATCGATGTTTTCCTGCAAACGATTATAATTTTCTATAGCTGCTTTTAAAGCATCCAAAGCAAATTGTTTTTCCAATTCCTCTTCCTTTTTGTTTTCAGAATAAGCTGGGGCACCATATTCCAAGGCGGGTTTTTGTTGCTGTTGTTGGCCCTCAAAGTAACTATTGGGTGTCCTATATAGCGAGGCGGGTGAAGAATGACCAAAATCGTTATTTCTAGGATCTATATTGTTATGAGGAGCACCATATTCCAATGCGGGTTGTTGCTGTTCTTTAGGGAAAAACTGTTGACTTTCAAATCTTTCATCGGTATTTGGCCTTGGCAGGGGTATATTTAAGGGAGGTAAATTGGGTTGAAATTGCGGTGGCCTATTTTGTGGCGGACTATTTTGGGGCGTTTCCGAAGGAGTTTGGCCAGGTCTGCTGCCATTTCCTCTTCTATGATTATGTCTATGACCAAAGCCGTTTGTACGACGATTGCCATTCCCAACTCTGTTATTAATAAAGACTATTTGTTCTGGAGGCAAATATTGATTTTGTGGCTCTGATACAGGTACACGTTGTATTTCTTGACCAGCAAAGTCAACACGTTGTTTGGTGATTTCAAAAGAGTAACCTTGATTTGGGAACTGCTGTTCACTCTCTACTTCATATGAGGGATAATATTCACCAGGCAGGTCAAAGGGCGTGCTGGGGCGAAAACCCGCTGCCGGATAAGGAGCTTGATTGTATAAAGGTGCCTCAGCTAGGGAATGCACTATTGATAAAATTGTTATCAACAGAAGCTAAAAATACAATTAAAATTTTTTATATTTTTGTTTTATTAAAAAAAAAAGCTTTAATTCTTACATTTAGCAGCATTTTAATTTATTTTAATAATTCCTTAATTGTATGGTTTGTCGAAATTGTTTAGACTGTTGTAAATATTCTATATTTTCGGTGTTTTTATATAGAAAATGTAAACAAATTTAGGCATTTGTGTATTTCCAAATTTGTGTCATTTGAAGCACGTAAGCAAATGTGCATGAAAATTGCACTTGTATTTAGCAAAGGGGTGGCTGCCAAAAAATATTCTTAAAAAAATTTAATTAAATATTCCATAAACGTTTTTACATGTTTAATGAACTGTAATTGTCTTATAAGTCACAACATTGACTTTTAATGCAGGCATATGCAAACATACATACATACATATATGTACGTATTTTTAAGTCACACACATCACTTTGCATTTTTAGGAATATGACAACATTAATAAATGAGACATAAATCTTTTTTTTTTAAAAAAAGGGAACAAAAAATGTCTTCAAAAGTAGGAAAAAAATCAAGTTCAATGTCAAAGGAAACCAAGCTGAATTTAATTTGTATGCTAAAAATTTATCACGGATTGGGATTTGACATTGAAATAGATTGTTCCCTAGCTTTATACACAATTAATTTAGGAAATGGTTAGGTGTCACAGAATTTTTTGTGTCCTTGGAAACGAAAGACGTTTTTTAATTTATTTTAAGGCGAATTAGATAATAGGTAGCCGCGCGTCTACGAAAACAAAAACCTAATCATGGCGAAAATATACCAGGTGGCCGCAATGGCGAATTCATTAATTTCGCCGTAAACTCTAAATGTCAAACTCCATATATAAAAAATATGTATAACAGTTTATTGTATGGAGTTTGACATTTCACGTTTGCGGCAAAAATTATGAATTCGCCATTGCGACCACCTGGTATTATTTCGCCATGAACCTAATGAAATTTGTTGTTACAAAGCACCACGTCGATGCCAAAAATAGCTGACTAAACAAAAGAAAGCTGACTTCAATTTATACTTCTATCATCACTAGGTACTTTAAATGAAGTTGTACCAGTTTATTTCTTTCTCCTGTATATGCTGCAATATCTCATATTTCATTTTTTGGTTTTTAAATTTTATTTTATATAACTTACAATTTGTTACCTTTTGTAATTATTTAAAAATTTTTTATTTTTAAATTTTTTGACAACAACGTTGAACATGAATAAACAGCAGCTGCTCTATTAAGAGCACCCATGGCGAAGTAATAACCCGGTGGTCTCGATAGCGAATTCATTACTTTCATCGTAAACGCTAAATGTCAAACTCCATATACATATTAAATATGTGTATAATTTTTTTATTATATGATGTTTGACATTTAAAGTTTGCGCCGAAAACTAATAAATTCGCCATTGCCACCACCTAGTATTATTTTGCCATCAGACCAACTGTAAATTAATTCGCCTTGATTTATTTTTCTGTTGTATGTACTAAATTATGATGTACATTACAAATAAGTATAGATATATTTAAAATTTTTGTTTTTAACTTCAGCAAACAAAAAATTTTTTTTTACCCATGTGTTTTTTTATTTTTTTTTATAAAAAATTTTTAGTTTTCCCTTTTAAATTTCTGATGCCTGTAAAAAGTACGAAAAATAAAGAAGTAATTGAACTCCATCCAAAAGCAAAAAGATTAGACAGATAGAAATAGAATGTTATAAGGAGTAAAAAAAGAATAGTCCTATTAAAAGAGTTACAAATAAAAAGAAAGAAGGAGTCACAATATCTAGGAGTCCTTGCCTGACTGACAAAAATGACTAGGAAAAAGATTTAAAATAAAAAGTATTTTAATATAAGCAATTGTAGGTCGCGAATACAATCGAGACTTAGGAATAATATTACATAAAGGCTTAAGAATACTACTTTGTAAAGAAATAATAACAGCTTAACAGACACAGTCAGGAATGGGGCTTTGTGAAGAAATGGATCTTGTGGTTGATGGCTGCTTTTTAGGGTTCCGTACTGCTTTAGTAGTAGGTAGACTGTTTAAATTTTCACAGAAGATGTGTTTGGATCGCATGGAAAAATTGCGATAAAACACTTTTCAAAGATATTTTATTTTTTATGAATATGATAGTCAAAATTTAAGGGAGTTCCGAAAGTGACGTAAATATTTTTAAAAATATTGTTATTTTTTGAACTGTGATAGGCTGACTCTTCAAATATGCACAGTGACAGAAAAATTATGTGCGCTATAGCAGCAAGTAAAAAAATTACTGCCATATTCATAAAAAATTAAAACTCTTTGAAATGTGTATTTGTATTTTCTTTCATACAAATTTGTCCTAAAATATATTTTAAATCTGTTTTAATATATTATAAATACGGCAGTTAAACTTTAAAGAAAAGAATGACCCAATATTGACTTGATTTTTATTTATATGGCTTTGGTTTTACAACCGTAGTTGGCATATTCATATTGCCGTATTCATAGAAAATCAAAATAGATTTGAAATATATTTTATGACAAATTTATATGAAAATTTTGTCATAAAATATATTTCAAAGTAACTTTTTTTTCTATGAATACGGCAGATAGAATATAAAAAAAATTTGAAATGTACATATTTTAGGACAAATTTGTAAGAAAATTTTTCATAAAACACATTTCAAAATTATTTTATTTTTTATGAATATTATAGAATTCGCACAGATTGTGTACAAATACGTAAATTTTACGTATATGGCTTTATCTCTAAAAACGTTAAGGGCAGACACTTGAAATTTGTAAGCAGGATGTACTGCTATGTCTGCTATAAAAATAAGTACGTAAAAGTAAGTAAAATGAAATGAAGAGTATATTGATAGTAATGTGATTTTTACACGTATGGCCTAATCTTTTTGAAACGTAATAAGCTGAGACTATAAATTTACGCAAGACATTTCTTGCTAAGTTCCTATAAAGCAAAATTTCGTGTAGACAAAAAACTGGAAAAGGTTAGAAAATTTAAGGAAAATAAATTTTACAGTCGATAACCTTTTTTTTTTGTAAAGAGAAGTAGCACTTCAGGCATAACCTATTTAGTTATTTTCAATAACCGTACTACATTCTTTAAGAAAGCGATAGATAAGAGACAGGCAGGTGGTGAAAGGAAATAGTTATAGCCATTTTATTAATTATTTTATTTCGCCGCCGAATATGCTATGAAGAAGCACCGACGATATGTATTAATACCATTAAACAGAAAAAAAAAATTTATTTTTTGATTGCCGCAAGAGTTGAACCCAGGGCAACCAGATTTTTAGTCAAAGTGCTTACCACCTTGATCTTCTTTTGAGAAGGTGTAGACACACTGAATAAATAATATTTATTTAACACAAATAGAGACGAGATTTTGCAAAAATTTTCTATTATTTTAAAAAGCGTAATCTTGCAAAGTTATCGTATATTGTTCTAAATATAAAATATTGTTAAGCATAGAATAAAAAAATGAAAATATTTCAGGCTCCACAAAAATTTAATATACAAAAATAATATCATGCGCTGAAGCCCTTGAATTTTTTATGTTCAACTAAACGTGAAACATGTTTTTTTATCACTCTTTTTCAAGCTTAATTCATACTGTTAAATATATGAAAAAGAAAATCGGTAACAAAATTTAATACTTTATTTGCTTCGAAAAAAAAAAAAAATACAAACAATAGACAACACAATTATTAGCAAAAAAAAAAAAAATCGTGAATTTGCAAGAACGTTTTATTAAAGGGAGTTTATAAAAAAGGGTAGTTAATTAAAAAATAATAATTAAAATGTTAACTGCCATATTCATAAAAATAAAATACATTTAAAATGTGTTTTATAACAAAATTTTCATACAAATTTGTCCTAATATAAATTTCAAATCCATTTTAATATTTTATTAATGCGGCAGTAAATATTTTACAAGATTTACAAAAATATAAAAAATTTGATTGCAATTTTTTTCCGAACCCATAACTCTTATGAATAGCGAAGTCGATTGAGCGTTCGTTTTAGTGTTGAAATCAACATTTTGCTATTGAAAATCAGCATGTCCCGCGAGGCAGCGGGCAAAGCACTATGCCTGCCTCTAATTTTTGCATATCATTTAGAATAATGAAGTAACTCCAAAAAATGGATCGAAAGAGAATAAAAAAATAAGAAAAACATCATGTAAAAAAGTTGGCACTCGCCCATATTTTCTGCGTTTTGGGCCTCTGAACTTTTCATAGAAAAGTACGATTGAGCACCATATTTTTTAAGATAACAATATGGGTCTCATTTAAAAGTGTTTTAAGAGATCTTTTACGAAATACTAAAATAAAAAAAAGTGCTTAACCCATTAGGAACCATATAAAAGAAAAAGGATAAATAAGCAATATTAGAAAAATATCAGGGACCGAAAATAACTATTATTTTTGAATTTTTGATTTAAAAAAAGCAACCTCAAGGAAATGTCGGAGAATGAAACCAAGTATAAAACTTTGAAAGTCTTGGACCAAATTGTCAGAAAATGCGATGCTTTTTAAAAATCTGATTTTTATTTTTTCAGGCAAAAATAACAGTCAAAATAAATAATAACTGTTATTTTTGCTAGAAAAAATAAAAGTTAAAAAATAACTGTTATTTTTGCTCAAAAAAATTAAAAGTCAAAAAATATTATTTTCTGACTTTTACGATAAAAGTTATAACAGTTACAGTCCCTGAAAAATATACCATTTTTATTTGAGTCTATAAAAAAAATAAAATATTAATATTAATTATAATTAATATTATTATTAATATTTAAGAATTTTTGAAAGTAGTTTTATAAACAACTAGCAGCGACAACGACTTCTTCTACGTGTCAGTTCTAATTTTCTTTCTTCTTTTTATTCTAGAATTCTGTAGAAAATATTTAAAATTTTCGATCCACAAAAACTAAAAAGTGCTGAAAAAGGTTTTAGTACCATTATTCCGGTGAAATTGGATGCTTTCACAATTGTATCTCCATTTTGTTTACTAAATGACCTATTTTAACGAAAAAACTATTCTATATTGGAACCAAGGTTCTAAGGGACCTCCTCTCAAAATTTTGTTCAAATCCATTCAATAGTTTTTGCGTGGTGCAAACACAGACAGACAGACAAAGAAAAATTCCAAAAAAGGTGTTTTGTATTTTATATCGATTACTACTATTTTCAAAAAATATTTTATGTACAGAAATGATCCCATTACAGTTTTATTATATTCATAGATCATGTACTAGAGAAGACATCACTTAAAATATATAATCTGGTGTTTTGTGCAAATAAAAGTGAAAAATGTACTTTTTAAGCTCAATAACTTGTAAATAGATATTAGAGACCTATTAAAAAATATTTTTTCTTAAGACTTATCTCAATTTTATACACTTTAAGCATTGTCTTTCAATTTATTATGAAGCAAATTTTTATTATCTTCAAAAAACAAAAAAAAAAAATAGTACCTCGTAAAAAGTTGCAAATTTAAAAAAAAAAAAACATTTAAAATTTTAAGCACTTGTTTCTTAAAAGTCCTTCCAAAAAAATTACATCTTTTTAAAGCACCCTGTCCTTTAAAGCGTACTCTCATTTATTACATCATAATTTCAATGATTTTTGTTAACGGTTATTTCATTTGAAATGTTTAAATAAAGTTGAATATTCTTCAACACTTGCCAAAAAATAATAATAGAAAAAAACCAACAACAACTACTAAAAAAAGTTTGAAAATTTTGAAATATAAAACCATGTTAAGGTGTGCAAGTGATCAAGTTTTTGGGGTTTGGATGGGTCAATGTTATTTCAATGACTAGACGTTTATTAAGCTACCAATTGCATTAATAAAACCATTAATAAATAAATAGATAAATAATATTAAAAGCTGTACAGTTGAACTAATTTAAATGAGCAGCTTTTTATGAATTGCACGAATTTTATGTTAATTTTATTATAATAAAATTATTTTTTTTTTTATTATTTAATAAAGAAAAAATTAATAATAATTTTAGAAATATTAAAAGATGCTTATGGAAATACTATTTAATGAAAATAAACAAAAACCTGGTTCATGAAGCATTTTGGCACTATTGCCGTCATTGGCAGTTTAAATCATGTTGATAAATTTATAATGTTTTAAAAGCTTCCTAAGGTTTTGTAAACGAAAATTTTAAAGAAGATCCAAATTTATCGATTCGCCGTCGGTCGCAGGAATTAGGACTCTGTCCTTTCACTATGTGGAAAATTTTGGGCAAAGATCTTGGCCTGCACTCGTATAAAATCCATTTAGTGCACAAATTAAAGCCACGAGACCATTATATGCTTCGTTCTTTCGCCGATTGTGCTCTAGAGCATTAAGTAACTGACCCGTTGTTTTATCGCCAAATTCTGTTTAGCGATGAGGCTCATTTTTGGCTTATCGGGTTTGTTATTTATCAAAATTGCCGCATATGGAATGAGACCAATCCACAACATACCCTACAGACTCTATTGCATCCAGAAAATTGCACTGTTTGATGTGATTTATACGCTGGTGGCATCATTCTTCAAAAGTGAGGCCGAATCTCACGTTATGGCCAATGGAGATCATTATCGCACCATGATTAATAATTTATTGTTTGAAAATATGGATGACATTGATCCCGACGAAATGTGGTTTCAACAAGATGGCGCTACATGCAATACGGAGACCGCAACCATCGAGTTATTACAATCAAAATGTGGCAATAAGTTGATTTCGAGAAATGGACCTGTCAATTGAACTCCAAGGTCGTGCAATTTGTCACCTCTCGATAATTTCCTATGGGGCCACGTGAAGTCACTGGCTTATGCTGATAAACCAGCAAGAGTTGACGCCTTGGAGGCCAACATTATTCGTGTTATTCGTGACATACTGTTATTCGTGAAAAACTGACTCAAAATTGGAAGTCCAAAATGCGCTTCGTCATGAGCAGCTGCGGTTTCCATATTCCCAAAATCATTTCTAAATATTAATGCCGTGTTCTGATCTTTCGAATAAAAAAAATTCTTCATTACAATTTATTTTTTTTGTGTTTTTTTTATAACTCAAAGTTTTATCGGGCTTAAAAAACATCCGATATAACCACATGTACCATACTGCAGATTTCCCGTTAAATAATTTAAATAAAAATCGGCATGAGAAATTCTCTCTGAAACGGTTGTTTATTCAATAATTTAATAAACATAACTAACTGCATGAATATAAACGAAAGTTGAAACCAGTTTAGTAAGTGCTACCAAGTTTTCTTACCTTTTATCATAAATCAATAGAAAAGTAGGAGGTAGGCGATCTTGCTTATTTTTAATAAGAGTATTTTCGAAACTATGTCTGATCTGTAGCTCATCTACAAAGTCTCGCAATGTTATAAACATAATGAAAATTTATTTTCATACGAACAAGCCCACAGAAGGAATTAATTAAAATTAAGTGCGACTAAATATTCAACAAAGAGCTACATATTTGCTATTAATGACCGTTTACAACGGCGTAAGTATATAAATATTAACATTAAAATATTGACTTTTTATGGTTTCGAACATGGATCACACTGCCATCTTCGTTATCACCTTCAACTTTATTAATACTATCATCCCTATTGTCGTGCCACTGACCAGTCTTTGATTAGGAGAAATTAATGCTTAATTTGGCAAATTTATTAATTCCACTTTTATGTTTAATGTTCAAAACGTATTTCTCTGAAAATGAGCCTTAAAACTGATGAAAAGACAATATCGTTCATTTAATTAAATATTTTAAAAGAATTTTAAAAAAGAAAAATAATTCAATGGAGTTAATTGATTTGACAATTAAAGCATTCAAATTAAATATTTCAATATTTTTATTGATAGCACTTGACATCAATAGCAAAAGTAAATAGTTAAAATAATTGTTAGAGATATTTTTAACTTTGTAACAATTTCTGGATTGTGCTTTTGTTGCACATGTTTCTACACACAATACACACTTTAAAAAAGAAACACTTTTATTTGTTTACTCTCTCAAGCTGTTTATTTTTCGGCTTTAGTGTTAATGTCAATATATTTGACATTTAATTGAATTCGATAATTTTTGTGTAATACAATAAATAAATAATACAAACAACAAATAAAAGATTATGTCAATTCCCTATTCGAAAGTTTATTTAAATAACAACACACTTTTACGATTAAATAATTCATATATTTCAAATATATGATTAATAAACTTTATCAAAATTTTTAAAAACGCACTTAAGCATTTGATGTTTATCATGATTATTTATTAATACATATTATTACAATTTAATTAAAGTAAAAACAAAAATTACTATAAAACGTAAAGTTTTGAAATTCGCCACAAAATTAAGAGCACAAAACTCATATAAATCCGAGTTTTCTTATGGTATAAGTTAAATTTTTCTTCAAACAGTTGATTTAAAAAAAAAACAAATCCAACATTTTCTTTTGTTTAAAATTGATGCAAATTAGATGTAACACATTTTTGTTGTAGATAAGATTAGATTATTTATTTTCCAAAAAATTCATTATAAAAAAGAAACTTAAATTAACGATAGATTCAAAAAATTCCTAACATACTAAAGTATTTTTCAAGGATTGTTACAATAATTAAAAAAATTTACATTTCAGTACAGCCATTAAAAATTTAAATAAATATTAAGGAAATTCCCAAAAAACAGAGGAAAAGGGGACGCAATTAAAATTAAAAAAAAGATAATAAATTTAAAACTACTTACATACTAATGAAACAAAATAAAACACAACAAAACAAATAAATAAAAAATAAGGTTACTGTGCAGGGTCTTCTATGATAAAATAGAAGATCTGCACCTTCGTAAAGAAGACCAGCTCCCCCAAGGGTCAGCAAGTCCACAGGAGAAAGATACTTTGCTGCCCAAACGGTCTTCAGACTCGAGGCTCGAGAAAAACATTCTCTCACCAAACTGTTTTCTATCGAACGTGCACCTTCCATGAACTTCAAAGCTTTCTCGACCATAAACGAGTCTATTCAGCTAAAATCTACTGCACTGTATATAGAGGTACAAGAGGGCCTACGGAACTCTCCGTTACGCCCTATATACGGTCTCAAACCAATGCACGCAACTAAGATCCGCCTCTTCCATCTCCTAAGTCTCTCCATCTGGGCAGAGAAAATTCTTAACCAAGCTGGAAAGGTATAGGAGATGAGAGGACGTATGATATGGCGGTACACCAAAAGGCATACTTTTGTATCGAGTCCATCTCTGCGCTTTAGCACGCCCTGATATGCACAGTAGGCCCTCTTGGTGCGCTCAAGCACATTGTCGAAATGCCGATAAAACTCAAAGTTTTCATGGAAGGTGACACTAAGGTACTTTAACCTATCCGAATTCCTGTTCACCTCACTTCCAATTCTCAAACACGATCTGAAGGATCGGCAATTCGGGTATGTGCATTTCTGCCTTCTTTTGAACATCACAGCGTCAGTCTTATGAATGTTCAAGTTGAGGCCCCACCTATTGAAATAGTCCGTCAGTGCTGTCAAGTATTGATTGACTCGTTCGTTAACAGTTCTTGCACTTGCTGCTGAAAAAGAAATAAAGATGTCATCAGCATAGATCAACAAGAGATCTCCATGCGGTGGTGGAGGTATATCTGATATGAACATATTGTAAAAAACTGGGCCCAGCAATAATCCCTGTGGCACTCCTGCAAAAATCGAACCTTGATGAGAGAGGACATCTCCAAAACGTAAGTATTTTAAATGAAACTTTTTTTTAACCAAATGAGAGTTAAGAAAGTAAAAAAAATACAAAAAACAACAATAAAGACCGATATAATCGACTAATCTACTATACCCTTCACCATATATGCATAAGCGCATGTACAATACTGCAGATTTCCATTTAATAGTTAAAGCAAAAAACGGCGTAAGAAATTCTTTCCTGCCATAAAGTTTTTCTATTTATTGTAAGTTTTTCTTAAGGTTGCTGTATCAGTTGAAAGCTCATTTTTCTTACCTTTTTCATTAACTTTTATCATAAACAACAACCACCTGCAGGAATACAAAGAAAAGCTAAACCAGTAAGAGTGCTATATTCGGCTATACCGAATTTTATATACCCTTCACCATATGTGTAATTCTAGTTTAATGAAGTAACTCCAATCAAAAATGCAAATATTGGGCCAACAGAGATTTAAAATATAAGAAAGAAAATTAGTACTTTATATATATTTTAAATGAAAATCTCATCGGCTTTAAATAGGTTAAGCATTTTTAAAAAATTTTAGCATTTCCTGAAAGATCTCTTTAAAAGCTTTTAAATGATGCCCATATTGATGTTTTAAAAAATATGGTGCACAATCGTACTTTTCTATGAAAAGTTCAGAGGCCCATAGCTCAAAAAATATGGACGAGCGCCAATTTGTTCACTTCATGTCTTTTTCTTATTTTTTAATTCTCGATCTCCCCATACATTTGTTTTTTATTTTTTTTTGTGATTGGAGTTACTTCATTGTTCCAAATGATATAGAAAAACTAAAGGCAGGCGTGGTATTTTGCCCGCTGCCTCAAAAAACATGGACTGCTAACTTTAAACATCAAAGTTTTCGAAACTTTGTCTGATCGATTGACGCATATCAATTTTCTCTAGTCATCTATTGCCTTGTTAAAGTTGATTTCAATTCGAACGCTTAATCGACTTCGTTAAGCATAAGAACTTAGAAATATATATACTTTATGGGGTCGGAAATAACGAATGGAATGCCAAACAGATATACTTTCCACCTGTGGTGAAAGGTATAAAAAGGTTGAAATATTTAAATTCACGGATGCCACTTGATTTTTCTTTCATAATTAAAGAAAAATTACCTTAAATCTTTACCACTTATATGTTGTTGTTCTTTGTGTGATTGTGTTATCGTTTGTAAAAGAAATGAATTCGTAAACATTGTGTGGGTTAAAAAAATTATTTAAAATTTCATTCGTTGGCCTAAATTCAAATAGCAAATTTGCTTAATAGTAATATTAGGGAAGAATGAAATTGATTTTGGCTTAAATTCATTTATTTGATTTCTAAAAACCTAAATGTTCTTGTTTTCTTTAGAAAACGTCCGCATAAATTTGTAAAACAATTTTTCTTTCTAAAAAAAAGGTTTTTAGAAACTAAATAAATGATCTTAAGCCAAAATCAATTTCATTCATTTATAAAAATCCAAAGTTCATAATTTAAAAGGAAGGCAGCCATTTAAGATACACTATTTTAGCACAACGAATAACGAAATATTTAGAAGTAAATGCAAAAAACAAAAAAAAGTCTAAACTTAAAATTTCTTTTTAACGCTAAAAAAATTCTTCCCATCTGGTAGCTTCGTTTAAGCGTTAGTAAAGGTACAATTATGCGAACGTCCACTTAAGCTAACGTAACGGCCGTTTGTTTTTAAATATACTAAAACAATGCAAACGCTTACCAAAATTAACTGTCACGTTTCCGTAACGCTTCAACCTGTATAAAATAGGTTTTGACGGCATTGTTACGTGACATTTGTAAGACAGTGTTGGAATTATATGTGTTAAGTACCATTGCGGCACATTTGCCCGTTTTAGGTACTTTTGAAGTAATTGATAATAATTGTATCATTCATCAGTTTTTATCATTTTGCTTAATAAAAGTATAATAAATAAATAGTTATATTAAATACATAATAATATTTTTTTAAATAGATAACTAAGTTAGTTAATACATTGCACATATTGCAATGTAAAATATCATTCGAAGCTAATTTAGTACTTTTTCCAAATTTACATGTACGAAACAGTGCCCGCAACTATGCCACAAATCTCACCACTGTTCTGAACAGCTGCAGTAAATTGAAAATTGTGTTAGGTTTTGTAATTTATTATTTTAGCTTTTATAGTATTTTTTTTTTTGCAAAACAATTGTACTCATTTCTTTTCGGGTTTTTTAAATTAAAATTACAAACAAAATTATAATCACACGCGAACAAATTGTGCTGCACAATGTTTTATTTTTGTTTATTTTATTGACATGCGTCACATTTGTAAAGTTTCTATAAGTACATAAACGACCGTACGTTAAAATACGTTAAGTTTTTCTAACATCAACGTTCGCATAACGAGGCCTTAACAGTTCAGAAATATTAGTTACTGCCATCCCTAAATTAGCGCGTAAAGCGCAAGATAACTGTCAAAATTTCTCATGTACATACAAAATGTATCAAGCATCCCTAAATAGCTTGGCGTCAACGCTTAGGAATTGGAAAATCCAATTTTGACAGTGCGTTAGGAAGTGAAGTTTGCTGTTTGTTGGTTTGTTTTGTTTTGTTATGGTTGAAAAGTAGTGACAATTTAGTAATTTTCAAGGCAATCTAGCGGTTTTATCTCTTCTTTATTCTTATACAGCGGGTTTTATGAAATAAAATGAGTTAACATTACTTTTAACGACACGAAGTTAACGCTGTTATTTAGGGATTACATTTCAGCGCAAAAGCTATGAATTACATTGCTTTGCGTCTTACGCGCTAATTTAGGGATGGCAATTAAGCAGGAAGTAAATCGATTCTTAATTCTTTGTAAAAAGCTTTTGAAAAGTTTTGTAGTTAAATGAGTTTTTTATTTTAAAAGCTTTAGATTAAAGAAATTTAAATAAAACGCCATAAATATTTATTTTGTTTTATACAAAAATGCAATTTATTTATGTGATATATAAATTCTTTTTTTTTTTTACATGAATTTTTTTAACATGAATTCGATTAATATTTTATTTCGTATTATAATTAAATATTACATAATGAGTATTATATGGTACATTTATCTATGGTTATAAAGTATCGATATATGTATGTATGTAATGTATGTGATTATGTGAGTGATATGTATGCCTTATATGTTTATGTAGCATAACGGAGTTTGAAATATACAATTGGAGAACAATGAAAGCATGAAAGATTATGATAGCACGATTTATGTATAAAAAATTAATATTTAAATAAAAAAAATATATAAATCATCTAATAAACACAACTAAAAGCTTAATTCATTTTCCAAGAAGAGAATGTAAATAAAGCTTTATGGCAAATTTATAATAAGTGATTGATTGGTTGGTTGCTTAAAGCTAAGAAGGCTTAGGCTTTTCCGTTATAAAAAAAGAAATGTTTTGAAGCTCAAGGACAGAGGTAGAAAGAAGTATATGTATGCATTTAGAAATAAAAAATAAAATTATTTTAAGAAAAGCTTTTTTTTTCACATTCAATATCCTTTTTGATAAATTCGGCTGAATGTGTTTAAAACTAAATTATTGCAAAAAGTATAACGACTAAATGTGAATGAAGAAATCTCAGTGTTGTAGTGTAAGCCTAAATTAAAAAATCTTTGTAAAGCCTTATTGATAACCACCAAATTTGCCCTGTTGCTGTGCGTTGCTATCATAACCATTGTTGTAACCATTGCGACCGGAATTAACTTGTTCATAACGGATGGTTGGACGATAACCCTTTTTGTCAGCTTCGTACTCTACAATTTGCTTGCGGCCATCGGGCAAGAGGACATAGTAACGGCCAAGAGCCAAATCACCATCACGAGATTCCATGTGACCGAAATCGTTACCCTCGTAATCCTGAACATCATATTTGAATTCATACTTGGCTGGGCCGTATTTTTCTTCATCGCCATAACCATTTTGTGCAGCACCATAACCGCCAGCACCGCCACTTTGTTTATGGAATATGGCACCAGTTAGAGCAGGAGCGCCGTAAGTATTTTGGGGAGTTTGGGCGCGATTGGGAGGCAAATAGTTGTTAGAGGGAGCTTGATAAGAGTTTGAGGGTGGCAAGTAATTGCTATTTGGTTGCTGGTTGGGAGGCAAGTAACTGCTTTGTGGTACTGGTGGTTCACCAGACACGAAAGAAATGCAAGCTAACACAGCGATTGTAGTAAAACACTGTAATTATATGAAAAACAAATAATTAATCAATTAAATTATAACTTTAACAATTAAAGGTTTTAGTTTAAGGGCTTTTTTAAGTTTAGAATAAAGCTATTTTAAATTTCATTTAAAGCTTTGTAACAGCAACTTTTTGTTAAAAAACTTTAAAGGGGCTTAAACTTGCTTTAATAAGGAAGCTTTTAAGCTTTCAAAATAAATAAAAAGCTTTGTGTTTAAAATATTAAAAAATTTGAATTCTTTTTTCGTTTAAAAACAATGAAGTCTACAGCTATAAAAATATTAACTCTATACCTTTGGTTACAAGCTTTAAAAACTTTTACGGCCGTATTCATAAAATATAGAATAGAATAGGTAGATTGTATGGAAAATTTGTTATGAAACAGATTTCAGTTTCATTTTAATTTTTATAATTATGGCAGTTAATGTTTCCAATTTTTGATAAAAAGGGGCTTAAACTTGTTTTATAAGGAAGCTTTTAAGCTTTCAAAATAAATAAAAAGCTGTGTGCTTAAATTATTAAAAATTTTAAGCATTTTCGTTCAAAATTAATTAACTCTACAGCTTTAAAAATATAAACTCTATACCTTTGGCTACAAGCTTTAAATAAACTTTTATGGCCGTATTCATAAAATAATAAAATAGATTTAAAATGCATTTTAGGACAAATTTGTAGGGAAAATTTGTCATAAAACGGATTTCAGTTTCATTTTAATTTTTATAATTATGGCAGTTAATATTTTTTTTATTTTTAATAAAAAGTGAGCTTTTAAATTATTATTCATTAAAGCTTTTTAACGTAAACTCTTCTTTTACAGGAATGTATTTATAAAAACGAGCTTTTATAGTACCGTTATACTTCTTGATTCTAATTAATCTTTTTTGTATAAAAGCTTTGTTCGTAGTATTTTTTTATTTAGTTGGCATTTTCTTAACTGCTTGTCACGTTGCTGTCTTATTTTAGAAACACAATAATATTATTTTTCCAATATAAATTTTATTTTATCAGTCCAGATCTGATCTTTATTTCAGTTGATATATTTTTTGATTCGCATTTAATTAGCAAAAGACATGATTGTAATGAATTTGTTTCATAATCTGTTTGCTTTTAAAATGGGAAAAAATGACATTAACATTTCAATGCTTAAAATTATCACACACAGTCAAACAAATGGACAGACAGAATAAAGAATACATTACGTTACTCTTGCAAAGTTAATTTTATATTATAAAATATGCAAGATCGCTATCATAAAACTGTTTTGGTTGAACACAAAAAAAAAAAAACACAACTACAAAATTGAAAAGATGTTTACAAAACTATGATGCTAAATGTGGCATGCTACATATTCGAGTGTTACAGCCTATCAGACAGACTGGCTTGCAATCAGTTAGAGTAAGGAAAACACAATTGTGTGTGGCACTTGTTGTTTTTTTCTTTTTTCTATTATGTTCAATAACTAAATTATTCATGTAAAAAGTTGTAGGCAAGAAAAACAAAAAAATATTTTTTTAAATTATGATGAAGTTGTCACAATCTGTTGGCGCAGCATAGACATTTAACGACACAGTTTTTCATAAAGCAAATTATATGATTTTTTGTTGTTTTCTTTTTAAGTAACAAACATGATGAATGGAGTGCAAAATTGAATGTTAAATATATTACATTGGCTTGCAATTGTGCGGTCTTAAATATAATTATTTTCAGCTTTTTTGAACGTTAATATCTAATTAGTAAAAGGGAATGTTTAAGAGGAAATAATTATATTAAATCAAATGTCATAATCATAACACAAAAAATAATTTAAGGCTTTCGATGGAGATTTATTCAGATGTTAGTTATGAAATATTAAAAAAAATCCTTAATAATCCAAATTAACTGAATTAACTAAATAACGAAAAGCGATCATTTTTTTTTATTAATAAATGTGTGACTTGTTTTTCCATTAATAAAGCTTTTTAAATATTAACATTTGTTGCAAAAAAAAAAAAGTTGTTTAAAACAAAATTCAGTATTTGGCATTTGCACTTTTTATTAAAAGCTTCTTTATCTGCCTAAAAAATTGGGGTGTTTTAATATTAAAGTTTCATAAATCCCTCCGTTATTAAAGATGCTGAATTCAAACGCTGTTTTTAAACTATTTTTAAATTAGCTTTAAAGTAGTCTGGTGATTTTTAAAATTACAATTATTTAGCTTTGCTTTTAAGCAAGCTTTTATATTAATCTGTGTTTAGTTTTTTAATTTAAAGCTTTACTTAAAAAAAAATTAAAGTTCCATAAATAAAAAAAATTATGGAAACGGAGATATTTTGTTAATCAATTTTGATATTAAACTTTTATGATAATAATAGTAATGTATCTAAATAAAGCTTTCACAAAACTTTTTGTTCCATTATTTTAAGAGCTTTTCTTAGATAGTTTTTCTAATCGTTTTTAAAATTGTTTTACATTGAAATGAAAATATTTTTTGTTTCTTAACAAGTTTCTTTGACTGCAAATACATATACCAGAAGTAAAAGCTTTTGTCGTTGTATGGAAAATTTGCCTAGAAATGGTTTATAAAGCTCAGTTTAGATATAACTATTGAAATTTATTGCAGTTTATGTTGTATTTATAGAAAAAATAATCTGTTTAACTTTTAATTTATTAATGTAGAGCTTAAAAGCTTTTCTGTAAATTTTTGTAAATTTGAAGCTGTTTCTTAGTGTTGACTTTTCATGTGCTACAGGGTATTTCACTTTAATAACAGCAATAAAAAAAATATTTGCAATTAAATCAATGATTTTGATAAATTAAATAACTTTGTTTTTCTATACGACAAATTATTAAAAGTTAATTAATAATAATAAAGTGCAAAGTCTATTACGCCTATTTAAGTTAATAACATTAACGCTTTAAATCAATTTTATTGAAATATTTAAACATTTATTTATATTAAATAGCCGACATTAAGTTATTGATATTTTTACAATTAATCAATTTATGTCTGTTAATCACAACCGTTGTTAATTTATTTTTTGCTTAAAAAAATTAATCAAATTTCATATTTTTAAACAATTTTTTGGTCATATAAACCTTTTTATAACAGCCAGTCTACACAAATAAAATAACTTTATGATGCTCAAATTTTGTAATAATTAATTAATTATTTTCTTAAGTGAAAAAGCCTGGCAGCTGTTAAGTAGAAATAATAATTAATCATTTATAACTTTTGCTTGTTATATATTTTAGTTAAAGAAGTAACAAGGACATTTTTTTAAAGAAAGAAGAATTTTTTTTGCGAGCTTTTTTTCATGTACAAAGACTTTTAAAAGGGATTATATGTTTAGGAAAAACCTAACAGTTGTGTTTGGAACTTTGATAAATTTATGTTTTTTTTTTTCAAATTTAGATATTCAAGTCCTTGTATATGTTAGAAAAGTTGTTGTTAATTAAACGGGTGTTTTCTTATAGTTGAAAGACTTAAGAAACGAACTTGTTTGTTGTGATCATTTGAAAGACTTAAGCAACATACTGGATTTTACTATAATCTTGGTTTCAAATTAACTTTATTCTAAATCAATCAAAGATTCGAGAGAAAATTTAGTTTTTCTCATTTTAATAGAAATTAAAAATAGATAGAAAAAATTCATTGTTCTTAAACTTTAGCTCTGTTTCAACCTTATGTTTTGTCCTGATCTAGCAAATTAATGTAATTAAAAGTTTTAAGAAGCAAATTATTTTATTATAACTATTTTGTTTTCTTTGCGCAAGCAGTATCTTTTTTAACATCGAGTTCAGTATTTAAGAGTGTTAAAAAAATTAAAAATTAATGATATTATATATTTTAACCATCATATTATTGTCTTAATAAAAAAAACCAGTCTCAGAATTTTAAATAATTTACGATGTGTCAACACAGGGAAGTTAAAGAAATTTGTTAAAATATTGGCAAGACTCTAAGGACTTTAAAGATTTCAACACAATATGAAAAAATACATCTATTTTTTTACACTTTTTTATACTTCAAAAAATTATTTAAAATATTTGCACTTATACACTTTAATGTATTTTTTTTTAATTTATTTAATTTTTATACATTTTGTCCTTTTTTAATATTTTTTATATTAAATAATATACCTTCATTGTTGTATATTCAATGTTAAAAGGATCACACACAAATAATTTGTTTTTAATTAAATACAAATAATAATATTTGTTCTTCTTATGAAGATGGTTGGATTGGATTTGATACTGTAACAATTTTGTAGGCCACTATTTATATTTGAACGTCAAACATTAAAAATCACTTCAAAATACTACTCCAAAAAACATAAAATAAAATTAAACATCACAAGAGCCAAGATACAAAAAAAATAAAAAAAAAACTAAACAGCTACAGCATACAATAATATTAACTAGTAGAAAAAAAATAAGCGCGCCAAATTCAAAATAGAGTTAGAAAAAATAAAACAACAAATAAGAGAATCATTATTATTAATATTATTAAGACTAAAAATGCACTACAGCCTTCTCTTCCCTTTAACAAAAGTATTTCATATAATATCATGTTTTTCTTTCGCTTTTTGCAAATTCAAAACAAATACAAGAATCTCTATTTACAAAAAAAAAAAAAAACTAAAGCAGCATTAACTTAATACAAACCAAACACAAACATATAAAAACCCTAGAAAACAAAATGCATTTGTTTTCATTTACTTTATTTCACATAACGGGCAAAAATCTCAATAAACATTTTTTTCCTGTTAAATGAGCATAAGTAGTTTTTTTTATTATTTTTGTTTTTCGTTTGCAAAAAAACTTTCATGTAGAAATCTGTTTAGTAACAAGACTGTACAATATAACCAAAAAAAAAAAAACAAAAAAAACAGTAAACTTAAATCGAAATGAGCACTGAGGGAGTAATTTAAACATCTTTGTAGCATAAAACATGTGTATAAATATTAAATTCCACAACTACCGACGTTGCACAATGGGATTAAACACTGAAGTACATATATAAAAAAATGATTTTTTGCTTTCATTGGAAATTATCTGAAAATTTTATAACTTGTCTTTAGCATACTTTAAGGTTTGGTAAGAGAATACATTATTTATAAGGTCTGTGCAGTCTTCAAATTTTGCAAAATATTTCTTCATATGAAGTAAAAAAAAAAAAATTAAGGACCCCAATGTAAATAATTTTCTATACATTCTTCATTATATATGCGACTCTGTCCTTTTTTGACGCTCTTAATAAATAAGATTAACGGACAATTAAGTTTTGAAATTATATCAGGTTTTCCCTTTGAAGACTAAAAAGCTCCTGAATCGAGAAACTTTTTCTTTATAAAAATTATTAAAACCAACAAATTTCCTTAGATACAAATTACAGAACTAAGTCGCGCCTAACTCTAACATGTTCAACCAAATTATATTTGCTTGCATTTAACAAAAATGTATTAAATTTGCAAAAGCAAATTTACAACAACCAAAAATTTTTTTGAAAAGTGTATCCCGGACTATTTTTTATTATATCCATGAATAGTGTTGCACTTTTCCGCCAGTTTTATATTAAAAAAAAAGAACTGAAGCAATTTAAAGTCTCAGCTTTGTTGTTTTCCAGATATTATACAATAAATTGTTAATTATAGTTTGTTTACAGCCTATCTCGGCAAAATGGATAACGCTTTAAAGCATTTGTTTACTCAAGAAAAAAAAAGCCAGAAAAAATTTTTAAAAGTGAAAAAATTTTTAAAAAATAAATTCGGTAATAAGCCGCTTAAGATATCCGATATAGCGCAACCGGGCACTTGAAGATAATAACACCTAAAAATACGATAACAACTTATCATTTATGCACAAATTACTAACTTACCTTCTTTTTCTCTATACAAATTTCAGATAAAGATACCTCTATTCAGGCCTGCCATTTTTTCCTCAAAATTATGAACGTCCCGATTTGCCTATTTTTGCTCCATAAGTGATTATTTTTGCGATAAACTAAGTATAAATTATTTTTTTTTTTTTCACTGGAATACTTGGAACATTAAAAAATATCGTTAATAATATTATCGATTTGTATCTCTAATAATGAAAGTGATCAAGTCAAAAAAAAAAAAACTGATAAATTACTTCCTAAATTCGTTTAATGTGATTATGATATAAAAAATGAACTATTTATGAAAATTTAAAAATTGAATTTGTAGTTTATAAGTCCACTAAGTTAATGGTAATTTTAATGAGCTATAGACACCTTCTCTACATACTTATAATAAAAATTTCAATAGAGTCCTATCTTGACACAAAATAAACAAAAACAGTTTTGCTTTACAATCCTATCGCACAAATATTTCTTTTGAAAGTGGAATAAGTCCATTCCTAATAAATTTAAATAAAACAACTTTCATTAATTTCTTCCATACGAGAGATATTTTGTAGTTGTGAAAACACCATTAAAGAAAGAGACCAATGATACGCTGCAGTTTCATTTTTCGTTTTGTAGGAAACAAAAAGAGAACACTTTGTCTCAACTAAATCTCTAGAAGAGGCAATATTATGCAGAAAAAACAATACAGATAGCGAAATTGTAAACTGCTTTAAAATATTTTAAATGAGATTCAAAAAGAATGAACCTTACTAAATTTTTTATAAAAGTAGAGTGGAAGAAAATACTCTATTCAAAACAATTTTTTTGTTTGGAAAATGGGAAGACCAAAAAAACCACAGCAACATTAATATGTTACCACAACAAGTTTATTGCCGTATATACCGCCTATTCATCATAAATACTTCAATATGTTAATGTTAAAGAAATCTAAGTATAAAATATCATTTACTTATTTAAAGACCAGGTGATTTGCACTTTTATATTTTAAACATAAGTAAAATAAACTCTTAATACTTTCGGTTATTTTGTAAATAAATGTCTTCATTTTAACTGGTACTTTTTACATAAGAATTTATTTAGAAAAGCTTATGTCTACAAAAAATTGACTTAAATTTGGTTCTGTTTTTATTTCATCTAAAATGTTATTTTTAAGTACATCTAGAGCTAAAAACATCGGTTATATTTTTAAATAAGTTATTGTTATAGTATATGAAAAACAGTTGCTAACAAACACAATGAACTGCAAAATTTGTTAAAAATATTTGAAATGTATTAAAAAATGCCAGCGATACTCATGTATTCAACACCTCAACTTATTTTATTTATTGATTTAACTTTTTAATTAATATTTTCATTAAGAAATGTGTGCAAAACATAAAATATTATTCTATCAATGGCTAAAATATTTGTTTACTTTTGTTTAGTTTTGCGAAACAACAACAAAAAATGCCATAACCATATGGTAAAACTGTATTATTTAAATGGACTTTAAATGCGCAAGATTGGTCATTTAAGTTTCAATTAAGTGTGCATTGAAAAACTGAATTTTGTACTTAAATAGAACTTAAATATAAATCACATTTAAATACGAATTCAAAAACTGGCCCTAATTTATTAAAGAGGGCAAATATTTTTTAATTGTTTCGAGCGCCAACCCTTAAAATGGACTTGTACCACTTAAAAAAAAAACAGCACAAATATCTATTCGTATAACAAAAGTCGAAGCAAAATTTTATTTCATTAAAAGATTTAATAAAAAGAAAAGTGAAAAATACGGCCGGTGAATGTGACTACAAATCCAGTCCAGAAAAATGGCCAAAACCAAAATAAATTAAAATATAAGATTATTTCCACTGCATACAATCAATATACCAGTAACGGAAGCAATTTATTTGTAAATCGGTTAATTTTCTTTTATTATTTATTTATTTATTTTGTGTTACTTCATATGTTGTAAAGATTGGGTATTTTTAATTTGCCGATTTTTCGCCGTTTTTTAAAAATGATTTTGATTTTTTATAAAATCATTTGGCACACCTGTCTCTGTTGTAAATATACAAAATTTTCAAATGATCAGAGCAAAGACAGAGAAATTTGAAAGCGCTATCGATTAGTGGAAATATACATTAAAGTACTGAGAAAAGCTTAAAATACATAAAAATTTTGTATTTTTTTGTACAAAACTAAACAATAATGCGGCTTAAATTTGATATAGGTTACTGTAAGAATAAAGTCGAGCAGTGAAACGTGTACTTCGAATTAAAGGAAAGTGAGCTGCGCATAAAAATGACATCGGCTCTTAATGGGTTAAGCATTTTTAAAAAATTTTATTATTTCCTTAAAGATCTCTTCAAAAGCCTTAAAATGATATCCATATTGATATTTAAAAAAATTTGAAATTTTCAGAGCCCCGTAACTCGGAAAATGTGGGCGAACGACAATTTTTTCACTTGAGGTTTTCTTATTTCTTTTTTTTTTTGTTTTTTGATTGGAGTTACTTTGTTGTTCCAAATGACATGAACAAATTAGAGGTAGGCGTGGTGTTTTGCCTGCTGACTCGAAGAACATGGTCCGATCATGCTGATTTCCATGTTTGTCGCGGCAAACTTGATTTCTACACTAACACGGACGGATAGACGGACATCGCTCAATCGACATCGCTTTGCATAAGAAGTCAGAATTTATACATATACTTTATGGGGTTGGAAATGGATATTGTAGAAATTGCACACGGAATGACAAACTTTTTACTTTTTGTGGTGAAAGGTATAAATATAAAATAATTATTTTTAAGTTTATTGCCATTTATTTTAAACATAACATGACCCACTGTGCTTTAACTTGTAACTATTTGCTGGTGAACATCATATAACAATGCAATTACAATAACCCCAGTGTGGATTAAAATCAACTATTTTGTTAAGTTTTTTTTTTACTTGTGCCTTTCGAAAAAGAGTTCTTCAGTTTCTAAACAGTTTTTGTTTTTTGAAATGTTTAATGAAATTAATCATCACCACTTGAGTTGATTTCATTTAAAGCTCTTCTCTAAAACATTTCAAACTGACTTTAGTTGTGCTGCCGCTGCTTCTCGTTTGCTGAGCAGAACTAGTTCACAAACATTTTGGTTTGGTTATCTTCTTTCCTCAACTTCCATTTATACTTCTTGAGTTTGTTTTTTTAAAATCTTCTCTTGTAATTGCGTTCAAACGATGACGTAAAATCATATATAAAATGTTTTTTTTTTTCAACTTTAAATTGCTCTCGCAGTGACGGCTTAAGTTTAATGAGAAGGTGTTTGTTTGTTTATGGTTATTTTGTTGTTATTATTGTACAACTTTTGTTAGAGATAAACATTAATTTTAATATTACTGCTGTTTTGTTGCGGGCTTCTAAGTCAATCTATTGTGGCAAGCATCCTCATTCATTTGTTAAATTTTAAACAGCCAGAAACGAAGCGGTTCATTATTTTTATTTTCTATATTAACCAACTTAAATTATATTTATTTAAGTGGAAAAAGTTATAAGGACTTTATCACTTTCTTTAGCTTTTGTTAAGCCTTTTGTATCATTCAAATGCATTTTTTTCAATGTGAATTGCAAATGTAAAGTTCGTGTCTTAAATCTTTTGTTTTGTTATATAATTTTTAATAAAACTTAAAAAGTGTTTTTAAACAGCTATTATTTATTATTTTTTTTTTTAAATAAAATTTTAAATGATTAATAAAAATTGTATGTAATAAATACTTTTGCTGCGAATATTTAATTTTAGTTTTTAACAATTCCACTTAAAACTTTTTAAAAAAAAGTAAAATTACATCCATAAA
Source organism: Gymnosoma rotundatum (assembly GCA_916610165.2). NCBI lineage: Eukaryota > Metazoa > Arthropoda > Insecta > Diptera > Tachinidae > Gymnosoma > Gymnosoma rotundatum. Next base: position 11,994,963 of record OU744339.1, read on the forward strand.
TAAATATTTTTAAATTTAATGAGATGTTTAATGAGATGTTTTAATATTTAATATTTTATATTCATTAGAAGTATATTTTTTAATGAGAACAGATTAATTTATTAAAAAAATAAATATAATTGTAGATTTAAATAAAAATCGCAATGGACTTCTTATGAAGTCAAACTTGTACTATTAAATGGAGTATCCAAGGAAATCACAATGTTCAATCTTTCTGCCTTTTTACAACTATAATAGCTAAAGAAAAAAAATTTAGTGTTGTTAAAAATATTATGTGAATGTGTAAAGAACTGATAGTTGTTTAAGTATCGTAAAAACAATTTACATCGACTACGAGATTTATTGTGAATCGAATAAATATTTTTGTTAATAATTTTATAAAGTAGAATGACTTTTTTTCTTTATCGTCTCGAATTGCAGGTGATTAAAGTAGTTTATATTTTGGAATGCTCTTGCTCTTCTTCTGAAGAGAACGTAGAAGAATTAGAAGAACCCGTTTATAGCGCAAGATTTTTTCATGTTTTTTTTTTTTTTTTTTGAAAAATTTTTAATTTACCGAGAAGAAAGAAATATTTGTAGCTTTACAGACAACTTTTTTAAAACTTTTTTACAGTAAGATTTGCCACGCTAACCACAATTCATTGTTGGCTGTGGGGCTCAATTTAAAAAAAAAAATCAAATGATTAAGAAAACACATGAGTTGGCGCTACAATTAACTGTTAAAAGTGTAGTCTTAAGTTTTTACATGTTTTTATGTTGCAAAAAAGTGCACTTAATAAATCTTATATATATTTAAAATCTCTTTGTAAGCTTACTTATTTGTTTATTGGTTTGTTTGTGCGTGCCTCAATCACGGTTAAGCAACTCAAACGATTTTAATGAAATTTGAAGTTTGTATTTTCAAATAGCTGAGCAGGAGAGAAGAAAAAGGGGCAGCGGTCATTTATATTCCTCCGAATCAATTTTAACAAAGTCTCGGCTAATCGATTTTAATGAAATTGGAAACATAAATATGACCTCATTTATATCTGTTTCTAGACCTAAGATCTAGATGGGAAAAAAAATGGTGAAAAAGAGCATTTACATCCGTACAGATTACAATAAAATTATAAAAATATAGATATTTCTTTAAAAGGTAGAATAGTCTATGTTTATTTTGAAAAATAAAGGGTGAGAGTGCAAATGCCGAATTTCATGAATCTGAAATAATCTTAGCAAAATCAGAGCCTAAAGATATTTGAAATATAGATTCCTCCTGATGCTGATTAAGAATGTAGCGATCTAGAAAATACAGCATTACATTCTGCTGGTATCTAATTTTTCCTATTTTCTTTGAAAAACATCCGCTTTCCTTTGTAAATAATTTTTCTTTCTTAAAATATAAAATACTAAAAAATTTTGAGAAAAAAAATGAATTTGAATTTAAGACAAAAAAAAAAAATTAATTAAATTCACTTGTTATGTCACAACAGGTAAACTAATTTATTTAAATAAAAAATTGTTGCAAGTGTGTTGTGACTTTATAACTCACGAACGGTCAAACCAAATTAAATTAAATTTGTAGAGTGTGTTCGTATGGCCGTGAAGAAATCGGTCATTGCATTCATGAGTTATGACTTTTCAAAGGCATAGCAGCCTATGAGCGTGTACGGTATATATACTGTGCGCCAAATTCATACACACAAATACACTTTGTAGCGCAGATTCCTAAAATATTTGGTTTATAAGATCTAAACTGATTTGATAGATTTCTCATGTCTTTGGAGTAAAGCCCTATAGCAAACAAGATTTTTAAATATTACACTGTGCCTAGAAAGGTTCTAGCATGGGACCTAGGCAATACCGGGTACAATAAGGTAGTAAATATACTAAAGTATGTTTACTTTTCTAATATAAGTTAATTTTCTACTGCAACACCTATATTTTATTCATATTTTGTTATAATAAAAGGATCAAAGTCCTTAAAATAGTCATTAGTTTATTCAATGCAGTTTAATCCCTTTCGTAAAGTTCAAAAATTTAAAACTCATTTCGGGATTTTTGGCGCTGGTAAAGCAATTGGTGCCACAATTTAAAAGGTACAACACCCAAGTCACATGTTCTGTCGCGATGAAATTACACATGAGGTTTAAAACAGACGCAATCGCTTGTTTTTTTTCATAACGATTTATAATAAGTTATCTTAATATTCCTTATTTATTGTTGTTTACCTTTGAATGCGATTAATGTTCGTGCTAATACTATATTAGAAACTCCACAGATACTTTTTTTAAATCAATAATTTATTATTTTAAATCGGAATCAGAGGGGCACATGCACAACCTTTTGATCCCGAAAAACACCCTATAGACACCAAAATTCTTCAACTAGAATATTTGGCGTCACTAGTGTTTGTGTGATTAAAAGCAGCAATATGTAAAAAATATATGAAAATTAATTAAAGACAATATTTTAAATTCAAAACAAAAATCTTATTTATCATAAATAATTATTTATTTCAAAGTATATTAAAAATATTGAAATTCTTTTTTTTAAATCCTGAAAATTTTTCTTTTTTTCAAACTTTTTTTTTTTGCTTTTCTTATTAAAAGTTTTAAAGCATCGAATACTTTTTTTAACGTTGTGGTTTCCAAAATTACGTTTTCTTTTTTCGTAAAATTCTTTTCTCTATCGTGTAGAAGAGAGGTCAAAGAGACTCACCGTGAAAAGAAAGATATTCATTCCATTGTTAAAGTAGAGCATCCGCGCAAAGAAGTATAACATTTTCAAATGAAAATGCAATTTATTTGTTGGTTTGGAAAGCAGGTATCTATACGTATTTCGCCGGTTGCTAAAGCCATCTCATTAGGAATTCTTTATCCAAATTTTTAGAAAAGCCAAAAACATTTCCTTTAAGTATAAAAACTTCAAAAACAACAACATGAGAGTTATTTTAGAAGCCAATAGAGAAATGTCAAGGCTTTAACAAAAATTACCAACAAACAAACTTACATTCCCTTCTGCGTTAGTTTGGTTACATTCCGACTCTTAATGCAGACGTGAGGCGTATTAAAAATAAAAATAACACAGTTATTTTTTACATTTCTCAAGAGAAAGAGAAGAACATAACAGTGATGCCAACAGTTTGCATAAGCAAATGCATATAATTTCTATTTGTAAAATTAAGCATGTTTTTATTATTTCATCGCTATTGTAAGGATGATGAAGGGGACAAATAAAGAATAAGAATAGAATAAAGAATATACTACCTGCTAAAAGAACTCTGAATATAGTGTGTGAGCAATGAAAATGAAAATATTGTCGTTCCACAAAATCCTCAGTAAAAACTATATTTTTCATCCGTTTTTTTCCAAATTATGCTTAAAATATTGGAAATAAAATAAACTATTCGATAAAAGAATAAAACAAACCAAATGAAAATAAAAAAATTTGAAAAAAACGTAAAAAATAGGCAATTTTTGAACTTTAAGGTGCCATTACTCAGCCATTTCTTGGCAGATAGAAAGTTGGAGTATATCGACGGAAAAGGCATTCATTAACATTTCCAACGGTGTGCCATTTATCTCGATCGTACTTTTCGGTTTTGCTCCAAAAGGGTTTGAGTGGGACCATACACTGAAAAACACAAAAGTACCGTTATCTAAAGAACGGTACTTAGAAAAAAATAATACAGCGTTTTTCGTGTTCAGGAGGTCCCAATTAACTTATCTAGTCATGTGGTGTTCTTGGTATTTTTTGGCTGTAAACCAATGTTATTTATTGATTTATACAATTAGCAAATTGAATTAATTGTTAATTTATAGCTTCTACCATAATTTGGCTTAAAATTATTATAGCCAAAGATGTAATCAAAATCATATAATCAATGCAAATTAAGGCTTCAAAAAATTTTAAAGTAAAACTGTGATATACAAGTTTGTTAAATTTTTTTATTTAAAAAGAATTAAAAACATTTTTATTTGTTTGTTTTAAAATTAAAGCATCATGATTAAATTAATAAATTTTACAAAATCAATAACAGTCATTCGGAAAAAAAATTTAACATTTTGAATTTAATAAATTAATTATGATACGATTGGCAAAAATTGTGCTTCTTATGAAAATTGGCTAGTAAAGAATATAATACCTTGAAAATTTATTAATTGAATGGTATAAACGGCAAAGTTTTTTATGATTAAGTTAAAACTAACAAATCATCGACTGCATTTACTAAATTATAACATTTTTCATTTAAAGTGAATGCTGTGAATTGCTTTTTTTGAGTAACGATGATCCATTAATATTTTATCTTTTACCAACAAAATTTAAAAGTATTTTAGTAGATAAATTATATGAATAAAATTCATAATGTTGCTAAATAATATTAGAAAAACATAAAAAAAGCTCTCTTACTATTCATGCGAATCATAAATGATTGAAATGTTAGAAATATATATTTTGGATGCTGTATTTATTAAAAATAATTTGGATTTGTAAAGCACTTTAAAGTAATCATACAAATTTTGCTTTAAAACAGATTACAATTCAAAATTATTTTTTTTATAAATATGGCAGTAAATATTTATTTGCTTTTTTAAATCTTTATTTTTGGTTTTAATTAAGAAAAAATATATGTTAAAGTCATATTAATGAGCCTTTTCAAATAGCTTAAACTAGGAAAAACTAGATTTAGCAGGACTCGTTCGATTTTATATGCAACTACAATTTTGTAGATACAGTATTGTTCGAAATTTAAGCAACCTTTTCCACTAAGTAATAAAAGACTCATTTCTTTTCTTTAAATAAGTTTATAGAAAATATTTTTTTTTATTTACTACTACACAATGTGTCTATAGCCTAAAAATAACAACAAAAATTAAACTCCATTTTTTTGGAAGTTATAATAAAATAAAAACAAAATTAACTTAAAAATTCGCTGTTCAAAACCTAAGCAACTTTTAATATTTGTTATGGTATCCTTTGTTTCTTACGACCTCTGCGCACCTTTTGGGCATAGATTCAATAAGATTCGATAGAATAGATGTTGGTTTAGCTTCCCACTCTGATTTTAGACAGTTCATCAACTACTATTTATTTTTAAAGCGTCGACTTCCAACTCTCCGTTTTAAAATTCCAAAGAGGTTCTCTATGGGATTCAAGTCTGGCGATTGAGGTGGCCAATCCAAAACTTAAACCCCATTAGCTGATAACCAATCCTTGACTAACTTCGATGAGTGTTTTGGGTCATTGTCATGTTGAAACACCCATCGAAGTGACATTTCCCACTCAGAGTAGTTAAGCATATGAGTTGCTAAAATGTCTCTGTAAACAAAACGTTCCATTTTTTTTTAATTTCTACAAAGGGACCAACACCACTGGCCGACAAGCAAGTCAAAACCATCACATTTCCACCCCCATGCTTTATTGTGGCTTTTGAGTACCGAGGATGTATCCGCTTTCCTTTTGGAACCTCCATCTGAATTTAGTAAGTTAAATTTAGATTCATCACTAAACAAAACAGTTCTCCATTTGGATATAGTCCAATCTATATGTGCTCTAGCAAAATCCAACCTAAAACAACCAAAAAGCTGAGAAAATCAGAGACTACTTTGCAATCAATCAAACAAACCTCTTTTTTAAATGCTTCTTAGTCAGCATAGGCTTTTTAGATGGCATGAAGCTTCTTAAATTTTGTTCCAATAAACGTTTCCTTACTGTGGAATAACTAATATGAAGATCAAGCTCATTCACTATGTCTTTCGACGAAATAAATGAATTTTTTTAGAACTAGACGGTAAAATTCTTTGGTCTGTTCGCTCAGAAGTTTTGCGAGTTCGCCCACCGCTTTTGGCTTCCTCTACTTCCCAGTAGCTTTATACTTTTTAATAAACTATTAAATTATTAATATTCAATTGGTTTGCTATAGCAATTTGGAATTTACCGTTATTAAAAAGTTCAATAATCTTTAGCTAAAAAGCTGATCCACAAGGTGTTCGCGTCATGGTTGCACTTCTAAAGAATTGATACTACTTAAATGCATAAAATCAATCAAAATTATTTTTTTTCAGTAGCAGTCATAATGGGGGTTGTTTTAGTTAATATTTCGCAACAAATGCAACAATGTAAAAGTTGCTTACGTTTCGAACAGCGAATTTTTAAGTTATTTTTTTTTTGTTTTTTTTTTTTTTGTTTTATAACTTCTTCCAAAGACATAAAATTTATTTTTTGTTGTTATTATTAGTATGTAGACTATATGTATAAAAATAAAGCAAAGGAAAATTTTTCATTAATCTATTTAAATAGAACATATACGACCATGAGTATTTACTGGGGAAAAGTTGCTTAGGTTTCGAACAGTACTGTATATAAACAATATTTTTGAAATTCTCGCTTATATTTATCTAATGATTCTTGGCGATTTTTTTATAAAGTAAGCGTTTATTTCTTGCATTGACGGTATTTTGAGAAACTAGCCCTAATGTAAAATCTCTTTTTAAAAGTGTGATCTTTCTTCTAATCTTTTAATTGTTATTTATTAAATTTTATCGAGACATTTGGATGTGAACTGACCTAAACTTAAACGAAAATTGAACTAAAACTGAATTTAAATTGAACTAGAAGTGAAGTAGATCTATTCTAGAACTATACTTTAAATGAACTTATAAATAATAACAACGCTAGGAACAAGGCTGTCTTAAATAACAGATAAAACAAAATATGTGGAAATAACATTTTTTCAGTTTCGATAAAAATTTATTTATTTATAAAATAAATAATAATGTTAATAATAACAATAACAGTATCCATAGAAAACGCGATCACAAAAGAAAATTATCTTCCTCCATGGTATCGTTGTTAAGTTTTAATCGAATATATTGCAGAATTGTACATCAAGATAATTATGAATTAAACACTGTATATTTTTTTCTATAGAAAAATATTGCCTCTGATAAATTCTTCTATAAAAAAGTTTGCCATTTGCAAAGGTTTTTACGAAAAATTATTTTCATGATGAAATATTTCATAACAAAAGTGTTGCCACTTGTATAAACTTATTAAGTCATCAAATTTCCTCCTGCCAGTGTTGTTCGGTTAGGCGATTTATATCCAAAATGGTTATTGTTATGATCTTTTACTAAAAAAGTTTTGCAATAAAATTTGATTAAAAGGTTTTAGGTTATGATCGTGAAAAGGAAATTAAAGAAGTTAATCATATAAACCTTAAAGTCGGTTGGAGGAAGATTTGGTACACGAATTTATATCAAATCAAACCAAATTATATATTGCAAAGAATATATAAAATTATTAGATTCTTGTATCTGGGTTGCCTATCTCTAATGTTAGGACCTTTCTAAGCTCTACTCTGAACACGTAAGAAATCTATCAACTCAGTTTGGATCTAATAGTTCAGAAGATAACTATATTTTAAATATCTTCAGAATCTTTTTTGTTAAGATCGCTTTAGATTCATAAAAGTACAAGCCTCCTCTCCTATCTTTTTAATAAGCAAGAAATATTTTCCCCTATTTAATTACACCAATACACTACCAAGGCAGATTTATTTTACTAGGTAGTAGCGGTAATACAACAAATACAACATTTACAAAAACAACATGCCTTTTTATTGTTGTTTTGTGCGTTGGAAACGTCAAAAACACAAAGAGAAATAAAAGATAATTGCTCTCCATACACATGCTTTGTCTCGCAAACGCTTGTTGTTAGTGTTTTTTTAAATTCGTAAACAAACAAAGGAAAATACAAAAGCTTTTGACATTTCCAACTACAAACCAGCTGGGCGGACGACACTACCTAGTAAAATAAATCTGCCTTGTACACTACTTTATCCTAAGAACAAATATCTACTCGAACTTTAAATTTAATTAAAATCGGTTCAGGCATTTAGCAGTGATTAATGCACGCAAGGATTTCTGGGGACTTTTGGAGATATCAACTTTCAATTTAGTGAATCTAGGTATCCTGCGTCCTGCTAAGGTTTTCGCAGAAAGGCACTGCCGCTTACAAATTTATTTTAAAAACTGTTGCTACTTGAATGTGTTTCTATAGAAAAGTATTGAAACTTGATTCTTTAACTTTCTCTGCAGTGTATAGCTTGATTAGCTTCTCTCTCGAAAAGATTACATGGCATACTTTGCTCCGTTTTTATCTATAAATTAAACTTTGCCAAATACTTTTGATACATGACTGTCCTTAGGTTTTCAATAGGACTTAAGTCCAGTATTCAATGCTTTACAATGAAAGACTTTATACTTTTAGATGATCCATTTGGCCAAGAGTCTTATTTAATTGGCGGAAAACTTGAAATTTGCTTCTGCAGGCCAAATCATGTTAAACTAGAATGAAAAGAAGAATTTAAAAAGAAACTTACTTAGAAAAACATACGCAAACTAATTACTTCAGCTTTTAGCTGATATTAAAAGTATTAGTAATTTAAAATGTTAATTTCTTTAAGGTTATTTTTAAATAATAAAAAATAAAAATAAATTTTGTTTAATTGTTTTCTTTTAATATTTTATTTAAATACCTCAATTTTTTTTATTGATTATTGCGATATTTTTAGCCACTCAAATAATTTATGTTGCATTTAAAAATTGTTTTTAAATGAGATGTGTTGTAAATTTTAACGTTTATTGATAATAAAAGTAATTCCAAGTTTCAATAATTTTTCGACCACAGTAATACTTTCAATAGATATTGCACATGAAAGTGATTTTCTTAAAAAAAAATTGTATATAGTTTTTTAGGAAAGAAATAAAAAATTATGTTCTGCCTCATTATTGTTACAAAAAGTAGTAATAATTTAAATTTTTATATTTTTTGTTTTATTTTATTATAATATTATTGGAGGCATGACATGTAATGAGGTAACATTATAATAAATTTTCTAAACAGCTTGCAATTCTTTACAGTGTACAGAGATGGGTAAGTAGAATTAATTTGCTATGGAACCAGCAAACAATTTGGTGAAAAGCTTAAAAAACTTAGCTTTTAAAATAATAAAAAAAACTAGTCTAAATGGAAATAAATTATATAGACTTCTGTATTTGCCCATATTAAAAATTACCAAAATTACATTTAAATTAAAATTTACTTTAAAGTACGTATCAAGTGAATTTAAATTTTTGTGAGAAAAATTTTTTAAAATATTTGCAAAAGGGACGCAAATATCAACTAAATTATGCATGCAGAAATATAAATTTAATAGAAATACATTTTTTGGAGTAACATCTAGAAATTAACTTTTTACATTCAACTTGGTACTTTGAAAAAGTACTTTTAAAAGTACATTAAAAAAAAAAAACTTAAAAAATGGGTTGTTTTAACAGTTTTATTTTTTGTTATCTAAAAAATATTTATTATTAATTTTCAAAAAGAAATTTTTTTTCTATTAATCCGATTAATTATTCAAATCAGTAATATTGATTTTTGAGGGTGAAAGCACGTCTCGATAGGAAACTTCTCAAAACCATTTTATATAAACTAAAGATTTTTGTCTAAACAATAAAGAAAAAACAAAAATCATAGTTTAAGCAAAAACATCAATAATTAACTATGATTTTATATTTCTTTTATCCAGTGCATACGGCTGACTTTTTTTCGGCTCTTTTATAAAGTTTAAAGATAATGAAAAATAAAATATCACAAATCAAAGATTTATCATAATATATCAGATGTTTAAGTTCTGCTCATTATTAATATTTCTATTAAAACCTGAAGCCTAAAATATAGCGCATTTCTTAGCCTGTATTCTTGAACTCCTCCAAAACATCTCAGTTGTTCAGTCAAATAATCCGGTGCATCTACCACTTTCATTTTTAAATAGAATTTTTAGTATTAGGCATTATTCTTTGTGGTACGAGTATATTAACACATCTTAGTGTTTCTAGCACAATTTTTATTGACGCGAACCTGTTACACTTTAATATTCCTGGCATGGCTTTATTATGTAATTTTTGCAGTCTTGATAATTGTTGAGATGTGCAGCATTTGTCGAGTGTAGTTGATCCGTATTCAAAGTGAGGTGTTGTATATGGTGATCAATGTAATTGTTTACATTTTGCTTCTTATGCGCTTAAGGAGCCTTTTTCCGATTTTTTACAAATATATGCAATATGTTCTTTTGATACCCTTCACCACAAAAAGTGGAAAAAGGCTATAACTAAGTTCATCATTCCGTTTGTAATTTTTACAATATCCATTTCCGACTCCATAAGGTATATATATTCTAAGTTCCTATGCATATTCTTATGCATAGCGAATTGGATTAAGTGATGTTCGTCTGTCCGTGATTTCACAAAAAAAAAAATACGTCAATCGATCAGATATAGTGTCAAAAGAGGTGCTATTGAAAATCAACACGATCGGTCCATGTCCTTCGACGCGGCAGGCAAAACACCACGCCTACCTCTAATTTTTTCATGTCATTTGGAACAATAACGTAATTTCAATAAAAAAATAAATATATGGGGCGATTGAGGATTAAAAAATAAGAAAAAAAATATTCAGTGAAAAAATTGGCGCTCACTCATAACTTGCGAGTTACGGGGCTCTGAAATTTTCAAATTTTTTAAAATATCAATATAGTTTCGTTTTAAAGCTTTTGAAGAGATCCTCAAGGAAGCAGTAAAATTTTTTAAAAATGATTAACCCATTAAGAGCCCATGACATTATTATGTAAAATGATATAATTTATATTTTTCTTATTTTTTAGTGTTCTGTAATCCCAATTACAAGAGTTACTTCACTAAACTAGATTTAGATAGATAGATAGATGGTGGAGAGTATATAAGATTCGGCATATAGCACTCTTCCTTGTTTAACTTTAATTTATTGTCGATTATGAAACCAAGATATTAAATTTTATTTACTTTTGTTATTAGTATATTATTTATTATACCACATTAGTGTTTATATTTATTTCTGTGATAAAGAGATATCGTAAGTCAAGTCATGGCTGGAAAACAGTGTATTGTAATGTAGAGAATTGTAGCGCAAGCTTGTTAAAGCGACTATTTAATAAACCAGATTTTTTTTTAGTAAATAAAAATGTAGCCAGAGACACAGAGTAAGAATTGTGTTTCAAGAATAAAAAGTACAATTAAAAATTTATGTTGAAGTGTGACAAACGTAAAAACTTTATAAAGAAAATCAATATTTAAGAGATATTAATTTTCAATAGGATACATTTTCAATAATTTTTCTCTCATTTAAACTTTTGAAATTTGCTGCAACCAACAACAATATTCGCTGAGATTAATTTTTTTTAATACATATCGCACTTGATCAACAATAGGGTATTAACTCAAAATTTTTGAAATATCACTTTTTTCAAGAAATCAGCTAACAACATCAATATCTATCTACTGTAAAAATTTCAACGTATTCCGTTTACTCTTTCATCTCGAAAACCACTTTTGAGACTATATTCATGATAATGTAGTGATTACCTTTATTTCAACAAAAAGGTATTATTTCGAGTTAATACAAAATTTAACATGGAACTGATTCGCAAATTTTCATAAAAAAGGTATTATTTTGAGTTGAGTCTCTTTTCAATTTGGTTTTATTTTGAGTTGATACTGTCTTGTTGATAAAATTTGTTTCATTTATGATCGAACATTTTCAGAAAAATGGTATTAACTCAAAAAATTGATTTTTTTTTGCAATACTTGCACAGATTTCTATGAAAACCGATGTAAATATATTTTTAAATGAAATTTGCTTCCTATGGTATATTTGAATTTTTAAATTCTGTTAAAATGTGGCCACAAACAGTTTTTTGACTCTACTAAAAATTTTAAAATTTTGAGTTAATACCCTCTTGTTGATCAAGTGCGATATATTACACAAAAATAAGCAGGCATTTGTCATATTTTTAATTTTTAAGTATTTTACAATTCTAAATATTTTTCTATGAACAGCTCTAATGCTAAAAACACATTTGGGACGAACGACGAATTTTGGGTCGCGTATATTTATCGTCAAAAATAAAATACATTTGTGTATATGAAAATGAACACAATCATGAGCACAGCGAACTATGCAATAGAATAGACAAACAAATCAGTGCAATGTGACCATGTTTGATTTAAGTTTCGAAGTATTTTAGTAAATAAAGTGATTTTACTTAAATAAATATATTATTAGTTTAAAGTATATATATATATATATATATATATATTTTATTTGTGGTTTTGTTAATGTTTAACTTTTTATTTATTACTTTTTTTATGGTCACTTTAGCAGCTCACAAGAAGTAAACAACTTCATAAAGAGGATAATTTGGAATACGTCTCTGTAACAAAGTGCCAATTTAACTGGGTGCTGCGAATTTAGAAACCATGACACTTTAACGGGCATCTTCCACAATGATTTTTGCAATAGAAGCCATGATTGGCAGCAACAGGCAGTTATACAACTCCTCTTTCTTTAGTGATTTATCTGACATATTTGGTCGTATTGAGATTGGCTTCCGCAGAACTCATTTCTTCATCGAGAGCAGTAGTGATAATAAAAAATATCAATTTATTTTCGTTCTGAACAAAATAGTAGCCAATTTCTATTATGAACTATCATTACTCTTGCGTGCTCTTGTTGGTTGTTTGGAAATCGGGTCTAAGAACGACTAACTTTAGTTTTTAGTCCTGTTTTAGTTTTATCTCTAATTAATTATGGTTCACGTAGTATTTTTGGGTTCGTTGTTAGCAAGTGAATTATTTACAAAAACTGTCTCTGCTAGATTGGCTTTTTCGTCTGCAGTATGCGAAATGTTTTCATAAAAAGAAATAAAAATAAATTAAAAATTTATTTCGACAGACATTCTGACTACCAAAATGTTTTAAAAAGCTTCTTCTTTTGCATTAAACAAATAACTCAAAATAAAAAAAAAATTGTGCACAGTTGTTACTGACAAAAAGAATGTCATTTGAAGCAGTTTTTCTGATGCTATTGAAAAGACGATAGACACTGAACAATCTGCAACAACCAACATCAACAAGAAAATCAGAAAATTTAATTAAATTTTCTTATTTGTTTGCCTCCAAAATATTTGTACAATACAATTTAAAAAAATACAAAAAAAAGTGGCTTTGTTGGCGGTAAGCCACACCGTTCTTTTTTTTATAAAGAAAATAAAAAAAAAAATATTTGTTATGCGTTTAATTAGAAACAAAAATGAAGTGAATCTTAGCAACTTTTATTGATACTTGTTGCACGCACTGTGTTTTCTAACAGGTGGCACAGTGCGCTTTTGGAATTTTGTAGCTTTAAAAAATATGTGAATTTGTTTAAACATAAATAATGTAGTTTTGGCTTAAACAATATAAAATAAAACAATAAAAAATTTATTTCAGTTAATACCTGAGCTAATTCGTTTCTTAAGTCTTTTGTTTTTGAAAGGTCTCATATTTTTTTTTAAACTATTGAAATTACATAGTTTTCATCAAAACTTTATTTATGTCTTTTTGTAATGTTCAATACATAAATAAATGCATAACAAATTTTTAAGTATTTTATGATATTTTTTTAATTCTTTATTTTAGCAATAAAACGTTTGTTTATTTTTAACTTTTTGAGCTTTTTTTCATTTTATTTTCAAGTCTTTATTTACTTTAATTTAGAACTGAATGGGTAAGTTGTGTGCATTTGGACATCAAAAACTAGACGGTGTATTAGAAGTAAATTAAATCGTATAAAAATAAATCTTTCTTCTGTTTAAAAAAATGTTGATTTTAGTTCGTTGGTAAGCACGTCTGAAAAAGGGTTGTAGAAAAATTTTTTTTTTAAAGTTGCAATAAACTGGAATCTTTAATTAATACTGTTTGATAAATACATTAAAAAAGGTTGCTATGGTTTTTAAAAAATTTTCATTGGAGCAACAGCAACAATAAGCAAAAAGGAGCAGAAGCCGGTGTCCACCTTGAAGGTAGACTACTTTGGTAAACATTAGTATTGACAGTTCACATTATTTGGCAGTCGTGAAGTAGACACGTGGCAAACTTATTGTAGAAAAATATATTATAAACAAACGTCTTTTAATCGTTTATCAAAATTACTGTGACAATGAGAAAGTAACTTAAAATTTTTGGGAGAAACAACATCTCTAATGCTAAACAACAAAACACACTATTTATGGTGTAGTAGATGACTTCGATGAAAGAGGGTCTGTAGGTGATAGGCCCAAGCATTGACCACAACGTACTGAACAATCGGCTGAAAAATTAGCTGCTGCTGCTAAGAAAGTATTCAAAACAATCTATCAACCTTAATTCGAGGTGAGGGGTGACAGAGAATTAAAAAATATAAAAAAATGTTGGTACTGCCTATATATAATTTTACATCAAAATGCCATCGACTGTTAATGGGTTAAGCATTTTTTGAAATTTTAAGCATTTCTTTTAAGATCTCTTTAAAAGCTTTAAAATGATACCCATATTGATATTTAAAAAATTTTTAAAATTTCAGAGCCCCGTTACTCAGAAAATATGGGTGATCGCCAATTTTTTTTTGATTCTTTTTTCTTATTTTTTTAATTCTCTAACGCCCCATATATTTATTTTTTTGATTGAAGTTACTTTGTTGTTCCAAGTGACAGGAAAAAATTAGAGGTAGGCGTGGTATTTTGCCTGTTGCCTCGAAGGACATGGACCAGTGAAGCTGATTTCCAATAGCACGTCTTTCGACACTATATCTGATTGATGGACATATTTTTCTTTGTACCGAGGCAAACTTGATTTCAACACTAAAACGGACGGACAGACGGACATCGCTCAATCGATTTCGCTATGCATAAGAAGTCAGAGTGTAAATATTTTACGAGGTCGGAAATGAGTATTGTAGAAATTACACACGGAATGACAAACTTTGAGAAACCCTTTTTCCAGTTTTTGTGATAAAGGGTATAAAAAAGAAACAGAGGTCTTTTCTGCCAACAGCCATTAAAGTCTGTTTACAAACAAATTTAATCAACAAATAAAAAAGCCCTTCATTTAGAATTGTAAATGAAAATTAGAATTGTAAAAAATTTTTTTAAATAAATTAAAAAAAAAACTTTAGAAATGTGTAATCTCTCAGATTATCAGGGTTAACTTGAGAAAACACAGCTTTCCTGATAGACTTCTTTTGAAATAGTGCGAATGATTAGCGAACACCATCTCTGGAAAACGTATATTAAAGACATCTCAATAGACTTCCCTTTTGTTGTATCGCCACTCATTATCAAAATGCACGTATCATTTGGGATCATAAGCCTACACCAATCTCAAGATGGGCGAAAATATGAATATTTAACGCCAGCTCTTTGATTATTTGGTCATCCTGTTTGATTGTGGATTATGAAACGAGGCTGCAGAAGGAAAATACCCCGTATATTCTGACCGAATACAATTTCCACTGACCGCACATACATGAAGAAGGATCGTAGAAACAAATGTGTTTGGAAGCTATATGCTCTAACTAGGAAATAGGGAAACATATAAAACATATTGAAAAATTTTGAAAACATATTGATTAAAGTCCTGGAGAGACGTCAGATAAATTTCAACAAACTTGGCATTACTGGTAGCTACTATCGAGGGATGGAGAAAGAAAATTATCCAAACGTCTTCAGAAATTAACCACAATCGCGAATCTAGATCTTTGTACGGGTCATCTAGAAATATATTTCCTAAATTTTAAAGTGCCTTACAAATGTATACTGTCTTACGTAACGGAATAATTGTTTTAATGAAATTGTTACTCATGTTTCTTTAACTAGGTCATGTTCCACATTGATTATTTCATATTTTTTATAAAATGATTTTATTTTTTTTTCAAACACTGATACAACTTTAATGAATAGGAATTAATTTCTTGTCTTAATATTTATCCACAGCCTATTTTTTAATTTGGTTGCCTTTTAATATCATTTCATTTAAATACAAAATTCCTTTATATTCATATTGCTTTGAATTATATTGTTTAATAAAAAAACATTTTTTAACCAGCCTCAATTACCACGAAACATTTCTACATTTACAAATGATCAATTTCATTTTGTTTAAGTAACAAATATAAAACACAATAACAAAAAGATATTAATTAATGAAATAGTCTTAAAAAAACCAAAATAAATAAATTGCAGCCTTCATATCGATCAAATAATAGAAGGTAAATTTGAAAAAAATAATTGACTTAATAAATGGTAATGAATATGAATCAAATTTGCCAATAAAAAAAAAACAATGTCATTGAAGGCAGGAATAAATGAATGTTTGAAAATATATCATTGTTAAAAATACAAAGGGTTGTGCGAAAATAAATGTTAATAAAAACACACTTTTATTTGATTGAGATCTGAATTATTTTATTTACAATATATTGTTTTGACTGTGCTTCTACTTATGGAATATAACTTCAAGTAAATATTATACAGAACTAATTTTGAATATGTGTTTTGTGGGCTGTCCTAACGCATTCATACATTCAGCCTAAAAACAAATGGTTCTTGAACTTTCTCATAATTTTCAATTGAAGTACCGGCATATCAAAGGCGAACCAAATTGCAGGTAACTACCTATTTCTACACGCAAAGAAAAAATATGGTTGAGGTAACCATAATCTAAGAGCAACATATTATGGTTGCATTATATGGTTGCAAACAAA
Source organism: Gymnosoma rotundatum (assembly GCA_916610165.2). Classification (NCBI taxonomy): domain Eukaryota; kingdom Metazoa; phylum Arthropoda; class Insecta; order Diptera; family Tachinidae; genus Gymnosoma; species Gymnosoma rotundatum. The sequence continues at coordinate 12,011,601 of OU744339.1, forward strand.
TTATAGTATTGTTACATTTGCAACCATATTGTTGTCCAGCAAAACAAAAACATTCGAAAGTATAAACATAATTATGTTCAAATATAAACATTAAATGGTTAAAATTTCCAGATATAAAAAACTTAGTTTTTATTGTTTTTTCATTTACGATTTGTCATAAAAATTTTTTAGGAACATAAGTTCACAAAAAAAATCAATTATTTGCTTATGAAAACGCTTAGATTACAGGCTACAAGAATCAGTTATATAAAAATATGGTTTATAAGTCCAAATAAATGATTTCACAATTGTGCTTCAAATACAAAAATAAAGATGTATATGCTTACAATACATACATATATGTATATTTATTTCAACTTTTTTTAAATGTTTTTTTATTTTTAATTATTTATTTTGTACATAAATTTTTATTTTTTTCACTTTCTCTATCAATAAAAAACAATTTCAAATTTAAGCTACCAGAAAAATTACTAAACTGTCAAGAACTAGAACAAAATATTTTTATTCTGTTGCTTTTAACCATACTTTGATTTATAATAATATATTATGGTTAAATATTGTATATTGTTTTTAAAAAGTTATAAAACTTTGGTTGTGGTTGAAATTTTTTTAAGTTACAACCAACCATGTTGCATTTTTTGTGCACAGTAACCATATAATCGTTGAAATTTAACAAAAAATGTTTATCGTGACTAAAGTTTTGGTGAAAATAACTATAGTTGGTTCTCCGCAACTATACATTGTTACAAAGAACATAATATGGTTATTGTGACCATATGACTACCATGTTTTTTTTTCTCCGTGTATATAATGTTATTAACGAAAGTTAATGCTATCGACCGAGTTTCGCCTTTGAGGCTATCATATCTTCGGACCAAATTGTTTGCAGATTGTTGGGATGAAAGGATTTTGTTGGCCATTATTTGTGGACGTTTACTATCCCAAATGCAAAATCTTTGATTGAGAAGTAATCACTAACTAAAATTAGATGCAAAAACCATGATCAAAACAGCTCAGTTATGATATCCAGTAGAGAAGGCAGTTATCTAGAAAATCATCTATAAAATATACGATACAAATTTAGTACTCGAAGGGCGAAAGTACTTGAGCTACTTAAGTCACATAAAAGTTTAGTAAGAACTCGCGTTTGATTCAGCGGATTTAACCGTAGCCTGTTTAGAGTTTTTTCGTTTCAATCCTGAAAAAATTACAAAGAACATTATTTCTTTGCTAAGAATTTGCCTAGACAAAAAATAATACTGCAAAATAGGTTGCTAAGACTATGATCACGATTTTTTAGGAAGTGCACAGAGTTACCATCATTAACTATTTATGTAGAAGAGTTCAGAGGCTCATAACTCGGACAATATGGGCTAGCGCAAATTTTTTTAGTGGATAGTTTTTTCTAATTCTCTATCGCTCCATATATTTGTTTTTTATTTAATTTTTTTTAATGAAATTACTTCACTAAAGTAGATTTTTTTCATATGATATGGAAAAATTAGGGGCATGTGTAGTGTTTTGTCTGCTGTCTCGAAGAACATGGATCCATCTCGCTGATTTGCAATACCAAAATTTTCGAAACTATGTCTAATTGATTGGCATATTTAAATTTTCTCCATATTATCTAGTGCCTTGGCAAAGTTGATTTCAACACGAACACGGAGAGACAGGCAGACATCGCATCGAAAATGGATATTGTAAAAATTACACACGAAATAACGACTAAGATATACCCCATTTCCACCTGTGGCGAAGGGTATAATAGCTGTGTTTAAAGGCTCAAGGAGGGAAGGAAGTTACAACCTAACAGTACATGGCTCGTGTATTACGTGATACAGATTAACGTTTGTACCTGGCCATGAGGCCCTAACCTGTCGGTGATCTTACCACTGAGTGAAATACAATGCGTCGATTAGCGCCCTCTAGTTGACGTAGCCAACAAAGTTGCAAACATGAACTACCCCTTGCTTGAGGGTTGGAGACTATCCAACCCCGTCTGCTGAGAATACAACAGCAAACTTCTATCTGTTCCGCACCATCTCTGCAGACATAAATTTTTTTTAATCATAGCTACCACGTGTACCCGCAAGGGACTTTACCGATAATTGGCTACAGAGATGGGCTACCGGTTCCCGTGGTGCCAGTATGACTAAGGACACTAGTGCATCCTTCAACAGTACCCAACTATTTATTCAGATTTGGTGCCTGCAGATCGGGGGACTGGTTCTATACCCCAAGAATACTTTGTCTGAACCTGGATTAGCTCAGCCAGACTCTTAGTACCTCCGGGGAAAAATTGTCATGTATGATAAGCATGAGAAAAGACCAAAAGTAGTAGTTTCTGCCGGAGCCACAGTCTAGTCTTGACGCTGCAACGAGTTGTTAAAGTTCCGCCTCTACTGAGGCTACTGCGTGTAGGCATAATCAAATTTCTAAAAGCGCATGCTTAGTAAACAAAAACAGAGTCTCATAGTAAGAATAAGAAGAAGAAAAAGGAAATAATTAAAGAGCTTAGGAAGAGTAAAATAAAAACATTGATGTTATTGATAGTTGCAACCTCTTCGCAATATAATTTTCAAGTAATATGTTTAGGACAGGATATCGTGATATTTCGTCTAGGGTTGCCAGGGAAAGGCAGAAAAAATTAACTCTTTTCCTTTAAAAAAGTTACATTTTTTCATTAAAAGTTACATTTAGACATTTTTCTTAAAGAAGTAGTAATTTATATATAAAAAAATATGGTACAACGATTTATTCCATATTTTAGGGAAAATACCAAGGCAACAAATTCATTTACTAAATAAAATTATATCGAAAGTAAAAAAAGTAGAAAAAGGTTTGAAAAAAAATTTCAGCCCGATGATACTCATGAGGATTTTAATTAGGGTCCAATACTAATATTTTGGCATGGAAAAGTAGCATGCACTCAATAAAATTAGTTAAAGTAGGATTTTCGTTTGACCTTTTTCTTTGAAAGATTGAGTTTTGATAGAATTTATAACACTAATTATTTTAAAAGTACTGTTATTAAGGACAAATTTGAAACAATTTTCCCATAATAAAATCCAGACCTTCCTGAAGGACATTAAAACACAACTTTCTGCAAATCGAGGTATTGGTACCGTTGTAAAATTTTTCAAGCGGAGTAACTGAAGTTGCTTACAATTTTTACAAGTTTGAACAGAATGTTCACTTTTACGCACGAAATGCAGCTAATATTATTTTGCCGTTGGAAGAAATTGTTGCCAGAAACACTTGGTGTTTCCAAACATGATGCTAGAAAAATGTTGTGATTTCTCACGAATTGCATAGAGTAAAACTTTAGCAATGTTATTTTTTGTTTATTTCAAACTAATTTTTATGTGGGATTTTGATTGCATTTGCAGATAACCTTTAAAATTAAATTAATATGTTTAGAAAAGTTAATATATTAAGAGGGATTATTACACGCAAAGAAAAAACATGGTTGATATAACCATAATTTAAGAGCAACATGTTACGGTTGTATTATATGGTTGTTAACAAAACATAGTATTGTTGCTTTTAATAATAATAAGGCTGGTCTACAACTATACTGTTGTCGAGCATAACAATAACATGGTAAAATTTAAAAATAATTATGTTCAAATATAAATTAGAATATCATTATATGGTTGAAAATGTCATGTTATATAATTGATTGTTTAATTTATTATTGATTTGTCACAAAAGTTATTTTAAAACATAAATCACAAATAAGCAATTATTTGCTTATTATACATATTTGAGTAATAATTAAAAGGCTTTGACACATGAGCTACAAGAATCATTTTTACAAAAATATATAACGGCATCTTATCTTTATACTTTCCTACGTGCATATTCATTTATGGAGCAAACTTTGTATTCTCTTATTGAAGATATCATACGGTACGTAATGGTAATTCGACACTGATTCCACATTTAATCAAAACTTCTAACACGTTAATCTGGCATATGCGGTGATATATTTTGTAACATAATAGCAATAATTAAACGACAGCTTTAAATGAAAATTATGTAAATGGTTTCATAATGCTGCTTAAAACACAAAAATTAATATTTACTTACATATACTTCGACTATTTTTGAAATGTTTTGCTTACCTCCATATTCGTTTTCATATTTTGCATATTTATTTTTTTAATTAATTATTTTGTGCATGCATTTTAATTTTTTCATTTTATCTAACATTAAAAAGAATTTCAATTAAAAGCTAACAAAAAATTACTAAAATGATAGAAAACCATTCTGTCAAGACTTAGAACTAAATTATTTTTAAGCGCAAATATTATTTGGTTTGTTTTTAATCATACTCTGATTAATGAAATTATATTATGGTTAAATATATTATATTATTTTTGATTAGTAAAAAAAACTTTTGTTGTAGTTTGGCACAGTAACCATATAATGGTTAAATGTTAACAAAAAATATTTCTCGTGACTGAAGTATTGTTGAAAACAACTATAATTTGTTTTCCGCAACTATAAAACGTTAAAAGAACATAACATGGTTATTGCGACTATATCAAAAATATACTTTATTTCGTATCTGTACCAAAAGTTACGAAAATTTTGGCAAAAATAAAAAGATTATACGCCACGTGAAGCCTTCAAAAGTTACAAAAATGTAAAAAAAATATTACCAAATGACAACACTGGTTTAGTTAAAAAGTGTTTCAGCAGGAAAGTGGATTTTAATGAGAAGATGGATGATCTCTGCAACCAAATCTAATTATAAGACGTCCTCAAGACGACAATATTTTTTTTCAAGATAAGAACAAAAAGCATAATTTTATAAGGAATTTGTTATTTCTTCTTCGTTTTTTGCTGTCTAAGCTTGCTTAGCAAATATTAAGTGACACGTATAGTACAATGGCCTGCCTTTTTCTAATTTTACTAATCATATGACCGTTTTGTCTTTTTTAAGTATTAATAAATGTGTTGCAATATCCAAACCATGAAATGTGTAGCTCCCTTGTAGGAGGTGATAAAAACCTTTTGAGCAACTTTTTTATGATGTACGTTTCTTAAGTCTTTTGTTGATTGGCTTGTGTAAATAATGTTTAAGGCATGTCTTTTAAGTCTTTTTATTTATTTTTTTTAATACAACTTCAGCACACAAGAATTTAAGGCCATCAATTTGTACTAGAACAAATTTTTAAACAAAAAATCATAAAAAGTTTCATTTCTAAAACTAGAAATCAACAAACTCAATACATAATTTAAGATGGAACTTTTGAAACCATAAATTTTTTATAAATTCGTATAACCTTGCATTCAATTTTAACATTTACATCAAAAACAATCATTACACGTAAGAAAAGCCATATCATTACTATTTAAATAATAACTAATCAACAAATTTAGATGAAGAGCAAGGAAATCATTTTTGTTTTGTTTTTGTTTTTGTGCAGACAATCTCTTATTGCCATCGCATAAATATTTTTGTACATATGACTTTGGCTTCTGTTTTTTTTTTGTTCGTTTTTGACTAATTATAAGAAAAAGAAGAAAAATCATTTTTATAAACTAAAACCACTGAAAATGTCATAAATATTAAAAGCAAATAAATGAAGCCAACACAGATTTGTTTGGGTTTAAGCTTGATGTCTAAGCACTTAAAATTCTTTCAACTAAGAAAAAAGTGCACACAAACCATCAATTGCTAATCATCCACATGACAGAATATTTACTTAATAAGACTGCAAAAAAAAATCTTTAAAATACCACAACCATTCAAACCAACGAACCATTCATTCAAGCCAAGTAAATAAACCTAAATTAGAGAACAATTTTTATTTTTATAGTACAACTAATAAAAACGCATACAGTAACAAATAAATCTATATATTTTTTTCATGTAACCTTCACTTGCTTATAGTTTGCCTAAAGACATTTAAGAGTTTAGTTTTTTTTTCTGTGAAAAAAGAAAAAAAAAACACATAATTTATGTGGCTGGGAATGCGTTGCAAGTAAGAAAAGATAAGATGTTGGCTTTTTTTAAGCAGCCAAAATGTTGATGCGTTCTGCAATTGACACTTTTGTTTGATGTTTACAAAGATAACAAATTCAACAAATATTTTTTTTTTTTTTTCTTAAAGATTACATTCTCAATTGATGTTTAAGTTTTTTCTTGATTTCATTTTAGTTTATGTTGAATGATTTTTATATTAGGAATTTCTTAAAATAATAATTTTTTTAAGCTTTTAAAGTATTGCTTTTGTATTATTAAATTAATAATTTTTACTTAAAGCTAAGTTTTTTTTTGGGTAGAGCTGCAAAGTTAGAAAAACATTTTGAAGCAAAACCTTTGAAATAACATTAGAAAAAAATTAAAAAAAACATTTTTTAAACTGTGTAATTAAAAGCAATTATTCTACACGCCTTTAGGTTTTTATTAAATTAAATTTTGCTTTAATAGCAGGTGACACTGTCTTGTAGAAATTGAAGTTCTAAGACGTTCCGAAAATTTTTTTTCTTGTTCCGACAGAGCATAACATTGAATATTGCAATAATTAACGTATTCCCTGCAAAAAGCATGTGCTAATTATTTATATCTTTACAATATATTGTTACGTTTCTCTCTTCATTCAAATGTTGCGGAAGGAGTTTTATTGTGAGTGTAAATGCTAGCACTACAATTATAAATTTCCTATTTCTTAAATTTTTAACTTTGAAGTTCTAACTACACTTGCATTCAAGATCACTTTATTTACTAAGGGTCAGTATTCACTATCGTACTCAGTCGTACGATACGTCAAAAATTAATTGTTGTGTTAAAAATGTATGATAGTGTTGATTAAAGGTGTGTGATCGACTTTTTGACAGATCTGTACGATTTTATAATCTTTTGAAATAATTCATAAAATATTTTTATCCATGCGATCAGGGTTGATTTGTTTAAGATGATGAGGCGAAAATGCTACAAAATATTAAAACCATAAGCTTTTGCATCTTTTTTGTATAATAGTGTGGCACTTGCGACGCCATTTTGAAACGATTTTTAAAATAGAACAGACTTCTGTCAGATTTTAGTGTGATTTAATTATATGATTGTGTATGATAGTGAATCCTGAACTTAAACAAAGGCTTTTAAAAACTTACGCGGTCATCCAGGCAACACTGTACACTGTTACGAGCTTGGACAAAAATAGTTAATATTTATGAAAATTTCCAACAGTTTTTTGGTGATTTTTAAAGAGAAAACACTTTGATTAGATTAGTTGCAAAATGTAATACGAGTATGCTAATATCCCAAAACATTTTAAAAATAAAAATACAATTTATTTGTTGGTTTGGAATAGCAGGTATCTATACGTATTTCGCCGATTGCTGAAGCCAGCTCATCAGAAGACCTTTATCAAAATTTTTTAAAAAAGAAATGTATTAAAAATGCAACCCTGCTATCTGCTTAGAAATACGACACTTATGATTATTGATCATATGTAAAGTACATCTAGAAAAACTACATTTGTAACCTAAAGCCGGGATTTTACAACAGAGATAAACTTTAATAGTGAATTAAAAAAACACAAAAAAATACCTTTTCAATATTTTTGTATATTATTATTGCAAGTACGTATTATAACATATATAAATTTTATCTGAAACTATTTGCACGAATTTCTTTGGTGAATGTTTTTTTAGTATCGAGACCCCTTCGGATTCGTGATATTTTCAATCATTGGCTGAAGTTAAAGCAACAAAAGACAACTACTGTGATACTTAATGTAACACAATTTGTAGAAAATAGTTTGTAAACAGTATTATTAAATACTGAGGTGCAGAAATTGAGTTTTGCATTATTAAAATATAGCCGTAAATGGACAAATGAAGACTCACGTATGAGAAGTAGATTTATAGTTAAGATGAGCGACTGGTTAGATAGGGAAATATTTAATCAAGAAGCTTGCGTTGTGAGTTATATTTAGTTTTTTAATTCAATTGAATTGAATTTTTGAAAATTCAATTGTAAGTTATGAAAAAGCATAACAACTGACTAAATGGAGGTGAGTTGATGAACTTTTTCCATCAACTTGGGCTAATACTATAACTAAAGCTCCATAAAAAATTACGAACACAACATTAGTTAAGAATTTATCTGTTGAGCAAGCCTTTACTCTATATATGGACATGGCAGCGCCTAGAGTCCTTGCTTCAATCACAATACCAAACCAGTTACCAGCATGGGATGTAAAACATCGACGGATTTTTACAATTTTTTTTTGCAGTAAAGTTTTTGGTATATATGGGTGGTAGGCGTGTCCTTTGTCCGATTTTTTCTATAAATCGAATTTTTTTCAGTTAAGGTACTTTTAAGTAGTATAACAAATTACAAATCTCTGACACAACTCCTTCTATTTTTCTCACATCGTTGTATGGGACCCAAATACTGTGCACAGTGGTCTTACTTCTATGAGACTTTATTTAATATTTTATTAAGCAAACACGTGCCTATGGTTCCGGCAAAGTTGCAAACTCATAATCTTCTTCTTCACGATTGAGCACTGTTTTAGTGCTGCAACTTTTCTCTCTATCTCAGGCTTCTTGTTGTTTAATCAAACAGACGACTTGACCATCTCACCTGTCGTCACGCCTTCGCAGACTCATCTACCACGGCTACACAATAAGTTTTGTCTCTTTTCTAATCTTCATGCCTTAACTATATCTCATCTGCTGGGCTAAATCTTATTTTATTTCTACATACATGCTACCAATGGGAGTTGAACTTATGATCTTTTTTTTAACAAAGAACCAACACTATTTCTTACTTTTTTCTTTTTATTCTACAAAAAACAATTCCACCAAACAGTTTTATTGATAACTTTGCCTTTATGTTGCTAATTTACAAATCTATTAGGATGAAAATATGTCTCATCCCTAAATAACTAAATTAAATTGATTTCTTCTTGACGCTTCAACAAATGCCCACGTTAAATAGCATACGAAACTGATCAAAGAAAATAAATCGATGTGAATCATTCTTGTATCATTCTAATTTGTTACGAATTAATTAATTATAAATTTAATTCTTTGCACAACAAAAAATAATTAAATTAAATTTGAATCAATTCAAACGAGTTAGGCGGTAATGAATTTAAATTCGTTTCTAATTCAAATGAATTTGTAGAATGTGTTGCAATTCGTTTCCAGTTCAAATCAGTTATTAAAGTCAATTGTAATTTACTTCCAATTCGTTTGAATTGAATTGTTTTTGAATTTATTCAAATGAGTAAATACAATGAATTGCAATTGCAATTGAAAAATGAGTTGTAGTCAATCAAATTCAAGAAAACTGAAAGCATTTAATGATCAAAGATCAAAGAAAACTGCATATTTACTTACAAAAACAATTTAAATTAAAATCAATTCAATTCAAATGAGTTGGTAATGAATTGCTACTTACTTTTCATAATTTATTTAAATTAACTGGAAATCAATTCAATTCAAATGGATTGGTAATGAATTAAAATTCACTTTGACAAATTCATTTGAATTAGAAATGAAATGTAAGTCATTCTAAAATTCACCTTTACCAAATTCATTTAAATTGACTCATATTTCATTCAATTCAATTTTTTGTGTGAAATGAATTAATTGAAATTAGTGCAGTGCCTGAATGACTCGTGAATTAATTAAAAAATGAATGATTCATTTACAGCTCTGGACAGGCATATTGATAGACTCACTACGTATTACATTCTTTATACATACTTCTAAATATCATGAAGAAGTGCCCTAAATTCTAACTTAAAACGGGAAATGTTTGGCTAAAATCTCAAGAAACTTTTAAAATGTTTCAACAAATGTAATATTGCCAAAGGCTCTAAAGTAAATATTATTATTCATTAAAAACTTCTTTATATTCCAAGATCATAATCATGTTCAGCATACATACGTTGCAGCATGACATGTTATAAATATCGTTACACAATCGCAACTAAAAAACACAGCAGGTGACCTTGAAAAACTTAAAATCACTTACACTTAGACAGCAAAAAACTTTTGAAAACGCAAAGTTAATAGCAAAAACATAAAATAAATTGCATTAACAGCGAAACTAAAAACTTTAGATTTTTCTTGAATTCAACAATGGAAATGTTGCTGGTTGACGTTCAAATAATTAAACGGTTGGTTGTATGAAACTAAATAAAATTTGAAATGAAAAATTGTGTTAAAAAGGGTATCAGTAACGCTTATTAACTTTTCCATTAATATTTTGAAATTATTATTTCTTTTTTAGTTTTTTTATATTCATTTTTATTTTATTTATCTTGCCATTCTATTTAGCAGAATTGTTTTTTTTTCTTTTAATTTAAATAATTGTTTAAGAGGATTTTTTATGCATACATTTCATATTTAGGAGATATTTCCGCTTGTTGTTTTTGTTTGTTTAAGTATTGAAATTTTATAAAGAAATACGCAGGCGGTTTAGCAATTATCACATGTTAAATTGGCAAAGAATTATTAAAAAACTAGAATCACCTTAAGTTAAGCCGGACTTAAAGAATAAGACATTGTGCGATTTTTGTCGGCCATAATTAGTGAATCCTCAAATTTTTTTTGTGATGGATTTTTCATAGGTCTATGCGAATTGCAAAGATAAACAATGCATTGATTAATACGGCATTTTTCATGAAACTAGCATGAAATTTCGATAAATGCCTTAAAAAAATTGCATAGTGTAAATCTTTATCAATGAAATCTGACAAAAACACAGTGAATGAACACACATATGTAATAACTCCTACAATTTCATCTCCGCAGATTTTATTTGAAATTACTGTGTCCTGTTTCCAGCTTTTTTATACACCTTGAAGTATTTTATATGGAATATTAAAGCACATTTTCCACATTTGAGCTGCTTGCTACCACATTTCTTGTCATTTTTGTTGTCTAACGTTCTGTGCATTTGCTCGAAATTCTTCATTATCAGGTAAGCCTGTATGTCGACTGCCGTCACAACGCCATACTAGCATACTAGCTTGCGCTGAGTTAGGGCAATATTTTTAAAACCTTAATTCTGTCCTAGGAGTCTGCTTCTAATCGTCATTATGAGTAAATGATGAAAAAAAGCAACCAAAAATGATTGGAAAAAAAACAGGGTCCATAACTGAATCGATGCCAGTAATTTTTTATATCCTTTACCACAAAAAGTGGAAAAAGGGTATAACTAAGTTTATCATTCCGTTTGTAATTTCTACAATATCCATTTCCAACCCCATAAAGTAAGTTCTGAGTTCTTATTCATATCGAAATCGATTGAGCGATGTCCGTCTGTCCATTCGCGTTTCCAAGGAACTATAGATCAGCTAGAGAAAATTTAAATACGCCAATCGATCAAACATAGTTTCGAAAGATTTGCTATTGAAAATCAGCCAGATCGGTCCATGTCCTTCGAGGCAGCGGGCAAAACACCGTGCATGCCTCTAATTTTTCAATATCATTGAAAACAATGAAGTAACTTCAATAAAAACAAACAAATATAACAAAATAAGAAAAAAAACATCCAGTGGAAAAATTGGCGCTCGCCCGTATTTTCCGAATTATAGGCCTCTGACTTTTTTATAAAAAAAAAAACGATTGTTCATGATATTTCTTAAGATATCAATGATACCCAACATTTAAAAGCTTTTGAAGAGATCTTTGAGGAAATACAAAAATTTTTAACCCATTAAGAGCCGATGACATTTTACTGTAAAATTATATATATATGTGGTACTTAATTTTTTCCTATTTTTTTTTTTTTTTTAATTTTCTGTTTCCCAAATATTTGTTTTTTTCAATTGGAGTTACTTTACTAAACTAGATTTACATATATGGTGAAGGGTATATAAGATTCGGCATAGCCGAATATAGCACTCTTATTTGTTATTATCTATGTTTTTATCACTCAGAAGTAAACATAAAAACCATGCAATTTGTTAAAAGTAAGGCAACGTTGTTTAGAGAATACATATTCCAAAATGAGTGAGTAATAAAAAAAGTTCTCAGAATAAAATAGATTCTATATCACGATCACATTCTATAACAATTTTTATGTGTCAAATTAATGTAGAATACATCAGGTCAAAAATCCATTTCGTATTACTTGGATGTTATCTACATTCACGCCTGTACGCCTTCAAGAGGCCGGCAGAATATTGTGATTCCTGGTCAGGCTGTAATTGTGCTTTGCTTTTATTTTCAGCGTTAAAATAAGTCTTTAAATTTTCCCGTATAGAATATTCTCAAAAAGAGGAACTTATACGTGTCAACTATCGTTTGTAGCATTCAATATTATTAAAGAAAGTAACCGGGTAACATCCCGTTAGTTGCCAGATTTTAAAAATTGCTTAAAGAATGGAGAACAAAGATAAAACAATTAACAAATCATGTCGTCCTCTTCGATAAACAAGTAATAAATAATAAAAAATAATAAATAATTAAGATAAGCAAATAATACAACAACTTTTGGAAGTTATACCCTGGTATAAATTGAGATAGCCTCAACCTAGCGTAGCGATCTAAAAGCGAAGTTATATTTAGTTGTTTCTTTTTTCAGACCTTTTACGTTTTTATTTAATTTCTGTTGTTTTTAGTTCTTTTTGAACTTTCGGGCTTTCAAGGTCGATTTTAGGAAATAAAAGATTTATTTATTTATTCCGACGTTTCGTTGGATAATCCCAACTTCATCAGGGAATTTTTATTTTATCTGGTAACAATAAAAGTAAAAACAAAACAGAATAAAAAATAATAAAGCGAAGTTGATTATTGGGTACCACTTCTATTTTAAATTTATAGAAAAAATTAAGGGCGCACAGTGAGGGATTTAGTCAAAAAAATTAAATAGTTAGTCGAATTTAATTTTTATTTCTATAATATTGTTCTTAGAGAGACGGCGCCATACTGTTTTAAATTAGCACAACTCGGTTGTATGAGAATTAAAAACTACTGAGTTTAGCTTTGATTTTCAATTCAAAACTTGAAGTCGTTGTTTGAAATTTTAATACAATAGGTCCAGTCATTAAAAACCAATCAAAGTTTTTTTTTATGGAAACTTTAAAAAGAGCAATTGAAAAAAAAACTTACGAAATTATTAAATTTTTTTTTCCAAATCCTATACTGTGGTGCGTCGAAATAAAATTATGCTTACAACGGTACATCAAAAATAAGATCCCTAATAAAGACTTAAAGGGCTAAAGAAGAAATCTTAAGACATGTGGATACACATTAATAGAAGCTTCAAGACTACACAAATCGGCTAGCACGCAACATCTTAAAGATCGTAAGTCGATTCGAATAAGAAGAAAACATTAGTTCTAAATAATAGCTTAAACTATTAAATCAATAAGTTATTATAAAAATGACAATACAATAAAGATAGAAAATTCTCGGGCGGCCCTCCTAACAGCGTAAATTATTTTTATTCTTATTATATGAAGTGCTTTTATAATAAACACAAGATTCTGTAACAAGATTGAGATACTTGAAGTTTCAAATTTTACAAGTGCTTGAGAAATGAAGTGTAGGAGTCTTTAAAAATTTATGTAAAACATGGGGCAGCTTATGTCATTTAAAAAAAAGAGTTCATAGCAACAAAATATAATTGCTTTAAAAATTTTATAACTTTATGAGGGTCCATTGGCCTTCACTTTGCAAAATATGTTGTCCAACTTTAAATGGCTAACGGTCAATCATTTTTAAAATCCACATGAATCTTGGATCCTAGACATACCAGCCAGCAGCTTATTTTGTTTTTCGTTTTTCTTTTCAATTTTTTTTCGCAAGTATTTTTATTGTTTTTAACGCAATTTCAAGGTTGACTAAATATTCAAATTATTTTTTAACAATATTTTAATTAATTAATTTTATTTTTTGAAGTATAAAATCTGTGAGGGATATATTTAGCGTGTTTTTCTTCTTTGTTATATTTTCAATTAATCAAATTTATATTAAAGTTTTTTTATTTTCACCTGTAAAACAGATGCACTATGGTCTAAATTAATGAAAGTATATGTTTGCATTTTGTCATGGTTGTCAGTAGTTTGAAATATTTAAAAAAATTATCTATTGTTTGTGGTTAATTGTTTCTGGTTTCTTTTTTTAATTATGTGTAAAAATAAAATAACAGCAGTAATTGATTATAAAATAATTTTTTAATATAAAAATAATATGATTGTTATGTTTTTAATTTTTTTTTTGTAAAAATGCAAAATAATCCGTAGGTGGGTTAAGTCTGATTTATTTTAGTTAATGAATCATTAAAAAAAATTTAAATTTTTACTGGTAAAATATTTGTTCTACGAAATTATTTTGATAAATTATTATTTTGTAAAATAGTTGCATTAAAAAAAAACATTTTTTTTGCAGAATAACATTTTATGGCACTAAAATATTTATGAAAAATAACACAGTGTTCTGCAAAAAAATTTTGCTTTAAAAATTATGGCGAATATGAGGGATTTAACGTTCGCAATAAAAAACTGCGTTCAGTTCATTTCTTTCATGTACAGATTCTTTTAAGGGGATGGCAAATATTGCCTTTTTAAGAAACGATATAAAGATTTATCCTATTATTCAATTATCCATTTTTCCCTATTATAAAAAATCCGTTTAACACAAAAGTGCTTTTAAAACAGTCAAATTGCACACAAAAATCAAATCATTCCAAAAAGCCACTATTTTAAAAAACAAACTAATTTTCCCAAAAACAAACTAATTTTCCCAAAAACAAAATAAAATATATTTCTGAAGTAGTCAGTGTCTTAACTTTATCTGCTTTTAAATGAATTTGTTATAGAGATACTGTTTAACAAAGAAGTACTTTTTAGAAAAAGATACTTTTTTGAAAAAACTAAAAAGTAAATTTTTAGCTCAGTAAGACACTGTACATCCGAATCGTGCTAAGAGAATGAAATTGTATATAAACGCTTCTACAACGTTCGGAAGTATGCCTCTTTTATGTTTTGTCTCCGCTTGCAATGCTCTCCAGACTTTTTATTACAAGACTTTAATCATTCAATTTGATTTCAAAACTCAGTCATTATTGTCTCATACTTGTGGCACCAAATTATTTTTCCCTAAATCATTTTTAATATCCAGCCTTTTATCATTTCCACTTGTTCCCTTCATTACTATTTGCTTTAGTAAACACAACTAAACTTTCAAAAGCATCTTCATCAATCAATATGAAACCGTTCAATTAATTCTTTATCTGCACTAGTGAAATCTGCACTCTTTTTGGCTGCTCTTAAGAACCTTCTAGCAGTATTATCGATGTATTTTTGGAAGATTTTACCCATCCTTCAAACACTTCGTCTTGCGAAAGAGTGGAGGTCCTACTGGAAAATGAAAAAAAATTTATGGCGGTCGCAAAATGGCGTAAGATTGACCTTAGAATAAATTCTTGAAAGATTAACTCAAAAATGGAATTAACTCGTGAACATTTTCGTGCCATCATTTTTCATAACTTTCGACGTGGATTATCACGACAAGAGTGCATTGATGAACTTAAATCTTTGTATGGCGATGAAGCACCATCCTATAGCACTGTGAAAAATTGGTATAATGAATTTAGTCGTGGCCAAAGCTCGCTCAAAGACGAATTCCGTGAAGGTCGTCCAAAAACGGCTGTTGTGCCAAAGAACATTAATGCCGTGCGTGAACTCATAATGCAAGATCGACATGCGACATACCGAGAGATAGAGACATCCTTGGACATTTTTCCACCAGCATACATTCGATACTGCATGAACACCTGGCCGTAAAAAAGGTTTGTTCTCGTTGGATCCCGCACAATTTGAAAGTCGCTCAAAAAAAGGCTCGTGTCGATTGGTGCAAAGAAATGTTGCAAAAATACGATTGCGGTGCTTCAAAAAACGTTTATAAGATCGTCACAGGTGACGAATCATGGATCTATGCGTATGAGCCCGAAACGAAACAACAATCGACCGTGTAGGTCTTCAAAGACGAGCAAAATACAACGAAAGTTGTTCGTGGAAGAAGCACTTCGAAGCAAATGGTCGCCTGTTTCTTCGGCAAAACTGGTCATGTGGCGACTGTTCCGCTTGTGCAATGTAGGACGGTCACTTCTGAGTGGTACACTACAATTTGTTTGCCTGAAGTCATCGGAGAAATTCGAAAAACCAACAAGAGAAGACGAATCATTGTTCACCATGACAATACGAGCTCTCATACATCGGCTCAAACCAGAGCGTTTTTGACCGGCCAAAACGTCGAGTTAATGGGTCATCCGCCGTACAGCCCTGACTTGGAAACTAATGACTTTTTCTCGTTTTCGCACAAAATGCGTAGTCAACGATTTTCGTCGCCAGAAGAAGCTGTTGAAGTGTTCAAAAACCATGTTTTAGAGGTGTCTCAATCGGAGTGGAAAAAGTGCTTCGATAATTGGTTTGAGCGCATGCAAGAGTGTATAAATCATGCTGGAGAATACTTTGAAAAACAATAAAACCATTTTTGATTATAAATATTCGCATTTTCACTATTAGGCCAGAAATATATAGAGCAGCCCTCGTATATGCGTCAAGGCCTTTCAAGTATTACTTACATATAGCAAACAAATAGATGTTTTTTGTTTGTGCATTTATGATTTTTAAATATTATTGTGACAAACCAGTTACAAATAAAACAATAAATAATGATAATTCTTATATCTGAAATCTTTGCATTCAATTAATAACATGACATTTTCAATCATATTATGATATTTTATTTTAAGCATTTAATTTTTGTATTTAACCATTTAATGTTTTTTAAACATAATAAAGTTTCTACTTTACCATGTTATTGTTAAGCTAGACAACAATATGGTTCCAAACCAGCTATATTATTAAATGTAGCAATACTATGTTTTGCTAACAACTACAACATAGTATGTTGCCCTTAGATTATGTTTTTTCTTTGCGTATGAAATCTGAATATAGTATGTTGACAACAACTGATTTTACAATTTTTTCTTTCGAACTTTGAACTATTTATGTTCCATATTTAATTCTGTAAGGTCACATAGTCTAGCATTCAAAATTTTATTAAGTAATAATATTGTTACGAATAATAAAATCTGGCAACCCCTGTAGTTGTTTCCGTATAAGCGTGGTGAAAAGGCTAATGCAACTAATGGTGTGTTTATAGAATAACAAAACCACAAGTTAGCCAGCAACAGCAGAGCAGCCTCAATGGCTGCATTGGTAGAGGTGCGTACTGCAAAACAGGGGGTCCAGATCGATACCGCATTCGAACATGCGTGCAACGAAAAAATAATAATTGTTATAATGCAATTAAAATTAATAAACGGCAGTACAAACCTCCCGGGAGGCAAAGACAATTATTGTGTGAAGCCATGGCAGACAATTTAGTGAAGACGTCTAATTTAATAAAAGGAGTAACAGATAAATTATCAAGAAGCCATTTATAATAAAAAGTAAGAGCAATAGCGGTTAGCGCGGGGAAGTGTAACAGCATAACAACAGTGTATGGCAGGCGTGTGTTGTGGCTACTGGATTAAAGGAGAAGACTGGCTTGGATAAAAGGAGTAGTGGAGATGTCTGTGGATGGTTAAGGTTACTAAACAAGGCATCGAGTAGTTCATGTCTCGCCGGAGTAACACAGTAGTGTAGCGTGGATGGCTGCGTTTGTGGTGATAACGCATGTTTAGTAAATACGAGACCAAGGGTTCACAAGACCGGTAGGATCGAGAAGTATAGCCAGAGAAAGCCATAAAGTTCGAAGATAGAATTTAGCCACAGCGGTATTTGCAATCAAAAGAACCCGTACGTTTGTTCTAAAAGTGAAAAACATAACAATATTGTTTTTGTCTTGCGTATAAGTAAAATGAATTGTTTAAGGATCTTGCATCCGTCAGTATTAAACCTTAATAGTTTACATCAGTAAGTATAAGATTTCCTATCTAACAACATTTACTTTATTGCAATTAACACTAATAATGATTCAATACCAAGAAGCAAATTTATGATCAAAAATGTTAAATTTTTAATAAAAGACCTGCAGTCTTACATTTACCAAAGCGCACAAAAAGTTCATAAAAATTCTTAATGAATATCATGTCTTCAAAAAATTTATTATAAATTTAGTTAACATGCATTTAAACGGAGACGCCTTCTTAATTACACAAACTCAAACACGAGCACTAACAATCTTTATTTCATTAAGTTAATTTATTGCATTTTAATAAAAAAAAATCTAAATTTTAGTTTTCAATTCACCAACTTCATCGTCAGCTTCACATCATAAGTTTTGTTTTATTTTAATTTTAAGCTTTTTATACCCTTCACCGCAAAAAGTGGAAAAAGAGTATAACTGAGTTTGTCATTCCGTTTGTAATTTCTACAATATCCATTTCCGACCCCATATGCATAGCGAAGTCGATTGAGCGATGTTCGCCTGTCCGTCCGTTCGTCTGTGTTAGTGCTGAAACCAAGCTTACCGAGGCACTAGATCAGATAGAGAAAATTTAAATACAACAATCGATCAGATATAGTATCAGAGGGGCGGACATTGGACATTAGTCCATATGCTTCGAGGCAGCTGACAAAAAACCACGCCTACCTACAGTTTTTCTATATCATTTGGTACAATGAAGTAACTCTTATCGAAAAAACAAATATATGGAGCGATAGAGAATTAAAAAATAAGAAAAAAACATCAAGGGAAAAAATTGACGCTCGCCCATATTTTCCGAGTTACGGGCCTCTAAACTTTTCAAATTTTTTAAAATATCAATATGGATATCATTTTAAAGCTTTTGAAGAGATCTTTAAGAAGATACTAAAAATTGTTTAAAAATGTTTAACCTATTAAGAGCCGATGTCATTTTTAGGTAAAATTATATTATGCAGTACCAAAATTTTTTTTATTTTTTAATTCTTTTCCACGCAAATATTTGCTTTTTTGATTGGATTAACTAGATTTACATAGATGGTAAAGGGTATATAAGATTCGGCATAGCCGAATATAGCACTCTTACTTGTTTTGAAATGACTTTAATTTATAATAATAGTTATTACTATTATCATTAAAATTATTATAATTATTTGAATCGTTTTAATAAATTACTTTTTATGGATTTAAACTAAATATTCAGATCAGAGCGGTTAAATATCTGAAACTTATCTTTAGCCTGTAATTTAGTTAAGATCAGTCTCAGTTTACACATTTTAAGATTCTTTATCTTTTAAGGTAATTTCATTTTGTTTTTAGGATTTTCAAATGTTATAGCATCATGGAGAAGATTTTTTAAATCGTGACAGTGTTTTTTTTTTACTAAATCTTTGTTTTTGCTTTACATTGTACACGTTTAAAACATTCAAAGTCATTTGTTAAAATTAGAAAAACACAAAATACTTGCATTTTAATATGTTTTACAATGAACAAAAAATACACTTGCTTTAGAAAATATTTAAACACGAATAAACCAAATTGCAATCCTTTAAAATGCAAGTGCTGTTAAAAATGCAAATTATGCCAATATGGAAAAGATATTTTGAAACAAAGAAAATATTCAAAGAAAAAAAATCACATACTGGTTCAATAGACAGACAGATCTTCATTGTATGTTTGAGTATTTTTAAATACGTTTTTTTTTCGAAATTTTTCATTAACATTTAATCTACGATTTTATATTTATAAAAATATATATGAAGCTTTTTTATAAGACACTAGCGGCAAGAAATATATTTTGTGTGCCGCTATAGACCCTTTGACAATTTTTTTAATTATTAAAAATGTTAAAATCAATTTTGCTTTTCTTATGGCAACACAGACAAAAACTTGCCACTAATAAATGTTTTTTATTTTGTTTTTTTTTTTAGATTGTAATTTAATTAAATTTTTAATTGAGTCAATTATGTATTTAATTAAAAAACAACTAGAAAATATTCTTATTAAATAATTAATTGAATCAGTCAATTATATATTAAAAAAAGATAACAATTTTCTAATTAAAAAAACAATTGAATTAATTAAACTTTAATAAAACTTCGATCTTTAAACAAATAAAACTTTTAAAAGCTGCAACAAGTTTTTGGTGAATATACATTTGTCTTTACAAATATACCGATTAAAAGAAAATGTGATAAAGAACGTAACAAGTCCCTTTTTAACTTTTCTGCATTACTCTGTAATCTTTAATTATAGTCTTGGTAATCATCAACCTCTTTTATATCAAATCACTCAATGTGAATTAATAACAGGTATACTTATTGGCAACAATAAATACAATACTGCCAAAGAAATATACACATTTTAGTTGCGTACAAATCGAAGAAAAAAAGATGAACGATAGGAGATTATAACTTTTGATATTCAAAGAAGCAAAAGTTACAACCGCAAAAATAGTCAATTGGGCTGTCAAGGCCACCTTTTATTAATTCACCTTGCACATCACTAAAGCAGTGTTTTCCCTAGCTTTTAACTTAAGATGTCACCATGGCATTCATATTCAGTGGTTGTTTGCCAATGTTTCTCAGTCGGATACCAATCTGTCAATCCTAGTATATGGAATTAACATTTTTTATGAACACTCTAGTATTATTTAATTGTATCAATGTATGTTTTTGCTATTCTATCCCTTGTAACTCTTTATCAATTACATTACCTAATGTAATTTCAGGTTGAGACTTGTAACCAACATTTTCTACGTGCTGTAGCTTAGATGGTTAACATATTTAATATTAAAGGACCATTATACAAGTCTTAAGACTCGCATTAGATTTTGTAAGACAGAAATCGAATGAGAATTGTTATGATTGTCAAAAAATCCAACGTAGCACTTTAAGTAGAATGAAAATTCCCAGCACGGAGCTCATACGAGTACGTTTATAAAAAGTACAAAAAACAAGTATGCCTTCCGAAAACCTTCGTAAATGCGGGCTTTTCTCTACTAAACTGGTTACTCTTGAAGAACTCTTAATTTATTTTAGAAAAGACTCTATTTTTTTAGCTTTTTTGTCTCTTCATTTTTATATTTATAGTTTCGAAGATAGACACATTTAAATGAAAAGCTCCTTTAAGTTTTTTTTTTCGCAGCATTCATTTGATGGTTGGCTAGGTTATGAGCAGCAAGACAACCCTGATAAAATAATAAATTAAAGTGTTTAGAAAAATTTCTAAAAATAAATTTTTATTATCTATGGGATATCAAATTCCTTTCCGTATTATTAGACATATACATTATACTAGGTGTGCTTCGCTACCCCCCTCGTTATTAAATAAAATTAAAAGTATTTATATATTTACTTCAAAAAATGCCCAAGATATGACGATATTAAATTTTGTATTATATGGGCGAGGCCACGCCCCTTTGTCCACTCCTAACTTTATATAGTCAAGAATATCCTATTGCGAAAATTTAATGACGATTGGTCCAGTAGTTAAGATTTGCTTAGACACTATCACACATTTTAATAATACTTAAGTCTTTGACAAATCCCAATACTCAGTATTATTGTGTGAAACGGTCTTAAGTATGTGATGTGATTCGTTTGGTGCCCTAGGTTCGTATCCCAGCGATAGGAAAATTAAAAAAAATTTATGATATCAATAAAGGTTGTTTTTAAACAAGCATTTGTTTGAAGTTAAATTAATTAGCCCACGAAAAAAATTTTCTCGACAAAAGATTCCTTCAATTATGAAATCCGAGGGAACAAAATAATAAAAAAAAGTTACCTTGTCGTAATTTGATGGGAGTTATTTTGTTTATTTACATATATTTTTTCTTGTATAATTCATAATACCTTATTTTTCCCCGAATTTTTTTTTTCACTTTCTGCAGTCAATCAAAAGGGGAAAAAGGGGAAATTTATAATGGGAGAAAAAGGAAAAGTAAAAGAACTCGCACGGAAGGTTTTTTTATAATTGGGCTGAATTATTTATTACAGTTTTAATTGTCACTATAAATGATTTTGTAAAACTTAACGTTTCGTTTTATGTTTGCTATTAATTAATATAAACGAGTTCTTGAATTTTATTTAACTAATTCTGTTAAAAGTCCTACTTCAATGAAAATTTAATTTTATTAATTTATAATCAGAATACTATTTTTAATTTTTTTCTGTACGCTGTATCACCCTTCTAAAATAAAACTAAAATAAAATGGCTGCAGAAGTTTAAAAACTTTAATACTGAAAAAATATTCTAAAAAAAAACTCCAAAGTGCAATGCCAGAGTTGTGAAAAAGGAGACATATTATCTTGTAAAATTGTGATCTTCATTTCTTACATATCTTCCTTATTTTATACTTGTCCAAAAAAGGTAACACAACTAATTGAAAAGCTTGAATTAATTAGAGAGCTTCTTTTTACAAATTAAGAAAGAATTTTTCCTTTTCATTTTAGGCAGTACCTTTCTTTACCCTCACGCTTTGGGGTCATCTCCTTGCTCATCTTCATGACTTGAGGTTTTTGTACCTGAAAAACCCCTTTATTTTAAAGGAAGATATAAAGGAAACTTATTTCATTATTTCTGCTGGCTGCTTGAGTTTTGAAGCGGAAGCAAGTAACTTACTACTACTCAATAAAAGAAATCATAACAAGAAAGCAAGAAGCTCTGATCTTTTAAATATACGTCAGATATAGATTATTTGTAATTTTTTTAAAATATCTATTCCGCTTTATCTCATTTCTTTTAATACTTGTGTAATCATAAAAAATATTAACATTTATATCACAGACTTTTAAAACTTTTTTAAAAAATTCCATTTAAGTTAAAAGACAAATATAGTTAAACTTATTTATATTCCCTTTTTCAGATTAATTTTTTTTTTTAACTTATTTCACAATACAATTTCCATATGTGAAAATTATCAGCATCTGCTAATTAATTTTCAATAATTTTCGAATACAAAATGTTGCAACACAAAATGCATAGAAAATTTGTGCGAACAACAATAAATTGGAAATTTCGTTATTACGCACCAAACTGTTGTTAATACGGAGAGTAATTTAAAAGTTTCTTAAATGATTATAATAAAAAGCGTAACTATTAGCAAACTATAGAGAACATACATTTCATAATCAACAAAACGTCGATAGAGAATTTAAATTGTAAAATTGTTTGAGCTTTAATGTAATTCGGCATTAAACTCTCATTTGGTTTATAGAATATTAAAAACAAAACTAAAATTTTTCTAATTAAGTGGATTTATTTTTTGAAATAAATATTATATACAATTTTTAAAGATTTTAAATTATTATTGGAACTTTTTTGGACGTATTTTAGTACTACTTAAGTTCACATATACATATATAACAAATTTTTTTATATGTAGAGTTACCAACACAAAAACCGACTATTTTGAGTCCTTTTTGACCGTAAGTCAAAGTGATTTTGGTCTGGTAACTGGCAGTACGTAACTGTTTTTTATCCATACGTATCGCACAATCCCTATTATTTTTTTTAGTGATTTGTGGTGGTTGCCTGGCAGTTGTCTACCTTCTTTATTCTATTTAAGGTCCCATATTATCTATCATTTGCATTAAGGCCCAACTATAATGTGCATAAAATAATTTAAACAAACTTAAACAACGGTGCAAATACATTAAATTATATGCGGTAAGCTATAATGTACATAATATAACTTTTCGTCAAGTTTCGTTAAATGTCATTTCTTTAAGCATGGCACGAAACTGATTGCACTTTCCATACGGAAACAGCTGATTGTGCTTTGTGTTATACATTTATAAAAATTGTTATTATAAAAATTGTAATTGAGACCAACAGTGTTAAATTTTTAGATTTTAATTAATAGAAAATGTAGAAAAAAAGAACATTTTTGTTTCTGGCCAATTTTTTACAAATATAATAAATTAATATTAAATTTGTATTTATTCACACATACATTTTTTTGGCAAAAGTACGAATTAAACATAAATGTGCAACTGTGGCAAATAAGTTACTAAATTTATGTAAGTACATTGTAGTCACCTAAATTTTTTTAATATAGTACCTAAGCATTTGACAGGCTTTTCTTTGGATTTTTGACATAAGCTAAAGCTAGCTTATGCACATTATAGTTGGGCCTTTATGCTCAGGCACCTCATTAAATCAAAGTAGTCGTGGCCCTCTGTTATTGGCAGCTTTTGATAGAGATTGTCGTTCGTAATCCGTTAACATTTCCTTAATTATACTTTTTATAATTTTTATATAAAATTTACCCTTTAAACTTAAATATATCTTACATAAACCTCAGAAGTAGTTTTTGCTTTAAGCAAATTTTAAATATTTCCAAGATTTCAATTACTTTCCAATCTTCCCGTTTATTTTATAAAATTAACTTAAACAATCCCACAAGTATTTAAATCTATTATTTTTTTCCAAATCGAATGCCGATTTTTCTCTCAATATAATTTTGTTCAAATACAAATATAAACCTCAAAAAAAAAATGGTTGCATCATTTCTTCAAAAATATTTTGTGAAAATTGGTTACAATTGTTTATACTTTTATCTACGTGTGTATGTAATACATGTTTGTACTACATGTAGTCCGAGGGACTATAAAGAAAAAACAACAATTAAACAATTAGGTTGAAAAAAATAAGTCATTTGGAAATTTTTAAAAGGTAAGAAAATCTGAAGTATTTAAAGTAACTGAAAGCTGAAAATTTTATTTAAAAGAAAAAATTAATAAATTAAAGAAATGTTGAAACTAAATTATGATCGTTTTTATGTTGATGAAGGGTTGTGCATCGGTTTAAATATTTCGATTTCCGATTTAAACTAGATGCAACAATGGTTCCAAGGCGAATCAATTACCAGGTGGCAGCGTAGGCGAATTCGTTAATTTTCGGCGTGGACACTACTGTCAAACTCCATAAATAAAAAATCTGTGTACTATTTTTATATATGAAGTTTGACATTCGTTTCTACCAGCAATAAATAATAAATTCTCTAACGTTGAAACCTGGTAATTGATTCACCATGAAGGGTTCTTATTTTATTTAGTGTTGTCAATTTAGTTTAACTTTAGCGTTTTTTTTGTGCAGTAGGCAGGGCTTTTAGATTTAACAATTTGAATTCATTTTAACGTATTTTTTTTTATAAATTTGACATTTTGACGATTGATGATTTTATATCTTATATCTGAAATATTTTCTGGCATCACTCGTACTTTATTAACAAAGAAATGAAAACGAAAATTAAAATATAAAAATTATTATATTGGTAAACTACAGAAAGAGCTACGTCTGCCTTAAATTTCTATAATTTTTATAATAATATGAAAGCACTTTGGTTCATTTTAAATTTAATCTCTAAAAGTTTTTAGAAAGAAAAATTATTTACAAATGTACGCGAACGTTTTCCAAAGATAACAAGACCGCTACATCCTTCATCAGCATTCTTCGTATCTATCTACCTTAGATTGTGTATATGGGGCAATACAGAATTAAAAAATAAATAAAAAACATCAAGCGAAGTAATTGGCGCTCGCCCATATTTTCAAAGTTATGGGCCTCTGAACTTTTTTTTAGAAAAATACGAGTGTGGACCAAATTTTTTAAGATATCAATATGGATGTCATTTTAAAGCTTTTAAAGTGATCTTTAAGAAAATACTAATTTTTTTTTTAAATATTGAACCCATTAAGAGCCGATGTCATTTTTATATCAAATTATAAATATGCAGTACCAATTTTTTTTTCTGTCACTCCAATATTTGCTTTTTTGATTGGAGTTACATCACTAAACGAGATTTGCATAGATGGTGAAGGGTATGTAAGATTCAGCATAGTCGAATATAGCACTCTTACTTGTTTTTAATTATCATTATAAGTAAACGCCTTGTCAAATTCGGATTTTCCAATTGCAAAGCGTTGCCGTTGCGTTGTTGCTGCGGGCATCAGAAATTTTGATACCAAAAAATGCTTTCCACTTTTGTTTAGTTATGGCTTTTATCTTAAAAAATTGTTAAAGAAACTAAAACATTATAAGTCTTAGAAATATAATTTTAATTTAATAATTTTTATTCATTCAATTTTAGTGGTAACAATTTAATTATTCATACTAATTTAAGTGCTCACTTTGTTAACACATCTGTGCCACTTTTAAATAACATTAATGAAAAGGAAAACTAATATGGAACGTTTGAAATTACACAAACTTTAAGATAAACTCGGCTCTTAAATAACAATAAACGGAAGCCTTAAAATAACCGTTAAATAGTGAAATACAGACCCAAAAAAATACATAAAAACACAGTTTATTAAGAAAAATTCCCTAAGAAAATCATTAGGAATTTCCAAAAAAAAAAAAAAATATATAAAACAATTGTCATTAGTTATTGAATAGAGTAAGAAAAACAAACACAAACAATAAAAAAGTTAAATTTAAGTGTGACTATTTCTACTAATTTTTGTCTTTAAATTATTTAACAACAGTTTTTTTCGGTCTTTCCAAAACTATTACAACAAAGAAAAAAAATAAAGATCATCATCTTAAAAAAGTATTGATTGCATTATTGGTCTGTTTTTGTTGTTGTTGTTTTGAATGGGATGCCATGGCGGTAACCAGTAAGAGATTTAAATTATTGTAATATTTTGTTGGCAGCAAAATTTTAGAGTGAGTGGTGCGGCTGTTGGTGATGGTGATAGCAAGTTATTTGTAATAATTATTTAAGTATGATTTTTCAAACGGTTTAATATGTTTTTTATATATTTTTAATTTATGGTTATATTTCTGGCTATTATCTTTTAAAATTCAATACAAGTGAATGGTACGTATTTAAATAAATATATTTTGCGGCAATCTTTAAAAATCAAAAAAAAAATCTTCAAAAAATACCAAAATTATTTTAAAGATGTTGGTTGTTTATTTAGTTTTGTAGATAAAATTTATTTGTATTATTTTCCAAATTTTAATGATGACTTGTAAAAAATTCTTGATTATGATTTTTTCACAACAAAATATTTAATGTATCGAAGGTCATTTGTTTGAAGAGATAATTAAACCATTTACACATGTAATTCATCGACATTTTTTTCAACATCTTCTGTTTATGCTCTATTTTAACGTTGTACCTTTTGTTTAACCCATAAAAGTATGACTTTGCATAATATTTTTTTGTTTGTTTTAAAATGTGTTTCCTGCAGAATAATTAACAAAAAAAAAAAACATTAAACAAAACTAAAACTGGAAAAATCTTTATTCGAAAGTGTATATATTTCATAAGTCTTGTGACTAATCGAAAAATTGATACATTTTTTCACTTTCTGTATCAAGGTTACGTAATTTGATTTGTTAGAAATTTGTGTCATACAACGAAAATATAATAGTGTAAAAGCGAATTAAGCAGTGTTCTATTAATATTAATATTATAATTTTTTTAGTTTCTACTTTATACAAACCACTTGATCCAAATGTCACAAGAATTCGTAGAACAGGCAGTAATAGTCATAAATTAGAAAAATATTTTTTTTATTAAATAAAATTTTTGAAATTAAGATTTTAAAAATTTACTAAAACTAAAGGTCAAAAATCACTAAAAATTTAAATAATAAAAAAATGAAAATAAATAAATAATAAGCTTATTATTTAATTTACACATAACCAAGGCGAATCAATTACCAGGTGGCATCGTGGCGAATTAATTTTTTTTTTGCTGGTAAAAAGTACTGTCAAACTTCATATATAAAAAATATACACAAATTTTTTTATATATGGAGTTTGACAGTAGTGTACACGGCAAAAATTAATAAATTCGCTTACGCTGCCACCTGGTAATTGATTTGCCTGGCACAAAACAATTAAAATAAAGAGGCGAAAATGCTTAATAAGATGATCAGCAATAAATAAAATAAAATTTATTTTTTTTCACCTTTTTTACATTAATATTTTTTTTTAATAATTGTTGGAAGTATCCAAAAAAAAACTAGTAATAAATATGATAATTTTTAATTGCACTATATCGCTACTGCATTGCGAAACTAAAGACTAACAAGTAAGAGTGTTATATTCGGCTAAGCCCAAATTTATATATCATTCACCATATATGTATAACCACTTAGTACGATATTTATTGTTGTATTCCTGCAGATTGGTTTTAAAATTACTAAGTAGTACTTGGTACGATATCTGCAAGCATACTAAGTACTAAAAAGTACAGATAAAAGACTGCAGGAATATAAACGAAAGTTGAAAACAAGTAAGAGTGCTATATTCGGCTATGCGGAATCTTATATACGCTTTATCATACATGTAAGTCTAGTTTAATGAAGTAACTCCTATTCAAAAAACAAATATTCGGGTGGCACAGAATTAAAAAAATAAGAAAAACGAAAATAAGTACTATTTATAATTTTAGATAAAAATGTCATCGTCCCTTAATGGGTTAAGCATTTTAAAAAAATTTTGGTATTTCCTTAAAGATTTCAACAAAAGCTTTAAAATGATACCCATATTGATATATTAAAAAAATTGGAAAATTTTAGATACTCGTAACTCGGAAAATATGGGCGTGCGCCAACTTTTCCACTTAATGTTTTTTTCTTATTTTTTTAATTCTTTATAGCCCGATATACTTATTTGTTTTTTTTTCAAAATTTTCGAAACAATGTCTGATCGAAATTTTCTCTATTAAAATTTTATCTAGCCCATCTAGTGCCTTGACAAAGTTTATTTCCACGCGAACACAGACGGACAGTTGGACATCGCTTAATCGACTTCGCTATGCATAAAAATTCAGAATATATATACATTATGGGGTCGAAAATGGATCTTGTAGAAATTACAAACTGAATGGCAAACTTATATATATCCTCTTTCAACTTCTGTAAAGGGTATGCGTTTCAATCAAAATTTCAATAAAACGAGTGAGAGTGCTATATTCGGCTATGACGAACCATGTATCATATTGCAGATTTCCATTGAATAGTTTAAATAAAAATCGGCATAAGAAATTCATCTCTATATAAAGTTTTTCTACTCAAAACAAGCTTTTTTGAAAATTCTAAATTTTGCTGAGGGTTGTTGTCCCAACTTAGTGTATAAAAAGGTTGCTGTATCCGGTGAAGGCTCAACAATTTTTGTTACCTTTTTTATTAATTTTTTATCATAAAAAACCAGGGTTTAAATTGCTTGCTTAAAAATAGCAACAGCACTAAAATCTTTGCTTTGCTTACATGATTTTCAGCAAATAAAAAAAACTGAGTGTTTCAGCATTTACAAAACATTTCATTATTAACAAAGCAACAGTAAAATCAAATGCAAAAATAAAAAGAGAAAGAGAAACAAACGCATTTGCTTCTGCAGCAAAGAAATCAGCAAAGCATTTACCTTGAAAACGTTCGCTGTTGCTGAAGCAATAAGTTAATGTTTCTGCTTTCTTTTGCTGTTGTTTTTTAAGAAAAAAAAAACACTATTTAATAGTGTAATAAAAACAAGGTTTTTAAAATGTATTTTCCTACGTATTGAAAGTAATAAATACAAAAATACGTTTCCAATGTTAAAAGGGATAAAAAACAGTGAGTTACAGCAAGTAGTAGCAAGAAAAAGCAATCGTAGTCAGCCACAACTTCATAGTAAAGAGTTAAGCAAAAGCAAAAATAAAAATAAAGAAAAACTGATTGCTATAGCAATAGCAAACATTTTCAAAGTAATTGCTTTGCTGCAAAAAGAAACACATAGTCAGCTTAAGTAAATGTGTTTCTTTCTTTTTTTTGCATTTGCTTTTGCTGCACATTTTTTCTAAGCAACAGTTAAGCAACTACATATGCATTGAAAATAGTCAAGCATTTTTTTTCATCAGTTGAAAAAAAAGATATGAAATATTGAAGACATGAGAAACTATGCCTGATCTATTGGCGAATTTAATTTTTTCTAGCGCAAAGTTGATTACAACATGAAAACGAACAGACAACCGGACATCCCTCAGTCAACTTCCCTATGCATAAGAAATCAGAATATATGTACATATATTTTATGGGGTCGGAAAATGATATTGTAGAAATTACAAAAGTTACTTGTTCGAGTAAAATATCACTTTAATACCATATTAAAGGAAATAATGGTCTAAATTAAAAAAATATTTATATTAGAACAAATTGTACAAAAGTATTAAATGGTAAAATTATATTTTTTTAAAGACTGCAATGTGTTGAAAATCTTCGCAAATCATTTAAAGCACATTTGCAGAATATTATTTTTAATACAAACCTTAACTATTGGCATAATTTATTTATTTATTTTTTATGTTTTGTTTTGGAATACTATTGATTATGTATCATCAAATTTTTATGATTTAATGCACATTTGTATTTCATTTATGAATTTTATTATTTATTTAGCTCCGGTAGCAGTTTGAACTTGTCATACATAAATGTCGTATTAATGTAAGAGCGTACAATAATCGCACAACTTAAAAAAAATGTAAATCTTCGTGATTCATATAACATGAATATAAATTCCCCTTCGCATACTGTAGCCATTTTAAAGATACACATCCGTTTGTTTTTGAGTTGTAATCTGTCATACAAATAAATAAATATTTGCACGTTATTTAAGCAGTTCTTGGGGTTTATTGTTTCATCTGTAAGAGAACTGTTAAAAACATACAAATTATATTTAAACTTCAAAGTTAAATGATAAAAGTATATAAAACAAAAATATGTGTATGTTGATGGTTGTTGGATAGAAGAAGTCATAGCAGCCAAAAACGCGTCCATTAAGTGTGTTGTTGAATTGTCTATATGGTTTATATGGACTTGGTTCTATTGCTGCATTCGCTTTAGCTTGTGCTTTTTTGAGTTCATTGATTTATTATAGTCAAGTGGTTTTTTTTATTCACTTACAAATGCGTGGTAATCATCAAGATGTGGGGTTCTATTAAGTACCACTCGATTCTTTTTTACCTGTTGCATTTAAAACTGTTTCAGTTTAAAAGCTGTCTTTGTGTTTTGTTTTGGTAGGAAGATGGCACTAAATGTTAAAAGGTTAATTGGCATGATTTGTTCACAGAGCAGTTTGCTGTTTGAAATTTTTTGTCGTTCGTGCCCTCTTCTGTAATTTTTTTGTATTTATTTTTGTGGTCTTAACGATGAGCAGTAATTGTTGTTTGTTTGTTTTCTGGCCATTTGTTAGATCGTTTGGCCATGTAAATGCTTTGTAGTTCTTCTTATGTCCATATATGATGTCTATTGAGTGCGTGTTATTTTTAGGAGTCTCTCTTATTGTCCATTCGTATGTTTTTTATTAATTAAAATTAAAGTATTTTTAGGTTTATTAATTAAAAATATATTCTTATATTAAGTTTTTTTTTGTTGTTGTTTAAACATAAATTCAGTTGTTGCAACAATTTGTTTTAATTTAAAGTTTGTGATGTTCATTATATTTATGAGACATTATAAAATGGTTACGGAAAACATACAAGTATAATTAAAAATAATTGTGTGAACATTTTATTCTACATAAATCGTACGTTTTCAAGTTATTATTAATAGGAAATGTATTATGAATTAACGTATCAATTATTTATCATGCCTATAAATGATGCCTCTTATTAATAGAAAAAACTTATAAATTAATTATTATATGATCGATAATAAAAATACTTTTTCAATAGCAAAGTCAAAATTATTTATAAATTTTTTTGGTAATAAATAACACCACTGCAAATATTGCTCTCATACTCTGTTAAATCTTATAATGAAAATACAATTTAGTCGCGTAAGCCAGGAAACCCCTAACTTAATCATTAGAACAGCCAAAATTATTTTTTTAAGTAAACAACAGAATGAGAATTCTTTCTGTCTGCCACAAGTTAGTCGTTACTAAAGTGATTTTGAATTTTTTGTTTTAGTTGGAAGGCGTTCCTTAAAGATTGGTTCTATTTTAAAATAAGTTTATAATTTAAAAAACTAAAGAATATGCCAATACAACAACATAGTTTTATATCTATTAAAAAAACATTCATATAAAATTTTAACAAAACTGGTAAAGTTACAAATAACAAAAAACAAAAAAAAAAAAAAATTTAAATTAAAAGGGTGTCCGCATAGTTAATGTCATTTGACGTATATATGTATTGCTACAGACACAGGTTTGACTTTATCAGCTAAAATTACTAATGTTAATTTACTTAATTCTTGCTTGATTCCTTAAAATGTAATTATTTCATGATATTCTCATTAAAGATTATGAGCAATAAAATAAAAATTAGGATTTAATTGTTATATTTAAATTTTATTTTTTTATTTTTATTAAATAATAATTATATTTGAGTTTTAATTTTTGGTTGTAAAATAATTTTTATTTTTGAGTTTTATTTATTTATTTTTTTTTTTGTTTTTTTTTTTTTTTGGTTAAGAAATAATGATTTTTTTGAGTTTTGTTTTTAGTTAAAAAAAAATATTTTTTTTTTAAAGAATAATGATTATTTTTTAATTTTATTTATTATTTAAAAAAAATCGTTATTTTTGTGTTTTAATTTTTGGGTTAAAATATTATCATATATATATTATTTCTAAAGCATCAAATTTAATGAATGATATCTCAGTTTAAAGCTTATTTGTAACACTAATGACGAAAAATAATTAGAAATTGAAAAATTAATATTTTCATTAATAAAAATTATATTTTATATAGAACTGCATGATAATACAGTGATTATATGTTTTTGTTCAAGTGTGGTAATACAGGGTCGCTTAATAGAAATGCACTTCTACATAATACAGTATGTATTAAAATCCATTCTGGCAATACCGCGCTATTTACTATAATGCCGTTTATTAAAAGATATTTTTGTTTGTATTAAGGATTGTTTGTAGTAAGGATTCGAACACATTGATTTTTTTTTAATTTCAACAATATTCAAATTATTATTGGTCACTGGTAGAAAGATGCTGACTCTAAAAGAAGAGACAAAATAGGAATCATTTATTAAAATTTTATTGGGAGTCATTTATCATTTATCCGGGATTATTCTTTTAATGTGACGTTTTTTGTTAAGGATATTTCCAGCAGTTTTTATATTAACTTTGTAAAAAATATTATTTTCTAAAGTTAGTAAGGGTTCTTCTGAACTTTCAGTCTATACGTGCTTGACTTCTTTAAAAATATTTATACCTTTTCTAGCATTAGAAATACTTTTTTACTTTAATTAATTTATATTAAATTAAAATTACTTTAAATGAAAAATAAAAAAAAAAACTTCAATGTTTGACCCCGACGTGATTTGAACACGCAACCTTCTGATCTGGAGTCAGACGCGCTACCGTTGCGCCACGGAGTCACTTACCATTAAATTGTTTATGCTTATATTTAAGCAATACACAACAAAATGTATGCTTTAACAATATTTTTTACTTTAAGGAATCCACCACGAAACAAAAAAGTCTATTTATAGGACAGAACTCAAAAAAAAAAGTTTTTCTTCTTTAAAATGTGTATTAAAATAAAATTATTAGTAAAGAAGCCTAATATAATAGGTGTGTTCATTTACTTTACTAGTAAAAATTAGCAACCAGAGAGTAACAAGAAATTTTCCAAAATTACTCTTACTAGCTAAAATTTGCTAGTTAAAATAGTGTTGTAATGTATAGGTACATATGAGTACTCAATAACTACCCCTATATTTTTTAGAAAAATTATACATATATGTTTATTATTATAAAAATGGTCATTTATATTCAGCAATGTTATTTCCAACTTTGTGATTTTTTTCCAAGCGATTTTCATAAAATGGTGTTTTTAATGTGTGGTAGAATAAGCATGCGTTAATAGATATTATTATTTTGACATCTACTGTGTTATTATTATTATAATTATATAATATAATAATTTTGTAATGTGATTTTATGAAGAACTATTTATGTAAATAAACACTAATAAGAAACTACATTAAGACGCAAACAAATGCGAGTTGAAAAGTAGCATTTTTGTTCGCTATGGTCTAACGTTAATGCTCCGCCTTTGCAATCGTTTCCAAACTATTATAATAATAATAAACAGCCGGCGTAAAACGGGTTAAATATATTTTTTTTAGAAAACAAATTTAAGCAATTTTCATTTTCACTGTAATAAAAAGCTTTATCCAAAATATCAAAAGCAGTAGAAAAGTAATTTAATAAATTATGTGTTAATTTAAATTTATTTGCAAATATATATTTGAACTAATTAAATTATTTGCCCGCTTAGTGTAAATTAGCGAGTAGCTACCTACTCGTAATATTTACAACACTAAGATTAATACCTGTTCTGTGAAAATTAAAGAAAAAAAAACCAAAACTTTTGAGAGGAACATCCTTTGCCACTGATGTACTAGATACTGTGTTGCTTAGTTCAATTTCATTAGACATCTTATTTTGCTTCTGTTGTTCCTAAGGTACACAAAAATAAATTTATCTTTTTGATATTTTATCGTTTTAAAAGTTTACATTTACTTACAATTTCTTAAATTTTCCAAAATATTTTCATTTTCAACTTAATTTTGAAATATTTTTTTGTAAACACAAACGCAAAACAGATGTTTGAATAATTATTGCAAGTAAAAATTTTACTTCTAAAAACTTGCAAGAATTTGTCTTTCTCTCAATTTTTTACGCTCTTTCGACGCTCTCTCGTTGCAAATTTTTTGGGTTAATAAACGCTTTCTAGTAACAATTGTTATAAATTTTTAGTAAATGAACACACCTAATATTTGTATCACAGCTAAACAAAAAAAAAACGATAATTGGGAAGAGGAAATTAGCGTAGAGGTTTATCGAACGTGTATTTTGTTGATAAAGAAACCAGAGTTTATGTCGTCAATAAATATGTTGACATGTTTAGCACAATTCTACGATTTTTTTTACCGACTTCCAAAAAAGAAGGTTATTAATTCGTCTGAATGTTGCTTTTTATTGTGCCCGTACAACTCAGGCTTTTCCGAATCGATTTTTAAAATTTTTGTGCATTTGAAATGTGATGCTTACAGCTTGCTGCCGTTTTCAAACAGTTCATAATTTAAAAAATTAAAGGGTGTCCTCATACAACATACAAGTTTTTACGCGTATTATGAACCATAAAGGGCACCGCTTTAAAATTAAAAAAAAATTGCTTATTAATATTGCTCCGAATAGCAAAAAGTAATACAAAAATAAATCTTAAATCTTTAGAACCGTTACAGATAAACGATTAAAAATTGAACAGAATGTTGAATAATGTGACCGTTATAATAGCAATTTTAAATATTTAAAATTATAAATAAAAGGGTGCCTTAATAGTTCATTTAATTTCATATATATTTTATGATGTTTTATCAACAAATTTTATAAGAAAGAGAGAAACAGAAATAAGAAAAAGATGAGAGAAAAAACTAAAAAGAGTCATGAATATTCATTTCGTACTACTTTTAGACGCACATTATTTGGTTTTCTTTTTTGAGTATTAAAAAAGTTGAAACTTTTTCTTCAATATTTTAAATAATTTGTCTACAGTTTATGCATTTTTTACCGTTTTTAATTTTATTAATATTTTTACTATTACGAGTATCACCATTTATTTTTACAATTTATTATTACCATTTATAACACATTTATATATTTATTACCATAAAGCTTAAAAACAATGAAAATTTTTAAGTGAAATAAAAATTTGTTACCAAGAGCAACAAACATCCTTTCTATTGTACGATGACTTTTCAATTTCATAATGATATTTTTGTTTATTTTTTTACAACAACTAGAGCACATAAATTTATTTTGTAATAAATTTTGTATTACCTACATAATATTTTATTATATTTGTGTCAAATTTCTCAAATGTAATAAATCATAAACTTTTGTGTCAAAACGATGCTTCCTACTTTTGCTTTTCTATGAGCTACAATGGCTTTATTGGCAATGTGACAACTTGTTTTTAGACAAAACGACTTTGAAAAGGGCCTGTCTGTATTTACAAAATGTACTTATTGCAAAGGAGTTTCTAAACTTTTTTTTAATTTTTCTTATTTTTTTTAGAAATATTTAAAAAAAAATAAAACTTCACTTTGAATAAGATTTTTAATCCTTTTGTAGTTTTTTGTAAAATGTAATATTAATAAAAAAAAGTACCCTCATTAATTAATAATAAAGTATATTTTGCAAAAGTGAAATTTAAACAAAAAACTTTTCTAAAAAGACCTTAAAAAGTAGCTCTTCTAAGAAATTCCTTTAAAAGTACCTTTAACATAAAAGTACATTTTTTATTTAGATACATTAGCCACTACATTAGGAACATTAAAAAATACACATTAAAAAATGGAAAGCGTATTAAGAATGTATCTTTTTATAAAGTTCCGTTTCGTAAATTTATTTCCTTTTAATAAATATATTTTTAAAACAAAAAATCTTTTAAGAGTGAAAAAAACGAGATTGTTTTAAATAGGGTTAAAAGGGTACTTTTAAAGAGTTTTTCTTATGCCTTCAATAAAAAGTTGATTTTAAAACAATATTCCTTTATACCAAATTATAAAGGTACTTAAAGAAAATATCTTTTTAATAAAACAAATACTTTCTTTAAGCATTTCTTTTAAATGGAGCCCATTTTAAAACGCGATTAGAAAACGGTCTGACTAAAAAAGTACCGTTTGAAAAAGTACCTTTTTAAAAAGTACCCCACTAAAAATGTTTCCATAAAATAGCTTTTAAAAAGTAAAATTTAAAGAGCTTAAAATCACCTCTTAAAAAACAACTTCTATAAAAATTACGATTAAAAAAGTACCTTTATAAGGATAACTTTAAAAATAACAAGTAAGTGTGCTATATTCGGCTATGCCAAATCTTATATACCCTACGCATCTATGTAAATCAAGTTTAGTGAAATAACTCAAATCAAAAAAGCAAATATTTGGGTGACAGAGATTTTAAAAATAAAAAATAATTTTTGTATTGCATAAATATAATTTTATAAAATTTTATATCGGCTCTTAATGGGTTAAGCATTTTTTATTAAAATTTATTATTTCTTTAAAGATCTCTTCAAACGCTTTAAAATGATATAGATATTTAAAAAAAAAATCAGAGCCCCGTAACTCGGAAAAATGGGCGAACACAAAATTTTCACGTGATATTTTTTTCTTATTTTTTAATTCTCTATCGCCTCATATATAATTTTTAATGGAGTAACTTTATTGTTCCATATGACATAGAAAAATTAAAAGTAGGCGTGGTATTTCGGCTGTTCCCTCGAAGGACATGGACCGATCATGCTGTTTTCCAATAGCAACTCTTTCGAAAAAATGATGTTAGTAAAAATTTTTCGCTTGAAAAAGTACCCCATTAAAAATACCAACAAAGAATAACTTTAAAATAATAAAATTTAAAGAGCTTAAAATCACCTCTGAAAAGCAACTTCTTAAAAAATTACGATTAAAAAAGTACCTTTGTAAGGACATCTTTAAAAATAATGACTTTTAAAAAATGTCTTACACAAAAATGACTTTTTGGAATTTACCTTTTACGAGGGCTGCTCTATATATTTCTGGCCTAATAGTGAAAATGCGAATATTTATAATCAAAAATGGTTTTATTGTTTTTCAAAGTATTCTCCAGCATGATTTATATACTTTTGCATGCACTCAAACCAGTTGTCGAAGCACTTTTTCCACTCCGATTGAGACACCTCTAAAACATGGTTTTTGAACACTTCAACAGCTTCTTCTGGCGACGAAAATCGTTGACCACGCATTTTTTTCTTGATGTGCGGAAACAAGAAGAAGTCATTAGGTGCCAAGTCAGGGCTGTAGGGCGGATGACCCATTAAATCGACGTTTTGACTGGTCAAAAACGCTCTGGTTTGAGCCGATGTGTGAGAGCTCGCATTGTCATGGTGAACAATGATTCGTCTTCTCTTGTTGGTTTTTTGAATTTCTCCGATGACTTCAGGCAAACAAATTTAGTGTATCACTCAGAAGTGACCGTCCTACGTTGCTCAAGAGCAACAGTCGCCACATGACCAGTTTTGCCGAAGAAACAGGCGACCAGTTGCTTCGAAGTACTTCTTCCACGAACAACTTTCGTTGGATTTTGCTCGTCTTTGAAGACCCACACGGTCGATTGTTGTCTCGTTTCGGGCTCATACGCATAGATCCATGATTCGTCACGGTGACGTCTTTTGAAGCACCGCAATCGTATTTTTGCAACATTTCTTTGCACCAATCGACTTTCAAATTGTGCGGGATCCAACGAGAACAAAACTTTTTTACGGCCAGGTGTTCATGCAGTATCGAATGTATGCTGGTGGAAGAAATGTCCAAGGATGTCTCTATCTCTCGGTATGTCGCATGTCGATCTTGCATTATGAGTTCACGCACGGCATCAATGTTCACTGGCACAATAGCCGTTTTTGGACGACCTTCACGGAATTCGTATTTGAGCGAGCTTCGGCCACGATTAAGTTCATTATTTTTCACAGTGCTATAGGATGGTGCTTCATCGCCATACAAAGATTTAAGTTCATCAATGCACTCTTGTCGTGATAATCCACGTCGAAAGTTGTGAAAAATGATGGCACGAAAATGTTCACGAGTTAATCCATTTTTTTCTATATTAATTTTTTCAAGTCACTGTAAACAACACGAATAATGGTCGTACATCAAAACGTTTTGAGTACGATTATGCTTAAAAATGACAAACTTTAGAAAAGAGAACTATAACAAAAAAACCTTTAAAAAAAGTACCTTGATAAAGTATCTTAAAGTTTTCTGCAACCAATAATATACTGTAGTATTTTACAAACGGAGGTACGCCACCATTTACCTCCTCTGAACTTGTTTCCATTGGAGAATTTGTCTTGAGAGTACATTTTTCTAGAGACTCATTAAAATTACTACAAAAGTATAAAAACATGTTCATAAAAAATATACATTTTTATTCATTCATGCAACATGATGTTCATTGTATGTCTTACAACAATTTGTCGCTGTCATTGGACGCATTTAACTCAATTTTTTGTTATTCGTTTTTTAACCATTTTTTATGTCTGCTCGAGCAGCAACAAAAAAAAGGATGATCACGATTTTTGACACATATTATTTGTATTTTGCTGCGCGGTTATCTTTTTTTTTAATTTTAAAATTTACAAAAATCTTTTGTGTCTACTTGAAGATGCAAAAAATAACGCAATATATTTGTAATTTGTTATGTGGATTACAACACTTATGCCAAAAATAAGTATGTTTGTATATGTATGTCTGTTACAATTCCAAGCATTTTTATTTTTGTTTGTAATTTTAATATGGGTTACATATAAAACTGCGATGGCCAGATCTTAATTTTTTTTCTTAATCATTTAATCTTGCTTTAGAAAACAAACCAAATCTTTAGTTTCTTTACCCAGCCTGGTCCCTTATAGGCATTTTAAAATCAAAAGCAATTACTAGACCATCATATTTGCAATATGTTTTTTAAAATTTACCAAAATATGAAGAACAAAGTGAAATCATCAACAAAACCTTAACTTGTATAAATATTCCCACATTGATGACGTTTTTAAAAAGAGCTTTGGAGTCGTCATCATCTTTAGCTAAAATCATCTCAAGTAAACAAAAAATCACACACTTGAAGTGTTTGCAAATATCTTCTATTGTAAAATTATAGAGGGGAAAAAATTATGCTGTTAGTAGTACGTGCAACATCTAACAAAAACCTCTTTATATTCATAAGTTTTTGTTGCCAAAAAGTGTTTCTCCACCAAAGATAATTTATAAAACACAGAAAAGTGAACAACAGCAAGAAAACATATAATTTGGCGTTGCCAGAATGTTGATTTAATCATATTTTTGGTGAATTTTTATTTATTTGGGCAAGTGGACAGATGTTGTAAAATGATTGAAAGTATCCTACGAGTAAAATAAGACAATAAAAGATACAAATTTTTAAAACTAGTTTGAATATATTGCAGTAGTTTTTTTTAATTAATTTTATGGGTGGCAAGAATCAAATAAAATCTTGTTGGCTAAAGGTTAATGTATGCCAAAAACATTCTCTGCTTCCAACCCAGAATATTATTATTAATTATACCAAGGTTTGATCTGTCTGTCTACAATATATACTTTTATATGCAGACTTAGCACATAATTTCAACCGTCTGTCTACAACTGCTATATAAATCAAATTACAGCAACTATAGGTTTGCCCTTTAATTTCAAATTTTATACTTGCTGTTGTTATTAACTTAGCAAACAGGTTCTTTGTAAATTACAACCGTCTATCCATAACGGTTCAACAGTTTGGCGATATAATCAAAATACGTCAACAATTGTAACACTCTTTAATTTATTTAAAATATTTATACTTCTTATACTAAACAAAGTAGTGGGCATTCTGTCTAATTTGCAAGCGTTTGTCTATAATAGTACAAAAGATAGGCCCATTTTTTAAATTTATTTTTGTATACATTTTTGCCATTGGGAGCCATAGTGATAGGCAGTTTTTTTTTATTTTAAAGGGGTGCCTTTTACGGTTCATAAAAGTACGAAAGTGCGTATGAAAATAAAATGTATGAAAGATATTTTTCGGATCTGTCGGATTTTATATACTTTTAAAAATTTTCATAAAAAAAAACTTTTTCTCTTGAATTATAAGTTGCGTCTTTTTTTGTGTGTCATTGTAGCAGCTTAATATATATTTTCCTGCCATTTTTCTAAGTAGAACATAATTTTTTAGATTTTCTTGTAAATTAATCGTACGATTGTGTAGAATATTCAGTCTTAGCCTTAGACGATTATATAATTTTTATTTTCCAAAAAATATTTTCTAACAAAATTAATTAAAGAAATAAAAATTAACGTCACAAAATGTATTCCGTTTAATAAGGATTTTATCGTTGTGCAATTTATTCGCATTATATTCAAATTGAACAATAAAATTAAAAAATAATAATTATTCGCCATCCCTAGTTTCTCTTTCTCTATGTTTTTTCTATACAATTTCTGGCAACACTGACACCAATTAAGTGGAAACTATTAACACAATGTTTATATGCCCTGACTAAATTTTATTTATGGTTTTAAGGGGGCCTTAAAAATGTTGTGGGTCTTCTGACTATGATGGTTTTTTTTTAATTTATGTACCCTGCAATGGCCCCATGTTGGCTTTAAATAATAGTAATAAAATAATAAGTTTAATTGTTAATGTCGTAATGTATAACATCAAAAACAACTGTAAATTGATTAAAACTGTTCAAAAATGAGCACCCTACAATAAAACAAGATATCTTAGGTAGTTATTAAAAACAAAAAAAAAAAACAAAACCTATTTAAAAT
Source organism: Gymnosoma rotundatum (assembly GCA_916610165.2). Lineage (NCBI taxonomy): Eukaryota > Metazoa > Arthropoda > Insecta > Diptera > Tachinidae > Gymnosoma > Gymnosoma rotundatum. The sequence goes on from OU744339.1 coordinate 12,052,852, forward strand.
TCCGTAAAAAGAAAATTTTTATAATTAGATCAAAAAGTACTTATCATTAAATGCGGTTTTAGGTATTACATTTAACTTAAACAAAACCTTTTAAAAACTTTTCAATATATATTTATTTTATATTTAAAAAAAGACTGCATCTTTTAAAAACAAATTTATCAAAGAAATACTTTTTGATAAAACAATTTAAAAAAAAAAAAACGCCTTTAAAAAACCCCTTTAAAAAAACTTCTTTTTACAAAAAGTTTCTGCTAAAACTGATTTTAAATAAAATAAATTACAAAAAAATTATTTCAGAATATTGCCTCATTTAAACTTACTGTTAAAAATGTCTTTGAAAAAGGTTATTTTTCGAAAAAGTAGTAGCTTAAAAAATTTGTTTGTATATATTTAAGAAAAAAGTACGTTTTGGTACTTATGAAAATCTATGAAAGAAAAAATTTGGAAAAACGGCTTTTAAAAAATATACTTAAAAATTGCACATTAAAACAGATGAAGTTTTTAACAGTGTTATAAGATAGTACTTTTTTATTAAAGCAACATTAAAAAAGTAAGTTATAAAAGGTGTTTTTCAAAAGTTCCTTTTTTATAGGAACATATAAAAAACAGTTAAACACTTTTAAAACATGCTTTTTTAAAAAGTCTCATCCAAAAAACTACATTTTAAAATATCTCAATTAATTAATTTCTTTCATAATATTGTCTTGTTTCACTTTTGTATTTGTGGAAGAAATATTCTTAGTATATCGATATATCAAAGTATATTTTTTTTATAAAAATACTTCTTAAAAAATACCTTTAAAAAAGATCTTTTTTAAAATTTTCAATAAAAAAATAACACTTTTTTTTTGGTAAAGTATCTTTAAGGGCAAAGGTATCAATTTCAAATCCATGTTAAAGATATAATTAAAAAAAATTATTGATGCTTAAGCATAAATTTTTAAAAATAAATTTTTTAAAGAATAATTATTTAGAAAAAAGTACTTAGAGGGTATTTTTATAAAATAGTTTAAATTTAAAAAAAAAAATTGTTTGGAGCAAAGTGCTTTTTAAAATTCGTACTTCCTTTTGAAAAATAATTTGTTTTATATACATTTTCATAAGGTACAATAGGAAAAACCTGGCATTGACCTATCTTGTAACAGGTTTTTGTTAAAAGTACCTTTTTTGAGAAAAAATTTTTTGTAGAAAAAGAACTTTTACATTTTTTTTTATATACGTTTTCATAAGGTAAAAGAAGAAAGACCTGCCTTTGACCTACCTTGTTACTGATTTTTTTTAATGTGTACCGTAAAAAAAGTACCTTTTTTGAAAAAAAATCTTTGTAAAAAAAGACCTTTTACAAAAAATTTTTTATATACATTTTGATAAGGTACAATAGAAAAAACTTGCAGATTTTTTTAAAGAGTACCTTAAAAAAGTACATTTTTTGAAAGAAAATCTTTGCGGAAAAAGATCTTTTACAAAATTTTACTTTATATACATTTTCATAAGGTACAAGGGAAAAATCTGCCTTTGACACCTTGTTACAGATTTTTTTTAAAAGTACCTCAAAAATTTACCTTTTTGAGCAAAAGTTTTTTGTAGAAAAAAAACTTAAAAAATTTTTTTGTAGAAAAAACTTTATCAATTTTTTTATGTACACTTTCATTAGGTAAAAGAAAAAGACCAGCCTTTGGCCCACCTTGTTACAGATTTTTTTTTAATGAGTACCTTAAAAAAAGTACCTTTTTTGAAAAAAAATATCTTTTTTAGAAAAAGACATTTTACAAAATTTTTCTTAATATACATTTTTATAAGGTACAATAGAAAAAATCTTCCTTTGACCGACCTTGTTACAGATTTTTTTTGAATGAGTACCTAAAATAGTACCTTTTTTGAAAAAAAAAATTAGAAAGAGACCTTATACAAAAAAAAAAAAAATTATATACATTTTGATAAGGCACAATAGGAAAACCCTGCAGATTTTTTGGAAAGAGTACCTTAAAAAAGTACCTTTTTTGAAAAAAAAATCTTTGTAGAAAAAGATCTTTTACAAAATTTTTCTTTATATACGCTTTCTTAAGGTACAATAGAAAAAAGCTGCCTTTGACCTGCCTTGTTACAGAATTTTTTTTTTCAGAAAAAGTACTCTTAACAAAACGTACCTTTTCGAAAAACAAATCTTTATAGAAAAAGATCTTTTACAAAATTTTTCTTTATATACATTTTCATAGATACAATAGGAAAAACCTACCTTTGACCTGGCTTGTTAAAGACTTTTTTTGAATGAGTACCTAAAAAAGTACCTTTTTTGAAAATAATTTTATGAGAAAAAGACCTTTTACAAAAAAATGTTTTACATACATTTTCATAAGGCACAATAGGAAAAACCTGATTTTTTTAAAGAGTACCTTAAAAAAGTACTTTTTTTGAAAAAAATCTTTGTAGAAAAAGACCTTTTACAAAATGTCTCTTTATATATATATTATAAGATACAATAGGAAAAACCTGCCTTTTACCTGCCTCGTTACAGAATATTTTTTTGGAAAAAATACCCTTAACAAAAAGTACCTTTTTGAAAAAAATCTTTGTATAAATAGATGTGTTACAAAATTTTACGTAAAGAAATATTCAACTAATAATTCTGCTGCAAATATATTTATTGAAATAGCAAATAATATAAAAATAATTCTTTTGACAAAGGTAACTTTTGAAAAAGATAATTGTTAAAAAGTCCCTTTAAAAAATAAGCTTCTTTAAAAAAGATTTAAAAAGTCTTTGAAAGAAGCCTGGCATTAAAAAAGAAAACTGTTTCACCTTTTTAAAACGTAGCTTTTATTACAATTGCTTTAGTTATTATTATTGCCTGACATAGGGTGTTTGTAATAAAAACGAAAGGCCAACTTTTAAAGCTCAATTTTCAAAATTTATTAAAAAATCTAATTCTTACATATTTATGTGACTAACGCCAGTTTAAATGTTGTTTAATTTTGGAACAAGATTAAGTATTACAAGAATCTTAATTAAGATTTATAAAATTGATTAAAATGCATATTACTTTATGAGGCAAGAGTTAAGCAAACTTAAATATTATAACAGTTTTGGTGCATTGCACAAAATAAGAAATAATCAGTGTTAAATTTACATTTTTGATATTTTGTGTGTTTCTAGCAATTTTCTGTCACAGTTCTAAAATTGTGTTTGTGCTTTTAAATAAATCCAATGATCATAGTACATTCTTAAAACATCAATTAGCGACCCTTTCCATTTTCGTAATACATTTTTTAAATCAGCTGTAATTTACAAATGAATTTGTGAATGCATTTTATGTGGTTTGCAGTAAACTTTTAGCTCAACTCTAAAAATGCAAAGAATTGAAGAACGGACGTCTATACGAATTGATATATTCATGATTAATGGCGCTATTTTGAGAGAGTCAGTGAACGAGGAACGACGTTGATGGGTACTAACCGTGGCATTTGGAACCCATTGCAACTTAATGCAACCAATGTGCAGTTTGGCACACACTCCAATAATATTCTGTGCCAACTGGTTGATAATTTATTCTGGACATAAACTAAAGTGATACGGATCTATTGCGACCCAGGAGAGGAATCAAATTATAGATTTTGTTCCATTTTATATAATTTTTTTAATGAAGAACTTTTTAACTCCCCTGTATCCCCTGCTTATTTTTTTTTTCTTTCTTTAATTTAATTTTTAATGTAGATCTACCTACAGTTCCAACAATTTGTTTGTTGCACTCTAAAACCATTGAAAAATATTTAATAATAAATAAAAACAATTCAACTACATTCGTATTAAGTTGTTAAATTACACATTTCAAGTTTTAACATAATTTACATTTTCATTTGTACTTCGCTTGTTGTACATCTTGTTTGTTGAATTAAAAACAAGTAGACAGTTGTTCTATTTAGTTTATCTGCATAAAATGTTGCCAAGTTAATTAATTTAGTTGTTGTTTTACAATCTGTTTTCCACTTGAAAACATTTTAATTTTTGGTGGGTGAGTAGTGGGTATTAAGTGGGTGTTGAAATTAAAAGCAAAATAGGTTTTGTGTTTCTATTTTTTTTTTCATGGAATATTTTGCATTTTAAATGCAAAGAAAATTGAGTTAAAGAAAATCTTGCATTTATACACTGAGAAAATTTTTAAACTTAAAAAGAATTTTTTTTAATTAATTTTTTATCCGACCAATTATAAACAAAAAATTCTGTGCGAGTTTTTTCACTTTTCCTTTTTCTCTATCCCATTATAAACTGCGGAAAGTGAAAAAATTCGGGGGAAAAAGAAGGTATTATGAATTATGAAAGAAAAATAATTTGGGTAAAGTTCGGTAAAATGAGGACAAACGTATATTACTCCCTTAAATAAAAAACACGGGAAAATTTTTTTAAATTAATTTTTTTTTCAAAAAAATGTGCTATTTTTTTAAATTATCCCGATTAAAATTATAAATCACCGATATTGATTATTGAGGGTTAAAGCACGTCTCGATGGCCATTTCGCAACCGCTTACTTAGCTCTTCAGGAAACTTCTCACAAACATTTTAAATAAACTAGAGATTTTTGTCCACACAATTAAATAAAGACAAAAATTCAAGTTTAAGCAAAATCAACAATAATCAACAATAACCAACAATGATTTTATTTTCCTTTCTCTACTGTATACGGCTGACTTTTTTTCGGCTCTTTTATACAATTGAAAAATAATGAAAAATAAAATATCACAAAACATTAAAATAATTTATTTCTATGCACGGGCAGTTTGCAAATTAAATTTAATTAAATATAAGGAAAATTTATTAAATTAATTAATTTTCAAAAAAATATTATTATTATTCAAATTACGATGATGACACTTTTTTTTATTATTTTGTTCCCACGAAATTCATAATTGAAGGAATATTTTCTCGAGAAAAATTTTTTGTATTAGGAAGACATTCCGTGAGAATATTCATGATTGGGCTGCATATTTTCTATCGGTACTTTTTTAAAAGAAATATTATTTTCCATTTTTAATATTAAAAAAGATACCTTCTTTAAACAAATTTTTAGGTTGTTTTTTAAAACGATATTCTTTACTTAAAGATGTGAAATTATAAATGTAAAAATGTACCTTTTCAAAACCTTTAGTTTTTGTAACCAATTTTCTTTTTCGAAATTACGTTTTGGAGGTAAAATTTTAAAAGCTTTACTTGAAAAACTACTAGAACTATATATATTTTTAAAGCTGTTTTTAAAAAGGTTCATTTTAACAGAGCTACTATATTTTTATTCCTTTACAATATGTAGTTGTTGAATAGGTACTTTCTTTTAAAAGTTAGGAGAAACTTCGTTACAAATGTACGTCTTTATTTGATTCCTTTCCTTTCAATTAACTTCTTAAAAACGATTCCTCAAAAAAAAAAAAAAAAAATTAAATTAACTTTTTTTTAAAGTTATTCATTGAAAAGAATTTAATAAAGTTTTTTATTTGGCCTTTTTAATTAATTATATTTTATTTCATCTTTAAGCATTAGGTTTTTTTTATTTTTTATATATTTTTTGATATTTCGCTACTTCATTGAGTAGCATCATCAGAAAAACAAATATTTATTTAATTAAGAAAAAACAACAACTAAATAAAATGTTATTCATTAAAAATATACTTATTTTTAAATGGTACTTTATTTAAAATATTGTTTAAGGAAAAGGAATTTATTTGTTATTTTTTAAATACGTTATTTAATAGTCCCTCTGTTAAAAATGTCTTTCTTTTAAACTGCTTAAAAATATACTTTTTTAATATGTACTTTTACAGGATACGTATTTTAAAGATAATTTTTTTAAATCCTTTTATAGCTCATTTTTAAAAAATTGTGTTGATTTTCAGTTTAAGAGTTATTTTCCATTTGAGAGGTTTTATAGTTTTACTCTAATGCACTTTTCAATTTTTAATGTGAACCCACCGTATAAAGTCTGCAATTATTTAATGTTTAACTCTTTATATTAGTACAGTTAAATATTGTACAAAATTTAGGAGCATACTTTAGGGATGAAAAGTTAGAAAATTGAGAATTTAGTTTAAATATGAAAACATAATGAGAATTTTTGAGGGCTTTAAGATAAATGCTTAAATAAAATTGATATTTATAAATTATCACAGAAAAACAAATTAAATGAAAATGTAAATAATAAAATTAATAATCAATACGGTTTGCATTAAAACAAAAATTAAAAGATTAAATTAATAAAAATTGAAAAGTTAATTCCAAGGCATTTTTAATAAGTTGTATGTAGGCAAGGCGAATTCATTATTTCTTGTTGCACAGGGTGTCCCAAAAAACGCTGACTAATATAAAAAAAAAAAAAATAAAAATTGTAATTAAATTTTGAAAAAATGTTTAAATGAATTAAACAAAAATAAAAAAATGTACTGCTGGTGTAATATTTTAGTACATACCTGGTTGATTATAAAAAAAGCATTATTTAAGTATGGAAAGACAAAACGAAACACTTCATAAGTTGATCCCTAAAATGATTTAAAAAATAATTTTAAAAAATAGATACATTTTTAAATTCACATTCATTCTCACTTTAATGCGCATTCATATTTGTAACTTCCTTAATAACGAACTTATAGATATTTCCATGAATTGTTATTTCATTATAAATTCTTATGGATCCAATTAAATCTTAAAGAAATTTTCCTATTATATTATCATTTTATTTCAGAGTTTCCGGAATTAAAAAATTAAAGGTTCATTTCAGAATTGATTGCAAAAAGAAAATTATTTTTAATCGACTGTAGAAGTGCCTATATGCGTTTACCTCTTCCTAAAGTTATTTTATATTCCCTGAAATTGTTCATTTTATAAACTGTATAATATTCATATCGCTGGTCTCATGTAGAAAGGCCATAACTTGCAAAATCGTTGCTTTAAAGAAGGTAAAAACCTAATAGAAACTGTATTTATCACAATGTAATATTTATAATGTAAATGCTTTTAAAACCGGCGTTTTTGATGCTATTGTATTTGTGACGAGTTGTGTCAGTATGAAATGTTTTGGAATCACGAAAAAACTTATTTCCTAAAAATTCGAGTAAGGGTGCTTCTCTATCAGACCAGCGATATATACTTCTCATGCTAAATTGATAAAACTATAATTGCCATTTTTAGAATATATTAATGTTTAGATTTTTCAGAACATTGTGCATAATTTTTTCAATTGATAAATTTGTGTAAATAATTTTTTAAATTTTTATTTTCAATAAATACATTCATAATATAAGTATACTTAAAATTACATTTCTAGTTAGAACTATGTATATATGGACGTTTCAATATAATACAATATTGATGCGAAAATAAATATTAGAAAATATGTATGTTTATCAGAATAAAAGTGGGTAAAAAAAAAGTGTTTAATGAAAATAAAGAAAAAGTCCCAAAGCACACTTCAACACAAATACGGTAAAAACACATCAGCGAAATCCCTTAATCATTGACCAGAGCCGAATTCCTTAATACTCAGTAAATCGCAAGAGTAATTAAATAATTTTTCACATTTGTCACTATTTAAGACAACAGGATGTATGGAACCTTTACGGCAATTACTTAAATATAAACCACCTTGACCTTCAATAACCGGAGAAATGGCAGCATAAACAGGAGTATTAGAACCTTGTTCGGCGGTTTTAAATACTAATTTTTTGAAAAAAGGCACAGAAGTAGTGGCAGAATGTTCAAACAGATCAGTGTCCACAATGCCTGGATGAACAGCAATAGCTTGAACATAAGCATTTTTCTTATCCAAAAGACTTTGTAGATGACGGGTAGACATGATTTGAGCTAATTTAGATTGACCATAAGCAGCACCGGGATAATAATATTTTCTGCAAAATAATCAAAATAACATTAATTCTGTTAAAGCTCTTAGTGGATATTAGAACTTACTGTCCGTTTATATCGTTGTAGTTGATGCGTCCCAACAAATGAGCACAAGAAGAAACATTAACAATTCTGGCTCGTTTATTTTCTTTACCGGCTGCTTTTAATAACGGCAAAAGTAAATGTTGTAATAAAAAGTGGCCCAAATAGTTAATAGCAAAATGAGACTCGAAGCCTTCATCGGACAACTTATAAGGAGCAAACATAATTCCAGCTGAAAAGTAAAACCAAAATCACGGAATCGGTTAAGTAATATAAAAATAATTAAATAATTAATAATTAAGTTAATATTTAAATTAAATATTATTAAATGATTAATTTACCATTGTTTATTAAAACATCCACTTTAGCAAATTGCTTTTTGACCTTTTGGGCAAACTCTCGTACAGAACTCATTTTGCCCACATCTAATTCTTCACAAATTAATTTTCCAGCACATTTATCCAAGTCCACCAAGGACTTAACAGCTGCCTCAGCGCTTTTTGGATCACGAACTCCTGTAAGAAAAGTCAAAAGAGCGCGTGTTTTTAAGCAATTTTTAAAAGCATAGTTTAAGGCGTTCACTTATTATTTTTAAAAAATAGTTTTGTTATAATTAATACAAATTATTATAAAACCGTAAATATCAGTTGATGCATGGCAAATACTGCTGTTAGTTGTCTGCTGCAATACCACTTCCAACTGAATGGGATTGTCTTAATAAAAATTACTAACCCATTATAACAGTCATATCGCAGGCTAATAATTTTTCTACAATTCTTAAACCAATGCCACGATTACCGCCAGTTATAACGGCAATATGTCCGGGTTGTTTATATAGTTCTGAAAGGAAATAATGCCGTTTTAGTACTTGTAAATATATAATTTTCTAAAATACTTCATTTCTTACTTACCAACTTTATCCAACGGTCTGCAGATAAAATCCTCAACTAAACCAATTATACCCAAATATTGATATCGGAATTCCGTTTTCCATTCATACCACGACTTGGGTACTTCTTTGGATGTTTTCGCAAACCAAAACGCACAAAATAATAGTGCAAAAAATGCAATGACAAATATTGCTAAAAGCAACATTGGGTTTTGTTAAAAGGAGGCACTTAAAAATGAAAAAAAGACTGAAAGAAAATAAAAAATAATAGTTGCTGATTAAATTTAACTTAAAAAATTTTTTTATGTTATTAAAATATTTTTTTGATGTCAAAAAAGAAAGTTTTTTTTTAGAATTTGCGAGCCTTGGAAAAAATTTTATAATTTAAAGTTACGAAACTTCTCAATTAACCCTTATCGGACGCGACTTTTCACACGTTTGATTCTCACCAGGTTGTAGTTATTTTTAACAAATATGAAAAAAAACAATAGTATGTTATTATACATTTATATTCATTTCTTTTCAGTTTTGTTACAAATTATTTATTTTTTGTACAACTACTACATGTCTGAGTTTCTGATAATTATTTATATACTTGTAAGGTATGGTATTTTTTGAAGCAATCTCCAACATGAAGAAATGGTTTTCTCTGGCATGTTTCGCAAAAGTATACTGTTGTTTTCCTCCCTCCAGGTAACTTGCGATTAGAACATACTAAACAGTCGTTATGCTTTCCTTTACTATCAGGTTGCAAGATATGTAGTTTGCCATCCAATCTCTCCTCATTGTCTGATGTTGAAGGCTTTCCATATCGTACAGTTTCCCCTTCACGAAAATCACCAACTAGTGACATAACTATTTTTCTGCTCTGCTGATAACGACAAACTGAAAAGATTCTTATGCTCAAACGGTAACGGTAAATACGTATTTTCAAATGGTAACGGTAAATTGAAGAAATGAATGCATTTTAAAAACAAATCTCATCAATAGACAGTATGTTTCGACATAATTCGCCTTGTCACTTCACATGTGCCATACGACCGTTGCAGAAAAGTACTGTTGTCACGTCAGAGGTGACTTACGACCGATAAGGGTTAATTAAATAAATTATTGCCGTATCCGTTAAAAAAAATTAATAATAAACGAGAATCAGTCTTCAGTTTAAACACTGTATTTATTTTTAAACTGTGTGGTGTCTTGTATAATTATTACTCTTGTCCTTAAAACGATACGTAATAAATATTGAAATATTTGGTAATAAAATAAATAATAAAATGAAGTAATAAAAGAACTGACCTCAAGCTTGATTTTTTTAATATTAATAAAATGCTGGGCAAAAGTACTCGATTTAAAGGTATTTATTATTTATTTTCTTAAGACCTGCCCTTCAAAATATACAACTAAACAAGATTGCTGCTGCGGTAAAACTGCAATTAAAAAAAAAACAAAAACTGGGATTCAGCATAAAACTTTGTAACAAAAAAAAAAAAAAAAAAAAAAATAATAATAAAAATAAAAAACAAAACAAAAAAAAACAAAAAAAAAATGAGTTTATTGAAGGTCTTAAAACAATTGACACTCAAGAACAAAAAATATATAATTTTGCATTTACAGTTATTTTCAAGTAGTTAATTAACTAACAGTTAGTTTTCAAATGACCAAAATTGGCTAAAGCTACAAAAAAAAGCAAATTAAAACAAATAAGAAACCACAAATTTCATGAATTTTAAACAAAAGAAACGATTTATACCAAACAAAGCAATGCCATACATAAACTGGTTTTCTCCTCGAAATTTATTTTTGGCCCTGACTTTGAAGAGTTTGATTTTCTGAAATTTCTATTTCATTAAAAACCAACGCAAATCTGTTTTAGTTTGTTTTTGTCAACTTCATCGTTTTTTTTTTTTAAGAAATGAACAAAAGTAATAAATGAACTAAATTTAACTCAGCCAAAATAACAAAACGACAAAAAAATTTTATGTCGCTAAACTTTTTTTTACATTTTTTTATTATTTACAAGTAAACACTAAAGTAAGGAGATATTTTTTTAGGCAATTAAATATTTATTTACTATTTGTTAAGTCAATAAATATTAATTTTGAGCAAAAATTTGTTTATTCATTTTGAAAGCAATAGTATTTAAATGCGTGAGAGAGTCGTTAGATTTATGTGTGAACGCAGGGTTGTCAGATTAGGGGATTTATCCCCAAATCGGGAATTTTATTTTCAAAATGGGGATGAAAATTTTAGTTTGGGGATTGAGGATTTTTTGAGGATATATTGTGTTTTGGGCACAAAAATCCTCTTTTTGGGGATTTTTTTAATTCAGTTTTGGGTTATTGTAATTTTACTATTATTAAATAAAAGTTTCCATTGTTAAAAATTATGACATGGGTCTCCGTATTTTTTTTTTTTTTCAACAATGAACCTAATGAAAAACAAAATAAGAAATAAAATGCAATACAAGGTGAGTGCATTTCTATTAAGAACTAGCTGTTCCTGGGGTGCTTGGCTTTCCGAATGGGAATAATCGCACCACGACCACTCTTCGAAAGAAGTTTTTTATTTCATTATAACAGAAGTTATAACAGATTTTTTTCTGCCTATTGGATCTTATGAATGTGGACTTATCTTTCAAATTATCTTAAATTTGTTTTTGTTAAAATCGACGCCGCGCAATTTTTGGTCTATCCCACTTGCCATTGTCTTGTTCTTATTTTAATCGGTGTAGCCGTATATGCCCGTTGTAGTCATAACGAAAGCGTCGACCAAATTCGTGCAAAATTTAGATAAACTATCTACACGACCATGCGAATAAACCATAAAAATTTAATCGAATTAGGTTTCAGCGTTCGTGAGTTACGAAGTCATAACATAATTGCAACAATTTTTTTATATATAGATTAATACAAACTTTAAAAATAATACAACTTGTATGACACTTTTGTTCCATTTTAAGAAATGCTTCGAATGTTTAACCCCAAAACTTTGTACCAAAAAAATTGCTTTAGGTGAAAGATTTTGGTTCAGAACTTTTCGATTTGGTTAATCAACTTAACTAGTTTAATTGGATATATATATATTATATTGGGGATAGTTAAAATTTTTTTTGGGGAAATGTGGGGATAAAATTTATTAGGGATACAACTTCAAAAAGATCTGAGAACCCTGTGTGAAAGACGACACACAACAGAGATTGGTCTCAATAGCCTTTTAAAATTACGATGCTCTTCCCTTTTTAAATATCTAATAACCAGCGTTGTCAACTTGGTGCGTTTCGCACCATTTTGAGTGCTTTTTCGAATTTTTTGTGCGAAAATTTCACGTGTTGGTGCGTGGAGCGTTTTTTTTTTAATTTTGGTGCTTTTTTTTAATTTGTGGTGGCACCACAAAAAAATTTTTGTACAAAAAATACACCTGTTTTAATACCATTTCGTTTAAGACGTACCAAATCATAAGCACAAAATAAATGTTAAAAAAGAATCATTTCACTGTATGGAATATACTATCCCTTTTAGATTTTCATGGTCCTTGTTTTTGTAGTAAAGGTTGCTGTCGTATCTGTTAAACAGCTTAGCAAAAGCAGAGTTTTGTCGTGATCAACCAACCGACTTCAAAAAAAGAAGGAGGTTATACAATTCGACTGAATGTTGTTTTTTTATGTTTGTGCCTGCAGAACTCAGTAATTTCTGAACCGATTTTGAAAATTGTTGATATTAAGATAGATTATGCTTACAGATTGGTCTTGTTTAATAAACAGTTCATAATCTTAAAAATTAAAGGGTGTCCCCATACATATTTTTTACGTAAAGGGCGATTCTGTAAAATATAAAATGACTGCGTATTACTATGGCTCCCAATAACAAAAAGTTATACAAAAATAAATCTAAAAATAAAAGGGTGCCCCTACAATTGATGTAAATTTACTTATATGGACCTATGTTTTGAACCGTTACAGACAAACGCTTGTAAATTGGACAGAATGTCGTTTGCTATGGCCGATATAGTAAAAATTATTAATACTAAAAATTATGAACTAAAGGGTGCGCCTATAGTTCACTTAATTTGATGTATATGGCCATACTTTTTAACAGTTGTAGACAGACGCTTGAAATTTACAACGAACCTGAATTGCTGAGTCCGCTATAACAACAAGTATAAAATTTGGATTTGGAAGTTAAAGAGTGTCCTATTAGTTGATGTAATTTCAAATTATTCATATTTTGTTTTTGCATTTATAAGCCTTTAATAAAATGAATTTTGTAGGGCAATTTAACTTAATAAACTGTATGTGTGTAATTATACAGAAATATTTTTTTTATGATCGCTGTTTTTTATTTCAAAATTTGTGTATGCAATATACGAAAAAAAAATGTATTATCTAGTACAGTAAAGTTTTATTTTTTAATTCTGTTTGTTTGTAAAAACCTTGCGCTTTAAGACTGTTTTATTGTTATATTTTTAATACCAAAAAAATACACTTTTTTTGAAAAGATAAATCATTAAAGATTTTAAATAAAAAAGAAATTCTAAAACTTGGTGCGTTTTTTCTCCACTTTGGTGGGTTTTGAAATTTCAAAGTTGACAACGCTGCTAATAACTCTAATAATATGAGAGAAAATAAAAAATAGAGTTATTTTAGCAAACCATTTAGAATCTAATTTTTTCAAACTTCTACTCTCTGAAATGTGATTTAAATTTTTCAGTTTACCTTTTAGAATAATTTTTTTTGAAGTAATAATATCAGTCCAGTAACAAAAACTAATGTAAATTAATAGATAACGAAAAATTGTCATTATTAATTAAATAAAAAACTTTTAAAATATCTTATTTTGAAAAACAAAAAAATTTGAAATAAAAAATTACAAATATTGCGAAAAAGCACCTGAACCAAAAAACTAAACAAAACACATAAATGTTCCTACATAAAACAAAAAAACCGCACACATAACAATGCGCAAAAATATTTAAAAAATATGAAATCAAACTAGCAAACGCTACGTAGATATTTTCTAAAAAAAATTTGTTTATATGTCACGAACTCTGAAATTCCACCACACAGAAAATAAAGCGGATATGCAAATCGCGAAAATATTTAATTTTTAAAAAGCTTTTGAAAATTAAAAGCATAAATCGAAACGTATTTACAAACTGAATACACATTTATTATATTTAACGAAAATAACTTCGAGAGGCCTATAATGTTAATCACATAACATTGGAAATTCTTTAATAAACATGTTTTGCCAAATATCTTTTTGAAAAAATATATATATTTTTAAGAGTTAGCGATTTTTTTTCGCTTTTTGGGTTTTTTTTTTATTGAGTTGTCAACTATTTGCGATATTTTTGATTTCTTTTTAGTGAATTATTATTTATGTGAAATTTATTTTTTCAAGATTAGTTTTTTAAAGAATTTTAGACTATTAATATATTTTAATTTTTTTCTATTAAAATTTCGGTTTTTAAGAATTTATGTATGTTTACCAAAGATGGAGTTTTTTTATTATTATTTTATTATTTATTTATTTTTTATTTTATTTATTATTAACAATTACTAAAATTTATGATTAAGAAAAAATAATAAAAAAAAGAAAAATATTTAAATTAATAACAAAACTAAAAGTAAAACAGTATAAACAAATACATATATAATAAAAAAATTTTTGCACTAATTAAAAAAAATATATCAAAAGTTTGTCACAAAGAATTACAAAACAATTACTCCGCTACTGGAAACAAAAAAAAAAAAAATAGATAGGCCACAGAAATAATAAAAGTAACAGGAACGGTTTCAGTAGGTATCAATCAATTAATTATTTAACACGTGAAATTAATATACTTATTCATATTTGTATGATAGATTATTTGAATTCATGCCTATACAAACAAGCCATTCCTTGAAAGCTCATGAAATAGTTTATTCTTATAAGCATTCGCAGAACAATCAAACATCCTCAAAGATATTGGTAAAACATTATAAGCTCGTGCCACTCTCACTCTAAATGAACGCCCCAATATGGGAGTTAATCTAGGAATGTTTAATTGTCTATTTATAGTCAATCTACAATGCTGGAAGAGATTAACCAAATACCTAGGTATTTGTAACCTATATGATCTATAAAAGTGCAACATATCCTAAACAACAAATTCCATTCCACCACAAAATTTCAAAACGTAGGGAGAAACATGCTGACGTATTCTTAATATTTTGATTTTTATCTGTGGAAATTGACTTTAGTAAATTAAGGATTACTGTGTGAAATTTTGGGATGAAATGAAATTTTTTTTGGAGAAATTGGCAGGTTTTGCAGTTTTGGCGAATTTTATATTTTATTATAGAAATTTCGATTAAATCTACCCTTGGTAATAATTTTTGGATAATTTATATTTTTCGATATTTTAATGAATTTGTGGTTGTCTTACAAAGTGCTTGATTATTTTAATTTTTCTTCTAGATATTTCATAATCTTTCAAAAATTAATTTTTTGCCTTTTCCTTTCTTTTTCCGCTGTATTCAAGGTGGTAAGCACGTTGACCACAAATCTGGTTGCCCTGGGTTAAATCCTTGCGGCCAAGGCGAATCAATTACAAGGTGGCAGCGTAGGCGAATTCATTATTTTTTGCTGGTAAAAATTACTGTCAAACTCCATACATAAAAATGTACACAGATTTTTTATATACGGAGTTTGACAGTAGCAAGGCGAATTAACAACAGGTGGCCTTAACAGCCCAGGTGACTACTGTTATATTTCCTTCTGCAAGTGTCAAAAGTTATAATCTTTGCTTTTGACAGTCGAAAACTATTTGTACAAAAACAAAATGTACATGCTTCTATAGCAGTGTTGTATTCATTTTCGCCGTGAGTATATCTGTTATGAATTCGCCTTAGACAGTAGTGTTCATGGCATAGATTTTTTATATATGGAGTTTAACAGTAGTGTTCACGGCGAACATTTATGAATTCGCCTACGCTGCTACCTGGTAATTGATTCGCCTTGCTGGCGGCAATCAGAAAATAAAAAATGTTTTTTTCTGTTTAATGGTATATATATATATATATATATATACATACATATTCAGATTAACATTAAAACATGCAGCCTCCTGCGTCGCTACTTCTTCTTCATAGCATATTTGCCAGCGAATTAAAATAAATAAAATGGCGGAACAAATCTACTTTACGGACGCAGCTTAGAAATTAAAAGAAAGTAGCCTACGGGGTGTAAAATTAAATTTTAAGCAAAAAATGTTAAGCGTATGCTCCGCTGCACCAACGTCAACATCCACCCTTGAAATGTTATGCAACATCTTTGCCAGAAACGGATATCCTCAAGTTCTCGTATCTGATAACGCCACCATTTTTAAAAGTGACGAATTTACAAGATATTGCCGCAACTCTGGTATTGTACAAAAATTCAGTGCTCCTGGACACCCAGCAACGAATGGCCTAGCCGAAAGAAATGTCCAAACGTTGCAACTATTAAGCATTAAAAATATGGCAACACAACGGCAGCTGTCAGAATTTCAGTTAATGCTGATTCATTCGATTTTCTGCCATCTTAAGATCAACACGTTCAATCTCCATTTTTAGAAATATTTAACCTTTTTAATTTTTGTATCACTTGTGTTTTTTTTTCCCTTATAATAAATTGAATTGTATTTACATTAAATCAAGTCTATACATTTATTCATTATCCGGAATATAACAGTTGGCGACGAGGCTAAAACTCAAGTACAAAGTTCGTGTGTGTACGCGTGCAATAGAAAGAAAAAAGGGGGGAAAATGGATGCTCAACAATTTGCTGTTTTTATGAAGGCGCAACAGGATTTAGTTACACAGTTATCGAAATTAACTGTTGATCCTTCTATTGCTTCAAGTGCAATACGGAATAGCAGTAACAATATAAATACAGCATGGGTGCCAAATTTTGATGTTTTTGATGCGGCCAAAGAAAATTTCCGCAATTACATACAGCGCTTCACAAACTACGTGAACATGAAGAGTGTTGATGGCAATAAGGAGTATTGCTCGAAGCTTCTCCTAAATTCAATTGGCGCAAAGCATTTCGACAGAGTGATGGCATTGGCAGCTCCAAAAACAGCTGCAGAACTACCTTACGACGAATTATTAAAAATATTGGAAAGCTATTTGGCCCCAAAAAGGAATGTGCTGGTGGCACAACACAAGTTCCTGTCAAAATATCAGTGTGAGGGACAATCAGTGGCGGATTTTGTGGCAGCCCTTCGCACTGATATCATCGAGTGCGAGTTTGTTTCAGAATGCAAATGCAAGAGCCCTATTTCTGATGTGTTTTTAAGAGCACAATTTATTCGTGGCATCAGCGACAACAGCATTCGAGAACATCTGCTTCAATCAAATTCGTCCAAATTTGATGAAATCGTAGTAAAGGCATTGGCACTCGAGGCTGCAAGACTAGACGCAAAAGAATTGTCACATGCCGTGACAAATTCGCCTAGTGCAACCATAAACAAAATTTTCAAGAAAAAACATATTTCAAATCATTTAACACACAAACATAAGCAAACGAAACGAAAGATAAACTACGAGCAATTGGGTATTGCAGGCTTATGTCTACGCTGTGGTAAGAATGATCATTTTGCAAAGGAGTGTCGCTCCTCTTCAAAGCTGACATGCAAATTGTGCAGAAAAAACGGGCATGTAGCAAAAGTCTGCATTGCTTCCCTTTTGGCAGATAGTCCTGACGCCGGACACAAAAATAGACCGCGTACACGAAGAGAATCTACAAACCAGGTGCGTATTGGAAATGCCGATTATGGAATTTTTAAAATTGTTAACGTGTACAATAACACATATGAAAATGTGAATTCTGAACGGTATTACGCAAAAATATTAATAGAAGGGAAAATTTTTAAATTCGAAGTAGATTCTGGATCCGGTTATTCGTTTTTGCCCAGGAAATTGTTCGAAAAACTGAAGTTATCGAACGAAATAAAACCGACTAACATCGTGTTTAGATCGTACACACAGAATACATTTACACCTGAGGGCAAAGTACGCGTAAATGCAAAATTCAATAATGTCACAATTACCGATGATATTTATATTGTACCGGACGGGTGTACACCCTTAGTAGGCAGAACATGGATACGTCGCCTGCGTATTAATCTGTCTGAATTGGATCAAATCAATTCGAACGTGGCCCTTACAAACTCCATTAGTGATTCAGTACGTATAGACGATTTAATAGCAGAATTCCCATCAGTTTTTGAAGAACGAATCGGCTGTATACCAAGATACAAAGTTTCATTGAAATTACGAGAAAACGCTAAGCCTATATACACAAAAGAGCGTCAGATTCCTTATGCGCTAACAGATCAAGTTAATAAGGAGCTTGATGAACTGGAAAAAGCAGGGATTATCACGAAGGTTGCCAACAGCGACTGGGGTTCTCCACTAGTGGTGATCCCGAAGGCCGATGGCGGAGTTCGACTTTGCGTCGACTATAAAGTCGGCGTAAATCAAAGACTGGTAAGTGCACACTACCCAATTCGTAAAACCGAACAAATTTTTAATAGCTTAAAGGACTCGCGCTACTACTGTCGTCTTGATTTATATAAAGCCTATTTACATGTGCAAGTTGATGATTTTTCATCTGAAATTCAGACAATTTCTACACACCGAGGTACATTTAGGATGAATCGTCTATCCTTCGGTATCAAAACGGCTCCTGCGGAATTTAACAGAATTGTGGATCAAATTTTACGAGACATTCCAAAGACGGAATCATATTTTGACGACATTGTAGTGCATGGGGAGTCCTTAGACGAGTGCAAAGCAAATTTAAAAGCCTGCTTGAACCAATTGAAAGCGTATGACCTTCATTTAAATATTTCAAAATGCTCTTTTTACAAAAAAACAAATTGAATTTTTGGGTCACACAATAGAGTACAATAAAGTAAGGAAATCTACGTCCAAAATAAAAGCTATTGTGGAAATGCCCCAACCAAAATGTGTTGAAGATGTCCGTCGTTTTCTAGGCATGGTGACCTATTATTCTAGGTTTATACCCAATGCCTCCACGTTAACTACACCCTTACGATTATTAATGCGTAAAAACGCCGTTTTTAGATGGGATTCCAAATGTAAAAAAGCCTTCTATGCATTAAAAAACGAAATTGCAAGTGACCGCGTTTTAATGCCATTCAATCCCGCTCTAAAGGTTCAACTTGCTTGCGATGCTAGCCCCACAGGGATAGCAGGTGTCTTGTCGCATGTTATTAATGAAGAAGAAAGGCCAATCGCGTTTGCCTCTAGATCGTTAACCGCAGCAGAGCAGAATTACTCGCAGCTGGACCGCGAGGCGTTAGCGATTGTGTTTTCTGTTCAACATTTCCACGAGTACGTATATGGGAGACTTTTTACGCTTATTACGGATAATCAACCACTATCCCGCATCTTCCATCAAAATTCAAAATTGCCACAAATGACGTCATCAAGACTGCAAAGGTACGCAGCATTCTTGTCAGGCTACAATTATGAGGTTGCCACAAAGAAAAGTAAAGACAATACAAATGCTGATTGTTTGTCTAGAGCTTCTATAACCACAAATATGAATATTACAAACGCTATAAACGAAGAGGTACACTCTATTTGCAACGCAACCTTACTACAAATAACTTCATTAGAACTTAATTACATTTCGATTCGCAATGCTACAAAAGAAGATAAACAACTTTCAAAAATCATAACAGAATTGCGCGGTACAAATGTGGCAGATACAGAATACATCATCGATTCAGGCATTTTATTTAAGGGGAAAAGGGTAGTGATTCCTATTTCACTTCAACAGGCGGTACTAAATGAGCTTCATTACACCCATATTGGGATAACCAAGATGAAGCAACTTGCGAGAAAATATGTATTCTGGTCTTCAATAGATAAAGACATTGAAAAATGTGTTCGTGCGTGTGCTGCGTGTGCCTCCGTAAGAAATAATCCTCCAAAAACAAAATTACATCACTGGGAAGAGCCACAAGAGAATTGGCAACGAATCCATATTGATTATGCTGGACCGTTTCAAGGGCATCAATTTCTAGTTGTCATCGACTCCAAATCGAAATGGGCAGAGGTGGGCGTATGCTCCGCTGCACCAACGTCAACATCCACCCTTGAAATGTTATGCAACATCTTTGCCAGAAACGGATATCCTCAAGTTCTCGTATCTGATAACGCCACCATTTTTAAAAGTGACGAATTTACAAGATATTGCCGCAACTCTGGTATTGTACAAAAATTCAGTGCTCCTGGACACCCAGCAACGAATGGCCTAGCCGAAAGAAATGTCCAAACGTTAAAAAAACGCCTGACGGCGATGTCAGATGATACATCATCTATACCAAGGAAGGTTCGTGAGATACTTTTCAGATACAGGGCAACACCCTTAAAAAGCGGAAAATCTCCAGCCGAGCTGTATTTAGGAAGGCAAATAAGAATACAACTAGATGCGCTAAAGCCGCCGAAAATGTTCAAAAACCCTGTTCCTGATGTCACGTTTAGGAAACTAAAAGAAGGCGATCGCGTTCAAGCCAGATATAATGTAGGAAACAAGCCTTCGTGGAAAATTGGTACCATCGTTAAGAAACTAGGTAACCTACACTACATAGTCCGTCTTGATAACGGAATTGTTCTCAAACGACACGTTAACCAGTTGTGTCTGACCGAGGTAAAGATTACCGAAACAGAACCAAATCTACGAAGTGATTCTGAAGTAGGGAATCGTTTCGGACTTGATCAACATTTTTTTCAACATCCAGTTCAACAATACACCCCGGCTCAACAAGACCACGGGGACTCTTCCTCAACAGAACCGCCACAGGATCAACAACAGCCATCCACTTCGAGAGATTCGGAGGGGACACCAAGCCAGCGATTATCTTGCAGGCAACGAAGGCCAC
Source organism: Gymnosoma rotundatum (assembly GCA_916610165.2). NCBI lineage: Eukaryota > Metazoa > Arthropoda > Insecta > Diptera > Tachinidae > Gymnosoma > Gymnosoma rotundatum. The sequence continues at coordinate 12,073,601 of OU744339.1, forward strand.
CGCGTCATTATCAAGATTATATCCGATATTAACTACGGGCGCTTCCTTAAGTGGGGGAGAATTGTTGCAACTATTAAGCATTAAAAATATGGCAACACAACGGCAGCTGTCAGAATTTCAGTTAATGCTGATTCATTCGATTTTCTGCCATCTTAAGATCAACACGTTCAATCTCCATTTTTAGAAATATTTAACCTTTTTAATTTTTGTATCACTTGTGTTTTTTTTTCCCTTATAATAAATTGAATTGTATTTACATTAAATCAAGTCTATACATTTATTCATTATCCGGAATATAACAGGCTGACCCATGGTTTCCGAGTTACGGGCCTCCAAAGTTTGCATGTATAATACGGAATATATCGAGTATTTTGTGGTGGAATGGGGCATAATGGATATCATTGAAAAGGTAATTTAAATTTCTTTTCAATTGAAAAGAAAAACAGTAAAAAAAATATGTTTAAGGGCATTTAAAATTTTTCCATTTTTTTTTTTACAGAAATTTTGTTTTTGAAAGAAATTTAGTATGCTAGTGTGATTTCCTTTCTGTAAAATTTTCGATTCTCTGTTGTAATTGTATTTATTAGCAAATATTCTTATTTTGATTAATTGCAAAAAATTAGGTAGGTTTTTAATAAAATTTTAATTATTTAATAAAATGTGGTAATAAAAAAAAAAAATTAAACAATTTCTTTTTAAACGACAATTATCAAGCTAAATATTATCTTGGTTTGACATAGCCTTTCATATATGTTATCGTACGGTCAGATATGTCAAATATTTGAACAAAAAACATAACTACTAAATAAAAAAAATTTTTTTTGTCCTTCTTAAATAAGAAATATACGATCCTGCAGAATATAAAGGGTAAATATATCTTATTTACTATATTATAAATAGTCTATCGATTTGATAACATGACAATATGTGTGAAAAGAGATTAAATAAACATTTGAAAAGTATTGGTTATCCCTTTTTAGTGAAATATTTGATATATCTGACCGTACCATTACTTTAATGCAGATCTTGAAGCATTATTTAATAGCACACAACATCGCATTAAATTAGATTGTTAATAAAATTATGCGAACGTTTAAATGTTAAAAAAAATCCCAATTTTAAAAATATGGCATATGTAGTCAATTTTGTGTCTTTTCCCCTCTCATGTTTTAAAACAACAGCAACTAAAACTACCAAAACCCACATGGAACACTAAAGCTAATCACTCTAGTTTCATTTATTTAAGTTTGTACTCTGTGTTGAATTTCATAGCAGTTAAACACCAAACAAATATTAATACAGAACACTAAAATCAAACAAACAACATTGATAACAAAAATTATACTGGCCTGATAACACACAAAAAAACTTTCTTTTTTTTACTTCTTTTGGTTTTTTATTCGTTTTTACGTGATTCCCTTATTAATGAAGGTATAATTTGTTTTTGGTTAATAAAAAAATATATTTTTCCTTTTAATTTTCACTTTAAATAAACTCACCTTTAGTTGGGTTTCTGCGTTTTTGGAGATGGTTTATTTTGTTGTTTGGGTTATTAATTTTGTGACCTTGATTCCAAAACTTCTTATTTAATATTTTGTTATTATAAAGATTTACTTTTTCTAAAGTTTAAATTGTTGACTATTTAAAACTGACGTACGAAATCTCAATAACACGTCGCTAATAAGCAACCGCCCACCACACGATTTGTTTAACAACTAATTTTCAGCTGATGTCTTGTTACTAAATTATTGAAGATGATGCAGTGTGTAGGGTTGTCGAAGTTACACGTTATAAATAATTCCCATTTTTTTGCGGGGCCAAAATTCGTAGTAAATTTTGTGTAGAGATGTGTATTTTAATTATTTACTACAACTGACAAATTAATTCCGGATTGTTTGAAAGTGTAAAACTGTCTTGTTTTTCCACCACCACTAAAAATTATAAAAATGAATACAAAACCTTTAAAAACTAAAGAGGAATTTAGTAAAAGCCCGGGCGTTTAACTTAAATAAAATGTAAAATGCAAATTGAGTTAAATTACAAATAAAAAATTAAAAACTATATTTTCAATGTGAGCAATAGCTACCTATCACACTTATCTTATTAATTATAGCTTTGATTGTGAAACAATATTTAATCAGGTGAGTGCGGTAGCATGTTCACATTTAAGATAAATGCTTTTTAAATATAAGACCAAAGGTAAATGTATGAAAATTATTCACCAAATAATATATCACGCCTTCAGGCATGTTGTTGTAGTTTAGTTAATTATTAATTTTTTAATAATTCACCTTGGTAAAAAAGAAAAGCCGCAATGTAAGACGATTATTAAAAAAAAAACACACAATAAAAGCAAGAAATAAATGAATATAAAATATATTGGAAATTAATAAATGGATTTTAATAGGTTTCCTCATAGAAGCCACATTATAGATATGTGTTTGTGTAAAGCAAGAATGTTATCATTTAAGTTATATTTTATATTTACCCATATAAATTAAGTTTTCGCTATTTAAACGGCAAAAATGATCTTTAAAACATTATTGTGTTTGTATGACTTTGGACTTTGGTTTTAGGACTACCTATTACGCTAGTCTTAATAATTATAGCTTTAATTGTGGCACAATAATTTATCAGGTGAGTGCGGTAGCATGTTCACATTTAAGATAAATGCTTTTTAAATGTAAGATCAAAAAGGTGAATGTATGAAAATTATTCAACAAACAATATATCACGCCTTCAGGCATGTTGTTGTAGTTTCGTAAATATTGACTTTTTAATAATTCACCTGGGTAAAAAAGAAAAGCCGCAATGTAAGACGGTTATTAAAAAAAAACAATGAGATCATGAAATAAATTAATATAAAATATATTGAAAATTAATATATGGATTTTAATAGGTTTCCTCATAGAAGCCACATTATAAATATGCGTTTGTGTAAAGCAAGAAGGTTATCATTTAAGTTATATTTTATATTTACCCAAGTAAATTAAGTTTTTGCTATTTAAACGGCAAAATGGATCTTTAAGATATTATTGTGGTTGTAGGACTTTGCCTGAAAAAATTGTATGTTAAAAGGAAAGCTGTAAAAGTGTTTACTGTATTTTTCCTATTAATAATATTCCGTTCATCAAATATAAAATACAACTTAAGCAGTTTATGCTGTATATTAAAAACACCTTTTTGCAGTATTTTTAAATAACTGTAGTATTTTTATACAATGAAATTGAGAAAGCTTAAATTCGAAGAAAAATACATTGAAATATCTCTCGTAATACAAGTAAAAAATTATTTTAAGTAATTTATTAAAATGGTGTTTATGTAAAAAGCATACAAAAACAATTATGTATTAATTTTTACTAAAGCCTGGTACTCTGTTTAGTTTTTCATGCGGAATGCTGTCAAATCACATATATAAAAAATTTTTATGAAAAAGTCATGAAAAAATGTTGCAGAAGCAGTACTCTGTTTTAACTGTGGAAGAATGTTTCTCGCAACATTTTATCCAAGCTGTGAAATAAAGCAAGTAGGCATTATTTCATGCGGAATTTTTCATACAACAGCTGATCGTATGTCTTTTACTTACGTTTTTAAAACAATGATACCACACTTTAATGTCAAATATTTCACATGAAATAATCAATGTTGCTCAACAATTTTCACAAATTTGAACAGAGCACCAGGCTTAACTTTAAATTTACTTGAAAAAATACCCCATTTAATAAAATTAGTAGTGACGGTTACCCTATTATAGCTTTCCGTTGAATGTGTGGCAGCACTGACAGCTGTTTTTAGTGTTTTATACACAAAGCGAATTCATGTAAGATTATAGCATAAGAACAAAACTTGTTGTGGTTTATTTTAATGTTTTTATATTATTACATATATTTTAACTCTTTAAATAATTTTAAATGTGATATGTTGTATATATAACGACTTAAGTTAAATAATCAGCTATAGAACTGACGTAATTTGGAAAATGGTTGTGTTTTATATGTATTCACATATACATATTAATGAATGTATAACATTTCTTTGTAAAAAAGATTTTATCTTCTATATACAGTCGACTCTTGATAATTTGAAACTTAAGGGACAAGAGAAAAATAAATAATCGAGTTTTCATATTATCGAGACTTCAAAATATAAAGGAAATATAAAAAAATTCAAATTAACAAGAGCTTATTTGCATGCGTAAAGCGATGTATAAAAACTAAAGAAAACGATTTAAATTTATTTTAAAAACAAGAACAAAATTACATAATGAGTTCAAATTATAAAGTGTAAAAAAATCGAACTTCAAATTATAAAATCCTGGCAAGCAAGATGTCATTTAATTTCATTTTTGCAAAATTAAAACAGTTCTAATTACAGAGCGTAGAGCTAAAAAATTCAAATTATAGAGATTCGGCGATCGAAAACCCATTGAAATAATTTCAAATTTGTGAAGGAACTAAAATACATAGATTTTTTCAATATATTGAGTGTTTTTAAGGGACCTGGATAACAGTTCAAACTAACGCTAGATTCAAATTAAGTTCCAATTATCAAAAGTCGACTGTATATACATTAAATACAATGTACTCACGTGTTGGCAAAAGCAAAATTCCACGCGCATTTTCTGTAAAATTCTCTTAAATGTGGTAGTTGCTTAGTAACTGCAACAAAGTTTTAGACATACGAATCGAACCTGTCTGAGTCGCTAGTCATTTAAAAAAGTATCATTGTCGTTTCTATGTAGAGTTGTATATAAATCATAACCTTTTTTTGTTGAAAGTGGTACCGCAACTTATACTTTCTTACGCTTTTTCTAAATAAAATAGAGTCCTATAAGATTTTCTTGAAAAAGAATGGCTGATTGCCGATTATATCTTAAACAATACCTAACATTCTTAAACTAATTTCTGTATTCCTTGTTATAAGTGCTGTGTTTGATAAATTTTTTTGAAAGTAACAGGCTAAAAAATATAAAAAATTATAGAATTCAAATGTAATTTAATAAAAATGTATATTTTTGTACAAACATTTTTATATAATATAATATTAAAAAAAAAGATATTTATCACTAATTATTTCCAAGGCGAATAAACTATCAGGTGGTCGCACGGCTAAAAAACAAAACAGCTGATGTAGTCTTGTTGTAGCAGAGCACCAAGTTGATGTTAAAAGTAGCTGGCAAAACAAATGGAAGCCGAATTCCTTCTATTATTATTTGGTACTTCAAATGAAGTTGTGCCAGCTTTTCATGCATTTTTGGTTTTGAAATTTAGTTTTATTAAATTTAAAAATTTTTAAATTAAATTAAAAACGCAGGAAACTTTTATTATTTTAATTAACTTAAAAAAATTTACTGCCAAGCTTTTTTTTTTAAATTATCCCAATTAAATTAACAAATTACTGATATTGATGGTAAAAGCATGTCGCAATGGCTATTTCGCTACCGTCTACCTAGCTCTTCAGGAAACTTCTCACAAATATTTTAAACAAACTAAATAATAATAATATTTTTTTGTAAATTAATTTAATAAATTTGTTTTTAATTTAATTTAACAATTTGCAAAGTTCCCGTGTATAAAAAATCGTAGTGTTTTGTAATATTTTATCTTTCATAATCCTTTAACTGTATAAAAGAGCCAAAAAAAAGTCAGTTGTTTTCAGTTGAGGAAGGAGAATGGAAACATTATTGATATTTTTCTTTACTTTATCAAAATGTTTGTGAGAAGTTTCCTGAAGAGCTTAGTAAGCGGTAGCGAAATGGCCATCGAGACGTGTTTTCACGCTCAATAATCAATATCGGTGATTTGTTAATTAAATCGGAATAATTTAAGAAATAGCACAGTATTACTTTTTTAAAATAATGAACATTTTATACTTTTTCAAATTATTTAATAACATTTTTTTATTATTTTAATATTTTGAAAACTTGGAATATAAACCAAAATCAGCTGGTCTGTTGGGTCAATCTGTAAATAAATTCGCCTTGATTATTTCCAAAAAGATTCCATTTTAAGGTGATTGATATTTTTAAAAAGAAAAAGCAACACAAAACACACAGTCAGATGATATAACGGCGTTAACTAACTTAAATATGCATATTGACGGCGTTAACTAAAACAATGCTGTATAAGAAAAACCGTTATATGTTTGAAATTATACTTTGTGTGGTTTAAAAACCCGTTTTTTTATAAAATTAAAACACAAAGATTTTAGTAAAAAAATCTTAACTTTAATTGTTTACGGTATTTTTCTTTATTGATATAAAAAATGAAAGAGTTTGTTTAAGATTTATCATTTGTTACAGAAAAACTATTACACACGGAAAAATATATTGCTTATTTGCTATAAGAACTTTTTTCAATTTAAATTTTATATTTAATAACATAGTTTTTTATATTTTTCATGGTCACATTTATCCTATTATAAATTAATAACAAAAAGAAAAAAAAAATACTTTGATAATATTTCCTAGGTTAATACTTTGTATTAAAGCGATAAAATTTTCTCATGCTCTTAAAAGATAAAAAATAAAAAAAAACATTTACTTCATCAATGATTCAAAACAGTTCTCTAACTACATACAGCAAAACTTAGTTTACGCTGAGACTTTGTAAAGAGCAGTTGCTTGAAAATAAGAAATAAAAATTCTTAATAATAATGTGTCATTGTTTTTATCATCTTATAATTGGCATAATTCTCCTACAGTTAAATAATGTAAAAGCTGATTTCAAATACAATGTGAGTCTGGCTCAAATGCATACCTGTCGCCATTATAGCATTCCAAATAATCGGGGCTACAATTATGCCGATTTTTTTCACGTACACAATCTCAAAAACAATAAATTGGCCAGCGCCGAATTGTTGCATTTAAAATTTTATGTAATGACAGCCAGAGATGCTCATATTTTATTATCGGTTAATAGTCATCCCAAGCTGATGGATCGTGTTTATGAAATAGGTAAAAGTACAAGTACAAATGAAAACATCTTAAAAGTGTTAATTTTATGTTGTTGTGATTTTGTTTCTTTCTTGTGATTAGTCATTGGTGCGGGTCTTAATTCATTTTCTACTATACGTACCAGCATGGGACGTCGTCGTGTGGCTACTAATCAGGAACCAAATATTTTATCAATGCTAAATCCCACACCCATTGAGGTTATACAAACGAAGGGTACATCAGTTAATGTTATTTCATTTTTACTAATTTTTCTTTTGAAATGTAAATTTATTTTATTTAATTTATTTTTTAGATGCAAATTTATTGGTTTATATACCGGGCTATAAGGAAGAACCTTTAATGAATTTCACTGACGCTTCTCCATTGAATATCAACTACATTAGTTTCAGTACTTATGATTATATACCGGCCAGTTGGTTTTACGATTGCCAGTTTGATGGTTTTGCCGATGAACTTGAAGATGATGTTAGACCGCTAACGCCACATCAACGTTTAATAGAAAATATTACCGCTAAAGCCGAAAATGCTTCGTTTCCGCCTGATCTAACGAGTGTTAATTTTTCATTTAATATTGCGGCCATTCGTTATCAACATGATCATGGTTTTCTGCAGACGCGGCTGACATTGATTTTGGTAAGCGAGAAGTGGTACTTAAATTGTCAGTTTTGAAAAAATGATTTCAGTTTTATCAGTACCATACATTTGCGAGCTTTCAAGTAAAAAATATAACTGTTCGTAAAAGAAAAATAAGAAACAAAAACAAAAAAATTTTTTAGTGTTGTTTGTTCTTAAAAAATACCGGATGTTTTCTGTGACCGAACGAAACTTTTCAACTGAACATCAGTTTGTAAATTTTTCTGTGTTATTTTTAAGATTTTAAAACATCAACTAACATCTTAATTATTTTCTTTTTTTAAGCCCGATAGAACTTTAAATTGTAAAAAATAACAAAGAAAATTAAATTTTAATGAAGATTTTTTTTATACGAAACATCACAATATGGCATTAATATTTAAAAATGATTTCGGGCATATGGCCACCTCAGCAAAGTTAAATTTCATTCAATTCAATAACACAAACAATGTTGGCCTCCAAAGCGTCAATTCTTGCTGGTTTCTCAGCATAAACCAGTGCCTTCATTATCATTATTATCATTATCGAGAGGTGTCAAATCGTACGATCGTGGAAGCCAATTGACAGGTGCATTTCTCGAAATCAACTTATCGCTAAATATTGATTTCAATAACTCGATGGTTGCGGTCGCTGTTTGGCATGCAGCGCCATCTTGTTGAAACTACATTTCGTCCAGATTAATGTCATCCACATTTTCATGGTGCGGTAACGTTCTCCTTTGACCGTAACGTAAGATCCTGACTCATTTTTAAAGAAATAAGGTCCGATGATGCCACCAGCATGTAAACCACCAAATGGTGCATTTTCTGGATGCAATAAAGTCTGTAGGGTATGTTGTGGATTGGTCTCACTCCATGTGCGGCAATTGTGCTTTTTACCAAACCCGTTAAGCCAAAAATGAGCCTTATGGCTAAACTTAATTTGGGGATAAAACAATGCTTGGCGAAAGAACGACGCATGTAGTGGTCTCGTGGTTTTAATTTATGCACTAGCTGGATCTTATACGGATGTAGGCCAAGATCTTTGAGCAAAATTCTCCTCGTAGTGGACGGACAACGTCCCAATTCCTGCAACCGACGACGAATCGATAAATTTGGATCTTATTCCACATTCGAACCACACCAACACGGTGATATTGCATCCTCTAGAGAGCATGTGGTACGAAATCTATCCATAGTTTGAGGGATGGCTTTCTCAGACGGACATTCGTCTATAAGTTGCTCGAATTGATGACTGATTTTCAAAGTATACTTGGATGATTTAATAGCGTTGTTCAAGCGTGAGTCTATTCATAATGATTTGCCAGAGTTTACCGAAAATAATAAGAAAAAAATTTTCATCAAAATTTATTTTTTAGTTTAATTTTAATAGTTCCAAGTTCCATCATGCTTAAAAAAACTTAAGCTTTGCAAAGTTTTTTTTTTTAATAATTTAAAGTTTGCTTTTTATATTTTTTGATTTTTTGTACCAGGACCTTAAAATTTTGTTTAAAGTAATTCATTAATTAAGGATATTTCACTATAATATTTAAAGAAGTGAGAGTGAATTACTTTAAGAAAAAAAAAAAAACAAAATTAAAATAACCAAAAAATCGCCAAAATTACAAAAGAACAAAAGCTGGAATATTATTTTCCTTTTTCAGAATTGGCAGGATTACCGCATACAATGGAAACCCGAAGATTATAGTTTTATCGAAGAACTACAATATAACGAATATGAAATTTGGACACCGGATCTCATAGTAATCAAGTAAAATCTCTTATCAATAATCATATAAAATTCAACATTAATAAAAATTGAATTTCAGTGCCGCCGGCAAAACTCATGGCATTTTTGATCTTTACCATGAAATAAGAATTAATAATAATGGTTCAATTACCTTAATATATCCTGATGCTATTATTACAACCTGGTGTATAGATCATGAACAAAATTGGCCAAATGAACATTTAAAGTGTGACATAGACTTCGGCCTACAACCAGGTCCATTAGAAGTGTTACCTTTAGTTTATATAGACAAACTGGTGCATGAAACTGTTGATTCTCTAAGTGAATGGCATTTGCATAAAATAGCTGTTAATCCTATTAGCAAGGGTTTAATGGCACGTTTTACCGACAAGGATATTATACAGTCAATGGATGGTGATGTATCGATTATATTTGAAATATCACGTAATAGTACATTTTATAAAAATGTTTTTTCGGTGCCTATATTGGGTATGCAAGCAAAGTTTGAGTGTTTTACTTTCCTTACTAATTTGAATTTTTCGTTTTTGTGTTTTTTTTTTAAACAGCTTGTCAAATTTTAATTATATTGTCCTTTTTATTGAGAGGCTATCGGCGTGGTGCTTTGATTTTGGTTGTTATTTTAATTCTTATGTTGGGTTTGATGTTTCTAACAAAACATGCTCCGACTCCCTATGTCCCGCATATAAGTAAGTATTGCTCTTTTTATATATTAAAAACAAATTTGTTTTTTTACAACCTTCTTGTACAACATATCGGTTAAAGTTATTTTGTTATAAGTCAAATTAAAGCGAATTAACATTAATCAGCTGGGTTTAACAGCTGATTTTTCTAAATCTAATGCAAGCCATACACGATGCGACCTGTTGTACAACTTTGCTAGTAATCAAGTTGGGTGTTTTGCCTACAAATTATACAACTTCCGTGCAATCGCGCAGCACAATTTCATTTTATATAGAAGCCATTACAGTAAAGATGTTTTCCGATATTGTTGCGTATGTTTTAATCGATGAAGTGTTTGACCAAGAAGAAAAAGAATGCAAACAAAAGTTAGGAAACAAAAAATTTTATTATTTTATTCTTTTTTTGGCTTGAGGTCAGTTTTTTCTTTCTACTCAATAAAATAATACATAAAAAAGAAAAAACTTTTTTATTTATTTTCTTTTATTTTATTGAGTAGAAGGAAAAAACTGACCTCAAGCCAAAAAAAAAAAAAAAAAGAATAAAATAATAATACAACAGGTCAACGAAAACACAAAATATATTGAAACAAAATATTGTAAAATCATCTTTAACTTTTTTGTATTCATTTAATAATTTATGGTAACTTTTATTGCAAATGTTTTTATTTTTATAATATTCATTTCTGCAGTTCCTCAATTGCACGGATTTCATATGAATCCTCCTTTATTTATATATTTATTTTTCCTTGAATGTATAGAATACTTTTGCGCTGTGTTTTGCTATGTTGCTACTACGAAAATGAAAAGTAAAATGGAATAATGTTGTGCGACATGTCCACTAATGTTGCGACTGAGTTGTACAACTTGCCAAAAAATCAAAACATTTTGATCTTTCGTACAACCAACATGCAACTTCATACAACTACATCACAAACATTGCAATCTGTTGTACAACCTTCTCAAGTTGTACAACAGATCGCAACGTGTATGACTTGCATAAGAATCAAAAGGATATTAATTTAATTTACATTGTACTTTAATATTTTATGTTTAGTTCGTTTTTTTACAAAGTTGCGTTCTAGGCGAATTAATTCAAAGATGAGAGAAATGAACACTTAGTTCGTTCTCGCCGTTGGTCTAAAAAATAATGTCCTTAAGGCCAGGGCACATAGAATTTGTAGTACGTTGTACTTTGACGTATTCAACTGAAGTCAAAGTAACGACATAAGAGGTTGGCACAATGAGTACATTGTTCTCGGATAATAAACCAAAGTTTTTATTTTATCAATTTTTGTTTTATTCACTTGTTAATTTTATTTTAATTTTATATTTTGCTACCAAAATTATTTTATGAAAATCACACGAAAACAATTGAAATACAGCACGAGTTAAAAAAAGCAAAGAAAAAGAAGCAATTGATATTCGTCAAAGTATTCAAATTACGTCAAATGTTAAAAGTTGACCAACTTTCGTACTTAACGTTGACGGATACGTACTGACTAACTTTTGACGTACGTACGTCTTCTCGTTTTTTTTTTGCTCTTGCCTTGTTTGAATGATTTTTTGTCCGTCAACAAAGTACTCATTGTGTCAACCTCACCCGTCGTTACTTTTTTCCAGTTGAATACGTTTAAGTATAACGTATAACGAATTCCAATAACCAGGTGCAGCGTAGGCGTGTTGATTATTTTTAGCTGGTAATTATTACTGCCCAACTCCTATAAAAAATCTTTATATATTTTTTATGTATGGAGCTTGACAGTAATAATTTTAGCGAAAAATAATTAATTTGTCTATTCTGCCACCTGGAATTTAAGTCGCCTTGACGAATTCTAGGCGCCTCGAACTTTATGGAGTTTTATCCAACGGCGAAAATGAATAAATTCGCTTTTGATATTATCAAGGCATATTAAACAAACTAAAAAGCTGGTCTCGTGGCGAAATCATGTACCAGGTGGTGGCAGTGGCGAATTAGATAATTTTCGCCGTTGGAGGAAATGTCAAACTTTATTTAAAAAAAAATTTAACACTGATTTTTTATATATGGGGTTTGATGGCGAAAATGATCGAATTCGCCACTGCCACCACTTGGTACATAATTTCGCCATGTGTGGTCCATAAGTTACATCTCTTATGAATTCGTCTTGACTATTATCTGGTTACTGACATAGGAAAATCATCTATCAGGTGGTGACAGCGGTGAAATCATTCATTTTTACCCCTTCTAGAATTATATAACTTCTTATCTTTGACGCAGATTTTTTTATATTCCAATAGAATTTGACATATCATGCAAAAACGAAAGGTGTATTCATTATTTCTTGCTGGACTGCGTGATAAATTAACGCAAAAAATTGTAATTTAAACTAAAAAAAGAAACTGAAACACTTTTTATCTCTTTTTTTAAACTGAAAATGTTCACAAAATTTAAATTAATTTTGACGTTTTGAGAAACGTCTGGGCTAATATTTAAACCTGTTATAATTTAGCCTTGGCAATGATGAATTAATTTATTTTAGGCCTGTTCTAAATGCCAAAAAATATACAAAAATTCATTTAAATTAAGTTTGACATTAAGGGCAAAAACGATAGCAAATGAATTCGCCATTATAATTATCTGAAGCAGATACGCCTTTGTTTTAATCAGATTAATGCTATTAATAAAATAAATGCCTATTCAAGGCGAATCAATTATCAGGTAGAATTTATTTTTTTTGCTGGTAGAAATGAATGTCAAACTATACATAAAAAAAATTGTAAACAGATTTTTTATGTATGGAGTTTGACAGTAGTGTACACGGCGAAAATAATTGAATTCGCCTACGCTGCCACCTGGTAATTGATTCGCCTTGAATAGGCATTTATTTTATTAATAGCATTAATCTGATTAAAACAAAGGCGTATCTGCTTCAGATAATTATAATGGCGAATTCATTTGCTATCGTTTTTGCCCTTAAGCCTGGTACTCTGTTCAAATTTGTGAAAATTGTTGAGCAACATTGATTATTTCATGTGGAATATTTGACATTTAAAGTGTGGTATCATTGTTTTAAAAACGTAAGTTAAAGACATACGATCATCTGTTGTATGAAAAATTCCGCATGAAATAATGCCTACTTGCTTTATTTCACAGCTTGGATAAAATGTTGCCAGAAACATTTCATATGTTTTTCCACAGTAAAAACAGAGTACTACTTCTGCAACATTTTTTCATGCCTTTTTCATACAAATTTTTTATGTATGCGATTTGGCAGCATTCCGCATGAAAAGCTGAACAGAGTACCAGGCTTTAGTGTCAAACTTAATTTAAATGAATTTTTGTATATTTTAAGGAAGAGCAAATGAAATATAAACAAATTCTTATATTCCCCATTAACATTTTATAAAATTTGCAAATATATAAAACCTGTGAAGCAGACGAATAAAAAAGATTTGTCTTTTTGTTTTTCTGTACGAAAAATTTTTTTTTGTTGTTCTATTTTAATATTAGAGTTTTTACAATACAATCAATACACAAATAGGGCATTACAATACAAGACACACATACAAAAAGAGTTATATTTAATAATATTATTTTTTTCATGAAAAACATCATAGTGCTGGCCTATCAACATATTTTACGTGTTGCAACTTTCTGTTATATGCTGCATATTGGTATTATGTGGCTAGAATTGTTTCCCCCCAAAACTAAACCTCATCGTTGGCTAAATTCTTTGTTAAATTTTTCACCCCTGCGCTTGCTACTGTGCATGAAATTGGCAGATGTAAGTTTAATTTTTTTTTTTTGAAATTTAAAACAATAAAAGTATTATATTTTTGTTTTTCTTTTTAAGTCCAACGATTATGTTGAAGTACAGCTGCACCCTTGGAAAGAAGTTGCCAAAACATTAAATGCTCTCTGTTTTTTAATAGTTAATTTAATTTTTATTATTACTGTTGTAATTTATCTACCTCAAACTTAATTTTTTTATATAATTAATTATATAATTTAAAATAAATGTTTCGTATTGACTATTTTAAATAAATTTGTTGAGGTTTTTTTTCAAAATTAAATTTTCCGGAAAAACAGGACAAAATTATTCCTTTTATTTAAAAAGTTAAAATATTTAATTTTTAAATATGAATTTTCTAGCAAAAATTCTTATAATTTTTTTTTTTGGTTTTTGAAGTACTTGAACTTTTTCTTTGCTTTCTAAATATAAAAAAAATATTAATCGCTAAGCTACATACTCAAGGAAGTTAGGATACAGTATGAAGGAAATATAAAATTAGTACTTTAAAATTGTTAAATAAATGTAATTGATTCTTTCTGCTGACGTTATAGAAATTGATGGTGGTTACAATTTTTTTTACTTAAAATTAAAAAAAAAAAAAAAAAAAACGCAAGACTGACAAAATAGCAAAATCCTTAGTGTGTTGCAAATGGTTCATAGGCACTTTAATATGATTCCGTTTTTTCCATGTGACTAAAGGAGCTTATTTATGGTGACCATGGCCGTAACCGTAACCGCCGCCAATACCAAAACTATGACCATAACCCACGGAAATTGAAGGAGCAGCAGCAGCATAGGAGATGGCTGGAGCAGCAGCTACTTTAACAGCAGGTGCTGCATAGGAGATAGCAGGAGCAGCGGCAGCGTATGAAATAGCGGGAGCAACAGCAACAGGAGCTGCAGCTACTTTAACTGCAGGTGCTGCATAAGAAACTGCTGGAGCAGCGGCAGCATAAGAAATAGCGGGAGCAGGTGCTGCATAAGAAATGGCAGGAGCAGCATATGAAATAGATGGCGCAGCGGCAGCATATGAAATAGCGGGAGCAGCGGCTACAGCAGGTGCTGCATAAGATATGGCAGGAGCAGCATATGAAATAGATGGCGCAGCGGCAGCATATGAAATAGCTGGAGCAGCAGCTACAGCAGGTGCTGCATAAGACACTGCAGGGGCAGCAGCAACGGCAACAGGAGCGGCGGCTACCTTAACAGCGGGTGCTGCAGCCACGGCTACTGTTTTTATAGTTGGAGGATGATTGATAACCTATTGTTTGGACAAAAATTTTTAGTTTATTTAAAATGTTTGTCAGAAGTTTACTGAAGAGTTAAGTAAGCGGTAACGAAATGGCCATCGAGACGTGCCTTGACCCTTAATAATCAATATCAGTTATTAATTTAATCGGGATATTTAAAAAATAGCACAAGGTTTTTTTATGAAAATTATATAATTCCAAAAATATTCCCGTGTCTTTAAAGTGAAGAAAATTTAAGAAAATTTATATAAAAATTTCAAAAATAAAATATTTGAAGATGACTTATGTAATAAAAGCCATCAACTCACTTAAGTAAAAGTTTGCACTTACGGTACTTATAGTCGAATAACTGGTAGCAGCAGGAGAGACGACTTTGACTAATGTAGGGGCGGGGGCGGGGGCAGCGAAAACAGCAGGAGCAGGAGCAGCTACAACAGCAGGTGCAGGAGCAGCAACAACAGCAGGTGCGGGTGCTGCCACAACCGCAGGAGCACCATATGAAATAGCTGGAGCAGCAGAAATGGCAGGAGCAGCATATGAAATAGCGGGAGCAGCTGCAGCATAGCTAACAGCTGGGGCAGCATAGCTTACAGCTGGAGCTGCAGCAATGCCAACACCTCCATATCCATAACCGCCATGACCATGACCATAACCACCAGGACGAGCAGTCACTGTTGCAATCAAAGCCAATATTATCTACAACACAGTTTACACTGGCGTTAAAAACCTTACAGAATGGTACCGAAAGCAACTAATTATCTCACCAGCAATTTCATTTTATTTTTTTTTTTTTAATTTTAAAATAAGGACGATTAGAATATTAAAAAATAACTGTTTTCACGTTTTGTTAAGAGTTTTGCTAGATGTCTTAACCACTTAATATATTTAACTTAACTGTCGTTCAAGTTAGATTTTTCGACACTTTTATACAAAGCGAAATCGATATAATATTCTACAAATAGATTCTCTAATTTATTTTGTTTTCAAACTTTGTCAAACAAAAGTTTAAAAAAATAACGTTCAATCACCCCAAAACCAAAATATTCAAAAAGAAACTTAAAAAAATTAAATTAACGCATAAATTCTAATACTGAAACATTCGCACATTTAAACACATTAAAAATCTCTTTAAACTTATTTCAACTGCATTTTTCTTTCTTTTTTTGTAACTACTATTTGGTGCAGTTTTAACTACTCATTAAGCTCGGTTGCCAGATATTTTTTTACTCTCCCCTAAAAGCGAATACAAAATTTCTAAAACTAAGTATTTTGAAATAAAATCCTCTATATTTTCTTTTAATTTGCATAAATATTTTTTTTTTTTGGAATATAAAAAAGTAATAACTTTTTATTTACAAATTAATAGAAGTTTCAAATTTTTAAGTATTGATTATGTATTAAGTAATTATTATAATTTAACATATGTGGAAGTAATAAATTACATGAACTTATTAATTGCCAATTTTATTAGCATTGAATGATAAATAATGCTAATAAATGATAAGTAATACTAACGATAAAAGATTTCATTGATAATTAGTTAAAAAACTAAATCATAACCATTGAGTAATGATTAATGATTAAATGGTTTCAAGGCATTAAAATTTATAAATGCTTGTCTTCGTAAACTTCATGAACAGCTTAAATTATGGCCCCGATTATGGTTCACAACAGTTGTTATTTTGATGTCGTAAATTTTTAATTGTGACTATGGTTTACAACACTTGTCGATAGTATTGTTGTTTTAGTTGCCTATGTCAATTGATTGCGATTATCGTTCACAACATTTGCAAGTATGTGTTGTAAGAAGTGTCAAAAATTTACAGCTGATTATTACTGGTTGTCTTGCTGCCACGGCAAGTTGAAATTTAAAAAGGAAAAAATTTGTAAGTAAATATTTTTTATTGTAAATAGCTATAACTACGAGTACCATTTTTAGAAAAATTAAAAACAAAAAGTAAATGGAAATGCTGGTATAGCTGACGACGCGAAATCCTGAATTTGCCGTGGCAAGCCCTCATTTTGATGTAATAAAATGCAGTTAAATGACAACTGGGATCAGTTTACCACAAAATTAAATAGAATGGGTCTACCTATTTGAAATGCGAATGAATGGCAAAGAGTACGTAATTAATTTTTTATATTTTTGTAGGATTCACTATAAGGCAAGTTTAAAAAGAAAGCTAGCTGCCAATCAATTAATCGTTGAATTAATATGTTTGGTTTTTAATAAAAAAAGTTTCCATTTGAAGAGATTTAATTTTATGGATAATATATGCTGCAATAAAATACAACTCTGTAACATACTCAACATGTAGATGTTATAAACCATAATCGAAACAAATATAAATGTTGTGTTGTAGCCGAGACTACACAACATTTAAGTGTTGTGAACCATAATCGGGGCCTATAGTAAAGCTTTATTTTGTAATGGCATTTTTATCACAAACATTTGGTGAAATACAGTATGCAAAATCCGTATTCGTACACCATACAGTTTTGCAAAAAGCACTATTATATAGTAAAATAAATAATTTTTTTATCGTATAATTTTTAATTAAACGTTTTATTTACGAAAAATGAAAAAAAACAAAAATTTTATTTTAATATTTTTCAAGAAAATAGCTGAACTCATTATTTTTAAAAACACAATTCATATTCGTACACTTGAATAATATCTAAAATCATCTTGAAAATAACATTAGGTTGGGTAAACGTTACTTTTAATTATAGCTTTAAGACGTGATGGCATCGACTTAACAAACTTTTTTGTTAAAGTTTATTTCATAATACTTCAACTGTGTTCTAAAAATAGACCAAAGGTTTTCAGTTGGGTTTGTATCCATACTCTGTGATAGCGTTTTAAGATATTTTAGAAAGTTGTACAATATCCAAAGAAGAATGTCTGGTGCAGTGTGTTTGGTATTGTTATCTTATTGCAACCTAAATTTTCTGCACTTTTACGTAAATTTGTTCTTAGAATGCTAATATATTTTTTTGGAGTCCGTAATTTGAGTTACATAATACAGTTTTTCAACCCTGGCTTAACTAAAACAACCCCCAAACTATCGGGGAACTACCATCATGTGCAAATGACGGCAAAAGATTTTGCCTAGTATTGACCTACCGCCAAATTTTTACACGTCCATCGAAAACTTTACGAGTAATACACACTCATCAGAAAAAATAAATCCTTTCCAGAAGCCCATCCTCTTATTTACATGTTGCTTATCAAAGGCAATTCGTTTCTTCCTGTTTACTTTATTTATTTTATGTTTAAAAAGAATTGCTTGAAGTTTTACAGCAATAATCGTGTTATTCTTGCATATCTGTCGCAAAAGAAATGATTTTGTTCTTCTGTTTAGTAAAAATCTATTTTGATTTCGTCGTTGTTTATTCAAGTGACCATTTTCTTTGCATTTCTTTATAACATTTCCATTGGAAAGTTTGTCATTTTTAAGCATAATCGTACTCAAAACGTTTTGACGTACGACCATTATTTGTGTTGTTAACAGTGACTTGAAAAAATAAATATAGAAAAAAATGGAATTAACTCGTGAACATTTTCGTGCCATCATTTTTCACAACTTTGGACGTGGATTTTCACGACAAGAGTGCATTGATGAACATAAATCTTTGTATGGCGATGAAGCACCATCCTATAGCACTGTGAAAAATTGGTATAATGAATTTAATCGTGGCCGAGGCTCGCTCAAAGACGAATTCCGTGAAGGTCGTCCAAAAACGGCTGTTGTGACAGAGAACGTTGATGCCGTGCTTGAACTCATAATGCAAGATAGACATGCGACATACCGAGAGATAGAGACAACCTTGGACATTTCTTCCACCAGCATACATTCGATACTGCATGAACACCTGGCCGTAAAAAAGGTTTGTTCTCGTTGGATCCCGCTCAATTTGGTAGTCGTTAAAAAAAAGGATCACGTCGATTGGTGCAAAGAAATGTTGCAAAAAATACGACAGTCCTGACTTGGCACCTAATGACTTCTTCTTGTTTCCGCACATCAAGAAAAAATACGTGGTCAACGATTTTCGTCGCCAGAAGAAGCTGTTGAAGTGTTAAAAAACCATGTTTTAGAGGTGTCTCAATCGGAGTGGAAAAAGTGCTTCGACAACTGGTTTGAGCGCATGCAAAAGTGTATAAATCATGCTGTAGAATACTTTGAAAAACAATAAAACCATTTTTGATTATAAATATTCGCATTTTCACTATTAGGCCAGAAATATATAGAGCAGCCCTCGTATATGTAACTCAAGAAAAAAACGTAATTCTACAGTGTACTAATATGGATTTTGCTAACGCTGAAAATTCAAATCGCTATTTTAGTATATTTAATTTTAAAATTAATAAGTCGAACTCTTTTCCCATTACAACCAAATGATTAATTAATCTTTTTAACCCGGCTTAAGTTCATGTATGTATGTTTACATTAATAAATTTATTAAGAAAAATGAATTATGTATTTAATGCTTCACAAAATTTTTAAGTACGCCTTGCGTTATCCTACTAGTACTGAAAAATCCCCCAAAAAGTCCTTATTATACCTTATAATCCTTAAATATTCTCCTGACATATGTTTACTCCTACATTCACTCTCCTATGTAAAAAAAAATCACTTAGCTTAGGGGACAAATCCCCGTATCTGGCAACACTATCATCACCAAAACTTTATTTCATTTATTTTAACTTAAAATACTAGAGTACGAATCTTAAATTGTCTTAATGTTTTTGTAATTAATTCTTGTTGTTGTCTGTCTTGTTGTTGCTGCCTGCCTTCTAAGCAGCGACTTAAGTCAGTGGTCTTGTAATCATTTTTTTTTTTTAAACTAAATAAAGTAAAATCAAGTGATTGTTTAAGGATATGTCTGGTGGAAATGTAATTTATCAACATTTTATTTGTGACCATATGAAAAGGACAAATATTTTTAACTTTGTTTCAGAAATTAACTTCATGTCTTTTGTGTTTTGAAATAATGTGTGTTTGTGAATTTCAAAATCAAATTTAGTTGGCCTTTTTTCTTACAGGAAGAGCAATTAAGTGTTTTTTATTATCAAATAAACGAATTTTAATTTACTTCTTTAGGGAGCACAGGCTAATTTACAGTAACAAATAAACTGCAGATTTTTTATCTACATAAAAAATATTTGTTCAATTTACATGCTGTTGCATGTGTATGAATCCATGTAAACATTTGCTGCAACATGTATGAAATTTTCTTTTATGTTTGTTAAATATCATAGCATATATTTATGAAAGGAAATAAATTTCCATCTTTCTTAATACATTTTCCTTATTTTTTTATTAAGATTTTATGTTTCATTTTAATTTAAAATATTTTCTTTTTGATGTTCTTAGAGTAGGTAAATGTAACAGCTTGGTTACAATTACCACTATGTAGTATTTCGTAAAACCTACAATTTAATATAGTTTGATTATTAAAAAAATGGGTAATTAGGAAAAAAAATAAAATCGGAAATTATTTACACAATTCATAACTCATTGTAAGTTCTATGAATTTTAACCAGGTTGTCTTTAAGGATGTTATAAGTACCTATTGCTTCAAGGTAATTAACAAATATGTGGAAAGAGATTAACAGACATGTTCTGAATTCTACACGAAATTTTCACTTAAAATTTTTCAAAGCATTGTTGCTATAAAATTATTTTTTACAAAAAAAAAAAAAAAAAAAAAATGCTTTTAAAAATTTGAAGTGAAAATTTCGTGTGGATTTCAAAACAGGCCTGTATAATATTATTTTCCATAAATGTCTTTATTTTGCTTCAAAATTTATTTTTATCTTCACAGCTGCCTTTTCCATACTGATTGACAAGTACACATCGCGTGCAACAGGTCTTTTAGTTAACAAATATAACGGAACTACTTGATGGTGACTATTTTAGAAACAGTTCTATTGCCAAAAATACCCGACACTTTTGTTTTTATTTTAAATAAAAGCTTAAAGCTAAGATGTTTATGAAATTCCGTATTTCAGTTTTATTAAAAACTAGCAGTGCCCACGACTTTGTCTGTGTGTCATTTCTAATTTTCTTAAAATTAAAAAGTGTTTTTTAATATTTATTCCAGAGTTCTGTAGACATTATTAAAAATTTCCATTTCCCTACGAAAGAGACCTCCTCACAAAATTTTGTTCAAATCCATTCAGTAGTTTTTATGCGATGCATACACAGACAGACAGACATACGGACAGACTGGCAAAAATTTCAAAAATAGGTGTTTCGGTTCCATATCGATTACTTACTACAACAAAATCAAAATTTTCCAAAAATATTCCATGTACAGAAATGGCCCCGTTAAAGTTTTATTATATTTATGAATAAAGATGAAGTTTCGTATGAAAAAAAAATACACAGTTTCGTGCTGTTTTTTATGATTTTTTTTCTTAAAAATTGAAACACCTTAAGAAATCAAAAGTAGGGAAAGCGAATATCTATTAACATCTACTTCACCATTTGAGTCTACCTAAGTACGAGTAAATGGATATAAACGTGCCCCTACATGCCCGTTTCGAGCTGTTAGTTAAAACAGTTATTAAAGAAATCATGAATTTAATTTACATTAGAGTTTTGACTAAACGAAAGAAGGTATAGGAATGATGCCAATATTGTGTAATAAACCTGGTATGAAACACTTAACGGCAAGATGGATGTCACTTCCGCCATCAAAGAAGAATTACCACATGCTTTAGAATCTTTTCCTTTGCGATTTGGGACTACTGACAATATTTGAATTTATTAGTTGAGACACTAGTAAAGCGAGAATGCCTCTGAGAAAATCGGGAGTGAAATCAACTGATCTAAGAGCTTTTTTAAAATATCCATTGCGTATTACCTAGCAAAGAAGAAAAGTTCACTATTGAGCAATTTAAATTAAAAGAATAATGCAGGAGCGGTCATTTGATAGATTCAAATTCAAATAGAAGAAACTTACAAATTATTCTTCGAATTGCTGCAGCATTCACCTTCTTATTTAGATCTGGTTCTGAGCACATTTTTTCTGTTTAAAAATTTAAAAAAATAATGGATCAGAGAAAACAGATTAATCGATTAATTTTTTATGTGCTTTGAGAAGTCTCACAAGTGTGAAATAGTAATGAGAAAAAAAAATTACCTTTATTTGTTTAATATTTTAAAAAGACTTCTTATACTATGTTTCCACGGAGCCCAATATTCTTGCTTCGCTCTCTTTTCATGATTCACAGATCAATCACGACCAAATCAACGTGCTTCGTCATATAAAATCTTGAGAGCGAAGCATTTTGTTTTGAGACGATTCAGCTTAAATCTACTTGCGAAGCATGAAAAATTTCTGTCTTCCCTAATTTTTATCGCAAGTTCATCTGAACTACCTGTATATAAATGTAAACAAAAAAAGTAAACCAATATTAAAAGTTCTGTGGGAATATGTGTTAATATAAAAACAAATAATTATATTATTAATTACAAACACTAAAATTGAAACGAAAAACAAAATTTTAGAACAGAAGTCAATGAGAAGCATGTAGTATGTGTCGTGGTAACGGCATGCTTCGCAATCATGATCCAGAGAGCGAAGTAAGTGTTCACAATGTTAACATAAGTATATTGAATACCTTTATATATTATTTTTTAGGTGGCAGTGTCGCTACAACAATACAACAACAGAAAGAAAAACAGGCACCTAAGTGTATGGAAAACTTGAAAACATAATTAATCATTTTATTTTATTTTACTCCTTTTGATAACATTTTCAATAAGCTTTGTTTTTTAAATTGTTTTTAAACTCTTTTTATAATTCTATTTTGAATAATATAAATAAAAGGACTTTTGTAATTTAAAATGATACATTTTTGACAGCTGCTCTACACATAAAAAATTAAGCAAAAAATATTCAGCTGCCGCAATGATGACACCTGATACAATTAATTCGCCTTGTTATTTTTAAGATGTTTTTAATCAAGGTGAAAAAATCAAGGCGAATTAATTATAAGGTGATAGCGGTGGCGAATTCATTTATTTTCGCCTGTATTCTAACTGTCAAACTTCATATATAAAAAATTTATCTAACTGTTATACAGATTTTTTTATATATCACCTTATAATTAATTCGCCTTTGAAAAAATAACCAGGTGGCAGCGTATGCGAATTCATTATTTTTTGCTGGTAAAAATAACTGTCAAACTTCATATGTATATAAAAAATATACAGATGGTTTATATATAAAGTTTGACAGTAGTGTTATCCTTGATAAAATTATAAGGTGGTAGAGATGGCGAATTTATTGATTTTCGCCGGTAGCCTAACTGTCAAACTCCATGTATAAAAAATCTGTATACTATTTTTTTACGTAGTTTGACATTCGTGCAAACGGCAATAATTAACGACTTCGCCAATGCTACCACCTTATAATAGATTCGCTTTGGTTTTTATATTACACGACATACATGGGAGTATTTAATTATATGAAATAATTCAATGATAAGTAATGCTAATGATGTTTAAGCAATTATTTTCGCCAATGGTAATGCCTTTTAATGAAGAGGTTAAATGATTATAAAGCGTAACCATTTATGAACGTCACTCCTCGTCTTTGTACACTTAATAAGCATTTTAAATTATAATAATTATTTTAAAATTCTATTTTTATCACAAAAAAATGGTGAATAATATGTTTTAACAATCTCAGAAAAAAAGAAACACTAGAAGAGCATATTTTTGTTTTCTTGCAAGTAATAAGATCAGCTAGCTGTCATGTTAGGTGACTTTAGATCCCAGACATCAAGTTTTATATCCAATCTAGCTTAAAGTTAATAAATTATTAATATTTTCAAATATATTTTTATCTACAAAGTAGTAAGATTATTAGTAAAATTATTTTCATTACCATTATTTGAAACAATGCCAATGAAATTTCAATGGTAATGCAAAAGTCCCAAGAATGTTACAGGATGGTTTTCTTTACTGCGGCTCAAGTTATAAAACATAAAATTGTTTTTATGAATTGACAGTTTATATATGTATGTTTTATTAAAGAAGAAAAAACAAAAACTTACTTGTGAGACTTCAGGTGGTGAAACTGTTGCTGTTTATTGGAATGAACAACTTAAAACAAATTTTTTTATGAAAAAAGTTCAATTTTTTATTTTGATAACTTTTTGATTTATAAAATCTCTAAATACATATCTAAAAGATAAAATCACAATATACGAAATTAATTTTAGTAAAAATGTTTAAAACAAAATTAATTTTTACATTTAACAACATGAACTTTTTTCCTTGCCATAAATTTGAATTAAAAACAGGGTTGTAACAAAAATCTAAAATAAGTGCGATTGAAACGAAGAAAAGGCGGTTAAATTGAAATATTATAAAGTTAGCGCTTACAAATTATTATAACTTTTGTGTTCTCTTTCATTTAAATATAAATATAATTTTTGATTCTTTCTGCAAAACCAAAACTTGCTGGTTTATTGTTAACAGGAGCTGATATTCTTACTTCCCGATTTGTATCCTTAAAATTAAAATGAATATTTAACAAAGTAAAAAAAAAACAATATTAATGACTAAGAGCGTAAATCGTTATTGGCAAAAACAAAACGGCGGCGTTCAATGTTTCACATGTAGTTGCTTTTTTCTTTTGAATCAGTTTCCTGTTTAAAGGAGTTTAATGATAACCATGACCGTAGCCATAACCGTGGCCATAACCAATACCGTGACCATAACCTAGTGAAATGGCGGGAGCAGCAGCATAAGAAATGGAAGGAGCAGCAGCATAGGAAATGGCGGGAGCAGCAGCATAGGAAATGGCGGGAGCAGCAGCTACCTTAACAGCAGGAGCTGCATACGAGATGGCGGGAGCTGCATAGGAAATGGCAGGAGCAGCAGCATAAGAAATTGCCGGAGCAGCAGCCACTTTAACGGCTGGAGCGGCATAAGAGACGGCGGGAGCAGCATAAGATACAGCAGGAGCTGCTACAGCAACAGCCTTAATTGCTGGTGGATGACTTACGACCTTAACAACAAATTTTTTAACATTTAAAAAATTCTCGAAAGATATTTAATGTAAACTTACAGTGCTGAAGGAAGCATAACTAGTGGCAGCAGGAGCAGCAACAGCTTTAACAACAGCTGGTGCAGGGGCAGCATAAGAAATAGCAGGAGCGGCATAAGAAATAGCGGGAGCAGCAACCGCCTTAACTACAGGAGCAGCTGCGGCATAAGTTACAGCTGGTGCTGCATAACTTACCGCTGGCGCTGCATAACTTACAGCTGGTGCTGCATAACTTACAGCTGGCGCTGCATAACTTACAGACGGGGCATAACTAATGCCGCCATATCCATAACCACCATATCCATGGCCACCATATCCATGACCACCATATAAACCACCAGGACGAGCAGCAACGGCGGCAATTAAGGCAAAAAGAATCTACAACACATATAATAATCCTTCTTATTCTTAACACAAACTAAATTGTATTCACAATTTTTCGTTTCTCACCAAAAATTTCATATTTTTATTATTAATTTTAAAGATTAACAATCACTTGATTTTTTTTCTTGTATTTTATTTAAGTTTACTTTAAAGCTTAGCTTTTTCTAGATGACTGAACGTCTGAATGCGTTTTGTTGAACTGTAATTTATCATAGATTTTGCGATACTTTTATACACATGGAAAATCTAATGAAAATTTCAACAGCAACAACGGCTGCTAAATTGTTTCAAACACAAAACTGTCTAAAACAAAAAAACTCATGAGATTTCTGCACAGAATCTCTAAATATTGAATTGATTTTAAAGCAACACAAACACACAAGCAAAAACGCACAATCACCTAAAACAATTATGGATCTCTAAACATAACATAAATTATTGATCGCATTAAAGTGGACTCAAAAAAAGAAAAAAATTCTCTACAAAATTCGCATCATTTCTCGAATTGCATTTATTTCTTTGGCAAAATAGTGTTTTTTTTTATTATTTTTGTGCGTTTTTTGTTTGGTTTTGTTGTTGTTTTTAATACTGGAGTAAGTGTTTCCAATCAAAATGATTCTTATTTTTGGTGCTCTTGTGTTTAGGTTTTTTTGTTTGTTTGTTTCTTGCTTGAAGTCCCCATTTAAAAAAATTGAATCTAGTTTATATTTAAGGGAAGCTGGGTAATAGTAATGATGAACATTTTTTCTTAACTTTAGAGATAAGTTATCATAAGGTTCCGCGTAAAATGTAAGTAATATTTTCTCCTACAAACATAAAAAAGTACAAAATCGTTCCCCCTCTTCTATACAAATATTTAATTGTTTAATTTTATACTTGGGATTTTTTCATTACCATTAAAATGCCATTGGGATTGTTTTAAATAATGACAATGAAAAAAAATTTAACTAGCATTTAATGCTAATGATTTTATTTTAATTATAATTGTTTTTAATAATGGTAATGAAATTTCAATGAAATCGTTTTATTACTAATTACAATTGAATCAAAAAATAATTGTTTCTATGAAACATAAATTTTTAATCGCAGAAATAAAAAAAAGCTATGCATAAAATAAATAAATTTCAACACTCTTGTAGATAGATCTGTATTTAATTATTTAATTGAGATAGGTGTAAAACTTGATGTCTGAGATCTAAAGTCACCTTAAACCACAAGTAGCAGCTTTTATAATTTACGCGAAAACAAAACTAGGTTCCAATAGTATCTCATTTGTCCTTTAAGATGTGTATTTAGTGTACAAAGACAGGGTAAATATTCATTAATGATAATGATTTTAAACTATTTACTCATTAGTCAATGGTAATTATTTTGTTTTTTTATCTAATTATCAATTAAACCTTTTCATTAAAAAGCATTAACATTAGTAAAAATAATGATAATGCTAATAAATCATTAGCATTATTTATCATTCAATGTTAATGAAATCATCAATTAATTAGTCCAGCTAATTAATTACTCCCATGAATATTTCATTATAAGTGTTGTTTCCTTATAATAAACGTTTTCGTGATATTCCTAAAGTCTGACCGTGTTAGTCAAATAATTGACCAAAAAGACGTAAGCACTGAATTATGAAAAAAAAAATGATTAAATTACAAGACAGAAATTGACAATTGCGCTTAATTATATCCAGACATAATTAATAAACACATAAAACAGAACAATTAGTTGACGAAAACTGATGAAACCAATAGAATTGTTTCAACATTATAATGTATGTATTATTAGAATTTATAGTGTTTTCAAATTATTGTATTTAAGAAATTGTATCTTTGTTCTTTTAATATGTAGATTCTTTGATAATGGTTAACGAAGGTAACCGAAATATTGGATGAATAAAAATATTTTATTGTTTTTCATTTTTAATATTTTAATTTGACCTTAAGCCGAAAAAAATCTTTAACTATAAAAATCACAGGTCATCTATTAAATAAAAAACACCCCTTAAAAAAAGGTTTTTCAAATTTATTATGTTATGAATCGTAATTCGTAATGATATCTTTCAGGAAATATTAAATAAACATTTTTTGGTCAAATATTTAACAAAAAAATTTACGCCGGTGGCGCGCCGTCGGAAAATAAACGGTTAAATGGATTACTGTGGGGTAGGTATATCCACGCAAACATTTTGCTACCCCTTACATAGCTCATTAGTAGTTTTATAACATTTTTCTTTAGAATACTGGAGATTAATATCCCAAAATTAAATTGATTAAATGAGAATTGTAATCAATCAATAAAGTAAAAAAATTAAAAAATCTAAAAATATTTTAAAACAAATAAATACAGTAACCAATAAAATTATACTTTATTTTTCTTTCCAAATCAATGCCTATTAATTTGTTTTTTTTTAAGGGGTGCAAAAAAGGTACTAAAAGTGGTAACTCAAGGAAAATGTGATTTTTGTTTTTATAAAATTTAATTCACAGGTTCCTTAACTCTCATTAAGTTTAACTTTCATAATGCTATTTAGAACTTATTATTATTGTTGTAGTCTGCTTAGAAATTGTTTATATTTTCAAAGTATTTCTGTTGGAGAACTTTTGAAAACCTCCCCCTTGACGACATGTTCACTGTTTAACATTTATTATACATATTATTACGAAAATAAGATCTGGCAACCCCTGTTGTTGTTAACAGTATGAGAGTGGTGAATAAAGTTACTTCCACTAATGTTGTGTGTATAGAATAATACCACAATTAGGTAACAAAATCTGGGCAACCTCAATCAGGGAACGAAGCCGATGTCAAATCGCTATCGGCGGCGGCTAAGCAAAATATTTACGGCGGCGGCTCAAAGTCGGCTGAAGTCGACATATTTTCGGCGGTGGCGGCTAAGTTAATATTAATTCAGCGGCGGCTCAAAAACGACTAAGCCGGCGACTGTTATTAATAAAATTCAAAATATATATATTTTCCCTTTAATAAGAAAATTTATTATTTGGAATGTTTTTTATATTATTTTACTTTAATTGTGCTTGAATTCTTCAAATATAAATATTTCATGATATTCTCATGAAATATTTATTATTTTAAACTAAACTGGAAAGCATATCGATATGACCATTTCGCTACTGCCTTACTGATTCAATGGAGTTCTCATTTAATCATTTTGGCTTTTTGTATAAGACTGAGGTTTTCCTACAAAATTTGGGTAGAATCCACTGATGAGCTATATATGAGCAGTAGCGAAATGACCACATGGATATGCTTTCTCCGCAGTAATACATTTCATTTTTTAGTTTAGTTTAAAATAATAAATATTTCATGAGAATATCATGAAGTATTTATATTTGAAAAATTCAAGCACAATTAAAGTAAAGTAATATATATTTTTCCATTCAATTTATTTTAGAAAAAAATATAAATTAAAAAATAATAATTTTATTATGTACAAACATAAAAACAGCATAGCATACTACACACATAACTGTTTAGTGCACTGCTAGATTTTTTTTTGGTATTTTAAAATCTCTTTCTTACTTTTAAATGAAAGGTATATGAATTTTTTCTTTCGTTAGTGAGAATGGGAACAGCAAAGAAATGCTCATTTTCACATTTGGAGTATTTGTTTCACTTCATAAAAAATAGTTAAAATTTTCTTTAGTTCCTCATGCATATATCTTAGGACGTATTACTAAAAACTAATAAATGGAAATAAACGAATTTCTCCTGCAGATAAAAATAGGCTCAAAATCCAACATTTGTTAAGTGAAATGAAAAATGCAATAATTGTAAACTAAATCGATGCCTATAATATCACGAACCAAAAAATTGATTTACATTTTATTGAAAAGCAGGTTGGTGAAAACCAAAACTCATCTTTCTTTCATTAAAAAATCATATTATATAAAATAAAATTTTAAAAATATTAACAACTGTAAAATTTAATCTGGTAGAACTTTGCTTTATTGTAATAATTAGGTAATAAATAGCAACAATTATTCTTAAAAGCTGTGTAGTCAGAACACCAAACTTTCGATTTTATGAAATTTAGTGTTTTCAAAATGAACTTAAAAAAGCATACAGTAGGTAAACACATCTGTATTAACGTAACAGCTAAAAGTTACCCATGTATTTTTAGACAAAAAGGTAAAAAAGGAAGTTGTTTCAAACAATTTTAATGAGGAATTGTTCTTTATTTGGGGGCTTAGCTGACACGGTCGGCTTACATTTTTAGCCGATGTTAGCCGTCTACTTCGGCGGCGGCTCAATAATTGAAGTATATGTCGGCGGCGGCTATTAGTCGACTATGAGCCGATCGGCTTCGTTCCCTGACCTCAATGGCTGCGTTGGTAGAGGTGTTTGCTGTAAAACTGAAGATCGTGGGTTGGAGCCCACCTTCGGACATGCGTACAAGGAAACATAATATTGTTATAATGCAATTAAAAAGTTAAGAAGCAGCAATGCAAATCTCCCGAGAAGCACAACACAATTATTGTGTCAAGCCATGGTAACAGATAATTTAATGGAGGTCTAATTTAATATAAGACTAACAGATTGTCAGGACGTTTTTTATAACAAAAAGTAAGAAAATTAAAAAAAGTAAGAATGGTAGTTGATAGCGCAGGGAAGTGTAACAGCACGGTGGCTATTAAATAAAGGGGATGACTGTCTTGGATAAAAGGCGTAGTGGAGTGGTCTGTGGATGGTTAAGGTTACTAAACAAGGCATCGAGTAGTTCATGTCTCGCCGGAGTAACACAATAGTGTAGCGTAGACGGCTGCGTTTTTAATAATTACGCATGTTTAGTAAATACGAAATCAAAGGATTCACAAGACCGTAGGATCAAGAAGTATAGCCAGATAAAGCCTCAAAATAAAGAAAACAGAATTTATAGTGAGCCACAGTAGTATTTGCAATCAAAAGAATCCGTACGTTTTTCTTTTATTCAGACAAACGCACGGATTCTATTGATTTAACGTCTGTCTACAACTGTTTAAAAGTATGGCCATATATAACAATTTAAATGAACTATTTAGGAACCCTTTAATTTGTAATTTTGATCATTAATTCTTGTTACTATAACGGTCATAGCAATCGACATTTTATCCAATTTGCAAGCGTTTGTCTATATTTATTTCTGTATTACTTTTAGCCATTGGGAGCTGTAGAAATATGTAATTTTTTTTTAATTTTATAGTGTCGCCCTTTACGGTTGTATGAGGGCACTCTTTAATTTTTAAAACGGGACCAATCTGAATGCATTACCTTTCAAATAAAAAAATGTTCAAATGTTGATTGAGTTATGAAGGCGCAAATATAAAAAACAACATTCAGTCGAATTGATAGCAAACTCTTTTTTGACTTCGCATAAAAGTGAATAGTTTTTCTTTGTAAAAAAATTTTAAATTTAGAAATTTGCAAGAACTTAAGCCAACTTAAGATTTTTGACGGAGTCACTCACGAGACACATGTGACTTTAACGGTGGCTAGCGACATTTTCCAACAAAGGTCATCGCAACAGTATAATTTTAAATTCGAGTAACAACTCTATTTACGCAATTGAGGTATATTTCCCCTTTAAGTAATACAGTTTTATGACATTTTACTTTTAAAAGTTTAAATGATGCAATAAGGCGTAGTTTTAAAAATGTCTCTTCAAATGTTGTTAAAAGACCAACTGCCTTATAAAGAATAATCATATGAAAAAATCTAACAAAAAAAGAGAAAAAAGTCCAAAAACATGATCGAAGATTTGTAACACCGGAATCACCATAACTGTATTATGACGTTAGTCAATAAAATTGGGTGGCAGACAATTGTAACATACAAAATAATACAAATAAATATAAAATGGTCAGTGAACATTATCGTATGCTGTCTTTATTGTTAATTTTTTGTTTAAAATACTTTTTAAAGTCTGGCAAGTACTTGTTGTTGTACGTGAAAATTTAAACAGACTTATTAAAAATACGAAAATCATATTTGAAATGTTTATGCGTTTCAATCGTTTATATGGTCAATATATGAAATTAATTTGATTTTCATTTACTTTTATAGAGTTTGAGAAAAATTCTGAAAATTTGTGTGCCTTTTTTTTTTGAAGCAGGATTTTCAATTTTCAAACATAAAACTAAGAAAACGACAAACATGTTACATTTTATATTTAATTCAGATTAAATTTCAAAACATAGCCAATCGTTATCGTTTTTATATTGAATTGTTTTATTTTAAAAATCTTTTAATTTTACCTTAAAATAACTACACGTTAATAAATAGAGATTGTAGTCTGTTGTATTTTTTTTTTTTTTTGTTTTAATTTAGTTGAATTGTTTTTTTTTTTGTTTGTTTTAGTTTTTGTTAAAAAAAATTCCTTTAGTTTGTTTTGGCGGTAATTAATTTGAACGTGTTTCTTTTTTATTTTGTTGAGAAATAAATATTTTTATAAGTAGACTAATTTGTGTTAAAAATTAAATTTAATATTTTTTAAGTAATTGCAGTTTTGTTAGCAAATCCCAGAGGAATTTAGAATGCCATATTTTTGCAAAAATACATATTTCCACACTTTAACCCTTTCGGGACGGAGTTTTATTTTGAAAACCAAATTATGTATGGTAAAATTCTTTTCGTATTCTAAAAGGTATAATAAAAGTATTATGTTCTCCATACTTAAAAATTTTAAATTCGTCCTTTTATTCTGGGACCCATAATCTCAACAAGTATTTTTATGGGACATAAAATCCCAATCAGTGTTCTCGAAGAGCGATTCGAAATTAAAAAGATAACTAAAATATAAATATTATTAGATTTAGATAAAAGTTTACATTTATTTTTAACATTTTAAGAATGCAATTAGGTATTTATTTGTGGAATGGCCCAAAACACTTGTAACATAAGGCGTTGTTACAACCTTAGCATATCATCTTTGTTCGCTTTTCTATGGTAAGTGAAGAACAGCAAAGACAGCGACAACGCTTCTCTTGCTCTACTGGCAAGTGGTCTCCAATATTGAGGCTATTTGTTTTTGGACGTTTGGGAGTTCTACCTCCCTGGCGATTGCATTGAAAATAAAGAAAAAAAGACAGTTTGAAAATTGCTGGGACGTATTATCTCAGTAGTCCCGAAAGGGTTAACTAACATGCATGTGGTTACGTACAAATATTGAATAACTTGACAGCTGCAGTTAGAACAGCTTAGACTTAAGCTTCTTTCATAAAAATTAAATTTGTTTTTATATTATTATTAAAGTAATATGACATTTAAAGAAATGGTGACAATCAAAATAAGGCTGGTCAAAAGCAAATAAGAGTGCTAAAATCGGCCAAATCTTTATATACCCTTCACTATCTATGTAGAGCTAGCTAAGTGAAGTAACTCCAATCAAAAACGCAAATTAAAAGAATTAAAAAATAAAAAAATGTACATACAAATTACATCGGCTCTTAATGGGTTAAGCATTTTTAAAAATTTTTAGTATTTCCTTAAGGATCTCTTCAAAAGCTTTAAAATTATACCCATATTGATATTTAAAAAAATTTTAAAATTTCAGAGCCCCGTAACTCGGAAAATATGGGCGTGTGCCAATTTTTTTTACTTAATGTTGTTTTCTTATTTTTTAATTATCTATCGTCCCATATATTTATTTTTTGATTGGAGTTATAAGTGCAGCTCATAAGTACTTAATGAAACAAGTACTTTTTCAGTAACGTTACTTTATTTCTTGTCTATACCAAAAGATACGAAAATTTGGCCAAACATAACGAAATTACTTGGAGCCTTCAACATTTACTAAAAATTTAACCGGCAACACTGTCCACTGCAATGGGTCCAAAGCATAACTCCGAGTGACTTGCTCAATGGTTCTTATGGCATTCCCTGGAGTCCACACTCTTCACGTTTCTATTGATGAAACATACATTTCTGCTCCTAAGAGGCCAGGTTCCCCCATTACACTGTTGTCATTCTTTGCATATGCGACCTCAAGTTTTAAACTATCTCTATACCTCTTGCCAACTTTCATTGTTCATTTTATTGTTTATAATTGAAATAAATTTTATATTTTAAAGAACCAGCCTAAAACACACATTACACCATGGATTTAAAATTTTAACAAATATAAAATCAATTTCAAATAAAAGCAACAAACTGGAAATTAATTACAACGATCAATATATCTAGAAGCTGTTTATTATTATTTAACATTTATTAACAAATTGTCAATAAACACTTAATTGTTGATAATCGTCATCTTAATAAACCAAGCAAACTTAATATGACAGATCGTTATTGTCACACAAAAAAAAATCAAACTTGTTCAACTTAAAGTATGGAAAGGACGTACGTTTGTACATGACTCAATTGCCAACAACATAAAATTAAAATCACAAACAAAAACCTAACAAAATCGGAAAAATTTTTAATGCCAAATTATTTTTAATTAAGTTGTTTAATCTACAAAATTAGACATTATTAACAAACAACGATTTTTGTTGATCTAAAACCATTTGGCTTTAAATCAAGGTGATCCTAATACAGTTTCATTTCACTTTAAGCTCTTGTTTAATTGAATTAAACTATAAAATTTATACAATGTTTGAAATTGAAATTCTTAAAATGAAACTGAAAATTTTCATTTAAATTATTTATTAAATTATCGTCAAGGAAGGTGAACCCAGAAACACGTTTAAATTAGGAATTACAAATATTTGTTAAGAAATAAATGTGTGCGTTTTACATAAGATGTTTTCAATGAGTTTAAGTTTGTCATCTGGTTGGCACATTTAATATAAATCTAACATCTGATTTATATTAGAAATAAGCAATAAAATACCGCTAATTTATTTAACGTTAATCAATTTTAAAATTAATGTGGAAATTAATCTAGAACTTCATCACTTTTTATAGTGGTAAAAAGGAAAAAAAATTTTCACTAAAAATATTTTGAAAAATTGAAAGCATAATGCGGAACTGGGAAAGCATATCCGCACATGTCACTACAAATCATCAGTGTTTTTTACTCTAATTATAACTAGTAATGTCAAATACTTGTACAAAAGCTTTACTGATTAAATGAGAATTATATTCAATTTCTACCTAATAAAATGAAGCAATAATTAAATATTTCAATAGTTTTACATTCTACTTTGTTTGAAGAGGTACCATTATCCACTAGTTTTTCCAACGACTATTCACTTTATTTTTTCAGGCATGGGATACTTAATGCTTTTGTCTACGATGCTATTCTGTCAGTCTTATACCTGAGTATATACCTATTTATTACAAATAGTGAAGACTTATTTTTGCAGTTATTCTTATATAAAATTATAACAAATTTATAACTCCAATCGTTTCCCACTGTCAGGGATGGTAAACGTAATTTTAAAATTGTACCCACAGGATTCTAAAATGTGCTTTTTAGACTCAAATTGTACTTATTTTTAACGTAGTCATGTTTTTATTTATTAAAATTAATAGATTAAAATAATATATTTTTTTTAATTTTTTTCAAAATTGATTTCAAGTTTTTAATTTTTTTTCACAATTATGTTATTATCACTATGTTAAGGAAAGCTTAAAAATTCTTTTAAAATTACAAATTATTTTATAAGATAAAAATACAAAAAAGTACAATTGTGGTATAACTATTTCAAAACATAAAAAAACAACAAATGTTTTAAGGCCAAGAAAAAAAAAATGTAAAATATGAAAATGTTGTACCAAATCTACTATGGTACTTTACAGCTTCGAATTGTACCAAAAAGAGTACAATCGTATGGACTTTGCCCTTTATTTAAAATTTAGCGAAAATTGCTTTTATAGTTGTGCAAATATTTAATAATAAATTAGTATTTTGGATCAGGGGAATGTTTAACCCCTTCCCCCGCCCCCTTTTCCATGTCACCTTAAAATAAAATTCCAGTTTCTAATTTCCTTATTGTTAGTAAGATAGTTCCAAAAATTAAAAAAGATCGGTCCTGCCTGTGGATATCCCTAAACGTACAAACAAAAAAGCATACAAATATAGGTCTCATTTTTCTCTGATGTATAGATTTGATTGCTTAATTCACAAAACCCCTTGTATCCGTGTATACTGTGTATTGTTCAATTAAAATACAATGGTGTATGCTTGTTGTTGGAAATTTTCATATAAAATTTTAATACACCGATACACTTTTATTTTGCATGTTTTTGAAAAGTTGTATTAGTTATCGTGTTATCAACTACATGTGAATTCCCTATTACATTGAGAAGAAGAAAATAAACAAAAGACATTTGCATTGTTGATGTTAAAAATTTGTTAACAAAAAAAGAGAAAAATGGAAATTAAATTGCTTTTTTCAGTGCTATTGTCCATTTTACTTCCTGAAAACCTTCTTCCTAATACTTATTTTCTTCTTCTTATTTGCTACTGCGTGTTTACATTACCTTCGATATGTGTTCAAATACTTTAAAAGAGTTTAAGAGAAAAATGTTCCCGTACTACAAGTTTGTTTAAAGGACAGAGCTTTTGAGAAAATAAAACTCTTCTTCTTTTTTTCTTTATGTTTACTATGAACAGCTGCATG
This sequence comes from Gymnosoma rotundatum, assembly GCA_916610165.2. Taxonomy (NCBI): domain Eukaryota; kingdom Metazoa; phylum Arthropoda; class Insecta; order Diptera; family Tachinidae; genus Gymnosoma; species Gymnosoma rotundatum. The sequence goes on from OU744339.1 coordinate 12,109,667, forward strand.
TATATTTTGTTTGAGATGTTCTACTTTAAGGCATTTTGGTCTTCAATTGAAAATAATTTTTGTTTACCCTCATTTTACCGAACTTTGCCCAAAAAGTACACGTTCAAGGCGAATCAATTACCAGGTGGCAGCTTTGGCGAATTTATTATTTTTTGCTGGTAGAAACGAATGTCAAACTTCATATATAAAAAAATAGTACACAGATTTTTTAAATACGGAGTTTGATATAGTGTTCACGGCGAAAATTAAAGAAATCGCCTACGCTGCCACCTGGTAATTGATTCGCCTTGAACGGAGCTATTATTCACAAGAGAGAGCGTGATTAAATTTTAATTGTTCTAAATGACACATCAAACCAAAACTTCGTAGATCTACTCCTAAGGACCCTGCTGGACCTGATACTTGCTTATAAAATATTTTATGTCCCTTAGACCAGCCTATTAAACAGTCAGATTTGTTTTAAAATATATTTTATCTAATATTTTTAAAGGCGCTAAAAGCAGCAGCACAACTTGTTAAAATACTACTATTAAATTCTAAATTGCAAAATATAATTGTTTAAAATAATTCGAAAATTTATGATACTTGATAGACATTGCTTTTTACATGTTATTTCCAACACTTGCACACACGCACAAACAAAAACATGACATTTATTGCAATTGAAAACATTTAAATCTTAAAACTTCTTAAATTCTCAAGCACCTGGTACTCTTTTTTGCAACATTCAAAAATTTCTTGTGAATGAATATAAGTTTTTACTCACTTAAATCTTATATGTGTTTGTTTTCTCAAAATAATTTATGATAATTTGTTTCACTATTGTAATATAGATGACATGTAAGTGAGAGATAAATATAAAATAAAAAAAAAAAAAAACAAATGTACAAACATAATTTAAAATCTCACGCTCGATTTTTATGTAATTAGGCCTATAACCCTGAATAGACTTTGCAATTTTGAGGAATTTAAAAAATTTTCTACTGGAATAAATAAAATAAGCAACAAATCATAGTCATAGTAAAACATATACGTGAAATATTGTATGAACAATTGCGTAATTAAAGTTTTTAATTAGAGGCACCTAAAAGATAAATGTGGTAATATAAGAGTAAATTCAGCAAAATGAAGACAGACAGAAGCAGTCATATAAAGAAAGGGTTCCTGTGGAATTAGGGTGCACCTATCGTTCATATGTTGTGGTTAATTAAAATATGTGCATAATATAACTTAAGCAAACTTAAACAGCTGTGAAAATACATTAAATTATATGTGGCAAACTATAATGTACTTAAGAAAACTTTTCGTTAAGATTCGTCAAATTTAATTTCTTTAAGCTAAGTACGAAACACTTTTCGTACGGAAACGTCTGAATGTGCTTTGTGTTATACATTAAGAAGGAAAAATTGCAAGGAAGACCCGCAGTGTTGAAATTTAGTTTAATTTAATTTAATAGAAAATGTAGCAAAAATTTTTTTTCATGTCTATTTTTAACAAACAATTGCCGTATTCACAAGCTCTGCTAAGGTGAAGGTAGTATTGCATACTACCTTTTGTTTACTTCTTTGTGAACAACCATTGTATCAGTATGCCATTGTACATTGTACTTCATACCTCAAAAAGTAAATAAGAAGAAGAAAAGTGCTATTCATCATTTGTTATTTAGAAGCCAAATGGGGGAGAAAACAATAAAAAGTAAATTAATAAATTTTTTGTGTGAGGATGAAATTCAAGACATTTTTAGGATGAACCTAATGTACTTGCTCTCCAGTCGCAGAATTATACATTTGGGGCTACCAAAATCATCATTATGGCATAATCGGGTTTTAAGATATTTTGATGAAAACAGATTTCTTCATGTAATACGACTACGGCCAGAAGAATTTGCCTATATATTCAACCTTATATAACATGACGATGTTTTTCACACAATTGGCGAAAGGCTCCAACTACGCATTGACTTGCAGCTTAAAATTGTACTTTACTGCTTGGGATCTTCAGGAAATGGTGCTTGTGTTCGTAAGGTAGCATCTCTTTTTGGTATAGGTGATGGCGGTACACGTACCATACAAAATATTAGAAATCGAGTTATTAAAGCAATATTAAATCTTAAAGAACAGTTTTTATATTGGCAACTTTCAACTTTCAACTTCAACTTTCTAATAAATCAGTCAAATCAATAAATTAAATAAATAAAACTAATAAAAATATCTTTTAATTCAATTTAATTTAATATAATTCATACATGAACACAAAAATAATAATTCATTTAAACATAAAACATTTAAGCAAATACAACGTTTGAAAAACATATGAAAAAAAGTACTAAGTGTTGTATCGCATGTTTGCATGAAAATTACCAACAACACAGCTAGCACCGTTGTATTTTGTTAGCACTTAGCACGTACTAGGTGGCTTGTGAATAGGGCAAATATAAATTAAACTAAATTTTACATTGTATATTATGTATGTTATCGAAAAAAAAGCTTGTAATATTTTCTATTGCTTTTATCTTAGAACATGAACGAAAAATGTAAATTTGTATGTGAATGTTATTAAAATATGTTCTTTAAATGACTTTTTCTTTTTAAAATTTTTTTATAAAGAAATTATTTTTGGCAAAAGTACGAAGTAAACACAAATGTACAACTGTGGGAAATTAGTTACAAGTTTATATAAGTACATTGCAGTCACCTTAAATAGGTTATCTAAGCTCAAGCTAGCTTATGCACATTATATAGTTAGGCCTTTAAACGGCCACACTTAAATACTATGTGTCTTCTCCGGTTCAAAAGAAGAAGACCTTACAAACTCAAATTTGTTTATTTTTCCTGTAGCTGATATATTTATATACACCCGGCGTAAGTTTCAATTGTCGGTCTAATACGGGCCAAGAGATAAAATAATATTTGTCAAAAATACTTCTGTAAGGGAACACCTTCTTCTTCTTTTTTTTTATATTTATTGTACAAGCAACCAAAGTTATACATACTCTGTGAAAATTTTAATTGTCTGTCCATTGCGGATTAAAAGCTGAGGTAATATACGTACGTTAAAAATGCAACTCCAATGGAATGACCTGTAATTTTAAATTTTATTTTTAAAACTGATATTATAACGAATATTGAAATAAAAAATCTGTTCATATTTTAATATTCTGCTTTTAAAGGCTTAACAATTAAGCCCGTATACTTTAAAGTTTTGTCTTGAGTGGATCTCCTTTTAATTACTTTTTATTGATTTTTGTTTTTAGAGACATAGTGATACAATGTGTAAGTTTGGAAGACCCTTCAAATACATTTTGAAATCTAATTCTTGTCAAGGGGACACGCTTGAAATTCTAAATTTCATATTTTTTTACAATATAAGCAATCTATAGTATAGGCATTATATTTAAAAAATAAAAGATTTCCGAGGCGAAAAAAAAAAACAGAAAAAATTTAGGCATCGCAAAAAACGTAAATTTTTATTTTTTGAGTTTTAATAAAAAATTAAATTTAAAAGTTAATTTTCAAGTCTATAATAATGTTTATTTTTCAAGTTATACTTTTTGATTGAAAATTAAAAATCTTTTTCAAGTTTTATTTTTTATTGAAAAATAACAGCCATTTTCGGGTATTATTTTTAGCTTAAAAAACTGTTTAAGTTTTATTTTTTGGTTAAAATATTGCTACGTAAGTTGCTGTAGAAAGAGCGTTTCCGTCCCAATATTAATATTGTCTGATTTACGTACAAAATAATCTCCAGACCTGCACGTTAAATTAAATAAAAAATAAGAACTTTATTTTGTTAAGCAAAAATAAAAGTTAAAAAATTACTGCTATTTTTCACTAAAAAAATACGACTTTAAAACAAACAGAAAAAAAATTGCAAAATAATTTTTTTTAATTAAAACTATAGCCGTTACGAAACCTTGAAAATATACATAAATTGATACCCTTGTTTTTAAGTTTAAGCGACTTCAGGATGTATCACCGAATGTCAACTATCTGGTATCAATTATTGATATGATGGGTTTGGAGACAAGTTACCAGATACCAACAACTTCTTAAAAAAAAAATAATCTGTTCGATGCCACCTTATTTTAAATGAACAGTCCTTTAACAGTAAAAATTACTTTGTAATATATTTATGTATAAAAAAACTTATCAATGACAGGCTGAATGTTGCCAACAAACACTTGACTTTGTTTAGTCACCATTATCACTGATTGACTTGTTTCTTTATTAGAGGGGTTTGCTGGCATGTGAACTAAAACCGTATTTTGTTTTAAAAGCATTTTAGTTTTAAGAATTTTATAAGAATATTTATTTTTTTATATACACTTCAGAAGCAACTGTAACAAGAAATTTCTGAAAATAAAATTTTTATTTGTATATTTCTAAAAACTTCTACGGTCCTGGCGACTTCTTTTAAAAGACTATAACGATCATGTTTTGCGTATAAATTTAAACAGAAAATTCACGATTTGCGAAGGTGTTGTCTGAATTCTTTCTCTAAATATGAAGGAAAATATTTATTTAAATAGTTGGGAATGGTGTTCCTCTTTTCCCATTCAAAAATTTAATAAGGACCAATATTAGAGTTTTTGTTTAAGTCGGACTCTTGTTCAATAAAAAGACTGGGATATCGTCATCATTACTAGAATAACATGCACTGTTCACCAAATCTGCAACAATAGTTTTTATTTGTCTTCATTTGCCATTTCTAATAGAATAAATATTTAATTCGTTTTTTTAAATTCACGGCTTTAATTTTTTAATGTTTTCTTTATTTTTATAGCTGTTTTACAAATCTAAATAACTTTTACGAAGAAAAAGTTTGGGTTGTTTCCTGTAAAGAGAAGAAGAAGAACTTTATTCTCTCAAAACTTCTCTCATTTCCTCAGTTTTAAAGTTCGAGACAGGGGTGCCAGAAAATTTTGGCCACAAATCGGCACTTTTGCACAAAAAAATTGACTTTATCGCCACTTTAATTTAAAAAAATCGGCAAAAAATCGGCGAGTTAAAAAAACACATTTTGAATACAATAAATAGATTTTTATTAAAAAAAAGTATTAAATAATTTATAATATTTAAAAATTTACAAAATTTATGTTCAGAATCAAAACGTTTTAATATTTCAATTACAGTTATTTACAATTTCGTATATATCGTTTTTGTTGTATTTTGATTCTTATATTAACTATTTAGCCAATAAGCTCAAATACACCTCGTCATGTCTCAAAAAATACTTTCTAATAAATTCCGTTAAATAAAGTTCACCGATTTTTATAAAATAACTTAGTAGAGTTCTTAGAAGTCTTTCTATTAGGTTGTATAGGTCGTGTATTTCAGTTGACTCACTTTAAAATATTCTATTCATACTACAATTAATTTCAAGAATATATTTAAAGATGGTATGTATATGTACTTTTGATTTGGTTCATTAAAATTTTTTATAATTAATTTTGCTGCATCAGTAGCAGCAAATGAAAAGTAAATGTTCAAGGCCTCAGTACAAATGTAGTACTCAAACAACTACTGCTTCAAGCGACAGGCATCTGGTTTGAATTGGGTGCAGTAATTTTCTGATTTTATTACCAGTAATTTTTGAATGTTTTGAAATTGATGAAGACTTTCCGAACTATTTAATACGTAATTTAAAATATCTTAAAGTAGAGTTTTAAATTCGGAAGGTAATTAAGGACAATAATGCAAGTGCTGCCAAATACATTTTCTAAATATAATAAATAAATCTAGAAAATCGTTTTTTAAGTTTTGCAACTGAATTATCTATGTCTGTCATAACGGCAGCGTCGAATCCTATTAGTTTGGACTTAACTTGTACAAACCTTTGGCATAACATTGTTATACTATTTAACAATCGGAAGAAATAGTCCTGTATATTAAATTCAATTGTACACATATGTATATGTACGTACAACCAAATACATTGACTTGGTTCTGCATAGATCGATTGATTCATTCACGCCAGTGAGAACTTTTTATTTTTTAGCAGCTCACATACAGTTAAGAACTGATTTTTGAAACGACGTTTTTATAACAGCAAATAAGCCTAACCCTTTTTCCCTTAGTAGAAGTGCTGACTTATTAACAGTTGCCTATTTTTAATGTTATAAGTTTTGTAGTGTTACCCAAAATTAATTATTCTGAAAACAAACAAAGTTACCTTGTTACAGTGTTTATAAAAAAATCGGCATTTTTGGAGCCAAAATCGGCAAATCGACACTTTGATAAATTTGAGATGAAAACTCGTCAAAATGACGATACATCGGCAAATATGGGAGGCCTGGTAGAAGAACGTTTTTCGACATGAATCAAGAAAAAAGATTGCGCATTGCGCAGGTCAGTTAGTTTGTGGCCTCTTTTGTATGACGTAGAAATAGAATATTTGTATGGAAAGTGTAACAAAATTAAAGTAAGAGAGCCAAAAATCTCTTACATTTTTACAACAAACACACATTATAATTTTATTGTGACGTAGATGCGCAGTAGAAAAATTTTTTGAACGGCTGAATGCCCAATATTGTTTTTTGTATGAAAAGTGCTCAATTTTTTGATTGATTCCTATACAAATTTTCTAAACGAGTCGAGAAACCGCACATTAATATAATCCCAATTTTATTGAAAATTTCCCAAAAAAAAAAAAAAAATAAATATATTAAAAAATTAACACTACAAAAATGGAGAAATATTTAAAAAAAAAGTGAAAAATTACCTGAAAAAATTCAAACTGCTCAAGTTACTAAAAAGATAAATTTAAATACAAAACTGACTTACATTTAACTAAATTCTTATGGTTATTACAGCTTTATTTTTAAGTGATTACTTTTCTTGCAGCTGAGGTATTTTTTTTACGATTTTACAGAGAATCTCTACTAAGCAGATAATACTGATTTTTTAAATTATATCGCAATTTTTTTTTACTATTTATCGGCTTAAATAGGGCCTGGTGTATTTGATCTTAAATTAAAAGAACGTATTAATTTGAGTTTATTTGGTACAGACAAGACATCCATCAGCAAAATATTTTGCCTTTGCAACGCCCCACATTGTACATAAATGGCTTCTACTGTATTTTATTTTGGTAAACTAGACTAGTTGTTTAAATTGTTATTACCAATTGCTTAAAAAAATACAATTTTGTTAAAATTATTTGCTGATTTGTTCATTGTAGTTTAATGTATAGAGGGCAAAACTGATAGCTCACGGATGGATGGATGGATGGTAGATTGATTGATAGATAGTCAAATAAATAAACAAATGTATGGCATATAGAATTAAATGACTTCATATGAATTGATTAATAAATTTGCTAAACAAAATTACAGAAACATCAAAAACCAAAACAAACCAAAAAAAAAAAAAAAAATAATTTTTTTGTCTTAATACATTTGGATGCCTGATAAAAGGAAATATTTATTTAAAAAATTCCCAAAATGTTTTTTTATTCACAGAAAGAATGTTGTATAACAAATTGTAATTGCAATTGCAATTGCAACTGAAATTGTTTAATAAATAATAATGTCTTTACTATTAAACTGAAATGCTACCGCTGCTGTGCAAGATGAGTTTTTCCTCAGGCAAGTTTGCAACAGTAAACAAACATTACAAAATTGGTATTTACCATCAGTTTGTGCGTGTGTATTTATATTTCTGTAAATTTTTCAATTCTCCATTGTCCAATATCTTGAAATTTAAAGCAATCAATACGGTTGTTTATTAATGATTTTTCTGTGACTTTTTCATTGGCCATTAATTACAGCTCATATGGTGTGTGTTTTATTGGTCTAATGTACAACAATAGACAACATATGACCTGAAATATCCTTTCAAGGCAAACTACTTTAAGCATGATGATCTGTTCCAACTGCGCAGATAGATGCCGGTTAGCACCAAAATGATGTGCGACAGATTTATCGCATACGAGTATGTAAAACACTATCATAAATCTAATACACATGTACATACATACATATGCATGTGTTTAAACAACACTAACGTGACAATTTAACCACAATGAAATAAATTCCATTTAAACTAAAACTTGTTTTTTTTTATCCAAGAAGATTATTTCAAACGTGACTTGCATTTTAATTGCAGTTTTTAGTGACAATAAGTTTCAAGAATTTAAGAAAAAATTCAAAGTCTGCTTTAAGGAAGGTGGAATAATTCAAAGATCTTTTATAGTGGGTAAGAATGCTATAGCATACTTTAAGGCAGCTGCTATTAAACAATAAAGGCCATTATTTACAATAGTTTAATAACGGTTTGTGTTGAAAAATGTGGTTTTCACTATATTTTAAAGAGTTTTTTTAATTTATTATTATTTAGTTATTTTAATATAACAGCAGTTTAACGAACCTTCGATTCTGCGAATATTGCATTTAACGAACACACGTAAGTTTTTTCCATTCAGTACCTTATATTATAGTTTGTATCTATTTTTCATTAAAATTATTTTAATTTTTATGCTGCCAGGCCAGTGTAATGAATTGTATCTTTTTTATTTCTTTTTACATATTATACAGATCACAAAACATATTTCAAAGTAAACGGCAAATTATACAGTTGTAGTTATTTATCAAGGCGAATCTAATTATAGGTGGTTTTAATAGCCCAGCTGATTTTTGTTTATGTTTAACGTTGTTGACAAAATTATTCAAAGTAAAATTTTTTAAATATTTTCAAAAAGTGAAAAATTTAAAATATTATAAAATGAAATATTAAAACAAAAAAAAAGAGGTTTTGCTGCATTTACAGGGGAAAGAAATCAAGTAGTACAACTTCATTTAAAGTATCAAGTGAAGAATAAATTGAATTCGGCTTACTTTTGTTTAGAATTGCTCGAAAATGCATCACTTCGCTCTATCTGATGCGTATGTGCTATTACTTTGAGATGGCGATTCAAAACAGCAGATACTTACGTGATGCGCAGACAAAATGAAATTATCATTTGTTAAGAACATTGAACGCTTAAACATTATAAAAGGATAAATAAATAATAATTTGATTGTTGTTTTCCTTGTGATTGTTCCATTAAGGTGTCTTTTCCTTTATCTTTTTTAAGACGACTGCACTGACTTCTTTTTTTTTTTTCTGATGTAAATTCTTACTAAAAGTATCGAAAATTTTACGTCTTATTCAATTCTAGAAATGCGTACACACATATATTTTAACAAAATAAAATTAGTAAATATCAAATAAAATACTTACTCATCCATTGCATCAGCGCTTTTTGTAATGCACGACATTTGCAATAGAGCGACATTTTTATAAAGCGCTTTGCATGAGATGCAGCACAGTGATGCATTTCCGAACAAGCCCTTAGTAGATATTTTTGACATCAACGTGACGCTCTGCAACAACAATATTACATTAGGTTTTTGTTTTTGTAGCCGTGTGGCCACCTAATACCTAATTCGCATTGTTATTTATTTATTTATAACATGAGTACTAGACATAAGTTTGGCATATAACGAACTTTTTAGTTTAACGAACAGGCCTTATATGGCCCGTTTAATCGGAATTATCATTCGTTTTTGTTTTTAACTTACAATTGACTTTTTTTTTAGTTATTTATTGCTCTATCTGATGTCAAAAATGTCAATAATTGCGTATTTGTCAGGATAAATCATAGAAAATTTTAATTTTCCACAAAAAAGAACGATTAGAATAATTTCTATAATTCGCCTGTTTGACATTTTATTTTGTTTATTTAATTTAGATATTTCCAAGTTGAATTAGTTTTATCAGATGGCAGCGTTGCGGCAGCTGACTATTTTTTGCTTAATTTTATTATGTGTAGAGTAGCTGTCAAAAGTATATAATTAATTTATAATAAAAAGTTCTTTTTTTAATATTCTTTAAAAAAGATTTGTAACATGAGTTTTAAATCAATTTTAAAAACAAGACGATATACATAAGAAAGGGTAAACGAAAAGTGCAGTAATTTATAGTGTTTTGAAGTTTAGCATACACTTAAGTGCCTGCTTTTCTTGTTATTGTTGTAATTTTGTAGCGGCGCTGCCACCTCCTACAAATTCGCCTTGAGCTATTTCTCGCGAAGTAGGCTTAACATAGGTTATCAAATAATATAATTTGATACAACGTTAATGTACACGTTGTACAACGCCTGGGAGCTAAATGCTATGTCATTTCCCATATACCATCGAGTTTCATTTGAAGTTAACTTTTGCCTTCATAGAGTATTTTTTTTTTAATTTTTTTCTATTAAATTTTTTTTTTGCTTGTTACGATAGCGAATTGAACTAAGAATTAATGCACAATTGTTTACTTTACTAATAGAAAGACGAATATAAATTGATGTCAAAGTGAGCACCTTCCCAAATGTTAGCCTTATCAAGTAATTGCTGTTGAACAGCAGTCTGGAGAAAAAGAAGAATCAAAAAGTTATTATACCTCTAAATAATTTTTATATTCTCAATGATTTTTGGTAGATTTAGTTTATTTTCTTGAGGCCCGGAAAAAGATTATACCTCCTGATGGCAGGGCGCCACTCTACCATTTTATTGAATAATAAAGTTAAATGTCTTAAAACGTTGATTTCTACCTGAGCAGTTAACGATTCTCGACTTCGACGAACCTACCCTAACATCCAGCAGAAATACATGTGTCGTTAAAAGTGCATGGGCAGGTTATTTTATATATTTTGATGTTTTGTGTTTTTTTATTACAGTGATAGTAATTAATTTAGTCTCTTGTCTGCCATTTTCGACCGAAATACCGGTCATTGCGTAAAGCAAAACAAAACAAAATAATGAGTAAAACTTTTGAATGCACGTGATATTTGTAGCGACAGCGTTGCCAATGACTTTTTTACAATAAAGTTTATACAAATTTATCCTCATTCTTGGAACCTATCAAATTACAAAAAATTTTGAAAGCTGAATTTTGAGCTTTGTATCCAAAACGAAATTATATTTCAATTTAAAACGCTACAACGGCAACACTGTTCATTATAAAATCGTTGCAAATGTTTTACTGTAAAATTGTGTATGCGTTAGTTTAGGTCATTCATTTCTTGGTGAGATGTTTCCAATTAGAAAGTACGCTGACCACCCATACAATAATTTTAATTTTAATAATACTAATATTTTTTGGTTTCGCTATTTTGTGCAGTAATTACAATTTTGAAGTTTCAGCTGTTTTTGTGTTATAAAAATTGGTTTAGGAAATTTTTTTAAAACAGGTTTACAAAAAAAAATATTTATTTTCACTATTCAATTTTTTTGCTGTAAAAATTAAGCAATTTTTAAAAAAATTAAGCAATTTTTCATGAGAAGTTTATAATTGTTATTTACAAAAATATTGTTGACATTGTTGCAGTATAAAAAGTACTGTGCATTTGCTATACGATTACTAACTTTGATCACTATATTTTAGCTACTTCCCATTTCATTACTTACGTCAATAAGTATAATACACAACCTTATCTCGGTTTTATTGTTCCAACAATTATAAAAAAAAAATTGAAACTTGTAAAATAAAAAATGCTTTTTAAAAATAGATAAATATAAATAATTATTGCAAATTTCATATCACTAAAAGCTTGTTTATGCCAAATAAAAAAGGGCAAAGAAAATTATTAAAATATTTTAGGAATGTTGATAAACGAATTCTTTTAAAAGTTAGCTTTTTTAAATTAATTTTAAAACAAATAAAGCTAAAATGTTACATGGGAGTGAGTAATAAAATGAACTAATTAATCGTCAAATTTTTTAGCATTGGATGATGTATTCATATATATGAAAATTTTGCAGTAGCAGTAAAACTGCAGTAAAAACAATTTTTTACTGATACTGCAATTTAATTATTATTATCAGTGAATTTTTTATAATTGAAATAAAAACAGTAAATTTTACTGAAACTTTATTTGCATTACCAGTAAACATGCCACTTATAGCACACATTATTATTTTGCAATTATGAAAAATAGGATGTTTCGGGACAATTTTTACCTGTAATTGCGTTTAAATTGCTCAAAAAAAACATTTTCAAAACACTATTGTGCTATTTTTCTAAATTATCCCGATTTTTTTTTTTCAACAAATCACCGATATTGATTATTGAGGGTAAAAGCACGTCTTAATGGCCATTTCGCTACCGCTTACTTAGCTCTTTAGAAAACTTCTTATAAAATGTGTTTCTACCCTCAATAATCAATATCAATGATTTGTTGAAAAAAAAACCGGGATAATTTAGAAAAATAGCACAATAATTTTTTTTAAAAATTAATCAATTTAGTTTCCCTTGTTTTAATTAAAAAAATCATGTTTACAAAAATTGCAGTAATTATAAAAATTTAAAAATTTTACTGTTTGCTGAAATAGCCAGTAAGAGTTTACTGATAATGCAGTTTCAGTTTTAGTAAACATTAAATTAATGAAAAATAAAATGGACATTAAATTACAGTATCAATAAAAGTTCCCTGATTACGGCAGTTTTTCGCCAATGGTAAAAGAAATTAACTGGTAAACAAACTAACTTTCATCATCAGTATGAAATTTACTGATTACTTTAGTCTTAAATGCAGTTAAAATATATAATGCAGTGTATACATATTTGAAAAAGTTTATATTGTTAATTAGTTAATAATCATTATCATTAACTAATAGTTAAATGGTTTGAAAGCATTAACATTAATAAATGCCATTCCCGGCTCTGATGCCAGTAAAACCAATTCAATCCAATTATTATTATTATTTCTAAAACTTCATTATGTTTAATTTCGTTAGTAACAACAATTATAATTGAGAAAAATCAGTATCATTAAATGGTGGTTTTTTATCACTGCAATTATTTTCAAATAATGCCAATGCTAATGAAAAAATTCCAAATATAAAAAAAAAAATTCCAAGGTAAAAATATTTTTCATTAATTATTTATGCAATATGGTCGTATTAATAAATAAATTGATAATTTTAGTCGGGGCTACGCTTATTTTTTAGTTTGACTGCTTTATAATAAGTTGAAAAAATTTTTGACGATACTTACATTTTCCAGGCCACACAACTCTGCTTCCTTTTTGTTTTTGTACCTAAAGAGCATCTTCAGTAAATAGCTTTAATTTTACTCGATGTACATATTTGTGGAAATTAACTTTGGGATATTTACCCAACTGGAGCCGCCTTGGTCTTTTGTTTATAATGTCTGTCTTATGTTTCAGCTCAGTTTTAACTACTTCTTAAGTAAGCAGTTCTTATGTGTACTTTGTTTCACCAACTTATTTGTCTTTTAAGACATTTTGTAATGGAATTCAAATATTTATTTTGTTCTTGCATTTTTTTATTTTAAGATAAATGAAATTTATCTCATTTTCTTATTATTATTATTATTTTTTTTTTGTTGTTGAAAGTATTTGTTTTATTAAATTAAAATTTGTTTGTTTGTGCTTTTTTTTGTTGAGTTGCCTTTCACAAAGAAAAGCGATACTCGCCAGCTATTAGCAGTGTCATATTTAAAGAAAGTTTATGGTTGTAGATCGGCAAAAAGAATTCAGAGAAAAGTAAAATATTTGCTGCTGTGTGGTTTGTTAAATGAAAGCAAATTTTTATTTAAACACGCTTCATTAGGAGGGAGAATGTTGATTTTATTTTTAAATTTTTTACACTTTAAATCTTTTCGAACTTTTTTCTGTGTTGCTTTTGAAAACAGTTGCACAGCTCTTCTAGTGATCTTGAGGCTTAAAAAGAAACTTTGGTGAAAATATTTTATTCTATTGTTTAATTTACAACATAAAATAAAAAAAAATTTACTAAGTTTTTTGGTTTTATTTTTATTATCGTTATCACTTCATCTTTTGATATTCATCAATTGCACTATGGGCTTATTCCCTAAACTATGAAATTGCTAGAAAATGATTTAGTAGGTTCGATTAGGTTAGATATCCAGACACCTCAGCTCGGAGAGTTATTGTTCCTTTGTGATTTCCTTTTCCCTTGACCTGAAAGTAATCAAGACTTTAGTTACTGGAAGCTTCCAGAATCTGCGACCAGAACACCATATTATTTGGGCTCTAAATTGTGATATCGCCTAATCCATGACGCCACCATTGCTCCCCTTCTTCATTTTAACATAAATCTACACTATGGTTTTCGTTATAATTTAAAAATTAAAAGTATTACATTCTAGATTAACGACTCTAAAAACTCTATCGCTATTAGCCAGAAGGTAATTTAAATAGGACGATCCTCTGTACCTCTCTAGGACTAATCAGATCTATATAGAATGATATTACTATTCTTCCTATAATAGTAACTGACCGAGGGTTGAAACGATCACTCCCTGATCGTAAGATTCATGGCACAACCAACGTTTCAATGAGTGGGTACCCGGGATTGCATCAGGAATCGTTTTTTTTTGCACTTGACTACCAAATTTGATTGATGCCTTCCGTGCTGCCTGTTGCTAAGAACCTTTAGAAATAATAAAGAAAGGATTTGTTTTTCTTAAGAGTGAATACAAACTTGCACAATGGACTGTTTAAAAATATTAATTTATTACACAGTCTTTCGTCAATAACGTTTCTTAATAATAAATAACGGATAAAAATATGTTATATACGCAATATTTTTTTAAAGAAAAATTACAATTGCACAATGGGCCTAAAAACCACTAATAATTTGAGTAACCGAATTAAATGAAATTGCGTGATTATTGAAAATTTTGGCTAAAAATAAATAATTTAAAAATATTTAAGCTGCTTAATTAAGGGAAAAGTTGCACAATGGGTATATCAAGTATATAAAAAATAAATATATTAAAAAATATAAGTTGCTTAATTAACCATGGGTTGATGTATATTATATGCGCAATATTTTTTTAATGAAAAAAAATACACTTGCACAATGGGCCTTAAACGTACTAATAATTTGAGTAACGAAAGCATAATTTGTGTGGTTAATAAAAAAAACTTGGCTAAAAAAATTATAAATTTCAAAATATAAGTTGCTTAATTAAGCGAAAATTTGCACAATGGGTTGATATCTTTAAAGTGTAATAAAAGTAAGTATGTAAATTTAAAAATACAATATGCTTAAGTAACCGAAAAGTTGCACCATGGGTTGATGTATTATATATGCGAAATATTTTTTTTAAAGAAAAATATACACTTGCACAATGGGCCTTGAAGCTACTAACAATTTGAGTAACAAAAGAATAAATTGTGCGGTTAATAAAAAACTTTGCTAAAAATAAATAAATTTAAATATATATAAGTTGCTTAATAAGTTGCACAATGGGTTGATATCTATGAATTCTAATAAAAATAAATAAATTAAAAAATATAAGTTGCTTAATTAACCGAAAAGTTGCACTATGGATTGATGTATGTTACGTGCGTTTTTTTAAAGCAAAATATACACTTGACAATGGGCCTTGAAGCTACTAATAATTTGAGTAAAAATAGCATAAATCGTATGATTAATGAAAAACTTGCTATAAATTAATAAAATAGAAATATAAGTTGCTCAATTAATTTAAGTGTTTGCACAATGGGTAGATATTTTAAAAGTGTAATAATTATTTGTTTGATTTTCTTCTATAAGAGTTCATTTATTTAATTTAAAAATTAAAAAAATACCTAAACTTAAGTTAGATTTAAATTATGTATTTTCCACTTCAGTTTGAGCCAAAATAAATAAATTAGTTCTTTCTTAACTTTTATTTCAAAGAGAATAAAATTTTACTATCCTGTAAATAAATATAAAAAATGCTGCACAAGGATGTAGAGATTATCACAATTTATTACATAAAAGATAGAAATGGAACTTAACTGAAAAATATTAACTCATTTTAAATACTCTATTATGAGATTTCTCATGGGCAATGGAGTTTATTGTTTGGTCAAGAGTTTTGTTAAAAGTACCGCACAATGAATGTGTGGATTTGTATAATTTGTGAAGTTTTTTTAAACTAGTAAAACTTATCTTTATGGCCATTGAGAAAAAATATGATGTAATCTTCATCCATAACGAATGAGACGAGTACTTGCAATAATTTGTCAATACAGAGAAGTAATGAGTTCTTTCTTAAATGGCTTATTTTACTTTGTCTAATTTCATTTCATTTAGTTGTGTTTTTTTGTTGTAAATTTTAAATAAATTGTCATGCCTTCTTTAGAAAACTTAAAACTATTTATACTTTTGTATGCAAATTATTAAACATTAACAATATAAATCAATAACATGCTTAAACATGTCTGCAATTTTAACACTTCTATTTAAGCCATTAAGACAGACATACATACATAACACAGACAAAAGAAAAGGCGGGTCTTTTATGTGTCAGATTTTATGCTTTGGCAAGCAAAATCATTTATTCATTCATACATTCATTCATTCATTCATTCATTCATTCTATCAGACTGTGTACAGTACTTCTTCATCAAAGTCATTGCATGTTATTGACTTTATTGATGGAATTAACGAATAAAGAAATAAATTCTTAAATGCATTTTTATTTTTTTAAATTTAAGCAAATCACCACACCAACTAACGTTTAAGAATAAATTTAAGTTTTAACAAAACTTAAAGAGTTTCTTTCATTTGTGAAGCTCAAGTCAATAATGTTGTTGTTCATTTTTCATTTTTTTCTGCAGTGTAACAACTATTGTTTATGAATTATTATCTTTATTGTTTTTGCTGCTGTTTGTATTCGATTTAGAGAAACAGAGCCGCTATTTAAACTTGTGCCTCATATTCTAAAAGAAAAAACATATTCTACATACCAAACAACGTCTGTACATTTACCATTTAGAAGTCTGCACTGTGGGTATTATGTTTTTCCTTTTTTTAGTTTAAATATACACAGGTGTGCTGGCAACTTGCACCATACAATACAACACAGTTATTTGTAATGAAAACTCTGTTATTTTTATTTTTGTTAATTTTTATTTCTTTCTTCGTAGCATGTACATACATAAATATTTATCAATAATACTAATAACAACAATAACAACAAAAACAACTATTACTACTTCGAAAACAATAAAGAGGTAAACTATTTGCCAAAGAACAATAATGTTAAAAGTGTGCTGGAAAAAATAATAATAAATTAAAAACTAAAACACAAACTATTTGAAAGGCTCTTTAAAAAATAGATGTTATTTTCTAAAATAAATTGTAATAAATAATTCTGCAAGAAAAAAACACGATTTGAAAATAGTTTCTAGCTGTCTCTCTAAAACAGTTCAAAATCTTGGCCACATATATCAAATTAAATCAACTATTGGGACACCCTTTAATTTTTACATTAAAATTTTATGCTTTTTGTCTTAGCAATCAGTCGGTTGAAAAGTAATTGGCTTTAGGTTTTTAAGTACGCTGACGCCATTACTATAAGTGGTCATTAACTCACAATTCGAATAGCTTGCTTACATAGCTCGGTTAATTCATGTTCCGACAGTTCCTTTCTTTAGAAATTTGTATATCTCAATAAATCGCAAATTGAACGGAGTTGTTTAGCAAGAAACTAATCAAAACGTTTGTCAGCGTGTTCAAAATGCATGAACACCTCTATTTTATATCGAAAATAAATCTTCAAAGAAAACCAAACAATTGCTTTTAATTCATTATGGCATTGACTTCATTAAACTGGGGATTAAGAAGTCCTGGACATGTCTTATCACTTGCATTATGAACTGTCATCCTTCTACATTGAGAAATCGACTTTATGACGTCGCTCTGTTCGTCTTGTATGTGGTTATATTGAAATGTGGTTGGCAAAGGCTCTGGAAAATTTCATATCTGTAAGACAGAGATTAAAGTTTAGTAAAATCTGTTCATAAATGATGAAGAAATGGAAACTACTTAATTTTCTTTTCGGTTTTCCCCTTATGTTGTGGTTTTTGTTTGTATGCTAATGTTGTGGTTGTTTGCTTCGTTGCATTGAAAATCGAAATTCTAGAATAAAAAAATTAAAATATTAAATAGTCGAAATTTTACCAAAATATTACATTTTCAGTAAAATTTACAGAAGAAGAAAAAAAATTGAATTGTAATAAAAAAATGCTTAGTTCATTAAAATATGAATATTCATAAAAAACATAGAAAAAAATAAGAAAAATATCAATACTTCAAAAGTTCACTTAAAAGTTACATATCTCTCTTTTTTTTAACGATTATCGGTTGGTTATATTGACTTAACAACAAAATTGTCGATTTTTGTTAAAATTTTAACGACATTCGCAGTTGCTAAAAACCAGCTGATAGTTGCAAGTTGCTCTTCGTTACATAAGCGACTATTATTTTTGAGTTGTTAAGTCTGTCGATAAAATAAACGACGTACAACATGTGTCTTTGTACATTCATACATTGCCGTCTAAGAACTTAAGGCATGTAAGTGCCTATCGACAAATGTAACGATTGTCGTATTAAAACAATTATAGTATAACAATTCCAAATAACATCTCCTTTCGATAGAGCTTTTACCAACACAAATTAAACATTATTTTTATTAAATACTAAAATTAAAACACAACTTGCAACAACAGTGGTCTAAGGTTGCACCAAAACAAACTACAAAACAATTTGTTAACTTTTTTTCTTTATATGTATTGTATTAACAGTTAATTGGAAAAATGGTTTAACAAACATGACTTCAATAAAGTTCATTCTATTTGTGGGCTAACAATAGTTTTATTTGGAAAACGTTGTAGATTTCATATTTTATTTTAATCCATTAATATATATTTCTTTAAGAAGAACTTTTTTCTTTTAAAATTAAAAATTGATGATGAATTTTGACAAGTGTGTGTAGGTTGGTAAAAACGGCTTGAAGGTGTAACTTGCAACTTAGGAAACTTAAAATTGTATATAACAATTTTTCTTTATTCCTGTATATGAAAATTCTCGTAAGTCTTCTTGAATAATATTTGGAAAAACGTGTAACTCTAGAGAAGAAAACTTAACACTTATTGCAATTTTTGGAAATTTTAGAAAAATTGTTACGCAGACAATAAGGGACTGAGTTTCTTCTTAACTTAACATTTTCGTTTGGTTGTTAAATTGGAAAAAAAGAGAAAAACAAAAAAACGAAAGTGGTGCGTTTGTTTACCCCGATATTTACACAGCAAAGACCTCTACCACCAAGCGAGTTTATTTTTTCAAACGAAACTATGCTACCAACAATATTTTAATATTATTTTGATGTCGTACACAGAAAAAACTATGAGCCGTATTTCAACAAACATTTGTTTAAACTTAATTTTAAGTTTGATTACTGTTTTAATTGGTTTAATAAATGTTGTTGTTAAGTTCTTTTATTTCATGTTTGGTTTACTGTTTTTTCCAATTAAATATTTCCGAATTTAATCGGGATAAAAATAGCACGATATTTTTACGTATTTACGAATTTGTGTACTTAATTTTATTAATCGTGTCATAGATTCCTTTTCAATAAAAATGTTGTTTGAATTTATGAATTTAGTAATTGAATACGAATTTTATTTTTTCTAAATTTTAAATCGATTCTTAAAACCTTAAACAAAATTATCCATTTTTAGCCGTTTTTAATCGCTCAATGAGGCCACACACAGAAAATGCCCTTCAACCAGGGATGGAAATATTAGTATAATTGGACTAATTTGGCAGATTCTACTTTTATATTAAAGGTATTAAAATAAAGCCAGTTTTATTTCCTAAAATAGGGGCGTAAGTCCGTTATTCATATAATTTTGCCGCTAGTAGTATGAAGTTCATGTACCTTCTTTAGCAACAAATTAACATCTCAAGCAACTAATTAAAAAATATTTTATATTAAAAAAACTTTTGCTTAAAACATTTTGCTTGAGGCATTTTTTCAATGTGTTTTAAAACTCTATATTGACAACAAATTGCCTTAAAGGGTAACATTGATATAAATTTTATCTATAAAAAAAAAATAAAAAAAAGTTTTATCAACTTTACCATATTTGTTATATTAACAAAATTATAGACTCGTTAAAAAACTATTATTAATTTAAATATTTAAAAACTATAAATTGTTGAAATTTTCAGCGCATAAATTAAAATAAGAGAAAAAAAAATAACAACAGAACTTTTAACAAAAACGGTAAGAAGCCAAGCATAATCCTATTAACTAATATTGTTGGAGGCTTTGAATATGGATTTTTCTGCTATTTAAAAACTTAATACTTCGTTGTATTAATATTTATTATTAGTTTTGTTATTTTTTTTTTTTTAATTCATTAATGATTTTAGTTTGGCTTAAGTGTGTAGATAGTTTAAATTTATTTCATTAATTTGCATTTTTGTTAAAATTTCATGTAAGTTTAGAGCAACGGTGCGCTTTTTCGTTTTTGCAAGGCAATATTAAATATTAAAAGTTAGAAAAATATATTTTTTATTATGAAAAGTCTTTTTCAAAACAAGTTTTAATTTTTAAAATTTTTTTTTGTGTTTAGCTAAAATAAAATAAATTATTTGTTTTTTTTTATTTACTTTTTGTGAATGTAAAATTCAGTCAAGCATTAAGTGGAACTAATGACAACTATATTACAACTACTGCATTTATTTAATACATTGAAGTATTTATATTTAGACAGACATGCAATAATGTCTCCACAATTTTTTTTTGTTTATTTTTGTTATTTTTTGTTAAGCTTAAAATTTATTTATGTAATATTGAACAAGATTTTCTCATTTGTATAACCGATAATTAAAATTCTGATACGGCTGTTAGGAAAAACAAAACATGTCTAATTTTTTTAACATTGTTTTTTAAGCCAAACAATTAATATTTATTAAAAATGACTGAAATAAACGATTTCACGACTTCGAATCTATAATATTTGTTTTTCGTTTAATAAGTGAAAACAATTAAGTTTTTATGTATTTATAAAATTGTGTAATAAAAATGCTTCTGTGGCCAAATATTTGTGCAATATTTCATAGTTACCCAAAATATTCTTAATAATAATTGCAACATTTAAAAGGAAGCATTTAAACTATTAAAAAATTGTTATATGGTATTTTTTATAACTGTATAGAACTTAGCAATTGAACAAAACAGAGATGAAATTTTTAAACTGATATAAAATTTACTTTATTTGAACTCTTCTAGCGTAAGAATTTAAATAACACCTCTGAGATATGACCGCCACGGCTGGCAACACGCTGTTAATCGACAGAAACGCGCGAATGTAATCCCCTAAACGGCCAGACGTTTCGCGATTATCGGCAAATACTAGCGGCGTTAAATCGCACGATGTTAACATTCAATTCACGGGTTTAAAACGTGAAACTTTGCAGTTATCAAATGTTTTCTTAAATAAATTAATTTTGGCACGAGCTGTGTGACATGTTGCTCCGACTTGTTGAAACCACAGTTCATGCACAGCATGGTTGTTTCATTGATAAATGAAAAAGTCAGTAATCATGGCTCTACAGCCGTCACCATTGAGTGTTACGTTCTGTTAAGCATCGTTTTTAAAGAAGTACGGACCATTGATTCCACCAGCTCATAAAGCACTCCAAACAGTTAGTTTTTTGGATGTAACGGTGGTCCAGCATATAATTCAGGATTATCATTACTCAAAATATATCGGTTTTGTTTATTGAGGTGTCCATTCAAACAAAAGTGAGCTTCATCACCAAACAAAATTCGGTATTAAAAATTAGAAACAACGCTAATCTGTTTTTGGGTTCACGCATCGAATTTACACCTTGCTAGGTGCTTGTGTGGCTTCAATTGTTGAACGAGTTGGATTTTGTTAACAACTTAAGTTATTTCCGTAAAATCTTTTATGAAGTCAATAGATACATTTCCAATTACTGCGTACAGACCAATTCCCGTTTTCCTTTACGCACGCTCTGCATAAAGGTTCAATTAGACGTGCAATAACCATAACTATATAAAACAGCTGTTCAAACCAATCTTATGGAAAACACTGTATTTGATTAGTGGTGACATGCCATAAGCCATAGCCATAACCGTAGCCATAGATATTAAATAAATTTTAATTTTTACCATAACCATTTACAGTTAACTATTGAATTTAGGTATTAAATGTTTGTGTTTTTATTTTGTTCTTATTTTTCATGTTCGCTACATTGTATTAGCGAGTTTTAATTTTTATTTTTAATTGCGCTGCTTTCTTAACAAACAACAAAACACATAAGAGTTGCTTATAGCTATTGCACCACTATTCGCTGGCAGTAAATATGATTTTGGTTATGGCCATGGTTACGGCTATGGCGTTATGGTATGGCACGTCTAATATAACCTTAAGCAATGACTTTTTCTGCCCGTACTATGTGATATCTCTGTGGATGCGAAAACGTTCCATAGTTAATCAAAATAATAGCTCTGTCCGACGATTAGGTTGACCTAATCGTATTTCGAACAGAATCACGATTTTTAAAATAAATTTATACAATTTAATGGACAATTACGTCGACCATTAAATGAATGTTATGCGCAATACGTATTTTTAATACAACCATGAATTTCAAAATAAATTTGTAAAATTTGCTAAACTAAACGTAAAGCACATGACAGCTGACAAAATGGAAGTCAGTTAAAAAAGTGTTGCCAACTTAAAATTGTATGTGTCTTTTAAAAACTCCCTTTATAATATGCAAATTGTAAATTCCAAGTCACCCTGCCATTGGTTTAAAAAATTTAGTGCAATTTTAAAGGATAGGGAACCAAAATTTAAAAAACAAATAAAATTTTAATTATTAATATTTTCCCAATCAGGATTGGAACAGTGGATTTCTTATTTTGCTAACGCCTAATGTTTCTTGTTTTCTTTGGAAAACGTCCACGTACATTTGCAAATAAATTTTATTTTTTTTTTTAATGTTTACAAATTAAATTAAAATTAAATCAAAAGCTGAAAATAAGTTAATTTTTACCCTGGAGTTAATGTCGACGTAGTCGACGGCGTCAAATGTCAAAAATAAAGTTAAATCGTATGAAATTGTATGAGAGCAGTTAATCTCTACGGGTTGCAACGCCGTAAAAGTTCAATCTGTTTCAACTTTTTCGGCGTTGAAACGCCGTCAACGACGACGACATTAACTCCAGGGTAATTCATTAAAAAAAAATTCAATAACAGTATTACATTTAAAATTGGATATAATAATAAGTATTTCGAAAATATTACCGACTGCATTTAATTTTATACTTTTTTATACAAAATTTTTAGAATGAAAAGTTGTTGCTGTTGCTCTTTTTTTGTGATCTAACATTTGAACACCAACAGAGAAAATCAAAACAACACACAATTTTAACAATTTACGGAAAACCAAACAATAGACAATTAACTCTATACATGAAAACAACTTAACTTTACTTAGTGGTAAATTAAATGTACAAATTACGAGTATTTTAATTACTTTTATAGAATAGATATGTATGAATGTTTGTACCATGTAACAAAATAAAAATAAGAGCATAAACTTTCAACAGAGCTGGTGACGTCTAACGTGCCGCCAAAAGTTTTCACATAAAAACAAGGATATTTAAAATTTATTTATTATTATTATTTTTTAAATAGTAATGTCGTCTTATTTTTTTAGTAATTTAAATTTAATTCTAAAAATGTGTTCCTTTAAGAATCTTCATCATTTTCTATATAATTACTTTCTAAAATTTCTCTTATATGATTTTTTTCTTTAAAGTAAAACTCTTTTAGAGCCAATTTACATTAAGAAATTTTTTATGAAACTACCATGAAATTTCTGTTTGGTGATAGAGGTGAATATAGCATGGCTTCAATTTTTAAAGAATTGTTTTTGTTGCTTATGGTTTGTTCAAAATAACGCATATAACTGCAACTTAAAAAGAGAATTGCTTAAAAATGACATAAAAAATTGCATGGTATAAATCTGGACTTGGTTATTACAACCCTGCAATTTGCTACAAAGGCTGCAACGTGTGGAAAAAAATATAGACTTCTAAATAATTTAATACAACCAATACCGCCAAGTAATAAACAAAAATAACATAATCGTAACGTACATGAGCCGGTGCTTTAAAGACTACTCGTATTTTGCAGTTACTCGACTGCGTACAGGCAGAAGAAGCTTATCAGTGACAGTAGGGTATCGAGCTCAATTGACTCACTGGAACATCGACGCAATGAGAGATGTGTTTCACTGTTTTATATTTACTACTACTTGTTCTTGAAAACCGTAATTTCATGCTCGCAACGCGTTCTTCTTCAAGAACACTTCTCTTTGTAGTCGATTTATCCGAACATTTCGTATATGGAATAAAATCCCTGCGGATTTCTTTCCTAACACTTTCAGTGTGCAAAGATTAAAAATTAATTAAGTGCCCACAAGCACCAGTCGCTCTACCCTTCTTTTCTTGAAATTATTTCGTAGTTCTGGCACAATGCGTTGCATAAGTAAGGGTCATATTAAAAAAAAATATTATATGAAGTCATTTCACAGATCTTAATTCCGATCGAAAGTGGTTTCATTCAGCAAATTGGTTCTTCAGAAAACGAAATACGAAAAATTTTTTTTTAAATAAATCAACTTACAAATTTCAAACTGGAATTTTGTTTCTCCGAAATTTTGTTATTTGCGGTTTAAAATTTACTTTTATAATGTGTCCTTACTTCGATTAGCCTTGTTATTAAATTTGGTGTGCTCAATATTTCCACATTTAAATTAGAGGGTGGAGATTTAGCATTTTTTAGGAATAAGCAAAATCGATCGGAATCTAAAGAAGGTTACTCAAAATCCAATCTGAATGTGTGTCATGCACGATATATCCGTTTAAGCTAATTGAAGTACGAGAACACATGATTACTAAGCCTTACTTGACGATGAAACATTAAGAAGCCGACTAAGAAGGATTTCAAGTCAAATGTCCAAATTCGAGTATCACTGCAGCAAGAAAACTATAGTTTGACGGCTTACAGTTCCAGTAAAATTACGATAAAAATATTTTTTACTTATACCGTAATTCAATTCTCATTACTAGTAAATTATTAAAGTGATCAATAATTTTTTTTTAATTTCATTACCATTATTCATTATTTGCATTACCAGTAAAAACTTTCTAAACATGACATTTATAAAACACATTATTAGTGTCAACTTAAATAAATAATGAATTTAAATAGGGAATTAAAGTACCCTGTTGCTGGTTACTAAAAGAATTCCAATGGTCAATTAGATTTTGCTGCTAATAAAAATGAATTGCAGTATTAGCAAAAATTAGTGTTTACTGCATTTCTAAGTAATCATTAAAAATTTACTGACAATGCAAACTAACTTTCAATATCACTTAAAATTTATTGGCTACTGCAATTTTGAAGGCATTTTAAATATAATACAGTGGGCGTATTTTTTAAAATAAAATTTGTGAAGGTGACTAGAGTTTAGTGTTTAAAAAAATAAAAACAATCAAATTGACATAATAGCCATGATTTTAACAAAAACTCTTACCTTTAGGAAACTTCTTTTTGAAAATATTTTCCTAATAAATAAAATTGAAAAAAAAAATGAATGAATGAAATATGGCATTAACTAACCATAGTTTTACTATAATTTATTTAATATATATATATATATATATATATATATATATATATATATATATTTTTTTTTTTATTTCTTTAGTTCGCTATTTTATTTTCAGTTTAAGATTTTATTCATTGATTTGGTGTGGGCTTTAATTTTTTCATGTTAATTTTGTTTCATGGACTTCCTCCACTGGCTTATATAAAATAGAGATTTAATAAGAGCTTTCTTAAAGAGGTTATAAATATTTAGCTAAGATACCGAAGTTAATAGTTTCTTTTAAATTTTCAAATAAAGAAAAATATACAGTAATGTGCGAAATTCAAGAAAAAAATGATTAATGATTTAATTGGTTTAAATTTTTGTGCCACTTTTCAAGTCTGAAATTAATAAACATTTGTACCCTCTTTACTTCCGAACATTGGGAGAGAAATACATTTTAAAATAGGTGAATAATAATTCTGAATTATATTTTTTATTAAAAGTGCAACAAAAATAAGAATATCTATTAACTTAAACTTTTTACAAGGAGTTCATCTGTCATTAAAATGGGTGTATAAATGTTAAAACCAGCCAGCTCAATCAGACGACTGTATTTCCATCAAAAGTCTGCTAGGGACAAATAGCAACATAATTAAAATAAACTTTTTTAAATGCTTAAACCTGAGATAAAAAATACCTTAATTATAATTAATAATTGAGTTTAAGTTTCACTGTTTTAAAGATGATATAAAAAAAGCAAATAGGAGTGCTGTATTCGGTTATGCCGAATCTTGTATACCCTTCACCATCTATGTAAATCTAGTTGAGTAAAGTAACTCCAATCAAATAAGCAAATATTGGGGTCACAGAGAATTAAAAAATAAAAAAAAAAATAGTGCTGCATTATATATATGCAGTACATAAAAATGACATCGGCTCTTAATGGGTTAAGCATTTTTAAAAAATTTTAGTGTTTCCTCAAAAAACTCTTCAAAAGCTTTAAAATGATACCCATATTGATATTTCAAAAAAATTTAAAAATTTCAAAGCCCCGTAACTCGGGAAATATGAGCGAGCTCTAATTTTTTCACTTGATATGTTTTTCTTTTTTTTTTAATTGTCTATCGCTCTATATATTTATTTTTTTAATTGGAGTTACTTTATTGTTCCAAAAGCCATAAAAAGAATAGAGGTAGGAGTGGTGTTTTGCCTGCTGCCTCGAAGGACATGGACCGATCATGCTGATTTCCAATAGCACCTCTTTCGACAATATATCTGATCGATTAGGACATCGCTCAATCGACTTCGCTATGAATAAGAATTCAGAATATATACAGTTTATGGGGTCGGAAATGGATATTGTAGAAATTACAAACGGAATGACAAAATTATTTATATCCTTTTGTCACTTTTTGTGGTGAAGGGTATAACAGAATTTTATGTATTCCAAAAGCACATAAAGAGCGCTTATATATGTAATAATTTTTATTCAAATTTTTGTTTATTTTATTAAAAATCTATTCACTTGTTTGCTGTTCGTTTTTTGTTATGTTTTGTTATGCACACTACTGTAAGACAGATGTCACATACTAAATGCTTTTATTTTTTGTGTAGTTACACTTTAGATTATGTTTTTATGATCAGTGGTACTTTGCCAACTTCCCTTTTAGATAACAGCATTAGCGAATTTTATACTGTTCGTTAAATCCTTTAAACGGAAATTATAACAATATTTTTGCGAATGTTAGAAAACTAAAATTTTCACAATGAGAAACATCTTTTCACAAAATATCTCAGGCATCTAAAGTAACCGAAACAAGTGTTCCACAAGGAAGTGTTATTTTCAAAGCTTTAAGAATGAGTTGCTAAATATTAATGGAAGTTATATAAAACTTAAAGTTAAATGTAAATTTAAAAAAATATATATATTTTAGCTAAATTTTTAATTTCTCCGCATATCATAAAATTCGAAAACTGATTTTAGAATATATTTTTTGGAAAAACAAAATCTTTTCCAATTTAAATTTTTTCTTCTGGAGCAATCTTTTTCATAATGCAAATAAATTTACGGTTAAAAAAATCTATTAAAAAAACTTTTTTTGAATGACCCTTTTAACTAGAAATTAAACATTTGATAACAATCACATCAGACAGATCATCTTTTCATTTTTGACATGACATTCATGAAATTTAATATTTTCTCTTTGTTGGTTCTTTGTTTAACGGTTAAAAAAAGTTTCCCATCCGCTATTCTGTCATGTAGTAAAAGTTGTAGGATGGATTAATAGTTGTAGTAGCCATCAACCATCAGCAACTCAATTTAATCAATGATTTCTATTATGATTCATTAAATTTCAATTAACCTTAAAAATTTTTTTTTTTGCAAAAATGTTGGGATTAAGAGAAAAACAAAATAGTTTTTTTTCACAAACTTAATTTAACCCATTTTTCTGCAAGAGAAGAACATACATGAATAAAAAACAAACGTTAGTTCACAAATGTTAATTTGTTTATTTGTCTTCAAAATATAAAGTTATTATTAGTTCTATTCTGAAAATCTCGTTAGGAATTCTCATTAAGAAACGTAATGCACCAAATCCAGTCAACTGTAAAAAAATAATTTTGGATTTTTTTTTGTCTTGGCCCAGATCAATTGCCAGTATTTTTTTACTTAAAATTCTAACCTACTGATCAAGTTTGATCGTTAAAGCTTGTTAATGTAATAAAAAATTTGTCATAAATAGAATTATTGACCATTTATTAAATTATATATGAATATAAAAGAGTTAAAGATCTAAGAATTGATGGCATCTCCGTAGTTGTGCTCGTAAACCGCATTTATTCAATCAAACTACAATTTTTGAAATAATTTGTATCTGTGAAATTCTAATATTTTAATTAGTTGTTAATCTTTCTTATTTGAAAACGAAAATACCCATCGTATTGTATTAATTGCAAAGAAATAACAAAAGAAAGGCAACACTATAAAAAATATTGCTAAATTGAAAGTACAGTAGTGCAGTACAGTACAGTTCCGTACAGTACAATGTAATGCAGTACAGTAAACATCATTACAGTGCGCTATCGATCAGCATTTTACATTACAGATAACTGAAGATACACCTCCTCCTCCTGCATCCGGCAGGACTCCTGGTATTGTCATAACATCCGCGATATCTTAGCATCTAAAATAAGCGGCATAAAAATTGCGGATACCCAAAACTGTTGCATCAGCAGGCGGTTGTAAGACCTATAAATAACTATAGACGCAATAAGATCCTTTATAAACAACCCCACGGCGATTCAAAAAATGAGAGGCTTTTACCCAGGCAAACAATATCAATTATGGCACAAATAAAAGCTGGATGGTGCAGTTATCTCAACTGCTACCGTAAACGAATAATTTCTCATACTTTAAATGGCTGCCCAATAGCCCTCACAAACAAAACAGTGTATTTGTTTAAGGTTAAGAGCGATTGAAATTGTGCAATTTCTCCAGCTCAAAGTACCGTCTGGTGACACATACACACATAATTAAATTTTATAACTTTCCAGAAAAATAACTCTCGGCAATAGTAGAGCTGTTACAACAACAAAAGAATTTTCTGATATCGTACAGTACAGTACCAAAATACACTACAGTACAGATGTGATCAAGGTTCGCGTCAGTACCTGCCAATATGGCCTAACCTGACGCTGGTCTTACCACTGAGTGAAATGTGATCCGTCGACTAGCGCCCTACCCTGGCGTATCCAACGTAATTGTGTTTTTAAGAAGATGGCTGACAGGACCATGAACTACCCCTTGCTTGAGGGTTGCAGACTAGCCAACCCCTCTGTTAAAAGTGCAACAGCACCTTCCTTGCGGATGCAAACCTTAACCAACAGCCACCACGTGTACCCCGTAGGGATCTCTCCAACAACTGGCTACAGAGATGGGTGGATCTCTGTATGAGCTATTGTAATTAAGGACACTGGTAGTTCCTTTAACAAGCGCTCAGCTTGTCAATCAAGATTTGGTGCCTGTACACCGAGGTGCTAGTTCCCCCTATACCCGAAAGCACTTCGTCTGACCTAGATTAGCCCAGCCAGATTGTAAGTGCCCCCGGGGGGACACTACAGTATAGTACACTATCATACAGTACAGTTCAGCACAGTATAGTACGCTCTTATCCATTACAAAACTGTATATAACACTTCAGTATATTAGAATACGCCGACTGGATTAAATGAGGAATGTATTTATTATTCGTACTTATCTAGTTCCATTGTTGGTAAAATGTATTGACTTAAAAAGTACCAGACACACTATGATTTTAAGAAATTGATTTTCCTTTTCTTTATTTTCGGATCTACAGCATACCGAAAACCCCTATAAATAATAAATTTTAATAGAAAGTTACCCATTACCCGTCTATTTGTCAGCTTATTCAAAAAACTGTTGTCAAAAAAGTACTCGAACCAGCCAAAAAAGAGAGCCCAAGTTTAGGTAATTTTTATTGCTTAAGGAAGTCTGGCACTAAAATTGATGAGGTGTAATATAATTCCACAGTTGCTTTAATGTTTCAAAAAATCTAAAAAATACTTTTTTTTTGCAAATTAATAAAACACAGGATGATTACGATTGAATCCTGCAAAGGTAATTTCTTGTAAAAGGAAAGAGGTTTACCATATACAAGCCTTGATCGTGTTACATAAGTATTAACTAAAAGGAAAAAGCAAAATATTACGAAAATATCGTAATCTAATAACACAAAACTTTTTAAATATTGACAACATTTTCATTTAAAAAAATATTCAAGAAAATTTCCACTAAAAGAACTATTGCAAAAAAATCATCTGCACCATTCCATCAACAAAGCGATTAACAAAAAATATTTATTTCTTTGTAAGGATACACAACCATTCATATACAAGCAACAAGTCTTGGCGAACAAATGCAAAGTTTGTGTATATATGTATGTCCTTTTTAATTAATGTTCGCTTTACGTTTTTTTTTTCTTCTTTCGTTTCGCGTACTGTTTTTAGGTCAAATTGTTGGTATAAAACCAACCTTCAACTATGGCCTTTAGCGACGTAATATTTTTACGTTGTTTTTCTTCGCTGTATTAAACAATTTTATTGAAAAATTTATAAATATAAAAAATATATATAACAGTATGTATGTATGTATGTGTGTGAGTTGCTTGCTAGCTGACTGACCGACCGGCCGGTTGCTTGGATGTATGCCAAATAATGTTGTTGTTTAAAATACTTTTATCACTTTATTATCACTTCAACTTGAATGCACTTATTGCTTTTTCATACATCGCATACAACCCCAACTATATGTATTAATACACACACACATACACATTTATGATAATTTAAAAATGGATAAAAAATAAAAAATATAAAATAAATTTTCCAACTTTACTTTGTGAAGGCGTTTAGTAGTCAGTCGTTTAGTCAATTAATTTACCATATACATACACACACATGTTTGCATTCATTCAGTTACTTATACGGATAACAACAAGTGGGAGATGGATGTCTCTTAAACATAGAAAATTATGAAAAATACCACCTCATACTATTTTTTATTTACTGAAAAGGTAAAATGCATACATGTTTTGCCTTTAACAACTCACCTGTTGTTGTCAAACCTGTTGTAAGTTCGAAGCGTATTTTTTGAACGCAAATAGTAAGTAATAAGAAAAATATATTCGTTTTATAATTAAAGGACCTTAGAACTTATTTGTTTAATATCAAAAAGTACTTTACATTTAAAATAATTTTTATTTATTTATTTATTTTTTGTTATTAAAAGACAATTTTTATTAATTAGTTGGTTGACTACCTTATGCCCCAGAACACTACTTCTTATAGAATTTCTTGTTTTCCTTTTCATTAAAGGGCTGTAACCCCCTATAGTTACGCTAATGACAATAATATACTGGCCCTATTCACGATCTTGTGCAAATGGTGTCGCCTCATAGCATTTGCAAAATTGTGTAGCATATTTTAGTCATTACTATATGTTTTGTTGGTGTAAACTAAGAGTATGCTACACAATTTATATTATTGAAAAGTACTTAATAAAAAGTGCTGCCAAGTTTCCATTGACATTTTAATAGTTAATAGTATCGTCAATACTCAGGTATCTTTCCAAAAATATATAATAAAATGCATGCGGAAGTTTTTGCGTGATGCGTACACAGACAGACGAGATTTTGCTCTCCAAATCAATAATTATTTGCACGACCAAAAAACAAAACTTTCCAATTTTTTTATGTTCATAAATAAAGATTTTAATTATTGCTTGATTCAACTGTCTAGAAAAGCAAATATTTCTGTAACGAAAATTAGATACGACGAAGCCCAATTTTTTTAATTTCGTTGAATCCACATATATAGTAGATGGCGAACACTGAGAGATTTAACAAAAAAGTTTAAATAAAATTTTTTTTCCAACACAAAGTAGACTTTTTAGATAAGATTTTTTTAATTTGATTTAAATTTGGAAGGTACCAACTCTGGTTGTAAGAGATAAAACGCACGACACTATTTCCAGTCCTTTTCTACAATATTTAATATTTATAAATAAATATGAATTAAACAAAAAATTTTTTATTGTATTAGCCCTGTGAGAAATTTGGGAACATTTCTTTTAACGTAACTGTCCCACCACATATAAAAACGGGATTGGTGCAAAAAGAAATAAAATGGACATACAGTCAAGGACTTAAGTCTGCATTATGTATGCAAAAATTTCATATATTCGCCAAACAAAAAGTGAAAAACATTTTTGTGAAACAGACATATTTAATTCCATTTTAATTATGAAACAAAAACAAACATTTTCATTCAACTCAAAAACTAAAGATAAATACAGAAAAAACAAATTATAAGGATGGACAAACGTGTTCATACAATGTAGTCTCTTTTGTTTTAAACATAATTTGCAACCTGTAAATATTCAAATACGGTTAGTTTCTTGCATTCTATTTTTTGTTATTTTTGCATTCAAATAGTTTTCAATTGTCAAGATGAGTAAGCGTAAAGAAATTGGAATCGATGTAAAAGATCTTACTGTTGAAGAGCGTAA
This sequence comes from Gymnosoma rotundatum, assembly GCA_916610165.2. Classification (NCBI taxonomy): domain Eukaryota; kingdom Metazoa; phylum Arthropoda; class Insecta; order Diptera; family Tachinidae; genus Gymnosoma; species Gymnosoma rotundatum. The sequence continues at coordinate 12,142,243 of OU744339.1, forward strand.
AGCAGGAAAATCTTATCACGAAACTAGCAAAAATTTTAAAAATACCTTATGCCACTGTCCAATACATAATCAAAAAGTACGAAAATACTGGTTCCGTTGAGAGTAAGCCAAGATCTGAACGACCGAAGAAGGTCTCTAGGCGAGATGTCAGTTTTATTTTAAGAGAAGTGGCAACAAATCCGAGAATATCAGGGCCTTAACTAGCAGAAGAAATCAAAAATATTACAGATACGAAAGTTTATCCAAAAACGTTTCAAAGAGCGTTACGAGCTAAAGGGTATGCAAGCAGAGTTCCCTGCAGAAAGCCTTTGATATCTAAAAAGAATCGAAGACTTCGCCTTGAATTTGCAAAAACACACATTAACAAATGCGCAGAGTTTTGGAAAAAGTTATTGTTTACCAATGAAAGCAAGATTAACTTGTTTGGAAATTACAGCACTTGAGCGAAAGAATATTGTAAATAAATAAATAAATAATGATGGCAACGTAATAATTTGGGGCGCCATTGCTGCATCTGGAGTTGGTCGGTTGGTGTTTATTGATGGTATTATGGACCGATACTATTATAAACAGCTTTTACAATGCAATTTGCAGCCATCACTTGATATGTTGGGTCTTGGCCAGGGTTGGATCTTCCAACAAGACAATGATACCAAACATACAGCAAACGTTGTGAGAGTTTGGCTGATTTATCATGCACCAAGGCAGTTTAAATCGCCTACACAATCACCGGACCTTAACCCGATTGAGCACGTTTGGGATATTTTAAAGCGAAAAATCGATTATGTTAGTGTTACCAACAGAGAAACGTTAAAAGAAGAAGTACAAGAGTGCTGAGTCGAATTTACTCTTGACATGACCAAAAATCTTGTCGCTTTAATGCCGAGACGTTTGCAGTCAGTGATTGATGCTAACGGTGAGCCAACAAAATATTAACGCTTTAAAAATTAATCCAAAATTAGCTACTTTTTGGAAGTCAAAAACGTTTTTCTGTTATATATGAACACTTTTCTCCATCTTTATAATTTTTTTCGGCATTTATCGTTATTCTTAGAGTTGAATGAAAATTTTGGTTTTTGTTTCATAATTAAAATGGAAGTAAATATGTCTGGTACACAAAATTATTTTTTTGCACTTTTTGTTTGGGGAGTATATGAAATTATTGGTATGTATGAAGACTTAAGTCCTTGACTGTATAACATAAAATTGCATTAACTTCGTACTGAAATCTAGTACTAATGAGATATCGAGCAAGATGTAGGAGAATGCCATATTAAAGTTTCCTTGTCATAACAAGAGACTAATTTCGCGTTAATTCTCTTTTTATTAAGAAGGAATTCAGCCATGTTATTACAGAGAAGTTAAAGGTTATTAACCTACGATATAAAATTAATTGAAAGAAATTTATTAACCAAAAATAATTTTTTGAGCACGGGCTTTAGAAAAAAAAAACTATTTTATAATAAGTGTGAAAATTTTTCTGAAGAAAATATACCGCTCATATTATGAAAAAAAGTCCTGGATGTTTTTTACATAAATATCTCTAAATAATATTTGGTAAAGAAGGGAAAAAGTAAATTGTTAACATAATTCAATTTTTGGACCGTGTATATTATATATGTAGAACATAACTGTCATTCGGCAGCTTTTTTATACAGGAACGGTGGAAAACATTGGGTACCTATGTATTTAAAAAATTACTATTAAATAAAATAAATGGAATAAACCACAGCACGTGCCGCGAATTTGCGGATAGTTTCTTGTTTTTATGATCGTCACCTATGTAAATATATTGTGGGGATACGCCAAGATTGTTTAAACGATAACCGTTGTGTTGTAATCGAGTTATATAACAATAATTTCAAAAGAAATAAGTTCCAAAAGTTTGTATCCTTACTTGACGGCAACATTAGGAATTTTATTCACATTTCAAAATAAGTTAATAATAATAAAATAAAAATAAATAATAATAAATAAGTTATACAGTCAAGGACTTAAGTCCTTGACTGTATAACATAAAATTGCATTAACTTCGTACTGAAATCTAGTACTAATGAGATATCGAGCAATATATAGAAGAATGCCATATTAAAGTTTCCTTGTCATAACAAGAGACTAATTTCGCGTTAATTCTCTTTTTATTAAGAAGGAATTCAGCCATGTTATTACAGAGAAGTTAAAGGTTATTAACCTACGATATAAAATTAATTGAAAGAAATTTATTAACCAAAAATAATTTTTTGAGCACGGGCTTTAGAAAAAAAAACTATTTTATAATAAGTGTGAAAATTTTTCTGAAGAAAATATACCGCTCATATTATGAAAAAAAGTCCTGGATGTTTTTTACATAAATATCTCTAAATAATATTTGGTAAAGAAGGGAAAAAGTAAATTGTTAACATAATTCAATTTTTGGACCGTGTATATTATATATGTAGAACATAACTGTCATTCGGCAGCTTTTTTATACAGGAACGGTGGAAAACATTGGGTACCTATGTATTTAAAAAATTACTATTAAATAAAATAAATGGAATAAACCACAGCACGTGCCGCGAATTTGCGGATAGTTTCTTGTTTTTATGATCGTCACCTATGTAAATATATTGTGGGGATACGCCAAGATTGTTTAAACGATAACCGTTGTGTTGTAATCGAGTTATATAACAATAATTTCAAAAGAAATAAGTTCCAAAAGTTTGTATCCTTACTTGACGGCAACATTAGGAATTTTATTCACATTTCAAAATAAGTTAATTTACATAAATTGTGCTTTATTCCTTAAAATAAAAATATTTCATAATATTTCCATGAAATATTTGCTGCTATATCTATAAAATATTAAAATAGATTTAAAATGTATTTTAAGACAAATTTAAATTTAAAATTAGTCATAAAAGAAATTATAAAGATATTTAATTTTTTATGAATATGATAGTTACTTTTAAAAAAAAAAACTCAAAAACTTTGCTTATTCTTATTTTTTTACTATTTAATACCACTGTCTTTTGCATCAAACCATAAGACCTAATAACCAGCGTTGCCACACAAGAAATTGACTTCCTACCAATAATTTTTAAAAATCCTACCAAAATCGTTCACAGCCTACCAAAAATTTAAAAATGCGTTTCTTGCACATAAACTCTGTTATACTCACTTGGTTTTTTCCGTAATTGTTGAGGTGGAAATTTGTCTTTTGGTGATTTTTAAGATGGGTGTTATGATTTAAAATAGTTTTAGAGCATATTATGCAGAATGAACACCCATCCCTTTCCTGGAGCCAATCAAATTCGCTCAACTATTCGGTTCTAAATTTTTTTTACTGTTTCTTTACATGCAATATTAGTAAATATTTATGTAATTAATAGGTACATATATACAATTAAAAAATTTTACTTACTTTTCCATTTTGTCTGTTAATTTTTTTAATACAAACACTTGTAAATAATACTTCACTCAAAAATATTTTTAATTTCAATTTCATAATATTGTTCGCGTTTCTTAAACCAGAGATTGTCATCTTTATGCAAAAAAGCAGAGATGTTTTTTATTACACCTAAAACAGTTTTTGAAAACAGTGGTAAAACTATTCACGGTTATTGTTTATTTAATTGAAAGTTACATTTTTTTATTTTATGTTCTGAATTTTTAAGGTAAAAAATTTACTATTGGTAAAAATTTGCTACAGGAGGAAAACCTACCAAAAATTTAAAAAAATGCAACAAACCAACCAAACTACCAAACTGTTTTTTAAAAACGAAAAACTACCACGTTTGGTCCGGTTGGACCAAAGCGGCAACGCTGCTAATAACTATTTATAGTATGATATCAAACAAAATACAACATGTTGCCAACTAACAAATTATAAACTATACGAAGGTCTTTTAACAAACTCACCACATCGTTTAAATGTCAGACGTATACGCGCGGTGGAGCTTTAAAGGCGTTAAAACGGTGGAGCGCAAAATATTCATGATTCAATTAAAAAATTTCTTTTGAATGTTTGCCTTGCACTGTTTTTAAATTGTTTTTTTTTTTAAATATATTTTCTTCTCGAGTTTAATTTACAAAAAAAAACAAGCACAAAATAAATGAAACGAAAATGTGTTAATTTTAAAATTCTCGTAAATAATTTACTTCTCAACTAAAAACGGTTTGATTAAAAAAACAACCACAACAACATTGTACAATTTGTTTTACTAGCACGGTGTATTTTATTGTTGTATTATTTACCACAAAAAAAGTAAAGTAAAAGAATTTAAAAGAAAATCAAAAAGCATAAAATAAAAAGCGAAATTAAACGAAAATGAAAAATTGCATAAAAAAGGTTAAAAGTTTAATAAAATATTAAATAAATAATATTTATGATTGTTGGCAATCTACGAGTATTTTATTTCTAACACTTGATTTAATCAAACAATTAAATTATCAATTGAATGAATTAATTGCGCAAACTATCACAAAACCATTTAAATGAATTTAGAAAATTTTGGTTATTTTTCATTTGTAACAGCGATGTGAGTGTGTGTGTGTGTTTGTGGATTTAAAACAAAAATAACAAATTTGTTAAAATAAATGTACGTTTCCAAACAACAAATTAAGCTTCTATTAATTAAAAACGAATTACAATTAAGAATTATTATTACCGAACAGCAAATAAAGAAAAACTGAAAGAAGCAATTAATATATTTTCAATTAAATAAAATATTGTTTAATATGGGATAAAACTAATAATTAATTAAGAGCATTCTGCTGATTTCTTTTAGTATTTAAAAAAGGTAAGTGTTTAAAGGATTCAACAGGTGTTTTAAATATCTGTGACTTTTTAGAGATTATTTTAAATAAATCTCACGTTTTATTGAAATATGAATTTTTCAATATAATTTATTATTAAATGCTGAATATCAACAAAATTCTTTTTGTTATATAGGGTTTTCCATAATGTATAAAAGATATAAAGCCAAGCAACGCCGGCCTTAGTAAGACTTCTAGCTCTGGTGAAATATACTATGAAATATTATAGTCTTTGGCCAGGCTATGAAATTATTGTAAATAAAGTAGTAGGAAATAGAAGTATAACTTCAATTGAAAATTTCAGTAGCAGCGCCATCTTTAAACGAACGCAATTTTTTAAGGTTTTTTTGCCACAAGAACACAGATTGTTGGAAATATAAAATTACTTAAATTGATTCATAAAGTGGATATGAACGGAGAATAAATACAAGCAGAAAAAAAAACATGGTCGTGATATGGTCACAATAACCATATTATGTTCTTTGTAACAATGTATAGTTGCGGAGAACCAATTATAGTTGTTTTTACCAAAACTTGAGTCATGATAAACATTTTTTGTTAATTTTTAACGATTATATGGTTACTGTGCACAAAAAACGCAACATGGTTGGTCTTAACTTAAAAAAATTTCAACTACAACCAAAGTTTTATAACTTATTAAAAATAATATAAAATATATAACCATAAAATATTATTATTTATCAAAGTATGGTTAAAAGCAACAGTTCTAGTTTTTGTATAATCTTATATTTTAAGCTAATGAGGCCTGAATTAATCCATGTAAATAAAAAACAATTTTTATTACATTTTTCCCCAACGTTTCGTGAATTTTTTGTTCACTTTCTCAAGGGCTCGTCTATTTAATTAAAAAGAAGAAAATTTAACACAGTTACAATTAAAAACAATTACCAATTTTTGACAGTTAAGTAAATTTTCTTGTAGCTAAAAATTGAAATTGTTTTTAATTGTCAGAGAAAGTAATAAAAATAAAAATTTATGTACAAAATAAATAATTAAAAATAATAGGAAAAATATGAAAACAAATAAAACGGGAACCAATACACTTAAGGCCGTGTCAGATAAAACTTTTGCTTTGCGTTGCGTTGCAAATTCGCTTTGACATCTAAGATAAAATGCACGAACTTATATGAAGTATGTCACATAAAGCACTTTTAACGCAAAGCAAAGCGAAAAGTTGGGCAACACTCATCTTTTTGAGCGCTTTGACAGTTAGCTGCTATACATTTGTATATTATTTTTGGCAAAATCGAACGTAAAAGAGTTAAGAATTTTAAAATATTATTTTTTTTATTATATTTTCTTCCTTTACTATTTTTTTTAGAAAATTATGGAAGAAAAACTTATAAAAACAAACAATAATTAGGCGCTGTTAAAGTTTTTATTGTGACATACCTCTTGCGTTATACGCTTTTTTTCAAAGTTTGAAACGGCACGCAAAGCGATAAAGTTTTATCTGACACGGCCTTTAAAAACAGTTAAAATAAATATGTATGTATGTATTGTAAGCATAGAAATGTTTATTTTTGTGTCTGAAGAACATTTGTGAAATCATTTGTTTGGGCTTATGATTCTTATTTTTATATAACTGATTCTTGTAGCCTATGATCTAAGCATTATTATTAGCAAATCGTTAATGAATAAAACAATAATAAGTCTTTTATATCGGGAAAATTTTGCACTTACGAGACTATATTAATTCAATTATATAACATAACATTTTTAGCCATATCATTACATTTTAATTTAACCATTTAATGTTTATATGTGAACATAATTATGTTTATACTTTAGACAATAATATGGTTGCAAATGTAACAATACTATGTTTTGTTAGCAAACATATAAAGCAACCATAATTTGTTGATCTTAGATTATGGTTACCTCAACCATGTTTTTTTTCGTGTAGCGTCAAGCAAATGGCCTACCGGCTTTTCGGACATACACACACTGTTGAAAAATTACATGTTTATTTCGGTTAAATATGGCTTAACCTTTTTAATGCATCGATAGAAATTTAAGACAAATTTACAATGAAAGTAGATTCTTGACGCTCAGCAGCGTTGCCACACAAGAAATTGACTTCCTACCAATAATTTTCAAAAATCCTACCAAAATGGTTCACAGCCTACCAAAAATTTAAAAATGCATTTCTTGCACATAAACCCTGTCATACTCACTTGTTTTTTTTCCCGTAATTGTTGAGATGGAAGTTTGTCTTTTGGTGATTTTAAATGGGTGTTATGATTTAAAATAGTTATAGAGCATACTATGCAGAATGAACACCCATCCCTTTCCCGGAGCTAATCAATTTCGCTCAACCATTCGGTTCTAAATTTTCTTTTGACTGTTTCTTTACAATGTTCACTAATAGTATTATATAATTTAAAAATGTCGTCTTCTGAAATTATATTATTTTCATTTAATTTTGGAGTTTTTGATTAAAATCTAAAAAAAAAGTACATGCAATATTAGTAAATATTTATGTAATTATTAGGTATATATTTACAATTAAAAAAGTATTTTACTTTTCCATTTTGTCTGTTAATTTTTTTAATACATACACTTGAAAATAAACCTTCACTCAAAAATATTGTTAATTTCAATTTAATAATATTGTTCGCGTTTCCTAAACCAGAGATTGCAGAGATGTGTTTTATTACATCTAAAACAGTTTTTGAAAACAGTGGTAACACTATTCAAAGTTATTGTTTTTTTAATTCAAAGTTACAGTTTTATTTATTTTATGTTCTGAATTTTTAGGGTGAAAAATTTATTATTGCTAAAAAATTGCTAAAGAAGGAAAACCTACCAAAAACTTAAAAAAAATGCAACAAACCAACCAAACTACCAAACTGTTTTTTAAAAACCAAAAACTACCAAGTTTGGTCCGATTGGACCAAAACGGCAACGCTGACGCTCAGTCCAGAAAATCAATTCTGAAGCCAAACTCACCGTAACTTCTGGAGTTTCATATACATACTGAGAAGTGAAGTTTCATTGCAGCTGGATGCCGTAATGTATAATTCGGCAGCGGTCTTCCCGAAGCTAGTTTTTTAACAGGGGAAGCCACTACCAAAGGCATAGCTTGGAATTGGCACTCATTAGGCATTTATAGAGGATCTAGTTGACGCATTTTTCGAGTCCTATTTAAAGAACAAGGTAAATTTTTTTTTTGCTTTCAGATTGACATTTAATTAAGTTTTTAATTGATTCAATTAACAATATAATTGAAAAATATATTATTTATTTTTTAATTAAATATAAAACCGATATAGTTCAAAAATTTATTATATTGCAATCTTAACCTTTAACAGGTGCAATATTTTTGTTTCTTTTCCTTTCTTTTTGTGCACAATCGGGTTTTTTTTATTTAAAAAATATATCAGTGGTATTTCTTTTATAATAGTTTCTCGCAATTCTCCATTATCGGTCTAATTTAGTATGGGTTGAAGAATATTAATTTGAAAAGAAACGGTTTTTTAAGCCAAAAAAGTTTTTCAGTTTTTTTTTTTTTTTTTGGTAAAAAATATGTTTTTATGCTTATTAAGGCATATGGCAACGTTGGCCAAAGGTAATTTAATTGTTTTATTAGAAGTTTAATATATAAATTAATGTTTGCAATAATAATAAACTAACTGCAATTTTACTCCAATATTGGCTTCGTTCTTGACCGATGAGAAGAATTTTTTTGTATTGAATTTAAAACAAAAAACTCATTAAAATTCGTGCAAGGTCTTATAAAATTTTTCTCAAAAAAACTATGTTTTTTTATTGTTTATTTTTTTTAATAACAAAATGCTTGTATTGTCTGCAAATTGTTTTATTGTGTCTCGCATAACAACAATAAATAAATTTAACTAAAATTTATTTCAAAATCATAAAAACACTTGTAAGATATGAATGCAAGACACAATGGATAAACAAAATCAAAGCAAATTAAAATAAAATAAACACCTGTTAAAGGTTTTGTTTTTTTTTTTTAATTTCAGCTTAAATGTTTTTTTCTTGTTTAAGAAAAGAGGGAAAGAAAAAAACTAACAATTAAGACAGCAGCATTCAACACCGCAATTGAAGTATTATAACAATAACTACAAATTAAGTTGATTTAAATACTGATAAATAATTTGAAATAAAAATTAAATTTATCATTAATTATTATTTTTTTAAATAAAGTAATTTAATACTGATTTGTGCTTAAGAATATATCGCTCCTTTATTGCAACATAGTCATATCTCAAAAAAACTTGAACTTGGCAAAATGTGATTTAAGTTTTCAAGACATAAGTAATATGATCTAATTGCCGCAATTGCAATCGCTATAACTTCGGTTCAGCTTGGGATATAAAACTTATTTTTTTTAACATGCACAGAACGTCTAAAAGAGCAGTTTTGCTCAAGTACCTACAAATTTTTAATTTTTTGAGATATGACTATGTTGCAAATAAGGAGCGATGTTAACATATTAATTATGTTGCTAAAGGGCTAATTTCATTTTGTGTGCTTAAATGATTACTTTAGTAGCGTGTCATAGTGCTCAGGGACATAATGTCGTGCATAGCCGGCCCTCGGCCGGGAGCAATATTTTCTCCTCTATGGCATAACCAACACCGGCTTCGCTCACCAACGATTTTTTCAAGCCACTTTATAAAAACGTTGCATCTTTCTTACATAGAATACCATAAAATATACGTATAATATCCATGGACGTTACGGCTCTCGTTGATGGACATTATGTCCTTGGATGTTATCACATGCCACCATTACTTTCAAGCTTTTTATTTATAAACTGCAAAAACGGAATTTTTAACTACTTACCAATTGTCTTTTTGAATTGCCTAAATATTCTGCTTTAGTCTATAGTAGAAGCTTAATATTTGATATCTCCTTTTCTTTTATTAAATTCGCACAATATATGTTCTAGCGGTATTTGAAGTTACTGTGTCCAGCGTAGCTACCGAGCTAGGGTTTCTTTATTGTTTTAAGGCAAATTTTTTCAATTTCGCGCTTTAATACTTTCTTGGGTCTATTTGAGACTCTCTACACAATCAGCAGTCTAACATCCTCTCAGTTTAATCATAGCAAGATCTTAGTTCCAGCTCACTTATCAGTGCTGTTTGCATCCTTGACTAAAGACTTTTCACTTCCCTTTTTTTTTGGTGACGATAAACGTGTTTACAATTTCTTAACATATTTCGTCACTATTATAACATCCATCTGTTTCATTCTAGGGAGCTTAGAGAATATAATTAAATGCGTATGTACTAATTTTAGCCATGCCATCTAATATTCAAGTGTTACTTGCCATCCACATAAGACATAAATTGACAAATATTAACTTTAACATCATGTTAATGTCAAGTGCAGGCTACTTATGTTACTGTTACGCGTATGTCTTAACATGGCTGTTAAAACACATGTTAAAAAAACACTTACAAAATGAGAAGACATTTTAGTTTGACAGCTGTCATTTTTTTCTTGTAGTTATTATTTGACAGAGTACTGCACAGAAAAAATTTTTCCACCTTTTAAAGGCTCTATTTGATTTCTGATTGAAATTTAATTGATTCAGTTATGTATTTAATTGAAAAAAAAATAAAATAATTTCTAATTAAAAAGTATTGAATATAATTGATATAATTGAATGTTAAAAAGGAAGAAAATAATTTTCTAATTAAATTAATAATTGAATTAATTAAAACTTTAATAAAATTTCACTCTGAACCCAAAAAAAAGTGTAAGAATTTGTTTCTGTACATGTTTAATTGTAACAAGCACATGAGTTTTATTATAAAAAAGCAACATTTATAAAACAACATAAATTCTTTTAAGTTACGCAATCAAAAAGTCATTAAAACAAAAACATGTACTTCACCACTAAAACGATCTTGCTAAAGCCACATGTGGAGGAAGTAACCAGCTTTTTACACTTTTCTTTTCTTGTAATCACAGCCATTTTTCGCGGGTAGTGCTGTCTTTCCTATTGAATGAATATTTTTTAACGTAATTTGCATAAGTTCTTAAACTATTTTTTTTTTAATTTAAATTGATAACTGCATATTTTCTTTATAAATTTCAGTTTCAGGCAAGACATTAATATTTTAGATTTCTGTAACGGAATAATGAAGTAAATAACAAAGTCCTTAAATACATAAAAAAATTTATTTAAAATTAATTGACTAATTATTAATTTTATTTCCTTTAAATCTGTTAATTTTTCCTAATATAAAACACTTTCTTTAAATGGCTGATTATGAAGATTATATCCACATTGAATTTTGTATTTAATTAAAATATTAAAACATTTAGATATTAACGTTTAATTAGTTCAACCTCTTTAACGATGTAATTTTAATAATTATTTTCATATCTTATCATTTGTCAAATAAAAAACAATAAATATAACTTCAACCTCATTTCTCTACAAAAGAAAACAAAAGAAATGTTGTTTTAATTGAAATAAGAGAGGAAAAAGATAAAAAAGAAACAAAGTATAAAAAAACAGTTTTGTTAACATTTCTATGATGTTGTAGTTAGAATGTACAGGTACCTTTTGATAAAAATTACGAGTTTATACAGATAAACATATTTTGTTTGACAACAGCATTATAAAAATTCTAAGAATAAATGCATTTTTAAACAAGAGCAGCCATTTGAAGCAGCAACAGCAGTAGCAGCAGCAGCAACAGCCACAATACAGAATCGTCAACAGCAACACGACTAAATTAACATTATAAAGCATCCATCATATAAAGAATTATAAAAATCAGCAACAGCACTGTACTTACATTTATATAAATATACATGTATTTTAACCTTACGAGGGGCGCTGCAGCATGACTCTCGTTTTAGTTATGCAATAACCCCTTTTATTTAATTACTACTGGTCATCCAACAAAGTTTAAAAAAGAAAGTCGCATGGAAATTTTAAATCTGGTAAATTTATAGGATTCGAACTTACGTTCTAAAATCTGGCGATACTATTTAGTGCTTTTCTATCCCTGACGAATTTAAAAATTAGTTTTGAGAATTTTTCTAAAATATGTTATTATTTCATCTATCAATTCTGCATCCTCCTAAATTCAGTAAAAATACCCGGGCCTCTCTAGTAAATTTTTAATTTTTAATTTCTAAAAACCTAAAAAAAGGAACTTAAGCCAAAACCCAATTTGAATTGATTAATAATATCAACAGTTCAGTTCCTAATTGAATAAAATTTTTATTTTTATTTTGTTGATGGTGTTTTCATCATTTTTTTCATGATTTAAGCTGCTATTTTTACTATTTGGGGTTATCCTCGTATGTAAGCTGTATATGATATATGTATTTGTTTATGTGGGGTCTGTTATCTGTTAGCTTAAAGTAAAAGAGTAGAGAAATGTTTGTTTTGTTGGCCAACAACATAAATAAAAAATATAAAAAATAATGAAAATAAAAAGAAAAGTAAAGTAAAAAGAAACCAAAACAAATATAAGACTCCATTTAAGAAAGAATGACAACTAAAGCTTAAGTAGCTTTAAGATATTTCAAATGTCAACATAACGATACAACAACACTGCCGTCATCTTTGACAGCACCAGCACCAACAACAAGCAACACAAAAACAATAACGATCACATATAGATAGTTTGTCAGTTGTTGCTGTTGTATGTGTTAAGAAGTGTCATAATTTTTAAGCCCACAGACCCAACAGCAACCAACAATAATATAACTTTGTGTTAACAACAACAATTTTTTACTAATAAACTGAACAACAATAACAACAATATAAAAAGAGATAAGTACTTTAATAAATTAAAATGAAAAACGTAACCATTACAACAGCAATGCACTGACATCATGAAATTGTTTAAACAAATTCCAAATTTCAATTTTTTTAGGCTTGAAAGTTTGAACAGAAAGAAAAATAACAACAACAAAAATAGATACTAAAATCAAATTGCGGTCGACAAACTTGTTAAATTGCAACACTTACTTTTTTTTTGTTAATTCATAATAATTTTATTTAATTCTATTTTTGTTTGGTGGTTAGCAAAAAAGCTTTTAAAGTATTTGAACAGATGCACTCACTCTTATTATTGAATGTTTGTTGGAAAAAAATATTATAAAAAACAAAGCTGCCAGATTTTATAGTTTGCTAGAACAATCCCATTGAAAATAATCCTCATTTACAAAATGTAAATTTAATATCAGTTTAAATTTTGTATTCGAAATAATTGAGATAGTTCTATTTACCATAACATGCCAGTAATGCATGTAGCGTATCTTCTACAAAGACAGCACTAAAATCTTACTGCCTTATTCATAGAAAATCAAAATAGATTTGAAATATATTTTAGAACAAATTTGTATGAAAAATTTGTCATAAACCAAATTTCAAAGGCAGCACTAAACTTTTACTGCCGTATTCATAGAAAATAAAATAACTTTGAAATTTGTTTTATGACAAATTTTTCATACAAATTTTTCCTAAAATATATTTCAAATTTATTTTGATTTTTTATGAATACGGCAATTAATTTTTAAGCACGTCTAGCTTAAACTGGAAACAAAATTCAGAAAATAAAACACCATAATTGCAACAGTATCTACAATATTTTTGTATTTTTAAAAGAATTTGGATTTAAATCTGTACCTTGCAGAAAAGTACCTTTTATACCAGCTATTAGAAATAAACCATTTTACAAATTATTCCAGCAAAAAATCTTAGAAAAGGTAATCTAGTGTGTAACTAATAATTTTTGACGGAAGGCCTTCCCAACTAGATTGCCAACCTAATGACTTAATAAGGCATCATAACTAAGAAATGGTTAATGAATGATATAATGATGATTATTACGTATTTTAAGGTGTTCCCTTTTAACTTAAAGAACTAGATTAATTACTGCTCCCTTTTTTGCGAACTAATATTATGTGTTTTGTAAGCGAGTAACAAAATATGGCAATCACAAAAGTAAGTTATTATATGGCAAGTACTTTTTAAAATAATGTCTTTTTTATGGGATATTTATAACTTTTTGCAAGAAATTTAAAAAAAGTACTTTTTTTAAAAATATAATTATAAGCCTTGCACTGACTTCTGGCTGAATTTAATTTTTAAAATCACACATATTTCCCTACAAAAAAAAAAAAAAAAAAATCGTGGACAATTGTTTACAGAAATTTTAAAAATTCAAATCCCAAAAAGTACCAGATGTGAAAATTCCCTTATTTTACATTAACTTTTCATATTTTTTTGTTATAAGATATGAATTTAAGTAGAAGTTTCTAACAAAATTAAAGAAAATAATTTTTGTTAAAGCAAAGTTATAAAAATTTATCATGTCTCAAGAAAAGTACTTTTTTTAAATAATAAAAAAAAAAGAAATTAAGAAAGCGCCTTTTTCAACAAATTCAATTTTTTAAAAGAATCTTAAGAACAAATTAAACAAATTAAAACAGAACTTATTAAAGAAACTGCGAGCGTTGTAGGAAATTGGGAAAAGTACCTTTTTGAGCAATATCAATTTTTTAAGGTACCTTAAAAAATAGTTCTCAAACAAGACACTTTTAACAAATCATAAAAGTACTAATGAAACTAAACTATTTTAAGAAACTGAAAGAGTGCTTTCTTATGAAAAATCTTTAAAAAATCGCCTCTTAACAAGAACCTTTTTATAAATTAAAAAAGTACTTTTTAAAAAATTGTCATTTTATTTTTTGAAAAATGTGTTTATTGATTATAATTTAAAAAAGTATATATAATTTTAAATCCTACGGTCCATAAAAAATACATCATTTTATGTCAAATTCCCATACCCGGCATTTTAAATATTTTCTTTAACAAATTAATACGGAACTTCTCAATAACACTTTAAGCTTTTTAGACTAAAAGCATAACAAGCGTATAATAAAATACTTGTTAGTGACTTTAAGTGTATTTTGGCCAAATCCAATAACAATGAAAAACATTAAATCAATATTTAAAGGAGTCAAAAAGATCTTTAGCTGGCTCGCTTGATCGCTTCTTGTTGTTGTTGTTTTTTTTTATTTCATTTTTATGATGGCCATGTCATAAAGTAACAAAATTTACATTTAATATCTTCAACTCAATAGATACAATTTAATGTCTTTTAGCACGTGGGTGAAATTGTTATTAGAAAGATGCTTAGAATGTTATTGGATGATTGTGGTGCTGCATTCACGCCCGCCTTCAGCAGCATGCCACAATGATGATTAAGTTTAACATAAATGTTTTCATATTTATTTATTTTTTATTCAATTTTTACGTTGGTTTTTTTTGTGCATTTTGTTCATAAACTTGTAAAATTAACACAAAATTCCGTTTAGCATTATAATAAAAATTTCGTTATAGAAACATAAAGAAGAAGAAACTTCTTTATTTTTTTTTTAGTTTAAGAAAACAATTTACATGTTGAAAATTGGAGCAAAACGTGACATGATTTGAGTATGGAACGGTTATAAATTAAAACTTATTTGTCTTGCAATTACGACTGTTAACATTTGAGGTGATGAAAGTATATATAAAAAAATAATAAATACTTAAACTTGTTTTTATTTTGGTTTTTGTAACAAGTAAAATAAAACAAGTAAGAGTGATATATTTGGCTATGCCGAATCTTATATACCCTTCACCATCTATGTAAATCTAGTTCAGTGAAGTAACTCCAATCAAAAAAGCAAATATTTTGGTGACAGAGAATAAAAAAAATAAAAAATGTTGGTGCTGCATATATAAAATTTTACATAAAAATGACATCGGCTCTTAATGGGTTAAGCATTTTTAAAATTTTTTAGTATTTTGTTAAAAATTTCTTCAAGAGCTTTAAAATGATACCCATATTGATATTATAAAAATTTAAAAAGTTCAGAGCCCCGTAACTCGGAAAATATGGTCGAGCGCCTATTTTTTACTTTGTTTTTTTTCTTTTTTTTAATTCTCTATCGCCCCATATATTTATTTTTTTTTTTGATTGTAGTAATTTTTAGTTTGAAATGAGATGAAAAAATTAGAGGTAGGCGTGGTGTTTTGCCTACTGCCTCGAAGGACAAGAACGATCATGCTGATTTCCAATAGCAGCTCTTTCGACACTACATTTCATCGATTGGCAAATTTATTTTTTTTTTTGCCTCGGCAAACTTGATTTCAACACTAACACGGACGGACAGACGGATATGGCTCAATCGACTTCGCTATGCATAAGAAGTCAGAATACCTTAAGGGTTCGTAAATGGATATTGTTTTTCCACTTTTTAGGAATCAATTTAACATTTATTATTATTTATTTTTTTTTTTGCTTCATTATAACAAAATCTAGGGCTGGGGTTCACCGTAGCATAAAGTTTGAAGCATAAGGTTCCCCAGAAAAAAATTCTTTTACAACGATAATCTTCACACCGATGGTCGAAATAGAGGCAAGTGAGTAGATTTTCAAGAATAAAAATTAGCTGTGCTTGAATAGACTAAAACAGGAACAAGTGGCTGGGAATGAAATCTGTGGAACCGGGTGAAGCTGAAAGTTTTAGTCTTTAGTTTTCGCATTGGCTTAATGATGGATCACTTTATAGCTAAATAGGGGCCCAGTAATAATGTACTTATTCGCTGATTTTAGTAATTTGTTTGGGATAATTAGCACAATATTTTTAATAAATATTTAATTTAAAATTCCCGTATTTTAATTTTAATTATTACTTTGCAAGTGCCCGTTTAAAAAACATAAATAAATTATCGTGGTGTTTTGAGATATTTAATTTGTTGTTTTCATTTTATTTTTCATCATCTTTTAACTATATAAAAGAGCCGAAAAAAATCAGCCGTAAACGGTTGGGAAAGAAAAATAGGATCTCTGTTGGTAATTGTTGTTTTTGCTTAAACTTTGATTTTTGTCTTTACTTTATTGTTTGGACAAAAATTTTTATTTAATTTAAAATGTTTGTGAAAAGTTTCCTGAAGAGCTAAGTAAGCGGTAGCGAAATGGCCACCGAGGCGTGCTGTCACCTTTAATAATCAAAATCGATGATTTTAATAATTTGTTCGCAATAATTAGCACAATATTTTTAAAGATAATAAATGTACAATATTATTTGTTAACTACAATTATTATTTAAACACTTTTAGGATCAGCTTTAATATTAAATCAACTTATCAGCGAACTTCAGAATAGTTTCTGTGATATATAATGATCCATGTTTCCCTAACAGCTTTATTCAGGAAAAAAATTGTTTGGGAAAGCGACAACAATTTCTCAATAAAGTACTAAATCAATTAAACGACATAGTTTTTATTCTATAGAAAGCAAGCGCGATACTTATGTATCTCGCTGAATATTTTTTACATCAAAGATCTTATGTGTTGTAGCAAAAAAAAAAAAAAAAAAAAAAATCATAGTCCCATGCCTGACATGTTATTAGTTTCTTAAAAAAATTTAAGAGTATTCCCTTGTATCACCAACATTTATAATCACATTAAAAAACGTAATTTGAAGACACATGTTCCTTAAAATATGACAATTGTCTTAAAAAATTTGTATTAGATTGATTTAGAGCTCGTTATACGAAACGACCCACTGACACTGTTGTATACTCTTTGCCATATTCAGGGAATTTTAGGTTTTGTTTATTGTAAGAAAAACTATAAAAAAAAACTTTTTGAAAACAATACATTCTTATTTAAATTAACCACAAAACATTTTGTTACAATTCCTCAGTTAAAAAAAGAACAAAACAATGATTTATTTAAACTTATAAAAACAACAAAATGCTTTCGTTAAAAACGTTAAAATCTATAAAAACGAAATTAAATGCATTCATTGATTTTATTGTAGACCAAAGAATTAACTATTAATTGTTAAAAAAGATTGTAAAAAATAGAATTTAAATGTTATGACATTTTTTTATTGGCGTTAGTGTCATAGAGTATTTTAAACTCGTAAATTAACAGATTTCTTTATAAATAGAAAATTTTCAAGAAACAATTAAATTGTGTTGTTTTTTTAATGCGACTTCAAAATAAAAGATTTAATAACAAAATAAATTTCTAAGCTTTTAACTACGACTCTCCTTTCTCCGGGCGCTTTTCAATTATTAAAAGCTCGTTAACAAAGAACAGTTAAAACTATTTGGTTTTTGGTGCTACAAAAAATTATATTCTTTTTATAACGTAAATTTATTTTCCAAATTTGTTTAAATAAAATTTCACTGTATTTCTACACAATGTTTGTAATAAATATATTCTAATTTTAAATAAATTATATTAAAAACAAGTTTGTTAAACTACTCGTTACATTATTAAGTGGGAGTTCAAGTTTCTATTACTTTATTTATTAGTATTTTTCGACTTTGTTGCTTGTAATAAAATTTGCCATAAGGTTTTTTTTATAACAAGAGTTAATGCAATTATTTCTCACTTCAAACAATCGCAACTAAGGCAAACGCCAAAGTGTTACGATCACTTACTTTTAAAGCCATTGAAGTTGATTGTCTCTTTTTGTTGCAATATATTCCTAATTGCATTTTTAAATGTTTCTTAAAATTACACTGCGGGAAAAGATGGTCCCTTTTTTTAACACCTGGTGCTGATACTATAAAATAATTCTTATAAAATGTGTTTTTTAAGCCCGATAGAACTTTAAATTGTAAAAAATAACACACAAAATTAAATTGTAATGAAGATTTTTTTCTTATTCGAAAGATTAGAATATGGCATTCATATTTTAAAACGATTTCGGCCATATGGCCACTTCGGCTGCTCATAAAGAAGCGCATTCTGGACGTGCAATTTTGTGTTACTTTTTCAAGTGCTGCTGGCCATATGTCACGAATAACACGAACAATGTTTGCTTCCGAAGCGTCAATTGTTGCTGGTTTCTCAGTATAAATCAGTGATTTCACGTGGCACCACAGTAAGTTATCAAAAGGTGTAAAATCGCACGATCTTGGAGGCCAATTAACAGGTCCATTTCTCTAAATTATGGTGCGGTAACGAACTCCATTGACCGTAACATGAGATCTGGCCTCATTTTTTAAAAAAATAAGGTCCGATGATGCCACCAGCGTGTAAACCACACCTAACGGTGCATTTTTCTGGATGCAATGGAGTCTGTAGGGTATGTTGTGATTCAGTCTTACTCCATATGCGGCAATTTTTTATTATAAAAAACACGTTAAGAAAAAAATGAACCTCATCGCTAACCACAATTTGGCGATAAAACAACGGGTCAATTACTAACTGCTGTAGAACCCAATCGGCGAAAAAACGACGCATATAATGGTCTCGTGGCTTTAATTCCTGCACCAGCTGGATCTTATACGGGTGTAGGCCAAGATCTTTGTGCAAAATTTTCCACGTAGTGGGCGGACAGAGCCCCAATTCCTGCGACCGACGACGAATCGATAAATTTGGATCTTCTTCCACAGTTTCGTTAAAAGCAGTGATATTCTCTTCAGTGCGCTCATTCCTTCGACGTCTTAGAGTTATTGTATCCTCTAGAGAGTATGTGGTACAAAATCTATCCACAGTTCGACGGATGGCTTGCTCAGACAGACGATTATGGGCACTATAAAAATTACGAAGTCGTCTATAAATTGCTCGATGATGATTGTTCAAGTGTGAGTCTATTCGTAATAATTTGCCAAAGTTTACTGAAAATAATAAGAAAATTTTTTTTTTTTATAATTAAAAATTCTATGGGGCTTAAAAAAACACCCGACACTCAAAATTGCAGAAATAATTATGTCATCTACACATCGACCACTAATATATGAGATCTCTTTGATGCAAAAAATCTAAAGCTTTCGATTTCCTAATAATTATTGAAACTATGGCGGGCAGCATCACATGTCACGCATCTTATGGAAACTAAATGATTCTACAAATAAATATTGAAATTTGATTATGTACTTGGATTTAAGTTTAGATTAGTCAACTAACGCAAGGTATAGTGCTTCGTACAGAACTAATTAGCACTAAATTTTTTGCGTTATTAATTGCTGTAATTTTAAGTTCATACAAAGCTTCTTCTAAGATTATATAAAAATCGAGCAATTAAAAATTTAATTAAATTTTTATCTTAAAACCAATAAGGCCTTCAATAGCTGCCTAATTTTTTTATAATGATAAACTAGGTTAATTGTGCTTGATTCCTTTAAATATACATATTCCATGATAATGTAAGTAATAAATTTTTATGTTGATTGTATTAAATTTTCAATTGATTCAATTATTTAATTTATTAGAAAATTGGTTTTTCTTTTTTAATTAATTATACAGTTGATTTAAATAATAATTTAATTGGAAAATTTGGTATTTATACTTTTATTATTTAAATAATTGAAACAATTAAAGATTTAATTAAACCTTTTAAGCCAATAAAACAATTAATAGGTGCAAGAGGTTTTTTTGGGATTGCTTTTCTTTCTTCATTGAGATTAAGGGAGGCTTCAAATCATGTTTTCCATTTATTTGTAGTTTTTCAACACGACCTTTTTTCTTTCTGGGACTTGAACTCAATTATTTTTTGTAATAAATACACAGACACTTGTTACAAAAAATCCACAGAAGCTGCTCTACATGTATCAGATAATCTGCCTTTTCATTTGTTTTGATTTATCAAACACGCACACCACATCCTTTAGTGCTGGAAAGTAACAATTAATTCAGCTCTGTTAACGAACCCATTGCACAACTCAGATACGAACAATAACAGTATTAACTTTTAGCTTTTTTCAAAACAATATTTGGACGTTCTTAACACGCAATTGTTGAAAAAAAAACTATTTACAAAGCGTCAGTGAATTTCGCTACTTAATTGGCTGAGTAAAATCGCTCAAAAAAAGTTTAGTTTTTCCTAAGGCGAATCAATAGTATCTGGACGCGATGGCGATGGTGCTAAATATCAAACACCATATTAACAATTTTCTACATATATTTTATATATTGAGTTTGACATTTAGGATTTCGGCGAAAATTAATGCATTCGTCATCGCGACCACCTGGCATTGATACCGTCAAGGCCAAGGCGAATCAATTACCAGGTGGGAGCGTAGGCGAATTCATTATTTTTCGCCGTGAACACTATCGTCAAAATCTATATATAAAAAATCTGTGTATAATTTTTTATATATGAAGTTTGACAGTACTTTTTACCAGCAAAAAATTATTATTTGTTTGACAGCCGAAGACGATTTGTACTAAAGAAATATGTACATATTTCTTTCGCAGTGTTGTATTAATTTTCGCCGTGAGTATACCTGTTATTAATTCGCCTTGTATACGCTTTGGTTTTTCCTTAATTGGATGATACAGATATGCGACATAAAAAGAGAAGAATAAAACAGTGTTCTTTATATTTAAAAAAGATGTTCATTATAAATTGTTGAAAAACATGATTTTCTTCTGATAAGTAAGAGCGAGTGAAACAAATAGATTCTAGCTAGCAAGCGATAACGTGAAAATACAAGATGAAGCAATTATCAGGTGGTAGGGATCGGTAAAACCAAGGTGAATTGAATAATAGGTAGTCGTTTGAGGACAAAATCAAATGAAGCTAGCATTGTGTTTGTGTAAACAGTGAGGAAAAATGTTAAAAAAAAACAAAGAAGCAAAAGAAATTTAATAAAAAGTGTTTGTATTAACAAATAATAATTTGCACATTGCAAACTCCAATGAATGGAAAAATATTCAAGAAAGTTGTTTATTATCATCAGTATTGTATAATTTGTGTAAAAAATAAACAACTTTTCAAAATGGTTTTTAAAAGAAACGTTTTCTTTTTTAATAAATGTTGTTTTTGTTTGTGTTATTTTGTATTTATCTGCACTTTTTGGACACAGACGCACTCTCTTCAGTTTTCACACAACGTTTTATTCGCACATTCACTGTTTTATCAACAAAATGATTATTCAAAAATTTTTCTTCGATTTTAAATTGAAAAATTTTTTCGTTTTTTTTTATACCGCGCCAAAAAAATGTAAACAATTTGACGTTGATTTAGAAAAATGTGTAAAACGATTTCGATCACCTGCGCTATAAATTTTACCATGGCGAAATAATAAAGGCGGTCTCAATGGTGAATTATTTAATTTTCGCCGTAAACGCTAAATGGCAAACCTCATTTAAAAAAATTATACATATTTTTTACATATGGAGTTTGACATTTACCGTTTACGGCAAAATTATTGAATTCGCCATCGCGCCCACCTTATATTATTTCGCCATGAGTTTTACCTAGTATTCAATTCGCCTTGGGTAAAATATTTTTTATATAAAATTTGATAGTTGAATTATCGGCGAAAATTATTGAATTTGCGATTGCTACCATTTGGAAATATATTCGCTTTGTGTAAATTTTTTTTCAAACAAACTTAACCTTATCAGTTTCGCGTGCATTTTACTATTAAAATTGGAAACATTTGTACGCGAGCAAACAAACAAATTACAATTTCATTTTAATACCGTAACGAGTTCAGCAAATTAATAACAAGTAACGTAAAACAGGTACCTGTTTGTGCTTGCACCATTTTAACTACAAACAAATGACAAATTTTGACATGACTCTGAACTTGCTGTTAATGAGATTCTAATAAAGTTGAAGAGTTAATTGTCTTAGCTGCAGAAATAAATAAAAAACAAAAAAAAAATAATTGTGTCAAAAAAAAAAAAACACGAGGAAAAAAAACATGATTTTTCAATTAGATGTATTTTAATTAATATTATACCATTTCAATATCGTTTAAGCAATATTTTACTGGACCAGTTTTTAAACTGAAATATATCTCTTTGACTGCCTTGAAATAAACTTCGCAAAAATTAAACTGTTTCGACTAACTCCACACATAGATAGACTGCAAGATTTTGGTGATACTTCACTTCAGAAAAATGAGTAATTTTATGTGCGATAATTTCCTCGCTTAAAAATTCAAAAACGGGTGTGCTATTCAACTTGAAGCACCGCTGTGTCGAACCATTTATTTTCAATGCTCTGAAGGCTTATTCACACCCTCCTCATAATAAGGAACTTTTTACACTGTTATGTTATGAATAATTTTGGATTTTTTAAGCGATTTTTGTTTGACGTAGCCAAATAACAATTTTAAATGAAATAGAATTTCCTACTACTCTAGATTATTTTCCAACCTTATTGTGCTCCAGTTTTGCCAAAAATTCAGAACTTCAAAGAAGTTTACAAAAGAATCGAAAATTAAATATAAATCGCCTTTTAAGCAAAAAATCGCCATTTTACCAAAAATCGCTTATTTACCAAAAATCAAAAAAATAAAACGATGTTTTTTCCAAAGTAGAGAGTAATTTTTAAACTCACAAAATAAAATCAAATTGCAGCAAAACATCAAACATAAAACTAAATTTCTTCAAATAATCGAAATTTTATGATTTTTAATAAAAAAAAAAAATGCGATTATTGCTGAGCATTTTAAGGCTCATGAAAACTAATTTTAATAAAAATAAGTCAAAAGTTCTGAAACTATAGACTATTGTGAATTAAAGTTATTTGACATTTATTTATTTTTTTGTATAACAGTCTTACGAATATGAATATGTTTGCTGGCTTATCAAGTTAAAAATTTCAACTTTTAGCCTGGAAATTGTTGTCGCTCAAACTGTTTTCAAGTCTTCAAGTATTACAAATATATTCGAAATTTTATTTACCTTAAGTAGAAATATTTATAATTTGCCGTTTTGAATTCTGTTAACGACAATGTCTGCTCTAAATTTGATGGGAAGGCAAGCGATAAGACAGTTGAAACGACCCAGTAAGTTTAAATTAACTGAAATTCACCGATTAACATATATGTATGTATTTTTATTGTTGTTGTTGTTTTTTAACAGACCTTATGCAAATAAGTTCAAAGGCAAAATTTAAAGATGGTGGAGAGCATGCAACTATGAATGACTTGCCTATACCACAGGGTAGCTGGCAAGAAAGCTATACAAAGAACAATAATCGCTATACAGCGGTTTTTGTAAGTGGCCTTGTTGCTATGATTGGCAGTGCGTTTTTTGTAAGTTTTTATTATAAAACTAAAACAGTTCAAAGATTGTTTTTAGTTTTTGATTTTGTTTCTTATTAATTATTTAAGATATTTGGTACGGGTAAAATGGAGATGAATTATACAGTTCCCGATTATCCATATGAAGAGGAGGAAGAATCCTAAATTCTTGTGCTGATCAGGGAAAATAAGAAATGGTGGCCATTTATTTATTTCCTATTTTGCACAAAATTTTCTTTTTGTTGTTTATTCTTTTTACTTTTTGTAAAGAAAATAGCCAAAAAGGAGGTGAAATAGTTAGTAGATAAATAACGTCATTTTTTTTAGGTGTATTTTGACTTTAATGTTAAATAATAAACATAAAACAATAACTTTTTTTAAACAAAATTTTTCAAATTATAATTTGTGGATAAGTTTATATTCTGGCAAAAATCTTTGAAAGGTTTAAGCCTTAAATTGTATTTTTCTGTCTAATAATCGACTAAAATACTGGAAGTAAGCGTTTTTTCTAATGTGGACACTTCACCCAAAAGAGATATAAATCGTGTATAACTTTATCTTCTTCGAATAATTCTTGTGAAAAAGACAGATTTCAAAACAGATACCTGTCTGTCTGGCCACATACATCAAATTACATTAATTATTGGGATACTCTTACATTCCATCTCCAAACTTTATACTTCAACAGTTGGGCAATATACATCAAATTACAGCAACCATGGGGACACCCTTTAATTTCTAAAATCAAATTATAACCTGGTTGTTATAGCGGACTTAGCAATACAGGTTCTTTGTAAATTTCAAGCGTCTGTCTTAAACAGTTCAAAAGTTCATCGAATTACATTTAATATAGGGACACCCTTTTATTTCTAAATCCAAATTTTATACTTCTTTTTATAGCGGAGTTAGCAATACAGGTTCTTTGTAAATTTCAAAAGTATGACAATATACTTCAAATTAAAAGAACTATTGGGACACCCTTTAATTTATAATTTTAAATGTTAATGCTTGTTACAAACACGATTATAGCAATCGATATGCTATCCAATCTGAAAACTTTTATCTATAATGGGCCTATAGCCCATATAAGTCAATTTGCATTAATTATAGGAACACCCTTTAATTTATTAATTCAAATATAAACTTGTTAATGTAGCAGGCTCAGCAATACAGGATCCTTTTAAGTTTCAGCTTTGTTTCTATAACGGTTTAAAAATTCAAAACCTACATCAACTATTGGGACACCCTTTAATAATTAAATTCAAAATTTATACTTGTTGTTATAGCGAAGTTAGCGATATACAACAATACAGGTTCATGGTAAATTTCAATTTTCTGTCTAAAACGGGTTAAAAATACGGCTACATCCAATTACATGAACTATTGGGGCACCCTTTAATTTCTAATTTTTAATATTAATGCGTGTTAGTATAACAGTCATAGCAATATACAATCTGTCCAATTTTCAAGCGTTTGTTTACAACGGTTTAAAAGATAGGCCCTTATAGGTCAATTTATGTCACCTATGGGGCCACCCTTTAAATTTTAGATTTATTTTTTTTTCTAACGTTTTGTTATTGGGAGCTATAGTTCCCTTTACAGTTCATGATATACGTAGAAAATTTTTATGTTGTATGGGGACACCCTTTAATTTTAAATTTTATTAACTGTTTTTAAAACGGTACCAATCTGTAAGCATAAAAATGTATGTTGATTAATCAGAACCGAATTAGGTCATATACATTATTAAAAATTCTATTCTTTATAAAACTGCAGGTCGGCAGCCGGAGCACCTTATAATATGCACTGATGTTATCAACCTGAGCACCGTAGTTTTATTTGGATATATACAACAACAAAGTTTTTCGTACACTTTTACATATTTTTCAACTCCCACAATAAGTTAACTGAATCACTATACGCCTGAGTAACTTTTTTTGTTTTTAAAAACAAAACCCTTTTTACAAGTTAACGCACGACGATACCTGTTATTCCATTCATTTCAATATGTTTTTATTTAGAATAGAAATTTTTAAAAATAATCACAACTTAATTTTGTTGTTTTAATTTAAAGCGTATTAAAATCATAGTAATTTGTAGCCAAAAACACACACAAGCATTATAACAAAAAACGACAAGAGATTGTAAATTTTATGCTTGATTACATGTGTTTTTTTTAAATTTTTTTATTTTGCTAAACACACAAAAAGCTTGAAATTACATTCAAATGTTTTGCAGCAAATACATGTAGTTTAAACAGCAGCAACAAGCAAAGTAAAAAATAATCAACTGACGTAGTCATCATACTCCACTGCCATCAACTTTTATACTCATCAGCAACATCCTGTGGCGGTGAGAAAAAATGAAGACAGTATACACATGCCATAAAAAAAAAAAAAAAAAAAAAAAAACAACAACAACAACAAATCAGAGCTTAAGATAATATGGTAAAATTGTAACAAACTGCAAGAGTTGCTACTTATACTTCAAGAGGGTGTTAAGACTTAAGCTACTGTTTAACAACAAAACTCCACTCTAACACACTCATAAGCAAAACAAAAGTTTTGTTGTTTTTGGTTGTGTTTGATAAAAATGATTCTTAGCCAAACTGACAGTATCGTGCAACAGGTGTTTTCCTCTCTCTAACATACTAAAGACACATCAGACACTGCTTTTCGCAAGAAATCATTTTCTTTTATAAAAACTTGGGAATTAAAAGAATTAAGTGATGAGTATTTTTATAAATGTGACTGAAAGAGACTTAGACGATTCTAATGGGAGCAACTGCAACAATTATTAAAAACTAATTGTTTTTCAACCCGAACGAAAGCGATGGATTATAAATCGGCTCGAAAACTAAGGGCCAGTTTCACTATATCACAATCGATGGTTCGTTCGCACAATTACATTCAAAACAAAAACACATTCTAAAAAATTGTTTTTGTTTTAAATGTAATTATTCGAACGAACGAACGATTGCGACGTCGTGAAACTGGTATTAAGTGTTATTGTTCCGGAATGAATTTTGTCAACATTTACGACATTCATATTTTTATTTGGCTTTACCCATCTTGTTCATAGTTTCCACTTTTTTATTTCTGGAATAGTAAAATTCAGTATTAAAGATATGCAAACACATTGCAAACAAATTTCTTGTTAACAATCCAAGCCTGTATGGATTGCTGTGTTTAAGTCGAAATGTATATTAACGAGTAGGAGTTCACATCTATGTATATCTAGTTTAGTGAAGTAACTCCACTCAAAAAAGAAAATAATAAATTAAATTATTTATTTTTATTTAACATAAAAATGACATCGGCTCTTAATGGGTTAAGCTTTTTAAAAAAAATGTAGTATTTCCTTAAAGATCTCATCAAAAGCTTTAAAACGATACCCATATTGATACATCAAAAAATTTTAACATTTCAGAGCCGATCAGAGACCGATCATGCTGATTTCCAATAGCACCTCTTTTGACACTATATCTGATCGATTGACATATTTATTTATTTTCGACGTACATCGCTTAATCGACTTTGCTATGCATAAGAAGTGAGAGTATATATACTTTATGGGGTCGTAAATGGATATTGTTGAAATTACGCGCGGAATTACAAACTTATATATTACACCCTTTTTCTACTTTTTGAGTTGAAGGGTATAATAAACCTTTTATGACGTTTCCAAAATATATATACCTGAAATCAACACTGGTTCATGATATAAGAAACAAGGTCCAAAATATATCGTTTTTAAATCACTGTGCGATGTGCTATTTCGTAAGTCATATTAACTTTGGTAGGTGCAGTGACGCGAGTTATTTCACTGTGGGAGTTTGCAATGGACCTGGGCAGCTGAAAAATATAGTTCGACTGATCATTGGTCCGTAGACGCGTTTGCTTTTGTCTAATGATATAATTCACAGTACAGTACTTAAGGTGGTACAGTACCTTAGGAAGTACAGTACTTTGAGTATTACAGTGCTTAAAGGTAGTAGAGTACCCAAAGTAGTACAGAGATTTAAGTAGTACAATACTTTATAAGTAGTACAGTACCGTGAGGTGTACAGTACTTTGAACACTACAGTACTTCGCTCAATATAGTTTTAGAAGAGATTCAATTTCTCTGAAAACATCGTTTGAAAATACGACAAATTCCTTTATTTAATATCAATTGTTTAAGTGCCGTGAAGCCATTTATGTCAAATAACTCTGTAACTGTGTTCCTTTGTTACAAGTTTGAGCGACTTCGACACTACATTTATTGTATGATTTCAAAATATAAAAAAACGTCAAATTATTTCCATTCTTTTCCATATCTGACGATTATAATGCCAACAAATATTATCATAACAAGACTAAGACAAAAATCCGCTACTAATGCCAAATCAAACAAAAAAAAAAAGCTTTCTTTCTTACTTAATGATATTTTACCACTTCTATTTGAAAATTAAATCGCTAAAACACAATCTACTGTAAACAACTTGTTTTATTATGATGGTTTTTCTCAAGATTTTGTTATTTAAAATAGAAATTAACAGTTAAAATGTTGGAAAAATAATTTTTCAAAAAGTTGATATTCTTTATTAAATAGAGTAAACTAAGTTTAATACAGATAATAAACGTTACAAAGTCTAAACGAATGTATTATCTATTGTGTTAAAAGGAAGACGGGCGACATGTTCTTTTTTCTTAAGATACATATTTACACTCTACAGATAAAAGCCTGTCTAGCCAAACTATGTGCTCAAATATGATGATGTACGTATATTTATATACAGATAACTGCAAAATGATGATGAGGACACTCCGCCGTTCAACTTGAGAGTGCTAGTGACGGACGAGTAACCAAATGATGCGAAGACGATCGTCCGACATAAATACTTTTGGCGGCATTTTTTGACTTTCACATTGTTGCAAAAAATAACAAAAATTAGTGCATCACTGATCTTATGCTTTTAAAGCTACCGGTAAATTACTAACACATGTATATATGTATACAAACACACACATAATATACCTGTCGTTAAATGTTTATGCAATTAATTAAATTTAACTAATGGCTTGTAAATGGCTACAATGTACGAATCAAAAATTTATTTTAAAAGATCTGTGGTGATATTTTAAATATTAAAAGAATTCAAATCTGCTGTAAAATGTTGAATTTATTGTTCGCTTAAGGTGCACACAGGTACTTACGCAAAACGTACGTATGACCTAGTCAAGATTTTTTACATTTTTAATTTAATGAAAGTATATATTTTATTTTCTATATTTAGATTAATAAGCCTTCTTTTATATTATGAAGCATAACTTAGTCGCAGTACTTAAAAAAATATATAAAATCTTATGTTTAAAATGTCACAAATAAGAAAACCGACGGCTAATTACAAGAAGCTTTCATTCCATTATATAATTAAAGAAATATATTTTTGCCATTTATTATACACATATTTCTAAGAGACCAACATAATGCAGTGCGCCGAGTGCAACTTTGTCTAGCGCGTATCTGTTAATAGGAATAAAAACGAGATAAAACCGCTACGTTGACCTGCAAATAACTAAATTGTCAATACTTTTTAACAATAACAAAAGAAATTGTAGGGAATATTACCTTAGCAAATACCTGTAGTAGCCTGCAGCTAAACTCACCCGATCTAGTTTTACCAGTACTTTAAAGCCTTTTATTTGATTTCTTGTCCAGAAAGTTTCTTCGGTTTTGATGTTTTTAAAAATAAGTGTTTTCGGCTTTGAAGGTAACAATGAACCTGTTTTCTGTCTAATTAATGTTATAGTTTACTGTACAGTACCTTATGTAGTACAGTACTTTAAGTTGAGTAGCGCAGTACTTCGAGTAAAATAGTACTTAAACCAACACAGTACCTTAAGCAGGCAGCACAGTACTTCGAATAATAAAATACTATGAACATCATAATACTTTAAGTAGTACAGTACTTTGAATAATACAGTACTTTAAATTTTGCAGTGCCCTGATTAATAAAGTACCATGCATTTTACAGGACTGAAAAGTTTAGTACTTTTTTCAATATATTTTTAGAAGAGTTCAAAATTTCCACAAAACGCTACCACAAATTAAGACCACTTTTGAAATTTAAAATCAATTCGGAAGAAAGTAGTCTGAGTATGAGTATAGTATAAGTATTTCGAATAATACAATTCTTTAAAAATTCTAATACTTTGAGTAGTACGGAATATTACGGTACCTCAAATATAACAGTATTTTAAATTTTGTAGTACATTGAATTGTACAGTACTTAAAACAGTTCAGTACTTTTGGCAATATATTTTTAGAAGAGTTTAAAATTTTTAAGAAATATTATTTCCGAAATTTGATATCAATAAATGAAGTAAAAGATCTTAGGCAGTACAGTACTTCGGATAATATAATACTTTAAATAGTATATTACTTTGTGTAGTGCAGAACAAACGTTTGAGTCGTACAGTACCTTGAAGTACAGTACTTTGGGTATTACATTACTTAAAAGCAGAAGATTACCTAAAGTAGTACATAGATTTTAGTAGAGTAGATTTTAGTAGAGTACTTTGCATATTACAGTACTTTTAATTGTACAGTACTCTGAGAAATATAGTACCTTGAACAGTACAATACTTTGAACAGTTCTGTACGTTTGGCAATGTATTTTTAGAAGAATTTACAATTATCACGAAACACTAATACAATTACGAACATTTCCAAAACTTAATATCAATTTGGAAGAAGGTATAATAAAATTATATTTCTTAGGCAGTACAGTACATCGAATAATACAATATTTTGAACAGTATAGTGTTTTGAGTAGTATAGAACAATACTTTGAGTAGTACAATACAATACTTTGAGTAGTATAATACAATACTTTTGGCAATAAATTGTTAGACGAGTTTGCAATTTTCACGAAACGTCATTACAAATTACGAACATTTTTGAAATTTAATATCAATTCAGCAGAAAGTGTCATGAAGTTAAAATTCTTGGACAGTACAGCACTTCGAATAATACACTTCTTTAAGCAGTATAGTATTTTGAGAAGAGTACCTGAATAGTATATTACAGTACGTTGAATAGTACTGTGCTTTAAATAGTATAGTACTTTTAATTGTGCAGTACTCTGAGCAGTATATTAATTTGAGTAATAAAGTACTTTGAAAAGTACCTTAATTTTGGCAATGTAAATATTTTTAAAAGAACTTAAAATTTTCACGAAACATCATTATAAATTTAGACCATTTCTTCAATATCAATTTAGAAGAAAATTTAATATGAAATTGCTTCTTAAAACTAGTTATTTTTAAAAACTTGATAGCCATTTGTTGTCCACATACATATATATGGCACCACTAAGATATTTATTACCTTAACGATAATGTGTAACAATTATTGGTTATAAAAAAGTTTCAAAACATTCAGAATGTTTATATTATTTTTAGCAAGAAAATTTGTACATAGGAATCATCTAATTATTTCTAAGAAACAAATGGTCATTTTAAAAAACGATGAAGTATTTAGCAAAGTCCTTAATTCCTGGTTAACATTAAAAATTTTCTGAACTTTTCTAAAAAAAAAATTCATAATTTAATGTTAATACTGCCTGCTCTTAATCATAAAGAGTGTTCTAATTAAGTTTTTTAAATCTGCTGTTTTGCTACAATTATGATGAAATCAGAGATATGTATAAATTTATTTATGCGATTTGTTCTTTTTAAATCCAATTAAATAAACTGAAAATAAGAACACATTTTTTAATCTTCTACAATAATGCTTTTTTGTTTAAATATTAAAGATGATCTATAAAATGCATTTAGAACACGCACTTTGAAATAATTTAAGCCAAAGAATACTGAAAGATTGATCAAAAAAACATCTTCAGTAACAACAATAACAGTGATTCAAAATTTTTTATAATAATGAAAGAAGAAAAAAAATTATAACAAAGAATTTTATAGAATATACGATCTCTTAAGATAAAAATTTATAATGAGAAAAGAAAAAAAATGAAAAAAAGCAATGAAAATAAATAAGTCGCAATTCATAGCAAATGAAATAAATAAAACACTTGTTAATCGAGCTTAACTGATGATAATAATGATAATAATTAAGATGAAGTTGAAATACATGCATATGTATACAAATATCTACATAAATACATATGGATATATTCATTACTGCATTGATAATGTCCAGCTCAGAGTTGAAACTAATGTTGTTAATCATCTTTATCATCATTATCATGATTATCATTTAAGAAATGACGCTGATGCATTGCGATTTATAGGAAGTTTATATTGTTGTTTTGATTTAGCAAGATGCAACTTAAAATGCAGCTGTAAATTATTAAAATTATATAAAAGATTTTCTAGTTTTTATTTTTTTTTATTTCATTTTTCTTTTTCTATGTTGTTTTTACTATTTCTTCTTCATACTTGAATATAATTGAAAAAGATATTTCTTTTCTTTTCAATTAAATTACAAAGAAAATGTAGGAAATTGTAAAAGAAATTTTATTTAAACAAAAAAAAAAACTGTTAGAAAAAATATTTCTATAGATACAATGACCATTTGATCGTGTGCCATTTGGTCATGCTTTAGTATGAGTTTTTTAAAGTGAATTAAGTACTTGAGACACATTTTTTGAAATATGTATTTGAAAAGACAACAATTGATTTTATTTATAACAATTGCAAATGATCCATATATTTAGCTTTTGAGCATTAAAAATCTTAGTCATCATATAGTAAAAAACATTATGATCCCAGTAATAACTAAAGCGGTTTTTTCTCAAACGTGACTTTCGTAAGGATATTGAGGCCAATGATCTAGACAAGACATTGCAAGGGCCAACGTAATACAAGAATTGAATGGCTAAATTTTAACGGTATTTTTAGATTTCTTGCAAAAAACCGACTTCATCTGTCGGTGTCTATAACGGTTCAAAAGTATAGCCACATACTTCATATTACATTACCTATTAGGACACCCTTAATTACCATCTCTAAACTTTATAAACAGACTTAGCACCACAGCTCCTTGTTGATTTCAACCACCTGTCTACAACTGTTCAACAACTTGGCAATATACATCATTTTACAACATTAATAGGCACACCCTTTAATTTCCAAATTAAAATTTTATACTTGCTGATGTAGTCGATTTGTAAATTTCAACTGTCTGTTTATATCGGTTCATTTTGGCCATATACATAAAATTACACCAACTTTTGTTACACCCTTTAATTTATAATTCAAAATATTTATACTTCTTACTAAACCAAGTAAAGTAGTTGACATTCTGTCTAATTTTCAAGTATTTGTATATAACAGTTCAAAAGATACGGCCATATTTGTCAAACAACAATATTTTGGGAACACCCTTTAATTTCCTAATTTAAATTTTAAACTTGTTGTTATAGCGGACTTAGCAATACAGATTCTTTTTAAATTTTTTAGCGTCTGTCTACAACTGCTTAAAAGTATGACCGTATACAACAAATAAAATGAACTATTGGGGCACCCTTTAATTTATATTTTTGAATATTAGTATTTGGTATAACAATCGAAATTGTGTGCAATGTGTAACTATTTTTTTTATAATGGTTCAAAAGATGGGACCACATAAATTAATTTACATCAATTATGGGAGCACCCTTTAATTTCTTAATTTAAATTATAAACTTGTTGGTATAGCGTACTTAGCAATACATGTAGGGGCCTGTTTACAAATCTTCAAAAGTATGGCCATATAAATCAAATTAAATAAACTCTTGGGGCACCCTTTATAATTTTAAATATTTATACGTGTTGTTATAACGGTCATAGTAGTTGACATTCTGTCCAATTTTTAACTGTAACAGTTTAAAAGATAGTCCTACATTGGTCAATTTAGGTCACCTGTGGGGCACCCTTTAACTTTAAGATTTATTTTTGTATTAATCTTTGCCATTGGAAGCTATAGAGATACGCCTTTTTTAGTTTTAAAGTGGTGCCATGTACACTTTGTTATACATTTAAAAAATATGTATATATCATACATGGGGACACCCTTTAATTTTTAAGATTACGAGAATTCTATTGAAATTTCGATCGATATCGAATGCCGTAATTTGTCCCCTGTTCGTTAGTCGATTAGTTTAATAATGCGTTAGGCTCGATGACACGATAAGTCCTATTACAAGATTCGGGTGAAATAGAGACTTTTTAGGTACCTTCACCCGAATGGATGACATGTGTATCCCTATAATTTTTCTCAAATTGTAATTGATTTATTTCTTTTAGATTTCTTTTCTAAAATATTTCATATAGAGTATTTTTAATCAATATTCTTTTAAATTTTTTTCAGGTATGTTGGACCAACAGGTGTTTAAATCTTGGAACCAAATATATTAACTGGTCATAACTTGGGTAAATTAATACAAATGAAACTTATTCTCATTTTTCAAAAATATAACATTAATATGCAAAAACTTACACGCATGCTTAAGTCTAAAAGTATACAGATAATTTGCTAATAGTTTAACTTAAAGCTTAACATTTATTTAAGCAACAATTGAACAAAGAACGAAGAAAAAGAAGTAAAAAGAAAAAGTCAAAATTAAAACAACACGTAAAACAGCACAAGACAATAAAAACAACTGCCCAGATTGAAAATTTGCAAAATCAGTAAACCTACAGCTTTACTTAGACATTCTATAAAAAACAAAAACAACAAAAAAATTCTTTATTTAAAAGAACAAAACAAAAACAAGTCAGACTTTCATACTGCATGCAAAGCATATAAATTTTTGAAGTTCGCTTTAAACGTTGGCCAAAACTGTTTAGTATGCTTTTGTTGCTGTCAAAAAATAGTGAAAATAAAAATAAAATAAACACAAATATATAAAATCCCCATCAACAGAATAACAGATTTATTAAGAACAATTATATTTTGTAAATCATAACAAACTGTAAATGCTCATGTTAGTAAAAAAATTTTCAAGAGAAATTTATAACGTTTCTTGGTTTTGTTTATTTACAATTTTAACTGAAAGTATTTATTTATTGTTTTTGTGTAAACATTTATTAAGCACGGTAAATTTTATTTATAATTAAATTTTAATTTATAAAGAATTTTTAATGCGCTAGAACGCTATAAAATAAAAGAAAGAGAAAATTTTAAAATGCTGAATAGTTTATTTGGTTTCTATGGCTGCTCCTTTATTAAAGTCGTTAGGAAAAATTTTCCAACAATTTTTTTGTAATAAAAACATATTTTGCCCATAAAACTTCTTTAACCAAATGAGAACTTTAGAGGCTAAAAAGTATTTGCTTAAGGTTTATGGTGTAAGCTTTTTAAACTTTCCAGGAATAGTGCAAAGATTTAAAATTCCATTTCGTTTTTTGTAAGATTTAAAAATTATGCACAGCATAACAACCGTTGCACAATGGTCTCAATGACAAATTTAGCTTGAAAAGATTTTTTGTTATGTTTTATAAATTAATTTAAGAAAATGTTAAAAAAAAATCCTGCATATCTTCTTCGAATATCTTTAAACGTGAGCGAATAAATTGTATTTTTTAAAAAAAGTCTTAGAAAAGTTTTCAAATTTAATTTTAATAAATTTTTTTTTCAAGAATAACGACACCATGCTTTAACAGTACAGAAACAAGTTTTATCACCTATTAAATGTTTTATTGAAATTTTTTTTTTAATTAATTAATTAATTACTTCAATTATTAATTCAATTTAAAAATTGTTTTGTTATTTTAATAAAATAAACAATTCATTTTATTTGTATATAATTAAGAAAATTGTGTATTTATTTTTTAATTAAATATATAATTAAGCCAATTCAACATTTAATTAAATTTCAATCTGCAAAATAATAAAACTATTAATAGATTAAAAAACTTATTTATAAAATAAAGATTTTATTGTTATTAATTAACGCAAAGAAAATAATATCTTTG
This sequence comes from Gymnosoma rotundatum, assembly GCA_916610165.2. NCBI lineage: Eukaryota > Metazoa > Arthropoda > Insecta > Diptera > Tachinidae > Gymnosoma > Gymnosoma rotundatum. The sequence goes on from OU744339.1 coordinate 12,178,020, forward strand.
TTTTGTAAAACTTTTAAGTTTTTAAGACATTTTATTTATTTAAAAATTTTAATTTTTAATAAAATTAAACTAATAATTTCTTATCTTCAGCTTTAAAACCTTTTTCAAATTTTCTAATTTGATTGATATGTTGCTAAATAAAGTATTCAAAAAAACAATTCTCTTACATTTATTAGTAAATAAGCCAAAGAGAAAGTGCAAAGAAACCTTGACCAGCATTTTTAATCGTTTTATTATATTTCATACACACTTGCTGGTTATTAAATTAATTGCTAAAAAAAAATTTTTAATTACTAGGCCGTATTAAGAGGCCGCATAGAAAAAAAAAACAAAATAACTTAAATGCTCATTAGCTGGATAATTAAAAATAAACTGTTGTAGAATGAGATAAATACAAACAGCAGCGATTTCAAAAGCTTTTCCAAACAAAGTTTTAACTGAAGAAAAAACTATAACCATTTAAACGGGGAAAAAATTATATTTCCAACAAGTTTTTCATTTACAAGAATTTTCTTTCTCTATTTAATCGATTTATTATTATTAATTTGCTTGTTTTAACTCAAGACCATTTTTATAAATTATATAAAATATTTGTTATGGTAAGAATATTTTCATTTTAATTTGAAATTAAATCCAACAACATAAACGTAAATATGAGCGAGTTAATGTTTCTTTGAAGGGGGGTTAGAGCAAAAAAAAAACAGTTTACAATGCCAACCACATTCTTTCATCAGTAATGTGGTACTTGCAGTTAAATGAAAATTCCATCATCTCATCATCAGACACTCACAATATAATGCTTTATATTTCTTCCAGCTCTAAATAAGACAGAAAACTCACTCACACATTCGCATTTAGTTTAACAGGAATGCAAAGATATTTGGTCTTTTATAACATCCCCGTAGTTTTGAAAGTCATAATGAGCCAATTTTAATAGCATTTGATACTTGATGACTGATAACCATCTCTGATAATTTGAGCTGCTTCTTTTAGTTCTTATTCCCTTCACCGCAAAAAGTGGGGCGATAAAGAATTAAAAAATAAGAAAAAAAACATCACGAGAAAAATTTTGCGCTCCCTCATATTTTCCGAGTAACGGGGCTCTGAAATTTTAAAATTTTTTTAAATATCAATATGGGTATCATTTTAAAGGTTTTGAGGAGATCTTTAAATAAATGCTAAAATTTTTAAAAAATGCTTAACTCATTAAGAACTGATGGCATTTTTATGTAAAATTATATGTATGTCGTACCAAAAAAAATTTTTATTCTCTGTCACCTTAATATTTGCTTTTTTGATTGGTGTTACTTCACTGAACTAGATTTACATAGATTGCGAAGGGTATATAAGATTCGGCAAAGCCGAATATAGCACTCTTACTTGTTTTTTTTTTAAGTTTGTAGGTGGGATACCTAAAGAAAGTACTGCTCGTTTCTTTTTTTGCCCTTTTATTTAACAAGACAAATACGTTATTCTTGTTGTTTTTCAAAATCCTTCAACCCAATGAAGTATTTTGTTTTTTTTTTCGATAAAATTTATACTTTCTACGAACAATAAGCCTTTCACTTTATATTCTCTATAAAAATTCGTGTGGCGAAAATCGGTCTTATGTGCTTTCGTTATGAAAAATGCAACATTTTTGCCCTTTTATTTAAAAAGGCAATTACGTTTGAACTTTGTGAAGGATGTTGTTTTTTTTTCATAAATTAATAATTTCTAGGGACCAAAAGCCTTTCGTTTTATGTCTAATAAAAATTGACCTGTAAAAACCTAAGTCATGTGATGAAACTCGGTTTTTTTGGTGCTTTTGTTAGAAAAAATGCAACATTTTTTACATATTTTTATTAAAATACTCTTTTATTAAAATACTAGCAGTGCTCAAAACTGCATGCCATTTCTTATTTTCTTAAGGTTCAAATTTAGAAGAAAAGGGGTTTTAAATATTTACTTCAGAGTTCTGTACACGCAGAGAGAGAGAAAAAACATAGTTGTGATATGGTTACAATAACCATATTATGTTCTTTGTAGCATTTTATAGTTACGGAGAACAAATTATAGTTGTTTTCAACAATACTTTAGTCACGATAAACATTTATTCTTAACATTTAACCATTATATGGTTGCTGTGCACAAAAATTACTACATAGTTGGTTTAAGTTAAAAAAAATTTTAACCGCGACCGAAGTTTTATAAATTATTAAGAATAATATAAAATATTTAACCATAATATATTTTTATTAATCAGAGTATGACTAAAAGCAAATAAATTAATGTTTGCGCTTAAAAATATTTTGCTCTAAGTTTCGACAGAAAGCTTTTCTCTCATTTTCGTAATTTTTTTGTTAGCTTAAAGTTGAAGTTGCTTACCATTTTATGTTTGTATTTAATGTTTATATTTAAACATAATTATTTTTAGATTTTACCATGTTATTGTTATGCTCGACAACAATATGGTTGCAAGACCCGCTATATTATTAATAAATTTAACAATGCTATGTTTTATTAACAACCCTATAATACAACCATAATATGTTGCTCTTAAATTATGGTTACCTCAACCATGTTTTTTCTTTGTGTGTAGACAAAGTAAAAAATTTTCCATTTACAAAAAAAAAAACAAATGTGCAGACAACTGTTTCAGTATCATTATATCGGGTGCTTTTACACTTGTGTCCCTAATTTCTCTAAAGAAAAGTATTCTATATTGGATACAAAGTTGTAAGGAACCTGCTTACAGAATTTTGTTCAAATCCATCCAGTAGTCTTTACGTGATGCGAACACAGACAGAAGTACAGACGGACAATATTCTAAAAATAGGTGTTATTTATTCCATACCGATTACTATCTACACCATCAAGATTTTAAAAAAATATTTTATGTACAGAAATGACCCCGTTACAGATAAATGCAAAGAACAGAATTTTTTTTCCTGAAAATAAAACGTTTTAGGGGTTTTGATCGGGTAGGCTTATGAAGCTTATTTGTTGTACAAGAAAGACATAAATTGCCTCTATCAGAGATTACCTGGGATGGTTTTTACCAAATGTCCTTTCCCACTCTGTTATTTTTTATATATTATTTTTTTAAAAGATAAGTGTCACTCCAGGCAATAATGTCTATTTCGTTATTTTTGTTACCCTGCTACATTCTTTAGGAAAGGGATAGATGAGAGATAAGACAGGTGGTGAAAAGAGAAATATATAGTCATTTTAATAGACGATCATAATTTTAATTCTGAACATTTATACCATTAAACAGAAAAAAAAAACATTTTTAATTTTTTGATTGTTGCAGGGGTTAAACCCTGGCCAACCAGATTTGTAGTGACTACAGCAGAATAAGAACATCTAGTTTCACTTTAAAGAAAATAAAGTGTACCGAATTCTTAACGTAGCAAAAATTAATGTGGAGTGGTAGACAAGAAAGCGCAATATAATTTCCAAGGAATTTTGAAAGTATTTTCAGACTGTGTGAGAGAATTCTGTACGAAATCTGAAGGTCAATATAGCAGATAAAGTGCAGAATGTCTGATTCATTTCTGACTATAGATTAATTACCATCAGACAATGTGCAAAAATGGATGGCCAAGTAACATAGAATAATATTTTGGTTACTGTCTGACGGAGTCTTCGACAATTTGTCTAGCAAAGTAAGAGGTAATTTCCAGATCTTTTCTGACATCATACATTAGGCAAATAATTTTCACAGCTGCAGGGCAAATATAAAAACTATACTTAACCACTTACATTCGTCCGTAGTTATGTAAGTATGCGGACGTAGGTTTTGTTAAATATTTCTTGCAGTTTAACTATTCACATCATCATAATTATCATTTTCATTATATTTATGAACATCACTTTTTCATTTTATGTAACTTACGCTTATGCTCTGAAGTATAAAGTACAATGCTAAATATTTTCATGTCACACTCGCCCGACGCAACTGGTAAAAGCCTACATACATGTGTACACAAAACTTTAGGTTTCCTCAGAAATAATGTGTGACTGGAATGGAACTCTCTTTTTTTTATTAAGAAAATTTTTAAACTGGAATGAAAAAAAAAATATATTTTAGTTAAATTAATTTGTATTTTCTTTCTGTGTAAATGACCACTCAACAATTCAAAAGAAAATTAGCAAGAATTTTCTTATGTTCCCTGAATTGAACTTTTTCCAGGGATTCTAAATTATTCCGATTAATAAGTTCAAAAAAGGGTTTTGTTGCAAAAAAGATCTTTTTATTAAATTCAATTTCGTTTTAAGCCGAGTTATTTCTTTTAGTTTAGAAGCAGGAAAAGGTTGCTGGAGGTCAAAACTATAAAGTAAATAAAATGCGACAATAATTCAAAACTCAGAACGTGAATTTTTTTATTTCCGCAACTGCACGAGTTTGAAGATTTCTTATTTTTCAAATTTCTTTTTTACTCTGTTCTTAATTTTTTTTTTTAAATTATTGTTGTTAGTTTTTTAAATAAACACAAAAACGCAATTGCAAAGAAATAAATATTCAATATCCAGCCTTTTAAGATTTTGATCATACTGAGTAAAACTTTTTTTGTTCTTTGTCGATCTCTTTCAGTCATATACAAATATTTTTTATAAATTTTCTACAATTTATTCGTTTAATATTTTTTACCCAACTAAGAGATTTTTTTTTTAATAATAAACAAAGTCAATTAAAAATTTTATCAAAATAACAATTGCATTTGTTGAATTAAAAATGCTCAGGCAATAATGCCGTCTTATTAATTGTGTTAACTGTATTACCTTCTCTGGAAAATATGGGTGGTGAAAAACAGTGAGATAGAATGCTTCATTTTCTTTTCACAACGTTGTAATTGCAGGTTATGTTTATTTTTAGAACAATGTCGCAGTGCCGCTGGTCTAAACAGGCGCATTATTTTTAAAGGTAATACAGCCATTTTATATATTTTTTTTAATTCGCCCACGATTTAATGTAGAATACCGATGAAGAAGAGAGCTGTGTTTTTGATTTTTTATATATATATATTATTTTACAGTCTTTAACACATATTTTGAAAAATTAAAGTTTAAATTGACCGTGGCTGGCTGACGAACCCAGGCCATCGAATCAATAACAGCTTAGTAGTCAACGTGCTAACCATCAAAGCTACAGTACCCTAATTATGTAATTTTTTGATGTATAACAATTTGATTAAAAGTTTAATTCTGTTAAAAATTTTTTTGTTCAATTCAATTAAAATTTACATTGAATTGACAAAACAATTTAACGGTTTTAACATTTAAAAACTTGCTCCTCCAACACCAGAAAACATTAAAAAATTTTTGAAATTTTTTTTTGTGTATAATAAAATATTTTTACACTAAATTGAAAAAATAAGAGGTTTGTTTTAGAGTTTTTTTTTATAAACTATGTATATACTAAAATAAAAGTATTAAAAGATAAAGAAAAAATAAAATGAGGAAAATTTTGTAAGTTAAAAGATTATTTCATCCAATGAAAAAATTTTTTGATCGAAATAAATTTTAAAGCAATAATTCCTTAATAAAAATAATTTGTTAATTCCTTTTGCTTTAAAAGAAAGAATTAAACTAATTTTGTTTTCAATAAAATCATTTCTAATATTTGATAAAAAGAAAAATTGTTGGCATTTTTGGATTGCCATTTATTTCTGCGACCCATGTTATATCTTGTAGTCTAAAGATGTGAACGCCTAGCTAAACTTATGTCATGGATTTTATTATTGACTGTCATAATGGGACGGGACACATTAGTTTCTTTAAAGTTGGTGATTGCTGTATCTTTCTTCTTTTAAGGCTTTTCCCTTTATCAATTTTTAAAGTAACCATTTCTTAAAAAACTCATAGAAATATGTTCCTGTAAAAGTGTGCTCTGGTCTTTTAAAGCCTGACATTTTTAGAAACCACCCCACGCACATTTTGAATTGATAATATACATGAATCAGCCTCGTACATCAGCAATATTTTTTAATTTGTTTTTTTTTCAATTTGAATATGTTTAAAACAATAGCAATATTAAATTTAATTTTTTCTAGTATTAAAAAATTTATTAACCTCTAGAAAAGTGGACACATTTTTTCAATTCAAAACAGGTGTTCTTGAGTGCAGTAAAAAAACGTCTTTCAATAAAAAACACCTACCTCCAACAAAGATTCGTAGTTAAAACAAAATACTACAGAATTTTTAAGAATAAATATTTACAAAAAGTATTTTTAGTGAGAATAACAATGAAAACGCGTCAACAACAATAATGAAAAAATAAATAAATAAAATATAATTTTATGTATTACAAGTTCTCCTATTACTTGTAATACATTTGTATGTGTACACCGTACCAAAGGCAAATATGTGACTTGTGTCGTTGATCTTTAAGAAGAACAAGCTTGTACTCGAACACGTAACTATGAGCCACAAATTGTATATGTAACTCCCAACTGCAGTCAGAAGTGATAAAAAATATAAGAATGAAATTAAAATAAATATTAAAAAAGGTCTTATTGAAAGAGAACAAAAAATGAAAATAACAAAAATCACGTATAACAGTTACAAAAACATTTTCAGTTGTGCCCTCAGAATTAATAAAAATATTTTGTAAAATTTTAATTAAATATTTTAGCACTACCCAAACCGATTTGAGACTGTCTTCTAGCCGAATAAAAAAAACCGCTTTTCTTTTTCAATTACTTTACATCAATCGTAAAAAGTCAAATAAATTTTAACAACGAATTATTTATTTGGCGTTAAGCAGTTTTAAAAAGAATTTTATTTTCCAAAGCTGATCAAATAGTACACAAATATGTTGCCACAAATGAAGATAACAACGTGTGGCATATGGCGCTCCCTTTTGTTGTTGTTAAAAAAACTGTTATTTTTTCTTTCTCTCTTTTTTTTAATTATGACAGCAAAGAATATTTAAAGTATTTCTGTTTAGGAAAAGAAAAATATAAAAGAAAAATCTTAACTGTGTTGAGCGGGAAAAAGATATTTACTTATGTCAAAAGGGCTTAGAACGGGAATAGGTAAAGAGTAAAAGCACGTTAGTGTTAACTGTAAAGCAAGCGTGAAATAATTACATTTTAAAATTGTACTCTTTCTACAACTAAAAATACGTACCAAATAGCTGTTGCTGCTTTGTTTTTATTTTAATGAGTTAACTTAAAGTAATGAATTGCCATAAAGAATAGAAGGATTCAGAAATATGGTGATTGCAAGATACTTTGTTTAGCATTTTATTAATTTTGCGTAAGGAATCATTTTAAAAACTTACTTGTGAAATTATTCATTCAAACCTTTGATTTCTTACTTTTTATTTACTTTCGCGCTAGAATACGAGGGCTGCTCTATATATTTCTGGCCTAATAGTGAAAATGCGGATATTTATAATCAAAAATGGTTTTATTATTTTTCAAAGTATTCTCCAGCATGATTTATACACTTTTGCATGCGCTCAAACCAGTTGGCGAAGAACTTTTACCACTCCGATTGAGACACCTCTAAAACATGGTTTTTGAACATTTCAACAGCTTCTTCTGGCGACGAAAATCGTTGACCACGCATTTTTTTCTTGATGTGCGGAAACAAGAAGAAGTCATTAGGGCTGTACGGCGGATGACCCATTAATTCGACGTTTTGGCCGGTCAAAAACGCTCTGGTTTGAGCCGATGTGTGAGAGCTCGCATTGTCATGGTGAACAATGATTCGTCTTCTCTTGTGGGTTTTTCGAATTTTTCCGATGACTTCAGGCAAACAAATTTAGTGTACCACTCAGAAGTGACCGTCCTACGTTGCTCAAGCGGAACAGTCACCACATGACCAGTTTTGTGGAAGAAACAGGCGACCATTTGCTTCGAAGTGCTTCTTCCACGAACAACTTTCGTTGGATTTTGCTCGTCTTTGAAGACCCACACGGTCGATTGTTGTTTCGTTTCGGGCTCATACGCATAGATCCATGATTCATCACCTGTGACGATCTTAAAAACGTCTTTTGAAGCACCGCAATCGTATTTTTGCAACATTTCTTTGCACCAATCGACACGACCCTTTTTTTTAACGACTTTCAAATTGTGCGGGATCCAACGAGAACAAACCTTTCTTACGGCCAGGTGTTCATGCAGTATCGAATGTATGCTGGTGGAAGAAATGTCCAAGGATGTCTCTATCTCTCGGTATGTCGCATGTCGATCTTGCATTATGAGTTCACGCACGGCATAAACGTTCTCTGGCACAACAGCCGTTTTTGGACGACCTTCACGAAATTCGTCTTTGAGCGAGCTTCGGCCACGACTAAATTCATTATACCAATTTTTCACAGTGCTATAGGATGGTGCTTCATCGCCATACAAAGATTTAAGTTCATCAATGCACTTTTGCCGTGATAATCCACGTCGAAAGTTGTGAAAAATGATGGCACGAAAATGTTCACGAGTTAATTCCATTTCTTTCTATATTAATTTTTTTAAGTCACTGTAAACAACACAAATAATGGTCGTACGTCAAAACGTTTTGAGTACGATTATGCTTAAAAGTGACAAACTTTCCAATGGAAATGTCAGATTGCACTTGGCAGCACTCAGTGTTGCCAGGCCAGAAATATATATATAGCAGCCCTCGTATGGTGTCCGTCGGGAAGGCATACTACTTTGTTTTGCCGCCATTTTGGTAAAGATTAGGCTTTACAGCTCATATTTGGCAGTCGTGAAGTAAACACGCGGCAGATTTATTATGAAAAAATATTCGATAAACGTACGTGTGTTAATCAATTTATTACATTTTATTAAAATCAATCATTCATTCAGGATTACGATGGAATTAACTAGTTTTTTGCAAGAAATGGTGATGTTGCTTGGTCTCATTTGACTGCTCTGGACTTCTTTTGTAGGGATATCTGAAACGCAAATTTTATACTAACAAACCAGAAACGCTTGTGCAATTCAAACAAAATATTCGTTATAAAGTTAATGAAATACCGCGTAAAATGTTTAAGAATGTCCGCATTTGTAAGGCTAAAAAAGGAGAACACTTATCCGATAAAATACTTATCAATATAAGATTCATTCTCTTTCATTTAATCAATAATTATAAACAAAGTAGTATTGCTTCCCGGCAGATACCCTGTAGTTTAATATTGCAAAAAGTACTGAAGGTTTAGTAGTACTATATTTTTCCCGCTTAAAAATTTTGTGTAGAATTTAATATTTTGTCCAGTAAAGAAACTAACTGCTAGAAAATACTATCATTTAAATGTGCTGTTTTAGTGGTACAATTTCTGTCAATAGCTCGGCGCAAGTGGAAATACATTGCTGTATGATAAAAGTTACGTGAAGGCAAGTTTACTATCATTCTTTCTTCAGTTTTTTTTCTAATGTCCAAATGAGTTTTATCCTGAAAAAAAAATGTTTTAAATATTCTTTAAAGTCCAGAGAGGGCGTAGAAAAAAGTAACATTAAATATGTAGTTTTTTAACGGCAGGCCGATTGGCATACAACTTCTGAAATACTTTGTAAGAAATTACCTTTTAAAAACTTAAATAAAAAAATTTTTTGTGGGTGCAAAATTCTTCAAAATTTAAACAATAGACATTCTTTGTTGCTAAAAAGGAAAAATTTAACTTGATTTTTGTAAACAATTTTTTTTTTATAATTTCAACTAAAAGAAGTAAAAGTGGTTTATTCAGCTATGCCGAATCTTATATACTCTTCACCACCTATGTAAATCTAGTTAAGTGAAGTAACTCCAATAAAAAAAGCAAATGTTGGGGTGACAGAGAATTAAAAATTTGGTCCTGTATATATATAAAATTTTACATAAGAATACCATAGGCTCTTAATGGGTTAAGCATTTTTAAAAAATCTAGTAGTTAAAAAATTAACACCAAAATCTACTTGATTTTTACTACTCGATTTTCCATACAAAACAAAGTCTACTTCTTTAGTACAATTTAAAAAAATCTACTCAAAATCCTACTTAGTAATGCAACTAAGGCTTTTAACAAATTGCACAAAAAATTACATCGCTGCACAAGAAAAAATTACATTTTTCATGAAATACAAATAACTAAATTAAGAAAATAAAAAAAATTTAATAAAATAAGAAATATTGAAAAATATTATATGTAAATTATAAATATAATGTAATTAAATTTAGTTCCACAGGAATTAAAACTTTTAACTTATTTGTAGATCCTCCCAGGTCTATCAGTACAATTTAACCTTTTCATTGGAAGAAATCCTAAACATTGAAATTTCATTACCACTGAAATTTCATTGGCATTGTTTGAAATAATGACAATGATATACATTTAACTAACGATTAATGCTAATGATGTTATTTTAATTATACTTGCTTTTACTTATGGCAATGAAAGTTTAATGAAACTCTTTAATTATATATTACATTTGGAAAAAATAATTGCTTTTACGAAAATTTAATTTACGATAGCATGATTTAAAAAAATTATAAAATAAATAATCCTTGACCCTTTTGAAAGATTTAATAATTTATCAATTTTAATCGAGATATATGTCTGAGATCAAAAGTCACCTGACACCTGACAATTTTTGTGATACAAATGCCATATACATACAGGAATTTTATTTACTGCACAAAGGAGTAGCATTTAGGTAATGCTTTTAAATCATTTAATAATTATTCTTTGATAATTAACTTGTTTTTTAACTTATTATCGATGAAGCATTTTCATTGAAAAGCATTACCATTAGTGAAAGTAATGTTATCGTTTAAAAAAAGCATTGGCATTATTTATCATTTAATGCTAATGAAATCGTCAATTAATTGGTCCATTTAATTATCTACTCACATGCATAATCCTAGGTTCCCTTTTTTAAGGCATAAACTGCCGCAATCATACTATTTGTCTGTGAAAATTTAAAACTTAAAGTCGTTTATATTTATACTTTAGTCGTTTAAAGCTTCGTTGAAATCGTGTTAAGCATTTGTTAACTAAAATTTTTTATCTTTTAATTTTTTTAAATTATTGCATTTTGTTGTGAATTAAATTGAAATGACTCTATTGAATAATCAAAATATTGCATGACAGTAGACAAAATACTTAGCAAAATACTTTTAAGACACACTGTACTTTTGTCATACACTTCTTATTAACCATTAGATTTTGACACATATATTCTTATATTTTCAACCGTGATTGGCAGACATCTTTAATTTCTAACAACAAATACAAAAAACGTAAATTATAAAATTAAAGGGTGAGACATACATCTTACAAAACTATGAAGAGTCTTAAGTGAGTCTGACTCACAATTTGATTGATTTTGATTTTGAATTGCTAATGTACATATGCGTTAGAGAAATTTAAATTATTATTTTGTTAAAAATAATAATTTTTTTTTAAAGAATAAAAAATTTGGGCAAATTTATGCACCATTTTTAAGCCTTCACTTCCTATTGGGTGTGTTCTTTAAAAGATAATTAGCACGTGCTCATTAAATTCAATATTTATGGACTAAGGAATTTAAAAATACAATAGTTTCGGTTGAATCATTTCATTTTAAAATAAAAATGACATCATGAACTGATATTTATAAATTATAAAATTAAATTTAAGAAAATCCCCACCTAACTGTAACAATAACAGAAAAAAAAACATTTAAACCTACCTGTCAACAAAAACAAAAAAATAATAATAATAAAATAAAAACTTTAACCTTCGTCAAAATGTAGGAAATTTGTATTTTCCACAAACAGCCGTTGCCTGCCTGGTTGGTATTTTAACGATCTGCAAGAAATATGTATGTGAAAAGTATCTTTTAACAACAATTATTTTAATACCTTTTAACCCAAATACTTAAACTTCAATAACAACTTATCATGTCTACCATAAACGTAAATACTACATATGGCTACTACCGCCTAAATGCTGCTGACATATGGGAGGCATTTTAGTTTTAAGGTATATAACTAACAAAAAAAAAAAATATAAAATAAAAATGCAGACCAAAAAAGAAAAAAAAAAGTTTTAAAAATAAGTTAAACATAAAACAATTTGTAAACGTTTAATGTTTTAAGAAAGTAAAATATTTTTAATGCTGTAGCCCCAGTTTAAATGAACAATTTGTTTTTTTGTTTTGTTTTTGTAAGCATTTCTTATAATAACTTGCCAACACTCTTCAACAAAAGTAACTGTACTGTTTTGGTAGAGAGTTCATCAAATTACAACTGTATCTTTTACAATGCTGCCGCCCGCTTTAATAGGAAAACGAAACTGCTCTAAAATTGACTAAAAAAAATATTTTTTAAAAATAAAAAAGCAAATTTTTACTTTACTTTAATTTTATTTTTAATTTTACAATATTATTTTATTTTTAATTTATAAAACGGTATTTGGTTTCAGTAATTATGCCAACCTCATGCTGAGTTCTTAAGACCAAGAGCCATTTTTTCTTCAGTTTGTGCCTTAATTCTAAATGAATTTAAATTGGATTCTGCTATTTTACGTATAACCAATGATTAATTTTAGTCAGGCTGAAGTTCGTATTCTTTTTTTTTTTTTTTGACAATCGTGGTTCTTAAACATGATATGAGTAGGTTCTCATATATCCTTTTACAAAAATGGACTGATAAAATAGATAATATTTAAAGCATATGCAAGCATATGTAAAAATGTAAAGATTTCTGAAGATGGTCGGTAGAGATGCAAGCGTTTTAAAACAGCATCGTTTTTATGTCAATATTTCATATCGAATTTTCTTTAGATGTGAAGTTGATTTTTAGCTCGTAACTCTCAAGAATTTAGTGCCTCTCTGGAAAGCTTAGGTTGTCATTTAATTTAATAAGGACCAACATGTCTAAGCCTTGTTAAAAGTTCTACAGCTGTGACACATATATACAATTAAGTCAGAATGCTATTGTCACATGCGAATAGTTTTCCTTTTTTAAACAGTGCCACATGCTACACAACATGTCCCTTTTGGAATTATATCGAGATTTTTTATGTGAATTGGTTTCCTAAATCGAACAAACTGTCACCTTATGCGTATAATTTTAAATAGAAGTTCAAGAAAATCATTTAAAAAATATATACGAGAGCTACTACTTGTATTTCGGGATTTGGCAACAATAATATCAATAGCTAAAATCTGGCAACACCAGAACAAGTGATATTTATTTTGTTTACACTGTGTTCAAAAAATCAATTTTATAAAAAATGGAAATTTTAAGACAAGATTTTCTTAACATTATTTTTCACAACTTTTGACATTGATTATCTCAACAAGAATAAGTGGATGAAATCAGTTCTTTGTGTGGCGTTAAAGCACCATCAAAAACCACAGTAAATCACTAAATCACTGGTAAAGTGAATTTAATCGTGGTCGTAGTTCTGACAGTTGTTGTGCCGCAAAACATCAATGCAATGCATTTAACGTTTTGTGTGCTAAAGGCATCCTTACGCATTTGTTCCACTTTAATACATTCGATTTTGTTTTAACACTGAGTTGTAAAAAGAATTGTTGTCGTTTTATACCCCATAATTTATCAATCGCTCAAATAACGGCTAGCGTCAAGTGATGCTTTAAGAGACGTGTATAAAATCGTGGCTTATGAGCCGCAAAGGTAATTGCAATGAACCGTGTGGGTATTGCAAAACGAGCTAAGTCCTACAAAAGTTGTAAGTGGCAGAAGCATTGCAAAGCAAATGGTCGCTTATTTGTGCAGTCAGATTATGACAATGCGAGCTCTAACACATCTTGTGAAAGAAGAAAATTTTTGAGCATTCAAAACAACGAATTGATAACTCATCCTCCGTAAAAAAATTACTTGGCATCCAATGACTTATTTTTGTTCCCGAATATTAAATGTAAACTACGTGGTCAATGATTTTCGAGCACCGAAGAAGCAGGTAAAACGTTCAAAAGTCATGTATTGAAGATGGGAAAACTGTAATGGAAAATGATGTGAATGGATGCCAAAGAATATTGACCATTAAGGGAAATATTACGAAAAAAAAATAAAGACACTTTCATTTATAAATATTCGTTATTATTTGTTATGCCAGAAATATAAATAGTAACCTTCGTAAAGCAATAAGTTGATGAATAATTAAATAAATTAAATACTGTTTCATTGAAATGTGTCTTTTGGAATGGATTAAATGAAATTCTTCTCTCACAGATAAATTTGGATTGTAGAGTTATTGATTTATCTTTGTCATGTAAAATTAAAACGATCTCTTAAAATCGGTTAAGCTGTTTCTAAAAATAGAGAGAATATTTCACTTTTAAGCTTAAGGGCATACGGCCCTTATTATGAGTTGCATTCGATCTTCGCAGGCTAACGAAAATCGAATATCGATTGTCAGATTCGTATTAAGAGTTGGTAACACTGTCGAAAATTTCGTTGTGCAACGAATTTTCAATCGAACACAATTTTGCTATCGACGGTTTGTGTCAGTTTATAAAACTTATTGAAAATGTAAGTTCTTGTGAATTTTGTGGTAATAATTCCGTCGTAGTCATTTTAATTAATACTTATTTAAAGTTTTCGTTTTAAAATTAGTAAAAAAATATTTCTTTACAGTGACAGCTGATAAATATGTACTATTGTGAATAATCCAATTGAGAAAAATTCACAATAGCACTGTTTTTATTGAATATTAGTTTGATAATCTTTTTCGACTGCAGTCGAAGATCGAAAGTTACTCACCTAATATTTAACTAATGAGGCATCTTTTTCCATGATGTCTCTTTTACGAATTGCAGTGTTATACCTCTCGTATCGTAAAATAATGAAAGTAGGATTTCGGTTTCCTTCTCATTTCTTATGACCTGCTTCTTTATCGTAAAACAGAAGCACATAATTAAGTATAGTAACTCCACATATAACGAACCTATTGAGTTGCCAATATACATTTAAAAAATAAATATTAAGGTGGAGCCATAAAAAATTTATTTGTGTTTTATTTCATACACTTAAGCAATTAAATTACGAAAATACCGGCTAGTACAGGCTGATTTTTTTTAACAAAAGTTCTGGGATGTTGCTATCATCAAAATCTCAGCAACATTGTTGCATTAAACAAAGCTGTGTGAGGGAGAATAGCGTTTTCGTTAAATTAAACACAAAGTTTTTTTGTTGTTGTTTTTATGACTGATAGAAACTGCTTAAAATATTGAAAAAAAAACAATGCAAGATATTTGCAGTTACTACCTGAAACAACAAAAAAAGCAATTAAACTAAATGCATGTTTATTTGCAGGATGTTAAAAACAATAAGTAAATATTATAATTTTCAGAATACGAGTAAATTATCTAAACAATGTATAAACAATATTTTTAAAGTCATTTATTTTTTCATTTTAATTAAAAATTATTTAATGTATTGTTTGTTTTTTGATTTGCTGACTTGTACCTTTCCCCCGGAAGTTAAAAGTTTAAGTATTTAACACAAACAAAAAGTTATTTCTTTAAATGTCCTAAACATAAAAACGTAAAATTTATTTATATCAAAAAAAGCTTTTGTAGTTTTAAATTTACTTTTAAAAAAGTCCCCAGGGGAGCCCATTTATTAAGTCAATACAACTTTCATTTACAGTCACAACAACTAAGAAAATGCAATATCCAAGTGGAAATTATTTTTTATTGCCACGATATATGTTTATGTTTGCAATAACAACAACAACTATCTAAATCTAAAATGCATTTGTAATTCAATTCACTTTTAAAACTAACTGCACAATTTTATTTTCTTTAATACAATTTTCATTTCATTTAAAATTAATTTTTCTCCTTTCTGATTTTTATGTTCAAGTGTCTTAATGAGTTTTAATTTGATTAATGATAAATAGAATAGAAATGCTAGTTTCTTTTTTTTAAACACTGCCTTCAGCTGCTGCCGTTGTAAATGTTTTTCCAAATATATTTTAATTTCATGATCTTTATAAATAACGGGATAATATTAATTACACGCGTCTACAAATTTTTTTGTAATAAAATAATGAAACCGGAGTTTTTTACTAATGCTTCATTAGAGTCCTCTTTAAATAACCATTAAAATATATTATTATATTTCCAATCATTAGACAAATAGTAACTGATTAAAAAAGTTTGACCCACAATCTTAATAGAGATTTTTTAAACATATTTTAAGAATGTTAAACACATTTAAATAAATAAAACATGTTATTTGATGATAAACTAAAAATCGGCGTTGTATAAAATAATAATAATAAAATTAGAAAGCTCTCTTTTGCAAGAGCAAATATTAGTTAAAAAGTAAAAATTAAGAAAAACATCACTTGCGACACGCGAAGAAAAAACATGGTTGTGGTAACCATGTCTTAGACAACTTAATATGATTCGATTCCGTGGTTGTATTCGAACCATATTATAATACATAATAATAAAATTGCTTAATATAAACATTACTATGATTAAAAATATCATACTACAATATGGCAAAAAATATTTCTTATATATAAGTCCAGATTTACACTATGCAATTTTTTGAGCATTATTCTGTTCTGCGTTATCTAAAAGTAAACATTAGCAACAGTACCATCCCCTCAAAACTGAAGCAAGACCATATTCCTTACTCCTTCTGCTTCAGAAACAAACAAAAATTTCATGCTAGTTTCATGAAAAATTGCATAGTGTAAATGCCGTATAACTTTTAATTTAATTTTAATTTATTTTTTAATGTTTTTCCAGTAATTTTTATTTAAAATTTTAATACTAAAATTTTGCAAACTAACTGATTGATTAATTTTGTTTAGTTCGCCTATAGCCAAGATTTAATCAAAAATTATGTTTATTAAAAATTTATAATGGTTATTAATACTAAAGTATTTTCGGCATAATTATTTTTTATTTTTCTGGTTAGAATTTAAGCAAGAATTGTTTAGTTCAACTAAACGTGTTGCACTTTTTGTACGTGATAAGAATTAAATAATTAAATGTTAACAAAAACTTGCTTATCGCAACATTTGTATTTTTTAAAACCATCATAATTTGTTCATCGCAACCATATAATTTTACCACCACTAGAATCAACATTAATCCTTAGATTTCTCAGAGGAATAGATCTAGATAAGATGATTTAACTCCCGAACGGGGACCCAATAAATCATTGTGGTAAAAGCATCCTGTTAATATTCCCCTATAATTACTCTATTCTATTCTACGGTGATTATAATATGTTTCTTGTGACCATACCGCAAAACTATTTTTTCTATACATGAAGAGATTATTCGTACCAAGTTGGCAGTGGGTTAGTCAGCGTAGGTTGATGATTATGACTAAATTTTATGTATTATGTATTATTTGTAATGCATTTAAAAGAAAAAACTTCGTTATTGCTTCCAACAGGCATAATAGCTGGTGTCTTTAGCTTAAGAGCATTCCGGGCTTATTTCAGTTAAAAAAAAAAACTATTCTCTAAGCCTGTCCGCCTTAGAAGCAGCTCTTAGTTGCCTTAAAGCACTAGGAATCAATGAATGGACCTAATGGGTTCAAAAAAATTTTTTTAAGTGCGCAATACCAATAAGGCTCCTTCCTGCTTTCATATCGATAACTTTATAGAATATTCATAACTCCAAAGTAATGCTCCGTATTCAGTGGGAGGATAAGGATTTCAAGTTACCGGTTTGTAAAAATTAAATGAAAAGCTGTTAACGAAATAAAGGACCAATGCTGCTCGCTTAGACTACCATTCATTTCATGCCACGAATAAAGGGTTAAAAACCCATGTAAAAATATATGAATTATAAACAATGTAGATGAAGCTTTACTGTGTTTCTTTTGTGAAAATTGTTGAAAAGTTTCCGGCAGCATGTTTATTAACAACAAAATGTATCTGGAAACAATTGTTTACAACTTTAAAAGAATATCAGTTGCACTTATTTCATGAGTCATTTAAAAGCAATAAAAACGCCAATTTCCTTTTAGATTGTGGAATTTGCATTAATAGTTAATTTTCGATTTTCACAAGCGAAATAAATAAAGTTGCTAAGCAATTCTCGCAAATTGGTATAAACAGCGTACTTAGTTTTATAGAGGAAAAATGAAGCAAGCAAAGCTGAACAAGCTACCTAATTATAAAATTTTTCTTTTTCTAATGTCATATCTTTTATCTTAAAATTATGCCAATTTTTATCTCTTATCTTGAAATTATGCCAGTTTTTGTTAAGCAACAAACTGCAATAATCAATAAATTTCAACAGTGTTTATATTAATAATTCCTTTCTCATAAATATACAAAGAACCAAGGAAAGTGCTGATTTACTTTTTTTTTTGTTCATTCAGGTTTTTCTAAAGAGCTTTAAAAAAATCATTAATAGAAACTAAAATGCAAATAGTGGCAAAACCAAATAACTTTCTGCCATCAACTTTAAAGTGGTTTTAGTCTGAATGAAACTTAAGTGTCTAAAGCAGACAGATCTTTAATATTTTTGTAAATGTTTTCAAGCCAAATAACAAAAAGGCGGCGATTTAATTAAAGATTGATTGGTAATAAAAAATAAAATGAACCCTGCAGGTTTAATAAAAATCCAGACAATAATGGAAAAAAAAATAAAAATATTATTTTGTATTTATTTATTTATCTCTTTCAATATTTCTTTTAAATAATAAATCACTTTTATTATTTGCGATATTTTCAGTTTTCAATAAATAGAAATCTAATTGAAAAAAAATGTTAAGCTCACGATTGTAAGTGGTTGAAACTTCCGTTCGCAAGTAAGTAGTTTGTATGAATTACAACTAAAATAAAAAATAACTAACAATAAAATATTAAACCTGATATGAAAATGAAATTAACCAAACAATCACGTTTTATTATAAAAACAAAGTAATAAAAGGGGTATTCACAGCATTTTTGTAAAAAAATTTAAAACTGAGTAAAAGTTATAAAAAAAGGAATCAAAATATTACAAAAAATGAACACAAACTCAACTAATATTTAAGTTAAAATAAGGAGTGCCATTCTAACGTTTACCTTAAAGCGTGGTTCATTAGTTCGTGCGAGATGCCGTTGAAAATTGTTACAGAAAAATTAGTGAAAAATTAATATTTTTCTAATAATTTCTTCAACATGTTTTAATAAATGTTTCTGGCAACATGTTTATCTTATTTTTTCTGGAAACATGTTTTTTAAATGTTTCTGAAAACATGTTTTAATTATGATTCTGGAAACATGTTTTGTATATGTGTCTGGCAGCATGTTTTTTTAAATGTTTCTGGCAACATGTTTTTCTAAATGTTTCTGGCGACATGTTTTTCAAAATGATTCTGGTAACAATAGTTTCAACTGCTACTCTTATTCCACACTATACTGCAACCAAGACTAAACAAGCTTGCAAATTTAAAGTATCACTTACGCTATCTTAATGCTAAATAATATTTTGCTTGAAGTCAAACAATTATCAAAAAATCGAAATTAAAAACTTATGTATATTAAAATTTTGCAAAAAAAAAAAAAAATCAAAAATTTTAGGAAAATGAACTTGAGTAAAGACTAAACAAATTTAATTCACATTTTACGAATGAACCAGAAATTAAAATTATGAAAATTCTCCAAAAAAAGGGCCGAAAACTCTTACAGAATCGAATATTTAAAGTAAACCGAATTTTACATTAAAAAAAAAAAAAAAAAAAGATTTATACTCGTATATATACGAAAACATCGGAAATTATACATATATAAATAATTGTTGCAAGTGTGTTGTGACTCTATAACTTACGAACGGTCAAACCGAATTCCGTTAAATTTTTAGGGCTTATTCGTATGGTCGTGTGGATGGTTTAAATAAAGTTTGCACGACGCGTTCGTGAGTTATGACTTAAACAGACATTTACGGCTGCACCGATTTAAAAAAAATTTAAACAGAGATATTCATTTTGAATTTCTAAGAGGGAATTCTTAGTTAAAAAATGAGCAAAGAAGCGGTAAGTGGGGGAAAAGAAAATTGGGCGGAATTTATTTTAACAAAAAACAATCTTAGAAATATTCCTGATTCATAAGGTCCAATAGGCAAAAGGAAATCTGTTATAACTTTCATAAAAAACTTGCTGTGAAGAGTGGTCATGGTACGATTATTTTCAGTGAGATATAAAACACAAAATTAATCAATAAAATCGATTGAAATTTTTTTTTATTCACTTTATTCACAAAAACTAATTAAAATCCGATTTTAATAGAAAAATTTAATATAAACTAAAAAAACAGACATCAAAATATGAGAATAATGCTAGGAACACAACTGGGACGAACGACGAATTTCGTCCAACACAACGAATACGTCGTCAAAAATTCGTTGTGTAAATTCGTCGTATGGAACACAATAACGACCAAAAACACAGTTGTTAGAATTTTTTTAGTTTTTTACTTTTTGTAAGCTGCTAAGGTGACCATAAAAAAAATAATATATAAAAAGTTAAACACTAGAAAAAACACAACTAAAAACTATTTTTATATTGAACTTATAATCTGTACGCTTATTATAAATGCTGCAAAATAAAAATACATACGTTTTTTAAATAAAATAACTTAATTTATTAAAATACTTCAAATCTAAGGTCAAACATGGTCACTTTGTACTGATTTGTTCGTCGTTCGCCGGCATAAGAAATAGAAACAATTCTATTGCATAGTTTGCCGCGTATGACGAATTTCGTCCGACGTCATGATTGTGTGCATTTTCATATACACAAATGTGTTTTATTTTTTAAGACGAATATTTGCGACCAAAAATTCGTCGTTCGTCCCAGTTATGTTTCTAGCATATTTTAGAAAAATTATTCAAATTTCACTAAAATAATCTAAAATTCATAAAATTGTAGAAATTGTCGAAATATAAATTTTTTACCAATTAAATGAAATATTAAATAATAAACGGGTCTTTTTTTAGTCAACAGACAAATACAAGAAGTACACAAAAATTTTCGATACTAAAAAAGATAATTTTTTAATTCCATCCAAGGTTGATAAATACAAATATTATTTTAACTGAAAGGTCTATAAAATTCGGTTTAGCCTTAAATATCGCTTCTAGTATGTCGTTTGCTATTCGTCTTAAATTCAAATGTGAAATCGTCTGGGTTTTATAATATTTTTTGCAAAAAGATTGATTGTGGGGGGGGGGGGGGTGGTGACCAGTGCAAAATTTTTTTTTATTTTTATCTGGGGACCGAACCACTATAGGAGAACCTTAAAAAGCAGTTTTAACATCTACGTGTCTTAATCAGACACTTTTATATTTTTGCTTAATTTTTTGGATACTTCACAGTTCTTTTGATTGCAAATATTTGGAAGCGTGTGATGTCATATAATTTATAGAGTTTCATATTCCCATAATTACAGTCTTTTCTTGAAGTATAAAAAAAAAAACTAATAAATCATGATGACTTTTTTACTTGATTACATTCAGCTAATGCAAATAAATTAACAACAATTACAATATTCACAAATCACTGAGTGAATGACTAAATAATGTAAATGAATCAATGAATGAATGAATAAAATAAAATGTAATTTCTTTACAAAGGATGAAACAACATCTTTTTCATTAAGAAATTATTGAACAAAAAAATGCACAAAGAAAATCATCATAAACATCATCATGTAAAATTTAAAATTTAAATATTCGTCAATAATAACGAGTCAATAAAAAAAACAGAAAATAAAAAAAAAAAAAAGAACAAACAACGTTTTTTTTATTAAATATTTAAAAATATTTATGTATTGTATATTAAAATATTTTTTTATTTTCTTTAGTTTATTTAATCCGTTTCTCGTTTTGTTGTGGTCAGTTTTTTTTGAGGTTTTTTGAACTCAGTTTTGCTTGCAGCCACTGCCTTGGGCATTTAACTGTTTTTTTACTTTGCTGCTTTAAAAACGTTTTGGACATAAAATATAATAAATGTAGATTTTTTAAGTGCATGTTGTTAAGTTATCATAATTTTTGTTGACATTTTTATATGCGACTGTATTAACATCAACTACAACATAAATCATTGTGGCTGAGAAAGTAATTGGCCGCCAAATAAAAGTTGATTTAACAAATACATACATAATTTAAAGTTTTAATAATAAATAATCATTTTTAGCTTTTTGATAACAAATAAATCGGCCTTATTACGGTTGTCGAAAACGACATTCGAGAATAGTCGTAGTCGCTGTCGATAGTTAGTTTTTTTGGTACTATGTAAAATTTTCGACAATAAAATATTTTGTAATAGATCAAAACATAAAATTTTAATAAAAAATTTTTGCAGCAGCTTTTTAGGCGATAAATTAACACTTAAAAATAACAATAAAAAACAAAACGACTAGCTATTAATTAAATTTGAAAACTTTTGTATTTTATTTGCAATTTTCTTAAAATTCAAATTTAGAAAGATGTGTTTTTATATAAAAAAAAATTTCCATTTACAAATATAAAATGTGCAGACAACAGTTTTAGTACGATTATACCGGCAAAATTTGGTGCTCTTACACTTGTATCTCTTTTTTCTATACAAAATATTTTTTTATGAAAAAAATGTATTCTATATGGGAATCAAGGTTCTAAGGGACCTCCTTATAAAATTTTGTGCAAATCCATACAGCAGTTTTTACATGATGAGAACACAGACACAAAAAATTCCAAAAATAGGTGTTTTGTATTTGATATAGCGATTACTATCTACACCAATATCAAAATGTTTTAAAAAATATTTCATGTACAGAAATGGATCCGTTACAGTTTTATTATATGTATAGGTTAAGAAGAAACTTGAAATTTGTAAAATTAAGAAAAAACTCGAAGTTAGTGTAGAATAAAATGTACTCTGCCTTTCAGTTCTTCTAATTTAATTTTACGTTTTTTAATTCGATTCCATCGGACGTAAGTTTTAGATGATGTTTTTTATGCTCTTCTTTTTTTAAGTTTCTTCCTTTGATATGTATCTTTTTCTATTAAATCTTTTAATTTCTTTTAACGTCTTCATAACTTTAGTATACAGTTATGTTTGAATGCTTAATTTTGTTGCTATTTTTTTCACTCTTCTTTAGCTTCAATTTTATTGACATTGGAACTTAGGCCTCTAGTTAAGTCTGATGTTCCTCCAATCAAAAAAGCAAATATTGACAGAGAATTAAAAAAAAAGTGGTTCTGCATATATATAGTTTTACATAAAAATACCATCAGCTCTTAATGGGTTAAGCATTTTTAAAAAATTTTTGTATTTCCTTAAAGACCTCCTCAAAAGCTTTTAAATGATACCCATATTGATATTTTAAAAAATTTTAGAATTTCAGAGTTCCGTAACTCAGAAAATATGGGCGAGCTCCAATTTAATTGATGTTTTTTTTTATTTTTTTAATTCGCTATCTACTTATATATTTATTTTTTTGGTTGGAGTTACTTTATTTTTCAAAATGACATGAAAAAATTAGATGTAGGCGTGGTGTTCTGCCTGCTGTCTCGAAGGACATGGACCCATCATGCTCATCATCATAGTAGCTCTTTTCACTCTATATCTGATCGATTGAGATATTTTTTTTTTGCAAAGTTGATTTCAATACCAACACGGACGGACAGACGGACATCGCTCAATTGACTTCGCTATGCATAAGAAGTCAAAATAAATATATACTTTATGGGGTCAGAAATGGATATTGTACAAATTACACCCAGAATGACAAACTTACCCTTTTTCCACTTTTTGTTGTGGTATAAAAACAGCATGCAAAAAATAAATTAAAATAAGCATTATTTACATTATTAAAATAATTTAAAAATCAAAAGTAAACTTATCTTTTGTTAGCGTTTGTTTTAAAAATTGACGAAAAAGAATTTTTGTCGTGTACATAAATTTCAACGACAATATTTGAACAAATTATCATTCGAATGCGACAAACGTAGTACCGATTTTTGTAATAGATTTGTTTTTCGAGTAACATATTTAACAATAACGACGTGCGTAGTACCATTTAAAAAAAACGTAGGATTTTCGACACTAGAACGACAACCGTAATAAGGCTGAATATTTAAAAAAAATACACTAAAAAAATTAAAAAGAAATACACTGAAAAAATTTTTTTAAGAGAATTAAAAAACATTATTTTTAGTTGATAAAGTCCAGAATTATTTCGGGGAAATTTCGGGAAGTTTGAAAATTATATTACTATACGGAAAGAATATTTCCATTGTATCGACAGGTTGTAGCTCAATTTATTGATTTTTGCATTACCCACTGCCCACGTATTCAGTTGTACATTAACTCCATTAAAAAAAAGCTACTTACCTCTTGATCGTCCTTAAATTTATTTATTGCTCATCTTATTTGAAAGAAAATAAATGTGCATTGTGGACGAGTGCATCATAATAACTTTATCTCCATATTCCTTTTTACCGAATAATCCACCTAATGTTTTTCTTGAACCGATCCTCCGGAGTAAAACTGGATATTTGTGCGTTATAATAAATCAATGTTGGATCTCTTGGTACTAAACTGCCCAAAAACTTAATCGTCATCATTACATCATCTCGCATATGATCGAAGCTGGCAAAGAGCTTTCAAAATTCAACTGATTATAATAAAATAGTAAGCGGATAGTTTTAGTTTTTAACTGGGTTTAAACAAAATAAATTAAGCTGTTATCTTCTTATAGGATCAGACTCAAAGCAACTACGGCAATTTATTTTTTGCGGCTCAGTTGAAAAATTTGTAAAGTGAGACCATGTATTTTTGATTAAATTCATAATATGGATCCACACGTTCACAAAGAAGAAGAAGAAACAATAAAATAAATATTAATGTTCAAAGCAGGCAAATATAATTTAATTTGCGGCCAAAGGGTCCTTAAAATGCAGGGTACAATATTCTTAAACCTCTTTAAAGTATAAGGACGAATAGAGAATATTATGGTGTTTGGAACATTATTAAAGCCACTTACTCATCTTCATGAACGCGCTAAGCCCCCTGGGAAATTTAAAAAAAAAATTAAACCTGAATTAAATTTAAAAATATCACAATTATAAAGGATTTTCCATAAAAATTTCAGTTTTAAATTTTAATTTAAAAAGAACTTCGAAGTTTTTTATCATCGCGAGAAATGGCAAACATTGAAATTTAAAGAGATTTGTATGCAAAATTTCTTTATTCACCTTAGTCAGATAAAACTGTGATCTCCACTCTCCACTGGTCCACACCCCTCGGGGGTACCAAGAGTCTGCGCTTATCTAACCACGGTGCAGATAAGGATCCTCGGGGGTATTGGGAGAACCAGTTCCCCTGGTGTTGGAGGCACTGAAGCTGATAGACAGTTGGGTACTGTCGGGGTTTTCTACCAGTTTCCTTTATAAATAATAAAACATATTTTTAATAATAAAACTTATAAAAACTGGTGCCACGGGAACCGTTGGCCCAGACAGAGAGCCGCCCATCTCTGTAGCCGGTTATTGGTGAGGTCTGTTCGGGGTACACATGGTGGCTGCTGGTCAAAAATCTATATCTGCGGGTCTGGCGCGGAATAGATGGCAAGTGTGCTGTTGCACTCTCAACAGACTGGGTTGCATAGTCTCCAACCCTCAAGCAAATGGAAATGCATGGTCCTGCAAGCCATGTTTTAAAAATTGCAACCCTGTTGGCAACGTCCGATGGAGGGCACCAGTCGACGCTTTGTATTTCACTCAGTGGTAAGACCACCGTCAGGTTGGGCCATCAATGGCAGGTACTGATGGTAATCTTGATCACTTAGGTCCAGTTGTCCGCTGCTTAAATATGTTTGTTGATTTAAAATGTTTGCTACTTAGAAATATACTTCTAAAGTAGCATTATTAGATTCCTTGTTTAATGCCTGTCAAGAAGATGTGTTCAAATCAAAACAAAAAGTCTGTAATTATTTATTGTTGTACTAATGAAACTATCCGACCTACAAATTTTATGTCATATTAAATATTTTGAGTCTTTTATCAGCCGTTCAAAGAATAAATCATACATTCTTTTTTATTTTCATAAAAAACGGATGTAAACTGTCTTAACTGAGACAATTGAGTCTCAGTTTTGATGTGAAAGCAACACAACGTACGTGTTCTTTTAAATTTAAAACATATAGTCTTAAAAATTTGCTTTTATTTGATTAATTGTTGTAATTTTTGGCACGAGTTAATTTGTTTTAAAGGCCTCACTATAAGAGCTACCACTCTTTTCTTTTTCTTCTTTTTTTTGGCAAAATTACTTTTATTAATAACTTTATTTAAATTAATATATGATACATAAAATCTTTAAATACTTTAAAATGTCAGGCTAAAGACAAACGTTTACTCCCCAAATTCTTTAGCCAAATACAGGCACTAAATAACTATCAGTAAAAAGAGAAAAATAAAAAAGAAATTCTTGTTTATTAATGAAAAGGTCAATACATAATTTAATTAAAAACATAAATGGAATATAAAGTTCTTGTTCTTGTTTTTGTTGTTGTTATGTTTGTAACCAACAGTTATTGAATTAAAAAAAATGTATAAAAGACCACACACATAAAAACAAATAAATTCAGTGAAAAGCCAAAGAGAAGAGAGACAGAGAGAGCCAAAAAAATAATGACAGGGATAAAACAATAAATAACTGATGAAAAAACTGTTTTCTTAACTCTAGGCATGACTTAAAAAATGAGTTTTATAATACCTGTAGTGAAAGAAAATTTTCTAAAAAATAATTTTATCTTAACTCAGGTCAATTTCCACATGTAGTTGTAAATAGTAGATTTGGTGTAGAGTACATATTGTTACGAAAATAAGATTTGGCAACCCCTGTTCTTGTTGTCCATATGAGCGTGGTAAATAAGTTCTTTGAATAATGGTGTATGTATAAAATAATAACACAATTAGCTAGCAAAAGCTGAGCAACCTCAATGGCTGCGTTGCTAGTGGTGCTTGCTTTAAAACAGAAGATCGTGAGTTTGAGATCACCTTCGGACATGGGTACAATGGAAAATAATTATTGTTATAATGCAATTAAAAATTAAGAAGCAGTAGTACAAACCTGCCGAGAAGCAAAAGACAATTGTTTTGTCAAGCCATGGCAGATAATTTAGTTGAGACGTCTAATTTAATATAAGAGTAACAGATAATTGTCAATTCGCCTTGTATAATAATAAGTAACAACGGTTGCGGTTAGCGCACGAAAGTGTAACAGCATAACAACAAAGGGGATAACTGGCTTGGACAAAAGGCGTAGTGGAGTTGTATGTAGATGGTTTAGGTTACTAAACAAGGCATCGAGCAGTTCATGTCTCGCCGGAGTAACACAGTAGTGTAGCGTGGATGACTGTGTTTGTAATAATAACGCATGTTAAATAAATACGAGACCATAGGATTCACAAGGCCGTAGGATCAAGAAGTATAGTCAGATAAAGCCACAAAGTAATAACACAGAATTTATGATGAACCACAGTGGTATTTTTTAAGTTCACCTTATTTTAACCTGCATGAAAAACAAACTATTTTGCTACCTCGTACCATATTAAAAATTTGTTTTGTTAAGCTTTTAAGGTTTGTGACGATTTTATTTACCATTTTCACAAAGTTTTATAACAAAAATATTGCTACGGTGATCATATTCTGAAAATGCATATTTTGTCGTAAGACTTTATAAATGAATTTGCAAACAACTCCTGATTCCAGTATTTTTATAGTCAATGAACACTCAAGAAGAATAAAATTTTCAACAACTTTGAAAATTTGCTTCCATAAACAAAATGGTAAAATGTTTTGACGTTTTCCAAATAAAAGAGGGCAAAAACTAATCAGTTGGAAACTTAAAGCAGCGCTAATAGTGTATGCGCCTTGGAACATCTGACGCTTTAAACTAGAACTCCCGGTTCCTGGCAACTTTTTGGGTCGAAAATCTAAATTAAAAATTTGTATCCCCAAAAATTCCCAAAAATAAGTTAATTTTATCCTAAAATACCCTGACGAATGTAAAAAAAGGTACAACTGCCGCAGAATTGAAAATCGTTGGCCGAATGAGATTTGAGTCTTCTGCACACATTTAGGCATGTTCTGAATTCTACACGAAATTTTCGCTTTGTATTTTTCAAAGCATTGTGTAAACGTGTTTGTTGTTATTTTTTTGTGAGTTTTTTAGTTTGTTGTGGAATTTTTGTGTAAATTTTTTACGTGCGGCGTACCCAATGGGAAGGGTTAGAACCTCACTGAGATGTGTTTACCGTCCGGAAAGAGCTTGCCGTAAACCTCATTGTTCGTCGCAATGCTTTGCGCTGCTTTAGAAAATTTCGTGTGGACTTCAGAACATGCCTGCTTATTGGACTTATCAAACAAATTATCTCGTTTTGTTTTTTGCAGCAGTGTAAGTGTAAGTAAAATTTTTCCACGCTCTAATTTTTTAATCAAAAGTTTTGAATAAATGAATAAAGAAATGATTTATAATTATCATTTTAGTAGACATCTAAAGATAATACTGATGAGCTTACTTTATTTTAATTAATTTTTTCTTTCAACGTACATTAACTTAATTAAAACTTAAATGAATATCACAATTTTTGAAAATCAAGAATTTAAATATAAATTTTTCACACAACACAAAAAAAAAATAATTTATAAAAAAAAATTACCGTTATGAACCGTAAATATGATTGTGAGAAAAAAATTTTTTGTAGACGTCACAGTAAAGAATTTCAAAGAAGAACAACAAAAAACACGTTAATGATGTTGACATCAAATTTAATTTGTGTATTTAAAGTTAATTATAAAACTTTAAAGAACTTAAAAAAATCAAACTAAAGAAAAGAAAAAAATTAAAAAAAAAACGCATAATGAATATTAACACATTTAACGATAATCTTTGTCATAGTAATTATTTAAACAATTTTGGTTAAACAAAAAAAAAAAGCGAATAACTGTAGAATTGGACATGCCGTAACTTAAAGAAAGTTTTAAAGCTTAATTATCTAATTAAACTAATAAACACAAGTTGAAAAAAAAACAATACAAGAGAAGAAAAAAAATAAAGCATTAATTTTTATTATTTAATTCGTTATAAATTTTATGAAATTATTAATGGGCTTCAAATCGCCTATTGACAGGCTTACATGTGTAATGATTTGTTTTCATAAACATTTTAAAATAAAATTTAATTTAAATTTTATTGATTATTTTTTTTTTCTGAATAGTTTTTTTTGTTGCTTTTTATATTCATATCTTGTTTCACAAGCTCTTGGTAGTTCATCAATATGCGTAAAATTTAACAACAAAACAAAACTATCTTTGATTTTTTGTCATTAATGTCTAGTGAAACCGTTATCAACTGGAAATAAAAACCTGTTAAAAATGAGTCTCAATAAAAAAAATTTGAAAATAAAATATTCATTAATTTATTAATTCTGTTATGTAATAAAAATATTTGCAGTGGTTTTCTATTGTAAAATATAAAAAAAAAATAATTAACATCGCTACAGTTGGTTATTGTGAATCTTATATACATTTCACTTTACGAATTAAAGTTTTAAAGATTTTCAATTTTGATTTATAAAATTATATTACAATGAATGAATAACTAAATTATAATTTTATTATTAATCGGCCTTATTACGGTTGTCGAAAACGACATTCGAGAATAGTCGTAGTCGCTGTCGATAGTTAGTTTTTTTGGTACTATGTAAAATTTTCGACAATAAAATATTTTGTAATAGATCAAAACTTAAAATTTTAATAAAAAATTTTTGCAGTAGCATTTTAGGCGATAAATTAACACTTAAAAATAATAAAAAAACAAAACGACTAGCTAATAATTCAATTTGAAAACTTTTGTATTTCATTTGCAATTTTCTTAAAATTCAAATTTAGAAAGATGTGTTTTTAAATAAAAACACAAAATTTACAAAAATAAAATGTGAAGACAACAGTTTTAGTGGGATTATACAGGAAAAATTGCGTGCTCTTACACTTGTATCTCTTTTCTCTATACAAAATATCTTATTTTTATGAACAAAATTATTCTATATTGGAATCAAGGTTCTAAGGGACCTCCTTACAAAATTTTGTGCAAATCCATACAGAGAATTAAAAAAAAAGTGGTTCTGCATATATATAATTTTACATAAAAATACCATCGGCTCTTATTGGATTAAGCATTTTTAAAAAAAATTTTGTATATCCTTAAAGACCTCTTCAAAAGCTTTTAAATGATACCCATATTGATATTTAAAAAAAATTAATTAATTTTTTAATTTATGTTTTTTTCCTCATTTTTTATTCGTTATCTCCTTATATATTTATTTTTTGGTTGGAGTTACTTTATTATTCGAAATGACATGAGAGAATTAGATGTAGGCGTGGTGTTTTGCCTGCTGTCTCGAAGGGCATGGACCCATCATGTTGATTTCTAATAGTAGCTCTTTCGATTCTATATCTGATCTATTCACATGTTAATTTTTTTTTATTTTTTGCAAAGTTGATTTCAACACCAACACGGACGGACATACGGACATCGCTCAATTGACTTCGCTATGCATAAGAAGTCAGAATATACATATATACTTTATGGGGTCAGAAATGGATATTGTAGAAATTACAACCAGAATGACAAACTTACCCTTTTTACACTTTTTGTGGTGGTATAAAAACAGCATGCAAAAAATAAATTAAAATACGAATAATGTAAAAATCAAAAGTAAACTTATCTTTTGTTAGCGTTCGTTTTAAAAATTTACGAAAAAAAATTGTTTGTCGTGTAAATAAATTTCAACGACAATATTTGAACAAATTATCATTCGAATGCGACAAACGTAGTACCGATTTTTGTACTAGATTTGTTTTTCGAGTAACATATTTAACAATAACGACGTGCGTAGTACCATTTTAAAAAAACGTAGGATTTTCGACACGAGAACGACAACCGTAATAAGGCTGAATATTTTTATTTTTTTTTTTTTTATTTTTTGGTTTTTGTTTCTTTGTGAAATATTAATTTTTACAATATCTCGATTTCGATTGGGTTTTTATGGGGATACAAATTTTCATTTTGGGGATTCAACTCTAGGAAAAAAATCTCCCAACTCTGCTCTAATTTTGTCAACTTGTAGAGCTCTTTATTTACCGTTTGCGAAATAGGGCAGAAAATACCATTAAATTAGGGATAGAACGGTTGAAAATGTTCATAAAATTCCTTTAAAAATGGAACATCAACTTAAGAAATAAATAACGAGCAAAAGCAGTTTGCAAATTGAAGCTGAAACGTTGAAATAGAAAATAAGGTTCATAATTAAATCGACATCAACATTACTTGTATTTATTAAAAAAATTATTGTTTTTTTGTGTGTCTTTTTATTTCGCTTTTTGTCAGTTTCCTAAAAGCATGGCAACATTGCTGAGTCACAAAATAAGAAAAATCGAAAAAAGCCCTTAAATTCATACATACATAAATCAAGTTGTATGAAAAAAGTAATTTGCCATAGTTCTTTTTTATCATTAAGTTGCCACTTTAAACTTTTTCATACTAATTCGGATTTTTAGAATAAAAAGCTTAACAAAGCTGAACCGTATGGAGTAAGTTTTTCATAGAAACCACTGTATTTGTTATTTTAACTTTCCACAACCATACCGATGAGCATTTGAAAATAAGTGCTACTCATATTATTGTGCAGTTCAAAAAAATGTTTCCGGAAACATTTTTCAGTTAGAAAACATGCTTCTGCAACATCTCGTTACTTTTTATAAAATAAACAGAGTTAAAATCGGAAACTTTACTTATTATTTATTTTTCACAACTACTAACTAATTTTGGTGAAAAAATAGTAAAAGGTGAATAAGTAGAAAAAACAATCACCTCCAAACGAAAGTTAACAAAAGATATGGAAAAATTAGAGGCAATATTTTCAAAGTTATGTCTGATCGATCAGTGTATTAAAATTTTCGCTAGCTCCTCTAGTGCCTTCACAAAGTTGATTTCAATTCAAACACGGACGGACAAACGGACATCGCTCAATTGACTTCCTTCCGACGGGAAGGTATACTACTCGCAGCACTTCAAATAAAATCCTTGCTGTATGCGATGTGGTACCTCCTGACTGACACCAGACTGTAACTTTTAATGGTTTCAAAGGTGACTGATAAATAATTTGAGGGTTTTTCATTGCCCAGATCTGACTACTCTGTTTATTCACATATCCATCTAAATAAAATTGTGCCTCGTCACTCATTATGGTAAAAGGCCTATGCAAGCGGCATGCGGCAATAGTATTACCTAATTAAAAAAAAATTAGTTTGTTAATAAAAATACTCATAAAAAATTTTTAATACGTTGAATTTCATTTAACATGGCAATGCCGTAAAAGTGGCCAACTTTTCGTTTTGCCGCTTTAATTTGTCAAATCATCTATAGTCTTCTTTTTATGTTTCTTTTTTTCACTAAATTGTAGTTCATTTTATTTATTTTTCCTTTTAAAATTTTTAGCAATTAAATTTATTTATTTCTGCATCAAAAAACCAAAAATGTTTTATTTATTTTACCCAAGTTTTTACTTCAAGAAGCCTATGTAAAATAAATTCAAGCGTCAAAAAGAACAGCTGACTTCCACCCGCGTCCGCATGCTGCTTACATTGGCCTTTCACTATTTTCAGTTTTTCATGAAAATTGAGGTTGTCATGAGCGAGCTGCAATATCCTATTGGTATTTGTACGGCTGTGTAAATGATGTTGTGAAAGACGCTCTTTTTTTAACTGAATCTGAAATGGAAACAAATGCAAATCCTTTTGCAAAATTGTGGCTAAAGTTGCTCTTTGAAGACCAAGCTCATGAGCATGGCGTCAAATTGAGATTGATGGATTGTTTTGAACACTTTCTTGAGCAGCATTGATGTTTTCAGCTGGTCTGGTTTGGGCCTATCACCCACAGACCCTCTTTTTTTTAATCATTCACTACACGATATATAGTTTTTTTTGGCACGTTGTTTCTCTCCAAAATTTCACGTAAGTTTCTCATGGTCACAGTAATGGAGTAATTTTGATAAAATGTTTTTAAGTATAGAACACGTTATTTTATCGAATAATATTCCATAATTAATTTGCCACGTGTCTACTTTATGACTGCCAAATATGAACGGTCAAGACTAATGTTTACTAAAATGGCGGCGAAGCAAAGTTATATGCCTTCCCGGCGGACAACCTGTACTTTACGGCATCGGGAATGGATACTGTAGAAATAACAAATGGAATGAAAAAATCATTACTTGTGAAAAATATTTTTTTTATTTTTTTAAAATTGTCATGCATTTTTTAAAATTGTCATTCATTTTATAAAAAAAAATTTAAATTAATTTTTTTTTTATTGACTTACATTTTAGCCAGTTTTTCGGTTCGTAGCTTTCTTCCTTAAAATCAAGATTTAATCAAAGACACGGAAATATTTTTATAAATATTCGTGCTATTTTTTATTTAATTATACCGATTAATTAATTACCGATATTGATTACACTGTTCTGCACGAAAATACTCCTTTAAACCAAAATATGCTGAACACGAATTTGAAGTCAGATTCTGTCTATCACGCACAGTTTCTTGAGAAATTCTAGTTTTTATTAAAAAATGTGAGTTTTTTGTAAATTTCACGAATTTCTCTTGGCATCAAAACAAAGTGAAAATTCAAAAGCCCGATGATTTTGAGCGCAACAAAGTATATTTGAACAAAAAAAAATTGATGGGAATATTACAAGTGGTTGAAGAAATATGGCTAAAAGTTTTTTTCCTGTATGTATAACCTTACAATTATTTTTTATGGTGGTATCTTTTTCATTCAAATCCCTACCTGTCCCCCTTTCACCCTCAATACACCAACTCACCCCCCCCCCCACCCTCCCACTCAGCCGCTCTATTGTCTCTATTTTCTTCTATGATTTGATCAGTACTCTCGAGGCTTTTGCTCCAAGTTTCTCCTCTTTTCTCTCAAAATCAGAGGGTGATAGAATTTTTCTAAGTTCAGATTCGGACTCAGCACACCTGACAACATGATAAACAGGCAAAATTGTTCAAGGGAGGGGAGAAAAGTTTTTTTGCAGAACAGTGTTATTGATTGTTAAAGCACGTCTCGATGGCCATTTCGTTATCGCTTACTTAACTCTTCAGGAAACTTCTGACAAACATTTTTAATAAACTAAAGATTTTTTCCAAACAATAAAGCAAAGACAAAAATCAAAGTTTAAGCAAAAACAACAATAACCAACAGTAATTCTATTTTTCTTTCTCCCCTGTATACGGAATTTTTTTCGGCTCTTATATACAGTTGAAAAAGGATGAAAAATAAAATATCAAAAACACTACGATTATTTATTTCTATGCACAGGCATTTTGCAATTTATTTAATCAAAGACACGGGAATATTTTTAAAATATTTAATTTTCGTACAAACTTCATGCTATTTTTTATTTAATTATACCGATTAATTAATTACCGATACTGATTATTGATTGTCGAAGCACGTCTCGATGGCCATTTCGTTATCGCTTACTTAACTCTTCAGGAAACTTCTGACAAACAGTTGGAGTAGTTCTGAGCGATTTTTACTCAGTACATTTTTGGAGAAAATATATTTCTTTTGATAGTATTTTGCATAACCTGGATAATGGAGTAGGGTGCTTTTAATATTTTTGTTAAATTCCCTTCATGCTCTAAACCTACAACTTTTTTTAGAAGTTTACCGCTCAAAAGGTTTTAAATTTTATTCGTAAACTTATTAATCTTTGATTAAAATCCTCGTTTTGTTGGTAATCAATTTTGGTTGTACTTTCCACCATTTTGTTGTTTAACAGTTAATCTGTGCTGCCACCCAGAAGATTTTGAAAGTCTGCCAGTTGACGTGTAATTGTAAATCGCTTTCTTGCAATAAAAAATGGTTCGTTATGGATAAAATACGTTAAAAGAAATTCCAAATAAATTTTCTGCTAAAAATGAGTTGTTATTAAAAAGTAACATTTATTATTATTTTTTCTTTTTAATATCTGCACCAAATTCAGCGCTGCATATTGTACACCTGACTATACAAATCTCAAACTAAAGTTCATAATATCCTTTTGTGGATAAATTTCAAAGCTTTTGAAAACCCCAAAGGTAAAGTTAATAGTTTTTATTTTCATTTAAGAAACAAAACCATAAATGAAATGAAAAGAAATCATGTACGTTAGTGATTTTATTTTTTATTATTAAAAACAGAGATCTTCCTTTTTATAGACAATTTTGCAAAAACTTTTTATGACAATCGTAAATAAATTCATTAAAGTCGCAACAGTACAAATTCACTTTTAGTAGTTATTATTAATATTTAGCACAGATTTTTGTTGTTGTATTAATGCTTTCTACTTTTTGTTGCCTTAAAAAAACTACCGCATTTAACTTTGTTTGAAAGTTTTATTTCGTTTTAAGTTTTATTTTAACTCTTCTTTTAAGCCAAACGAAATTACTTGAGGTCATTATGTCAATACTTTAATACACAGCTATAAAAACCAAAAACACTATTATTATTTCCGCATATTTTATGAATCTTTGCTTTAACAAAAGAAACTGGACGAAGTTTTATTTTAAGCTTTAAAATTTAAAGTGTAAAGAGAGATCTTTATTTTTTATATTTACATTTATTTTTTACAAATACAGATAACAGAAAGTTAAATAATCATTTTCTATGGCGAAAAAAATTTAATAAATAATTTCTTTAATATTAATAAATAATTTAAGATAAAAACAAGGTTTTTAATAAATTGCAAATTTATTTAAAAAACTTTAAGGTGATACCGTTGCATAAAGAGTTATTATTTTATTTTAACTTTTTACACATTTAAGTTTTTTATTTTTATTTGATTATTCATTTTTAAGCTTTTGAGCAAAACACATTTGTAAAGGTGTCAATATTTCTAAATTTTTATTTCATCTTTTTTTTTTGTATGTTTTTATTTTTAACCAAAAATAAAAAGCGAAACTGGAAAATCCTCTGAAACTGAAATTGTTATAAATGAAAAATAATAATAAACAAGCTGTAAACGACAACAACTTTCCATTTTCATAAATTTGCAAAAAAATATTTCCACTTGTGAGCCCAACTGAAACAGCTTGAATATTATAGACTACGCAGCCAGCCAGCCTGCCAACCAGCCTGTTAGTCAGTCTTAAGTGATTATAAAAACACATTTTTCATTTTAAAATACTTATAAAGCTGAACAGATACTTAGTTTCATGGTTAGTTTGTTAGTCTATCTAAGGCTTGAATTTGCGCTGTAACGGTAACTTTTTGATGTTGAAAAGGTGTTGTTGGGGAATTGCGTGAAAAACCTCTTAAAGAAAAACTACTTTTCATTTCTAAAAGAAAAAAAAAAGGAATGCTCGGTTGCATTGATACTTATTTGTGTCCATAGCAGCAAACTTTAACTGTTGATGTGTCAGCAGCCACCACTTACTCACTGGCAGTTGTTTACAATGCGCGAAAGCAAATGAAAGCGTTTAATAAACCTCTTCTCATGTTTGATTTTTTTTTTATTTTAAATGCTGGTTTTAGTTTGCTTAACTGTTGGTAAAATAAAAATGCTTGTTTAAAATAAACATCAGTTTGCAATAGTGAAATAGCGTTTTTATAAACTTTAAGCAACTAACAAGCAAATAATTTTTTTTTTTTTTTGGGCGGGGGGCTGAAAGAAATCTTATTTATTTTGGTATATTTGTTTTAATGAATTCCAAAAAAAGTAAATAAATTTTGTCTGCCTTATGTCTGCACGCATACATCAAGCAATTCTAATATAGATGATTTTAGGTTGAGTAACCAACATCATCATCATCATCATCATGATAAATAAAGATAAAATCAATTTTTTTTAAAACTTTTAATTTTTAAATAATTTTCAAATTATCAATATATTTAAGATTTTATATTAATTTAACATAAATAATCTTTAGACAAAAAAAAAAAATCAATACAAATAAAATTTGTATACATAAAACAAAAGACTTAAGCAAAAAACCTAAAAACTTTTGCTAAAGCAAAACAATTAATTCTTTTCATAAACATTTTTTTTATTAATTTAAGGTATAAATACAAAAAAACCAATAACCTTTTTTGACAAAATTTAAACTCCTTTTATTTCAATTTAAAATACTTTCTAGTACAAACACATTAAAATGAGTCCATAGTGTTGCAAAATAGTAAAACAGCTAAACTAAAAGAGCTCCATAACTCAGTTATTTCTAGATCGATTTTGAATTTTTTTTAAGGTGATAACAGTTTAATTGCTTCTTGGTGTGACTGACAACATTAGAAGTAAAATTTCTAAAAAAGGAGCCTGTGTATTATTATCTTTGGACTTCTCTAAGGCGTTTGATAGACTTAAGCACTCCCTTCTGATTAAAAAAACTGCATAGAATTAATGGTTTTTCGTCTACTCTTTGTAAGTTGATATATTCCTATCTCTCCAATAGAATGCAATATGTTTTCTGCAATGGTCGTTCTTCGATGTTGCTACCTGGACCATTGTTCCGCGAATGC
This sequence comes from Gymnosoma rotundatum, assembly GCA_916610165.2. Lineage (NCBI taxonomy): Eukaryota > Metazoa > Arthropoda > Insecta > Diptera > Tachinidae > Gymnosoma > Gymnosoma rotundatum. The sequence continues at coordinate 12,215,513 of OU744339.1, forward strand.
TTTAAAGATAAAACTATTTCATGAGCTTTCAAGGAATGAATAATTAATTGACTACTACTGATACGTACTGGAACGCTGTTACTTTTATTATTTCTGTGGCCTATTTATCTTGGTTTCCAGTAGCAGAATGATTGTTTTGTAATTTTTTTGTGACTGACTTCTGATATATAAATTTTTTTAAATTAGTGCACAAAAAAAAAACATGTATTTTTTCTTCTGTTATTACTTTTAGTATTGTTATTAATTTAAACATATTTCTTCTTTTTTATTAATTTTTCATAATAAAATAATTGTTATTTATTAATATTATTTAAGCAGAATATTGTAACCGATTATGGCCAAGAGGCTAGGTTATTAAAAAACAAATATATAAATAAAAATAAAATAAAAATGCAAAAGATAATACCAAAATAAATCTTAAAGTTAAAGGGTGTCCCCATAGATGACGTAAACCTACCTATATGGGCTTATTTTTTGTAACCGTTATAGACTAAGGCTTGCAAATCGGTAACAAGTTTTAAAATTTAAAATTATAAATTAAAGGGTGCCCCATTAGATCATTTAATTTGTAGTATTTGTTCATACTTTTAAATAAATGTAGAAAAACGCTTGAAATTTGCAAAGAATCTGAATTTTTAAGAACGCTATAATAACAAGTATAAAATTCGGATTTAGAAATTAAAGGGTGTCCCAATAGTTGATGTAGTTTGATGTATGTGGACAAACTTTCGAAACTTTATACATAAGTCCTCTATTGCTAAGGCCGCTATATCGACAAGTTTATAATGTGAATTTAGAAATTAAAGGGTGGTCCAATAATTGATGTAAATTGTCCTGTATGGGTTTATCTTTTAAACCGATATAGCCAAACGCTTGCAAATTGGACAGAATATCCACTACTTTGTTTGGCATAATAAGAAGTATAAATATTTTATATTATAAATTAAAGGGTGTTACAATAGTTGATGTAATTTGAAGCATATGACCAGAGTGTCGAACCGTTGATATTTACAAAGAACTTGATTGCTTTGTCTACTAATAACAATAATAGCAAGTATAAAATTTGATTTTGGAAACAAAAGGGTGCTCCTATAGTTGATGTAATTTGAGGTATATTGCCAAACTGTTGAACAGTTGTAAACAAGCGGTTAGAATTAACAAAGCTTTGTTTTCTAAGTCGCTAAAGCTAAAACTCCATCGCTAAAAATCTATAAAATCCATTTAGCGATTTTTAGCTGTAAAAGCAATTCTGTAACGTATACTGCTTAATTTGGCGATCTCTAAAAATCCAATTCGGCGTAATTTTAGCCTTTATTGTCATCGCTAAAATTTTCTAATATTGTATTCTCTATTTGGAATAAGCGATTTTAAATAAAAAATAAATAAAATTTTTAGCAACGAATATTTTTGAGTGCTAAAATTTGGGTAAAATATATACGTTTTTTATTTGTGTTTTTATGTAAATTTTATTAATTTTAGCAATTAAAGAGCAGGAATATATGCTAATTTACTATATTTGCCAATTTATGTGATATTTTGAAACGATTAAAATGCTTTTTACCGCTAAAAATATTGTGCTTACTATTCCGAACAAATTATTAATATCACCGATTTTGATTATTGAAGGTGTCTCGATGTCCATTTTGCTACCACTTACTTTGCTCTTCAAGAAACTTCTCACGAACATTTTAAATTTTAAATTAAATCTATTTTTTCTTCAAAGGCTGCTGTTGACGATTGTTTTGTGTTAACTTTTTGCACAAAATATTAGTGTAAAATAGTGTTGTATCTTGAAAACATGTGTCCATCATTGCGGCGGTTGATAATTTCATGGCTAACCCCAACATTTAATTTACACATTTTTTTATTCAAACACATATGTACGTTATAAGTGTATATTCAGAGGATTAAAAAAAATTTCTATACAATTTAAATAATTTGTATAAATACATCATATACATATATTGAAAACTTTTTGTGCGTAAACGCTAATCATTGTAAGGAAAGCGAATCATAAAGTAATGTAACACTAATACGAAGCTTCTATTATATATTTGTCTCTTTTTAACAGTAATTTATCAAAGTAGAGTAAAAGGATAATTATAGTGATAGCAAATTAGTGTCAAGAGCTACCACATTATATTTGTCTCTTTTTAACAGCAATTTATCAAAGTAGAGGGAAAGGATAAGTATTGTGTGCAAATTAGCTACGGCAAAAATGTAAAATTTTAGCAAAGCGATTAATATTACTAAATACCAATTTAGCGATACAGGTAAAATATTCGCCGTAATTTGTTTTTAGATTTTTAGTAATTAAGATTTAGCTTTAGCTACGAGAATTAGGCTGCTGTAGTGCTAAGTCCGCTAAAATAAGTATAAAGTTCGGACACCAAATATAAGGGTGCCCCAATAGTAAATGTAATTTGATTTATGTTGCCATACTTTTAAACAGTTATAGACAGGCAGTGAAATGTGATTTGAAGTCGTTTTTTGCAAGATTTGCTTATATTTACAAGCCACCGCTCAATGTTATGGAATGTTTTCTTATGGCAATAAGTTAAAATTTTGTCTACTATTTTGGATATATTAATAAAATTTAATGAAACAAAACCTAAATTGATTCCTTTCAGATTACTCACTGATATCCAACCATTGCAAAACCTAAGCTCCTAGCCAGTGCAGTTTAAGTTTCTAGTTCGCAATCATCCAAAGGAATATTTTTTCTTTTTCTCTTTTCACAGTTTTCTGTTTTAAAATCTTTGAACTTTTAGATTCGTGTTCAGACACAACTCACACTTGTTGTTTTTTTACTACTTTTTCATTGAAGTTTTTGTAGATATTAATCGTGTTTTCCGAGGCTTTGTGGCCCTACTAGCCTGCTGCCATTCTAAAGAGTTTACAGAAAGGACCGAGATGCTTCGCACAATCACTCGGAAAACTGCAATACAAAGGTGAATTTAATTTAAATGGCATGTGCTGTTAGTAGGTCGGCGTTATTCAAATCTCTTTATAAGATATTGATTGACTACTATTGCAACATTGTTGTCTCTGCAAGCGTCAGTCAGTCAGTTTAGATTTGATTTTTTTCGTCTTCTCTTATTCCAATTCATTTTAGCAATATGGGGGTTATTATATTTCAACAAACAACACATAAATGAAAACTATAAAATATTTGTCATTGACAACTTGTTAAAGAAATAAACAAAAACGTCATAAATTAATTGAAGCCTACAACAACACATACAAAAACCCACTTGAGGTTTGTTTTTCATAATGCCAATTTTGGTGTTGATTTTTTTGTTTCTCTAGCTGATTTTTTTTTCTTTTTCATAATTAAAAACGAGGTTATAATGTTTTTGGTATAAATCTCTGTTGTGTGGTTTTTTTTTTGTCTTCAATAATCTTTATAATTGCACTACAGTTAAAGATTTTGTGCATTGTTTTTCGTGTCAACACTCTGTTTGAATATTATATGAGTATGTGTGTGTGTGTTTTTTTTAATTTTGAATTCCAAATAAAGTTGATGTTGCTGATATGTCAATTTCACTTTCACTTCAACGTTTCTTATGTATGTTTGTTTTTATTATTATAAATTGCCTTTTAAAATAATATTATGGCCTTAACATTTTTTTACAAAAGAAGATACAAAAGTTATGTTGGTGGTTTAATTGTGTTGACTTTGATGTTCAAAAAATTTATGACATAATGAGTTAATATGATTAGCAAAAAAACAAAAAAACATATGTTGTAACACAACAGCAACAAAAAAAACTTGTTAAACAAGAAACAAAAGAAATTTGTTTTTATCATTTGATTTAGTTTTTTGAAAAAAACAGAAAGGAAGAAAAATTCATTTGAGCTTTAATACGAAAGTCATATAAAAAAGAAGTTACATGTTAAGTGAGTTATGAAAAAAAGTTTTTAATGAGCCTTATTTTTAGAGGTGTTTAAAAATTTTTTTTGCTATTTGTAAAACTTAATTTTTTAATTTACCACATTTAATTTAATAATAATAAGAGACACATAATAGCGGGTTATAATATCATAAATAAAATTTTAGACAAAGTCAAAAATACCATTTTCCAAGGTGACTGTTTCACGCTTAGTTGCTTGAACAACGCGAAATAATACCAGGTGGTCGTGATGGAGAATTCATTAATTTTCGCCGAAACGTTAAATGTCAAACTCCATATATTAAAAATATGTAAAATTCTTTTTATATGATGTTTGACATTAAGGTTTTCGGCGAATATTAATGAATTCGTCATCGCGACCATCAAGTATTATTTTGCCATAGTATTTAATCCTTAGTTAGGGTTGCCAGATACCAAAAGGCAATGTACAATGGAAAAAATTCACCTGATTTTTGGAAAATTTACTGGATAATTTCAAAATGATTTTATAGTTAAAAAAGCTAAATTTTATCCAAAAAAAAATTGTTAAATTTCATTAAAATTTATTACTGTTAAAATTTTAGCCGTTATTAGTACGAAGAATATTCTACTGCTTTCTGGTAGTTGGTATGGAAACAACAAATGTCATCAATTTATATGGATTTTCTACTTTATTTTTATCACATCTTTAAAAAAAGATTGACGATTGCTTTTAAATTGGAATATCTTTCGCAAAATTATCAAATGCTTCTTGCAGGTAACAAAAGTGATTGTACAACAAATCGTTGTCAATTAAATTTTAATATTTCTAAAACTTTTGGAAGTTCCGATAAATTATATCATGACAAAACAGATTATTTTAAATTTAAAAGGGATTTTGTTTTTGTTACAAATTGTCAGTAATTTATAAAACAGAAGAAATAATCAGTGTTAGGAAAAAATTCAACTGGTTATATATTCGCAAGCACAATTGCACCAACATACAAATTTTGTTGGTTTTTATTTACTATAAATTTTTTTCTATACAAAATATTTATTTAATTAATTAAAATTTATATTTAACAAGCATTATTATTATTATTAAAAAGTTTAAAAAACTCTTTTCTAACTGGTCAAATTGTATTTTAACTAGTAACTCGAAACAGAACTTGACAATTTAAACCATTTCTGGTCATCTGGCAACACTAACTTTAGTGCAGGTTTGCAAAATTAAAGTAATATTCTGTACAGTTTGTCTTTAATTATTTTTACACACAATGAAAGGGACTGCAAAACCTTTTAATGGGTAAAAACGTTAATCTTTTAACTTAATGCAGAGAATCAGGATAAATCTATCTAAGAATATGTAAAACATCTGGCAGGGAATAGCTATTTATTGGTTAGATACAGACAAAGTACTCGTATGTTAGACAAATAAAATTCGCTAGTGACGAGACTACAGATACCGTTCGAGCGAGTGGATTAAACAATGTGAAGCTTTTTTGGATGAATATATGTTTCAAAAGGATACCAAGTCTTTAACTTTCTGAAAATATAGCAATATCAAAACAAAACCCGTTTACTTTTGACAAATTAAATTGGTTCTTAAAAAAGTAGTGGCAACGCTATTTTTAAAAAGTATAAACTTACAAACTACATTTAAACAAAAATATTATAAATGAACCAAAAATTACATGACAGAAAAAGTTTTACTGGTGGAACTGGCGGATGTTCACAAAAAGTGCATCGAAAACAAGCAGTCTAATGCCGCAACATGGAAAGAAAAAGAAGAATCATGGAAATAAATTAAAAAAAGAATTTGTAATTTAGCCTAAGGTGAGACGGAATATTGCCTAAAAGTTTTGTTTTAGATTTCAATATAAATTATACTCATGATGGTACATACCTTTGACAATTTGATTGTAAAGAGCTCGCATTTTTTTCTGTCCATGTTCTATTTACCAATCAATTTATTTTTTTTTTTTTCATAAATCAGAAATACGGTTTCTCTTAGATTAGAAAATATGGCAACTTCAAACTCTTAAACCTACCTTTAAAATTTAAGGGCGACATAATCTTCCCGTTAGCTTACCGGAAACTTTTACCTTATACTTATAATAACGAAAATTTGCTTATCCGTCCGTTAAAATCCTCCCTTTAGTTACAGATAAATAATGATAACGGCCCTTAAATTCGTTATTATCTCGACTTAAAAAAAAGAAATTCATTTATTTCTGTTAATTTTTAAGTCTATTACCCTTTTTGCTGATTATAAATTTTTTCCTTTATTTAAAAGGTTGCGCTTAAAGAGTGATTGGCCACAATAAAGCTAAAACTAAATATGAATTTGACTTATTTTTTTAAAATGGAATTGGTAAAAATACCAAGTGATCGTACAGTGTGTAACATAATTGACTCTAATTATAAACGGTAATAAAGAAAATAAAATAAAAATTTAGAGGGTACCTTGGATAATCTATATTGGTTAAAGTTTTAAGCCGAAACAGACAGAGAATTTAAATTTGCACACAGAATAAGCTCAAAAACAGCTTTGCACATATTAAAGATTTTATTTGTTTGAAGATTTCAGTTTAATTAAATTTTTAAGTAATTCAATTATCTATTTTTTTTAAGAAATATTTATCTTCTTTTTTAATTGCATATATAATTCATGCAATTAATAAATTAGTCGGAAAATTTTGTATTCATTTTTCAATTAAATATATAATTAAAATATATTTCGTGCTTTTTTTAAACTATCCCGATTAAATTAATTACCGCTATTGATTATTGAGAGTCTCGATGGCCATTTCGTTATTGCGTACTTAACTCTTCACGAAACTTCTGACAAACATTTTAAATAAACTAAAGATTTTTGTCCAAACAATAAAGCAAAGACAAGAATAAAAGTTTAAGCAAAAACAACAATAACCAAAAGCAATTCTATTTTTCTTTCTTCACTGTATATATGTAATGACTTTTTTTTTTGCTCTTTTATACAATTGAAAGAGGATAAAAAATAAAATATCAAAAATTTAATAGAATCTTAGAATCTTGGCACGAAGTTTTTTATAAACATTAAATAAATTAAAAAATATTAAATATTAATTAAAACAATTAAAAATTTTCATAAATTTTATTTTCATAGCAAAGAAAATCTTTAATAATGAGAGAAATTTTTTTTAATAAAATTTAATTTTTAAACACAAAACCTTATAATTAATAATTCAATTCATAATTTCAGAAATTAAAAATGCTAAAATTATTTATTTATAAAATACAGTTATCTGCCTTGCAGTTTTTTTTACTGAACTTGTAATTTTACATATTAGAAATTACACATATTAGAAATTTTTTTAGTTTTTTTTTCTTTTTAACTCATTGCTAATGCCGTTAAGAATTCAATACCCGTTGGTCTTAAAAAGAACGTACTGATATTGATCAGTTTACAAGAGTGTAGAAAAGTAAACTCAAACAAGAGATATTTCTATTATTTTTTTGCCAGTGTAAGTAAAACCTTTAAACTTTTTTTTTTTTTTTTTTTTTAAATACAAAAGAAATGAAATGCAGTAAAAAATTATTGTACTAATAATGGCCTACTCCACTTAAGTTACATATTAGAGCATAAAAAATTCTATATGCATATAAAAACTTACTAAACAGATTTCGTGCTAAAATTTGGTTTAATTAAAAAGTGTTTGTTTAGAAAAAAAAAGTAGGCAAAAAATTATTTGCACTGATTTTCATTATTTTTTAAGCTTTAGACTCAAACTAAACTTTCATTTATTTGAAATAAGTTCTATAGCAAGAAAAAAACCATACCTCTAAAAACAATGAGTGGTTTGATTTAGTATTAATATTAAGAGAATTTTTTAAAATAAATTATAAATACACACATAAATAAATAAATATATTTCAACATGGTTAGTCCGTTTTATTTTCCTTTAACTCTTACTTTTTTTATTCCCCCTTATTTTAATGAATGAAAGACATAAAACTATTGTTACTTGACAATAGCAATAACCTTTGTAAAATATTCTAAATCTTATATGTATTTTTTTAAATTGTCTTATTATTTTTAATAGTTGTAATGTTGTTATGTTAATTTTTGTCTAAGCATTTTAACGGATTTCCTGCAGGTTCTACTTAAAGAAAGTTTTAAATTATAAATTTTTATTCTTGCTGTCGTTGTTCATCAAAACTTTATATTTTTTAATATATAAATAAACAATGATTGATACTTTAATTCAATATATTTCATTGAGTTACGTTTGAACAGTAACAATTTGAAAATTCATTTCCTTTTTTTATTCATTATATTCGTATCGCATTTTAATTGATTTTTTTTATATTTTTTTTTTTATTTGCAGTAATTGGCATTTTGTTGGAAGGAAATTATTGTAAACTTATTTAAATAATCTTGAAAAGTAAGTACCTAAACAAAGTGTTCTTTAGATATGAGAGTTTTAAACAAAACAAAAGACTTAAGTCACACACATTTCGAAGAAAATTGGAATCTTTTTTTCTTGATTGGATGATTGGTTGAATTTAGCAAAAGGCAAATAATATATTCTTTAGAACAGAATTTAATTTTAATAAAATTTTAGTTAGTAAGTTCAAACAAAAACACTTTTATTTAAACACTCAGGCTGCTTTTCTTCTTAGTAATCAACTGCTGCTTTTCTTCTTAGTAATCAACGACGTTTGATAGTTGAATTATAGTTGAGTTATAAATTTTTTTCAACCAAATTTTTTTTAATTTATTGCTTAATCAAACTACATAAATTTTATTATCAGTAAAAAAAGTACTGCTTATTGTAGTTCTGAATGCAGTTCAAATATAATGCGTAATGAACGTTAGAAAAGTTTTGCAGCAAAAGCCATAGAAAGTGATTTAGTTTAATTTTCAGTATTTGCTTTTATTTAATTATTGTTATAAATAAAATTAAAGAACTTGGTTTAACTTGTTTCTCTTTTTGTTTCTATAAGAGAAGTAGCTTTTCAGGCAATAACTCTTATTGGCTATTTTGTGTAACCATGCTACATTCTTTAGGAAAGAGATAGATTAGAGATAAGACAGGTGGTGAAAGGAGAAAGATAAAGTCATTTTAGTTATTTTATTTCGACGGCAAATATGCTATGAACAGTGTGACGAGATCCGAAAAAGTTTTGAAGGTAAATTGGCACCACAAAAGTGCTAAAAAGTGCAAGGAAATTATAAGTGCTAAAACATAGTGCTAAAATTTAAATGTCTTAGTTTTAAGCAAATTTTTTCTTGGAGAGTTCATAGTTTTATCATTTATGCTTATATTGGCTCAGAAATATTTATTTTCATTGAAAAAAAAACCAAATTTCTCAATACAATCAGGCATGTCACAGAACTCAATTCCGATCGACAGTGGTTTCAATTCCGCAAATTGGTTCTTCTGAAAACGAAAAATGAAACCACTTTTGAATCTCAAAGTGGAATTTATTTTCTTTGAAATTTTTTTATTTGCGTTTTTCAAATTTACTTTTATTATGTGTCCTTATTAAGATTAGCCCTGTTGTTAACCTTGGTGTGCGCAATATTTCAACACTTAAATAAAAAGGTAAAAATTAAGCATTTTTTTAGAAATAAGCAAAATCGATCGCAATCTGAAGAAGGTAAAACAAAATCGATCGGAATTGTTAATACGAAATCCAAACCATTCCGATCGGAATTTGTGACATACCTATATAAATTATTTATTTATTAAACATAAAAAGTTTTAAAAACACAATTAAAAAAATAATTCAGTCTTTAAATTAAATATCACATACACCAGTGACTAAAAATGCTTGACTATTTTCAATTGATATTTAGTTCCTCTAGAAAAACAACAACAGCAAAAGAAGAAACAATATTAAACTAATGCTTAAGGAACAGCAAACGTTTTCAAAATAAATGCTTTGCTGGTTGCTTTGCTGCAGAAAGAAACACATAGTCAGCTTAAGCATATGCTCTTCTTTCTCTTTTTTTGCATTTGCTTTTTTGCTTCGTTTATAAGGAAATGTTTTGTATATGCTGAAACATTTAGTTTTTTTATTTGCTGAAAAATATGTAAGCAAAGCACAGATTTTAGTGCTGTTGCTATTTTTAAGCAAACAATTTAAACCCTGTCATACATATATGTATATACATACGCGTATATTATGTACTTAAGCAAATCTATTCTAGGTAAGATTTGCCTACCACTACGACTACAGCAGAATGAGAAATTTTAGGAATATAAATTTCAACTACAATAATTGTAACAATTTATGACAAAACTGTCTAAATTAAAATAAATTAAAACACAAATTTTTAAAATGTTTAAAATTTGCATAAGAATATTAATAAGAATTTTAATTAGGAACACACAATTTTTTATAGGGGCTAATTAAAAACAAAAGAATAATAATATTAAAATTAATTAATTGAACTTTTCAATATTCTAACAAATGAATTAAAATTTATTTTATTTTAATTGTTGTTGTTATTGTGTTCTAATTGTTCAAGCACTTAGTCAGTTTTTTTTAAATAAAAATAAATTATATTCTTTTATTTTTTTTCGATAAATCAATAAACAATATATTTTTATTTTAAAAAAAACTGACCTAGTGCTTAAACAATTATAAAATAAAATTAATTATAAGGGCCAAATAAATAATAATATTTTAAAATTTAATTTATAAATAAATAAAAATTTATTTGGCTTAAATTCCTTTTCTTTTTAATTTCTAATAATTTTTAAGAAAGAAAAATTATTTACAAAGGCATTCAGACGTTTTAGAAATTAAAATAAAAAGGGAACGTGAGGCAAAATCACTTTTAATTCATTTATTATAATATCACACACTTGAATTTAATAATTTCATAAAAATTAAATTAAATATTTTATTATTAAAATACCATAAAGCAGCTTTTATTAATACAGCTTTCATTTACATAAATTTAATGTAAATGTCATTTTTCATTAAATAAATTTCAAAAATTCACGAAGAAACTTTTGCAAATAATTTTATTACAAATTTCAAAACAGCTAAAATTAACTACAGTTTTACTAGTTAAAATACTATAAAATATTTTTGTCAAATTATATAAATAATTAACTTTAAAAATTTATTGTTTTCAACTTTTTTTTCTGAAGAAAATATTTTTACACATAATTTGTTTAGATAAGCTGCTATTTACACTGTTAACAACAATATGAAAAATTGTTTTAATGTTTTAACAAGACAGACAAATTGCAAACAATGTGTGTTATTTCAAAAGTAATCAAAAGACTTAAGCTAAAAACTTCGTCACTAAATTGTTTATTTAGAGAGTTTTAAACAAAAGACTTAAGCTACAAACCCTGTTAAACTTAAACATTTTGAGTTTTAGTTGCTTTTTCTTTTGTTTACGTTTCTAATGGCTTTTTTTTTCTTTTTATGTTATCTCCTTAACAAATATTTTGTAATTTAAATTAAAGCCTTTTTACGCAATTATTATTTAAATTTATTTCTTCTATTATCAAATTGTTTTTTATATAAATTTTATTATTTTTTTTTCTAAATACCTGTATATATGGTAACATTTGTTTATGTTGTTAGTAAATATAAAAAGTTATTGCTATATTTAGTTGTGTATCCAAAGTAGCTTGCCATGCCGGGTACATAGATAGTGGTTGAATATTTATTTCCACACATTTATGTTCGAGTGTGTTTGTATGCCTTAAAGAACGAACACCTGATGATTTTGTATAAGTTTTACGTGATTTGATTGGTATGTTGGCAACCAGCAATACATACATACAACATTACCTAGATAAATTGAATACCAAATAGAAAAAAAATTGTAGAAAGAATAAAATTAATGGATTAAATAATATTTCGATTAATTTTTTATTGCTATTTGTAAGACAAGACCACAACTTTTAAAAATTATTTTAAGATTTTTTTTTCATTTTTTTTAACAAACTAAAATAATTGTATATCAAGTGAAAAACGTAAATTTAAACAAACAGAAAACTAATTTATTTTAATACAGCGAAAATATTTAAAATATTTGCTTGTATAAACGAGGCTTGTTTTAAAATTATCTCACCTAACAAAAAAAAAAAAAAAAATAAATAAAATAAAAAACAAATAGGATAAAAATTATGGCCCATATTCATAGTTAAAATAAAGTATACTTTAAGGGAACTAAAGTCGGTTTTACTTTAGAGGCTACTCTAACTCATTCATAGACAATTTAAAATAAACTTTTGGCGAGAAAGTCAACTCTAAATTTTAAAACTACCAAAACCTTTTTTTAATTCATTTTTCCAAAATTATTTTATTTGGTTTAAGAACACAATACTCTATATCTGATTTCTATACCAAAGTGAACAAAATAAAAACAAGGTTACTTTTTTCTAATGTTTATTTAGATATTGTATGAAAACATTTATCAAATTACAGTCGACACCCAGTGGAAGGTGGCTAAACTTAAAGTATATTTTATTCTTGACTATGAAAGCAAAAAATATAATAAGAGCTTTTTATTTTAGAGTATACTTTAGCAAGAGTCGACTTTATTCTATAACTATGAATATGGGCCTATGTTTTTAAATAATCTAGGAAAAAATATTATCAGATCTACAGAATGAAAGGAAAAATCTATTTATTTATAGCGAAGTATAAAGATACAAATGTTTCAGAGTTTAAAATTTTTCATTTATGTGGATTCTATTTTAGGCATTTATTTTTCGTAAACGAGATTTCTACGATTTTTTTTTTAATTTTCACGTTCATAAGGGACCATCAAAAATGTTCCTCTTTTGTTTTTAAGTATTCCTATATGATAAGAGATAAATAACGTCATTCTCATTAATGCTGCTTTTCACTAACGAATGCGAAAAAATTTTCAGCGTTGAAAAATTGAAGTTTCTCATAAATGAGAAAAAAAAATTTTTTTTTTTTTTTGAAAAATTATTAAAATCGTAAATTCTCATAAATGAGCACTTGCGTAACAAAAACAAAAAAAAAACTCAAATTAAATTAAAAACACGGAAAACAATTATTAAATTAATTAATTTCCAAAAAATTGTTGTGCTATTTTTTATATTATTCTGGTTTAAATTATAAATCAATTATATAATCGAGACGTGCTTTCACCCTCAATAATCAATATCGATGATTATTAATTTAAATCGGGATAAAGTTAAAGTTTAATGTTTAATTTATTACAAAATAACCATAATCTTTTTTTGCAAATTAATTCAGAAAAATGGTCATATTTTCACTTTTGAATAGAAAGAAAAAAGTAACATCATCACATTCATAAATAAAAAACCAAAATATTTTCTAGCCTCTCACACAGAGGTACTCCGCCTATAATGATCTTTTCTTAAACTTTTAACAATGACAAAATATACACGTCTAATTGAAAAATTTTTAGACTGGCTTCGTATCTACTTTAACTTTCTTTACATAATAATATTTATGTTTTTTTTTTTGTCTTTCATACCACGATTAGTATGCAACTCTCACCATTGTACACTTACTCCGACCTTATTTGTAGAATTTACTTTTATATCAACTCTTAAGAAAGCAAATAAAACAGAAAAAAATTACAATACAAACAAAATACAATTTTAAAGAAATAAAAATAAATTGCAGTGCAAAAAAAATCAATATTGACAACAACAACTTAACCAAAACAATAATGCAAACAATTTTAACAACAAAACATACAGAAATAAAATAAATTACGAGAAGAAAAAAAAGAAAACCAAATAACGCACAAAACAAATTTACCAAATTTGGTTTAAAATTGTTGTATTTACAGTTCCCAGTAAATAAGCAATAAACAGACGTCAATAAAACAAATCAATGTATATAGAAAAATTTTAACTGCAACAATGTTGACATATGGTCAACATTGCAACACGTGCGTTGCAGTTTTTTTTTTTTTTTTGTATCTTTTAGCTTGTTAAAGTATGTTGTTTGCTTTTTGCAAACAACTAAAACAATAGTCTTTCTTGCTTTAAAATTTTTTTCTTCTATTTATTATTATGGTTTTTACTAACAAGTTAGTGCTGTCAACTAATGTAAAAAATATTAAAAACAATACGTTTTTATTCTTAAGGGTAGTAACTTTTCGGCCATTAACTTTAGGCTTTTTTCAATCATTTAATTTTCAATTCTAAATCTAGTTTTATATTAATGTTTCATTACATTTTATTTTTAAAGAAGTGGTATTTTTGTTTCTTTGTTTCCTTTTATGGGATACGTCAAATATAAGCAGAGTTGCCAGATATATGAAAAAAGCTATGTTACGTTCATGTGTTAACTGGTTTATGGCACATATAGTTCAGACATTCTTAAACAAGTTTAATGATATACACTCTTTTGCAAATCATTAAAATTAGCATTCTTTGTCTAGAAAACATTTTGTTTTCGCCGTTTATATTAAACAAATTATTATTTAAACCGTAAAAAATCACTTTTACGGTATTTACACTATGCAATTTTTCATGAAACTAGCATGAAAATTTTATTTAATTCTGAAACAAGAGAGATAGCAATATAGCATGGCTTAAGTTTAGTTGGTTATGTTTTGTTTAAAATGCTAAAGCAAGCATGGCTTAACCTGGTCTATCTAATAAAAAAGAATAATAGCTTGATTTATTGTGTGTGTGAAAAATTATTTTAAACTCGAAATAAATCCCTTATAACCTTTTCCTTATTCACTGTTAGTTGGGTATTATCATTTTCCAATCTCTGCCTATTTAACCAAATAAATTCTTAGACTGTGATACGACTTTTTAGATTTTTATTTAATTGTGGATAAAAACCTCACCCGGATAATATGCATGTTGCCTTTCGTAATTATCAAAAATAAGAGAGAACTTCCAAGGTGAAATCAGTTACGAGTAACATATGCATTGTGGTGTCGCGTTTGGGGAATAAGGCGTTTGCTGCGGTTTACTCTGAAATAGCAACAAGTTAATAATTGTTAAATTTTGTTCTTTTGATTGCAGATAGTTGCTTATTCTTTTTTTTTGTCTTGTCTTGTGTTTATTTGCCTATGGCTCTGGTAAAATTTTAGTTTTTTATGCAGCCATTCACATCACAAAACTTTGCGATAACTCCGACGCTACTCAAACTAAAAGAAGTATTCCTAGAAAACGTTCATTTTTAGCCAACCATACCATAATAGATTGCGGCTTCGTCGACATTCAATGAGCCTTTCTGCCACCTCATATCTCGTTATGTAGTTACTTTTGTCTATACTTAAAGCTCTGCCGAGATTTGGAAGACTGTTATCTTGCATTGCCTTTGCATCCTTGCACATGCTGTTGTAATACACAGGCGCCTACAAATAAATTATTTTTCTTGCTGTTTTTGAATTATTCTCTTTTTTGCAACTTAAATGGCTTTTAGATGATCAAACTTTGCCTGTTTGTTTGACAAACACGCTTTTAAACGAGTATGATGGCATAATGGCAAACACAAAATATCAAAATTTTTTGATTTTCATCCAGCGCCGCTGACAAGCACGAAATGTACCCTATTACACGAGTTTGATAGCTTGTCATCAGGCCGTGCTCACAGTCGAAGTTTGATCGTCCAATAGGCGCTTTAGTCTTCGCAGCTTCTCGTCAAAAATAATATTTTTTTATACTTAGGAAACTGTTAGGATTTGAACTTATGGTCTCTTTTCAGATTCTCATCGAATATAATAATTTTTTTTTACTCAAGAAACTGTTAGGATTTGCACTCATGGTCTTTTGTTTAACGAATAATCAGAAACCTGTACCAACTTGCTGCACATGTTAGTAGTCGAAGTAACTACTTTGTTTAGCTCTGTTGATTATACACACATTGACAACAACACATTCGATTTGTAAAGGATTGCTAATCTAATTTACCTAAGAATGTCATTAACTGGATGTGCTTATTGCGTTGCAACAGATTGGGCGATTGGGTTAAACTGATATCAAGTCCGTAGAAAGTACAAATCTACTAAGATTGGTACGTATGTGTGTTTTGATATAATCACAGGTTTTGATATCATTCGCATCCGATCTTAGGTATTTTGGTTAATGTTGTAGCAGTTAACTTTTCAAATTTAATTTTTATGTCAGTAACTCGATCAGTTCCGGTGAGTTACGGTGAGATAGTAAAGGCATCATATAATTTTACCTTAATAAAATTGCCCTCAAAAAATTGTGTTTTCTAGCTGCATAAAGGGGGGCAACTACAGGGTATCCGCCGGGAAAGTATACTACTTTGTTTTGCCGCCATTTAAGTAAACATTAGTCTTGATAGTTAATATTTAGCAGTCGTGAAATAGACACAGGGCAAATTTTTTAAGGAAAAATATTTGGTACCACACCGCATACAGTTGATTGGCCTCCACAGACTGCTCTGGACTTTTTTTTGTGGGAATATCTGAAAAGCAAGGTTTATACAAACAAACCAGAAACGCTTGAGCAACTCAAAAAATATTCGTTATAAAATTAATTAAACACTATGTAAAATCTGTGAGAATGCAATGAAAAATATGCTCGAAAGGGCGCGCATTTGTGAGACTAATGGAGGTGGACATCTATCTCATATTGTATTACAAACATAATTGCCTACATTAAATAAAACATTTATCAATATAAGATCAATTCTCTTTCATTTAAAGTTGTACCATACCTTTCGGCGGACTACGTTTTTACTGGAATGCTGGATTACAAGACGATTTTAAAATAAACTTATTATGATAATCTACAACCATAATATTATAGGGCAACAATCATACACAAAATTCTTTTATATTATCTATGACAAGCATATAATCATTATATACGAGTTATTATATCTTAATAAAAATTTTATTCTGGCGTTTTGTTTTAACGCTCGCTTTTTTTTTATTTCAACAACACTTTTCTTAACCAGTATTTTGTTGATTTGTTGATGTATTTTCTTAATGTTAAATTTTGTTGTTCGTTTCGTCTTCTTCTTTTTTTATTAAACATCATTTAAGTGTTTCCATATGTATGATGTATGTAAGAATGGATTTCGCGGGAATTCATCATTCAAGCGTGCTTAGGTGAATTTGACCACAAATGGAGTTATCAAACCAAATACGTCTCCTCTTTAATATTGAATGTTTTTAAAGATTTTTTCGTATTTCGTCGTCGTGTACAAGTGAGTGTTTTTAACTCACTAAAGGATATACATCGTTAGATTCTTAGGAACTCTTTAAAGAATTAATGTGTTATTTTTTTTTTTCTTTTTTTTTTTTGCTGTGTTAAGTATGTTGTTGTTATTATTGTTATTTTAACTCTCAAAGGGTATGTTTAAAAACAATTTTTTATAAGTGTTTTTGTTTATTTTTTCTTTTTTCTATATAAAAATACAACTTTTTTGCTGTTGCTTCGGACAGAGGAGTGGCTTGTGTTATTTTAGCTACTGTATTTTTATAAGTAATTTTTTAACATGACCACTTATTAGACATGTTTGGTAACATGACGCAAATCAATCTTATACTTTTTAGCAAAAAGTTTTAACAACAATAATAACTACAACAAAAATAACAAGAAAAAATTCTTTATAAAACATCTAAACGTGCTTCACTTTGTACAAGATTTTTCTCTTCTAATGGTTGTTAAGTGTTCGTGTTTAATGTTGTTGAGCATCACAGCAACAGCAACAGTAACAACAATACATTGATTATTATAACTTAGGCATTGCATGACATTATGAAGATGTTAGTTATTTTTTATTTTAAAATTTGTAGTTTAATTTTTTTTTTTGCTAAATGTATACATTATATTTAGCTTAATTTCTAATAATTTTCTTTAGAACTGTGTCTATTTTTAGTATCAATTTAAATAAAGAAAAGAATTCGTAAGACTTCAGACACAAACTTGCTTTAAAAAAATATATAAGATGTTTTTCAATAAAACAGTTCTTTCTCTTTTAAACACTCAAAAACAAAAATGTAATTAAAAAATGTAATTAATGTTTCTATATATTTGTTGTTGTTTTTAAATTTTTTGTATATTTTATTTTATATTTTACGTGCATTTATTGTTACAGAAAATCTGTGTATATCGAGGTTATTTTTTTTTAGAAACAACAAGTGATATAAAGAGTTTCGATCGATGAAATTAATCAGTTAACTGATTTATTTAGTTCAACTAATCAGTGCAATTAAAAAACGGTTTAAAATTTTTTAACAAAAATTTAATGCTATCGATAAATTATTATTGATTAATATTATCGATAATTCTTTTTTTTTTAATTAATCGAATTATCGATTAATTTTATTAGAAGAATTTATTACATTTGTTTCATATATTGACATTGGGTCTTTTTTAAAATCTGATAGTTTCCTGACCAGACGTTTAAAAAAATATTTTGTTATCGATTAGTGTTCAGTAAAGCTGTTCATATTATATTCTTTTATTTGGTATATTAAGTCTACAGTTTTATTGCTAAACTGGATAACGAAAACCGTTGTAGCAAAATACCTAATACAATTTTTTAACACTTAGATTGGTTATATAGCAATATGTCAAGTAAAAAATTATCGATAATTTTCCAAGTACACATTTTGGAACATTATTCGCAGCGATTACTTTTTGATAAAAAAAAATTTTTAATTAAAATATTTTTATCGAAAAAACTTGCTATCGAAACATTTTTGGTATCGAAAAGTTTTATTATCGAAAAGTTTTGGTATCGATAAATTTTTGCTATCGAAATTTTTAAAAATTGGTTTCAACCGCAAAGGAAAGTGCTATCGTTTTATCTTTTATGTTTCGATAAATATTTGATTAAAATTAGTTATCACAATTTGGGGAAATAAATATATAAAAAATGTTTCTAAATGATTGTCTATTTTTACGTTTATACGTACCCTATGTGCAATTAAAAATTTTTTGTAATTAGTTATTTTTATACGGCAAGAATATTTTTTACATTTCAGTGTTACCAGATAGCAATTTATATTAAAGTGGTAAAATGTCGGCAGAAAACATTTGAGCATTTTATAGTTATACCCGTCAAACTAATTTTTGCTAAATTTTTTATATTAAAAAATTACTTATAAACAATTTGTTGTTTTTAAACAATAATATTTTGCCTCAATATTTATAAGGCCTAATAGGCAAAAATACAAATAGAAAAAAACGTAGCAGCATTTTACACCTTATTCGCAAATAGTGTAGTTAATCAGGAATTGTTTTTGGGAGTAAACTCTTAGCAAATAAAAAATTTATTTACCGTTTATGCGCCAACTTTTCTAATAACAATATTTTTATTTATGAATAAGACACGAATATAAATGTAATGTATATTTCAGTTATTTATTCAAAGAGGTTATAAAGAGGTTTTAAAATCAAATAACATTTTGAAGTAATAGGATCGACCACTAGTTTTATGAAAAAAAATTATGATGAATCATAAAAGCATATATTTATATGTCAAATAAATATACCAAAAATTGTGGGCCAACGTCATCTTCAACATCATTTTCAACTATACATTTAACAAAAGTAATAGTTGACTCTCGACTGGTATCAATTTTTGCTACAAAATAAGACACTTTATTTTTGAATAATTTTTATAGTTTGTTTCAAATATTTTTTATTTACTTTCCACTGGATTTGTTCATATTTTTTCTTGCTTGCTGGCCATACAATTAACTAATAACTGATGCATGCTCTAGTTAGCTATTAAAAAAATCTTTCTCTTTAAAGCAATAACTTCTAAAGAAAGCAACAAAACTTGATTTTGTTTTTATTTTACTAATAAATTTGCAAAACCATAAACTAAGCAATGCCTTTAAAGATCTAATCAATAACAACAAACAGACAGGTATAAAAAAAAAAGATCTTTGAACCAGCTACCGTCCATCTATTTTGGTTAAGAAACAATCACTTATTTTTCCAAACAACAAAAACAAAATTGCAACTAGTAATTCAATTTAATTATAACTGAACTTTTATTACAATTTAAAACATGTAAAAGGAAAGCAATTTCATAATCAAAAAACAAAAAAATATTTTATATATTTGTCAACTTCAATTAATAGTCAAGATGAATGAGTTTACAACGATTTATAATAAATTTCTTTAAACAATATGGTGGGTTGGTAAATAGTCATTAATTAAAAGAAACATATTTCTATGGATAGAATTGAGAGGATGGTTTAGAAAAACAGAAAAATTATTTTTAAGAAATGACTAAGTTTTTAATAAACATTTTGACAAGAAAGAATTACTTAAAAAATAAAGGTATTAGAAAAAGAAATAATTATTAATTTTTTAAAATTATTTCTTTTTTTTTTTCTTTAATAAAAAGAAGTTTTGTTGTAATGGCTAAAAAATGTTGTAGTCTAAAGACCATATAAATATATTTCATGCTGCTATTTAATAAGGTTTCAACATCTCTATTGCTTTTAAGCTTAATTTTATTTTACTTCTTTTAAGCCACTAGCAATTATTTGAAACATGTCATAATGATCGATGCTTTTATAGTAAACAATTTGTGTAATGCAGATGTTGTATTTATGTAACATTTAATGCTTAAATTTTATGGCTTGTTTTGTAACTGATCAAATTATTACAAAATTGTTTTTGTCCACATTTCCATATGCAGATGTTTGAATGAAATGTGTTTTTTTCCACAAATGTTTTGTTTGGTTATAAAATAAATCACCTGTAATTGAAAGTTTTTTTTTTTTTTATTAAAGATTTTGAACATAAATGTAATTTAAAAAAATAAGCCTAAAGATATTTTAGAAAAAACACAAGAACTCCAATCAAATATTATTTATATATTTTCTCATTATAAAGCCAGCCCGCTATTCTCCATTCTTTTCTTGCCAATTGTTACTAAAAGTTTACTACGATTCAAAAAGTAAACAAAAATATCTTTAACAACAAATATAAATAAAATTACACAAAATTTCCAATGAAAATGCTAAGAAAGTTTTTTTATATTGTTTTCTTTCAAATTTATATATTTATCCTCGGAAATAATTTTATTTTTTCGAAAAACAAAAGACTTAAGAGACAAACTTGCTGTGTCTTAAAGCAGTTGCCACATGTATGATTTCAAATTTATCAAATGTTTTATTGATCAATAATTGACATTAAGTATTTTTTGAAAAAAATTTATTACCACAAACAATTATAAATAAACATTCAAATTGCTAGTTATTGAGTTTGGTAATTTTCGAAAAATATTTTAAATACTGGCACAACTTTCATTCCATTTTAGTAAAAAAAAAAAAAGTAATCAACAAATTTTACACGACAACATAAACAACAAATAGAAAGTCGTCAGTAAGAGATCAAAGTGATTATTATTCTAAGAAAGCAAAATGAAGAATTTCAATTTTTTTTTATAAATTTATTTAATAAATTTTTCTAACCTGTAATTAAAAACTCTAGAAAATGCAAGTCAAAAATTCTATAAAACGGTTTTTTTAAATGATGTTGATTACTACTTTACTATTGTTGGTTATTGACCATTAGAAAAACCTCACTATTCATATAAAAGAATGTCGATGCGGACATTAAGATTCATAATGCCTTTGGCTTAATGTAGCTGACAATACAAAAAGTTGTAGCGCAACATTTCAGTTTAACAAAAAAAAAAAAAAAATACAAAACAGAAACAAAACATGTGAAATCATAATAATAATTAAGCATGACGGAGCAACATTTATGCCTTAAAACAAACATATAAAAACGCATGAAAATTCTACTGAACAATATAATTGGAAAATTCTTATTTATGCGTATAGAAAGAAATAAGAATTGTTTTATATTGTTTGACCTTCTTAACATTATATATTAAGAAAATAATGCAAGCTGTAGGTCTTGTTAGACTTTATACAATTTTAGTTTTATTTCCAGTGTTTTCTGTGCCATTGGCTACCATGCATATGAATGAGAATCAAGGCCAGTGGACACTTATATTGCTAACTTTTGTGTACTGTTGCCCAATATTATAGCGAAGACCACCGAAAGCTTAATTGTTTACTTAGTGCTTAATGTTAAAAAGTCGAAAGAAATAAAAACAAATATTTTTTTGCAACTCTATTTGAAACATTTAATTTTATCCTTAAAACTCTCAGTACAATTTTTTATTTTTGGAACTTCTTTAATTTTTTTGGATGATTTTTATGATGAGTTTTATGTCATGTGAATACACTCTTGTATGTATGGATTACATACATTACCATTTCTTAGAATTTTAACAATAGACAAGAAATTGTTTCTATTTTTAATGGACTTCAAAAAAAGAAAGAGGTTGTCTATTCGACTGAATGTTGCGTTCTAATGTGTTTGTGCCTGCAGAACTCAGTCATTTCTCAATCGATTTTGGAAATTTTTTGTAATTTGATAGATACAGATTGGTCCCGCTTTAAAAACAATTCATTATCTTAAAATTACAAGGTGTCCCCATACAACATACATGTTTTTTTAAGTGTATTTTTAACCGTAAAGCGCACTTCTTAAAAAATTACTATATCTCTCAATACTAAAAATTAATACAAAAATAAATCTAAGAATTAAAGGGTGTCCCCATAGATGACGTAAATTGATTTATATGCGCCTATCTTTTGAACCGTTGCAGACAAATGCTTGAATATTAGACAGGATTTCGATTACAATTACCATTATAATAACAAGTTTAAACACCCAAAATTTTAAATTAAAGGGTGTCCCAATAGTAAATGTAATTTCATGTATTTGGCCAAAATTTTGAAACGTTATAGACAGAAAGTTGAACTTTACAAGGAACCTGTATTGATAACTCCACTATAATAACAAGTATAAGATTCAGATTTCAAAATTAAGGGGTGTCCCAATAGTTAATGTACTTTGATGTATATGGCTGAACTCTTGAAAATTGTAGACAGAACGCTAAAACTTAAAAGGGACCTGTATTGCTAAGCCCGCTATATCAACAAGTTTATAATTTGAATTTACAAATTAAAGGGTGTTCCCATAATTAATGTAAATTGACTTATATAGGCCTATCTTTTTTACTATTATAGACAAATGCTTGCAAATTGAACAGAATGTTGATTGCTATAGACGTTATAGTAACAAGTATTCATATTTTAAATTATAAATTATAGGATGCCCCAATAGTTCATTTAATTTGATGTATATGGCTCTACTTTTAAATAGTTGTAGGCACACGCTTGAAATTTTTTAACGAACCTGTATTTCTAACTGCGCTTTAACAAAAAAGAATAAAATTTGGATTTGAAAATAAAAGGGTATCCCAATAGTTGAAGTAATTTGATGTATGTGCACAAACTTTTGAACCGTTATAGATAGACAGCTAAAACTTACAAAGGACATGTATTGCTAAGTCCGCTATAATATCAAGTTTATAATTTGAATTTTGAAATTAAAGGGTACTCCCAAAACTAATGTAATTTAACCTATATGGCCGCATCTTTTGAACCGTTAAATACAAACACTTGCAAATTAGATAGAATTCCACTACTAAGAAGTATAAATATTTTAAATTATAAATTAAAGGGTTTTACAATAGTTGATGTAATCTGATGTATGTGGCCATACTCTTGAACTGTTATAGACTGATAGGTGAAATCTGTTTTGAAGTCGGTTTTTTTTGCAAGAATTATTTAAAAAATTTTTTGATTTATTATGTAAGTGTATATCTAAGTTTGTCATACCGATTGTAAATTCTATAATATCCATTTCCGATCCCATAAAGTATATATATTTTGGCTTTTAATGCATAGCAAAGTCGATTGAGCGATGTCCGTCTGTCCGTCCGTCTTTGGGTTGAAATCAACTTTGCCGAGGTACTTGATGAGTTGAGAAAATTTAAATACGCCAATCGTTCAGATATTTTTTCGAAAATGTTTCTTTTGAAAATCAGCAAGATCGGTCTAAATCTTTCGAGGCAGCGGGCAAAACACCACGCCTGCCTCCAACTTTTCCATATCAATTGGAACAAATCTAGTTTAGTGAAGTAACTCCAATAAAAAAAATGAAATGGGGCGGTAGAGAATTAAAAAATTAGAAAAAAAACATCAATTGAAAAATGGGCGCTCGCCCATAATTTTAGAGTTATGGGGCTCTGAAATTTTCATTTTTTTTTTTTAAATATTAATATGGGTATCATTTAAAAGCTTTTGAAAAGATATTCCAGGAAATACTTAAAGTTTTTCAAAATGCTTAATCCATTAAGAGGCAATATTTGTTTTTTAAATTGTAGTTACTTCACTAAACTAGATTTATATAGATGGTAAAGGGTATATATTATTTGGCATAGCCGAATATAGTACTCTTACTTATTTATTAATATTTTAAATAAAATATTTTCTTGTAAAATATTTAAATTTTCTAAAAAATTCGCTTCAAAAATTATAAAAACTTAATAATCAAAAATAAAACTTTTTTTAATATGTCTTCATTATAAATTTGCAATCGAAACGATTTTTTTACATTATGATAGTATTGTTACGTTTTTCGCTTTTTAGAACAAACGTACGGATTCTTTTGATTGCAAATACCACTGTGGCTCATTGTAAACTCTGTATTCTATGCTGCTCGATCCTACCGGTCTTGTGAACCCTTGGTCTCGTATTTACTAAACATGCGTTATTACTACAAACGCAGCCATCCACGCTACACTGCTGTGTTACTCTGGCGAGACATGAACTAACTACTCGATGCCTTGTTTAGTAACCTTAACCATTTACAGACAACTCCACTCTCCACCATTTATTCAAGCAAGTCATCGTTTAGCCACAATACACGTCTGCGATAACCGCTATTGTTCCAACTTTTTATTATAAAGAGCTTCTTGACAAGTATCTGTTGCTCTTATGTTAAGTTGGACGTCTGCACTAAATTATCTGCCATGGCTTCACACAATAATTGTCTTTTTTTGTTTTACAACAATTATTATTTTCTGTTGTACGCATGTCTGAACGTGGGTTCGAACTCAGGACTTCCTGTTTTGCAGCACGCACCTCGACCATCGCAGCCATTGAGGCTGCTCTGCTTTTGTTAGCTAATTGTGGTTTTTATTCTATACACACACACCATTGGTTGTTGAATTAACTTATTCACCACGCTCATGCGGAAACAACTACAGGGGTTGTCAGATTTTATTATTCGTAACAGTATAAACCATCGTGAAATAATACAGGCGGTCTCGATGGCGAATTCATTAATTTTCGACGTATGCGCTAAATGTCAAACACTATATTAAAAAAAGAATTATACATATTTTTTATATATGGAGTTTGACATTTAGCTTTTTCGGCGAAATGAATGAATTCGTCATCGAGACCATTTCACGAAGGTATAAACGTTGTTCTATTACAAACTATTCATTAATTTAAAAATGTCAATTTACTAACTCAGCCATTTTATGTTCAAAACTACTAAGTATAATTTAAAATTTAAAGCAAATTAATATAGAAAACAAACATTAAAGTTCATTTAACTTTATAGCAAAAAACAAAGAAAGCGAGAAACGTTTAATATAGGAATTACAAAGCATACAAATGGCAATTAAGATTTACTATATTTATTTATCAAGACAATAACAACAACAAAAATAAAAATAAAAAACAAGCATAAAAATTCTTATGTAATGACATAAGAAAAAAAAAAAGAAAATAAAATAAAATACATCATAATGCGTTGAAGTTGGTTGCATCAGTTGTTTTTATTGTTTTCTGTATTAAAAGTAAATATCTTTAATATAGGTGTGCGATATTAGTGAACATTAAATCCTAGGCATGCATCTTTAATATGATGTTAAATCATCAGTGTAAGATTTCTTTATTTATTTATTTTTTTAGATTTTTAAAAAGTGTTTTTTTCTTTCTTATTGCTGTATAGTGTTGGCATAGTAGTTTAACTGCATTGTTGTTGTTGCTTTTTGATGGCTACAGCTTAGTTTTCTAAATAAATATGATGTTATGTTGCTATTGCTGCTGCTAATGCATTTGTCGTTGTTGTTGTTTTTGTTGTAATATGTTCAAACCAAGAGTGCAACAAAATATTGTAATTGTCATTACAGATCAGTGTCGACACCTGGTTAAATGAAGCAGCGCTAACAAATGTTGTTATTCTTTCTAAATGTAAAATCTGTCTGTCCGCTTCTACTTCGACGTTCTGTCTGTCTCTTTCATCATATCTATATGTTTATGCTCGTATATTTTTCTGTATTTTGCTAAAGTTTAAGTTTTTTTCTGTTTTTTATTTGGTCTTTTGTTATTGGTATTGTTTTATCACATTTTTTGCCTTTTGCAGATGGGTTACTAAAAACATTTGTATAGATTTTCTTTTGCTTATTATTGTTATTGTAGTGTTATTTTGCGGTAGTTGTTGTCATCATCGTCATCGTCGTCGTGAAAGTGGTACGAGTAGTAGTCTTATTAAGAAATGTTTTTTGCACTAAAAACAGCCACAACAACAACAACAGCAATGCAAGTATAGAATTACAACTTATGGCTAAAGCATGAACTGTCGTTTGAATCCTTGAGCCGACAGCATGTTAAAGCGCAAGGCGCACCTTTTAAGACAATGTCAATGTTAATGGTCAACATATGTTCATTTGCAACAAAATACACACATAAGTATGAAACGATTATACCAACAACAACAACAAGAAGAAGCAAAAAAAAAAAATATGTTAAAATGAAAAAGTTAACAATAACAACAACACATTCCATAATCTTAAGTAAAAGCATTAAAATGAACACTTAAAATAATTTTCTTAGGTTTAACCCCTTTCGAGGTCAAAAACGTTAATAAGAAATGAATTTCTCTTTAAGCTTCGTCAACAAATTAATAAAAAAAGACTGAACTAATTTAGGCTTAAATCTAGAATCTTTACAAATAACACTGTAATTTTGATTTTAAGTACTCTTCCCACTTTTAATATAGTCATGTTTAAAGGCAAGTTTAATGCCATTTAAGCAAAAACCGTTTTAAGTTAATTTATATTAATTTAAAATCAAATTGAAAAAAATTGTGTTTATTTTATATCAGAAAAAACTGTTTCTACTTTTTGTAACTCTTTTTAAAAGCTTATTAATTTTGTGTAGGCAAAACCATTTAAAGTTTATTTATATTGATTTAAAACCACATATAAAAATTTTTGTGTGAATTTCAATGGTAGAAAACTGTTCCTACTTGTTATAACTCTGACTCCCACCCTAATAAGCCATTAAACCTTTACTATTTGCCTTTAACTAAAAATTTATACTGTTTCCACTTCTTTGGAATATAACATATAATTTTCTTATTTTAACATACGTAAAATAAATTAAAAATTTTATATTTGGGCCTAAAATATTAATTCTGATTTGATAAAAAAAACCCTTCCCAACCATCAATAAAATATAGTAGACGTCATGGACCTTTCCCATCAAAAGTATTTTCTTAAAATTTTTTATCACGACATTATGACTTAGATTAAACTATTTATTACAAAAAAAACTGTTCCCACTTTACAAAAACTCTTCCCAAGCACATATTTATTGTTAAACTGTTGGCTTTTGAATACTGATTTTTACACTGTTTTGTAGTTTATTTAATATAATTTTAATTCAATTCTCCTAAATTTTTAATTTTAAAAATTTATAACAATTTTTAATTAAAAAAAAAGTATAGTACAATTTTTATCTATAATATCTTATAGTGTTAGAAAAGAACTAATACGTTTTCAAAAGAGTGTCACTAAAAATTTAATTTGAAAAAAGTTATATTATAATTTTTACTAATACGTTATGAATAAGATTAAAAATTTATTAAAAAAAACTGTTCCCACTTAAAGAAAACTCTTCCCAAGAACATATATTTAGTTAAACTGTTTGCTTTTCAATACCAATTTTTTAACTGTTTTGTAGTTTATTTAATATAATTGTTATTCAATTCTCTTTAAATTTTAGTTTTAAAAACTTATGATATATTTATTAATTAAAAAAAAACTATAGTACAGTTTATAAATCTGAAATTTCTTATATTGTCAGAAAAGAATTTCATTCGTTTTCCAACACGTTCCTAATACTGAATGTTAGTTCTAAATTTCAACAAACTCTTCCCACCTTAAAAGAGTGTCACTAAAAATATAATTTAAAAAGTTATATTAAAATTTTTACTAAATTTTTTTAAATTAGATTAAAATAGTTATTTAAAAAACTGATCCTACTTTGTAACAACTCTTCCCAAGCTCATATTGATATTTAAATTGTTTTGCTTTTCAATACCAATTTTTTTAATTGTTTTGCAGTGTAATTAAAATACATTTTTATGCAATTATCTTTAATTTTTATTTATTTAATTTTTTATTTTATAAAATTTTGATAATTTTAAATTAAAAACGCTTAAGAACAGTTATATAATCTGTAACATTTTATATTGTTAAGAGAGACCTAAATATGTTTTCGATAAGTTCCTAAAACTAAAAAAATTCAAAATTCTTACAAAATCTTCCCACCTCGAAAAACTCTCTTTGACTAAGTGAAAAACTGAAAAACAATAAATTTAAACAAACTCTTCTTATTCTGGCTAAAGCCTTGACCGAGAAACTTGTACTATTGCATTACAACGATTAATTCATATTATTAAGTCCTAAAACAACTTATAAAATGGGCGCCAGTGATTAAGATTGTTAAGAGAAAAAAGCAAATTCAGAATATTAAAGAAAAATAATATGGTCACTGGTCATTATATGGTTTAATGCTAATGAACATGAGATGCCATTAAATATAATGTCCTTTAATAAAAAAAAACAACACACACACACATCCACTACAAAATATATAACAAATACTTTTCTCATTTTTTTTTTCTTATTTTAGACAAACAAATATTTAAAGGAAATAAAAATTAATCGTTTAAGATTTACACTAAATCACAATTTTTTAAAAAATTTTATTAAGTCTTGATTTTTAATTCCAACATGCTAGCAGCACACACACACTCACACTCAATTCTTAAGTTAAATGACAAACTATTTGTGACATGCTGCTGTCTCATTGCATGTCAAAAAATGCTTTTGACAACTAAACAAAAAGCGAAAACCATTCAGTCAATGTCTGTGATTAGTAGTGTCACTGATGGTGTCATTGCATTGTTTAAACAAACTTGAAAAACGAAATCACTTGCGATATTTATCACTTTTCATGCACATACCAGTACAAAAATAAACATTTATAGTTTGTTTTTCATTTTATTTGTTATAGACCTCATACTACAAATCAAATAAAGTACATGTTATGTGGCTTGCAGTTTATACACTAACATACTGAAACTCATATATAATACTTTATTATTTATTATTATTATTGTAACATTTCTAAGAGTTTATGAATAAATTGTTTTATTAACAATTTTCAACCAACATTTGTTCGAGACGACAAAGAGGAATAAAACAAATTTAAATTTATTGCCTGTATCCTAAATTGTCTTGGTTTTATTTACTTTAAAGTTATGACAATAAGCGAAGACAATTATAATATTAATTTACACCACCAACAACAAAAGTGTGACAAGTAAACATTACAACAGTGTCAAAAGGATCGATCTGTTAAGTTAAAGAATATCACACTTTTAATATAAAAATACATAGTTTTTGATTTTACTTATTCAAATATGCGGTAAAAGTAAAAGTGATTTGCAAAAACGAAAGCTTATGTCAAGTGTATTTATATGAAAATACATACTGTTTGCTATTAAGTTTTTCAATTTATGTCGAGTTGAACTTTGTACAAATAAAATTTTGTAATGCAAATTGAACAGAAATCCTGCATTTTATTGCTTAATTTTATAAATATATTAAAAAAAAACAGGCCAACTTAAGAACTTTAATTCAATTAGGTTTTTGCAAAGCAAAAATATAATATAGTGCGTATTTCTATGCGCAAGCTAAGAATGGTTTTCTCTTTAAAGAATTTAATATTTTGTGTGCATCCTGTTATTTTTTATTACCATTTTCAGCTTATTTGGTATGCTCTGAACGAGTTTTTTGCAAAAGCTAAGCTCAATGTCTTCTTCAAGAGCTTTTTTTGAATCGTCCTTGGAACTTATGGTATGATGGCGAATTTTTCTGTCGAGGTAGCTTCACCACATGGTGTATCCATGATATGAGGACAATTATATAACAACCATGATCGCACATTATAAGCCTTATGCTTTGGATCATTGTCTTGATAAAAATAAAAATTATTGCCAAGACCAAGTTTTTGCTTACATTGTGGCAAACTTTCTTTTAAAATGTTTAGATACATGTGTTGATCCATTATGCCCTCGATAAAGTGCAATGCAACATGCCCAGAAGCAGAAAATTAACCCCAAACCATTACCGACCCACCACCGTGCTCTACTGTGGGTTTCATATTTTTAGCAAGCAGCTATTCAGTTCGCCTTCTCCACACATAGGGCCTGCCATCTGATTCAAACAAATTGAACTTGCTTTCGTCTGTGCTCCGCGTTCTCCCAAAACGAAAAATCTAATAAAAATCAAAATATGTTCTCCCAAAACGAAAAATCTGATTGATGCTCTTTGGCAAATTGCAGTCTTATTTTTTGGTTTCGTTTGCTTATAAGAGGTTTTTGTCTTGCTCTTCTGCCATTAAATTCAGCTTTGTTTAAAATATTTCTGATAGTTTGTGCGCATTATTTCTTTCCCGAATCCTTCTCCGCGATTTCTACTCGCTTCGGTGCACTTAAAAATTGATTTTTTTTTACTTGCAGTTGAATGTATTGCTCATGTCACTATCAGATAAAATTTTATTATTCGCAACTTTCGGCTCATTTTCAACTCTTTTGTCAGTGTTGTATCTTTTTATTATATATTGTAACGTTGATCGGTTTCGACCTATAATTTCTGACATTTCTCGAAGTGATTTCTTATTTTTATAATGCTGAATTACCAGTTTTCTAACTTCAACACCTGTTTGTCCTCTCTGTCTTTGCAATATTTTTTTTTTTTTATCCAAAAAACACAATTAAGTGAATAGTATTATAAAAATTTGAAAAGTAATTCAAAATTCATAGACTTTTAAACGGTTTTCGCGAAATAATTTGACGTTAGATGAAAAGCATATAAATGTTGTGTAATAAATTTAAACTGTACGAGTTTGGCTTTGGCGTCCAAAGTTGCTACTTTTTTGAATGAAGGTTGTTATTTTAATAAATGAAGACAATTCTAAATTTTCATTCCAACATTTAATGTAGTACTTAGGTCTCTAATAAAAATCAAAATATTTGTGTTAAATATATTATATAAAACATTTTTTTTTCCACTTTATGTACCAGTTTCGCTTGGATGTACTTATCTTCTCTTCAAACACAAATCCATCTAAAAACTAAGATTTTCAAACAAATAGAAACAATTATTTCCCACTCTCTTGAATTATTTAAGGAAAATTCACAATTAGGTTCCCAAGTCAAGAAGTGTCAATTTTGAAGCAGGTCTTTTGAAAACTACTTTAATAATTTAATTATCAGCCGGTCGTATTACTACTTTGGAACCCAGTACACGTTCATATAATTCTACCATGTTTCCATTTCGATCTTAGAAGGGCCATGTCACATAATAGAACAATATCTCTAACTTGCAGTGGTCTTGAAGCTAAACACTAGTACCAATCGTTCCCAAGCTCCTACATTTATTTTCTTTTCAGTTCAAGGACGAATATTTAATAAAATCTATACAACAATTTTAAAGATATAAAAAACAAAAGTAATTTGTTAAACTAAAAAAATATTATTTAGAAACAAGTTGGAACAATAAAAATTAAAAAAAAATATTTTTCGATTACGAAGTTTTATTATTCGAATTAATAAAACCAAAAATTTTTCAAAATTCTTTACATACACGGGATCTGCCAACATTTGCTATTCGTTCATTACATGACCATGTGTCATATGACACATTTTGCGTGAATGTTTTAGAGTTACAATTTAAATCTCTTTGACATAGTAATTTAAAATCTATACGAGTAAGTAGCCTGAGTCCTCTAGGTTAACTGACATTCTATACATGAACTGTGGGCGACGACGCAGCTTTCCTTTATTGAATAGCCCTTAAACATCATTTCGATATTTGCGGGAACGTGAACTGATTGATGAAGTATGCCAGCACGGGCTCGCATACATACACATTGGCTGGATTTAGTTAAATATAACTGTTCAAATGAAGAAGAGATGAAAAAATTTCTTTATTTAAGCAAAATCCAAAGTTTACTTTGAGTACCAATAAAAAATATCTTCTTTTTTTTTAATTACAATGACTCTTGATCACACGCTTATTGTATATTTAAGCCATTTAAATTTTAATTCTGTACTTTTTTGTCTGTGTGTGTGTGTTTTTATTTTAATTTATCTATTAATCTAAAAAAAATATTTTACTGGCTTCCTAAAAAAAGTAAAACATATTTCCAGTATAACAATTGATTTTGACTTATAACAGTTTAAAAAACCATTAAAATTTACCTTAAGTCGATAAAAAAAATTGCATGAAAAAATTACAACTGGACCCAGCTCGTATTTATTTAATATTATTTAGTAAGATAATGAAACTAGCATTATTTTTATGTTATCATTCTGTCTTACAACGGTACGTAAATAATTATAAAAGAAAACAAAATACTAAAGGAGTGATTAAAACATGGATTGAAATTTAAAGTAAATAAAGCACATGTTGTTATCATTTTCTTTTAATAAATAATGTAAGTAAAATTTCAAAACAACTACAGCATTGTTGTTGTTGTCATCTTTCTTAAGAACTGTTTTTTATCCAGCTTTGTGTACAACCCATACAGGCGAAAAGACACACAAACGGAAAGATATTTGTCGACAACAACGATGTCGAATTAATTTTACGGCAGAGTGTTCTTTTTTTTCTGGTTATATTTTTATCGTGCATTTTTTTTTGTGAAAAGTTGCTGACCTTCACAGTGTGGCCCAGTGAACACAACAACAAAAATAATCTGACAAAACAACAAAAAAAAAACAAAATATCTCAAGAACTCTGTTGTTTTTATTTATTAAATATTTATTATGGAAGCTTATACTTCTTTATACTGCATACACCGTCTGTCTTACAGTCTTAACTATTTACGTCCTTTTTTGTTGCTGCTGTTTGTGTGCACACCTCTCTGTCTGCTGCTAATGCTTCTTCTGCTGTTGTTGTTCTGATTGTTATTAGTTGTTGCTGCACCTGTTTGACAACATTAAAATTTTTTTTTACGTCATTGTTGTTTTTGTTTTTGCTTTGTTGCTTACAACAATATGCAATTGATAAGCCAGAATCGGCCAGGGCTTCCAGGTTTCTTTCGAGTCGAGTCCTCATTTAGATAAATTTTATTCCCATAATTCCCAAAAAAAAAACAATCCTCTAAAATCCACACTACAAATAATAAAATTTATTTATGAATTAAAAACAAGTAAATTTTAATTTATTTATAATATCCACGATTCAAATCCTGATTGGAAAAAAAATTAATATAAAATTTATTTTTAATTCAATTTAAGTAAATACATAAGTTATAACCACAAAGTTTTTGTACCGTATTATGAAACTTGTACGTAGCAAAAGAAAAAAAAATAATTTTTAAAGAATTCCTCAATGCTCAAACTCAAATTTTCAGCCGTATTTTAAAAATATAATCCTCTAATTTGACAACATTGAAAACAGCAGCAACAATAATTGTTGTGTAGAGAGCAAAAAAAAAAAAGAGATTAAAAACAGTTTTATTGGTGTTAGTGATGCAGTGCCTGCAGCAGTTTGTTTTTGTTTAATATTCTTCTTAGTTGTCATCATCAGGTATGGAAAACGGAAATTTTAAAACGTTACTTTCTATCTATGAAAGTAATTAATATAAAGATTTTAAAAGTATAAACGATTTTAAAAGTAAAGACTCAAGACAAAAAGTATTGCAATAACTACAGTCTAACGTAGACACATTTAGCTATAGGTGTTTGAAGTAACAGAATTGAAATTGTTTAACTTTAGTACCAGGAAGTTGGATATAGTTTTAACTGTACCTGAATTGCAGTAGTCATCTAAACAGGGGCTTATTTCTGGTTGCTATGCAACGAACTATCATAACCCTGCCAAAGCTCAGAAATTTTTTTCCCCAAATCCAAAAGTTGATAATTTATTTAATCGATCTGTTATAATAAAATTAAAAATTAAGCGCAAAATGTGCATAAACTGTCGTTCTTTTTAAGCAGCAAAAAAAATGTGTAAAAGAACTACTATGGCGTTCTTATAAAGACTTTACAAAGGTTTTTACAAACCTAATTAACAGCAGCTTCTCATAAATATGAAAGATCAGTAAATTTTCAAAAAAATTCTCTTATCGTTTGTAATGGATTTTTTGCCATGCCCTACTAGTGATGCTGTTTTTATGCAAATTTAAAATTTTGTAAAAAGCATTGAGGGCACTAACACTTCCATCTCTGTTAAAATAAAACGGAAAATAATTTTTTTTTTTTTTCTTATCATTTTGTTATTCTGTTTAATGATTAATTTTTATTTAATTTATAATTTCGTGTAAATGTGATTTCGATCAAAACTAAAATTTAAAAAATATGAAAACCGGTAGAGAAAATATTGATTTACGATTTTTAAATTGATATTACAAATTTATGATGATAAATTCTTAATTTAATAATGAGTTAACAAAAACCGTTAGTTATTTACAAATTAAAATAAAAAACTAATTAAGATGAAAAAAAAAAACGATTCTTTGTATTTTAATATTTAAAATGTTCATTAGTTTTGTATTGTCTTTGTTGTTGTTCACAATCTTTGAAGAAAAATAAACTTGTCATAATTATAAATTTTAATGATGTTTTTTTATTAATAGTTCTTATATTAAGAAAAATAACTAAAAAAATATTTGTAAATTCTTGATTTAAAACAAAACATTTAAAGTCTCCACAGCGACGTTGTTTAAAGCAGCTTAAAGATAAGAAACAGTAGTCGCGCACCGGCTTTTAAAATAAACTATGACTCATAGACACAATCAAAATACTACTTGCACACACATACCACAAGTTTTGCATCAATGTATATTTAAATTTTTTCAAATTCAAAATCTTTTAACTTCTTTTTCGCTTAATTATCTTAAAGCTTTCAAATTCAAGAAAATAATTTATTAAAGTTAAGTGAAGTTAAGCAAAAATACTTCTTTAAAAACGACCTTGCCAATAAAGACTTGTGTGCTTAACATACCATACGCGTTGAAATGTTAGGGAAACTTTTTATTTGTCTGTCTTTGCGAAACAGTTTAATGTTCATGTTTTAATCATTTTATGCCTTTATTTTGTCTTGTCACTTTTTTTCGATAACAGCTTTTATGAAATTCATGTCAAAGACAAAATGAATGACAACTTTTAAAAAGCACGTTTGTAATTCCGGTCGTTGATATCGTTAGCGAAATAATCTCTTAGATTGCCACTTATTTATCTTTATTGGTGTTAAGGAGAGTGATATACATATATTCGTGTATAATATTTGCTAATAAAACGCGATATTGGCACTTTCATAATCTTCAATATTTTTCCAAACTTTTGATTGAATATAAAGGCGATTTTTTATATTTCGTCAGGGATTTTCTATAATCTGATATTGGTCATTAGAAATATTATTTTTTAGATTTAATATAATAAAAATACTTATAAATAAATAATAATCAATCTGGTTCGCTAGAACCTTCTTTTTCATTCTTCGTATCTATCTGCGAGGTAGTGTCAATTGTAAATTTTTTAGAAGAAATAAAAATAATAGTAAGTTTCATTTATAAAAATAAATTAAATAAAATGCACAATTTCAAAATACCTATAGATATAAAAAATTATTGCAAGTGACTTGTGACTTTATAATTCAATAACGGTCAAACCGAATTCAATTAAACATTTTAAACAACGGGATTTTTTCAATTAAATTTTTAAGGTTTGTTAGTATGGTCGTGTGGATAGTTTATGTAAAGTTTGCACGAAATCGGTGAACGCGTTCGTGAGTTGTGACTTTTCATGACAACATGTGATTTTGTTTCAATAAAAAGAACAACAAGCCCTGAATTTTGTACTAGAACCTTCCTTTTTATATGCATTATTTAGAGAAATACTGTATCGATTGGAAGAGTGGGCGTGGTACCTCCCAAACAAAGTGAAAATTTTTTGTCGATTACCTAGGAAATTGTGAGGTAAAGAGTTTTAAAATTTCGTACAAGTAACTTCCATATGAACACACATAATTAATTAAAAATAGGCTGGATTGGGGTAGCAGAGCGCATCCGGAGTAGCTAGTAAAAAATAAAAATAACCAATAACTTACGCAGGATTAAGATTTACTATCAACATGTCACCAATAAAAAAAAATTAAGCTGCTTAAATTTTTAAATTTGGTAAAATATATAATTAAAGTATTGATTCAGTTCCATCAAATATAAAGAGAATACTACCAAAATTAAAGTAAAATTGACAAATCTAACTAAACACGCGGGATAAAAGCTTGTACTCCTTAAGCCTTCATATATACGCAGTGATAAATTTCGTTGAATGGATTAAGATTAAGAATTAAATGCTGAATTTAGAACTGATCTAAGCCATTATACTCTTTTTTTTATTTTAAGGCTTTGGGCTAAAAGAACCCAGTTCTGTTGAACTAAATCTTAGTTACTTGGTTGTACTATTAGAACATACTCCTTCAAAAATGAGGCAGGTCAAGCCATAAAGATGTGCATACATAAATAGATTAAAAAATTTTTGTTTTCGTAAGTTCTGCCAGTTGGGTGAAACTCATTGTTTGAATACATATCATGAGAAGAAACACATGTTAAACATCTCAACATCTCAACAATAATCTTTGTGCTTATGCATAAACAAAAAGTTGCCGTATCATTTTGACGTGCACCCTTCTCGTTTAACATACAATAAAAAATTTCGGTTTAAATTTTAATCATTAAGTAGCAAGTTTCTCTTCCTAAGAAAAAAAAAAAACAAAAAACAATGATAATGATAATATTACTTCACATGCCCAGATAACTTTTATTTCATTTATATGAGGTTTAATGAACTTAATTGTTGCAATGAGGAATTGTTATGATTTAAATCATTTAAATCGTTGAACTTATGTTTGATTGTTTTATTTTTCATGATTTTCTCACATAGATTCACCAAACATTATAAATAAAAACAATATAATTTAACTAATAATGAAATGTTAACAAGAAAGTGTTAAGTGTAATTATAATTAAATTAAATTATATGTTAAATATCATAATTTTTATAAATTAAAAACTTCTGTTTTTACTTGTATATGGAAATTTTAAAAAATATACTTAAATAAGAAATCATTCGAACAATGGTAATGCTAGAGAGCTGAGCCGATGTTGGATTTATTATTATTTTTTATTGGAATATGAAGTCGGTCATTATTTTATATTGGTCAAAATCCCCTAGCGAAATTTTTAAAATGTTCTCAATAAAACATTTTTCTCCACTAATTATTGCACCGATATTAGTATTCTTGGCTGTACGAACACAAAAATATTTACATATGTTTTCAGGAAGATAACGCCTTCAAATACTTTTCCCAGATCGTAATCAATTGTTTGTAATCCAAAGAGGCACGTACTACAAAGTGGCTTTGCCCAGAATTTAATTATAAAATACGAGCGTAGCGCCAACATTTTTCTGCTTAATATTTTTAAGACAAATTATTTGTAAGTTAAAAATTGTTAGAAGACCGAAATTAGAAAAAAAGTTAAATTACACGCAAGGTACAGCGCGTATTCCTACTTATTTCATAACAATCAGTTGGTTGGCAAAAAGCAAGAGAAATCATGTCCCAAGGTGGTGCCAATGGCAAATTTAAACATTTTCGCCGTGTCAAACTTCTTATAGGTTCCGCCAAATAACTTTTTTTTTTGAAAATGCTATAAAGAAAAACGCAGTTGGCTTCAACTCCTGAACCAATTTGATTTTGTATAATGTCATACCAAGGTCTTTATGAAAAATTCGTCTCAATGATCTCTCCGAAATGTTCAATTGTTAAGAAAGACGGTGAATTGATGTTGATGGCGCTTTAAGCACACTTTCTGCCACAGCAGCAATATTCTCGGGTGTACACACTGTTTTTGGCTTTTCACGTTTTAGTTTATCGATGAGGATGCCAGTTTCTTTTACTTTTTTCACAAGATAACGAACATACGTAGCGGACGATGCATCTCTTCTTCCAAAATCCGTACGCAATTTTCGCACACATTCTGCAACATTACCATGATTTTAAAAGTAATGTCGCAATATTTTCCAGTGTTGTTCAAGCGTTCAGCGGAAGGATAAAACTAATTATCTGTCAAATTAGACATGAGCTAAGTGTTACCATTCACGAAATAAGCACTAGTTAAATAAAGAACATTAGATGGCGGACCCTTTATAAAAAAATTGACGCTGTTTATGGAGTTTGACATTTCTAGCAACGGCGAAAATGAATGAATTCGCCACTGCCACCACCTGGTACATTATTTAACCATGAACAAATGTTTATGACGATTTGTAAAGAGAAATACAAACAAATGTATTGGGTTGTATGCAGAGTTCATCGAACCAAATTAATGTTGATTGATTATGAATATGCTTCGTATTCTTATTTACAAAAATTAGTTGGTTATATAGATGGTGTTTACAAAGTGCAAAACCTAAAGTGACGACAGATGTAGCGATCCAGGAAATGGTGCATTACATTCTACTGTAGCCTATTTTTTCCTTTCTTCTCTGGAAAATGTCCGCATTAATTCGCAAATATTTTTTCTTAAAAAATTTTAAAAATTGAAAAATAAAATGGAACTCATTTAATTTTAATTCATTTGTTGCAATATCAAACAATTCAAAAAAAAAAAAACAAAATTCTTTAGCATTATTTAAGTGATTTTTAATGGAATAGAAATAGAGTTGCTCAAGGACTCAGTCTATGCACATGTACACATGTATGTTTGTATTAAAAGAATTTTTTCAAATCTCAGCCAACACTATTTCAAAACAAGTTCTATAAACTCCATTATTACAACCAACCCCGTTTGACATAAAAAGGATATATTCTTATCTTAAAAATTTAAATTTATTAGAAATGTTATTAATAATAATTTTTCAAACCGCTAAACAAACCAAATCTTATCAAATTTTAATAGTTCTAAAATATGCAAATAAAGTTTTAAAATTACTTTTGATTTTAATATTGAAGTTTTCAATTTCCTCCTCTGTATAATTCTTTTCTGGGATGCATATTGCTGGGCATGCATTTTTTTTAAACCAGCCAACCAACCACATTTTTTTTTTTTTTTTGATTAAACCAAAGTGTGATTTAAAACCAAACCACAACAATTTTATGCAAACAAAATAAATAAACTAAAAAATAAAAAATAATAAAAACACAACAACAATAACAATATTAGTAGAAACATAAAAAAGGCGCACATGCCTGCTTGCTGTTAGTCAACTGAGACTCTATTTTCATACGTTAATATAGATTAAACATAAACAGAATATACGATGCCCGTTGTTTTTGTTTTTTTTTTATACAAAAACTTTGGTTGAAAAAGATTGGGGCTTCTTATATAAAGAAGGTAAATTTCGCTTAATAATAATAATAAAATTAATAAAAATAATAAAATAAATAACAGTCTCTTAGAGATCATAAAACCGATTCACGTCAGGACCTACTGTGACGAACCTAATTAATGCCGATCTCGCTATTGAATAATTACAAGAGTTTCGCAGCTTCTTTCAATTTCCCGTCTTAATGGCAACATCTGTTCTTATCAACAGCGCATTGTGCACAATGTTGCCGGGTGTGTCAATTCTGGGTAACCGGTTCCTATTGCATTTCAAATTTGCCGTTCAAACTTTTTTTATCATTCAGCGTTACCGAATGGTTTTCTCTTTTTGATTTAAAAAAAC
Organism: Gymnosoma rotundatum; assembly: GCA_916610165.2. NCBI lineage: Eukaryota > Metazoa > Arthropoda > Insecta > Diptera > Tachinidae > Gymnosoma > Gymnosoma rotundatum. Next base: position 12,255,351 of record OU744339.1, read on the forward strand.
ATTTGTGAAATGCTTTTTAGGCAATTCTTATTGTAAAGATATTAAATACAATTATATTCGAGTAATATAATTTAATGTAAAAGTAAAAATATTAAGAAAGTTGCCAGATGTTCTTAAGACTTATTGCTTATTTTATTTTGGGTAAGAAATTTTTAAAACTGACCTCGTAAACCACAAACCGGCAAAGGCTTGAGTTTAAAAGCCGCTTAAAGCTAAAGCGGTGACATGTCATAACATCCAAGGCCATAATATCCATCAACGTAGAGTCATAATCTATGGTAAGTGAAGCCGATGTTGGATATACCATAAAGAAAGGAGTTGTTGAGCCTGGAAGAAAGGCCGTCTAAGCAGACAATTTTTAGTAAGCGAATCCATTGTTGGCTTAAGTACTTAAAAACGTCCTAATGTCTATGGACTTTTGAGTGCAATATTGGATCCTATGACATGCCACCGCTGAAGCTTGTGTTGTTATTGTAGTTTGAAATTGCTACAATTCTTGCATATTTTTAAAGGCTTTTTGTTGTTGTTGTTGGCTATTTTCATGTATGTATATGCAAGATTTGTATTCTACTATTAATAATGTGTGTGTGTCTGTGGAGTTTTGTAAATATTATATTGTTTGTTTGCGATTAGGACTATTATTGCAAACGACTTTTAGCATTGTAATGGTTATGAGCTGTTATAAGAGGGAAGGAAGAGGTGTTCAGTGTTTGGTTTTGTCTGTTTGTTTGTTAATAACTGACAGACTGGCAAGTCCGCATTCTTTTAAAGGTTGCCAACTTTAAAATCCAACAACAAAAAAAGAGGCCTGCTTGCCTTGCAACTTTTAACTTGATACACTTTTTTATTTGTAGTCTTATTGCTGTTTTGGTTTATAAGTAAATTAAGTTTTGTGTGTGCATATCCAAACATACTTTTTGTTGTTGCTAAGATTCTTATGATTGCACGTTCGTTTTCTTTCCAGGCCTTCTTTTGCAACAGCAAAAAAAAAACTCCACTCACATACTCTCACGAAGGCAAAAATGTAGGCGTGCAGTTTGCATAAAATAATTGCAATTGCAACAAATAGCCGGCTTTTCATTTCATTTTTTTTTTTTTTTACTTCTTCTCTTAGTATAATTTTGTAAATTTAGTTTTGAGTGTTTTAAATAAGTTTAAATCAGGTACTTAAAATTGATACATTTTTGCGTGTAAAATAAAAATCTGAAAAGTAGCAAAAGGATTAAGTTCCAAAACTAAAAGTAAAATGGGTTTTGTATAACAAATCTTGGGATTTAAAATATAAAATAAAAAATTGGAAAATAATATAAAAATAGTTACTAGTTTAACTAGTGTTTTTGTGTTAAACATTTTTGAGTTTTTATTCTTTTTATTGATTTGTTGATTCAATGTAGTTTTCATTTCATCAATTTCAAAATTTAGCAAAATAGCTATACGGATCGTTTCCCCGCAGTAAAAGTAGAAATACAATCTCACGGTTGCGGATGCGGCTATTTTTTTATACAAAGTTTTGACAATATAAAACCTTCAACGACTCCGAATGAAATAAGAATCTATTTTAATTTGAGTGCATTTTTTCTCAAGCTCTCAATATTAAATTTTTTCTCTTTCAGCATGTTGCCACAGTTTAATTGTTTTTCTGACAAAAAATACTATTTGTTAATATTTTTTGTGAATGAATAGGAAAAAAGAAGAGAAAGAAAATGTAAAAAGTCATTGAAAAACAAGAATAATTTTTAAGTTTTCCAATTTATTGCTTATTTACATTTAAAAATTTTGTTTAAATGTATTTCAATAAAAACAAATAAAAAAATAGTAAACAAATAATCAAAAATGACAATAAAATCCGCATCCGTCGTCGCTCTTGATTTTATTTGTTTTTTTTCTCACATGCGGAATCCGTTGCCGCAACCGTAAGGTTGTATTTCTACTCTAATACATTTAATTTTTGTAGCTTTTAATAATAAATATTTCATGAGAATATCATGCGTTTAATTTAATGTATGGTCTGGTGCATAAATTCTTTGCGTGTTTTTCGATTTTTCGATATTAAATATTTTTTGAATTCAAGATGCAACGAGCTTAATTACTTTAAAAAAATTCTAGACAAACTTTTAACTACGGAAATTTTTCAACTTTTATAACATATTTGATTTTCCTCCCAAAAAAACCTTTTCTGACAAAAAAAGGCAAAATCTAGTGTGCAATGTTTTTTATTTATCATTCATTATAAAATATGAAATATGTATTTACAAAACCAACGAGATGTTTGTATTTCGTTTAAACTTATACAAAATTCTTTAAGAAATTTTTCGCTTAAAATTATTGCTAAAAAGCAGGCTTGTAAAAATATTTGTATAACAGCTTGAGTGGATTCTTGTGTCCTCAAAGATCTAAAATTTTCTTATATTTCTTACAACACCTTAAAACATTTTTTTTCGAAATATTTTAAAAAGGCCTCTAAAGTATAAATAATAAAATAGTACAATTTGTTTCTGTCCACTTTGACATCCCTGGCTGCAATTTATGTTAGGAACAGCGTTGCCACACAAGAAATTTACTTCCTAACAATAATTTTTAAAAATCCTACCAAAATCGTTCACAGCCTACCAAAAATTTAAAAATGCATTTCTTGCATATAAACTCTGTTATACTCACTTGGTTTTTTCCCTCGTAATTGTTAAGATGGAAGTTTGTCTTTTGGTGATATTTAAGATGGGTGTTATGATTTAAAATAGTTTTAGAGCATACTATGCAGGATGAACACCCATTCTTTTCCTGGAGCCAATAAAATTCGCTCAACCATTCGATTCTAAATTTTCTTTTGACTGTTTCTTTACATGCAATATTAGTAAATATTTATGTAATAAATAGGTACATATTTACAATTAAAAAAGTTTACTTTCTTTTCCATTTTGTCTGGTAATTTTTTCAATACATACACTTGAAAATAAACCTTCACTCAGAAATATTGTTAATTTCAATTTCATAATACTATGTTTACACGGAGCCCAATATTCTTGCTTCGCTCTCTTTTCATGATTCATAGCTCAATCACGACCGAATCAACGTGCTTCGCCATATAAAATCTTGAGAGCGAAGCATTTTGTTTTGAGACGATTCAGCTTGAATCTACTTGCGAAGCATGAAAAATTTCTGTCTTCCCTAATTTTTATCGCAAGTTTATCTGAACTAGCTGTATATAAATGTAAACAAAAAAAGTAAACCAATATTAAAAGTGCTGTGTAAATAATTGTTAATATAAAAACAAATAATTATATTATAATTTAAAATTTTATTAATTACAAACACTAAAATTGAAACGAAAAACAAAATTTTAGAACAGAAGTCAATGTGAAGCATGTAGTATGTGTCGTGGAAACGGCATGCTTCGCAATCATGATTCAGAGAGCGAAGCAAGTGCTTCACATTGCCGTGTAAACATGCTATAATATTGTTCGCGTTTCTTAAACCAGAGATGGTTATAGCTTTAATCATCTCTATGCAAAAAAGCAGAGATATTTTTTATTACACCTAAAACAGTTTTTTGAAAACATTGGTAACACTATTCAAAGTAAATGTTTATTTAATTCAAAGTTACATTTCTTATTTTATGTTCTGAAATTTTAAGGTGAAAAATTTACTATTGTTAAAAAATTGCTACAGGAGAGAAACCTACCAAAAATTTAAAAAAATGCAACAAACCAACCAAATTACCAAACCGTTTTTTAAAAACGAAAAACTACCAAGTTTGGTCCGATTGGACCAAAGCGGCAACGCTGGTTAGGAATCTTAATTGTTATTCTTTTTCTCTCTTTTGGTTTTACATATTTTTGTTGTTTTTGTTCGCCTGCTTGCTGTCTCATGCTTAAGGAATTTAATTATTCTCATATTTAATTGATAAATGCCTTAAGACATTTAGAGTAGCTCCTGGATATGATATTTGTTGCTTTTAAAATGGGCTTGTTAGTTTGGTGTTATTTTTTTCCTTGTTTGACTTTTTCACAAGAATTTGTATCCATTTACTACACATGTGGTAGGCATGTATTTATGAATGTGTATTGATAGATATATGTATGTATGTAGGATGTTTAGAGTTAGTAAATTTTGTTTTGAAAGGTTTGTATTTTATGGTTTTTTAATTAATCTTAAATGATTTTTATATGTTCTCGGAAGATATAAAGACCATGCGATAATTAAATTCTTATCAAGAACTGTTAAATGATTTTAAGATCTTTATAGACTTTACATAACAGTGGAATATGGAAAATAGGAAAGTTAAAATCTTTAATGGATTCATGATTTTTGCATGGCATAGCGAATTTGAATAGCAACATGAAGCAGCAAAAAAAAAAAAAAATAAAGCAAAAAAATTCCAGCAACAGTGTAACAGCTTTACGTTATATATTTTTTTTAATACGAAAAGATTAAACCATTAGAAATTAGCATTCGCTTTAACATTAACAGTGGTAATTACATTAATATATTTAAATTTAAAGTTTATAGAAAAGTTTCTAACCAACTGACTACTTTTAATACAAAAACAGCACATAAGGAAGCAAACCATTGATAAGAAAATAATAATAATAATAACGTGTGCAGATTTCGTCAAAACAAATTAATATGTATTGATGTAAATACTTCTCGTATTCTTATTTAAAAAGTTAGTTGGTAGATAGACGCGACGAATACTGATGTAGCGATTCAGTAAATGCAGCATTATATTCTGCTGGTGCTGGTGGAAAATGTCCGATTACATTTGTAAAAATAATTTTTTTTTCTAAAAAAGGTTTTTGAAAGTTAAAAAATGAACTTAAGCCATAAATCAAATTCAATTCATTCTAAGTACCACAGATCAACTCCTAATGTAATAAAAAAATTAAATTAAACTGCCGTATTCATAGAAAATCCAAATAGATTTTAAATGTATTTAAGGACAAATTTGTATGAAAATTTTGTCATAAAACACATTTCAAATTTATTTTATTTTTCATGAATATGCAAAAGAAAATTCATAAAAAATCAACAATTTAAAAAAATAATATAAATTTTACCAAATGATTCTTTGATAAAATTTAACAAAATCGTTCACCGTATTGTTTTAAACAACCATAATTCGTTTATCGCAACCATAAATTGTTACATAGAGTATATTATAGTTAATAGGACTAAACCACAATCATGTTTTTCTGCTGAGAACATAACTATACTACAAAATATAAACCTTTTTTATATTTGTTAAGTTCGTCGATAATTTTTTCAAGTAAAATAAATGCGTCGAGCACTTAAGTACGGGCTGCATATTCTTGGCAATTAAACACTGTAAGTAAAATAAATAAAATGCCTGTTATAAAATTTAAATATTGAGTTAGTTGTATTAATGAAAAAATGAGATTCTGTACCAAACTAAAGAATAAAAAACGAGCGGAAACAGAATATACATGAGCTCTTTTCCAAGAAAAAAATTACTGAATTTTTGTTTTATTTTTGAATACTTACAATTTCATAACTCTCTGTAATAACGACTTCACAATGCGTTAAAACATAAAAAAAATAAGAATGAAAATGATTTTTGGTTTAATTGTACCGAAAACTACACATGTTTTTATTATCTGTTATAATTATACTGAGCAAAAAAAAAAGTGTATAAAATTTATTTTGCGCACGCAAATATCTTTTGCTCAATGTATTGAAGTTTCCTATTTTTAAATCAAATCAGATTGAAGCAAAAATAAATAAAACATTCCCATTTACTTACTAAAAAAAAAGATAATAATAATAAATTTGTTAACAACTAATTGTTTATTTTTATACTTGATAACTAAACAAATAAATAATTTTCTAGATGGAATAGAGTTTGTTGCCACTCTATAACAGCCACTAGAGCAAATAATTGTTAAATAAAAAAAAAAAAACAATAAAAAATATGGAAATTGGAAAAGTAAAACAAAACAACCGCAAATTGAAATGGAAAATGAGAGAAGGAGGAAGCAGCAAAAAGTAGAGTTTTCACTTTATCGAATTAAAATTAGAAAACTATTTTCTCGGTTACTGTTGCGGTCAATATATTTTTAATTTTTATAAACTGTAACGGTCAACTTAATTTTTTTCTGCTTTTTCATTCCATGAAAATTTTTTATACTGGGTGACTTACATTTTCTTTTTTTTTCTGAAATGTAATCATAATTTTTAATTATTTGTTTTAATACACATACTTTCTTACGCCTTAAACGGGAAATAAATTTACAGTTTCTTTTTCGTTTCTTCATTTTTTTATTGTTTTTAGTTATTTAAATTAAACTAATGTGAGAAAATTTAATTTGCATGCGAAATTGCTTTGAAAACTTGTTTTGGATTTGGTTTAAAATTTGCTAATAAAAATAATAATAATTTCAACTTGTTGTTTATGTTTAAAACTTAGTTAATTAAACAAACTTAACTGTTAGAACAATTCGAAGTTTAGTTTAGTTTGCTAAATATTAGATTTCCTAACAAATTCAAATTTGCTTAAGGTACCGTTTTAAGCTTGAGAGTCACAGAAAAGTTCTCAGTCATCATATTTTATTATGTAGAGACAGTTTTGGTATTCACCTTAGTAAAGTTAAGTTTAAAGTTAAAATTTAATTGCTTAACTGGAAGTATATTTATATTTAAACTGTAATCAGGTAAGTTTAAGTGGATGTTTATATTATTATATTTAGTTGCATAAATAAATAAAGTTAAAACATGTATTTTTAAAATATTATTTTTTATTGTGGAATAAACAAATTTAAAATAAAAAACTTTAGGTTTTTAAGTTCTCGTATACACTTTGCAACTTTTGTTGGTCAATTCTTCAGTTTGTTGGTGAGAGAGGCAAGACGAGTAGAAACAGGTACACTGTTTCATGTATTTACAATTCGCTTTTGTTTTCTGATTCGTCTAAGCAACCAATACCGAAATTTCAGAAGAAAAAAATTCGTATGTGTGACGGGGGGGACTAAGGAAAGTCTCGAAATTTTTTATGCTTTTTATGATAATTATTTCCTTAAATTTATGTGGAGTTTCAATATGAACCAAATTTTGAGATTTAATTATACGATACCTTTGCAATCACCGCCAACTTAATATATTTATAAGTATCTTTAGAAAACCGATCGTAGAACCCAGCAAAAACAAGTAAGAATGCTATATTCGGCTATGCCGAATCTTATATACCCTTCACCATCTTTGTAAATCTAGTTTATTAAAGTAACTTCAATCAAAAAAGCAAATATTGGGGTGACACACAATTAAAAAATAAAAAAAATGTTGGTACTGCATAAATATAATTTTACATAAAAATGCCATCGGCTGTTAATGGGTTAAGCATTTTTGAAAAATTTTAGTATTTCCTTTAATATCTCTTAAAAAGCTTTAAAATGATACCCATATTGATATTTCAAAAAATTTGAAAATTTCAGAGCCCCCTTACTCGGAAAAAGGCGAGTGCCAATTTTTTCACTAGATGTTTTTTTCTTATTTTTTAATTATCTATCTTCGAGTCTGGCTGAGAGAACATAGGTTTTGACACAGGTAAGGTAAGGTAGCTTTAAGTAATATATAGTTAATGTTTCCAAAACGAAATCATAAAATGAATTCGAAATATTAAAATTTTTGCAAGATAGAAATATTGTGGCATTCTTTAGAGTTCTTTTTTAATTTCTAAAAATTTTTTTTCACAAAGAAAAATTGTTTTACAAATGTTAACGGACGTATAAGACACCAGCAGAATGTGATGCTGCATTTTCTGGATCGCTACATCCTCTATCAGCTTTCTTCGCACCTATCTACTTAATTAAAACATCATCTATTTAACCAACTAACTTTGTTAATAAGAATACGAGTAGTATTCATATCAATATTAAATTGGTTAGAAGAAATCCACACACAAACCAAAGTATTTTATCACTGTTTTCTCTGTAACTCGTCTTTAACATTTGTTTTTGATTTCTACCAACCTTCAGTTTATCACGATTGCAATTTTTATTTTTAATCATTCTTAATTGTTACCTCACAACACTATAGATGCTGTTTCAGTATCATATTGATTGTTATGAATTAAGCGTGAATGCACATGCGCTGTGCGATGCGTTTTTTTTTAATTTTTTATTAAATTAGGAGTTGAACTGTGGATATTATAAATGAATTGAAATTGATTTTGGTTTAAGTTCGTTTTTTAATTTTTAAAAACATTTTTTCAGAAAGAAAAATTGTTTTACAAATGTATACGGACGTTTTGCAAAGAAAACAAAAATAAAATTAAATGAATTTTAGCCAAAATCAATTTCAATTCATTTACAGGTGTCAAAAAAGTGGCTAATTAGATAATTTATTTACAAAATGGTTAACTTATATACTGCTAAATTTAACAATTTTCTTTAAGTGAAATATTTTCAAGAAAAAGCCTTATTCAAATAAATTTGTGCACAATTTTTTCTCTAAAATTATGCGCAAAATTCTTCTGTTATATAACAATTATTATTATTATTATTATTATTTAACAGAAAAAGAATTGAATATATTTTAGAAAATAGATAATAATAACTCATTAGATTGCTAAATAAACCTTCAAGCACTTTTAAAAGATCTTGTATTTATACTTTGTACAATTAACACCTGCACTAAACATTAAAAATAAATAATATAAAACTACCAAAAGAAACATTCTTTAGATAATACTAATACCTTCATATATACCTGCATAAGATCTTACAAATACAAATGTATCTGTATAAAAGTAACTAAAGAAACCATTATAAAAGTGTTTTTATTTATTGACTCTATTGAAAATGTCATGTTAATTACACAAACACTATAATTATTTAACTGCCAATCAGTAAGAAAACATTATTTTTTAAAAATACAAAAAAAAAAAACACACACACACACAACACAACATGCCACAATTTTAAAGATAAATTATACAGAATATTTGCATGTTTATTTCATACCAAGTCTAATTATAATTATTTCTTAACTCTTTTTTTAGATAATGTTTTCCATACAACAATTTTGCAGCATTTAACAGCTCTATTAAGTTCAGTGGGAACTTTTGTGCAAATATTAGAAGCATGCGCCTATTTAAAACGCGCAAATCCATTGATACATCACAAAATCCCTTAACGTCACAAACCCAAATTAATAACTATTCACCGGTTGCAATATGTGCCTCAAAATTAACAAAATCAATAAGTGGTTCATCAACCATTTCATCATCTTTGCCCGATTTACACGATAATTCGCCCGTCATGATTTTAAGTTGTACGAATTTAAGTACCAGCGGTTTGACGCCAACGACCCTGTCAAATAATACCAGTAATAATGCGGTTTCATCCGCTCATACTACACCGCCTAAAAGTAATGATTCTCTGTCACCTCAGCAATGTTCTACGCCCGGCATACACTATCAAAACATACAAAATGTAAATTATTGCAGCAGCGGTCGACAAACACCATCGGCCTTATCCGTGGCTTCGTTAAATGATGCTGTCTTACAAAGACCTGCCAGTGTACATATTTTTAGTCACAAGACCAATTCTTTGCTTGTAAATTATGGAGGCAGTAGCCACGAAATAACTGTGCCCAATGGCCAATATCAAAAGTATTCACAAGGTACCAATAGAAATACATTATCAAGTGGTTTGTTGGAGCCCCAACATCGTAATACCTCTTCCTCAAGTAGTTGTATATATGAAAAATCAAATAGTTCTAAAAATTCTGGAAGTCTGAATGGAACTAGTAACAAAAAGCAGAATAATTCTCTAATGGACTCAAATGGTGAGTTAATTTTGTATTTTTTTTTTTCTTAGATAAGAATAATTGTAAACTTAAAGCTTAAATAAGCTTTAAAATATATTGTAGAAGAAGCAACGTCCATTAAAGAAATTTTTAAGCTTTAAGCTTTAAAAGCTTTTAAAGCTAATTAAAGTGTAAAGCTTAAATAAACTTTAAAATATTTTATAGAAACTACAATTTTAAAAATAGAAAAAAAATATTTCATTTAAGCTGTAAAAGCTTTTAAAGTTAATTTAAAGTTTAAAGTGTAAAGCTTAAATATGCTTTAAAATATTTTATAGAAACAAAAATTTTAAAATAGAAAAAAATATTTCATTTAAGAAATTTTTAAGCTTTAAGCTCTAAAAGCTAAAGTTAATTTAAAGCTTTAACTCCAAAAAAAGCTTTTGACCTAAACCTTACTGTTGAAATTGTTTTTCCACACTTTATTTTATAATATTCTTTTTAAGAAAGTCAATACAAGATAGCGGAAAAGTAAAGTCATCTCTTCATTTGAACTGGTTACCATTTTATCAAAAATAAAAAGAATTCAAAAACAAAAATTTCTGCTCTCTGATGAAGTTAAGTTGATCGTAGCAATCTTTTAAAACTGGACGATTTGTTTTCAAAATATTTGGACTTTTTCCAAATATTTGGACTTTGAGCTGTAAAAAGTATCGTATAAATCCTTGTTAATGTCTTGTTAAATTAAAATCGATTTTTTTAGACTATCGTTCTTTATTTATCACTTAAAAGTCTTAATATTTTACGGCCTGGGTAATTGGCATTACCCGTGGATTTTGTGTTTTTATCTTTTTTTTTACTAATTTAAATCGACAGCTAAATATTTTTTATTTAAATTTTTTTATTTGCTGAAGAAAATAATTTATTCTTTTGTGAAGTGTTAATATTTTACGGCCAGGGTAATTGGCAAGAAAGCAAGAAACTATGGCGGCTTGATGAGAAAAGAGCCAAAGAAAAATCTAAGACTGAAAATAAGCAGCAACTATAATTCTACTTTCTTTGTGATTTTGATTTTATAATTTAATAAATTTTCAAAAAGCTTTACTTTTGGTCTAGCAATAAGTATTCATGACTTCAGCTTTAATAAAAATATACAAGCCTCTAAGGGATAATAAACCTTAAGAGAGTCCGAATAACTTAGCTTAACATTTTATATTTCTCACTTAATAGTGAGCAAAAAGCTTTTTTTATTCCTTGACAGCTTTGAAAGCCTGTCAGTAATGTGAAGCTTATTTTTTGTGTGTTCCAAAATAAAAATTAAAAAAAGAATACTTTTATATATCAAAAATTGCAAACAAACCCTATTCGTTTGTATAACCTTGCATGTCTAAAAACAATTTTAATTAAAAATTTTAAACACTTGCAATATTTTTAACATTTGATAACACAATAAATGAAAGACAGACAATTAAATTACCAACAATTACTTAACAACAACAATTTAGACTAATCACTTCTATGCAACAAATTACAATAAGAAAAAAACTTGTTTTAATATTTTGTATAAATAAGTCTCTTTTATTACAACTTAATTTCAATTATATTCATTTATATAAAAACGTTTTAAGCTCGTACAATTATTTAAAATCCACAAACAATTAGATTTATCTAGTTCCAAGGCATGTTGCCAAAAAATGTCTATATCTTTCAAGCATAAAATTTCATTAGTTGTAGATTTAATTAGTTTGTAAGTATTCGATGTTACTGGTTTTAAATGATAATCATAAAAATTATCACTTAAGTTTTGATTGTAATTAACAAATATTTCCAAATTTTTAGATTTTGTTTGCAAAATTAATTGATTCTTTGAAACAATAGATGACCAAACTAAATTGTCTGCAACAGCTAAAGACAAATTGAATTTGTTGTTTTGAAAGCCATATAAGTACCAAGTTGCCAGATTTTGTGGTGCAATACAAAGCTTTTTACTAAATACTAACAATTTAATATTAGAGGATAAAGTTTGTTGAAGATTAATTAATTCGTAATTAATTTGTTGATTATACAAACAAAAATTTTCTAATAAATAACGTAAGCTTAAAGCTAGTTTATAGCTTAAGTTTATATTTAAAGCTTTATGAGCTTTAAGCTCTTTAAAAAATTCTATAAAATATATAATTTTTGTTACATTAAAATTCACATGTAAATTTAAACGTTTTAATAATTTAGAATGTGTTATTAAACCATAGGTTTGTGTTAAACTTTGTTTAATGGTTTTAAATAAAATTTCTAATGTCAAACTGCTTAAGACTTGTGTTAAATTTTCAACGCTTTCAACATTTTTTTGTATAAGCAAAATTTTTAATTGTAAAGCGGATTTTTTTATAATAGAAAATTCTACATCATTTAAAAAATTTTGTATATTTTTAAAAGCTAACAAATTTAAGTCTAGCTTTAAAGCTTTCCAAAGCTTTAAAAGTTGATCAACTTCTAAAAACTCTTGCCATTTGTAGTTTTCATTATTAATTGAGTTAAGGAACATTAATTTTATTAAAGGATCTTGTAGCGTTAATAATTTTGTGCTGAGTTCATATAAAGCTTCAATATCCTTTATATTTTTTAAAAGAAGTTCTGCTTTGAAAAGTTGTTTATTTTGCAATTTATCCATTAAGTTATCCACATGACTGGAGCTGGACAAGTTGGCCTCCACTTCAATAATAAGCAATAAAAAAGGAATTATAAAGAATTTCATAATTTTAATTTAATACAAAAAAAGATAAACCAATTATTTGAAAAAAAATTAATGTATTCTTGATTGAGCAAAGTTTAAATTATGACTGATAGGCTTTAAAGCATTTAAATTGGGAAGAATTCATTTGTTTTTAATAATCATGTTTATTATTTAATCTCTGTACGTTGCGTCATATATAAAGCTTGTTTTTTTTTTTGTTTCTTTACCATACATTAACAGTTCAGTTACCCGATTACAAGCTGGTCACTGCTGTACCAGTGGTGGTTTTAGATGATGAGCAGAAAACAGCAATTACTTCAACTTCAAACACTTCCGCAAGTACCACAAACACTTTAGCAACTACAGCGACAAACAGTGCTCGAAATGGTAAGTTAGTTTTTTTGTGAACAAGTCAAATAATAGTTAAAATTTTGTTTGCTGTTGAACAGCGGTTAATTTGTTTTTCAATCGGCTCAACAGTTTGGCTGTCTATGGCCATTAAATGGTTTAAGATTCGTCGTATTTTTAAAAGATCTTTAGCAGGCAAGTGTGCAAATATGAAAGGTCAATTTGCAAAGCTTTTCTATAAACACTTGTCTTGTTGTTAATGTCCAGTTTTACTAACTAAATCCTTCTAATTGTCTTTGTCTATGCGCATATATACATAGTGACCCCTGTCATAATAAATCGCCTCTTAACTTTACCGCTATTAGTATTAAGGTTATAGGTTAAACTACCGTTTTTTTTTTTCAACGTTAAAAATCACTAAAACTCTTTGTTATCTTTTAATAATTTTGAAATTTTTCTTCGATGAGTAAGAAAAAAATCTACAATAAGGCAACTTTTCTAATTTTCACAAAAAGCTTTTCTGCGCTAAAATAATCAGAGTTTATAAGAATTTCAATATTTTCCTTAACTCTCCATACTTCGTAATAATTTTATTTACTAAAGTGAAATCTAGATCTTGAAATCTAAACCATTGAACTAATACCGGAATAAATGCAACCTATTTAACCGCAACTCATGCAACAATTTCCCTTAATCTGTGCCAATTATAACAAATTATAACAATAAATAACAAGGAAGTTTTAAAAAGTAAATTTGAAATCAATACAGAATTTAAGTCTAGAGAATTTGTATCAAATTACCAGCCATGATTTACACAATTTCTCTTTAATACTTCTAATGACACATGTGTTTGAACAGCCATAAAACAAAAATAATACAATAAAAGAGTAGTTAAAGTTAAAGTAAGAAGACATTTTAATATGGGGAAGTTAATAATAACATGACATGCAAAAACAGCTAATAACAGATTTGAACACAAAAGAAGATGTGTAAACAAAGAAGTATTTCGAGAACTTATTTATTTATAAGAAAGAATAATGAGTAGATTGTTGTCACTTTAAATTTGTAAGCATTTTTTAAAGTTGTTTAAAGCTAAAATTTATTTTTTAAGTTTTTAATGAAAGAATTAAGTTTTAGTCTTTGTCAAATTAAATAACAAATAATATATATTTTTTTCAACAGTTTGATTTAATACCTTTAAGCTGGCCAAAAAGAATTTGCTAAAAAAAAAATCCCACAAATATTTAATACTTCTCATTAAATACGTCAAATATCTACACAAACGTTTTTATTTCAAATCATGATAGCTAAACATTTTGATTGAGAAAAGCATTAAAACAATTTTGAAATTAAAATCTTAATTTGAAATAAGCAGATAAATATAAAAAGTATAAATTGGGTACCCTACAATGGGTAAATCTGATATAACAAAAAGGTTGGGGAGCACTTGCAGCTTAAAGCAGTTTTTAAAGAAAATTGCAAACAAAACAGCAAATTATTATTTCTACAGGAAACATAGCATTCCTTTCTCAAGCTATAATACTTTGCTTCAATAATTTAACTTTTAGCGCATTTACACTATGCAATTTTTCATGAAACTAGCATGAAATTTTTGTTTGTTTGTGAAGCAGGAAGAGTAAACAACATGGTATTGCTTGAGTTTTGAGGGAATGTTACTGTTGCTAATGTTTACTTTTAGATAACGCATAACGCTGTAACTTAAATAGAAAATTGAAAAAAATGCCTCAAAAAATTGCATAGTGTAAATCTAGACTTTGAAAATAAACGAAATAATTTTTTTTGGGGCAACTTCTTTAATACTCCGCCAACATTTTTCACCAGCAAAAAAAAACTTCCAATAATTTCACAAACAATTTGGTTACTCTAAACAAAAAAATTCAAACTCCTCTATTTTAAATTGAAAAGAGTAAATTCTATCCTTACTTTTTCTAAAATTTTTTTCTAACTTATCTAATGCAACGCAATATTCACTTAATTCATCCATATACAAATTAAAATCGAATTAAAAAAAAAAAACTTACAACTATTTACAATATTTACTCCTTAATGTGTCTATTACGTTGACTACAAATCTGGTTCAAATCCAGAATTCAACCCCTGCGGCAATCAAAAAATAAAAATGTTTTCTTTTTTCTGTTTAATGGTATAAACACAATGCAGCCTTCTTCGTCGGTACTGCTTCTTAGCAAATTAGCAGGCGAAGTAAAATAACTAATAAAATGGCTATATCTTTCTCCTTTCACCACCTGTCTTATCTCTCATATATCCCTTACTAAAGAATGTATCACGGTTACAATAAAAAAAAAAAAAAAATAAAGTAACTCTCTTAATAATTTGTTTTCAAAAATATTTATTAAATAATATTTTTTTATAAATTATTATTTTTCAGATAGACTTAAGTTCGTTATTAAAAGAATTAAACTATAGTTTTAAACAATAGATTTTTTACAATTAAAAATATAAATATGCTGCTTTTGTTGTTATTTTTCTTATCGCTAATTTTTTATACATTTTTTAACATTTCAAACTCAAAATGTCAAACAACTTTTCTAAAATATTTTAGTAATTTTTTTTTATCTTCCATACAAAAAGGAGTTTTGGCAATCTAGCCAGACATGACTTTTGTTTATTGTTTATATTGGCTTTTAAAAAATTATTGCACTCACCTCTGTCAATGAAACTTGGCAGAAATTTATCTTATAGTCATGTGCTGTTAATGCTTGAAAATAAAATAAAAATCGGATCAAGCTGAAAAAAGTCCCCTTTAGAAAAACTAGTACTACCTCTGAAATTTATGATACTTTTGTTTAGCAAATGCAACTTTTAAGGTCAGCAAAATTTCAAAAACTTGGCCCAAGGACACTCTAATTTTTAATTTTAATTAAAGAAATAAAAATGCAATTATTAAAATAAAAAAATACAATTGTCATAATACCATTAAAATAAATTTTTTTTAGCTTTTATGAGCAGGCAGAGGTATTTCTCTAATTCCAACCAAGAAATATATCTCTCTAAATTTTTGTTTATCCAATCCCACCAGCCTGAGTTGTAATAATAATAAATTTTTATAATTTATTGCTTTAGTAGGGTGTCAAACAATCAAGTTTTCATCCAATTTTTAAAATTTCTCTCATTTTTTTACTAATACACTCTCACTTTAAAAACTTGCTGAGAATTTGCTTTCAAACTCTCGTTCAATTGAGTCTTTCAAATTTCATTCAAGAAAACAGCTGATTGAAGTTTTTTCCAAGGCAGATTTATTTTACTAGGTAGTGTCGTCCGCCCAGCTGGTTTGTAGTTGGAAATGTCAAAAGTTTTTGTATTTTCCTTTGTTTGTTTACGAATTTTAAAAAACACTAACAACAAGCGTTTGCGAGACAAAGCAAGCATGTGTATGTAGAGCAATTATCTTTTATGTCTCTTTGTGTTTTTGACGTTTCCAACGCACAAAACAACAATAAAAAGGCATTTTGTTTTTGTCAATGTTGTATTTGTTGTATTACCGCTACTACCAAGTAAAATGAATATGCCTTGGTTTTTTCCTTTAAATAAATTTTTTTTTGTTTTCTTTAGAACTTCTTGCTTAAAAACTTGCTTTGAAATTGCGTGCAGCCTACGTCACAGCTTTCAATATTTGTGAATTTTGACAAGCAGTATATGTAAATTTCTTGAAAGAAAATTGAACAAAAACTTAACCGTGTGACTGTACGGTTATAGGTATAATATATAATAGTAATAACTTATAATAGTAATAATCAATTTTATTTAAAAAAAATCTACGATGATGATGAGTGGTATTGTTCTTCTTCCTCTGTTTCTTCAAAGACCTCTTTCAAATCTGAGGCCGCTTTTTCTGATAACAGCCCAATGCCATGCATTAAAATCTTGTTTAGGTGTCATAGGATGCAATTTATATAGAGCAACGTTAAAGTTTTGCAGTGTCTAAGCAATGATCCGCAAACTCCTGCAAATGCATTTGGTGACCACTTGATATTACTTCAATTATAACTTTGCTTCGTTAGACAAATTCAATTCCAGTTGTATCTCGAGGTAATTCAAGGTTAAAAAAAATTTCTTTTTGCCATTATGTTACAATCGTTTGTCCTTCCAAGTCCAGTTTTCGGAACATCCACTGTTAGCCCTTAACTTTTATATCTTTCTTACTTCACTTCACTCTTAAACATATTATTTATCTAATTGCAGTACGATTAAGCAAAGATCTATATATATATATATAACTAGCTATTCCCGGGATGCTTCGCTACCCCAATGAGAATTATCGTCCCTCGAACCACTCTTCCAAGCAAGCTTTTTATTTGATTAATATTGTTACGAAAATAAAATCTGGCAACCCTTGTTGCAATGCAATAATGCAATTAGAAATTAAGAATTAATTAATACAACTAAAAATTAAGAAGCAGCAGTACACAAACCTCCCGAGAAGCAAAAGACAATTATTATTGTGTGAAGCCATGGCAGATAATTTAGTGGAGACGTCTTATTTAGCATAAGAGTAGCAGATAATTTTCAAGACGCCCTTTGCAAAAAGTAAAGAACGGTAGCGGTTAGCGCAGGGAAGTGTAACAGCATGGCAACAGTGTACGGCAAATGTTTGTTGTGGCTATTTGAATAAAAGGCATAGTGGAGTTATCTGTGGATGGTTAAGGTTCTAAACAAGGCATCGAGTAGTATCGCCGGGGTAATACAGTAGTGTAGCGTGGATGGCTGCGTTTGTAATAATAATGCATGTTCAATAAATAAGAGACCATAGGACTCACAAGACCGTAAGATCAAGGAGTATAGCCAGATAAAGCCACAAAGTAAGAATACAGCCCACAATGGTATTTGCAATCAAAAGAATCCGTACGTATATATAAAAACGGAAAAATGTAACAATAAAGAAGTAAAAACAAATTTCCTTTTGCCTGTTAAACCTTATGAAACTGGACTATTTATGTTTCAAATATTCATTTTTTTTTTTTTTTTGTTAAAATCTGTTCCGCGCATATTTCCTCTCCCCCACTTGCCCTCCTTTTCTTTATGTTTTTAGTAAGCATTCCCTCTTTTAACTTTTAATTAATATCTATCTTTGTTTTGAATTTTTTTAAAACAGATGCCCGTTTTAGTAATAACTCACGAACGCGTCGACTTCGTGAGTTATAAAGTCACAACGCACTTGCAACAATTTTATACATATATAGATTTTTAAAAACCAAAACATTTTATGACTGACAAAATGACTACGAAATCCTCGTTCGTTTTGCCATAAAAAATATATTGCAAACCTTTCAAAACCGTAAAGTGTAAAAAACGTGTGCAAATTAACACAACTTCTCTGACAAAATCTACAACGAAAGCCTTTAAAATTCATAATACGATGCAGAGTTTTTGTTGTCTGTCGAGCTGCGTACATAAATTCGTACATTTATTGAATTTAATTTTTGGCTTAATGTCCGGTTTGTTTGGAAAAATACCTCTCGAGCGGCGTTGCCTCAATTAAATCTTACTGTCTTTCTAAGCAGTGGTGAAGTAAAGAACATTTTAAAGCCTTTCACCAACATAAGCTTCGCTCTGAACACAGTATAACTAATTTAAAATTCGAGGTAATAATTTTAAAGATAAAATAATTGCTTACATCTCACTAGCACGACGGTTGACTCCAATAAAGAAGGTCTATTCGGCTTGGATACATAAATATCTGTTGGATAGTTGGCCTCTCTTAACTCTGGCTATGATATAGATACATCCTTTTGTATCTTTTAATAAAATTATTTTAGACGTAATTGATGCAGAAAATCCAAATTCTGAATTTCTTTTATATAAATTTTCTAAATTTTTTCGCAAAAAAATACACATATATTTTCGAAAATGTTTTTACTAAAAAAAATTCTTTCAATAAAAACATTTTCTGCCCTTGTTA
This sequence comes from Gymnosoma rotundatum, assembly GCA_916610165.2. Classification (NCBI taxonomy): domain Eukaryota; kingdom Metazoa; phylum Arthropoda; class Insecta; order Diptera; family Tachinidae; genus Gymnosoma; species Gymnosoma rotundatum. Next base: position 12,274,130 of record OU744339.1, read on the forward strand.
AAAAATTATTTCCAAAAAACAAATATGCTTGTAAAATACGTACCCCTGTATAGCGCAATTGTTAATTCGTTTTCCTTGTTCCTGAGATTTTGTCTTAAAAAATTTAAGCTCAACCTGGAATAAGGAAAGAAATAAACATGAAACGAAATTATAAAATTATGTATGAATGTGAACCATATTTTATGATTGTTATAACAAAAACAGATAAGAGTTTGAGTCTTGATTGCTTTATTAATGTCTGTCCGCATGTCTGTCTGCCTGCAACTAACATGAACTGCATGTCATAATATCGACCAGTAAATTGTGCGTACGTGAGGATTTTTCTTGAATAATTGTAATTGTTTTTCGAATCGAATACGAATAATATGATTACAAAAATAACATGGAAATAAAGAAAGAAAATTGATTATTTGGAGTGAAAAAAATAACAATTCTCAGAAATTTCTTAACTCATTGATACATTTTGAGAAATGATTTAATGATTTGGAAATATCGCACACGCAAAAAAAAATAGTTTTACAAGAAAGCTAAATTACAAAATTTGACAATAATAAATGAAAATATAAGAAAAAAGGAAGTTCATCTGGTGAAGAAAGTAAGTTGCGCTGTAAGATTCAAATATAACCAGTGAAAATATTTGGCGAAAAAGTAGTGTTTTTTAAATAATATAAGAACAAGCTTCAAATCGTTATTCTTTCTAATTACCAATTTTTTAAGTCTTTACAAACGCAATTTCTTTCATATCAAGGGCTGAGTGTATAAAAAAAGCTGATTACAATGCAAAGAAAAAGACTATAAAGGTACCCCTACACTACACAATGATATTGAGTACTTTATTGGTCCACACTATCCATAAGTGTATAAATATTTTCAAGCAAAAATGGCGCAATTTTTTTTTGGTAATTTTATATGCATGTGTTAAAGGTAAACAAAACCATTCACACACAGCTGTATATTTTTTTAATTTATAAAGTTATTTTTAAATAAAAATATTAAACAATTGGGCATTAAATAATTTAAATAATGTTTAGTGACAAAACTGCAGGCAAAGAAAAAATATGGTTAAGGTAACCATAATCTAAGAGCAACATACTATGGTTGTATTATATGGTTGCTAACAAAACATAGTATTGTTACATTTGCAACCATATTATTGTCCAAAGTATAAACATAATTATGTTCAAATATAAACATTAAATATTGTAAGCATACATACATACATACATGCATATTTACTTCAACTTTTTTTAAATGTTTTAGTTCCCTTTTTCATTTGTTTTCATATTTTGCATATTGTTTTGATTAATTATTTTGTACATAAATTTTTATTTTTTCACTTTCTTTAACAATAAAAAACAATTTCAAATCTTAGCTACCAGAAAAATTACTTAACTGTCAAGTACTAGAACAAAATATTTCTTAGCGCAAACATTATTCTGTTGCTTTTAACAATACTTTGATTAATGATAATATATTATAGTTAAATATTTTAAATAAGTTATAAAACTTTGGTTTTGGTTGAAATTTTTTTAAGATTAAACCAACCATGTTGCATTTTTTGGTGCACAGTAACTATATAATCGTTAAAAGTTAACAAAAAATGTTTATCGTGACTAAAGTTTTGGTGAAAACAACTATAATTGGTTCTCAGCAACCATACATTGTTACAAAAAACATAATATGGTTATTGTGACCATATCACAACCATGTTTTTTTCTGCGTATGATGGAAAAGAGGCTTGTCTAACAACGACAATAAAAAAAGTTATTGATTTTGTTCAATATAAAAATGAACAAAATCAATAACAATAATAAAAAAAATTTAAAATAAATTTAAAATACTTTTTTTAAATTTTATAAATTTTAAATAAATTGAAATAATTTGAGACCAAAATAACAGAACTGCTGGTCTAATAGTAACACTCTTGGCGAAATCATTCGTTTATGTTGCCGTCGCTGGAAATGTCAAAACCCATATCCATTTTTTGTTGGCTTTTTTATATGCCACCCTACGCTGCCACCTGGCAATTAATTTGTCTTGCTCCATATATAAATAATCTGGATCAAGGCCAGCGTTGCCACACAAGAAATTGACTTCTTACCAATAATTTTTAAAAATCCTACCAAAATCGTTCACAGCCTACCAAAAATTTAAAAATGCGTTTCTTGCACATAAACTCTGTTATACTCACTTGGTTTTTTCCGTAATTGTTGAGGTGGAAATTTGTCTTTTGGTGATTTTTAAGATGGATGTTATGATTTAAAATAGTTTTAGAGCATATTTTGCAGAATGAACACCCATCCCTTTCCTGGAGCCAATCAAATTCGCTCAACCATTCGGTTCTAAATTTTTTTGACTGTTTCTTTACATGCAATATTAGTAAATATTTATGTAATTAATAGGTACATATATAAAATTAAAAAAGTTTACTTACTTTTCCATTTTGTCTGTTAATTTTTTTAATACAAACACTTGTAAATAAGACCTCACTCAAAAATATTGTTAATTTCAATTTCATAATATTGTTCGCGTTTCTTAAACCAGAGATGGTTATAGCTTTAATCATATTTATGCAAAAAAGCAGTGGTAAAACTATTCACGGTTATTGTTTATTTAATTGAAAGTTACATTTTTTCATTTTATGTTCTGAATTTTTAAGGTAAAAAATTTACTATTGGTAAAAATTTGCTACAGGAGGAAAACCTACCAAAAATTTAAAAAAATGCAACAAACCAACCAAACTACCAAACTGTTTTTTAAAAACGAAAAACTACCAAGTTTGGTCCGATTGGACCAAAGCGGCAACGCTGATCAAGGCGTATCATTAATTTTCGCCGAAATGTTAAATGTCAAACTCCATATATAAAAAATATGTTTACTTTTGACACATAGCGTTTACGGCAAAAATTAATGAATTCACCATTGCGACCACCAGTTACTGGATTTCGCCATGGTGACACCTATGGCGAAATTGAATATCAGGTAAAAGTGGTGGTGACTCCGCCGTCACTGGAACTGTAAGACTCCATATAACTAAGCTACGTCAAACGTTTTTATATAAAGTTGGACGTTTTGAGCAACGGCAAAAATTAATGAACTCGCCATTGCTATCAACTGGTAAATAATTTCGCTATCGTTACACTAATGTCAAAATAATTCTCCAGGTATTTTGAGAAGATGTTTTTAAAATTTAATTTTTTATATAAAAAATAATCAGGTGACAAACTCACCATCAAGGCGAATTCATAGCAGGTATACTCGCGGCGAAAATAAATACAACACTGCGATAGAAACATGCACAAATTGTTTTTGTACAAATAGTTTTCGGCTTTCAAAAGCAAAGGAGAATATAACTTTTGACACTCGAAGAAGGAAAAATCACAATAGTCACCTGGGCTGTTAAGGCCACCTGTTGTTAATCCGCCTTGCTTACCATGGTACATTCATTAATTTTCGCCGAAACCCTAAATGTAAAATTCGATTTATAAAAAATATCTATAATTTCTTTATATGGTGTTTGAAGTAATAGTAACGAAGACATTGCAATGTTAGTTATTTGTACATTAACGCGTGATTAAATAAATATTTATATTAAACTTTTGGTTGGAAAAGTAACCAAAAAGTAAAAAAAAACACATCTACATACCAAGAAAAAAATAACTTATTTCGGTTAAAAGTTACCAAAACGGCAACGTTAATCTAGTATATCTCAATTCGCCTTGTTTTGCCTTGCATAAACCTACAAATATGCCTTGGTTATATTTGTGATTTTTTTTAGGGAACGAATAATTGTCGTTGCTAAAATTTAGCATTACATTTAAGGCGAGTCCATAGCAGGTGACTGCATTAGCTCTAACAGCAATTCGCCTTTACAAAATTCGATTCAGTTGTCAATCAGTTACAGTACAAAAGTAAGCAATCTTGGCATCTGCAAATTAACAAAGGCAATCATATAAAGGCCGCTTAAGCTTATTCATCCACCTGATATCGATTCGCCTTGATTACATTTAAGTATTTTAATAGTGATTATTGCTTTCCTAAGCATTAGAAAAAAATAAAATTTTCAAAAGCTTAAATTAAACATTAACGGCCGTATGCATAACAAAAACTTAGCATGAGGTTAGCAATCGTGACGAAACTAAGCAGGGTCTCTGCAACGCACTCCAAACAATTTGACAACGAAAATAGTCACAAAATATAGTTATGGGTCACGGCAAAAATTTACAATGATTTTTAAATGCCAGCCTGTACGGCCCTGCTTAATTCCTTCACTAATGCCAAACTCATTCTAGGTTTTTGTTATGCATACGGCTGTAAAAATTTTGTAATAAATTTTCTAAACAATAAATTTCAAAATTTTTAATAGCGTTCTTTATTGCAATCAATATAATAAAACTTGCTAAAGAATCGCTTTTGAATTCTACATAAAATAATAATGTCAAATTTTTTGTCTTTTGACTTAAATAAACAGCAAAATTATAGAATAAAACTTTATCATCACCTATCAGCAGATTTAAAAGCAAATATATTAAGCATTTTCACAATTATAAATTTTTTTAGATTTTATTTGACACTGGAGGCATTTAGCATAACATTAACAATATATTAGCAAATATTATTACCATCATAATGATGTAGGAAATGTAATGTAATATGATAGAAAATATGAAAGAATTCTTTGTTATTAAAAATCTCTAGCAAATGCCAACAGACGGTGAAAGGCTGCCAGACAAAGAGTCTTGTCTGTCTCTCTGTCTCTTTGAAAGAAGTAAAAAATATAGAAAAATAAAACACCTCCACATATTTGAAAAAAAAATTTATGATCATACTTCTCAGTACGGATAATATAACAACAACAACAGCTGTAACTAAAGGAAGTATTTTTTAAGTATGTATAAACACCAACAACAACACAAAGAAAAAGTGGTAAAATTTTAAAACCATCAAATATAGTTTAAACATTTAACGCAATAAATATGTTTAGTTAACGAGTTATAGGCCTAATAACATGGCCTTTTTAATTCTATTCTATTATTTTTTTTTTGTTATTTTATTCTACTGAGTTGTTGCTCAGCATCAATTAAACATTTAACGCAATAAATATGTTTAGTTAACGAGTTATAGGCCTAATAACATGGCCTTTTTAATTCTATTCTATTATTTTTTTTTTGTTATTTTATTCTACTGAGTTGTTGCTCAGCATCAATGACAACAATAACTTTTTAAGGTGATATTTTGTGATTCCAAAAATTATTTGTCTAAAAGTCCATCTATTACTTTGAGTTTTTATTTATTAGTTAATTGTTTTTTAAGAAGTATAAAATTGTAGTTAATGTTTAATTTATGGCTGCAGTTTTAATTTTATAGGAATTTATGTTTATTAAATTAAAATAGTAAAATGACCGCAACTTGTAGTTATAAACTTTAACGAACATTTACAGTTAATATAAAGAGGAAGAAGTTCGTGGTTTATTATTTATTTAAAATCAAGAAAAATTATAAGTGTTAACTGTGCTTTATTCCATAAACATTTCTTGTAAATAAATTAATTATTTTTTTTTAAATTTTTGGCTTAAGTTTGTTATTAATTATGATAAATTGAAAGAGAACAGTAAAATTTAGAGAAGCAGAATAAAATGCACTGCACTTTTTGGTTCGCTACAACCTTCGTCAGCATTCTTCGTATCTATGCAGACATGTAAATTATTTAAAGTATTCTATTTATATAACTATTTAGAAGAAATAGATTATGAAAAAATTTTTAATTCTTACATTTTGTATTTTTTGAAATATTTTTTTTTTCTCTACAGAGTCGTTATTATTAATACCCTTCACAACAGATGAAAAAGGGTATATGTAAGTTTGTCATTCCGTTTGTAATTTCTTCAAAATCCGACTCCGTTTATAGTCCTAGTTCTTCTGCATAGCGAATTCAATTAAGTGATGTCCGTCTTTCTGCACGTGTTCGTGTTGAAATCAACTTCGCCAAGGCACTAGATGAGGCGGAATAAATTTAAATACGCCAATCGAATAAACGTAGTTTAAAAAATTTTGCTATTGAAAATCAGTTAGACAAAACATCACGACTGCCTCTAATTTTTCCATATCACTTTTTCAACTTTCGTTCGTATTCCTGCAGGTGGCTGTTTTTTATGATAAGAGGTAAGAAAACTTGGTAGCACATACTAAGCTGGCTTCAACTTTCGTTTGAATTCCTGCAGGTGGTTATTATTTATGATTAAAAATTAATGAAATTGAGTTGGGACAACAACCCTAAGCAAAACTTAAAATTTTCGATAAAAAAAGTTTTGTTTGCACACAAAAATTTTTTTGGTAGGAAAGAATTTCTTTTGCCGATTTTTCAACTATTCAATAGGAAATCTGCAGTAAGATGCATAAAGTTATACACATGGAGGGTATATAAGATTCGGCATAGCCGAATATAGCGCTCTTACTTGCTTTTTAATTATAAGTGCTGGTTGACAATGAATTATTTAATAAGTTCGAAATTAAATATTAAATACTTTCAGCGTTATGTATAACCAAAAGTTAGCGACTGTTTATAAACTGTAGTCAAATAGCTGCCAACTAGCAAATCGATTTGCCTTAGCAGCTTCTTGGCACAATGTTTATTCTTAAACGATTTGTAACTGACTGCTAACTTTAAGAAAATCAACTCTGAAAATGGATTGTGTCCCTACTAAATTACTTTTTTTCCTTATATCACCCCTGATTTTGACGTTTGAACATACATTTATTTTCCCTCCATATTTTTTATTCACCATATTCGTTATTCACAAATTGACACTAAACAGCTGTTGCACAGAAGATGGCAAGTGTTTGACAACTCACTAACAAGTGTTTAGCAGTAAGTTGTTCGCAGATTGTTTGCTAGTTATAGTTAAACTCTATGCTAACTTCATGCTAATTTTTAGTTATACATAACGCTGTTTATCTTTGCTCAATCAGAATGCAGGGATCTATTTATACTCAAAATCTATTTAACAACCATTTGAGGGTCCTCACATAGACACATATCAGTTGCAGATTGTTTGTTTGGTTTTTTAGTTCAATGGAATTAAATAATTTTACGAAAATAAGATCTGAAAATAAGATCTAAACACATGTCTGCAATAAAGATGCCGAAAACGGCAAAAGTGTTAGTCTATTTATTGAACCTAAGATCATGAGTTCAAATCCCAAAAAAATCTTAAATATAAGAAAAAACTCGGTTTTTTTTGAGTAGTCGCGGTGAATGAGTTGTTTTAAAGGCCTCCCGAAGTCTCCATAAGCAGAAGTAAATAATTGTGTTGTTGCTAGGGTAAATGAGCTGATGAAGGCGCAAAAGTTGGTTAAGTCGCCTTTAAAGTAAAACCAGGAATTCTTTGTTTTGGTAGTCCTAGCAAAGTTGGTTGGTAAAACAGAAGCAAATTAGAGTCTGACCTGAATGTCTGTGCTAGTTAAAGGCAGATGATTACATAAGAAGATAACAAGCAGCTTGAGTGTCGTCAGAATCAGAGAGTACTGCCGTGTAAATAATTGCTTAAGTTTATTAAAAGCGCATGTGACTTTAGGTACAAAACTAGAGAGATTTGGAGATTAAGAAAATCAGACAACAAATAGATGAAGAATATAATTAAACAGTGCAAAATAGCATAACAACTTTTTCGCATAATTTTCCGAAATGAGACTTTCTAACTTTTTCTTTTATAGAGTCGATTCATTTTGGCGCATGACTAAATAAACTAGCAAACGTATTTTATCCTTTAATAAAAATAATTTTCTTCTATGTAAGGAGTGCCGAACAATTAGCTCTATAAACGACAAAGAGTCTTAAATTTTAGAATAAATGTACTGCCAGTCCCACGATGTCGCAATCTTTCGTTCGTTCGCATAAATACGTTTAAAACAAAAACAATTTTTTAGAATTTGTTTTTGTTTTTAATATAATTGTGCAAACGAACGAACGATTGCGATATCGTGGGACTGGCAGGTAATTTAATAAAGCTGGATGCCAAGATATTTGATCAGCAAATATACTCACAATGGCGAGAACAGGCCCCAAGGTTCCTAATTTTCCGTAATGGCGCATAATTGACAAATGTATCAACATTTTTTTTAGACCGCAATGACAAAATGTCAGTAAGAATTTTGTTGCTCAGAAAAAACATATTTATCATTTGGGTTTGTATATAAACAAAAATTTCTGTCCTCATCGGAAAATTCGCTATATGTAACCGTAAGCCAAATATTAAGAGAATTTAATGAGCGGATGACTTCTTAAAAAATTTCGCTCAGTACAACTTTTCTCAGAAAAATCTAAAAACCTTTTGCAAAACACTAAAAATATTTTATTATTTTATAAAATTGTACTTAGACTTGTCCTAAGCTTATGTGCATAAAATAGCGAAAATAAATCGACAATAAAATCAACACCTTTATGTGACGCTTATTGTAATTGCAATTTTATGAGTGCCATTCTTAAAGCAACAACTACAACCAGCAACAGCAACCAACAACTCATTCAGCAATCCATCCAACCATACCATACGACAACGGCAAAGGCAATTACAACAAAGAAAACCACAAGTACCATTTGATTTGAATTCCATACACATGAATAGTTCACCTTCGTTTCTTTTTTTTTTTTTTTTTGCATGTTTTTCTTTTAGAATTTTGAGTTTTACATTCTGAATTTTTATTGTTGTAGTCTTTCATGCAAGAACATCTTTAACTATTACATACAGATTTTAGAGTGTTCAAATTAGAAGGGCTCCAAAAGAATTTGTTAATGCATTTATTTTAACTAAAAATATACAGATTTATTATTCGAATTTAAGGAAAAATTCTTTCTTTCAATGTTGTCTTTGATAATTTTACAATTAAACAAGTAAGAGTGCTATATTCAGCTATATGCCGAATTTTATGTACCCTTCACCAATTATGTAAATCTTGTTTAATGAAGTAACTAAAAAAAGCAAATATTGGGGTGACAGAGAATTAAAAAATTAATGGGTTAATCATTTTTATTATATTTTAGTATTTCCTGAAAGATGTCTTTAAAAGCTTTTAAATGATACCCATATTGATATTTAAAAAAATTTTTAAATTTCAGAGGCCCGTAACTCGAAAAATCCGGGCGAGCGCCATTATGTTTTTTTTTCTTATTTTTCAAATCTCAATCTCCCTATATGTCTGTTTTTTTTTTGATTGGAGTTATTCATTGTTCCAAATGATATAAAAAAGAGGAAGGCGTGCTGTTTTGCCCACTTCCTCGAAGGGCATGGACCATCTTGCTGATTTCCAATAGCACTTCTTATGAGCATAAGTCTGATCAACTGGCGTATTAAAATTTTCTTGAGCTCATCTAGTGTCTTGGCAAACTTGATTTTAACACTTATACGGACGGACGGACGGACAGACGGACATTGCTCAATCCACTTCTCTATGCATATGAAGTCAGAACATAAAAACATTTTTTTTACATTTACATAAAAATGACATCGGATCTTACTGGTTTAAGGATTTTTATGAAATTTTACTATTTCCCTAAAGATCTGTTTAAAAGCTTTGAAATGATACTCATATTGATATTTTAAAAAATTTGAAAATTTCAGAGCCCTGTAACTCGGAAAATATGGGTGAGCGTCAATTTTTTCACTTGATGTTTTTTCTTATTTTTTAATTCTCTATCGCTCTATCTATCTATCGGAGTTACTTTAATCTTCCAAATGACATGAACAAATTAGAGATAGTTATGGTGTTTTGCCTGCTGCCTCGAAGGACATGCACTGATCATGCTGATTTCCAATAGCACCTCTTTCGACACTAGATCTGATCGATTGACATATTTATTTATTTATTTATTTTGCCTCGACAAGCTTGGTTTTAACACTAACACGGACGGGCAGACGGACATCGCTCAATCGACTTCGCTATGCATAAAAAGTCAGAATATATATACTTTAAGGGGTCGGAAATGGATGTTGTAGTAATTACAAACGGAATGACAAAATTAGATATACACTTTTTCCACTTTTTGTGGTGAAGGGCAAAATAAGTGGCCTTAAAATAAGTGGCCTTAACTTTCATTATAAAGTTAATAAAAAGGTTGAACTACCCTAACAATACTTAAAAATATTCAAGTACTTATAGTAAGTATCCAATTCATATTCATGTTGTCTTGTTCTATAACTTTAAGTGTCAAATCTTTGAACCATTTGAATTTTTCTTACGATTTTTTCACAAAAGCTTAGAGAATAAAACAAAACAAGATTGTCTCTTTAAGTTTTTCTTGTTTATAATCCCCCTTTGCTTTAAAAGCTTTATAGCCTTGACTGTACTCTATACGACAATGATAATTCTTAAAAAGGTTTATTGGAAAAGAAAGTAAAGTCTTTGCAAATGCATAAAGTACAATGATAACTCCTTATGGCGGCACGTGTTCATGTTGATTGTTTTGCCATTGGCATTGATCATCGACGGCTTATTGGACGATAAAATTTGCCACGATATGCACAGTATAAGGGATAGAGTAACAATATACTAACAACTAGAATAAACTACAAAATAACAGCATCAGCGTAAAAGGATTTTTTTTACTTGTTCTATTAGACATTGCTAATTCAATATTGATTGGTGTTGATAGTTAAGCTTATTGGCAACGCCTTGGTGTTGCCTATTCATAAGAAAACCTATAAATGAATTTGCTTCCGACTTGTGGTCTGTTGTGTGGTGTTCTTTTGTACCAACAATATTTTTTTTTTTTGTTGAGTTTATTGTTGTTGCTAAAGCTGTTTTTTTTTCTTTTGATTATTTATGTGATTTTTTTTTTATTTTGTGTGTAAAGGCGTCAAAATTTATTAGAGCGTTATGATTACGTACAATATACATACATAGTTACACAAGTAAAGATAATTTATATGAATTACCTTTTAGCTAAATATATTGATTAAAAAAATATATCTATATTTAATTTAATTTATTGAGGACAAACATAAATTGCTTGATTATTAAATACAGACCAAACTTCTTTTTAGAAAAAGGCGGGATTAGCATTCACTTTGTATTGATAGTTTTAATCATAAAACAAAACCAGAGATGTTATTAATAATATTTTATAAAGATTTTCGAAATCATTATAATTATTATATTTTAAAAAAATACAGTTTTTAACGAAACTGTGTTAATATAAACAAAACTATTTAATTAATTTACTTTATTCGTGCTTGATTCCTTCAAATATAAATATTTCATGATATTCTCATGAAATATTTATTATTTTAAACTAAACTACAAAATGAAATGTATTACTGCGGGGAAAGCATATCCATATGGCCATTTCACTACTGCTCAAATAGCTCATCAGTGGATTTTACCCAAATTTTGTATAGAAAAACAGAAAGTCTTATATCAAAAGCCAAATTGATTAAATGAGAACTCCATTGAATCAATAAGACAGAAGACAATAACAAATCAAAAATGTTCTACACAAAAACACAGCAAACATTTAGTAACTATTTTTATTTTTTCTTTCATTTAATCAATTTGGCTTTTAATATAAGACTTTCTGTTTTTTTATACAAAATTTGGGTAAAATCCACTGATGAGCTATTTGAGCAGTAGTGAAATGGCCATATGGATATGCTTTCCCCGCAGTAATACATTTCATTTTGTAGGAATCAAGCACGAATAAAGTAAATTAATTAAATTTTAAAAGATTCCGAATAATAAATTTTCATTTTGAAAACTATTTAATTTTAGAAATTTATAAAATTTTGTGAGATAGATAAATTAACTGCTTCTTTTATAATTTTTCAGTTTTTACTTGGGGTAAACGGATGAGTCGCAAATTAGATATCCTTAAACGAGGTGATACCAACACTACTCACAAGTCTCACTCAGATCTGAGAAGTATTTTTAATTCTCTAAATCAACACAGCAGCAATCATAATTTAAACCAAAACTCTAATAACCGCGAATCCCATTACCAAACAAACACTTTAAAAAAGTGCAAATCTGGTCCTATAGAAACCATAAAAAATCGTGAACAACAAAAAAATCAAACCATTAAGGCGCAAAACAAAGCAATGGAAACTACTTCATTATCAGCTTCTAGTACGCCTACACATGTAGCGCAACAAAGAACCCAAACAAAAGCGATAAAAAATTTCTTTCATCGCATTGGCTCGACGGGCATGTTAAATCATAAATCTCACAATCTGGTCAAAGCGGCCGAGCAACCAAATAATCAAGCTAGTACAGGTTCTTTATATCGTAGTAGTTCTACGAGTCAATTGGCTACATGTTCCTATGTAAAGTGTGATGATCCTAGTGATGGTTTGAATTTAGCCAATGGCCAGAAACGGCAATCAATGAGTGGTTTTTCAAAAGGTGGCTCAAATTTTCTTAATGGCAGTAGTGGTAGCATAGCCAGTGCTGGTGTGAAGTCAAGCAGTTGTGATGATATCGCAAAGGTAAGTCATGTAGTTATAACTTCGCCGCAAAACTCTTCTTCGGAACCAGCTTCAGCAACTTCGCCTCAAAATCCTGCAGACGCTAATAGTAGACGTGGTGCCTTTCCCTATGCTTTTCTACGCTCCAGACTATCAGTGTTACCTGAAGAAAATAATGGCTCCGTTATGAAACAGCCTTCGCTATCCAGTCTCCATACATTGGCCGAGCAGCAGCAACAGTTTTTGCACGTGCCCAATTCTCCTTTGCCAAAACATCGCAACTCAACCATTTTACCGGCCGCAGAAACTGACTTTAGCCAATTAACTGATAATTTATCAATTGCTAGCTCTACACCAAATCATTCTGGAAAAATGATTTATCGGAATGATTCTTTAATAAAGCGTTATTCCTCGGATGATAGTGCTATTGGCAATTGTTCAACTATGCAGGCATCACAACAATCAAACAGTAGCGGTAGTGGTGATGTGTCACGCAACAACAGCATTACTTCCAAGGACTGGGAACCACTTTACCAAAGATTAAGTAGTTGTCTAAGTTCAAATGAATCGGGTTACGATAGTGATGGTGGCAACAACATCACACGCCTTAACAATAGTCTTGGTATCTCCAATGGAGATACAGAATCAATTGCTTCAGGCACACTGAAAAGAAACTCCCTGATATCGCTAACCTCCTCAGAGGGTCTGGGAGGCGGAATCAACGGTTGTAATGCTTTGCGACTAAATAGCATTTGTAGCACCATAAGTGGTCCAGTTTCGTTGGGTGGCTATAATTATGACTATGAAACTGAAACTATACGTCGTCGTTTTAGACAGGTAAAACTGGAGAGAAAATGCCAAGAGGATTATATAGGTCTGGTACTGTCACCAAAGACGGTACAAACAAGTAATAACGAAATGCAATACAGATATTTGATTGTCGAACTCGATCCGTATGGTATGGCTCAAAAGTAAGTCAAGAATAAGTTTTTTGATGATTATTTGATTTTTAATATTATTTTCTTTTTTTGTAGAGATGGCCGCCTGCGTTTAGGAGACGAAATCGTCAATGTTAATGGCAATCATTTACGTGGCATACAGTCATTCCAAGAGGTTCATCGTTTGCTAAGTTCTTTCGTCGATAACTGCATTGATTTGGTCATAGCCCATGATGAGATACATACAATAACTGATTTTTATACAAAAATCAAAATTGATGGCCCATCATCAAGCGCACACCACGCATCAAAACACGAAATGGAAGTAACGCAACAGCAAATTGATATGTATAGTTCTATGCAATCCTTAGCTGCAGATACAACGCCACCACCACCACCCCAGTCACGTAGTGAATATTTGGCGAGAGCTAGAAAACGTTTAAGCTACGCCCAACGAGCCCAAAGTACAGACAGTATCAATAGTTATGATTTAAATAGTTTACAATTGGCGTTGGAACATGAAAGAGAACGAGACAATGATAATGAGTCTTTAGCGAGCAGTTCGACCATAAATTCATCCATGGATGTAATTTCGTCAACATCTAATGTTGTTTTAGGACCAATGCCACCTTCTATGGCTCTTATGCAGCACAGACGTTGTTCAACACCACGTCACTCTATGGACGCCTCCGCTTTAGAACATTTAAGACGGCGTGCACGTTCTTCTTCAGGTCAGCGCAATTTGGAATTAACCCCTATGCTTTATCCAAACGAATATACGCCCGTCTATAATAATCGTTCGGCGAGTGTATCTTTAGCAACACACACGATAAGCGATGATGAGAAATGGCAATTGTTGAATCGTAAGCGTTGTTCTGAGGGAGCTGCATTACTCACGCATCAACAAAGAGACGGCCATGCAACTGGTAATCGCAGTTCTTCTTTAAGCATAGAAACACGCAAAACTAGTCTTATCGGTCAAGATAGTGTGGATGGTAGTCAAGCGGCACCAACGTTTCCTGCACGCACCCACTACACACGCAACTCAATAAATCTCTCAAATTCGCATTATCGTTCGTTGCGTTTTGCACACTCTCGCCTTAGTTCGTCACGTTTAAGTTTATTCCTGCAACCAAATAGTACTAATAAGCAAACAACAACTCCCCAAGCTGCGACAAATACTAATAATCAATACAACAGCAATACCAATAACCATTTTAATGCTTTTAACAATTCTAATTTTAATTTAAATATAAATACTAATTCTAATTCAAAAACAAATACAAATGTTCACAAAAATCAATCCAATAACGAAAATAACACATCCACATCCACAAGAACACCAGCACTAGCACCAACAACAATCGCTTTATCGAATAGTGGCAGTCATTTCAAAGATGACAATAATGAAATTTGTGATGGTAGAGGTGTTAATAGTTGTAGTGGTAGCGGTAGCGGTAGTAATAATAAACGTTTTATTTCTGTAAATGCTCAACAACAGCATCAGACAGTTGATAAAATGGATCTCAATAATATACCAACAACAACTTGTACACACCACAAACAACAACAACAAAAATATATTAGTAATACTTCCTTAACCTTTAATCATTTAACCAAATACAATCATCAACATCATCATTCTTTAAATGCTTCCGCTACAACCACTTCTAATCCTCCATCAACTACAACAGTGGGTAATCGGTCATATTTAACAACGGCAATAGCTTCTCCATCGGCGGCCATGTTAAAACATCATCGCCCATCTTTACCCGTTGCCAAACTAACAATTAACGACGATGAAATGGCCGAGGTAATCAGAGCCTCAATGAGTGATGGTAAGTGTTAATAAGACTTTTTTCCACAAGCAATTGTTTTTTTTTTCAATTTCTCTCAAACACATGACATTGTGTGAAGAAAATACGGAACAACCTTCGCTCATTTCGAAGAATATTTGAAATTATTTTTTTCTGCTCTTAAAAAAAAAATAATAATAATAACGGAAAATAAGTTGTGTGTTGGGCTTAGGTTTTCTAACACAATTTATTTATCAAAACAGAACATGAGTTGCTCTTAAACCAAGTCATTTCATTTTGTTATCAATCACTATTAAAAAAAATTTAATTCGGGCTGTATGCATAACAACAACTTAACATGAGGTTAGGATGAGTGACGCGCTTAGGCAGGCTGGCTGTCAGCATAATTTTCGGCATAGTTTTACACTAAAAATTATTGAAGAATGATATTCACCCGTATCATGAATATATTTTCACTCGAAATTTTTTCCCTTTTCCCTAAATTGCAATTGTGCATAATTCAAATGAACTATTTTTCACGTAAACAAAAATTCCCCTTATCGTAATTGGTTTTTTCCCCCGAAATTTTTTTCACTTTTACCTTAGATTTTTTCACCTAAATTTTGTATGCAATTCATACATCATGCCATTACGCCAGTTTTTATATGTTTTTATTAAAATATTTACATTAATAACACATTTTTTTAATTCGATATCAGGTACTGCAGTGCAGTCTGACATTATGCTCGTCAAGATGCAAAACATAGCGATCTATTGGTTATAAATTTATGAAGATTTTTTTTGTGAAAAATATTTTTAAATAAAAAAATGGAGATACGAGGGCTGCTCTATATATTTCTGGCCTAGTGAAAATGCGAATATTTATAATGAAAAATGGTTTTATTGTTTTTCAAAGTATTCTCCAGCATGCGCTCAAACCAGTTGTCGAAGCACTTTTTCCACTCCGATTGAGACACCTCTAAAACATGGTTTTTGAACACTTCAACAGCTACTTCTGGCGACGAAAATCGTTGACCACGCATTTTTTTCTTGATGTGCGGAAACAAGAAGAAGTCATTAGGTGCCAAGTCAGGGCTGTACGGCGGATGACCCCGACGTTTTGGCCGGTCAAAAACGCTCTGGTTTGAGCAGATGTGTGAGAGCTCGCATTGTCATGGCGAACAATGGTTCGTCTTCTCTTGTTGGTTTTTCGAATTTCTCCGATGACTTCAGGCAAACAAATTGTAGTGTACCACTCAGAAGTGACCGTCCTACGTTGCTCAAGCGGAACAGTCGCCACATGACCAGTTTTGCCTAAGAAACAGGCGACCATTTACTTCGAAGTGCTTCTTCCACGAACAACTTTCGTTGGATTTTGCTCGTATTTGAAGACCCACACGGTAGATTGTTGTTTCGTTTCGGGCTCATACGCATAGATCCATGATTCATCACCTGTGACGATCTTATAAACGTCTTTTGTAGCACCGCAATCGTATTTTTGCAACATTTATTTGCACCAATCGATACGAGCCTTTTTTTGAGCGACTTTCAAATTGTGCGGTACAAACGAGAACAAACCTTTTTTACGGCCAGGTGTTCATGCAGTATCGAATGTATGCTAGTGGAAGAAATGTCCAAGGATGTCTCTTTCTCTCGGTATGTCGCATGTCGATCTTGCATTATGACTTCACGCACGGCATCAATGTTCTCTGGCACAACAGCGTTTCCATGAAATTTACGATAGCAATTTTCCCTTCATGGGGAATAAAAATTTCATGGGAACAAAAATTTCACATTTTGTTTACGATAGGGGTGATTGTGTCCCATAATTACATTCTATGAGCATTTTTGTGTCAAAAGTAAATAGTTTCCTTTTCACACTTATGCTAAGTTTTTGTTATGAATACTGTTATTAAAATTTAAATTAGACATAACCAACACTGAAGTCTTAATTATAATATTATCCACTCAAACTTAAAATTACAATTTTTTTTCTTGAATTGTTTCAATTATTTTATTTTATTCTATTTAGGCTCCCGTTGTGGCACTCACAAAACAGTCACATTCTACAAGGGACCCGGCATGAAATCGTTAGGTTTTAGTATTGTGGGTGGACGTGATTCGCCAAAAGGAAATATGGGCATTTTTGTTAAGACTGTATTTCCCTCCGGACAGGCAGCAGATGATGGAACTTTACAAGCAGGTAAGAAATTTATCCACAGACAGAAAATTTTATCAACTTATCACTTTAAGAGTACAATATTTATGAATTATATTGTTAAGAAGTATCTACAAGGAACATGTATGGGTTATATTTAGGTCATTAAGGTTTTTTAAGTCAATAATTTGGAAAGAAAAATTTCAAATTTTATTAAATTTTTAATTTTAATAAAACTATTTTTTATTTTAAAAACAAAAATTGTACGACCCTTTAGTACTTAAAGGTTAATTTAAACAAAACTGGTTTAAACTAAAAAAAAAAAAATTTTTGCGATAAAATCAACACTTCCTTTCAAAACCCCATTTAATTTGATATATAAATTTCTGTCCCTAAGTAGTGGTAGTGATATCTAGCGAAAGGAATATTTTAAAATGGTATAAGTCAATTTTTTTATATATTAAAATATTTAATGGCCTCTGTTTGAATCAGTTTAAAAATATTGCCCAACTCCAATAAATTCAAGTGATGTTTACACTATAAACCTTTTAAATTTTATTATGAAATAATCGGCTCTGTTCTGTAAACCGAATTGTTTTAAAAAACGAGCGATTTTCAAAACCGAAGAAATTACTATATGGTGTTTTGCAAATCATTCGTTTTGGCATTATTCGAAATTAAGATCGAACTTTTACTTAAACGCCAAAGTCAGCTGTTGATTGAAAAAGTAAACAAATTTATTATTTTAAGGCAAGAATTGAAAATGCCCGGAGCATTTGTATTGAGTTACAATTATCTCAGAAAACGAAAAATACCTCAATTAAGTATACAAAGGAGGCAATTTGCAGAATTTTTTAGATTTTTTTTAAAATTAGATTTGTTAAAATTGAACTTTTATTGGTAATTTGAGTTTACAAAAGTTACTTTGTATGTGCGTTTAAAACGTTTACCAAAAAAGTGTTTTTATTCATGCACCTAATTTTCATCAAGCTTGAGGCAAGAATATGAAGCATTTTAAGAGTGTTTTTAAACTAACTTTTTTATAATATAAAGAATATTTAAATGTATTTAATTTAACTAAGAATAACAATAAAGACTTTAAATTTTTTATTCCAATGGTTCTTTACTTGTGTTTTCAGTCATTTTTAAGAATAAAATTGCATTCGATTTACTTTCGACCAGGTTTGTTTACTCGATTTTAAAGCGAGTAAAATTGTGCGAATTCGGTTTAGAGAACTCCAAGAAAATGTGAATTCGTTTTGAAACGAAAAATTTACTCGGATGCGTTTTACAGAACAGGGCCGAATAATTAGTAAAATTATTTGAAAAAAAAAACGTTTTTTTTGGCTCCACAAGGACATAAAACATATGAAAAATAACATTTTAGAAGAAATAAAATCAGGAGCACGTTTTTTTAATGTTGCCGCTTCTCTAATTCAGTTAGACAGTCTTCTCTTTTCATTTCCTACAAAATGAAAAATGAAGCTGTTTTCTTCGGCAACCCTTTATTGCATTATTGGGCAGTGTATAATTGGTCTTTTTCTTTAATGATGTTTCTAAAACTGCAAAATATCGGTCGTTTGGAAGAAATTAATGAAAGTTGGTTTAATTAAACTTATTGGGAATGGACTTATTCCACTATCAAAATAAATATTTGTGCGATAGAATTGTACAGCAAAATTGTTTTTATTTTTGTGTCAAGATAGAACTCTATTAAAATTATGATTGTAACTATGGAGAAAACGTCTATAGCTCATTAAAATTACCGTTCCCTTAGTTTTTTGAAAAAGTGGACTTATACCACTTTCGCAAAAAAAAAAAACCTGAGAATACGCAAATTAGAACTCTAGTCTCTAGGAAATATTTCAAAATTAATATGTGTGACACAGCGTTAGTGTACGTGATGAAAAACTATATCCGTGATAGTGAGTGTCTAAAACAATACATACTTGACTTAACGAATAGTTAACAAATTTTAAGTCTCTTACGTTAATAGTCCATATAAAAAAATTAAGTAGTACTCTGTTTATTTGTGAAAAAGTCACGAAATGTTTCTCGCAGCATGTTTTCCAACTAAAAAAATGTTCTTGGCAACATTTTTTTTAAACTACGAAATAACATGAGCAGCTCCAAAGTATATTTATATTAAGTACCCAGTAAAAAATATATGGATTAATCCATAATCGAGCAATAAAGGAGTAATGATTTGTTCATCCGTTTGGAGTAATAAGCGAGCTATCGAAACTATTTTTTGTTTTTTTTTTTGTTTATGCCTCGCTTATTACTCCAAATGGATCAATGGGGGATCCATTTTGTTTGTGACATAACTTTTAATTGTTGATGTTTTCGTTTTGTTTTTATATTTAGTCAGTTTAGTTTTAAAAAGTGAAAGACGTGTTTTAATAAAAGCGAAAGGGTACGGGTATAGAAGAAATTTGTTAAAAATGTGTGAAAATTTAGTTTCTAATCGTCATTTAAGACGACTAGTTAAAATAGAAATTGAAAAATTCTCAAATTGTAATCGGGAGACTTAAAGTGAACAAGAGGCATCAGTACCTCACAAAATCAATGAATTAACAAATGAAGATAGCCAAACGGAAAACTATGTTGTTCATTATGATATCAGTGAAAATTTTAAAAGAAGCTCGCTTCTTGGGTAATTGAAAGTCGTGTTTCGAACGAATGCTGTAATTTACTACTCTACATTTTAAAAAGTGAAGGTATGGACGTTCTACTATGTAGAGAAACATTGTTAAAAGCAGTGCATGCAGAAAACCCACGCTGCTTCACAGGGAGCCCAGAAATAATAGATATGGCACCAGGTGAATACTTTCATTGTGGTTTAGAAAAAGCACTAATGATGCACGGCGAATACATATCACCTGATGCAAATGCCGAACTATTTATCGATATAATTGTGGATGGAATGCCGCTTTATAAAAGCTCAGCAAAGTCATTACGGTTTGTGGAAGAACACATCAAATTAAAGAATAAAAATTTTCCCAAATGATTCTTTGAAGGAATTAAATTAAGCAGAACAGTTGATTACAACAGAGACTGATTCAGAAATGGTAAGACTGAGTTTGTTTTTAATGCAATCAGTTAAACAAGTATTCAAAATTCTTTGTTTTTTATTTTAATTTATTTCAGATTTCGTACATTAAACTGCGGTTTGACAAAATCAAAATTGAAAAAGCAATACGCAAAATGATCGGCGAAATATGCTGGTCAAATTAAATTGGGATGGGTCAAAACAAACAAATACAAATTGTTTAACTTTTTTTATTTCGGTAATACTCGTAGCTGAATTTTTGATATCATGTCTTAAATAATGTATTACGTGTTATTTTTTTTTTCAAGGTGGCATTTCTTGCAACTGTTTACCAACAGACCTACTTGACAAAAACTACGACCTCGTCGAATGCAAAAAAAATAGCAACATTAAAAAATTTTTTAAATAAATGAATATTTTGTTGTTTTTGTAAAAATAAAAAAAATTGTATTTTATATGGATGTTTACTCCCTTTATGCCCTTTTAGGAGACAAAAACGATTACTCCCTCTGTCGTCATTTTCAAGATCAAAGAGAGAACTCCACAAGGAGCTTAAAAGGAGTACTCGTGTTTGCGGACATGCTATGTTAAAAATCCAATGTGTTTCGGAGTTTTATGGAGTAATCCATTACTCGCAAAGGAGCGCTTGAAGATTACTCTTTGTATGATCCTATTTTTTACTGGGATGAGCAGCTCCAAAGTATATTTATATTAAAGGCCGTGTCAGATAAAACTTTTGCTTTGCGTTGCGTAGCAAATTCGCTTTGACATCTAAGATAAAATGCACGAACTTATATGAAGTATGTCACATAAAGCACTTTTAACGCAAAGCAAAGCACAAAGTTGGGCAACACTCATCTTTTTCGCGCTTTGACAATTAGCTGCTATACATTTGTATATTATTTTTGGTAAAATCGAACGTAAAAGAGTTAAGAATTTTAAAATATTATTTTTTTATTATATATTCTTCCTTTATTATTTTTTTTTAGAAAATTATGGAAGAAAAACTATAAAAACAAACAATAATTAGGCGCTGTTAAAGTTTTTATTGTGACATACCTCTTGCGTTATACGCTTTTTTTTTCAAAGTTTGAAACGTCACGCAAAGCGATAAAGTTTTATCTGACACGGCCTTAAGTATATGCAAGTCAACACAAATACAAAATTTCATGTATTATGTCAAAAAACAGTTCAGAGACGGCAAAGTTGGTAACATTTTATAATTTTTCTAACTAAAAAATTAATATTAATTTTACTTAATTATTATAAAAAAAGTAAGAGAATGACCTTTTAACGACTATATTAATGTAAATTTAAACAAGAATTCAATAAAAGGATATTAAATGCAACTTGAGTTGGAAAAGTGTAATTTGAATATTCCGTTTACCATACCTGATAGAACATAATAAAAATGAAAATAAACACGTAAAAAACAAGAGAAATGTATAGTAAAAGAAAAATTAAAATAAATTTAAACAAATTTTGACACAAAACATGATAAACACGCACACCAATAAAACTATCAGCTGAACTCCTGCATGTACTTGTTATAGATATACTTTGATTTATCCCATATATGATTTTTGGTTTTTTAATGCAGTAATGAGCAAATTCTGCGGCATTAAATTAATTTTTGTCTTTTTCTCTTTTTAAATGTAAATTTTTTTCATTTTGTAATTTTGTTTAAAGAATCTAAACAAAACAAAAAACAAACGGTCTGAAAAATTTGTTTTCAAAAATTCCGTACGAAAAAAAAGAGCTGCTCAAAGTATATGCGTGATAGATCAAAAAAAATCTATTCTTTGGAGTGAGTGTTGGAAGTAGCATGAGCAATGGAAATTGCTTGAGCTGTTTGTCTGAGATTAATTTTGACCATAATTTGGGGTAATATGTCCATAGTGCGTTGTAAAAAGAAAATCACGAGATACTATTTTATTATTTTACAGCCACTATTTAATATGAAGTAAAAATACGATTTATCATTCTTTTATTGCAGTGATGACCAATTAAAAAATATATGAAAATAAATGGATATCAATTCTTTAGTTTAAAGGTAGTTTTACAGTGGTGTACACAAAATCAATATTGCTATAAAAAAAAGTATATTTCTGGTTTAGGAAATAAAATTTCCGAGGTGAAATCCTACAACTTAATTACACATTTATGTACATACGACGGATTGATTGTCTACATAAAAAAAAAACTTTCTTCCAAAAATCAATGGTTTCACTATTCATTGTAATAGACCCTTATTGATTTTTTTTTTATTAAATTACGTACAATCTAAATACTAAATGAGGTTGGCAGGGATAATAAAAAAAACACTTCATTTATAAATTTAACACAAAAAATTATTCAAAATTTATCTAAGTTTTTACAATTATCTCTGTTTTTCAGGAGATGAAATATTAGAAGTCAATGGCAATTCAGTACAAGGTATGAGTCATGCTGAAACAATAGCCTTATTTAAAAACGTACGTGAGGGTGCTATAGTTTTAAAATTACTAAGAAGAAAGTAAGTTGAAAGTAATATTTTCATAAAGAAAAATTTTTAATATAACAAATAATTCTTTATATTTTATAACAGGCTACAAAAAGCTAAATCGATGGGAGCTTAAAACGTTAAATTATAATAAATTATTATTTATAAAATTTTGATTAAGACAATTTAATTAGCTGTTAATTGTATGAAGAAAAAATATCTCACACTTTATATTCAATTGTAATTATGTTAAATATTGTTAAAATATAAATTTCAATTAAGTCTAACAACATTTTTTAGTAATAATTCTTTAACTTTAAATTAATTAAATAAGAAGAGCTTGATTGTAATAATAATTTTTATTTATTAACATTTTTCTCTTGAATAGTTAATTATGTATATAAAAATTATCCTTTATGTAGCAATAATTCATAATAACTTATTAAATTCTTATTGTTATAAATTATACTGAATATTTTAAGTCAAAACAAAATAAAAACAAAAACACGTACAAAATTAAAAAAGAAAAATAAACTTTGCAATCTTTTTTAAGATTTTAACAAAATGTTTCTTCGTTTAAAATAAGTTATTCAGAATCTTTTTTTAAATATATATTTTACAAAAAAAAAAAAAATAAATAAAATTTATTATGCGTTCTTAAACCATTTAAATATTTAGCTGTTATTAATTTTAACTAGATGAATTGCTAGATGAAGTTTCAGGTTGAACAATTAAGCGTTGTTTTTTTACAAAGTGTTCAATGCGATTTTCTAAACTTTCTGGTATTAAAAATTAAAAAAAATATTTATTCTAAATGTTTTTAATGCGTTTAAAACAAAGTGTACATACCGCATCTTTTACGTTGTAATAACTTTTGATACTGACGGGTTTTAACGCAATCCTGTAACAGTAAAACTTGACTGTTAATATCTTTAGAATGATTAAAGTTTTGTTTTAAGATATTTTCCAGTTCAAATAAAACATTACGAATCATGGTCGATCTGCAATAGTAAAACGTAAAGTAATTTTTTTTTTATAAATTTTCTTTTGAATTCAGTTAGCGACGTTCGCATCATGTTCTGCAAAGCTGTCTTTCTATTTTATAATATTCTTTAAACTTACTTTATGCTAAACTGTGTCCATTCACTTTGAACATTTTCCACAAGTTTTTTTAAATTTTCCTCATTGTAGATCCAATTAGTAATGTCACCTCTTTCCTCAGAGGTATCCACAGTTTCAGCACCCGAGTCAATGATTTCTTGTCCATCAACTTCAACTTTTTCGTGTGTTGTGCGACATGTTTTTTTGCGAAACTCACAATGGAATAGATTTAAAGGCAAACCAATAGCAGGTGTATATTGAGGTTTACTAAAAAATAGTTTCAATTTCCATTTGATATATTCAATTAATTACTTCATGCTTTCAA
Source organism: Gymnosoma rotundatum (assembly GCA_916610165.2). Classification (NCBI taxonomy): domain Eukaryota; kingdom Metazoa; phylum Arthropoda; class Insecta; order Diptera; family Tachinidae; genus Gymnosoma; species Gymnosoma rotundatum. The sequence goes on from OU744339.1 coordinate 12,298,437, forward strand.
TGTTACCAAGGGTTATTTTTCACATCCAAAAGTTCAGTTATAACTGCAGGTTCTTCTTTTTCTTCGCCAATTAACAATAATACCGCCATTATACAGCGTATTTGATGCCACAGAAAGGCATTTGCTTTTATTTGTAAATAATACATAACATAACCTTGTTGCTCAGTTTCTGATTGATTAGGGCACAAAGATATGCTAGCTGATTGTAAATGTCGCATATAGTTGGTAACACCATTGTGTACATCCATTTTACAAAAATTACGAAAATCTGCATGACGTTGTAATAATAAACAGGCTTCTTGTATGGCCTAAACAAAATATTTTGAAAACAACGTTAAATAGTAATTACAATATGGCAGCACAGTAAATGGCATCACAACCCAGTATTTATAACAGCAATAGAAATGTAGTTCCGTTAGCAAGGTTTACAACCATATGTTGTACTGCCATTATAACAGTTTTAGCAATTCATTCTCAGGTCAATGACAACACATGATAAAATATTTATAATTGCCAAGGTAATTACCGTTGATCAAAACACAAGTTAATTAATATTTTATAAAATTTTTTAATTGTTTTGCTTAAAGTTTTTATGAACAGCGTTCTTACCTCAATATTTAAGTTTCCCTTGGGAAAGAAATACCTATATGTCCTGGCAATGCAGTCAAATCGTGCACTGTAGATAGGCGACCTTAAAGGCATCCAGGCTATACATTGTATGTTTTTCGGTAGTATACGGTTCAAAAGACCACAATAATCTATTTCCTGTTGCAGATATTCCTCATCGAATTGTTTCTCTTCAGGGAATTTACTGCGTAAGTCAATAGAAATCACTTGGCAAAAAGCACTAACCTCTTTGTCTGTGCGACCACAACGATGATAATTCGAAGTAGTCCTAGAATCGATGAGGCAGCAGCGTGTAAGAGCTTTAAAAAGATGATGTTCTATAAGAAAACCCATAAATTAATATAATAAACATAGGTATTATAAAAAAATTCAAATATGCATACTTCATGATACTCTCATTAAAACTAGAAAATGATAATATCATGAGGTATTTATATTTAAAGAAATCAAACATATATTATAAAAAACATTTATTTTTACCTATGGTGGTGTTGGTGTCTTCCTGACATGCAAAACCTTGATAGTCCCAGCCGAAATATAAAAACTTCATTAATACATGACGTTTTGGGCATCTATTAATTTAATTTTTCTTTATTAAAAACTAGAACTTCCGCAAAGTCAAAAAATAAAGGTTCAGGTCATGGAAATGCCTGTTTTGTTTCGAACTTACTTGCTGAAATCAAATTTTCTTTTTTTTGATATTTTATCACTAGATGTACTCTCATTTATATCATATTTTGTATCCTTTTCCTGATTAAATTCATCTACACAACTTGGCTGTAGTTCATCCAACTCTTTAAGTAGCTTGTTATTACATTTGTTATTTTCATTAAGTTTTTTTTGCAAAATATTTTTTAACTGGAAATTATATGCCTCCAATTGCAAAATTTTATCGATTAGATCACTTTTTGAGAGTTTCTCCAATTCTTCTCGCGATAAACCTTTAAGGCGTTTATTTATAACAATTTTTGAAGACATTTTTTTACATTTGTTTTGTTTACTACATAAAATAATTGTGCACGTTTAGTGTCTTCCTCGTTTTTAAAGCTAACAATCACGTGAAAGTAATAACTTATCTAGGTTTTATGCGTATACATCTCTGATTTGCTGAATTGTATAAAAAGCTTTTATGCAACACTGTTTTTCTTTTGTCCACCATATTGAATTTTTTCTTACAAAAGTTGTGACGCGACGAAAATTCACTGCATGTGAAAACTATAATTAAACGCGTTTAAAGTGCTTTATTTCTTTAAAATTGATCGAAAAAGTGCGCTGCAACGGACATTTTCTATTAAAAGTGTAAAATTTACAAAGTATCTATGCAAAAAGTAAGTGAAATTTTTGATTGAAAAGTGTTGGTAGTGTGTCGTCTAGCGGAGTCTCAGAAAAATTGTATAGCGAAAAAATATGTATCAAATTTGAAGAAGAAGAAAAGAAGCAACCTACAAAAGCAAATGTAATAAAATCTGACGACAACGAGATATTTTTTCCAATTTCTTTCGTTGTAAAAAACGTATCACAAAATAATAATTAAACAAAATACAGAATAATAGATACCCCATTGTAAACCTACCAACAAAATATATAAGGCATTATTTAAGGATTTTGAAATTCAAGGCATAATAATTAGTTTGCCATTAAATAATTGTAATGAGTGTCGCTGCAATGACTATGGACGATCAAAGACCTTTGATGAACAGTTACGATAAAATGTCCAAACAATATGAACAAAATTTACATAATACAGCTGGGAGTGGTGGTACCGTTGTGGGAGGCGGTAGTAGCTTGGTGGTTAATAATGCTGGTGTATTGTCGGGACCAGCTTCACCAACTCCATCGGCTTCAGAAGAGCCCACTACATCAAATCATGCGACATATCATCATACGTCGCATTCCCATCATCATCATCTCCATCATCATCCGCATCACACGCATCAACAACAGCAGCAGCAACATATTCAATCACAACAAGCGGCCTCAAGGCCAACATCGCCACCTTTACCTCAAACGCATCTCCAGGATACAGTTGCTGCTGCTGCCGCAATTGCTGCAGCTGAACAGCACCATCGTTTACTCGAAGGTATATTTTTCAAACAAGTAATTTTATAAAATTTAATAAAAACAAAATAAAAACAAATTTGAAAATATAATAAAAAATGAAAGAATTCACAAATAATAAAAATGAAGTTAAGAAATTTTTAAACAATTTTGTTTAAAAACTGTGTTTTTTTGTGTGTGTTTTGTGCGCCAAATTTCTAAAAAATTACAAAAAATATTTTCGCAAAAGTTAACTTTTTTAAAAAATTTAATTTTGATTTTACTTTTTCCTTGAGTTTTGGGTGTTGTGGTTTTTTTATATTTAACATTTTTTTAAATTTTGCCCAGACTGTTACTAAGATGATATCGTTTGTAGTAGACTTATAATATCTGAACAATTTGACAGCGAACACTCTTATTGACTCTTAAGAACTTAAAAAAAACAATATAAAATGTAAAAATATAATAGATTTATAACCCTTTCTCTTTACCTACACCTAGTTTTAAGTAAATGTGATAATGTGGTTTTTATAATAATAAAAAAAATAAATATATTTCGAATTTATATAAAAGAAATAAAAATGTTGATTTGAAGTTAAAATAAAAGAAATATACATATTTATGTATAATAATATGAAAAAACATTCAAAAGAAAAGAAAAAGTGCAAAAAACATTCAAAAAGTGGAGAAAAATATATGAAACAAAAAAAAACTTTTTAAAGATGGAAAATATAAAGAAAATGTAAAAAATACGAAAAAGAAATAATATAAAAATAAAAATGTGCATAGTTTCTTTCGTTGACTTATCGTTTGTTTCTACATTGTTTGTTTTCGTTTTATTTCTTTTTTCATTGTGGGTCTTAAACTTCCCCTTTTGCTGCGTTCCAAGAGAGGAAATATTCTGTTCAATTTTTTAAGCCGGTTATAATCGGTATACGTGCGCGAGTGTGTATACTTACATATATTTTTTTCTTTATTGCATTTCTATAAAAATAGGAAAAATCATAACAAAGAATGATAATATAAATAATAATAACAAATACAAAAAATGTAATATAATTAAAAATGTATCAAATGTAAAAAATGTACAAAATTATGATAAAAATGTATAATTCGTTGTTCTAAAATACGATTCGTAATTTTTTTCTCTTTAAAAATATATTTAATACTGCTTTTTGCATAAAATTTGTATGGTTATTTTAGAAAAAAATGTGCACTTTGTTCTTTTAAAAACCACTTTTAATTCGTACCTCATAAATTTAAATTATTAGTTCTTTAAGCAGCCATAGTAATATGATTTTCATCTTATGCGATAAAATATTTTTTTTTTTTTTTGTTAGTTTAAATCAAATAGAAAATGACGCGTAACAATTGAAAATGTGTTATTTATTAACAAAGATATTTTATTAAACAATTTAAAATCAGGACGTTCACTCTCGCATTTGATAACTTTTTGTTTTAGTGTTAGATAAGTTCGAACTACTTAAGAATATAATGAAATCTATATCTACTATTTAACACGTATCACGTATACGTATCACGTACTATAACGTATTCAATTGAAAACAAAGTAACGAAGGATGAGGTTGACACAATGAGTAGTTTTTTGACGGACATAAAATCAAGCAAGCAAGATCGAAAACAAAAAAACAATGCTGTCAAAGTATTCAACGTACGTCAAAAGTTAGAAGTTGCTCAACTTCCGTACTTTACGTTGACGGAGACGTACTGATTGTAACAACACTCATAAGTCCCCGTTCACACTTTGCAAATATTTGAGTGTGAAGCTGACAGAGAAAAGTCGTATACTTTTTCGTCTACTTGCACTTCTCTTTTGTTTTCCATTCGTCCTTAAAGCAAACACAAACTCTAAGCAAGCTAGGCCCAAATTGCATAAACAAAATTTCATGTCCGGACGGGGACATAACGCTCAAAATATGGGTTATCCTTTATTAATAAAAAAAAAACTTCAAAATATGTTCTCAATGGGAATAAGAATCTGTAAGCAAAGCCTTTAAAATAAAAAAAGAAATGCTTTAATAATTTTGTTCTTACCATGGAATTCATATAACATAGCTGTAAGTGAAAGCGGCTATCCTAATTTAACATGGTTGATTTATTGACCCATTCAAATTTATGTTAACAAAAAACTTATTGATTTATTGTTATTAAATTAAATTGATTATAACACAGAATCTAAGTAATTGTACCTCGCACTATCTAAATAATGATAATTAAAATGCGTGAAAGGTAGATCAGCTCTAACAAAAAACACGTAAGAGATCTAAATTCGGCTATGCAGTATCTTATATACTTTCCACCATCTATGTAAATCTAGTAATTCCTATCAATGAACAAATATTGTGCTGACCTAGATAATAAAAAAAATTTGGTACTGCATATAAATAATTTTACATAAAAATGCCATCAGCTCTTAGTGCGTTAAGCATTTTTCAAAAATTTTAGCATTTCCTTAAAGATCTCTTCAAAACCTTTAAAATGATATCCATATTCATATTTAAAAAAATGTGAAAATTTCAGAAGCCCGTAACTCGGAAAATATGGGGTCGGAAATGGATATTGTAGAAATTACAAACGGAATGACAAAAAAGTTATACCCTTTTTCGACTGTTTGGGTGAATGGTAAAAAATTTCGTACTACATACATATATATAATTTTACATTAAAATTCCATCGGCTCTTAATGGGTTAAGCATTTAAAAAAAATTTTTTGTATTTCCTTAAAGATCTTTTCAAAGGCTTAAAAATGATACCCATATTGATATTTTAAAACATTTGAAAATTTCAAAGCCCCGTAACTCGGAAAAATATGGGCGAGCGCCAACTTTTTGCATGACGTTTTTTCTTATTACTAAAAAAAATTCTCTATCGCCCCATATGTATATTTTTTTTATTGGAGTTACTTAATAATTCCAAATGACATGAAAAAATTAGAGGAATGCGTGATGCTTTGCTTGCTGCCTCGAAGGACATAGACCTATCAGGCTGATTTCCAATAGCACCTTTTAAGACACTATATCTGATCGATTGCCATATTTATATATATTTTTTTTCAACACACACGGATGGACAGACGGGCATTGTTCAATCGACTTCACTATGCATAAGAAGTCGGAATATATACACTTTTGGGGTCGGAAATGGATATTGTAGAAATTACAAACGGAATGACTAACTTAGATATAACCTTTTCCACTTTTGTTGTGAAGGGTGTAATAAACAAGTAAAAGTGCTATATTCGGCTAAGCTGAATTTTATATACCCTTCACCACCTAAGTAAATCAAAAAAGCATGTATTGGTGTGACATAAAAAGGACGTCATCGGGTACTTCTGTTACAATAGTTTTCGACTGGTTTTTTATTTTTCATTGTTACAAATTTCACAACAACCAATTTTCTTCATGTTTTAATGGATTGAAAATAGTAGACAAACCATTTTGGTTATACGGTACGAAATTAATCTTTGACATTATTTGTTTACGTTTTTTAAAGACCTAAAAACATTTTGTTAAAAACCATTATATAGAATTTAATTAAAATACAATGTTAGCGTTATTTAAATGAGTTTAAAATAACTTAAAAAATTTATAAACATGAATTACAAATTGAAAGTGTGTTTTTAAACCAAATGCACTTAATGTTAAAACAAAAAAATAAATAGATAAAAAAAGAATTAAAAATTAAATAGAATATATGAACTTTGAAGGTTAAAAAATATCAAAAGCAGAAGTTCTCAAAGCGTCAATAAGAAATGTGTTCGGTTGGTAATTAATACAAGCATGAAGTGTTTAAACACGATGTAAATAAAAAATATATCAGTGAGTTCAATTAAAAAAGTCTAAGAGAGAGAGAGAGAGAATAAATAAAGTGTTTATATTTGATATCAAAATTATTTTTTCTATAAAATTAAATTCGTCTATGCAATTATATATGAATAAAAATTTAAATTCTCTCTCAAGCGAATTGCAAAACGAAAAGAAGTATTAAAAGAATTTAAAAAAAAAAAAATTATACAAATATATAATTGTTATGCACGCTCTTGTCTCAAACGTTGGTTTTAACTCACGTACGGGAGTTAATCATCAAGCAAAAGTCCCTTATTACAAGAATTTTATTAAAAATAAAAATCAAAACAAGAAAAATCTTTCGCACAAAATGACACGATTTAACAACATCATCAACAACAACACGAATGCGAATGAATGCAAATTATTGGTATGACTTCGTATTTTGTTTTTAATCCACCAAAATAATAATTTATCAAAAAGAATTACATCTTATTTATATTTGTTTTTTATGTATATTTATACCTGTTTTTAATCACTTATTTATTACAACAACAACTAAATACATTATTTTCTTATCACTGTATAAAAAAGAAACGATAGGAGAATAATAAAAAATTAAAAAAATCGCTTGTTAGGAACACTGTACACTGGCGGATAATATTCACAAACAATTGTGTTGGACAAACATGCATCAGATCTGCTGATTAAAAATGCATTATTTTATTGATTTTATAAAAAAAAAACCGGACTTTATTAATCACCCTTATTCTGTTTGGCGTTGTCAACATCGTCGTCAATTTTGAGACAACATCAACTTAACACAACATCAATACTAATTTGGTATTCCCTAACAAACTAATGACGACGTTGACGATTTATCGATAATATAAAAAAATAAAACACACATATCTAATATTTGAGTCAGTTGATTCAATTTGTTTTCTATTGTGTTAAGTGTTGTGGAAAATTTAAATTTTGTAAAAAAAAAAAAATAAAATACCCTTAAACAATAAAATAAGCAAAACCATTACAAACAATTAAAATAAATACTCAAAAAGCCATTACTACAACTTGTCGTTAGTTAAAGGTAGGATTTTGTCTGCCTGACAAATAGCTTTGTAATATTAAAACTTCCAATTTTTATTGATATTCTTATTAATAATAATAATAATAAATAAAATATTTAAAAAATAATAAGTGAAGTTTTTATAATGCAAATTCACTTATCTGTCCGAAAAAATCCTGCCTTTACTAACTGCCTTTTTTCATTGGGATGGATTCTTCCTAACTCTTCCACCAAATTTTCAAATTGGCAGAAGTTGGTAATTTTAGTTTTTCCATTTCTTTATTGTTATGTTTTATATTTCTTACTTTGTTATTTAAACATTGCTGTATAATTTTTCATGTTCTTTTAAATTTTCCTTTGCACACAACACAACTCAACATCAAAAATGGCGACGACAGACTAAACGGCAACATCAACATCAATTGTTCTTAAAAAATACCAAACTTATGGCGACAATCATCGATTAATGACAATATTTACAACGGGAATACCGATTTACAACAAACGAAGAAAAACGACGTTGTTTTGTGTTGACGTTGCCAAACAGAATAAGGGTGAATAACATGTATTAAGCCATTAAATAATTTAAATGTTATTATCGTCCAGTTTATGTATATATATATATATATATATATATATATATATATATATATATATATATATATATATATATATATATATATATATATATATATATGGTAATGGCAAACATTCACAAATACAAAACTTTATTAAATAGTTTTGTTGATCCGTCTTATCCGCCGGTATAAGGTGTCCTTAATGCTTCTTTAAATGTTGTTCAGTGTATGTGTGTTGTTTTTTGTTTTAATTAAAATGTTTAATGTTATTAAATAATGAAAACTTATCGGTTTTTTTCTCACTTGCTCGTCGATTTAGATGAAATTGAGAGTCTTAAAGTGGAGCAGACACGACTTACACAACAATATGCCGATGCTCAGAGACGTGAAAAGATACTTATGAGGAGATTGGCCAATAAGGAACAGGAATTTCAGGAATATGTGGTAGGTAACATTAACTTAATAGAAAAGGCCTTACAAACCTTACTTGGTTTTTTTTTTTTTTGCAGAGCCAAATTGCTGAATATAAAGCAGCACAGGCTCCTTCAGCCGTTGCTCTGAGATCGGCCTTATTGGATCCAGCTGTAAATTTGCTATTTGAAAAACTCAAGAAAGAACTCAAAGCCACCAAGGCTAAATTAGAGGAAACTCAAAATGAGTTAGCGGCTTGGAAATTTACACCAGATTCTAATACGGGTAAACGTCTAATGGCTAAATGCCGCCTGCTTTATCAAGAGAATGAAGAACTAGGCAAAATGACTTCCAATGGTCGCCTAGCAAAATTGGAAACAGAATTAGCCATGCAAAAAAGTTTCAGTGAGGAAGTAAAAAAATCCCAATCAGGTAAACAATCTTAATAACCTTAAATCAAGTTTTTTTATTTTAAAATTCTCATACGTTTTCTTTCATCTTATAGAACTCGATGATTTTCTTCAGGAACTTGATGAAGATGTCGAGGGTATGCAAAGCACTATATTATTTTTGCAGCAAGAACTAAAAACTACAAGAGATCGCATACAAATACTTGAAAAAGAAAACTATCAATTAAAAACAGGTCTGACGACAAATGTAGATAATGAAGTAGTTACCGCAATTAAGGAGGAAGAAAGCAATCTTAACGAATACCCAGAAGATGACAAACTTACAGCAGTTAATGGCGGCACGAATTTTACTGATAACAATTTATTACAATATGGCAATATTAACGAACAAAATTTATCAACAACGGTAGACAAAAGAGAGGAAAATACATGCCTGCCTAACAATATCAATAGCACAACGACCGTAACGACAACGGCATATTTCAATGGCACAGAAGAAACGCCATTGGAAATTACACATGAGGGTAATGGTGGAGCTATTGGTGCAAAGATGCGTACAGTAGCTTCACGAAAACGTAACTATGAATGCGATTCTGTTTTGGACAGTAACAATTTGACACATACACCTGCCGTAAATGTGGTAGCTTGCCCCCGAACATTGCCTCCCAAAAAATCAAAATTGCGGGTAATACCTGCACCCACACGTAGGCCGTCTATGCAAACAGTAGAGGAAAATGAAATACTCATCAGCGGCAGTAGCCAAACTAATACTACCATTGTAGATAATGCCGTAGATGGTATGGCCAATGAAGAGTCCTCGTCTCAAAATGATAATTTAGTCAATAACGAATCCTCAACCGCCATTGTAAACGAAGCTGGTGTGGTAGTGGCTCAACGCATTATGACCCGACGAAGATCTGTCCGCTTAAATGGTGGTAGTAATGGGGGCGACAGCAATCATTGAGTCAAGAATACTCACTTTTTACAATATGATTTTAATGGCAACAATAAATAAGAAAACTACAGAATAATAAAATTAAATTGTATATCAATAATATTATGAACACAAACAAAACTTATTCGAATGTTGTTGAACCTTTTTTATTATTCTTTTTTTATTTAAACTATTTCATTTTTTTTCTTTTTTTGAAATCTTTGAAAACGCAAATACAGCTATCCTCCTTCTTATATATATATATATATATATATATATATATATATATATATATATAATTATTGAAAATCAATTTGAATCAAATAACATCAAAATAATTAATTACTCAATGTAGGCAATATTTTTTAAATAAAATTTATAATTTTATGATTTCTAGCACTAAAACAAAGTAATTTAATTATTTAAACTATTTTTGAAGTTTTGCATTACTAATTTGGGAAAATAATGCAACATTTTTTTTATATTATTAATACATTTACTGTTTATTTAGTTATTACGTGTAATAATACTTTAGACTTAATGCGGTAATAAAAATTAATCAAAACAACAAGAGAAACAAATTATAGATACAAAACATACATAAAACTTTAAAAAATATTCTTCAATAAATTTAAATATTATTGATCCATTTAAATTTGAGATAACAAATTTTTTAGTTTAGTTATAATTATTTTTTATAGAAATTATATTTATAGAGTTTGAGATAAACAACAAAAAAACAAAAAAAAAATAATGATAAAGAAAAAAAAAACAATCAATAAAAAATTTTAAATCATCATGTTGTCATTTAATGGGAATTTTGAAACGAAATGTAAGTTGTATATGAAATACTTATAAGTTTAAGGTGAAATCACCATTTGAATACTCTTTGTTTTTTACATTTTATAGTCTCAGAACGTCCTTTTTATTTTGATGTGATGAATTTCGATCGACTTCAAAAGTAAATCGAGTTTCCAAATCGACAAGAATGTGATGAATTTCGATCGATTTCATTTTCCATTTTTGCTTTAATTCCATGTTGTTTTAATTAAAATTGCAACCATGCCTTCAAACACAACTTTGACTTAAATGACATACTACGAAGTGAACAGGTGAACATTGTCCAGCAATAAAAAAATTAAAAAAGCATGTGGAATGGGTTTTATTGGATTTGCCGGAAAACATGTGAGATAATTTTTATCATAAGATGACATTTTAATTTAATTACTTTTAGATTTATACAATGTTTTCGGCTCAATAAAGAAGAATTTATGATTGTCCTTAATAAAATCGAAAATTTCTGGGAAGATATGTATGTCGATTTCAATTGTATTGCAATTGGCAGCTACACTACGATTTTTAAAATCGTTGAAAAAAATGTTAAACTGCCTGGAAAGAAAAATTTGCCCAGTATTCATTAAATTAAAATCCAGCGAAGAAAATCTAAACAATTTCTTTTTGAAAAGTATGATTTACTTGGCGTGATAGGAATGTGTGTACCGTCTATACAACCAGTCAGCCAGAAATATCGTAGAGAGGACAATTGGGGTTTTGAAAAGTCGGTTTGGGTGTTTGTTTAGAACCTTGCGGTATAAATCGTGGAAAGCAGTTCAAGTTATAAATATTTGTTGTGCTTTGCATAATCTATGCAACTCACACACCTGAAATTGTTATTGAAGGCGTCAGCAAATAAAACTATAAAATAGATGACGAAGAAGTCCCCATCGGATCTGCCCATTAAAATGATGCTGTAGCTATAAAAAATGACATAACTGGAAATTTAAATTCGATTTTTTTAAATATGTACATTTCGAAATGAATGCAAAAACTTAATTTAAAATTTTATTCACATTTGTTTTAATAAAAAAAATTAAAAATGACATTCCATAAACTTTATCAAGGCATCCTCTTGCCATAAATTTTTGTGTTTTCCCCTTAAAAATCTACAACAAAAAATTATTTTTATGCTTAAAAAAAATTAACTTTCATTTTTTTTTTACGTTTTTAATATTAAAAACAAAATTCACAATGCAATGCCTATGTGAATTAAAAACGAGTACAAAGTAATAATAACGATTTTTATCACATGGTAAAACGATTACTTTTTAATAGAACGAAATGGAATTTGAAATCGAGAACATAAAAAGGAAAAAATAACCACATCACACCTTTTACCCTATTCTACTCGATTTTATATCGAAATCGATTTTCATCACATACCCGATTATTTTAAACTACAAAATGAAATGTATTACTGCGGGGAAAGCATATCCATATTGCCGTTTCGCTACTTCTGAAATATTTGTATTTTTGAGATTCGGAATAATAAATAATCATAGAAAAGATTATGGTTAATTTTATAAAAAATAAAGAAAAATATATTGAGATATTTTCGGGAATATAAATAAAACAATATACCCTTCACCCAACTCCAATCAAAAAGACAAATTGAGATTACAGAAAATTAAAAATAAAAAAGCGCTGTATATAATTTCACATAAAAATGTCATCGGCTCTTAATGGGTTAAGCATTTAAAAAAAAAATGTTCCTAAAAGATCTCTTCTAAAGCTTTTAATTGATATCTTAAAAATTATGGTGCAAAATCGTACTTTTTATAAAAACTTCAGAGGCTTGTTTTGAAAATAAAATTGATCATTGGAGGTAAAGCTAGTTCGCATTACCATTTTGTTGATGGCTTAGCTCATCAGGAAACATCTAACTATATTTTTTTTAAAAGCTTATAGCTCCCTAACTAAAAAAAAACTTAATTGAACAAATGAAAAATGAGTGGTATAAAAATCATGTCAGAGGTTGTGATTTTTACACCACTAAAATTACTAAAACACCCTTACAAACGAAAAACACCCACAAACGGTCACTCTTACCTATCCAATAATAAAAGACGTAAATATAAACTATTTACCCCAATAAACATGACAAATATCAGGCAATCTACCTGCATAATACCATTTATTCGGACAATAATTATTTTAACCCATCACCTTTTATTCTTAACACTATTTTTAACACTTTCTCTTGAGTATTAACACACACGTGACTTGAAAATTATGTTATCACATCGAAAGCGCTCGCCAAACGTAAGAAGTACACAGCCAGAGACGACGATTTTTAACGAAAATTATAACAGCAGTTTAATATATACTGGCGGAACTAATCCAATTAATTTAAAAACTTTATTTACTTAAATACTTCGAATCTAAAGTCAAACGTGGTCACTTTGTAATGATTTCGTCGTTCACCGGCATATGAAATAATTCTATTGCATAGTTCGTAGCGTATGACGAATTTCGCCCTACGTCATGATTGTGTGCAATTTAATATACAAAAATGTGTTTTATTTTTGACGACGAATATTCGCGACCAAAAATTCGTCGTTCGTCCCAGTTGTGTCCCTTGCATAATACCTAATTTTTTCCCTCGAATTTTTTTCACTTCCTGCAGTCAATCAAAAGGGGAAATATTTATAATTGAGAATAGGGAAAAGTGAAAGAACTCGTATTTAGTTACATACATATTTATATGTTTTTAACGCATTTTTATTAAAGGTTAAATTAGACGTGCCATACCATAACGCCACAGCCGTAACCATGGCCATAACCATAATCATATTTACTGCCAGCGAATAGTGTTGCCATAGCCATAACCAACTCTTGTTGTTTTGCCGTTTGTTAAGAAAGCAGCGCAATGAAAAATATAAATTAAAACTCGCCAAGTCAATGCCGCGAACGTGAAAAATAGGAACAAAATAAAAAAAAAACACAGTTAATACCTAAATTTAATAGTCAGTTGTATATGATTATGGTAAAAATCAAAATTTAATTAATATCTATGGTTGCGGTTATGGCTATGGCATTATGGCATGTCACCAATAATCAAATACATTGTTTTCCATAAGGTTGGTTTGAACAGCTGCTTTATATGGTTATGGCACGTCTAATTGAACCTTAAGGCTTATATTTGAAAATACGCAGAAATTATGTCATTTAAGAATTTGTAAAAAAAATTTATATACATATAAATTTTAAATACTTTTACATAGTAGGTTGTCTCACGATACATGTATAATTTAACTTTTGAGATTCCTTTGAATTGATATTAACAGCCCAATTATAAACAAAAATTCCGTGCGAGTACTTTCACTTTTCTCCAATTATAAATTTTTCCCCTTTTGATTGACTGCGGAAAGTGAAAAAAATCCGGGGGAAAAAAGTAGGCATTCTAAATTATAAAATAAAAATTATATGAAAATAAACAAACAAAAAAAACTCCCTTCATATTGCGGTGATGCCACTTTTTTATAATTTTATTCCCAAGGGATTCATAAAGGGCTGTTTACATTATACTACAAGTAATACGACATGTCAAATTTTTGTGTAGAAGAGTACAAGTAGTATCGTCTAAACATAATATGTAATGAAACTCTCCGACATTGAGAGAAAATACGGATGGAAATTTGATAGTCGTACGGCTCTCTTTATTTTTTGAAATTTTTCAAAAACTATACTACTTCATTAGATCAGGGTTGCATTTTTTTATTAATGCTATCTTTTTAAAGGTAAAACTCGTCAAAATAGCACAAAATCTGCTGAATATAGTGCAAAATAGACTCAGTTGGCATCACAAATATTTTTGTAAACAATTATTGTTTTAAGAATAGCTGTTTCAATTTTACTTCATTTTATTCAACACTAATTGTGTAAACATAAGAAAAAAATCATACGATTTTTTATCTCTATATTTTTATACGGATAGATTTTCATTTTATTTTCTCTCAGATTTTACGTACGTAAAGTCTTACCGTCTAAACTGCCCTTAATTGGAGGAATCTTTTCTCGAGAAAATTTTTTCCGTGGGAAAGAAATTCCGTGAGAATATTCATAATTGGGCTGTAAATAAATAAATAAAATGTACATATATCTAGTAGTATGTATTTATAATAACAATGGGGTTCATTTATTTGTGAGTTGTCAAATGCGCCGCCTAATGAAAATTAAATAGGACCAAAAGGCTTTTTTATATTTATACTAAAGTAGCAAATCTTTTTATTTTACAATTAAAAAAGACCACACATACATGTTCTTTTGAATTTATTATTTTTTTTTTTTTGACTTGTTTACCAAATGCAAATGCAATTTTATAAATCATACTAAATAATTTAACAGTGTACAATTTTTTTTTATAGCAAGTTGATTAAACAGCACCAGCTTGCTAAAACAAAAAGAGTCATAAATAAAACAATAAAATTGTAAAGCAGATGTAGATGACGCCTCAGCTCTTAGAAAACTGTATTCAATGAAAGCAGCGCTGTGTTTCAGAGCTGAGGCGTCATCTATATGTTAAAATTTATTAAATATGTAATATAAAGCAAAGACTAAAACCATTAAACATATGTCTAAGCATTCACTGGGCACAAAATATAAAAAAGTGAAGTAAATAGTTTAAGTACAATTTATATAAACGTATTAAATTTGAAATTTATATAGAAAGATAAGATTTAATTTTCTATTTTCTTGTAAATTTTGTTTATATTTGATTTTAAAATCCATGCGTGTTTTAAGTATTGTAATTATTTAGTAGGTTATGATAACCATTTAAAAATTTATATAAATATTTTATCGTTGTAAATAAATAAACTATTTGAAATAAATCTCTTTCTTTGAAAGATTAAGCTTCGATAAAATTGACTATTTTAATAATTTTCAAATATCGGTATTAAAGACAGATCTGAATCTTTTTTGCTTTAGAACTTCAAAATAAAATGACTGACAATTTTTCCTTTATGAGTTTTATTAAATGGCGTGAGCATGCACTAGTCAACCACGGTTGAATCCTGGTTTAAATAAGCGTGAGTATTAGAAAATAGTTTTTAATCAAATATTCATTTTTTAATTGTGCTTGATTATTTCAAATATAAATATTTTATGATATTTTCCTGAAATATTTATTATTTTTAACTAAAAAATTAAATTTATTACATATGGCCATTTTATTGCTGCTCATTTATGAGTTAAAAATTTTTTTTTTCATGAATGTTATGAAATATTTATATTTAAAGCAATCAAGCACAATTAAAAAAATAATATAACAGAGATTCTAAATAATTTTTTCTTGTTAAAGTTTTTAATCAAAATTTAATTTTAATTAATTTTAAGTTATACTTCCCAGTTTAATTTTATTCTTTAATTTTTTAATGGGTGGGTGAAGAGAATATTTATCCAACTGCAACTGAATAATTCTTGCAAAAAAAACCGACTTCAAAACAAATTTCATCTGTCTGCATATAACGGTTTAAGATTATGGCCTCATACATTGTACTGCATTAACTATTGGGACATCCTTACATCTCCAAATTTAAATTAGAGTAACTATAGGGGCACCCTTTAATTTACAAATGCAAATTAAATACTTGCTATTGTAGTAGATTCAGCAATCAGGTTCTTTGTAAATTTTAACCGTCTGTCTATAACAGTTCAATAATGTTGGCCATATACATAAGATTATATCCACTATTGTAAAACCCTTTAACTTATAATTTAAAATTTTTATACTTATTATACCAAACAAATTAGTAGACATTCTGTCTGATTTTAAGGTGTTTTTATATAACAGTGAAAAAAATACGCCTATATAGGTTAAATTACATTCATTTTGGAACACCCTTTTATTTCTAAACTCAAATTATAGACTACTTGTTATAGCAGACTTAGCAGTACAGGTCCCTTTTAAGTTTCACCGTTCTGTCTATAAGAGTTCAAAAGTTCGGCCACATATTTGAAATTACATCGACTATTGGAACACCCTTTAACTTCCAAATCCAAGTTTTGTTGTTATGCGGATTGCTAAATACAGGTTCGTTGTAAATTTTAATCGTCTGTCTACAACTGTTCAAAAGTATGGCCATATACATCAAATTAAATGAATTATTGGGGCACCCTTTAATTTATAATTTTAAATATTGATACTTGTAACTATAACGGCCATAGCTATCGATATTCTGTCCAATTTGCAAGCGTTTGTGTAGAACGGTTCGAAAGATAGGCCCATATATGACAATTTAAGACACCTATGGGGGCACCCTTTAGTTTTTAGCTTTAATTTTGTATTAATTTTTGCTATTGGGAGCTATAGTTATACGCAGTCTTTTAAAATTTTAAAAAAGTTCCCCTTACAGTTCATAATACACTTAAAAAATGTGTATGTTGTATGGGGACACCCTTTAATTTTTAAGATTATGAATTGTTTTTAAAACGGGACCAATCCAATTATAAAAAATTTTAAAAATCAGTTCAGAACAAGTTCAAACATGAAAAAAGCAACATTCAGTCGAATTTATAACCTCCTTCTTTTCTTGAAGTCGGTAAAAAAGACTGCCCATTTTACCCGCTTAAGTACTGACTGAAAAACATATTAAAGACCTTCGAAACTATAAGTCGTTTAAATAAAATATACATTAACTCACAATTAATTTAGGATAATTTCAAAATATAAGTTTTAACAAAAAAAAAAAATGAACTTTAGTGATGGAAAAGCATTACTTTTTCTTGTCCTCCTCTGGCAACACCGATACACACATGTTTTGCAAATTATTACTAAGAATCTTCACCTAAATTGTCAAAAATGTTGAAACGCACTGACAAAAATCTTTGTCATATTATATGTCATATATTACGAATTGCAAAATAAAATACAATTATCGATTTCAAAGCATACGAGTAGTATTTCACAAAACCAGAAATATTAACAAATAAGTTTTGTCATCTTAAAATTCTGTCAATAAGAAATAACCGCAGTCAACAGGTGTCATTTCCGTTAGCTTAACAGCACTTGAATAAGAATTTTTAGTTCACTTAAGCATTTACGTATTTTTGTGTTGTTTTACATAATTTAAATCAGCAGAAATGCAAATTTATAGTTAAGAGTATAATATGAATTGCAATTGTGATAACACAAACACACGCTTTATTGCATTTTTTTGTGTGGCTTATGCTATGACGTCTGCCAGATTTGCCACTTAACTTTTCAAAACAACTACAGTCATACACATTTGAAGAAATATTCACATGAAAAGCTTGTTGCTATCGCTGGGTAACAGAAGTGACATACAAATAAAAAAAAAAAAAAAATAAGCGAATTAAACAAACAAGTATTTACTTTACTAAAGAGCGTGTCAATACTTATGTGGTGGTCAGTGTCTTGGCCAGTTAATAATGAAGGAAATAAAGACGAAAAAAACTTGTTGCTACAATTTTGGAATTTTTAAATCAAAGCGATGGTTGGTGACCGCAACAGATTAAAGTTATAGAAAATTATTTAAAAAATTTATTTAAACAATTTAATTCGATTATTAATAATATTTTTGCAGAAAAAAAGGCATTTTACTTAAATACGAGGGCTGTATATATATTTCTGGCCTGGCAATACTGAGTGCTGCCAAGTGCAATCTGACATTTCCATTGGAAAGCTTGTCATTTTTAAGCATAATCGTACTCAAAGCGTTTTGACGTACGACCATTATTTGTGTTGTTTACAGTGACTTGAAAAAATTAATATAGAAAAAAATGGAATTAACTCGTGAACATTTTCGTGCCATCATTTTTCACAACTTTCGACGTTGATTATCACGACAAGAGTGCATTGATGAACTTAAATCTTTGTATGGCGATGAAGCACCATCCTATAGCACTGTGAAAAATTGGTATAATGAATTTAATCGTGGCTGAAGCTCGCTCAAAGACGAATTCCGTGAAGCTCGTCCAAAAACGGCTGTTGTGCCAGAGAACATTGATGCCTTGCGTGAAGTCATAATGCAAGATCGACATGCGACATACCGAGAGATAGAGACATCCTTGGACATTTTTTCCACCAGCATACATTCGATACTGCATGAACACCTGGCCGTAAAAAAGGTTTGTTCTCGTTGGATCCCGCACAATTTGAATGTCGCTCAAAAAAAGGCTCGTGTCGATTGGTGCAAAGAAATGTTGCAAAAATGCGATTGCGGTGCTTCAAAAGACGTTTATAAGATCGTCACAGGTGACGAATCATGGATCTATGCGTATAAGCCCGAAACGAAACAACAATCGACCGTGTGGGTCTTCAAGGACGAGCAAAATCCAACGAAAGTTGTTCGTGGAAGAAGCACTTCGAAGCAAATGGTCGCCTGTTTCTTCGGCAAAACTGGTCATGTGGCGACTGTTCCGCTTGAGCAACGTATGACGGTCACTTCTGAGTGGTACACTACAATTTGTTTGCCTGAAGTCATCGGAAAAATTCGAAAAACCAACAAGAGAAGACGAATAATTGTTCACCATGACAATGCGAGCTATCATACATCGGCTCAAACCAGAGCGTTTTTGACCGGCCAAAACGTCGAATTAATGGGTCATCCGCCGTACAGCCCTGACTTAGCACCTAATGACTTCTTCTTGTTTCCGCACATCAAGAAAAAAATGCGTGGTCAACGATTTTCGTCGCCAGAAGAAGCTGTTGAAGTGTTCAAAAACCATGTTTTAGAGGTGTCTCAATCGGAGTGGAAAAAGTGCTTCGACAACTGGTTTGAGCGCATGCAAAAGTGTATAAATCATGCTGGAGAATACTTTGAAAAACAATAAAACCATTTTTGATTATAAATATTCGCATTTTCACTATTAGGCCAGAAATATATAGAGCAGCCCTCGTACAATGGCACCTCTTCTCGATAAGAAATGTTTTTATAAAGACATCGACGCAGCAAGGTTTCCCTTTGTTATCCCTATCCACAAGTGAAAAAGTTATTCATGAGTTTTTCAATCCTTTTGTTGTAATTACAACTCATAAATATGGAAAAATCATGAAAAAATATTGATTTCGTCATATATCGCAAATGCATTTTAATATTTCAAATATGAAGAAGTAAATATTGTTACGTTTTTCCCTTTTAGACAAACGTACGGATTCTTTTAAGTATAAATTTTACTGTGGCACATTATAAATACTCTATTTCTCAAGCTCTATCTCTGGCTATACTTCTCGACCGTCGGTCTCTTGCTTGCTAAACATGCTTTATTTGAAACGCAGCCCGCAGAACTCTTTTATTTCTGAACCGATTTTGATGATAAACGCTACTTATGTAACGCATTGTGCCAGAACTAGGAAAATAGGTTATGGGGAATGAGGTAGCAGTGCTTGCGGACATTTGTTTTCAATACTTGCACACTAAGAGTGACAAGGAAGACCTCCGCAGGGAGTTTATTCCACATTCGAACTGTTCGCCTAAAAAACTTAGTGGGATTCACTGGCCAATCGATTACAAAGGGATGCGCTCTTGATGCAAAGTGCGTTGCGCGTACGAAGTTACCGTTTTTAGGAACAAGTTTCCTGATTTCATAAGATCACACTGTAGTCACGAGTAAATTAATAGAATTGGATACCCTGCTGTCACCGATGAGCCTCTTCGCGCTCTCCTGTCAATAGGGTTTAAAAGTCCAACGTAGAAGGTCGTTAAGAAAAATAAGAAATAGGGTAGGAGAAAGGACGGAACCTTGTGGTTGATCCCGTTCTAAGAACAGTTCATAATCTTAAAGATTAAAAGGTGTCCCAACACAACCTACATGTTTCTTACGCGAATATAAACCATAACGATCACCACTTTAAAATTAAAAAAAAACTGCGTACCATTATAGCTCAAAATGGCAAAAAGTAATACAAAAATAAATCTAAAAATTAAAGGGTATGCCTATAGATGAGGTAAGTTGACTCATATGGGCCTATATTTTGAACCGTTATAGGGAAACGCTTGAAAATTGGACAGAATGTCCATTTCTATGACTGTTAAAAACTATAATTTAAAGGGTGCGCCAATAGTTCGAAATTTGCAAAGAACCTGCATTGCTAACAACAAGAATAAAATTTGGATTTGAAAATAAAAGGGTGTCCCAATAGTTGAAATTAACAAGGACAGCTTTGCTAGTCTGCTATCACAAGTATCAGGTTTGGAGATTGAATATAAGGGTGTGCCAGTAGTAAATGTAATTTCATGAATGTGGCAGTACTTTTAAACAAGTTATAGACAGACAGATGAAATCTGTTTTGAAGTCGGTTTTTTGTTTGCCAGAATTATATTCAAAAGCCACATCACACAGCTGCCACACACTTTACTAACAGAGCCTAGAGCCTTTTATCTTTAATATAAAGAACTCCTTGATACTTATTTACTACTTTAGTAATAAATAAACGTCTTCACTAAATTATCTGTCATGGCTTTACACACCTGCTTCTTCTCTAATATAAGATTCAAATCATTATTTCTTTATTTTATCGAGGCATTATAATTCTCAAATAATCAATTATGTTTTAAAGTTAAGTACTGACAGTATCTAAGCTTGTTATACCCCTTACCACAAAAAGTGGAAGGGGTATAACAAGTCATTCGGTTTGTAATTTCTACAATATCCACTTTCGACCCCATAAAGTATATATGTATATACATATATTCTAAGTTCTTATGCATAGCGAAATCAAATGAGCGATGTCCGTCTGTCTGTCCAGTTTGCTAAGACATTAAATCAGCTAGAGAAAATTTAAATATGCCAATCAATCAGACATAGTGTTAAAAGAGGTGCTATTGAAAATCAGCAAGAACGGTCCATGTCCTTTGAGGCATCGGCCAAAACCTTATGCCCTATTTTTTTGCATATTATTTTAAACAATGAAGGAACTGCAATCAAAAAAATAAATACATGTGGCGAGAGAAATTTTAAAATAAGAAAAAAACATCAGGTAAAAAAATTGGCTTTCCCACAAATTTTCCGAGTTACGGGCCTCTGAACATTTAAAATATTTTAAAATATCAATACGGATATCATTTTACAGCTTTTGAATAAATCTTTAAGGAAATAAAAAATTTTTTGAAAAATGCTTAACCCATTAAGGGACAATGGGATTTTTATGTAAAATTATATACATATGTATATGCGGTACCAAATTTTTATTTTTTAAGTTTCGCTTACCCCAATATTTGCTTTTATGATTAGAGTTATTTAAATAACCTTGATTTAAATAAATGGTGAAGGGTATATGAGATTCGGCATAGCTGAATGTAGCACTCTTTCTTGTTTTTAATTTAATTCACTGAGAAGCTTTACATATGAGAACAAAAAAACCGTATGTTTTTGAATAATATTTTTGTTTGTTTTTAAATATAAAGTAGAACACTTCATAATTTAAAAAATAAAAAATAAGTAAAAACATTTTTGTAAGTTTAATTTTAATAACTATATTTTTTTTATTTATTTTTTCATTTATTTACTTCAACGTTTTTAAAAAATTATTAAAATCACTCAAAAATGCAGAGAAAATAAAATTATCATTTAATTAAAATAAAATAATAAAATAAAAAATAATAAATTTAAGCAAATTAACAAAGATGAAATTATTTTTTTTTCTTTCTTTACTCTATACATTCAGTTTTACAGCATAAATTACAAAACAAATTCTTAAGCAAATTGTACGTGTAAATTTTATAATTAATCGTTTTTTTTTCTTTTTAAATATTATTCTCTATGTATTTAACCAACAACTAAGAGAATAACTGAGATTGAGTTTGATTGAGTTGTTAAGTGTAGGAAATGTTGGAAAAAGGGAGTATGTTGCTTGTGTGTGTGAGTAGGTGTAAGATCGTGATAGAGCTTAGTATTTGTAGCCTGGTCTGCCACCAGGTCCCTGAGGGAATTGAGGTTCACCTTCGTAACTGACATCAGCATGATAGCCCGTTTTCCAATCGGCTGTATAGCGTACTATTTGCATGCGACCATCTGGCAATTGTACACGATATTCACCGGTAACCACATCACCATTACTAGAAGCCTTGTGAGCATAATCGTTGGCAGTATCTATATCATTAACGGCATACTCAAAATCGTAAGGATTTCCAGGCATGTGAACGTGGTCCTAGAAAAAAACCAAATGTAAATTATTCTAGAATTTATACAGGTTATTTCCAAATGCAAAGACAAGCTGAAAGTAAGCAAAATAGCAAGATACTATAGTTTATAAATAAAAAAATGTATACCTATTAAAAAATAGTTATATAAAAGCCTTAAAGAAACTATAGCCAATATATCAAAAAACATGTTGCCAGCATTTTTAAGCTAAAATATTATGTATGCAATGAAAATGGTTCATAATAACTAAGGAAAATAGTATTTTGTAGCAAAATATTATATTTAGTTTCTACAAGAATTTGGTTTTCTAATAAATATCACTTTATATGCAAATTTATACAAACATGTTGATAGCAACATATTTATAAACAATGCAATTTGTGCCTTTTGAAATTTAGAGGCAATTTTTTTTTAATGTTATTGATTTTTATAATACTTACTGGTCCGGGTTCTCCTGGTGGTAATCTGGGTCCAGGACCTGGTGCCGGACGTCCGGGTTGGCCTGGAGGTTTCTACAATCAATGTAAAATAAAAAAAGTGTCTATTAATTTTAATATTTTTTTCTTTTTTATTTTTATATGTATTTAGCTCTAAATATAAAGGTGACCCATAATAATTGTAAGTTTTAAGCATGTAGATGTAGTATATTTTTTTTAAGGTGACGTTATTTCTGTTAATGCCAATTTTATGCTGTCAAGTTGAGGTGCGGCCAAGAATGTTTGCCGATGGCTTCTAGCGCAAGTGGGTAGAGAAACATGTTTGAAATCAAAATGTTTTTTACTTTAAAGTTCAAGATGTATTTCTGTTTAACTAGAAATTTCGTGCCATTCCACAAACACAAAAAAACAGAAATAGTTTGAAAAAATAAATGCAGACATTTACAAAAAATACCTTAACGTAGACACATGAATTTAAAAGAAGACTTTTTTTAATAAAATATATTTGCAAAATTACTATTAATTTCATTTAAATAATCATATCAAGGTAAATTAAGGCTTTTTATTTTAATATGTTGTGGTTTTTTAAATTGTTTGTTACGATACAACATTTTGTTTATTTTAAATTAACATACAATTGTGGTTTATTTGTGATGAAATTATTCTGTTTTCTTGAATATCATATATATCATTTACGCAAAAAGCTCTAATAAATCTTTTTAAATAAATAAATTTGAATTTATAAATAAATAACAAACACAATTATGTCATCATTAATTAAAACAAATACAAAAAGCCCTTTTTGTTTAAACTTCTAAATTACATATTGCTGACATAATTTCCCTTGAGAAAAATTTTGTTAAGAAAAAATTAAATTTACAAACACTAAACAGAAACACATGAAATGCACATTTATTTATATAAATATTCACAACAAAAAATTTAGAAAACCCCACCAGGAAATTTTTAATTAACAACACTGGCTGAAACAAATCTCTTGCAACATCTACTTTGTAAGAAATCCGTTTTTAACAGACATAGTTTCTTATAAAATGGTTACATTTTTAAGATCTTGTTAAATTAATATTGTTAAAATGGAGACATTTGAGTTTACGAAATTTTTTTTTACATGAAACAAGAACAGAAAATTTGGAGCGATGTTTGCTTAAAGTCTAGTACTGTGTTCGATTTTGCGAAAAATGTTTAGCAACTTGCATTATTTCGCTTGAAAAATTTAACAATTAGCTAGTGGTAACAATACAGCGGTTTAAAAGATAATTATCGTTTTCATCGCTTTCAAGAATACCACATTGTCTAGAAAAATTTTTTCTGGAAAAAATTTAAAATTTACTGAAGCCGAAGAGAAATAAATACTCATCCACCTTATCCAAACTTATGGGATTTATCCCATATATGTTTTTGTTTTTTAATTGCAGTAATGAGCAAACGCTTTTCAGCATCATTAAATTATTTTTTGCCTTTTTCTCTTTTCAAATGTACACTTTTTTCATTTTTCTTTTTTAAATGTTTTGCACAAAATTAAATCAAATCGAACGGTCTGAAAAATTTTTTTAAAAAATTCCGTACGAAAGAAGTGCTGCTTATGTTATTTAGTAGTTAAAAAAAATATTGCCAAGTACATTTTTTTGTTGTAAACATGTTGCGAGAAACATTTCGCGACTTTTACAAATAAACATTTTTTCTTATTTATTTGGACTTTTGACAACATTTCGCACAAAATGATAAACGAAGTACTATGCTTAACTTAAGAAGTTTTAATAAATTTTTCTTTTGACTAGAGAAAAATATGCTCTTTAAAAAAATACAAAACTAATAAGCAAAACTCAAAAGTGCTTTAAATATTAATATTATTAATTTATTGAAACCAAATAAATACTTTTTAAACCGGGTTAGGCTTTCCAAGTTCTTAAGATAATTTTAAAAAAGCTATAAAAAATTAATTACTAGCAGCATGTTATGCAACATTTTCTAGATCACTACTTCCATCATTAATATTCTTTAATTCTAACTATTTTAAGTTGTGTTCCTAAATATTATATATTTAATCATTTTATTTAAGAAATTCGAATACGAGAAATAAATCATAATCAAGTAGCTATAAAGAAGTCCATACACAACCCAAGGCCTTTTGCACGTTGTTTTCTTTATTAACCGTCACATAAATTTGTTCGTGTTTTTTCTCACAGTCGGCTAAGTAAGGAAAGGATTATTTATTGAATACTAGCGGATCCCGGCGTGCTTTGCGACGCATGAATATTATCAGTGAATTAAATCCGATGTATGCGTGCATTCTCTAAAACGTGTATTTTCCGTGTCTATGAAGTCAGCACACAGTAAATTTCGCATACAATCATAGGCGCCTACGTATTTGTTGTTGTTTTTTATTTTGTATGAACAAAATCACATATTGCAGTGAAGAATCATAACTCACGAACGCGTCGACCGATTTCGTGTAAACTTTAGATAAACCATATGAACAAACCCTAGAAATTTTGGTATTAAATTAATTGGGCTGAAATTTTATCGAATTCGGTTTGACCGATTGTAAGTTATAAAGTCACAACATATTTGCAGCAATTTTTTAAATATATAGATAAGTGATTGATAATGATAACTCTTTCGGTGGCATGTCATAACGTCTACAGATATAATGTGCATCAA
Source organism: Gymnosoma rotundatum (assembly GCA_916610165.2). Classification (NCBI taxonomy): domain Eukaryota; kingdom Metazoa; phylum Arthropoda; class Insecta; order Diptera; family Tachinidae; genus Gymnosoma; species Gymnosoma rotundatum. The sequence goes on from OU744339.1 coordinate 12,324,370, forward strand.
AGTAGAGTCATAATGTCCATGGATATTATACGTATATTTTATTAAATTCTATGAAAAAAAAACATGTAATGTTTAATTGTACCACAGAGAAAAAAAGTCTTGCGCCCGGCCAAAGGCCGGCTCAGCAGGAAATCTTTGTTAAGCGAAGCCATTATTTTTTTAAGTGCGGACATAATGACACTTTCACAAGTAACTCTATGTCCATACTAAAAACGAAAAAATGCCCATTGATATAATGACGTGATGTATTACGAAGTCTATGGACATTATTTCCGTAGACACTATGACATGCCACTTTTTTTTCATGGAAAGTTAGAAACTTCTTTCAACTGTACGCCTCTATTGAATTATTAAGTACATAGGAGGGGGGCTTACGTAAGGAAATGTACAACATTTAAATGATTTTCAAGGCACTGCTATCACCAAAGTTGGCCTTCTTCTATATTGTATATAAACATTTTTCATTAATGTGGCCCAATTTTTTTAAATGTTGCAATTTATCTCCTCTCTTTTTGCACCGGTGGACGTGGGCTTGTTTACATACATATGTAAATCCTTAATTCAGAGTTTTTTAGTTAAAAATTCAATAATATAATATTCGGTAGAAAAACCTGATCTGATGATACAAAGATAGTGTAGACGACCTAAAAATGTCTCATGTCTCATGAGTGAATTATAAATTCCCTCCAGTTTAATATTATTAAATTAAAGCAAACAATAACTTAATATACAGTATCATTAGCAGTCTCTACCTGATAAGCAATATTTTAAAAGAATGACGGGCCAACGTTCGTCTTTAGGCCCATAAAGCAAACTATGCATCAACTACAAATAATACTCCCTCAGTCCTTCTTTTCAAAACCTAATTTTCCAATTCTGCAACAAGGAAATGCTGGATTCAGATAAAAAAAAAAAAAAAAAAAAAATAGTGACACCTTTTATCTTTTTATCGTGCTTTTTACTTTTTTTAATCATTTCGCGTCAAATGCTGTGAAAAAAAATAATAAAAAATAATGTTCACAAAAAACTTCGTGCTATTTTTTATTTAATTATCCCGATTATATTAATTACCGATATTGATTATTGAGGGTCAAAGCACATCTCGATGGCCATTTCGTTACCGCTTACATAACTCTTCAGGAAACTTCTGACAAACATTTTAAATAAACTAGAGATTTTTGTCCAAACAATAAAGTAAAGACAAAAATCAAAGTTTAAGCAAAAACAACAACAATTAAGGACACGGGAATATTTTTTTAAATTTAATTTTCACAAAAGCACGAAGTTTTTTGTGAAAATTAAAAGCACGAAGTTTTTTGTGAAAATTAAATTTAAAAAAAATATTCCCGTGTCCTTAATTAAATAATGTTGCTGAAGTTGTACTATGTTTCTAGATCATCGCATCATGTGTTTCCTTAGCCTGGTACTCTGTTCGAGTTTGTGAAAATTGTAGAGTAACACTGATTATTTCATGTAAAAAATTTTACATTTAAAGTGTGGTGTCTGTCTGTCTCGTGATTCGAAAGAATCTCGTATACTATATTGGTTTAGAAATGTTGCTGCTTTTAGCTGTTGTGTGAAAAACTTTGCATGAAATAACACCAACTTGCTTTATTTCACAGCTTTAGGCTAGTAATCAGTTCGATTTGGCGGAAAAATTTTCAGCAAAATTTGACAGCAGTTTAGAAGATAATTGTCGGTTTTATCGTCTTCAATAAAGCCGCATTGTTTTAAAAGTATAAGCAAAAAAGCATATTTTAATTTCTGCTGTCATAAAAAACAATTTATTTCTTTTTTTTGCAACTATGCGCTGTATTTCCTGCTGGGTAATTTTGAAACATATCAACAAAATAAATGAATTTCATTACCAGACTTTTGTACATATACATACAAACACATGCATCTAAACAGCCAAACATGTAGTGTATTCGAGTGTTGAAACTGTATGAAATTTTCATAGAATAATGCAGTATTTTTTGTTTTTTTTTTCGTTTTATAACTTAGATTTGTTAATGTTGAATGTTAATTTTTGGTTGTTGCTTAATTTTTATTAAAACTGTTGCTGACTGTTATAGTTGTTGCATGCTTTAGTGCAGTGTGTTACACAAACAGCAACTAGCACTTGAACATTGTCATTTGCCACATGCAACCGCATGTCAACTTAATAAATTTTTCATGTCATGCCACAATAATTTTAACTTCATATCATCACTACTGCTGGAAGTACTACCACACTCATTTTAACGATATCATGCTAACACTTATACACACATACACAAAACTTTATTTGGTAATGTTTTTGTGAATTTGTTATATGTTTTTTTGACTTTATAAAAAATTGTGCTTTATTTAAAGTTTTATTATACCATTCACCACAGGTGAAAAGAGGGTATATCTAAGTTTGCCATTCCGTTTGTAATTTCTACAATATCGATTGAGCGACGTCTGTCTGTCCGTCCGTGTTAGTGTTGAAATCAAGTTTGCCAAGACAATAAATCAGCTAGAAAATATTAAAATACGCCAATCGATCAGACATAGTGTGAAAAGAGGTGCTATTGAAAAGCAAGATCTGTCCATGTCCTTCGAGGCAACTGGCCAAAAATCACGCCTGCCTCTATTTTTTCCATATCATTTAAAAAAATAAGAAAAAAACATCATATGAAAAAATTGGCGCTCGCCTATATTTTCCGAGTTACGGGGCTCTGAAATTTTCAAATTTTTTTAAACATCATTATGGGTATAATTTTAAAGCTTTTGAAGAGATCTTTAAGGAAATACTAAAATTTAAAAAAAATGCTTAACCCATTCAGAGCCAGCTCATGTCCTTGGAGACAGCGGTCGAAAATCCACGCCTATCTCTAATTATTTGCTTATACTTTTTTTACTTTTGTGTGTATTACTGCAGTTGGTTATTTTTTATGAAAAAACGTATGAAAACTTGGTAGCACTTAATAAGTTGGTTGTTGTTTACGATAAAAAATTTATGAAATTACGTTCGGTTACCAACCTTAAGCAAAACTTGCAATTTTCGAAAAAAGAAAACTTTTTTTGAACAGAAAAAGTTTATGGTAGAAAAGAATTTCTTATGTCGAGTTTTATTTAAACTATTCAATAGGAAGTCTGCAGTATTGTACATGTGGTTATAAATACACATATATTGCGAACGGTATATAAGATTCGGCATACCCGAATATAGCACTCTTGCTTGTTTGTTGAAAATTTGTTTTTTCCCTTTTAATTAATTTTTTTTAGATTTGTGTTTGTATTACATTTACATTTTCTTTAAGCGCAAATTTTTAATGAAGTTGCATGCAACATATAGTACAAATGACTTGCAACACCTAGCAAACACTTAAGTGAATAATAATCAACTTTTAACAATCAGAATTTAGCTTTTTTGTCTGTGGCCTGCCATTGCAAAGGAGTTGCCAATGAATTGTAAGTTTTCGAAAATGTAATAAAAATGTAATCTCAAGAAATTACACCCTTTAATATTATTGTGAACTTCAGTATTAAATAACAAACAATTGGGTATTAAGCTTAAAAAATGAAATAAATCTTTTACATCGAATAAAGATGTATGATTTTATTGGTATAAACCTTTGTAATAACAAACTATTTGTATAAAATATTTCTTAAAAACACATTTTAATTTTGTTGTTTTTAACCGGCTTCCAAAAAAATGAATATTTCTTTTTTATGTTTGTGCCCGCAGAACTCAGTAATTTCTAAACCAACTTAGAACATTTTTTTCTTTATTTTTAAGGTGATGCTTACAGATTGGTTCTGTTTTAAAAACAGTTCATGGTCTTAAAAATTAAAGGGTGTCCCCATACAACATACATGTTTTTAATGTATATTATGAACCGTAAAGGGTGCCAATTAAAAATTAAAAACTGCATATTATTAAAGAAATGACAAAAGTAATACAAAAAAAATTTTTGAATAAAAGGGTTTCCCTATGGGTGACGTAAATTTACCTACATGGGCCAGTCTTTTAAACCGTTATAGAGAAAAGCTTAAAAATTGGATAAAATCTCGATTGCTAAGGCTTTTATAGTAACAAATATTGATATACATACTTATAATTTAAAGGGTGCCCCAATAGTTCGTTCAATTTGATCTATACGGCCATACTTTTGAGCAGTTGCAAACAGACGGTTAAAGTTTACAAACAACCTATATTGCTAACTACGCTATAACTACAAGTATTAACTTTGGATTCAGACATTAAAGGGTGTCCCAATAGTTGATGTAATTTGATGTATATAGCCAAACTTTTGACCCCGTTATAGATAGACAGCTGAAATTTACAAAGGACATGTTTTGCTAAGTCCGGTATAACAAGAAGCTTATAATTTGAATTTAGAAATGAAAGGGTGTTCCCAAAATTAGTGTAATTTAACCTGTATGGCCGTATATTTTGAACTGTTGTATACAAACACTTGAAAGTTAGACGTATAAATATTTAAAAAAATTAGAAGCATAAATATTTTAAATTATAAATTAAAGGGTGTTACAATAGTTGAAGTTATTTGAGAAATATATCCAAACTGCTGAATCGTTGTCGGCAGACTGTTGAAATTTACTAACAACCTGATTGCTAGTCCACTTCAACAGCAAGTATAAAAATTGCATTTGGAAATTAAAGGGTGCCCTTATAGTTGATGTAATTAGATGTATATTAACAAACTGTTAAACAGTTGTAGAGACGGTTGAAATTAACAAGGAGCTGTAGTGCTAAGCCCGTTATAACAAGTATAAAGTTTGAAGATGGTGTATAAGGGTGTACCAATAGTTGATGTTATTTGATGTATGTGGCCGTAATTTTTAATGAATGGCAAATGAAAGTTGTTGTTTTTTTCAAAAATTAATAATTTTTAGAGTCTAAATTATCTAAAACAGGTAAATTAAATACGTTTGTGGGTAACGAAATTTTGTAAAATTTATTGTTATTTTATGTGGATTAATTCACCATTTAATTTGATCGCTAACAAAACTCTAAAGTTTCCTAATTTTTTACATCGCTGCTTTGGTATTCTTTGTTTTATGTTGTTTAATTTTGCTTGCTTTTTATTGTTGGTGGTAATTTAATAAAATTTCCTGCTGCAAAATATTTAAAGTGAATATAAAATCATTAACTAAGTAACCCACCTTCCAACCAGCCACCCTCCATTTTTATTGTTGCTTTAATTGAGAGTTTTTTTTAAGCAAAATGCAGAAACCGTTACAAATTCACTTTTGTTCCACTAACCTATAGTACAAGCCATTCGTATTCGCGTACATGTTTGAATTAAATATATAAACTAAATATTTTTTTGTTTGATGGAAGTTGATGTTATTGTGCATTTGTTTATAAACTTCAAACTGAACATACAGCCAATCTCCCACCCATCCAAACAACTAAGCAAACAGCTAACAAGCATTAACATCAACTTCATTATGAGATTTGCTACAACATCATCATTATCTTACTTCATTATTTTCATTCTGTCATTAAAGTTGAGCAGCTAAATTGCAGAAAACAAAAAACAAGGTAAAAAGTGAAACAGCAGTGTACAATTCACGTGCTTTATAGGTTACTTAAATGCATGTGTTTGAGTTGTTTTTTTTCATTATTTTGTATTCCGTTTTTATTTGAGTTTTAGATTTTTTTCCCTTCTAAATTTACATTGTAGCAGCAGTTGTTTGATGTTTGTTTTTAATGCAACAAAATATAGGTCAACAGTCCTGTGTTGCTAGAGCCGTACAAAAGTAGTTGCCATTTTTTTTCTTTATTGGCGAAAACATTCTTGCCAAAAATTTGTGCTTTAAAAAATGAATTTGCATTGAATTGTTTTAAATTTTTTTTTGTCTGTAAGAAAATAATTGTGTGTTTTCTCTTTATACTTATTTTAAGTTTGATTTATAAACTTAAATTCGATTATTTGTTGCAGCCAAACATTAAAGGAAAAAAGAAAATTAATTTTTGTTTGCAGTATAACGTATAACCCATAATTATAAAAGTCAAGTCTAGTTAATTTTAGGTTGCATAGAATAATTAAGATTAGTTGTAAGATTTTGCGGCAATTTGCGAAAATTTCTTAGCAATTTCGCTTGACAATTGCAATAATTAAGTAGCTAGTGGTCGCAACATCACGACTTAAGAGAACAATTTACTTGTCGCCTTTAAGTATCCAACATTGTATACTGTTTTTACAACACAGAACAAACCAAGTATAGATCAGGCTACCAGCGAGAGACAAGAAAAAGTTTCATTCAAAAGAGTAGGATTTTTTATAAATTAAAAGACAACTTTCTTCTAAATCGAGAAAGTTGTCAAGCGAAATAACTAAAGTTTTCGCAAGTTTGAACGGAGTACTTAGTTTTTCATCCAAAAAAAGTGCAGCTCATTTTATCTCGCAGTTAGAAAAACTTGTTGCCAGATACATTTTGATGTTTCTAAGCATAACGAAAGAAACATTTCGTGATTTCTGACTAACTAAACAGAGTATAACTTTAGCAACGTTATTTTTCGCTTATTTCGAACTAGTTTTTTTTTCTAAAATTTTGATAGCATTTGCAAGTGTGTAACATTTGTTACTGAAAATCTTATTGATATGTTAAGAAAAACAACTGTAATATAGGTTTTTACCTCAAATAACTAAACAAGAACTTTTTCAGTAATATAAATTTGTTTCTTGACTGTATGAAAAGTAACGAAAATTTTTCTAGATATAACAAAATTATACATGTTATATGGACTCTTCAAAATTTACAAAAAATTTAAAAATGTATCCAAACAGCAACAATGGTGTAGATAGTATTAATTCACAATTGAAAAAATTGTTGCTAGAAACATTTTGCTGTCAAAAAACATGCAGCACGAAACATCTCGTATCTTTCATAAAATAATGGAGAATATCTTTAGCAACATATTTTATATTAATTTCGTATACAATCTGAATAGAATGCTGTGTTTTTGTAGAATATAAAAGGACTTATTGCCTAAATTAATTTTATACAGCAACATTATTTTTTTAATTATTTCGCACAATTTTTTTAACTGCTGAAGAGAATACTGTGCTTTTGTAAAATATAAACTTTTTTCAAAAACTTTTTTCAGCAACATTGTCTACAATTCGCAGTTGAAAAAAAATGTTGGCAGAACAATTTTAATGTTGATAAGCATAAAGCGAGAAACATTTCTAACTTTTCACAAAGTGAACAGGATATAATATAATTAGTATAATAATAATTTTACATGAGTTTTAACTATATTTTAAGGCACACATATCCAGAATAAATGGACTTCTCTTATAGCAATATTGGAGTTTTTCCACATATTTTTGCAATGAATGAAATTAAGTGATTGTTAGAAAGTGCTAAGTCTATACGTAAATTAAGGAGGACAGTGAAGCACTTTTATAATATTCCCATGATTTTCTGCAATAATTTTTTCAATATAAATAGACTTAAATCTTCAATCAGGAATTGATTACTTCAGCTATTGTCACGAATTGAGTAGAAGGAGGAAACAATTATTCATCTTCCAGGATTGTGTCTCCTGACTACAAAATTAATATCATTTATTACTCCCTCAGCAATCTCAGCTAGACTGGGCTAATTGAACTCCTTTAGTAAGAGATACAAATAGTTTTTTAAGGTATTAAGTAGTAGGGAAATTGCAGCAGGATATTTTTCGTAATATGCTCTAAATGTAAAGGAATTTTTACTCATGTTTTTTAACAACCATTTTCTCTCTTTTTTCTCCACTTATTTCGTTATTAATGTTTTCTTATAAAATAAGCTCCTTTCCAAAAATGCCTTAGAAAAGTGGAAGATCACATTTTGATATTTTCAGAAAGTATCATTTAATCTGATATTTTTCATGTCGAGATTTTTCAATTGTGTCAAACCCCTGCATACAGTGAGTTTCTAAATTAGAATATAGTTAAAGCGATGGCCTTAACCATTGGACTTAATTTTTTTAGGTGAGTAATTTGTTCAAAGTTAAATCCTTACTAATCAAAAAAAGAAGTTGTTAAGGGTTTTAAGCCCGATTTGACTTAGCTTCTCTTGCTTTAAGAATAATATCTGTTGTGCTGAGAAGAAATTCTTAAGGTTTGCTACAGAAATCCTTTTAATAATCAATCAAAGCAGTATCACGATTTAATCGATTTCATTAATCACCACCTTTTGATTATTAACTCACCTTTCATCCATACATATTCCTCATAATGAAAATCACATGAACGAACTTAAGTTTAAGTTAACGAAATAAAAAAAATAATTATTTGATCCCCTTATTTATTTGAAAATTAAATATTTTGAAAATTAAAGCTAATAAAAACTTTCCCAAAGAAATTAAACAATTTTTATAAAATATTCTACTTACGAATGGTTTATTTGGCTCTGAGTAATCATAACCATTTTTTGTGGGAGGTAAATATTGATTTGATCCAGGGGCAATTTGGGCACATACGCAAGCTAATACCGCTAGTGATATACTCTGAAAAATAAAAAAAAAAAACAAAAAAAAAATCATTAATTAGGAATTAATAATTAAATAAATGTCTAAACAATTTATTAAACATAAATGCATTTACTTATTATTAATTAATTTTCATTAAATAAATTAATTAAATATACAATTAAATAGCAAGTTAACCTTCAACAAACAACTTTACTTCCCTTTATATTTCAATTTAAAATAATATTCAATAAATAAATATAAAATAATGCAATAATGTTTTATATGTTAAATAATTTTAAACTGTACAAACTGCTTTAAGTCAAATATGTAATCGTGCTTATTTACATGCACACTTTATGTAAACATCTTCTTTTATTTATTGTGTAAGCTAAAAAAAAATTAAATAAATTAATTCAAAAAATTTAAATCATTAAACATTAGGATGGCTACTTTCGTCTGAGTAATACAAAATTGTTTATCTTCAAAGCTTAGTACTAAAACTTGCGAGAATTGTTTTTGAACTTTATTTATATATTTCAGTAAAGAAAAATGACAAATAGCTAGTGGTGGGAAAACTACGTTTTAGCAGAAAAATTCTCGTTTTCATTTGATGCAGTTTGTATTCATTTCCGCATGAAATACATAAGTGCAGCTCATATTAATTCGTTGTTGGAAAAATGTTACCGGAAACATTTTTAAGCTGGTAAATATGTTGCTAGAAACATTTCATAACTTATTACAAAACAAACATAGTACAACGTCGGCAACATTATTTTTTACTAACAGCATTTCGAAAGAGATAGTGAACAGAATACCATGCTTCAAATGGAAATCGAATGCCCCAGCACATATAATCGGTCATACATTATACTTTGTTATTTTCAATTGACAAATAAGTTAATGTAAATACTTTCTTATAAGTGTTGTCACAATCAGTACGTCTTCGTTAATATAAAGTATGAAAGTTGGGCAACTTTTAACATCTGACATACATTTAATACTTTAACACCTGCATTTGCTTCTTCTTCTTGTTTTGTTTTCGTTCTAGCTGTGTTTTAATGATTTTTTGTCCGTCAACAAAGTACTCATTGTGCCAACCTCATCCGTCGTTACTTTGTTTGCAGGTGAATACGTTAAAGTATAATGTATGACGGATTTTATGTGCCCCGGCCTTTAAGCCTGGTACTCTGTTCAGTTCTTCATGTGGAATGCTAACAAAATGCATAAAAAATTTGTATGAAAAATGAACAAATGTTGTAGAATAGGTCTCTGTTTTTGCTGTGGAAAAGCAAATGAAATGTTTCTGGCAACATTTCTGTCAGAGTTTTGTGTGCTTAAATGGTACGATAAAGTAAGAATCCTGGTAAGTCTGGCCCTAAGTTAACATTGTTTGCTGTTTTTTAGAATTCTTCAAGAAGTAAGTGTAGATCACTTTATTTCAAAGTTGGAAAAAATGTTATTAAAAACATTTTGACGTTAATAAACATGAGGCCAGAAACATTTCGTGAAGTTTTGCTAAACATTCGTTTTCATTTATTTCTCACTTATTTTTTTGACATGATCTTTTGACAGTATTTCACACGAAATGCTGAAAAGGATACAGTGATTTAAAATTTTACTTATAACAACACTAACAGGATAATTAAGCAAATTTCAAAAGTTGGAGAGCTTTTATTCATATCAGATTTGAGCGTATTTGAGCGTCTGCTTTATTTATTTCTTTCCTAATATTTTTTGCAAATTATATTTTAAATAATATAATTTTTTATTTTCCTCTCGCCATAAACTATGAACCGCCCTAATATGTATGTAAATTAAATAAACAGCTGTTTCTTTTTGCCGGTAATTTAGCACTATCAATTGTACAGACATTACATTACATTATATTATCTAATGCAATCACATACATTCTTGTTTGAATTTATATATTATGTTTGTTTTCACTTACATTTAACTGATAAATTTTATTTAGTTTTTATGCAAAGATTCATAGAAATGTAATGACTATTTTAATTTTATGAAAATTTTTAATTATTATTCTAATGATAGTATTTATATAAGATTATGTCAAGTGTGCTTAGTATGCCGTAATTACGTCATGTTATGAAAAAATTATTTAAAATGATTTATATTAAATGCATTTTTATTGAAATAAGAAAAGACATCCTTAAGAAATTTTCATAATAGAATGTACGTTAATTATCAGTTGAATAATATCATCATTTTTTACATACAAATTACAGAACTTTGCTATTTTACTAGACCTACGGAAGAAATGTGAATATACGGATGAAATGTGTTTATATTTACAAGTCGTGGTTTATTCTTCTCTTTGAAACTAAATTTTTTAATTTATAAACTTTTTGTTGTTTTGAATACACATCTCTTTCGATGCTATTAGGTATTCTCCATGGGGTTCAAATCTATTTAAAAATTTTTGAATTTTTTCCTACAAAAACATGTAATACTCTTAGCTTTGCAATAAGTAAGCAATCATGCGCAAAAATTGATTCGCGGTCATCAAAAAAACCAGTGTTTACTCGTAAAAAAGCTTGAACACTGGTTCAACTTGACTTGACTTTGCCGTAGGGATGTTCTATTTCTTTGATATGGCAGCACAGAGTATTAAAGATAAATAATGTGCTTGTATTTATTGCCTTTTTGGAGAAATAAACCTGTTATGATAGATAATATTGTTACCTTTATTCACTTCTCTAAACGTAGGGGTTCTTATGATTGCAAATACCAGCAAGTAAATTTTTATTACACTCTTCAGTGGCTTTTTTAATTCCCAAATAATTACTTTGCGGCTTAGATCAGAGTCGGAGCTGATCTAACCTAGGCTCTGATTAAGTTCGTCTTGGGTATAAAAGAAACCAGTCCCCCGGTGTGCAGGCGCCAAAATCTAAATAGACAGTGTAATACCAGTCGAACTACTATTCTCATTGACTGCTGCCACGGAAACCGGTAGCCTATATGTAGAGCCGCCCATCTCTGTAGCCAGTTGTTGGTGAGGTCCCTTCGGAGTAAACGTAGTGGCTGTAATTTAGGTCGGTGTCTTCAGGGTAGGTGCGGAGCTAACCGAAGTGTGCTGTTGCACTCTCAATGCACGGGGTTGAATGGTTTCCAATCCCGTAAGCAAAGCGTAATTATTGGTCATGACAGCTATGTTATTTAATTTGCAACCTCATTAGCTACGCTAGCGAAAAGAACTATTCGACATATTGTATTTCAAGCGGTAGTAAGATTACCGTAGATTAAACCACATTGTCAGCTGGGCCATTATACGCTATAAATGCGCTTGAAATCAAACCCACAAATTAGTGTTCTACCAATCATATTCGTTTAATCAACTCAGCCACTATTAATGTTGTTATTTTCTTCACTATCTAAAGCTTCTCATTTAACTATACTCGGTTACAAAAGTATATGTTTCCCCCTTTATTCCACTTGAGACTTTGGGAGGTTGTCCTGATATTAATTCATTCTTAAAAAAGTCAATTTTCCATCACATCTGCCCAAAAACACTTATTTTATTCTACATTTATAGCGCTGTTGGGATTTGAACTCAATGCTGGTGGTCTTTTGTTTTTATATTATGCAGATACCTCTACCAACGCAGATGCTTGACATATCTTAAAAAAATTTTCGTTGTATTTCGTTTTTATTCACCAAAGTCAGTGATGGAAGGAACTACTTATCCAGTTGTGTCTTTTTTTTTGAACTTGTAAGAAGTAATTCCTTCTAAGGTTTTCTTGTAAGTGTAAAGTTTTGCATTGTACAATTTATAATAATTCTCTACTTTAAAAGCATCTTATTTTTAACTGACTTTCAGAAAAGAAGGAGATAATTAATTCGTCTGAATGTTGTCTTTTTTTTTTCAAAGTTTGTGCCTGCAAAGCTCAGACATTCCTGAACCGATTTTTTTTATTTGAAAGTTATGCCTGCAGAAAAGTCGTTTTTTACTGTTCATAATTTTAAAATTTTTAGGGGCGTTCCCATACAACATAATTGTTTTTTATCTGTATTTTGAATTATAGAAGGCATCACTTAAAAATTAAAAACAGCTTTCAAAAGCAAAAAGTAAAATGTGGCTTAAAGTGACCGTTATAGAGAAACGCTTGAAAATTGGTCAAAATGTCGATTACTATGTTCGATATAATTAGAAAAATATCTATTAAAAATTATAAATTATTTGATGTATATGACCATACTGACAGTTGTAGACAGTCAGCTGAAATTTGGAAGGAACTTGTGTTAAATCCGCTATGAGAACAAGTGTACAATTTGAGTTTAGAAATTAAAAGTTGTTCCCATAATTAATGTAATTCGACCTATATGGTCCTATATTTTTAACTGTTATATGCAAACACTCAAAAATTAGACAGAATGTCTACTTCTTTATCTGGTACAATAAGAAGAATAAATATTTAAAATCATATATTAAAGGGTGTCTCAATATTTGATGTAAAATGATGTATTTGGCCAAACTTTTAAACCATAATATATAGACAGCTTAAAATTGTTTTGAAGTCGATTTTTTTCCAGAAGTTATTTATATCATAACATTTACTTATATTTACTTTTTATTACAAAAAAAAAAACTTTTTGTTACAAATAAAAAAACAAGTCAAGTAAGGTCCAAAAAAAAAAAAAAAATCACGGACTAGTACTCACTGTTTACCATTTAATTATTGATTGATGAGCTCAACAATCAGTATGTTACATGATGTTGTCAATTAAGTCAAACACACATGCAGATACGTTCAGAAACAAGTTTATGAATGATTTGTTGTTAGTGCTTAAAAATGTTTATACACATGCCAACCTTTAATGTAAATGTTAAAGTGAGAAAATCACAAAAAATATTCTTGCAAAAACTCAGTGAAACAAATCTTTGTCAGTTATTTTTTTATTTTTGCACATTTTTAATGTAGAACACCTTTTTTGTAGGCTGAATTGCCATAAAATGTATTATAATTTAAAGCATTTATTTTATTCTTTTGCATTTTTTTATGTAGTTTAAAAGTAAAAACGTTTTTTTACGTTCGTTTCAATTAATTTAATTGCCATTTTAAATGCCCTTTTAAAAATTTGGTAACAAGAATTACAAAAAAAAAAAATAAACAGAGCTGGAAAAATATAATTCTAAATAAAAATAGTTGCACCTGCAGATAGTTGTTTTGTTTTTGTTTTTGTTGATTTATTTATTGCAATTGGCGTCCAAGTAGTTTAGTTTTTGTTGGTGTTTTTTTTTTGTTATTGTATTGTTAATAATTCTGCTGTTTGAGAGCTTTAGTTTTATTTCATTTTTATTGTATTTTATTTTAATGTCAATTGTGATTTTTATCACTTTTAAATGGTGTGTTTTTCTAGGTTTGTTATTCATTCATTTATTTAAATGTTGGTAATTTTTCTGCAGGATTTTTCACGTTGGTAGTTTTCTTTTTTATTATTATAATTTTTTATTTTGAAAAATGGGTTATTACAATTTTTTAGCCTAAGGTTTATTTTTTTTATTTTTTGAAGTATAATATTATATATATTTTTTTGGAATAATGAAAGGAGCGTTTTATTGTATATTTTTACCGCAAAAGCTAAACTTACGATTTGAAACACTACTATTAAGCGAAGTTTTAAAAATCTTAAAGCTTGAAGTCTTAATAGCTGGTGGTGATTCTCAGCTGCTGCTAATTAATAAGGAGACGGAAAAATAGATAACCTGGTCAAGAACTTGACCAAGTTGGAATAATTTAGTGTGTATTTTTCAATTTTGTAGTAAAAATTAGATGTAAACTTCTTGCCACATTTGAGATTTTCGATGTTTCGTGTATCGCAATAGAGTCGTCACAGTTATGCTCTAAACACATTCGCCACAGCAAGATACACGAACACACGACAGCAAATGACGCTAACAACATTTGTCGCCTTGTACGCAGCTATATTATTGTTTTGAAGGCAACAGCTACATAATAAAAATACAAATTAACTGTATTTTCAGTGATGTTATTTAAGTGATTTTGAAAGAAGCAGCTCCGATTTATAATTAAAAAAATGTTTTAACTATTTTGTAAGAGGCTATTTAGAGAGTAGTATAATTCGTTTGGATTGTCTTTAAGATTGAAAATATATAGAAGTATTTCTCAGAAGCAACAATGAGTACAGTAGTGTGTGTCACGTAGTTTCTTGTCCACTAAAAAAAAAATACTAAAAACAACAGTTTTTAATATCTATTAAAACCAATCGTAATATGTATTTACAGATATCCCATAAGACAATTGATATTAATATAAGTATTTCAACCAGCAAATACTAAGAACAAAAGTAAATTTTTAACTAAATGTTGTCCACACAAAAAAGGAATTTTATTTTTATGTACGTCTTAAAACATTCCTCAGAAATTTTTACAATTATTCTTCGTACACTCTCGCCATGACTATTGTAGTATTTTTATTTTTAAATCGTCGGTGTGGCATTTCTATTTTTTTTTAAATTCAAATTTCGAAAAATATGTTTTAAGCAATTGTTGTAAAGTATGTAGTGTTAAAATTTTTTTTATATAAAAAACTAAAATATGCTGATAACTGTTTAAGTACAATTATACCGGTAAAATTGGGTGATTTTACATTGGTTTCACTATTTATCTACGAAAAACCAAGTTTGAACCAAGGTTCTAAAGGATCTCCTCACAAAATTTTACTCAAATCTATCCAGCAGTATATACGTGAGACAGATAAGAATTCAATAAATAGGTATTTTGTATTCCAAATCAATTATTGTCTTCACCAGCAACACTCTTTTCCTTTAATATTTCATGTACTGAAATTATGCTGTTACAGTTTTATTATATATTTACACTTAAATTTTTTAATAAATAATTTTTATTTTATATTTTTATTGTTCTTTTCGTTTTTCATAATAAGAGATTTTAAGCAGTTATTATTTTACATGTCTTATAGTACTGACATCACTTAACTGTTTATTATCGCCAATAAAAATAGAAATTAGTTCAATTTGACTGCAGCGGCGAATTCAGCCCAGACAACAAGGATCTTTTTAATTGATACACGCGTTCTCCACAATACTCTAAGCACTTAATATAAAGCTACAGAGCAATCGATTGTACTATCGATACGTAATATCGATAGTTTTATTTTTCGCCGTTTATCGATAGCTTTTTTCCAATAGCTATAGTATTGGATAGCGATAGTTGTCAGAATTAGCACTTAAAAAAACGCTTTTAAACAAATTATCGAAACTATCGAATATGCCCACTATCGATAGTTTTGCAGCTCTAACTTAATGCAGCTTAAGCACTTTCTATTCTTTCGAGGAGTAAGCTTTGATAGATATTAAATAACGTAATAAATATTTATTGCTACAAGAATTATAGATTTTGAAAGAATGTATTATTAAAGCTCTGCTTGGCATAAAAGTGAATATTTTAACCTTTTGATAGTTAAAACGCAATCTTTTCTTATAAACTCCGTAAATCCTTAATATAGACAGGCGTTTTTTTTATTAGCAACCTTAAAGTTTAACATTTAACTTTCATAAATCTTTATAAACATCTTAAATTGAACAATAACTCATCAATTTTAAAGCCGGCTTTCAACACTTCAATAAAAACAAAAAAACATATACAGACAAGCACTTGCTACAAATTGTCGCCACAGGAGGTAAATGCATAAAAATTAAATTTTAGATAATAATAAAAATGTCTAATAAAACACCGATGTATATTTCTGGCATGAAGAAAAAGAAACACAAAAACTTATTAACAAATAAAAATAATAGATAACACACTCGTATTTTGCCATGTTTTAATGTGCAAATCATTAATTATAAATTCATTTAACAGTTGGAACAATATTAATGCACGAATATGTTTTATAGAGAGAGTGTAATAAATTTAATTAATTTATATTTCTAATGAAATACAAAACATATTTATTAACTATTGTTTTGTTAATCCAATGTTAAGATACCAGATAAGATATTTCTAACGTGTGCATTTCGTGTTTTATCTTAAAATGTTCAATAGTAAACTGATAATCAATTGTATGTTGTCATTATTTTGCAATTAATGTTAGAGACTTTTTTGCTTTATGTAAAAAATTTTATAATGTATGCTTTGTTTAATTGACATTTGCCATGAGGAACAGTTTTTCTAACGACCTTTTTTTATCTCTCGCAATTTAAGTGTATAAATAAAAAAAAAAAATAATAAATAATTATTTCCGTTTTTTTATATGTACAATTATTTAAATTTCGTTTGTTTAAGGGATAATATGCTAATTAAATATTTCGTATAGATTTGTAATTGATTATTTGTTATAAAAATAAGTTAAAGTGCTATATTCGGTTATTTTGAATCTTATGTATCCTTCACCATTTATGTAAATGTAGTTTAGTGAAGTATCGAAAAAGTAAATATTTGGGTGACAGAGAATTAAAAAAAAAAAAACATAAAAATTGCCATTAGCTCTTAATGGGTTAAGAATTTTTAAAAAAATTTAAAGTTTCATTAAAGATCTCTTTAAAAGCTTTAAAATGAGACCCATATTGATATTTTAAAAAATTTGAAAATTTCAGAGCCCCGTAACTCGGAAAATATAGGTGACGCCAATTTTTTCACTTAAAGTTTTTTTGTCTTATTTTTTAATTCTATATCGCTCCATATGCTTATTTTTATACCCTTCACCACAAAAAGAGGTAAAAAGGGTATATATAAGTTTGTCAGTCCGTGTGTAAATTCTACAATATTCATTTCCGACCCCCTAAAGTCTATATATATTCTAACTTAATATGCATAGCAAAGCGGTCCTTTTAATTTTTTTACGTCATATGGAACACTGAAGTAAATCCAATAAAAAAAATAATAATAAATATATGGGGCGTTAGAGAGTTAAAAAATAAGAAAAAAAAAAAAAATCAAGTAAAAATATTGGCGCTTGCCCACATACTTCGAGTTACGGGCCTCTGAAATTTTCAAATTTTTTAAAATATCAATATGGGTATCATTTTAAAGCTTTTAAAGAGATCTTTAAGGAAATACTAAAATTTTTAAAAACGATTAATCCATTAAGAGCCGATTGCATTTTTATGCAAAATTATATATTGCACTTATTTTTTCTTATTTTTTAATTCTCTGTCATCATCCGGCATAGCCGAAAATAGCACTCTTATTTGTTTTGAGGTACAATTAATTAAATTTCGTTTATTTTAGGGATAATATGCTAATTAAATATTTCGTATAGAATTGTGATTGATTGTTTATTATATAAAAAAGAAAACACTTGACAATTAATTTTAATTATACTGATTGAAAATATGACACTGATTATTTTACAGTGGCTATTAAAAACATTAGAAGGAGGGTTTTAAATTTATTTTAAAGCCACACACCACACACATATTTAATTTTCAGCACTTAAGAAAGTTAATATGAAATGCAGTTTAAATTTCAACTCATCAAACTTTTAAAGCGCAGACAATTTGTTTGAAATTTTTATGACAGCTTAAAATGTTCATAAATCACATATCAGATATATACACACACACACTCACACCCAATAAATAACAAATCAGTTTTAATACCTGTAATATTTCATCGTGCAAATAATAAACTTATTAACAATAAACAGTTTTTTTTTTGTCGATGTTGTTAGTGTTGTTGTTGAAAGGAGTTAACTTAGAATTTCAAACCGTAAAGTGTGAGTTATAGCAATTTTTTATTTTTCTCCAGCAGCAGTAGCAGCAACTTGAAAAAATGCAAGGAAAAAGGTTGCTAGAAAAAATCAACAACCGCGACCATTTACAAAAACAAAAAACATCGATAAACTATCGCTAAAAATACAGCAGTTTAAGTTAAAAAGTGACTTTAATGAAAATTTAAGCTGCCAGAAAAAAAAACCAAAACAAAACGAGCAACATAATAAAGATGTTTATCATTTGCAAAATGTTAAAATAATAAACATTTTGTTTTCTTTGCTGCCTTTTGCCTTTTTTGTTTAAAGTTGTCGAATTGTTAAATCTGCCTATTAACTCTGCCAGGTTTTATTTTAGTTTTGAATGTTACTTTTTTCTACTCTTTTTTCATAATATTTGATTTTTTTTGTAAAGAACAAAGCAACAACAACAATAAGAATAAGAGAATTTTTAATAAATCCAAACAATATCATGTGAATTTAAATGCTTGTAATGCTTGGATTTTGTTGTGGCATTTGATGATTTTTGGGGGTTTTACTTTTGTTTCGTTTAATGTTTGAATAATTTTAATTAAATATCATGGGGGCTATTTAAATAAATATATACTTTTATGGTTAACAGTAGCCAATTATTACAGATGGATTATAATGACAGAGATATGATGTTACGTATCATTTCATATTCATCTTTTGATCTTTCAACGAAAGACAGGTTGACTTTAGTTTGTCCTTGTTTGTAAATCTTCATCAAAAATGATCTTTCAAAATATTGTTTATATGAACTTTATGTTAAATATTTAATGTAAGAGTGGAATCTAAAATACATAATAATATTTATATTGTATTGTTTGGACAAAAATCTTTAGTTTATTTAAAATGTTTGTCAGAAGTTTCCTGAAGAGTTAAGTAAGCGATAACGAAATGGCCTTCGAGACGTGCTTTCACCCTCAATAATCAATATCGGTGATTTAAATAATACCCCGGAAAATAGCACGAAAAAAAGAATTTTTGAAAATTAATTAAAATATTTATTTTGGTTTTTTTTTAACCGTAGAAAGAAGAGAACGAACACAAAACTATTCTTGATGATTAGGATGGTTTCTTGTTCTGAAAGTTTATATGAAAATGAACTATTAATATTAAGTCTTTATGGAATAGATTATAATTAAATTATATGTAGGAATTGTATGATACTGCTATTTTATTTCCTGTCATGTGCAAACATTTCATCTAGAGCTGCTTTCCTGATAAATAATAAGATTGCTGTTGGTTCAATTGTTAGCAGATGTCAACTTCCAGAAGTCGCTTGCCCTTTTGATTGTGTCGTCTTTGAATTACTCGTCCCGGTTTTCAAGACATAAAACTAGTTTTGAAAAATTTATGTAGAAATAGTACGACAAAAGCGACTCATAGAGTTACACCACATTTATCGCTTGCTAATGTAAAACATCTCAAAAAATATAATAAAAACCTTTGAGCGTTATCTAATGAAATAGTTCTTCAACTTTGTATACTTTTTAAGACCCTTAATTTACACCTTTAAAAATTATATAGTATCACATTATACAAACTTTAAGCAGAGTCTTATTTATAAATTTTTCAATAATTTGTATATTTGTTTCCAACATCAACGTAAGTTTACATCAGTTATAACAGTTTCATAAAAGGAGTACGTTTACAAAAATTGTCATGAATTTCCTACCGGGATTCTTGTTTATTTAAAATCCTTAATAAAACAAAATTTTTAAAATTGCTCTTTTAAACGAAGCTTAAGGCCATTTAATTCGTGTACAGAAAGTTTTTGGTCAAACAAAAAATCGACGAAAAATACATACCCTTCACCATGTATGTCAATCAAGTTTAGTGAAATAACTTGATTCAAAAGACAAATATTGGAGTGACAGAGACTTAAAAAAAATTTGGTACTGCATAAATATAATTTTATAAAATTTAACATCGGCTTTTAATGGATTAAGCATTTTTAAAAAATTTTAGTATTTCCTTAAAGATCTCTTCAAAGGCTTTAAAATGATACCCATATTGATATATAAAAAATTTTGAAAATTTCAGAGCCCCGAAACTCGGAAAATATGGGCGAGCGCTAATTTTTTCACTTGTTGTTTTTTTCTTATTTTTTAATTCTTTACCGTCCTATATATTTATTTTTGATTAGAGTTACTTTAATGTTCCAAATGACATGAAAAAATTAGAGGTAGGTGAGTGTTTTGTCTGAAGCCTCGAGGGACATGGACCGATCATGCTGATTTCCTCGTTCCTCTTTCGAAACTATATCTGATCGATTGATATATTTATTTTTTTGTTTTGTCTTGGCAAAATTTATTTCAATCGACTTCGCTATGCATTAGAAGTCAGAATATGTTAATTTTATGGGGTCGGAAATGGATTTCGGAAAAATTACATACGGAATGACAAACTTAGATATACTCTTTTTCCACTTTTTGTGGTGAGGGGTATAAAAAAAATTATTAACAATAATAAAGTATCAATTTAGTAAAAATTTAGTAGAATTAAAAAACATATTCGGAAAAAGGTTATTTTTGTAGAAAAATTTTAAAACATTAACAGTGAACAGAACAGAGTGAAATGTCAAAAAAAAACATTAAATTCTTCTAAAAATAAAAAAATGAAAAAAAATTACATAAAATTTTTTTTAAATTAAAAAAAGGGAAAAAAGTTATCACGAAAAAATTTAGTGGTTTCTTATAAATATATTTTTTTATAAAAAAATTTTTTTGCAAAACATTTTTTGTATAATTTTTAATTTCATATTTTTTTAAAGCAAAATTTTAAAAATATAAAAATATAAGAAAGCTAAAAATATAAAAAAATATATAAAAGCTAATAATTAAAACTTAATTACTGTATAGAAAATTTAATTAAAAATATTTTTGCAAATATTTCTTTGGACAAAAAATATGTTAAAATTTTCTTATTTGAAAGGATTAAAAAATTTTATATGAAAAAATAAAGTTATTGAATGATTTCTAAAAATGAAAGGAAATGTTAGTTCAAATTTATCTTTTACCAAAAACAAAAAAAAAAAAAAAGAAAACAAAAACCAGAAAATCTTATGTTTTATAATGAAAGTTATAGAGGATACAATTTGTGTGCAACTATTTTTTTTATTTCTGTGCAATAAAGGAAAATTACAATTTTGGGGTTAAGTAATTTTTTTTTGGGCGAAGTCATACTTAATTGTGTCTAAAAATAAGTCCAAGAATTGCTTAAAAGTTTAAACGAATGTCTCAGATTTTTTGTTAGTAAATGCAAAAAAATAATTTTATTATTGAAACCTCCTTTCAAAAGTATATCTGTGAAATAACATTGCATGTTTTTTTAATTTTTATTTTCTATAATTCACTGAAAGATTATATTATTTTCCAAAAATCATTTTAATTTAAATTTTTTTTCCAAAATATTTTTCGAAAAAAAGTTTATGTCGTAAAACATCTGCTTAAATTTATTTAAAATTATTTTTTAAAATGCGTTTGTTAAAATTAAAATTTTTTATTTAAAAAAATTAATAAATTCTAAGAAAAAAAAATAATATTTAGAAGAATAAATTTTTGTTGAAATTTCTCTAAGATTATATAATTAAAAAAACCGTCGAAATATATTTAATATTCAATTAACTAATTAAAAAAAAAGAAGTTTCCTAAAGAGCTAAGTAAGCGGTAGCGAAATGGTGATAGATACGTGCTATCATCCTCAATAAAATATAGCACGATATTTTTTTTAAATTTAACCCTTTCGGGACGGAGTTTTATTTTGCAAACCAAATTATGTATGGTAAAATTGTTTTCATATTCTAAAAGGTATGATAAAAGTATTATGTTCTCCATACTTAAAAATTTTAAATTCGTCCTTTTCTCCTGGGACATATAATCCCAACAAGTGTTTTCATCGGGCATAAAATCACAATCAGTGTTCTCGAAGAGCGATTCGAAATTAAAAAGACAACTAAAATATATATATTATTAGATTGAGATAAAAGTTTACATTTGTTTTTAACTTTTTAGGAATGTAATTAGGTATTTATTTGTGGAATGGCCCAAAACACTTTTAACATAAGGCGTTGTTACAATCTGAGCATATCATCTTTGTTCGCTTTTCTATGCCAAGTGAAGAACAGCGGACACAGCGACAACGCTTCTCTTGCTCTACTGGCAAGTGGTCTCCAATATTAATGCTATCCGTTTTTGGACGTTTGGCAGTTCTACCTCCCTGGCGATTGCGTTGAAAATAAAGAAAAAGCACAGTTTGAAAATTGCTGGGACGTATTATCCCAGTAGTCCCGTAAGGGTTAATTTTAAATTTTTCTAAGGTTATTTTTTTTCTTAAATTAGAAAGAAATTGTAGATAATTTCTGACGAAATAATAAATTTAACTTAATTTTCTATAACACAAATTTATGGTAAACTTTGTTCTTTTAAAATAATTTGCCAGTTATTAAGAAATTATAATAAAAATAACATAACTTATAATAAAATGTATTAAATGTTTGTAACACTTTAAGTAATAAGTTACATCTCTAAATTATTTAAATAATTAAATTTAAACAAAAGAATGGCTGTCAACAGATGGATTTAAATTTAAAAGAAAAAATTAAAAATCGTGATCTCATTAACATTTTCTAAACAACGAAAACTGAAACAACATTTTTGTGGATACCCAAACAAAAGCACAGATAAACCTTATTTTTATTTTAATTCTTTCATCTTATTCTTCTACAAGCAAAAAATACTGATTTTAATTCACCCACACATTTTTTTTTTTTAAACTTATTAAAGCAGTTTGCACAACATTTTGCATGTAATTGTTTCTCATATGACGTTATTGTTCATAAATGGTAAGATGAAGCACAACTTAACTAATTCCTTTATTCACTCATTTTTATTGCTCTTCACTTCAAGTCGTAACGTTTTCAAATTAATGTCTTCCAAAAAGGTGCTGTCGACAATGACTGTGATGCATTAACTTATTTATGTTAAGCAATTATTTCATAAAAAAAAATTATTTATGTATTAAAAAAAAAAAAAAACAACTATAAATATGATTGAGAATATACTAACAAATATTATAAATAATATTTAACGAGCTACAAGTAATAAGCTGTTATTACAATCAGTTTCTGAAGTAAATATAAATTTACGCTCACAAAGTGTCTTTTATTATATAAAAACTGACAGCTTGAAATCTATAAAAAATATCAAATACAAAAATATTAATTAAAAAGTACTTAAAATTATTTATTTATTGCTGGAGTTTTATTTATTGTTGTTTTTTAAGTTTTACGAAAAAAAAAATTTAAAATTAAATTCTTAATAAATTTTAAAGTTAAGTGCTGTTTATTTTAATTTATTGTACCTACAAATGCATATTTATGTTATAACAAAAAATTATTTGCATAATCTTTTGACATCTTCCGATAATTGCGTTTATGGAAAAAACGTTTCAGGCGACTTCTAATTTTTGCTCAAAAATGCGGTTTGTAATGCAGCGACTTTTTTTGTGCTCGATATCGCGATATTAAAACCGATTTTTTTTCTATGTATATCAAGATTTTAACTGAACATATGCACTGCTGGTGAAAATAATAGCGCACTTAAAAAAGTAATATTTAAATCAAAGAACTAACTTCAACTTGTTCAGTAATACGGGCGGAGAAGTGAGCTACGATTTGTTATGGAATGTCAGTAGAGTTTCCCCATAACATGTGTGGACTTAAGGTGAAAAACTCATTTGAATACTAGATTTATCATGATGTTACACTTCTTAAAAATAGTTCCTGGGACAACAAATTTTCACAGTGGGATAGACATAAAATATTCAAGAAATGAACCAGTAATTTTTGAGTGATTGGATGTATTAAAGCTGATTTTAATATTTTAATCCATATCGTCCCGCTGTTCGATTTTTCGAACAGTAAGTTTCAAATGTTTTTGAAAATATTTTTCTCTCTTTAAGGCAGACTACGAACTTATTTCTTTTAACGGAAATATATTGTGATATGTTATCTACAACTATGAATATAAAAGGTCCTAACTACTTCACTCCTGATTTTTATAACAAGGGGAAAGAAAACACACCAATTTTAGCATAATGTTAAAAATATTAAATTATGCATAAAATATAAAAAAAAAATAAAAAATTAAATACACAGTCAAAATTTTAATATTAACGAACAAATTTTTTAGGCTTTCATTTGTAGTTCTATGATCTGTCTCCAAAAATCGGTGTTCGATTTGTTGCACGCTGGGCACTATTTAGCACTTTTGCTATTTTCTGAGAATGGCTCACTAAAACATGTTGTATTGCCATAGTGTAATCTCCATTTCAAAATATAACTAACAGATTTACATATTATATCATCATATACTTTTGCATTCATAATGGCACTGCTTTTGATAAGCCAAAGTGGACACAAAGGAGAAATTTTGAAGGCAAATTTGAGAATATTTCCCCAAATAGTGAACAACTCGATAATGTTAGGGAAGAACTGGCCGACAACTTATGCTGAAAAACGCCATTAGAATTATTCAGGCTATTTTCGATGATGAGATAGATTATAGGTATAATAGTTGAGGAAACAAATCGCTATGCTCGGCAAAAGAATTGTTCCTTTGTACTAGACAACATAATGCTGCAACGATCTCTTGGGATCTTAGTGTTATCTGGATATCACACTGTACCTGCTACAGGCGATTATTGATCAAATCATCCCACATTAGGCTGTTTTGAATATGCTGTGAAATTATGTATGTCAAGAAAGTTCTTAGATATTAAAAAAATTCATTCACTTTAGTAACAATTTTGATTTAGACAAGAACGATAAAATGCAATTTGGAATCTGGGAAGCGTATTTGTCGATTGATGAGCAAATGGTACCATATTTCGGAAGACACTCTTGCAAAATGTTTTTACGCGTTAAACCAATTCGTTTTGGTTACAAGTTATGGTGCCTTTGCTCTTCAGCTGGATATCTTTACAACTATATACCTTATGCCGGGTCGGCAGACAACTATAACAAGAAAGTAGGTTTAGGAGCCGATGTGGTTCTTCGTTTATCAGAAAATATAGAGTTTACAGATAGGCATACTGTGTGTATTTTGATAACCTTTTTTACATCTTATTACTTTTGAGCTTACTAACTGAGAAAAAGCAAAAAAAAAAAATCAATTACGGTAGAACTATAGAACACGGTCGGTTTGTGAATTGTAACCAACCCCAGTTATTGAAAAACTACAACAAAGGAATGGGAGGAGTGGATTTGCACGATAATGCTGTACAAAATTATAGTGTTGCCATTCGAGCAAAGGAGTGGTACTGGTCTTTAGGCATCGCTACTTTAAATTCTTCGCTGGTAAATGCCTGGAAACTTGACTGTTTCTGTCGTCGCCAAAAAATTAAAAAATTAAATTGCAGAAAAATTTCATGTGATGGCAGTTTTTTTGACTCACCAAACTGAGCATCTTATAATTAAAGTAGAGAAAAACAAGTAGTGCAGATGTAAGCACTGCCATAAGCCCAGCTCATTTTTATGCAAAAAGTGCAAGGTCGCGCTACATACACATTCTTTTGAGGGATATCATGAAGAAAAATAATATTTTTTGTAATATACATATGTATAAAACTGCCTTCTTTTATTTTAGATTTATATGAATTAAATAAATTAGTCAAAAAAACAAAGATTTTTCGTATTTACAATTTATAAGAATAATAAAACCAATATGCTGAATAGTGCCCAGTGTTCGATTAATCGAACACCATTTTTTTCAAAAACAAAAAATCTGAAAAAAATTTGGACTTCAGATTCATTCCTTTTGGTCTCAATTACCTTTTAAAAACTAAGTTTTAAACGTTTATTCGAAAAAAAAAATGGGTTAAATTTCGCATTTATAATTAAGTTAAGATTTGGAGCTTCACACCTTTTTAGGAGTGGCGAACCGCAAAAAGAAGAAAAAAAATGTTCCTAAACGAACAGAAATATAAGTAAGACATTCTAATAAAGAGTTTATGTTAGTGCAATAAAACACTAATTTAATAATATAAGTAAACAGGAATTATATAAAAAATTAACAAATCGTTAAAGTACGGAAAGAAAAAAAAACAAGAAATTTTAACAATCAGAACAAATTAGAAAGTATTTGCGGCAATAAACGAAAAAAAAACTTTTACAACAAGAAAAAGAACTGATTAAAAAAATATAATATCAGTTCTGAGATTAATTTTTAATTGCATACTTTTTTTAGCTTAAAAAAGGATGCAACGAATATGTAAATTTAAAACAAAAAATGAAATATCAAAGAAAATTTAAATTCGAATTGATATGTTTAATGGATTAGATAGAGGGGCAGTTTATGCCCCTTTTTTACAAATTTATCAAAATCTTCCAAACTGAAAAGAAAAAAGTGGAAAGAAAGAAAAAGTGTATACGTTTGAGGTGCCCTACTTTAGGACGCTTTTACGCCCTTTATAAAACTCTTTCCTCCAAGTTAAATTTATTTCCAAAAAATTTTCCACCGACCCGGAGTTCGTTCGTCTTTAGTAGACTTGGCTTGTTTAAAAGGATGTCAAATAATTATCATCATCTGCGAAAGAGGAGCCCTATGGAACTCATTAAACTTTGAACCCCTTTTTTTTTACCGAAACGGTATATGGAATGTGGCATCACTAGTCGTTATAATATAAAAAAAATGTATCTTGCAATAATTTCTTAAAATTTTTAGTAAAAAATTCCACAATGGACTGCGTAAAAATTTTGCATTTATTTTTCAATTAAAGATATAATTGAGATAATTAAAAGTTTAATTGCATTTAATGCTCAAAACAAATAAAACATTTAGAGGTACGGGAATATATTATATATATATATATATATATATATATATATATATCTATATCGAGTACCTAACTTAGGTAACTGCTTTCCAATTAAGAACAACTATCTTAATCTGCATAGATGTTTCTTATTTTAAAGTTACGGCAATAATTCTATTTATAGATGAAAGTGAAATTGCAAACGTGAGCAGACTCTTGAAGATAATGTATTTCTATAGCCCTATTAAAAAAAAAAACTATAAAAATTAAAGGGTGCTCCGAAATTTACGTAATATTAATAAACATATTGTTATTTTTAGAACTGTGTTTTAGAACTGTGTTTTAGAACAAGTAGAAAAAACAAAACTTAATATTAAAAGGTGTCCCAAGTGTTGATTCTCACTTATATGGCTTTGGTTTTGTAATCATGGTAGGCAGACTTTTAGAATTCACACAGATTATGTAAAAGTACGTCCGCTATAAATATTATTTGTAAACAATAGATTTAAAAATTTAAGGTTTTTCCAAAACGCCGTGAGTTTGAAGATTATGGCCCTAAATAATAAAAAAGTAATAGTATAATACAAAAAAAAAAACAATTTTCTTTTCGAAAAAAAACATTCAACTGTGCACCAAGTAAAGAAAATTGTAAACTTTATCTCAAATAACAAAAGTAACCGAAAAAGTACTGGAATAGTGCTGTTAGACGTAGAAAAAGCCTTTGATTCTATATGGCACAATGGCTTAATTTTTAAACTCCATAAGCTTGGTTATCCAATTTATATACAAAAGAGTGTATAAAGTTTTCTGATTGAGAGATCATTTGTAGTGAATATTGATACTGAATACTCCACCCAGCACAATATCCCTGCGGGAGTTCCCCAGGGCTCGGTGTTAACACCTGTTTTGTACTCAATATATACATCGGATTTTGAAATACTCAAAGATCAATCAGTTGTACTGTAAAGAAATGAAAATAAAACTCAGACAATAATATTTCCCTTTAATAAGTCACCGAAAAGAATACCCTCAATACAACTATTTGGGGAAGGAGTTGAAATTCCTCTCCTTGATACCATTAAATATCTTGGAATTGAATTAGATAAAAAACTGACTTTCTAAGAACTTGTGAAAAGGCAATTAAATTTGGAAGAGTCCTTTTTCCATTATTAAATCAAAAATCAACTTTGAATTATAAAAATAAAATCTTACTGTATAAAATGTGCATAAGGCCTATTATGACATATGGGTGTCAAATTTCGTCAAATAGATGGGCCAAGACCTATCTGAAGAATTTGCAAATAATCCAGAATAAAAATTAAAAAATCATTTTTAATTTACCCAGAAGATACTCAACAAGTAGACTGCATCAAAATTTTCAACAAGATTTGCTTAAATCATTAATATCTAATTTAACACAAGGATTTGAAGTTCGAAATAGAACTTCAAATTATTAAATAATAAGGAATTTGTAACACTAATTTTTTCTTCAACTTCAGCAAAACAAAAAAAGAGATTATGGCCTTGTCTTTTAAGCCGTTTTAGGCAGATGCTTGAAATTTTTACGGAGCCTGTGTTGATAAGTCTTCTGTAATAAAATACAGGGTAACCAGATAGTTACGTGATTTTCAGAAGTATGACCTTATTTTTTGAAGCTTTATAAGCTGACTTTATAAATTTACGCCGCTTTTAAAACAAATATTAACATTTTAAAGTTTTAAAGGCGCCACGTAACATGCATAATTTTGTTATATTTTGTCAAATTTTCGTAACTTTTGGTACAGACACGAAATAAAGTAAGAGTACTGAAAGAGTACTTGTTTCATTATTAGATATAAAAATATCTCTCTTAACATATCAACCTTTCTTATTATATCACTTGGTTTTAAATAACAAAGGTTACCTGAAAATGCAATTAAAATCTAATATAAGAAATTAGTTTGAAATAAAGAAAAAATTAACATTGCTGACGTTTTACTCCTGTTCAATATGTGAAAAATCACGAAATGTTTCTTGCTTCATGTTTAGAAACAAAAAAAAAAATGTTTCTGGCAACAATTCTTTTCAACTGTAAAATAATATGAGCTGCATTTCATGCGGAAAACTGAGCATTCTTTTCAAATTTGCGAAAATTGTTTAAAACTTCAATACCTCGATTTAGAAGAAAGTTGTTTTTAATTTCCTTTAGGAAGTGCCGGATTATATTATAGAAAAATTGTTAGTAATTTAATGTTGAAGTTTTAAGCAAATAAGGCTTAAATTTGTCTTTAATAATGGTACTTTTCAAATAATTATAGTAGTAAATTCTATCAAAGCTCAATCTTTTAATGAAAAAATCTAACTTTTTTGAAGGAAAAAACGTAACTTTTTTCTGTCTTTAGCTGGCAACACTGATTGCAACCTGTACCTCAATTAATTATCTTATATCATTAATTTTATTATTAATTATCTTATATTATATATCTTATATCAAAAAAAGGAGGAAGAAAATTTTAATTATTATTTTACTTTAACCTCATGCGTTATTTGTGCACTGCAATATTTGAAAGTAGTCATGCATTATCAAGCACGAACAAAACATTTGCAATAGTAAGAATATTTCCAAAGGCATCAATCTGAGTTTATGATTAAATAGTATAAAATTTACTTAAATTTTCCGTTTAAAGCGTAGACATAAATGTATGATGTTTTAATTGTTTTTAGTTTTTTTTTTCCTTTTAATTTCGACACCTGTCTTCAAAATAACGTTTTTTTTTTGAGGGCATGTTTCTTATGCTGATATGCACAACGCCTACTTGTTGCTACTGTATGATAAACAAATATTTCAAGTTAAATTTTTCAGCATTAAATGTCTAAAAGAATAGGCAACCTGTTGCTTGAATTGAAGAAACATTTGAGGAAACAGATGGATGGATGGAAAGATAGATAAGTGTTTGTGTGCGATGCATACAATGAATCATCTAAAATTTTGCAACATGTGCAAACGGTAACACCTCAAACCAACAAAATAATGTGTGTAACATGTAAAACTATTTAATTAATTTTAAATAAGTTTATTTAAAAAATTTTATAAAATATATTAACAATTTTTTATTTAAATGTTAAAGTAATTAGAAGATTAAATATTTAATTTTTTAATTAATAATTTTTTTAATTAATAATTTTCTTTTAAAGAAATGTAGCATTTCGTAATCGTGCTACATTCTTTAGTAAAGAGATGGTTGAGAGATGGTGCAGGTGGTGAAAGGAGAAATATATAGACATTTCATTAGTTAATTAACTTCGCTGACGAATATGCTATGAAGAAGTACCGACGAAGCAGGCTACATGTTGTAATGTTAATTCTGAATATGTATTTATATAATTAAACAGAAACAACAGGGGTTGAACCCTGGCCAACCAGATTTGTAGTCAACGTGCTTACCATCTTAACTACAGCAGCCTCTTTTTAAATTTGTTTTAAACACTTTTTAAAGTTTAACAACTTTATTTAAATTATCCTAATGCACAAAATTTCTGTAGTCTACATTTAGGCTTTAATTTTAATAACTTATCATTGCATATATTACAATTTAATATTATTTATAAGTAAAATGCTATTAAAACAAAATTAGATAAGACCAAAATATTTCCATAATAACCCTTTTGTCTTATATCATAATAAGTTTGTTCAATTGCCTTGATTATATAATTATATCTAATATCCCATGGTAATGTTTAATTTTGCATGCAAAATGTATGCACTTACAATTTTTTTTTTTATCTTTTAAAAGTAATTTTCTACCATAATTGCATAATTTTATTAATGCATACGCAAAAATATTAAGTTAATATTAAGTGATTTAGCTTCAGGTAGTTTTAGTAATTACAATAAAATGGTAGAAATTTTCAATAAAAGAAAACATTATAAATTACACAATTAATGCGGGCAAAAATGGTGAAAGTTCTCTTAAAAGTTTTTAATTAAAAACTAAGCTGTTGTTATCAGTGGTAAGAAAACCGACTGTTGTTGGTATTTTCTTTTGTGATATTTTTCTAATTTAAAAATAATTAAGTACTTTTTTTTAAATAGCATTTTTAATGGTTACAAATATTTATATTTTTTGCTGCACACAAAAGTCAAACGCAAGGACTTCAGCATTTAAGTTTGTTGTTAATTGTTGGAGAAGGAAGGTAATCACATTTATTCTAAAAGTACAGAAAAGAAGCTGGTATTATGGCTTCGAAATAATTTTCTACGGTTCAAAAACGTCGCTTATATTTTATTTAGCTTTTACAGAAATGGCCATTATCTTTTTACACTGAGACTTTTGCTTTCTGGAGAGATGGTGACCTTAAGACCCACACACAAGTCAGTTCGAGGACATAATTTGATATCTGAGACTTAATTTTTAAACATTTGAAATAACCCGACTTCATCTGTCTTTCCAAAAGGGTTCAAAAGTATGCCACATATTCCAAATGACATTACATTGGGACACCCTTATATTTCCTCTTCAAACTTTATTATTTTTATAGCAGACTTCGCACTACAACTTCTTGTTAATTTCAGCCGTCTGTCGAAAACTTTTCAACAGTTTGGCAATATACATAAAATTACACTAACTAGAGAGGCACCCTTTAATTTCCAAATTCAAATTTTATACTTGCTGTTATAGTAGACTTAGCAATCAGGTTCTTTGTAAATTTTAAGCGACTTTCTACATGAGTAAACAATGGCCATATTCATCAAATTAAATGAACTATAGGGGCCCCCGGGATTATTCTGTAAGCATCACCTTTTAAATAAAAAAAAGTTTTTTCAAAATCGATCCAGAAATGATTGCGTTATGGATGCACGAATATAAAAAAATCAACATTCAGTCGAAGTGATAACCTCCTTCTTTTTTTTAATCGAGGAAATCAGATTATCGAAATGTAAATCACCCGTTTTTAATTTCCCTAATTTTTTACTATTACTTTTTTAATAAAGACATAATATTACTAAATTTTGTTGTTTTTGGGAGTAAACAAACCCATAAACATACGTCGTTGCCACTATGTACTTTTAAGAAACAATTCTATGTTATGGGTTTCTAACGTTTTGGGTTTTCGCTTGACACTGCCATATTTTCATGAAAGTAAATTTTAATTTACAAGGAAGTTGTATAACCGAATGCTAGTTAAAGGTTACTTTAGAAATAATAACTTTAAAGATTTGTTTAAATGAAGGGCCTCACATTCATTATCTATCAACTAAATTTGGCGTTTTTTTTAAGTGCACGTTAAAACAACTATGAACTTGTTTAATGGGGAAAGAAAAAAGATAGAATTCGATTAGTACTACTTTTAAATTAAGAAAAATTTGAAGCATATAATATGTCAGGAACTATATATTAAATTTTATATTTACTGTTGGGTGGCAATTCTTTAACACTCCGTGACGTATTAAAACTTTTTAGGAAAACAAAAATAAAGATTTCAAAATCTGTTTTTGTTTTTCATAAAAAAATTATTCGAGAGAGAATGAGACGCTTTATATTTCAGTATGTTTCTTTTCCTATTATATTTTCTTTTTCTAATTACTTTTTGTAAAAACAAAAACAAATTTAAAAACTGTTTGATTTTCATTTCTGTGAAATGTTTCACTTCGCTGACGCGTATTACAAAATATCCATCATAATAAAATTATCCAAAGGCTGTTTTTGTTTAAGTACGATGGATTGAAAAGAAGAAATATTTGACTTTCTGATCATCTGAATGGAACATAATGTCCGTATTAGTTTTCAGGTATTTCTATCAAGCATATTACATGTTCCGATCGGAATAGCAAAAATCAAATCAACACAAAAACAAATTCCACAAAGTGATTTTATTCTGAAAAATCGTTTTGTTTTCTGGTGAACCAAGAGTTAAAGCCGTTTCGATCGTAATTAAGTTCTGCTACATGTGTTTAAATAATGATACATTTGTAGTACGGACGGACTCTCTCTTCAACTTTGCAAAAATTGTTTAGTTACTTTACTCATTTGTTGCCAATGCACCGATTTATTGTGTTTAGGCTTGTGGCGTTATTTACTGCTGGTTACAATTTCACATAAAATAATTGCAGCTATTTTAGTTCGCGGTTTGAAAAAGTAGTTGCTGAAACATTTTGTGGATAAGAAACATGTTGCTAGAAACATTTAGAGACTTTTCACATAATGAACAGGGTAAATTGATAATTGATATATGTTCGGCAACTTTATTTTTAAAATTTTATCATTTTATTTTTCCCGTTTTAAAAACATAATTTTTGTGAATTAATTGTAGGGATTGGAGTCTATTTTTTTATATACTTATCCATTGAAACGTTCGGTTATTTCTGGAGAAATTTATTATAGTCTCTATTAAATCTCTTGAATTGGAGTTACTCCCACTTAATGTCTTTTTTTGAATAACATTTAAAAACTTCTTTTCATTTTATAAATTTTTAAAATGTCCTTATTTTTGCAGTAGTTTACTTTAAACAAAAATATTTATAAAACATAAAATAACTTGTCGCCATAATTTTTTAGAAGCCCAGCTTTTGAGCTTATGTTCTGAAAAACCTTTGTCTCAAATATTTATTTACTTAAATAAATGGCTAAAAATTTATTAGCCGTAACACTATAAATTTTCACATAAATAAGGAAATTATAAATGCAGTCTCAAAATGTGCATGCAAATATTTATCTGTGCGTAATACAAAGATAATGTTTAATGTAAATATCTTTTAAGAAATATATATTATTTTATACTGAAATTTTAATTCTTTTGATGAATTTTCAAGATAAATAGCAAAATTCAAAATAAACAAGATTTGACCTGTCTGACTTTTGGTGTATAGTTTTTCATCTTCTGTTCTTTAAGCAGATACAAACATTGCAGACTTGAAAACAAATCTTTAAGGAAAAACGTGTAATTTTTGTTTGACGTTAGCGAAAAAAAAAAAATGAAAAAAAAAATACAAGAAGTCTACGCTATAATAAAAAAGAAAAATCATATTAAAAGTTCTTGGCTTCTTAGCAACGATTTTATTTTTACAAGGTGACCATATAAAAGTTTTATTTGAAATACATAACAAGCTCTAAGTGTTAAGCGTTAATATATAAATTATAAGCACAAATTTAAATTTAAAAAGGAAAGTTTTATGTTTTACTTATGTCATATAAGTGATCAACTACACCATTTTTCATTTAAATTGTAAAAAGTTCAATTAAAATTTACAAAATTAATAATGAAATGAGAAATTCAATTTAAACTTAAAAAAACTCTACACGCAAAGAAAAAACATGTTTGTGATATGGTCACAATAAACATAATATGTTCTTTGCAGCATTGTACAGTTGCAGGGAACAAATTCTAATTGTTTTCAACAATACTTTAGTCACAATAAACACCATTATATGGTTAAATATCAGACAAATTGCAACATGGTTGGTTTAACGTAAAAATTTTAAACCAGAATCAAAGTTTTATAGCTTATTAAAAATAATATAATATATTTAACCAAAATATATTTTTATTAATCAGAGTATTATTAAAAGCAACAAAATAATGTTTGCGCTTAAAAATATTTTGTTCTAGGTCTTAACAGAATGCTTTTCTCTCAGTGTAATAAGTTTTTGTTAGCTTAAAGTTGAAATTGTTTTTATTGTTAAAGAAAATGAAAAAAATAAAGATTTATGTACAAACTAAACGATAAAAATAATAAATACACGTATATTTTATTTTCTCTTTAACAATAAAAACAATTTCAACTTTAAGCTAATAAAAAATTACAAATAAAAATGTAAGCAAAACATTTCAAAAATAGTTGAAATATATGTACGTTAATTATATATCATGACGTTTTTAACCATATTATGATGTTTTATTTTAACCATTTAATGTTTATATTTTAACATAATTATTTTTAGATTTTACCATGTTATTGTTATGCTAGACAACAATATGGTTGCATGACCAGCTTTATTATTATTATGTGTAACAATACTATGATTTGTGAACAACCATATAATACAACCATAATATGTTGCTCTTAGATTATGGTTACCTCAACCATGTTTTTGCTTTGCGTGTAAATGAAAATGCGAATGTCTATTTGAAATTAAGAAAATTCCAAATAAAAACGAGAATTTCAATTTAAAATTAAAACAAAAACTTCAAATAAAATTTCAAATTTTTCATTCCAAATGATTTTTAAAAAATTAAAAAACTATTATAAAATATTTACTGAAAATAAATATTATATAATATATTTTGAAATAATGGTGCAATTGGTACATGGGACATTATTCAAATGTAGGAGTTTATTCGGTGCTGATGGCGCAAGTTAATAGTTTGAAAGGCTTTTTGATGGGTGGGAAGAGTTAGAAAATAAATTATTAAAACCCTCCCTGCCAGCCGTCTGGAATTCCTTTCGACAGGAATCCAGCTTCACGTTTTTACGTTTGAGTTCTTACTAACCGATGCTTAACTACAAATAAAATTATTTGGTCAAAAATAAAAAGGTAAAAACAAAGATGACTATACTACACTTAAGTCCCTCTAATGTAGGAGAGCAGCGGTTTGTTTTTTTTTTAAGAAGAGGTAATCAATCTTTTAAAATCATGTACAACTTCTGGAGATTTTTTTTAATTTTTTATTTTCTTGTTAATTATTTTTAAAATTAACGCATTTATTTATATTTATTTTATTTTATATTAATTTTATTAATGTGCCCATTATTATGAAAGTGGTCTAAGTCAAAATTAAAAAAAAAAAATGATTTTACCAGTTATTTTCGCACCACATTATTTTCAACTAAATTTATTCAATGTAATTTTTACGAAATTGTCAAAAATGAACCATTAGATAATGGATGTCTCATAATATAAAAATATTTTTTAATTTATTCAAATGCAATTGATTAAATTTCGTGAAACAAAAAATATATGACTTAGACCACTTTTATAATGATGGGCACAAATAATTTTTTTTCAATATAAAGTAAAAACTTCTCAATTTTAAATGGAAATTCTCAATTTTATTTGGAATTTTTACAATTTCAAATTTTCATTTTCTTTTGAAATTTTCTTAATTACAACTTGTAATTCTCAGTTTCATTTAGAATTTTCTCAATTTTAATAAGAAATGGTGAAGTCTGAACAAACTTTTATACAAGAATTTTCAGACGAGTCGATTGCTTGTATTATATAAGTAGCGCCTTATTTTGTATTTTGTAATAAAATTGTATACTTGTGATGTATTTTATATAAGTCAAGAACGTGTGGGTATTAGTATGTAAAGAAAGTATTGAAAACCCAATTTCCTGTCTGACTGAAAGTTGACTTTATTTCACGACTACAATTCACTATTCTGTAAAATCGTACAATATAATTAGATAAAAATCTGACATAATTCGAAAACCCATAACAAGGGACTGTCTCAAGACATATTAATGAAACGCTGTTAGCAAAGCCATGAACCTCTTTGTATTATTTTCCAAAATAAACCATAACTTTTAAGCTTTTTATCTGGCCACCCAAATGCCATTGCTCGCATTACAAGATATGGGTGTATACGTTAACATTAAAACGTACAATTAAAATAAGACAAAATAATATTATTACCCAGGCATTGAATAAAGAATGTTTTAAAAGTTCACTATCATTGCAAATAGCACGTTTTGTTGCATCTGAATTAAAGAAAATATCAGTCTCCTCATCCTGTTTTAATTGAAAGAGTGCTGGTAATGTAACTACAAACAGCCATTTAAAATATGGCTGAAAAGCTCTTAAATACCACAAAGATCAAAATCTCTATACCAGAGTGTTGGCTTTAGGTTGAGCCAACAAAAAAGAAAAAATCACAAATAACAACTAACCAGACACTTTTTTCCCTGCGTATGTGTAGACAGGGTTACAAAAAAAGAAAAAGATAAAAACAAACGCAATATCCTCCCTTATTTTGGTAACAGATTCCATTTTTTTCTTGCCACTCTGAGAATGATAAAACTAAAATAAAAAAAAATTTTTAGATTTTTTTTTAAACGGCATAGAAATTGTGGCATTTGTTATCTATTTTTTTTACTTTTTCTACAAAAAAAAGGATTTGTTCAAGTTTGAATTTCGTTTTTTTTTTAATTCAAAAACGTTTACAGTTCTTTTATATTTTACTCAGGAAGTTGGAAATTCATTGCTGTTTTAAAAAAGTCTAGTGTAGTCTACGTATGAAACCTTAAGAGTGTGCATGTATTTGTAGGTTTGTGTTAGTTTTTGGTTGTATTTAGCTGTGCAGTCCTGTTGGTTTTAAATGCTAAGTTTGTTAAATGTCAGAAAATGTGAGTTGCATATCTAGTTTTCTTTTAATTTTTATTATTCGTTTTTAAGTGTTAGAACTAAAATAAGTGAAAATTTTGTCTGGTTGTACATTAAAAGTTAAATGACATGGCTTTAAGGGTATGAAAATTATCTTTAATTATAAAGAATTGGTAAAGAAATTATCATGTAATGCTAAAAAATCAAAAAAGAAATTCAGAAACTGTTAAAAACGTGTCACTTTAATTATAAAAAACAAAAAAAAAAAAAAAAGAAGTGTAAGCGCCTAAAAGTATGCTACATTTCTTGAAACCATCTTAAAGTTTACATTTGAGTAATTAAATACTTCTAGATTGAAGAGTCGTTGTCATTCTATTGTAAATTATTTATATATTATTGTACCAATGTCTTGTACTAAATCAACAGTTTTGTACTAAAACTACTTTTAATACTACTTTTTATACTAACACTGATGTTTTATACCTAAACTATAGCTTCGTACTAAAAATACAGTTTATGTAATAAAGGTTAAGATTTATACTAAAACTACAGTTTTGTACTAAAACTATAGTTTTATACTACAACTACAGTTGCAAGACAAACTAAGTTTTTTTTTTACTAAAACCAAAGTTTTATTTAGAACTAAAATTTTATCCTAAAACTGGGGTTATACTAAAGCTAAAGTTTAATACTAAAACTAGAGTTGTACTAAAACTAAAGCTTTATGCTACAACGAGAGATTTTTACTAAAACTAAAAATTTTTGCTAAAACTAAGGTTTTATACTAAAGCTAAAGTCTTATAGTAAAACTATAGTTTTATACTAAAGCTAAAGTTTTATGCTAAAACTAAAGTTTTACACTTAAACTAAAGTTTAATACTGAAACTAAAGTTTTATGCTAAAACTAAAGTTTTAAATTAGTACTTTTATACTAAAACTACACTTTTATGCTAAAACTATGATTTTGTAACAAAATAAAAGTTTATTAATAAAACTACGGTTTTATATTTAAACTTCAGTTTTATGCTAAAACTAAAGTTATTAACTTAAACTACATCTTTATGCTACAAATACAGTATTATGCTAAAATTACAGTTTTGTACTAAAAAGAAATTTTTGTACTAAAAGTGTACTAAAACTACAATTCTAAACTTAAAAAAATATTTGGTATTAAATGAGATTCTTATACCAAAACTACAGTTTTTATGTTAAACCATTAATTTTATGCTACTATTTTTAAGCAGCTCAGTAACAAACCCAAAGATTTATTAATTCTAAATATATGTAAAATACATTTACATTAAAGGCTCTTTGAAGTGGTTTTCAAATAAAATTTTTATTTTTTAGAATAAAACAATTCATATGAATCTTTCAAAGTGAAACTATTTAAAAAACGAAAACTTTAGTTTAAATAAATATTTTCAATGAAATAAATTTATGTGTCAGAAAAAATTAAATACTACAAAACAAGAAAAAGAAAGCATCCCAAAACTTTGCCACAATTATTTACTAAAAATACATTGTTTAATAAAAATTTTTGTTAAACATAAACAATTTTAACGAATACTTTGTAAAAGTTAAATAAAACATAAATTGTTTTTTTTCAAAAATAAAATACACAAATTTATTTAAAACAAATAGAGCAAAGAGTAAAGCGACACAAAAATATGTAAAAAAAGGAAATAAAGCATACACAAAGGATAAAAATAAAAACGAAAATCAAAGTTTTAGTAGATTTATTTTATAACTTAAAACATTAATAACATTTAGGTTGTCGATATTTGATTTAAGTGGTGTGAAATAGATTTTTGATTGCTGTTAATATTTACGTTATCCTTTTATTATTATTGCTTAGAAGAATTTATATTCTTGAATTTATTACATTTTATTGCAGTAAGGGTCCTTCAATAAAACAAACAATTTCTTTGGCAAAGTGTTTCGAAAGCAGCTGAACAAAAAGTTATTAAATATTTTTAACTGCAAAAATAATATTTGCGAAAATTTACGAAAGTATGTTGTTTTTTGGCAAATATAAAATCTATTTATTTTGACCCTTTATGCTGTTGTTAAACACAATTTAGCAAAAACGTACTTAATGTCATTTACACAAGCTGATTGTGAGGCCTTACAAAAGAGAGCATGTAAAAAGTTTTTATTAAAAAATTTCCTCATAAGCGTTTTGATTTTATAGATATATATTTTTTTTTATTTTTTTAATTTAATTAAATTATTAACCTTCTCGACTTGAATAAAAGTTTTTTGTGCATTAGAAAAACGAAATTAAAAAAGTGTATGAATCCTTAACGATTTCCTACTTTAACTTCTTAAAGGAAAAATTGCCTAAAGCTGGAAAAGAGAGGAATATTGCGATCTCTTTGTCAAATAGGTAACATATGTATGTGAGGAGTTTGGATGGAGTTTTCTGTACTAATTTGTACATATATTTGTTCGTACTTTGATTTAAAAAAAAAGAAATATAAACTTTTATTTCCTCATTTAAAAAAATCACGTTTTTGGTGACACATTTTTTTATTTGTTTTAAATTGTTAAAAAAAATGTTCACATCATGCCAGTGTTAAAACATTTGTTTGGGTAAAAGCACGAGGCGACATAAACAAGCAAACATTGAACATGCTCCAACTTATACATGTGTAAATCTTGTTTATTTAACTGTCAATACAAAAGTACGTTGCTTATATTAGTAAATGATTCATTATTTTATTTTCAGCAAAAAAATGATGTTTATATAAAAAAAATGGTAAAAAATTAAGATTTGTTGTTACAATAATATAAAACATATGTTGTCAATGTTTATTGTTTATATTTTACGATCTTGTTTTGTTGTGTTTATTTATAATGAAGCACTGATGCTGTTAAAGGTTTAGAAATGTTAAAATAAGGTAACAAAAAAATTTTATGTCTGAAACTATAAAAAGGATTAGTTTTAAGTATACTTTAAGACAGTAGTTCAGATACATAAAACGAAGCCTATTTTAAGGGTTGTGAAAAAATGTTTTTTAATAACTGTCAAGTTCTTTGAAAAAGCTTTCTGTAATACGTGGCAACACTGAGTGCTGCCAAGTGCAATCTGACATTTCCATTGGAAAGTTTGTCATTTTTAAGCATAATCGTACTCAAAACGTTTTGACGTACGACCATTATTTGTATTGTTTACAGTGACTTGAAAAAATTAATATAGAAAAAAATGGAACTAACTCGTGAACATTTTCGTGCCATCATTTTTCACAACTTTCGACGTGGATTATCACGACAAGAGTGCATTGATGAACTTAAATCTTTGTATGGCGATGAAGCACCATCCTATAGCACTGTGAAAAATTGGTATAATGAATTTAATCGTGGCCGAAGCTCGCTAAAAGACGAATTCTGTGAAGGTCGTCCAAAAACGGCTGTTGTGCCAGAGAACATTGATGCCGTGCGTGAACTCATAATGCAAATTCGACATGCGACATACCGAGAGATAGAGACATCCTTGGACATTTCTTCCACCAGCATACATTCGATACTGCATGAACACCTGGCCGTAAAAAACGTTTGTTCTCGTTGGATCCCGCACAATTGAAAGCCGCTAAAAAAAAGGCTCGTGTCGATTGGTCCAAAGAAATGTTGCAAAAATACGATTGCGGTGCTTCAAAAGACGTTTACAAGATCGTCACAGGTGACGAATCATGGGTCTATGCGTATGAGTCCCAAACGAAACACCAATCGACCGTGTGGGTCTTGTTCGTGGAAGAAGCACTTCGAAGCAAATGGTCGCCTGTTTCTTCGGCAAAACTGGTCATGTGGCGACTGTTCCGCTTGAGCAACGTAGGACGGTCACTTCTGAGTGGCACACTACAATTTGTTTGCCTGAAGTCATCGGAGAAATTCGAAAAACCAACAAGAGAAGACGAATCATTGTTCACCATGACAATGCGAGCTCTCACACATTGGCTCAAAGCAGAGGGTTTCTGACCGGCTAAAACGTCGAATTAATGGGTCATCCGCCATACAGCCCTGACTTGGCACCTAATGACTTCTTCTTGTTTCCGCACATCAAGAAAAAAATGCGTGGTCAACGATTTTCGCCGCCAGAAGAAGCTGTTGAAGTGTTCAAGAACCATGTTTTAAAGGTGTCTCAATCGGAGTGGAAAAAGTGCTTCGACAACTGGTTTGAGCGCATGCAAAAGTGTATAAATCATGCTGGAGAATACTTTGAAAAACAATAAATCCATTTTTGATTATAATAATGTATTTGACAAAATTTTTATGGAAAAATATTCGATAAGCCAAAGTGTTTTAATCATTAATCATTAAAACAATTAATCAAATCAATCATCGATTACTATGACGATGAGTAAGTTACGTGAAATTTTTGGGAGAAACTTGCCAACAAGACGCACTATTTATCGTGTAGGGAATGATTTCAATGAAAGATATGCCCAAGCATGGATCACAGCGTACTGCAAGATCGGCTAAAAACATAACTGCTGTTCAAGAAAGTGTTCAAAACAATCAATCAATCTTAATTCGACGCCGTGCTCAGAAGCTTATCTTCAAAGAACAACTTTGGCCACAATTTTGCACAAGGATCTGTATTTCTTTGTATTTAAGATTTAGTTGACACAAGAGCTTATTCCGTAAGACCGATCGTCGACGAATATATGCCAATAGGGTATTACAGCTCGCCCATGACAACACCGATTTTTATTAAAGAAATTATAATAAGAGACGA
Source organism: Gymnosoma rotundatum (assembly GCA_916610165.2). Lineage (NCBI taxonomy): Eukaryota > Metazoa > Arthropoda > Insecta > Diptera > Tachinidae > Gymnosoma > Gymnosoma rotundatum. The sequence continues at coordinate 12,366,412 of OU744339.1, forward strand.
GGCATATTTTCGTTTAACATAATAGTTAAACATAATAGTTGGTTCTGGGCAATGGAAAACCCTCAGGTTAATCATCAGACACCTTTGCATCCATTAAAAGTGACAGCCTGGTGACAATTTGGTCAGAAGGAATCATAGGAACTTACTTCTTTGAAAATGAACACGGCGTAACGGTAATCGTGACTAAGGAGCGATATCGTGCCACATCGCGTTACTAACAATATGTAAACTTCATTTCTTTTATAAATTATTCTTATTAAAAGCTTTGTTTGCAAGAAGCCTGTTCACTTAAATTCTCTTTTAAATATAACTTGAGCAAAAGTTTTTTAAAAAATAAAAAAAAACTTAAAAAACTGCTGAACACTTTGAAGAAGAACGTTTTAACAAAACTTAATTTCAAAAAAGGACTTTAATAAGAAAATGGTTTTTAAATTCGTATTTTTCTAAAAAAAAAAAAAAAAGAAATATTACACTTTATTTTCTGGTACATTTTTTCTAAATGTACTTTTGTAAAAGGGTCCTTTTTAAGTAGATACTCTTTTGTAATGTACTTAAATTTATTTTTTTAATAATAAATATATATATAAAATAAATAATAATAAATAATAATAATAATAATTTTTTTAATTTTTAATTTTCACCCTGAACAGGATTCGAACCATCGATTTTATAATTAAAAAGAACCAAAAAGCCGAAAATAAAGTAAAATTTCATTAATTTATATTTTTTTAAGTAACTTTTTAAAAGATTTTTAACTGTTTCTTTCAAAAATTTTTTTTTCATATTTTTTTAATTAAAACAAAGTTTGAAAACATATTTTTATAAGTTTTTTGAAAAAGTAATAATGTTAAAGGAAGCTGTTTTAAGAGCACTTTTTAGAGGAATATTATTCTTAAAGTACTTTATTAAATTAAAGAAAAAACATTTGATTAAAATCAATGTTTCAGAAATATTTTTTTTTTTGTGAAAGCTACGTTTAAAAAATTGTATTTCCTTTTTAAATAGATTTTATAATACGAGGGCTGCTCTATATATTTCTGGCCTAATAGTGCAAATGCGAATATTTATAATCAAAAATGGATTTATTGTTTTTCAAAGTATTCTCCAGCATGATTTATACACTTTTGCATGCGCTCAAACCAGTTGTCGAAGCACTTTTTCCACTCCGATTGAGACACCTTTAAAACATGGTTCTTGAACACTTCAACAGCTTCTTCTGGCGGCGAAAATCGTTGACCACGCATTTTTTTCTTGATGTGCGGAAACAAGAAGAAGTCATTAGGTGCCAAGTCAGGGCTGTATGGCGGATGACCCATTAATTCGACGTTTTAGCCGGTCAGAAACCCTCTGCTTTGAGCCAATGTGTGAGAGCTCGCATTGTCATGGTGAACAATGATTCGTCTTCTCTTGTTGGTTTTTCGAATTTCTCCGATGACTTCAGGCAAACAAATTGTAGTGTGCCACTCAGAAGTGACCGTCCTACGTTGCTCAAGCGGAACAGTCGCCACATGACCAGTTTTGCCGAAGAAACAGGCGACCATTTGCTTCGAAGTGCTTCTTCCACGAACAAGACCCACACGGTCGATTGTTGTTTCGTTTGGGACTCATACGCATAGACCCATGATTCGTCACCTGTGACGATCTTGTAAACGTCTTTTGAAGCACCGCAATCGTATTTTTGCAACATTTCTTTGGACCAATCGACACGAGCCTTTTTTTTAGCGGCTTTCAATTGTGCGGGATCCAACGAGAACAAACGTTTTTTACGGCCAGGTGTTCATGCAGTATCGAATGTATGCTGGTGGAAGAAATGTCCAAGGATGTCTCTATCTCTCGGTATGTCGCATGTCGAATTTGCATTATGAGTTCACGCACGGCATCAATGTTCTCTGGCACAACAGCCGTTTTTGGACGACCTTCACAGAATTCGTCTTTTAGCGAGCTTCGGCCACGATTAAATTCATTATACCAATTTTTCACAGTGCTATAGGATGGTGCTTCATCGCCATACAAAGATTTAAGTTCATCAATGCACTCTTGTCGTGATAATCCACGTCGAAAGTTGTGAAAAATGATGGCACGAAAATGTTCACGAGTTAGTTCCATTTTTTTCTATATTAATTTTTTCAAGTCACTGTAAACAATACAAATAATGGTCGTACGTCAAAACGTTTTGAGTACGATTATGCTTAAAAATGACAAACTTTCCAATGGAAATGTCAGATTGCACTTGGCAGCACTCAGTGTTGCCAGGCCAGAAATATATAGAGCAGCCCTCGTATGAACTCTTAAGACTAATATTTACCAAAATGGCGGCAAAACAAAGTTGTAAACCTTCACGGCGGACACCACAAAGTTTGAAAAAATATTTTAAAGAAAATTTTCAATGATTTGCTTCAAATTAATTGTTGGTAGAACTATTTTAATGTATAAACAACTAAAAAATATTTATCAGGCTTAGATTCATGTTTTTGTAATCTACTCATTTTATTTAGAAGAAATGCAATCAAATTAATCACTTCTAGTGCAAAAACAGCACATTTATTAAAACTTATTTAACAAAATTTAAATTTCTTTAAAAAACTTTTTAATTTTTACAGACATTAACTTAAATTTGTATTTTATTTTATTTTGTTTACAAGCATTTAATTATTATGACTTTGAATTATTTAAATAAAATTTAAAAAGAGTCTTCGAATAGATTTCATTGTAAAAATATTTACTTATTGTTTCATTTTAAATATCAACAAAAATCTTTATTTATTTAATTTTTCAAATTCTTTAAATAATTTAGAAAAATTTTTTTTTGTAGAAAACAAAAAGAAAATCTTAAAAATATTTTATATGATTTATGTACATTAATAGACAATTCTTTTGAAAACATTTTACTGAAGAATTTATATACTTTTGAGAATGTATGTATGTAAGTGTGCCTTTTGTTTATTATAACTACACAAATAACAAAAAAATATGCAAAAAAAAAATAAAATATATATAAAAATCCATGTTAGAAGACATTTAACATTTAAGCTGGACATTTTATCTTTTGTTGTGATTTGTTTATAAAATATCTTTAGATTTTATCTTTACTTTACTTTAGTTGCAGCTTATTTGTATATTTGTAAGTATGTGTGTATGTACATGTATATGACATACGTATTTTGTGTTCATATAGAATATGTGTTTTTATAAGTGTTTATGCTTGTGAGAGGTATATTACATGGTATAATCTATATGTTATCCGTTTAGCCGAAATTAATACAAATACAATTACATAATTGCTAAAATGTATTTGATGAAATTAAATACCACGCAAGTACTGTAGTAATCAAATCTCCTACGCCATCTGCCTAAAGATGCGGTTCGATCCCCACCAAAGACTTTGGAAGTTTCACTAAAGCTAAAAAAATTTTTCTGAATATTTTCGACACTTCAGTTGCCAGTACATAGAATAAAAATTATTCTCTTATCGTAGTCGGGTGTGAACTGGTTTATGCAATTTGATGGATTGCTTTCTTGGTAGAATCTCTAGAAATTTTAGTTATAATTCAAGTTTCTCACGTAGTTTATTGTGAGAAATTGCTCCAATGAAGAAAATAAAAGTGTAGTAATCTGATTTCATATCTCCTGCAAATTAATAATTGTAAGGGGTCCGACCCTTTGCCACCCTTATGGAATTTTCTTTTATTATGTATTTAAAATTTCTAGCTGAGTTTTTTCTTATTTAATACGAATTAACTCCCAAATCATTCGAAGCCAATATGGTATTTCCCTAAATTAAATTCGCATGTAAAAGCGGAAAGCTTTTTCCTTGAGGAACATAACAGAACAGTTTCCTTTTCTACGTTCCAAAGATGGGTACCAAAGAGGCTCAAACATCTTTTAGTGAATTTACCATTTCGCTTATAAATGCCAATGGTGTAAGCAAACATATCTCCTAACGACTGTGTAACTGTACCTACATATGTATATTTTTGGAGTATATGTGTGTGTGTGCTTATATGTATATTTAGTTATTAAACAATACGAATTGCTCCTGATTTAGATGATAAAATAAATAAATGACTAGATTTTCAAGTATCTTTTTAACAAATTGTTTGCACAAATTTTGAACATTTAGTGCGAAATATGGACATGGACCATTGTATTTAAGCTTAAGTATATGATAAATAAACTTCACAAATCTTTGAATTATTCTTAAGGATTTCATATGAAGATTGTAAATGTTTATAAGATTCCACAAAATATTTATAACTGGATATTAAACACCAGCTTGGATTCTTGCCAAAAGAGATGGAATAGAAGTAAAATATTTACCTAAAATATTATGTGTCTAGAATCTTTAAAGGAATATTTAAGCATGACAGCTTTTAAGTGACGAAATCTAGTTTTTTGCATTTTAATTAAAATTTAGTTTAATGAATAAAATATGATAAATAATAATATAATAATTAACATAAATAATTTAACTTAAGGGAATTATAAATTGTTAAACCTTCCGAAGGTAAATGGTACCAACTTTTAATAAATATTTAAACAATTTTAGAGATACTAAGTTGCAACAAAATAAAACACTTTTTACTTGTTTTATTTATTGTTATAATCTGAATAATTTCTCTATAAAATTCTTCTAATCTGCTGCATAAAATTTATTTAATTAAAATTTATAAAGTTTCATATAAAACTTTTTTTAAATTTGAAAAGATTCCGAATAATAAATTTTCATATTAAACTTATGAAAAAAGGTCACTCCCGAGTTAAAGCAAATTTTTTACTTGCTTTAAGGAATGCTGTATAATTGCTCGTAAAATATCTAGCTGTAAGTTGGCAATTCAATCTTCTTCTCATAAAGCTGCTTAAAATTTTAAGTATTAATAAACCATTATGATAGACAAGTGAAAGTTAGAATAGACCATATAAAAGTTTGCTATAGAAAAAGTTGCCTTAAATCTTAAAAAAACTAAATTAACGTGAAATTATTACTTGTAGTTAAATAAAAATAATTTGTTAAATAAAAATAATTTAAAAATCTGGCTTTTCTATTACTTTATGATAAACTTATTGCGAATAGTAAAATTATTTTAACATATAAATTATAAAATCTACGGGTAAGCTGTCATAATGTAAAACAAAAAACAAAATTGGCGGGTAAGCAACTTTCGGTTTTTTTATTTATTGCTTGGATTGGTTGGCTAAGTGATGCTACAATAAGGCAGTTATACTCGCAATTAGATAGATACATAATATTTTAAAATAGGATTAATAAATTCGAAGTTCAGCCTGTAATATATTATAATTTAATTTTATTTTTACATTAAAAAATGAAAAAAGCTTTAACGCAAATTTTAAAGATAATATTTTTCTACAGAACAGTTGGAAGTAAGTGCAGTTCTGTGGATTAATACTATCTATATATTTCTACCTACAACGAAAAATCAACCAGATCAACGATATTATTTTTATATCCAAGCAATTTATTTGGATTTTTAATATTGAAAATTCAGAATCTTTTTTATACGAGAGAAGTGCTTGTAAGAAAAATTATTCTTGAATTTAAAAGGCATTTGCAACAACCATAGCAATTCAAAGCTATTTTAATAACTTGAGAATTATTTATTTTTGATATTGACTTGTGAACACTAAAATATTAAAATATAAAAACCAATAAATTAAACAATTAATTAAGTTAAAGGAAACCCGCATTATGATGTAATTTGTAATAAATCATATATTTTTTATATAAAAAATTATGCAAAATTACTATTTCTTTTGTTTAAAATAAAATGTCTTTAAAAAGAATGATTTCATAAAAGTTTTCGGAGATTTTTTTAAATCTTTTTTTATATATTTTTGAAGTAATTATTGCAGCTTGAGCTAAAGAGCGTAAAATGAATAAGATCTTGAGGTTGATTAATTTTTTTAAAAATATTTTTAATAATTTTTAGTTTAATATCACCAAACATATATTTTCATGTCCACTTTTTATAACAAGAAAACATTAAAAAATTATTCCTAAGAATGAATTCAATATTAGTTTTTTAAATATTAACAAATTTTGGTTGTTTAAAACCGTTTTGAAGTATTTGGTTTTTGAAGATGGTATCATTACTTCGATAGTCCATTTTTACTTGTTTTAATTAATGAAGATTTCTCATACGAATCCGCAGCTTAAGCATTTGCTAATAATTTGTAACAACACGTGTTTTATTCAGAATATTGAATTAAATCCTTTCATATTTATTTATTCTTCCTTTAGCCCAAGTCTGATTAAAATTATTATATTTAAAATAATTTTTATTATTTCTTTAAATACTCACAATTAAAATAAATGCTTTCATAGACAACATTTTTATTTAACACCAAAAGTTCGCACACAACTTTGTAATCCAAAAACGTGTAATTAGATTGAATAAAAAAAATATTAGAATTTATAACTTGTTGTTGTTTAAACACTTGAACTTGCGTTGTAAAAACACTTGATATCTATTAAATAAAAGATAAATCCTTTTTAAGATTAATAATCCTTGTTGCAATTTAGATATTATTAAACTTGAATTATTTTTTTTAAGTTTAGTATTGATTTTTTTTATTTAAGTATATTTGAAAAAAAAAAATCTGTTGTATTAGAAACCGTTCGAAACAACGCGAAAGATTTGAATTAGGGTTTAAAACAGCGATGCATTGCTTTTTATAACAATTACAGATGATGCGGATGATTCTGCTGCCGAGGCAAACAACAATGAGCAGCAATAGTAATAAAAAAGCAGCAACATTAACAGACAATAACAATATTTAAACTGGAGTTGCTAACAATACCAACATGCTTGAGCAGATACTATAACTGCTGCCTCTTCGTACTAAAAGAGTAGCAAGTAATATCATCTGAATACAACAACAACAACAAATAAAGAAGAAACACAATGATTACAAAAACATTAACTGTTTGATGTTTTTTTTATTAATTTCAAAACATTTTATTTTACTCTTTTTTACTTACAATCCACATTGATCGTCATTAGTAATTGAAAAAATCTTATTGCTTTGTTAGATGTTTGATGAACATGATCTTCTAGATCTTCATCATTATCATGCTCATCCCATAGATTATGATTTTTGTTTGTTTGTTTGAATATTTGTTTTCTTGTTCCCACTTTTGTTTGAAACAAAATAAAATGCAAAAATCAAACTGAGTACTTCACTCTCAATTACTCTTTGAAGAGTAATTGACAACATCAATTTATGCGAATTATGATTAAGATCATAATGATATTTATTTATAGTTATTTCGGCATCGAATAATGATGTTTGAAAGCAACTCTTTTTTTTCAATACTTTAGTTTCAGACGAGAAAAAAGTGTAATAGCAAAATCTATTGCTAAAATTAATTTATTGGTGTTTTTGCAAAAGGAAGAAGAAAATTAACAGTAAGTAATTTGATTATTAAATAAGATTAAAAAGTTATTGATTTTAATTTTTAATTTTTTTTTTTAAATTTGAAAGATGCTGGAAGAGATTTTGTAAAGTAGTTGTAATGAAAAAAGTACTTATCCGAATTTTTTTGTATTTTCAATCTATTTTGATCTTTAGAATTCCGATCTTCAATCCCCATACACCATACGTGTATGATGAACCGTAAAATCGAAAAAAACTGCGTAAAACTATAGCTCCCAATAGCACAAAGTAATGCAAAAATAAACCCAAAAATTAAAGGGTGTCCCATAGGTGACGTAATTGATCAACTATATTGGCGCTTAGACAAACGCTTTCAATTTGGATCAAATGTCGGTAATTATGATCGTTTTAAATACGAATATAAATTTCCAAAATTATAAATTAAAGGGTGCTCCAATAGTTCATTTAATTTGATGTATACGGCCATACTTTTTAGCAGTTGTAGACAGACGTTTGAAATTTACAAAGAACCTGTACTGCTAAGTCCGTTATAACAACAAGGGTAGAGTTAGGATTTGGAAAGTAAAGGGTGTGCCAATAGTTGATGTAAATTGATATATGTGGCCAAATTTTTTTATCGTTATAGATAGACAGCTGAAATTTACAAGGAACTTATATAGCGAAAGCCGCTATAAGAACAAATAAATAAATTTAATTTAGAAATTAAAGATTGTTCCCACAGTTGATGTAATTTGACCTAAATGGGCCTATATTTGAAACTGTTATACAGAAAAAAATTGAAAATTAGAAAAAATGGCCACTACTTCCAGTGGTCTAGTGCAATAAAAAGAATAAACATTAAAAATTGTAAATTAAAGGGTGTTACAATAGTTGATTTACTTTGATGTATATGGCTACACAACAGTTTTAGACAGAAGGTTGAAATTTACAAAGAACCTGTATTGTTAAGTCCGCTATAACAGCATTTACAAAATCTAACTTTGGAAATTAAAGAGTGTCACAATAGTTTCTATAATTTTTTCTATACGACCAAACTTCTAAATCGTTATAGACAGACAGTCGAAATCTCTTTTGAAGATGGTTCTTTGCAAGAATTATTAAAATTACCTTTCTTTTTTTAAAGTTGAATAAATATTTATTTTTTAATTATTTATCGATTAACTTCAGGAGGAAAAATATTAACCCTTAACTACCCACAAGTGTCTCTCGGACACATTTTTTAATTCCTTTGCCCATAAAAGGTAAAATATTTATTTTTGCGAAACCCTATTTTACCTATTCTACCCCGATAGTCTTGAGAATAGAAATGCGCAATAAAAATATTTGTATCATAAATAGTTTATTATTTATTTTCAGTAAACAAAAATAGTAGCGCATAAGCCCACAAGTGTCCAATAGACACATTAATATATTATTTAAAACGAGTCGGCCAAGTTTTATACAATTGATCGCCGACAAGTAGGGTATACAAATTTGGTGGATCTGTGATAGCTAAACCATATAACCTCTGTTCGGTTTACCATATCTTGTAAAAGAAGGACCAAATAGAGCGGAAAATTTGGCATACAATGTAGTCAACCAACTATGTGAGCCATACTTCCGTACCAACAGAAATGTTACATTTTACAATTATTTTACAAACCTTGAAGTTGCAAAACACTTAGCACAAAATGGCCTCACAGTAGTTAGAACCATAAGAGAAAACAAGGCTTTTTCAACCCAACCGAAATCGCTACATCGAATCTCACGTCTTTGGTTTTTCTAATAATATGACTTTGGTGTCGTATGCACCGAAGAGAAATCGTGCTGTTATTTTTTTGTCTTCGATGCATCATAGTAATTTATATATAACTGCACCAAGCGCGGTATTGTACTCTTGATCAAATGGTTCATGAGTACACAATTCGACGCAAAACAAATAGATGGCCTGTTGAATTTTTTCAAAATGTAGTAGAAGTTGTGGGAGTCGCATCACTTGTAATATGAAAAAACATATATCCAACTTGAAACCAACATAAAAACAACATGTAGGGAAAACTTTTTTTTCGAGAAGTAGCACTTGAGTTGGTAACGCCTCATATACGGAACACGAAAAGACTAACGAGTTCACTTAGCAGCCGTCAAAGATGTGCTATCATCTGATCCTGCCATTGATCAAAGAGATGGTCAAGCATCTGAACCTGATTCGAAAAGGAAGAAGCGTTGTCACATTTGCCCCTTAAAAATATCTAGAACTTCCAAGCAGTGCTGCGAGAAATGCAACCGGAATGTCTGTTCTAAACACTCTATTAAAAATATTATTTGTAATATTTATTAAAAAAAAAGAAATTAAAATTAAACAAACAAAATACGTAAGTAAATAATATCAACAAAATATTTCTCTAATGTATACTTTCATTGTTTTTCTTTAAGCGTCATTAATTGCTATAATGAGTCCGTTGGACACTACTAGTCAGTTACGTTACAAAAGCATACTGGGTAGTTAAGGGTTAATAAATAGACAAAAAAAAATAATATATGAAAAATTTATAAAGGCGAATATAAAAGCGTCTCCTTTAGTTGATTACAACCAGTAAAATGTCAAATAAATGTAAGGGCTACCGAAGTAAACCACTTTTATTTGGGTTCATTTTGATTCGATAAGAGTATATGAAGCAAACTCTCTACCAGGAATTAAACCTCAGACTGAGACCTTGAAACATAAGCAGCTAACTAATCTGGGTATCCTATTTGATAAATGTATGCGTCAAAGAATGTGTATAAACACTTTCCTGTAAAGAATATATTTAATCAAGCTTAATGTCAATTAATATATTTATATTCCATTCTGCTTAAAAATACTCTTCTATGATTTGAAATAAAATAAATTCTGAGATAATTAATTAATTTACATTTACTTGTTCAGTTGAATGTATTTTTCCCCAGACATATTTCTTTTTTTTTCATAATATTATATATTCATCTACAAGTGTTGAATAACAGGTGTCACAAAAATGGTGTTATATAGAAATCTAAAAATAAATAAAACATATAAAATATTTTTTGACGTTTTCAGATGTGTCGGTCATTTTTTAAACCCGATAGAACTTTAAATTAAAAAAAAATATCACTAAAAATTAAATTTTAACGAAAATTGTTTTCTATTATTTTCAGTAAACTCTGGAAAATTATTTTGAATGGACTCACGCTTGAACAACGCTGTCAATCCAAGTTAACTTTGAAAATCAGTCATCAATTCTAGCAACTTATAGACGACTACGTAATTTTTATGGTGCACATAATCGTCCGTCTAGACAAGCCATCCATCTGTAGAGAATGCAATAACACCAACACGTCGAAAAAATGTGCGTACTGAAGAGAATATTGCTGCTCTAAGCGAAATTATAGAAGAAGATATAAATTTATCAATTCGATGGTGGTCGCAGGAATTGGGACTCTGTCCGTCTACCACGTAGAAAATTTTGCGCAAAGATCTTGGCCTTAACCCGTATAATATCCAGCTAGTGCAGGAACTAAAGCCATGAGACCATTATATGCGTTATTCTTTCGTCGATTTGACTCTTAAGCAGTTGATAACTGACCCGTTGTTTTATCGCCAAATTGTGTTCAGCGATGAGGCTCATTTTTGGCTAAGCAGGTTTAATAAAAAGCAAAACTGCCGCATATGGCGTGAGACCAATCCACAGCATATCCTACACTCTCCATTGCGAACATGCCATTTTAGAAAAATGCTTCATTTGGTGTGGCATCATCGGACCTTATTTCTTCCAAAATGATGCCGGATCTTACGTTACGTTCAATGGAGATCGTAAGCGGGCCATGATTAATAATTTTTTGTTTAAAAATATGGATGACATTAATCCGAAACAAATGTGGTTTCAACAAGATGGCGCTACGTGCAATACGGCGACGGCAATCATCGAGCTATTGACATAAAAATTTGGCGATAAGTTGATTTCGAGAAATAGACCTGTCTATTGACCTTCAAGGTCGTGCGGTTTGACACCTCCCTATAATTTTCTGTGGGGCCACGTGAAGTCACTGGTTTACGCTGATTTACCATCTAAAATTGACTCTTTGAAGGCCAATATTTTTGTGTTATTCTTGACATAAGACCAAAAATTGGACGTCTAGAATGCGCTCAGTCATAAGCAGCCGCGTTGGCCATATGCCCGAAATCATTTTTAAATAATAATAATTTCTGTGGTGCCACGTAAAGTCATTGGTTTATGCTGATTTACCAGCAACAATTGATTCATTGTTCATTGTTTATGTTAATCGTAACATACGGCCAGCAATACTTGAAAAAAAGATCCAAAAATTTTACTTCCAGAATGCTCTTCGTCATGAGCAGTCGCGGTGGCCATATGCCAGAAATCATTTTTAAATATTAATGCCATGTTCTGATCTTTCGTATAAAAAAATTAAATTTTTTGTGTCATTTTTTACAATTTAAAGTTCTATCGGGCTTAAAAAAAACACCCTTTATATCGCTCCGTTACTTGTTCTAAACTAATTTCCTAAGAATCCACAATATTTATTTCCAAGCTACAATAACATTAAAACATATTCACAGTATGACATAACTTTTACGCCACCCTATATTATGTTTTTTTTTTTCGTTTATACTTTACACACTATAAACTGTGGAGAAGACACTTGTTGTTATTTAATTAAAATAATTAAAACGTTTAATCTTATTTTTCAAATACAGGTGGCAGTTTACTTTTAATTTTAAATATTTCTTTTTTTATGTTAATTTTTACTGTTTCTTGTTCTACACTTACATTTCAAGTTTCTTATTTAAAATAAGAAAAATATTAAAAAAAAAAAAAAAAAAATAATAATAAATTTAATTTTACTTGCTTTTGCTATATTTCAGAATTGTTTGAATTAAACTGAAGAGATTGTAACTTTTTGTTGTGCTTTAATAACCTTTGCGGAAAATATTGCTATGATATTTTTATGATGATAAAAATATATTTTTTCTTAACAGTCTAGTTTATATTTGTCAACACTCCCTATTTCAAAAAGTCTACTGAAAACAAGATTATTTTTGGAGTAGCTTTACAGGTTTAATATTTTTATATCAATTAAACAAAAGTTAATATTTTTTTTTGGCTTAAAACAATAACGTCAATTACACTTTAAACTTTTTTAAATTGTTCAGATAAAATTTATGTTCAAATAAAATGTTATGTTTCTAAAATCCAGTGACATTTTGTTAAATTGTCTAAGAAGTAATAAATTGAGATGCAAAATTTTTAAAACTTAAAGCAAACATTCTACACGAATAGTTCGGAGGCATGGTTGTTTTAAGTATGGGTGTGATGAATTAATCATTTAGATCGTGTAATGTGAGAGCAAGGTGTCATAAAGTATTCGCCAAACAACTTTTTTTTTCTTTTAATGCTATAAAAAAAAACGGTGTAGCTTCGGCTGTGTGGCACGTAAAGCCGTCCTGTTAAAAACAAATGTTGCCAGTATCCTCCTCTTCAATTTTTGTGACCAAAAATTGGTTCAAAATGACTCAATAATGATCGGCATTGACTGAACTTAGCTTAGCTAAGCTCATGTCTAATTTAACAGATAATTAGTTTTATCCTTCCGCTGAACAAATAAGCGTGAAAAATATTTCGCAATATTTCCCAGCGTTGTTGCACGGATTGTGGAAGAAGAAGAAAAAGTGAAAGAAATTGGCTTCCTCATCGATAAACCAAAGCGTGAAAAGTCAAAAACAGTGCGTACACCCAAGAATATTGCTGCTGTGGCAGAAAGTATGTGCGAAGCGCCATCAACATCAATTCACCGTCGTTCGCAACAATTGAACATTTCGGAGACATCATTGAGACGAATTGTGCATAAAGACCTTGGTATGACACCATACAAAGTCCAACTGGTTCAGGAGTTGAAGCCAACTGACCATCCAATGCGTTTAGCATTTAACATTTTCATTATAATAAATGGTATAAATATAGCATCATAACATACATTTAAATATGCAAATGTACGTTCTGCAACATGACCACTTCCTCATAGTGCTGATTTACCTATAACTGCGGTGTCAAATCCAAAAAATAACGGAGGAAATAATGACACTGAGTTACCTTTATGTAAATCAATTGCAGATGAAATTCATGATCCAGCCTATGTATCTTATAAAAAGCAGCCTAATTTTCTAACTCAAGCTAATCTTAACGATCTGGATCGCGACTTAAAATTGCCAAAAAGCCAGACTAAACTTTTTGGATCTAGATTGAAAGAATGAAATTTTCTTCATCCAGATACTATGGTGTTCCATTTTCGTAACTGTGACGAAGAACTAAAAAAGTTTTTTTTTTTGAAGATAAAAATTTAATTTATTGCAATGAACTTCCTAGACACTGAATGATACTGATACATAAAGTTGGCATTTGTTTATTTACTCGTTAAAAAAACCAGTTTGAAAGTTGTACTCTTGCATAATGGAAAGAGGTTTTTTTCTGTTCTAGTAGCACATGCTTTCGGTATGAAAGAAATTTACGAAAAGATGAAATTGGTTGTAGAAAAAATCCAGATTAATAAAGTTTTATTTAAATTATGTGGGGACTTAAAAGTCATTGCTTCACTTCTCGCATTGCAGAAAGGTTTTACAAAGCATCACTACCACAATAAAGACTGGCCAAAGCGCAAGGGGGAAAATATTATACACCCCCTTCCTTTCGAGCCCTTCAGAGTACTTTTAGCACCACTGCATATTAAACTTTGTTTGATTAAAAATTTTGTCAAAGATTAATTTTTGTCAATCAGTGTTAATATCAAAGCATTATTTTTATTTGTTTCTTAGAAATAACCGGATAATTACGCTCATATCTATAAGTTGGTCGTACTCTCTCTGCATTCGTGCTTTATTAAAAAGCACATCTGTGTACTGAAGTGTTAATTAATTTTACTTTTTAATATTGGAAAAAAGTAAAGAATTTTTCTAAAAATTATTGAAAAAAAAATCAATTTCCTTAAGTTTTCAATATTTATAAAAAATGTATTTTAATTGCTCACACACTATACAAGCGAAGGACGTGCATAGAACAATTAAAATGTATTTTGCTATTTTTTTAATAAACTATAATTTTTTTACACTTTATCCGTATCAAAATTCCTTCAGTTAAACATTAAATTGTTTAAATAGTCGATTTAAAATCCCATTTAATATTCCAAAAATATCATTATAAAACCAAATAAAAAACATGAACTAATAAAAACCTAACAAAAGAATATTTGTAAAAAAAACTTTCAAATAAAAACCATTTTATTATGTATTTTATTATAATTAATGTTTATTTTGAAATGTTAATGTTGAAAAAAAATTAAAACAAAAAACTCAGCCCAGAATAGCTGTACTTTGCAAAATGAATGTTGTTAAAAAAAGAAACAAAAAATTCAAACAAATTTGCTAGAAATTTTACTTTTAACGCCTTTTGAAAAAAAATTTTGTTTGAAAATATTAAAAACTTCCAGTTTGTATTTTTAATGGTATTTACGAATAACAAATTTCATAGCTTTTCTTTTATTGGCCTTTTAGCTGGCTTCCTTGTTAACATTTAAGTAAGTTCTTTATGTATAAATAAAAAAACAAAAATTTGTAAAGGGAAAGGATTTTTATCAAAGTTAACTTGAGAAATTATAGAAGTTTTCGTGCTGTATTCAACTTTAATATTCACTCTTGTTGTTGTGCAGTAATTTCTGAACCGATTTTAATTTTTTTGAAAAGTGGTCTCATTTAAAAAAAATCATAGTTTGAAAAATTAAAGGGTGTCCCAATACCACCTACATGATTTAGGTGTCTATGAAATTAAAAATTCAGATTTTAAGAAAGTTGAAAGTGATCAAAAAATTTTTTAAATGAAAGGGTGTCCCAATAGGTGACGTAATGTGTTTTAAATCGCATTCTTTTGAACAAGTATAGTAAAGCAGAATGTATACTTCTAATTTTGTTATAACAATAAGTATGAATATTTGAAACTATAAATTAAAAGGTGTCCCCATAGGGGAAAAAACTTTATGTATATGGCATTATCTTCTGAACCATAATAGATAAACAGTTGAAAGTTAAACAGATCGTGTATTGCTATGTCTGCTATAACAATAAGTATAAAATTGAAAATTAAAGGGTGTCCCTATATGTGATGTTATTTGATGTTTTTGGTTGTTTTCTTTTTTTTTCTTTGTTACTTTTAAGTTATAATTTTTAGGAATTTCGAAAAATATCACGGCAAACATTACCCAACATTTTCCACAAGATTCAGATCTGTACTGTGTTCTAAAACCTTCCGGAAATTGGTGCAATGCGCAAGCACAGGGTTGAATTTAACGCGAACAGGGTTGAGTTTAATGCTCAAAAACCCAGTGCTTTGTGCTTTTGGACAACCGTATGTCTGAATATGCCGACTCATCTGTAATTATGAGTGTTGTAGATATTGAAGAATGAAAAGCTTTCGACTTTCTTGGCATAAAGATACAATGTGGTGTTTGGTGGAACACGCATATTTTTCAGGGCGTTAAGAAAGCATTTAAGTGCCTAGGTTTTCTGAAACGGTGTAAGAAATACTTTACTTCATCTAATCTCATCGCTATCTATAAGACCGAAAATGGATACAGCTCGCATGTATGAGCTGGTGCTGCAAAGACTATTTTAGGGTTACTCGAACGCGTGCAGAAGAGAGCGAAGAAGTTCATCGCTGAGAGTATGGTCTCTAGCTCTATTGATGAATTGGAGCATCGACGCAACGTGGGGTGGGTTTTACTACTTTATCGTTACTACAACGGAATGTGCTCTTATGAAATCAGGGATCTTGTTCCAAAAAACTGTAATTTTATACGCGCAACGTGCTCTGCATCAAGAGCGCATCTTTTATGGTCGACTAACCACTGAATCGCATGACGCTTACAGAGAAAATTCGCGTTTAGCCGAACAGTTCGTTTGTGGAATAAACTCCCTGCGGAGTCACTTTTAGTGTGCAAAGATTCAAATCAAGTGTACACAAGCACTAGTCCTTCTATTCCTCTTCCAATAACCTAATTTCCTATTTCTGACACAATGCGTTGCACAAGTAGGGGTTTTCCCCTGAATGCTGGTCCTAATAAAAAAAAAAAAATAAAATAAAAAAAAAATATTAGAAAACCTCAGAAATATAAATTTTTGGGAAATTCTAGGGATTTTTTTTCTCAAATAACACCTATAACTTTTGTTACCATTTTTTCCATGAGTACTATATTTTTTATATAAAATGTATTATTTTACAAGTTACATTCCATTGCTTAATATGTTGTTACGTTTTTCCCTTTTTAGACAAACGTACGGAATTTTTTGATTGCAAATACCACTGTGGCTCATTAGTCTGTATTCAAACTTTATGGCTTTCTCTGGCTATACTTCTTAACCCTACCGGTCTTGTGAACCCTTGGTCTCGTATTTACTAAACATGCGTTATTACTACAAGCGCAGTCATCTACGCTACACTAAAGTGTTACTCCGGCGGGACATGAACAACTTGATGCCTTGTTTAGTAACCTTACCCATCCACAGACATCTCAACTACTTCTTTTATCCAAGCCTGTCATCTCCTTTAATCCAGTAGCCACAACACACGTCTGCCATACACTGTTGTTATGTTGCTGTTACACTTTGCTGCGCTAACCGCTATTGCTCTTACTTTTTATTATAAAGGGCTTCTTGACAATTATCTGTTGCTCTTATATTAAATTGGACGTCTCCACTAAATTGTCTGCCATGGCTTCATACAATGATTTTCTTTTGCCTCTCGGGAGGTTTGTACTGCTGTATATTAATTTTAGTTGTGCATTATAACAATTATTATTTTTTCGTTGCTTGCATGTCCGAATGCAGTATCGAACTCAGGATCTCCTGTTTTGCAGTACGCACCTCTACCAACACGGCCATTGAGGCTGCTCAGCTTTTGTTGGCTAATTGTGGTATTATTCTATACACACACCATTAGCTAAATTAACTTTATTCACCACTCTCATACTGTGAACAAGAACAGGGGTTGCCAGATCTTACTTTCGTAACAATAATAAGAGCCTCCATTCTGTTTACTTTTTATCCCCTTCACCACAGATGAAAAAGGGTATATCTAAGTTTGTCATTCCGGACCCATAAAGCACTTACTTTCTGAGTTCTTATGCATAGCAATGTCCGTCTATGTTCGTATTAAAATCAACTTTGCCAAGACACTACATAGATGATCTAGAGAAAATTTAATACGTCAATTGATCAAAAATAGTCGCGAAATTTTTGCTAATAAAAATGAGCAATAGCAACGTACAACGTTCATTTTTATTCCTGCAGGTAGTTGTCTTTACTACTTAGTACTCAGCACAACTTAGCAAAGACAACCACTTATGAAAGTTGATGGGATAACAACCTTAAGCAGAACTTAAAATTTTAGACGCTTTTTCGAATAGAAAAACTTAATGGTAGGAAGGAATTTCTTTTGCCGATTTATATGTAGATATGGTTGTACATATATGATAAAGGGTTTATAAGCCGAATATAGTGCTCTTACTTGTTAATTCTTAAATTTATTTTAGTTTTATTTGTTTCTTGCCAGTCAAACAGGCTTCTAGTATAAAACTGTAAGTTAAGTTGGAATTCCTCTATTAAAGGCCAATTTTCTAATTTGATATTGCCTTCGTTTGCTTTGTTTAAATGCAAAAATTATACAAAAAGGAATAAAAAAAAAAAAAAAAAATCCAAGTACTTAAATAAAATTGCAACCATTATGGTTTAATGATATTAAATGCAATTACTTTGCAATCATTTATGGTGGTTAAAAAGATTTATTATGACTTTTAATTAACCACCATTGATAAATAAATAAATAAATAAATACCAGATAAAATAATAATATTATTTTTTTAAAACAAATTCTGTTAACTTTTAGAAAGGGATTAAGTAATTTCTCATATTCATATAAAGTTGTTTTTTTCTTCTTATAAATAAGTTAGATTTCCAACAAAAAACCTCAATTAAAAATTAAATATAAAAGATTTTTATTAAAGTGAGGCAATGTTGTACGAGTATAAAACCAAGAACAATGATTGCAAAAAATAAGCATAATAAAAATAAAAATAATGAAGATGATAATGATGTAGTAATCTTTGGTATTGTAGTTGGTTAAAATAATAATAATATAAATAAAAACTGCAAAAACAAAGCAAATTGTAATAGTAAAAATTTTCAGTATTTTATAATTACAACAAGTGAACTTATAAAATATGAACTGAAAGTAAAAAATGAAATACCTTAAAGGCATAGTAACACTTGATTTTTTTGTATCTTATAGATACTCATACTTTGTTGTATGTTTTACTTAATACTCTAGTATGCATCAGCAACTGTGTCTATTAAGTCTGAGTGAAGTCTGAAGTTATTGGGTTACTTATAGTGTAATTAAAGAAAAAAAAAGAACAAACCTCAAGATATGATGAGATACATAACAGATTGCTGAACGTATTTCTGTTTTGTTTTTATACCCTTCACCACAGGTGGGTATGTCAAAGTTTGTCATTACGTTTGTATATTTTAAATATTTATTCCGACCCCATAAAGTATATACATATTCTGACATCTTATGCATAGTGAATTAAACGATGTCCGTCTGTCCGTCCGTGCTAGTATTGAAATCAAGTTTACCAAGACACTGGATCAGCTAGAGAAAATTTAGATACGCCAATCAATCAGATATAGTTTCGAAAGAGTTGCTATTGCAAATCAGCAAGATTGGTCCATGTACTTTGAGGAAGTGGGCAAAACACCACGCTATGCCGTTTACTATATACCCTTCACCATCTAAGTAGATCCGATTTAGTGAAGTAAATTCAATTAAAAAAAAAAAACAAATATTGGGGTGACAGAAAATTACAAAAAAAAAAAAATTGGTCCATTTTAAAAAATGTTTGAATTTCCTTAAAGATCTCTTCAAAAGCTTTAAAATGATACCCATATTGATAGTTTAAAAAATTATAAAATTTCAGAGCCCCGTAACTCGGAAAATATGGACGAGCGCCAATTTTTCACTTGATACATTTTTTTTATTTTTTAATTTTCTAACGAGCCATATATATGTCAATCGATCAGATACAGTGTCGTAAGAGGTGGTATTGCAAATCAGCAAGATCGGCCCATGTCCATCGAGGCAGCAGGCAAAAGACCACGCCTAGCTCTAATTTGTTCACGTCATTTGAAAAAATAAAGTAACTCCAGTCAAAAATATAAATACATGGGGTGATAGATCATAAAAAAATTAGAAAAAAACTTCAAGTGAAAAACTTAGCGCTCGCCCATATTTTTCGAGTTACGGGGCTCTGAAATTTTCATATTTTTTAAAATATCAATATGGGCATCATTTTAAAGCTTTGAAAACGATCTTTAAGGAAATAATTAAATTAAAATTAAAAAAAAATGCTTAAGCCATTAGGAGCCTATATTCCATTGCTATGTAAAATAATATGTATGCAGTAGGGTATATAAGATTCGGCATAGCTGAGCATAGCACTCTTTTTTGTTTCTACGTTTTTTTTGTTTGTATATGAGTTTAAAATTTTTTATTATAGTATAATTCTTATTTTATGCTCGTTTTTCAGACAACAAGTTTAATGAATTGAATGCAATGTAAGTAGTTTTTCGGTTTCATTAAACATTAAGAAGAGTGAAATAATAAAATAATAAAAAACACACACACACACATTAATAACGAAATATTTAAAAACAAAGAATACAAATAGGCAGTGGGGAATTTCGTACACTTAAAAAAATCATTTTTTCAAACACTTAATGAAAAATGCCGTGATATTCTTCCTGAATATATAAAATCAAATAAAAATGATTTAATTCGGCTGTGACAGATGGATTTTATAGATTTTTATGAAATTACATTTTTTTAAAATTAAATTAAGACTTCGATGCTTTTTGTTTTATTTTAAAATATTTGGTGTAATTATGTTTTTGGTAAAATTAATTTCTGGCGAAATTTCGGTTTTTACCTGAAATGTTTCCTTTTTGAAAATATGTAATCATAAGCTTATTGTACACGGCGTTGTCTAGTTCTAGTCTTAGAGTTTATCTTGATACTGTATAATATATTATAGCCTTCTAACAAATCAGTTTGTATTTTATTGATCAGGAGAAATCTATATTTTAAATATCTTTAGAATCTGTTTTTGTTAAGTTCGGTTAAGATTCATATAATTGCGCATTTGTCCTTTCTTCTATTTCCCTACTGCCCTACTACCGCTCCTTTTTTTTTTTAAATTAACATAGAATATTCTACCTTTTACATAAATAAATAAATATGTTTAAAAATTTATTGTTGTCGATACAGATGTATATGCCCGTTTTTCCCCTTTTTCTTTTATCTAGGTCCTAGCTCTGGAAACAGATATAGATGAGGACGTGTTCAATGTTTCTAATTTCATTTAAATTTCATTTAAATCAATTAGCAGAGACTTTGTTAAAATAAAAAAGCGGGCTTCAAAATGCCCGCTTTACCTTTTTCTCCTCTCCTAGTCCGCTTTTTTGAAAAATAAATACTCTTTTTTACCATGAGGACAAATATCTACCCGTGTTTTAAATTACATTAAAATCGGTTTAGTCGTTTAGCCTTTACTGATGCACGAACAAACAAATAAACAGACAAATTTTCAAGTATCTGTATACAACGTGTCTGTATACAACGATCATATTTTTTCAACTATGGGAACACCCTTTAATTTCTAAATTTAAATTGTATGCTTGCTGCTAAAGCGGACTTAGCAATGAAGGATCTTTGTAAATTTCAGCTATCTGGCTGCAACAGTACAAAAGTTTGGGCACATTAATTAAAATTCAACAATTATAGGAACACCCTTTAATTTCCAAACTTAAAATTTATATTCGTTGCTTTAGTGTACAAAGCAACACAGGTTCTATGTAAATTTGAATCGTCTGTCTGTTACAATTCGACAGTTTATCATGTACATTAAATTACATCAACTATTGTTACACCCTTTAATTTATAATTATAAATATTTATATATTTTATTACACCAGATAAAGTTTTTAAATGTTTGTGTATAATGGTTTAAAAGATAGGGCTATATAGGTCAAATTACACTAAATATTGGGACACCCTCTGATTCCAAATCTTAATTGTATACTTTTTGTAAATGCGGGTTTAGCAATACAGGTTCTTTCATCTGTTTGTCTAAAACGATTTAAAAGTTTTGCTACATACATTATATTACATTAACTATTGGGACACCCTTTAATTTTCAAATTAAAATTGTATACTTGTTGTTATAGCGAATACAGGTTTTTTGTAAATTTACACCGCCTATCTATAACCGTTAACCAGCTTAGCCATATAAATTAAATTAAAGGAACTATTGGGGCATCCTATAATTTATAATGTTTCATATTTATACTCTTTACTATAGCTGTCATTGTAATCGATATTCTGTCCAATTTTCAATCGTTTATTAATTTACGTCACCAATGGGACACCCTTTAATTTTTAAATTTATTTTTGTATTATTTGTGATACGTAGTTTTTTTTAATTTTTAAGGGACGCCCTTTGGGGTTCATAATGCACGTAAAAAACATATATGTTGCATGGGGACACCCTTTAATTTTCAAAATTATTAACTGTTCTTAAAATAGGACCAATCTTAAGCATAACATTGCAAATAAAAAAACTACAAAATCGATCCTAAAATGATATTCAGACGAATTGATTATCTCCTTCTTCTTTTGGAAGTCGGTTAAAAATAGTATAAATTAAATTTCTGAAGTTTTTTGCTTACCGGAGAATATTTTATGAATTTTATTCATGGACTTAGTGCAATATAAACATTTTTCTAAGCTTATTTACGTTCCGTATTTTGCTAAAATTATGTTTTGTAATCTGTTAAGAATTTCTTATAGTGGAATTGTTATTGCAAAAACAAGCAAAACGAATTCAAAGTGTTTTCATTTTTGATTCAGTTGTTGTTATTGTTGTTTTTTTTTCTTATATACTATAATATTTAAAGGCCAACTTCACAGCAACTGTATTAAACTGAAAACGACAATGACTAGGTATGCACTAGAAAAAAATACAAGAAAACACCTTCAAAATACCAAAAATAATAAAAAAAACAACAACAAAATAAAACATTTGAAGAAAAAAATATTATTTTATAAAAAAATAGAATTACATTCGAATATAAAAATATCTTTAAAATCAGCAAAAATAAATCAATAAAACTTATAGTTATAGATTTTTTCAGAGTTGATCTATGCATGATGATACGAGTATGAATGGCTACAATTAAAAAAGAAGAAGAAGTGGAAGAAGAAGAAAAACAAAACAATATAGTAAATATGTTTTTAATTTAGAAATAAAAATGAGTTTTAAATCCTTTATGGTTTAAAAATGTCAAAGTTTCCATAACATCATTATGGTCTTGAAGTTGTTCATTATTGTCTGTAAATTGCTATATTTTCCTTGATATCTTGATTAGCACATTAGTGCCGCTAAATGCTTTAATTTTTATTGTTTAAAATATTTTCATTTTTTTTATAATTTTTTATAGCATTTTGCCTTTTAACTCAGCACTTCAATTCATTAGAGGAAATATAACATTATTAATGGTTGTAAAAAACTTCATTGAAAAAAAACAGAAAAAAGTTAAAATTGAACAAATTTAATTGTGTTTTTTTTTCAGCTGAATAGTGACTTCAAATGTCACTATGAATGTCAGTTTTAGTTTGATTCTTAGATTTTTAGCCATTTTTTTTTTTGCTTAGCAAGACAAGCCCTTTTTGTGTTGAATTTGTTTCCAATATTTCGACTTTTTTTAAATTTTAATCATAATAAAAAGTGTAAGTTAAACATAGAGTAAAAAAAAGAAGAAGAAGAAAAAAAAAGTTAAATGAAACGTGTTGGTATTAAATGTTTAAAAATCATCAATAACAAGTTCTTTTTATTTAATAATTTTTAAAGTATTATAGTTTATTGTTATAGTTTATTGTTTTTTTTTCGTTGTTGAACATTAACATGCCACCAAAGTGGCGCATCAGACAATGTTGTTAATGTTTATTGAAGTTTATTTTGTTTTAATTTTTTCTGCTGAGTAACTGGCCCAGTGGTTTTTTAAAGATGGTATTCATATAGATCGGCCACTTACTTTTACTTTTAATTAATTGATTTAAATAAAAAGCAAGAAAAATTGAAATAAAGATCGCCCTTGCAGTCTGAGCGAAAAAATCGGATACAAGAGCTACAAGACGAAAAAATTTAAAAATAGGTATTAAACAGGTAAATCAGAATCAAATGATGAAAACGCGGCCCATTTAAAGCATTTGTTTAAATTATTTTTATAGTGAAAAAAAACTGCTTAAATTGAAATAGTGTTTCGACCTCAGAGAAAGTCTCATGTAAAAGCTAACCTGTCTTTAAAATGTTAAAGCACAATTGCCTAAATCATAAATGTAGAATGCAAAAGAACTCTGAATATTGAAAGAGCGAAAAGCAGAATAAGTCTCTAGAATCGAAATAATAAAAAAGCCAGTAATAAAAAATTATTATAAATCATAAAAAATAACGATACAAAAAACGATAAAGCTAACAAAAAAAAAAAAATCTGAAATTACATCAAAACACCAAATTGTGCTAAAAATCACTCATATTGAAGAAACAATATTCTCTAACTTAAACTTGAAAAGCTAAACCACCTAAACTAAAGAAATTAATATTTATACTTATTATTATGCCAAACAAAGTAGTGGACATTCTGTTTAATTTTCAACGGTTCAAAAGACACGGCCATATACGTCAAATTACATTAATTTTCGAAATATTCTTTAATTTATAAATTCAAATTATATGCTTGTTGTTCGCAATGCAGGTCCCCTGTAAGCTTCAGCTGTCTGTCTATAACAGTTTCAAATTACATCAACTATTGAGACATTCTTTAATTTCAAAATACAAACATGTATAAAAGTTGTTATAGGGATATTAGCAACAACTATATTGTAAATTTCAAGCGTCCTTTTACAATGAAAGAAACTATTGGGGCACCCTTTAATTTATAATTTTGTATATAAATACTTGTTACTATAACGGTCATAGCATGCGACATTCTGCTTTTCTATAACAGTTCAAAGATAGGACCATATCGTCAATTTACGGCACCTGTGGGACACCCTCTATTTCTTACATTTATTTTCGTATTACTTTACGCCATTGGGAGCTATAGTTATATGCATTTTTTTAAATTTAATTTTAAAGTTGTGCCCTTTACGGTTCATAATATACGTAAAACACACTGTTCTAAAAAGGGAACCAATCTGTAGGTATCACCTTTCAAGTAAAGAAATAAGTTTCAAAAATGGTTTAGTTTTGCGGGCACAAACATAAAAAAGCAACATTCAGTCGAAGCCAGCAAAAACTTTTAGAAAAGGTAATCGAGTTTGGTGGAAGGACTTTCAAAATAGATTGACAATTTAATGATTTTAACAAGGCATAAGACTTTTATAATCAATTGCTGGGAATTGATTACATTGATTACTGCAGGATATAATGATGATAATTGGTACGTATTTTAAATTATTCGCTTTTAACTTAAAGAATTAGTTGAATTACTGCTTCCTTTTTTGCAAACCAATGTAATGTGTGTTGTAAACGAGTAACAAAATATGGCAATCACAAAAGTAAGTAATTTTAAGGCAAGTACTCTTTAATGTAATGCCGAATTTTTTGCTGGGAATTGATAACTTCCTTTTTTTAGGTCGGTTAAAAATAAATAAATAAATAAGAAATCCGAAATGTTCTTCAAATTGAATTCACAGAACTGTGAATATAAAGAACAAATAAATAGTCTTAATTTGACTTAATTTTGCGTTAAATAATTCTTTTAAAAAAACGAAAATTTATTTACAAATTTTTGTGTCAATTTTTAAAGAAACTAGGAGAAATTCGAAACTGGAAGAAGGCAAGGCAGAATTTTCTTATCTGACGTCTTCGCATCTATCTATCTATGGGTTGTGTACACTGGAGACGTCATCTTTTAACCAACTGAATTCGTAAATAATAATGCGAGAAATATTCGTAAATAATTAATATTAATTTGCTTAGACGAAGTCCACACATATCCAAAGCTTTGTTCTCTGTTCTTTTTATTAATCAACAAAATGAATGATATTTTCATTTTTATTCCTTCATATTTTTTTTTTGTCATGAAGGAAGCATGAGTGTGAAGTGGCTTGCGTGTAATATAATTTTTAATTTTTAAAATTGTAAATCAAACTATTTTAGTGCTTTAATAAATGAATAATCGTAATTCGGCTGAAGATTTATTAAGAATAAACAATTTTTTTTAATGTCTGTACAACAAAAGTGACTGAATAAGAATTGTGATTAATCAGTACAATGAAAAAACATTAAACATAAATTTCTAAGCAAAGCAAGAAAATTATTAAAATTGTATTTTATCACTATATCAATATCATATCATGAAATTGGTATTTATAGAAAAAAAAAAACAATTTTAAAGGTATCAGGTACAGTTAGCTCATACAATGTTAAAGGATTCCAAATTAATTTCTTGCTTCAATATCCTGTTAATAAAAGCAAACCGTTTATTTTGGGAAAAAGTCGAGAGGAGAAATATATAAAGAAAAGTGATGTCAAAACGTAATATCGATTAGAGTAAATCCGCCAAGTGTGAGTTGGGTTTACACAAGGCGAATTTAATGTTTATATACTTGTCCTTATAGTAGTTCATACTATGTACATGTTTCTGCGGTCTGTTTATAACAGCTGCAAAGATGAGAGGTTATATATATGAAAAGCACGCCTCTATGGGGACACTCTTTACTCATAAATTCCATAATTTGTGATTGTAGTGGCTATTAAAACACACTTCCTGTAAAAATGGATAATATCTTACTCTTTGGGTTATAGATATAGACGAACAGATATTTTAGCAGTATTACTAGGGCAACGTTTTTACAATTTGTGTATGGAAGCTTAAAAGAAACATGTCTCAATAGAGAAATAGTTGCAAATAATTAAAAAAAATATTTTACAGTTGTTTTTTTTTTTTTTTTTATTAAAAGACGACGTGGAGTAGATAATTATAAATAAGCAGGACAGCAGTTTTAAAATTGTGTACAATTTGACAAGAAATGGAACGTGAAGAGAAAACTAAAAATTAATGATCGACTTAAGAGTAGAACAGTTTCTGTGCCATATTAATTCGTAGATATAAGACCTGCATGTGGTGAAGCCTCGCAGAGACTTTGTTCAGAGTGACAAGTGTCTATAAATCTCAAAAGGCGTGAACACTGACATGGCCTACATAATTCCCCAAAAGAACCGATTTTATTTTTAAAACTCAAAGGTGTGAGTGTTAGATGTGCAGCTTCTTTACAGTCTTTAATAAGGTTATTTCAACATTATGGACTTTATGTCCATGGACATTTTGTCACACTACGTTGCGACATAATGTCCATCAACGTAGAGTCATAACGTCCATGGATATTAAGGTATATTTTATGATGTTTTATGTAAGAAAGGTGAAACGTTTTTATAAACTGGCTTGCAGAAAATCTTTGGTAAGTAAAGCAGGTGCTGGTTATACCATAGAGGAGAAAATATTTGCTACCTCCTATAAAGGAAATATTTTTTAAACAAAGCTGTTATTGTTTTAAGGGTGGATATTATCACACTGTCATAAGTAACACAAGGTCCATACTGAAAACGATAACATGTCCATGGATATTATGACATTTTTCATAGCGACATGAAGTTCATGGACATTTTGTCCGTATTGAGCGCTCCTTAAAGTTTATGGACATTATGTCCTTGGACATATTTTAACTCTTATTTCTTATTTTAAAAGTAAAAAAAAATTTTTAACACAAAATAATATTTTTATTTAAAGTCCCTTGAAACATTTTGTCCCAACAAATTTAATTTCTTAACTCTTTTAATATTTATTTTTTATTATTTTGATTTAAAACTGAATATGTACTCCTAACGTGCAATCAAGTACCATTTTCTTTTCATTGTTTTTTTTCCTAAACTCGTAAGTCAATAGTTTTGCTTTTATGACTTTTAATTCCAATAAATATTTTTTTATTTATTTATTTATTTATGGCAATTGCTGTTAAGTTGATATATGTGTTTGAGTTTTAGTCTGGGTTATAAATAATTCATTTGCCTGAAATCATTAAATATGATGATTGAATCTTTAATACTTTATATATCATTTTTTGTTTGTTTGTTTGAATTTGAGATTCTTTGTTTTTGGTTGTAGATTATATTAAAAAAAAAAAATAAATAAAACAAAATATAAAAGACACTTTTTTGTTTCTTAGAAGTTTGTTTTAGTTTTTAGTTAAATGTATTTTTATTTATTATAATTTATTTGACATTTTCTTTAAATTTAGCGTTAGATTGTGTTCTGTAAAATGTCAAAAGAGTGTGATGTTAATTTATTAAGATTTTTTTTTCGTGTAGCTTTAAGAAACCATTGAACATTTTTTAATTGATTTGTTATAAAAATCTTTAAAGTTATAAATCTTAATTGTGATTGCTCACTAAAAGAAGACAAAGAGGAAAGGTGTGTATTATGAAACAAGTGAATATAAGTATTTTATATACAAGGTAGCGCAAAATTAACGTTATGCCATAATGTAATCTAACCTCTCAATTTGTTGCAAGTCTGTTTAATTCTAGTAAAATTAGTTTTTATATTTTTCTATTAATAAAGCAAAGACAACCACCCACACATTGCCATATACGGCAGGTGGGTCCTAACAGACCTAATTTATGCAGGGTTCACATGCTCGAAACAGACACTTGTTTTACTTTAAAATTATTTATCTACATAACTATATTAACAAAAAAAAAAAAAAAAAAAAAAATATAGGGTGTCCGCCGGGAAGGTATACTATTTTTTTTTTATAATTTTCGATCAAATGAAAGAGAATAGACCTTATGTTGATAAAAGTTTTTTTAATGTCGGCAGTTACGTATTGAATACAATATCAGGTAAATGTTCGCCTCTGTTAGCCTCCCAAATGCGAGCCATTTTGAGCACGTTTTTCTTTACATTCTCACACACTTCACGTGGTATTTCATTAGTTTCATCATAAATATTTTGTTTGAGTTGCTGAATCATTTGCATAAGCCTTGCTGTTCAGATATCCCCACCAAAAAAAGTCCAGAGCAGTCAAATCTGACGACCGAAGCCAATCAACATCATCATTTCTTGAAATAACTAGTTTTAGAAAGAAGTCTCGCAGAAATTCCCTTGTAATCCTGGCTGTATGCGATGTGGCATCGTCTTGTTAATACCACATGTTAATCCAGCCCAAAGCATGCAGTTGTGGCGTCAAAAAGTTTTCAACCCTATCATGATATCGCTCCCTATTCAAGTTACCGTAACGGCGTTTTCATTTTTAAAGAAATCAGTTCTAATGGTTTCTCCTGAAAAAATTGCACACCAGACTCTTACTTTTAATGGATGCAAAGGTAACTGATAAATAATTTAAGGGTTTTCTATTACCCAGAACCAACTGTTCTGTTTATTCACACATCCATCCAAATGAAAATTGTGGTTGTCATGAGCGAGCTGTAACATCCAATTGGCATATGTACGGCAGTTCAAATGGTCTTGTTGAAAAAGCTCTTGTTACAACTGAATCTTAAATGGAAACAAATACAGATTCTTTTGCAAAATTGTGGTCAAAGTTCAAGCTCCAGAGCACGGCATCGAATTTAGGTTCATGCATTGTTTTCAACATTTTCTTGAGCAGCACCAATGTTTTCAGCTGATCTTGCAGTACGTTGTGGTCTATTCTTTAGGCTCTCACCTACAGACCCGTTTTCTTTAAGATCATTCACTACACGATAAATAGGGCGTTTTGTTGGTACGTTATTTCTTCCACAAATTTTACGTAACTTCCTCATCGTCCCAGTAATCGATGATTGATTTTGATAAAATGTTTAACGATTAAAACATAAAAAAAAAATTTTCCTATATGTCCACTTCACGACTGCGCAATATGAACTGTGAAGACAAATTTTTATGAAAATGGCGGCAACCCTGTTTGTATTCAATTTTATTAACTTTGCAAATAATGGAAAAAGCTTTCTTTGTAAAAACTATTATTTTTAAATTTTTACAAAATTATTACAAAAATAATTTAAATTGAAAATTTAATATTTACTTTACAAAATTAGTTTAATTTACAACAGCACATGTTTACTGTTTGATTTAATTATTTACGGAAAAAAATATTAATTAGTCCACTTTTATTATTAACATGATCATGATTATTATGATGATCATCTTTGATAATTTCTTATTGCCAATTAAAGGCCTGCTGAACAAGTCCTTTAATTATTGGGATGCTCTCTATGTGAAAAAATGCAAAACTTAAAGGTTTTGCTTTTAGTACTTTGAACCCCTCATAATTTTTAGAGAAAGCGTAGTTGTAAATAGGTTGTGAGTCACTCCTTTTATCACTTAACGGTTCGGACGCAGCTAGCAGCTTGTCAGAAAAATTAAAAAAAAAACATCTTCTTTGCCTTTTAAGGCCTCTTTTCAAATATCGCATAATAAATCATTGGGGAAGTATTAAAGTGTGTCAATATTTTATTTCTTTTCAATTTAAATCTCAAATCTCATTATTGAATTAAAAAAACTGAAAAATTAAAGCCAAATTAATATTAAATGTTAACGAACACAACCATAAACAGTAGTTTGATAGTCGATAATACGTCGTTAAATTTTAAAGTGCCAACCATAAATTATGCGTTTTATTTAATTATTATTCAATTAAAGTTAATTGTTAAAGGTATTTGTTTGGCTTAAAAATACATGTGTCAACACGGCAGCTGTAAATAAATAATCGCAACTAGACGGTCTTTTGTAATCTTCACGAAATTAAGCAAGTGTTTATTAATTTATTTTTTTTTCAACAGATGACACATACTAAAGCAATTTACCGTTGCTAGAAAAAAACGCAAAGTAAAATACCAAAATGAAGATCACATAAATCAAGCAAAAAAATAAATCGTTCATGTTAAGAGGTTCTAAATCATACAACGATTTCATTAAACTAAACTGATTTAAAAGTTTTTCAAAAATCTAAATAAAAAAACTGTTAAATATTCACAATAATAATAATGATTACGATGACTCTCTGAAAATAATGATAATAATGAGGTTTCAAAATTCTTTTAATATTGGCTGCAAGTGATGTTTTATAGCAGAATTAAAAGAAAAGACAGAATAAAAAATACAACAATAGCAAGTTACAAACTATTTGAACGCGATTTTCGTTCACAGCATGAAATGTCAAATACTAATGCAAATGCTAAAAGCAATGTACTACCACTTCATATACTTAAAAAGAGGAATTGCTAAATAGATGAACAGACAGAAAGACAGACATTTTCACTAACATAGCGAGCAACAACAGTTACAACAATATAAAGAATCAACAAAGTTGATATAACTATGCGACACAACAACTAAGAATCACAACAAAAACAACAGCTGCTATTACAACAATTATATAAATAGAAGTTTATACTACAATTTTTCTTTATCAAATAAACCAACAACTAGACTAATATGAATAATAATATCAGTTACAATGGCTTAATAATTCCCTACAATTAAATATTGGTTTTTATAAGATATATCGTTAAAACATAATATCTGTCATTTTATTAGGGGTTAAGGGGTCTTATTAAAGCTCAAGTTTCTGCAGTAAAATATTAAAGGCACCTTTTTAATTGACAAAAAATATAGCATCGTTAATGTGGAAAAAAACTCTATACAACTTTTTGTCACAAAATATTTTATATAAAGTTTTGTGACAAAATGTATCTAATAATATTTTTAAAATAATTTTATTCCTTAGATTTAAAAAAAGAGTATTTTATTAATATTAAATGTGATATTTGTTAATGGAAAAATAACATAAAAAATTTGATGGAAAATTTATTTACAGAAAGTTTGTCACAAAATTTTTAATAAAAATTTTCATCACCAAATATTTTATGGAAACTTTTTTATAGGATGTTTCATAGAATATTTTGACTTAAAATATTTCTAATAGTCATAAAATATATAATAAAAAGTTGATTTTTTTTTCTACATTTTGTCACAAAATTATTCATATAAAAAATTTTATCACAAAATATTTTTGTAAAGGTAATTAATTTTCTATGAATTGACACAAAATGCTTTTTAATGGTGATAAAAAATTTCATAAAAAAATTGACTGCACAATATTTTGCAAAATGAATTGTCACAAAAAGTTAAAAAAAATTATAAAGAATTAAAAAAAACTATTAAAATCGCTTTGAAAAATATTAAACTATTAAGCTTATTATAAAAATTAAAATTATACTGCCAAATTAATAAAAAAAATTTTTAAATGTGTTTTATGACAAACTTTTCATACAAAGTTGTCCTAAAATACATATTAAATCTGTTTTGATATTTAATGCATACCGCGGTTAATATTTTAAAATAAAAATTTTGAAGAAAATTATATACACAATTTTGTGACAAAAACTGAACAACAATAATTTTTAAATATGTTGTAAAAAATTTTTTTTATTTAAGTTTTGTGCCAAAATTTATTAAGGATAATAAAAATTATTTGAAAACAATTTATTCTTGGGAAAATTTTGTCCCAAAAATGTTTAAAAAAATTTTCAAATTATTATATAATATTTTTCATAACCAATTTAGCACAAAATTTTTCTTAAAATTGTTTGTTTACATTTATCCTAACAAATATTTTTTAACCAAGTTTTGTTCCAAAATTTACTTAGGAAAAGTGTGATTTAAAAACTATTTATACTAAAGAAAATTTTGTCACAAAAATGTTCAAAATATTTTTAAAGATATTTTCCACTATGTATTTCAAGGCCGATTTGGCACAAAAAATTTCATAATTTTGTTTCTACATTTTTCGTAATAAAATTTGACAAAAAGTATTAAACAGGGGAAATTAATTTGTTAAAAATATTTTGTCACAAAAATAAAAACAAGAATGAAAATTTCTTTATAAAATATTATCAAATAATAAATAATAATTAGTATTAAATACCTAAGAAATAAATTTTTGTTAAGGGTTTTCATTTATTTTGAGACATATTTAGAAAAAATTCTTAAGAAAAGACATCACAACCAAAAATCTTGATAATCTTTTTTTATATTTAAAGGTGAAAAAAATTTTATATAACCAACTTTAAAGTGTCAGCTTTTCTAAATTATTAAAAAAGTACTAATAGTACTGACGATAAAACAGCAATCGTTGCTACAACAACTCTTCCATTGGCTTTAATGACAATAACAATGGTAACAGCTCATAGAACACCATGTGCCCATAAAAAAACGACAGGCGACATTTACTAGCAGCACTGTCATCAAATAGAAGACAACTACAATAACTGTTTAACACAGCCATTGAACCAGCATCAAAGCAAAAAAAAAAAAAAAAAAATTAACAAGCATTAGCAGCAAGTGTTTACATGAAATAATCTTTCATGTAGAATTTAGCTAGACGACTCTTTGACTAACATTCAGATAGATGATGGTTATTGGTTTTTAAAATCTCAGTAGAAAATTGAAAATAGTTTAACTATTTACTTAAACTACTCTAGACACTAACACCTGTACACCCTCTAACACAACAATTTTAAAGAATTTAGAATATGTTTATTCTTCATAGAGGAAGTGAAACATGTGATGCATATAAATTTCTCTAATATTTGGTATGTTAAATCTTTTTTTGTGGCATTTTAAATGTTAGCTTGTATTCCTTGCCCTGAACCGTGATTGACTACAAGAAGCAGAATACACTATTAAAGTTATGTGATGATTATTTTGGTTTATATTTTTTTGATTAAAATCAGAATAATCAAAGTGATACTTATATTTGAGACTCTCTTCAAACACCATGTATCAAGCCATGATGATAAGAGTGACCAGCTTCAGTTTTTTTTTAATACTACGCAATTAATATTTTTCTTTTGTAAAAAAGCTGCAACATTATTGCTTTTAAAGATAGATACTTTTTAAACGAGAGAGATTCAATTTATATGGCAACATTTGCTTTGAGGCATAACGTTTTTAAAATTGATTTTCTACCCTCCTTTCTTTATGCGATGACAGAATACAATAACATTCGCTTTCTTTGGGTTTTAGTGCTTTTAAAATATTCCTGAATACTAGATAAGCCCCTATCTGGCCTTTAAGCTCCAAACTTAATGCAAGAAGTAGAAAAAATATTACACAGGAGATAAAGATTCACCTTCTAATAGTTGGAATAATTTTTAAAATTGTGGTGTCTGGAAGCAGTTGATTCCATTTTTTTTTGTTAAGTATTAGCGTAAATGTGATTCGTGTGATCGACTTAAATAACTGCACGGCATGCAGAAAACTTTCTGTATTTTTGCGAATAACAAAAAACCAATGTTGCCTGATACGTTTGAATCTTTCTTGCGTGAAGACTTAAAGCCACGACTGACGACTGATTCTTCACAATCGTACGATTCATTTACAAAAAAAGGTAATGGAATTCCGCCCAACTTATAAGAATCACAAGAAAAAGTGTGTTCACGTGCCAAACTGTCACATAAAAAGGATGCAACTCTGATCTTATAGAATATGTTATTTCATAAAATTGTTCAAAAGATTATCAAATCTGTCACAAATGTTATTTTAATACACATTTTCTTAAAGCCATTTTACACGACGGCATTTTACATAAAATTAGTTTCATGAAATTCTTGTTTGTCGGCAATAGATGCAAAGATGCAAGCTGGCTAAGTATTGAATTGAATTTCGAGGGGATGTTTTCACACTTGCCTTGTGTACGTTCGTTTGTTGTTTATGTATTGTTTTGAAAATAATATCTGGCAACTCCTGTTGTTTTTGTTGTCGGCCGTATGAGCGTGGTGAATAAGTTACTTCCACTAATGGTGTGTGTATTGAATAATATCACAATTAGCTTAAAAAAGCTGAGAAACCACAATGGCTGCTTTGATAGAGGTGCTTGCTGTAAAACAGAAGATCGTGAGTTCAAGCCCACCTTCGGACATGCATACAACGCAAAATAATATTGAGAAATGTTTAAATTAAGAAGTAGCAGACCAAATCTCCCAAGAATCAAAAGACAATTATTGTGCAAAGTCATGACAGATAATTGAGTGGAGGCGTCTACTTTAATAACAGAGTAATAGATAATTGACAAGTCGCCCTTTATAATAAAAAGTAAGAACGGTAGCGGTTGGCGCAGGGAAGTGTAACAACATAACAGATGTGGCAGACGTGTGTTGTGGCTATTGGGGAGAGGGAATGTCTTGAATAAAAGGCGTAGTGGAGTGGTCTGTGGATGGTTAAGGTTACTAAAGAAGGCATCGAATAGTTCATGAATCGCCTGAGTAATACAATAGTGTAGCGTGGATGGCTGCGTTTGTAATAATTACGCATGTTTAGTAAATACGAGACCATAGGATTCACAAGACTGCAGGATTAAAAACTATAGCCAGATAAAGCCACAACGAAAGAACACAGAATTTATAATGAGCCACAGTGGTATTTGCAATCAAAAGAATCCGCACGTTTGTGTCAAAATGGGAGGTATTATTTGATATAATACAAACAACTACAAAAACAAATATAAATTAAAAGCGAAATGTACAAGTTCCGTTGCCATAAAAAATTTCATAGTATAGGGACGCGATGAAACTCGCTAAAACTTTTAAAGAGAATTGAAAAAAAATTACATGAAATAATGGCTTTTTAGACACACGTGCGATTTTTGACAGATCTAACAACTAAATTTCATAGTGAATCATGGCCTTGAAGTATCGCTTTTAGTTTGCAATCATTCGCAGTATGTTTTGCAATCATTCACAATATTTTTTTTTTTTAATTAATTTTAGAAGACGACAGTCTTTAGCATAACTAATCGCACAACATCTGTGTTTCAAACATTGTTTTAAAAAAACTTGAAAGATTTTTCGTTAAATTTTAGACTAGAATTTTTTAAATAAATAATCAAAACTCCAAATTGACTTTAAAATAAAATTATCGCTTTCGCTATTAAGCAACCCTTTTAACGATATTCGTCATTGCTTAAAACAAGCTGATTTAATTAACAAGTTGCTCATCGTTAAGAAAGCGACTATAATTTTTGCGTTGTTAAATCTGTCGACAAAATAAACGACGTACAACTTGTGTTTATTATCGTTAAGATGAAGTTAGTGAATCACATAATCGTAATTGCAAACAACAGAATATATCGACAAATAAAACTATTATCGTATTGTTTAAAGTTAATAAATTATACTACTGGTCTGCCTTCTAAGCCGATTGCCAAAATATTGTTTCACGAAATAAATTCTAGACCAACAATCTGTTATTACTTACAGATAATAATAATATGTAAAAACATTCAATAAAATAATTTGAACTTTTTTTTATTTTTACATATACAAATGTTGCATAAAGTGTATATATTTACAGCAAATTGTTATTGTTGCTGTTGGAATTCTTATAAAGTTATGATGCACTTGGCGCCTTGTTAAAAGAAACATGTTTGTTTGTATGCAAAATTTACTATTTTAACCGCCAGACGTGTAAATTTTTAGCAAAAGAAAAATGTTATTTTTTCTGTTTTTTAACATCTCGACTGGCTGTTTGTTATCTTTCAGCGAGATTATTGACACTTTTCGTTTTTCCCCACAATAAATTTGTATACAATATAAATGGAATTGGATGGAAAAAAATAAGTTGGAAAAATTCTACAAGAACATCACCATGAGATGTAAGCCAATTTACATACATATTTTTACATATATACATACATACATATATTTATGTTATTGTTGGCTTTACTACTTTTATTATGAATGACATTGGCACAACTTTGAGGCAAGCAAAAAACAAACAAAAAACTTAAACGCATAGTCGCACAGTTGTTGCCGGTTTATTACAAAATTTAGGAGTTCTGTTTTTTTCTTTGTATATATTTACTAACAATTTAGCTCAAGAAAAAATGTTAGTAAATTTTTAAATTTAGTATACCCTTTACCACAGGTGTAAAATGGTATTTCGAAATTTTTGCATCTGTTGTTAATTTCTACAATATTCACTTCCGACCCCATTAAGTAAATATATTCTGAGTTCTTATGCATAGCGAAGTCGAAGCGCGATGTCCGTCTGTGCGTCTGTCTGCCCGTGTTAGTATTGAAATCAAGTTTGCCAGGACACTATATCAGGTAATTATCAGAAATAGTGTCGAAAGAAGTGCTATTGAAAATTAGCAAGGTCGGTCCATGAAATTCAAAGCAGCGGGCAAAACACCATGCCTACCTCTAAACAAATATAAGTGGCAGTAGAGAATTAAAAATTAAAACAAAAACATCAAGTGAAAAATTTGGCGCTCGCCCTTATTTTCCGAGTTATGGGCCCCTTATGAGCGGAAAATTGTTTATTTCTAGCAAACAACAGGGTGTCCACTGGGTTTTGTCGCCATTTTGGTAAACATTAGCATTAAACTTACTATGGAAAGACATTCGATAAAAGATTTTATCAAAATCAATCATCGATTACGTGACGATAAGAAAGTTATGTAAAATTTTTGGGAGAAACACGTGCCAACATTAGGCCGTATTTATCGTGTAGTGATGATCTTGAAGAAATAGGTGATAGGCCTAAGCATGAACCACAACATACTGCAAGATCGGCTGAAAACATTACTGCTGCTCAAGAAAGTGTTCAAAACAATTAATTAACCTCAATTCGACGCCCTGCTTAGGAGCTTAATCTTTAAAGAACAACTTTGACCACAAGGAGCATATGTTTCCATTTAAGATTCATTTGACACAAGAGCTTCTTCCACAAGACCATTTAAGCTACCGTATATATGCCAATAGAACATTACAGCTCGTCTATGACAACCTCGATTTCCATGAAAAAATCATAATGAGTGACGAGGCACATTTTCATTTGGATAGATATTTAAATAAACAGAATAGTCGGTTCTGGGCAATGGAAATTTCTGAAATTTTTCATCAGTCACCTTTGTATCTATTTAAAGTGATAGTCTGGAGGAGGATTCATTAAACCTTACTTTTTGAAAATGAAACAACGTTACGGTAACTATGAATGGGGAGCGATATCGTGATATGATTAAAAACTTTTAAACGCCACAGGTGCATGATTTAAGCTTAAAAACATGGTCACCCCTATCGTGAATAATATTTCCCTCGTAATTTTTCCCCTTTTCACGTATTTACAATCATGAAAATCTCCCATGAAACAATTTTTTGCGGTAATTCAGTCGAGAATAATAACATAAAAAATTCTTCACGGCATAAAATTCCCCTTATCGTGAATAAGTTTTTCCCTCGTAATTTTTTCGCTTTTCTCTTTAATATTTTCACTTCATTCTTGCTAGGAAGTTGTATACATAAACATGTAGTTATTTATTTGTTTTAATTATTAACATGTGTATATTAAAGCTTTTAAAAAAATATTTCAGGACAAGATACGTAAACATAGAGCAAAGTGATATTATGCTAAAAAGAATGCAAAATAATAGAGCTATTGCTTGTGGTTTTAGAAAACTCAAAAGAAGTAGTAACAGAGTTTTGGAAGCCCCTTACTGAAGAGCTAAGCACTGCTGGCCCTCCAATTAAAAATGTTACAGAATGAAAGAAGGTAATATGTTGTTTATAATATAAAATATATAATTTTAAATGTTTTGACTTTGTTCAACAGGTTTAGACCGATCAAAAAAGGTATGTCCGATCGAAAGCTGCCGAAAATATGAAAAACCAATGGGCGACTGGAGGAGGGCCAAATCAAAGTAAAATCTTAACTTACAGGCCAACGGGTAACTCCAAGGGGTTAGATGAATCGCGCAAACGTCTGCGATCAATTTGTTGTTGCATATTTTCCTGCTCTTGTAAAAAAAGATTTGCTCCAATTCTAAACATTCTTGCTATTTATTTCTTTTGAAGTTGAAGAAAAATAAAATAATTTTTTTCTTTATTTACATTCACTTTACACTGATAGCCTTCTTTATTTTAAACAGATGTTTTATGAAGGAAAAAAAAATTTCACGGGAGATTCACGATAGCATTTTTCCATTCGAGGGGAATAAAAATTTCACGGGAGCAAAAATTTCGCGGGAGATTCACGATAGGGGTGGTTGTATCAGCAAGACGGTGGCACATCACATACAGTAAGCATTACCTACTTCATAAAGTGAAGATTATATCGCTTTCTAAAACATCGTCACATTTAGTTTTGTGACTGTATATATGAAAAAGTTGTTTTTTTAAATTTATAAATTTTTTGCATAAAATGTATTTTTTGAGTTGATGAAAAATTTTATAAGATCAAACTCCATTTTTTTTTTTGTATAATTAACGACACATTTTTGTTTTTGACACAGTAGTGGATATATTTTAACAGCAAAAACGTCATAATTCAAACATTCCACATTGTTTGTCCAACAGATTTTTTATTGATAAATAATTTTGCTAATTGTAGTGGGAACTTAAGCAGTCCAATATTTTTGTAGATGATGGAAACGAGTGAACAACTTCAACTGCCATTATCTATTGATTTTTTTTAATTATGACGTTCTATTAGTAAATGAAAGATATTGTTACGTTTTTCCCTTTTTAGAACAAATGTACAGATTATTTTGATTGCAAATATGACTGTGGCCCATTATTAATTCTGTATTCTTACTTTGTGGCTTTTTCTGGCTATACTTCTTGAATCC
Source organism: Gymnosoma rotundatum (assembly GCA_916610165.2). Lineage (NCBI taxonomy): Eukaryota > Metazoa > Arthropoda > Insecta > Diptera > Tachinidae > Gymnosoma > Gymnosoma rotundatum. The sequence continues at coordinate 12,405,687 of OU744339.1, forward strand.
TATGGCCTACGGTCTTGTGAATCCTATGGTCTCGTATTTACTAAACAGGCGTAATTATTACAAAGCAGCCATCCTCACTATACTACTGTGTTACTCCGGTGAGACCTGAACTATTCGATGCCTTGTATAGTAACCTTAGCCATCCACAGACCACTTAACTACGCCTTTTATCCAAGACAGTCATCCCCTTTATCCAATAGCGAAATATTAAGAAATTTTTCTACTTTTTTAGGTCATTGTGCCCAATGAATATTATTAAATAGCAGAAATAATCGCTTGTTTTAAGTACTTTAATTTTTCGAGTGTTTCTTTAAGTCATCTCTTGCTTTTTAGCCCAATAAAAAAGTGACGTAAAGCAAGAAAATAGTCGTATATTGATATTTGTATCTGTTATCTAAGTAAATAGAAGACAGTAACGCTTATGGTAATATAATCTTTGCGATTGTGGTCTATTGATTTTTTCGTGTTCTCAAAGTTTTTTTCTCTCTCGTTACCTTCTTACACCCTCGCTTTAAAACACTCACCTATACAAACTCACACACATACTTATTCAATTACTTGCTCTTACATGAAATTATTCCAACATATTGTTGAACTATTTATAGATTGAACTTTTGATTATATTTTACACCCTACACAGTAATAAATATAAAGAATTTTATAAAATGCTGCAAACAATTCGACTCAAAGAAAAGGGTTTTACAAAAAAAAAGTTTTTTTAGGTACATATGTTTAGTGCGTTTGATGCGAATTTAAAAGTTTCGAAAAAAATTTTGAATTTTACAAAAAAGTAAAATTTTTATTCGATTAATATTTATGGGATATTCGAATAAAAAAAAAAAATAATATTATTCAATTTTTATTAACGGAATTTAATTTTAATAAAATTTGCTAAAAGAAAGCTCCTTAAATAACTCACTGCTATAGAGAAATTATTTGCGTTTGCTTAAAAACAAAACTTTAATCGAACATTTTTTATTCGTCAAATAAAAATTTAAATACTTTTCATTCTTGTTCAAAAATTGGTAAATAATGTTAGAACACAAATAAAAAGCACATATTGTAAACACTAAAAACGTTATTTGTTTTTAAACGAATAATCGTTTAATCGTTAAAAAATAGTCGAATAAAATTATGCATATTATATGTAAAAATATTATATGAAAAATTTTATTCTTTCGCGTAAACAGAAATTAGGTTTTTATTTTACTTTGTTTTAGTTCCAGTTAGGGTTTGGGATTTCCCGGACTTTTTCTCTTCCCGGGATTCCCGGGAAAATTTATAAATTTCCCGGGAATTCCCGGGAATCCCGGGTAATTTTTTTCTATTACAAAAAGTAATTTTAGGCTGTACATTTTTTTCATTTCTTTTATTTAAGATTAACAATAAAGTAGTAAATGATATGATATCAATTTTAAATAAAAAAAAACATAACAAAATTTATAATATCATTTGGAAAAAAGTAAGTTTTAAGTACGACTAAAGCATTAAGTAGCTGGCTTGAAGCTAGGTTTCGCACTTTTGTGGCAAAGTTGCCTGCAACGGAGAAAACTCGTTCACTGATGTTGGCTTTATTGTTAGCAAGGCATTATAGAAATTATCTAAATTTTTAGTTCGAAAGTTGCTCGCTTCATTCTTTTCTTAGTTAGTTTTGGTTTTTGGGGATTAGCCTTTGCATTGTCTATAGCATTTTTTAGTTTAATTTGAAAATTCATTGCTTTAATTTTCAGATAGATCAGTATCAGTTTTTAGCACTTTCGTATTGACATCAGGAGATTTTAAATAATTTATTAATGCTATCACTTTTTCATCACGTCTTTGGCCAATTTTTTCTCGAATTGACGCAGCTATATTTTGAGAAAATGGTGTTTTTATTAACATAAGCTGAGCAAAAGAGCATTTATTATAGCATCAGCTACTAAAAGGTTACAGTATCGGTGACTAAAAGCTTCGACTAACATCTCCAGGACGGGTACATATTGATCATTCCACAGATTTGCTAAATCGAAGTCGATTAGTGTTTTCTTTATAGCATTTTTTGCTTTCATAAATTAATAACTCATAGCCACCAAGGTATTCCATCTGGTTTTCACTTGCATTCTTTAGAGGACTCTTTTTAAATCCCTTCACGATTTGTCGTGCAGATTCCACTGCTTTTTTATAGTTGTTGTAAAATACAATTCTTAACCTACCTATAATGTTATGTGTTTCATATTCAAGATCATCGTCACTCAATTCACTTTCGTGCAACGGCGCAAAACCTTTTACATACAGAACTTCAATAACAGCTAGATGAATAGCGTAATTCCAGCAAAAAAAACCATTAACAGGGCTCTCTGTTACAAAGTTTTTCATAACGTTCGGCCCGTCTGAAACTGTTGCCACTATGTAATTTTGCAAACTTAATTTATACTCCATAAGTTTGTTTTTAGTTAAGATTCTTATCTCAGCAGCACTACTTCTTCTTGGTATTAAAACCAAACCTAAATTGTAAAATGAATCAACTCCATGCAAGCATATGTTTAAGTATCGGTTTTTAAAGCCACTCGTCCAATATTAAAGTAAAACTTCCATTTTTGCAGATTTGTGAATTTATTTCATTTGTCAATTTTTTCCTCAACAGTATTGTAGTATTTTAAAATAGTATTCTTAACATCAGTTTCGTGTTTTGGCAAGGGCATAATTCTGGCAGCAAAACTGTCTCTTATAAAACAATCCTTCGTTATAGAGCGTATAGATAAGCCGTCAATTTAGATACGATTTCTGGCGTTGTTTTCACCACCATATAATTAATAATATTGCCAGAATTGCTCCGTTTGACTGCTGCACCTTTCATGTTAGCTGGAATGATGTCTTTATTTCTATTTTCTCCGTCGCTATGGGTAACAAGTGGACTGCTATTACTTACAATATTATTATTCGAAGAAGCATTATCAGGGAAAATATTCATTTTTATGATGTGGACAAAACTAATGTGCCTTTTAAGGCCACTGGTGCTTCCCCCTTTGATTGAAAGCCTTTTGAGGCTTATATTACATTGGGCGGCGTTTTCCACTTTATTAAAGTATTTTCAAACTTCCGACATCTTAAACTAGCATCATTGGAGTAAATAAAATTTATACATAATATATTTTTACTTACCTGTCTGTAATTTTCAATATAATTTTTTCAATTTTCCGCACAATTAATAATATTAACATTAAATTAACAAATTTGTATGTGTTTATAGATTTTAAGCATTTACTTTTGCAAACTGTTTTTCTTTTTGGTAATTTTCTTCAGTAATGACAAGTTGTAACGAGCAAAAAGCGCCGGCGTTTTATAAAAGTTGTGTTAAATTAGAAACAGTGTATTTTAAAAATGAAAGTCCGTTATTCTTTAAATTAATTTAATAAAAGATATTTTTACATAACTACTTAATTTTAATAAAATAAAAATAGGAAAATATAAAAAATTATTGTTATAAAATCCATTTAAAACTTTTCCCGTTTTCCCGGGAATTATCAAAATATTTCCCGGGAATTCCCGACGAAGATTTTTCGAGAATTCCCGGGAATTCTGGCCCGGGAATTCCCGTACCCCAAACCCTAGTTCCAGTGCTTTCCAAGCGTGAGATTAAAAAAAATAATATTAATTTAAATATATTCGATAATTCGCAAGAACTATAATTAAAAAAGTAAATATTTTGTAATAATTGTGTTAAGGACCCTAAGAATCGAACTAAATTAAATAAAATTTTTAACCTTCTTTTAATTAATCGAATAATTTTTATTCGAGAAAATTATTAATTCGGTTTTTTTGTAAGAGTTTATAATATAATATTATAATAAATATAATATTATAATAAACATTACTTGTCAGAAATTGAAATTATAAGTTCTGAATTTAAATAGAGAAGTTCCGATCGTACAATTTTTTTCTTTTAATTTAATTTATTCGTGCTTGATTCCTTCAAGCATAAATATTGTATGATATTATCATGAAATATTTTTTATTTAAAACTACAAATTGAAATGTATTACTGCGAGGAAAGCATATCCATATGGCTATTTAGGAGATGTTTTTTCCCCTTAAAAATTCGCTTAGTTTTTTTTTGTAAAACTAAAAATTTGTATTCATTACAAAAGTAATATACTTTTATTCGATTAGTCGATTAATCGAATAATTTTAATTATAAACAATATTGACGTTTTTAACACCGATCATCCATTTATATATTATGTTCACTACTGAAGATTTTATAAATAAAAATTGGAAAAAAATTCATGCAATCAATCGATTATTCGTCAAAAATTATTGTTATTATTAAATTTTAAATTGATTAGAAAAGTTAGCATTAGTTAAAAAAATTGAACACATTCGCTTTTCTGCCAAAATTTCTTTTTCCCAACCACATTCTTTAAATTTTTTCGAATAATCATGCAATTGTAAAAAATTAATCGAATAATTTTTTATTGAAAATTAAAAAAAAAAAAAAAAAATTTTTTAGAAAAAAAAAATATATGATAAACTTATTCATTATTCTAATGAATCCTAAATTTTTTTTTTGGGTTTGAAAGTATTTATGGAAAACAAATTTTCCTGGGTTTCAATTTAATATGATGAAATATTTGTTAAATAATTTATTATTCAAAAATCATAATGTCTTGTAAAAATTCCTATAATTTGACTTACAAATTATTTTGATTCGAATGACAAATTTATTTGTAAACTTAAATAAATTATTTTGATTAAAAATATTCGAATGTAGTAATTTAATTTACTTTATAATTTCCAAAAAAATCGTTTTAAAGAAGATAATCTTAATCAGACTTACAAAAATTATATATACACTATGGGCTACGTACCCTTACAAGTATTCTAGAACTTCTACTTGATACAGCACATGATTATTGTGTAGAGCGCTTTACGGTTTGTTGATATCCAATTATACTCTTCCAACTTTATTAGGTGTTCTTTCTGGTTAAAGGTTTATTGAACATTGTTCAATCGTTAGATAAATATATTTCGAGTTTATGTAAAACGCTATTTTGAAAATCATGTGCAAATATGACAGTTTTTTGTTGTTCTTTCTGTTTGGTTTGAAAATGATTTAAAAATTTTAATTTTTGTACCGTTCTCAAAAAAAAAAAAAAAGAACACCAACCTCAGCTTCCAAATGTGTATGTGTTCCTATGTTGCATACACATACATACTTACAATAAGATTAATTGATAAACATAAATGGTAATGTTTTCGTTTTGTTATTTTTGGCAATGCAAAAAGCAGAATTTTAACTGAAAATGTCATTTGTCATTTTTTCGGTCGTTTGTGGTTAATTTGTCTTTTTTTTCTTTCGTTTTACTGTTGCAGTGATAAACTGTTAAAATATCACTGCATTTTAAATTGGAATATAAATGTACACATATATAATTAAAAATTAAAACTCGTGTATATTTTTTATTGTTAACAAATCGTTCTCGGAAAAAAGAAGTAGAAAATAAAACAGAATAAAAATATTGAGGTGGGGAGAATTTACAATTCAGTTGTATTGAATTCTTTAAAAATTAAAGCAAATATTTTTTTATAGTATAAATGTCATATTCAAAGGGATTTATTTAATGTTACTTTACATTTTTTTTCTTATAATACTTTTAATTTTTGTCTTTTGTCAGAATTTTAATTGAACATGATTTTTGGTCTGTATGTCAAATGGCAGATTGTTAGTTTGAGAAGATTTTAAAGTTCTCAATAATTTTGGTTTGGTTTATTAATTAAAAAATAAAGTTAAATATGCATGAATATATTCTAAGGTGGCTGGTAAGAATGCTTGTGTTGCCCTTGTATGTTAGCACAAACCCTTTGAGAATTATAAAAAACAGTTCTGCGAATAAAGTGTAGAAAGTATTTTAAACACAGTGGCTAAAATAAGTAAGACAGGACTAGTACTCTGAAGTCGGCGTTAAAGTGGGTATCCTAAAAAAATTAATATTATGCATAGGCTTTTACCTCTTTAATTTCACTTGTTTATATAATTCTCAAGTGGTTTATAAATTTTTAAATATAAAATACTATCAGTTTTCAAAAGATTGCAATTGTCCAACAAATAAATTGAAAATCTAGCCTTGTAATCCACGAACATTAAAAAATTGAAAACTTAATTGAAGTTAAATAAACTTATTTCTCATTTACAATTTCCGCTAAGAATTCTTATTGGTCCTTGAATTAAAATTTTTTAAAAAAATTTTTTAAATTATATTTTTATTGGTTTTTTATTATTTACAAAAAAAAATTGTTATAAATATTTTAAGATCAAAAAAAAAAAAAAAAAATAAAATAGATAAAATAACATTTTTTTTAACCACAGTCACAGTCTTCATCCGCATTCTTACCGTCTGACGTAAATATCCCCTATTAAATTCATTAAGTAATTGAAAATAAATACAACAATTTTTTATTCGCTTGCTCAACTTCATCATCATGTGTTAAGTGCAGAAGTTACTTTTTGTTTCTTAAAATAATCTTTATTTATTAAAAACCTTAACAAGTTCTTAATTGATATTTTCAAAAGCACTTAAAAATGATTGCTTAAAATATTTCAAACTTAAAGTAAGTGTTGCTACATTTGAAATTTAAGTAAATAAAAAACTTAAATAATTTTTGAACTGTTTTAAATTTATTTCTAACAAATTTTAATAACAACATTTTTTTTTAAATTTAATATTAACAAAATATAATAATAATTATTTGCTACAATTATAATTAAATTTTTGCAATTATCTGCTTCACAAAATTTTAACAATTTCTATATAATTCTTAAATTAAAATTTTTTCTAAAAATAAACAATAAACCGTTTTTGTTTATTTTATTACCAACTTTTTTTTTGTGATTACATTTATGCTGTTAATAACAATAAAAACCGTTTAAACTAATTTGAAATAAAATTTTATATTTGAAATTGTATGTGATGTTAATTAACCACACATGCCACAAAAACCCACATTAGAATTGCATTCTGCATTCGTTTTGTGCAATTCATATTTGCTGTCTGTCTGTGTTGCAGTCTCTGTCTCAGTCTCTATTTGTCAACCACCCAGCAGTCACTTGTTTACATTAAAATTCAAACTAAATCTCTTGATTGGTTATTTAATTTGCAATAAAATTTTCTAAATACAAAAAAAAAAAAAAATACAAATACAAAGCTTAACTAATAACCTGAAAATTAACGAATGAAATCACCTGTTGTCACCCTGTAATTTAAACTTCAGCAAAATGTGTAAATTAAAATTGAGGTCTGCGTAAAAATGGTAATTTTAGCACAATTGACAAAAAAAAGGTGAAAAAATAATATTTTTAAATAAAGTTAATGTTCAATTGCATGTCATGTGCATTTAAAATGGTTTCGTTGTTGGCGTATTTTTTTTTTGTTGTACATTTTGTTTTTTTTTTGTTTAGTTTAATAACTGACACAAGTTTTTCACTTTTAATAGCGACATAAAAATTACATTAAAAAACTTACTTTTATTACTTTATCTTTACTAAAAATAATTAAATTAAAGTCAATTTAAAATATTGCACTGTAAAAAAAATGTGGCGTAAATTGTCCGAAAAATTGGAAGTCTTTTGCTTAATGCACAACACCCTTCCATTGTATTGTGTATCGTCTACACCACTCGTTTGTGTGTTTGTAAAAAGTTAATTTTATTTTATCAGTTGTTAAAAAGTAAAATCAAATTGTATCAGGCATGGGAACTTTTAATTAATTACTATGTCCAAATAATTTTCATACAAATTTTAATTTTACTTAAAATTGAATGATAGTAATGCATGATTAAAAGCTGAGTAAAATTTTAATGCTAATTACTACACATTAAACTGGTAAAAGGTATTACACTTTTAAACCGATAACCGATAACGAACAGCTGATCATTTGCTTTTTATTGAATAAGAATTTAATGTAGTCATTGTATTCAACTTTTACACTCATTATTTCAGAAAACTAAATATTACAATTTTAAAAAACTTTTGCATATTAACTGCCGTATTCAGAGATAATCAAAATAGTTTTTAAATGTATTTAAGGTCAAATTTGTATGAAAAATTTGTCATAAAACACATTTCAAACGTATATTATTTTTTATGAATATGGCACTAAAACTTTATTAAATAATTATAACATATTAGCCTCACTTGGTTTAAAACAGTAATTAAGACTACTTGACTATTTTCAACGCATATGTAGTTGCTTAACTGTTGCTGTAGAAAAATGTGCAGCAAGAACAAATGCAAAAAAAAATTAAAGAAACGCATTTGCTTTAGTCAGTAGCATTTTATTTAGCAAAGCAACTATTTTAAAAACGTTTGCTATTGTTTAAGCAAACAATATTGATTTTTAATATTGCTTAACTCTTTACTCTGAAGCTGTGGCTGACTACGATTGATTTTTCTTGATGTTACTTGCTGTAAGTCGCTGCTTTTAATCATTTTAAACATTGGAAACGTAAAAAGGTAAAAACATTGTTTTTATTACATCATCAAATGGTATTTGTTTTCTTAAAAAGCAACAGCAAAAGAAGAAACAGTTATCAACTTATTGCTTAAGCAACAGCAAACGTTTTCAAAATAATTGCTTTGCTGAAAAAAAACACATAGACAGCTTCAGTAAAAGCGTTTCTTTTCATTTTTTGCATTTGCTGTTTGCTGTTGCTTCGTTTATAATGAAATGTTTTCTTAATGCTGAGAAGTTTAGTTTCTTTATTTCCTGAAAAACATGTAAGATAAGCAAAAATTTTAGAGCCCTTGCTATTAAGCAATTCAAACCCTGGTTTAAAATACATAGAATTGATTTTGGTCGATGTCGCACATCTAATCCCTTTAAAAAGAGAATTCTTCAAACGTAATGTATTATTTAAAGTTTAAAGTTAACATCGCATTGTTTTAAGTCCAGCGATATTTTTGTTCTATTTTGAAGCTAATTACACTTTGGTAGCGACCTATTTTGTTAATACAGAGCACCCTACATATGCAGTGAAAAAAGTGGTTGCTAAATTTTTGCAAGAACCATATTATGTTCGTTTTTTTTTAACAATTTATGATTGAGGGGAAATAATGATATTTATTTTAAACAATACTTTTGTCACGATAAACAAGTATTTCTTTTGTCAAATATTACATAGCATTCTAAACAAAATACAGTTTTGATGACAAAAATATGATATGTATCCCTCTACGAGTATCACTCATAAGCTGCGATTTGTTTAATTTTTGTATCAAAGATGTTATTTGAAAAATAAAATTACATATTTTTGGAGGTTTTAACATTTTAAGTATTTGAAGAGAAATTTACAAAGTTTAAACAACACTGAGGTAAGTGATCAAAATCTATAAAACTGAAAATGTTACGAAAGATGAAAATTTCTAAAGCAATTTTTGGTTTCCGAAAACCTTTTCAGACCATTGTGGTCAGTGCCCTATCTCTGTGCGCTGAGCAGGTCCTTTGTACTTAGTGGTCTCAATCTAGCTGTGGGTGTTATGCCTGAGGTTATAATTACCTAATTGCTGATAATGTGTCAATTTAAATTTCGTGTTAAAATGGATGTTTTCTAGTTGTTTTTAAGTAGACACCACACTAATGAATACCTGGAACCACAACTATTTTTGCTCGGAAACCTAATACTAGCTCTAGAACGTACCTTGTCTATTTCAATATATGATGACAGTGTATCAATTATTCGCAATAGTTGATACAAGAAAAAGTCTAATTAACTTAATCCCATTATCTTACCGTTTTTTGTCTTAAGCATAGTACTCTGTCCATCATTTCGTGCGAAATGTTGTTAAAAGTTCATATAAAAAAATTACTGCGAAATAAATAAGAAATAATTTTGCTGAAGTAGTACTCTGTTTATTTGTGAAAGAGTTGCAAAACGTTTCTCTCAGCATGTGTTTCAAACTAAAAAATGTTTCTGGCAACATATTTTTTAACTACGAAATAACGTAAGAAAAAAAAAAAAATACAAAAATAAATTTAATGACGCAAGAAAGCGTTTGTTCAAACCTGCATTAAAAATCAAAAACATATGTGGAATAAATTTTATAAGCTTGGATAAGTTGATTGAGTATTATTTATCTTCATCTTCTGTAAATTTTTAAACTTTTTCCAAACACAAAAAATTAAAACACTGTTAAAATAATGTGGCTTTCTTGAAGGCGATAAGAACCACAATTATCTTTTAAACCACTGTATTGTGACCAGTAGCTAATTGTCAAATTTTTCAAGTGAAATAATGTATGTTGCTCAACATTTTTCACGGGCAACATACCCTATTTATCAATAAATTACATCAAAATGTAAACATAAGGTATAGTTTAAATGCTTATATCTTTAATTTATCAAGTTACGAGGGCTGCTCTATATATTTCTGGCCTGGCAACACTGAGTGCTGCCAAGTGCAATCTAACATTTCCATTGGAAAGTTTGTCATTTTTAAGCATAATCGTACTCCAAACGTTTTGACGTACGACCATTATTTGTGTTGTTAACAGTGACTTGAAAAAAATAATATAGAAAGAAATGGAATTAACTCGTGAACATTTTCGTGCCATCATTTTTCACAACTTTCGACGTGGATTATCACGACAAGAGTGCATTGATGAACTTAAATCTTTGTATGGCGATGAAGCACCATCCTATAGCACTGTGAAAAATTGGTATAATGAATTTAATCGTGGCTGAAGCTCGCTCAAAGACGAATTCCGTGAAGGTCGTCCAAAAACGGCTGTTGTGCCAGAGAACATTGATGACGAGCGTGAACTCATAATGCAAGATCGACATGCGACATACCGAGAGATAGAGACATCCTTGGACATTTCTTCCACCAGCATACATTCGATACTGCATGAACACCTGGCCGTAAAAAAGGTTTGTTCTCGTTGGATCCCGCACAATTTGAAAGTCGCTCAAAAAAAGGCTCGTGTCGATTGGTGCAAAGAAATGTTGCAAAAATACGATTGCGGTGCTTCAAAAGACGTTTATAAGTCGTCACAGGTGACGAATCATGGATCTATGCGTATGAGCCCGAAACGAAACAACAATCGACCGTGTGGGTCTTCAAAGACGAGCAAAATCCAACGAAAGTTGTTCGTGGAAGAAGCACTTCGAAGCAAATGGTCGCCTGTTTCTTCGGCAAAACTGGTCATGTGGCGACTGTTTCGCTTGAGCAATGTAGGACGGTCACTTCTGAGTGGTACACTACAATTTGTTTGCCTGAAGTCATCGGAGAAATTCGAAAAACCAACAAGAGAAGACGAATCATTGTTCATCATGAGAATGCGAGCTCTCACACATCGGCTCAAACCAGAGCGTTTTTGACCGGCCAAAACGTCGAATTAATGGGTCATCCGCCGTACAGCCCTGACTTGGCACCTAATGACTTCTTTTTGTTTCCGCACATCAAGAAAAAAATGCGTGGTCATCGATTTTCGACGCCAGAAGAAGCTGTTGAAGTGTTCAAAAACCATGTTTTAGAGGTGTCTCAATCGGAGTGCAAAAAGTGCTTCGACAACTGGTTTGAGCGCATGCAAAAGTGTATAGATTATGCTGGAGAATACTTTGAAAAACAATAAAACCATTTTTGATTATAAATATTCGCATTTTCACTATTAGGCCAGAAATATATAGGGCAGCCCTCGTGTAACATAAAACACAAAAAGGAAACATTTTTTTTTTATCATATTTTGGAATCACAGTCAACCAAAAGGCACTTTTTCTAACTGCCGAAAGTCAAAAATCCAATACCAATTTACAAATAGTATTGCGATGGAATTAGTTTTTTTTTTGGATCAAGATCGTTAGTTCCCTGTATAAACCACAAGATGCAGTGCAAGATTATGCTTAGACAATTATTTCTATTATATTTGAGTCACTTGAACAGTATGTTGCCTACAGACTACACTATGATACAGAAGGCTATAACTATAATAAACATTATGTGTTAAGTTTTTTTCTATATGATCAAAGATGACTGAAAATTAATTAGTTTCATTTTTTATGGCTGCATGATTTTCTACCGCTTCCGCGGTTTATTATACCCTTCACCACAAAAAGTAGAAAAACGGTATAACTAAATTTGTCATTCCGCTTGTAATTTCTACAGTATCCATTTCCGACCCCATAAAGTGCGTAAACTCTGACTTCTTATGCAGAGCGAAGTCGATTGAGCTATGTCCATCTGTCCGTCCGTGTCAATGTTGAAAACAAATTTGCCTTTGAAAAAAATTTCAAATATGCCAATTGATCAGACATAGTTGGAAAACAGCAAGTTCGGTTTATGTCCTTAAACGCAGCGGGCAAAACATAACGCCTTTCTCAAATTTTTTACATCATCTGGAACAATGAAGTAACTTCAATCAAAAAAAATACATGAGCGATAGGGAATAAAAAAAAATAAGAAAAAAAATCAAGTGAAAAAATTCGCGCTCGCCCATATTTTCCGAGTTACGGGGCTCTGAAATTTAAAATTTTTTTGGAATATCAATATGGATATCATTTTAAAGCTTTTGAAGAGATCTTTAAAGAAATACAAAAAATTTTTTTAAAATGCTTAACCCATTAAGAACCGATGGCATTTTTATGTATATATATTTATATATATATATATATATATATATATATGCATTACTTAATTTTTTTAAATTCCTTGCCACACCACCACTGTCACTTAACTAGATTTACATTTATGGTGAAGGGAGTAAAAGATTCGGCATAGCCGAATTTAACACTCTTACTTGTTTTTAAGCTGTCGGTTATTTTGTGTAAAATATATAACACTAGTATTATTAACTGTTATACATTTATACTTTGAAAAGAATAATGATTGTTATACCAAACAATAATATCATTATGTGAGACAATAATATGGTTGAAAAACAACAATATCATTTTTACGTGTAACAATAATATAGTTTGATTACAACCTTATAATTTAATTACTTATAGTATGCCTGCTACAACTTAGAATATGTTTATTACAAGCATTTTTTTTTTTGCAGTTTTCGTTTTGAAGTCTTCTAGAAAACGCAGAATTTTTTATCCATATTTTTTGTGTTCTTCAAGACTGTGAACATTAGAAGATTCCCGCCTTAAATAGCTGGCAACCTAGATTTATCGAAAAAAATTTATTTGTTAAGAAAAAATTATTTGTTTAAAAGATATAAAAATGATGCCCTTTGTTAAACATTTAATTTTAGTATTAATAATTATCCTATGAAAATATATATCATTGATTAACAACACTTCCATAATTTAGACCTATGCTGAGGTTACCACCCTTTCAACTTTCACATTCACACTCACACAAGTTCTTAATTCACGTTCGTTATTTTTTTCTTTTGTTGGAAGGCGTAACACTTTGTTTAAATAAATTAAAAATTTTAAATTAAAATGTCATAATTTTTGGGCAGATTTGAATGTAAATGTATGTATGTGTGTGTAAGTGTTTGTGTTCATATTAAGAAAAAAATATTTAACTCTATTTATTAACATCAGGTCATTAAGATTTTGCTTGTGTTTTTTTTTTGAACAGCCATTTCTGGGTCATATTTAAGCAAACATATACTCACACACAGACAAACATACTTACTTTCATAAAAATGATGTCCTGATAGCTATCGACAGTGCCAACATTTGTGTTGGCCAACAGTCACTATTGGCTGCAGTTTTGTTCAAGTTGTACAACTTAAATGAACACATATAAAAATGTGGTTAAAAGGACATTTTAAGCCAAATAACTTTTAATTTATGTTTGCTTGCTTTGCAGTAACGAGTATAATTGTATATTTAAGTAAATGTATTGGATAAATGTAAAAGGCATGTTCTCTTAACTGCACACAGTTTATGTACATTAATACAGATGTGAGAATTTAATTGTAAAAATTAAAAAAAGATTTTAATTATTGTTGCGGTTAAGGAAAAATTACATAAAAGCTTGGTAGAACGGTTTCACTTTTTGTTCATCTTTTACTTAACTATATTTGTGGTAATAAACTATAGAGTGTCAAAATCATTCCAAATATTTGTGGGCTTCTTAAATTGTGATTAGTTATTCATTTTAAGAGATCAGTTGTTTTATTTATGAAATAATGTTGTCATACAAGCTGAAAATTAACACGATTGCTCAAAGCTCTTTACATATTTAAGCTGTTTGATGTGGCGGCTGTAAAGAGATTAATTGTACTTTTAAATAAAATAAAAAACAAGTAAGAGTGCTATATTTGGCTATGTCGAATCTTATATACCCTTCACCATTTACATAGATCTAGTATAGTGAAGTAACTCCAATCAAAAACGCAAATATTGGGGCTGACAGAGAATTAAAAAATAAGAAAAAAAAATTGGTGCTGCATATATATAATTTTACAAAAAAAAAAATAAAATTGGTTCTTAATGGGTTAAGATTTTCTTAAAAATTGACATATTTATTTTTTTAAGCTGATCTAGTGCTTTGGCAAACTTGATTTCAACACTAATACAGGCGGACAGACAGACAGACATAAAAATGCCATCGGCTCTTAATGGGTTAAGTATTTTAAAAAAATTTTTGTATTTTTTAAATAACACTTCAAAACCTTTAAAATGGTACACATATTGATAAATTAAAATATTTGAAAATTTCAGAGCCCTATAACTCGGAAAATATGGGCGACCGTAAATTTTTTTCTTGTTTTTTATTTCTCTATTGCCCCAAATATTTATTTTTTTGAAATGAGTTACTTAATTGTTCCAAATGACATGAACAAGTTAGAGTTAGGAGTGATGTTTTGTCTGCTGCCTCGAAGGACATGACCGATCATGCTGATTTTCAATAGCTCTTTCGACACTATGTCTGATCAAATGATTTATTTATTTTTTCAGCTGATCTAGTGCCTCGGCAAACTTGATTTCAACACTAACACGGACGGACAGAAGGACATTGCTTAATCGAAAATGGATATTGTAGAAATTACACACGGAATGACAAACTTTTCTGTGGTGAAGGGTGTAACAAATCAAATGTTTACGATTATTATTTTTTTTTATTAAAACCAGCACTCAGGGGATGATCCCTACTTATGCAATGCATCGTACCAGAACTAGAAAATTAGGTTGTGGAAAGGGTGATAAAGGGAGTAGTGCTTGTGGACATTTGATTTAAATCCTTGCACATTGAAAGTGGCAGGAAAGACCTCTGCGGGGAGTTTATTCCACATTCGAACTGTTCGGCTAAAAAACGAATTCCCTTTGTAATGCGTAGTGTGATTCACTGGCCAATCGACCACAAAGAAATTACGGTTTTCAGGAACAAAATCCCTGATTTGATAAGAGCACATTCCGTTGTAGTAACGACAAAACAGTGAAACACACCCCACATTGCGTCGATACTCCAGTGAGTCAATAGAGCTGGATACCCTACTGTCACCAAATGGTGCTTTGCTTAAAACATTTAGTCGTGACTGCAACATTTGTTACGAAGAATTTTTCTTCTTGTCCTAGAACATGATTAACCTAGAAACCCCATCTCTTTGACAATATTGCTTCTGGGGTTTACGGAGGCATCAGTTCTGAAAATATGACATAAAAAATTTCGACGTTTGGATAGCAGCTAACTACGGATTACGTAAACGAGTAGCCTGCAAGGACTACGGTAACGTGGTGGCTGTATTATAAAGCTAAATCGCGGAGAGGGCCCTGCTACATTATTATATAGTCTCTTATGCTTTAACCACATGGACCACAGCGAGATACAGACTACAATCTGTGAAAAGTAAAATACACACGTTCATATGAAGGCGATTTTATTAGAGGTATTTCAGTTACATGATTACTAGACTACAATTGTCGCTGTCGCCAATTTAAACTAATTTCTATTTTTAGTTACGATAATTGACAATGAAAGTGTTGACAATTTACAAAGAACGCATAGAAAAAAATCTGCTTTAATATATGGAACGAATTATTTTTATATACATTTGAAAACAAGTTATTTTTCCTGAAATATCACATGGAAGTTGCGAAAAAAAAAGACAGAACTGTTAAAATAATTTTTTTTGATTTTATTTTTGACGATATTCAGTTTCTTTTATGTTTCAGTTTCTAAAATAAGTGCTTTTTCGTTAAGACAAAAAAAGTTGGAGTGGCAACATTGAAATATATAGCTGCCGCCTGCAAAAAATTATGTAGCTGACTACACGGTGACATATGAAGGCAACTGCATTTGTAGCCATTAAGCTGTGTAGTTTGCTGTGGCCTATGTGTTTAGACCATTACTCTCAAAGTAAAAGCGACCCTAGGGCGCTGGTAGATGCATTTCATTTATCCAGTAGTAAGATTATTATTAAATATGGGAAACGCGACCACGTCCTGAAGTAAATCTGTTTCATACATTCTGTTTCTTTTTTCAGCAAGCCGCTGCAAAGATTTGGCTTACGATTTTCTGGGTTAAGCCCCTTAACCATTTCAGCCATATTGGTTTAGCAGCTATTGTTTTCTTTCCTCCTCAAGGCTTCGATTAGGCTTGTAGTGTTATTTCATATTGCAGACGCCTTCAACAATCATCATTCCCACAATTACACAATTATATGTTTTTTTATTGAAGGTTTCGTTAAGATTTGAACTCAAGAATGTCTGTGCGTAAGTATATAACACTAAGTCTTACAAGCATTAGAATCGGCTCTATTTGCCTGGCCTCAATCAGATATTGTCATGAGATCCTGATTGAGCGTATCATTTATATTCAGTCGATTGACCCCAACCTCTTACAGGTTTGGGCGTTTGCCGAATGAATATAAATGGCAAATGCTGCTCTCATCTAAAAGAGAGTAAATAGGGCTTAAAGTCTGACAAAGAAATTTATTTAGAAAAATAAGAAATAGGGTAGGAGAAAGAACAAGGCCTTGTGGTACGACTGAATTAATCTTAAACTCGTTTAATGAGATCCAATCTCTAACAACTCGTACAGTGCGGAAGTGAGGAAGAGATTAGTTATCACCGACAACAAAAGCATTAAGTTTTAACAGAAGCACATCATGCGACTCTCCTTATCTTACCCTCACCTTACTTTCGTCGAAATGGTGTATGCAGTGACACCATGTCTCCTGCAGAACGCCTCCTACGAAAACCATATTGGCTTTCTCTCTACAGACGTGTTAAGGTTTTAAATCTTTTTTTTTTTTTTTTTGAAAAAATATTACGCTCACAGATTTTTAAATCATAGAAATGCTGTGAATATTTGTCACATTTATTGATAATAAAAAAGGAAAACTACAAAAGAGTTCCAGCATCTTCACGCTCAAAATGAAATGGTTCCATGGTCAGTGTGAAATGAATTTTTATTGTTTGTTTATATGGATTGGCTTTTTGGACTACATCATCTAAACCGAAAAAATAAACAACAAACATATCACGCTACAGTTTCATTAAAATTTTGTACTTTTAAAATTTTTTTTGTTGCAATTTTAATGAAATTTTTAGTTTTTAAAAACTTTTGCTCATTAAAATCGAAAAGAATAATATATAAATACTTGTATCTTCTTCTAGTTAGTAATTCCTTAATTCTAGTTTAATTTTGTTATTCTTACCAAGTTAAGAAAACTCATATTATAAACTTATTTTTGGAGAAAAAAGTATCAAGATTTCATAAGCCACAAATTTACTAGAGAATACAAAACGAAATTGGCTTCAATCATTATAACAATATGAGAGTATGAAGAAAATCCATAAAGTAACAATATCTCTGTTATAAATCTATCATTGAGGTCACGTCATATATTGAATTTTTGACAAGAAACTGGAAAATAAGAAAATAAGAAAAAACTTTAAAAAAATATGAGAGAAAATATTTTACACTTCAAAACGTGAGTTTGTTTTTTTTTTTGTTTTCTATTATTAAGCAGCATACTGTATAAAATATACAAGCATATACAAGTATACACACACATTTGCACGCAGCAAAAATAGAAAATATTTTATAAGGATACGAGTTCACCAAATAAATACGTGCTTATCAGCTACAACAATAACAACATACAATAGCAGCAGCTACACATACTAATCATCATATTGTAGAAAAATTTTTAATCCTCTCTCTCCTAGTCTGGCAGCTCTATTACCTTCTTCTCTACAAAAAAAACAAAAAAGAGTTTTGAAAACTTTATTCATTCAGAGTATTTTAGTATTCTCTATTAAATTTAAATTAAATTAGTTTTTGTATGAGTTTTAGTTTGAATGTGAGTGTATTTGTGTTTGTATTCGTACATACTTTTTTTAATTTAAATCAAATTTTGAAAATTAACAATTGTGTGAGAATTTCACATTAAAATTCTGTTTGTTTCTAAACTAAAATTTATTAATTTATAATTGTATTTTTAACAGTTAGCGACCGGTATGTGGAAAAATGGATAATCATTATTATTTAATTTAATTACTTATTATTATTTCGTTTATATTGTTAATATTTAGGAGAAATTTAAATATTTTCTGCCGTATTCATAAAAAATGAAATAACTTTGATATTAGTTTTATGCCAAATTTTTTATACAAATTTGTCCAAAAACACATTTCAAATATATTGCAATATTTTATGAATATGGCAATTTATGTTTAACATTTAAAGAAGTAATAATTTTAGCTGCCGTATTGAGCAGGTTACATTTAGAAAATTGTATCGCTTATGATGCCGTTTATAAAAATTTTATTTTTTCTTTTGATGCACAAAAAAAAAATCCAAAATCTGCATGTCCTTCCCATCGCCTGCACATCGTTTGAAGCCCTCTACCATTGGAACCGTCTACAGCCACTGTAATAATAATTAAAGCGTGTACCAAAAGTAATATTATATTCATAAAAATATGTTTACCCTGTAAAATGTGAAATAACTAAGTCCGTTTAAGCATTAAAAAAAAAAAAAAAATTGAAGTTAAAGGGTGTCCCAAAAGTAAAGTGTTTTTCACCTACGTGACCTTGTTTTTGAACCGCAATAGCCAAACACTTAAGTTTAAGTATTTTTATGGCCGCTATAATAACAAGAACAAAAAATTAAAAATAAAAGAAATATATAAAGGGTGTTCCAATAATAATGTGATGTGATGTGTGTAGTAGGCAGACATTTAAAATTTATATAGAGCACGGACAAACATATCCGCTATTTAAATAAGTTAGAAGAATGTATTTAAAAGTTAAAGGGTGCTCCATAGAGGCCACGCTTTTGACGAATATGGCCTTAACTTTTATATTTTTAAAGGCAGATCCCTCAAATTTGTACAAAGTTTATATTGCTATAACTACTATGAGGTCATGTTAAAAAAACCATAAAGGGTGTCCCGTTAGTAACATGATTTTCAAGCATATGACCTTATTTTTTTAACCATAGTTTTCAAAGACAAATTGTATATCACAATATCAACTTCAAAATTAAAAGGTGTCCTATACATAGTACGGAACTCTTGGTGTGTAAGTTGAACTCTCACGTGACGGATTTATTTACTCTATCAAACATTGATTGAGTTAACACGTTTTTTTAATTTTATGAAAAAGTCACTTGATTAAAATTTGTTTTGTGAAAATTAAAATTTTTGATTAAGTTTAAATAATGTTCATTAACGGCGAAACAAGATCACGTTCTTGACAAACAGCGAAACAAAACGAAACAAAATTTAGGAGTGTTTACAAAAAACTCCACACTATTTGATGCTGGATTATATGACGGGGTGGAGAGCTCATTAACAACGATGCATCGTCACCAGCATCATCTGTTAACGCTGTTAACATTTAGATAAACACAATTAAAAAAAAACCAAGAAATAAAGCAATTGCCGCCAAAAAACACACCAAACTTTACTACTTGTAAAACCAGAGTTTTTATGAAAAAAAATAAAGTTAAAAAAAATAAAAAAAAAAACAAAAATCACAGATGCCGAAAATACACCTGCAGTTCCAATACAATTGACTTTTTTTTGGTTCTTTTTAGTTGCTCGTATAAATTCCTGCTGTTTTCTTTATGAAATTAAATATTTAAAGTTCAATGTTGTTTAAGTTTGAGAAGCAGCATGTAATCATGATGTTTAACATTAAGGTTTTTCCTTATTAAGTAAAACAAAAATTGTAAAGAATTCAATCCACACCTTTTAACAAAAAAAATCGATACAACAAATTAAAGGAGTTTAAGTGTCATTGTAGTCATTAGTCAGTAAATTTTGAAAATGATAACAATTTGAAAATAAAAAAAAAATTAAAAAAAAATGTTAAGTTTTAAAATAACAAAAATTTTAATGTTTATTTAATTAACATTTTTAATTATTTCATTTAGAAATACACTGAAAAAAAATTTAACGTGGCCCAGAATTTTTTTCCTTCTTATGAAATTTATTTCATGACTAACTTCGTTAAAAGACTGTGTAATTTTCTCTAGATGCACTCCATTTATAATTTTTGACACACTGTGCCTCTAGCAATATTTGTATTGATGATCATTAGCGTAACTAGAGAAATTTAAGAGGCTGCGAAGAAAAAAACTGTGTCGTGTAGTAGATAAACCATAAGAGGCATTAAATTTTGTGGAGGAAACATTTTTCTGGGATTAGTTGAGCATCCCCAGATAGGCAAAGCATGCAATTTTCATAAATTTTTGTAGCCATCCAAAGAACAGTCTGTAACTCTGTAAGACTTGAGCTACTCGATGTCTTCTTTACCAAAATTTCTCGAAAGAGAATCACACTTCAAATCTTCTGGTTTATCAACAAGGACCCATTTAAGTTACTGAGATCAAGGCTCTGTTATGATAAAAACTTATGATGTTATATTTTTTACAAACAAACAGACACATCTAAATTTTCTAATTATTCTCTTTTTTGACATACCACTCTTTTTGTGTGGTGGAGGTAATAACTTATGCTGCTCTAATTTGGCTGCGATCGCTGCTACACAAGAATTGTGTTTCTTTTCAGGACTCTGTAGTGCGATTCACTATGCCTTTTTAACCACAATTGTTTCGTTTAAAAAATTTAACCACAAAATTAACCATTTTGCTATTCACTAACACTTTAAACGATATTTACTGGTGTTTAAAGCAAGCTGCTTCAGTCAGCTGTTATTTTTAGCAAAACAAATTGTGGTTTATTAACAGCAGTATTTTTTCTGTGGTTTAATCCGTTTAAAAAAGTGTTTGTTTACCGTGTACCTAATAATCGTTGAATAACATTGCTTTAAAGTATTTAGTGTACGATTTATTTATTTTATTAAATAAAACCCTTTTAATGATTTTGTAAAATAAAACGACTTTATTAATTTATTTTTTTATTATTGAAAAAAATTAAAAATTAAATAAAAAGATAAACCATTCAATGAAATTAAATTATAATAATATTAATAAAAATAATAAGATACAAAGCAAAAAAAAATTATTGGACGAATAATTAAAATAAAAACTGCAATTAAAATTAAAAATAAATAAAACACAAAAACCAAAAATTAAAAATACATACATGTATGTATACATATTTATGAAAACTATATAAAATTTATGATTAATAAGAATTTTGTTTTGTTTTTTTGTATTCTTCTTTGTTATTTTCTCCTATTTTGACATTTCGCTTGGCAGAGAGAGAGAGAGAAATATAAAACTGTTTACCATGGTTATAAATAAGTTACTGAATCACATAGTGGTTAGTGCAAACAATAAAATGTGTGGTTAAAGTTAACCACCTTTTAAAGTGTTAAAAGTTAGTGAATCGCACTACTGGAAGGCTTGAGCTGTTGTTGTTTCTGTTTTTTTTTTGTCTTTTACCAATCTCATCTCAAGTGATTACTCAAATAGAGTTTTTGCTGGCATTTTATATGATATTCTATAATAATTTTTACGTTTAAATCAAGAAGCAGACACTTTTCCTAATGCGGCTATTCAACATGTAGGTAACATTAGTGTTATTAGTACTCGTAAAAGCACCACACTTTTGTAGTGGCGGTAGCACCAACATATTCAGCCTTATGCTGAGGAATTATTAGGCATGGAGTTATATTAATTAATATAAAAATAAATAAATGTTTAAATATCCAGTTTTCAGCGAATGCAATCTTGTAGAGTTTGCAAAAAAACAGAAATATATTTTATTGCACTTTGCAAAAATTTTATGTTCTATTATGACAAATTTTGAGTTTGACTAATAATCATAATTTCTTCTAATTATTTTAGAGAACATATGTTATAAAAAAATAATAAAAACTTCATCCGTTACACTCCATCAAAATTCGTAGAAATTAAACAATTTCTGTCAGAGAGTGAGAGTATTGATATTGTTCAGACAACTCTCAGCCAGGGATGCCAGAAAATTTTGGTAATAAATCGGCACTTTTGCACAAAAAAATTGGCATTATCCGCACTTTAGTTTTAAAAAATCGGCAAGTTAAAAAACTCCTTTTTAATACAATAAAACATATTTTTATTATGTTCAAAATCAAAGTGTTTTAATATTTGAATTGTAAGCTCTAAAAAAAGTTGATACAGTTATTTACCATTTTGTTTGTTTCGTTTTTGTTATGTTTTGATTCTTATATTAATTTTTTAACCAATGAGCCCAACTACATCCCATCAAATTTCAAAAATGCACTCTAGTCATAAATTTCGTTAAAAAAGTTTATTGATTTTTATAAAATTACTTAGCACAGTTCTTAAAGGCCTTTCCATATTAATGTATAAGTTGTGTATTTCAGTTGACTCATCTTAAAATATTCTGTTTATACCATTAACAATTTTAAATATACATTTCAGGAGGATAAATAAATTTGATTTGGTTCGTTTGAATTTTTATAATATTTTATAATTTAACATTAGCAGCAAATTAAAAGTACATTCTTAAGGCCACATACAAATCTAGTATTCAAACAACTACTGCTTCAAGCGACAGCCACCTGGTTTGAATTGGGTGCAAAAATTTATGTTTTTTTTTCTGGTAATTTTTGAATGTTTTAAAATTGGTGAAGTCTTTCTGTAATTAAATAAAAGCATATAATGTAAGTGAGTGCCAAACATATTTCCTAAAAAATTAATCTGAAATATTTTTTTTATTTTTGCAACTAAATTATTTGAGGCTGTGACGGCAGCACCGAATCCTGTCAAATTGGACTTGTAGTTTTCTTGATTTTGCGTAAAGCTTGTACAAGCATTTGGCATAGCATTATCTACTTTTATCAATCAGAAGAAGTAGTTTTATATTTTAAATTTTTAAATATACGTACAACCAAACACAATGACTTGGTGTTGCATAGATCGGTTGCTTCATTCTAATAGCTCACATACAGTTAAGAACTGTTTTTCTCCTTAGTAAAAGTACTGACTTATTAACAGTTGTCTCTTTCAATAGTTAGATGTTTTCTTGTGTTGCCCAAAAATAAAAAAAATTATTCTAAAACAGACAAAGTTACACCAAAGTTGCCAAAATCGGCAAATCGGCATTTTGATAAATTTGAGGCAAAAAATCGGCAAAATGCCAATAAATCGGCAAATATGGCAGGCCTGCTCTCAGCTTGATTTAGTTTATTTTTAATTGAACTGAGTTGCCACTAAATTTTTTTTTTTTCAAAAAAGCTAATTGAAGGCAGCTCCAAACATGAAGAAAAATTGTTCATTTGGAGCTGAGGCTTATTTTAAGAGTTACGAACCTCAAAAGTTTGTATGTATAATGTGGCACATATCAAGTATTTTATGGCGGAATGAGACAATATGGACACAATTGGAAAGATAATTTCAATATCTATTTAATTCAAAAGGAAGAAGTATAGACATAATTACTGAAGTATATCAAATAAATTAAGTTTAGCGGAAAAAGTATGTGGAAAAAGATTTAGCAAAAAACTTAATTTATTTGTTAAAGTTATGTTTATATCAAGGCGAATTAATTATAAGGTGATAGCGATGGTGAATTCATTGTTTTTTGTCTGTAGTCTAACTGGCAAACTCCATATATAAAAAATCTGTATAACAGTTAGATAAATTTTTATGTATGGAGTTTGACAGCTAGAATACCGGCGAAAATAAATGAATTCGCCACCGCGAAAAATTTTTTTTGGTTCTTAATGGTGGCTATATTGCCTTATTCCGCCATGAAATACTCGATATACCATACTATACATACTCGCACAAACTTTGGAAGTTCGTAACTCCGAAACTAAGCGCCAGCCCCAAACTTTTAACTTAACATTTTTTGCTTACAATTTCATTTTACACTTCGTAGATTTGTTCTAAATTTTGTAACACTAGGGTGAATTATGTGATATGAAGTGTTATCTCTCAGTGTAAAGTTTCATACAGAATTGTTGGCAATAACAACAACACTAGCAATGTGTTGGATTTGATTTTAAAATTCAATGCCATTGTTTAGCAAAAAAGTTTAAAGATACAATATTTTTTGGCATACAATTGTTGATGTAATAAATTTATTATTGTTACGTTTTATTTTTTTTTGCAAACCTCAAAAGTGTAAATTATATAGAGTTATTTTTTTTAATGTTTGGTTTTATATAAAATTTTTTTTTTTAATAATTTTTTTTAAAGCAATTATTTAAATGGACAGAATATACTTGTAAACGTCTAAGTTTAGTGAAGTCCACAGGTAACTTACCTGCTGTAGTTTTCAGGTGTTTACCTACCAAAGTAGTTGCTGGCGAAAACAAAAAAATCAGAAAAAAAATCACTTTGTTAAGTTATTTGAAAGGATTGACCTTTATTGTGGTTGTTTGGTATATTTTCAAGAAATCAATTTTCTTACAAAAATAAGAATGGTAAGTGCTTCTTGTACAACTTTACAACGAACAATAACGACCCAAAGCAAGCATAAAGAATCATAAAAAGGGTAAGACCGACTTCAGCGCCACTGAGATTTCAACCACTCTTTGATGTAATTCGGGCACCACAATTAAACCAGGGATGGAAAACTATATGGGTTCAGACATAAACAATACTTTACTAGTTTAAGGGAACGGACAGTTTCATTATAATTTTTAAATGGAGTTTAGCAGCAACATTTCTCTGTAAAGCTGTTCCATAGAAAAATCCCAGAAAAAATTTTAAAAAAGCCAAACAATAAAAAAATTACTGTTTATTATAACTCACCATGACTTGATGAGCAAAAAAGAAGCTTTAAAGTTAAACGTAAAAAGTGTTATAATTTTTATTTTTATAACAGATTTGAAGATATGTTTGATACAAAAACTGCATATATTTTATTAACAATTTTAAACAATGTTTATTGTTGTTTGTAGGTAATTTATTTAACTTAAGTTTATTTTAAAACAAAAAAGTTCGTGTATTGTCGTTTTGTGAAAAATTTGATTTCTCACCAAAAATACGAATAAATTAAAAAAAAGATGTCTTTCATAACTTCTCAGAATAATGGCTTATTTTGCTTTTAATTTTATTAATGACAGCGGCAGTATTGTTGTTATATTTATTTATTAATGTGAATTTTTTTTTCATATTTTATTTCTTTCTTAAATTATTGCTTATTTATATTCTATTTGCATTTGAATGCCAAGAAAGTTTTTGAAAAAAAAAAAAAATAATAAAATAGGAACCAGAAATTAATATTTAAAGTTTGCCAATATTATTTCATTTATTTAGTTTTTTTTTTTGGTTAAAAATTATTTTCTTTCGTCTGTTTGTAATATTTTATTAAGAAGGCGTTGTGCTTAGCAAATGCAGTTAAAAGGCATAAAGTTAAAATTAATGGAAAAACTTCTACTAAGTACTTAAAGTGCTAATGATTCGGCATGTATCTGATAGCCATGTGAAATATTAATTTATCTTAATTTGTTTTGTGTAGCAGTGCTATTTAACAGATACAAATGATAGGAATTGTGCCAACAGAATTATTTTAGGAAAGTAAAAAGAAAAAAATATTTAATGCACGAAGAATATAAAAAAAAAAATTTATTATAATTAACAGTTTTGTAAATTGATAATAATAATTTGATTAAGAGCTTATGTTATGGCCTTAAGCTCTTTCTTACACTAAAACATTTTTAAATAATTAAAAATACCTTTTGGCCTATATATTTTCTTATTTATGGCTTAACAAAGTTAATGGTTTTTCTCAAAGCATGTATTGCTACGAAAATAAAAAATAACATCTGGCAACCCCTGTTGTTGTTTTTTTCCGTATGAGTGTGGTGAATAAGTTACTTCTACTTATGGTGTGTGTATAGAATAATACCACAATTAGCTAACAAAAGCTGAGCAACCTCGATGGTTGTGTTGGTAGAGCTGCTTGCTGTAAAACAGAAGATCGTAAGTTCGAGCCCGCCCTCGGATATGCGTACAACGGAAAATAATAATTATTATAGTGCAATTAAAAATTAAGAAGAAGCAGTAAAAACCTCCCGGAAAGGATCGAAATTTGCAATCGTATGTTATTTATCCGTATATTATATTTATATTTATATTATATCCGTATGTTACTTTACTTTATGTCCTTCTCTGGCTATACTTCTTAATTCTAACGGTCTTGTGAATCTCATAGTCTCGTATTTACTAAATATGCGTTATTATTACAACGCAGCCATCCATGCTACACTACTGTGTTACTCTGGCGAGGCATGTACTACTCGCTGCCTTGTTTAGTAACCTTAACCATCCACAGAAAACATCACTACGACTTTAATCCAAGCCAGTCATCCCCTTTTTTTACTAGCCATACACTTTTGTTATGCTGTTACACTTCCCTGCGCTAATCGCTACCGTTCCTCCTTTTTATTATAAAGGGCGTCTTGACAATCATTTGTCACTCTTATATTAAATTATACGTCTCCACTAAATTATCTGCCGTGGCTTCGCACAATAATTGTCTATTGCCTCTCGGGAGGTTTGTACTGCCGCTTCTTAATTTTTTAATTGCATTATAACAATCATTATTTTCCCTTGCACGCATGTCCGAAGTTGGGCACGAACTCACGACCTTCTGTTTTACAGTAAGCACCTTTATCAACGCAGCCATTGAGGTATTATTCTATACACACACTATTAGTGGAAGTTACTTACGGTTAACTTTATTCACCACTCTCATACGGATAAGAACAACAGGGGTTGCCAGATCTTACTTTCGTAACAATATAAATGTCAATGTCTATGGTAATTTCAATGTTTTCGTTTATGCCTATATTTCTTTAAAATCAAAATTGATACCCTGATAGGCAGCTTTTGATGTATTTGTATATTTTGAATTACAAGTGATTGAAATCAAATCATTTGACAATAGATACAGACTTCTTTCTGCATTACTTTCTTTTTTTAACCGACTTTAAACAAAAAAGAAGGAGGTTATACAATTCGGCTAAATGTTGCTTTTTTATATTAGTGCCTCCAGAACTCAGTGATTTCTGATACGATTTAAAAATTTTTTTGTAATATGATTGATGCTTACAGATTGGCCGCATTTTAAAAACAGTTCATAATCTTAAAAATTAAAGGGTGTCCCCATACAATATACATATTTTTTGAATTGTAAAGGGCACTTATGTAAAATTTAAATTGACTGCGTATTACTATGGCTCCCAAGAACAAAAAATTTATTAAAAAATAAATCTAAAAATTAAAGGGTGCCCCCATAATTTATTTAAATTTAGTTATATGGGCCTATCTTTTGAACCGTAACAGATAAACGCTTGCAAATTGGACAGAATGTCGATTGCTATGGCCGTTATAGTAACAAGTATTAATATTACAAATTATAAATTAAGGGTGCGCCAATAGTTAATTTAATTTGATGTATAAGGCTATAGTTTTGAACAGTTGCAGACAGACTCTTGAAATTTACAATGAACCTTTATTGCTAAGTCCGCTATAACGACAAGTATAAAATTTGGATTTGGAAATAAACTGGTGTCCTAATAGTTGATATAATATGGTGTATGTGGGACTCTTGTACCGTTATAGACAGACAGCTGAAATTTACAAGGGACATGTTTTGCTAAGTCCGCTATAAGAAGAAGTTTATAATTTAAATTTAGAAATTAAAGGGTCTTCCCAAAATTAATGTAATTTGTTCTATTTGGCCGTATATTTTGAACCGTTGTATACAAACACCTTAATTTTAGAAAATTTGTCCACTTCTTTATTTGGTATAATAAGAATTATAAAAATGTTATATTATAAATTAAATAGTTGATATAATCTGATATATGTATATGGGCACTGTTGAACCGTTACAGGCAGACGGTTGAAATTTACACAGAATCTGATTGCTAAATCTACTACAACAGCAACTATATAATTTGACTTTTGGAAATTAAAGAGTGACCCTATAGTTGCCGCAATTTAATATATAGTGCGAAACTATTGAATAGTTGAAAAAGTTTAAAGTTTGGAGATGTAAGTGTGTCCCAATAGTTAATGTACCCTAACTATTGTGGCCATACAGCTGTTATAGGCAGACAGACGAAATCTGTTTTGAAGTCGGTTTTTTTTCGCAAGAATTATTATTTTAAAATTTCTGCTGGATATTCGGTTACGCTTCTCTAGGTGCCCTTTGACATGTTGTTATTTCTCTCATAGCACTTTGTTTTTCATGGCTTTTGATAAAAATTATATATCGGAGTCAATGTCAATGTCTATGCTAAAATGCTTGAGTTTTTCATTTATGCCTGCATAATCCTAACTTGTCTCTCGACTTTATAAAATCAACTCTTACGTTATTCTTTAAGCATACTTCTTTCTTTTCTAGAATTTTTTCCTATTTTTATTTACAAGTTTTCCAGCAGTTAATTAACAGCATTATTGTTTCCCCAGTCCGCTATTAACAAAACGACAAGCAGATAATTTTAAATTTTTTTTGCTCAAAAATAGCAACAGTTGTTGCATACAAATATGAAAAATGAAACTAATAACTCACAGTCTTTATGTTGCATTAAAATTAGAATTTTTTCTATTAACAATTTTGTATGTTTTTTTGCCCTTTTATCATTTCAGTTGTTGTAAAAAATTCTTCTCATTCATTTGACAATTTTTCATTTCAATAACTTAAGACGAGGGATACTTTAACATCTTTATTATTAATTTTTTTTTTTCATCAAACACAATCTTTAGAAACGATACAATGACGGAAAAGAAAATCCTTGGAAAAACTTAAATTGAAATAGAAGAAGTTTTTCGTTTTTATTTTAATTTTTTTTTTATTTCTATTAAGTTTTGTGTAGAAGTAGTAAAAAGGACAAGTTTTTTGTATGGACGTAATGTGGCTATTTTTATTTTGTTCTGTTAATAACAAACTGAAAAATGAATGAAGAAAATATTATTATAAACTTAATTTTGCTGTGTGACAAAAGCATTTATTGTTGTTGTTTTCGTGTCTGTGACTCCTTTTAAAATCGAAGCAAACTAAGAGGAAAATTGAAAGTAGCATTAAACTGCATGAATAGAATGCATTCAAATGTTAACAAATACAAGCACGTTTATATATACAGAGAATATTTTTTTTTATTAAGATTTATAAATAAAGCAAATAAATAAATGTTAAAAGAATTCTATACTTTTTAACTCATCCGCTTAGAAATATTGCTAAAATTTATGAACTTGCTACGGCTGTCGAGAGGATTTAATTCTGTTTGCCAAGACACATTTCGAAATTATTTTAATACAAACTTCTTTTTTAAGTTCTATTAATCATTTTGCTTGTTAGATTGTACAGACTGCTGTGTATTCAAATTAAAATTTAGATATTTCGTATGTATTTTAAGTTTTAAGATGGATTTGCTAATATTTTGTAATAGAAAGTTACATGAAATTTCTGAATATTAAGTGCAAGTGGTCGGAATCTAAGCTACTTAGCAAAATGGTTTCTTCGCTATTAAAAACAGAAAATATACCCTGATGAGGAAAAATAATAAATTAAATTTTAAGTTCTTCCCAATTTCTGGATTTTTTCCCCCAAATTTTGTTCACCTTCAAAGATCTAGAACTCGGCTGAGATAGATACACTGGTGGGGGTACCGTTAAACTTCTGTAGGGCTATATTTCAGAGGGAAATTTTTGGAGCCGCGCAGACTAGATGGTCTAACGAGGTTCCCCTCGGGGGCACCAAGAGTCTGTGCTGACCTAACTTAGGTGCAGACGAGGGTCCTCGGGGATATAGGGGGAATCAGTCCCCCGGTGAGCAGGCACTGAAGCTGGGTAGACAGTTGGGTACTGTCGAAGGATTTTACCAGTTTCCTTAAATGATAATAACGTATGAATAATAAACTGTCACCACGGGAACCGGTAGCCCATACAGAGAGCCGCCCATCGCTGTAACCGGTTATTGGTGAGGTCCCTTCGAGATACACGTGATGGTTGTGGTTGAATATGTCTATTTCTTTGGGTCTGGCGTGGAATAGATGGAAGTGTGCTATTGCACTCTTAAGAGAAGAGATTAAAAATAGGCTCCGATCCTATAGCAAAGGGTAGATTCATGATCCTGCAAGCCATGGTCTTAAAATTGCACAGAATAGTGGCTTGACCATCGTCTAGTAAGGGCTTACTGCCAGGTACAGACGTTAATCTAATCACTTATCCTGGTCTAACAAGGTCATCTGCATAATTTCGAGGATGTTATGGCTTCAGTACGATAATAGGAGATCTGTGAATCTGTAAGATTTCTCACTGGCCAGGACAATGTGTTATCGCTTTAAATGCTGGGAGACTAAATCTTCCATACCGTGACTTTTGTAAGAGTTATCAGGATGAGGAAGAGGAGGAAACGTTGGAGCATTTGCTCTGCCATTGTGGAGCCACTCTTTTTTGGACTAAGGGCAGCTCTTCTTGGCAGTCCAAGACTGCACAGTCTTGCAGATCTATTTTTCTGGATTGTTTTGGATTTTAGTTTTCAATTTTGGAATTTTTTATGGGCTAAATTCGAAATTTTGTAAAAACTAGATAAAGTTCGAGGAGGGCCAGCAGCAAGATAATAGAAGCGTGGAGAAAACGATTGTGCTGTGCTAGAAATCTGCGTTTTTTTTTTCAAAGGTAATGTTTAAAATCGTATTATTTCTTATCAAGGAGTTTTTTTTAATTTCATGATTTTGCTTGGCGATTGTTTGGAGAAATATTTACGGATAAAGAAATATTTACGGATAATTTTAAGATTTGATAGTGTCTAATATTTTGATAAAATCGGAAATAAATATAAAAAAAATATTGGCACTTTCTTATATAAATAACTCGTTAAATATGCTATTACTCTCTCACCTTTTCGACAAAACGTGCGGGTTCTTTTTGATGGCAAATACCACTGTGGTATAATATAAATGCTCAATTTCTTACTCTGCAGACCTGGCTGTACTTGGTCCTGTGGTCTCTTGCCTACTAAAAGCATGCGCTATTTTAAAAGCAGCCATCCACACGACACTCATGTGTTACTTTGGCGTGACAGGAACTACTCGATACCTACGCTATCGCCTTGGCAGTGAGCTAGCCACAAATAACTTTTCTCGTTTACATCCTAGGCAGTCCCCTCTTATCAAGCTTAGCGACATCTACCATAAATTGTTTCAGGTATTAATATATTACTTCCCTAACAGCTACAGTTCTTTCTTTATCTGCATTATAAAGGTGCATGGACCCTTATTTGCCAACTTATCTGCAATGGCTTCACACAATAATAGTCTTTTATAATTTAGACTCCAAGAGGTTTGTACTGATTTTGCCTATTTAATAGCATTTACATATCTATAATTATTTTTTTTACTTTTGCACGATGGCAGGCTCGAGCTCATGAACTTCCACGATCTTATATCTTACAGCAGGCACGCACCCCTAGCAACGTAGCCACCGGTGTTGCTCATGTTGTGTTGTGCTAATTATGGTATTATTCTATACACACACCACTATGGTGGAAGCAACTTTATTCACCTCTGTTTTTACCACGCACACAGACAATTTCTTTATTTTAGATACGTAGGAGTTGCCAGATCTTATTTTCGTAAGAATACATTAAACCACTAGTGTTACTCTTGGTTTTACGCTATAAAAAAAAGTTTAAGCCTAACGAAAAACAAATAAATGGCAAATGTCATAATTATGATATTTCGAAGTTACCCTAATTAAGGAGCCTTGTATGTCGCCCTTGGCTGGTGTTAAAAACTCAAGCGATTAAATGAAATCTGAAGGTTTCTCTGCTATCAGTATGTAAAATTTTGTTTAAATCGGTTCATCTATTAAGGAATTACTGATTTATTACTGAATACAATTTGGTATTAAATTGTTCTCTTTAGGGTTGATACAACGCAGCAGCTAAGGTATAAGAGACACCTCTTTGATTGCTTTGCAATTACAGCCACTCAATAAAAATAAATAAAATAATTGTAATTGTTAATTGGCCTGCAAAGAAATAAGGGATTAATAAAAGGTGATTTCAATGCATACGAGGGTTAGGAACAATTTTGCTCACCTTTTTTAGTGCACTTAAGATGATGATGATAGTAAAAAAAGGGTACAAATGTAATTTCTTTCCTTCAGGTTTTCTTAGGTTTATAAATTTCCAATCAATATGATTTTAAATTTCAGGTTAACTAATAATTAGTGATAAGTATAAATCTAAAGGTTTCAATATGGTTGAAAAGTAAGTTGCTAATATTTAATTTTTAGAATAATTAATTATGGTAAGTAAAGTTCACATTGATTTAAAGATGGTTTAAAGGCAAGTGACTAATTAAGATTTTTTAGCTTAATGGGAAACTTCGGTTTTTGAAGAAAACCGTTCTATTTAAAATTCCCCTTTATAATTTAGTGCTTCCAAAATTCTTTCATGAAGCAACATTTTGTGGCATTG
This sequence comes from Gymnosoma rotundatum, assembly GCA_916610165.2. Lineage (NCBI taxonomy): Eukaryota > Metazoa > Arthropoda > Insecta > Diptera > Tachinidae > Gymnosoma > Gymnosoma rotundatum. Next base: position 12,438,487 of record OU744339.1, read on the forward strand.
CAGTGCTTTAACTAACATTAATTATGTTAAGCCATAAAAATAAATACTAGTTTATACAAATCTATAAAGATTAATAAATTAAGTGTTTATGAACATGGTCAATTACAAAACTATTTAATTTTTGTTCCACTGTAGACTGTATACTACTGAAGACCTTTTCTCACCTCGATCTTTCTCTATAGATTTGTTATGTAAAAAATTTTACTAGGCGTTGTTGAACATTTTCTTTCAATATAACTTTTTTCAAATAGAAGACAAGAATAATAATTAGAGACTGCAGTGCGAAAGACCTAAAGTTGGACAAAAATTAAAAACTGATAATTTTTTATTTTATTTAATTTAATTTTATTTTATAATTTTAAACACAACGATATTTACAACATTCAGGGAGGGGGGTCTTATATTTACTACGAGGAACTAAAACAATGCATAGAATTGTTAAGGTGACGCTTTTAGCGTCATTGAATCATTTTCTTTGCAAATTGAATGTTTTTTGGGATATGCTTTCTCCCTCCGCAGTAATAAATTTCGGTTTGTAGTTTAAAGTAATAAATATTTCAAGAGAATATCAGGATTATATATAAAGGAATCAATCACAATTCAAAAAAAAATAATATTAAAAAAGTAAGAGTGCTATATTCGGCTATGCTGAATCTTATATACCCTTCACCATTAATGTAAATCTAGTTTAGTGAAGTAACTTCAAGCAAAATGAAAATCAATATTTGACAGAGAATGAAAAAAATTAAGTACTAAATATAATTTAAATAAAAATATCATCGGCTCTTAATGGGTCAAGAATTTGAAAATAAATTGTCCTGAAAAAACACTTCAACAGTTTTTAAATGATTGATATCTTAAAAATATATGATGCACAGAGGCCCATAACACAGAAAATATGGGCGAGCGCCAATTTTTTTTCACTTGATATTTTTTTCTTACTTTTTCATTGTCTATTGTCCCACACGCAAAGAAAAAATATGGTTGAGGTAACCATAATCTGAGAGCAACATACTATGGTTGCATTATATGGTTGCTAACAAAACATAGTATTGTTACATTTGCAACCATATTGTTGTCCAAAGTATAAACATAATTATGTTCAAATATAAACATTAAATGGTTAAATTAAAATATAATAATATGGCTGAAAATGTCATGTTATATAATTATATTATAATATACTCTCGTAGGTGAAAAATTTTCTTGATATAAAAAACCTATTATTGTTTTATTCATTAACGATTTTTCATAAAAATTATTTAAAAACATAAACGCTTATATCATAGAATACAAGAATCAGTTATTAAAAAATATTGTTTATAAGCCCAAATAAATGATTTTACAATTATGCTTCAAACACAAAAATAAACATTTATATGCTTACAATACATACATATTTACTTCAACTTTCTTTTAAATGTTTTGGTTCCCTTTTTATTTGTTTTCATATCTTGCATTTTATTTTTGATTATTTATTTTGTACATAAATTTTAATTTTTTTCACTTTCTTTAACAATAAAATACAATTTCAAATTTTAGCTACCAGAAAAATTACTAAACTGTCAAGAAGTAGAACAAAATATTTTTTAGCGTAAACATTATTCTGTTGATTTGAACCATACTTTGATTAATAATAATATATTATGATTAAATATTTTATATTATTTTTAATAAATTATAAAACTTTGGTTATGGTTGAAATTTTTTTAAGTTAAAACCAACCATGTTGCATTTTTTGTGCACAGTAACCATATAATCGTTAAAAGTTAACAAAAAATGTTTATCGTGACTAAAGTATTGTTGAAAACAACTATAATTGGTTCTCCGCAACCATACATTGTTACAAAGAACATACTATGGTTATTGTGACCATATCACAACCATGTTTTTTTTCTGCGTGCACGTACTTGTTTTTTTATTGGATTTACTTCATTGTTCCAAATGATAAGGAAAAATTAGAGGTACGAGTGCTGTTTTGCCCGCTACCTTGAAGCACATTGCAAAATTTTCGCAACTATGTGTGATCGAATGGCGTATTTTAATTTTCTCTAGCTGACCTAGAGTCTTAGCAAACTTGATTTCAATACTAACATGGACGGACATAGCACAATCGACTTGTGGTGAAGGGTATAAGAATACTACTACAAATTAAACTGACGATATGAGAACTAAACAGGAACATTTGCAATTATATTGATCTTGAGTGCTGACAGGACTTCCTACTTTAAAATTGTACTTTCTAAAAGAAAAAATAAACAATTACTACGTGCCACACTTTAAATGTTCTTAAACAAAAAAACAGAACAACCCGTTCTTACGTTTAAAATAATTTCAACTATATGGGAATTGTGAAAATTTTATTAGTTTGGGGGAAAAATTAAAACAAACGCTAGGCACCGCGTATTTACATTCATACTTAGTTCATAACAGTCAATATGATACTGAAACAGAATGTATAATGTTGTGAGCAAACAAGTATGAATAATTAAAAATAAAAAGTTCCATTTCGAGGCTATACGAAGGTTAGTACAAAGGCAACAACAAATATACAAAACGAGTTATAAAGAGAACGACAAAGAAATGCTTTAAAATGTGTTTGGACTTCGTCTCACCAAATTAACATTAAGATTAGTTGGTTGGATGTTTACGACGTACCTTAAGTTATTTACGGTAGATAGATGTGAAGAATGCTGATGAAGGATGTGGCGGTAAGGAAAATGTTGCATTTCATCCTGCTAACGTCTAATTTTTCTTATTTTCTTTGAAAAACGTCCACACACGTCTGTAAGTAATTTTTCTTAGTAAAAATGTTTAGAAATTAAATTAAAAATGAACCAAAAAAGCTACAAATAAGTCCAGATTTACACTATGCAATTTTTTGAGGCAATTTTTCTCAATTTTCTATTTAAGTTACAGCGTTATGCGTTATCTAAAAGTAAACATTAGCAACAGTAACATCCCCTCAAAATTCAAGCAATACCATATTGCTTACTCCTCCTGCTTCACAAACAAACAAAAATTTCATGTTAGTTTCATGAAAAGTTGCATAGTGTGAATGCCGTATAAGTAAATTTTTTTCATTGAATTTATTTTATTAGTATTTAATAAAATATCATGCCAATTTTTAAGAAAATAAAATAATTATTTTCAATGTTAAAAAGTTATCTATTACATCTTATTGATTGCTGAAGTTCGTATGACTGACTGTAGCTGTCTTTAGTTTTATTATTTTCCAAAAGAATCCTATGGTTTCTTATTGTTGTTTACCATTACCTTTTAAATATCCAATTTTATCCTTGAGCATGTAAAATTTTCTTTTTTTTGAAAGATGAAATTTGTAAACGAATGTGGCAACAAAACTATAAATAAAATTCTTGCCATGCCATTGTTCAGTTTGTAATAGAGAAAGATAAAAATGATGATGAGAAGAAATCTTTGTAACTAATTTGCATACAAATATCTTTTATAATCAATTTAATAACATTGTCTCGTATCGCGTACCAATAAAAAATTTTTTCCTGCAGGTTTTTTTTTCTTTTTTGTCAAATATAAATATAAATTTTATGTTGAGATTTCTTTACCCTTTACTCCCATCGGTGAAATAAAGTTAAATGAAATAAAAGAAAGATTTCATTGTGTGGAAAATGAAGAAATAAATTTTATGTTATCTTGCTGCAGTGTAGAATAAAGGAAAAGAGAGAGAGAGAGAGAGAGAGTGAGGAATCCTTAGCTGAGGAGTTCTTAGCCAATGTGAATTTTCATTGCAGCATGTTAGCAATTACGTAAACTGTCTAGATTCATATGAAGGATGCATCATTTATCCTTGTTAAATCAAGCAAAGTTAAATTAAAGTTTCAACACTAAAACCTTCTACTCTGCTCATTCCCATTTATATTTGGCCAAATATTCTGGGCTTGTTTGCAGAGAATTGTTGTCTTGTCTTCATGCTCGTATAATAAACTCTTTATGTTTTTCATTTCCCAGGGACCCTTTCAATGAGATTTTTTTAGCCTTATTTTCTCTGTTTTTTTTTTGTTAGTTTTTACACATCTTAAGATTTATAGTTAGCAAAATAATGCTGTTTGTATATGTGTCTGTTTTTGTTCCATTTAATGCCAGCATATAAGCAGGCTGCTCCTAAAGCTGTATTGCACATGAAGTAACTGGAAAAACTTTTAGAAAACATGTTTCTAATAATATTCTTTTTATTTTGTGTGGACTTTTTGTTGTTGTTGTATTTCTCTTAATGTCTATAAACAGTAATTTTTCACACTCTTCCTCTTAAACAAAAAATAATTTTTTTTGGATGGAAAACTTTTCTTAAGTGAGTTGAAAATTTGTCTATTTTTTAACAAACTGTCCGCCTACTTTTATACCACACTTTATATTCTTAAAGGATGGGTATATATTGCAATATCTTAGGGCATGTGTTAAACAGTGTGTTTGTGTGTTTGTCTAATGGGGGTGTGTTACATATTTCTTAAGAAAAAAATCTACACACTTCCCTATGAAAAATTACTAAAAATGAAAAGAACAATTTATAATAAAAAATGAGACTATTAATATGAGTTTTGTGTTGAAAGTAAAACAACAAAAAAAAAAAAAAAAAATTACTAGATTATATTGAAAAGGATTTTGGACAGTTGAATTATTTTTGTCAATAGAAACTATTTAATCCAATAAAGTCTTTAAATAAATCCAGAGCATTTTCTTTTCAAGGAAAAGTATAAAAAATATTTGATTTGATTAAAAAGTGTAACGTTAAAATAATGATGCCATACAGTTAGAAAACATATATGAAAATTGTTTGAAATTTTAAAAATTTATTTGAAGAATTTCGTTTTACCTAAAATATATTCACCCAAAAATTCAATTAAAAACGCAATTAATTGCCTTTAAAAAAAATTTCCACAATCTTTAAAATGATTTAACTGTAAGCGTCAAATTAAAACACAATAAATTGGTTTGTATTCTATTTTCTTTATTACTCTTTTTTTAAATGTTTTCACTTCGAATTTTCTCAGCAACTGCTACTAGGTTTTTTTTTTCCTATACCGGTAGTTTACAGTATTTGTTTTTTTTAGTGTTGCCACAATTCGGCCCTCCTGACCCTAAATCGTCCCGATTTTTGCCGTCAACTTAACATAAACGTAACCAAGGTTTAATATTAGCGGCTTTCTAAATTCCTACGTATGGAATTTGGCTTACTTGAAAGCCGTCCACATCTCTCAACACATACAGACTCCTGAATCACTGACAAAATTTTTTTATGGATACATAGTCTCCTACGTTGTAGACCTTAGTAACCCGCCCACGATCTTTTAATTTTTTCAACATTTCATTCTCCATTTTCAACTTTTCCATTCCCCGCTTCATTATTAGCAATTCTTTTTTCATTAATTTAAATTCTTTAGATTTCAATTCATTTTCTTTAGAAAAACTCATTATTTCATTTGTTGCACTCACTTCTTTAATTTTCTCACTCATTTACCTTTCGTTATTTCCTTTCTTTATTTTTACTCCTTCATTTATTAAAATTCCAAACGCACCGCACTCATTTGCTTGTTCAACACTCATCCTGTTTTCGATCATTTGTTCACTCGTTCGACCTTTTTCGACACTCATTTTTTCCATTACATTACATTACATTCCACTTCAGCCGGCGTGATGCCATTATTTTTTCCGGGAATTCCATTAAACGCAACACCAACTCATTTTTGTTTCCAGTGGTCCTTTCTCCAAACTCCTCCAGTACTTTTTTTAATTCCTTCACGGTGCACGTACTTAATACTTTTTCATCCATGATCCCACTTCTGATTTTCTGTAAGCGTCAAATTAAAACACAATAAATTGGTTTGTATTCTATTTTCTTTATTACTCTTTTTTTAAATGTTTTCACTTCGAATTTTCTCAGCAACTGCTACTAGGTTTTTTTTATTTTTTTCCTATACCGGTAGTTTACAGTATGTGTTTTTTTTAGTGTTGCCACATAACTTTCAATTTAATTAAGCGTTGCACTGTGGATATAATAAATTAATTGAAATTGATTTTGACCTTAATTCTGTTTGTTTTTTTAATTTCTAAAAAACTTTTTTAAAAAGAAAAATTTTACAAAAAATTTTTTTAATTTATTTATATTATCGGCAGTTACAGTTAATTAAAAAAAAAAAAAAAAACGCAGGGCACAGCGCATGCACATTCGTGCTTATCTGATAACAATTAATGTGATAGTGAAACAGCATCTATAATATTTTGAGGAAACAAGTAAGCATGATTAAAAATAAAAATTGCATTCGTGATCAACCGACGGTCAAATGTAAAAGACGAGTTATAGAGAGAACAAAGAATTAATATATTTTAGTTTGTGTTTGGAGTTCATCTAACCAAATTAATATGGATATGAATGCTCCTCGTATTCTTATTTACAAAATTGGTTGGTTAAATAGATGATGTTTACAATGTATACAACCTAAATACGATAGAAGCGAAGAATGCTGATAAAGAATGTAGCGATCTAGAAACTGCAACATTACATTCTGCTGGTATCTAATCTTTCTTAATTTTTTTTTGGAAAACGTCCGCATACATTGGCAAAATAATGTATCTTTCTAAAAAAGGTTTTTAAAAATTTAAAAAAAAAAACTTAAGCCACAATCAATTTCAATTCATTTAATCTTTTAAATGTTTGAAAATTACTTACAGTTTTAAGATGAGGGCCTACTTCCCTGAACATTGATAAATTAAATGTCTTCCACTTTGATTGTTTAACAATTTTAATATTATAATAAAACATAGAGTTTACAAAATATTAAGCTTAACTCTTATTACTACTAAAGGCTACAGGATTTACTATCATACACAATCGTATGATTTAATCACACATAAATCTTACAGAAAATCTACTTTAAAAATCGTTTAAAAATGGTGTCGTAGATGCCACATTATTTTACATAAAAGAGGCAAAAAACATATCGCTCCTTTATTGCAACATAGTTATATCTCAAAAAAACTAGAACTTGGCAAAATGCGATTTAAGTTTTCAAGACATAAGTCCTATGATCTAATTGCCGCAATTACAATTGCTTTAACTTCGGTTCAGCTTGGTATAAAGAGCAGCTTTGCTTAAGTAACTACAAATTTTTAATTTTTTGAGATATGACTATGTTGCAATAAAGGAGCGATATGTATTTAATATTTTGCGATTTTTTTCTCCTCATCTTAAAACAGTCAATTCTGATCGCATAGAGAAAAAAATTTTATGAATTGTTTTAAAAGATTCTAAAATCGTACAGATCTGTCAAAAAGTCTGTCACAAACATATTCTTTTAATCCACACTATTGTAGTTTTTGAGCACATATGCAATTTTTGACAGTTCGTACGACTGATTATGATTGTAAATCCTGGCCTTAAACGAATCATCGTTTTTTAAAGACATTTAAATGATTTAGTTTTTAAGTACATATTTTCCTCCATGACAGACAAATCTTTGCAATACGCCTTTACAAAATAGGTTTAATAAGCACAACTGTCAAAAATTTCGTATCGAAGACTTGTAATAACAACAGAAAACTGTCTTCATACCTGTTTTTTTTGTGTTTTATACAATTTGATTAATAGTTATTTTGCAACTATTGTTAATTAAAACGTTTATTGTTTTAATAAATTAATTTTATTTAGATTTTATAATGATTTAAAAAAGAACATCATTTAACAAAATCTTTTAATGTCATCTGGCGATAATTGTTAATAATTAAATTTATTGTTAAATTATGAGAATTAAAAATAAAAACTTTAACTATTAAAAAAAAGCTAAATTCATTAACATCACCATAATTTAAAATAACCCTTGGGGAACAAAAAATTGCAAAGTTTTTAATTGAATTAAAAAAAGATTTTTTTTTAAATTAATTGCTTGAATAAGTGCATACAAGTTTTAGACATTGTGATAAAATGTTTTAAATAACCTTTGAATAAGACGAGTTTAAGTTTTTATGCCATTTTTTAATGTTACAGAGCGTGAACACCTTCGGAAGTTGAATATTAAAATTATTTAAACTGCAAAAATTGTGAAAAAAAATTTACACAGCTGCGTTTATTTCAGAGAAGCCTACCTTTAACTTGGTTAACACATAAGTTTATCATATAGAATGTTATTCCAGATTTATATCATATGATTTTTTCGATTCAATTTTATAAATTATTTTTTTAATTTGAAGCGATTGCGTCCTTTTAAACAAAACAAAAGCAACAATAACAGGCGCTCAAGACTGAAGCCATGCCGAGTTGCTTACCCCTCCTGCTTTATCCCAAAAATAAAAAAAATCATGTTAGTTTCATGAAAAATGTCATAGTGTAAATTGTATTTTACTTTTACCTTCCAAAAATTGTGACCGACACATTTGGTATCATTTTATTATTTTGTAACACACATTTTAAAAATTTTTGTTTTTGTTGTAGGACCATATATGTGCAAAAAAGTGCGTACGTATAGCTGTACTAATAGTCAATATGACTGGTTTAATTAACGACGCATCTTCATTTATTGACTTCTAGCCTTAATTGGATTTTTTAGCATCATTCAACTCATCATTATTAAAATTGTCGGCATAAATGTTGAACTTGATTTGTTTTTGTTTTTATTGTTGTTCTTAGAAGTTTGATTTTGAATAATTGTTAAAATGTTAAATGACTTTTGAACAATTTTTAATTTGATCGAAGTTGAGTACTTTATGTTTCCCACTTCAAATAAATGATTTAAATTGTTGCTAGCAACGTTTTGTTTTTTTGTGTGATAATGACCTTTATTTCCGCATGATCTTTAATAAAATGTGTAGAAATATTTTTGTTGAAAAAAAAATTATTTTCTTATAAAAAAATTTTAATAAATTAATTTTTGAATTGTTGCAAAGCAATTAGCGGTTTCGTTTTAGAAAATAATTTTTATACTCATTTGTTAAACTAAAAGATTTTTGTCAGCATAAACGTTTCTTAATTGACTTGGTGGCATTTATAATAAATTTAAAAATAAATGTATTTGATTCCGGCAGTTATAAGGTCATTTATTGTTAAAATAGACGCAAAACTGTAAATTCAAAGAAGATTAAACAGATTTGTACTTTATCTTAAATTATTTGGAACAATAGGGGAGTAAGCAAAAGTTAACTTGACAAAAGTCTGCATCTTAAAAATTTTTATTAATTATTTAAATAAATTATCGTCTAAATATTGTTACGTTTTTATCTTTTTAGAACAAACGTATGGATTCTTTTGATTAAAAATACCACTGTGGCTCATTATTCTGTATTCAAACTTTATGGATTTCTGGCTATACTTCTTGATCCAACCGGTCTTGTGAACCCTTGGTCTCGTATTTACAAATTATGCGTTATTACTACAAACGCAGTTTTTCACGCTACACCAGGGTGTTACTCCGGCGATACATGAACTACTCGATGCCTTGTTTAGTAACCTTAATCATCCACAGCCATCTCCACTACTACACTTACCCAAGCAAGTCATCCCCTTTAATCCAATAGCCACAACACACGTCTGCCATACACTTTGTTGTTATACTGTTACACTTCCCTGCGCAATTGCTGCCGTTCTTACTTTTTATTGTAAAGGGCTTCTTGACAATTATCTGTAGCTCTTATATTAAATGGGATGTCTCCACTAAATTATCTGCCATGGCTTCACACAATAATTGTCTTTTGCCTCTCGGGAGGTTTGTACTGCTGATTATTAATTTTACTAGCATTATAAAAATTTTTATTTTCCATTGTACGCATGTCCGACGGCGGGGATCGAACCCACAATCTTCTGTTTTACAACACGCACCTCTACCAGAGCAACCATTGAGGTCGTTCAGCTTTTGTTAGCTAATTGTGGTTTTTATTCTATACACACACCATTAGTTGAATTAACTTATTCACCACGCTAATACGGATAACAACAACAGGGGTTGCCAGATCTTAAATTCGTAACAATATACAGGGTGTCCGTCGGGAAAGTATACTACTTTGTATTGTCGCCATTTTAGTAAACATAGTCTTGGCAATCTATATTTATCAGTCGTAAAGTAGACACGTGGCAAATTTATTATGGAAAAATATTCGATAAATCAAAGTGTTTATATCGTTAAAACATTTTATCAAATTCAATCATCAGTTACTGTGACGATAGGAAAGTTACGTGACAAGGATTTGCATTTTTCTGTATAATATTCAGTTGACTAAAAAGCTACTGCCACAAGACCAGTTACGTCACCTAAAATATGCCAATAGGATGCTACAGCTAACCCATGACAACCCCGATTTTTATGAAAAAATTAATTTAGGTGACAAGACACCTTTTCATTTGGGAAATGGAAAACCCTCAAATTATTCATCAGACACCTTTGGTCCATTAAATGTGATAGTCTGGTGTCCAATTTGGTCAGGAGGAATAATTGGAGCTTACTTTTTTGAAAATGAAAACGGCGTAACGGTAACTGGAATGGGCAGCGATATCGTGATAAGGTTGAAAACTTTTCGATGCCACAACTGCATGTGTTAGCAACAAGACGGTGACATTACAATGGAAACAAATAAAGTGTACAGTCGAGTTTAATATTAAATGAAATATACAAAAATTTCGTTTGCAACTGCAATAATACTCAAAACTTTAATGTTTAGAGATATTTTATATGAGTGACAAGTAATTTGTTAATATTTATTAAAATCTATGAATAATCATTGATTTATCTAAAAAAACCTTCCCAATCAACGTCAACTAAAGTTTGCCATGATTTGTTTTTTTCATACATCAGCATGGATATCTGATAGCAAAAATCAATTTACAAAGCTAAGATTGGCTCTATTTCCATTAACAAAAGACTATACGTAAAATTTCCAGTGTTCTGAAACATTTTTATTTTTTTTTTTAATTAAAATTTTTAGTAAAAAAATGTGGGTTCAAAAATAGGAATTTTTATTACGAAAATTAAAACTAAAAGTAATCAGAGGCCAGTTTAAAATACCACCAAAATTCGATTTTCTTATCTGAAGAAAAAAATAATCTAAAAATAAAAAAAATCATGGATCACTTTTACTTTTCTTCTGTGAGTGCCACAAAAGTTTCACTACTCGTTACCCGACAATTTAACTTTTTTTAATACTACTAAATTGCTAATTTATTGTGATGGCTTTTTGCTTTATGCGACTTATCCTATTGTGGCCGAAAATCATTAAAAATATGTTTTAAATTTTTTATTTTCCGATTTAAAATCTAATTATGTTTAAGGCAGCTTTGGTTTTTTTAATAATATAATAAATTGGTTGCAGCATCAATTCTGTACATGAAAAGTTTTTTGAATATTTTGGTGTTGGGGTAGATAGTAATCGATATGGAATATAAAACACCAAATTTTGGAGTTTTCGTCAGTCTGTCTTCTGTCTGTTTGTGTTCGCATCTCTTTAAAGCTGCTAGATGGATTTGAATAAAATTTTGTGAGAAGGTTCCTTACAACCTTGGTCAAATATAAAATACTCTTAAATTAAAGTACACAACGGGAACTTTATGTTAAAATAATTAATTTTCGAAAAAATCTTTTTTTCGTGCCATTCGGGATGATTAAATAATTTAATCACTGATATTGATTGTGAAGGGCAAAAGCACGTATTAATGGCCATTTCGCTACCGCTTACTTAGGTCTTCAGGAAAATTCTCACAAAAATTTTAAATAAACTAAAGATTTTTGTTCAAACAATAAAGTAAAGACAAAAATTAAAGTATAAGCAAAAACAACAATGACCAAAAATGATTCTATTTTTCTCTCTCCGCTGTATACGGTTGACTTTTTTCGGATCTGTTGATAAAAAGTAAAAAATTACAAAACACTATGAAAATTTATTTCTTTGCAAATTATAAAATTAGCCATTGATGTGTGCCTTTGTATTAAGTAGCAAAAAGTACTTACGTAACTCTTGAGTGGTTTTCGAATTAAAAAAAAAATATTTTTTGTTTAAATTATTAATTTATTTATTAAAAAAGTTTGTGTAAAAAAACATATATTTAATTAAAAATTATTTATTAATTAATAATTGTCTAAATAACTATATTGCACATGGATTGCCTACATGAAAAATCAAATAAGGTGTGAATGTATGTGTATGTGTTTATCTGTAAGTGTATGTATATGAACATGTGTGCATATAAACTGTGAATGCGTTAAAGAAAAATTAATAATAATAATAAAAAAAAATAAGTTAATAAAATACAGTGAATGCGTTTTTATTTAACAACAACAAAAAAATATATATTTAAAGTTAATATTGCACATTTGCATTTAACGCTGCAATGACATGAATATAAAACTTAATTGAAAACCAATTAGCTTATAAATTAAATTATTATTAACAACATCAATAACCAACAATGATCATCAACTCGAATATTTTTTTTTTAATGAAAATGATGAATATTGTCATGTTTTTATTACAATTATTATTTTTGTTGTTATTAGTTTTTAAACAGTTAAGTAATATTAAATAAACCTTTTTATGTAAAAATTTTTTTTAATTAAAATTTAACCCATGCATTTTAATTGCGCCTAAGCCGTCATTAAATGTGTTTGGTCAGTCCTACTTGGCGTCCTTGTTGTGTTTTTTTATTTATTTGAAAGTCACATGTTTTAAGAGTATTATTTTTTTAGGGTGCAGACTATTTAAGGAGTAATTAAAAGCAAGTCTTAAGAGTAGTCTTTTGTACAGTTATCATAACAGCTCATTTATCCCAATATCTACGCAGATCAATTATGGGTTTTTCTATCAAACTTTGAAAGCTTAGTCTTTAACTTTACGCTTAACAGCTATTCAAAATATGCAACACGCAATGTTTTAAAATAGAAAAAATGCATTTTCGTTGCTATGATAGAAAACCAGCACTAAAATAAAGAAAATCGTAATAATAATCGACTACTTTCTACACCACTAACTTTAGTGGTAAAATAGTACTTTTTAGAGTCTCGCTATAAGTTCACAAATATTTGTAACATGTTGAATATCTCAAAAAAGCCACAACATTTTTAAATGTACAAGAGTTCAAAATATCCTGTTGGCCAATAGAGAGTGAAAGTACTATAAATAATTGACCACAAAAGTCTAAATTTTTAGGTGATGTGATTTCAAATTTAAGTGATTAAAAAAACACCAGATCCATGGTGATAGTTCAAAACGTGTGTTTGATTATGTTTGATTTTTTTTTTGCCTCAATTGTAAACTCGCTTCAATAATCCAGAAAGTTAACATTATTTAAAAAAGTAGAATTGGCGGGTAAAGAGGAATGAAACTCTTTTTGCGTTTAGCCGTAGGTTACGAAATAAATTTAAATCACGTAGAATATAATATTACTTTCAATAATATCCAGTTTAAAGGCAAATTCGGATAGAAAACGAAAACCTATATTTTGCTTCCAACAAGAATAAATAAAATTTGCTGCAATCATGTGGAAAAAAATTACTCGTTAAAAATAAAATTACGATTTAAAATAATAAAAAGTGTTGTCTAAAGACAGCGGTGTATACTAAATATTTTTCTTTTTTTGGCTTTCTACAAAATCTAGAAATAGTTGAAAATAAACATCGTGCATTTTGTCAACAGGATATTTCTATCATGTCAGGTTTTCTCAAAACAAGATCTTAATTAAAAAAAAGCTAAGTTTAACATAATTTTTACGGTTGTTCTCAAGTTTCTAGCTTTTATTAAACAAATCTGAAATCTCATAGTTAACATTTTATCTTCTTTGGTACTTTCTTAATGTTTTCCTAATGTCTTCATGAAATCTTTTTTTATGCTCTGACATCACCAAGATTTGAAGGAAGTGGTGAGTGGAGAAAATCGACTTTTAATCATATAACATCAGAGTTTCTTGAAGTTTATCAACATACAAGCGACGAATGTTTGGTAGCTTAGGTTTCTTTTGTTTCCCAGAATATCGATTTTAACTTGATTGAAAGATACCCATGCTGTTCAAGGTTATTATACCTCACTAATTTCCTGATCTCAGGTTCAGTTCAGTCCTTCTTGGTCTCCAATAAACCAGGAAACTGCCCACAAAAATATTTAAAGATTTCTTCACAAATTCCTTCATTAAGCCCATTTTAATGTGAAGATGTGGAATATTTGGAATATAATACCTTTTGAAGATCTGAAAGGTTTTCTCTAACAACACAAGATTCTTCTTCTCTCATTAGCCAATCTTTTTTGACATGGCGTTGCTGTCTGTCACGACTATAAAATTCGCAGAAAAAGCAACGAAACTTTGTGCAGCCACTTTGTTGGTCAATCATTATGGAAATCAATTTTAAGTCGCTACATATCCTCTATTGTTGATCTAAGGTACCAATTTTGTTGAAGATTAGTTTAAGATTTTCATAGCATTCTTTCAAATGGACTGAATATTCAACAGGAACTGAAGCAGACTTATTACTGTTGTGTAGTCTGTTTGACAAGTCGGTAAATAGTCTCCATTGCTTTTAGGCTTCTTTTTACAAACTTGTCACAACTATAGGAGTATCCTTTAAAAAAGAAAGTCACCTTCCTGAACGAAAAGGGGAGCAAACTCTTTCTCTCTCCCTAGATGCCAATAAAAAGAAATACCCGGAGCTAATATTTTTTCTTTCAATCTAGATCCCAAAATTTTTGATGTATTATTTTAAGACATCAAAGTCTTTAACTAAGTCAATAACTTCAGACTGAGTGAAAAAAGTTGGTTAGCTTCAGTCAAGATCCATTACTTCCAAGGCCTACTGCTACGCTTTAAGAAAAATGATGTACAGTGGAAGAAGAAGTTATTGAGCAATAACAGTCAACAGGAAATGCAGTTTTAATAGCATTCCGTACCCAATTTTTTTTGAAAACTGTACGTGATGGAATTTTTTCACTATTTTTTCCGCAATAATATTTCAAAATACTACAGAAGCCACTGATTATATTTAAAATAATTTTTAGCTCGCAAGCCTGTGTTATTTATGCCAGTTTTCTAAAGCAATACTTAGTAAATTTTGTATAAAATTGTACCAGTGATCGGTTATGAGTAGTGGAAAAACAAGTGGAGTTGAATCATGACTCTTATTTTTTTGTACTTATACGCATTCATACATTTTTCTGACTCACTAAACACCAAACATCTCAAAGGTTTGAACTACTCTGAGTATTCATACTTAACAACATGTATGATGTTGATGATTTAGACTCTCACTAACTCATTATAAGCAGTCAATACAAAATGAGTATGATTCGCTAATGGAAAATAAAATACTTTGTAGAAGGGTTCACAGTGGCGTGCGGCATGTTTTTTTTATTATTTTAGTAACTTTAAAGGTTTTTAGAATAATATTTAGAGGAATGTTTATTACTTTCACAATGCTTCGAATTAGAACCTTTTTAACTCTTGTATATATAATTCAACCAAAAAGATTTTTACGTTTAAAAAACTGCTTAAAAAACAAAAGCTGCTTTGAAGAAAATTTGTTCTATTTCGAAAACATTTCTATGGGAAAATTAATTTTCGAGAAAATTTAATTGAAAATTTTTACGTGGCAACGTTCTTAGTGAAAGTTTTCCTAGGAAAATTTTTTAGTTGAAACTTTTAAGTTTTAAGTTTTAGGCAGAGTTTAAAAATACAGTAACGAGCCCTATTACTAGTGGTTTTTAAAAAAGAAAGGTTTGTATTGCTGATTCTATATTTTATTAGTTCTCATTTATTACATTTTCATTGATTATTACACACTTCTATATTGATAAAAAAATATTTTATATTTTTATTTTTGTCCCTATATTTTAAAGTAAAGTAATAAACAATAAAACCGTAAAGTAATAAACAATAGAACCGTAAATTTTTCTTGAGTGGCTTGAATGAGTTAAATGAGTTGTAAGTATTCACAGTATTTTTCTAAAATTATAAATCTAAACGACATACTTCACGAATCATACATATATGAGTTCGATGTCGACGTAGTAGTCATAATCATACAACTTGTATTTATGAATCATTCTTATAGTGAGTGCGAACAAATCTGAGTAGTAAATTTAAATGATGTATACTCAATTGAAATTAAAATTTTGTAAGTGATTATGAATAGCGAAAAAACGACTTATTGCCGATCACTGATATGTACGTTATTCTTTATTAAGACATGTATTTTAAATTCACAGGTCTATAAATATAAGTCTATATTAAAATCAATAATTTTTTTTTTAAATTTCGCTTTATACGCACTAAGTGTCTTTTTTAACTGTTGGCTTTTGTTTCCACTTCTCTGGGTGTTCGAATTCTCTCTGTTTGTCTGTTTTAATGCGTATAAATGTTTAATTACTTTGCTTAACTCATAAAGCGAAATGAAATTCTAAATCTTCATTTTATTGCTTTGTATGTCTTAATTTAAAATATTCTGTTGCTATAATTAAATGCTATCAATGGATTTTAGTTCAAAAACTATAAACTTTTTTCTTGAGTCTAATTTATCCCAAAAATTATGCAACACATAATGAATTATTGTTAAAAAAAAATGAAAAATCAACATAGAAAAATTGCCATAGTGTTTGCTAAATTATTCCATAAACAAAATTTACATGTCGTCTCTATTAATCATCAGCAAATTAAAACAAAGAAAAAGAAAATAAAAAATAGAAAATGTCGAATATAAAAATTTGCCATAAATTTATATGTAAATTTTTCATAATAAAAAATAAAAACAAGACAAGTAGTATAAATTACGATCATATTTTTGTTTTATGAGGGCATAAAATAGTCAATGAAAATTTGAATGTATGTAGATATATATGTGAAATATATGAAATAAATTCAATATTTTAATATTCAAAAATTTATATATTTTGTTTTCGCCAACCAGCCTTCCAGTCAGTCAGTGGGTGTCCTATGTTTTCTTTTGGCTGCTGATAAATATAATTTAAATGTCATGGTTATTGTAAATCATATTTCAGTTTGTTATTTATCTATTTTAATTATATGGTATAGAGAAAAAAAAAATCAAAAATAATGTTTAATATTAATAAATCTATACCTTCCTTTTGTGCAAATTATATTTTTGAAATTTTGTTGACTCTTCTTTCAAAATATATTATTTCCATTCTATTAGTTAGCATAAGCATGTGTTTGTTTGTGTGTATGTGTATATAATAAAATATAATTTAGTTTTATAGCTGTAGTAGTTTGTTAGCGTCCTGATTCAAAACTAACATCCGCATGAAATCCTGTATCATCAGCATGATAAATGACATTTTGTATGCGGCCATCCGGTAATAAAATGTGATATTGACCCCTTGTCACACCATGCAAATCACGATTTTGTTTGTGACCAAAATCATTGCCGGTATTAAAATCACGTATACGATAACCAAATGCATACTTTGAGGCATACGATTGCAACTGATGTGAAAATATTGGAAAAAAAATATATATTCAAACCCATATATCCCAATCAGCAAAATCAGCATCAACAATATGCAGCACAAGACGATGTATTTGTATGGATGTGATATGAAAAGAAAATCAAAAATATAAGAATAATAAAAATGGTTAAAAAAAGATATGGTAATTGCAAATAAAAACTGGAAATTATAATAAGAAAAGAGAAAAAATCATTGTTTGATTAAAAATGTAAATAACATGAGCAGAAAAACAAATATATTTTTTTTAAAAAAAAATTATCTGAAAAATATTTAAATTTAAGCAAAATTAAAAATAAGAGAATAAAAATTTAATATTAAAAAATTTAAAGAAAACAAATTTATTTTTATTTAAAATACATACAAATACATATATAATTTTAGGAGAACTTCTTCTTGTGTATTGTTTTTCATTATTATTTTAAATTAATTCCAAGCTAAAGATTTCTTATTATCACAGAAATTAAAAATAAAAAAAGAAATTTAAAATAATTTGAAATATTTTTTTCAATAAATTTAGGAAAAATCTAAACAATAATTCAAGCCTTCTATTTGTCTAAATTTACGCGTAAAACTTATCTAGTTGCTATGCATTTTATAACAATAAAAAAAGTTAAAAAAATAATTACTAACATTATACTGTTCCCAGTACAAGTTAACCGAAATTGTTCTCGGCCGTTTAGTAAAAATATTAAAAAATAATTCTTGTGGAAACAAACCGACTTCAAAACAGATTTCATCTGTCTGCCTATAACAGTTCAAGTGTAAGGCCACATAAATTAGATTATATTAACTATTGGGACACCTTTATATCTCCAAACTTTATACTTTCTCAACTGTTCAATAGTTTGGAAATATACATCAAATTACAGCAACAGGGTCACTCTTTAATTTCCAAATTAATACTTGCTCTTGAAATAGATTTAGCAATCAGGTTCTGTGTACATTTTAACCGTCTGTCTTTAACGGTTCAACAGTTTGCCCATATACATCAAATTATACCAACTATTTAATTTATAATTTAAAATTGTTATACTTCTTATAATACCAAATAGAGTAGTGGAGATTCTCTTAAAAATTAAGGTGTTTGTATACAACGGTTCAAAAAATACGGCCATATAGAACAAACTACAATAAATTTTGGGAACACCCTTTAATTTCTAAATTCAAATTATAAGCTTCTTGTTATGGCGGACTTAGGAAAACAAATCCCTTGTAAATTTCAGCTGTCTGTCTATAACAGTTCAAAAGTCCGGCAACATACACCATATTAAAGCAACTATTGGGACACCCGTTAATTTCCAAATCCAAATTTTGTACTTGTTATAGAGGATTTAGTAATACAGGTTCTTTGTAAATTTCAATCGTCTGTCTACAACTGTTTAAAAGTATGGCCGTATACCAAATTAACTGAACTATTGGTGCACCCTTTAACTTATAATTTTAAATATTATCAGCTGTTACTTTAACGGCCATAGCAATTAACTTTGCGTCAATCGTTAGTCTATAACGGTTTAAAAGACAGGCCTATATATGTAAATCTTCATTAATTATGGGATACCCTTTAATTTCTAAACTGAAATTATAAACTCGTTAATACAGCGGAAATACAGGTCCCTTTTAAGTTTCAGCTTTCTAAATATAACGGTTCAAAATGCAGAAGATTACATTAACTATTGGAACACCCTTTAACTTCGAAATCCAAATTTTATACTTGTTGTTATAGCGGACTTAGCAATACAGGTTCGTTGTAAATTTCAATCGTCTGTCTACAACTGTTTCAAAGTATGGCCATATACATCAAATTAAATGAACTACTGGCGCACCCTTTAATTAATAATTTGTAATATTAATACTTGTTACTAAAACGGCCATAGCAAACGATATTCTGTCCAATTTGCAAGCTTTTGTCTATAACGGTTCAAAAGATAGGCCCATATAAAAAAATTTACATCAATTATGGGGGCACACTTTAATTTTTAGATTTATTTTTGTATAAGTTTTTGTTATTGGGATCTATAGTAATACGCAGTCATTTTAAATTTTAAAGAAGCGCCCTTTACAATTCATAATGCACGTAAAAAATATGTATGTTGTATGGGGACACCCTTTAATTTTTAAGATTATGAACTGTTTTTAAAATGGGACCAATCTGCAAGCATAGTCTATCATATTACCAAAAATTTTCAAAATCGAATCAGAAGTGACTGAGTTCTGGAGGCACAAATATAAAAAATGCAACATTCAGCCGAATTGTATAACCTCCTTCTTTTTTGAAGTCGGTTAAAAAAAAAAAAAAAAAAACAATAAAGAACAGTATATTAATTTTTTTTAGCAGTTTCATATCTTCTTAGAAAATTGAACAAAAAACATTAAAAAATAATTAATTTTATAATAATTTTTTATTTATTTAACTATTCTAGTCAAGACAATAGGAAATATGGTTAAATATAAATTTCCTTGAAAGCAAGTTACGGAAAAAACTCATGCAACAAACTGTTCCCAGTTTAAGAATATTATAAAAATACATAAAATAAGAGTGATTTATGATTGCAAATTAAAATAAATAAAATAAATATTTTTATTATAAATTTGAAAATATTTTACTTTTATTAGATTAAAATTTATATAACTAATCCAACTTTAAATTTTACTTTTTGCGATTATTAGTGCTTGCAGTCAGCTAAGAAAACTGCTATAGTTGCAAAGTTAAATTTAAAACCAATGCAAAATAGAATTCGCTTTAGCCGTGTATTTGCTTAACTGTTACCAAAATAATTTTTTTTTAAATAATAAAGAGTCTTCTTATAATTTATGAGATTTGTTAAAAATTTTTAGAAAAATTAATGACTGCTTTTATTTTTCTCTCCACTTTTTTCAAACTGTTCTCAGTTGTATCTTTTTTTATAAACTGTTCCCAGTCTTCTAAAAATTAAAAATTTATAGAAAAAATAATGACTGCTTTCATTTTACTCCACTTTTTTAAAACTGTTCCCAGTTGTATCTTATTTCTTATAAACCATTCCCAGTCTTCTGAAAATTTTTCAGAAAGAAAACTGTATTAAAAGATTTTCCAATCTTAGAAGATACTAATATTAACATAAAATTTAAAATTTTTAAAATATCAATTATCTTCCCATTTGAAAAATTATTTAGACTTAAATATATATATATATATATATATATATATATATATATATATATATATATATATATATATATCCTGATAGAAGGAGGATATTCCTCAAATATCCAAGCAACTAATTGTTTGCAAAAAGCAGTGCAGCAATTTTATTTACTTACCTTAACTGCTCCCACTAAGAAAATTTTAATATTATTATTTAAAAATTTTTTTATTTAAAATTTAAATTCCTTTTTTTTTTCATTTATATAATATGATTATATCGTCAATTACCTTTTTTCTAAAAATTTTTTCTATTCAAAAAATATTTTTGTTAACTCTTATGTATAAAATCTATTACTAAACTCATTCATCAATATCATTTCAACCTTCAACAAAATCAAATTTTTGTTTGAACACTTTGTCTTTTTGCATTGTTTGTTATTAAGAAAAAGTATATATCTGCATTAGAAAAATAAAAGAAAAAATCTTAGTTTGTTACTGTCACCTGCAGTATACCTTCTGTCGTCCACAAATTCGTTTTAATGTTACAAAACAGCTAAATCTCATTTAAGTCGAAAAGTATGCAATACATTTCTAACTTTTCTTACTATAATTTTTTTTATTCATTGTATCAATCAGGGATGGTAAACGAAATTTTTTTTTTATCACGAATTCGTGTTAATTTTAAGGGTTCCGTACATGAAGTGTAAAACATAATCCTATTCACAGTCCTCTATTTCTGAAACCGTTATAGCAAGACTCTTGAAATTTTCACAAAAGATAAAAGTTAAAGAGTGTTCGGAAAGTATTGTGATATTCATGAAAATATTGTTATTTTTTTAATTCTGTGCTACAGCAACAAAAAAGCAAAAAATTTTACTTTAAACTTAGGGTGTTCCAATATTTACGTAAGTTTAACTTACAAGGCTTTAATTATTCAACCGTAGTAGATATACATTTAGCATTTAAATAGAACATGTAGAAAAATACCCGATATAAAAAGAAATTATAAACAATAAATTTAACAACTAAAGGGTGTTTGCAAAAGGCCTTGAATTTCACAAATAATCTCTTATCTTTTGAACCGTTATTAGCAGACGCTTGAAAATTTACAGAAGTAGAATGTATATTGCTATGTTTGCTTCAAAAATAAGAAAATAAAAGGTATCTCGGTAGTAATGTAATTTTCACATATATGGCTTGAACCGTAATAAGGCCGAGACTATAGAGTCACTAAAAAAACAAGTAAGAAAATTAAAATTAAAAGGTTTTTAAATATTTACCCGATTATACAGGAACTGATTTTAAATTTACTATGTCCGCTGTGGCAAGTTTAAGAAATAAAATTAATAATTAAAGGGAGACCCATACATGGTACGGTTTATAGTATTTTTTATCGTATTATATTATTTATTTATGATACATTCATAATTATATTGTCAAGTAATAAGATTTTATATAATTAGATTTAAATAATTTGATTTAAGTAAAAATAAGTACTAATGCTGTATTCGAATTTTATGTACCCTTCACCATCTATGTAACTCTAGTTTAGTGAATTTGTAAAAAATTTTTGAATTTCCTTAAAGATGTCTTCAAAACCTTTTAAATGATATTCATATTGATATTTTAAAAAATTGCAGAAACCTATAACTCGGTAAGTATGGTCGAGCGCCAATTTTTTCATTTGGTGTTTTTTTTATTCTTTAATTCTCTATCGCCCCATATATTTATTTTTTTTATTGAAGTTATTTTATTGTTTCAATTGAAAAAATTATAGGTAGGCGTGGTGTTTTGCCTGCTACATCGAGGGACATAGACCGATCGTGCTGATTTCCAATAGCAGCTCTCTAGACACTAATCGATTGACATATTTTTTTTTGTGTGAAATCAATTTCGATTTAAACTCTAACGGGGGCTAACAGTCGGACAACGCTCAATAGACTTCGCTTTGCATAAGAAGTCAGAATATATATATACTTTATGAGGTCGGAAATGGATATTGTAGAAATTACAAACGGAATGACAAACTTAGATACACCCCTTTTCCACTTTTTTGTGGTAGATGAAAATATACATTATTTTCTTGCAGAGTATTATAAGGTTTTGACCAGTTTGCTATTTGCACTAAGTTAGTCCACTTTTACTTTCGTCTCTATAATTTTTCTATTTTCTTTTTTAAAACTGCATTTGCTTCTACATTGTGCACTTTTTATTGCAGCAATTTTAATAGACGTATGCATGTGTGTATACATGTGATAAATCCATGTTTTAAAACGAATGAGGAAATAAAACGAATTTCAAGAGTTCTCCATTTAAATTCTTCATTCCGTTCTCGACTGTAAAAGTCGACTTATGAATGCCGTTACTTAACCCATTTTATATATTATCAAGTTTAAAATATGAACAGTTTGCACAATAATTCCTTAAAAAAGACTGACTGCCTGTCTATAACGGTTAAAAAGTTTAGTCATATAAATGAATTTTTATCAACTATTGGGACACCCTTCAATTTTTAAATGCTAGTTTTAAACTTGTTATTGTAAAGAACTTGGCAATACAGGCTTTTTGTTAATGTCAGCCATCTGTCTAGAACTGTTCAACCGTTTGGCCATCATACTATTTGAGCACCCTTTAATTTATAATTTTCAATATTTATACTTCTTATTATAACTTTCATGGTAATCGACATTTTGTTTAATTTTTAAGCGTTTTCCTATAACGGTTTAAAAGATAGGCCCATATAGGTCAACTTACGTCCCCGGATGCCCCCATCCTTTGATTTTTAAATTTATTATTATATTAATTTTTGCTATTGGGAGCCATAGTGATACGCAGTTCATTTTAAAATTTAAAGTGTTGCACTTTAATTTTTTAAATTATGAAATAATTTAAAAGCGGGACCAATCTGTAATTATAGTCTTTCTAATAAAAGAAACATTTTTTTAATCGGTACAATAATAACTGAGTTCTGAGGGCACAAACATAGAAAAACACAACATTCAGACAAATTGATAATCTCCTTCTTTTTTTTTTTTGAAGTGGGTTAAAAAGCATTAAAACCGTAAAAATATTTTTCTTCTTATTATATCAACTTTGCCATCTCTGGCATAAATATTGTATTTCCTTGTATTGTTGATGTATTCAAACGTTTGTATATGAGTTAGTATCTGTTTGTGGATTTTTTTTCTCCATTTCTGATCATGCAGATACGTGTTTAATACAAACGCAAAACGATGCAATAAATGTTGCAAATATATTAAATTCCTGTCATGTACAAAATCATTGTTTTGTTTTTTCCATTTTTATCATTTTTTACTTTAATCCTTTTGGTAGTATTGTTCAAAAATACATGAAATACTAGTAAATCAATTTCAAGTTCCTTAAAGAATGATTTAAAATTCACTGACTGTAATAAAAAAATTATTAATTAGTAATTATGCTAAAAATTTTTTTTGGATTTTGTGTAGTAAAAAAGATCTTTAATGATCGCAATGTTTTATAATGAGCTTAAATAGATGTCAGTTGTTTAATTAATTAATTAATGTTGATGAAGAAATATTTACAAAATACCACATAGGAGAGAAGCGAACAATCTAAATAATTACTTCCCAACTGCAATTAGTTATGGAAAAATAGCTCAGAGTGCTAGACTTTCTCTTTCAAACAAAATGTCATTTCAAGTACCATTTATTTTTCAACGAAGAATTATATAATTCTTGCGAAAAAAAACCGACTTCAAAACAGATTTCATCGGTCTGTCTATAACGGTTAAAAAGTATGGCTACATACATGACATTACATTAACTATTGGGACCCCCATTATACTCCATTTACAAACTTTATACTCGATACGGTAGGTTCAGGACTATAGTTCCCTGTTAATTTCAACTGTCCGTCTACAACAGTTCAACAGTTTGGCTATACTATAGGAGCACCCTTTATTTTACAAATTCAAAGTTTATACATGCTGATGTAGTAGGTTCTTTATAAATTTCAACCGTCTGTCTATATAGATTTAACTGTTTAGATATATTCATCAAATTACATTAACTATTGTAACACCCTTTAATTTACAATTTAAAATATTTAAGCTTCTTCTTATCCCAAACAAAGTACTAGACATTCTGTCTAATTTTCAAGTGTTTGTATATAACGGTTCTAAAGATACGGCCATATAGGTCAAATTACATTAATTTTAGGAACACCCTATAATTTCTTTATTAAAATTATAAACTTGTTGTTTTAGCAGATTTAGCAACACAAGTCCCTGGAAAGTTTCTACTGTCTGTCTATAATGGTGTAAAAGTTTGGCTACATACATTAAATAACATCAACTATTGGGACACCCTCTTATTTCGAAATTCAAATTTTACTTTTACTGCTTTAGCGGAGTTAGAAATTTCAAGCGTCTGTCAACAACTGTTTAAAAGTATGGCTAAATACATCAAATCAAATGCACTATTGGGGAACCCTTTAACTCATAATTTTGAATATTAATACTTAATACTTGTACCTATAACGGTTATAGAAATTGATTTTCTGTCTAATTTTCAGGCGTTTGTCTATGATTGTTCAAAAGATAGGCCCTTATAGCTCGATTTACGTCACCTATGGGGGCACCCTTTTGTTTTTAGATTTATACTTGTATTACTTTTTGCCATTAGGAGCTATAATGATACGAATTTTTTTTTAATTTTAATCTGGTGCCTTTAAGGCTTCATAATACACCTAAATAAAATATTTATTGTATGGGGACACCCTGTCATTTTTCAGATTAAAAGGCACCACCTTTCAAATAAAAAAGAAATTTTCAAAATCGACCCAGAAATGACTGAGTTGTGGAGGCACAAATATATTTTTTGAAGTCGGTTAAAAAACATAGAATTTATGAATAAAATTAAGCCCATACCTGAAAAGGCGGCCTTCGTATGTGAGTCTAGATATCGTTTTTTTTTAATATCTTGTTAATTTTCAGCGCAAAAAAATTTTGTAGTAACATAAATTTGACGTTGAAATTTTAATTCTATTACTATTCGTACTAAACAACAATTTCAGAATCAAAAAAAAACTTTTTCTTTGTCTGAAAGCAGTATGTAACAATGTATTTATATTATTGCCTTTTTATGCCTTAGAATAAAACGAAGTGTTAAATATTTTCAAAGAAAAATTTATGTATTTTTTGATTAAAAAACATCTTTGTTACTCACATGACTTTATTATATTTTTTGATTCATCAGTTTTATAACTTGTGTTGTTAGATTTCTTTGTACGTTTTTTTTCTTAAGGAAGTATCAGCCTGCCAGAGAATTTTATATAATTTAATACATTTTTTTTCTTTTTTTGATCATAAACTCTTTATCACAAAACAGTGTCAAACTCTTGATTTTTTTTATTTTTACTAAAAACGTGATGTGATTTATTTTTCTCTTTGTTAGAAGTTTCTTTAAAAATCAGTTGTAGCTAAAAGGCTGGTTGAAGTTATTTCTTCTTTATTAAGGAAAAATAAAAAAGAAATAAAATTTAGAAAGTCACTATGCTAAAATGAAATGATTAATAGAAAAGATAATGGCTTTTGCTGTAGTGATAAAATGTATTAAATAAAAGATTTTTTATTTATTAAAAAAATTTAATATATTTATAACAAATGTAACTAAGCTTCTTGTATATTAGCAATAGCAGGCTTAACTTCTCTATCAGAACTTAAAACTTATTTTCAAGTTTAATTTTTTTTTAAATTCCAAATTAATATTTAAGAGCGCAGTTTATCATATTCAAGTTTATTTGTAATTTTTCTTTTGTTTTATAATTTTGGTTTAAAATTTAATGTGCTTAAATCTTCAGTAATAAAACTTGCTTCCTTTAAACATTAAAATAAATAATTTGTTGCAACGACAGTTATTTGCTGTTTTAACGTAAACGTCATGTTGGAGTTGTAATTGTAGAGGAATATTATAACCACAGCTTTGTTTACAGCTTGAAAAAAAAAATGAGTGAAGTCGCTTCATTTCTGGTCATTATAATGAAAATTATATAACTTTAGTTTTACAGCATCCCCTTATTTTACAACTATGAAATAAAAGTTGCAGTTGATTTGTATTTTTGGGTTACAACTTTGTACGACTGCTGTGCTAGAGGGTTGTGTGAGAAGTTCAATTAAAAAAAAAATATAAGTTTTGTTTTACTTAGCAATAATTTTTTGCTTAAGTCTGCTGTTAAGAAAAAAGTTTGTCTGACTGAAAAAAATTTGAGTTAATTTTTAGTTCTTAATATTTTTGCTGGGATTTCAAAGCACTTGTTTAAGTAGCGAAATGTAGAAAAGTCGAAAGTAATAAAAGTAAATTTTTATGAGACGTACACTAAATGAAGTCATTAACTATTGTACATAATAATTATTTGTACTTAAAAAAATTTAATTAGATTTTTTATATTGTGGGCAAAAATTAACGTCACCCCAATATTTTCAGGTGTTTGAGCTGCGGAGAGAGAGAGAGACCTTGAGAGCCCGCGAAAAGCTAACACAACCAATTGGTTGCCCTGTTTATTTTCAAGTCATATTCCTAAATTAAAATTTTTTATCCACAAAAATCCCCTAAGGGGACACTCCTTAAGTTTTAGATTTATGCTATTGAAAGCTCTAGTGATACTCATTTTTTTTTTTAATTTTAAAGTGGCGTAAAAACATGTATTATCTTTGGGGACTCTTTTCGATTCTTAAAATTATAAACTGTTTTTAAAACGGGGCTAATCTGTAAGCATAACCTTTCAAATAAAAAAAATTTTTTGAAGGCAGTAAGTTCTAAAGGCACGAACCTAGAAAATTGCAACATGCAGACGATTTGATAACCTACAAAAAAGGTTTTAAAATTATGTAAAATACAAGTCCCTAAATTATCTCTAAAATATTTAATATTTTATCCCAGTTTTCAAACTAAATCCCTATTACGGGAATAAATCTCCTTATCTGATAGCACCGTTAACAAAGTACACCTTATTAAATGGGAGTTGAATCACGAAATTTATCAAATAATCTCAGAACAGATTTCATAGCAGAACTGAAGAAAACGTGTTTCCACCTATTAAAGGTTTTTTATTTATTTTATTTAAAATCATTAACTTTTTAATTGATTCCATTACACAATTTTTTAAAAAATAAATACAAAATATAATTGAATCAATTATGTATTTAATTAAAGCATAAATAAATAATAATAAGTTATTGAATTAATTAAAAATGTTATAATATTTTACCCTGAAAACAAATAAAACTTTAAATATGTCTTAATGTTTTTTCTGTAAAAAGGACAAGGTCCCAGCAAAAAATTAGACATTGCCTTAAAAAGTACTTGCCATATAATGACTTACTTTTGTGATTGCCATATTTTACTCGCTTACAAAACTCATAACATTAGTTCCGAAAAGTGGAAGTAGAAATGGAAATAGTTCTTTATGTTAAAAGAGACTACCGTACTAATGGTACTCATTATTTCCTACAATAATTAATGTAATCGATTCCTAGTAATTGATTATAAAAGTCTCATGCCTTGTTAAAATCTTTAAGTTGGCAATCTAGTTGGGAAGTACTTCTGCCAAAAATGCTAATTCCACACTCGATTACCTTTTCAAAAATTTTTTGCTGAGGTGATGTTAACATTCAGAATTTTTAGAAGAGATCATATTAAAGAAAACGTTACAATCCTAAGGGCAGTGTTTGATACATTTTTACGACTTTATAATTTAAACGGATGTGTATATTATTCAGTCTCGCCTCTTGAAGTTTGCTCAAAAATCTTGCAATAAAACAGTTACCAGATATCAATTTTTGATTCCTTTGCAAGGGATCCTAACGTAGTGTTAGTGATGTAAGTTCCATGCCATGGGATTGTTTTGCTATGGCAGTTATAGCAGCTTACAACTAAAAACTAACGAGCGTCTCCTTACAAAACTAAACTTGTGCAGCTACACGTATGATTAATATGAATATAATTAAAAGCTTTTTACGTTAATGTTTTACACTGATTATAACCAGCAGTGATACCGTAAGTTATACAATATAAAAATTCAAACAAAACTGTATTACATGAGCTGGGTAAGTAAGGGTTTGCGTTTGATTCTATTTTAAAATATAGGCCAACTTAAATAAAATAGAGTGATGTTTTTTACACTATTAACGCTTTAAATTTTACTATGAAATAATAATTACCAAAATTTGTTAACATGAAATTACCGCTTCTGGCTCCATATGGACTTATACCATTAAAAAAAAAACAAAACATTTTAGCAGAAAAAAAAAAACATTTTATAAGTGTAGGAACCCAACACACGATGGTAACGATATTTTCATACAAATTTGACATAAGTTATCGTTCAAGGACAATGCCGCTGAGATAAAACTTATTTTATTTTCTTGTCGGTTTTTATTATTCTCTAAAATTTAGCCTCTCACTCTCCTAACAATATTGCCCCATTTATCCAGAAATTTATGTATTTTATATGCATTTGAATTCACAATAATAGCAAAGGCACATTATTCATATAAAAATAGAACATTTCAGGAATAAAAATATTTAAAAAAACTGATATTCGTAAATGACAAACATAATTGAAAAGGTAAAATTTATGAAAATAAAATTGATTTAAAAAATAATTGAAAACATGAAAAATATGAGCCTATGTATCATCTTAAATCAGTCATCGTTTATTCTTCGTCCCGCTTTTCAATCTGTATGAAGGTTTTGAAAAGTGATATTGAATTCTGGCAAGATTAACCAGTCCAATAGACTTAGCCATGTACTTGATAATTTTAACATTTCATCGATTTTTTAATAGAATTGAACTGATTCATTTAAGTGCAATAAAATATTTAAAAAGAAAATATTTTTGAAGACAAACACAAAACTGAAATGAAAATAAATGTTATTAATGCCGTCAGAGAACCGTCGTTATTTTGTTTATTAACTCTCAGTAATGATAAATTGTGCCGTTACCGTCGTCTGTTGTCGTCTGTGGTAACACATAAATTTTGCTGAGGATTTCTGATATTCTCTTTTTTCCAAACAAAAAATTATTTTTATATGATATTCATTCTTTTTATACCTCATCCAACATATTTTAAGACAGTTTAAAATTTCTCTGTCCTCAACTGTCAACTGTTTCCACAGCTGCAAAGTGACTGCCAATTGAAAAAATTAATGAAATTTGTTTATTTGGAATGAACCTATTACACTTTCAAAAGAATTATATGTACGATAGAATTGTAAAGTTTAACAGTTTTTTTTTATTTTATGTCAAGATAGAACTCTTTTGAAATTCTGATTGTAACTATGGGGAGAAGGAGTCTATAGCTAATTATAATTACTGTTAACTTAGTTTTTTTTTTAAGTGGACTTATACCACTTGAAAAAAAAAAACCAGCTCAAATTTTTTATGACTACGGCTTGATTTTCCTATTCATTTACATCGGCGATTCTAGTTGGGAAAATTAAATATTTGTTTTTTTTTTAATATTACAAAATGATGATTAATATTTTATCAGAAATAACCTTCGCACATTAAAAAATTATATTATAATTTCGAAAACAATTTGCGCACAACAACAGCTGTTAAGCTGTTGAAAATTTTTTGCAAATTATTTTATTCCCGCTCGCACAGATATAAAACAAACATTTTATTTCCATATAGTTTTGAGTTTTTATTACAAATTCTTTTTTTAACTTGTTCTTCAACTCTCACAGAATGACTTTTTTGGTTTTTTTTCTTAATATGAGAACATAATGTGTGTTCAGACAAATATGCATGAAGGGGTCAGTTTAAAATTATAATATGAATAATAATTTTTAATGAATAATGTTCTCTGACCAGTTTTAAGCACAAATGTTGACAAAAATAACTTGTGTAATCAAGTATGAGCGGATTTGTGAACTGGTCCCTTCATAAGAAATTATGAAATGAAATTGTTTCCATGTGTTTTGCAGTCTCTCTCTGTCCCATACTTTATTCTTAACTGCGTTTTGGTTTTTTCCCCATTTTCGTTTTTGTGAAATCGAATCACGTAATTTTGTTGGGGTTTGTTATGGCAACATGATTGAATTATCAGTTTGTTGACTTTTTTTAAATGTTTTGTTGCTGATGTTTTTGGTTTTAGCTGCTAAGTCTTGCCAAGCATAGTTGTAGTAGTGTATACATAAACATGCCCGCAGAAAGGAGTTAGAGCCATAAGTATGTTTGTTGTGAAAAGGAAAAAATTATTAGCAAAAAGTAAAAAAAAAAAATAATGTTGCACATAAAAAATGTGGCAGTTGCAAAATGACAATTTACGTGATGATTAAACGAATATCAAATTTATTTTCACATCTGAATTACGCTGCAAATTAAAGAAATGATAGCTACTGAACACTGTAATATTTTTACGAATTTCTATTTTTTATCGATACTATAGTTTCCGCTTAAAATTGTGTTTTTATATAAAAACTATTGACAAAAATTACAAAAGGTCAAGCTTTTATGGTGTGCGAGTAAAAACAAAAATTAAACGTTGCTCATGGGGACCTTGTTCTCAAAAGCTCATTGTAATAAAAGCAAGAACTTAACTATCGCTAATTGTTCTTATATTTAGACATTACCATTGGTCATGATATATTCATATATTTATCCCAAATTGTGGCTAAGGAATATCCACTTAAACAAGAAAATAAATTATGCTATTATCTCTTGAGCGTATACTACTATATATTTATACATTTAGAGTCTCTGCTGCAATCTGCTGCAACTTTGAATTTCTGCAAATGTTCTTCAGTGATATATAAAAATTTAAAAAAATGTATAATTTTCTTTACAACAAATTATAATGTCTCTATGATCTCTAGCGTGTCCAAGAAATATATAAAACTATCTCTTTCTTTTTTTTAAATGAATAAACAGCAATTGCGGGCGTATGAGTAATATTAAAAGAGTTTTACATATTCGGGCGTATGATTAATATTTATTCGGATTCAAAAAGACTTTAGGGAAAATATTTTGATTACAATTTTTATTGCTGTCAAAAAAATTTTACTTTTAAGAAATGTTGACTAAGAAGTCAGGCAAAGATGTGGCTTCTTAGGATTTTCGTTATTCCCGATCTTTGAAACTTTTTTTTTTTTTAACTGAGAAAAGAAAAAATTATTAAATATTTAATTTTTGTTGTTGGTGTTTGTTAATCGTAATTTATGAAATGAATTTCATATTATTGTCTTCTGACCTTTATAGTTATTTTTCTTTTTTGATTTTTTCAAGCACTAGGTCAGTTTTGGAAATAGAACTATTGTTTATTATTTATTTAATAGTTCGCCACATCGTCGGGTGGTATCGTCAGGAAACAGGAAACAGGAAACAAAAACAATAATTAGTTTTTTCAAAAAACAACATTAACTTAAAAAAATTATGCAAAAAAAAAAGCCAAAAGACAAAAAATTCAAGTATTTAAACATATACATTCTCATAACTTTTCTGAGTTTTTTAAAGTTTATGAGGGTGTATTTGTTTAATTATTTCAGTTTTATTGTGTTTTTTTCTTTAATTTTGTCAGTTTTTTTTTTTTTTTTTTTTTTTTGATAAAACTTTCAATTTTTGTATATTTTTTCCTGTTTCCCGAAGATGCCACCCAATGGTGTGGCGAAATTTTGAAACAATAGTTAGCAGTAGTTTTATTTTCAAAACTAACCTAGCGCTTAAAAAAAAATAGAAAAGGAAATGAATTTCCTTTAAATTATTAATAAAAAAATTTTTAATTAAATAAATAATCAAATCAATTACTTATTTTTTTGAAAAATGTATACAAAATTTTGTGGTTAAATAATTAATCAAATAAATTATATCATTGAATTCAAAAAGAAGAAAAAAATTTCTTCAATAAGAAATAATTGAAGCAATAAAAAAATTAATGAGAATTAAATCTGAAAATAATAAAACTTTAAGTCGGTGCAAACAATTTTTATTCGGTATGTGTAGGTGTGTGTATGTGTGCATATTTAATTGTTAACCGACAGTGAAAGTAAAAAAAACTGATTTTTTGATTCGATTTTTTTTATCTCTATGTTTTGAATTGAACGTTTTGCGAGGACTTGGCACTTCGTTTTTAAAACCAAACCAGACTCGTATTTTTTAGAAGAAAGTAATGATCTGGTGTAAGCAAAAGTGGGCAAGAAAAAAGGTTTTACCTTAAGTTGAAATAAAAAAATAAAAAAAATGTGGAAAAAAAATTTACAGCAGACGCTGTTAAAAATTCAAATGAGAAGGTAATAAAAGTTAAGACTGGAATACGCTGAAATTGAAACTAGAGAATCATTGATGGGCAGCAAGAAAAATGAAAAATATTTATATTAACTATTCAAGAAATTTTCTTTTTTTTAAATTCGCTTCACCTTTGCTTTAATTATTAACAAAACATTAAGGGTAATGAGTGTAGAGAACTAATCCGTGCCGTTCAAGAGTGCTTAATGCGACATTTAAAGGACCTACATTTTTAAGACTTCTAAGAGGCATCAGATTGAAGGATTTATAATATTTTTGAGTGTCATCTTAACAATAATATAATTTTTAAACATTTTTGAATTTACAATGGAACTTGCCTACTGTAGAATGTGAAAATGGTGGTTTAGAAGGCCTTCGTTTTCCTTCTTTTAACCATTGTAGACTAAAGTCAATGTTATGCACATTGTCTGTCTATGGTTGAAAGTATTTAAAAAAAAGTGTGTATGAATGAATAATTAAAAAAAAAAAACAATGAATGAAAAAAGTAATCTAGATATGTACATTTATATATACATGTGTGTATGTGTGTGTGTGTGTGTGCTTATAGCATCACAACTTGTCTCGAAAACATATTTAGCTGTGTATGTGTTTTTATGTGTGTTAATCTGTAACTTTACGAAAATGTTCATGTGATTTAAACGCTGCTTCTAGGCATAAGACAAGTATTTTTTTTAAACATTTTGTATTTTTTCTTTTTGTTGTAGAAACTCTATGATGTTGTTGACTGCAGTTTTGCAAAAATGTAAAAAAATATGAAAAGCATTACCATCGGCGCCACCGAAAACAACAAAATGATTGAAGTATTCTTTTATCATTATAGTTTGGTATTCACTATACACAAGACAAAACCTCATTCCACTTTAATGCTTTATGTGTGCAGCAGCAGTAGCAGCAGCATTGGAATCCTTATTGATTCCTGATGATGAGAATGGTGACAATGACGATGATGAGTGATAGAAATGATGACCATGAAAAGAACAAGTTTAAAAACACTTGTACAATTGTTTTTTTTTTTTTTTTTTAATTCTCTGTTTATAAGTGTGACTCTATAAGGGGAATGTTTGAGTTTGCAATCCTTTTGTTGTTACACACATATATAACACAGTTAATGGCTTAAACATGTGTGTATCCTTAACTTATTTTTAAACAAGTACTTTATAAATGTATGGTCTATACTGAACTGTTCCTGTATTGTGTGCCATGGTTTTGGTTAAGTATAATATTGTTCATTGTATGTATGTATTTTTTCTTCTTTTTTGTATGAATGTATAATTTTACTATTGTACATACTTGCTCATATTTTGGAAGCTTATGTTTGGTTTTTCTAAAAGGATTTGAAACAGACTTTTTAAGAGCCATAGGACAGACTGTCAAATGTTTTAAATGTTCATGTAAGTTTGAATGAATTTATGTAATAGTCCAGTAATGTGGTGTGAAAATTTATGAAATTTTAATGCGGTTTAATTTTATTGTGGTGTGCGCAACGCAATAATTAAAAGTTCTTTTAACTGTTGTGAATTTTGTTAAAAAAAAAACTACCCAGTTTTAACGAAATACAACTAAAAATACCAATTAATTTACAAATTTTAATATTAATAATTATTTAACATTTAATAAAACTTAATATGAAAATTAAAAAAAATTAGTATAAAATCTTTAACTATAAAAAGCTTTTAAAGCTTTTGTTTACGAACATTATTTTAACAATAAATTTGTCTGAAAGCTTTTCTTAAAGAACTCAAAAGATTTTGCAGAAAGATGTCTAATTGGAGTAATATACTTCAATATGTTTTGAGAATCTTTTTTTAAACATAAACTGTTCCTTGAAAATTATTTTAACGGTTTTTAACAAAATCTTTCCAAGTGCCGTTTTAAAACTTTAGTTTTGTAAAAGTTTTGTAAAACACCTTGTTTTTAATAAAAATTTTGTAAGATTTTTTTCCTTATACAGTTATGTTAGAATAAATTAACTATTTAAAGCTTTTTTACCTTAAAATTTGTTAAGCTTTTTTTTAACTTTAAAATATTTTGAGCTTTTTTTAGAAAGCTCTGATATACAAAATTATTTTCTTGCAAAGAAACATTTTTAAAGCACAAGCCTTAAAAAAAGCTTTTTCCTACATTAAAATTCAAATGTTCCTGAAAAAGTATTTCAAAGCTTTTAAGCCTTTTTCCAAACATGATTTTTATTTTTTTAACAAAACTTTCTAGAATTTTTTGGTTTTGCTAAAATATGATGATAAATTTATAATAAAAAGCTTTTTTAAAACTTTTAGCTTTCTGATAAAGTTTTTATATTAGGGAAAGGAATTTACAAAAAGGTTTCTTACAAATAAATCTTTTTTAAAGTACCTCTATTTTGAAGTAGCTCTTTTCTCACTTTAAATTTAAACATAAAATGTTCCTTACAAAGTATTTCAAAGCTGTTTTAAAAGTCTTTTCAAAAGCTTTTTTTAAACATGATTTTCCAACAAGTTTTGTGTTTGTATTTTATTTTGAAATTTTATTTTAAATTTTTGTTTGTTTTATAAACATGTGCGAATCAATTTATTCATAGCACATTTTAAGCTTTCTAATAAAAGCTGTTATAGAAAGGACTTTACACAAGAAATTTCCATTTAAAAAATTTTTTTTCTTACACTGAATTAAACATGTTTTTCTGGCAATGTTTTCTTAGTTAAGTAATTTTTATTAAATTTTACTGCTTTAAAAAAAAGCAAAAAAAAAAAAAATAACTAAATTGATATCATATAGCAAAACTTGTTTTAATTGTGAAATGTTATTTGAAATTGGCATAAAAACGATGATTTACCGCTAGAAAGCAAAAAAAAAAAAAAAATTGTGTTGCCCCTTGTCTCACTTAACTTACGGATTTAGTATCTGGTCTTTTTTTGAATCGTATTTGAGTTTAGATAAAAAAATACTTGTGTTTAATTATCCTCACGATTAAATGGCTTATTAGCTACATGCTTATGTATCTTTTAATCATTAGTCTTAAATTAGCTTTAAAGTAAAATTCTTGAAGCTGTATTTATTATTTGAATTAATCTAACATCAAAAAGAAAAGCTCATCTCCTTTCGCTTCAGTAAACAAATATATAATGACATTGTTAAGCCAAAGAAAACCAACCATAAAAAAGAGCCAACAGCAAACATTTACCACAAGATTTATAATGGAAGCAGCAGAAGCAACAACAACAAATAAATCTTCTTATACCCGTTAGGGGAGCAATTACAAAGTGACTAAAAGGAAACAATGAAATCAAGCATTTGATTACAATGTTTTTTAAATTAGACAAGCGAACACAAGGACACGACAAAGCAGAAAGAGTAATAAAAAACTTCTCTCGTTCTTACTTTTTTTCTCTCTGTTTTTATTTGTTTGTTGCTGCTGTTTGAAAAGCTCATAATAAAAATGAAATAAAGCACAAAGAGCCAAATGAACCTTTAACAGCCATGAAACAAGGATGATTAAATGCAAATTAAAGATGTTGGAAAAAATCAATGATCAAAAGAATGTTTAATATAGATAAACCAACATCTAAAATTGTATGCAAAATGCAAGAATGTATTTGTTTAAGGTCAGATATACAAAGTATGTTATTTTAAAAAGTTATATTTCTCATTTTAATTTTGGGTTGCTTGTTTAATTTGTGCGTATTTTCTTTTTTCTTAAATAAATAAAAAGTGGAAAAAAAAATTTTAAAATTTTAAATTGGGTTGAGTTTATTTTTTTTTAGCTAAATATAAATATACTTAAAGTTAATTAATTAAAAAAGCTAAGCTATTGTTTAATATTTTAATATAATATATGTAACTTAAATACAAATTGTTCAATGAGTAATTAATATTCAATTTTAAAGATTTTTTTAATTTTTTGCTGACAAAATGAAATTGCTTAAAATCATTTATATAGCTGCCAATGACTAGTAATACTTAAACCCTAACGCTTATTCTTTCATTTTACTTTATGTTTTGGTAAAAATAGTTTGTTTTTTTTTACTTTAAAGAAAAGTATAAGAAAGTACGTTTGGGTGCGTGTGTATGTAACGCTGATGAAAAGCAAAGTGTTGAAAAGTTTTGTATGCTGTTTTGGCATATTTAAAAAGTTATCAGCAGCAAAATAACTTCCACCCCATTAGATTATATATATATATCACAAATAAATTAAAAAAAATGGTTAAAAAAAATTTAAAATTTGTTAAAAATAGTTTGGGATAAATTTTTTTGGCACTCCTTAAACTATGCTTTAAGTTTTGTCGTTAAGTAACCCTTTTGTCAATGCTCTTCATCAGCGTCGTCTTGATTGGCTAAACAAAATTTTCGTTTTTTTCTTTCTATTTTTTTTGTTTTGATGGGTATAGCAGACCGTTGAGCGCTATGGATTATGTATTAAAAAATTCAGATTTAACAATTGCTTTTCACAAGTGATATAATTAAATGTTTGACGCAACAAAATACAAAAAAATTGTTTTTCAATCATACTTTCATAAATACAAAACAATATTGTTCTACTGTAATTAATAACAAGTCACGGTCTGTTATAGCCGAAAGTATGAGCAGCAGTTTTACCGTTTGGTTACATTTTAAAAAATTTTTTTTAACTTTTGAAGGCTTCATTCTCGTAACATGTGTAATTTTGTTATATTAGGCCAAATTTTCGTAAATCTTGGTACAGACAGAAAGAATACTTGTTTCATTATTTCAGTTAAGAATCTCTCTTAACATTTTAACCTTTCTTAATATATCAATTCGATTTTTATAACATAAGTTAGCTGCAAATGCAATCAAAATCCCATATAAAAAATAAGTTCGAAATAAACAAAAAATAACGTTGCTGAAGTTTTACTCTGTTCAATTCGTGAGAACTTACGAAATGTTTATAGCTTTATGTTTAGAAACATCAAAATGTTTCTGGCAAGAATTCTTTCCAACTGTGAAATAATATGACCTGCATTTCGTGCGGAAAACTAAGCATTCTTTTCAAACTTGCAAAAATTGTTAGTAACTTCAGTTATTCCGCTTGTAAAATTTGACACCGCATCAAAATCTCGATTTAGAAGAAAGTTGTATTTTAATTTTCTTCAGGAAGTTCCGGATTAACAGAAAAATTGTCATTTTTTATATGTTGGCCCATATTTATAGTTATAGACTAAAGTCGACTTTTGCTAAAGTATACTCTAAAATAAAAGTCTCTTATTATCTCTTTTGCTTTAATAGTCATACTGCAATCCCTAAATTAGCGCGTAAAGCACAAGGTAACTGTCAAAATTTCTCATGCACATACAAAATGTATGAAGCATCCCTAAATAGCACGGCGTCAACGCGTAGCAATTGGAAATTTCAATTTTGACAGAGCGTTAGGAAGTGAACTTGGATGCTTGTTAGTTTCTTTTGTTTTGTTATGGCTGTAAAGTAATGACAATTTAGTTATTTTCAAGGCAGTCTATCGGTTTTATCTCTTCTTTATTCTTTTACAGCGGGTTCTATAAAATAAAATGAGTAAACATTGCTGTAAAAGACACAAAGTTGACGCTCTTATTTAGGTATGTCATTGCAGCATAAAAGCCCGACGTAATAAGGCGTTGCACTTTACGCGCTAATTTAGGGATGTCAGTTAAGTATAGCCGACTTCCACTGGGTGTTAACTGTAATTTGATAAATGTTTTCATACAATTTCCAAACAAACAATAGAAAAAATTAACCTTGTTTTTATTTTGTTCACTTTGGTATAGAAATGAGATAAAGAGTATTGTGTTCTTAAACAAAATAAAATAATTATAGAAAAATGAGTTAAAAAAAGCTTTAGCTAGTTTTAAATTTAGAGTTGACTTTAAAGCCAAAAGTATATTTTAAATTGTCTATGAATGAGTTACAGTCGACTCTAAAGTAAAACCGTCCTTAGTTCCCTTAAAGTATACTTTATTTCAACTATAAATATGGGCCTTTAAGAACATTGTTTTTAAAATAATAAATGTAGTAAATTCTATCGAAGCTCATTCTTCTAAAGAAAAAGTTAAAACGGATTTATTTAAAAAAATTTTACTTTAACTAACTTATTGAGGCGAGAGCATGTACTTTTGATACGTTTTATTTTTTTTTATTTTTGTTTTGCTTTTGTTCAGCTAATGAATTTGTTGCCTTGTTATGTTTCCTTAAATATGGAATAAAACTTTTTACTATACTTTATATAAATTACATTAAATTATTATTTATTTAAGGAAAAATTCAAAATGTAACTTTTAATTAAAAAATGTAACTTTTTTGAAGAAAACACGTAAATTTTTCTTATCTTTCCCTGGCAACAATGATGTATAAAATTTGTGTATAATTTTTGAAAAAGCCTGGCATACTTTAGGGTGTTGAAAAAGCTATAAATTAATTGTATACCTTAAATTTATATATATTTTTTTTAAAGAAAAACAACAGAGATATATTGTAAAAATAGTATAAAACTAAATAGACTATAAAGTTGAAGTAATGGTCTTAAGGCTGCTTTTATAAATGCGCCAAATACTAGTTAAGCTAACAACTTAAAGGTTAAATGTAATGTCGGTGGTCCACCTTTTAATTTTTGAATTGACCCTTTTTTTATTAAACATAAAATATAAGTGCTTAAAACCGTTTAAAAGATAAGGCCATATTAGTCAAAATCACGGCCTCTTTGAAAACACCCTTGAATTTTTAAATTCATTATTTAGACTTATTTTTATAGCGGATGTAATTGTACAATGTCTGTTTACTAAGGTCGAAAAGGTAAAGACATATACGTCAAAATTTTGTCATTTTAGAAACACCTTTTATATTTTCCGTTTAATTTTAATTTTTTACTTGCTCTTATAGCGGTTCAAAAACAAAAATTACTATAGGGATACCCTTTAATAAAAAGATTTTTATTTTAGGTTTTTGTTGCTCTAGCATTCATAGTTTTTACACAATTTAAAAACTAACAATATTTCTGTGAATATCACGTAACTTTCGAAAGACTCTTTTAATTTTTAATATTTTTTGTAATGTTGGCCGTAGTTATACATCATCTGTGAAAATTTCAAGAATTTCCCTATTAGGGACCCAGAGATACAGAGTTTTAATAGACGGCGTTTGAAATCTAGGGAACGGAATCCTAAAAAGGCCTTTGAACATGGCATACTTTTAGGATACCAAAAAACTGTAAATGAAATTTATATCATAAGCTAACACTCTCTAAAGAAGTACAAAAGAGAAATCTTATAAAAATATTATTAAAATAAACAGATATATATATTAGTTCCATCATACATGGGAGTAATTAATTAGAAGGACTAAGTAATTGACAATTTGATAAGCATTGAATGATTAATAATGCTAATGATTTTTTAGAATTATTATTATATTTACTAATGGTAATGCTTTTTAATGAAAAGATTTCATTGATAATTAGTTAAAAAACAAAATCATTACCATTGAGTAATGCTTAAATGATTTCAAATTATTGTTATTAATAAATTTATTCCTTATGTTTTTATGCTATATACACATGTACAAGTAGAGTACAGCAGTATTTTAAAATCGACTTTTGATCAGAATAATTGAGTCAACTTTCTCAGAAAAAATAAGAAACTTTGGAAACGTATGTTTATTGTCGTATAAATTATAAGATCTGCTAGGTGGAGTGTTACGTGACTTTAGGTCACAGGCATCAAGTTGTATACTTATCTCACCTAAAAATTATAAATTATTCAAATAAAGTTTCATTTTATTCATAGTTTTCTTAAGTTTCTGCGATCAAAAACTTATGTTTCATAAAAATAATTATTCTTGATTCAATTTAATTAGCGCTGAAATGATTTAATTAAAATTTCATTACCATTAGTCAAAACAGTTATAGTTAAAATAAAATAAGTATTAAATGGTAATTACATTTTTTGGCCATTTGTCATTATTTCAAACAATGCCAGTGCTTAATGATAATGAAAACATCTCAAGTATGAGTCATATAATTTGATAATTTCAGGCTGCCTTTACATAGCTGCATTGTGCTAAGGTTTTATTTCATAAAAAGTGTAGCATATCCTAGGGGTCGTTTAAGTAACATATACTATAGTATACTTCAAATGCCTGCTGTGTTTTTAAAACTTCTAGAAAAGTTATAAAAAGTGTATAGAAAAATATCCAATACTTTGCTAACGATATGTTTGTAAAATACACACAAAAAGAAATAAAGAAATAAAACTTTTACTTTAATGTCTATAATACAATTTTTTTTTAACTAAGATTTCTTTAAAAGCAAAAAAGGAGGAGCGCTTTGAATTTATATGCTTCCTAATAAATTGATTTTTTTTGCTAAATGCAAAAAGGCAATTAAATGTTGTTGCAATTGTAGGTGGGCCTTAATAGAAGCCATAATCATAATATACTCGAATGCATTTAAAACGTAAGCCAGTGTATTATTATAATAATATTCTGTTTAGAAAATTTTTACTTTAAAAATGAGTTTCTTTAAGTTATTTTTTTTTTTTTATTTCTTAAAACTTTTACGAAATTTGAACATTTTTCCAATTTACTCAATACAACAGCCTGACTATAGCTGAGATTGTTAAGCTTGGTAGATGGGCAAAATATAAGAAATAAAAAAATATTGCAATTACAAAGAAAAACTAAAGCAATTTTCTATATGAATGTGTTGGTAAGTACGAGTTTAAAGTAGTTTACAACAAAACATGTTTGTTAACAATCTGGCAAAACAGGACAAGTTAACAAAAGTGTTTGTTATTGTTTCAGTTGCTTCTGCTGCTACTAAGGCTGTTGTTGTTGTTATTGTTTTTGTGCATAACTTTAGGGATTACAACGATTCAACAACCGATAATATGCAGACTCACAAGTTAAATCTGTCCAAGCAGTAAACAGACTTATGAAAGATTTAAGTCTATAGAATACTATCGATAGATGGATGTATTAATGGGTGGTTGGATAGATGGATGAATAAATGAATAAATGGTTATTTGGTAGAAGCATTAACAGCGTTTGCCGTTAATTGATTTGGGTGAAGCTAGACTATAAACAAAGAAAAGCATCTTTGTATTTGCCGTTAGAGTTTTAATTGGGAAAAGTAACAAATTTTTGTAAATAAAACAAGAAATTTATAATTTTTATATCGATTGGTATTTATGTAGCCGAGTATGTATATTATAGACTTTATAATCATTAATCCTCTGTGGGTGAAAGTGTAAAAAAAAATTTTATATTTTATTTCCAAAAAATTTTATTTTCAACAAAATTTTACAAAAATATTTTAATAAAAAAATTTTTTCAAATTATAAAATAATATTTGATTAGAAAATAAATTTAAAATCAATTAAAGATGGCTAAAAAACCAAGTTTGCCAAAAATAAAATCAAAAATATTTTTACTCAAGAATTTTTTGGTCCTGATTCAATGTCTGGCTTTTTAGATGATTAAATCCAGGTTTACACTATGTAATTTTTTGAAGCATTTTTTTTTATTAATTTTCCATTTAAGTAACAGCATTATGCGTTATCTAAAAGTAAACATTAGCAACAGTAATATTCCCTAAAAACTCAAGCAATACCATACGCTTACTCTTCCTGTTTCACAAACAAACAAAAATTTCATGAAAAATTGCATAGTGTAAATGCCGTATAAAATTTTAGTTTATTATACCCATC
The DNA here is from genome assembly GCA_916610165.2 of Gymnosoma rotundatum. Lineage (NCBI taxonomy): Eukaryota > Metazoa > Arthropoda > Insecta > Diptera > Tachinidae > Gymnosoma > Gymnosoma rotundatum. The sequence continues at coordinate 12,481,018 of OU744339.1, forward strand.
ACCACAAAAAGTGTAAAAGGCTATAAATAAGTTTATCATTCCGTTTGTAATTTCTTTTATATCCATTTCCGACCCCATAAAGCAAACTATATATATCCTGACTTCTTATGCATAGCGAAGTCGATTAAGCGATGTCCGTCTGTCTGTCCATGTTAGTGCTGAAATCAAGTTAGCCCAAGCAAACGTCATTTCACCAACCAAAAAAAAATTATATAGATAAATCGATCAGATATGATGTCGAAAGAAAACAACGTAATTGGTCAATGCCCTTCGAGGCAGCAGGCAAAAACCACGTCTATCTCTAATTTTTTCATGTCACTTGAAAGAAGAAATTAACGCCAGTGAAAAAAATAAATATATGGGTCGATAGAGAATTAAACAATAAGAAGAAAAAAACATTAAATTAAAAAAATTGGCGCTCGCCCATATTTTCCGAGTTACAGGGCTCAGAAATTTTCAAATTTTTTTAAATATCAAAATGGGTATCATTTTGAAGCTTTTGAAGGGATCTTTAATGAAATACTAAAATTTTTAAAAAATGCTTAACCCATTAAGAGCCGATGTCGTTTTTATATAAAATTATTTATAGGGGGTACCAAATTTTTTTATTTTAAAATTTTCTGTCACCCCAATATTTGTTTTTTACTCGAGTTACTTCACTCTTGCACTCTTACATGTTTTTAAATGAAACCATTTTTAAATAACAAAAAAAAAAAATCGCGTACTAAGTTACTTTTATAAATTTCTCTTTTACATTAAAGTTGTTCAAATAATGTTGAATTAAAACCCGAAGATACTTATACTGAAATTGGGAAGAATAAGCGAAAGACAAAGAATAAGCAAAAGACACAATCGACACATTATTGTGAATTTTGTTTTCTTTTAATTTTTTTTTTCATTCTTTGTTTAATAAATCAAGACATAAACTCCCTTAGGACTTTAAAGTGTTAAAAAAACCAAAAAAGAAATACAATAAAAACAATAAAAAATTAAGTTTGCAAACTAAGAATTGGTAATTTTCTCTATGGTAAGATTTAAATTGATTGCATATCCATGTCTATTAAAAAACATTTTTTTCTATCTTCGCTTGTACCCAAGCAAGATAGACTTTTCATTTATTCTTAAGTTTTTCTCATTTCTGTGTGCTCATTCTCAAACTAACGTAACGAAAATAACGCCAAAAAAGAAAAATTCTCAAGTTCGACAAATAATTTCAATGTCGTTGTTATTTTGCATTTTCTATACAAAAAATGTTTACTAACGCTTTAACGGAGCAATGGCAGGGTAAATGCTTATCCTTGCAATTGAACCTTAGTCGTATATTTCATTCAGGAAATTCATTATTTGCCTTTTTTGGTATAAAGAATAAAAAAAAAAGAAATGTAGGAACAGTAAAAAAGAGTGTAAAATAAAATTGTTGTAGAAATCATAAGACGATGAATAAAATAAAATGTCAACGCTTGGTAGCATCATCAAACTATAACAGGAAAACCGAAGTACATTCACATGCACACTTCAAAACACTTGTATACAAACACCAATGCCACAAACAACAACAATAAGAAGCTTTAGGAAATGTGAAGCCAAACGCATCAATTGACACACAATCAGCCAAACTGTCTTTTAAGCCAACAATGCCAGGATATTTAAAAGTTTGAGCTAAAGAAAAAGAGTAAAAGAGAGAGTCAGAGACAGAGAACACGGGTCTATTTTTTATTCTTTAGTCTATGTCTACTATGTTACGTTCAACATAATATAATAAGACAAGAGAGAGAGAGAGAGAGAGAGAGAGAGAGATGGTGCTGCTGTATGTTGTCTAGAATGTTTATTTTAATTTAAAAGATGTATGTTGATGTGTTTGCCAACTACAAAAAACAAGGACACAAAAGTTCTAAAGATTTCATTTTCTTTTTTTGACTATTTTACTTGTTGTTGTAGTTGTTATAATGAGCACATAAATGGATTAATGCTGTTAGTGATGCGGCTTAATCCATGAGGGGATTATAAAAGCCAGACAGAGAAAATTAAGTTTCTGCAAACTAAAGGTACATCGAAATGGTATAAAGAAGCCAACAGCAAAAAAAGTTTAAAAATAAAAAAATTAAATGCAATTGTTAAATAAAAAAAAAAAAAACAAGTGAAAGACTTACCTTAGCAGCTGCCTCTTCGTAACTTTTAGCGTTATAAACTTCATCGCCACCACCGCCACCGCCACCAGCACCAGCTACTGCTTTAACACCTATACCACCGGCAAATCCTTTTAGTCCCCCCAAACCTTTGTAATTAGGCGAAAGACCATAGGAGTTACCAGCTAATTTACCAGCCCCACCTTCTCCTCCTCCTCCTCCTCCTGCACCAACTTTAGCACCCAGACCACCGCCAGCACCAACACCTTTATATTCTTCTACAGCCGCATTTTCAATAACGGGTATATATTGTTTCGATTTTGCCATGCCCATATATTTACCAACAATGGGTTGATAGAAACCTCCACCACCGCCACCTTTTCCTCCCTCACCAGCACCGGCACCTCCTAGAGCAGGCGCTTCATCTGGATGAAACAGAACCGGAGCTTTGTTGTCTTGTGGACGTGCCTCAATAACTACACCTCCTCCGCCATATCCATCACCAATACCCTTTCCTCCGCCATAGCCACCAGCACCTTTTCCACCTCCGCCGCCTCCCCCAAAGTTGTGCTGACGCTGCAATTGTAATCGATTTTGCATTTCTTTCGCTAATAAATATGTCAGACCATGAATTTGGTCTTCAGGAGATTTGCCTACCAACGTAGAAAGCTGATGAAATTCTGGGAAATCTTTATAATTGCCCTTCAGCGACTCAGGTGGAGCATGATATTCAATTTTAATAACAGGGCCAGCACCACTGTTTTGAAGTCCAGCTGCAGCTTTTCCGCCATCATAACCAACTCCACCTACACCTGCATCATAACCGCCGCCTTTTGCACCTTCTAAGCCGCCGCCTAAAATTTTATAACCAAATCCTCCGTCTGCTCCTCCATAACCAATATCATTTTTTCCCACCCCTCCATTGCCACCTTTACCACCTCCATAGCCACCCCCAAATCCTCCTCTAGCCTTCTCTGCTGCTTGTTTATAAGCAGCAGCTACTGCTTTTTGTCCTTCCTCTGCTATTGCCTTCGCTTTATCTTTGGCTTCAAGTTGCGCTTTAGCTATTAGCGATTCAGGTGAATAAAGCTTAAGCTGGAACTCTTGCGTGGGTGTTTTAGCATATTGTTCAACGGTTGGAACCACACTGTATTTTATTTCGCCCTTGAACTGAGGAGCTGGTATATTTTTTATAACTTCCTTACCGGCATTGTTTGGTTCTGCAACACCAGCCGCTTCGACACCATAATTGGTCCCCTTTGCTTGGGCAACTGCACCCTCGGCTACTACAATTGGATGTACAATTGCTGCTGGGGCATGGGCCACAGGATAAATAGCGCTCTGTTCTCCTCCATAGCCAGCATAATTTGCATGAGCACCTAAGACACCACCATGAACTAAACCATAGCCACCGCCATGACCACCAGCGGCAGCATAGCCCTCACCAGGACCTTCTGCTTCACCCGCTGCAACATAACCTCCACCATGAGCTCCGCCGCCCCCCACTGCGGCATAACCACCACCATGACCTCCTCCGGAATATCCTGCAGAATAGCCTGCTTCAACAGCGGCAACAGCACCACCACCATTGCCATCCTTACCACCGGCATAATTAACGGCCTGACCACCACCTTCCCCATATCCTGCACCTGCTGCCGCACCATCAGCTTTATAACCACTACCTGCACCATATGCACCACCATGTCCACCACCATGTGCCCCACCATATCCACCACCATATCCACCTCCATATCCACCACCATATCCACCACCTTCACCACCAGCAACGGCCACATATTTTACAGCTAGGCCACCTGCATTATAACCACCTCCTCCAGCAGCATAACCATGACCTCCTTCACCTCCACCTCCACCAAGAGCTGCATATTTTACCGGTACAGCAACAGCAGCACCACCACCAACATGCCCAACTACTCCTCCTCCTCCTCCACCGCCTTCATATCCACCACCATGACCTCCAACAGGCCCTGCAGGCACTTGATGATAAACAAATTTAACTGGCACCGCATGAGCATATTTTCCGTAGCCAACCCCGCCCCCACCACCACCACCTCCACCAGCTCCATGACCGTAAATAGGACCACCTCCTTTGCCAATTTGATATGCTGCTTTTAAATTATTATAATCAATTTGCTGGGCAGGTATATATTTTAAGTTAGCTTTTCCACCGCCACCACCACCTCCTCCACCTTTAACTAAATGTGAAATAATATTTTGCACATCATGAGGAATGGCAGCTACAGACTTCTTAACCTTGACTGGTGCTTCTTTATAAACAAAATATCTCTTAGTGTCCTCAGTATTTTGATCATCAGTGACAGCATCTTTAGATTGGACAAGATTTGCTATTGTTGTACTTTCCAACTTTAAATCTTTGGATTCTCTATCCTGTTTTGTTTTTATAAGATTCTTTAAAGAAGGATGCGGATCTTTTGCATCGGATATTTCAAATTTTATCATTTCAGGAGCAGCTACATCGCGTTTAATTCTTTTAGGTTTCCACTGTCTACCAAATTTGGAGCGTTTAGTAAAAGGTTTCTTAGTGGTTGTACTGCCGCTGTCTATATATTCAATCTTACCTTTAGAACTAGCTTCTGTTGAAGGTAATTCCTTGGTCAGTCTTTCAATTTCTAAAGCACGCATACGTTTAATTAAATTTTTGGTATCAATATCCGGTTCACGGGCATCTGTTATTTCAAAAGGTATATATTTTACTTGAAAGTTGTCCGGTTGTTGTTGGTGCGGGTGTGTAGACCGCTTAGATCTACTCAAACGTTTGCCAAAATATGCCTGTCGACTGTTTACATTTGTTGCAGTTCTTTTGTCTTTAGTTTTGTTATAATTTTCTCTTTTTTGGTTGGCATTAGAAAATGACACTGTTTCCATATATTTTTCATTTGGTTGTAATTCTCTACTTTTATATCGGCGTATTAGCTGTTTTACCTCATCGCTGGGTTCTACAGCATCGGCCATTTCAAATTTGATTAGGGAGGGCTGTTGTTTCAATTCCTGTTGTTCAGAAGCAGCACGTTTAGTTCTATGATCTTCTTGTTCATTGTGTTGATTAAAGGCTTCTATATAGGAATCTTTTAAGGGATTTTCGATGTGTCTTAAAGAGCGTTGACTACGATGATCAAAATAATATTGCATATCCTGCAAAAAGAAAAAAAACTTTAAAACTTTTTTGTCTCTTATGTTGATGTTGGTTAAGGATGAACTCACCTCATAACTAGCAAATGTTTCCAACATTGGTGGTGTTTCCCATATTGTTGGTAGTGCGTCCTGTGCCGTGCTTGTCCCCAGCTTAAAATATATAAAATAAAAAAATAATTATTATGTAAATATACTTTCTCTTTGCTATAACTTCAAGTGGTTTCGTTAACAGTTTTTATAGATATAAACTTGTCATAACACGCGTGTTTTAGTGTACTAATGCAAACATGTACAGCTTCTCATTTTATTAACTAAATGTTCGATGTCATTAACATTTTTGTTATTTTATTATGTGAGTCTTGTTTGTCTATTTTCCATTTGCTTGAAATGTTAAATATGCTGTTTTCGTTTTATAATTCGTTACTTAATCGAGTTGTTGTTCACCAGCTAGAGGAAGTTTAAAATTGTGACATATTTTGTAAGAAACATGTTTACAATTTTGGATGCTTATTGATTATTTCTACCAGGTGTGATCTTTAATAACTATTTTTAGCTGCCAAATGGTAAGTTTTGTTTTGTGAAATTTTAACCAAACCTGAAGATACATAATCGATAAAGATGACATATTGATGTGTTAGTGGAGACAACAACTGCTTTATTAGAAAATAATTTTCTTCAAATTCATTCTACTGTGAGAGTTTCGATACTTAAGCTAACACTTAGAACGCGGGTCACGGATCCGCAGACCTTTTTTTTATGCGGACCTTGTGTTGACAATATAAAATATTTTACATTATGTAACAACAAATTCATGAGAAATATTTTTGTTTCGACATCAGCTACATACTGAACCCAAAGTTTTAAATCATCAAATCGTTCAAAAATCCCAAAAACCTTTGGTGATGATTCGTTAACTAACAAGTAATAGGGAAACCTATGCCAAAAAAAAAAAATAATAATAATAATAATTTGGAAGCGATATTTGTGCCTTGATACAATATATAAACATATTATTGAAATAGTTCAGTTAATTACCTTCCGGACCACGACGGTCTTTAATTAAAAAAAAAAAAAAAAATGGATCCCAAAGAAAAGTGGTGGATGACCGCTTACTTAGAATCGTTGAAAAAATAAATGCCGGACTTTTATTCTTAGTGCTTTCATTATTTAAAAAATATAACTAAAGTCATAGAATATTTATAACTAGAGTGGAAATTATATACGTCACTGTAAATGTAGAATCACATGCGATGCAGACTTATCCACTCATTTTAATTTGGTATCTGTAAGCGGCAAGAAATCGAATTTGAATACTAAGAAATAGAAATTTTCGATTAAGCACCGGTGTAAGTGAGAGTAAAACATAACACTATAATATACATTTCTATAGAAGTGGTTATATCACGGTTTTAATATTTTTTTGGAAAATTTTATATATATAAAATTGTTGCAAGGGTGTTGTGACTTCATAACTCACTCACGGTCAAACCGCATTCATTTAATTTTTAGGTTTTGCTCGCATGGTCATATCTAAAATCAAAATCGGTCGAAGCTTTTGTGAGTTGTGACTAAAACGGGTATTTACGGCTACACCGATTTTAAACAAAATTTAAAACAGAGATACATAAATATTTATTTAGAAGCTCCAAGAAGATATGTTTAATTTAAGTAAAGCTACAGGATGGGTAAGTGGTGAAGAAAAAATATTCGCGGAATCTTTTTTAGCAAAAAGCAATTTTAAGATTATTTGAATGATAAATAAATCCTGATACAAGTAGTCTAATAGGCAGAAGGAAATTTGTTATAACTTGCATATTAATTGAATAAAAAACGTGCTTGAAAGAGTGATCGTATTACAATAATTCTCTTTGGGGTAGCGAAGTTCCCCGGAAATAGCTATTTTTTTTTATAAGAACAAAAAACAAATTTTCTACAAGCGAAAAAGTTAATATTTGAGCTCAAAGGTACATCAGTTTTTTTTGATGATTTATTTTTGCCATTTTTTAAAAATTTTTGAAAAGTGATACGTGCACATTGGTACATGGAAATGTCAAAAAAGGTTTAGTTTGCACTGACATAAAAAATATTCCGACGAATTGATAACCTTCTCCTTTTTGGCAGTCGATTAAAAAATTTTAATATGAAAATAATTTGATTAATGATTTCATTGGATTTCGACCATAACTGGCATATTCATAAAAAATAAAATATTTTTGGAATAAGTTATATGAAAAACTTAATATACAAATTTCTCCTAAAATACATTTAAAATCAATTTTAATTTTTTATGAATACGGCAGTCCTTTGTCTTCCAGCAAAAATATTTTAAAAATCCATACAATATTTTTTTGGTACTACTTCTTGTACTCTTTAATTCATTAAACCATTTCTAAACTTATTCACTCCGTTTTTATATTTTATTTTCGTTAGAGTGAATATTTTTTGTTATTAAGGAAAATATCTCTTAACTTTTCTATCTAGCGAATAAATATAAAATTTCAATCCTGAGATCTCTTGAGCTTATAAAAAATGATTAAAAAAGTTAGCCGATGGCCCCACTGGCCATCACAAAATTTATTTATTTAAGGCGTTTTATGCATATGTGTAAAATCATGAAACTTTTTTCTCCGTCAGCCTTAATGTAGATGTGTGGTCTTTTAGCGACTCTGGTTACATGGTTACAGACAACTCTCTCATTTTTTGTTAAATTTTATTTCAATAATATTTTATAATTTACTAGCTTATGTACCCTGCTTTGCTGGGGCTTAATTTTAGGGCACTTTTGTCCTCTCCAATCGTATTCCTTTTTGTTTTAAAAATTTTCTTCTTCTACATAAATAACTACGTTTAACATTTTATTAAAAGCAGTACAGCCATAAATTTGCGTTTTTTTTTCAATTCTATTCATTCTCTCATCTAGGTCCTACCTCAGGGCACAGATAAGTATCAGACAATGTAAAAAAAAATCGATTTAACAAAACGATATTAAAATGGTTTCAAATGCACAAAAATGAATGATTTGGTTTGATCATTCGTGAGTTTTAAATTTACAACGCATTGGCAACAACTTTTATACATATAGACTATATTTTTATATTTAATTAGCCTTATTCTAGTTGTCGTCGTCGTTGTTGTTGTTTTAGTATCAATATCAATTCGTATCAATGTCGGCGTCAATACAATGAAAATTTTGCATTTTATTACATTCCTGTGACGACGTCAAGGGTTTATCGACTTTTATGAAGAAAATTTTGATTCAATTGATGATGGAAACTCGAAAAAGCAAAAACTTGTGTTGAAAAGAAATCTTCTTAAGCAGAATTGCAATATTTTTAATTTGCCGGATTGCAAGTAGTAGATATGTTTTGCCTACTCCTGGCTGTGCTTCTGCAGTAAATCAGTTTGATTATTGCATGTCCATTTTCTTCAAAAAGGTTTGCCACAGCTTCTGCCATCGGACTGAGTTAAAATTATTTAAACATTCCGCTGCCAGTGGCTTTACAGTCCGCTTTATTAGCAACCATCTGTTTTCACTTTGAATTTTAAATTTCGCCATTACTTTTTAAGTAATTTAAAAACGTTTTTATAAATCCCTTTTCGATTCTTTATTTTGTTACCTTTTGCCATCCATCTGCTAATCTTCTAGGCGGACCAAGAGAATTTAGAATTATTCCAATTTCTTCCTATTTTACTTTAAAATTGCATGAAGCAGTGCCTCTGCGAAAACCCATGTGCAAGAGATGGATTCTTCTGCAATTCTTCCACCAATTATTCAGATTCATTTGCATTTGTAAACTATACTGTTTTACATTTTCAATGTTATGTTTGGTTTAAATCACTTCCAGTCGTCATGCAAATAGGCGGCGACAAAAGACAGACTCACGTTAATACAATATCGTCGTCACATTTGTTATGAAATACAAAAAATCTTTGAGTAGTAATCGATAAATGTCAATAACGACAAGTAGAATAACAAATCGAATGCGTCGACACATATCAACATTGATATGTGACGACGTCGAAAACTAGAATAAGTGTAAATATTTTAAGATGTTTTTCTTTATTACGGCTTGAAGCCCTTAAATTAGCAAACAATTTTTTTAATATTTCTATCAGGAAGTAAAATCATTAGGGAATGTATTTTTTGGGATAAATAAATAAATAAATTTAGGATCTGGCTTAATTAAGCCTGCAGTTCTCGGCAACATCTGAGCTTAAAGCAATAATTTGCGTTGTAAGAAAAAATTTCAATTTCATTTTAATTTCTTTAAAATCAACTTAACAGATGTTAGACAATATTTGCAAGTATTAAACCCCGAAAAGAATCTCCACTATCATTAAAACTGCAGAACAGTTTAATGTCTTGATATGTTTTAGTAAGAATTTATATTTGTGACATGGATTTGTTGCACCTTTTTTCGATATTTAATTTAAGTAAAACGAATAAACAGCAAAACAGAATAATAATAAAACCAACACAATACAATAAAAACAACAACTATAAATAGAAATGGCAACGAAAACATAAACACAACACAAACTAAAGCTGATAGATGGAGTGAAAAGGTAGTTCCTCTAAATGTTTTCACTAGACACGACGCTGGTGTTAAAAAAAAAACAATTTTAAAATAGCGATAAATTTCAGTTTATGTACTTTTATTAAACCAACGACAAAACGATTTTAAGTGAATGAAGTTAATGACACCAAATTCAATTTAACTAAAAGCTCTCGTTTCTCTTCACTATATTTAAATTTTTTTTGTTGTTGTTGTCTTTTATTTTGAAATCCATTTAATGTTCAGCGTATATACGACAATTTCAGATGAACAAAGCACTGAGAAAAAATACATAGAACAAAACAAAAATATAAAAAAAACTGAAATAGTGAAAAAGGTGCGGAAAAACTGAAACAACGAACGAGCCAAGGCTTCTAGTGTCAATAGTACGGTTTTTAATTAAAATGTCAAAATAAGTTTTAAACACAAAAAAAAAAGCGATACGATAAGGATTTTATTCTCACTGATATAAGCAAACGCAACCGCACACACACACACACTCACACTCTATTTAATTGATTATAAATTAAATGAGCAGAAAAATATTAATTGTTTTTAACATAAATAAACGTTAAGAAGTTTTAATTATTAAAACGATTTTAAGCTTAAAACAGAAATTATTTTTAATAGATGTTATGGAAAGTGAATTTCCTTACGAAGTGATTTTTCTTGCCTGAATATGATCGGAATGATGTTTCTTCAGTTATGATATCTAATGGATTCAGGCGAATAATAATATGCGTGCTCAGGTCATCAGACATATTAGAATGTAATGTAAATTGTGTAAGTGTAAATTTTAAAAGCAGTTGCTTTTAATTATAATTGTTTTTTTACAAACTTTTTTAGAGGCGCGCCAAATTTTTACTTTCCGTGACATAAATTTATAAAAGTGAGATACATATTGGAACACTCATATTTAAGAGCGCATAGTTCAGCACGAAAGAATTATATTTTTGTTTTAACGGAAATTGTGTCATCTCTATTTATATAGATAAAAAAACAATCATGGGAAAAATTTAAAATTTTTTTTGCAGATCTCCGAAATTCTCAAAAAATTATGGTAAAAACGGTCAATATTAAAAAAGTCAAAATATTAAATATAAAATAAAATTGTTATAAATTAAACAAATCAAATAAAATTTTCTGTGTTTCTTACTAAAAAAAAGGTTTTTAATAATTAAAAAAATTAACTTAAGGCAAGATCAATTTGAATTCATTTATAATATCTACAGTTCAAATCCTAATTTTATAAAAAAAAAATTAAATTAAAAAAACGCATGGCACAGCGCATGTACATGCATGCTTAACTCATAACAATCATTATGATACTGTAACGACATCTATAATGTTGTAAAAAAATGATTAAAAATAAAAATTGGATTCGTAATCAACCGACGGTTAATACAAGGCAAAAACAAATGTACAAGACGAATTACAGTGAAGAATTACTTTGGTTTGTGTGTGGATTTCGTCTTACGAAATTGATATAAAGATTAGTGGATTAAATATATAATATTTATAATAAACACAACATAAGGTATATAGATGCGAAGAATGCTGATGCATTACATTCTGCTGGTGTCTAAATTTTTTTTTTGTTCTTTATTTTTTTTTTTTTTTTTTGAAAAACGACTGCATAGATTTATAAAATAGTTATTTTTTCTAAAAAAGTTTTAAAAAATAAACTTAAGCCATAACAACTTTCAATTTATTTATCTTTTGCGCATGTGTAATTGATCAACAAAAATCAAATGGCCAAAATCTACAACACTACCCTGCAGTTTTATTTTGTCAATTTGGTTATTTTTCTGACTCAACCTTGACTTTCGCGATGTCAATTCACACTTTTCTGTCCCTTTGTTATCGAAGAGGTGTTCACGCATACTTTTCTGTCCCTTTGTTATCGAAGAGGTATTAATTTGAATTTGTCAATGAAAGTTGAATTTTGTTGCTATGTGAGGTAAATGTGTATGCAAAAAACTAATCCGTTATAAATTTATTTGGTAAGTTGTGCACATAATATATGCTTCAGTTATTGTTCTGGCGTTTGACAAGAAACAGCGAAAAGTTAAAGTGTGACAAATTTAATACCAATTTTTTAAACAAAAGGTAAGTAATACGAGTATGAGTGCTCGCAGTGTTTTCCCCCATAGAGACTGAGGAAGATCTTCTTTCTCTTAATGCGAAAATATCCTCCGAAAACCGTGTGCTATATGTAAATATTAATTTTTTTTTTAGTTATTTTGTAAGGTTTACACAATCAGATCATATTTTCAACCCCAAGGGGTGAAAAAAATCTGAAATACGTGTTAATCTCGGAACTAGTGGACCAATACAATGTCGATGGTAACCACGGAAAGAAGGGTTTGTAGCAAGTGGACAAGTTTTTCCGGGTAACATATTAATAATATAATAATTATTTACATGGGTAAAATCTTTACAATAATTTCCACTTTTAGACGCAATTGATGTATCAAGTGAATCGGGTGCAGCAGAACACCAACTACGCCAGGCCATATTTCTTCAAAAAAAAAAAAAAAAAGATTTTTAAAGCAAAAAATATTAAAAAATAGTTTTTTTGAAGTATTAAACTTTTATATTGAAATAATTTGAATTTAATTTTACCTAATGAATTAATTTAACTTTTATTTAATTTATAATAATGAATTCCATTTTGGTTCAAATTACATACTTTCTTTTTGATTTTAATTATTTATTTCATTTCCTTTAATAACAATGTTAAAATTAAAACCTGGTTATATTGTGTGTTATTCTAACATGTTAATAAGTAATCACAGGCTTATCACGGAAAATTAGATGTAAAGTACTTTTGGAAGTATTTATTTAACCTCACCGCATTCACCAGTTAATTAACTGGTACGACGGCATCAACCACGGGATTGATACTGTGGCACCGGTAAACAGACTGTCCCATAGTTATCTATAGGGAGGTCAATTGACTGTTTCTACGACTACCACATGTTAAAATCTCCGGTCGTTTCACCGGTAAAAATACTAACAGTGCCCCTTAGTGATAGGTGAAAGTACCAATTTGGGACCGGTCCAGCGCACTGCAGGGTAATGTCAAGGAAATCCCTCAATTCCCAAAATAAAGACCAAATATACCAAAATTGGAATTTTTTGCTCTTTTGCCTATGAAGTCTGATTTTTAGGCTAAAATACGCAAATATTCAACAATTTTGGATTGTTTAAATTGAAAAGCGTATAATTTTTAAGCAAGAAAAGATATAATTTTCTAACTTTTTTTCCAGAATAAAAAATTTACAAAAAGTTTCTAAAAATTGTATCCCGTATTTTGAAAAAACTGGACTAGGGTTTCGAAAAATCTAAAATTTTAACATTAAAATACTTATAACTAAGATCATTTTTAAATATAAGCATGTAAATAAAGGACCATTTTGTAGGTATTGAAGATGTTTTTAGGTCCATTGTTAATTTTTAAAAATAAAAGAAATGTTGAAGAAAAACTTTAAGACCAAATAGTGCCATCACTGAATGGAACCCAGCTTCAAACCTTAAGCTCATATGCTACTCTGCAAAGCTGCCAAATGGTTAAATCAATCGACCTTTACGAATGGCTAGTTATTTCTAAAATATTTTGATTCTCCCCCACTGTGCATGGGTATATATCACCATAATTTGGGAACACTTCATCGGAGTAAACAAAATGCCGGAAGAATTTCCTTTTAAAATTGCTTTCTCTAAGCGAGAAACAATCTGAAAGCAGATTCTTATTAAGCAAATTAAATCCTTCATATTTATTATTTTTTTGTATAGAGAAGGATTTCTCTGCAGAACAGTGTTATTGATAAAAAAATTCGAATTATTAAATTAAAAAATAAATGTAAATGTCGTATAAGTGAAAATTTGGAGCTCGCTAATATTTATCGAGTTATGGGCCTCTGAACTTTTCATAGAAAAGTACGATTGTGCACCACATTTTTTAAAATATCAAAATGGGTGTCATTTAAAAGCTTTTAAGGAAATACCAAAATTTTAAAAAAATGCTTAACCCATTAAAAGCCGATGACATTTTTATGTAAAATTAAATGTAGTAATTAATGTTTTTTGTTATTCTTTAATTTTCTGTCACCCCAATATTTGTTTTTTTGATTGAAGTTATTTCACTAAATGGTGAAGGGTTTATAGAATTCTGCATAACCAAAAATAGCACTCTCAAAGTTTTTTCCAATATGATTGTATCCATAATAGGGAAAATTGTTTGGTACAAAAATTTAAAATAACTATATTTTTATAATTTTTATGAAAAATTGTTCTCCAATTTTTTAATTTTTATTTTTTTATTTTTTAATTTAACAATAAATCTTAATACGTCTGTCTGTTTTGTATACTCCATATTTGAAATTACTAAACTTTTCTTTTGCTTTATTTTAACATTTCATTTGATTATTTTTCGTATCTATCGAGTTTTAATTGGAGTTTACAGAAAAAAAGTGTTGACTACAAAATTATTTTAAATTCAAAAACATATTTTCTGCTGCTTTCCTCGATCTGACGAGTAGTAAGAAATTATATAAATTCTAAGCCTTCAAGTTTTTAAAACACTAATTTAAAACCCATCCTAGAATCTTTAATAGTATCGTTGCTGTGCTGCTGTCTACTTAAATGGCAAAGCAAAAATAAAAAATATTAAAAACTCCACAACTTTAACTTTTTTAACATTCAAAAAATCTCAGTATTACCACTTTAAAGAATGTTGCAAAATGCATTCTTTTTTTGTAATTTTTTCCTTTAAAAACATTTTTTTTGGATAGTAAAAAAAATACAATTTACCATTGCGTGTAGCCAAACAATTAGAAAAGTTTTGTGGCCTAGTTTCCGTTTCCTTTCTAACTTTGTAGAAAAATCCTAAAAATAAAAATTCGTTAAATGTTTTCTATTTATTACACACGAAGTAAACACACAAACACCTTCATGCCCTCAGTGGTACTAGTAGTAGGAAAGAGCAGTTACAGTGCGAAACATTTATTTGATGTTAGTTTTGCTTATAACTAAATAACAACAAAAAGTAACAACAACAAACGGTAACAAGAAGAAACAATTACAGCAAATTAATAATAACAATGGTGGCCATTTGTGCAGCAAATGAAAAAAAGTTATAAAAAATACTAAAAACTATCCAGTAAAATAATAAAAAGAGAAAATAAAAATAGAAAAAATCTATTTATTTTTTGTTCCTTTAGAAAATTACTTGTTTTTGTTTTGATTGTAGTTGTAGTTGTCGATGATGATGATGATATTGCTGTTTTTTTTTGCATTTTATATATATTTTTTCTACGATCACATATACTAACAATTGTTATTCATTGGCTTTTTTATGTTATATAAAATTTAGCAGAATTGTAAAACAATGAACTTTCTTAAAGTGGACTTTTTGATGAATCAAGTTTAAGTGATTTTTTTACGAGATTTTTACACAATTGGCTTAGTGGAAATTTTGATTAGCACAAACAGACACAGCGATGGCCATTACATATCTCTAGATGCTGAAATAAATTTTTTATAATTTTGATACTAATTTAAAAAGAAGTAAGAGTGCTATATTCGTTAACGCCGAATCTTATATACCCTTCACTATCTACGTAAATCTAGTTTAGTGAAGTAACTTTAATCAAAAAAGCAAATATTGGGGTGACAGAGAATTAAAAAATAAAAAAATTTGTTACTGCATATTTATAATTTTATATAAAAATGACGTCGGCTTTTAATGGGTTAAGCATTTTTAAAAAAATTTAGTAGTTCGTTAAAGATCTATTCAAAAGCCTTAAAATGATACCCATATTGATATTTTGAAAAAATTTAAAATTTAATTGCCCCGTAACTCGGAAAATATGGGCGAGTGGCAATATTTTCACTTGATGTTTTTTTGATTTATTTTTTATTCTCTATCGCCCCATATATTAGTTTTTTTTTTTTTGATTGGAGCTATTTTATTGTTCCAAATCACATGAAAAAATTTGAGGTAGGCGTGCTGGTTTGCCTGCTGCCTCGTAGGACATGGACCGATCATGATGATATCCAATAGCAGCTTTTTCGACACTATATTTGATCGATTTACATGTTTTTTTTTTTGTGAAATTATTTTCGATTTCAACACTAACACGGACGGATACGCGGACATTGCTCAATTGACTTCACTATGTCTAAGAAGTTAGAATATATACGCTTTATGGGATCGAAAATAGATATTGTAGAAATTACACACAGAATGAAAAAGTTAGATACACCCTTTTTCAACTTTTTGTGGTGAAGGATATAATAATTATTGAAGTTCAGTGCAATTAAAAATTGAGAAGCAGCAATACACACCTCCCGGAAAAAAAGTCAATTATTGTGTGAAGCCATGACAGATAGTTTAATGAAGATGTCAATTTATCATAGGAATAGTAGATAATTGTCAAGACGCCATTTATAATAAACAGAAAGAACTTATGCTTGTTACCGCAAGGAAGTAACAGCATGAAGAACGGTGTGTGGCAGACGTTTCTTACGGCTATTGGATAAAAGGGAAAGAGTCGTTGAATAGGCATGTTTAAGAAGCAAGATATCGTGGGGTAAAAAAGTACAGCCAGGGATAAAGCCACAGGGTAAGAAATAGAGAAATTATAATGTGCTACTGTGGTATTTGCAATCAAAAAAGTCTGTAAGTTTGCCTAAAAGAGAAAATTAAACAATATGTAAGGAGCCGCAGAACAAAAGGTGCTTTTTCACTCATTTCAAATCGAGATTTACTTTTTACGCCCTTTTTAAAAACTGCAAAAACCTGGGAATGCTAACAAGTTCTTTACTTATCCAGAGATGCACCTAACTGTCATAAGTCATTCCATTAAATGTTAAGGATATTTGATATAATGCCATTTTTATTTTGTTAAATAGTTTAGTAAAAACTAGTGGATTTCACTCCATTCTTTACCAAACTGTTTTATTAAAAAACTTTCCACGGCTTTTCTTTTGTCAGCGCTTATATAACGGCCAGTTTCATTCAGAGAAAATAAAAAGGGTGTTTTTTCTACGTTTCAGCAAATTTAAATTAGTATTTCGTTCCTTTTTAGATTCAAATTTAAAGAACTCGAAAGTTTTAATAAAGCATTTTACATCCCGTTTTTAATAAAATTCGTATAAAATATTATCCATTTTATTCCTTAAAAATTTTCCATCTTTTTATAAATTGATTCAAGATCTGTTTTATTAAGAAGGTTCCAGTCGTGACTCAGCATTAAAACTAGCCCGTGCTTAGAAAAAATTTGAGTATACTCTTCCAATGTCCTTAAAACATATATGCCTCCTTTCATTAAAGTAAAAAGTGAAACTACACGAAGAAATGCCAAAGTTTATGGGAAAAGAACATTTTGTTAAAAAATAAACTAAAAAGCATCTTCTGTTAAGCGTTAATTTTTTAGAACACATTTTTTTTGTAAAAAATATGATTGATTTTATAAGATTTCAACATAAATATTATAAAAATGCCAAAAAATCAATTTTTCCAGAAATGCGAAAAAGCACCTTTTGTTCTGCGACTTCTCATGTATAAACAAAACAAAACCGTTTTTTTTTCTAGCAATACGATACAAACGGAAGTTAAAAAAAAAAAAATGGGGAAAAATAATAAGCAGGCGTGGTATTTTGCCGGCTGATCCGAAGGACATAAAGTGATCTTTTTGATTTTTAATAGCAAAATTTTCGAAACTATATTTGATCGATTGGCATCTTTAAATTTTCTCTAGCGTATCTAGTTGATTTTAACCCAACATGGACGGACAGACGGACATCGCTCAGAATTCTGAATATATATATATATATATATATACGCTTTATGGGATCGAAAATGTATATTGTACAAATTACACACGGAATGACAAACTGAGATATACCCTTCTTCCAACTGTGGTAAAGGGTATACAACTTGTTGGCCCTGACAAGAGATGTCAAAGACTATTCTATAATTTATTTTATTTTATGTTTTTTTGTATTTTCATATTGAAATACAGTATGTAATTTTGAAAGATTTTGTTCTTTTAAAATTCTGCTATGTTTTTTTTTATATAAAATATTGTTGATTTCCTATTCAAAGGCTATTTTAGTTTTTATTTATATATTTGTATTTATTCGCTTCTCTGTTGAATATTCTTCTTTTGTAGCAATTGTTTATTTGTTATTTGTTTGTGTGTGTGTGTGTGTGTAGACTATAAATTGCAGTTTTAAATGATTCTTGTTTTTATTATTGTAAGTTTCTTTTACTTAAAATAAAATTTCCATTTTTTTAAGTTTTTATTTTTTCAATTTTCCTGTGCAACAATATTGAAAAAATATACTTTTTTGTATATTTGTTGGGTTTCTTTTACATTTTATTGCTGTTGATTTACTTGAACGTGTATATGTGTGTGTGTGTGTTAGTTTTCTT
Source organism: Gymnosoma rotundatum (assembly GCA_916610165.2). Lineage (NCBI taxonomy): Eukaryota > Metazoa > Arthropoda > Insecta > Diptera > Tachinidae > Gymnosoma > Gymnosoma rotundatum. Next base: position 12,499,317 of record OU744339.1, read on the forward strand.
GTACATTTATTCTACATTTCTAATTTTCAAATCAATATTGAAATTAATCAACAACAAGGTTTTCATTTATCATTCATATTGCATACGTTTGTTTCTGTGTTTGTGTAAATTTATGCTTCCAAGGAAGTATTGTATGAAAAAGAGTGATGTTTTGTATAAAAAGTTACAAAAATATTTAGATTTCAACAATTTTATTTTATCTTAAGAAATTCTTTCATTTCGTTTTTGATTAAAATTAGAATTTATGTGAAATTATACAAAGTTCTTTTCTTTTTGGGTTTTGCCAATTTCATGCAGATATTTAAATGTTGGAAATTTTTTTATATATCTTTTAGTTCGGCTAATTAAGAAGAAGAACTGAAGAATCTTGTGCTTGAAAAAATTTTGTAATTTGTTTTGTTGTTTTTTCATATCGTTAAGTATTAAATTATTGCTTATGTTGGTGCCCGCAGAACTCAGTTATTTCTGAACCAATTTTGAAATTTTTTTTATTTATGTGAAAGTTTGCGTTTTGGAAACAAGTCGTGAACGCAATAATCAAAGGGTGTTCCCACACAACTTACATGTTTTGCGTATTATGAACAGTACAGGGCGCCACTTTAAAAATAAAAAAATCCTCCATTGCACAAGGTTATATAAAAAATAATCTAAAATTAAAGGGTTTCCCCTTAGGTGACGTAAATTGACCTGTATAAGCCTATCTTTTGAACCATTACTTACAAGGGCTTAAAAATTCGACAGAATGTCGTTTGCTATGACTGCTATAGTAGCAAATATTAGTATTGAAATTTCAAAATTAAAGGGTGCCCCAATAGTTAATTTAATTTAATGAATATGGCTATACTTTCGAACAGTTTTAGACAGAGGTTTGAAATTTACAAAGAATCTGTACCGCTTAGTTCACTATTTCATCAAGTATAAAATTTGGACTTGGAAATTAAAGGGTGTCCCAATAGTTGGTGTAATAAATGTATATCGCCAAACTTTTAACCCGTTATAAAAAGACGGTTGAAGTTTACATATCACACGTAAGTAAAAATTTTTTTATTTAAAGAGTGTCCCTATACTCATTATAATTTGATGTATATTGCGAAACTGTTGACAGCTGAACTTAAAAAGAAGCTGCAGTGCTTAGTCCGCTGTAGCAAGTATAATGTGTGGAGATGGAATATAATATTTAATGTGATTTGATATATGTGGCCATACTTTTGAACTGTTATAAACAGACAGGTGAAATCTGTTTTGAAGCCGGTTTTCTTTATTTAGCATCCAGCTTAATTTTTATACCCTTCAGCAACTAAGTTTTCCGTGTGTTATTTCTACAATATCCATTTCCAATCCCATAAAGTATATATATTCTGACTTCTAATGCATAGCAAAGTCGATTGAGCGATGTTTGTCTGTCCGTCCGTGTTAGTATTATCGGCAAGCTTGATTTAAAAAAAATAAATATGTTAAACAATCAAATATAGTGTCGAAAGAAGTGCTATTCGAAATCACCATGATCGGTCCATTTCATTCGAGGCAGCAGGCAAAATACCAAGCCTACCTCTAATTTTTTCTAGTCATTTGAAACAATAAAAAACTCCAATCAAAAAAACTAATATATGGGGCGATAGAGAATTAAAAAATAGGAAAGAAAAACATCAAGTGACAAAATTGGCGCTCATCCATTTTTCCGACTTACGGGGCTCTGTAATTTTCAAATTTTTTAAAATATCAATATGGGTATCATTTTAAAGCTTTTGAAGAGATCTTTAAGGAAATAATAAAATTTTTAAGAAATGCTTAACCCATCAAGAGCCGATGTCATTTTTGTATGAAATTATATATTTGCAGTACCAATTTTTTTTTATTTATTAATTATCTGTCAGCCCAATATCAAATTTTTTGGTTGGAGTTACTTTACTTAACCAGATTTACACGCGTGGTGAAGGGTAAGATGTTTTGTCAAGACTTGTAAATTCAGCTCTATTTCAACAAAACAGCTTAGTATAATTTTAATTTAGGTTTAGCTGTTTATAAATTAACTTTTGTATTTAGCTAAAAATGATCCAAAAAACAAAGAAAAAATTATACAAAAAACAAAATATAAAGAGGTAATTCAGCAGAGCGCTGTAAGAATTCAACATACATCAGAATAAAATCCAGCATCCATTTAAGAAGACTTATTATTTGTTATTTTAATCGTAAAAGCTATGAACTAAAAGGCTAAATGGCTCTGTTAACATATAATGCAAATCATGTTGAAAACTCTCATTTCCCAAGCGCAAAAGAAGTTTCAGTTAAATAAAAATAAGTGTTATTTCAATTTATCAAATAGTTGAGTAATAAAATTTTGCAATTCAGCTGGTTAAATATTAATTCAGCTCCATTAACTAAGTAAGTTTTATAGTTTAGTTTGAAATTATACTTTCGTTTGAAAAACTAACTTTTTTAGAAGCTATTCAGCTGGAAAAATATTTAATTCAGCTGGAAAAATATCCAATTCAGCTGTTACTTGACTTGTAACTTTAAACTTTAGAACAAAATTATAATTAAATACTCTGTAACATATATTAAAAGACTGATAAAATTGGTAAGAAATTTAAGCAAATCCTTGCTAAATGCCATTAAAGCTATTCAGCTAAGCTTATTTGGTATTAAGCTAAGCTTAATAAACGAATTTATAGTTTATTGTTGAATTAAGGGCTATTCAGCTGGGTTTAACTTTTATTCAGCTAATTTTTTTTGTGACATTTATTTCTTGCAATTAGCTATTACTTTATAATATTGTCACACATAAAGCTGAAAAGCTAATTAAATATTTAAAACTGAGCTTAAAACACTCCATGTTTTTAGGGTTTTTAAAACATTATTTAATTATTTTTTTATTAATTTCTCTTCATCTAACAAACATTTTAATGTCATCAATATTAATTATTTTTTATCTTTTTGTTGATCTGAGGTATTGTATGCATAATGATGTTGATTAACATATTTTACCACATTCAACATTATAATAAAATAAATGCATGACAAAATATTTGCACTTATTTATGTGAGTGTATGTATACTTTTTATTCAACTCTTCTTTTGTTAAGTTTGATTATGAAAAATTAGCATCGTAAAAAATAAAACAATTAAAACTTCCTGTTTAACATTGAATAAAAAGACAACAAGACAAAGAAAAAAAAAACATAATGAAAAGAAAAGAAAAATGCAAAAACTGAAACATCATTTAAACAAGTTCAACATGAATGAATATTTGAGTTTGTGTCTTTTTTTTGTGTGTTGCAAGTTGCAATTTTATATTAAAATAAAAACAAAGTTTAACTATTTTGAATGTGGCAAAGCAAGAGTCTATTTAATATTTTTTTATGTTTGTTTTCGCTTTTGTTGTTGGCGGTGTGTGTATTTTTGAGGAAAATGCATTATTAAACTTTTAAACTTGATTTGTTGCAACTTACCAAAGCCAAGGTGAAGAGGCCCAATACAAAAGTCATAGAAACAGGCTTAACAACTACAACTTGTAGAGTTGAAAATAATTTTAAGGCGGTTGTGGCCATTGCAGCACACGCTGCTTTAGCTGATGATATGTTTGTTGCAAACGGTGCGTTATTAAAAAATATAAATGGCCAGTGTCTTGTTGTTGAAATGTTACCACATCAATGAAAGCAAAAGTTAAACAAATTGTTAACAAAACTATTTGTTATATAAATGAATTAATTTGCAATTATTATAATTATATTTTTTTATATTGGAATTTAACTAAAATTAAACACGTTTTAAGTTTTTTTTTCTTTACACTTCAGGACTAAAAAGGATAAATAATTTTTTCATAATATATTTTATTTAATTTTTAAAATGTATTTTTTATTAATAACATTTTTAAGTTTTAACTTAAATGTTTTGAATTTAGTTTACTTTAATTCAATCTATCCTTTTGATTTAAAACACTTTTAGTTATAATTTTTGTTATTATTGTTGTGATTTATATATTTAAATAAACATTTTTTTTAATAACACAAATAAGATGTTAATTTAAGTATCTTCACTGTTAAAAGTATTTTAGTCGACTGTTTAATGTTGTTTGTTTTTACCTTAGTTTTGTTCAAAAATTTTCCAAATAATTTTCTTTTACAAAACCAATTCAGCAATTTTCTTGCAACAATACCAACACCACAAACATTAACAACTGTTTTGCTTAAAAGCAAAAAAAAAAAGTTGTTGCATACTTTCGTTTAAAATCTCAGCTAGTTTTTACCATTTCTTTTACAAAATCTCTTAGTTGTAGTGAATTAAAAATAAATAAAAAATAAAACACAAAATACAATTGTGGTTTTAGCCAAAAACTTCTTTTAATCAAAGCTTTTAAATATTTTAATCAGGCTTTTAAACTATTAGGCATCAAGTTATTCCTAACAGGAATATAATACATTGTTCCATAATAATCAAAATCATTAAAAACCTACAATTAAAAAAGAAAACCAAATAAAAAAACCTAATTAACCCACCTCCTTCTTTTTGGAATATATTTTTTTTAATTAAACATTTAATTAAATGTTTTCCTGTACTAATACTTGCAAAATTGTATGTGTTGACATAATTATTTATTTTATTTCAAATCTTTTAAGTCGTTTTGCACATAAATTGTCTTCCCAATCATTTAATGATGTATTCAAACCTTTTTAATTCGTTAACTATAAAAAAGGTATTAAATTAATTAAAAAAACTTTTAAATTATTTCTATAACTATGATTATTTTTAAGCTTAATTTGGTTGACATTAATAATGTCTTACTCAGCCATAATTGATATTTTATATACAAAAAAATTTTTATTTTATTTTTTCAGTTCATGATAAATTAACAGATATCAGAAAAATTATAACAAAAATAATATCTGGTTGTACATCTACCGAATTTTTCTCTTAAATTTAATTTTAAAAAATAAACCACTTACATTAAACAAGACAGGGTCATATACGCAAATATCATGTCTCTGTGGTAATACCATGTAGGTACTGAGCCGTATAATACCCTGTTCAGACATACGCTTTAATTGCGCAATTAAGGAATTTACGCAATTAGGACCTTAATTGAGCTCAATTTACCATATAAGAAGTCAATTAATAAATTGAGCAATTAGTACTTAATTGCATCACTAATTGAATAATATGTAAAATGCAACCCTTGCCAGCAAGTATATTTACTCTGGGAACTATTTTCAGTTCGAAGAAAAAATTCATAAACTTGACAAGTCGCAAGTAAAAAATATAAACAATCAAATAAAAAGAAAATGGCGGCTCATACGACTTTAAACCAAAAAAAAACATGTTGTTTTTGTAATAAAAAGAGAAATCAGCTGGGCGGACGACACTACCTTATAAAATAAATATGCCTTGTGCTTAATGAAAAAGCTTAATGGAGCATGTGTGAACACCAAATTAAATTGCGCAATTAAAATTAAATTAACTCAATTAAGAAAACATGAATGTTTTCTGTTTTTTTAATTTTTATGAGAATGTAAATGTTTAAAACTTTTGAGTTATTTGACTTGAATGTTTTTTGAGTTTTAAATTTATGAGAATGTAAATGTTTAAATATTTGAATTATTTATTGTTTGGTTTTGAGTTTTCTATTTTTGTTTGAGAAAATAATTTCATTTAATTTTGTATTTCAAAAAAAATTTTATTATTAATATTTTTTGTTTCCTGTTTCCTAATGATGCCACCCAACGGTGTGGCGAAATATTGAAACTATAAATAAAAAATTTTATTATTTATAAAACTGACCTAGTGCTTAATAAACTAGAAAGAAAAATTTTTTATTTTATAAAAAATGATTTCTTTATAAAAAAAAACAAAATTTTAAACATGTAAGAGTGCTTTATTCGGCTATGCGGAATCTAATATACCTTTCACCACATATGTATCTCTAGTTTAGTGAAGTAACTCCAAATCAAAAACACAAATATTGGGGTGACAGAGAATTAAGAAATTAGAAAAATATTTAAGTACCATATAAAGTTTTATATAAACATATCATTGGCTCTTAACGTGTTAATGATTTTTTAAAAATTTAATATTTCCTTAAAGATTTCTTTAAAAGCTTTCAACTGATACCCATATTAACATCTTAAAAAATATGGTGCACAATCCTACCTTTCTATGAAAAGTTTAGAGGCCGAAATAAAATTTTTTTAATTGGAGTTACTCCACTTAACTAGATCTGTTCCAAATGATATGGAAAAAGTAGAGGCAGTCATGGTGTTTTGCCCGCTGTAGACGGGCTGCGGTGATATCAATCAGCAACATTGCCGAGACGTCCGTCGGACACTTGGCTGCAGTAAAGGTGATCATCGGTGGTTGTCGCTGAACGTTATGGCCCGTGCCGAGAGCATCGGCAGGTAATCCGGACACTAGGCTGCGTTGGCGGCAATCAGTGGTAGCTGCAGCCGGATGATGGCTACTCCTCAACAGAATCGATGCATACGCCGAATACTCAGGGTTGTTTTAGTGAAATTAATTCTTGATAAATAATTTTATGATAAAAATTTTTTAATAATTTGCTCATCGTATTTGCTGATTATGGAAGAAAGAGTTAAAGTCAAAAGACAAAACTATAAGGAAATTTTTAAATAAGGGCTCGTCTCTTAGGAAAAATTTTAATAAATTTTAAAAATAATTCTTTTATCAAAAAAGCTCACTTCAAAACACACTACAGATGGTCATTGCATATAAAATAAATCCGCCAAAAGCGAGTAGGACTCACACAAAATGGATTCCGTACCATGTATGGGCTACAATTTCTTACTAAAAGAGGCCCTTTAAAAACTCATGTAACTATTGGAGCATCTTTCAGCTTGATAAGTACTTTTATTGCAATTTAGCAACACATATTTTGCATAAATTATTAGTCTCAACCTACGGTTTAAAAATAAGGCCATATAAGTGTTAATCACGTTACTGTCGGGACATCCTCTATTGCATTTTTTTTGAGTTTTTTTTTCTTAATAGCTGACATAGCAATATATATAAAGTTCAATTTCAAGTAACAGTTTATATTAATTTAAAAAATAAAATATAATATTGGATTCTTTTTAAACACCCTTTATTTTAAGAATTTATTTTTTCATTTATTTTTATTGCAGGCATAATTGAACATATTCTGTGTAGATTTTTAAGTAAATATCTGTCAAGAGTGGTTGAAAAACTAGGGTCGTATACGTGAGTAACAACCCACCTTAGGTGCACCCTTTCTATTTAAGTCTTATTTTTAATTTTTTATCTTGTTTTTATAGACAGAAGACCCCGAAACTTATGGTGCCTATTTTAGTTCGTAAAAAGGATATACCCTTTAATTAAATTTTTTTTTATTTTTTTATTATTTATTAAAATTTTTTACATATTTTTAAAAACCCGGTGCAAATTTAATACGCTTCGCCCATGACAGTTAAATAATAACATTTTTATATTTATTCAGTTGCAGAACACCCTTTAATTTTTAATAATATCGCTCCTTTATTGCAACATAGTCATATCTCAAAAAATTAATAATTTGTAATTACTCAAGCAACACTGCTCTTTTAGACCTTCTGTATATGTTGCAAAAAAAATCAGTTTTATATCCCAAGCTGAACCGAAGTTATAGCAATTGCAATTGCGGCAATTAGATCATAGGACTTATGTCTCGAAAACTTAAATCGTATTTTGCCAAGTTCAAGTTTTTTTGAGATATGACTATGTTGCAATAAAGGATCGATATATTGTTATAGTGACCTTTAGTAAAAATTTCAAGAGTCTATCTGTTACGGCTACAAGAATAAAGGGTTGTGACAGAAGGCGCGCAGGCGAAAATACGGTTACCTTTAAAGCCTTTGGGGATGGAACTCTAATTAAATTTGAATACACTTTTTGTTTAAATTTTAATGTTCTAACTTCAACAGTTCTTTAATTGAGCCTATAAACATCAAATTGAAACATTTATGGGAACACCCTTTAATTTCCAATTTTAAATATTTTTACTTGTTAATGTAGCGGACATTAAAGTACATATTCTGTATAATTTTTAAGTTTTTTTCTAGCACCGATTAAACGATAGGAACACATAAGTCAAGGTTAACAACTATGAAGACACACTATATAAAATCAATTTATTATTTTATTACTTTCTGTTATTGTGAGCTATAGTGATATCAACTTTGCTAAAATTGCATATAAGTGTTCGTTACGATTCAATTGACACGTTAAAACCACTAGTTAAATTTATGAAGTTTTTTAATGTGTCCATTTTTAAGTAAGAATTTTCAAAATCGGTTCAGATATTACTGAGTTTTTTGGTCACAAATATAAGAAAACACATAAACAAATAAATAAATAAACAAAAACATTTTGTTTGTAATATGACTTTCATGTGACTCATTCGTATATTATAATATAAACAAAAAAATTGGTGACACGTCATAACGTCCAATGATATAATTTGCATGTCCCACTAGAATGTGACATAATGTCCATGGACATTAGAGGCTATGCAAAAAAAAACGTTGGTACGCGAAGCCGCTGTTATTTTAAGTGCGATCATTATGACACTTTCATAAGTGACACTATGTCCATACTAAAAACGACACAATGTCCATGAACGGTATGACGTTTTTAAAGCGACATTATATCTATGGGCTTAATGTTCTTGAACGTTATGTCCTTAGACACTTAAATCGTACCGGTCTTTATACTTTTCTCGTCACGGGTTTTGTTACTCAAATTATTGGTTAAGTTGCCTTAAGTTATAATGTATTACAAAAAAACCAATCTCAGGTTCACAGCCAGGAGAGGGTACCCGGACAAGGTATACGCCGACAGCACTGTCAATTTTGCGGCGTCAGCCAAGAGCTGAAGACGGCCAGAGAAGAAATGCAACAACCCGCAATATCATACGCTGCCAGCAAAATTATAGAATTTGCCTTTATACCATCCAGGGCACCTCATTTCGGCGGTCTTTGGAAGGCAGCCATGAACTCCGCCATAGGCTTACTAATGAGTACAATAGATAATGTTTTCTTAACTGCAGAAGAGTTGGCGATAATTCTGGCTGAAATAGAAGCAGTTCTCAACTCGAGGCCAATTGCACCTATATCCAGCGAACCTAACGACGGAGAGGCTCTTACACCAGCTCTTCTTCTAAGCGGAGATGGCCTGCGGATGCTGCCCTGCGAGTTGCCTCTAGAAGAATAGGTCATCCTGAAGAAATGGCAGCTTATTTCCGCACTCAAGCGGACGTTCTGGCGATCCTGGGTGAAAGACTACTCCCAGGGTCTAAAAACTAGAACTTGGTTGGCCGTAGAAGAACCCGACCTCGTCATCATTAGAATCATCGTCGTTTACGATGACAATCTCCTGCCGCTTCAATGGATAACAGGAAGAGTAACAGCCGTGTTTCCGGGACAGACAGAAAAAACTATCACGACAAAACTGCCACCTATGACACTTTTATAAGTGCTGCTATGTCCAAGGCAAAAACGACACAATGTGCATTTATATTATGACTTTTTCAAAGGATATTATATCAATTTTGCGTGCGAAATAAAGCTCAAGGACATTATGCCACCCAAAAAATTGTAAGGAAATAATTTAAAATTTTATTTTTTAATTTCTGACACCTTTTTGTTTTTACCAAGTCATTAAACTTAATCATATCTTTAATCATTACATAAGTTTCTTTATTAAAACGTTGGAATTAAAAAATCGTAAAAATGACTTGAAAAGAAATACAAAATTTATTTATTAACATCGTCAGCTTTGTATCGATCACTTAAAAACCGTGAGACATCTTGTCTAGACTTTTATTTGTTTTTTTTTTTTTTTTTGCTTTTTCAAGTATTGTTTGCTAAAATTAGTTTTATTCTGAATTGAAATAAAATTCTCTAAACAAATATTAAACTAAAAGCTTTTCAACATAAAGATGACACTACAATAAATAAATTATATAACAAAAAAAAAAAAAGAAACATAAAGAGACACGATAATGCGGTTTACAGCAAGCGTGAAAGTTCACAGAGCTGCAAATGCCATAATCAAACTATAAAAATCAAATGATTAAACATTCAATAAAGGCAATCAGGCAGGCTGTATGGTTGTGTCATGATCTGTAGTGTCATGACTTAATACTCATTTCTCATCCTTAATAATTTACAAGATTATTTTAATAAATAACAATAGAAAATATCAAAACGGAATGAAAGCAAGATGTTTAAAAATTAAACTCTTTAAACTCTTTAATAATATTTAATAATATTAACTTTCATACATATAAACCATGATGGCGCTTAAATTTATCACACGAAAAAAAAGACACACATGTCTTGTGTTCAAATTGAATTGCGTTGCCAATAATAAAACAGTAAAAGAAAATCTATGAAAGAAATAATTTGAAAGTAAATTTTATATAAATATTTATTTTAAACATGAATTAATTGCTTCTGTAAAGCCGACTTCAGCTGTGTAATGAATTCAAATCACAAGGAAGATGTGCAAAAATATTTGAAATAAACAAATACTAATGAGATGATGATCATGATAAAGATGAACTGCAGTCCCAGTGTCGTGGCAATCTAATAAATAGGAGATTATTATAATTTAATTGTTTATTATGAAAGATGGCTGTTTTGCCATGAAGCTATATGAGGCAATAATAAAGCGACTAAAGCGGAAATTAACTATTATAAAAAATGCGGATACTTTTTTATCATTTCTTTTAGGTTTTATTTTTGGTTTTTCATGAAAAACACTAGTTATAATTAGTTTTGTTTTTAGCCAAACAAGCGGAAGTTTTATTTTATTTATTTTATCAAACTGTTTGTTTTTGTTAATGTTTTATAAGTTTAAACAATTTATGAACAATTTCAAAAATGGAACATGAATTATTTTATTTAGTTGTTTTACACTGATTAATTATTTCGAGATTTAATTTAATTGTCAACGCATATATGTGTGTAGAAATAAAGACATCATAACTCACACATACATATACAGCCATGTATTGTTTTTCATTTAATTACTGGGTTTCCATGTTTTTAGTTCAGGATTTTCTTTTTTTTTATATTTTACGCCTCTTGTCTCTTGTGATGAGGGAAACTTCTTTTTTTCCAAAACAATATCTGGCACAACAAAATAAAAAAAAAATAAAAAAAAATACAGCAAAAATAAATGCCAACATGTCAATAATAATCTAACCTTAACAAGCATGAAAATAAGTAAAAGAAACATATAGCATCTTTATAAATTATGTATGTAACTCACTATAATTTTTTAAAATCTTATAAAACTTACAATGAGACATCAGCAAACTACTTGTTAAAATAATTAATAAGATTTTCTTAATTATAATCTTTAGGAAAAATTCTTTTAGAAAAGATCTTTAGAATGATCCCTGCTTTAGAAATGTGACTATGTAAAAAGTACCACATGATTGCCGCTTTAGAAAATTCTCACAAACGTTCCTATAATGATATGAAATACATAATTCTTGAAAAAACCGGTCACATACATTATTATTGAAACACCCTTATATTTCATCTCAAAATTTTATACTTGTTATAGTGGACTTATCACTACAGTTCCTTGTTAATTTCAACCGTCTGTCTGTAACCGTCATATACATCAATTTACACTTTCTTTTGTAATACCCTTTAATTTATAATTTTAAATATTTATACTTTTGCACATACGATTACTAGACAAAGTAGTGGACACAAAAACGATTATCATTTCCCCACCCGTAATTCGCTATCAAACTAAACGTTTCCCTTTTAAATGTTCGCTCGTCTAAACGGTGACTTAGTTTGAAATTTGAAATTTTAAAATTATAAATTTTTTAGTTAGTCTTTTACGAGGGCTGCTCTATATATTTCTGGCCTAATAGTGAAAATGCGAATATTTATAATCAAAAATGGTTTTATTGTTTTGCAAAGTATTCTCCAGCATGATTTATACACTTTTGCATGCGCTCAAACCAGTTGTCGAAGCACTTTTTCCACTCCGATTGAGACACCTCTAAAACATGGTTTTTGAACACTTCAACAGCTTCTTCTGGCCACGAAAATCGTTGACCACGCATTTTTTTCTTGATGTGCGGAAACAAGAAGAAGTCATTAGGTGCCAAGTCAGGGCTATACGGCGGATGATCCATTAATTGGACGTTTTGGCCGGTCAAAAATGCTCTGGTTTGAGCCGATGTGTGAGAGCTCGCATTGTCATGGTGAACAATGATTCGTCTTCTCTTGTTGGTTTTTCGAATTTCTCCGATGACTTCAGGCAAACAAATTGTAGTGTACCACTCAGAAGTGACCGTCCAACGTTGCTCAAGCGGAACAGTCGCCACATGACCAGTTTTGCCGAAGAAACAGGCGACAATTTGCTTCGAAGTGCTTCTTCCACGAACAACTTTCGTTGGATTTTGCTCGTCTTTGAAGACCCACACGGTCGATTGTTGTTTCGTTTCGGGCTCATACGCATAGATCCATGATTCGTCACCTGTGACGATCTTATAAACGTCTTTTGAAGCACCGCAATCGTATTTTTGCAACATTCCTTTGCACCAATCGACACGAGCCTTTTTTTGAGCGACTTTCAAATTGTGCGGGATCCAACGAGAACAAACATTTTTTACGGCCAGGTGTTCATGCAGTATCGAATGTATGCTGGTGGAAGAAATATCCAAGGATGTCTCTATCTCTCGGTATACCGCATGTCGATCTTGCATTATGAGTTCACGCACGGCATTAATGTTCTCTGGCACAACAGCCGTTTTTGGGCGACCTTCACGGAATTCGTCTTTGAGCGAGCTTCGGCCGCGATTAAATTCATTATACCAATTTTTCACAGTGCTATAGGATGGTGCTTCATCGCCATACAAAGATTTAAGTTCATCAATGCACTCTTGTCGTGATAATCCACGTCGAAAGTTGTGAAAAATTATGGCACGAAAATGTTCACGAGTTAATTCCATTTTTTTATATCAATTTTTCAAGTCACTGTAAACAATACAAATAATGGTCGTACGTCAAAACGTTTTGAGTACGATTATGCTTAAAAATGACATACAAAGGAAATGGCAGATTGCTCTTGGCAGCATTCAGTGTTGCCAGGACAGAAATATATATAGCAGCCCTCGTAGTTTTTTTAGTTATTTGTAAACGATTAATACTTTTATCGTTAAAGACACTACGTTCTTTTATGGCTTAGATTGCTAAAACTACAATAGGGCTGAAGAGTTTCACAATAATTCAAGTAACAGTAAAAAGGCAGAAGAGAAATGTAAGAAGGAAATAAAAAAACAATCAGCACAAACGATGCATGCCAGCCTATTTCACATTGGGCAAACAAATGTAAAAATATTGAGACCGAAACCCACCAGCACAGCACATTCGATGCATCACGGTCTGAAAGGGATAACTGTTCAAACATATGGTCATATATTATTAAAATATAGTCCCATAAAGGTTAATTTACATCCCCTTTAATTTTTATACTTATTTATATCACTTTTTAGCATTGAGAGCTATAATGATACGCAATTTTTTTTTTTTTTTTAATTTTAAAGTGGCGGCCTTTACAGCTCATAATACATGTAAAAAAACATATATGGAGACACCATTTAATATTTAAAATTATAAACTATTTTTAAAACGAAACCGATCTGTAAGCTTCGCCTTTCAAATAGAGAAAACATTTTTAAAGTCGGTTCAGAAATTATTGAATTATTTTAAGCGAATTCTTTATGAATTTGTTAAGAGATCTGACACTTAAAAACTGTAATTCGTTTTAGTATATTGTAAATAAAAAAGCAGAGAAAAAGCTCTCCATCCAGCTTTACATTATTTATATTCTTTAAAAAGTATAAAATTCTTTACTATTAGGTTGTCGTTTTATATTTAAGTAATTTATCTCTCTTAAGAATTCATACTGTTGAAACAAATTAAATTAACGAATAATCTAACTGAAGATCTCACCACTATAATTGCAGTCATCAAATGTTTATAATAAGCTGCACAACCACAGCCTTAAAATTCTAAAGAGTGTTGGCAAATCCTTAACCAATTTCATTTTTAATGAGATTTTATTGTAAACGAAAGGCATAATATATTTAACACAGCTGAGTTTAAAACACGTAGCAATTGCTTTTTTATATTTTTTGAATACTTATTAAAATTATTGTCACTTGTCACATATAACGAAATGTGGTCAAGACCCTTGTCAGCCGCCAACAAATACAACAAGATTAACAAAACAGAAATCTAATTATGTTTGTTCACAAGTTACCTAGCCACACTCTATTTCTCTCTTTCTCTCTCTCACATTATTATATCTATATGTCTGCTGTTAAAAATAGATACAAGGATAGGCAGGGATGTGAGTTCAACAAAATGTCATATTGTTTAACCACATACACACATTCGGGTACAAGTCAGTTAAGTTTGTAAAGTGGCATGTTTATCTTTTGTTATATGAGTTTGCGTTTTTTGCTTAAAAGCAATATCTAAATATAAATATTCACTTAAATATATAGAGACATTTGTACATATAACTTTATTAGTAGCAGCCTCAAGTTTTACACTTTATTGACATGTCTATTTAGCATTCTTTCTTAATTAAACACAAACAAACGTACTTGCAGATAATTACACACATGTACGAACTTAATAGCAGATTTTTAAATGGAGATTATAATTTTGATTGTTTTCGGGCGTAATAAATTTTGAGTAGTCGCTAATAATTGTTGTAGAATTTTTTGGAAAAAAAAATTAATGCTCGTATCAAATTTAAGAAATTAAATTTAAAAAATATATTTCTATATGAAAATGTATTATTTGAAATCTTTTTATATTATCTTAGTTAAATTGTGCTTGATTCCTTCCTATTAGTAAAAACTAAATTTATTACTGCAGGGAAAGTATATCTATTTGCCATTACACCACATGCTAGCTTAAGAAGTTCATAACACACCAGGATAAAATGAAGGAATAAAATTACTAAAAAAAATAAAAGTTAAAAAAATTAATTTTAATTTAATTAATTACTTTAATTCATTTAATTAAAAAAATAATTTTTGTTGAATTAAACATCGAAAATTTTCTGTTAGATTAATTTAAAAAAAAATTTTTTCTTGCTATTTTCTATTATCGCAGTTTAATAATACAATCACGTCTCGATGGCTATTTCTCTACCGCTTACTTAGCTTTTCAGGAAATTTCTTTTAAATAAACTAAAGATTTTTTTCCAAACAATAAAGTAAAAACAAAAATGAAAGCTTAAGCAAAAACAATAATAATCAACTATGATTTTATTTTTCTCTTATCCACTGTATACGGCTGACTTTTTTCGGCTCTTTTATACTGTAAAAAGATGGTGAAAAATAAAATATCACAAAACAGGATAATTTAGGATAATTTATTTATGGGAACGGGCAACTTGCAAGTATTAAATAAAATTAAAAAAAGGAAATTTTCTATGAGATTAATTACAAACAAATAAGATTGCTACATTCGGCTATGCCAATTCTTATATAGCCTTCACCATCTATGTAAATCTAGTTTAGTGAAGTAACTCTTATCAAAAAAGGAAATATTGGGGCGGCAGAGAATTAAAAAGAGCCATGTAACTCGAAAATTATGGGCGAGCGCCAATTTTTTATTTTTTTTAATTCTCTGTCGCTCTATATACTTATTTTTTAATTAGAGTTACTTTATTATTCCAAATAACATGAAAAAATGAGAGGTAGGCGTGGTGTATTGCCCGCTGCCGCGAAGGACATGAACCAATCATGCTGATTTTCACCAGCACCTCCTTCGACATTATATCCGATTGATTGTTTTGGGTCAGTTTGAAGAACCATTGCGTATCGTTTGTGATATTCAATACGGGAATATAACGTTTACTTCACGTAGGTTATTCACATAAGAATGTATGAAGATAAGATAATTTTTTTAGGTTTAAAAACTATATTTCTTGAGTAAATGATTTTTTTTTGAATTAATGTTTTTAAATTATTTTTATGATAAATCATTAATAAATAAACAAGAAATAACTAAGTATTTTATATCAGAAAATCTTTTTACTTACGAGATCATATTACAATTCCCTTATATAATATGACATTTTTAAAAATATTATGATATTTTAATTTAATCATTAATTCTTTATATTTGAACACTTTACAATGTTATTGTTATGCTAGACAACAACATGGCTACGAGACCATATACTATATTTTGATAAAAACTATTTAATACAATCATAATATGTTGCTATTAGATTATGGTTACCACAACCATTTTTTTCTCAATGCATTTCGGACTTTATTTTGTAATTAGGAAAAAATCGGTGGAATCAAAATTCGAAGAATAAAAATTATATATTTATGAAAGTTGACGCTGCTACTTCTTAGTGCATTTCTCTTCTTCTTAATCTGTTAAATAAGGGTTAATATTATTTACGAGGGCTGCTCTATATATTTCTGGCCTAATAGTGAAAATGCGAATATTTATAATCAAAAATGGTTTTATTGTTTTTCAAAGTATTCTCCAGCATGATTTATACACTTTTGCATGCGCTCACACCCTTGTCGAGGCACTTTTTCCACTCCGATTGAGACCCCTCTAAAACATGGTTTTTGAACACTTCAACAGCTTCCTCTGGCGACGAAAATCGTTGACCACGCATTTTTTTCTTGATGTGCGGAAACAAGAAGAAGACATTAGGTGCCAAGTCAGGGCTGTACGGCGGATGACCCATTAATTCGACGCTTTGGCGGGTCAAAAACGCTCTGGTTTGAGCCGATGTGTAAGAGCTCGCATTGTCATGGTGAACAATGATTCGTCTTCTCTTGTTGGATTTTCGAATTTCTCCGATGACTGTAAACAACACAAATAATGGTCGTACGTCAAAACGTTTTGCTTAAAAATTACAAACTTTCCAATGGAAATGTCAGATTGCAACACTGAGTGCTGCCAGGCCAGAAATATATATAGCAGCCCTCGTATTACTTTAATATAATTTTTTATGAAGTCAATTTTATTTAAATTTAGCTTACATTTTAGAAAACAGTGATCATAATCTTAGCTGCAGATTTGGATGCCTCCTTTTCCTTCCGTTAAATTTCATCTGGTGATATAGTTGTCTGTAATGTAATTTAAGACATGTCTATCGACGCATTGCTGCTGTTAGGTTTTGGTGATTATTAGATATGAAACCGGCACAGATATTCATCCGGATCACTTTGCAACCACTCTTAACCATCAATATATATTATATTCATATTAAACAAAATAATTATAAGAAAATTTTATTGTAACAAATATTTGTTTGAACTTAACTTTATGGTTAATTAATGTTTTAATTGTATTATAAATGTTTTTGTTAATTTTTTTTTTTGTTTATAATAAAAATTATAATTTTTTCAATTAAATATATATATGACTTCGGGTAATTAATTTTACAAATTGTGTGATAGGTCCTATTTCAATGTATTCACCAACTGAATTTCTCCTTTTTTGCTAAGTAGTGAACAACAGCGTTACCTATTGGTGAATTCTTTATCCAAAATTAAAATTATTGTTAAGAAACGGAATGTTCGAATGTGCCTTAGCAAAAGGTTAATCAGGCAACCATTGGCAGCCTTAAATAACGATAATTAAGAAATTTATCGCACTAAAGCTCCGCCTTTAAAGTGGTGGTGTCTGAAGCCATCAAGAAATTAATTGATTGCATTTTATAATAAATTTTTTCTAAAAAATTCTTATGACAAATTACTTCGTTTAATCATCATAGTGTTCTTTATATGATTTTGTAAACATTAAACGCTGTTCTGTTAAATTGAATTTTTAAATTTCTGGGATTTCTTATTCTGATAAATTTCTAATTAAATATTTTTTTTTGGGAATATTATTTAATACATTTCCCTTAAATCAATAAGTTCTTTTTTTAATACATTTTTCTATTAAAACGTTAAATCACAACAAATCCGTCTAATTTGTTAGAAACTGAAACCTTTAAAATATTTTTGAAACGAAATGCTTAATGCTCGTTAAATACCCTGCAACCGGCGCTAGTAGTGAGTGGAGGTGCATGTGATTTTTGAAGCATTTATTTCATTAACTAATTTTTCTAAATAAATATATAAGAAAATAAATCAGAAATGATTGTATGTTTAGATAAAAATTTTTTTCTAAAATTTTGTTTACAAAACATAAAAATGTATTTTTTTTTTATAAAATATTAATTTAATTTTATTAAAGTTTATCTTTTTAGATTCAGTATAGCTAAATTTTTATTAAAATGTTGTATAATTTAATTAAACATCTAAAAGTTTTTAAATAATACATAATCTTTAAACAAATATTATGGCGCATTAACCTGCCGCCAACTACGTCATGTTCGTAAAACACGCGAAACCTTTCAAGTGTATTTTTTGTTTGTTTCACTTTTTTATGTTGCAGATCCAATTAATTATGTTGCTCAATATATTCGTTATGTCTCATAGTGTTGGAGTATGTTTGTTAAACGTATAAATGATGCTTGCAACCCTCAGTGGTAATAGAAGATTTTGGTTGAGGAAAGTAATCTAACTAAATAAATACAGAAACACACAATATTTTTAAACACATACACATACAAAATTAAGATTTTACATATTCAACTACCCTGTAGTTGGAATTCAAAAATCACACTTTTAAAAAATTTGCAGTTCAATAAATAAGCAGTCATTCTTTCACAACTCCCCAATTACTCAGATCTTTAAATCTATTATATTTATTTAAAAGTCACCATGGGTCGTTTTAATATTATTATAAAAAAAAAAACCATGTTGCAAATTATTTTCTTCGACCACTAGATGTATAAAAAAGTGAATAACTGCCTATATCTAACTTCTACAAAGCCGTTTCTTTGGAAATTATCGATAAAATCCACGAAATAAATTTGAGCTATTGACATAATTTTTGTTAGTCTGGCAACAGTAGCTTTTATTAATTTTGTTTACTTTACAAGTGTGTCAACAAATCAACGACAAAATTAATCAAGATAGAAACACAGAATAGTATACGGCTACAATGTTCGAACGACGCCATGACATGTTTAGTAAAATAGTTGCCTTGAACTTTTACAGCCATATATAACAAAATAGGCATCAGGCTTTAAGACGTTTAGTGACGACGTCGCCATTTCAGCCACTATTACAACAGAGAATAAAATTATTTGAACCTATTAAAGGTTTTATTGGTCTTAGCTTGAAATTTAATTAAATGTTTAATTGATCCAAATTATACACTTAATTGAAAAATAAACCGCTGATTAAAGTTTTGTTTAAGATAGAAATCTATAAAAAAAATTTATTGAATCAATTTTATATTTAAATAAAAAATAAACCCCAAATTTTTAAAATCAATTAAGTGTTAATTGAATTAGTTGAATATTTAATAAAAAGAAGTAAACAATTATTTAATGAAAATTACAACAATTAATTAATTTAATTAAAAATTTTGTAATAATTTCATTCTCAAAACCAATTAAATCTTTAACAGACTTTATTCTGTGTAAATTGTTGTGGGCGGATTAAGTCATTTAGGATGTGTATGGAACTAACTACACTTACTGCCTTGTTATGCATTTACGTTCGGCGTATCTAGTAAAAGAAGAAGATGAAAAAGAAAATAATTAAGAAAAATAGTTTTTTTTACTTTTATTTAGATTTTTTATGCATATTCATACTTGACTTAAAAATATATCTATCAATTTTAATAAAAAGTCGTAGACATAATTTTGTACATATAATTTTTCATCAAAATGCCATCGGCTTATAATGGGTTAAGTATTTTAAAAAAATTTTTAGTATTTTCTTAAAGATCTCTTCAAAAGCTTTTAAATTTATACTAAACCCATATCGATATCTTAAAAATATGGTGCACAATTAAGGACGATTCTATTAAAAGTTCAGAGGCTCATTACTCGGAAAATATGAGCGAGCGCAAATTTTTTCACTTGACGTTTTTATATTATTTTTTAAATCTATATTGCCCCCCAACTACATAAAAAAAATTTGACTTTTTGTATTTCAGTGATGTCACTATAGCGATTTTTAAAGAAGCAGCTCTGATTTACAAATAAAAAAAGATTTTATCTATTATGTAAAAGAATATTAGAAGACTAAAATAATACTTTTAAGAGTTACGTCGATTTTTCGTTTGGATTGTCTTTAAAACTTAAAATATATTGAAGTACTTCTCAGAAGCAATAATAAGTACAGTAATGTGGGTCAGCACAAATAACATGTAGTTGATTGTCCACTAGAATAAAAAATACTAAAAACAATTTAAATTATTATAAGTACTTCAACCATCAAGTGCTAAGAAGAGAAGTAAATTTTTAACTAAATGTTGTCCACACAAAAAGGAATTGTAGATTTATATACATTTTAATACTTTCCTTTAAAATTTTACAATTATTTTACGTATACTTTAACCATGACAATGTTAGTATTTTTTTTTATTACAAAAAATAACGTATATAAAATAATAGCAGTGCCCACTACTTCGCCGGTGTGGCTTTTATAATTTTTTTTTAAATTCAAATCAAAAATTCAAATTAAAAAATATGTTTTAAATATTTATTGGAAAGTATGTAAAAAGTGCTACAAATTTCTACATACAAAAATAAAATACCAAAAAAAATCTTCTATATTTGAACCAAGTATCTAAAAGATCTTCTCACAAAATATTGCTCAAATCTATCCAGCAGCTTTTCCGTGAAGCGAACGCAGGCAGGCAAAAATTCCAAAAGTAGGTATTTTGTATACCAAATCGATTATTATCTTCACCAACAACAATTTATTCCTATAATATTTCATGTGCAGAAATTATCCAGTTACAGAATTATTATAGATGTACCTTAAATCCTTAATAAATAATTTTCATAATAAAAGATTTTAAGCACTTACTCTTTTTCATGATATATATATATAGTACTGACCAAGGCGAATTAAGTATAAGGTGATAGCGGTGGCGAATTCAATTTTTTTCCCATGTATTCTAACTGTCAAACTCCATATATAAAAATTGTATCTAACTGTTATACAGATTTTTTATATATGGAGTTTGACAGTTAGAATACCCGGGAAAAGAATTGAATTCGCCACCGCTATCACCTTATACTTAATTCGCCTTGGTACTGACATAACTTAACTGTTTATTGTCGCCAACAAAAATAGAAATTAGTTTAATTTGACTATAGCAGCCAATTCAGCCTAGACAACAACCTGTCGCCTTATTGCCTTGCTGTCGTCAAAATAATCATTCTCATATAACACGTATTTTATTTTTTAATATATTGCAGTTGGTCTGCTGTCTCGAATTTGTTTAAAGCTTTAGGTATACCCTTTTTCCACCTGTGGTGAAGGGTATAAAAAGTCATGACGATAAAAAATCGCTCATAGCAAAATAATGTCAGCTTTATACTGTTACCGTTCCTAAGGAATAGTAAAGTAACTGCTGATCACAAAATTTTATAAAATAAATAAAAACTGATCACTTTACTCAAGATTATGCGCTGCTTTTATGAGTACATTTTGCTTAAGAGGGAAAGCATTGCTATTAAATGAACTAGCGGGCTGTTAACTAAATCTTGGCCTGTGTAAGTAAAGAGAATAGAGCAGCTTTAGTAGTAACTAACGCCATTGCCAATGAGTTTATTTAATTTTCTTTAATAGAAAAACCATGTTTATGTGTCCCCTTCAAATTTAACAAAAAATTGAAGAAGATATCCTTTAATTCCTTTCGAAGTATAAAATCCGCAATCTTAGCACACACTCTCATTTAGTGTATATAATATTACTACAACTAAATAGAAAACACATGCCCACACATTTACATAAAACCCCACTCAGTTTTATTTTATATTCTTTTACAAATTCTTTTACTCTCTCTTTCTGTCTCCTTTATAAAGCTGTATAGACTATAAAAATAAATAGAATTTGAGGGTGTTGTCTAAGTACAAGTATTTAAAAATAAAACAGTAGTTGCCTTTTGTTCATGAATTTATTTGTTTCTTAAAAGTGAATACAATTTAACGAAAATTTACATTTGTTGTTGTAATAAATTTTTTCCTTTGATTATTTTCCTCCGTTTTGATTTTCTAGTTGGTTTTCTTTTTTAAGAGGTTTTTCTATTTTTGTTGTTATTGTTCTTATAGTTTTTGATATTACCCTTAAGTTGTTGTTGTCTTTCATACTGACAATTTCTAATCTTAAACTTCATGTCATCTAGAATACCGCATAAATCACAAAATAATCCCAAAATAAAATAAAAATGCAAGTGATAGTAATAATGATGATTATGCTGATGAGGACGATAAAGAAGATGAGTAAAGACAAAATAAAAAAGATTAGAATTTTAGTGAAATAAATGGAATTTGTTAAAGAGTGTAGATTAAAGTACTTAAGCGATACAGGAAACTTCGAATGTGGCTTCTATATACAAGTTTGTGCTGTACAGTAAACTAATTTTTACATGAAGCTATTTTTTTTTAAAACCCTGGCTTAATAATGATTAGTTTTCCGTTTAGTGAAAACTAAAGTATCTTATTACGGATTGTCAAATTGATATGTTTATGATAATTTTTAGTTTGCTTGTGAGTTCCTTTTCGTTTTTCGAAGACGATAAAAATTTGTTCATACCTCTAAACAGAGTACCGAAATGCTCTTTCACTTTTCACACTTGTGTGAGCAGTGAGACATTTTAGTTTTTTTTTGCTTCTTTTCACAAATGTGTGAGAAGCTAGAAAATATTTTGTTTTTTTTTTTCATTTATGAATGTAATGATTTTATTTTGCTCTTGCTATTTAAAAGTGAAAAATGCAAATACTCATTTATGAATTTTTCATAAGTGAGAAGATCGTAGAAAATAATTTTTATTAAGCGTTCGCTTATATGTATATTTGCATATTTTTTATGTTCTACTTTCGGTGCATATATCCGTGTGTTATAAATTATTTTTTGAATTTGTTTTGGCGTATATGTATGTAGATGTTAAATTTATTCTGTAAGACTATTATGGTTTACTACATATTTCAGTGACCTTTAGAACATTACATTATTTATTTCTAATGTGACCACTGAAGTCAGTACTTTGTTTTAAGAAAAGCTGGTGGATAAATGTAATTAGCTAAGTGATTCCTCATTTGAATTATTTTTTAATTTGTTTAACATTTCATATGCTTTAAGCAAATTATCCTTAAAAAATATTGAAAATTTTTATATAATGAACACATTATTTTTATTGTTCGTTAATGACCGTGAAAAGAAGAAATATTTTTTTTCTCATATATGAGAAATTTTCATAAGTCTCATCTTTGAATGCTCATAAATGAAAACTTATCAACACTGAAAAAATTCACATACGTTTATGAAAAGCAGCATTAATGAGAATGATCTCGTTCATCCCTTATCATATATGAATAACACGGATCTTTTGTAGTTCACTCTTACATAAATGAATGCTTAAACACGAAAGAGATGCATACATTTATGTGTGATCGCATAAAAAAACATTTTTGATGCTCGTTTATGAACGTGAAAAATAAAAAAAAAATCGCAGAAAAATCCTTTATGAAAAATGTAATAAATATTTATAATTGAATGCGCATAAATGAAAAAAACATTTTTGATGCTCGTTTATGAACGTAAAAAATGAAAAAATCGTAGAAATCTCATGTATTAAAAATGTCACAAATGTTTATAATCGAAGGTTCATTAATGATAAATTTTAAACTCTGCCTATAGTTGATTTTTACCTGTTGCCAGAAGAACAAAAATAAAAAAATAGTGGCTAGCAACAGACTGTACTATAAATCATATGAATTGATTATATGTTCTAAATGAAACTTATACGTTTTGAAAAAGTTAAAGACAGGATTTTATTATAAGTTTGTTTGAAAGCGTAAAACCATTTATGTTCCACAATCAATTAAACTGTTTAGGTAAACGTTTAAACTTAATAGCTTCCACTATTCACACTAAGAGAAAAGTGTTTTTTTTAAACAAAAACCAGTGCCTACTTTCAGGCTTAAATATTTAAATATAAGCTTTTGTGTTTTTGTTAAGTTAAAATTTAAAACATTTATTTTACATACATTTATTCTCTAATCTCCACCTTGCAACCTGCACACACATTCACACACATGCCACCAATATACACCTAACAACATTAAGTATAATGACACTGTTAAACTGCAAGTAACACTCTTGTTGTACATACTTTTTCAAGTACCAGAGTTTATGACGCTTCTTAAAGCTACTGCTGCTGCACTTATGTATCTTTAAATTGTTTATACTGTTTATTATTGTTGTGATTGTTGTTGTTTTGTTCTGTAAGTTGCAACAGTGGTATATTATACTTAGTTTTTTTTAATGTTGCTAATATTGTTGCACTCCTATGCTGTAAAGTTGTGTTGAAACATTTCAATTTAATTCACAACACAATAAAATTTTTTGTAGACAAACAAACACATGCATATGCAACTTTGTTGCTGTAGCTTATTGTTCGTATTTTATAC
Organism: Gymnosoma rotundatum; assembly: GCA_916610165.2. Taxonomy (NCBI): domain Eukaryota; kingdom Metazoa; phylum Arthropoda; class Insecta; order Diptera; family Tachinidae; genus Gymnosoma; species Gymnosoma rotundatum. The sequence continues at coordinate 12,523,899 of OU744339.1, forward strand.
TTTTTCTCCACCATATTTATTGTTGTGTTGCTGTAGATACAAACGAAGAACAACATAATCACTTAATAATACAAGAGATATTACAGAAACTAAAGTTTACAAGTCTTTAATTTATGTACCAGAAATAGCAGAAAGGATTGAAAAATCAAAAATTTTTGATGGGGATAAATATAAAATGGCATACAAAACTTATAATACTTTAAATAGATTATTTAGTAAAACAAAAGATAAGATTAAAAAATGGGACATGTCAAATGTAGTTTACAAAATACCTTGTAATGGTAATGATAGTGAGAATTGTAATAAGGAATATGTAGGTACGACAAAAAATAAACTAAAAACTAGAATAGCTGGACATAAGTCTGATCAAAGATACAGGGACGTTAATAATTCACAAAAAACTGCATTATCTTTCCATTGTGCCAGATTTAATCATTATCCTAACTTTGAAGATGCATCTGTTTTAAATATAGAAAATAATTATAAGCGTCGGTATATGTTAGAGATGTTACAAATAATTAAAATACCAGCAACAAAAAGAATAAACTTTAAGGCTGATACTGATAATGTTGCGCAATGTTATAGACATTTAGTGCATAAAAATTAATTAACGTTTGAGAGTATATGATTGCTTGTAACATTTCTATCGTGAAAGTTTATGTTAATGTATTTGTATTAAGTTTTTTAAAATTTTAAAGTAATTTGAATGTTTTCTGTTTTTAACATTTTTATAAGAATGTAAATGTTTAAAATTATTGAGTTATTTTACTTGAATGTTTTTTGAGTTTTAAATTTATAAAAATGTAAATGTTTAAATATTTGAGTTTTTTGTCGTTTGATTTTTAATTTTTCTGTTTTTGTTTGAAAAAATAATTTCATTTTAATTTTTGTTATTTTTGAAAAAAGAAAATTTAATTTTTTGTTTCCTGTTTCCTGATGATGCCACCCAAAGGTGTGGCGAAATATTGAAAATATAAATAAAAAATTTTTATTATTTATAAAACTGACCTAGTGCTTAATAAATTAGAAAAGAAAAATTATTTAAAAAGGTCAAAGAAACATTTACATATAATTTTTCACTTAATCTAAACTAAATGACTTAGTTAGTTAACTTGGGGTTTTTTAAAAGTTTTAACAGAAGTTTTGGGATTTATATTGAAGAAAAAAATGTATTTGGTCCGGATATTTCCTTTTATTGATATCGAATAAAGAAAAAAAACATTTATTCTCTTTTTCGCTCAAGAAGCTGAATTTGTTAATTGTCAGGATGTTCCAAGAGTTGTGACAAGTTTTAAAATAAAGCATGCGCCAAAGTTATGGAGACTATTCACCGACTTGTCATAAAGAAACCTAAAGGTAGTTCTTCTATTTCAGTGCCTGTTGCCCAATCAGTCCTTTAAAAGAATGCTATTAAAATCTTAAGCGAATCTTGAAAAAAGAAAAAAAAAACAAAAAGGATATTTGACGACTTAAGTGTGATTTCCATAATGCTTGGCCAATAGAGTGGCTATACAAAGTTTTTGTACTTTGCCTGCAAATAGGATTGTCAAGATAGACAGCAACGATACGAGTATGTATAAAAATGGCTAGTGAGAGAACCCTCGCAGGCCGAAGTATAACCATGTTATGAGGGAGATCCTCAAAAGTAATTACTTCCAAAGGAATAATGTTTTACATGTCTTCGTGAGCAGTCTCCTAGTTTATTTGAGGCCAAACTAAAATTAATGTTTACTGGAGCTGAGATTAGAAAATTCATGAAGTATGATAATTTTGAACAGTGCGGGTATCTTTCAAACAAGTTGAAATATATTTACTAGGAAACAAATCAGACCTACGCTGAAGTGACACTTTAAGAAAGTGGGAGGTAATCTGAGCTTTAAGGTCCATTTTTTCCGCTCGCAACTTGACTACTTCCCTTAAAAACTTGGTAATGCCAGTGAAGTGCATGGCAAAAGACTTCATCAAGACATCAGAGAAATAGAAAGAAATTACCAAAAAAGGTAGAATGTTAAATATCACATCTCAGATTAGTTTTGTAAAAGCTAGAACCTTAAGAATTATAATTGTGTTAAATATAGTTTTTTAACCAAAGTATTTAACTTTTTTTGAGAAAACTTGACCGGATGGACTGTTGAATTTAGCACAAGAAATCGCACATGAATTAGCAATCAAAATACAAAGAATTTTCAAACATTTTTATTTCGTAGGCCTGTGTAATAATTTATTGGTAAAAAAGTTAGATTGATAAGTTAAAAAAAAAAATTAAAATTATTAATAAAAATATTAAGAGAAAAAATTATCAAAGAATGAAACCAAATATTTTGAGTATTTCTAAATGGTCGCTATATCTGTCGTAATAATATTTTGTATTTCAAGGTCATTTTAGAGTAAAAGATTTATTAAGAATAGACTTGAACTTTGTACATATGCCTCCACCTCACAGAAAGTGCCATGGTTCTATACGTTTAAGGAAAAAAAAAATAAATAAAAACTTTATAGTACCACTGCGTAACTAACAATATGATAAAGTTAACGCTTTTTGCTATAAACTTTTAACACCAACATAAATACTGCAGCGGTATTATGCCACAATATGAAGCAAACAAACAAAAACAACAACAACAAAAAAGCATAAAATAAAATACTTAAAGTATTGTACAAGAATATATTTTCTATACAACAAAGTTAGAAAATGTCTATAGAGTATTAAACAGAGTTTTGAGATACTTGTAATAGAAACAACAATAGAAGTAGTGGCATCAATACGAACTGAGCAATGCAATTAAATTAAAAACGACAACAACAGTTTTCTAACGTAATGCACTTAAGTGCTGGTGTTATAACAACAAAGTTTTAAAAACATACAAGTCTTTTACCGTCAACAGCATCGATAAGGTTGTTGCCATTGAAAAACATTAGAATTTTACTTTTCTACTGAAGACATTTTTCTTTGTACGAGGGCTGTTTTATATATTTCTGGCCTAATACTGAAAATGCGAATATTTATAATCAAAAATGTTTTTATTGTTTTTCAAAGTATTCTCCAGCATGATTTATACACTTTTGCATGCGCTCAAACCAGTTGTCGAAGCACTTTTTCCACTCCGATTGAGACACCTCTAAAACATGATTTTTGAACACTTCAACAGCTTCTTCTGGAGACGAAAATCGTTGACCACGCATTTTTTTCTTGATGTGCGGAAACAAGAAGAAGTCATTAGGTGCCAAGTCAGGGTTGTACGGCGGATGACCCATTAATTCGACGTTTTGCCGGTCAAAAACGCTCTGGTTTGAGCCGATGTGTGAGAGCTCGCATTGTCATGGTGAACAATGATTCGTCTTCTCTTGTTAGTTTTTCGAATTTCTCCGATGACTTCAGGCAAACAAATTGTAGTGTACCACTCAGAAGTGACCGTCCTATGTTGCTCAAGCGGAACAGTCGCCACAAGACCAGTTTTGCCGAAGAAGCAGGCGACCATTTGTTTCGAAGTGCTTCTTCCACGAACAACTTTCGTTGGATTTTGCTCGTCTTTGAAGACCCACACGGTCGATTGTTGTTTCGTTTCAGGCTCATACGCATAGATTCATGATTCGTCACCTATGACGAGCTTATAAACGTCTTTTGAAGCACCGCAATCGTATTTATGCAACATTTCTTTGCACCAATCGACAGGAGCCCTTTTTGAGCGACTTTCAAATTGTGCGGGATCCAACGAAAACAAACCTTTTTTACGGCCAGGTGTTCATGCAGTATCGAATGTATGCTGGTGGAAGAAACGTCCAAGGATGTCTCTATCTCTCGGTATGTCGCATGTCGATCTTGCATTCTGAGTTCACGCACGGCATCCATGTTCTCTGGCACAACAGCCGTTTTTGGACGACCTTCACGGAATTCGTCTTTGAGCGAGCTTCGGCCACGACTAAATTCATTTTACCAATTTTTCACAGTGCTATAGGATGGTGCTTCATCGCCATATAAAGATTTAAGTTCATCAATGCACTCTTGTCGTGATAATCCACGTCGAAATTCGTGAAAAATGATGGCACGAAAATGTTCACGAGTTAATTCCATTTTTTTCTATATTAATTTTTTCAAGTCACTGTAAACAACACAAATAATGGTCGTACGTCAAAACGTTTTGAGTACGATTATGCTTAAAAATGACAAACTTTCCAATGGAAATGTCAGATTGTACTTGGCAGCACTTAGTGTTGCCAGGCCAGAAATATATATAGCAGCCCTCGTATTAAAATGCATATAAATTTTATTTTTTTATTTTTAGCTTTAAAGAACAACCCTATAGTTGGTATTTATATTAAAGAAGTTGGGTAAGAAGTTTTTTGCTATTATTTATTTAACGAGTGATGGGACTTTTCGTTATAAAATTTAGTTGGTGTATCGGCTATTAGGTTAAGAGCTGAAAAATATTAATCATACTGTTGTTTAGTAAACTATGCCATACTGTACTGTAACGGAATATACCAATAAATATTACAACATACGATACAACATAAAAGCGTATCGTACAATATTTTACCAAAAGATATAATGAACACTTTGTGACTATAATAAGAACTTTTTAAATCACAAAGTTGTCACAGATTATCTCACATGATGCCTTATTTTAGTGGCTTTTAATTTTATGCTTATTTTTATCAACGATTCTCAATATATAAAAAAAATTCTAACAATTTTGGAAAAATATGTACAATTAACTTAGAGGGTTAAAGGGTTAAGATTCTCGTTGACAGCTCTAAGAAGTAGGATAATAGTCTTACAATCCATGCACAAAATTTGAGTGCGATTGACAACATAAACAAAAAAATATAGCACTCCACTCAAATAAAAAAGTTTTAAATTTAATTTAACCACGTGAATATTAAATTAAATTAATTAATGAAAAAAATCGTGCTATTCGTTATCCCGATTAAATTATTAATTAAATTATTAAGTAAGCTACCGCTTACTTAGCTTTACAAAAAACTTTGCACAAAGATTTTAAATAAACTAAAGATGTCGAAACAATAAAGTGAAGACGAAAATCAAAATAAAGTATGATTTTTTATCCAATATATAAATTCATTTTATTTCAAAATTTTAAAAGTTAGAAAAAACGATCTTCCTTAATACAGAATTAGGTAAAATATTTATGACATCCAGAAGTCTATCAATCAAGGTGCTACTGTAAAACTTGCTCGTTTATTATAAAGCAACAGCCATAAACGTAGTGTTTGCACAGAAATGTTTGTATGGCAATAACTGTGTATAAATTAATAAACCACAATGGGACTGTTTGCAAAGTAATTGAAAAAAAAAATGAAAGAAACAAATTTAAACGAAACTAGTTTATTGAAATAGTTTTAATCTTAAAACTATTTACAAGTCAAGCTATTTTAATATAATAATCAAATAATTAATTTCTTATTCAGTTTAACTTTAAGTACATTTAATTTTCTAAATTTATCAAAAAAAATTAAAAAAATGTACAAGAGAACAGTAAGGAAATACTTTGGTTTGCGTGTGGACTTCGTCCAACCAAATTTATATTGATATGAATACTCCTCGTATTTTTATTTACAAAGTAATTTGGTTAAAAAGATGATGTTTACAATGTACACAACCTAAGGTATTTAGAAGAGAAGAATGCTGATGAAGCATGTAGCGATCTAGAAAATGCAGAATTACATCCTGGTGGTTTACTAATTTTTCTTGTTTTCTTTGGAAAACATTCGCATATATTATTAAAATAATGTTTCTTTCTAGAAAAAGATTTTTAGAAATTAAAACATGAATTTATGCAAAAACTAATTTTAATTTCATGCAAAAAAATATATTTTACAAAATAATTTAATTAAAGAAAAATAATTTGTTCATTGTTAAAAAACAACATGAAAAACTAAAAAGCAACAAAATGTCATGCAGTATTTTCTTTATCGCTATATATCCATCACCAGCATTATTAGCATATATCTAGTTGTATACTTTGCAAACTCCATTAATTAATCAATATTAACTCGATTAGACGAAGTCCACACACAATCTAAAGCTTTTTTTTTTTGGTTTAACATATTTTTTCTTGCTTATTGGTAACTGCTGGTTCAGCACCGAATGAATTTTTCTTCTTCGAAACCAGTTTATTATCAAATTAAATGATTTCTAAGTAATAAAAAAAATACATTTCTGTTAAGAGTATACATTTTTTTATCTTCGATAAATTAAAAGCTTAAGTAAACTTAATTTGAGTTTTTTTTGTGTTACCTAATCTAACCTCTCCTTTAATAAATATTTAAACATTTTCTTATAAAGTTAACTTGGCCATTGTGCAAGGCGAAAATAACGTGTGTATTAATTTACAAAACAACTTTAAACAGTCTTCAAAATGCAACATGATATTAATAGGAAATTTTATTAAAGCATAGTTTTAGGCTTAATATATTTAAATTATTAAACAAACTATTTACATGACATAAGCTTTCTTTAAAAATACAGTTGAAAAAGATGGTTTATGGACTTCAGATTAAATAAAAGTAAATTCAAATAAAAATTAAATCTAAAGATTTTTACACTGACTATTGTTAATGTGAAATAAATGTCTGAAGAATACCACCCGTAAATACAGGGCACATGGGAGTTATATACATAAAAATATTCTTTGCAGGTTTTTTAATAATACAAAAAAATATTATTTAAGCTCGCAATTTTTATTACTATATCAAAGGCAATTTATTTAAAAAATTAAAAACACGGGAATATTAAAATAAACTTTAAATTTATCGTGCTACTTTCCCGAAAGCACGTCTCGATGGCATTTAGCGCTACTGCGAAACCGCTTGACATTGATTTTTGTCTTTATCTTATTGTTAAGACAAAAAATCTTTAGTTCATTTCAAATATTTGTGAGAAGTTGCCTGACGAGCTAAGTGAGCAGTAGCGAAATGGCCATTGAAACGTGCTTTCACCTTCAATAATCAATACCAGGAAAGCTTCATGGCAATTAATTTTGTTTATTATTAAAACGGAGAAAATAAAATAACAAATAAATAATTTTTCACAAAAATTTTTCTTAAAAAAAATTCACCCAATAACGATTTAAAGAAAATTTAGAAAAAGTTTTCGTCGAAATATTTTTTTTACGTATTTAGTTAAAATTAACAGTAAATTGTTTTACAAAAAATTTTCTACCGAAAAAAAATAAACAAACCGAAAAAATTTAAATAAATTTTCGTAAGATTTGAAACTTATTATAGATAAAATTTTTTACATTCAGATACAAAATATCTTGCAGTTAAAATTTTTCTCCAAAAATCTGTATTTTTAAAAAGTTTTATATTTTTCACTAAATTTGTTTCAAAGAATTTTTTCTCAGAAAATATTTTTCACTGAATAAATGTTTTTTTAAAGAAAATTTCATTCCCTTAAATTCTTTTTAACAGTAGTTTTTTTTAAGAATAATCGCTATTTTATTAAAGTGTTTCAAGAAAAAATTTTTAATTTTTATTAAAATTACATTCAATATTAAATATTTAGTCACATGAAAATAATTTAAAATATTATTCTGCTGTAAAATTGTTGTTGAGATAAATTATTTTGGTTTTTGTTGTTGTTATACTTTTTTATTTATAATTCTCCCATTTTTCAAGATGCTGAAAGAGCTGAGGAGTAATTGAAAAGCAATAAAATCATTTGTGACTTGTTCTTATTTTGTGTTTTTAATTCCAGTAGTATTTGAGAAAAAATCAGGATTTTTTTTTAACAAAGAAACATCTTCTTTCTTATATAATAATAGAAAAAAAAAATAATAAGAAGTATAGAAAAAATTTTTTTGCACTCAAACAATCTATCCGCCTTAAAATTATCCTTTCTTTGAAAAAAAAAAAAAAATTAAATAAATTTTACCAATAAATTTTCCCTTAAAAAATTGTTTAAAAAATATTTTTTTTTTAAATGGCTCCAAATATAAATTTTGGTACACGTTTCATGTTACGAAAAAATATGGATATTAAATATTACAAAATTACAAGTAGCTGAAAATGATGAATTATTTCCTACGAAATCTATTTGCTAAAAAATTATTAAAATTTTTTTTATGAATTTAGCAACAAAAATTTTACAAAAATTTAAAAAAAAAATTTTTGTTTATTTTTTTGTTTCGCTAACAGCGTTTAATGTGTTATAAGGTTTCCGAATTCATTTTTAAAAATTAATTAAACCATACAATGATGCTATTGCTTGCTTACACTTTTTTTCCTAAGTGCTCCTGAGCTGATTCACATGCCTTTAAAAAAATCTACACTACTGCACAACATTGACAGTCTTTGAATGCTTACGAACCATTAAACCACAATTGAGAAAAAAAGAAAGTCGTTTAAAAATTTTCAAACACAACAACAGCAGCAAAATAGATTAAAAGAAAAAACAGCAATAAAAAAAAATTTCATTTTCGACATTTTTAACTCAATTTTTTATTTTCCAAAATCCTATTTGTTTGAAATCCCATTTTACCATTGGCCGCAATTTCAAAGACCAATAATTGTTGTTTCGCAAGAATGAAGCCAAAAACTTAAAATAGAGTGTAAAGAAAAAATTGCAGCAATTAAAGTGGCAAATTGTCTGCCAAGTTATACGCCTTATCTACTGATTGTATTTATTTTTCGGTTGCTTTTATTGTTACTTCTTTGTACTTTTGGGATTTTTTGTTTAACATTCTTTACGATTTCTCATCATTAAGTAGTGACAAGTATTCTATACAATTTTGTGCCACTGCTGTGTTGGCCTGATGTGTGTATTATTGCATGATGACGATGCCATTGCAATGGAGTGTGTTTTATGTGAAGCCAGTGAAACTAAATGTTGCATGTGTAATGGAGCTTTAAATGAGTTCTTATCATAGAATGTCATAAGAAAGGAAAACAAAAACACACATACACCTAATACAACGTTTAAGTCAAACAATGACAATGAAATATTTAATTGCGTAAAGAGTTTATTTGTTTAGTTCTTCAATGTGAATAAAACAACAGAGTTTCATTAGAATCTGTTTTAGTATTTTTATGCAGCTGGCATAAAAGGGTAACCCATAAGAACCATTTTCTTTACATAGTCATAACGTAGTGTTAAATTGTTTAAAGATTTAAATATAAAATTATATGATTTCTTAAACAAAAAGTATTTTAAATTTATCTGCATAACAATTTCCCTAAAATATGCTTTAGTTTTTGTATTTAAATTAGCATTTAACTTTATGCTTCTTTTTAATTGTACTTTAAATTATTCTACATACATATTCTATTTAATTTGTAAACATTTACATGTCGATATCCATTTCATATCTCAAATTCATATGATTTTTAAACCAAAAATCCTCCAAAATCTGCGAATAAAAGAATTACAGTTTTTAGTGTTTCCCGCTTTTTGGTGTACACAAACCCTTAACAAGAATGCCTAAATATATGCAGCACTGCTTAAAGCGTTTGCATATTCATTTGCAAGCAATGCAGCTGGTAAGTTTTAATGGACAGTAGACAAATAAACGCATAAATTTATAAATAGTCAAAACTATGCATGCAATTCTCCGATAAAATAACATTATTGACACCCTCATGGACTCGTATTAGAATGAAATTAGAATTTGCTTTTCTGATAACTTATAGACTTTGCTTTATTAAATATTCTGCTTAAAAAAAAACTGCACACAAAATATTTACAACCCAGCAAAGAAATTAAGAAAATGTTGACACAATTTTGAAAGTTTTTAATATTGAAGAATAAACTTTACTCCTAAAAGTAGGCAGAACTTTTGAAAATTAACCGAAAACACTCAAATATGGCCTGTTGTTAACGATGTGGAAATTTAAAAAAGTTTATTTAATTTAGAAACGCCCACATAAAGGCATTTTAAATATTCTATATCTGTACATACAAAATTCTATTTCCGGTTAAACTTACTCTGAGATTAAAGTGCATTTTTTAAGCAACAGCCATCAAAAAATAAGAAAGAGGAGAGGATGGGTTTCTTACATTTACTTTTGTTATTATTTTTATCTCGTAAGCTACAAAATTTGCGAGGCATACTTTGAAAGTGAAGCTTACGCTAGAGCAGTAAAGGAGCTCAGAGTTCCGCACCACCTTTTTAGTTGATACATTATTCATAGTACGATCCATCGTTAGCCATAACTTATTCCCATCATTCTGTTAGCAACAGAATAAAAGTTATGGGTTCAAACTGGTCGAATGTTCTGATCGATTTTCCATGAAACAATTGTCTTCGGTACAGTTCCTCTTTGATAGTCTGACCCAATTTCAACAGCTCATAATACTAAACATCTTCCTGATCCTACTAAATACAGAACAATACCTTGGCGTCACAGCTGTTTGACTTTGGCGTTGATTTGGCTGGTTGGGCAGACTTCACAGGCAATTGGTGTTATCGCAATGTATCAATTTTTAATCACCGGTAACAATAATATGACATTTTTAAAGCATTCAAAATCATTTTCGTCATGCAAAGTCGCCTTCTAATGACTCTCGGCTTCAATTTATTAGGGAAGAACCAATTTCCTTGCTTTTAAAATAATGCTATGGCCTTAAAAAGTAGAGAAATAGCTTGTTGTGTGACTTCCAATGATAATGCAAGTTGTTCTTGCATTTGACAAAAATCTTCGCAGAGTAATGTCTTTATTTCCTCATGTTTAAACTTCTTGTTGGCTGTCCAGCAGCCTAATTCTCGTAGCTAAAGCTAAATCTTAATCACTAAAAAGCTAAAAACAAATTACGGCGAATATTTTAGCTATATCGCTAAATTGGTATTCTGTAATTATGATAAAAAATTGCTGTTAAAAAGAGACAAATATATTGTGGTAGCTTCGTAAACGCTTGCGTTTACCCACAAAAAGTTTTCATATATGTATACGATGTATTTATAAAAATTATTTTAAATTGTATAGAAAATTTTTAAAGTCCTCCGAATATACACACGTATATACGTATACCAGCCTTTGAAGAAAAAATAGATTTAAATTAAGAAAAAAAAGCATTTAAAATTAAATTACGGGTATTTTAAATTTAATTTATTACCTTTAAAAATATTGTGCTAATTTTCCCAAACAAATTATTAAAATCACCGATTTTGATTATTTAAGGTGAAAGCATGTCTCGATGGCCTCTTCGCTACCGATACTTATCTCTTCAGGAAATTTCGCACGAACATTTTAATTTAAAATTCCTGCAATTTAATTTTAATTATTAATTTGCAAGTGCCCATGTGAAAAAAATATTGTTTGGATTAAAATTTTTAGTTTATTTAAAATGTTTGTGGGAAGTTTTCTGAAGAGCTAATAATTTCTTCGGGACAATAAGTACAATATTTTTAAAGGTAAAAGCTTTTTAAAATATCACATAAATTGGCAAATATAGTGAATTAGCATATATTCTTTCATTGCTAAAATTAATTAAATTTACATTAAAAACACAAATAAAAAATGTATATATTTTACCCAAATTTTAGCACTTAAAAATATTCGTTGCTAAAAATTTTATTTATTTTTTTATTTAAAATCGGTTATTTGAAATACAGAATACAATATTAGCAAATTTTAGCGATGACAATAAAGGCCAAAATTACGGCAAATTGGATTTTTAGAGATCGCCATATTAAGAAATATACATTACAGAATTGCTTTTATAGCTTAAAATCGCTAAATAGATGTTATAAATTTTTAGCGAACGAGTTTTAGCTTTAGCGACTTACAGAATAAGGCTGCAGGCCTCTTCTTACCCTCTGTGTGGAAATCATCACTTTTGAACTGCAGAAGCTATCGGTCACAAGCTTTTTGAGTGGGTGTTTATTGACCGTGAGCTTCTACTTCCGCAAAACATCTTTTTTAAGCGCAAAATTTTATAATATTTTAGCGATTGAAAAAGAGTGTGTTTACAGTTTCGTGTCTATCGAAAGCTGAATTATAATTATAGATGTTTACCTTCTAAAACACCATATTTTTTATTATTAATACAAATTATAAGTGATTGGTAATATTGTCCTAATCGATATTATTTGAAAAACTGAAATTTAAAGAGCGTTCAAATTAGGTAAGAATTACTAAAGCAAAAAGTCTCGCTATGACCGGAGAATTTTTCAGATTGTATACGTCTGTCATACACTGTTGTTATGCTGTTGCACTTTCCTGCGGTAACCGCTGCCATTCTTAATTTTTATTATAAAGGGCGTCTTGAGAATTATCTGTTACTTTTATATAAAATCAGATGTCTCCACTAAATTATCTGCCATGACTTAACAAAATAATTATCTTTTTTGCTTCTTGGAAGGTTTGTACTGCTGCTTCTTATTTTTTAATTGCATTATAATAATTATTATTTTCCGTTGTACGCCTGTCCGAAGGTGGACTCGAACTCACGATCTTCTGTTTTATAGCAAGCAACTCTACTAACGCAGCTGAGACTTTTGTTAGCTAATTGTGGTATTATTCTATACACACATCATTAGGGAAAGTAACTTATTCACCACGCTCATACGGACAACAACAACAGGGGTTGCCAGATCTTATTTTATTAACATTAACTCTCACTCAGGCTTGTTCATCCCGAAGAGGCACCATTTTTATTCTTTAGGATTATTGATTGTCCGTTTTTGCAAATGTTCACAGCTACTGTAGAGCTTTCATTGGTGTTTTATTGTTGCAATTCCACTTCTGACACCCATGCTACGTCTTTCTATGAATTAAAGGAAGCATATTCTCAACAATACTAAATATATATATATATAAATAAAAATAGCACGAAGTTTTTTGTGAAAATTAAATTTTAAAAGAATATTCCCTTGTCTTTAATTGAATAATTAGCAAAGTGCCTGTGCATAGAAATAAATTATCGTAGTGTTTTTGATATTTTATTTTTTATCCTCTTTCATCTGTATAAAAGATCCGAAAAAAAGTCGACCGTATACAGTAGAGAAAGAAAAATAGAATTACTATTGGTTATTGTTGTTTTTGCTTAAACTTTGATTTTTGTCTTTGCTTTATAGTTTAGACAAAAATCTTTAGTTTATTTAAAATGTTTGTCAGAAGTTTCCTGAAGAGTTATGTAAGCGGTAACGAAATGGCCATCGAGACGTGCTTTGACCATAAATAATCAATATCGGTAATTAATTTAATCGGGATAATTAAATAAAAAATAGTACGAAGTTTTTTGTGAAAATTAAATTTTAAAAGAATGTTCCCTTGTCTTAAATACTAAATATAATTTTACATAAAAATGTCATCGGCTCTTAATGGGTTAAGCATTTTTTAAAAATTTTATCATTTCCTGAAAGATCTTTTTAAAAACTTTTAAATGATGATCGGATATCTCAAAAAGTATGGTGCACAATCGTACTTTTCTATGATAAGTTGAGAGGACCACAACTCGCAAAATATGGGCGTGTTTGGCGCTTTCTTTACTTGATGTTTTCTTTTATTTTTGTTTTTTTTTTTTTTGATGGGACTTACTTTACTAAACTAGATTTGTTTCAAATGTTATGGAAACATAAGAGAAAGGCGTGTTGTTTAGCCCGCTACCTCGGGAGACATGGACCGATCTCGCTGGATAATAATAAGAAAATTTTCGAAACTATGTGTGATCGAATGGCGCATTTTATTTTCTCTAGCTCATCTAGTGCCTCGGTAAAGTTGATTTAAACACTAACACGGACGAACAGACAGACAGACAAACATCGCTCAATCGACTTTAATCAGAATATGTATACTTTATGGGGTCGAAAATAAACATGTATAAATTAAAAAAGGAATGACAAACTAAGAAGTCAAAATACAGATCAAACCCAAATCGAACGGGTAGCTTCTGTTCAAACATTTGCTGGTTTATTCAAAATGCTCATTGTGCATAAATATTTTTATGTTTGTTAATACAACAATGACAACAAGTATGTTTACTTATAAATACATTCAAATACATGTTAAGTGCGAGACTATAATGTTAACATAACAATAAATATCTGTATGCGAACATACACACGCATACCCGCAATACACTCATGTTTGTCCATTTCAACATTCCAGACTTTTATTTGTTTTCAGTATTCAAAATTATCTCTCTGGTACAGCAACTAAAAACAAAATGCAATCATATAAACAACATGATTTTTTGTTTTGTAATTCATTCTATTAAATGACAATAAATTTTTGAAATAAATCGACGATTTGGTACAAAATATATTCGGTTAGAGATTTCAACAATGAATTAAGCAGACAGTATAGATTTTGCCAAAGATGTGGAAGTATAAATTTTATTTAAAAAAAAGGGAAAATATATGGAGTCTTTAAGAAGGTCTAGGCACAAATTTTTAAAAGGGTGTGGCATAATTTTTGCAAGATTGAATTATTAAAAAAAATTTTTTTTCTTAAGGTTTATTTTTAATTAAATCATCAAGAAAACAGGGATGGTTCTTGTCAAGCATCATGGATTTAATAAATTTCCTTCTTCAACGCAGTAATGGTTTAGTTTTTAGTGACTTAAGTTTTGGCAAAAAGCTTTGGGTTATATGTGGAGTCATCTATTTGTCAAATAATATTTAAACGTACACAATCTATGGTAGACAGATGCGAAGAATATTAATAACGCACACTGTTACGAGTTTGATCAAAAATGGTGTACAAAAATGATGTACAAATTCAACACTTTTTTGGTGATATTTTAAGAGAAAACACTTTAGAAATTATTCTATTATTGCAACTAAAAATTAGAGTTTGTATGCAAAAGAAGAAGAAGATTTAAAGAATATCATTGTCAATTTTTTTTTATAACGGTTTTGATAAAAATGCAATCTTGATATCTGCTTATAATTACTTCACGGATGATATTTAAAGTACCGTCAGCAAAACTACATAAACCCGGGATTTTACAACAGAGATAAACTTTAACAAGGAATTAAGACATCAAAAAATAATTTTTCAATATTTACGTATATTGTTCCTGCAAGTATATATAAGATATTTTCAATCAGTGGCTGGAGTTAAAGCAACATGAAACAACTTCAATTTGTGAAAAATCGTTTGCAGAAAGTATTGTTGAATACTGAGGTCCAGAAATTGAATTTAACAGTTTTAAAATTCATCCATACTTTGTTCGATTTTTTTTATAAATTTAATTTTTCTTAATACATATCGCTCCTTTCTTGCAACATAGTCAATATATCAAAAAAACTTGAACTTGGCAAAATCCGATTTAAGTTTTCAAGACATAAGTCCTATGATCTAATTGCCGCAATTGCAATCGCTATAACTTCGGTTCAGCTTGGGATATAAAACTAATATTTGTTCAACATGTGCAGAAGTTCTCAAAGAGCAGTTTTGCTTAAGTAACTACAAATTTTTGATTTTTTGAGATATGACTATGTTGCAATTTAGGAGCGATATAGTTTATAGTTTACGACTTCTGAGACAACTTTTAAATACTTTTTTGTTCTCTTTAAAAATTAACAGAAAAATTTATAAAAAAATTTTTAATTCCGAAATAAATATAGAAAAGAAAGTAATCGCGAACTTAAGCTGAATTAAGATTATTATAATTTAAATTTATTTGTTTAAGAGTTGGCGACTGTATGTAAGATTTGGGTTTTTATCTGTAATTGGAATTTTTTATGATATTGTTACGCTTTTCCCTTTTAGAACAAACGTACCGATTATTTTGATTGCAAATACCACTGTGGTTCATTATAAATTACATACTCTTTACTTTAGAGCTTTATCTGGCTATATTTCTCGATCCTATGATCTTGTGAATCCTTTTGTCTCGTATTAACTAAACATACACTATTGTGTTACTCCGGGAGACGTGAACTACTCGATGTTGTTATGCTGTTACAATTCCCTGCGCTGACCGCTACTGTTCTTTCTTTTTATTATAAAGGGCGTCTTGATAATTACCTGTTACTCTTTTATCAAATTAGACGTCTCCACGAAATTCTCTGGCATGGCTTCACACAAAAATTGTCCTTTGCTTCTAAATTTTTAATTGCATTACAACAATTATTATTTTCCGTTGTATGCATGTCCGAAGGTGGGCTCAAACTTACGATCTCCTGTTTTACAGAAAGCACCTCTACCAAGGCATAATCACCACGCTCATATGGAAACAACAACAACAAATGGGTATTTTCGTAAAAATATATTTTGGAGACAATTATGCAACATTCTTATTTTTTATAAAGTTCAGTTAGTCTGTTGTTCTTATTGTTTTATTTTTATAATAGCTTAGTGATTACAAAGCCGATTCCCTTCCAAAACTCATTTAATACAAAAAAATATAAAAATGAAAAATTCTCGTATTTTATTTCCTTGTGTATGGATACCAAAAATCCTGAGGAATGATATGGTAAGCAAAAAAATATATTTCTCTTTGATTATGTTTCTTTTTCAATTTAAGTGTTTCTTTTACAATTAATAGAAAATATTTATGAACTTAAGGTTTACTAAAAATGGACTGTTAAATTATAGTTAAAATAGTTTCAATACAATTTTAGTTAAAATATAAAATATTAAAATTATTTGTGTAGAGAACATCCATAATGGTAGTATGCATCACATCCAGTGTCTCGTTTCTGTAACTAAAGTGAGAAATTCGTCACATAAAACAAATAAAGTCATGTTGTTGTACACAGGGCAAATAAGAGTTCATCATTAGCTGCTTATTATAGAATACTGCAATTTTAGATCATCTCGTACAAAACAAAATGACGATAATAAAGGGTGTTTTTATAGAGTGACACAAGTTTAAATTAATAGGTCTGTTTCTTCACTCTATTTTGGGATCCCGTGGGATCACAATTTGCACGAAAATTGTTTTCTTACTTCAAAATTGGGTAAATAAAAGAAGTTTTGAGAGAATAAAGTTCTTCTTCTTCTTGCACGAAACAGCCCAAATTTTTTCTTCGTGCAAGTTATTTAAACTTGTGCAACAACCTTAAAACACAAACAAAATACAAAATAAATTAATATTTCTTTTTGTTGATTGATTGAAATTATTTTGTTTAATTTTGTCTCTTTATGAGAGAAAACAATGCTTGCGCTCATTTTCATGAACTTTACCCAAAAAGTAAAGAAACAGACCTATTATCAATAAAATGAGCTTTTTATTGGAAATAAAATTTCATAAAATTATTGATTAAATATGAGATCTGTCATGTGGCCGCTACAGCTGGCTAGTAGAGGGCACATTCTGAAACAACCAATTTTCTGCAACTTATTGCAGCACTTGCAGGCGTATTTTGCCGATAACTCTTCGAATGATGGTTTACAGGTGTTCAATTGTTTCTGGTCTATTAATATAAATCCAAAAAAATGCATTATAATTTCAAAATGTAATGTAATTTAATGGGGTAAAATCAGACGTTCTTGGTGGCCAATTATTTTTTCATCAAAAGTTTCTTTGAGTAAATCAATTGTGGCGATCGTTGTATGGAATGTGGTTTAGGCTTCATCGGAAAATAAAATTTTAAATAGAAATTCCAAATCAATATTGAATTGTGTGTCCGCCCATTCGCAGAACTGCGGCGCTTACATGTTTTTTTTAACTTTAATTATTTATAAGTTTAATCTTAAAATCTTTTAAGCCAAGATCCTTTCGTAAAATATTTTTAAATTGGAAGGTCATATTCCCACTTGCTGAGAACTGCGACGAATTGATTGATTTTAAATTCTTTCCTTACAGCGGGTCCAGCTTTTTTTAGTGAGCAAATTTCGGCGTCGCACGAGATGTACAGTATCAGTAAAAGTAAATGTGGGGTCGAAAACGATCTATTGTTTTTCAAATTAGCCGCTTTGCAGAACGATTTTGTATGCCATAAAATATAAAAAAATATTATTTTCTAAAAATCTGCATAAATTCTCAAATTTTATTTTTTCTTCTTTTCTTTTTGTAGTAATAACAACTATAAATTACTGCTTAATTGCAAAATATATAATTTGGATATTTTTACCCAAAGAAATTACACCATAAATTATTCACTTCGTTTTTGCCTTAAATTTATTTTCAAAAAATTTTTAAAAAAGTTATTAAGATAATAAATTTATAACGAACACATGCACAATTTGAATAGACAAAAATGTAACCAATTAGAGTCTTCACACTTTGCTGTAATAGATAAAGTAAAAGAAAGAAAAAAAAAAATAATAAATTTATTTAGAAAAAGTATGTTGAAGCAGATGAACAAAAGAAAACCTCAATATAAAATATAGAAATTCAAATTTTTCAACATTTACACTTAAAAGAACACGTAGCCACAGCTTTGAATTTATTGCCTTAACGAGTATAAAGAGAATAAAAAAAGTATAAGAAACATAAATAAAAAATTAAAATAAAAAAACTTTAAACAAGTTAAGGTAAGAAAATTTTGGTAAATTTTCTTAAAAAAATCACATTATTTTAAAAGTAGAATACAAATAAATAAAACAGAAAAATAATAATAAAAAAATTGTATTTCAGATTTTTGTTGAGGTAAGAAAATCGTGTTTTTCATAATAAACCCTTTCATGTGTAAGGCACGTACTGCTTAACTATATAAAGTACTGAGATTGTGTTCTGTTTTTTTTTTGAAGATTTCTTCTAGAGTCTTTGCTTACTTTATGTAA
The DNA here is from genome assembly GCA_916610165.2 of Gymnosoma rotundatum. Taxonomy (NCBI): domain Eukaryota; kingdom Metazoa; phylum Arthropoda; class Insecta; order Diptera; family Tachinidae; genus Gymnosoma; species Gymnosoma rotundatum. Next base: position 12,542,538 of record OU744339.1, read on the forward strand.
CCAATCGTAAGAGTAGCAGCCACATCGGCAATAGTAATCTAAATAATTTGCCACAAAAATAAACAAATCAACGTGTGGTAGTGTTTTTTTTAATTTTTATAAGAAATTGTCTCCTAAAAAGTTTAAAGAAAAGAAAATAAATTTTGGCAATTTAATTTTTTGCAATGCAGGGAATTAGAGTGTGAATATGCTGAGAACTTAAATTGTAAAAACTTGATAAATTAATTTTTTTTACACTAAAGTAACATAAATATCTTTATTGTCCATTTGTTTCTTTCTCTTGAGTTAAGAGCTAATTTTCCTCTTATAAAAGAATTTTTATTTCAAATGCAAGAGCAAATTGAAGTGGGCTTAAGGAATATTTGAACAACATTTCACGCGATTTAAGTTTGATGGAAATTTTAATGCCCATAATTAATCGATGCTTCTTAAGTACATTGCAGTCAAACTTATAGAGCATCGTCAATGAAGGTGCATCAAACTTCGCTTAGTATTTTAATCTAATTAATGCATTAGAATATTAAAGGTTAATTGAATTAAAACTCATTTAAATTCCAGTCGACACCTCCGTTATTAATTGCATTAATTGCACTCTTGGGATTTTTTTTCTTAGCATTGAAATTACATTGGTATTGTTTGAAATAATGACAAAGAAAAAAATTTTACTACCATTTAATGCTAATGAATATATTTTAGCTATAATTAATTTTACTACTGGTAATAAAATTCTAATGAAATCATGCAGTTGAATCAAAAATAATTATTTTTGGGAAATACAAATTTTTGATCGCAGAAACTTAAGAATTTTTAATTTTAATAATTTATCATTTTAAAGTGTATTAGACAGTGTTGCCACAACGGCGGTCTAGTGTTTTTTTTCTATTAAAAGCGGGAAGTTAGAAAAAAAAACCGCTAAGTGGTGTTTTCAGCTGAAAAAATTTTAGTTGGCGGGTTTTTAGCGTTTTTTAAGCTACAATTTGTTTTATTTGTCCCAAAGTAAGCTCAACAATTTATTTGTAACCTTTTATATAAATATATAGATTATCCGTCTCTGCCTTGTTTTTTTTTAACTGTGAAAACAATTAATCTAAAAGTAAATAACAAAATATATTTTAATTGGGCTAATAACAAATTTTTTTAACTAATGGATACTGTCATTTCAAATTACCAGATAATCGGGACATTTTATAAAAAACTCATTAATGGTCTAATGTAGAAGTGCAGCGAGTTTTTAGTCAGTTTAATAGAGCTAAATTAAAGCTCAGAATTCGACTGCAAAGTACCCTTTCACATACATCAAGTTTGACTCGTAAAATCTTAAGTTTTTTGGAGAAAGAGGAGAAGAGAATAGAAAGGGGTACAAACCTGAACGTACCATCAAGCTTAAAAATTTAATACTTGAAGTTGGCTGCAGAATAGAAGTTGAAGAAGTTGAAAGCAAAGAAAACGAACTTGATGAAACAAATTTGACAATGTGTGTGAACACAAATGCAGCTTCAAAAGAAAATTAATCAAAAACTAATCAAATTAACTTGACGTGTGTGAAAGAGGACAAACCGTTAAATATATCAATTCCTTATTTTTTTTATTTGTCTCTTTATAATTACTTTGTTGCTTAGATATGGTCTTCGTCGGCATAACAAATACTGATACGGTTACAAGGTTCTGAAAAAATTTCTAAACTTTTAATATTTATTCCAGTTCTCAAAACGAAACTAATATGTACAGATAATTGAAATCTTAAGTAGAGATGAACAATTATTGCCATATTCATAAATAATGATATGTTTATTTTATGAATACGACAGTTAGTATTTTAAAACAGTAACAAGTAAGAGGGCTATTTTCGGCTATTTCAAATCTTATATACCCTGCACCATGTAAATTAAGTTAAGTGAAGTAACTCCAATAAAAAAACACAAATATTGGGGTTACAGAGAATTAAAAATTAAAAATATGGTATCGCATACATTTTATATTACATAAAAATGCCATCGGCTCTTATTGGGTTAAAGATCACTTCAAAAGCTTTAAAATGATAACTTTATTGATATTTCAAATAATTTAAGAATTTCAGAAAATATGGGTGAGCGCCATCTTTTTCACTTATTGTTTTTTTCTTACTTTTTTATTTTCTATCACCCCATACATTTATTTTTTTGATTGGAGTTACTTTATTGTTCCAACTGATATGAACAAATTAGAGGTAGGCGTGGTGTTTTGCCTGCGGCCTCAAAGGACATGGACCGATAATGCTGATTTCCAATAGCACCTCTTTCAACACTATACCTGATCGATTGACACATTTATTTATTTTTTTTTAAACCACGTTTGCCTCGGTGAAGGTTATAAAAATAAATTGTTCAAGAAATTTTTTAGCAGTTTATGTCAGCTTTTTTCTCGACTAGCTAGCGGTTTCCAGCGTTTTTTAAAGTAATATCTAGCGGGAATCGGATCAATAGTTTTGGCAACACTGGAAATAGGTGTATAACTTGATGTCTGAGATCTATAGTCACTAAACTCCCCACCTAGCAGATCTTATTATCTACACGAAAATAAAAATATTTTCCCATAGAATTTCATATTTTTTGGGAAAGTTAAAACATATATAACTGCCCAAATTTTCCTGATCTAAATGACATTTTGATTTTAGAGACAAAAATTGAATTTTTTTTTTAGAAAAAATCAATTTTTTTTTAAAGTAGCACATCAGGAATTAAGTACCTACTTAGTTTGTAATCGTGCTACATTCTTTAGGGGAGGGATAAATGAGAGAGAAGACAGGTGGTGAAAGGAGATAGATACAGCCATTTTATTAATTATTTTACTTCGCCGGCGAATATGCTATGAAGAAGTACCGACGAAGGAGGCTGCATGTTTTAATTTTATATCTGAGTATGTATATAGTACCATTAGATAGAAAAAAACATTTATATTTTTGACTGCCACAAGGGTTGAACACAGGGCAACCGCTTTATAGTCAACCTGCTGACCACCTTGACTACAGCAGATTAAAACCATTTTCCTTTAGGAAGCATATTTGGACATGTTATGAAGTAGTTTCCAAAAATTTAAGATTTTAATTTAACTGTCGTTTTCTTTTTTTTTAAATAAGCAGAGTTGTCATAAATGTACTTATAACATACTCAGTAACTATGAATACTGATTACTTTTAAGGCATTCGACTTGTTTGTAACACTGGTCACAAATGACCGACAAAATGACCGCCATTTTAATTTATAATTTGATAAAAACGCATGAAAAGATAGAATAGAATAATAAAACATACATACGACAAATTTGCATCAACCAGCCGATGCTATCGTTTTAAAGAACATTTGTTTTATTATTATTCTTTCGCTAAATACAACATTTGAGTTGCTGCCGCAACATTTTTTATTATTCTATTTGATTTTTACTGGATTTGAGTAAATGCTCCTTAGGAGCGGTCGATCTGCGCAACCAAAAATGTCAAATGAAAGAAACAGCCAGAAGTCGACCCCGTCCGAGAGTGACGATGAAAAAACTATAATAGAGAAGAGTGAATCATCCGTTGCCGAATTAAGGGAGGAGATTAAGTCCCTGAGAGAGTCCTTAAAACAATTATTGGATGCCTCCAGCCGTGATGCCTCAAAAACAATGAATTCCCCAACAGCCGTGGTTACAGAGCCACAAATGCCCATTGCAACAAATACTGCACCAGACAACGCAGCAGCTTCCAATACGTATACAATGCCGAATACAAATGCCACGCCATCATCAACAATGCCGATGCAACACCAAAATAGGAAAATAAGTGAGTACCAAATGCCATTTCCATATAACTTGCCTCCACCCTTTACTGCCACGCATTCGTATGCGTCTACACCAACATCTTTGCCATATTCTGCCATACAACCAATTAGTACAACCTCTATGCCCTTTTATAGCACACAAACATATGCCCCAATATCTAGTGCCTTGCCCCATACAGCCGCACAATCGTACGTGCCAACAATAGCCGCCACTCCTTTCTTGCCGACCCAGTCGCGAATGACCCCAATAACAACTACGAATTTTCCAACATATATGTCAGCGGCGTCAGCAAATATGCTTCATGGACAATCTACTAACGATAGTCACCAATTCCGCAAGCTCCTTGACTTGCCCCAATTTTCTGGCCAACCTGAACAATGGCCAATGTTTATCGTAGCGTATAAAGAAACCACAACAAATTATAATTATTCAAAATTAGAAAATTTAATGCGCTTGCAAAAATCATTAGTAGGAGACGCTAGAGCAAAAGTAGAATCCTTCCTAATTCATCCCGACAGCGTAGATACGGTCATAAAAACTCTCGAGTTTCACTACGGTCGTCCACAGGTATTAATACGTAGCCAGATTTCTAAGGCTCGTGCTTTCCCATCAATATCTGAAAGAAAAATGTTTGAAATAGTGAATTTCAGTACTATGGTGTCAAATTTGTCTGCATTTTTGATAAATGCAAATGCTACAGCCCACCTAAATAACCCCACACTGCTGGACGAATTGGTCAATAAGTTGCCGCTTCAGAAACGCGAGGAATGGACAAAATATTCAATGAATAATCTTGGCCCATATCCCAGTGTGCACGATTTCAGTTTGTGGTTGCAGGAAGCAGCAACATATGTTTTCCTTTCCCTTGAAGCAGACACCAGTAAAAATGACGTATTCTACAATAAAAAAGATAAAATTAATCCAACCTTTATGATCGTAGCTGACGATAATAGACTTACAAAATGTTCAATGTGCCACCAAAAACATCAATTGTACCACTGCGACAAATTTAAGGGTATTCCAACCAATGAAAGATGGAAGTTTGTCAAACAAAATCACCTTTGTTTTGGTTGTTTTCACGCCGGCCACAATTCGTTAAATTGTAAAAATAGACGACAATGTGGACTACAAAAGTGTCCAAAATATCATAACCGACTTCTACATGAAGAAAATAAATTCAACAAAAATGAAAACAACACAGACAAGCGTGAAACTAACAACACAAATAGTAACACTGTTGTACGTGAAGGTAACAAACCCACAAGCATAATAAACAGTGATGACAATAATAGGTCAGTGAATACTGTTGTAGAAGATTGTTTTAGAAATGAAACTTTATTTAAATATTTGCCGGTAATAATATCAGGCCCGAAAGGAACAATGAAAATTATGGCCTTTATTGATGAAGGTTCCAAAATAACTCTTTTAGAAGACGGGGTCGCAAATGCAGTTGGATTAAAAGGTACTTCAACTGACTTACGCCTTAGTTGGATAGGTGGCAAAACAACCAATGAAACGTCAAGAAGGGTAAATTTGGAGATCAGCGGTGTAAGTAAAAATCATCTCGGATTCCAAATTAAAAACGTGTTTACTACATTGAATTTAAAGTTGCCTCCACAAAGTTTACAATTTGATAACTTTAAAAATAAATTCCCCATTTTAAATGAGATCGATATTGAAGATTATAATAATGCTCGGCCAAAACTTTTAATAGGTCTACCCCATATAAATCTCGTTCGCCCAGCTAAAGTTTTAAACTTAGATGGATGTTTTGCCTTACATCAAACGGTTTTGGGTAACGTTATTTTTGGATCAAATGAAAACTCAACTGAAGCCACAGTTTGTAAAATTGATGTAGATATTTTAGATGAGATGCAAAAGCAAGTTTTGGATTACTTCACTCTGGAGAATTTGGGGACAAAGCTAGTCCATCCAGTGGTTTCACATGATGACAGGCGAGCAGAAGAAATACTTCGTAGTACCACGATAAAAAGGGGGTCCCAATATGAAACTGGCCTTATATGGAAAGTTGACAACTTTGAAGCTAAAGAAAGTTATCCAATGGCGTTGAAACGTTTGAATAACATGAAAGTCAAAATGGATAAAGACGAAAGCCTAGCTGAGTGGTATAGAAGTAAAATAAAAGAATATCTAGATAAATCGTACGCCAGGAAATTAACAAAGGAAGAAACTGCAATTAAAGATAGCCGCACTTGGTATTTACCACATTTTGTTGTTACAAACGTAAATAAAGGGAACAAAAGACGCCTTGTTTTCGACGCTGCCGCGTGTGTTGACGGTGAATCCTTTAATTCAAGGTTGATGAAAGGACCTGATAAATACCAACCGAAGTCATTATTGTCAATATTGTTTCGTTTTCGGCAAAAAGAGATAGGTGTTTGTGCTGATATTCGAGAAATGTTCCACCGTGTGAGAATACGCGAAGAAGACCAAATGGCTCAACGGTTTCTTTGGAGAGATGGACAGTCTAATGAGCAGCCTGATGAATACGTTATGGAGGTTATGATCTTCGGGTCCATCAGCTCTCCATGCTCGGCCCAATATGTAAAAAATCTCAATGCAGAGATTTATAAAGATTCCCACCCAAAGGCATACAGGGCAATCGTTGACAGCCACTACGTAGACGATTATGTCGACAGTTTTAGTAGCGTTGGCGAGGCTGTTGACGTCACGAAAGACGTAGTTAATATTCAATATCAAGCCGGTTTCGAACTTAGAGGTTTTATATCCAATTCGAGAGAAGTTCTAGCTGCTCTAAATGAAGGCGAATCGATAAAAGAAGACCTGGTCTTAGAAAAATTATTTGAAAATGAGACAGCTACTGAGAAAGTTTTGGGAATGCTCTGGAAGCCAGCCGATGATTGTTTTTGCTTTGTTTTAAAATTCAGTAGAGTTCCAGACGCCGTTTTGAGAGGAGATCGAAAGCCAACGAAAAGTGAGATGTTGAGCTTGACAATGTCGATTTTTGATCCATTTGGTTTTCTGGCAAACGTGGTTATTAAATCTAAAATCCTGTTACAAGAGTTGTGGAGGACAAAAATTACCTGGGATTCGCCTATTCCTGATGAAATATACGAAAAATGGTACGAGTGGTATAAAAGCCTGTATGAAATTCATGAAGTAAAAATACCAAGGTGTTATGGGCGCAATCTCTTTCGTACTGAAGCAGTTGAACTGCACATTTTTGCCGATGCCAGTGAACAGGCGTTCGCAGCTGTAGCCTACTGGAGGATTTTTTTTGACGGTAACGTCGACGTAGTTTTTGTTACAGGAAAGTCGAGATGTGCGCCCCTAAAACCACTTTCCATCCCACGACTCGTGTTACAAGCTGCAGTGCTTGCCGTGAGATTGAAGGACTCGATAATATCCTGCCATGATGTAAGCCCAAAGGAAATAATATTTTGGTCGGATTCCAAAACGGTTGTCAAATGGATTCAATCAGATTCCAGAATTTATAAACAATTTGTTGCCCACCGCATCGCGGAGATTCTTGAATCATCTGAGGTGAAACAATGGCGATGGCTGCCTGGTAGTTTAAATCCCGCTGATGAAGCCACAAGGCCAAAAAATTTTTCGAAATCGTATTTAACATCCTGTTGGCTAAATGGCCCAAAATTTTTAAAAGACGAGAGGAAAGCCTGGCCGGAAGTTCCAGGTGATCTTAATCAACATGAATGTCATGCAGAGAAAAGGTCTAAATTTGTTTTTATGATAAATGAAATCTCAGCAATTCCATTTGAGAGATATTCCAGCTTCAATAAACTGGTTAGAGTAACTTGTTGGATCCGGCGAGCGGTAAAAATTTTGAAGACTTATGGCGTACAAAGGGCAAAATATGGGCCACTGCTAAGTGCCAACGAAGTTAATGACGCGACACAATACCTTTGTAAAATTGTTCAACGTGACGTGTTCTGCGAGGAATATAAACAATTAAGCATGAATAAACCTGTATCGAAATCTAGCACGATCTTTAAACTTACTCCCTTTTTGGACGCTAATGGTGTAATACGTCTATCAGGTCGCATCAATAATGCCACATGCGTTGATCGCTGTACGAAGGAGCCTATTATCTTGCCTAAAAAACATATGTTGACGACGCTCATAGTTAAACAATACCATGAGAATTTTAAGCACCAAAACCAGGAATCAATCTGTGCCGCCATCAGACTGAAGTTTTGGATACCAAGTCTAAGACAGCTGGTAAGGACTGCGAAGAGAAACTGCCAAGTTTGCAAAAACATGTTTGCTGTTCCAAAGCAACCGTTAATGGGGCAACATCCAGAGGATAGGCTTACCCCCTATGTAAGAGCGTTTTCTTATACTGGCGTTGATTATATCGGGCCATTTATGGTTTCCATCGGCAGACGGAGTGAAAAGAGATGGGTTTGCATTTTTACTTGCCTTACAACACGAGCAATCCATCTGGAGATAGCTAAAGATTTGTCAACCGATGCCGTGATATTGTGCGTTCGAAATTTCATCAACCGAAGAGGGCTACCTGTACGAATAAGGAGCGACAGGGGCACTAATTTTGTGGGGGCAAGTAAGGAGAAATTTATTTTCGAAGAGGAAAAACTGATAAATGAGTGTGCAGGGCGCGGTATAGAATGGTTGTTTAACACTCCAGCAAATCCACAGGCAGGCGGCGTGTGGAAAAGGATGGTACGTTCAGTCAAAAATGTGTTGGTTTTCACTTTAAAGGAAAAGGCTCCCCAAGTTGACACTTTTCACAGTTTGCTAATAGAAGCGGAAAATTTGATAAACTCACGGCCACTAACTCATCTTCCAATCGAGAATTCTGAAGCTGAACCCTTAACACCCAACCATTTTTTAATTGGATGTCCAAATATACTGCAAACTCCTGCTGTTCCTGAAAGGGTTTGCCTCAGAAAGCAATGGCAAATTTTACAGCAATTAAAACAAACCTTTTGGAAAAGGTGGATTCTGGAATATCTGCCAGAGATAACCCGTCGGACAAAGTGGCACCAAAACGTTAAACCCATCCAGATTTGTGATGTAGTGATAATCTGTGATGACAATGAAACGCGTGGGCAGTGGAAGAGAGGCATCGTTGAGGAGGTTTACCCTGGAGCTGATGGGCAGGTTCGCTCGGCGGTGGTAAAAACCGAAACTGGCAAATTAAAAAGACCGGCATCGAAATTGGCTGTAATCGACGTAGGTGGTGTATCTCCCAGTTCGACACACGGGGGCCGGGATGTTATGAAGTAGTTTCCAAAAATTTAAGATTTTAATTTAACTGTCGTTTTCTTTTTTTTTAAATAAGCAGAGTTGTCATAAATGTACTTATAATATACTCAGTAACTATGAATACTGATTACTTTTAAGGCATTCGACTTGTTTGTAACACTGGTCACAAATGACCGACAAAATGACCGCCATTTTAATTTATAATTTGATAAAAACGCATGAAAAGATAGAATAGAATAATAAAACATACATACGACAAATTTGCATCAACCAGCCGATGCTATCGTTTTAAAGAACATTTGTTTTATTATTATTCTTTCGCTAAATACAACATTTGAGTTGCTGCCGCAACAGGACAGATAAATTGGTTTAAAGTTTTTGATATAAAAAATTGCATTTTTAAGACAAAAATCGAATTTTGGATAATTTGATTAAGTTTTATAAAATAGCAGAAAAACAGTTTTTCGTTTAAAAATTCATATGTAGGCCTTACCTACACATATTGATTAATGTCACTGTAAGGCCAACTTGATCTTATTTTTTTGTTTAGCTTCCAAACTTTCTTCTATTATTAAAAACAAAATTCACGCCTTAATTTAAAATATAATTATTAAAAATTTTTAACGCTTATTTGTTGTTCAATCTTTTCACTAATATTTTTTCTTACTTTGCTGCTCGCTAATTTTAAAGCTTCAATGCAACTTCATCTGTTATTTTCAGGTTTTTATTTATTATTTTTTACTTTGGCATCTTTTAATCACCATTGAATTAAATAATTAAATTTTTATAAACAGCACTTTGTCGTTAACATTTGTATGACCTTTATCTAAAACAAAATGGTTTTTAAATTTATAATTTTCCTAATTAGTAAATGTCTGTTTCAATTATTTGCAGTTTTATTGCCTTTTCAGTGATTTGCTGCAGCTCGTAATTATTTCAAATTTGAATCAGTTAAAAAAGTTAGTCGTATTTTACAAATGAAATAGTTGGGATGGAAGCATGTTAAAATTAATTTAAGTGAAAGATTTAGTATTTAACAATAGCGAATCAAATTATTGTTAAATAAATTATTTCATAAAATTCAATTTGTTCCAAATAATTTGTTAAGAGCGCGAATTAATTTTATCTGAGCATGACTTGAAATTGATTTTACTGTGACTAGACCATAACTTAATTTCGGTTTGACTAAAATTATTGCATGGGTTGTCTCTATTACTTTCAAATAATTTTTCAATAAGTTGATTTTATCTTGACTGTAATTTATTTAAGCCCTGATAGTGACTTAAGTATAACTTGACACTGACTGTGATAACATTGTGACTTAAATATGACTACACAATGTTTAGATTATTCCATTGATATAAAATGATTTTTATTTGACTATGATCTGTAGAATATTAATTGGCAGCGTTTGGACTAAGACTTAATCAAGGCTTAGATTTATTAAATATGATCTAACAAAGATTTGAGTTCGATTTTGGCAATGACTTAGCATTGACTTGAATATAACCTGCGTTTACACCAAAAACTTCTTGATTTTTACTAGATTTTCGAAACAAAACTAAGTCAATTTCATTTTAAAATTTTAAAAATTACTTAAAAAGTAGTAGTTTTAAGTGATGCAAATTGCTTTAAAAAAACTGAATAATTTTCAATAAAATATTAAAATATTAGACAACTACACATGTAAAAAATAATGAAGAGCCAATTTACACTATGAAATTTTTCATGTAACTAGTATGAAATTTTTATTAGGTGGTGAAGCAAGACGGGTAAGCAATATGACATGTTTTGAATATTGAAGGGATGTTATTATTGCTTATGTTTTGTTTGAAAACCCAAATCTCTGCAAGCAACTTAGAATTAGAGAATTGAAAAAAAATTGCATAAAGAATGGCAGGATATAAATCAGCATGAAGTATAAATTGTAAGTGAAATGTAACTTGACATCTTTTTTAATTTTGAATATATTTTTTTTATTACTAATTTTAGAACCAATACTTTAAGGACAAATATGATTCGCTTTCTACGCAAAAGTCCTCTTTGACAAAATGAACGGTGCAAAACGAACTAGATTTTGCGAAAGCTTTCAAATCAAATGTGTTGGTTTTCAGAGTAGTGTAAATGCAAAAGATTTAAATGTTACATTGCTATGACTTCAGTACATTATAACTTAGTTGTTGCATAAATAAATTTAATCCCAAATAAATCTTCATAAGCTGTTACATAAATTGCAGTTTTATATAAATAGGGCGTATTCCTAATTATACCAATACCATATGTACCAAATATCGTCGACGTAGGTCAAGAAATGGCCAAAATATGGCGATTTAAATTTTTGGGTTATATGGGCGGTGCCACGCCCCTTTGTCCAATTAAAACTTCATATAGCCTATTATTCCTTCCAGAGTAACAGTAACATGCTGTGAAAATTTCAGGAAGATCGGTCCAAGGGTTTGGCCTCCTATAAAGCACAAACAAACAGACAGACATTCATTTTTATATATATATAGATAAACAGATTTCAGCTATTAGTCTACAACGGTTAAAATGTTTGGCAACATACATTAACTTTTGAGACACCCTTTAATTTCAAAATACAACTTTTATACTCTCACAATAAAAAGTGGAAGGGGGCATAACTTAGTTTGTCATTCCGTTTGTAATTTCTACAATATCCATTTCCGACCCTATACTTTATATATTCTGATTTCTTATGCATAGCAAAGCCGATTGAGCGATGTCTGTCTGTCCGTTTGTCCGTCCGTGTTAGTGTTGAAATCAAGTTTGCCCTTGAAACAAAAGTTTAAATACGCCAATCGATCAGACATAGTCTCGAAAGAGGTGCTATTGGAAATCAGCAAGATCGGTCCATGTCCTAAGACACAGCGGGCAAAACACCACGCCTACTTCTGAGTTTTCCATATTATTGGAAAAATGAAAAAAGATAAGAAGAAAATAAAAAAAAAAAAAAAATAGAATAAAACATCCCGTGAAAAATTTGGCGCTCGCCCATATTTTCCGAGTTACGGGCCTCTGGAATTTTTTAAATTTTTAGAATATCAATAATGGTATCATTTTAAAGCTTTTGAAGAGATATTTAAAGAAATACCAATATTTTTGGAAAATACTTAACCCGTTAAGAGCCGGTGATGTTTTTATGTAAAATTATTTGTATGCAGTACCATAATTTTTTTTTATTTTTAAATGCTCTGTCACCCCAATATTTGTTTTTTTTTTTGATTAGAGTTACTTCACTAAACTGGATTTACATAGATAGGGAAAGGTATGTAAGATTCGGCATAGCTGAATATAGCATTCTTACTTGTTTTACTAGTTGTTGAAGCAGACTTAGCATTACAGGTTCTTTCTGAATTTCAACCGTGTGTCTGTAGCGGCTCAACAGTTTGGCCATATACATCAAAATACATCAACTATTGTAACACCCTTTAATTTATAATTTTAAATATTTATAATTCTTGCAGTGGACATTCTTTCTAACTTTGAAATGTTTGTACATGACGGTTCAAAAGGTGAAATTATATCAATTATGGTAACACCGTTTAACCTATAAATTCAAATTGTATTCTTTTTGTTATAGTTGACTTACTAATACGGTTAAAAAATTTGGCCATAAACTTGAAATAACATTAATTATTGGTACACCCTTTCATTATGAAATCTAAATTTCATAATTGTTGTTATAGGGGATATAGCAATACAGGTTCTTTGTGAATTTCTACCGTCTGTCTATAACTGTTCACTATTGGGGCACCCTTTAATTTAAAATTTTGACTATTGGATTTTATAACAGCCAAATCAATCGATATGCTGTCCAATTTTTAAGCGTTTGTCTACAACAGTTCATACAGCCCATTCAGTTCAATTTATGTCATATATGGGGATACCCTTTAATTTTTTTGATGAATTTTTGTATTAATTTATGCTATTGAGAGTTATAGTGAAACGCAGTTTTTTTAATTTTCAAAATTCACTTAAAACACATGCATGTTTAATCGGGGTACCCTCTAATTTTTTAAATTATTAAATGTTTTTAAAATTAGACCAATCTGTAAGCATAGTCTTTGAAATAAAGGAAAAACTTTCTTAATCGGTTCAGAAATGACTAAGCTCTACAGACACAAGCATTAAAAAAAAAAACATTCAAACAAATTGATAACCCCATTCTTTTTTGAAGTCGGTTAAAAATACCATTTGATTAGTGTATGAATATTTTTTCTAAGAGAAGTAGCACTTCAGACATTAATACCCATTTAAATTGTAACCGTGCTACATTCTTTAGAAAAGGGATTGATGAGAGAGAAGACAGGTGGTGAAAGGAGATAGATGTAGCCATTTTATTAATTATTTTAATTCGCCGGCGAATATGCTATAAAGAAGTACCGAAGAAGGAGGCTGCATGTTTTAATGTTAAATCTGATTCTGTATTTATACCATTAAACCGAAAAAAACATTTTTATTTTTTGACTGCCGCAAGGGTTGAACCCAGGGAAGCCAGATTTGTAGCCAACCTGCTTACCGCTTTGAGTGCAGCAGCCTCATGGTTATTTTGAGTAGGCGTCAATAAGAATATTACTTAGCTGAGATTTGACAAAAACTTGATCAAGGCTTAGCTACAGTTACGATATGGTTTTACATTTTGTTGTCTATGACTTGACTATCACATCACTGTTTTACAAAATCTGACTTAATAGCTGTACACAAACCAGTGGAGCAAAAAACAGCACTTGTTGCCCACTGTGCAATGAACTTTGACGATGTGAGAGTATTAAAAGAAGAGAAAAACTATTGTAGAAGATTTACTTTAGAAATGTTACATATAATTGACGCTCCATCAAATAAGAGATTAAATTACAAACAAGACATTGAAAAATGCGCTTAAATTTACAGAAATATTGTTAGTGAGCAAAAAGATCAACTTAGCTCTTAATAGATAAGTGTATATACGCGCCCTTTTAAACATTGATAGTTTAATTTAATATTGTTTAATTTTAAAATGTAAATATTTGTTTTCGCTTATTTTATTTGTTTAAATGAAACAAGGTTTTTGTATTATTTTGTATTTTTGACAGTTTCCCCTGAAGATGAATACCTGTTCGAAGTATTGGGAATAAAAATTGAAAAAAAAAAATTAACAAAAAATTAAATAATATTAAAAAATTGTTTGAATTACCCAAAACAACCTTAAGCCGAACAAAGTATTTAAATCATCACTGTTTTACAATTATAGCTTAACTATATTTGTATCTTGAAAAAGATAGGGCTGTGACTTGTTTAAATCTTTAGTACACTATGACTTAAAAATAATATGACTCATAATTGGCTGTGATTCGAATATGATTTTTCTCTTAAATAGCAGCTAAATTGCCTTCATAAACTTAACCTTCACCATATTCGTTTAAGGTTTTAAATATTCCTGTATTTATTCGGATAAATTTGGTGTATACAACCAGACACAAACTTTTGATAGTCTTTAGTAAAATGGCAAAAGGAAAAAAAAATCAGACAGTCAACATTTCTCTTATTTTTTATAAAATGGAATTTTTAACTTTTTTCCCAGTTTTAGATAAAATGTTACAATTTTGCGTGTTATACAACACAAACATTAAAACAAAAAAAAAAAAAAAAAAACAAATAAACTTTAGGGAAAATACCACTAAACCATGAAACGAAAAACCTACACATATTTAAACATTGCGGCAAATGTAGTTTAAACAGTTCTTTTCTTCGTTCTTCTTCTCTCTACAACATTGTGTTGCAAGCAAATGAAGTGTTCTGTGCTTTTAGTCAATCCGTCATTTATCTACATCTCCAGCTACGTAAAATGTAATAACTGTGAAGTTATCATTTTATGTTTAACTATAAATTTCGTAACATTTATTTTACTTTTCAACTGATGTTTGCTCCTAAACATTTACAGGAATTTTATTTTTATATCGTTTGGTTTGCTGTTGTATTCTTTATATTGTGGATCACCTGTGAAGTCGAAAGTTAAATGGCTGTTGGCTAAAAATAGATATGTTCCTTTTTATGGTGTTGTTGTTGTTGTTTTTGGTAATAAACAAAAATATAACATTGTTTAACAGTTTCTCATACTAAATGTGAGTCAGAGTGTAATTTGTTTGAGTGAAGTGTTTTTTTTTTTTTTGTTCTTCGTCTATACTTGTGTTTATTCGCAACCAGAACTGTTGAAGTTTTTTTGTTTTTCCTAAAGGTCTTTTTTTCTTGGCCTAATAATTTTATTGTAATATTACACTTTTTTGTTTAAAACACAAAATAAAACACTTATAAACCAACACATTTACACAGAATATTTTGTTAAAATTTTATTTGCTTGTTTAACAAATTGTTTTAATATTCTTTTATTACATCTACAACCGCAACTTGACACCTTGATTGATGGATAAATAAATGAATGAATGAATGAATGAATAGGTGGATGTTGTGTTAGAAAATCTAAGGTCTTAAATTATTAACACTTTTAAGTTTAATATTTAAAGGGACTAAAATTAAATGAAATGATCTGAGGTGATATAAATGTTTTTAAAATGTTGAAAAAAAAAATTCAAGGAAATTGTAAAGGTAAAATTCAGTTTGTATTTTATAAAATATTTTGTTGTGTAGTTTGTATTTAAAGGGTAAAAGATTTTTAAATATTGATGCAGATATTGATATCCCTTCTAACTAAAATGTTAGAACTTTGATAATAAAACAGAGTTTAACTTTAAGTAAATTCGATTTTTTGGTATATTTAATAAAGAAAATGTGTTTAAAATAAAATATATCCAATTTATTTTTGAGCATAATTCCTGCAGTGTTTTCAACTTTGTTTTCATGTTTGGTCAAATGAATTGATATTATTGTATAAATTAAAATCTTTTTTATTTGTTTGAATAATTCAAAGGTTTTAAAGCAGAATGAAAGGGTTTTTTTTTTAAATTTTTCATTTTAACTTTGAATACTGACGCAAAGCATAACAAGTAAAAGATCTAACGTTTGGTTAAATAATCCAATGTGTTTTTTTTTTAATATATACCAACCTGTAAAGATAAGCTGGATTAAGCTACCAGGGAAATAGCAGCATATCCATCAACAAACAATTTGTATTTTTGTAATAAAATGATACGAGTTATTATTTTATTATTTTTATAATTCAAACTTTATGTCTCTCTTAGAACTTATCGTGATAATATTTCATAAGTGTATTTCTTTTTTTTTATATAACGCAGAATTTTTGATCAATTGAGAATTGAACGGACTCCACTCAAATCGTGTCTGGTTTGCTCACTTTAATATAATTTTTTTCGCAAAGTATTTGGTAGTTAGTTATAATAAAAATAAAAAAATTTATTTATGTTTTTAAAAAGTTGTTTAAAGCCACAGCTGAGATTAGATCTGACATACCTAAAGGTTCAATATGTTGAATGTGTAGTCAGCAGCTAAACAATTTTCCTTTATTTATAATTCTATACAATTTTCTTTATGTTGTATGAAATTTATTTCTACATAGTTATTAGTTAAAAGGTCATCAGGGATGGGACTTATATAGTTATTAGCTGAGGGAAATGCGAACCTACGACTAACTAAAAATAATCTTCTTATTACATTTACCTTCATTGTATATACTTTTACTCATTCTTTCTATTTCTCTCTTTATTTTGAAAGAATGCAATGTGCCGAATCTATGACCGGTGATGCCATGACCTAGAAATTTTTCCATCAATTAAAAAAATTGCCGAAAATATATTTTGAATTATTTTCAATAAAGTTGTAGATTTTAAATTTTATTTGTCATTTGAAGACAAAAACTTACTAGAAAAGTTGAATCTAATATCCTTAACATGCTTTACATGCATGTGTATATAAAACTAAAATAATATTCTTTGCCAACGACACACAGTGGCGTGAAGTGAACAAAAAAACTTCTAAACTTTTGCTCGATTTTCATAGAACATAGAGCTGCGATTTAAAGAGGAGATCATAAGCTTTTTGCCTATTGTATTGGGTACATTTTGTTTTAGTACAGTGTAGTGCCACAGGGCGTTGTAAAAGGTAACCTCGAATTTGAAAAATGTTAAAAGTGAACCGATTTTAAAAATTTTTTATTTTTAGAAATGCACATGTAGATAAATAAAGAAAAAATATGCTTGGCATTTGCATGGTATCATTTATACTTTTAGAGAAATTCAACTTTAAAATTAACTTTTTCATCTGTAGTATTTTTAGAATAAAAGATTGAACTATTTTAAAAACAGATTAAAAAAGCTAACACTTTAAGAAATAACTTGTAAAATAGTTTTTGTCTTAGACTGCATTATTTTAGTGGCAATAATTTTTTAATTTGAAATTTCATAAAAAAGTTTTAAAAATGTAAAATTTTGGTCAAAAATTACTTTCAGTTTTTTAAGTAGATTTTCAACGTTTTTTTAGTAAATTTATAAAATTTAAAACTTTTTCTCTTAAGATAAAGCCTTGAGTAATTCATCTGATGTCTTTTTTTAGAATTTTATTGAAGCTCACTTAAGTCAGCATTGTTAGAATATGGGCAATTTTATAACAAAAATCTAAATGTTCGAGACTGTTAAAAAAATTGCATGAGGATTTTTATTCTTTTTGTAACTAACTATTATAGTATGATTGGTTTTCAGTAGTTTGCTTAATTTTGTAAACATTCTGTTCTTAAGAGGGGTCTGGCGAGGCGATTAAAGGAAAAATTACAATTTTTGGGAAGAAAACTTCCAATGTACACACAAGTAATATTTTTATTTATTATTTGCCAGATTTTTATTGATTTTAGTTACGTACATACTGGTCTTTACTGGAATAAAAACTTGGTTTGATATCTTTTATATGTTCGGAGATCTTTAAGGTAAAATTTTATTCACAAAATATCCGTTTTGATTTTTTTTTTTGGTTTTTAGCGAGATTTTTACAGGTTTTTTTTATTTGAAAAAGTACTGCAAAAAGTTAAGCACAGCCGAGTAGTAGAGGTAATAACCTATCCACTGATATGCAATTTGTACATCTTTTTTTTATTAAAACAGCTGTAAATGATGCACGCAATTATGTAACCTCGCGTAAAAAATCCCTTATTTTATTGTGTTCTTCTAATAAGTGCTTCTACTTTTTATTACTTTCTTCTTTGAGACCAGCGATTTTGTTCTTTTTGTAATGCAGCAATTAAATAATTTTTAAAAGAATATGCAAATATGACTACCTACACTTTTAGACGCGGCAAACCAATGTTTACGCACGTACTTCTTCCTGGCGGTTTCTTTATAAATGATGCCTTACTTATCCTACATTTTATTAATATTTAATTTTTATTTTTATTTTAACAATGCAATATAAAACAAATTTTGAAAATAGTAGTTTAATAAAAAAAACTAGTAGAATATGCTCTAGAATAGCTCAAAATTCCGACCTAATGCATCATTTACTTTTGTTTTCCGATCCAGTATTATATGCTATTCGCATGAAGTGGTTACCTAAAATTAGTCTGGAAGTAGGAAAGAATGACCAAAAGCAAAACATATTTAAGAATATAATACATATTGTTACGAAAATAAGATCTGGCAACTCCTGTTGATATATGAGCGTAGTGAATAAGTTACTTCCACTTATGGTGTGTGTTTAGAATAATATCACAATTAGCTAACAAAAGCTGAGCAACCTCAATGTTTGCGTTGGTAGAGGTGCGTGCTGTAAAACAGACGATTATGAGTTCGAGCTTACCTTCGGACATGAGTACAAATTAAAAATAATAATTGTATAAGACAATTAAAAATTAAAAAGCAGCAGTACAAATCTCCCAAGAGGCAAAAGGAAATTATTGTGGGAAGCCATGTCAGATAATTTAGTGGAGACGTCTAATTTAATATAATAGTAACAGATAATTGGCAAGAAGGTCTTTATAATAAAAAGTAAGAATGGTAGCTATTAGCGCAAGGAAGTAACAGGATAACAAAAGTGTATGGCAGACGTGTGTTGTGGCTATTTGATAAAAGGAGAAGTGGAGATGTCTGGGGATGGCTAAGGTTACTAAACAAGGTATCGAGTAGTTCATGTCTCGCTGAATTAACACAGTTGTGTAGCGTCAATGGCTGCGTTTGTAAAAATAACGCATGTTTAGTAAAAACGAAACCATAGGATTCACAAGATCATAGGATCAAGGAGTATAGCCAGATAAAGCCACAAAGTAAAGAGTACAATATTTATGATGAGCCACAGTGGTATTTGCAATCAAGAGAATCCGTACGTTTGTTCTAAAAGGGAAAATCGTAACAATATTTACATATTACATATTTTGTAAAAGGTTTATTTAATACAAAGATGCATAGATCATATTAAAGTTGACAGCAGAACTAATAGATTGAATCCGATAGGTGGGTCGGTTTCGCAGATTGTAAATGTTTTGTCTCCACAACACTGAAATCGCAAAGCTCTTAAACACATTTGATTTTTTTTTAATTCGCCGTTAACAGAAAGCGTGTATTTGAAAAAAAAAATATATATATTTTGGTTGAAGAAGGAATGAAAATGGCAACGCTGTCTCTGATAGTTTTATAGAATTAAATAACCAGCTGTACCCCTCTTGTTCTTAGCGTAGTTATTGTCATTATGTGCTTTGCCCTCATTCTGTAAATAAATACAAATAAATATATTCTTTAAAGGCAAGTTCTTACGCCCTCCTTTAAATTCAGGCCAATTTTTAAGACCTTATTCTTGTTTTTGAGCACAAGCTCTCGACCATGATTTTATTTAAAACTAAAAAATGTTTTCAATATTTCAAAAATACTGCTTAGGTTTTATCTAGCTTTCTATAGGGAAAACAGCAAACAGAAATAATACTTTAATATACAAACACATTTTCATTTGTGTAGGGTCTACGACAATCATTAAAATGACCTCTTCTTTTAGTTGAGGAGTCAATATCTGTAATAAAACTCATTTAATGAGAATACATCGTCATTGTGTACGACCCCTGTTAATTTTTTCTTCCATCAAATTATTGCTGTTATAAGTTGTCACTGCTGCCCCATCTAATGTAGTTAATTTCTAAATGAATGTCATCAATTGTGGTGTATTTCTTAATACAGCTTTTTCCGAAAATTATGTTATCACTTCATCTATCAATAACACATTTTGGTGGCGGCATTTTACGCACCTCTTTAAACACGACTATTGATTTCAAAAACAAGTTTTTTTCTAAAGCATCACACAGTACTCGTACTACCGTTTGGTTTATTGAACTGTTGTTTGAAAGTTTGTTCGGTGTAATAATGCTACATTGATTGTATAGAGATGGCTGCTGGTTGGCTGGATTCATTTGTACGACAAGGTTTTTGTATGTTCAAAGGAAATTAAAACAATTTAAAATTTAATTTAAAAGAAATTATTTTCAATTATAAGATTATAAGACAGTATTTAAATTTTTTCTTTAGTAAATATTTTATAGTCTCAGGCTATAGATTTGATAAATGAAGACAAACAATTTTTAGGAGTCACTTTTAAAGGAAAAGTTGAATTAAAAGAAAACAAAAAAGAAATCTGCATAAATTGTTTTTTTTATTAAATTTAACGAAAAGAAAAGCAATATTATAAATTTTAAGCGTAAAAGAAAAGTTCCTCGAAGAGAAAGTAAGTTCTTGAGAAACTCAGTGTTGGGAATTATCGAAAAATTTCTAAAAATCTTTGTTTAAATTCCTTTCAGTTTTCGATTTTAAATTATTTTCTTTTTGCCAATAAGAAAATTATTTTTTTCCACTTGTATCTAATTTTCATCAGTCTAAATTATCACGCGTCAACATGTGTTTTTTATATTTCTAATAATTTCCAATTTTCATCTTTAAACAAACATGAAGTGTGTGAAAATCTTCTGCTTAAAATTTTGAAGAAAATACACACACACATGTATTCTTACACTTGTACAAATGAATTTGAAAATATTCTCCAAAGTACAACTAGAAAATGTTCTCGTAGATGTTGAAGCACGTAAAATACAAAAGAAATCAAATGTCATTTGCAAACGTTGGCAAGATTTCTATTTTTACTCTTTATGCCACTGAGCTCACAAAACTTCAAGCCAACAAACAAATACACAAATAAATATTCTTCCTTTTTCGTTGGAAATAAAAAAACGAAATTAACACATACTCAAGGAATACAACGCAACAACAGAAAATGAAAATATATTATATTGTTAAGCAAATATACGTGAAATAAAAATGAAAAGTTATCAGAGAAATAAAAGAGTTAATTATTAAAATGTGAAAAATATTGAAAGCTTTCAAAATTGCCAAAAGGGAGAAGCAAAAAAACCTTGTTTCGAATCCAAAACGAAATAATTAAGTCATTAAGGCGATATTTTATTTAACTTTATATTTGTTTTGTCTTACGACAAATAATTTAAAGATTTCATATTTTTATTTAAAATAAGGAAAACTCCAAAGTTCGTGTTAAAAAAATTCCTCCAGGGGTATACGCCGGAAAGGTATAATGCTTCGTTTTGCCGCCATTTTATCAAACATTCATCTTGTCAGTTCATATTTGCCAGTCGTAAAGTAGACACGTGGCAAATTTATTATGGAAAAATATTCGATAAATAACGTGTTGTAATCGTTAAATCATTTTATCAAAATCAATCATCGATTACTGTGACGATGCGAAAGTAACGTCAAACTTATGGGAGACACAACGTGCCAACAAAACGCACTATTTATTATGTAGTGAATGATTTCGAAGAAAGCGGGTCTGAAGGTGATAGGCTTAAGCATTGGCTACAACCTACTGCTACGAGTTACTGCTGCATAAGAAAGTATTCAAAACAATCTATCAACCTCAATTTGACGCCATCTTTAGGAGCTTCTTCAAAGAATCACGTTGGCCACAATTTTGTACAAGGATTTGCATTTGTTTCGATTAAAGATTAAGTTGACACAAGAACTTCTTCCACAAGACCATTAACGCTGCCGTACATATGCCAATAGAATGTTACAGGTTGTCCATGGCAACCCCGATTTTAATGAAAAAATCATAGTGAGTGAAGAGGCACAATTTCATTTGGATATTTGAATAAACAGAATAGTTGGTTCTGGGCAATGGAAAACCCTCAGATCATTCATTAAATGCGCCTCTAGACAGGGTGGTGTGAGGCTGCTGTAGTCAAGGTGGTAAGCACATTGTTGATGTCTGAAAAGTTAAGGTTCCCAACCCTGGCTGAAGATGATAGTTGCTGACGTCTAAGGGGCGCTGGGATCATCAATGATTTTCCTTAACTCCTTTTTTCGTTAAGATATTTTTTATTATTAGAATCGTGTTCCTTTTTTTGGGTCGAAAATAATCTCGTTGTAGTCGCGCCATTAAAAATTTGGTGTTTACTAAAAATTTAATTGTATAATTTTGATCGTGTTGCATATTTTGAATTTTAAGTCTTTGTATTTCTTTCTTCGACCTTTCTGATATCAATAATTTATTTGTAATATTCGAGCTTAAAGTCAAATTGAATTTTAATAAAATAAAGGAAAGTTAATTTGTTACTTCTCCCTTTTTTATAGTTTGGAAAAAATTGAAATTCTTGTGTTTCTTTTATTTAAACAAAGTGCTAGTGCTTGTGGTTCTATCTTTTCGTTTGGTGAAGACAGCCCTTTGGAAGCCATCGTCATCAACTCCCATATTACACGTTGACTACAAATCTGGTTGCCCAGTGTTCAACCCTTGCAGCAATAAAAAAATAAAATGAAAGTTTTTTCTGTTTAATGGTACAAATGCAGCCTCCTTCGTCGGTACTTCTTTATAGCATATTCGCCGGCGAAGTAAAATAATTATTAAAACGGCTATATCTATATCCTTTTACCACCTGTCTCTCTCTTCTATCTCTCTTCTTTCCCTTTCCTAAAGAAAGTAGTACGGTTACTAAAAATATCTAAATGGGTTATGCCTGAAGTGCTACTTCTCTTAAAAAAAAAAAAAATGGTCAGCAGAAATCATGGGATCCTACTTCTTTGAAAATGAAAACGGCGTAACGGCGACTATAAATAGCGAGCGACATCGTAATATGATTGAAATCTTTTAAGCGCAACAACTGCATGCTTTTGGCTTGATTAACATTTGGTGTCAACAAGACAGTGACGCATGATATACATCCAGAATTACAATTGAATTGCCTCTATCTACAACAAGCTATTTGAAGAAATGGTGACGTTTATTGGCCTCCACGAAAGCCTGATTTGACTGCTCTGGACTTCTTTTTGTGAGGATATCTAAAAAGCAATGTGGGAGTGTATTGAAAAATATGCTCGAAAGGGCTCGCATTTCTGATCCTAACAAAGGTGGACTTTTATCTGATTTTGTAGTCTCTACATAATTGCCGACATTAAATTAAACATTTATCAATATAAGACCCATTCTATTTCATCAAATGAATAATTTATAAACAAACAAAATAGTATACCTTCCCGGCGGATACCCTATATTTTGATTTATGAATTTGACAAAATTTTTGAATTAAAAAATTATCAATAATTAGAACAACAAAATGAAGAGTAAAATTTCACGAACTAGAAATCTTCAAGATGCTTCGGTAAGGACTTCTAAATTTTGACAAGTGGTGGTGTTTATCTTGGGTTGTTATACTCAATATCTTGTTAAGAAAACTTGCAGTTCTAACCAGTGCAGCAATATAGATCAAAATATCCTTTTTTAATACAAAAAAAAAAAAAAAATACTTGTTGCAACCAACTCAACCACGAGCGCTACATACAGGTGTCGTGCTATTACTTTTCTCTCCAAATATGTTTCACTTAAGGTTTGCAAAACGAACTTCTTATTTGCCTATACAACCGCCTTAATAATTTCATATTCTGTTTTAATTAACACCTTCATTAGCTTATTTACTGCAGCTACAAGGCAATTTTATTTTTTTCTATTTAAGACTACGGTAGGTTTCTCTTTAGTTTTCTTTATATTTAAAGCGCAGTTGGGATCTGAACTCATGAACTTTTATTTAAAAATGCAAAGAAACCTGTACCAAAGCAGCCAACTAACGCATCCAACCAAAGTAGTTGTTCAACATTTTTTAGTTAACATTTCTTTCTATACAAATTTACACACCACACTTTTTTAGTGGCACAAGCAATAATTTATTCAGTTTTATATAAAATATAGACAAATAAATAATAACTATTTCTGATATTGGAAACAATAATTTTATAGTTCCATGCCTTTAACCTACTGTACACTTCAAGGTCTGTGTGTTAAAGTCAGCATTTGGAAAAGAAATATTGCCAAGGTTCGTTCGAAAAGTATTTAAACTAAAATGTGATACGTGATAATGTGATGTGTGAAAGCCAATATAGTGAACGAGAGTAGGGGTGCGAATGTAATTTACGTACGTGTTTATTTACATGATTTTTGTTTATATGTATGCATAAGTGTGTGTGTGTGTGTGTGTGTGTATGTATATTACACTGTTCGAGTTTGAGTGAAAATATGTATTAAATTTATTAGCTGTCAAATAAATCTTAAAGTATTACAGCCTTTTTTCGTGCCACATAAAAAGTCAAGTTAGTTTAAGAAAAACATTCTAAATGTTGAACCCTTTTTTTTAACTTTCAATTTTATTTATTTAATTCTCTTTTTCTTCCTTTAAATGTTTCTATATGTTTTGGTATCTTAATAGTTCATTGGAGGGAGTATGTGAAAGGATTTTCTTAGAATGTTTTGTCTGGAAAAAACAAAAAAAAAAAAAAAGTTTGTGTTGTATTCATGGTTTTGTTGGCTGAAATTATGCAAATTTAGTGCCGATTGTTGTGCTACCATGTTGTATTTATTTATTTAAAACGAGATAATGAATTAACATAATACATGGTGTCTTCCTAAGAAAATTAACATTTTTGCGTTGTCGACATTTAGGCATTTATGCAGCACTTTGCTTTTCACGTATGTGTTTGTTCATGTCTACAAAATAATTTTCTCTTTCGTTACATTATGTACGAGTAACACACGTTTTTCTGTTTATGTTTTACTTTTCCTAATATTGTTAATTTGTAAATGTTTGTAAATAATGGCACTTATATTAATGGCTGCTGCCTTTTGTAGTTGATGCTGCCT
Source organism: Gymnosoma rotundatum (assembly GCA_916610165.2). Classification (NCBI taxonomy): domain Eukaryota; kingdom Metazoa; phylum Arthropoda; class Insecta; order Diptera; family Tachinidae; genus Gymnosoma; species Gymnosoma rotundatum. The sequence continues at coordinate 12,567,693 of OU744339.1, forward strand.
TATTATTATTAAAGATACGTATGCCGGGCAAAATTAATTAACTACGTCAATTATCACAACCGTTCTTTGTTTAACCTAAAAAAAAAAATATTCTTTCTCCTTAACGTAAGCAATTTATTTTTGTTGCTTTATTAATTCCAAATTGTTCTTCATACTTTTATACTTTCCATTTAAGAAAGATTTTAATTGAAATTGAAAAGATAAGAGGAAAAAGGTTTTAAGAACTTCATATACACTGAATAAAAGTTATATACTTTTGATACATAAATATATTTTCTTATCTTGTTTCTTAAAGAAATTTATTGTTTTATATTTTAACGTATTAGAGGGAGCATTAATTAATATAAATACTTGACAAAAATGTAGCATACCATAGGGAGTTCAAGTATAAATATTAAGATTTTTATTTTTTTTTTTTGTAACCGACTTCAATATAGGAAGAAGGTTATTAAATCACTTGATGCTGCGCAGTACGGCGATCTTAATGTCTGGGGCTATTAGATCAACACCCACAGGCGGTTTTTGCCATGCCTAGTTGGCTGCACGTAATTCTGGAAGGCGCTGAAGAGTGCAGTCAGATTGAATGCCAGAGGTGCATGGAACCATAGATAATGGGGATATGCTAGCATACTACGGATCACGGATGTTATTCCTGATCTTGTTGATACTTCTCTCACAAGTAGATTTCTCTTTGACCTGACGGAGAGCTACTCTCTTCCGTATCGAGCACTCTGTATATACACGGATGGCTCGAAGAGAAAAACGAGAGTTGGTGGTGAGGTCTATATTGAGGAATTTGTGATAAGGATTATTTTCAGACTTCCAAATGACTGTAGTGGTTTGCAGGCGAAAATATCTTCTTTCAGAAGGGCGATGTACTGGTTGAGGTACTATAACATATCAAAGAGAGATATTTTCATCTATACCGACATCAAAGCCGCGAATGTGTACCTCAAAGGTGTTTTCACCACATCTGAACTTATCTCTGAATGCTGGACATCCCTTTACGGGATGGCGGAGGTTTCGACTGTCATCCAAAAATGCGTGAGGGGACATGGGACCGTATTGGGCAACCATGTTGCCGATGGAGTGGCAAATAAGGGGACAATGTTTGACCAGGGTGCCATTGACATCTTTTGTTGCGTACACCTATCTGCTTGCGGATAGCGCATCGACGCTGCTCTCTACGGAATAGCCCAGATCAGATGGTCTAACGAATCGGCGTGTTCCACCGCTAGAACAATCTGGCCCTCTTTGGATCGGGACAGGGCGGCTTCGCTACTGCACTTACCGATGGTTCGGCTACGCGACTTGATGGCTGCGGTCACTGGGTACTGTTTATTTGGGACCCATGTTAGGAGAATGGATCTCCCATTTAACTACTTCAGAAACCTTGGGTAGCGGTACTACGATGGCCTATCTGGGTCCAGGTAGGATTAGTTCCTTTTTGAGAAGCAGTGGTTGGTTTACTGGCCGACAACCAGACATCGCGACTTATTCAGGGAGATGAGCCCACACTTTGGCCGTGTGGCCTTATTAAGCGGGTTTTCTCTGTATTTTTCACGAACCTTAAACTTCTCTCTCTTTTTCTTCTTTTCTCTCTCTCTCTCTCTCTCTTCTGACAGCAGGTAACACAAAGGCGCCAATCTATGGACCCAAGTGGACACAGCTGCCTGCCGTACCTAACTAACCTATTAAGTCACTTGAACGTTGCTTTTTTCAGTGTATGCGCCCTTATAACTGAGTCGTTTCTGAGTTTTAAAAATTAAAGGGTGTCCCCATACAATATATATGTTTTTTTATGAGCATTATTAGCGCTAACGATAACCACTTTAAAACTTAAAAGAAACTACGTATCACTATAGCTCGTAATAGCACCAAATAATGCAATAGTAGCCCTAAAAACTAAAGGGTGTGCCCATAGGTTTCATAAATTTACCCATATAAAAATATCTTTTGAACCTTTACACAGATTGTTCACTTCTTCGTCTGGTATAATATTAAGTATAAATATTCAATTTCGTAAATTAAAGGTTGCACCAGTAGTTCATTTAATTTGATGTATGTGGCCGCTAGTCAATAGTTTATGCTTATAAACCAGCAACAATTGACGCCTTGGAAGCCAACATTGTTTGTCTTATTACTGACATACGGCCAGCAGTACTTAAAAAAGTGACCCAAATTTGGACGTCCAGAATATGCTGACAAAGCAGCCGCGGTGGCCATACGACCGCAATCATTTTTATAGATTTCGTATAAAAAATTCTTCATTTTTTAAAATAAAACTCAAGTCAGTCAAAACAACATAGTAAGTGGCACATTGTGTTAATGTTAAAGTTTCGGAAGAATAACTTAAAGATCATTAGAAATCTGTTAAAAAGTCTTAACTTCAAACGAATTCTTTTTAATAAAATACATGAATTATTTTTAATAATTTTTAATACAATTATAATTATTACAATCATAATAAAGCACCTTAAAATACAACATTACTTTATAAATAAAATTATAAACTTAAAAAAAAATTCTTTTCAAATTGTTTGGCACAAACTGGCTTAAATACTTCATTATTCTTTTTAAAGTTAATTTTTTTTTAATATAAAAACTTTAATAAAATTTGTTAACTTTGCACCTTCAAATATACAACAGAATTATTTTATCCGAATTCTGACTGTCTGCCTCTCTTTTGCATTCTTTCTACTTAACGTTGTCAATTCTTCTATTATTCCAGCTTTCCCTTTGCCAAATCGGCCACTGCCTTTAAAGGCACTCCCTTGTCATCAATTTCTACAGAGGGTACGAGTGGTGGCTTAAAACCATATTCCATATGTAAATTTCTGCCAAAATCCGGGCTTCTTTTTAGACTGTGACCATTACGCCATCTTTGAAATTCATCAATATTTGATTTTGAACCTGGAACCGGTCGCTCTAGGTGTTTGCTCACAGCTATTGAAGAGGAGGCTGATAAATCGATAGGCAAAGTATTATAATCATATTGATAACGTGCTCCCACATCCCAGCTAGAGCCACCCGTTTGACGTGGTGGTGGTGGTTTCAAATCATACAATATATCGGAAATTTTATATTTCGGTTTGTTGTAGGGCTTTTGAGCTATCTTGGGCACAGCTTTACCACTATGAGCGCTCTTATAGGCTTGATGCATTTGGGGCACTAATTTCTTTAACATTTTCACGTAATAGGCTTTCAAAATATTTGAAGGAATGCGAGTGAAAGTTCCTTCATTAACCGGTTGGGGCCATGTAGAAGCATGATCTAAGCTGCCACCAAATGCTGGTGGATAATGAGAAGGACCTAAGCCATAAGAAGAATGACCATGTTGAGGGGCCGGTAAGTGCAAAGAAACAGGTATTTTAATTGGAATCGCTACCGGACGATCAATATATTTTTTCACTATGACTTCGACTGGCTTTTCGACAATCTTTTCTACTTCGACGGGCACATGTTTTTCCACAACTTTCTCAACGACTTTTTCCACTGGATATGGAACGGGTTTTTCCACTATGGTTTCTACGGGAAATGGTCGATCTATAAAATGTTGTATATGCACCGGAATACCCACTGGTTCTGGCACACCATAAGGCACGGGTATATGTTTTTCTATAATCTCTTGTACCACTACCGGATTTGCCGGGGGTGACTGATAATTTCCTTGTACGGCCAAGCCATAAGGTATTTGAACATTGGCTGGTTGTGGTATTACCTCTCCGGTAAGATGATCGGATTCTACTACCTGATGATCTTGGTGGGCTTCTGGATAAGTTTCTTGATGATGTTCTTCCTGTTGTGGCGTTTCTATAATATGACTCTCCTGTATAAGATTCGATTGTTGTATGGAACCAAAACCTTCTAAATCTTGTGTTGGATTCGGTGCGTGCTGTTCATCTCTAATAGACGCAGCATATTCATGTTGTTCTTCAACCTGTTCGACGTGTATGGGATTTTGAGACAAGGATTCATATTCTGGAGAAGGATGTGGTAGAAGTTGTTCATGTTCCTGGTCTTGCACCTGCACCTGTTCGTTGTTGTTTGCATATTTCTGCTGTGGATATATTGTCTCGTGTTGTTCTATCAGACGTCCATCCTTTTCTGTTATCAATTTATTGTGTATATTTATAGATTTTTGAACTTCCACAAAAGTGTAGCCTCCATTATTTGGTTTGGGATTATTTTCGGTTTGTTCCGCCTCATGGTCTTCTAATTGTTGCATTTGTCCCGAATAGCTCATGGCATTAGATACAAATTCATGGGGAGATTTTATGTGTTGTGCTGGTATCATATGAGGCTCTTGAGAATATGTTTGCACCACTTTATTCGGGTCATGATTAGTTGGCGTGTTTATCGTAACGAAAACTAAATTTGCAGGTGTTGTATGCTCAAGCTCTGTTTGCTCCGAATCAACTTGATAAATATCTTTATCACTCAAATGCTGACTGTTTGATATTTGTGTATGCAACGGCTGGTTGACCCGTTTATCTTGAGACTGCTGTTGATGATACTGCACATACTGCAGCTGGGCTGCAGGTGCCACTGTTTGTATATGATTTTGTTCACCGATCTGCTCGTAATGAAAATTACCTTTGCTAACAGGAGCTGAATTTTTATTGTTTGACGAAATAGGATTTTGAAAATTTTTCAAAAACTTTCGGGAAGGAGCCTCTTGCAGAGAGTTTTGCAAATATTTACTTTGTTCTACAAATGCCTGGTAAGAAGGAGATCTTCTAGATGATGAAATATCTTGTTTGGTTGCCTCACTGTCTGCAAATGATTTTAGAGAATTATATTTCTGTAGAGAAAGATAATTTTCAGATTTTGTAGGTTCCTCATTGTCATTATTCGGCAATATGTTGTCATGTATTATGCGAACATTGTACTGATGCGAGGGACTGACATGATAATTTGTACTTTCAGCGGGTGGTGGTTGAATTACTTGATGCATTACATCTTGGGTTTCGGCAATTTGATTGTCATCTGCAGGAGCATCAACAAAGTCATCATTATTATTGTTATCATTTAGTATGACAATGGGTACACTGGCTTTAGTGTCATTGTAATTACTGCTGCAATTACTTTGAGGGTTCACCAACAGACTGGGTAAAACTGAAGCTTCTCTGGCTGCTCTATTTATTCTCAATAGCTCATCTTTGCTTATGGAATTGCTGCCATCTCTAAAGTCTTCACTAGATTTCTTAAAACTAGGATCTGTTATAATTTTCTCAACAACAATTTCCGTATGACCGGGACTTATTTCTCGGCGTATTTCTCTTGTTACCGATGTAGACACTGTTACAAAAGTGTTATTTTGGGGCATCTCAATATTTTCTTTTTTACTGACTTTTGTAGAGGGCATCCGCTTAAAAGGGGTTGGTGTGGATCTAACCACCTTAATGGGGACAGTAGTAGTGTTGCTATCTTCCTGTTCGTTAGCGTAACTAAAGCGAAATATGTCTGAAAATCCCTTGGGGAAAAGGTTACTTAGCACTTCATTAATGGTCGATTGTTTGGCATTTGATTTTGAGGCGGCCTTTTCTTCTGTGGGATCATTATAGTCCAAATCAAATGGTATGTATGCATGTGTGGAACTGGGGGGCTCTGGAGTAATGATGTCAATGGCAGATTTAACCGTTACAAACGAGGAATCCAAGTTCTGAAAAAAATGAAGAAAAAAGAAAAGTGAGGTTAAATATCAATTTTACATCTCGACTTAAATAAAAATTTAATTCTATACCTTTTTCTTAATTTCTTTATTTTCATTTATTTTGCCGTTTAACAAATGTTCAACAGATTGTGTTTGCTGTTTCTGTTGTTTTTGCTGCTGTTGTTGCTGTTTGTGCATTTCCTTAGCATCTTGTAACTGTCGATATTGTCTTTGTTGCTTTAAATATAACAATTGTTGCTGTCTCCTCTGTCGCTGCTGTTGTTGATGTTTTTGGTTTAATATAAAACTTGCCAAAGTTGTAGATGTCACGTTTAAAGGTGGTTGCAAGGGCAACAACGATGTTGTTGTTTCTTCGGCTGCATTTTTTAACAACTTTTTGACATCTGATGTTTTTGTCAACTGAAAAACTGTTGTTGAAATATTTGTTGCTTTTGTTGTTGTTGTTGTTGGTAATCGTGTTAACGTTTTAGTTGTTGCTGGAGTAGATGTCAATGTTGTAACAGATGTTGCCTCCGTTATAGTTGTTAAGGTGGTTAGTAATATTAAAATACTGGCAATAACAGTCGGTATTAGAAATTTTCGTAACATTGCCAATCTGTGTCGAAGAAAGGAGGAAGCAAATTAAAAAACATTTTGAAAAAGATGTATTTTAAATTATTTTAATTTATGCACATACATTTTAAAAGCATGTACATTTTTTAAGGCACCTAAGAAGTTTTTGTTTTGTTTATTCTGAGATTTTTTCTTGATTCTATTTATACTTTTAAACAAATTGGAAACTGGTTCATGTGATTAGCGATCAAGCAGAAAATTATAAAATCGGGTATTCTTCCTTTTTTTATGCATTTTGAAAAATTGCTTATTTGTATATGGAGCCAAAACGAACCAATACCAGGTGTTCGGTTTTTGCATTATTTTTCGCCGAAAACGCTAAATATCGAACACCGTATAAGAAAAAATTATACTTATATTTTGAATATAGAGTTTGATACAAGGCATATTAATTTTACAGGTAATAGCAGTTGTTAAACAACTACAACATTAAATAAACATCATGTCTTTAGTTTTTGCAAAATATATTTTTTGATGTCAAATAAACTGAGGCACAGTGGCTTGGAAAACGATTTTTTTTTAGAAAATTCGGTATATTATGAACCACTCAATATATCTTAACGAAATTTGTTTTATATTTAGGCAGGGCAGAAATGTTTCTCAGTGAATCTACGGACGGTCAGACCCCTAGGGTGAAAAGGGGCTTCTGGGTAGGGCACCAAATTTAGGTTCCTCGGACATATAATTTTTTGAAAATGTCATAAAAAGTTTATTTTTAACTCAGTTAAGATTTGGGAATTTAATCAAACCTTATCTATATATAAAAATGATCAGGGAGAAAATCGGCTTACAATTTTTTTTTTTAGTTTTGTTAATTTTGGCCAACCTTAACTAAGTATTTTTGGTGTAGTACGCTTACTATTTATCGGATTATTTCTTTAAGACGTTTGCTATATTCTTAATAAAATTTAGAATAAACAAGTTTAGAGCTTAGTTCTAATAGCGCTTTTCCTTAAAATGTTACAAGCCTCTGAATTGAGAAAATTTAAAAAATACTTCTATTTTAGGGTTTTCCCCCAAAAAGGTGGTATTCTCTTTTTGTATATCGCTTCTTTATTGCAACATAGTCATATCTCAAAAAATAAAAAATTTTTAGTTACTTAAGCAAAACTGCTCTTTTAGACCTTCTGTACATGTTAAAAAAAAATCAGTTTTATATCCCAAGCTGAACCGAAGTTATAGTAATTGCAATTGCGGCAATTAGATCGTAGGATATTTATTGAAAACTAAAATCCCATTTTGCCAAGTTCAAGTTTTTTTGAGACATGACTATATTGGAATAAAGAAGCGATATGTTTTTTAAATTTAGTTCAGTTCTAACAAATTTGTTTATACCATTTTAAAGACAAACTATAGCAAATGCGAATAAAAGGAAAATTAGGTCAACACTTATAACGGTTCCCCCTCCAGCCCTCTCCAACATTACCAATTTTAAAACAAAAGTTTAAAATTATTGTAAATTTTCTCGGAGAGCCAAGCACCGTTTATGCTACATAACCCAAAAAGGATTATGCAGCCCTGTGATTAATAAAGGCAGGATAGCCTCTTTTGCCAAAAAAAAAATTTTTTCGGGACATTTTTCCCGTTCCGGGAATTTATATGTTATAACAAAAAAATTTTAATTTTCTTTCATCGTTTGATTAAAAACTCTTTTCGCTATATAACTTCAAAAATATGTAGGAATAGCTCGATTCGCTATGATTTTGTGGCAATTTTAAATCCATATTTAATTTCTTAAAAAACCACATTTACACGTTTTTTTTAGTTTTTGAAAATGTTTTTTACATATAAAATAAGCAAAAAAAAAAAAAAAAAAAAAACAAATCATGAGGAGGTGAGACAATTTTAAAAAATCCAGTTTCAATTTAAAATTTTGTGAGAAGAAGGCTATGATGCTATCAATTTAAAGTTACTTAAACCTGACATTAAACCTTTATGATATAAGCGTTTTAAAAAGGATTTTTATTTGCTTATAAAAAAATTTATATTAAAGTTATATTGGCTTTTTGGGAATTTGTTATATATTTTGATGACATTAGTGAATTTCATATTTCTTTCCGAAATTTTGTAGATTTTTTTCTAAAACTGTTAACCTAGTTTAAGTTAAGTTATAAGATATAAGCTTTCATGTGTAAGAAGCGATTTTTAATCTGTTTACCTGTTTTAAATACCATTTTTTAAGAGTAGATACATAAGGATTCTTAAAATGATATTAACGCTTTTTGAAAAAAGCCCTTCTAAATTCGGATTTCTCCATTTCAATTTTTTTGCCATTAAAAAACATTTTTAAATCAATTGCCAGTTTTCGATTTATAAATTATATTTCATGGCGAAATCGTGTACTATGTTGTGGCAGTGGCGAATTCATTCATTTTCGTTGATTTTATATATCTTTCTGATTTTTACTTTTTTATTTTTTAAATTAATAATTTAGTTTAATTTAAGCATTAAATAATAGCTTTTATGTGAAGCGAGCGATTTTTTATGTTTTTAGCGATTTGAAATACATTTTTTAATAATAGAGAGATACAAATCTAAAAATGCCTTTAATGCCTTTTTAAAAAAGCCCTTCTTAATCTAATGCAAAATTTTTTTGGAATTTTATATTATAAACAATTCCTTCAAAATAAAAGTTTTATACGTATAAGTTCAGCAATTTAGAATTTTTTTTATAAAATACATTTAAACATGGAATATTGGTTTAGTTGGTTTTAAACTATGCTTTCCTAAACCAAGGAATAATAAGTTATAGCGAAATTGTGATAAAAAAAATGTTTTACTCATTAAATTAATGATATTTATAGATGACTAGGTTTGCGCTTTGGAGCAAAGATTTTGAATTTTTATTAACATTTTTTCTTCAGATATTTCATTCATTAATTTATAAATACATTTTTTTTACATCTTATATTTGAATATAAAATTAAAATTTTCGAGATTTTATCCACAGATATTGCAACGAATTATACTTATAGTCACAGGTCTTAATTTTTACAAAATATACATGCACACAATAAAATTATCTACGGATAACAACCGTATATACGTCCTTTTCCATTTAATAAATTTTCTTCAGATATTAACGATCTTACTAACACACAGACTTTTTTTTATTTAATTACAAAAATTAATTTTTAATTTTTCCCCAACCAGGCCAGGATTTGAACCATTGATAATGAATGAAATTTAACTTTATTTTATTTTGTTTAGAAATTAAATTAAAAAGAACCAAAAAGGCGAAAATAAAGTCAAATTTCATTCAATTACAAAAATGTTCATTTTTTTAATTAAATATCGCACTTGATCAACAAGAGGGTATTAACTCAAAATTTTAAAATTTTCAGTAGAGTCAAAAAACTGTTTGTGGCCACATTTTAACAGAATTTAAAAATTCAAATATACCATAGGAAGCAAATTCCATTTTAAAATATATTTACATCGTTTTTCCTAGATCTCTGTGCAAGTATTGCAAAAAAAAAAAATCAATTTTTTGAGTTAATACCATTTTTCTGAAATTTTTCGATCATAAATGAAACAAATTTTATCAACAAGACAGTATCAACTCAAAATAAAACCAAATTGAAAAGAGACTCAACTCAAAATAATATATTTTTTATGAAAATTTACGAATCAGTTTCGTGTTAACTTTTGTATTAACTCGAAATAATTCCTTTTTGTTAAAATAAAGGTAAACCCTACATTATCATGAATATGGTCTCAAAAGTGGTTTTCGAGATGAAAGAATAAACGGAATACGTTGAAATTTTTACAGTAGATAGATATTGATGTTGTTAGCTGATTTCTTGAAAAAAGTGATATTTCAAAAATTTGGAGTTAATACCCTATTGTTGATCAAGTGCGATATGTAACAGTGATCGGTTATGAGTAGTGGAGAAACAAGTGGAGTTGAATCATGACTCTTATTTTTTTGTACTTATACGCATTCATACATTTTTCTGACTTACTAAACACCAAACATCTCAAAGGTTTGAACTACTCTGAGTATTCATACTTAACAACATGTATGATGTTGATGATTTAGACTCTCACTAACTCATTATAAGCAGTCAATACAAAATAAGTATGATTCGCTAACGGAAAATAAAATACTCTGTAGAAGGTTTCACAGTGGTGTGTGGGATGCTTTTTTTATTTTTTTAGTAACTTTAAAGGTTTTTATTATAATATTTAGAGGAATGTTTATTACTTTCACAATGCTTCGAAGTAGAACCTTTTTAACTCTTGCATATATAATTCAACCAAAAAGATTTTTACGTTTAAAAAACTGCTTAAAAAACAAAAGCTGCTTTGAAGAAAATTTGTTCTATTTCGAAAACATTTCTATGGGAAAATTAATTTTCGAGAAAATTTAATTGAAAATTTTTACGTGGCAACGTTCTTAGTGAAAGTTTTCCTAGGAAAATTTTTTAGTTGAAACTTTTAAGTTTTAAGTTTTAGGCAGAGTTTAAAAATACAGTAACGAGCCCTATTACTAGTGGTTTTTAAAAAAAGAAAGGTTTGTATTGCTGATTATACATTTATTATTAGTTTTCATTTATTACATTTTCATTGATTATTACACTCTTCTATATTGATAAAAAAAATATTTTATATTTTTATTTTTGTCCCTATATTTTAATGTAACAATCGCCGTCCTTTTGTAAAGTAATAAAGAATAGAACCGTAAATTTTTCTTGAGTGGCTTGAATGAGTTAAATGAGTTGTAAGTATTCAGAGTATTTTTCTAAAATTATAAATCTAAACGACATACTTAACGAATCATACATATATGAGTTCGATGTCGACGTAGTACTCATAATCATACAACTTGTATTTATGAATAATTCTTATAGTGAGTGCGAACAAATCTGAGTAGTAAATTTAAATGATGTATACTCACTTAAATTTAAAATTTTGTAAGTGATTATGAATAGCGAAAAAAGGACTTATTGCCGATCACTGATTTTAAAACTAAAGGGTGTCCCAATAGGTAAGGTAATTTGATGTATGTGGTCATACTTTTTAACCGTTAGAAACAGATAGCTGAAATTGACAGGGAACTTGTATAGATATGTCCGCTATAACAAGAAGAATACGATTTGGTTTTACAAATTAAAGGGTGTTCCCCTAGTTGATGTAACTTGACCTATATGGCGCAAACTTTTTAAACTAATATGTACAAACTCTTGAAAGTTAGACTAAACGTCCACTACTTTATCTAGTATTGTAAGAAGTATAAATATTTAACATTATAAATTAAAGGGTCTTGCAATAGTTGATGTAATTTAATGTATATGGTCAAAGAGTTGAACATTTATAGATAGACTGGTGAAATCAACACAGAATATTTATTGCCAAGTACGCTTTAGCAACAGATATAAAATTTAGTTTTGGAACTTAAAGGGTGTCCCAATAGTTAATGTTATTTGATGTATGTAGCTAAACGTTATTCACAGGAAGTTTACAGAACACCTGTACAAAACACCTGTATTGCTAAGTCTGCTACAACAGTAGGTATAAAATTAAAAAATTTGGAAATTAAAGAGTGCCCCTATTGTCGCTATAATTTTAGGTTTATGGCCAAACTTGTGAAGCATTGAAGACAGGCGGTTGAAATCTACAAAGAATCTGTATTGTAAACCGCTATAACAACAAGTAAAAATTTTTGATGTGGACTTTAAAGGACACCCTTTTTTAATGTAATTTAATGTATAATGCCAGACTTTTAAACTGTTATATACAGAAAACTAAAAGCTGTCTTTGTAAAGTCGGTTTTTTTGCAAAAAAAAAAAAGTTAAAAAAAATTTTATTTTTTTTGTTGACAAATTTCAAATACCATTTGGAATTAAAATTTTTAGGTTAAAAAATATGTATATAGTAATAGCTTTAGCTTTTATAATTAAATGGAAATATTAAGAAAAAAATACAAGTCAAAATAAAAGAAAAAAAATTTCAAAAATTAATGGCTGAAATTTACATCTCAGCAATTTCTCTAGCGGTTCTGCCAACAATTAGGGCGTTGTGTTAAAAGAAAACGGCGATATGTTAAACGACAGTCCAGCATACAGTGATTTATTTTCATGGTTTGGAATATTAAATGAAAATATTTAAGCGTCATGATCAAGTTAGATAAGACTGGTTTTCACAAAAAAAAAAAAAAATAATAAAAACTGCTTTTATTTAAATAGAGTTGTAAAAACTATTTAACCATTGTTACATGTTACTTCAGACATGAAGTGAAATACCTGTAATGCTTAATAAAAAATATGGGTGCAAAATGTTTTATTTTATAGCGCACTTAGCAGCTGTATTTTTGCTCAAATAATTTTTTTTAATTTCAAAATTAATAATAAAAAAAATATATGTAGTTTCGACATATTTTGGGTTCGTTAATCGCCAGTTATTTTTCCACAATGTTTGGTGTCACTGACCGTAAAATGTCATAAAATTTAGTTATTGTCTCTTTGTCTTTTATTTCAACAGAGTCTCATGGATTATGAAAATATTTTATTTTATTGTTTAAATTTCAAAAAAATAAAACAACAGCCAAAAAAAAACTGTGCAGAAGAAATTGCATAAGTTTAAGTTTTCGTGTTTTTTTCTGCTTTTCTTTATATTTTTCAAATATTTTTGGCAATGTTAAGGCCATCTAAGACAAACATTTGAAAGTCAGGGTTTTATGAGCTTTTTGTTGTTGTTGTTTTTAGTTTAACACTTTCAAAACTTTGCCAAACTTCAACAGCAGTCACAATTACTTTAATTTATATTAATATCTGTTTTAAAAAAGAAAACTGCTTTATAATTAATGTATTGTTAAAGAAGTAAAATAGTAACAATTAGTTTTAGGTAATAATTAACGCCTTTCTCTTCATTATATTAAATTAAGATTAAAGTTAATTTTTAAAAATTTTAAATTAGTGAGGAAGCAAATTAAAGTAATTTACTGCAAAAATTTTAGTTTAATTGCTTTCTCATCCTATTTTAATTAATTATAGGAGTGTGTTTTAGGTTTAAGTAAATTTTTAAGTGCTCGTGTATCCCATTACATGGATTTGTCGATCGAAATGTAATTAGCGATATATGATAACATGGTGTTCTACCTTCTTTTAGTGAAATCATGATGTAAAATTTATGTTAATTAAATTTCAGAGTGGTTAATTAAAGTTAAAGTTAATAATGTTAAATTATTCAAATTCCCCGAAATTATTAATTGAAGGTGAAACTACGTATTGCTGACTTTTTGTTGATCTCTAGGAAAAAACAATTATATATGTAAACTATAGATTTTTGTCCAAATAAATAGACTTAATTACATGATAGTAAAATATAAACACAATGGCAAAAATTAAAACTAAAAAACAAGAAAAAAAAAACATTTACAACCGAATAATTTTCTTTTTCTTTTTAAGGTATAAATCAATGAACGTAAAGAACTGTAAGACGCCTAAAGAAGAACAATAACGTTAAGTAAACAAATGGACATAAATAAAATAAATAAGACAACAAAATTAAAAGGCTGGTAGCTGTTCGCATTTACATGTTAAATTTAAAAACTCGTTAAGCTTTGTCCTAAAATTCCCTTGAAATATGAATTTGCAAAATATTTTAAGGTAAAATATTAAAAAAATCTTTTTATTTTAAAACTTCCAGAATCTTAAAAATTATTTTAATATAAAAAAAGCCCCAAAGCGCATGTAAAAAACTAAAAAAATCTTGACACAAAAAATAATCGCTTAAACTGAAAATCTGATCAGAAGCCTCTTTAACCGGACAAACTTACTAAATATAAAAAATAAGAATGGAGTAATAAATTATACTTAAAATTGAGATAAAATGGCGAAAATCTCGTTAATAGACAAATTTGGAACAGCTAAAAAATGTGTTTAAAAATGGTTAATTTCATAATTAAGCACCAAAAAGGACAACAAAATATTAATTTGTAAAAAAATTCTAGAAAGATGAAAATTCAATCAAAAGGAAAAATTCGCGAAAATCTGAAAAGCTGCCTGTTTAAAAAATTCCTTAAAGAAAAAAAAAAATTAAAAAAAAATCGCTCTGACAAATTATTTTACTCACCTAAGTCAATGAAACTTGGCAGAAATACATCTTATGGGTCATATGCTGTTGAATTTTGAAAATAAAAAAAATCGTACTCAGGAGAAAAAAAGTTTCCTTTAGAAGAATAAGTTCTTCCTACCTCTAAAGTTTCCCATAATTTTGCTTTGCAGATGCAGTTTTTGAGGTCAGCGAAAGTTTAAGAACCTTAACTTAGACCAAGGCAACTATAAAATTCCAATTTCGCCCCGCATCCTTTTGTATACGATATGAATTTAAAAATAATTTAAGTATTAAAAAAATGTGAATAAACAGGTCATTAAAATTACATTTTTTAGTTTTTATGGGCAGACGACAGTGTCCGTCTAACGCCACCCTCGAAATATATCTCAGATTTTTTATAATTTTTTTTTCTGTAATTTTCGACAAATATTTATTTCTAAGCTTTTATGTACCAATCCCACCAGCCAAGAATATTAATAAAAAAAATTTGATTAAATAAAACTGACTGATTTTTGGCTTTGGTTCATTTTTTTTAATTTAATTTCGAAACATTTTTAGAAAAAAATATATTTACAAATGTATGCGGACGTTTTCGAAAGAAAACAAAGAAAAATGAAACGCAGCATTTTCTAGACCACTACATACTTCATCAACATTGTTCGCATCTATCTGCCTAACGTTGTTTACAATGTAAACATCATCTTTTTAACTAACTAGCTTTATATAAATTTGGTTAAACGAAGTCTACACACAACTTCTAATTTTTCTTGTTTTCTTTGGAAAACGTCCGCATACGTTTGTAAATAATTTTTTTTTCCAAAACTGGTTAGAAATTAAATAAAAAAAAATGAACCAAAACCAAAAATAAGTCAATTTTATTATATCCACGGTTCGAATCCTGATTGGGGAAAAAATTAATAAAAAAAAAATTTTTTAAAACATTACTTTATAGATTTGTTTCATTTGAAAATAATAAACTTATTCCTAATAACTGATTTAAATTAGTTACAATAAATTTAATTTAAAAAACTTCTCTTTTACACTACGATGATGATGAGTGGCATTGTTCTTTTTCTCCTGTTTCTTTCTCTTCCAAATCTGAGGTCACTTCTACTGATAATAGTCTAATGTTTTGTGCATTGTAGGTGTCATAGGATGCCACTTATATAGAGAAACGTTAAGTTTTGCAGTATCTGCAAAGCAATAATCTGCAAACTCCTGAAAATGCATTTTGTGTGCACTTGATTTTATCAATTATAAGTTTTATTCAGTAAATAAATTTAATTCCAGTTATTTCTGAATTGGAAAAAAATCTTCTTGGATCGTTTCACCATCGTTGGTGTTTTCAAGTTCAGTTTTCGGTACAGCCACTTTTAGCCCTAAATCATTTCTAACATCTTTTAAACATGTAATTAATCTACTGCAAGTATGATTAAGTAAACATTTTTATACAATTATTTAAAACCAAAACATTTTGTGACTCGAACCTTCTTACGCAAAAAACAGAAAAAAGTAAAATCTGCAAAAAAAAAATATTGCCAAAAAAAAAATATGGCGCAAAATTTTTTTACGTTTGTTTCTGCAGTATTAAAGTACAAATCTCAAATTAAAAAGCAATCATAAATCATTTTTAGGTTCACGGCGTCCCTTACTCTTAAAAACCTTTTCGTATTTCTTTCTACAAAAAAGAGAACAAAATTTTTTTTTTAATTTCGAACGTCATTTTTTTATAATTTAAAATGAAATTTTACTAATACACTAAAGCCCCGACTTGTGTCGTTAATGGGGACCGGAGAAACGCGACGCAATTCGAAACGACGCAAATCGAATTACCTTTTTCTATATAAATGCACTGAAATTTAATTTATTGGGAATAATATTCAAAACAAAGCAAAAAATTTTGTTGTTTTGATAAAAACAAGAATAAAAACATTTTTATTTATTTCATTTACTTCAACTAATCGTTATAATTATAATAACAAAAATTAAATTCATTTACATATGTATGATAAATCTAAATCAACAACACTTATATCCATTTGATTGGATGGTCTTACTGGTTTTTTTAACAAAAATGTCTAAAGTTTGTTGAATTTTTAAAGAACTTTTTAGTTCATATATTTCTTTATAACAACTAATGGCTTGATCAACGGATGCTGCTACGCCTTACTACAGTTTTTGCTAGGATCGTTTTCAGAAAATATATTCATTGTGAGGGAAATTTATTGCAAAGCTTTGGAAATATTGGCGATTGTTAATTTTTTTTTTTTTAATGTATCAAAATTTATTATGACATCTTCTTCTGAAACATGTTGACTATCATTGTCAAGGTCGTGAGACAGCAAAAATTCTTTAATATCACCTTCATCCATTTCGTTAAATTCTGCTTCTGTAGCTATATTAGCCAACTCGTAACTAACGTTTGTAACATCATCGACACCATCTTCGTCTCCATTCATAGGTTCTGGCCATAATTGCTGCCAACTCCCTTTCTTGGAGGATGCCTTAACTTTTTCCCAAGATAAATGTATATTTTCAGTAGCTTTCACTTTGTTGTAGTATTTCCAGAAGTTTTTCAAATTGAAAGAAGAACTCTTAACCAATAAGGGATTTCTAGTGACGATCAGTGTTGCCCGAAGTTGTAAAAATTTAAGACAGAAAAGATGCTAAATCAGACACCACAAATGCTTAAAGTGGTAATCCGAAATGCTGCAGTAAAAAAATTAACCGTTTTAGCGACGCAAATCGAAATCAAAACGATGCAGTTCGAACTGTCACAAGTCGGGGTCAAAACGACTAAACTCGGACCGACGCAACTTGAAATTGCAACGACGCAAATCGAGCTTTACTTGTTTTGAAAAATCGACGCAAATCGAAACGACGCAAATCGGATCGACGCAAGTCGGGGCTCTAGTGTAGTTAATATAATTAGCAGAAAAAAATCAATAGAAAATCTTTATGTGTTTCGACAAAAAGAAATATATTGCAAACCTCTCAAACCATTAAAAATCGTACTCGTATGCAATTTACTCAACTTTTCTGAATTTAACAGTGTCTCGAGCAAAAGCTGCGCGAATTCACTTTACGTAGAATTTTGCAGTCTGTCGAGTTACGTACTTAAATTTTTACATTTTTTGAATTTAATTTTTCGCCTAATTCGCCTTTGTGCGTTATGGCTTCTACTGTTGCGAGCAACAAAATTAAAATTGATGGATTTTAGCGGAAAACTTTTTTTCTTTTTTTTTCATACTTAAAACTTTTTTTCTCTACAACTATAAATGACTTGCTTGTATTATAGTGGCACACTAATTATGTCTTATTTGAAATACGTGAAACTTATATATAAAACAATATTTCTAAAATTTCAAAAAATATAATATAATTCTTTTTCTCATAAAATTAAAAAAAATTATTATTATAAACTTGACACTTTAATGGAAAACAAAAAAAAAAATATTTTAAATTAATTTCCTTTAATTTGCTTTAAGCGTGCTTGATTCCTTAAAATATAGATATTTCATAATATTTCATAATATTTTCATGAAATATTTTTCATTTAAAAAACTACAAACTGAAATGTATTACTGCGGGTAAAGAATATTCATATGGCCATTTCACTACTGTTTATATAGCACATCAATGGATTTTACCCAAATTTTGTATAGAAAATCTGAAATTTTTATATCAAAAGCCAAATTGATTAAATGAGAACTCCATTGAATCAATAAGTCAAAAAGACAATAACAACTTAAAAATGTTTCATACAAAAAACACAGCAAACATTCAGTAACTATTTTTTTTTTCTTTTATTTTTCTACACAAGTGATCCAATCGGGAACCATTCATATGTACTTGAAAGATTTAATGAAAAAAAAAAAAAAAAATAAAAATTGAAAACTATTTTTATTAATAAGCAATGTGCACATGGAAATATATCGATATGAAAATTTATTATTTGGAGTTTTTTTTTGATTTTAATTTACTTTAAACGTTCTTCATTATATGAATATAAATATTTCATGATATTTTCATAAAATATTTTTTATTTAAAAACTACAAGCTGAAATGTATTACTGCGGGGAAAACATATCCATAACAACAGAGTCTCATATCGAAACCCAAATTGATTACTTAGAACTACATTGAATCAATGAGGCAAAAAGACAATAAAGCCTAAAAAACTTTTAAATTTTGAATTAGAAAAAATTTATGAATTTTATTTTTCCATGTAAAACTTCAGGTTACTGACGCGTATTCGAAAAAAATAGACACCACTACTAATGACATTTAAAATGTTCATTCTACTTGAGCATACTTCCCAATTTAATCAATCTAATATATAAATTATTTAAAGCCTATTTTGTGACTTTCAGATTTGCATATTGCTCTTTTACTTTTAGAACGTCATAACTCCAAAAAATTTATTTTGAGATAATCACAGCTTAATTTTTTTACTCGTTCTTACCATTGATAAAAATACCAGACTGCTTAAGTTTCCACTACAATTAATAAAACGAATAATTAATAAAAAATTAATTAAGAAAACTTTCATCATTTATATATTAAAGGGGATGGATGTTTTGGACAAACTATGTGGGATGTTTGAATAATGACTTTATTTCTGTAAAAATATATCTAATACTGTGTCGTAAACTAAAATATGTCCTTATATGTAAAAAGAAAAACGGAGTTTCACTTCATATTTTTGATCAACACAGCCATAATTGAAAATAATACATTATATGCAAAAAGTCGATACATTTTAAAAGGATCAACTTTTCATATATTTAGTTACAAAACGAAATATGACTATGTATTAGAAAGCGATATGGAAAGTACAAAAGACATAAAGATGAAACGTTTAGACAATAGTAAGTACGAAATGGTGAGAAATTCTGTATGATTAACTTCAAAATTTGAATTTTTGAGTTATGACGTTCTAGAAGTAAATGAGCGATAGGGTTTCCAATTTGTTTAGTTGTATCAAAAAGTTTGATGATCTTTCTTTGGTACTTGGAAGAGTTATATTGAATACAGTAGATTTGTTTCATTAGAATAAAAAGGTTTTCTTCCTTTAGAGTTTCAAAAACTGTTGCATGTTGAACACTTAAAAAAACTTGTATTTAAAAAGCATTCTTTAAAAATATTTTTTTTTCTAAAAAAGACGAAATAAGTCTTCAAATATTTTTTTATAAAGTTGTGGCAACATTTTTTCGCATGTTTTAATTTTTTTCATTAGAAAGCCACTAAACTGATTTTACTGATGTTCTGCCAACAGGTAAATCCTTTTCAGGGATATGCTAGGGAAAACACTCCATTTGTCAATGTAAGACTTCCGAAATGCTCATGGTAAATTAAGACTGACAAGTAACTTTTTGAAGACTGTTTCTGCAGGTTGAACCACAACCACAAAGTGTTTTATATTTTAAAATTGTCTGAAAAATTCCTGGGCAAGAAATCTAAGAGAAACATTTGTAAGGTCGATGGTTCAAATCCTGCTTGGGGAAACTTTAAATTTAAGCTTTTTCAAAGTGTATTTGAATAATAGTTAATTTATGTTCAAAGAAATTTTTTTTTTGGTTTATGCTTTATTTTTAAGCTTTAAAACTAAAGAAATTCTTATGAGGTAAAATCAATTTGAGCATCTAAAGGATGCCAAAATATGCAAGGAATTTTATTTTTATCTTCAAATTTTCTTATTATAGTTTGCTTATTAAACTTTGTTCATTGGATTAAAAGTGTTTTCTTTTATAATGCATCACAGTTGAATTTTTTATTTCTTTAAATAAAATTAATTTTTTCATAACCAACCTTTAAATTCCATTAAATTTTAAAAGAAAATTTAAAAAAAAATATATATTATTGAATTATAAAATATAAATAAATATTAATTGTTTTATCACACAGTATATTTATTTTTTCACGGGAAAATAACACAGCAAGACTTGCACTGATTTAACAAAATGAATAAATGAAAGTGTCACTTGTTTAATTAAAATCCCGCTTAGTGTCCACTTTTTAAACCGCCGTTTAATGTCGTGTTTTTATTTTTCTTCTTCGTTTTTTTTTTGCTTATCAAGATTTAAAAGGATTTACTGATAATAAAAAAAATCACATTAATAATTTCATATCAAAAATTTAACTTTTTTCTTTAGGCTTTAAGTAAAAATATTGTTGTTTTAACGCGCTTTGATAATGAAAACACGACCGTTTCAAGGCTGCTGTTGTGAGCGAATGAAAGTGAAATTGAAACGACTTGAACATTTTCATACCAACATGATCTTCACAAGCGTTTAGTGCTACAGGTTGGCGGCATAAGCGCCGCTCTGCCAAAATCGGCAAATGTGTACTGAAAAGATGTCTGGTTTAAGCTTAAGACTTAAATTGAATAAAAAATAAAATGCGCAAACAAAAACAGAAAACAAGAAAAAAAAATAATTGAGAAATTGAAAAAACAAAAATAAATCCTGAAAAACTAAAGCAAGACAACAGCTTCCGAAAGGTTTTATTTTTTTTTCTACTTCAGCTTGATTGAGACCACGATGCCAAAATGTTGTTATAACTTTGTTAAAACTCTTGCGCAATTGTTTTTTTTTGTTTGGCTTTATGCCACTTGCAACAACATTACTTTGCATGGCTTGGTGCTGCATCTTAAGGGGAATGGATTAAAACAAGTTTAAATCTGGCGAGTTATTGTACTGTTTGAAATTCATTGAAAATAACACGATTTTAGCGAATCAACGAACAAAGGTATAAAAGAAATGCAAAAGATTTAATAGAGTATGAGGCAGTAGCTTATTTTACTGACTGCTAACATTGCACATGACCTTAGCGTTAAAAAAAATATATGCGGCATGCCGCATGCATAATGTATGTACATTATTATGTGGCACTCAACAATGTGTGCATGCGCTGCACTATGTTGATGATAAAGCAGCTGGGAAATTTTTAAACTGGTTCTTTTTTTTTTTTGCTTTTAATTTCTTCTCTCAGTTTGTATGTTTAGCGGGAAAAAAATTTATAAAAAAAAAAATAAATAAAATACAATCAATAAAAATCCATTAAGGAAATTTTTTTGCAATTTTTTGTTTCAAACATCATTAAGAGAAGAAGCAAAAAAAGTGTACAACAAGCGACACTTCTCAAGAGAAAGCCCTTTTAACTAAAAATAGCAATAATAAAAATAAATATTTGCAGATTTAAAAGGAAAAATAATATTTATTGTTGAGAGATAATTTAATAAAATTACTGGCAATTTATTGAATTTGTTTTTTGCATTGTAACTTTCAAGTGCACAGTGGACCAAATATTAAAAGATATCGATTAGTTTTTTTTTTAAATGCTTGGGAACATTTTCTGCCTAATTAAAATTTAACTAAAATATAATTTTTACTAAAAAATTTTATGCTTAAGTTTTTGCTAAAAAAATTTCTTTCATAATTTTTGCAAAAAAAAAAACAACCGTTTTAAAACCAGATTGAAGGTATTTGGCGTTAATGGTACAAAGGTGTGGCCAAATAATGTGTAAAAAATTAAATTGTCATAAAGAATTTTTTACACGAAAGAAGAGAACATTAGATTTATATTTAAAATGGTTTCGGGCAAAAGACCACCGCAGCTGCTCATCACGGAGCGCATTCTGGACGTCCAATTTTATGCCACTTTTTCCAGGACTGCTGGCCGTATGTCACGAATAACACAAACAATGTTGGACTCAAAAGCATCAATGGTTGCTGGTTTATCAGCATAACGCAATGACTTCATGTGGCCCCACAGGAAATAATCGAGAGTTGTCAAATCGCACGACCTTGCAGGCAAATTGACAGGTATATATCTCGATATCAACTTATCGCCATATTTTGATTTTAATAACTCGATCGTCATGGCCGGCGTATGGCATGTAGCGCCATCTTGTTGAAACCACATTTCGTCATTGACCGTAACGTGAGACCCGGTTTCATTTTCGAAGAAATAAGTTCTGATGATGCCGTTAGGTCTGCAGGGATGATGTTTATTGGTTTTACCACTCCATATGCGGCAAAATCGGTAACAAAACGACGCAGAACGAGTCTATTCTTAATGATTTGCCAGAGTTAATTGAAAATAATAAAAGACAATTTTTCATCAAAATTTTATTTTTGTGTTATTTTTTTAATTTCAGGTTCTATCATTTTTTTTAGTAGAACCAGGGGATGACTTATGCAATGCATTATGGCAGAACTAGGAAATTAGGTTGTGGGAAGGGGGATGGAGGGAGTAGTGCTTGTGAACATTTGATTTGAATCTTTGCACATTGAAAGTGGAAGGAAAGACCTCTGCGGGGAGTTTTTTTAGTATACGATCTGTTCGGTTAAAAAACGAATTCTCTCTGTAATGCGTAGTGCGATTCACAGGCCAATCGACCACAACAAGTAGTAACAAGTTCCCTTATTTCACAACACACCCCACATTGCGTCGATGCTCCAGTGAGTTAATAGAGCTGGATACCCTATTGTCTTTCTCCTGTACGCAGTCGAGTAACTCCAAAATAGGCTTTCAAGCACCGGCCCATACATGAGAATTATTATAATTTCATGTTTGGTCTGATTAAGGTGACATAGATAGCAAGGAGATCATATGGAGTAAAGTATTTCTTACACCATTTCAGAAAACCTAGGCACTTGAGTGCTTCTTTTGCGACATCAAAAATATGCTGGTTCCAACAAACATCACATTGCATTTTCTTGCCAAGAACATCGAGAGCTTCTGATTCCTTAATATATATATGTACGCCTGTGCGAAACACACAGCATTGGGTTTTATGAGCGTTAAATTGAACCCTATTTGCAAGGCCCCATTCGGAGATTAAGGGTATCGTCTATGTGCTTTCGCATAGCCGAAATTTCCCGAAGGCTTGGTCTATTGCAAGAATAAAACAAAATGGCGTATGCTACTGTCATCTGCGAAGAATATATAGGGTTGGAAGTCTGACGCAGAAGGCCATTGAGAAAAATAAGTAATAGGGTAGGGCAAAGAACGGAACCTTGCGGTACCTCTGAATTTACCTTAAACTCGTTTGATGAGATCCCATCTATAACAACTAGTATAGTGCGATCCCTGATAAAGCTCGAGAGAAACTATTACCGACACCAAAAACTTAAAAAACATTCTTTATATCAAATCATATTAACTATTGGGTCACCCTTTAATTTCTAAATTCAAATTGTATATTTGTTGTTATAGCAGACATAACAATGCAGACTAGGTGTAAATTTTAGCTGTCTGTCTCTAAGGGTTCAAAAGTTTTGCGACATACATCAAATAACACCAACTATTGGAACACCCTTTTATTTCCAAATTTAATCTTTACACTTGTTGTTATAGCAAACTATAACTATTCAAAAATAAATATTGCATATACATTAAATTAAATGAACTATTGGGGCACCCTTTAATTTATAATTTTTATTCTTATTATAATGATCATGGTAATCGACATTTTGTCCAATTTTCAAGTGTTATTCTAAAACAGTTCAAAAGATATGCTCATATAGATCAATTTATTTTATCTATAGGGACACCCTTTAATTTTCAGATAGCCCTATCATTTGAACCGTTACACACAAACGCTGGAAATTTAGATAAATATTTTTTACTTTGTCTGGCATATTAACAAGTATAAATATTTTAAATAATAAATTAAAGGGTGTCACAATAGATGATGCTTATGTTCAAACTGTTGAAATTTTATAGACAGATGGGTAAAATTTATAAAAAACCTGTAATGCTACTTCCGCCACAAGAGCAAATATAATATTTTAAATTGTAAATTAAAGGATGGTATGAATTGATGTATAAGAGTAGTTTTAGCTAGATTTCATTTATATGAAATTAACTTAAGACATCAAGGTTCGTTTCCATTAAGTAAACTGTTAAATATGTTTTTGTTTTTTTTTTAACATACAAGAAAATTTTGAGTTATGACGTTCTAGAAGTAAATGATCGATATTTAAATTGCCTTTCATTGAGTGTATATTCCAAAATATTTTTGTTGTATTTCCCATTAATGAATTATTATTTAGTTTCCTAATTATTTTCATCCAAATTGATAAGCCCGTTTATTAGTAATATTTTCATATGTAGTAAATCCAATTTATTGCTTTATATCGAACACCATTTATAGATTAATTATTTTTGAGGATACAAATTTCCTACTATTCCTATTTTTTTCACTTTTTTATTTTTATTTTAACAATTTCAATTATAATTTTCATTTTTGAACACATATTTTGACATATTTGTGCTACTGGCTTAAAATGCAAACAACAACACTACGAGGCACTCACTTCCTTCCTCATAAACCAAATTCATTTTATGACCACTTGATAATTCGCCACAATATAAGAAATGTTGAAGTAAACAATGATTTAAAAAGGAAGCAAAACAGAAATGAAAACCAAATACAGTAAAAATTAAAAAAAAAATAAACTAAAAATAATACAATTCCAGCGGACACCCAATTTCATTTAGCCAACGAATTAAATTATTTTTTTCTTATTGTTTTTTCTTACCCATGTTGCTGTTGTTGTTGCTGTTGATGATGTTATTGTTTTGTTGCTAAAATTAAAAGGAAGTGTTTATATCTGGTCTACACCCATCCATCATATTTTTTTTTTTTTTTGTTTAGTTTAGTTAAGCTTCACTTATCTTTGTTTCTTTCCTTCTAGCGATACTTTATTCGACTGCAGTAATTGCACTTCAATACGAAACAATAATTTTATTACAGCAACAATTCCAGATTATAAAAAAAATATAAGTACACTCAATGAAAAGAAATTTTTCTTACTGTTTTCATTTACCTCAAATTCGACTAATTGCGAAAGTGGAAAGAGAGGAAATTTGTAGAAAGCCTGACTGATTGCCAGCAAAGAAAAAAGGCTTGATCCAGTAAAATAAAATAGATTGTGATAGCAGAGTTCAATTATTTTTTAGTAATTAAACTTCTGCATATTTTTGTTAATTTGGTTCTAGAAGACAAAAGGTACCGTCTGCACAAACGTTTTTAGTTGTTACGAAATTACAAAATTTTAAAAAATTTGTATTTTTTTATTGAGAATTTTTGTATTAATATTTTTGACAAATTACTGATTATTTGTGAAGTTTAGATTTTTAATAAAATTTCCTATTTTTAGCGAATTTATTAGATCTTATATTATACATGGTATCAGCCAGGAAGGCATACTAATTTGTTTTACCGCTATTTCGGTAAACATTAGTTCTCACAGTTCATATTTGGCACTTGTGAAGTAGACATGTGGCAAATTTATTATGGAAAAATATTCGATTAAGCAACGTGGTTTAATCGTTAAAACATTTTATCAAAATCAATAATCAGTTACTGTGACGATGAGAAAGTTACTTGAAATTTGCCAGCAAAACGTACCTTTTGTCGTGTAGTGAATGATTTCGAAGAAAGAGGGTCTGTGGGTGATAGGCTCACCCATGGACCACAACGTACTGCAAGATCAACTGAAAACATTACTGCTGCTCCAGAAAGTGTTCAAAACAATCCATTAACCTCAACTCGACGACGAGCTTATGCGCTTAATCTTCAAAGAAAAACTTTAGCCACAATTTCGCACAATGATTTGCATTTGTTTCCATTTAAGATTCAGTTGCAACAAAAGCTTCTTCTCCAAGACCGTTTATGCCACTGTACATATGCCAATAGGCTCGCCTATGAGAACCCTGATTTTCATGAAAAAATAATTAAGAGTTACGACCACATTTTTACAGAATAGTCGGTTATGGGCAATGGAGAACCCTTAAGTTATTCATCATTCACCTTGGCATCCATTTAAAGTGACATTCTGATGTGCAATTTGGTCAGAAGGATGCATTGGACCATAATTCTTTAAAAATGAAAACGGCGTATGGTAACTGTGAATGGGGAGTGATATAATTGAAAACTTTTTAACGCGACAACTGCTTGACTAAAATGTGCTATCAAGAAGATGGTGCCACATCGCATGCAGCCAGGATTACAATGGAATTGTTGCGAGACCTCTTTCCACAACAATTTGCTTCAAGAAATTGTGATATTGATTGACAAACTAGGCGACCGTGGAGGTTGGTCGCCTAGTTTGTCTGCTCTAGACATCTTCTTGTGGGGATATCTGAAAAGCAAGGTTTATGCAAACAAACCAGAAACGCTTGAGCACCTCGCATTTGTGATCCTAATAGAGGCAGACTTTTATCTGAAACATTTATCAATATATGATCCATTCTCTTTCATTAAATCAATAATTTTGAACAAAGAAAGTAGTATATTTTCCTGGCGGGCACCCTGTATATGAATGCATTTTTTTCTTTTTTTGTTGAATTCCGATTTTTGGTTCAATTTCACTTTTCACGACTTTGCAAAAAAATTTTTCGTGAGAGTAAATATTATAGTACAATTTTTAGCGGTCATAGCTTTCTATTTAAATTCAGGAACTTACAAATTTTTGTTAAAGTCACAGTATTTTGGTGAAATTTTACTTTTTCTGAGAAACATACTCTTCGATACAGTTTTGAGTTTTTATATTTATTATTATTATTTTTTTTTTTTTTTTTGGTAAAAACCAGGTTAACTTTTGATTACTTTCTGAGATTCTTGTTTAATAAAATATTGGAAAAATTTCACTTTTTTAATGAAATCACCATGTATGGTGAAACCCTTATTTTGGCTAAAACGCTTATTGAAATTTTATTGTGAAATATAGTGTTTTTTTAGAAAAACTGTAATTTACTGGTGAAATTTCATATTTATTTTGTTTTAATTTTGACTTTTTTGATTTTTTTATTGACACTTTATTTTATAACAAATGCATTAAATAAATTTTGGCTCAAGTTCAGTTCAATTTTTCCAAAAATTTTCAAAAAAGAAAAATTATTTACACATGTATGCTGACGTTTTCCAAATAAAACAAATTTTGAAACACCAGTAGAATGAAGGTCTGCTTACTGGATCACAATTCTCTTCACCATCATTCCTCGCATCTATCGACCTTACGTTGTATACATTGTAAACATCATCTATTTAACCAACTAACTTTTTAAAAAAGAATACGAGAAGTATTCATATCAATATTAATTTGGTTAGACGAAGTCCACCCACAAAGCAAAGTATTTTCACTGTTCTCTTTTTAACTCTTCTTATATTTTTGGTTCTGGAATAGAGTTAAACATAACAGTTCAACTTATAATTTAATAAATATTTAAATTTTGTTATCATTTCTTTAAAAGTTTTTTAAATTTTATCAAATTTTGACAAGTTGCTTTAGTTTTCATTTGTTTGCAAATGTAGGATTATTTTGTAGAATAATAATTTAGTTTTGGATCGATATAGATTTTAATAAAAAATCCTTTACAATTTGAGAGAAGTTTCTTTGCAATTCCCAGTCAGTCGATCTTGTGTCACTTATTTCTGCATGTGTCTGATCAGCAAACTTGTAAAAACATTAAGTACCAAAGCTGTTATTTTCGTAGCTGAGTGCTCTGCGCTTGTTATATTTTGAAGTTAGTACGCTTTTCTTAGAATTACCCAATCATTGTTAAAAGTCTAAAGAAGTTCTTTGGTAACTGAAAGTCACTCTTTATAATTAAAAATTAAGAATTTAAATCCATAACGTTCATTTAAATGATGAAAAATTCCTTTATTTTTTACTTACAAAACCTTAAATACATATTTCAAGGCTTACATTTAATTATTGTCTGCACTATAAATAGTTCATCTAAAATAATGTAATAAAAAAAAAGTTATTTCAAGTGTTTTAATATCTATAATATTTGTTGCCATAATTTTCCATTTTATTTTAAATTTAATTTCAAAGTTATTTCGTTTTTATATAAACACTCTTTATGGATCGTTTTATATTTCTGGAAAAATTTATATCACTTGGTTTTTTTTCAACTCTTAATTAATAAATTATTTGCAAAAAAAAAAATTTATAAGCAAAGCCAAAAAAAAATCTGTTGTCTTTTTCTCCATAAATGTATTTTTGGCTGTGTATTTAATTGGAATTGTGGTTGTTTCTGGTATTAATTATACAGACATCTGTTAAATTATTTAAAACAAATAGTTTTATGTTAATTATTATACATCCATTATCACATACACACATTCACAAATATATACGTACATACATACCAATACATATGCATCTGTATTGAAGCAAGTTAAATTTTATTTGTTGGTTTGCATTTGTTAAAAAAAACATAAAACTTTTTGTTACAATCATAAATTAAAATACCAGAAAAATTATTAACCAACTATAACAAACTTATTATTTATGATCAATAGTTTCTATATAAAAAAAATAGAATAAATCAAGTGAAATGTTGGTATCCTTAATTGACATTTGTTGTATTTTTCTCGTATGAAATTAAATTACATATTTATTTATTTTATAATGACGACAATAGAGAGAGAGGAAGTATGTGTGTAATTTCTTTATGCATTTATAAAAAGAATTGCTGGTTTATATGTATGTATATAAGTAATGATCAGGATAAGTGATTAAATTAACGTCTGTACATGGCGCGAAGCCCTTACTAGACGGTGGTCAAACCACCAACTCTGTGCAATTTTAAGACCATGGCTTGCAGGACCATGAATCTATCCCTTGCTAAAGGGCCGGAGCCTACCCATACACTCCTCTGTTAAGAGTGCAACAGCACACTTCCGTCTATTCAATGCCAGGCCCACAGATATAGACTTTAATTTAACCACAGCCACCACGTGTACCTCGAAGGGACCTCACCAATAACCGGCTACAGAGAGGGACGGCTCTCTGTATGGATTCCCGTGGTGCCAGTTTATTTCTTTGCTATTATTATTCATACGTTTTTATCATTTAAGAACACTAGTATATCCTTCGACAGTTACCGCACTGTCCATCCAGATTCAGTGACTGAACACCGTGGGACTAGTTCCCCCTATACCCTGAAGATACCTGTGTCAAAGCCTATGTTCACTCAGCCAAACTCGAAGTACTTCCGGGGGGATAAGTAATGAACAAAAACGATACAGAATTTTTACGCTTAAACTTTTGATGTGTAAAGATTAATTTGTAGAATATTTATTTTCTGTTCAGTGTCTACCAGCATTAAATTTAATTAATATCTAGAAATAAGTGAGGAGAGTGTTCGTAGATCTATCTGGTCTATTACCTGAACTCCAGCCGATCTCAAGTTGTGATGAAAATAAAATCACGTCAACTGGCTTGGTGCGCAACGCGCCTTAAACTGCAAGCTAGTCGTAAAAGATTGCCGCTCTTATCAGAGTCACTGAGCACCTGTACCCGTAAAAACGTACAGGTATTTCCGAAAAAAAACTTAAATTTAGATGACCTAAAGTACAGGGTGTCTTCTGGGAAGATATAATACTCGCAGCAATTCCAATATAATCCTGAATGTATATCATCTTCCGCCACCGTCTTGTTTATACGCCGTGTTAATCAAGCCCTAGACATGCAGTTGTGGCATAAAAAGTTTTCAATTATATCACGATATCGCTCCCCATTCACAGTTACCGTTACGCCGTTTTCATTCTTAAAGAAATAAGGTGCCTCCTGACCAAATTTCACACCAGACTGTCACTTTTAATGGATGCAAAGATGACTTATAAATAATTTAAGGGTTTTCCATTGCCTATTCAAATAAAAAAGTGCTTCGTCACTTATTACGATTTTTTCTTGGATATCGGGGTTGTCTTGGGCGGGCTTTAACATACTATTGTCATATGTACGGAAGCTTAAATGGTATTTTAGAAGAATCTCTTTCGTCAACTAAATCTTAAATGGAAACAAATGCAAATCCTTGTGTGAAATTGTGGCACAAGTTGTTCTTTGGAAACGATGCTCTTAAGCACGGCATGGAATTGGGATTATTTTCAACGCTTTCTTCAGCAGAAGTAATGTGTTTAGCCGATGTTGCAATATGTTGTGGTCCATGTTAGGCCTATCACCTACAGACGCTTTTTTTCGAAATCATTCACTCTGCGATAAATAATGCGTTTTGTTGTCGAGTTGTTTCTCTCGTCACAGTAATCGATAATTGATTTTGATAAAATCTTTTAACGATTAGAACACATTGGCTTAACGTATTTTTTTTTCTTATTATAAATTTGCTACAATACGACTGCCAAATATGAACTGTCAAGACTTATGTTTAACAAAATGGTGGCAAAGCAATATGGTATACATTCCCGGGGATACCCTGTATAAACTAATGTAAAATATTATTAAAAATGTATTTGTATGTGTTACATCTTTTTTTATTTTTTATTTTATTTTATATATTTTTTTTGTGGAACCAAAAACTGTGAAATAATTTACTCATTTGCATAAATATCTTTGGTTATTTACTCAATTTTTATTTATTCACCCTTAACATCCAATAAGAACAATCAAATGCATTGAGGCGAACATTTAACAATTAATTTAATTAACAGTTTTATTTATAACCTGAAAAATAATTATAATAAAATGATTTAATAATTAAGTTGGCTGTGGCGTTAATAACAAAAAAATTTAATAAAATTTTTTTTAATAATAAACGCAGCTAGCATACTTGGGATTTTTTAAATACCATCGAAATTTCATTGGCATTATTTGGAATTATGAGAATAAAAAAATATAATGATTATCAATAGAACCTTTTCATTAAAAAGTATTATCATTAGTAAAAATAATTATAATGCTAAAAAAATCATTAGCATTATTTGGAAATCAATGGTAATGAAATCGTCAATTAAGTAGACTATCTAATTAATTACTCCCATGTATGGCAGATAGTAATAAATATTCTTAAATTTTTTTTTTTGTTAATTCAAAGGTATTCTTTCATGACGGCATAAATAAAAAGCAATTTAAAATGGTAAAAAACAATGAACAATTTTATTAACCACTTATGGGTCAGCATATAAAGTTATCGAACCAATAATTAGACAGAAACTTGTCTTCTCTGATTCTACCGCTTCCTGTATGCTTTCCTATTTTAGGTAAATATAATTATTATGGATTTAATATAATTTACACCAAAAATATTAAAACAAAAAGATTTTATCATTTTTGGGAAAACAAAGGGTTAGCCGTTAGTCAATGAAGTGACTATGGCTGAGAGTAAAAATCAGAATAGAATATTATCCTTGATTTATTTAAAACTATTTACTTAAAAGATTTTTGCTGACTATATTGGGCCACTAAGAGTTAAAATATGTGTTAAAAAAATACAAAGCTATTTAAAATAATGTAATATTGGAAAATGCACAAAAACAATAAAATAAATAATAACGTAAATTACTTGCAGCATTTGACATAATTTAAAAAATATTAAAGAGAAAATTATTCTTGCTGTAAAATTTATATCTTGAGTGGCCACTAGAAATCTTCTATGAAATTTAAGACTTTAATCAAATTTCCAACAAAAGCTTACATCTTCTTAAAGCGAAGAAAAATTTTCCAACTTTTTTGGGAAATAAACTTAAAGATGGTGTGTGACATAAACGATACTTTGGTTCATAAAATTCCGTGTTTTGTTAAGTAAAGCTGTTTATAGATAAAAATAATGATGTTATATCAGTTTTGGAAATTTAATAGTATACAAAGCAAGAACTGAATAGTGAATCAAGAGTGGCTTCACAACCGCAACTAAAGGGTGTTTTTTAAGCCCGATATTACTTTAAATTAAAAAAAAACACTAAAAATTAATTTTTTTTACAATTTTTTTTTTCGTTAAAATTTCTTTTCATTAAACTCCGGAAAATTATAATGAATAGACTCACGCTTGAACAACGCTCTCAATTCATCCAATTTTACTTTGGAAATCAGTCCTCAATTCAAGCAACTTATAGACGACTTCGTAAATTTTATGGTGCACATAATCGTCCATCCGAGCAAGCCATTCGTCCAACTGTGGATAGATTTCGTACCACATCCTTTCTTAAGGATGCAATAATGCAAACACGTCGAAGGAGTATGCGTTATGAAGAGAATATCGCAGCTATAAACGAAAATGTGAAAGAAGATCCAAATTTATCGATTCGTCGTCGGTCGCAGGAATATGGTCCGCTCGGTCCGCGTACTACGTGAAAAATTTTAGGCAAAGATCTTGGCCTATATTCGTATAAGATCCAGCTAGTGCAGGAATTAAAGCCACGAGACCATTATATGCGTCGTTCTTTCGCCGATTGGGCTCTAGAGTAATTAGTAACTGACCCGTTGTTTTATCGCCAGATTGTGTTCCGCGATGAGGCTCATTTTTGGCTTAACGGGCTTGTTAATAAGCGAAATTGCCGCATATGGAGTAGGACCAATTTACAACATACCCTACAGACTCCACTGGATCCAGAAAAATGCACCGTTTGGTGTTGTTTACATGCTGGTGGCAAAATCGGGCCTTATTTCTTTAAAAGTGAGGCTGGATATCACGTTACGGTCAATGAAGGTCGTTACCACCATGATTCATTATTTTTTGTTTAAAAATATGGATGACATTGATCTGAACGAAATGTGGTTTTAACAAGATAGCGCTACATGTCATACGGCGACCGCAACCATGGAGTTATTGAAATTAAAATTTGGCAATAAATTGATTTCGACAAATGGACCTGTCAATAAGCCTCCATGATCATGCAATGAGGTGTCAATCTCGATTATTGATCGTGTTTTTCTTAAAATACGGCCAGCAGTACTTGCAAAAATGGCCCATAATTGGACGTCAAGAATGCTCTTCGTCATGAGCAGCCACAGTGGCCTCTTACCTCTTACCTCTTCTTAAGCCTTCGATGTTCAACTGCAGCCAGTTTGTGTCTATGGTGCTGCCGTCTCGGATTTTCATAGAGACATAGAGTCATTCCTGTCTATAGAGTTTTCACGTTGGTCGATCAAAGCATGGTTTTTAAATAAAGAGCTCTCCAATTTTCTACTTGAGAATACATTTAACATATAATATTTACATACTGACTTTCTGTCATAGATTTATGCCAGTATCGAACATATGGCTTTTAATGTTCTGCTTGTTTAAGTAAGTTAAGATATATATCTTTAAAAATATCCATTACTATTTATTAATACTTTTTGGGTATAGTCTCTTACCCTTATGATCCCTACCCTTACAGTGGACTAGAGCAAGTAAAATAAATTTTAATAAAGTTGTGGGTTTTAACAAACAACAACAACATCATGTTTGTAGGAATCGACAGAGAAGAATATTTTTGATTTTATGTTTAAGCATGTTTATATTTAAATAATGAATGCCTTGCAATTAACTACCAATAGCGTTCAGAAATAAAATGAAAAAAAGAAGAAGAAAAAATAAAACCTGTGTCCAATTATTTGCATGCAAAATAAATAAATGTTAGCAATTGTTTGTGCAGTATAAAATGTAAAATGATTGCAGAATCATACAAACCACAAAGGATATACGAATAGGTACACACCATATCTCCATGAATAATAAGGGGACTCACAGACTTTAGTAAAATTACAAATTTTCTTTTGTGTTTTGTTAAAATTATAATTAGAATATTTTCAAATAAAAATGCAATTAATTTGTTGGTTTGGTATTTATACGTATTTCGCCAGTTACTTAAGCCAGCTCATCAGGAAACCTTTAACCAAATTTTTAGAAAAGCCAAAAACATTTCCTTTATGTATAAAAACTTCAAAAACAATATGAGAGTTATTTTTGAAGCCATTAAAAAATGTTAAGGCTTTAAAAAAATTACTAACAAACCACGTTTTTATTTTTGCTTACATTCCCTTCTGCATTAGGTTGGTTACATGCTGACTATCACGTATAGATACCTACTTTTCCAAAGCAACAATTAAATTGCATTTTTATTTGAAAATGTTATGGGATATAATTTTACAAATATATTTAGAGTAGTTTTTTTTGATATAAATTGGAGATGGAGATTAATTTAATTTTTGCTATTGATCTCTTATATTTACTGCGGAATAAACACTTCGCAAGGGCCGCGAGATAATTGCGATTAGAAAGATTAAAATAAGTATTAGAGAGCGATGTTTCTCAGTGTACATAGCGCTGCCTAGGTATTATTTTAAAGTCTTTCTAGATACTGTGTTATACGAGATCTGATCAAAAAATAATTATTTTTTTTAAATTTCTTGACTTACGTGTTGTTGATTTTTGCATTTTTTTCTGTTATGTTGGCACACATGTCTGTTATATATGTCAGCAATATCAGCCATTTAAGATTGTCACTTTCTTTTTCACAGACAAAAAGGTTAGTCTTGTTTTGGTGTGCTCTTCGATTTTTTACTATTCGAAAGAATGGATCAAAGAAACTGTATTAAGGTTTGTGTAAAAAATTAAATTAAATGTGCAGGGACATTTGAAATGTCGACTGTGGCGACAGATGGTTTTGCTCACTGTCTTCTTTGACTGCAACGGCGTGGTGCATCTTGATTTCTTGCCACAAGGTCGTTCGATCAATAAGAAATACTGCCTTAAAGTTATGCGCCGTTTGCGCGAAGGAATTTCTCAGAAACTCACAGAATTGTGAAAAAAAACAATCATGGATTTTGCAAGATGATAACGAACCAGATTACACATCGATGCTTGTGCGTGAGTTTTTGACAAAAAACGAAACCGTTATCATTTCTCAACCACCGTATTCACCGCACTTGGCCCCCGCTGAATTTTTCCTCTTCCCACAATTAAAGACACCTTTCATCGGTGTTGGAAAGCGTTTTTCTACGATTGAGGAAATAAAAGAAAAATCGAAACAGGAGCTGTTGGCGGTACCAAAAAGCTCGTTTTAGAAGTGTTTCGAGGACTGAAAAAACCGTTGGCATAAGTGTATTAAATATTAGGGGATTACTTTAAAGGAGACAAGATAGTCAGTGATAAATAAATAAATACTTTTTGAAATAATTAAAAATAACGGTTATTTTTGAATCAGACCTCGTATATTATAGCCTTGTTTGGGGAGCTACAGCAAACACTTTCGAAATTTATTAAATGAGTTTGGGTCTTATAGATCAGGAGATATCTATACTTCAAGTGTCTTTATAAAGACATCTGATTTTATGAAGATCGGTAATTATTTATGAAATTGCGTGTTTGTCCTCTCCACTTTTCCCCCTATTTCCTTTTATTCCAAATAAATGTAGAATATTTTACCCTTTAAGTAAACATTGAACTTTGTCTCTTATCAAGATCCTATCTATGTTCTGAATTTCATCATAATCGATTAGCCGAGACTTTGTTGCAGTTGATTTAGACGCATAAAAATACTCGCTTCCTCTTCCAGTCGTTTAGCTGTGCTTGACGCACGCACAAACAAACAATCAAATTTACAAAGAGACCTCTAAGCCTTTTTTTCAATCAAACTTTTTTCCAAATACAATTTAATCATTTATATCTTTTACAATAAAAGTTAATATATATTTGAAAAAAATATTTATTTCAAAATTAAAAATTTGTGTTTTTTTTAAACCAAACTTTCCGCAGTTTCCATTAAAAAAGTTTTTTTTTCCTCAATATTAACTTTATAATTTTAAATAATTCGTAGTTATTGTGCACTACTGCCACAAATAGAAAATTGAGGCGTTCGTAAAGGTAAGAGTTGCTTATAATTTAACAGAACATTTTTGTTGTAAACGTGTTTTTTATGCCGGCAATCAATAATGCTGCAGCAGTTTGTAATTAACGCCGCTGTTAATTATTTACCGCAGCAGGTTGCAGATTGTAACATGTTTTTGTTTTGCAAACTAAATATACAAAAAAATTATATAAGTTAATTTTAAGTGCACAAAATTCCGGTTTAAATAATTAAAATTCACCGATATTTATATTAGGAATTTAGGGTGCGTAAATTAAACGTTTGAGCTATTTAACCTTATTTTTAGATATCTAACTGTTTTTAACTTATTAAAAGCCCTTTAATTATTATTCAAATTTAAAAGAAAATTGTCACTTTTGACCGGACTTCAAAACCGTTCAGATGGGCAGAGAAAAAACAAATGTGAAATAATGCACACTGTGTTTAAAAATCAATTATCTATTTATAACGGTTAAGCTGATCCATTTACTTAAAATTAGATTATCTTACTATACGCACTATAATGTTAATTATTAAATATTTCACCTATTGTTATAGCGGATATCTTGTGTTTTATTTTTTCAAGTGTTTCAATATAACAGTTCATAAAATAGGGCCAAACACGTCAATTTGTGGCACCTGCGATGACACTCCTTAATCTTTAACTTTATTTTTTTATTACTGCTAGTGAAAGCAATAGTCATACCAACTTTATTAAAATTTTATATCGATGACCATTACGGTTCAGTAGCGATGTAAAAATCACTTGTGTTGTATTGGAACACATTATTTGATTTCTTTTTTAAGGGGACCAGCCTGCACCAATAATTTTAAAGTGGGTTTAAACGTCTGAATTCTGCGGCATTCTGAGAATTAAAAATATTGGCTGCATTAAGAACTTTCTCATTTATTGCATTCAGTTTATGGTAATTGTTATTACTTCTGTGATATGTGATGCGTAGAATATGCATCAGATGCATCACTGAAATATATGATGCGCAAACCAACGTCAAATACGCATCACAAAATGGCTGATGCAACATTTGTTTATACATTTTTTGGTAATGAGATTGCTAGTTTTTTACTATATTAACATAATTCAGAAATTTTGGGATTCGTCTGTTGCTTGCACACACATCTATTAGAAATGCACTAATTTTTTATTTTATTTTTTAATTTTCTTTTCTTTTGTCGCTTGCTTTAATCTAAATCAAGAGATAAACTTATTATAATTTATTAAAACAAATGGTAATTTATTTTTGTTTGTGCATCAAGTAAGTATCAGCATCAGCTGCATTGTAATCACAAACTAATCAAACATGCTCATCAGATGCAGCGCAGTAATGCATATTCAAACAAATCCTATGTCAACAAAAGAAAACATGTCGTAGAATTTAAGTAAAAGCATAAATAATGCCCAAATTTGTTAAGAAGAATAAAAAAAACATTTTATTAAAAATTAGAAAAACAACAGTTTCTTCACTTTTACATGAATTGACTATGACTGAAAAAAAAATTATGAGCAAAAAAAATTATTTTGGTAAAAACAAACAAAAGTAAAAAATGCAGCCGTAGACACCACAAAAACTAAGAATGAGTTTGGCATTAGTGAAGTAAGTAAGCAGGGTATTAGAGTATTTTGCCGTACTGGTGGGCACTTAAAATCAATATTAATATAATATTGTCGTGACCCATAACCAGGGCTTAAATTGCTTGCTTAAAAATTAGCAACAGCACTAAAATCTTTACTTTGCTTATATGTTTTTCAGCAAATAAAAAATCCAAACATTCATTATAAACGAAGCAACAGCAAAACAGAGAAAGAAACGTATTTGCTTGCATTTTCTGACTATGTGTTTCTTCTTTTGCTGTTGCTTTTTAAGAAAAAAAAAACACCATTTAATGGTGAAATAAAAACAACGTTTTTAAAATGTATTTTCTTACGTATTGTAAGTAATAAATACATAAAGACGTTTCCAGTATTTATAGGAATGAAAAGTAGCTTGCAAGAAAGAGCAATCGTAGTCAGCCACAACTTCATAGTAAAGATTGCTTAGGCAACAGCAAACGTTTTTAAAGTAATTGATTTGCTAATTGCTTTGCTGCGGAAACACATAGTCAACTAAAGCAAATGCGTTTATTTCTTTCTTTTTTTTTGCATGTGCTCTTTGCTTTTGCTGCACATTTTTCCACAGCAACAGTTAAGCAACTACATATGCATTGAAAATAGTCAAGCATGTTTAATCACTGCCCATGACTATATTTTGTGACTATTTTTGATGTAAAATTGTGTGGAGAGACTTCCAAAGACCATGCTGACTTTCGTGACTTATGTTAAACTCATCCTAAATTTTTGTTATGCATACGGCCGATATTTTTTTTACCACAGCGATTTTATATAAAACATTGTTGATTGAGAATGAGATATTTGGTATTTAAATAATCGCCGTTTTGTGAAAAATTCAAATGCGTAAAAACGAATTTTGATAGAAAAAACAATTTTGATGGAAATGAAATAATTTAATAATAAGAACAAAATTGTTTAATAAACAGATGTTTTTTTTTTAACCAGTCATCTTTCTTTAGTGACTTTAAGTGAAAAATTCTTTGATCATCTTATATTCTTCTATTGTTTTTGCCATCATTCCAAGATGAAACGTAGGGCCTATTAAAACTTAAGCCAGCTTAACCATAGATTAACATATAACTACATACGATACAGTAAAACTTTTACTTTACAGCATTAAAAAAATGAAATTTAACATGACCAGGATTCAATACAAGACTGTAAGCTGCCCTATATTTTATTTATTATTCACTGCATATCACAAACGTGTATGCATCATGCGTCTGGTAAATATTAAAACAAGAACAATACCACTACTAATACGTATCACTGCATACATTTCAATATTATTTCAAAGAATTATTTCCCATATTTTTTTCGTTTTGAACATTTGGACAAATAACTGTATATTGTCAAACTCACTTGTACATACATTTAAACATTTATTATTTCTGTATCCTTTTATTTGTGTGTGTGTATTTTTTTATCAACAATATTTATGCATAACTGAACAATAAAAACATTACACTTATAAAATGTTTAATTTGTCTGTAATTAACTCAATTAAAAATCACAGAAATTGAGCAAAAGCAACAACAGCATTCAATTAATAGCAGCAAGCAAAGGGACAAAATGAAAAATAAATAAAAATAAAATTTGATTTCATCATTATAGTTTATTTTAAATAAAACAAACGAAAAGGAACAAAAAAAAAACAGAATGAAAAGTCTTTAATAAACAAATTCAATTTAAATCAAGGGAACATCAATAATCAATAAAAAGCAAAAAGCCATCAGGTTTTGATAAGTTATGCGTGTGTTTTCTCTTCGTTGGAAATAAAAAAAGGATTTTTTTGTTTAATTTTATGGGCAGGGGGAGGTACTCCTCCCATATAAATTAATTTCTATGGTTTTAACGCGTTTATAGTCCATTTCATTTAATAATTACATTATT
Source organism: Gymnosoma rotundatum (assembly GCA_916610165.2). Classification (NCBI taxonomy): domain Eukaryota; kingdom Metazoa; phylum Arthropoda; class Insecta; order Diptera; family Tachinidae; genus Gymnosoma; species Gymnosoma rotundatum. Next base: position 12,607,152 of record OU744339.1, read on the forward strand.
TTTTCAAATATTATTTTATTGTACCGCCCACAAAAAAGGGCGGAGCAAAAATGGAGTTAAATTTTAATTTCTTAAACATTTCTGACTTGAAAGTTAAAAGAAAAAACTTGCATTTTTCAGAGGTAGGATTAATTCTTCTTAGGGGAACTTTTTTCTCCTTGGTCCGTTTTTTCTTGTTTTCTACTTTTAATAGCCTATGACTATATTAGTCAGTTTATTTTTAGAGCCAATATAAAAAGAAGTAATGCCCGGCTAGATTGGCAAAATACCCCTATGTGCGCCGCCATCGTAACTCACGAATCATGAGTTATGACTAAAACGGCCACTTACGATTGCATCGATGTAAAAAAATTAAAACAGAGAGGAAGGAGGGTATTGGTACGATTATTTTTATTGGGGTAGTGAAGCGCCCCGGGAACAGCTAGTTCTTATATAAAATAATTATTTTTAAATACAAAGCCCTTTAATAATTCATATTAAACACATTTTTAGTTTCTTGTATTTTTTTTTTGCTAACAACAACTTTAATAAAATTATTTTTAATTTCAATTACAATTTTTCACTTAAAATTTTGATTTTATTACAAATCCAAAAATTTGTTTTCTATTAAGTTGACAGTCAGCCTTTCTCCTATTTTTGGTGTTTGTTTATTGAAATTTATTTTTATTTTTCGCTCTACCATGTTGTAAAATAAAATAGCGAGTACAAATAATTTTTACTTTATTTCTGCTCTTAACTACTACTAAAAATTCAAGACATGTGTCATTGATTGTCAGTTATTAAAGTTTTCTTCTCAATTTATTGTTATTTTCGATATTTTTTTATTTTAGTTACAATTTGATATTCGCTTTAGTTAGAGGTTTCTTTGTTGTTGTTGTTGTTTTCTGCCTACAAGTGAGTAGTATCAGTGTTGGTTTGATTTGGTATAAACAATTTTATAGTTTTTCTTTATTGAATATTGTCAATTTCAAGTTTTTTTATTTATTGATATTTGTTGTTGTTGCTATAAGTCATGTTACTAAAGTTAAATACAATTACACTTTGATATTAACATGGTTACAGTTAAAGCCATAGAGTATTAAACATAGAGTTGCAGCCTAAATAAATAAACTCTATACTTAAGTGAGCCTGAAAATTATTTTACGGGCATTTATTTTATTTATTAAATTTGAAATTTTTAAAACAGTGTTTGGTGACCATGCCTACTTGCTCGTTTGGTGTGATAATTAAATTAATAATTCTAATCGTACTTAAGTCTACAATCTAAGATAGATAGATGCAGCAATCCACAAAACACTATATTAAATTCTGCTGATTAATTTTTTTTTTAATTTTTTTATTTTCTTTAAAAATTAAGACAAAAACTAATAAAAAATTTAGCTTTCTTTACAGAAAAAAGTTTTTGCACCTTTTAATAATCTTATTTGTTTTTAATCATTAAATTAAATTAAATTTTTAATTAAGTTAATTAAATAATTAATTAAATCAATTATATATTTAATTGAAAATAAAAACAATTTGCTAATTTAATAAATAATTGATTCAAATAAGATTAAATTTCAATCAAAATAAAAATAAATTTTTTAATAGATGCATTCAATTTTTGCCTTACCAAATTTAGAAATTTTTATTAACGTGAACTTAAGCCTAATGAAAACAATTCAATTAATTATAAAAAATTAAATATTCACAATTTTGTTAAAAAATATAAACAAAATCTTTTCTAAAGTAAATGGCTGATGAATATTATTTTTTAACCCAACACTTATGAATAACTTTCTATTGGGCAACAAGTTTGGCCTCTATGCGTACTACTCTATGGTTAAGGCAGTCTCACAGAGAAGCAGGCAGCAGATTTAAACATTTAGTATAAAGGTGTAGTTGTGAACAAAAAAATAAATATTTCATAGAAGTTTTGGTTGATACTGTTTCAAAATATTTGCTACAGTTTTATTTATGGTTTTTAATATTTAGGTTTTTCATGCTGGAAAATAATAAATAAATAGAAAATAGAAATTATTAAAATAATAATAATATTAATAATAAAAATAGCAAAAATATAAAGTAAAAACTCGTCGATAGAATAAACATAAATAGATAAATTTGAGTGGCGTGTATGGCGAAATACTAAGTGACTTGTTGGATTCCTTTAAATGGAAAATACGATTAAAATTATTTTCTTTCATACTTCTTTACCGTCCAACATTATACACTTAACTGCTCTACACAAACAACTTCTTTCTTTTCCGTCTCGTTTAATACTGCCATACCTATCTTAACTGCGGTTTTTTTTATAGGCGATATAAAACGTTAACGTTAACCTATTATGGAAAAATCTGGCAGCTTTTTCTAGGATTTTTTTTTAAATTACGTACATTTTTTAGATAATTTAATACACAGTACTGGCACTATGTATCTGCTTAGCTCACTTAATCAATAACTGAAATATTAAATCCATTGTGGCTTATTTTTTGCTCGCAAATGTATATGTATTATGAATAAAAGTTATATATAAAAAGCAAAATAATATGCGAAATATGTATCATCAAATACTATTCATAAAATTTTAAGATTACACTGAAAGAAAAATTTGAAATTTATTGATTAAATAATTTCGATTTATTTATAAAATTTATTAATTTAATAAATTAATTTCAAAAGGCTGGAATTTGGTTTATTTCTTGCATTTGATAGTTAATAATGAGTTTATTCTGTAACCATCTATATATATATATATATATATATATATATATATATATATATAAATGAATGTCTGTCTGTTTGTTTTTGCTTTATAGGAGGCCAAACCCTTGGACCGATCTTCCTGAAATTTTCACAGCATGTTACTGTGACTCTGGAAGGAATAATTGGCTATATGAAGTTTTAATTGGACAAAGGGGCGTGGCATTGCCCATATAACCCAAAAATTTAAATCGCCATATTTTGGCCATTTTTTGACCAACGTCGACGATATTTGGTACATATGGTATTGGCATAATTAGGAATACGTACCAGGAGAAAAGTGGGTGGGACCCCGCCCCTTTTTAGAAAAATTAAAAATCGTAATATAGTCTTAACTACTGGACCAATCGTCATTAAATTTTCGCAATACTTTTAATTTTATTTAATAACGAGGGGGGTTAGCGAAGCACACCAAGTTCATCTAATCATTTATAAAACACGACTGACTTATAAAAATCGACTATGATTCGTTTAGTGTACATTATTTTTAGAAATTCTTTTCTGAAAAAAATCTGCAGGAAATTTTTTCTTTTGTCTCAGCGTAAACATTTTTATTATAAAGACCAGCAGGTTCCTTAATTACTAAACCACTTTTGGGATATTATCGACAATTCGTTGTGTTTAAAGTCATTAACGTCTCAAAATAAAAAGTAACACACACACATTTACTTATTCCACACACTTGCTCTAATATTAAAATAATAAATTGTTAAAACTGGATTTAATTTTTATCGATCAAAAACATTTTCCAATTTGTAGTCTTAAGGCCAACAGAAACAAAAGCGCGTCGTCCTACAATGTCGTTAAACTTTAACGAAGTGATATCAATAAACAAGCATTAAAAGCAAGAAGAAAGAAAAATAAAAATATAAAATAAAATTACAAATTATTACTTTAAAGCCATTGAACGCTAAACATTTGCAATGCGGGCATTTGCAAAAAAAAAAAAATAAAAATAAAAATAAAATCAACGAGAAGCTGTAAAGAAAACCGGAATTACATTTAAGCAAAACTTTAAAGGCTGAACGGCTCAAGTTAAAAACATATCAAAGGAATTTCAAATGTTGCCTTTTAAAAAGCTTAAATGAAAATTATAAAAAGTATTTACAAACTTGAGTTAAACTATGAATGGTTAGATGACTGCAGTGGAGTGGTGCCAGGTTAAAATAGCCACTTGCCACAAGTCAGAGTAAAAATATTATATTGAAGCTGAAACTCTTTAAGCGCGTAAAAGCCATTTGTGTAAGTTTGAATGTCTTGGTCAAGAGATGTCTTCAATCAGTTAATTTTTAATTAATTTACAGTTAAAAGCCCAAAAGAAAGAGACCTTGAACCTAAAAAAAAATAACTTTTTAAGAAAAAAATGCTGCTACGAGGGCGGTTATGGTAAATTGTATTATTACAAAATTATTTTTTTAATTGCTTAAAATATTTCTCAAAGTTTTTGCGCCTGACTTTGGTGAAATGTCATAGTAACCAAACACATTGTGTCCATGGATTTTATGTCACACTGAAAAGTGACATAATGTAATTTGTGTCTGCAAGCCGGTTAATACAAACGTTGCATCTGTCTAACATAAAATACCATAAAATATACCTATAATATCCATGGACGTTATGACTCTATGTTCATGGACATTATGTCACTTTCTGATGCGACCTAATGTCCATGTAATGGTATCCTAAGGATGTTATTTCTTCTGTTCGATTTGAGTAGTTTATGGTTGTTATAATCTGATCTACTGGCTGACAAAAAGAAAGGTAAATGATCCATCACACAGACATTTTCTCTTCTCTCTCTATCTTACTCTTTCTTACTGTATTAGAACTATGTATCATTATTAATTTTTGATTTAGCTGTAGCCATTTTGACAGTAAAAATATTTTTTTTTACTTCCAGTAAGGTTAGGTTTTGGGTAAATTGTTATGCAATTATAGGAAATGGAAAAGTTATTTCATGTGAATTAAGTAAATAATTGACTACACTGTGAGCTTAGATCCATAATTGTAATTTTAGTTTAACAGAAGCTCTCAAAATGAAGAGAAATTAAAGAACGCGAACCAGTTTCTTGCTCTGTTTTATATTAGAAATTTTACGAGCCCATTTCTTTCATTATAAATGGAACTATATAAGATTAATGAGGTTAGTTTTCTAGGCATGAAATATTTTAGAAAAACTACGGCGATGTCACTTTTATTTCTAGCAAAACCATAAGTCTCGTTCACCGATTTATATTATTTTTTTCATAAAGGCAATTAAATTAAAAAAACTAGGGTGCTTTAAATCGCTTATTTATTTGCTTAAGAACTGTGTTCTAATATTTAACCGACAAAAAAAATTTTAAAACTTGAAGAAAAGTTAAATATTTTGCCTTTAACTTATAACAAATTTAAATGCGAATGGAATCTATACTTAAAGGCCGGAGCACATAGAATCCGTCATACGTTATACTTTAACACATTCAACTGAAAACAAAGTAACGACAGATGATGTTGACACAATGAGTACTTTGTTGATGAAAAAAAAAATCATTAAAATACAGCAACAGCTAAAACAAAAACAAAGTATTCAATCTATGTCTTCTAAAATAATTCTGATGTTGTTTTTGAAGTTTTTATACTTAAAGAAAATGTTTTGGCTTTTCTCAAAATTTGGCTAAAGGTTTCTTGATGGGCTGGCTTAAGCAACTGACGACATACGTATAAATACCTGCTTTTCCAAACCAACAAATTAATTGCATTTTTATTTGAAAATCTTATGGAATATTAACATAATATAATTAATTAAAAGTTATTTTTATATTTTTCCTTTTTTTTTTTTTTTTGATTTAGCATCTAAAAATATTTTTAATCTCTTATACCCTTGTGCACCCATTTTTTGTTGTTGTATATTTAAATGAGTACATTGAACATTTAGATCTACTTTGGTCCTTCGTCTGGTTAATAGTTTAATTACTCGATAGAATTAAATTGCGCTAGTGACAATGCATGAGTTTAAAATATAAATTTGTCGCAGTGTGTTGCGCATTCGGAAAAGTGCAAATACCAGATATTGACACTACTAGATTCATTGCATGATTATAAAATCACGTTTGCGGTGTTAGCTAGTTATTTAATAATATTGTTACGTTTTTCTCTTTTTAGGAAAACGTACAGATAATTTTTTTGATTACAAATTCCAGTTTGGCACATCATAAATATTATATTTCTTACTTTGTGAGTCTATCTGGCTATACTTCTTGATCCTAAGGTATCGTAGTTATTAAACAATGCAGATATTCACGCTACACTATTGTAGTATTCGGCGAGATATAAACTACTCGATGACTTGCTTAGTAACTTAAACCGTAATTCGCTCCAACGCCTTGCATTCAAGCCAATCATTTCCCTTTATTCCAAATATCCACAACCAACGTCTGCCGTACACTGTTGCTATGCTGCTACTTCCTTGTGCCGGCAGCTGCTGTTCTTTTTTTTTATTGTAAATGGCGTCTAGACAATTATCACTGAATTATCTGCCATTGATTCACAGAATAATTGTCTTATTCTCTCCGGAATGTTTCTACTGCTGCCTTATAAGTTGTTTTTAATTACATTAAACTCTATACAATCATTTTTTTTCCTGTTCACGTAACACGCATAACCGATGGTGGGTCTCGTACTCATGATCTTTTTTTTTACAGCACGCTCCTCTACCAATGCATTTATTAAGGTTGCTTAACATTTGTTAGCTAATTGTCGTATTATTCTATTATAGTGTTTATTAGTGGAAGTAATTTATTCACCACCTTTTTTCACCACGCACATACGGATGGGCTGCCAGATCTTATTTTAGTAACAATATATTGTTACGTTTTTCCCTTTTAGACTCAAACGTACGGATTCTTTTTGATTGCAAATACCACTGTGGCGCATTTAATTTCTGTATTCTTTTACTTTATGGCTTTCTCTGGCTATACTTCTTGATCCTACCGGTCTTGTGAACTACTGTGTTACTCCGGGGAGACATTAACTACTCGATGCCTTGTTTAGTAACCTTATCCATCCACAGACATCTGTACTACTCCTTTTATCCAAGCCAGTCATCTCCTTTAATCCAGTAGCCTCGACACACGTCTGCCATACACTGTTGTTATGCTGTTAAACTTCCCCGCGCTTACCGCTATTGCTCTTACTTTTTATTATACAGGACTTCTTGACAATTATCTGTTGCTCTTATATTAAATTTGATGTCTCCACTAAATATTTGCCATGGCTTTACACAATAATTGTCTCTTGCCTCTCGGGAGGTTTGTACTGCTGTTTATTTGCATTATATCAATTATTATTTTCCTTTGCACGCATGCCCGAATGCGGTATTGAACTCAGGACCCACTGTTTTGCAGCATGCACCTCTACCAACGCAGCCATTGAGGCTGCTCAGCTTTTGTTGCTAATTGTGGTTTTTATTCTATACACACACACCGTTGGTTGTTGAATTAACTTATTCACCACGCTCATATGAAAGTAACTACAGGGGTTGCCAGATTTTAATATTTTGTAACAATATTAACTAAACCGCTTGCTTGGATCACTTCCGTTAAGGTCATAAAAAAATCTTGATAATATGCTTTCTTCATTTTTATTGCGGTTGAGAAATTAATTTATTAAAATTCACCCCCAACTATTGGCATTAAAAAAAACTATTTGTGTATTTTCTTTTTTTTCTTATTTCAGTTGTTCACAAGTCTTTTGATAAATTTGAGGGTTTCTTAGCTTTTTCAATCTACTTATTTATTTGAAATACTTGAGTTAAAAGGAAATTGTTTCAATAAAATTTTAAAACTTTTGGTATTTTTCTGATTAAAAAAAACTTACATTTTTCTTAGAGAAACACTTGCTTTGATAAGAAGAAAAAAAACTCTTATTATTTAAAATCACGTTAAAGGAACAAAATATTTGTTGTTTATTTCTATTTTTGGAAATAAAACTTAAATTGCGCTAGAAAAAAAAATAACAGCAAACAAATGTAAAATAAACCTTAAAACTAACTTTATACAAAAATGTTAGCGAAGAAGTAGTGGAAAATATTTTCTTTTAAGGAATTAACCCATTAGGGGTAGAAGTAAATATTTCTTAAAAATAAAAGGATTAAAGGGACTTAAATTACTTGCATTCAAGATTTGGCATTAACCCTCTAAGTAGAAAAGTAATTTATGAATGGCTTAATATTATTCAGTCATTAAAGATTTTTGGCATTTAAATCTTAAAAAAAAACTTTTTCGGGTTATGTCTTCATCATTCAAATGTTAATTATTTAAACGAAATGCGCTCTCAAGTTTCATCGAATATTATCATATAGTTGCAGTTAGCTCATTTAAAGTAAAAGAGTTTTAAAAAAATTATGCTTCAAGAGCACAATTTGACAGTGGATAAAAGAAGCCTGGAACCTGTGGAAATCATAGAAAAAGGCAAGGAGAACACACAGCTGTGTATTATCAGAATTTTTTAAGCGGAAAGCTTTTATTTCGTTTTTATTATATCTTATATTTGTGCCGTCGAACTCAGTTATTTCTTAACTGAATTTAAAATTAGAAAAAAATTCTTAATATTAAAATATATTATAAAAGGGTGTACCCAGAAGACATGTCTATTAAACCATAAAGATCAACTTCATAAAATTTTAACAAACTTGGTATCACTACAGGTATTACAGGGTGTCCTCATTGTTGAGGTAGTTTGACGTGTATGGCCTTGTGTTTTGAACTTTTGAAATTCATCCAGAATATGCCATTCTATATCCCTGATATTAACAGAGATATAAAAATTAAAATTAGAAATTAACGGGTGTCTTAATAGGTGATGTAATTTGATGTATATTGTTCTATCTTTTATGCTGTTATAGATATATAGTTGAGGTTTAAAAAGAATGTGTATTGTTAAGTCCTCTATAACAAAAATATAAAATTTAATAATAAGATTTAAAGGGTGCCCCAATAGTTAATATAATTTGCTGTGTGTGGCTAAACTTTTAATCCGTTATAGACAGACAAATGACTATCTGTATTGAACGGATTGGTAAAGACGTTCTAAAGATCGTGCTCATCATGTTATAGCCAATAATCGCATAGAATATGGATCATTATACCGACTTAATAGACCTAAAATAACACGCATAAGAGAAGTCCAGTATATGAATACTTATGCAGTACATAATAGTGGTTGCTATCATCTCTGCCTCAACCGGCCTATTGCTTATGTTTGTCGATCTTCCACAAAGAATGAGTTGCCAAATGATAAGAAAACATGTATCATTCCGGAAACATATTTGCTATTCTATAAACGGGATTATATTGGCTGTACGTCCATTTAGAATAATGAAGGTAATCACAACGATCGAAAAATACCTTTGAAAGATGTACGCTACATCCTTTCCTTGGATGTTGATGTCGCAAGTAAGACGAAAATTCCAAGTGTATTTATAAAGCTTCTCTGAATGGATCGTACGTTCGTTCAGCGAATAGTCGATGGTATTATAAGACCCAAATGAAAGGCGGTAGATTAGCTGGGCCATAATATATACTGGATAGGATTGGAAGCTACACGTATTGAGGTTGCTCGTTTGAATAGCAGCAGTCGAAAAGCTCTACTTTGGAACGGCGTAGAAGAACTCAGATCTTTGGTGCTAGAGCCACGCAAAGATTATATCAATTGGATGGAATCATCATCGGTTTCGAAGAAGAAGGCCGCTATGGAAGTGTTTGAATTAATAACTATAATATTGGGTAACTCATCCCACTAAAATTGAATCATCCCTTTGGGATGGCAAGAAGAGTCAAGTTTTGCCCAGTACGGATATAGACGAGCCGTATACAGTATTGTTGTATCGCGACTTTGTCTATCGGAGTGACTGGAATGTACAAAATTAGTACACAGTGGCACCTGTTTTGCTAAGTCCGTTATAACCACAAGAATACAGTTTGAATTAGAAATTTTAAGGTGTTCCCATAAATGATGTAACTTGACCTACATGGCCTTAACTTTTGAAACGTTATATACAAATATAAAAATTATAAATAATGTCCACTGCTTTGTTTAGTATAATAAGAAGTTAGAATATTTGATGTATTTTGATGTACATGGCCAAACCGTTGAACTGTTATTCACAGATGGTTAAAAGTTACAAAGAACATTATAAATGAATTGACAAAAAGCATAAAATTTGAATTCAGAAATTAAAGGGTGCCCCAATTGTTAATGAAGTTTGATGTATATTTCCGAACTGTTGAACAGTTTTACACAGACGGTTGAAATTAACAAGAACCTGTAGTGCTAAGTCCGCTATAAAAAGTATAAAGTTTGGAGATGGAATGCAAGGGTGTCCCAATAGTTTTGAATCATTATAGAAAAACACATGAAGTATATTTTGAAGGCGGTTTTTTGCAAGAATTATTTCACAAACGTTTTTATTAATTTTCCTAAACAAATGAAATTTATAAAATTTCTTTTCACTTTAAAATTGATACAAAAAATGCTTTGAGGTGAACAATTATAATTTTTATATAAAGCCATAACATTAGTCTGCATGAAAATCGGCCCTGATACCTGATCACCTGAATCCAAAAATGAGCTCCGTTTTCACCCATCATCCAACCGTTTTTTACAATTTTAACTCCTAGCCTTTAAAAAGCCAGAAATTGATTCAGGAGACTCTAATGATAAAGAGTACTCTGCTGATTTGGCTTCTCGGCAACCTCACCTCCTTACTCAATCGGAGTTAAATTATCATGTCAGGGATTTAAAGTTGCCCAAGACTAAATCTAAGCTCCTAGAATTGCGACTGCAGCAGTGGAATCTCTTGGAAAAGGGATTAAAAATATCTTTTTAGAGGACCAGACAGTCAACCCTTAAATATTTTTTCTCAGAAGATAAAGGTTTAGTGTTCTGCCCTAATGTAAATTTATTGATGACAGAGCTAAAGGTGCCATGTGACCCAGACAAATATATACTGTTTATTGACTCATCAAAAACAATATCAAAGATGTCCTGTTGATATGAAGGAAACATATAAAAGTAGCAGAATACTTGCTAAAATTAGTTAGAATAATTATAAGTGGAAAGTTTGCACTGACTTAAAAGTTATTGCTTTATTCACGGGCCTGCAACCAGAATTCACAAAATATTGCTGCTTTCTTTGTGAATGGTATAGCCGAGCCTGAGACAAACATTACATCGCCTCTGCGAGAAAAAGTTTTATGCCTGGTCAGAAAAATGTCGTCCACAGTTCTTTGGTTCCAAAGGAAAATATTTGTTAGATTGCACACCAAATTAGATTGTAAAAGCAATGGACAAGACAGGTGGCGCCTTTCAATTTTTGCAAACTAAATTTTCCCGTCTTAGCGAAGCAAAGATCAAGGAAGGCGAGTTTGTTAGTGTCCAGATTAAACAAATTTTCCCAGCTTTGACGTTTGTTGAACACCTAAATCGAAAAGAAAAACGATCTTGGTTGCATTTCAAAACGTGTCAAGGAACTTTCTGGTAACCAAAAAGTGAAGATTATGTCGCTCACGTTGAGGAACTGCTTTTAACGTACCAGAACATAGGATGTAACATGTTTCTTAAGATTTACTTCCTTTACTCGCTCTGGAATTTTTCACTGAAAATTTGACAGCAGTCTGGGATGAATATGGGGAACGATTCCATAAAGACATCGCCAACCTGCAGAGAAGATTTTCAGGGAAGTGGAATGCAAACATGTTGGCAGAGTAATGCTGGTTTTTGAAATAAGGGAACTATACCTCAGAGTATAAAAGGAAAGCAAGCTTACGTTAAATATCTTTTTGTGTTTTTATTGTTTAGCTTTAAACAATAATAGTTCTCTATACCGATTAAATTAAATTCATGTCCATAAATTTATTATTATTTTGCGAAAAGTTGTAAAATTACAGATTTGGGGTTCTCTCTAAAATGGTGGGTGATGGAAGAAAACGGAAGGCATATTTGGATTCAGGACGTCATTTAAAATAAGTATCACCACGAATGGTGTCAGGGCTGGATAAAAAATATTTGTTTGCAGACCAGTGTAATCCAGGCGAATCCAATACCAAGTGGTTGCAATTTCCAATTCATTTATTTTCGCTTGGTAATTGATTCGCCTTGGCCATGGTGAATTGAATACTAGTTAGTCACATGAAGAAAAACACAAAAAACGCGTGTTACTTGTTTACGTATATTTACACGTACATGTCGGTAAACAGTGAGAGAAAACAAAGAAAAAAAATAGAAATTTACTAAAAAGAGTCTGTATTGATAAAAAATAATTTGCACCATTTAGACGCCATTGACTCTTTTTGCAAACCACACAATTACGCGTTTGTTCAAAAATTTTTTAAATGTTTCTTTTTGGGCTCACACACTTTACACCTTTCACATAACGATTTAATCGCACATTAACTGTTTTATCAAAAAATTAATTATTAAATAAAATATTTTCTCGATTTTTTTTATGGCGTTTCAACAATTGGTAAACAAATTTTAACGTTGATTCGAAAAAATGTTTAAAGCAAATTCGATCACCTGCGCTATTAGTTTTACCTACTATTAAATTTGCCTTGGCCTCGGCAAAAAATTATTTTTCTTTTAATTTTTTCTAAAAAAAAAATGTTGCAGGCAAATTGCTCTAGTGGAGTACAGAAACAGCAAATTGGTACTCAATGTTTTATAAATTTTAATTCCATTGAACTTCTGATATCTATTGACTGCCTTAAGATGCCTGCAAGTATATTTTTTTTAATTAAAAAACCTAATTTCCTTTAATTGAAAATCATTCACTGTTAAAGACATTTTATAAAATGTTTGCTTTAAAGAAATCTTTCAAGTTTATGCTGCTTAATATTTTAATACACTTAAAATTCTCTTGGTGCTTTTAAAGCCCTAAAGGATTAATGAAATTGATAAAAGTATATGAATTCCGCAGGAATCGTTTTTCTTCATTTTCATTTAAACAAAATTCAACTCAAAGCAATATTACTTCAATGAAAAGCAAATAGTTGACTCTCATCCTTTTTATTTTTTTTTTGTGTTTTTTTAAATCCACGCAATACAAACTTATGCTGCATTTTCTTAGAGTTTATGTGGGTGAATGTTATTGTGAGTGTGTAAGAAAATACATACATACATTGAAAATCTACAACTGTTTCTGTTATTGAATCTTCTGCTGCTTCTTCTTCTTTTTCTTCTGTTTAACATAAAATAAAATGAAAACTAAAACTAAAATTAAAAGGAAAAGAAAAAGTTTTTTTTTCACATTTTAAGTTTAACTTTAGCAGCGTTTGTTATCAAAATGAGTAACAAGATGTTTATAATGTCATCGTCATTTTAGTTTTTCGCTTATTTTTATTAAAAGCGAAAAGCAAAAAAAAAATGTTTTTTTTTTAAATTTTTTAAGGAGACTGTCTGTTTGACAGACTGACTAAATGGATGAAAATTGTCAATATTTGTTTGTAAGTTAGTATGTTTGTATTTTGTTTGTATAAGTGTGAGTGTGTTTGTATATAAAATCAGAAAATTGAATTGCATTTTACGGAAATTGATATTTGTAAAACACAAGTAGTTTTTTTTTTTTTTTTGTTAAGTCCTCCTATTCCTGCTTCGGCAACTAATACCAAAAGCATTTAAGTATACATGTGTGTGTAGATACTTAAATTTATTAGTTTGTATGTGCATGATTTGTTTGTGTGTTTTTTGTAGAAATATTTATTTATTCATCCATCTACTCCCTCTTCATTCATACAACTGCTATGGTAAAAAATTTCCTTTTCTGATAGATAAATAAGTTTAAGTTTAAATGCAAACATTAAGAATGATTTAAACTAAAACTTTATGTCTTTTTTTGTGTTGTTAATGTCATTGAAATCTTTTCAATCTGTCGTCATGTATACTATTAAAGAATTTCTTGTTGTTGTTTTTTGTGTTGCTGCTGCTGCTGCTGTTAGTACTTTTAGGTAACTACGAGTAGTTGTAGCTTAACTTATAGAGTCTTCAAAGTATTTATTGCAAAATTAAAATAAAAATGCTGCACATAAGTGTTTGATTGTATCTTAAAATGTTTTCATTGTATAGAAAAAAAGTATTCTTAAGAATCTTTGTCATTGCTCGAAACTTTTAAAAGGGAAGTGGTTTAGGTGAGCTGCACTTTGTTTTTTTTTTCTTTGGAATTCTACTGATATTAGGGAAATTATTTTAATAGAAAATTATGACATTAAAAATAATTAATTAAAGGGGTAAGGATAACAAAAAATAGAAAAAAATTATTTAGTAAATTGCCTACTTTCAGTATTATTTACAGGTAATTAGTCTGCTTAAAATTAACAATATCAGTTTTTAATACTTTGTAATTTGTACATACGTCAGAGAAAAATAAGATATTATTTCTAATTTGAATCTCATACAAGGGCTGCTATTTATATTTCTGGCCTTGCAACACTGAATGCTGCCAAGTGCAATCTGACATATCCATTGGAAAGTTTGTCATTTTTAAGCATAATCGTACTCAAAACGTTTTGATGTACGACCATTATTTGTGTTGTTTAGAGTGACTTGAAAAAATTAATATAGAAAAAAATGGAATTAACTCGTGAACATTTTCGCGCCATCATTTTTCACAACTTTCGATGTGGATTATCACGACAAGAGTGCATCGATGAACTTACATCTTTGTATGGCGATGAAGCACCATCCTATAGCACTTTGAAAAATTGGTATAATGAATTTAAGCGTGGCCGAAGCTCGCTCAAAGACGAATTTCGTGAAGGTCGTCCAAAAACATCTGTTGTGCCAGAGAACATTGATGCCGTGCGTGAATTCATAATGCAAGATCGACATGCGACATACCGAAAGATAGAGACATCCTTGGACATTTCTTCCACCAGCATACATTCGATACTGCATGAACAGCTGGCCGTAAAAAAGGTTTGTTCTCGTTGCATCCCGCACAATTTGAAAGTCGCTCAAAAAAAGGCTCGTGTCGATTGGTGCAAAGAAATGTTGCAAAAATACGATTGCGGTACTTCAAAAGACGTTTATAAGATCGTCACAGGTGACGAAGCATGGATCTATGCGTATGAGCCCGAAACGAAACAACAATCGACCGTGTGGGTCTTCAAAGACGAGCAGAATCCAACGAAAGTTATTCGTGTGGCGACTGTTCCGCTTGAGCAACGCAGAACGGTCACTTCTGAGTGGTACACTACAATTTGTTTGCCTGAAGTCATCGGAGAAATTCGAAAAACCAACAAGAGAAGACGAATCATTGTTCACCATGACAATGCGAGCTCTCACACATCGGCTCAAACCAGAGCGTTTTTGACCGGCCAAAACGTCGAACAGCCGTACAGCCCTGACTTGGCACCTAATGACTTCTTCTTGTTTCCGCACATGTTAAGTCACAAACGTTTCAAAACTACACTCAAACCAAATAAAAGGAAATTTATAGGAATTTGAAAATTTAGTTGTTTTATCCCTATTAATTCAATGTTGTAAAGGTATTTCGACACCTTAAAGTCGTAGCAGAAATAATTTTTTCCTAAATAAATCTAAACAAATGGCTGGAAATAACAATTAATAGTATTTAAAAAACAAACACACAATAATGAAACAAAAAATAATTACATTCTTTTTTTTAATACTTTTATAGAAAAGTGATCGTCAGTCAATACGGATTAAAGAGCATGAAAAATAAAATATCATAAAACACCACGATAAATTATTTCTATGCACAGGAAATAACTGATTCCCGCGTTTTTTTATAATATTTATTTTTTTTTTAAATTATTTTTATAGAAAGCTCTGCGTAATTTTTTAAATTCTCTTTTGTTTCTTCGATTTCGGCCTTGATTGCTTAGATTTAGTTTTTGCTGCAACTACAAATGACAAAACAAAAGAGAATTGCAAGCACATGAAACAGTGCAGCCGTTTCTATTCGTCCTTCCTCTCTCTTCTAGAAACAGGAGAAATGCGAAACAAACGTTGCAAAGTGTAAACGGAGACTAAGTCACAAGCCAGCATGCAGAAAAAAAAAACATGGTTGTGATATGGTCACAATAACCATATTATGTTCTTTGTAACAATGTATATTTGCGGAGAACAAATTATTGTTGTTTTCACCAAAACTTTAGTCACGATAAACATTTTTTGTTAACTTTTAATGATTGTATGGTTACTGTGCACAAAAAATGCAACATTGTTGATTTTAACTTAAAAAAATTTCAAGCACAACCAAAGTTTTATAACTTATTAATAATAATATAAAATATTGAACAATAATATATTATTATTAATTAAAGTATGGTTAAAAGTAACAGAATAATGTTTGCGCTAAAAAATATTTTGTTCTAGTACTTGACAGTTTAGTAATTTTTCTGGTAACTAAAATTTGAAATTGTTTTTTATTGCAAAAAAGTGAAAAAAAATAAAAATTTATGTACAAAAAAAATAATTATAAATAATAGACAATTAAAAAAAGTTGAAGTAAATATGTAAGCATATAAATCTTTATTTTTGTGTTTGAAGCATAAGCGTTATTTTAAGCAAATAATTTATTTTTTATGAATTTATGTTTTTAGATAATTTTTATGACAAATCCTTAATGAATAAAATAATAAGTTTTTTATATCAGGAAAATTTTGCACTTACGAGACTATATTATAATTCAATTATATAACATGACATTTTGAGCCATATTATTATACTTTAATTTAACCATTTAATGTTTTTATTGGAACATAAATATGTTTGTACTTTGGACAACAATATGGTTGCAAATGTAACCATGTTTTGTTAGCAACCATATAATGCAACCATAGTATGTTGCTCTTAGATTATGGTTATCTTAACCATATTTTTTCTTTGCGTGAGGACTATGTAGGGTGCAGCAAATATGCATAATTTTTTTTTTTTTAGAAATTAGCGATTATAATTTTTAAATAAAATAAAGGGTGTATTCAAGCTAACTAATGTTTTTTTCGGTTTTGCCGTTTTTAATCTTTGAATATTTAGGATTTACTTAGAAATATATAATTTGACCCGGCTTTGCCTAGGTCAATTTTAAGGCCTTTCTAGGCACTGTATAATATATTGTGTACCATGAGGCTCTACTCCGAACAAGTGAGCAATCTATTAAACCACCTTAGATCTTTTAGATCAGGAGATAAAAATATTTAAAATATCTTTAAAATCTCCACCCACATATTACTTTTTTTCAAAATAAACATAAAATATTCTACACTTTTCATAAATATGTATGTATGTTTTAAATTTTATTGTAATACGATACGAACGTAAATGCCTATTTTTCATCTTTTTCTCTCATATCGGTCCTAGCTCTGGCAACAGATATAGTTGAGAACCTGTCTACGTTTCGAATTTCATTAAAACCAATAAGACGGAACTCTGGTAACATTGATTCAGACGTATAAAAATGTCTCTTTCTTTTTTCTCCCTTCCTGGTCCGCTATTTAATAATATAAATACCCTATTTTATCACGAGAACAAATATCTAACAGTGTTTTAAATTTTATTAGGATCGGTTCGGTCGTTAAGCAGTGATTGACTCATGCACAAACAAACAAACAAATAGACAAACGAGAGCATGTCGCGAGTCTATTCACTATTCCTTAGGGGCTATCCGTAATATTTTATCTTTAAGAATTTCTTAAAAATATAACTAATCAAGTCAGTAGATCTTTAATTTTCATAAAAAACTTCGTGATAATGTTTTTTTTAATTAACCCGATTAAATTAATTATCGATATTGATTGTTGAGGGTCAAAGCACGTCTCGATGGCCATTTCATTACCGCTTACTTAACTCTTCAGGAAACTTCTGACAAACATTTTAAATAAACTACAAATTTTTGTCCAAACAATAAAGCAAAGACACAAATCAAAGTTTAAGCAAAAACAACAATAACCAACAGCAATTCTATTTTTCTTTCTCCACTGTATGCGGCTGACTTTTTTTCGGCTCTTTTATACAGTTGAAAGAGGATGAAAAATAAAATATCAAAAAACACTACGATAATTTATTTCTATAAACAGACACTTTACAAATTATTTAATTAGAGACGCAGGAATATTTTTTTTAATATTTAATTTTCATAATAAATTTCGTGCTATTGTTTTTATGTAATTATACCGATTAATTATCAGTAGATCATCTGTTTTAATTTTCAAATTCAGAGAGGATCTCATCAGGTATGAAGAAGGTATTGTTCGTACAGACTCTCCTTCTGTAACTTAAAGACCCCCAACCGTACCCACTATAGAGAACGTATAATATTAAATAAAATAAAAACTTAAGGCATTCCTCATAAAGGATAAAAGAATCTTTTTGGTTTTTGATACCCTCCACCAAAGGTGTAATTCCATTTGTAATTTCTACAATATCCATTTTGGACCCCATCAACTACAAATATTCTGAGTTCTCAAGTATAGCGAAGTCGATTGAGCAAAGTCCGTCTGTCCTTCCGTATTCCTGTTAAAATTACCTTTGCCAAGGCACCAAATGCGCAACACAAAATTTAAATACGCCAATCTACCAGACATAGTTACGAAAATTTTGCTTTGAAAATCAGCAAGACCGGTATATGTCCTTCGCGGCAGTGGGCGAAACACCACGGTTGCCTATAATTTATTCATCTTTTTTATTCAACATAAGTTTGTATTCCTGCAGATGGTTGTGTTTACTACTTATTCGCCACAATTGTACTGGTATCTGATACAGCAACCTTTTTACTTAGCTGAAACAACAACCCTGAGCAAAACTTTAAAATTTTCAAGGCTTTTTTTTAACGAGAAAACTTAATGGTAGGAAAGAATTTCTTATGCCAATTTATACATACAATTGGTTATACATATACAGTGAAGTATATAAAGGTTGGTTTAATTTTAAGAGCCGATGTAGATTTCGAATAAAACACAAATTATTTAGAAAATTATTGTCATTTCTATGGAACAAAAAAAAAAAAAAAAAAATGGTCACTGCGACCTCAGCACGCATGCTGGCTTATCAACGTACACCTTTTCATTCAAATAACCTGAAAGAAAGAAGTTTAACATCGCCACCACGTGAGACAACGCGGCTATTGAATTACTCAAGCAAAAGAGCCATTGTTGCGTTAGCAGTGTGGCAAGTAGTACCATCCTGTTGAAACCATAAAACGTCCACATCCTTGTATGACCTATTCTGGTCACAAAAAGTTCGTTATCATCTCATTGCTGCGAACAGCAGCAATATTTTCTGCAATACGAGCTGTACGCAAATACACACTGGTGTTTTCACATCTCAGGTTTGCTCAAATTTTTGCACGATTTTTTTTATCGTACATACATTTGGACGATTAAATTGAGCGAAGAAACCACGAAGTGCACAATACGAAATTTTGATTTGAATGCCCATTTTCATAATAAACATGAATAACTTTATTGCGTTGCTAGATTTTATGTTTTTCCATGGTTCAAAGTGAGTTAGTCTGAAATTGAGAAATGCGAATTTAAACTCAGAAAAAAACTTAACGTTTAGATGTGGTTGATATTGAACATTGTCTCTTAAAATTAAACCACCCGCTAAAAGATTCGGCATAACCGAATATAACACTCTACTTGTGTAAAATGCTTCTTTTTTGGTAACTCTTAACCTTTGTGTTTAGCAGTGTTCAATTAAAAATATTATCAAAACAATTTAAATTTTTTTTTGCATCCATTAACTGCTTCATCTTCTGCCATTTTAATTTCATTAATTACACGTTCATTACATAATCCAGTGTTTATGAAAGAAATACGAGGGCTGCTATATATATTTCTGGCCTGGCAACACTGAGTGCTGCCAAGTGTAATCTGACATTTCCATTGGAAAGTTTGTCATTTTTAAGCATAATCGTACTCAAAACGTTTTGACGTACGACCATTGTTTGTGTTGTTTACAGTGACTTGATAAAATTAATATAGAAAAAAAATGGAATTAACTCGTGAACATTTTCGTGCCATCATTTTTTACAACTTTCCACATGCTAATGCACTAATCACGACAAGAGTGCATTGATGAACTTAAATCTTTGTATGGCGATGAAGCACCATCCTATAGCACTGTGAAAAATTGGTATAATGAATTTAATCGTGGCCGAAGCTCGCTCAAAGACGAATTCCGTGAAGGTCGTTTAAAAACGGCTGTTGTGCCATAGAACATTGATGCCGTGCGTGAACTCATAATGCAAGATCGACATCCGACATACCGAGAGATATAGACATCCTTGGATAATTCTTCCACCAGCATACATTCGATACTGCATGAACATCTGGCCGTAAAAAAGGTTTGTTCTCGTTGGATCCCGCACAATTTAAAAGTCGCTCAAAAAAAGGCTCGTGTCGATTGGTGCAAAGAAATGTTGCAAAACAATGCGAGCTCTTACACATCGGCTCAAACCAGAGCGTTTTTGACCGGCCAAAACGTTGAATTAATGGGTCATCCGCCGTACAGTCCTAATTTGGCACCTAATGACTTCTTCTTGTTTCCGCACATTAAGCAAAAAATGCGTGGCCAACGATTTTCGTCGCCAGAAGAAGCTGTTGAAGTGTTCAAAAACCATGTTTTAGAGGTGTCTCAATCGGAGTGGAAAAAGTGCTTCGACAACTGGTTTGAGCGCATGCAAAAGTGTATAAATCATGCTGGAAAATACTTTGAAAAACAATAAAACCATTTTTGAGTATAAATATTCGCGATTTCACTATTAGGCCAGAAACATATAGAACAGCCCTCGTACACAAATATGTTTTATTTTTGACGACGAATATTCGCGACCAAAAATTCGTCGTTCGTCCCAGTTGTGTTCCTAGTATGAGATGGACTTTCATTTTTCTACACGGACTGCTCGTTAAGATGTAAAACTATAGAATTATCAGAGTTAAATAAGCAAACGAATACTTTCCTGTAGCTTCAGCTTAGAATTGTAGAGAAACTCAGAGAACATCATGCGGAGAGTTGTAAAAAGGCTAAAGAAACGTATCAAAGAGACACATATGAAGAAAGGAAAAATAATATATGATTGAATCTTCTGAAGGATATAGTGATTATTTGTCGTTATAAGGATTTGTTTTTAATGCAGTATATTTTTTCCTTCTCCGTTTTTTATTTTAAAATATAAAATTTTTTTTTGTGTGATTTCTTCTTTCTATTGCTGACTTTAAAATTTCCCTGGCTTCGAAACCCATTAACTATTTTTTAATAAAACACATTAAATTTGTTATTAATTTTTAATTTATTTTCACAATTTTTGCTTTTTCTTTCATTTTGTATTTCTTTTTTTTTTAATACTAAATTTTGTCATCTTATTTTTTGTTTTTATACTAAATTGGCTATTTGTTGTTGTTGTTTGCTTTTAGTTGTTTTTCTTAATGCAAATTTGTTTAATTAAATATTTTTTCTCGTTTCTTATAATTTTTGTAATGCCATTAAACTGTTTGCTTGTAATTGTTCTTTTGAAATTTGTTTTCAAAATTGGGTTTCTTTTCGGTAAAGGAAAGAAAATTGGGCTAAAATATATGGAATTGAATGCAATTTTGAAATTTAAACCCTGCGGAAAAATAATAAAATAAATTATTAAATTAAAGATTAACATTTATACTCAATATGTCATTGTTCGTCATATAACTTGTGAGTCAAAGTGAAGAAAACAAGAGGCCATTTTGAAATTTTGTCTCTAAAAAAATTGCTGTTAAGATTTAAGAACATTTTAAATGGGCATTTTTGTTGTTATTTATCAGCAAAATGTGTTGCCTAATTTTAGGCTGTTTAAAACTAACTGAACTAATTTAACCAATTTATGAAACTGTTTCTTTTTTTAACTATTAAAATATTTGTTATTTAATTTAATTAAACCAATCAACGTTGCTGTTTTGTTTTATAATACATATAATTTTTGTGTTTTCTTTTAAACCATTTTTTTATAGTTTTTTGTAAATAATATTTTTTAGTTAACATGACGACGTGTTTTTACTTCTTGATTACTTTTGCTTAAAAATTAACATTTTATTTTTATTTCTAAATGTTTGCCTTTTTCCATACACTATATTAATATTTGTTTTTTTTTTTATTAAACTGAATTTTTAATTCTTTCATTTAATTTATTACCATATTTATAAACTTAAACTTGGCATATTATTATTTTTTATTTTTTGTTGTTTTGTTTATTTTAGTTTAAATAGTATGAAATGATTTTTAAATACAAAAGCTTGATATAATAATTTTTTTATACAAATGTCTCTTAATTTAGATTTCTTAATTTAAGATTTTATAGTGAAATATTTTACAATAGTTTTTGGCCTTGTAACGTACTTAATAAAGCCCGTTTTTTTTATTTTATTTTCTTTTATTAAAGTAATACTTTTTTTTCGTAAAAACAATTTTATTTCTAAAGTTTTTTTAAACTAAATACTAATTGGAGTCTATTTGATTTTAAATTGTTGTTTCTAATTTTGTTTTTCGTTTATCAAATAACATTTATACATTCTAATGGATAAAGGAAATACCACATACATTTTTGGTTTTGTTTTATTAAATTTATTGAGCATACTTTAGGGGCATTTCATTTCATGGAATTTTTAAAACAAAAGTAATTATTTTTAGTAGTTCAAGGTAACTGCATATTAAAGGAAGTATTTAGAACCGGTAATTAAAAACAGAATTGACAGCAGCTGTTTCGAAATGAATATTCTTTAAATAAAGTTAAGGCTCTAAAGCCTCTCAAAATTTTCTATTTGTAAATGGCATTTAATAAGATAAAATTTATTTGCCGGTAATGACAAAAATTATATAATTTTTTTTTTTTTTTAATTTTCAGTTCCTAAGGATAAGCTACGCCCTCAGGTGGATATATACCGTTGAAACCGTAAAAGCTTAAGACAACATTGCAACACACAAGAACTTTCCTTTGGTGTATTAAATAAATTTGTATATAATACTTTTACTAGTCATTTTGCTTCAAAATTCATTGAAGAATACATAATCCACATGTGTTCGAATAAAATTTTTTATTCGAATAAAATTAATCTACATTATTTTTGTAGTTATATAATTATCTAATACTCGTACTTGTTTTTTTTTGTTTGCCTTAAAATTCGTTGAAAAATATAAGATCATATGTGTTCGATTAAAATTTTTTATTCGAATAAAATCAATCTATCAATGTTGATTAAAATAATATGTTTATCTTTTATTCAACCATTCTTGGTTAAGATAATTATGTAGACATTTTTTACAAAAAAATTTTAACCGGGTTAACGATTATTCGTTGATTCGAATAATCGAAGAAAAAATTTAATTAATTAATTAATTTAATTAGTTTTTATATATGATGTAGGAAATTCTTTTTCCAATTTCGAATAATTGTAAAATTAATCAGTTAATTCTAATGTATTTCATGGTCTTTAAAATCACTCCCAAAACTTTAGATCAATCACGGATGCTTTAGTTGAATTATTAATCGATTATTTGGTCATAAAACTGAACGGTAAAAAACGTAAAAACCTGCTTTATAGAAAATGTTTCAGCATTTGGATTTTTCGAACCTTTAGCTGATTTTCTAAAGAGCAAAACCTTTTTCCAATTATTTTAAAGAAGAGGTAATGTATTTTGCAGGAGCACCTAGAGAGGACAATTTTTCCAAATTTTAAACACCAAATTTGTACAAAAAGATGAGGTTATTCTTTTATTCGGCATATTGTAAAACCAAGCTGTCATATATAACGTACACAATAATAAGCAATAGCAATTTTGCTAAAATTTATGAACTTTTTCCATAATAAAGTGCAGCTAGAAAGAAAGATATAGTTATAGTACAACAATGAAGTTATTGACTTTAAATCTGACTAAAAATTAATTTGTTTTACAATTGTCCATTTTAATTTCAATAAACTTGTGTTAGTTAAAACGGTTTAGATTTCCATCTTAAAAATTTTTAATATTAACAGCTATTTATTTGCTGGAAATAAGAACTGCTGTGAGACTACAGCCTAATCTGACTGAATTTTATGACAGTTGACCTTGCACTACTCGTGAAAATATTAAATGTAGAAAAATATATAATAAAATATTTTGTAAGGGAATTTTCGACATTCATAACATTTTCAATATTTGGCTTCGCAAAATTTTTTTTTTATTTATTTAATAACAATTAAATTTTTTTTATTTCATTAAATAATATGAATAATATTTTTAAGACTTTTATAATTCACACATTCATTTTTTTCTTTTTTATTAACTTATTTAATGAAATGGAAGGAATTTGTTTAAATGTATACAAATGAATAAAAACTTCTATAATATTATTAATTTTTATTAAATATAATTTGTTTATTTATTATTATTTTTTTAAATAAAAAATTTATTAAATATAAATTGGGGGTTTTATTTTTACTACAAAAAAAATTTTTTGTTAACAAAAATCAGTCATGTTTTGATCATTTTACTCATTTTCAGAAGTAATAAAACTTGAAAATAAATTAACTTTTTAAATCATATGAAACATTTGCTTATATTTAATAATTTAAAAAATACAAAAATAAAGAAATATTTTTGTAATGATTTTTTTTTTGCAGCAAAAACGAGGAACTAAAATGTGATTTTTATGAAATTTTTAAAAAATTATTTGGCGGGCTTAAAGTATTTTCTTTATTATATTTAACATTTTTGGCAATAATATACAAAAAAGAAACATTATTTTATAATGTCTTTTAATAAAAAAAAGTAGTGTATATCAAATCAGATAAAAATCATAGCCTAGTTTTAGGCAATAAAATTAAAAATAAACTAATTATGTAATATTCTTATATTAATTAATTTATAAGATAGTTTAATAATAGACACAGTTAATTTTATATAATTTTTTATACTTTTCTTTATGGGTTTTAACTCTAAAATATTCTTTTTTAGGTAGAGCATGCTTTCCAGCATTTGAACCACCAGTTGAATCAACTTAAACTTAAATAAAAATTATTTTACATTTAAAGCATTCGCCTAAAATCTATACCTAAAACATATTAAGGCTAAAAGCCAATAATTTACTGTTTTAAAATTGGCTGTTCCAAAAACAGGAAAATGTATTTCTTCGGGTTCACTTAGCTCCTCTTCTTCCTCATCGATGGCATTTGCTATTGAACGATAACGCATGGTAAAATTTATCTTAATTATAGTTTCGGCCACACCACCCGGTGACGAAACTATAAAATAAAATGTACGTGGAACACGCTCATGCATGCTGACATAGGTAAGGCGGGCTTCTTTACAAAAAGGGGTGGGTAGGTCCTGCAATTAAAATTTTATTTTTAAATACATATAAGGTATCGTACTTTACGCTGAAGAATTTCTTACCGTTACACCATAGGCCAAAACTGTACTGCCATATTGATTGCCTGGTGTATAGACACGATCACCGTGCAGCCATCTGGCCGCATGGGCTGGTGGATTGGCACAAAACTCGACTGACAAGTGTAATGGAGATCCAGGATATGCAACAGGTGTTGAGTTGCGTGCTACAACTGTTGGAAAACCTGTTAATAAAATAGTGAAAAAAAATTTTTAAAATAAGAGATTTATATATTTTTATTGCCTACTTTTAGGCTTGATTTCATGTCATTTTCTTTTATATTGTGAAAAAAATTTATTGATGCATCTCTTAAACTGAAAAATGATGCGTGCTTCTAAGGCCATACTGCCATTATCAACAGTTGTTAGTTTTTTTAATTCAGGATAAAAACGCCTTATAAACATTTCTTAACATTTTGTTGATTGTCTTTGAATAATTTCTGTTCAAAAGAAATGTTCATTAATTTTTTATTGGCCATTTTTCATTATAAATGTAGCTCTTTGGATATTTTAAAATATAATAGTTTTGAAAAAATTCACATGTGCCTGTGTGGGATGCAATATAAATTTCAGTAATTTGTGCCTAAAAGTAGGCCTTAAATTTTTGATATTTTCGATTTTTAAAATATTATTATTAAGTTTTTATAATTTAAAATAAATCTATATAAGAATTTATTAGACAAGTTTCTAATTATTTTTTGTTGCATATCTTAAGGCAGATAATTAAATTTATTTTTAAAATTAAATCATAATTATCCTCTTTCTAATTAAAATTTTAACAACGCTATTTATTTTAAAGCGTAAAACCTAACACTCGCCTGCTTTAGCATGGCAGCAAAATTTATAACATTATTTCGTTTTCCCCATTCTTTTATAGGAACAAGAAAAATTCTAAAAACAAACTTAAAATCCAATACAATGTCGGCCATTTTATGTGAGAGTTTATAGCTGCAGGAGAAATCAATTAACAAACGAGAATGGCGTTTGAAATTTTGTTTCAAGATGAAATAAATACTTAAGGGAAGCAGTCTGCCAAAAGAAGACAAACTGTCTGTTTAAACAGTTTGATACTTAAGCATCAAATGGGGAAGACATTAAAAAAAAAATAAAAAACAATTAGAAAACAACACATTTTCATAGATTTTATAATACAAATTTTAATACCTTTAAACACCCTTTTTTGCATACAGATATTTCTTTTTATCGTTTTGTTTTATTTTATTTGGGGTTTTGAACATTATTTTCTGATTTTTGTTTGCGTGTTTTTGTTTTAATGGCGAAAGTATTTATTTACACTGTCTGTGTTAGCTTTTAAGGGGTCAATGTTAGTAGTGATTGGTTGGTCAGGCTGGTCGTCCTTTTTTGGTCGGTCGATGTCTACAACAGCAATCATTAATATGGTTGTTATTTGATTATCATGGTCACATGGCTTTTTAATGTGTATTGGAATTTTGTTTGTTGAGCATGATTTTAAAGGGCGTTAGATTATTTTAAATTATAAATGGATATTTAGCACTCAGTAAAACAAAACCTGATTGCAATTGCTTTTGTTTGAGTGTGTGTATGTTGTGTTAAGGCGTAAAACAAACAATTAAAATCAATCATTTGTAAAATAAAAATTTTAACTAGCAACTGTTTTGCATTGCGGGTGGAGAACTTTCAATGACCATGAGTGGGTCTTAGCATCAGAATTTGTTTATTTTAATTGAAATGAAAATGAGTTTTATAAAATTTAAAACGCAATAGAAATCAATTAAAAATTTTTAATTAGAAAAGAAGGAGGAACAATGTTATAAACTTTGTAGTCTTAAAGTATAATGAATTGCAGAAGTTAATTATAATACACTGAAATACTTTTGAAGCTGATGTACTCTTAAGTCAAGAATAAAGTTTGTCTAAATTTATTTTAGTGAATGAGGAGTTTTTTTAATTATTTTAACTTTTGTGTGAGGGGGCAAAAAACCACTGCCTTCAATTTTTCGATATCATTTTGAACAATGAAGTAACTTCAAGCAAAAAAAAAATATGGGGCGAGAGTTCAAAAATAAGAAAAAAACATCTTGTGAAAAAATGTGTGATGTGGGCCTCTGAAATTTTTATAGAAAAATACGACTGTACACCATATTTTTTAAAGATAGCAATGTGGGTGTCATTCATACTTAGGATTTTTTCATTACCATTAAAATTTCATTAGGATTGTTTGAAATAATGACAACGAAAAAAAAATTTACCATTTAATGCTAATGATTTTATTTAAGTTATAATTGTTTTTAATAATGGTAATGAAATTTCAATGAAATCGTTTCATTACTAATTACAATTGCATCAAAAATAATGCATAAAATAAATAAATCTCTTATACGTAGATCTGTTTTTGAAAATTTTAATAAAGCTCTTATTAATTTACGCGAAAATAAAAATAGGTTGCAGTAGTGTCTTATTTTTACTGAGAAAGTTAAAACGTAAATATTTTACCAAATATTTCTAAATTAAATGCCATTTTAAAATAATGCTCTACTATGTTCAAGATGTATATTTACTGTAAAAAGACAAGGAGCGTCTTCATTAATGATAATGATTTTAAACCATTTTATCATTAGTCAATGGTAATGTTCTTATTTTCTCAACTAATTACCAATTAAACCTTTTCATTAAAAAGCATTATCATTAGTTAAAATAATGATAATGCTAAAAAAATAATTAGCGTTATTTAAGAGGGCTGCTCTATATATTTCTGGGCTAATAGTGAAAATGAGAATATTTATAATCAAAAATGGTTTTATTGTTTTTCAAAGTATTCTCCAGCATGATTTATACACTTTTGCATGCGCTCAAACCAGTTGTCGAAGCACTTTTTCCACTCCGATTGAGACACCTCTAAAACATGGTTTTTGAACACTTCAACAGCTTCTTCTGGCGACGAAAATCGTTGACCACGCATTTTTTTCTTGATGTGCGGAAGCAAGAAGAAGTCATTAGATGCCAAGTCAGGGCTGCCCGGCGGATGACACATTAATTCGACGTTTTGGCCGGTCAAAAACGCTCTGGTTTGAGCCGATGTGTGAGAGCTCGCATTGTCATGGTGAACAATGATTCGTCTTCTCTTGTTTTTGTTTCCAATTTCTCCGATTACTTCAGGCAAACAAATTGTAGTGTACCACTCAGAAGTGATCGTCCTACGTTGCTCAAGCGGAACAGTCGCCACGTGACCAGTTTTGCCGAAGAAACAGGCGACCATTTGCTTCGAAGTGCTTCTTCCACGAACAACTTTCGTTGGATTTTGCTCGTCTTTGAAGACCCACACGGTCGATTGTTGTTTCGTTTCGGGCTCATAAGCATAGATCCATGATTTGTCACCTGTGAAGATTTTATAAACGTCTTTTGAAGCACCGCAATCGTATTTTTGTAACATTTCTTTGCACCAATCGACACGAGCCTTTTTTTGAGCGACTTTCAAATTGTAAGGGATCCAGCGAGAACAAACCTTTTTTACGGCCAGGTGTTCATGCAGTATCGAATGTATGCTGGTGGGAGAAATGTCTAAGGATGTCTCTATCTCTCGGTATGTCGCATGTCGATCTTGCATTATGAGTTCACGCACGGCATCAATGTTCTCTGGCACAACAGCCGTTTTTGGACGACCTTCATGGAATTCGTCTTTGAGCGAGCTTCGGCCACGATTAAAGTCATTATACCAATTTTTCACAGTGCTATAGGATGGTGCTTCATCGCCATACAAAGATTTAGGTTCATCAATGCACTCTTGTCGTTATAATCCACGTCGAAAGTTGTGAAAAATGATAGCACGAAAATGTTCACGAGTTAATTCTATTTTTTTCTGTATTAATTTTTTCAAGTCACTGTAAACAACTCAAATAATGGTCGTACGTCAAAACGTTTTGAGTACGATTATGCTTAAAAATGACAAACTTTCCAATGGAAATGGCAGATTGCACTTGGCAGCACTTAGCCAGGCCAGAATTATATATAGCAGCCCTCGTATTATTCTTTGCAATGAAATCTTTAATTAATTAGTCTATCTAATTAATTACTCCCATATATGGTGTCATTCAGAAGCTTTCGAAGAGATCTTTCAGTAGAGCCGATGACATATGTAAAATTATATATTAATTTTGAACTGAGAATATTATAAATAAATTAAAACTGATTCTAGCGTAAAGTATTTTTTTTTTAATTTTTAAAAACCTTCTTTCTTAGAAATAAAAATAATTTTACAAGTGTATGCGAATGTTTTCTGAAAAAAAACAAGAAAAATTAGACATCAGCAGTATGTAATGCTGAATTTTCTGGATCGCTGCAGCCTTCATCAGCATTTTTCGTACCTATTTACCTTAGTTTGGGTAGTCAACGTCACCAACTAATTTTGTAAATAATAATTCGAGGAGTATTTATTGTATATTAATATATAATAATTTTTAATTTTTTTTTTTTCACCCTGACCAGGATTCGAACCATCGATTTTAAAAAATAATGAAATTTTGCTTTATTTTCGGCTTTTTGGTTCTTTTTAATTAATTTTCTAAACATTTTTAGAAAGAAAAATTATTTACAAATGTATGCGGACGTTTTCCAAAGAAAACAAGAAAAATTAGACGCTAGCAGAATGAAATGCAGCATTTTTTGGACCGCGTTTGTTTTAATTTTTAATTTTTACCCTGACCAGGATGGTTCGAAAATTAATTAAAAAGAACAAAAAAGCCGAAAATAAAGCAAAATTTCAATATTTAATAATATTTGTTTTTTATTAGAGTTACTTCACTTAACTCGATTTACCTATATGGTGAATCGTATATAAGATTCGGCCCAGTTGAATATAACACTATAACCTTTACCTTTATTTTTGTCTATTATTACATATTGATAATTTTTTTTTGTTAAACCATAAGTTTACGAAATCAAAATTTCCATTCAGGTAAAGTCTTAAAGTTTCTGTGTCTGTGCCAATGTATTAATTATTGGCCTGACTTAAAAACTCTTTCTTCTTTTTCTATGTCTTTGTGTATTGTTCTGTTCCAATTTCTATCGACTTTAATGTATAACAATTTTAATTTGTAATAAATTTTTAATTATATCAATGTTTATGTCTATGACAATTTGAATAATTCTTTTATTTTATTATTATTTTATTTTGTTTTGATGCAAAAGATTTTAGTTTTTACTGAAAGATTACAATTCAATAATTAAAAAATGTCAATGCTCGCACAGTAAACTAAAATGACAATCAATAAACACACAGAAATTAAATAAGTCAAATGACGCGAGCAAGCAGAGCCTTATGCCGACAAAATGTTATTCTCATAAGAAAAAAAAAAAAATACATTTTATATAGGGAAAACACACCTTCATAAAAGTGCGTGTAAACGGATACTCGTTGAATTTTTTCGATTTATAAGCCAGCAGTGAAAGTAGAGCTTTCCAACGCATGTACTCGTTTCAAAATCGGTTGGGTGGATCTCGAGTTACAAAATCACGAACATAGGACAACTTATTTTTATATAAAAAAAAAAAACATGAACGGCTACAAGGTAACGACTTTCTTGTGCGTTGTTTTAGAAAATGTAAAAAAACATTTATTTAAATAGAGTACACTCTTAACTAGAATCGGTTCCAATAAAAGTATACTTTAGTTTTGACTTTAAAAGCAAAAAATATAATGAGCTGTTAAGTTTAAATTATACTTAAGCAAGAGTCGACTTAAGTCTGTAATAAGAAGTATGTGCCAATGCCTTTAACTAAGTGCATCTTTACATCCGTGCCGATATTTTAAATCTTATCTTGATTCATATATTATTCCATAATAAGAAAAAGTTGTTAGTCTAAGTAAATATCTTTCCATGTGTCATGTATCAACGTTCAAAAAGACAAACATTCCAAAATTCTGATTTGAAAGAAAATTAGTTTTGTCCTTCCGCTGAACGAATATGGTTGTGTATACGCTTGAACAACACTGGGAAATATTGCGACATTACTTTAAAAATGTGTGCGAAAATTGCGTACGGATTTTGGAAGAAGAGAAGCACCGTCACCTTCGTATGTTCGTTATCTTGTGAAAAAAGTGAAAGACGCTAATACCTTAATCGATAAACCAAAGCAGGAAAAGCCAAAAACAGTGTATACACCCGAGAATATTGCTGCTGTGGCAAAAAGTGTTCGTGAATTCACCGTCGTTCTCAACAATAAAACATTTCGGAGATATCATTGAGACGAATTTTGCATAAAGACCTTGGGTATGATGCCATACAAAGTCCAATTTATTCAGGAGTTGAAGCCAACTGACCATCCAATGCGTTTTCGTTTCGCTAAGTGGGCACAGAAAACCCGCACGCAAACATTGAAAAGCTGGTGCACCCAAAATGAGTCACTGGTGCGGATTTTGTTCTAGAGGCATAATTAAGCCACTTTTCTTCGAAAATGAACAAGGAGTGGCTGTTACAGTCAATGGCGATTGTTATCAGGCC
The DNA here is from genome assembly GCA_916610165.2 of Gymnosoma rotundatum. Taxonomy (NCBI): domain Eukaryota; kingdom Metazoa; phylum Arthropoda; class Insecta; order Diptera; family Tachinidae; genus Gymnosoma; species Gymnosoma rotundatum. The sequence goes on from OU744339.1 coordinate 12,638,765, forward strand.
GAGTTGAATGAATTATTGTTAACAAAAATTTAAGAGGAGGATATTGGGAAAATTTGGTTTTCACAGGATGGCGCTACGTGCTACACAGCTACACCGAAGCTATATTCAATGTTTTGCACCCTGTTTTTGAAGTTCGCATTATCAGCCGCAGAGCTGATGCCATTTGGCCACATCGGAGCTGCGATTTGACACCGTTGGACTATTAAATGTGGGGTGCCGTCAAAGATAAGTGTGACGCCGACAAGCCAGAGACAATTGACGCTTTAAAGGACAATATTCATGCTTCATGTGCTTAAAGATTGGACCGATCGTGCAGGCTACTATATGGCCAGCCGAGGCGGCCATTTTAATGAAATGATTTTCCATTATTAACCGGAAGGATTGTACTTTCAAATAAAAACAGAAATTTGAGAAAGTAATCATCATATGTTTCTTATAGCATTAAAAAAAAAATAATAAGAATAAAGTTATTTGGCGGATTCTTTATTCTATATCTTGAACACTATCTTCATCAACAACAAAATTAAAAAAATATATATTTCATGTACAGAAATGACCTCGTTACTGTTTTATTTTGTGTAGTATAGATTCCGAGCAGACTTTTACAGCAATATCGTATTTTAAAAGATTATAAAACTAAATAAAAAAATCAAGAAAAAATAATGTACCACTTATTCGAAATGTAATATTGCGAAACCCTTTTTTTTAATATATCGCATTTTGAATTTTTTTTTTATCCGGAATATTTGCATATTAGCTTTCCTTCCCCTGAATCAGTTACACTAAATTGACACAATACAAAATAAGTAGGAAATTGAATAAATTTCATTGTTAAGCAAAAGTTACAACTAAATAAATAAATACGTAAATAGTAAAAATTAACTTCAAGGACTCGTAATATTATTCTTTTAAACACCCCAAACACTGTTGCCTCCATGGCAATAAGACCATTGAATCTTAACAATTACTTGTACATTGCACCCCTGCAATGACTATTTCACAATGACAGCAGCGACAATAACAGCAACGACAGCAACAACAACAACAGCTAGCACTTAAAAATGCAATATTTTGCAATAGCAACATTAACAACAACAACAACAACATTAATATTTAGAACTACAATGACTAAATAAAAAAGGAAGCCATAGTGAATGAATGAATAGATGTCTGAATATTTTTTTCATTTATTTTCTTTTTTTTTTCTTGGAGAAAGACAATAATATGCAAGTGTGTAGGTAATGTAAATATATTTATTTAAGTGTATATGTGTGTGTGTGTTTTTAGAAAACATTGAATGTTTTGACTATCAAGAGAATAGTTGTAATTGCTTTATGTTTTATTTCGTTTTATTTTCTTTTGTTTGTTTTATTTTTGTAAACTTTTCTCTGCTTTTAACATTTAAATTTTATTTTGTTTTTATTGTTGTTAATAAAGTACAAGTTATTCTAAGAATTGTTAATGCCAACACAAAGTGGCAATTTGTTTGGAAAATTCAATTTAAACAACAAAGCTATAGAAGTGTAGCAACTACAACAACAATTACACTAAATGCAGTAACTACATTTTGTAAAATGTCTTTTTGAGTATTTAAATAACAATTTGCATCTGTTTAGTGTTTTTAATTTTTTTTTTTAAATACTAAAAACTTTGCAGCTTTAATAGATGGCTAATAGAATATTAGCGTAATAGGGAATTCTCATACTATTTGTCGGATCTCGTTTTTCTTAAAATTTACTATTAATGTTTTCATCTCATGCTGGGTATCGATCATCTGCTAATATTCGTAAGAGATACATATCTACGACAACATGGTTGTTTTTTTAAGCGCAATAGAACTTTAAATTGTAAAAATAATAGAAAACATTAAATTGTAATGAGGAATTTGTTTTTATACAAAAGATCAGAAAATGGTTTATATAAAAAAAAAATATATCCGGCATATGGCCACCGCGGCTGCTTATGACGAAGCGCATTTCGGACGTCCAATGTTGGGTCGCTTTTTCAAGTACTGCTGGCCGTGTGTCACAAATAACATGAACAGTGTTGTCCTCCAAAGCGCCAATTGTTGCTGGTTTATCAGCATAAACTAGTGACTTCACGTAGCCCCAAAGGAAATAATAGAGAGGTGTCAAATCGCACGACCTTGGAGGCGAATCGACAGGTCCATTTCTCGAAATCAACTTATCGCCAAATTTTTATTTCAATAACTCGATGGTCGCGGTCGCCGTATAGCTCGTAGCGCCAACAACATTTCGTCCGGATTAATTTCATCCATACATTCAAACAAAAAATCATTAATCAAGCAACGATCTCCATTAACTGTAACGTGAAGTCCGGCCTCATTTAAAAAAAAAGGCCCGATTATGCCCACCAGCGTGTAAACTACACCAAACGGTGCATAATTCTGGATGCAATGGAGTCTGTAGGGTATGTTGTGGATTGGTCTCATCACTCCATATGCGGCAATTTAGCTTATTAACAAATCCGTTAAGCCAGAAATGAGCCTCATCGCTGGACACAATTTGGCGATAAAACAAGGGGTCAGTTACTAACTGCTCTAGAGCCCAATCGACAAAAGAACGACGCATATAATGGTCACGTGGCTTTAATTCTTGCAGTAGCTAGATCTTATACGTGTATATTCCATGATCTTTCCGCAAAATTTTTCACGCAATGGAAGAACAAATCCTCAATTCCTGCGACTGACTATAATCGATAAATTTTAATCTCCTTCCACACTTTCGTTTACAGCAGCGATATTCTCTTCAGTACGCACATTCCTAGGACGATTTGGTATTTTTTGCATCCGCTAGAGAGTATGTGGTACGAAGAAATTAAAAGAATTAAAGTATAGTTGAGTTGTACACTGCATTAGAATCTATTGTAAAGACGAACAGAAGATAGTGATTGAGAGCGGTTAATCTTGCAATGGACTCAATGGGAACTTTTAAAGACTGCATTTAGATTGAAGAAAGGGATGAAGAATAACGGATGATTGATTCTGGATTGTACATGGTCTTATATTTTTTACCATTTTAATTATATTTTTCATTTATATAAATTTTTTGTTAATTATTTTTATTCCTTAAATTTCGTTTTTTTTTGTTTTATATAAATTCAAATGCTCACAAAATGCAATTAGGTGTGGAAAGATATGGCAATATTGTAAGGAGAGTAAGAGACAAAATGTAACAGAAAAGTAAAAATCGACAAGTGGATAAAATAATTTTAGCTCAGCGGCATTGTCTTTGAACAGTATGTTATGTCAAATTTGTTTTTTTTTATTGTTTATTAATTTACATAATTTATACTTAAACTATTATAAACACTAGTTAATAATAACAATTTCTATATACAATGTCCCATAATCGGGCTCTCAAGTAATATAAATATAATAGTACTTTGGTTTTTACAAGTTGGTTATAATTTTTTTTTTATTTTATCATATTTACAATAAACAAATATATATCACCCGCTTTTGGCAATGAAAATTTTTGTGAAAAACATTGCTTATATATTAATGAGTGGTAAGGAAAGGTTAGTGTCAAGAAATTCAGAAGACCATCAAAACTTTTTGGTATTAGATTTTTTGTAAGTCTCAAATCTCTTATTGATATGCTAGTGTTATACCTAATATTTGAATGTTCTGCATTACAGTTTACTGCTTTTATGTTGGCACGTCTATACTCATGGTAGAAGACCGCGATGCCATTTTTGTTTTGAATAATTTTTTTTGCTATTAAGGTAAACAAAAGCCTCAGGTACAACAAATCCCTTTTTCAAGAAATCAATTATATAGTCATTATTTTTGTAATAAGGAGCCATTATAGCATTATTTTCTTTACATTGGGTACACCTTACTATATTATTTCGGATTACGTTTATTATAAAATTATCTATTCTTATTATATTAGCTTTATTATATAATTTCTTATTAGGTATGTATTTAAGATATTCGCTTTGTTGAGACCGGTATAACGATGTACATGCCCTTAAACATTTTCTTTCAAAGTTTCTAATCTTTTCCATGTATGAAGGCGATATGTTGAACCAAATAGGGCAACCATATGTTATAATAGGTCTAATAAGGGATTGATACATTATAATTTTAACCTTAGGTTTAATGTATTTCGAATGAAATAATGGTCTGTATAAAAAAGAAGGATTTTCTTGCCTTCATAAGTATTTCCTTTACATGGTGGTTGAAATACAAAAATTTGTCCAAAAATATACCTAAATATTTAACTACATCCTTATTTGGAATGCTACAATTTGATTGATTTGATCTTATTCCAAACTGTTTCCAGTTTTTCTTTATGTTTGAGCTGCATTTATCGACCGGAGGTCTAAAAAGAATGGTTTCGCATTTTTTGCGTTAATGTTCATGTTCCAATCAATTTTATATTGTTCAACTAAGTTGTAAATGTTTTGAAGATTCAAATTTATTGCTTCTATTTTGTCATCAGAATGATATATAATAATATCATCCGTAAATGATACGATATTATTGACTTTGCATAGTAGATCTACTATATATAAATTAAAAAGAATAGGAGAATTAACTGTTCCTTGTTGTAATTCATTAACAATTTTGAAAGATTTTGAGTTTTTAGAGTTTTGATAACAAACCGTAAAGTCTTTATTGCTTATCATATTGTAAATTAAAATAATTTGATTTATTGGGAATTCATATTGAAGCAATTTAAATATTATTACTGGAATCCATACACTATCGAATGCCTTTTCCATATCTATGTCAAATTTGTATGGAAAGGTCGTTACCGTCGTGTGTTGTGTTGCTACACTCATATAAAGCATGCAATGAGTCCTTAATTTCGATGTAATAAACGTAAAAATTAAATAAAATATCAAAAACAAACATTAATATTAATATAGACACGAACGTGAATTTATATATGGACATAAATATGAATATGGCCATGGACATGAACAATTACTTGATTTTAAAAATGAACAGAAGGAAATAAATATTATTAATACCAACATACGCATAAACAATGACATTACCATTACCATTTACATTGATATGGACATAAATATGGAACAAGGAGTTGTTTATATCTGACTTGATTGTATGGCTTCGAAACTTACTCAGTAAAATATATACGAGAGCTGCTATATATATTTCTTGCCTGGCAACACTGAGTGCTGCCAAGTGCAATCTGACATTTCCATTGGAAAGTTTGTCATTTTTAAGCATAATCGTACTCAAAATGTTTTCACGTACGACCATTATTTGTGTTGTTTACAGTGACTTGAAAAAATTAATATAGAAAAAAAAAAAATGGAATTAACTCGTGAACATTTTCGTGCCATCATTTTTCACAACTTTCGAAGTGGATTATCACGACAAGAGTGCATTGATGAACTTAAATCTTTGTATGGCGATGAAGCACCATCCTATAGCACTGTGAAAAATTGGTATAATGAATTTAATCGTGGCCGAAGCTCGCTCACTCATAATGCAAGATCGACATGCGACATACCGAGAGATAGAGTCATCCTTGGACATTTCTTCCACCAGCATACATTCGATACTGCATGAACACCTGGCCGTAAAAAAGGTTTGTTCTCGTTGGATCCCGCACAATTTGAAAGTCGCTCAAAAAAAGGCTCGTGTCGATTGGTGCAAATAAATGTTGCAAAAATACGATTGCGGTGCTTTAAAAGACGTTTATAAGATCGTCACAGGTGATGAATCATGGATCTATGCATATGAGCCCGAAACGAAACAACAATCGACCGTGTGGGTCTTCAAAGACGAGCAAAATCCAACGAAAGTTGTTCGTGGAAGAAGCACTTCGAAGCCAATGGTCGCCTGTTTCTTCGGCAAAACTGGTCATGTGGCGACTGTTCCGCTTGAGCAACGTAGGACGGTCACTTCTGAGTGGTACACTATAATTTGTTTGCCTGAAGTCATCGGACAAGTTCGAAAAACCAACAAGAGAAGACGAATCATTGTTCACCATGACAATGCGAGCTCTCACACATCGGCTCAAACCAGATCGTTTTTGACCAGCCAAAACGTCGAATTAATAGGTCAGCCGCCGTATAGCTCTGACTTGGCACCTAATGACTTCTTCTTGTGTCCGCACATCAAGAAAAAAATGCGTGGTCAACGATTTTCAGCGCCAGAAGAAGCTGTTGAAGTGTTCAAAAACCATGTTTTAGAGGTGTCTCAATCGGAGTGGAAAAAGTGCTTCGACAACTGGTTTGAGCGCATGCAAAAGTGTATAAATCATGCTGGAGAATACTTTGAAAAACAATAAAACCATTTTTGATTATAAATATTCGCATTTTCACTATTAGGCCAGAAATATATAGAGCAGTCCTCGTATGGATTAATCCATAATCGAGCAATGGAAGAGTATTGACTTGTTCATCCATTTGGAGTAATAAGCGAGCTATCGAAACTTTTTATGTTTTATTGTTTCTGCCTCGCATTAATAATCCAAATGAATCAATGGGGGTTGTATCAGTTCGTTTTTGGTTTTTTTTTTCCTTTAACATAATTGTCGATGTTTTCGTTTTGTTTTTCTATTTAGTCAGCTTAGTTTTAAAAAGTGAAAGACGTGTTTTTAAAAAGAGCTAAAAGGTACGGGTATAGTAACAAATTTGTTAAAAATGTGTAAAAATTTAGTTTCTAAGCGTCATTTAAGACGACTATTTAAAAAAGTAATTGAAAAATTCTCAAATTGTAATCGGGAAACTAAAAGTGAAAAAGAGGCATCAGCACCTAACAAAGTCAAAGAATTATCAAATGAAGATAGCCAAACGAAAACATTTGATGTTCATTAAGATATTAATTCAAACAATATCAGTGTAAATAGTATAATAAGAAGCTTGCTTCTTGGGTAATTGAAAATCGTGTTTCGAACGAATGCTGTAATTCACTACTCTACATTTTAAAAAGTAAAGGTATGGATGTACCACCATTCAGAGAAACATTGTTAAAAGCAGTGCATGCAGAAAACCCATGCTGCTTCACAGTGAGCCCAGAAATAACAGAAATGGCAACAGGTTTATTGTGGTTTAGAAAAAGCACTGATGATGCTTGGCCAATAATTATCACCTAATGCAAATGCCGAACTACTGATCGATATATTTGTGGATAGAATGCCGCTTTATTTTAATTGCTACATATATTGGCCCATCGAAGCCTCTAGACGTAGCAATATTCATAAAACGGTTTGTTAAAGAATACATCAAATTAAAGAATAAAATTTTCCCAATTAATTCTTTGGAGGAATTAAATTCGCAGAACAGCTGATCAAAACCGAGCCTGATTCAGAAGTGGTAAGACTGAGTTTTCTTTAATGCAATCAGTTTAACAACTTTTCTTTGCTTTTTATTTTAATTTATTTTAGATTCTGTATATTAAAGTGAGGTTTAACAAAATTTAAATTGAATAAGCACTACGCAAAATAATCGGCGAAAATATGTTGCTCCAATTAAATTGGGATGGATCAAAAAATATAATAGCCTTAAACAAATACAAATTGTTCAACTTTTTTATTTCGGTAATAGCTGAATTTTTAATATGTCTTAAATAATACGAGGGCTGCTCTATATATTTTTGGCCTAATAGTGAAAATGCGAATATTTATAATCAAAAATGGTTTTACTGTTTTTCAAAGTATTCTCCAGCATGATTTATACACTTTTGCATGCGCTCCAACCAGTTGTCGAAGCACTTTTTCCACTCCGATTGAACACTTCAACAGCTTTTTCTGGCGACGAAAATCGTTGACCATGCATTTTTTTCTTGATGTGCGCAAACAAGAAGAAGTTATTAGGTGCCAAGTCAGGGCTGTACGGCGGATAACTCATTAATTCGACGTTTTGGCCGGTCAAAAACGCTCTGGTTTAAGCCGATGTGTGAGAGCTCGCATTGTCATGGTGAACAATGATTCGTCTTCTCTTGTTGGTTTTTCGAATTTCTCCGATGACTTCAGGCAAACAAATTGTAGTGTACCACTCAGAAGTGACCGTCCACGTTGCTCAAGCGGAACAGTCGCCACATGACCAGTTTTTCCGAAGAAACAGGCGACCATTGCTTCGAAGTGCTTCTTCCACGAACAACTTTCGTTGGATTTTGCTCGTCTTTGAAGACCCACACGGTCGATTGTTGTTTCGTTACGGACTCATACGCATAGATTCATGATTCGTCACCTGTAGCGATCTTATAAACGTCTTTTGAAGCACCGCAATCGTATTTTTGCAACATTTCTTTGCACCAATCGACACGAGCCTTTTTTCAGCGACTTTCAAATTGTGCGGGATCCAACGAGAACAAACCTTTTTTTACGGCCAGGTGTTCATGCAGTATCGAATGTATGCTGGTGGAAGAAATGTCCAAGGATGTCTCTATCTCTCGGTATGTCGCATGTCGATCTTGCATTATGAGTTCACGCACGGCATCAATGTTCTCTGGCACAACAGCCGGTTTTGGACGACCTTCACGGAATTCGTCTTTGAGCGAGCTTCGGCCACGATTAAATTCATTATACCAATTTTTCACAGTGCTATAGGATGGTGCTTCATCGCCATACAAAGAGTTAAGTTCATTAATGCACTCTTGTCGTGATTAGTGCATTAGCATGTGGAAAGTTGTGAAAAATTATGGCACGAAAATGTTCACGAGTTAAGTCCATTTTTTTCTATATTAATTTTTTCAAGTCACTGTTATCAACACAAATAATGGTCGTACATCAAAACGTTTTGAGTACGATTATGCTTAAAAATGACAAACTTTCCAATGGAAATGTCAGATTGCACTTGGCAGCACTCAGCCAGGCCAGAAATATATATAGCAGCCCTCGTATAATACGTGTTATCTTTTCTTTAATTTTCTTGCAGAAGCACTTAAGGACACGTATCCAACATACCCGGAATATAAAAAAACTTTTAAGGTGGCGTTTCGTAAATGTAAAACAATTGTTAACCAACAGACCTACTTATCAAAAACTACGACCTCGTCAAAAATATTTTAAAAAATAATAAATATTTTCTTGTTTTTGTAAAAATAACAAAATTTGGGTTTTATATGAATGTTTACTCGATTTAGGTTCTGTTAGGAGACAAAAAGGATTACTCGTGTCTGCAGACATTCAATGTTAAAAATCCAATGAGGTTCGGAGTTTAATGGAGTAATCCATTACTCGCAAAGAAGCGCTCCAAGATACTCTTTGGATGATCCTATTTTTTACTGGGTAGTTTCAGATTTTCAAAATATCTATAAATATTTGTTAGCTACATTTAAAATAAATTTCTTCTTTTCCTTTACATAAAAACCCAATTTCTTTAAGTTTAAAATTTTTATTTTTATCTCTTCAAAATATATACTCTTCAATAATATACTCCCATCTTTGCAATAATCTGCCAGTAATGTTTATTTCAAAAATATATTTTTTTAATTTCACTTAATGTCTCTTTTTTCCTATTTAAGTTAAAGTTTAAACTTTTCATAATATTTCAAAGAGAACAAATACAAAAAAAAATTAAAATGGAAATAAAATTGTACAACTGACAACTTGTTTTACTGCTTACATCCGGTACGCTTTTCAACTTTTCAGAACTCATTTCCGCCAATATGTACAAGTACGAATGAATGAATGAATGAATAAATAAATGTGTATAATTGCATGTATGTATATGTGAGCCTGTGTTTAAGTATGTGTAAGTAGTTTTGTTAAAGAACATTTGTCAGTCTAAATAGAAGCTATTAAATAGTATTCATTAAAAATATAACATGACATAAAAGTTTATATGTCCTTTTTGTCCTTTTTTTTCTCTTTTTAAATGGAAACTGTCTGCAAAGTTATTGAAATTCGAATGTGAATCTTTTTTTTTTTGTTTTTATTTTGCTTTTTTTATTAAGTTTTAAATATTTTTTAATGAAAGATAATTAATCGAAGTCATTGTGAATTTCTGAGAAATTAAAGGCAATTTATGTTAAGTTTTAGCCTTTTTGAAAAGTTTTAAGGAATCTCAAAGAACATAATGAACTCAGTTTTATTTTTAATTTGCTGTTTATTAATTTTCAGTTTCCTGCTTTTTGTTATTAAGTGTTTCAAAACTAATTTTGAGCCACATGTGTTCACAATTAGTTTTAATTTTTTTTTGTGTTCTTCTTAAATGTTGTGAAATAAAAATGAATAAAATTTTTTTCAGTATTCAACAACCCTTCCTTTTTTTCAAGCAATTTTAATCAAGTTTAAGCATTTGTCGTCACATACTTAATGACAACCACCAATTGTTGCCTCAAGCTACCACACATGGTGTGACAATAGTTGTGGCATTTGTATATTAAATATTTAACTCTCTGTGTGCCCTCAGTTGAAATAATAAAAATAGTAACATTATCAAGGAATTTCATATAAATTGCTAGTGTAACTGATAATACAATTTGCTATTTATTTATAAATTTTTTCTTCTTTTTGAAAAAAAAAAGTTTGTCATTTAAGTAGAGTACGCTTTATTTAGCATGAAGAGAAAATTAACCCTGTTATAAAAGCAATAGTTTTTATGATTGAAAGCTCAGTTGGATGTAAGAATCACGGAGTCAGCAAAACACTGATATAAAATAAATAGTGGTTATTTTGAGTTAATGTTGTTTATGGATGTAGGTATGTATGTATTTAAGTAAGTGCTTATGTATGTATGTAAAAAACATATAATAACAGATTATATGTAAAAGTTCAGAAAATAAAATTAATTTCCTTGAGCAACTAAAGCCGCTGCTAATGTAGTTTCGTGAGATCTGCTTCTCATAACAAGAATAGTTTATTATAAGCTTCACCACAAAAAGTGGAAAAAGTTTATGACTAAGTTTGTCATTCCGTGTGTAATTTCTACAATATCCATTTCCGACCCTATAAAATATATATATATATTCTGACTACTTATGCATAGCGGAGTCGATTGAGCGGTGTCCGTCTGTCCGTCTAATCGAGGCAAACTTGATATCACAAAAAAAAAAATAAATATAAAAAAAAACAAATATTTCAATAGACCACATATAGTGTCAAAAGAGGTGCTATTGGAATTCAGCATGATCAGTCCATGTCCTTCGAGTCAGCAGGCAAAACACCACACTTACCTCTAATTTTATCATGTCATTTGGAACATTAAAGTAATTCTAATCAAAAAATATATATTTATGAGACGATAGAGAATAAAAAGATAAGAGAAACACAGCACGTGAAAAAAATGGCGTTCGCCCATATTTCCCGAGTTACGGGGCTCTGAAATATTCAAATTATTTAAATTATAAATATGGGTATCATTTTAAAGCTTTTGAAGTGATCTTTAAGGAAATACTAAAATTTTTTAAAAATAATTAACCCATTAACATCCTACGTAATTTTTATGTAAAATTATTTAAATGCAGTACTATTTTTTAATTCTCTGTCACCCCCATATTTACTATTTTTGATTAAAGTTACTTAACTAAACTGGATTTACGTAGAAGGTGAAGGGTTCATAAGATCAGGCATAGCCGAATGAAGCACTCTTACTTGTATTTAAATAGGTTTGCTGACTTAAGCACTAATGAAATCGAAGTCATTAATTATATTAATTTGGTACTATTTGCTATAAACTTTCCCATCATCGAAGTGGTCAAATTGTTATCGTCATGAATAATATGCCTGCTTAAGTTATTTTATAATTTCAGACTAATAATTTGCCTCCCAGTATAGTTGAACTGTATTTGGATTTTATACAACATCAATAAGTATTTTAGTTGTTTGATTTAGCAGAGCTTTGGTTTGACAAGTGAAGAGGCTTCCGAATATCTGTTATGTTATTTAGTTGTTTAACAGTTTTGTAGCAAATTTTGTGAATATACTAAAAAATCCAAATAATTTTTAATGTTAACAAGGAGTAAAAAAATTAACAATTAACAATACAAAACCAAAGGTTTTATGGTAAAACTAAAACAAATATGCCCTTATTTACATTAGCATAAAAAATAACGACTTTAAATGGAATCGTGATATAATGAATTATTTCGTTGAAGACCTGTTGACTCTATTCAAAAACATCACTCTAATAAAAGTAGAAAAATTATTTTTCTTATCAAGAAACTTATATTTTATTTTCTGCTTGGATCACATTAACTGTGCTATAAAATACATCAATAATTATTGAATTTAATAAAACTTAAAAACACTCACTTTTCTACTACACCAAATTGTATGTTTATAACTTTTTCATACCACGTGCAACTAAAATTTATATTTTTAGGTGATTTAAAACGTCTATATATTTTTAGTATGAAAAAATCTGGCATCACATTTCAGGTATTTTATTTAATACAAAAATTTTTGCATGTGCAGTTGTAAAATCAAAAGATGGCTGCTACAATAACTCAGAAAAACTTATTGCTGTAAAAATAAGTCATCAAATCTTTGAGATACACTTGTAATTTCTAAAGCATGTATTTTAATTTAATGCCTTTTTCACAGATCTACTGACACTTTTATTTCATCATTTTCCGAAATTTTAGTTTAATAATTTTCTTTAGAAAGGAAAGTCACCCACAGGAGAATACTCATGCCAAAAGAACAACGGAATAGAGTAAAAATTTTATTTGAGTTGTAATACGATTTTGATGCATGTGCTTTGTCAGTGACTTTACTCTTGGTTATTTTAGTTACCTACGAGCAATCTCTGGATTTTTTCCATAGGCCGAACAAATCTCTTAAACTGAGTTTTCTTTGTAGTTTTCCAAGCTTTGTAAATACATTAAACGCGGAGAAAGTGTACAATAAGCACAACAATTTTCTTCACTCACGATCCTCCTGGGGTCTCGAGGCCTTCACCTTAATTCAACTTGTCTCTGTAAATAGCTGCAGTAAAGTATAGAAAAAATTTCAAATTGATTTTGTATAGATTATACTTTGTCAAGCTTCTTGTTTTCGAAATTTTAATGCTCGCCAAAAAAAAAAAACTGTTTATATCCTCGTGTTACTATTATTTTTCTTAAATTAGTTTTTTTCCTTTTTCGCCCCTAATTTAATTCTGTGGACATGCATGTAATAAAAAGAAAAGTATCATGTGGCCCATGAATGATTTTATGCCATTAAGTTGTTTTTTTCTACTACGGAAATTACTACAATTGCTTTGCGTCTATTATTTGTTATACATTTTTTTTAAGAGAATAAACTAATAATAGCTATAAAACTAGAATGGCTTAAGTGAAAGAAAAACAAAAGAAATTTAATAAAAACAATACAGGCTTTTTACCATTTTGATTATAGTTTATTTTATTCTTTGAAGGTTTTAAGTTTATTGTGTTCATCAATATTGATTGGCTTTCGTTTGGACTTTTATTAAATGTAGCATATGGTCTTAATAAAAAAGTGAAGTAGAAAAAAAAAACTAACATTTATTGGTAAAAGCAACCGTAAAAGCTTCCTTATTGTAATAAAAATAATAATTGATATTAACTCACACACACACACACACACATACACTAATTCTCAAATACTGAGATTCTTATCAACATATACATTAACACATACATGCATCTCTTTAAGGTCATTAAAGTCTTTTGTAATTTTATTTTAGATTTATGTCTTTGTTAAAAACATTAAAATTGTTAATTTAACAAAATGAGTTTCTCGTTATCGTTAATCGTTTTATGTGTTTAAATAAATTTTTAATTTAGTATCAAACTGTTTAAATTTTAAATCTCTGAAACGAAATAGAATGACATGTGCATTTATAATTTGACAATTTACAAGTATTTTTGTTTCATCTTTTGTACGTCCTTGGGGACCACTTTGGTAAACGTTTCACTCAAATTCTGGGGTTAAATGTTTTCAATATTTTTGTTTTTTTTTGAAAAATAAAAGTTTGCTTATATTTTATTAGGAATTTGACGGCAGACAAATGGTTTTTCTATAAGTCTTAAATTTTTTTCGAGAATGATACTTAAAGGACTTTAAATATTTATCTTCATTTTTATTATTATTTTTTTTTTTAGAAAAATAATTTTTTCCGTAGTTTTTTTTTAGTTAATTAGAATAAAATTATTTTTTTTGACGTTAAATTTTTGTATGATTATTTAGTGAAGGTTAAAAATTTAAAAATCTTTGTAAATTTTTGTAAAAATTTTGAAATAAAAATTTGCGTTAAATTTAAAACTGAGTGGAAATTTTTTTTTTAAGTTAAAGTATTGTGGTAAAAAATATTAAAATACAAAAACCTCCAGAAATGTTAACGAATAGAAAGTTGTATTTGTTATGAAGGTGCTAAAAAATGTATCATAAAAATTTAATGTTAAAACGACTTTTAAGATATAAATTTAGGTACAACCTTCTTGTGGTAAAATTAAGTATAAAATTTTTTTTTAAAGTTGTGAAAGTTGTGTTTAAGTTTGCAAAAAAAAAAATGTTTGTTTAAAAATTATTTAATTAATTGATCAAATAATTCTGGCATAAAAAAATAATTATAATTTTTGTTAAAAATTTCTATGCTGAAAAAATAATAATAATATTTTATAGCGATGAAAATGTAAAAATTATTTGGTTTTCATTTTATTTTATTTTGAATTTAATTTAAATAAGTAATAATGCTATATTCGGATCTTATATACCCTTCACCATTTATATAAATTAGTTTAGTAAAGTAACTCTAATCAAAAAAAGCAAATATTGGGGTGTCAAAGGATTAAAAATTAAAAAAATTAACTGAAAAAAAATTTAACTTTTCCTTAAAGATCTCTTCAAAAGCTTCAAAATGACACAAATATTGATATTTTAAAAATTTCCAAATATCAGATAGCCGTAACCCGTAGAATATGGGCGAGCGCTAATTTTCTCACTTGATGTTTTTTCTTATTTTTGTAATTCTCTATCGCCCCATATGTTTATCTTTTTGATTGCAGTTACTTTACTGTTCGAAATAACATAAAAAATTAAAGGTAGGCGTGGAGTTTTGCCTGCTGCCTCGGATAACATGGGCTGAACATGCTGATTTCCAATAGCACCACTTTCGACACTATATCTGATCGATTGACATATCTATTATTTTTGTAAAATCGAACACGGACGGACATTGCTGAATTGCACAGAAATATTACGACAATAATATTACTTATTCCTTGTTTATAGGCCTCTCTGTTTTTGTAGGTTTTTTTTTTGTGGCCAAAATTTTTATATATATTTTTTATATTTTCATTTTTAATTAAGATTTTTTGCAATATTTCTGTAAGTTTACAAAAAAAAAAAAATTTATAAATTTTAAAAATATGTTTTTAAAGGCGGGTTCACCCATTGTTTCGGAACAAAATTTTTGTTGTGAGAGAATTTTAGTTTTGTGAGAGTTTGTTCTGAAATGATTCACCCACTTCAAACAATTTTTCTGGAAAAACAAAGCTACCATATGAAACATATGTGTAAGCGAGATGTGTTACTTTACAAGCAGGCAGCACTGTGATAGAAAATTAAAATCACTGAATGCCGTTTTGTTATAAATAAATTCTAAATTAAAAAAAATTTCATAATTAAATCAAAAAATGAGGTAAAAAAAAAATTGAGGTAAAAATTCATACAAGCATTCTCTACCCGGCTTTTTCATTTCTGAAATAAGCTTCAAGGCAAGGGATTCATTCGTTGAGATCCATGACACAATTTTTTAAACTTATTTTCTTTTATTTTGTGTTTTATTATAAATATACCAGGCAAATTAAGGCTGGTAATCTTAAGAACAAAACAAATTTTAAAAATAATTATTGAATATCAATGCAAACAAAGAACGAAAAAGTATGTAAAATATATTTTTTGCTTGAATGATTTTTTATCACATTAATTAATGAAGTGGCAGCTCAGTTAAATTTTCTTTGAAAAAAAAGTAGTTGGCAGCACAGTTTCTTTGTTTCGGAACAAAAATTAAAATTAAACCAATTCAAGCTGAAATTGTTCCGAAGTGAGTTTACTCTCTTTCTCTCTCTCTCTCAAAAAATAAAACGTCAAACTACATATAAAAAAAAAATGTTTCGGAACAAAATTTTTGCCGGTGAACCAGCCTTAATTAAAATAATTTATGAACTTTGTTTTCTAAACAATTTGTTTAAAATATTAAATGTCAAGTTGATTCTATTTTTTTTTTAATTTTTTTTTAATTTTTTATGGATTTTTTTTGTTGTTTAATTTTTCAACTAGAAAATCTTAGTTTTTATAATTTGAATAATGCTAGAACACAACTGGGACGAACGACGAGTTTTGTACAACACAACGAATACGTCGTCAAAAATTCGTTGTATAAAATACAATAACGGCCAAAAACACAGCTGTTATAATTTTTTAAGTTGTTTACTTTTTGTAAGCTGCTAAGGTGACCATCAAAAAAAATTAATATTTAAAAAGTTAAACATTAGAAAAAACACAACTAAAAACTATTTTTATATTTAACTTATAAGCTGTACGCTTATTATAAATGCTGCAAAATAAAAATAAAAAAAAATTTTAAGTAAAATAACTTTATTTATTAAAATACTTCGAATCTAAAGTCAAACATGGTCACTTTGTACTGATTTGTTCGTCGTTCGCCAGCGTAAGCAATAGAAATAATTCTATTGCATAGTTCGCCGCGTGTGACGAATTTCGTCTTGTGTGCATTTTCATATACACAAATGTGTTTTATTTTTGGCGACGAATATTCGCGACCAAAAATTCGTCGTTCGCCCCAGTTGTGTTCCTAGCTTAAAGCAATTAAAATTGAATAAACTATTATTCCAAAATAGAGTATAGGAACTATAACTTTATTTTATAGTACATTTTACTTACATCTACTTGGTTAAACATGCGTAAAATTAGCATATCTTAAGGCACATATAAAAAAGCAAAACCATTGCAGGAGTTTTGATTTTCACACAAAATTTATTTTCAACAGTTTTTAACAACAAAAAAAAATTTTTTTTAAAAAAAACTGTGAAAACCACAAATCTTTTAATTTGAAATTATAAAAAAACACAAAATTGACACTCAGGCATAAAGCACTATTGTTGGCATATGTATAAAAATGTGAAAATTTCATTTTAAATAATACACGTGGGTATACCACAAATATGTATATTTATACACAATACTAACAACAAACAAAAAGTTGCACAAATCTCATATAACACTAGAAAAAAAAACACAAATTTTAAACATAAATTTGACAAGACCCCAAGGAATAATCTGAAAAACTTACACACCCATATAAACAATGTATAACATAACAAAATGGAAATTAACACATGCAAAAACAATAACTTAGAGAATTTTAAATTAAAAACAAAAATAGAAAAAAAAAATAAAAAGCAAGAATAAATGAAATAAAATTTATTTGGAAAATAACAAACAAATTAAATTTACCGCAGAGAGTCCTAACACATGAACGTATGGTTGAATAGAATTCAAAAAATTGACACTTATTTAAACTGAAAGAATTTATTTTTAAAGAACAAAATAATAATTGATACATGAAAATGGTTTAACTTAATTTCAAAATAAATAGCATACTTTTAGGATATTTAAGTAATTTTTTATTAGTAGATATACCTGTGCATTTATTAAAATCTCGCTACAAGTTTTTATTTCTATTGCCTATTTGCTAGAAATAAACCAATTTCTGCTGAAAGCATTTATAGTTTTGAAGAGGCAATTTTTTTTAGTTCGGTTCTACTAAATTTTAAAAAGCATTAAAATATGCACTAAATTTTGTATGTAAAGTAGTAAGAAAAGCAGATTTTAAGTTTTAGTTTAAGCCATTAGTAGTTTGGATATGTAATAGTTTCATACAGTATTTTATTTTAACCTGTAGATTATATGAAATCATTTTTTGTAGAATACTTTTAGGAGACCTTAAAAGCTACATTTTAAAAATAATTTCTAAAATGAAAGGATGACACGAGTAATAGCAATTAATATTTAATATTTCTAAAAGCTAAGAAATTACTGTTTTTATCATTTCCATTATATACACAAAAATCAGTAAAAAAAATAAAGAAAATAAACTATCATTTAGACATAAACTTCAAAAATTGAAAGCTAGAAAAAAAATTGAACTTAAAATATATACACATGCCAGAAAAATTCTTTTCAAAATTCAGTCATTTGAAATCATTAAGAAAATGTAAAATAATCTTTTAATTCTGTCATGCTTGTTTTAGTAGTTTATTTTACTTTCAAGAATTATAAAGAAGCAAGTTTTATTTTTGCTTTAACTTCTAAAGGTTGAGGTTAAAATTTAATATATTTCAACTTAGAAAAATTTTAAAATTGCAGCCATTGAAAATGAGCTGCGTTACTATGTGGTGATGATGAGAATCATTGATGTAATACATGTTCTCTTGAATTTTATTATGGTTCGTTTATACTCAATCATGCACTCACTCATACTCTCTTATAAACTTTAACTGAAACGCATAAAAATAAAATTAGGTCAAATATAATGTACAGAAATATTCAACAAATATACAAGGACTTAAAACGAGTAACTTTTTTAGTGTTTGCTTGTAATTTTATATTAATCAGATTTATATAAATTAGTAAAAAATAGTTTATCTTTTTATTTGGTTAAATATTTTTTTTTGTTGCTGAAGAGGTAGGCAATGAGTTTCTTTTTATTAAAAACAACTAAAAGTAGGCAATGATTGTATTTCAATATAAATAGTTAAAAGTTAAAAAAGTATCGGCTTAAAAAAATCTAGGTGAATGTTATTTAAAGCTTTATGAAAGGAGAATATTGAAAGGATTGATTAGGGAATCATTTGGAAAATATATTTACAAATAGTTGTTGTAAAAATTTTCCTAATTTTTGTTTAAAATTATAAGGAAGGTTTTTACGATTAAGACAGATTTTTATTTATTTATTTTTTTTTATTTAAATAAATTTAAGAAACCTCAAACTTTGCATTCACGATGAACCAAAATATTAATTTAAATAAGATTATGAACTTGGCTGTCCCTAGCAGCCTGAAAGTATGCAATTTTATCATTTATAACTTAATGTTAGGGAAATAAGAAAAAACTACTGCTGCATTAAACACCCCTTTAGAAATTAACATAAAAATTATATTCTATTAAATATTAAAATTAAAAAATACATGAACCTAAGCCGGCTTAATAATTCTCTAATTTGTTATAATTATTAATTTTTCTTTTTAAGCAATTGCTTTACATATCAGTCATTTCCTACAGGTTTTTTCTAACCAAAAATTTTTTTTATTAATTTAATTTTGATTACACCTAAAACTAGGCAATAATTTTTATGCAAAAATAACCTTTTGGTTTTTATTAAAAGAAAATGATTTGATTTAGCAATACTTTATCAAAAAGAAATTAGGATTTAGTTACTAAAATTGGGAAACAAAGAACCAAACGAAATACTGGAAAGTGTTGGCAGCAAACAAAAAAAAAAAAAAAAAAAAAAAAAAATAATGCTGTATTTGACAACTAAAACTAAGAAAGCATTAAAACAAGCATTAAAGAGCTAAAAAATGTATGTCAGCCCTTCAAAGACTTCTAAGCTACATATAATACAAGGCCTTCTGGTTACTTTGCAGACATTTTACTTTTTAATATTGAGTACATTTCAGTGATTTTAAAAATTTAAGTTCTCTAAATAAAAGTTTTTTTTTTTAATAAAAAGCTTTATTATATTTAATCTAGAAAAAAATTGGCACTCAACAGTAGAATACCAAGCATACCTTAGGGCTTTTAAACAATAATAAAAATTATTTGACAATTTATTCCTTCTGTTTTTTTTCAAAAACAACGCAAAGTAATAAATACTTTAAAAATAAATTCTTCTAAAAATACTAAAAATTTAAATGACGCCTTTTTTTTGCTCTTCTTCCTTTTCAATACAAATTAAACAAGATCCAGAAGCAACATCTATAATATATTCTCAAACATAGTGATAAATACTTATTTGCAAATATTGTTAAATTTTTTTTTACATTTTTAGAGACATGTGCTGTATGCGCTGCATTTAAAAGTCAAATAATCCTTATTTCAACTTATTTGACAAGTCAAATGATTGATGACATTACTAGAAATTTCCAATCAAAAATTCAATGTGTTTTTTTCCCAAAATTCTTATTAAAAAATAAAAGAAGAAAATATAATGCACAAAAAAATTATTTCAAATTATCAGAGAGAAAAAAAAAAATGAAATGCTGATAAAGAAAAAAAAAGAGAAAGAAAAACAAAATTATGCTGCTGATGACGATGATATGAAATGAAAATAATATTGGATAAATATGAATGAATAAGATGAATTTTGACAAATAAACGTGATGAAAATTGCTAATAACTAAAATGTATTGCTGGTAATTTAAATAATATTACAGCTTCAGTTCAAGGATCCACATGGATTGGTGTGGAAAACAGAAAGAGACAAGGGAATTGAAGGAATTTAAAAAAAAGTAATAAATATTTTTTTTGCTGGAAGCCAAATGTGGGCAATTTATTTTTAATATTACTGGTAATAAACATAATTACTCGTCATTTTTAAGCTTTATTCATAATAATATAAAAAAATAAAAAAATAGAATTTTTTAATAAAATATTTAAAAAGGCAGCAGGATGGCAAATGCCTGCAAAAAATTTTATTTTCAAGCACTAAACTTAAATAAATAAATTATAAATAAATAAATTTGTAAAGAACTTGGATTGAATATATTTATTGCATTCAAAAATTTATGTGTTTCTAGCCGCTTAAACGCTGGTGGCATCACTGGTATTTACTTCTACAAAACTAAACCGGGTCTGGCGTTATAGTCAATGGAAATCGTTATCGCTCCGTTACCGCTTCAAGATCATCGATTATTTGTTCGATAGCATAGATAACATTGATCTGGGCGGGTTCTAGTTTCAATAGGATAGCACTATACGTCTTACGGAGGCCGGCATTAAGAAAATTAAAATACGTCAATAATATAATATCGAGAATTGTATCTTCCAGCTGACCTCATAGCTTGTCTGATTTTAACAACTCTCGAGTATTTCCTATGGTGACAGGAAACGCCCTTGTTTATGCTGATAAATTGGCAACAATTGATTCATAGAAAACCCACATTGTTTATGTTAATTGTAACTTAAGGCGAACAATTCTAAAACAGCCCCGGTAGCCATATGCCAGATATCATTTTCAAATGTTAAACAACTTAAACATATGCAGGCTTTTTCTGTGGGAGTGGTAAATTTTTTTCGTTAAGGTAAAAATCAATTAGGATTTTATTTTTAAAAGACATATTTTGTATTAAAACCCACTCTTAAATAATTTTCCCTGAGAAACTATCCATTTGTTAATCATCCCCCATAAAAAACATCGTTTTAAATAAGGTTATAGAAAAAAGTACCTTTTTGAAAAGTACACTTGTAAAAGGTACGTTTAAAAACTAACATATTCTAAAAATATTTCGAAATAAAAACTTTTAGAACTAGATCCTTTAAGCATGCAAATTAAAAAAAGCCCCATATAAAAAACTTTTACAACGTACTTTAACAAAAGTATTTTGCATAAAGTACTTTTACTAAAGTACCTATGCAGAAAGTAAAATGAATTTAAGCAAAATATCTCCTAACAAGTGACTTAAAGAAGTACTGTTGTACAAAGTACTTTTTTAAAAAGTACTTTTTAATAAAGTACTTTTCTATAAAGTTCCTTTTTCAAGAAGTTAAGTTTCAACAAAGTAATATTTAACAAAATCCCATTAATTAATTAATAAGCTTATCTCTTAATGAGGTACTATTTATAAGAAGTGCTTTTACAAAAAGTATTTTACATAAGATTACATTGTCTAATTTCCCTTTACGAGAAAGCAAGATTACCTTTAGAAAAGTGTTCTTTCTTTACGAAGGATTCTTTTAAATTTTTGCTTCATTGATTAGTTTGGTATTTAAAATAAAATCTTTTTTTTAGAAACCAACGCAGTTTAAATTCCTCTTTAAATTTTGAACCATTTTCTTCGTTTTTTCTCAAGTAACCCCACTAAAATACCTACATGAATTTAAACCTTTGTAATTATTGCAATGATGTATGAAATATTAATTACTAAAAGAGCAGCTGCATACAATTAATGTCACAGTTTATTTTCTAAAATGGATTGTTTTAATATTTCAAAGGTCATTTCCTGGAGTCATTTTGGTTTCTACTTAATGCAAAACTGTCTTCCATAGACCATTCTAGAATTTTAAAAAGGAAAAAACAAACCTTTGGCGTAGACATAATAATAATAATAATTTCCAGCTATCAGCATTCAATTTATTGGATTAAAATATAAGACCCAAATAGGAAACCGTCGTTGCAAAGACTTTACAGTGAGCTGAGTAATAGAAGGAATTGATATAAATATATAGAGATGGATAATGAAAAAGAAACCTTTAAGCACTGGAGCAAAAATTTTTCTTTGAGTCTAAAGAATTACCCCACTCTACGAATCTTTTTACGAGGTTGAGACGAAGTTTTACATTAGCATCTATATTTGAAATTATTAATTGAAATTTTCTACCAAATGTCGATCTTGTGTCAAATGATTTATAAAAATCGTGTCAAGACTGCAATAATCTACATGGTTCCCGCTCACAATATTTCGCCATCTTTTATATGAATAAATTGAGATAAAATTTTTACATAAATTTTTTTTACTAAATTCACGTATTGTATGCCTTGGTTTGACAACTCTAAAACTTTAATCTAAAGTTTAACATTCAGTAACTATTAAAGTTTAAAATTACCTCTATGTAAATCATAGTACATTTTAAAGTCACACAAAGCAATATTTTACAGTTTATGCACACATGAACTAAGACAAATATTTTTTTTTTAATAAAATAACTTAAGCTGTAATGGTCAAGTGGGATTTAAAGAAAGAGGCAATCAAATAATTCTAATAATTTATTGTTTAGTTTCAGCATATAAATTCTACAAGTTTATAGACATTACACCAGTACAAATACACATTGTCACTAATACACAAGTATATGATATTATGTTTGCCCATAAGGATAAGAACTGCATGTAAAACAAATAATTTAAAATAAAGTTAATGTTTTTGTACTTTCTGTATGGTCGTCTGTCTTACATCTTTGGTTTTGTCTGTTGTAGTCTTAAAAGGCAAAAAGACATCTCCGTAGTCTAACACAGAAAAAGTATACTACCCCAGGGTGTCATACGCATAAGCATGTGAAAGTATTTTTTAAACAAAAATTTAATGAAAGGAAAAAAATATATATAAATATAAAACCAAAACAATCAAATAAAATATCTTGATAGATTACAAAAACAATAAATAGTAAAACCACTCGATGGGACAACTATCACTGCCATAAACACACAAATCACACCCACATGCAAACAAACACTTTTCTAGGTGTGTCTACTTTTACTTAAACTTGTAAAGAAAACTAAAGGATTAAGCAAAATTTTCCTTCCTTGTTTAAGACAACAACAAGAAAATAATCAAATATATTACATCTACTATTGTTTTCTCTTGTCTTTGCTTGTCTTGTCTTGCCTTTCCTTCAAAAAATGGTTATAAAAATCTTTTCTTCTACTTACAACAAAATTAACCAAGAAAAGGAATAATACAAGTATTTTTCTGGCAGTTTTTCTTACCTTTATGTAATATAATTTTTATATTTGTCTTGACAAAATATCAAGTAATTTTCAAGGTAA
Source organism: Gymnosoma rotundatum (assembly GCA_916610165.2). NCBI lineage: Eukaryota > Metazoa > Arthropoda > Insecta > Diptera > Tachinidae > Gymnosoma > Gymnosoma rotundatum. The sequence continues at coordinate 12,662,468 of OU744339.1, forward strand.
GAATTTAGTAAATATTTTTCATATTTCAGAGCATGATGCCATGCCATCAGCAAAGTTTTACTAAGAAATTGTTATACTTAAAACAGAAGGGTAAGTAAACTTTGTGTTAAAATGTCATTACAACACATTTGAAGAGCATGATAAACAACAACAGGATATTGCAACAAAAACTTGTAAATGTCTTTATAAGTGAATACCTGTTGTAAACGAATGCACCCACATTATGGTAGAAGAAGTTGCATAACATGCTAATGATCCCATTATCTTACAGTAAAAATTAACTTAAAAAGTTTTTTTGTTTCGAAAAATTTAAATACGGTGATAAAGTATAAAGTAATAAACTAGAATGTAAATAGAATGTATTTAAAAGGGTACTTTCAAAAAAGTACTTTTATAAAAATACTTTCAAAAAAGTACTTTTAAAAAAGTACTTTAAAAAAATGTACTTTTAAAAAGTACTTAACAAAAAAGGTACTTTAAAAAAAATACGACTAATAAAAATATTTTTTTAAGTAAATAAATCCTACTAAGTTCACACAAGATAATAATAGGAAAAGTACTTTTTGAAATAAATTTTTTTAATTGCCTTTAAAATATGAAAATTTACAAAAGAACCCACAAAGGAAATGTATTTAAAAGAAATGTTGTAAAAAGTAACTTTAACAAGTAATAATGCTATATTTGTGTACGCCGAATCTTATATACCCTTCACCATTAACCTTCATTAGGTCTTCGGGTCAAATTTGACCCATTTTGCAAGAAAATTGTATTTTTTTCCGAAAGTAGGGGGTTAAGATTTTAGATATTTTATGAATTTTATTTATTTTTGAATACTAATAACTATTTTTGGTTTTTATAAGAAAATATTGTACCAAAAAAAAATTATGCAGTTTTTAGCACTTAAGACCTTCGGGTCAAATTTGACCCAGAACAAAATCTTTATGTTTTTACACAGTTTTGTTAAAATAATTTATTTGTAAAAAAAATGGCAAATGTTTTTTTCACCAAAATTAAAAGTCAATATATCTGTCTCCTTTATTTTCTCCATTTTTGGTGAACATTACTGGTATGAAAAATGGGTCCCCATGTAAAAAGCAAAGCTTATTTTCTTATGCAAAACTGTTTTCAGTCATATAATAAACACGGAACTAATCTAACGTATCAACGTTATAAAGTGTCGAGTCTGTATTTCTTGTCGGAAAATGAATACTAGTGAAATAGAAAATTTGCTGACAGTTTTAGTGGAAATGAAATTGATGTAGCAACAACTGCAGCAATGACAACAAAAGTAGGTGGAATAAGATATTTCAGACAACCTCTTACAAATAGTCAAGGAAGATTCCGGAGCAAGAACATTATTAGCGTGAAACCACACCTCACCCGCTTCTCTTGTTCGATAATCACAAGGGAAGAAATTTCCACTTTTCAATTGTTTTTCCCGCCACCTGTAATAAACATTATTTTGAAATATACCAATAATAAAGGTAAACGTGTTTTTGATATGGATTGGACTGATGTTGACGACACCTTTATGGGTACTCTTTTGTTAGCTGGAGTGTAAAGATCAAATAATGAAAGTACAGAATGTGTATGGGACTCTGAGAAAGGAATACCAATTTTTAGAGCAATTATGCTATTGAGAAGATTTAAAAGTCATTCTAGAGTAATAAGATTTGACAATAAGGATTGAATTGACACCTAAGCTTTTGTCAACTAAAGGAAGACCGTTATTTTCATCATTTTTTTGCTTCACTAAGGACACTACTCTCGTTTCATATATTCCAAAGAAAAATAAGCCTGTGAATCTTCTTAGCACTTTGCATCATAGTCCAGAAATAAGCAATCGTGAGGACATAAGCCGCAAATGATACTAGACTGTAATAAATGTAAAGGAGGAGTTGATACTCTGGATAAAGTTGTTCATGTTGCACTTGCAAAAGGAAAACCAATGGATGGCCTCAAGTTGTATTTTGCAACATTTTAGATATATCAGCTTTCAATGCTTTTATATTATTTAAATCGGCTAGTAATGGTTGGAAAGAAACCTGTTTTGCCAAACGTCGTCATTTTTTGGAATATTTAGGATTGTAGTTTGCCACGCCCTATATAAAACAGCAAAATTCCTTGCCAAGAACACAACTTTCTTTATTTAAAATAAATATATACATATATGAATTCGTAATAAATAAACAAAACATGCAGCTTTAATATTCAAAACAAAGCTAAAAAAAAGTACTAACTTTAAAAACAAACTTAATTAAAGAAAACAAGTTTTTTCATATCGAATTTTCTAACTGGGTCAAATTTGACCCAAAGAACGTTAACGTAAGCAAAATTTGAGGACCTTATGAAGGTTAATGTAAATCTAGTTCTGCATGTAATTTTACTTAAAAATTCCATCGGCTGTAAAATGGGTTAACCATTATACAAAAAAAAATATATTACTTTCTAAAAGATCTCATCGAAAGCTTTTAAATGATACCCATATCGATATTTTAAAAAATTTTTAAATTTCAAAGACCGGCAACTCGGAACATATGGGCAAGCGCATATTTTTCCAATTGACGTTTTTTCTTGTTGTTTAATTTTCTTTTAACACATGTATTAACAAGAATTAAAAAACAATAAAAAAAAATAAGTCTCATATTATTTTGCATAAAAATGTCACCGGCTCTTAATGGGTTAAGTATATTTAAAAATATTTAGTATTTCTCTAAATACTTTTTCAAAAGCTTTTAAATGCTACCCATATTGATATCTTAAAAAGTATGTTGGGCAATCATTCTTTTCTAAGAAAGTTCAGAGGCCCACAACTCGGAAAATATGGGCGAGCGATAATTTCTTCACGTAATAATCTTTTTTCTTATTTTTTAATTCTCTATCGATCTATATATTTGATTTTTTTTGTGATTGGAGTTAATTGATTGTTCCAAGTAGTATAGACAAATTTTAAGCAGGCGTTGTGTTTTGCCCGCTGCCACTAAAAGCGTGGACCTATCTTGCTGATTTTCAGTAGCAAATCTTTCCAAACTATGTCTGTTTAATTGATGTATTTAAATTTTCTCTAGCTGATCTAGTGCCTGAGCAAACTTGAATTCAACACTAACATGGACGTCCAGCGGACAGAGGGACATCGCATAACGAATTCGCTATGCATAAGAACTCAGATTTTATATACTTTATGGGTTCTGAATGGATATTGTAGAAGTTATAAAATTTTTGTGGTGAAAGGTATAAAAAATCTACATTTCAAAATTAGGGTTATCTGTTTTAAGTGCCTTCTAGAAAAAGTATCAAAAACAAAACTTAAAAATTACCAGTTAATTTTAGCATTTCCTTAGTAGCTTTTGAATGATACTCATATTGTTATTTGAAAAATTTTTTAAAACTTTAGAGCTCCGTAACTTGGAAAATATGGGCTAGCGCCAATCTTTCCACTTCATGTTTTTTTCTTATTTCGTAATACTCTAACTGCCCATATATTTATTTTTTGATTAGAGCTTACTTTATTATTCCAAATGGCTTGAAAAAATTAGTGGTAGGCATGGTGTTTTGCCTGCAGCCTCGAAAGACATGTACCGATCATGCTGATTTCCAATAACACTTCATTCGATACTATCAGGTATGTCACAGAACTCAATTCCGATCGAAAGTGGTTTCAATTCCGTAAATTGGTTTTTCAGAAAACGAAAAACGAAAAATTTCTTATTAAATTTCAAAGTGGAATTAAGTTTCTTTGCAATTTTGTTATTGGCTTGTTTCAAATTTACTTTTATTATGTATCCTTATTTAGATTAGCCTTGCTGTCAACTTTAGTGTGCGCATATTGCGACATTTAAATAAAAAGGTGGTGATAAAGCATTTTTTAGAAATAACCAAAATCGATCAGAATCTGAAGAAGGTAAAACAAAATCGATCGGAATTGTTAATACGGAATTAAAACCATTCCGCTCGGAATTTGTGACATGCCTGTATATCTGATCGATTGATATATTTGCTTTTTTGGGAAGTCAAGTTTGCCTCGGCAAACTTATTTTGTGTTGCAGGGTATAAAAATAAATTTAAGAATACATAAAAGGTATCCTTAAAATAAATAAATAAATACTTTGTCATAAAAGTACTTTTCTTTTAAGTTGCTTTGATGCCTTTTCACCTTTCAGAAGAGCATTAATAAGCGCTTATTAACATAACGGCCTAGACGGTAGTCATAATTAAATTTTTATTTAAGTGTAAAATTGATTAGGTGCAGTACTGGATTAGAAATTAAAAACTTATGATTTGTGAATTTTGTAATAAGCCACTAAATCAATTCCAAACTCTGCAAAGCATAAAATTAAATTATCACTGTAGCTCTCTATTCTTTAAAACATTTGAATACTCATTTATCTTAAAACGAGTGAAGGGTTTAAAAATTAATTGCAAAACAGGCAAAAATGGAAATGGCAGCTAAACAGATTTAAGCCTTCTTTCCCAAAACATTATAAAAGATCATATTTACAGTATAGAAATTTAAATTCTTGAGCAAACCATACAAAAATAGTATGAAAAATCAAATTCTGGTACTATTTGGACTTAATTGAGCCAAGTAAGATTAAGCGCCTTTTTCGTATCTGTAACAACAAAAGCTTATGTTATTGTTGCCATGAATAAACTTTTAGTAAAAAAATGTATATGAGTGCGAATAGAGAGAAAAGAAAAGTTTATTGGTACATGAGTTCACATCCCACCAGTGTCATTAGTATAGAATTATATATCTATTTTAAGCAGCCGCAATAGATAAGTTGTTTCAAAGGCGAAGAAATGGAAGACAGTAATACAATCCTTTCAATGTCTCTATTAAAACAGAAAAGACTATTGTGAAGCCACGGAAGATAGATCAGTTGTCGAAGTCTCACCAGTGTATTACAACAGAAGTTGGAAATGTAAGGACGCATGTATAGTAAAAAAGAGTATTGGAGATTAAAGAAAGTAACGAACAATTGATCAGATTGATCAATTCTCGTGGCAACTACAGTGATTTGTGTTATTAATAGCTGCGGGGCTTAAAGTAGATTGTTTGCTCTCAGAGCAATACAGTGTGGAAGAGTGTATAACTTCGTAAGTTTTAAGTTTTTAATTTATTTCTTTTTTTATATTTCTTAACAAGGAATATCATTTACAACCCTGTGAAATTAAGTTTTTTACATTAATTTTTTGTGCAAGATTTATAGCAAAAATAAAAAATGAAAACCTTGAAGTTAGAAAATCTTAAAAACTTCTAAACTCTGTGAAATAAAAAGTTAGAAAAACTTTTTTAGTTTTCTTACAATTTCTCATTTCATCTTGCACTTCGCTTTTTCCAATCCATTTCAAAATATAACAATTCATGGCTCTTTTTGCTTAAAGTCTGCAAAGTTTGTTTTTTTATAAAAATGTTTCTGTAAGTTTTAAAGCTTTAAATATCTAAAACTTATTTTAAAAGTTGTTGTTTTTTATTTATGTTACAGACACAATTTAAACACTCACCTTTAACCGTAACGCCTACAGTTTGTAAAACTTCTAATTTCTTTTTATTTATGGGTGATTGGCCAATACATTTGTAAGTGCCAGCATCTTGATAGACAACATCTTTTAAGGAAAATTGACCAGTAGGTGTAGACAGGCCATGACCCAGACCGCGTAAACGTGCGGTGACAGGATCTAAATGGGACCAACAGCCCAAAGAACCTTGAAAGAGAAATAAAATAAAACTGTAATAAATCAAGCTTAATAAAAGCAGCGACATGTATTTAATTTGTATCTTTTGAAAAAAAAATACAAATTAAATATTTATGACCTTTTAACAGGAAATCCTAAATAATTTTATTTTTCCTTCATTAAATTAAAAATGTCAGACAAAAAAAGTTTTTCTTTTTTTTTTGTATTTCTTAAAAGGTCGGCGTACATAATTTCATTGATTGTTTTAACACGAAAAAAAATCAATTTCTTTAATTAATTGAGAATGGTTTTGTTTGTAGCAGCTTCTAAAGTCATTTTTTTTATCTGGCAGACACTTAAAGTTTTTTCTTCAGAACACGTGGGCTGTTAATAAATGTATATAGATTACCATCCTCTACAACCCAGTTAGCATTCATTTAATTTCCATTATTATTTATTTTGTAGCGGATGCTCACAATAAATTATTGTGAAATGTACAATTGTACATCATTAGTTATTTCACTTTCAATTTTTTTGTTGGTTTTTTCCTGTTGTTCCTTTTTAATTTATTAATTCGTGTTGAAACTTCTGTAGCCATATTAATTGATTTTACAATTAATGTCTAATTGTTGTAATTAAGTTTTGTATAGTTAATTGTCTTGTCTGAAGGTATTTTGATTTGGAACCTAAAGTAGGCTCTGCTGGCAATAAAACTAATAGAATTGATTAAGCATTTTATGCATTTTTTCATAAAATTTGTTAATTATTTGTTGCGCTTAATTATGCTAGATTATTTATTGGTATAATAGAGGTGTGAGCTTTAATAGTTCCCTTAAGCAATTAAAAAGATAACTCTCTATAGGGTTACTCTTACACTTTGTTTAATTATTTATTGGTTCTGTAGCAGCCATAATAGTCCAACTTGTATAAAACTTTCAAGTAACTATCTATAACGGTTTCAGAGAAAAGGGCCCGTGACAAAGGGACAATTGAGCGATAAAAAAAGAATTAGTTTATTTCTTAAAAACCCTAAACAAATTTAAGAAAAACGTTAAAACGGACATTCAAAGAGCGTGTTGGTTGAAAAAAATATTAATTTAAAAAAAAAAAATTTTTTGCAAAAGTACTTTAAAAAGTTGTCCTTGAAAAAAAGTACCATACCAAAATAAATTTTTGTAAAATTTAAGTTTTTTAAAAATAACTTTTTAAATATATATTTTATAAAAGGGACATATATAAAGTACTTTTTACAAAAAGTTAATTTTTAAAAAGTACCATTTAAAAAGATAATTTTAAAAAGGGTATTTTTAAAAATTTATACATAAAAAACGCTAGTCTAAAAAAGCAAAAACCAAAAGATTTTCAAGAAATATTTTATTTAAAAAAGGGACATAAAAAGTACCATACCTTAGATTAGTAAGAAACCAACTAAAAAAGGTCCTTTCAAAAATAGTTGCTTTAGAATAAGTGCTTATTCAACATTTTTTTAGTTTTTTTATAAACAGCTGGAAAAAATAAAAAAAGTACTTTTTACAAAAAGTTAATTTTTAAAAAGTACCATTTAAAAAGATAACTTTAAAAAGGAGATTTTTAAAAATGTAGATTTTAAAACGCTGTTCCAAAAAGAAACAAGAGATTTTCAAGAAATATTTTATTTAAAAAGGGACATAAAAAGTACCATACCTTAGATTAGTTAGAAACCAACTAAAAAAGGACCTTTCAAAAATAGTTGCTTTAGAATAAGTGCTTATTCAACATTTTTTAGGTTTTTTATAAACAGCTGGAAAAAAATTGCTTCTAAAAAAAGAACTCTTCAAGAAAATTTATTTCGAATAATAGATAGAGTTTTAAAGATACTAAAAAAGCATCGATTAAAGAGTACCTTCAAAGGATACGTTTCTGGCAAAAGTTGGGTAAATTTAGTTTTTCATATAATTAAAAAAAAATTTTTAAAAAGTACTTTATCCAAAGAGTATTAAAACTTTTGTAATTTACCTTGTGGACATTGTAGTGTGACGGCGCCACCCAATTGCACTTCAAGCTGGCCCTTGTTTGGATTATGGGAAGCAGCTGCCGCTACCGAAATATCTTGGTCGTCGGGTTCGGAAGTAACATCCACTGAATCATCTAGAAAAATTAAAATGAGACCATTAAATTTACAACAACAATAACATATTTTAAACAAGTTTAGAATTTAAATATGCAATAACTTTAACACTTAAATTATTTAAATATTTGTTTGGTGATTCCTTTTTCCAATTTACAATAAAGTGCCTAAAACTAAATAAAGTATATTTATAAGCTTAAGGTTAAATTGCTTAGATTCCTTTTTGGCATATTTTTATTATGCTTCTGCAAATTTTTTATTTTTAAGGACCTTTTTTAAATATTTGTAAATTGGGAAAGAAAATATTTATCAAAAATTTATGCATACCTGTAAGGTTAGCACCTTGGTCACATTTAACTATGAAATATTTATTTAAACAATAAATTCTAAGGATCTTTTAATCTACCTTTTATGTAAATACACTTCTACAAAGTTATTGATAAAATTTGTTTAACAAAAAAAAAAAACTAAAGCATATTTTTAGGTTCTTACAAACAAAGTATTTTGAAGTATACTTTGGGGCATTAGTTAAGAATTTTACAAAAAGAAAACATATTAATACATAAAAATGGAACAACAAAAATTATTTATAGAAAACTTACAATGTGAGTGAAAAAAATATATATTTTTATTAAAAAGTTTATTTTATTTATTCAAATTTATGCTAGTTTTTTTTTCATATTGGAAAGCCTTATTACTTTTTACTTGATTGAAAATGGATAAAGTGTATTTTAAATATTAGAAAATAAAATTTACAAAGAAAAAAGAGAACTATTAAATCTCACAAAACCTAAAAGGTAGAATTTTAAATGTAAATAAACAAAAACACATAAAAAATTAAAACAATAAATGCTGCTTTAAGAAAAATATGGCATTTCGAATTTATTATTTTTTTCTTCAATTTTTAAACTAAAATGGCATAGTTTTAGGAGTATTTATCAGATATGTAATAGAGGTAAGTAATTACTTAACTCTGCTACATGTCCATTTAATAAAAACTTAAGAGTATTGTATTATTTAATGCAGTCACAATTTAAAAATTTTAAATAACAAAATCTTTAGAGTATTCAGATTAAGTCGAAAATATCTTAATTTGTGAAAATTGCTTGCATACTTTAAGGTACAGTGTAATTATTATACGTTGAAACAACACCAAATTTATTTCACTTATAACTTTTTTTATCTGCTTACGTGGATTAAAAGAAACAAAAAAATTTGTTGATGGCGTACTTTGGTTAAAGTGTTGACATATTGAAGTCTCTTATTATTGCTATGACTGACTAACGTCATCGTCAATTTCATAGTTCTGTTTTTTCCACAATGATTTTATTATCTGTGTTTTCTTAAGCACTTTTAGTAAATATCCACCGAAATGAAGAGTAAAATGATGATGATGATGATTTTGTATTTCTACAGCCTGTTTCAAAAGTTCCTTAATATGTAAAACTGCGTATGGCAGACTGCTGTATATGTTTTATATATGAGCTTATATGATTAATGATTGGTCGATACAGTACATTCAGTTTGATTCCAAAAGCATATTTATAAGGGCGTATTTATTCTATGATGTGTATAGTTGTATTATGTGTGTATGTTTTTTTTTTTTGTACACCGGGTGGGTTTGAGTTATTATTTTCGTTTTCTAGTTTGTTGTCTCTAAGTGTATTGAAAGAAGGAAAATTTTGTTTTTTTTTGTTGTTTTTCTTACTCACATTGATTATATTAAACAAGTCCAGACTGACTGGATATTTATTAAGTTTATGGCAGTTTAATTTGAAAAAAAAAAAACAAATGAAAGGTTAAGGGATTTTAGTTGGATTCCTTTTATTGCTTTTTATCTTTTTGAAGTTTAAAATTTGATTTGGAATGATTTTAAAACGTTAAAGATTTCCTGTTGACTGACTGTTTATTCAAACAACGTTGCAAATTGTTTACCAAAGAAAAATTACTTTACGAAAAATTCTTTTGAAGAAAATTTAATAAACTGTCAAATATGATTTATTTTTAATGTAATTATATTATTTTTAAAATTGAGAATTACATAAAAAACCTAACGTCGTCTTCTTAATTCAAATAATAATCGAGCAGATATAATTTTAAGTATATTCTTAAGTATAAATTTGTGCCTTTCGTCACAATTGTTGGCAAAAGGCCTATTTAAAGTTACAGTTTAAATAAATATTATTACTCAAAATATTTATAAAGGAAAAAATATATACTTTTTTAATATTTGTGTGCGCTGCTTTTGCAGCGTAACCCCTGCAGTATGAATGACGTCCTCTACTTCTCAATTAGAAGTGCTTGAAATAAAGGTTTCTTCTATATTTTTTAAAAATTAGAAGTAAATTTATAAAAACTACTTCGTAACCGATGCAGTGTGGGTGACGACCACTCCTTCTCAATTAGAAATGCTTGAAATAAAGGTTTCTTCTTTATTTTTTATAAATTAGAAGTCATTCGATACACCCGATTTCACAAATCTGTTAAAGTCGCCTTAAGCCTCCATTTGTAGGTTGGGATGATAAAACTGTACACAATGAAGTAAATAGGTTACTGTGGTATAAAAATTTAAATTCTCTAAGACGAACTGCTAGGAAATTTTTAAAATTTAAAAATAGTTTGTGGGTCTAAGGCAGAGATTTATACAACAATCAATCAAAATTTTTATTGAAATTAAAATTTGCATGTTTTCTTAATTGCTGGAGTGTTTAACTTCGACTTTTTTTTTCTCTCGATCCTCTTAAATTTCTAAAGAAAATTTTATTTTATATAAATTATATCAATATTAAAGCGCTATTATTTGAAATGAATTTTTGCTGCTTTTCCTCAAATTAATAACAACAAGAAAGCTGCTTTAATTCTTATTTTGTCTATTTGATCGATTGGCTTATATTATGACATGTTAAGAAAATCTTTTGTCACTTGTCTTTCATATTTTACTCTGTACAGCTTAAAGAAAAGTAAACAGATGAACAACAACAAAAAAAATAATAATAATAATAATAACAAAATTATAAATTGTTACCTGGTGTATAATAAGTGGGTCTTTATGCAGCGTCTGTTTAGAATTTGACATTTGTTTGACACATACAAATTTGTAAGGATTTGCATATCATTGGATTTGTTGATACCTAATACTTAACTTTCTGAAGGTTTTTTATTAGAACTCATTGAATAAAAAAAAGGAAGTCTTCTACTTCAGTTTCTTTTTCCTGCCTAAACCCATCTATTTGAATTTTTCTTTTTTTTTTTTTTTTGTTGGTTATGAAATCATAAACAATGAATGATGCTGCTGCAGATGATGAGAATGATGACAAAGTGTCTTTTCTCAAGAAAGGAAAGAATAATAAAAATAATTTAAAATTATAAATCGTTGTCAATGTGTGGGTGTTTTATATATTTAAAGCTTTTGTTATTATAAAAAAGAATAAGAAAAATAAAATTTTAACCAAAAATAGGCGTTTGAATGTGTTGGCTTTCTGCGTTTTACTTTTTTTTTATGGTTGAAGTTGTATTTATTATTTTTATGTTTCTTTTTTTTATTATTATTATTTTCGATGATGACGCTTTTTTATTTTCAGCAGTCATTTAACTGACGTATCTGCTGTGGTTCACATCGTTTTCTTTTCCTTTATGTTCTCGTCGCTGTAATTTTTATTATGGCTGCTTATGGATTTTCATAAAATCTGGAAACTTTTTTTTTTGTATTGTAACTGAAGTGGTACTAATCTGATGGTAATTGGTAAAAAGAGGTGTAACAGCGTAAAAGATAAAATAAAAAAAAAAACATGGCATATTTTTTGGAGCAACATAAGGGGGTAGAGATTATGCAAAATATAATTTGGCTTAACCAAATTTATTTACTTTAAAACAAACTGATTTTTATTATTGCATTTAAAATTCATTTTTTATAATATATTTAAAGATTATTAGAGTTTAACCAAATGTTTTGTATTGCGTAATAAATAAGCAGATTACCAGCAAATATTCGTATTCTCTTTTTTTATTGCACGCTTTCATATACACTGAAGTGAAAAAATTCGCCTTAAGTTTTAAAGTGTTTAAAGACATATTTAAATTTCGAAAGGAAAAATAGCAAAGTAAAAATGAAGAAAACATAATTAAAATTTTATTAAATTAGTCATCCTCTAAGTAGGCTACAAATTTTTTTTTAAATTTATATCTGTTTTTCTCAGTGAGCGTCAGTGTCAGTTATGGCGATTTCACGCCAAACGTGGTAATAAAAAATCCTTGTTGTCAATAAAAATTATAAAATAGCGAGAGACGATTTTCTAAACGATATTAAAAATAATTGGCGAAATTTTTGTCTGTTTTTTTTTGTAATTTTCTCTACGATAACATTTCATTCGAAAAAAGATAAAAACATCTGGCAGCTTTTCAAAAAAATATTTTTTTCGTGCTATTTTCCCCATTAATTATTTAAATCACCGATATTGATTATTAAGGGTCAAAGCATGTTTCGATGGCCATTTCGTTATCACTTACTTAACTCTTCAGGAAACTTCTCACAAACATTTAAATAAACTAAAGATTTTTGGCCAAAGAATAAAGCAAATACAAAAATCAAAGTTTAAGCAAAAACAACAATAACCAACAGTAATTCTATTTTTCTTTCTCCGCTGTATACGGCTGAATTTTTTTCGGCTCTTTTATACAGTTGAAAGAGGTTGAAAAATAAAATATCAAAAAACACTACGATAATTTATTTCTATGCACAGGCAAATATGCAAAATATGCAAATATGCAAAATATGCAAAATTGCAAATATTAAATTATATTAAAAAATTGCACGAAAACAAGATTTTTTTTTAATTAATTAATATGGTTACGTTTTTCCCTTTTAGAACAAACGTACGGATTCTTTTGATTGCAAATACCACTGTGGCTTATTATAATTTCTGTATTTCTTACTTAATGGCTTTCTCTGGCTATACTTCTTGATCCTACCGGTCTTGTGAATCCTATAGTCTCGTATTTACTGAACATGCGTTATTATTACAAACGCAGCCATCCACGATACACTACTGTGTTACTCTGGCGAGACATGAACTACTCGATGCCTTGTTTATTAACCTTAACCATCCACAGACAACTCCACTGCTACTTTTTATCCAAGTCAGTCATCTTCTTTAATTCAGTAGCCACAACACATGTCTACCATACACTGTTGTTATGCTGTTCCACTTTCCTGTGCTGAATCGTTGTTGCTCTTTACTTTTTATTATAAAGGGCTTCTTGACAATTATCTGTTACTCTTATATTAAAGTGGACGTCTCCACTAAATTGTCTGCGACGAATTAATAATAAATTAATGAAGGAACAACATTTACAAAATCCTTTTTTGAGCAGCATTGACAGCCTTGATTTTTAAAGTGAATTGAACAAGACTGTTTTAAGTGCAACTGATACGTTAATTTTACAAGAAAGTTGTTTTCTATTAAAAAAGTGTTTTCTATCTACAAAAAGTGTCCAAAGTTTATTGTCAACTTTCAAATTAAATTTTCAGTAGTTCAAGAAATTATTAAAAGATTTAGTGACCCTAACCACGCACTTGGTATTTATGAAACATTTTATATAGCTAATATTACCTATTTTTTTATTGGCGATATTTGGAGAGAAACCTCAAAAAAAACTGGCAACACTGTTCTCAGTAGTTGCAAATAAAAAATTGTCTTTTAATACGTGTCGAGACACAAAGGAACTCTTGGGATCTCAGACCCCAAACTTTATTATGTAACAGCTACTTTTTTTTATAAAATTTTTGACAGTTTAAAAAATGCAGAAAATTTTAGTTATGTTTTTTTGTTTATTAAAATGTATAACTTAATATGGGCTTTACTTTAATTACTCATCATCCTCTCATAAATCGTTTATTTCTTGAGTATATTTTGTTTTGTATTTGGAGTATGTCAAACCTTGTCTCATATAGCATGTGAGATTTAAACACATGGTATACCAAGTACTTTTTTGCATAATGGCATTCTAACATTGCCTTATGCCCATTAATTTCTTTCAAGATTTTAGTAAAGTGAAACGACTAGTACACGCAAGAGTTTCTTAATAAAAAACTCCTGAAAAATTCACCACAATTGTTTAAAAGAAAGCAACAAACACAAAGCGCCGTAAAAATTCCAATATTTATTATAATTTGATTGCAAGACTTTAACGTTGTCCTGAAATATGCTTCATTTAAAAATTTTTGTAATAATCTAAACTATGCTTTGAAAATTAAGATTTATTAATAAGAACAAATTCATTATGCGTTTTAAAACAATGCAATCTTTTAATTACAAAGGTTTTAAAAACAAATACTTTACCACTTCAAAGCTTTTCATGCTTGTCCTATTTCATATCTAAACTGTATTTAAAGACTTTACCTATTGTCCTTTTTTGTCCTTCTCAAAAACAATTACAATTTATTGTTTATTTTAACTTCTTTTTATGAAAGATGTGAGCATAAATAAATATTTTTGGTTTATGAAATTCCTTCTAAGTGCCATTTTTTATTATTGCTTTGTTGTTATACAGCGTTCTTAACACTCATATACTTTTAGGCATTTTGTATTGTTTTCTATTTAGATATGAGTATTGCATATGTCAGCTTAAATTGTTATTTATACGAATTTTGTTGTTGTTGTTGTTTCCCTTAAATATACAAGTATATCCTTATGAAAGAGGAAAAAGTAGATAAATATGTCATAACACAAACAAAAAACTTACAGTCAAGGGATATATGTTTGTTATCATACGTATGTGTTTATAAAGATATCTTTATAAATTATGTATTATTGTCTTTATGATTGTTACATTTTTTTCTCGCCAAAACAAAAAAAAAAAAAATCTCTAATTTATGCAAATGGGATTTTTTTTTTTAATATCATTAAAAGCCAAAATGTATGCTTTAGAAATTATCAAACGAAAATTTTTTGAATAGAAATAATAGAATGTTTTTAATGTATGAGTTATACAAATTAATGTGTCTATAGTATAATATTTCTCAAAAGTAAGTAAGTCAACGAATATGAAACAAAATTTTCAGCAAAATTTTAAAATACAGTTTACAATTAATGGGGACTTTTGGAGTAAAATTGTAGAGCAATAGAGTTACAACAATACCTTAATAAAACGTTTATTTCAAGTCTACTTAAATTTACTCAGCATGAAGAAAAATGAGACCCTTATGGTATTTATGTACTTAAATTTAAATATTTTATTTTTATAATATTCTTTTTCAATCTTTCACACTCGTCGAAATATTTTACATATAAAATGATTTTTTTTAGAATACAGTTCAACAGTAAACCGTTTTTGCAACAGACATATAAAGACTTAAATTATAAACTTATAAAGGAGCTTTAAAAAAATTTTATTGGATTTTTCGACGAGTTTGAATAAAATTCAACCAGTGAAAAATAATAAAAAAAATTTTCGACCAGTGAAAAATAATAAATTTCGTAAGTTTTCTGCAGATACTTTTACAGAACAAACCACATAGAAATTTTGACGAGGTGCTTTAAATTTTTTGCGACGATTCCTAAACACAAAAACCAAAACAAAAAAGTATCAAAAAGCTTTTAATAAAAGCGGATCATCTACTAATTTTTTCGACGAGAAATTTGTATTAAATCTTTCGAGAAATGTTTTGAGTATTCTATAAAACAACTTTAAAAAATAAAATAAAAAACTCTTTCCAACAGACTTTTACTATTTATGACATTAGGAATTAAAAGATTTTTTTTTTAATTATAAGCGAGATTTTTTAGTTTTTACAAAATCCAAAAAAATATATGCGTTTAACCGAATGAATTTTTTCGACAGTTTTGAAATTTAAAGATATTCGACAAGTTCAGTAGAGAAAGCCATTTCCAGAGAATTTTTTATGATTTTAAAAGAATTTTGTTAATGGTTTTAAAGAACTTACGAGAACAAAAAGCTTTCTCGATTAAATAATTTTTCGACGAGTTTCTTAAAAAAAAATTTTGAGATTTTTTGCAATAAATTTTCTGTACATTAATTTTTAAAATATTTTACAGAAACGCTTGTCATTTGTTAATAAAGATCTTTTCGACAAATCGTTTTCTATACAGATTTTAAGTCAACCAATATAACAAGAACAAAACAAATGAACAGTTTAAAAAGTTTAAAAAGTTTCACTAAGCAACTTTTCTATAATGAATATTTTTGTTTTTACATTTTATGGCATAAATTCCTCTATTAAATTTAACCCTTCAAGAAACTAAACATGCAAATAAGAAACTGCAAAGTACTATACTTAAAGTAATATTTACTGTCAAAACTACCTCAAATTATGCTACAGTTTTGTCTAAAGAAACCCATAAAAATATTGCTGACAAATTGCCTCTCACATTCTTTTGCAATTTAACATAAAATTTCCTCACCATGTTCATTTGTTTATAATTTGTATTTATTTCAGCAATTAAGATTTTAATCAAAGATTTCATTTTTACCCTTTAAACCAAATACTCAATATTCATTGCCTAACATTAGGCTGGCATTATTCAACTCTATCACTTGCAGTTAAAATAAATTGTATCCAAATTTTACTTTTACAAAAAATAAAAGCAACTAAAATCTATATATTTTACGCTCCATATCTAAATGGTAAATTTGATTATAAAATTTTGCTATATTTTTGTCACAGTTTTATGCTCGTAAAAATTTTTTTTTTCGTTTTGTGTTTTCTTTTGGTGTTATTGCCATCCTGATGTTGCTATCATCATAAAATTTAATTTAACACGCTAAAAACATGCCATCTCAGCTTTTATTATAATGGGCATAATCTTGGGTGGCAAGTAGCTGTGGAAAAATATATAAATTTTATGGCAATCTTTTTTTCTGATTAAAATATTTTTGTGGTTAAAGGAATTATTATGGAGTTTGGCGGCCAATATAAACTTGGCTGTCTTATGCAATTTGGTTAGAAATGAATAGCTTAACACTATGCTTCTTTTTATTATTTTTTTTAGTTGTTTTAATACCATTTCAAAGTTATAGATATAGAGAGAGAATATTGAACAAAAAAAATGATTTTGCATTTGTGAGTTGTAATACAAATGCTGGGTTTAAAAATATTTTATTTTTTGTTGTTTTTGGATGAAAAAAGAAATAATGAAATGTTATTATAAAACCTTGTACACTTAAGTTAAAGCCTAGTATAACTTAGCGCGTAGTTACTATTAAAAAGTATTGCATACTTTGTGGCACATATTTTATATAAATTTTTACAACTTCTTAAAAAAAATTCTTATTAATTCCTGATTATTATTTCACTTATTTAACAAAAATTGTATACTCTAAAAAACGATTTTGGTACTTAAGTATATTAATGTGCTTTAAAACGAATATATATTATCAATTAAATTTAAATAAATTTATTAAGAAAACTAAACTTCAATTAATATTAACAAAATATATTGAATAATTTATGAATTTGTCATAAAAACCTAAAAACGATAACAAAAGAAAAAAGTTTTGTTTTTTAGTAAAATATAAATAAAATATCTTTTATCGACAAAAGAAAAGTGTCGTATAACGAAACATAAAAAAAACAAACAAGGTTTTGACGAGAAGAATAAAATTAATGAAAGTATGGGAGTGATAAGTCTACAAATAGCTTAAATGTTTTAAGAAAACGAAAGATCTTACGAAATTCTAAAAGCCTTTTAGTCCAATAAGTAGGCAATACTTTTAACATTCAATTTATTGTTTTAAACATAATAAAAAGATATCAATTTTTTTTATTCTATACTGTTTTCTTAATTCGTGTGCTTTATTTTCAATATATAAATTTTCACGGCTTCAATATAAAAATCAAATCTTTAATATTTTGCTTAACAAACTGTTACATAATTTTTTTTTATTTTTGCTTAGTCCCTTTTCAGGGAATTTAGTTATCACAAAAAAAAATTCAATAAATTTAAAATAAATTTTATTTTACAACGAAAGCTTGACAAACGGCTGTCGTTACTTATTATTGACAAGAACAAATGTTTTATTAATAAAGGCAAACGTGTTATACAAGAGATTTAAACTTTCTACAATCGACAGCACAAATGATTGATAAGACATTGTTATAAAACAATAAGGCGTCCTTACTTCTATATTTATTTTAAGGACTAAGAAACTTTAAACGAAGTTTAAATCTTATGAAAACAAAAATTACAGATGCCAAAAGCGAAAGCTAAAACAGAAACAAATATTCGTTTATGGATACGATATTAATCCTTTAAAAGCCGACAACATATTTTTGGATTGAACTGCGATTATTTATAACAATTTGACTCATATGAAGAAAGAAATGATTGATTTTGCTTTAGAATTTTTAAAGAAGGACACATTTAATATAATTTTTTATTTTTATGTAAGAGAGTGATTGTTTTTATATAAAAAATTATTTTTTTTCTAAAAAGCTTTTTTAAGTAAAACCAAGGATGTCAAAAATAGATTTTTAATGTAAAAAGCGATTTTAGCTTTAACACTCACTTTTTGTATAAGACTGAAATTTTGAAAAGTCGCTTTTTATAAAAAGCCCTGGATTTTATTTTAGAAGTAAGTTTAAATTTACACTATTCAATTTTTTGAGGCATTTTTTTCTCAATTTTCTATTTAAGTTACAGAGTTATGAGTTATCTAAAAGTAAACATTAGCAACAGTAACATCTTCTCAAAACTGAAGCAATGCCATATTGCTTACTCCTCTTGCTTCACAAACAAACAAAAATTTCGTGCTAGTTTCATGAGAAATTGCATAGTGTAAATCAGAGAACGGCACGAGTACACCGCAACCACGATTACACCGCATACTTACTCTATATTTTTCATAAAACTAAAATAAATTAATTTTTGAATCCGTGAATAAAAGGAAAATTTCTCAATTTTTTTTTTTTGTTTTTATTAAAACTATATTTACCCAGACGTAATATTACATTGATTGAATCTTATTAGACCTCATAAATAATAAATTGCAATAAAGTTTTTAGTTAACATATTTTATTTTGTTAAATATAATTATTGCTTTTATACCTATTTATTAATTTTTGTTTAAAGAATAGAATGTTTAAACTTCTATCCTGTGTGACTTAAAAAACCCTAACAAAAACGTAATAGAATAAACAATGAACTATTCTTAAGTTATTAGTAAACTTTTGTTGTGTTTTTAATAAATGAAAATAGGGCGAATTTTACGGGTTCTATTTAATTTATTTTATGTTATATATTAAATAAACTTTTATAATTTCAAAGAAGTATGTATGTTAGCTAATTTAGACATTGGCGCCTTTTGATATTGTGTTTGATTTAATAATTCTGATCTGACTACTCTGTTTTCCTCTCACTACACACGTTAAAATCTCTCTCTTGGTGTTTGCTGTGAGTATGAGTACGAATAAAATAAAGTCAGCATCGAAAACATTTTACTTGAGTATGCGGTGGCATTCACACCGCAACCGCATTTGAGATGAGTATACTTAAGGCCGTGTCAGATAAAACTTTTGCTTTGCGTTGCGTTGCAAATTCGCTTTGACATCTAAGATAAAATGCACGAACTTATATGAAGTATGTCACATAAAGCACTTTTAACGCAAAGCAAAGCGAAAAGTTGGGCAACACTCATCTTTTTGCGCGCTTTGACAGTTAGCTGCTATACATTTGTATATTAATTTTGGCAAAATCGAACGTAAAAGAGTTAAGAATTTTAATATATTATTTTTTTATTATATATTCTTCCTTTATTATTTTTTTTAGAAAATTATGGAAGAAAAACTTATAAGAACAAACAATAATTAGGCGCTGTTAAAGTTTTTATTGTGACATACCTCTTGCGTTATACGCTTTTTTTTTCAAAGTTTGAAACGTCACGCAAAGCGATAAAGTTTTATCTGACACGGCCTTTAGAGTATTAAAAATAGACACTCTTGCAGTTCTCTGGTGTAAATGCTCTATAAGTCTATAGTGTACAGAACTCATTTTGTATAAAAGGCGACTTTTTGAAAAAAAAAAAAAAAAATAAGCGATTTTTGTGAACCAACAAATAATAAATAATTTCATAATGCGTAATGTAAAAATTTACTTTTTTTTCGTAATAAACGGTTTGCATAAACAGAGGCTTTTTGTGTAGAAATTAAATTTTTGGGTAAAATTGATTTTTTGTGTAAAAACCGATTTTAGCTTTCACAGTCACTTTTTGTATAAGACTAAGATTTTTTTGTCTTAAAAGCCGCGTTTTTAGTTATTTTTTTTTATGAAAAAGCACTGGATTTAAGGTAAACGTCTTTTTTTTAAGTAATACAGAACCAATTTTATATCAAAACGACTTTTTGAGAAATAGAAAAAATAAAGAAATTTTATTTTTACGTAATAAACGATTTTTATAAACCAACACATATTAAATAACTGAGTTATGCGTTATTTAATGTAAAAAGTGACTGCTGTCTTTAGTAAAAAGTGACTGTTTTCTTTAGTAAAAAACGCTCTTTGCGTAAACGGAGACTTTTCGTGTAAAAAGTAGTTTTTTGTGTTAAAAGCCAATTTTTGGGTAAAATTAATTTTATATATATTTTTTTAATTTTTTTTTCCAACCAGAATTTGAACCATCGATTTTATAAATTAATAAAATTTGTCTTTATTTTCGGCTTTTTGGTTCTTTTCTAATTAATTTCTAAACATTTTTAGAAAGAAAAATTATTTACAAATGTATGCAGACGTTTTTGAAAGAAAACAAGAAAAATTAGACGCTAGCAGTATGAATAATTAAAAATAAAAAGTTGCATTTCGTGGCTATCCAATGGCTACCACAAAAGGCAACAACAAATGTACAAGACGAGTTACAAAGAGAACGACAAAGAAATGCTTTAAGTTGTGTTCGAACTTCGTTTCACCAAATTAACATTAAGATTACTTGGTTAAATAGATGATGTTTACGATGTACATAACACAAGGTAGATAGATGCAAAAAATGCTGATGAAGGATGTGGCGGTCCAGAAAATGCTGCATTTCATTCTGCTAGCGTCTAATTTTTCTTGTTTTCTTTGAAAAACGTCCGCATACATTTGTAAATAATTTTTCTTTCTAAAAATGTTTAGAAATTAATTAGAAAAGAACCAAAAAGCCGAAAATAAAGTCAATTTTCATTAATTAATTTTTTATGAAAAAATCAACCTTTTGTCACGCGCTATGCATTTTTCTTGACTTCATCACAAGTAAATTTTTACAAATAATTTTTTTTTGTGCCAAAAGTATCCGTTTTTATAAAAATCTTGAAATAATCTTACTAAAAAACAACTAAAGTATTGATTTCTTGCGTTTTGAATGCGTCAGGAATTTTTATTCCTTTACGCACTTTTTTCTAAAAATTTTAAAAATTACTTTCTGATGAAATCAAAATACTGACTACCATTTCTGTCTACTTAAATTATTGTCAGTAGGATTTCAGTCATGTGTTTAATTTAAAAATAATATGAATAAACTTGTTTTTTATCGTCCCCTTTCGCGAACGAAATGTGTTTTTAATGGGTTAATATTAAATAAAAAATTCATGTCGACAAAAGACCTTTTTTTAATAAATCACTCACTCCCTCAAAAACACCCTTATTTTTTTATATTCTCTTCAGTATTCAGGGTTCGAAAGTAAAAGTAAAAATAATTTGTAAATATTTGAAAACAAAAGCACATAATAACAATCCTGATTAAATTTATTGACAGACAACAACAGCAACACAATACAAATATACAACAACTTGTCGAACACTATAACAGACAATCAATGTCTACTTAAAAATTTTCAAATTAAAACAAACAACAAGAAGGTATCAAATTTACCAATAACGATGCAATCTATTGAGGAAAATTGTAAAGAAAATTGGAAAAGAATTAAAAGAAAAATATATTTTTATTTATCTTGATAAGCAGCAACAAAGAAAACGTTGCATATTTATTGCTGTATTACAATATAAAAATGCCTTAGATTATTGACATTGTAGACAAGTAATTAAAGCTTAATCTCAAACTCAAATTTGTAAAAAAAAGAAAATATTCCATCCGTAAGACGTGAACTTTCAAACAATTTCGAAAGCAATTATAGAATATTTTCCAATTTATTGAACAAAATAATAAAGTTGTTTTCCAACATTCTTTAAGACAAGTTGTTGATTATATATTTTCTTTATTTATTTTTGTTTTTTTATCAAGACCAATAAAATTTTGTTTGTCCTTTAAGGGAAAGCACAAGCCAAAGTTTGTTTAATTATTTTTGTTTTTTTTTCTTGCCCTTGTAAAAACTTTATTTCCTTGTTACTAGAAATTGTTGCATATGTTAAGGAGGTTATTAAGAATTTTTTTATGTGTTTGTTAATTTGTAATTGAGCATTAGTTCGTGGTTTTCCTAATTATTTTTCTTTTCTATTAATGTTTGTTTTATTTGTTAATTTTTTGTGCTGCCCACTCTACCCCTCCATGCATTTTTCTCTGCTTTTCTATTGAACTTTTCATTGTATTAAGAGTGAAGAAGAACTTGTTGTTTTTCATTAGTCATAATAAAAGCAAATTAAACTTGACGTTAATTGCGCACGTAACAATTTCAAAAAACATGCTAAAATTATGTAGGAAGATTAAATTACGTGATACACGTTTTTACGTGCTGGTTTAGTTTTTGTTTTTTATTTCAAATTATTTTTGAATAAAAAAAGTTTGATAAAGAATTAAGCAAATTTAATGCAAATTTTAGTTCGATTATAAAACTGGTAATTTTATTTATTAATAAATTGCTAAACTATAGCAAGAGAAGTGGATTTTCTTCTGCAAACTACAGTTTAAATAAAATATTATAATTCTATGCATAGTGGTCCGTATATTAGCCGCCTTTAATATTTTTATTTTTCAGCACATGTGCAAAAGGATATATCTTAGTTTGTCATTCCGTTTGTAATTTTTAAAACATCCATTTTCTCACCCATAAAGTAAACACGCCAACAGATCAGACGAGATCAGTGCATGCCATTCGAGGCAGCGCGCACAGCACCACGTCTGCTTCTAATTTTTCTTATGTTTTTTCCACTTTCGTTTGTATTCCTGCAGGTATCTTTACTACTTAGCACTTGTAAAATTCTTTACTACTTACTGCTTAGTAAAGACAACCATCTTTAGGAATACAAACGAAAGTTGATTTTCTTTTGCTCTAAATATGAACAAGATCAGTTTACATCGAATAATGCTACAGGATTAACATAATTATTTTTAAATAGTTAAAAGCAATTTCAGATTTTGGTCATATAAAATATAACCATCAGCCTGCTAATGCTACTGCCAATGGTCAACCGCCGTTGATTGCTTATATACGTCATAGGTTTTTGTCATTGCTTTTTAGAATTATAAAAATAGCTGAAGTTAATTGGTTTGTCAGATCAAAATAGAACACGTTCTAAACGAAATTTTGTCAGATGACTTTTTCAAATGTATTTTACAAAGTCTTAAGCAAAACTTAAAATTTTCAACGCTGTTTTTGAACAGAAAAACTGAATGGTAGGAAAGAATTTATTATGCCGATTTTAATGAACATGTGTACATGATGGGTATATACAATTTGGCACTTTTTCAATTTAAGTTATATTTTTTATTTTTTTGCACTTGATTTTATAGCAGATATAATAATTCTGGCAAAAAAAAAAACAGACTTTAAAACATATTTTAGCTGTCTATCTCTATATATAAAGGTTCAAAAATTAATCCGTATGCATCAAATTACATCAGCTATTGGTAAACCCCAATTTTATACTTGACATTATAGCGGGCTACACAATGCAGGTTTCTTGAAAACTTCAACCGTCTTTCTAAAACTGTTCAACAGTTTGGGCATATACCTTAATCTACATCTACTACTGTAACATCCTGTTATTTATAATTTGAAATATATTGGCCCATATTCATAGTTAAAATAAAGTATACTTTAAGGGAACTAAAGTTGGTTTTACTTTAGAGTCGACTCTAATTCATTCATAGACAATTTTAAATACACTCTTGGCGAGAAAGTCAACTCTAAATTTAAAACTACCTTAAGCTGTTTTTAACTCATTTTTCCAAAATAATTTTATTTGGTTTAAGAACACAATACTCTATATCTGATTTTTATACCAAAGTGAACTAAATAAAAACAAATTTATTTTTTTCTAATGTTTGTTTAGAAATTGTATTAAAACAGTTATCAATTTACAGTTGACACCGAGTGGAAGGCGGCTAAATTTAAAGTATACTTTATTCTTGACTATGAAAACAAAAAAGATAATAAGAGCCTTTTATTTTAGAGTATATTTTAACAAGAGTCGACTTTAGTTTATAACTATGAATATGGGCCATATACTTTATATTATACGAGCAAAAGTACTTGACATTCTGTTTTATTTTTAATTGCAACAAAAATGGGAACACCATTTAATTTCAAAATTCAATTTGTATACTTGTCGAAATATAGCTTCCTTGTAAATTGCAGCTGTCTGTCTACAACGGCTTAAAATTTTCACTACATATACCAAATAACATCATCTATTGGGACACCCTTTAATTTGAAAATTTATATTTTATACTAGTTGTTATAATGGACTTAGCAATATGGATTCTTTCTACACTTTAACCATCTGCCTACAACCAAATGCATCAAATTAAATGAATTATTGGGGCACCCTTTAATTTATATTTTTGAATATTTATACTTGTTATTATAACGACCATAGTAATTTATATACTGTTGAATTTTTAATCGTTTAACTACAACGGTCCTAAAGTAAAGCCCATCTGGTCAATTTAATTAACCTCTTGGGACACCTTTTAATTTTTATTTTTGAATTAACTTTTTCTCTTAAAATAGCTCTTAGTAATAAGCTGTTTTTTATATTTTACTTTTTATAATACACGCAAAAAATATGTATATAGTATGGTGACCCCCTTTAATTTTTAACATTATAAACTGTTTTTTAAACGAGACCAATCTGCTGGTATCTACTTTCAAATAAAGAGAAACATTTTTAAAATCGGTTTAGAAGCGACTGAGTTCTGCGGGAATAAACATATAAAAAGCATTCAGTCGTATTGATTAAAAAACTACTTAAACTTTAACTGCCGTATTCATATAAAATCAAAATAGATTTGAAATATATTTTAGGACAAATTTGTATGAAATATTTGTCATAAAACACATTTCAAAGTTATTTTATTTTCTATGAATACGGCAGTAAATGTCTATCCTTTGCGGTTCAAAAACATTGCCACTGAGGAAAAAAAACTGAGATATCAAGCCAATTACTTATAGCAAATATCTCATTAATTTTTTTTTTTTTTTTTGGTAATGGACAATAGTATCATTTTTGGAATTTTTTCATTACCATTGAAATTTCATTGGCATTGTTTGAAATAATGTTGAATTTTTAATGAAATTTAACAACCATTTATTGCTTATGATTTTATTTTAATTATAGTAACAATAATTAAAAATACTGCTGATGGTAATGAAATTTTGAAAATTGTTTAATTACTAATTACAATTGAATCAAAAATAATTGACAACACAAACTTTTGGTCGCAGAAACTAAAAAGCTATGCAAAAAATAAATACAATTAATACAATTGTAGATAGATCTATGTTTGAAAGTTACTAAAATAGATCAACTTTACATAAGATAGGCTGAAAACTTAGTGTATGAGGTTTAAGGTCACCTAACACACCATCTAGCAGATATTATTGCTTACACAAATGTGTTCCCATAGTGTCTCATTTTTCCAAAGAAAGTTATAAAAATCAATATATTACACAACATTTTTGCGATTTAAATGCTATTTTAAAATAATGTTCTACTATTCATTAAAAAGACAAAAAAAAATTATCAATGATAATTATTTGACACCGTTTAGTCATTAGTTAATGCTAATGATTTTGTTTATTAACTAATTATCAATGAAACCTTTTTATTAAAAAGCATTACCATAAGTAAAAATAATGATAATGGTTAAAAAAAATCATTAGCATTATTTATCATTCAATGCTATCAATCGTCAATTAAATAGTCCATATAATTAATTACTCTCATGTATGTATAGTGTCCTCTTATAAATTGTGTCAATTTCTTTGGAGAGACTACAATAGTGAAAATAAGTACTTAAGAATTATAATTCATACCCAACTTTATTATTACAACACTTTCACTTCGCTTCTGGTGTTAAGAAGCTGGTAAAAGCATTTTATTTTTTTTCACTTTGTTGATAGTTCTGCACAATTATACTTAATAATAAAGAAAGGGAGCTTTGTGCTGTCTTATTGTTTATCGGAAAAAATTTAAATTTTTAAATTGGCAAATGCTGGGATATGAACTCAGGCCATGTTCTATATGAGTGTAGTCAACGTGCTAACTATCCACAGCCTCTTGGGATTAGTTTATTTATTTATAACTTTTGTGAAACATAGTCATTAATTTCTACAAGAAAAAGTGACGAAAGCAAGGTTGTGTTTTCATAAAATTCTTAAAAGGAAAAATCATAGAAGTATGCTGCACCTTTATTATAATATTTTAAAATGGCTTTAAGTTCGAAAAAATTAATATATTTTTTTTTGCAATAAAAGTTCCAACAAAAATGTTTGCTGGTTTTCCTTTTAATATTTTAACTTTCCCTGTTAAAAGAAAATGTATATCTGCCAAAAAATTAAAAAAGCAAAAATATTGGTGTTAAATGCAAATATTTACGACGACGACAACAACCATAAACAAGTGTTCAACGTATGTCAACTTGTGTGTATGTATGCGTGTGAGTACTTTAGTGATTATATATAAATAAGTACAGATATATACATAAACACTTTTTATTAATATCAAACGATATTAGATTTTGTCAAACACATTTTTAAAGCTAAAAGCTCTTCTCATACCCTGTTTAGCAAATACAACATGAGTTTGCAAAAAAAAAAAAAAAAAAACCCAAAAAAAACTTATTCAAATAAATATTTTGAGGGTTCTTATTTTGCATTAATGTGTGTTTATATGTATTAAATTTTGCATATATAAAAATTTGTCAACACCCTAAGAATGTTTACACTTGAGAGTTGTTGGGTTGTTGTTGATATTTTTTGTTGCCTTTTGCTCGTACATGTGTTTGCCAAAAATTTATAGAAAAACATATTTTTTGTCATTTGACATGTGTTGTGCCTATAAAAAACACCCTTCGATGTTTCAGTTTTTTTTCCTCGTTTATTTTTGTATAAATTTTCGTTTTCATATTTCATGACCTGCCTGCTTGTTTGCTCAAGTCCCCGCCTCAGCTCCTTATGTTTTATTTAAAGTCTTTTTGAATATAAAATTCCACAGAATTTTAACTCGTTTCCTTGTGTGTGCGGGTGTTGTAGACAATATTGTGCTGATAGTCAAGCAATAATGTGAATATTATTAGGCAAAGGGAAACCATTTTTCAATATATATATTTTTTTGCATTTTTATTCTTGGCCCTGTACTTAAAAAAAAAACTGTCGATGGTTTTTTTATACTCCAATAAAAATATTGTCTCTTCAAAAATAAATAGCAAACATTTATTGTCACCCATAAACTTGAGCAGCAAAGTTCAAGGGAAATTCTGGTTATTTTTGTTATTTTTTACTTTTATTTTTTCTTTTTTTCATTTTCAGCTAAAGGTAATTTTACGCATTTGTGCAGTCATTTGTTATGAAATATTGATAACTTTTGGGGTTTAAATCATAATATATATTTTTTTTATATTTATAAATTGTGATTTTATCCCTTTCTGGTTCAATTTATTAACACTTACATCTTACGCTTAGATAGTAACCAATCGATGAATATTGAAAATTTAAATGACGCGATGTACATTTATACCAGCCAGAATGTTCACGCCGTATCGATGTAAAATTGAGAAAACCATCGCCTGTTTGTGGTACCTGTAAATATGGAAATTATGTACAAATATTTTTATTCTGTATATTTCTTTAAGACAGATACAAATTATAAGTATTTAATATTATTTTAAGTAAATTAGTTTTCTTTTTTTTAATGTCATAAAAATATTTTTAAGGACATAAAAATGATGTAAGCTGGTATCGTTTTTTTTTACAAATTTAATTAGTAAAAGTGAAAAATATTAAAAAAAATTGGACAAAAGCTAATCTCTTAAAATAAATTTACGTATTACCGCCTCTGGTATTACGAGGGCTGCTCTAAATATTTCTGGCCTAATAGTGAAAATGCGAATATTTATAATCAAAAACGGTTTTATTGTTTTTCAAAGTATTCTCCAGCATGATTTATACACTTTTGCATGCGCTCAAACCAGTTGTCGAAGCACTTTTTCCACTCCGATTGAGACACCTCTAAAACATGGTTTTTGAACACTTCAACAGCTTCTTCTGGCGACGAAAATCGTTGACCACGCATTTTTTTCTTGATGTGCGGAAGTCATTAGGTGCCAAGTCAGGGCTGTACAGCGGATGACCCATTAATTCGACGTTTTGGCCGGTCAAAAACGCTCTGGTTTGAGCCGATGTGTGAGAGCTCGCATTGTCAAGGTGAACAATGATTCGTCTTCTCTTGTGGGTTTTCCGATGACTTCAGGCAACAAATTGTAGTGTACCACTCAGAAGTGACCGTCCTACGTTGCTCAAGCGTAACAGTCGCCACATGGCCAGTTTTGCCGAAGAAGCAGGCGACCATTTGCTTCGAAGTGCTTCTTCTACGAACAACTTTCGTTGGATTTTGCTCGTCT
Organism: Gymnosoma rotundatum; assembly: GCA_916610165.2. NCBI lineage: Eukaryota > Metazoa > Arthropoda > Insecta > Diptera > Tachinidae > Gymnosoma > Gymnosoma rotundatum. The sequence goes on from OU744339.1 coordinate 12,691,035, forward strand.
TTGAAGACCCACACGGTCGATTGTTGTTTCGTTTTGGGCTCATACGCATAGATCCATGATTCGTCACCTGTGACGATCTTATAAACGTCTTTTGAAGCACCGCAATTGTATTTTTGCAACATTTCTTTGCACCAATCGACACGAGCCTTTTTTTGAGCGACTTTCAAATTGTGCGGGATCCAACGAGAACAAACCTTTTTTACGGCCAGGTGTTCATGCAGTATCGAATGTATGCTGGTGGAAGAAATGTCCAAGGATGTCTCTATCTCTCGGTATGTCGCATGTCGATCTTGCATTATGAGTTCACGCACGGCATCTATGTTCTCTGGCACAACAGCCGTTTTTGGACGACCTTCACGAAATTCGTCTTTGAGCGAGCTTCGGACACGATTAAATTCATCATACCAGTTTTTCACAGTGCTATAGGATGGTGCGTCATCGCCATACATAGATTTAAGTTCATCAATGCACTCTTGTCGTGATAATCCACGTCGAAAGTTGTGAAAAAATGATGGCACGAAAATGTTCACGAGTTAATTCCATTTTTTTCTATATTAATTTTTTCAAGTCACTGTAAACAACACAAATTATGGTCGTACGTCAAAACGTTTTGAGTACGATTATGCTTAAAAATGACAAACTTTCCAATGGAAATGTCAGACTGCACTTGGCAGCACTCAGTGTTGCCAGGCCAGAAATATATATAGCCCTCGTATAAATTTTTAATTTTAATTTTTTAGGGCTCTGTCTACTTGTGTTCAAACTGCTCTTTTTAATACAAAGCATTCTTTTGTGTCTAAATAGATGTGCATTCTATTTTAGTCCTCTTGAGGGTAAAAAATTACTCCAAATATATTGTTTGCAGTGATGCTTTTGATCGTTTTTAAGCAGCTCCTAAATTGGTCCTACGAACCAAGAGTAATACAAACATTTCGAGCGTAGTACTTTTATTTTATATCACAGGGTTAGCAAAACCGGATTTTACATTTTTATCAATTAAAAATTGCTTGATAAATATTTGAATGTTCGAGGATACCAATGAAAATATTTAATAAAAGACACGGAAATATTTTTTAAATATTTAATTTTCATAAAAACTTCGTGCTAGTTTTTTATTTAATTATTCCGATTAAATTAATTACCTCTTTCAACTGTACAAAAGAGCCGAAAAAAAGTCGACCGTAAACAGTGGAGAAGGGGAAAATAGAATTACTGTTGGTTATTGCTGTTTTTGCTTAAACTTTGATTTTTGTCTTTGCTTTATTGTTTAGACAAAAATCTTTAGTTTATTCAAAATGTTTGTAACGAAATTGCCATCGAGATTTGCTTTGACCCTCAATCATCAATATCGGTAATTAATTTAATCGGGATAAATAAATAAAGAAAAGCACAAAGTTTTTAAGAAAATATTTAATTCTTCTTAGAAATACAAACTAAATCCTTTGCTGTAGTCAAGCTGGTAAGTTCAACTCCTGCGGCAATCCAAAAATTAAATTATTTTTTTCTGTTTAATGGTAAAAATACATATTCAGAATTAATATTACGTGATGCAGGTTTCTTCGTCGGTAGATATTCATAGCATATTCGCCTTTCACCATCTGTCTTATACCTCATCTATCCCTTTCCTAAAGAATGTAGCACGGTTACGAAAAATAACTAAAAAGGAGATGCCTGAAGTGCATTGATTCTTTTTTTTAATTTTGTTTTTAAGTCTTTGTGTATTCACACTTGTTTTGCAACTGTATTTTAAAGTCTAAAAACAATTTCGTTTCATTTTATCGGAAGGTTAAAATATTGTTAACAAGTACTGCGATATTACAACCGTCTTCTTTGTGAAGAAAAAAACGCCAGTGATGTTTTATTACATGGAGATATTTCCGGAAAATTTTTCTAAATAATTGCAAAGTTTTATGAACGGCAAAAGATAAATATGAATATTTCTAGAAAGATTTCACAAGTCTCTATAAAAAAAATTAAGCACCATTAAATTTTTTTGCTCACCAGAGTTCACAGTCTCGATACTTCTTTGGGAACTTGTGATAAAATTTTGCAATATTTAATGACATTGTTATAGGTGCTTCTACGAGTACACGTTTCTACCATAAATTTGCTTATAGAGAATCTGTGATTTTATATTATCACCCTGAAGGCTCTTAGCTGCAGGGACTATATAATGTACTGAGAATGCAACTAAATGTGCATGTATGATGCACAGTTTAAATGAGAACCTAGGTAAGGGAAATAGTTCCTCCCTGCTATACAATTTTAATATAATTTAATTACGTTACTGGCTCAGTTCATCTTTAAAATACAAAAATATAAAAATCTTATACCTTGTTCAGACATACGCTTTTATTTAGATAATTAAAATTTAAATTGAGTAATTAATTTTGGTGTTCACACATATCCAATTTAATTTACTCAATTAAAATTTGATAGTAGAATATAGTTCTATTCAATAACAAGAAGTTGTTACTAACTGTTATTGGAAAGTGTTTACTTCAGTACTTCAAAAGAAGCAGCGAAAGTGTAAAAAAGAGTATAAGATGTAAATGTTAATAAATTTTGATACTACTTTTGTTACTAGCAGCAACAGAACAGCTGATTTTTGTTCTATTTTACAAAATAAATTAATAAATATACAAGCATGTTACACAGCTCAATTCCGATCGAAAGTGGTTTTAATTCCGCAAAATGGTTCCTCAGAAAATTAAAATCGAAAAATTTCTTTGGAGTGAAACTGCTTTTAAATTTCAAATGGAATTTAAATTCTTTAAAATTTCTTATTTGCGGCTTTTTAATTTACTTTTATTATGTGTCCTTATTTAGATTAGCCTTGTTGTTTACTTTGGTGTTGGCAATATTGCCACATTTTAATAAAAATGTGGAGATTAATCATTTTTTAGAAATAAGAAAAATCGATCGAAATCTGAAGAAGGTGAAAAAAATCGATCGGAATTGTTAATACGGAATCAAAACCATTCCGATCGGAATTTGTGATATGCCTGATAAAATACTTTAAATTCAAAGTGTTTATTAGAGCTTCATACGAAAATATTTATATCACATCGTTGCTAGACTAAAATGGTGTAGATCTTTTGCCATAATTTGTATGGCGAAATTTTTTCAACTGCACAGCAGAAAATATAGATAACATATATAGTTTTCGGAATTGAAGCTAACGTATGTATAATAGTAAGAAAAAAGCTGAGAAAACTATATACAAGTAAACGCCAGGATAATACGAGGGCTGCTATATATATTTCTGGCCTGGCAACACTGAGTGCTGCCAAGTGCAATCTGACATTTCCATTGGAAAGTTTGTCATTTTTAAGCATAATCGTATTCATAATTTGTATTGTTTACACTGATTTGAAAAAAATTAATATAGAAAAAAATTGAATTAACTCGTGAACATTTTCGTGCCATCATTTTTCACAACTTTCGACGCGGATTATCACGACAAGAGTGTATTGATGAACTTAAATCTTTGTATGGCGATGAAGCACCATCCTATAGCACTGTGAAAAATTGGTATAATGAATTTAATCGTGGCCGAAGCTCGCTCAAAAACGAATTCCGTGAAGGTCGTCCAAAACCGGCTGTTGTGCCACAGAACATTGATGCCGTGCGTGAACTCATAATGCAAGATCGACATGCGACATACCGAGAAATAGAGACATCCTTGGATATTTCTTCCACCAGCATACATTCGATACTGAATGAACACCTGGCCGTAAAAAAGGTTTGTTCTCGTTGGATCCCGCACAATTTGAAAGTCGCTCAAAAAAAGGCTCGTGTCGAATGGTGCAAAGAAATGTTGCAAAAATACGAATGCGGTGCATCAAAAGACGTTTATAAGATCGTCACAGGTGACGAATCATGGATCTATGCGTATGAGCCCGAAACGAAACAACAATCGACCGTGCGGGTCTTCAAAGACGAGCAAAATCCAACGAAAGTTGTTCGTGGAAGAAGCACTTCGAAGCAAATGGTCGCCTGTTTCTTCGGCAAAACTGGTCATGTGGCGATTGTTTCGCTTGAGCAACGTAGGACGGTCACTTCTGAGTGGTACACTACAATTTGTTTGCCTGAAGTCATCGGAGAAATTCGAAAAACCAACAAGAGAAGACGAATCATTGTTCACCATGACAATGCGAGCTCTTACACATCGGCTCAAACCAGAGTGTTTTTGACCGGCTAAAACGTCGAATTAATGGGTCATCCGCCGTACAACCCTGATTTGACACCTGATGACTTCTTCTTGTTTCCGCACAATCAAGAAAAAAATGCGTGGTCAACGATTTTCGTCGCCAGAAGAAGCTGTTGAAGTGTTCAATCGGAGTGGAAAAAGTGCTTCGACACCTGGTTTTAGCGCATGTAAAAGTGTATAAATCATGCTGAAGAATACTTTGAAAAACAATAAAACCGTTTTTGATTATAAATATTCGCATTTTGACTATTAGGCCGAAATATATAGAGCAGCCCTCGTATAACAATAAACAAAAGAAATAGATAAAATAAACTAAAACTTTTACAAAGAAGACGGAAGGAACAATTTTGGCAATTTTGCAAAGTATTAGAAAAAAAGGTGCTCACAATCGATGACAAAGCTCTTGCAAATGCTAACTGCTGCAATAAAAAATGCTTTAAGCGTCAAAAACCTCTTTTTTGCTGTTTTAGAATCAGTTCGCCTTTACTTTGCTATTTTTTGTTAATTTTTATTTCACTCTATCGTTGCTAATTTCTGCCGCAAATTTTTTGCACAGACCTAATTTTTACATTAAAAATTTGTGTTTGTAAGTTTGGAAGAATGAAGATAAGTTTGGCGTTAGAAGAACTTTGTTTTTTTTTATTTGAAATATAGAACTCTTCCAGTCAGTACGATTAAGTTCTGACTGCACGCTAGCTTTGAATCTCCATTAAATTTTCAGAAATATTTCATTTCATTTAATTTGAAAATATTTTATTGTTTATTTTCATGACACTTAGTTTTGTCACTGTTGAAAATATTCTCTCACTAAAGACACCTTGCAAGGGTTGTATGAGGAAACTTAATCTATTAATGGCTCTATTAATTACTAATTGATCAATTTATTAATTGATTTCTTATATGGTAAATTGAGTTCAATTAGGGCCCTAATTGCATAAATTCCTTTATTGCGCGATAAAAACGTATGTCTGAACAGGGTATTAGGCATTTGGAACTTAATAAACTTAAATGAGGGAAAATGGGTGTATACTGATACAATTTTTCAAAAAGAAGCAGTGGGTGGTTTTCACACTAGATAATGTGATTTATGTATGACAGTTTCTTACACGTCAAGCACAACCTATAACATCATAATGTTCGTTCTCTTGTTTTTTTAGTTTTTCTATAAAATAGTTTTCCTTCTCCGATTTATTCGATTCTTTAATCGGTTATTGATTTACAGCATACAACAATAGGACAATGTATTAAAAAAAAAACCTGGAGAAAAAATCTGCGCCTTGCCTGAAGTCCACCGTAAGTGATTTTTCTGCTGAACACAGAGAGTTCTCCTCAACTGCACCTATGTCTATTCTGTTTAATATTTGGATGAAAGAAATAATTTAAGTTCAGTAATTTCGATTTGTAGGATAATTTCCTCTAGAAATAATTTTTACAATCTAAAAACATTTTGTAAATGGAAAATTTTTTTGCAAGATGGGTTTAAAATTGGCACTGTTTTGTTTGCTGCCCATATCTATATTAAAGCTATGTATGGAAAGTTTACTCCTGAAATGAAAATATTATAAATTTTTCTTACCGGTGGTTCACCATCATCCTTTTGCCAACGTGGTGTACTGGGTGGATTTGAATCTACATCACATTTTAGTGAAACCTCTATGCCCTCACGCAAAGGATAACCAAAGCCTGGTGTACGTGAAATGGCAAATGAAGGTGTATCTGGAAATAAAAACAAAAAATTTTTTATTAAAGGAAATAAATAAAAATCCAAATATAAATTTTTTTTTATACTTCAACTAGAAATTTTGTATTTGAAATAAATGAAAAAATATATATTTAAAAAAATTAAAGTCGAAAAAAAGCTTTGAAAATATAAACAAAAATCATAAAATTTAATCACAATCATTTTTTGTGGTCTAAAAGGGAAATAAAAAAAAAAACTCCCTTAAATAAATGGAAAACTAATCAATGAAAAACTCAGTTTTATTTAAATTTACTTTTCAATATTTTTTTTTTCTTTATCAAATGATTGATTTAAATATCAACGTTGTATGTAGTTTAAGGCTAAAGTGGTAGCGTAAGCATTTGCACCGGTGTAGTTGTTTGTGTATAAATGTAAAAACCACATTTACATTCTAACAGATATTGTATAGTTTTTTCTACGTATTATTAAAGCTTGCAGCAATTTTTTTTAAATTCATGTGTAGATTAGGAAGGCACCTTTTAAAATGAACAAAAAAAGTTGTACGATTTTTTTGAATAAGGTGAGACTTTGTTGTATCTTTACACTTGTTGTATCTTATACAACTACATTTGTTGAATATTATACAACAGCAGGGTTTAAGTGCTCTAAACATGTTTTTTTTTTAATTCATAATGTTCCAGAGTTTTTTCGTGTGTCTCAAGATTTGTTAAGTCATAAGTCACATTTTAGATTTTTCTTTCAATACACTTTAATGTATCTTAAATATCTGTGAAAAGATTTTTGTGGGCCTAAATGGTCATTCGGCTAACTTTTCTTTTTGATTGAAATTTTTTTTCAACATTTTTTGGTCTTCCTACTGAAAGAAAAAATTTACTTTTTATATAAATGAATGTAATTTTTAAAATTTATTTTATTGCCACTACGCTCTCCGTAACATTTACATTCACACATAAAGAATTTTACATAAAATATATAAAATTTCAATTCAATAAAATGTTCAAGTATGATTTATTTGTTAAAAGACCCCTTAAAGCATGCCACTGTTTTTTATTTTTAATTTATTATAAAAATGTATACATGCAAATGTTTGTGCATGTATGATAGTATTTAGTTAAAAAACATTGCTATATTTTTAGAAATATTGCTTTTCATTCAATTCATTTATTAAAAACCAATTTCTATATGTTTGTCCTATATGTCTATCTGTCTGTCTGTGTGGCCATTCATTTATATTTCAATAAATTAAACTATATATATATGTATGTATATTCTGTGCTTATACCATAGTAGACTTTGTCTGTTATTTCATTTGTTAAATACATAAAAAGACTGCTGTCTATCAACTGTCTGTAATTTTTATGTGATTCTTCAAAAGAAAATGAAAAAAAAAATATATATATCAACTAAAAACCTCAAATGAAACAGTAACAATAAAAACATTTGTAACAACATCAGTTACATGTTAGAAATAATACAAAAAAACTATAAATTTTTTTTATTATTCTTTGCATACGAGAAGGATTTTTTTGGTTTTGTTTTGAACGGTTCATTGAGTGAGTAAAAAAAAACTTTAGTTAAAATATATTTTTTCGTTTTTTTATAGAAAAATTTATTATAAGTTTTATTAGAAATAATAACCACATATATTATGAATAGTTTATGATAATTATTTTTAACAATTTTAAGCAATTACGGATTTTAAAATATAATAAATAAAGTTAAAACAATCTAAATAAAATTTTATGAAAATATGATATTTTCTTTGTCTTCTGCTTTCGACTTATTGTATATTTAAAAAAAAATTTATTAAAAAAAAAATTATTAATTTAACAGTCCGAAAAAGCATATGTTAAGTTAATCTAGAATCTCAAATTTAGGTGTAAGGGTTTTTATTCGCCTAAAAGTATGCTTTAAAAAATTTTGAAACTAGAAGTAGTATAATATTTATTTACTTTTTATACAATTTTTTTTTCAATATTATTTATTGCATCTTGAAAACTCTAGTAATTATAACTTGTTAAGTCTAGCGAGTGCTATACAAAGTCCAGATTTACACTATGCAATTTTTTTGAGGCATTTTTTCTCAATTTTCTATTTAAGTTAAAGCGTTATGCGTCTAAAAGCAAAATTTAGCAACAGAAACATCCCCTTAAATCCCAAGCAATTCCATATTGCTTGCTCCTCCTATTTCACAAACAAACAAAAATTTCATGCTAGTTGCATGAAAAATTGCATAGTGTAAATGTCGTAAAAGTAGTTTTAAATCATTTTATTTTTTTTTCTAAGCGTTGGTATATATTCATTAATCAAATTTTTTCACAATCGGTTTAGCCGTTAAGGCGTGCCATACAAACACTCAAATTCACTTTTCCACAAATTATTTTTATAATTATATTGTCTTGAGTATATTTCCATCGTGCTGTTTTACTAAATTAGTAAATAAAAAATTCCAAAAATCAGAGTATTTAGGAGTTTTACAATGAAAACTGAAAAGGTGTATACCCCAGCATTACTTTGAAGAAAGACGAATTTTTCTTACTGAAAAATTTTAAATACAAACCTTCCAAACAAACTACGGAATCAATAGCTCGCAAGACTGCCTTTAGTCTTGAAGCACTTATTTTATTTCTGCTGCACTGAACCTAATGAATGATATGCCCACAGGCTCTAGAGGTTCTTGAGACGTTAATTTTCAATTAACAATAAACTCTTCTGCTGTCAAATATAAAATCATTTACGTTATCGTATGCAGGGCTAAAACTTGCTGCATATGTTCAAAGGACTTTGTCTGAAAAATCTTTAATTTCTTTATCTGCTTTGAGTTCTAATACGAAGAAAACGATCATTTTTTTAAACTTTAATTCATTCCTCCTATTTTTGAAGAATTTAAAAAATAATTATCAGTTAAATTTAAACCCCTGGAATAATAAATAATCACTGCCATATTCATAAAAAAAAAAGGTTAAAATCTGTTGTATGACAATTTTTCCATACAAGCTTGTCCTAAAATACATTTCAAATCTATTTTAATTTTTTATGAATATGGCAGTTAGAATTTAATTCAATCATGCTCTTATCCCAATCAAAATTATTTAATTCACCAACCGGTTTTGATTATTGCCCTTGAAAACACCTCTCGATGACCATTTCGCAAGTGCTTATCATCAGGAAACTTCTCCCAAGATTTTTAAATAAATTAAAGATTTTTTTTCAAACCATAATCTAAGAATGATTTTATTTTTCTTTATCTTATTCTAAGTAAGCGGTAGCGAAATGGCCACTGAGACGTGCTTTCACCTTAAATAATCAAAATCGGTTGGTGAATTAAATAATTTTGATCGGGATAAGAGCATGATTAAATTAAAGTCTAATTATTTAATATTCCAGGGGTTTGAATTTAATTGATATTTTTTTAATTCCTCAAAAATGTTTAAATCAAGCAAATTGGTTATAAATTCTTTATACTCCCCTATTAATTTTTTTTGCATGTAAATTCCTATTGAATTACCACCGTATCCAAGGGAAATATCTTGAAGGATATTTGCAATATTTTTTTCTTCAAAAGGACTTGCTTTGCTTTTAACAAATAACTGACTGATTGTTTGTATAGTGCTGCAAGGTCTAGGCTTTTATGCATTCTCTACCTTTATCCTCTTTTTGTTTTATTAAATCACTAAAAAATTATTAGACTGCATATACGAGTATTAACAACAACAACAAAAAAAAGAAGCAATAACAAATTTTAGTGGAATTTTATTCTAATGCTGTATTGTTTAGTTTTGCGGTTTAGTTTTTTTTTCTCCCTGTTATTTACATTTATACAAACAAACATAAATACCACTGTATAAACCAAAATTTCCAGTGATTAAATACATTTATATTTGGTCGAGAATATCAAATATTGAGTGTTGCCAATTAGTATGGATTTTTTTTGGTATTTAATTGAGATCTTTTTGTTATATTTTTTATTTGCATGTGTTAATATTTTTTTATGGTTTATTGCCAAATCTCTATTAGTTAATTGTGTTTTATATTGGCAAAATAATATGAATTTTAATTTGTAAAAAAAATATTATTTCAGAAATATTAGAAATAATAAATAAATTGTATTTTTTATGAATAAAATATTTGCAAATAAATAATGAATATAAAAAATATTCCAAAGAAGCAAAAACTTCGTTTGATTTTTTTATATTCTGCAGCATAAAATAGCATAAATTAATTTATATTGCTGATGCTTCAATTAATTTGTTTTCCTTCAGATTTTTATGAGGTTTTAAGCAATTTGTTTAAATATTATATTTATTAAAATTCGCATTCACCACTCCAAGTGAAAGAAGGGTATATCTAAGTTTATCATTCCCTGTGTAATTTCTAAAATATTCTCGTCCGACCCCAAAAAGTACATACGTATGCTGAGTTCTTATGCCTAGCGAAGTCGATTGAACGATGACCGCCTGTCGGTGAGTCCGTCAAATCAACTTTGCCAAGGTAAAACCAAGGAACTAGATGAGCTACAGAAAATTTAAATATGGCAATCGATCAGACATAATTACGAAAACTTTGCCATCAAAAATCATAATGTCCATTTTCTTCGAGGCAGCTAGCAAAAAAGTACGCCTGAATCTAACTTTTCAATGTCGCTTGGAACAAATCTCGCTTAGAGAAGTAACTAGAATTAAATAAACAAATAAATTAAAAAAAAAGAACTAAAAAAAACATCAAGTGAAGAAATTGCCGCTCGCAGATATTTTTCGAGTTATGGGTTTTTGAACTCTTTATAGAAAAGTACGATTATGTAACATATTTTTTAAAATATGTATCAATATGGGTATCATTAAAAAAATTTTTAAGAGATCTTTTAGATAATACTACATTTTTTTTAATACTTAACTGATAACATTTTTATGTAAAATTATATATAGTTCTTAACTTTTAAATTTTAATTCGCTGTCACCCTAATATTTGTTTTTTTGAATGGATTTACTTCACTAATGAGATTTACATAGATAGTGAAGGGTATATTTCTTTTAGACTCAATTTGAATTGGCACAAAAACTTAAAAAACAGCCATAAAGCAACAACAGATTTAAATACTTAAAGAGAAAAAATTTCCAGAAACACGCAGAAAAAAGACATGGTTGTGATATGGTCACAATAACCATATTATGTTCTTTGTAACAATGTATAGTTGCGGAGAACCAATTATAGTTGTTTTCACCAAAACTTTAGTCACGATAAACATTTTTTGTTAACTTTTAACGATTATATGGTTACTGTGTACAAAAAATACAACGTGGTTGGTTTTAACTTAACAAAATTTCAACCACAACCAAAGTTTTATAACTTATAAAAATACTATATAAAATATTCAATCATAATATATTATTATTAATCATAGTATGGTAAAAAGCAACAAAATTACGTTTGCGCTAAAAACTATTTTGTTTTAGATCTTGATAGTTTAATATTTTTCGGTTAGGTAAAATTTTAAATTGTTTTTTTATTGTTTGAAAAAGTGAAAAAAAAAATAAAAATGTATGTACAAAATACATAATTAAAAATAATATGCAAAATATAAAAACAATTAAAAAGAGAATTAAAACATTTAAAAAAAGTTGAAATAAATATATATGTTTTGTGAGCATATAAATCGTTATTTTTGTGTTTAAAGCACAATTGTGAAATCATTTGTTTGTGCTTATAAACTATATTTTTATATAACTGCGTCTTGTTGCCTATGATCTAAGCGTTATTATAAGCAAATATATGATTTTTGTGGTCTTTAATAATTTTTATGACAAATCATTAATGAATAAAACAATAACAAGTCTTATATATCTGGAAAATTTAGCACATTTTCAGCCATATTATTATATTTTAATTTAACCATGTAATGTTTATATTTGAACATAATTATTTTTATACTTTACAAAAGTATTGTTTTGCTAGACAACAATATGGTTGCGAATGTAACAATACTATGTTTTGTTAGCAACCATATAATACAATCATAACATGTTGCTATTAAATTATGGTTACCTCAACCATGTTTTTTCTTTGCGTGATTGTATAAATAATTACGACGATAATTCGAAATGTTTTAAAAAATCAGGCAAAACTCCTTTTAGTTTGAAAGAGTAGTTTTCTAAAAATTCCAAAATTCAAAGGATGAATGGAAAGTCTAAAGAAAACTCCAAGATTCAGTTTCACTAAATTTTGTATAGAAAATAAAGTTAAGCAAAGAATATATTTTCCTTTGTTTCCATTAATCTTTTTCATTCCTAAAGAAGCTTATTATTTAAGTTGAAGCAAAAATTAAGAAAACTAAATCTGACAAAAAAAAACCCGAGTTCCAAATAGATTTCATCTCTCCGTCTATAACGGTTAAAAGTATTGCCACATACTTAAAGTTACATTAACTATTGGAGCACCCTTATACTCCATTTCTACTCTTTATACTTGCTATAGCAGACTTAGCCTTACAGCTCCTTGTTAATTTCAACTGCCAGTCTACAGCTGTTTAACAGTTTAGCAATATGCATAAAACTACAGCAACAAAAGGAACACCCTTTAATTTCCAAATTCATATTTTATACTTGCTGTTGTAGCAGACTTAGCAATCAAGTTCTTTGTAAATTTCAATCATCTGTCTATAAAGGTTTAACAGTTTGGCCATATATGTCAAATTACATCAACTATTGTAACACCCTTTAATTTGTTATCTAAAATATTTATACGTCTTCTTATATCAAGCAAAGTAGTGGACATTCTGTATAATTTTTAGGTGTTTGTATATAACGGTTCAAAAGATACTGCCATATAGGTCAAATAACAATAATTTTAGGAACACCCTTTAATTTATAAATTCAAATTTTAAACTTGTTGTCATAGCAGACTTAGCAATAAAGAGTCTTTGTAAATTTCGAGCCTCTGTCTACAACTGTTCAACAGTATGTCCATTTAAATCAAATTTAATGAACTATTGGGGAACTCTCTACTACATAATTTTGAATATTAATTTTTGTTACTATAACGGACATAGCAATCGACAATTTGTCTAATTTGCATTTGCATTTGCAAACTGGACAATAACGGTGCAAATGATAGGCTCATGTAAGTCAATTTACATCAATAATGGGAACACCCTTTAATTCCTGAATTTATATTATAAGCATTAGTGGACTTTGCAATGCAGGACCCTTTAAAGTTTCAAATATCTATCTATAACGGTTCAAAAGTTTAGCTACATACAAAAAACTACATTAACTAGTGGGACACCCTTTAATTTCCTAACTCAAATTTTACACTTTTTGTTATTGCGGAGTTAGCAATCTAGGTTCGTTGTAAATTTCAAGCGTCTGTCTACAAATGTTCACAAGTATGGCCATATACATGACATTAAGTAAACTATTGGGGCACCCTTTAATTTATAATTTTGCATATTAAAATTTTTTACTAAAACGGTCATAGAAATCGACATTATGTTTAATTTCCGAGGATTTGCCTATAACGGTTCAAAACATGGGCCCATATATGTCAATTTACGTTATCTATAGGGACACCCTGTATTTCTTAATTTATTTATATATATATATTACTTTTTGTTGTCGAGAGTTATGGTAACGCCAATTTTGTTAAAATTTTATCTGGGAGTCTGTTAAGGTTCAATAGACATAAGAAACTCCTGGGTGTTGTGTGAGGACACCCTTTAGTTTGCAAATATTGTACATTTTATTAAAGAAACTTATCTAAGTTATTACGTTGCAATTAAGAAATTTTAAATCCTTTCAAAAATGTCTGATTTATGCGGGCATTAAAGTCGGTTAAAAAGAAACTGCTTATGAAGTTCACCTCAGTCAGAGCAGTCTGCAATTTTCCAATTTTGTTTTTTTTTCTTAACCCATCTTACAGTTGACACACGATAGAAACCTTTTCTCAGCTGGGATTACAAACTTTTACTTTATAATACAATTCTGAGGACAGTTTGGTGATTCAGTTGTGGCACAATTATTTATTTTTAGGTTCTAAAAAATTTAAAGGTGTCAAAATGGCTTTAAATTCCTTTTTTCGCCGCCTTCACTTCTTATAGCAGTAGATGTCAATTTGTGGTCTTTTTTATAAACAATTGCTTTTTACTCCATTATCCGAATATTTAAGCAAAAATACTTAAAAAGTAAATAAAACTATTAAAATGCAAAGCAAATTTTCTTTCCTTTTCATTTGCAATTTCTTTTCAGACCATTTAATTGGATTGAGTTTATCATCAGTTCAATCCTCTCAAATTGCTTCAGCTCGTTTATCTTAAGAATCAGTCGAATACCTTTAAATCAATTCTCTAAGACTCTATTGTTATGATGTTGTTAATTCATTGTTGCATATCATTTGTTGTTTGCCTTTCAATGAGTTGTTGCCGCCATTTTCCTCTAAATGCACTTTGCTTTACTTTGCTTTGCGTTACTTTAGTTTATTTTATTTTTTTATTTCATTTCTTGAGGTTTAACGCAATAGACAAGCCGCCTTAGCAATCAGATTCTTGTGAAACTTTTGTGGTGGCTTTAGAAAAGAAAACGAAAAGCAGCAAAATATATTTTAAACAAAAAAAAAAATCTAAGAAAAAAGAAAACTACTCCTTTGCTAAAAATTTGAAAATAAGAAAATATAACTCTCAATACTTCATTTTTAACATTCATTTTTTATGACTGTTTGTTGGTTTGTTAAGAGTCTGTTTGCCTCCCCCTCCTTGCCAGACTATATATTTGGCTAATGACACTTTAACGACTCTTGACTTTGTGTTTTATGAAGTGTACAAAAGCTACATGACAATCCCAAGCAGCTGTCTACAGTTATTTTTATTTTTTTTCGATGGCAATTTAAATTTATTTTTCAACAAGGAAAAAATAACAAATTTGTGGCGATAAACACAAATTTCGTAGAATTTATATCTCTAAACTTTTAAAAAGGGATTGGCACAACTTGGTTTTCATAATTTAAGTTTAAGAATTTTTTAAATCTTAAAATATTTTAAAATTTTAAATTCATACTTTAAAAAGCAATACGGGCTAGACTAAATGGAAACAATTTCTGACTGGAATTAAAGGTTTTAATTTTTTTTTCATATTAAATTTTAATTAAATTTTTCATTTGTTCAATAAAATATTTAATTAAGTTATTAAGTAGAATCAATTAAACATTTTATTAGAATAAAATAGAATAAGAAAATAGAATAAAAGCATCAAAGTAACCAGGTGTAGATTAGTCATATAATAGACAGACTTTAAGTAGTCTTCTGTAAATTTAGAGGTAAATAAGACAAAGTTAAGATATAGACCGGACAAGAATTTAACATGGACTTAAAATATACATAGAATAGATTTAGACTGGACATAGACTAACAATAGACTGAACAAACTTAAATTATTCTGGGAAGTATGAAAGACCAGACGAAGAACAGACAGAGTTTAATGTAGACATTGACATAAACCAAAGGTGGGGCAGAAATAAATATAAACTAGATTTAGACTGGACATAGCCTAATAAAAGACTGGATAGACATGAATATTGCAGAGATAGACTAGACAATGTCTGTAAGTGGATACAACACAGAGTAGACAAAGGTCAGGCAATATAGTAGGCATTGAATAGAAATGGTCGATACAAAAACTAAAAGTAGACAAAACATTGACTAGACGTGGAATAAATTTCTAGACATTGACTGGATATGAATAAACATAGTCTTACACATAAACCAGAAGAAAAAGAAGAGGAAACAAACTAACTTATACTTGCCATAGATATTTTCTACACATATCCTGTACATACGCAAAGAAAAAACATGGTTGACGTAACCATAATCGAAGATCAACATACTATGGTTGTATTATATGGTTGTAAGAAAAAATAGTATTGTTCTTTTTTAAAAATAATATAGTTGATCTTGCAACCATATTGTTCTCAAACTTGACGATAACATGATAAAGTATAAATATAATTATGTTTAAATATAAAGAATAAATGATTAAATAAAAACATTATATGGTTGAAAATTGTTGCTAAAACTGAAAATATGTCAATGCTTTCACAATTTTGCCTAAAAGGCAAATATAAGGAATTTCAACTGTTTTGAAATGTTTTGCCTACGTTTTTAGTTGTTTTCATATTTTTTTTGGATATTATTTTATATTATATATTTTTTACATACATGTTTATAATTTTTTTTTATTTTCTCTAACAGTAGAAAACATTTTCAATTTTAAGCTAACCTAAAATTTACTGAACTAATAGAAAAGCATTCTGTCAAGACCTAGAACAAAATATCTTTAAACGCAAATATTATTTTGTTTGCTTTTAATCATACTTTAATAAAAATTATTACATTATGGTTAAATATATTATATTATTTTTTATTATCAACAAAACTTTATTTGTGGTTCGAATTTTTTAAAGTTAAAACTAACCATGTTGCAATATTGTGCACTGTAACCAAATAATGTTTAAACGTTAACAAAAAAATGGTTGTCGTAACTGAAGACTTGTTGAAAACAATTATAATTTGTTCTAGGCAACTATACGTTGTTGCAAAGAACATAATATGATTATTGAGACTATATTACACCCATGTTATATTTCTGCGTGCATAGACTAGACAACGATTAGACTTACAAAAGACATCTATTAAATATTGACTGGATACAAAATAGACAAATTATTGACATAAACAACATCGACTTGACAAACGATGGACAACACATAGGCTGCATATAGATTGGATAGAGATAAGACATTAATTATAGCATGAGGTAAAATTGAAAAAAATCATGCAATAAACCTTAACTAGACATAGACAAGACGTATATTAGATAAAGGTTAGATGCAGACTAAACGCCGCACATAGAGGTATTTTGCCAATCTAGCCGGGCATTACTTTTTTGTAATTTATATTGGCTCTTCAAATTTACTGAATGCGTCTAGACTAATAAAACTTGGCAAGAAAAACTATAAAACAAGAAAAATCAGACTAAGGAGAAAAAAGTTCCCCTTAGAAAAACTAATCCTAACTCTAAAAAATGCAAGTTTTTTTTAGTTATTAAATCATTTCATTTGGTAATTAGAACTTTTAGTATCAAAGAATATTTAAGTACCCAAAGTAGGACGCAAGAGATTCTATAATGCCATTATCCCCGCCCCTTTTTGTGGGCGGTGAAATGATATATCATTTGAAGACAATGTTATTATTAAATGAAATAGAAAATTGATTTATATGGGCAGGGGGAGGTATCGCTCTAATGCCAATCCATAAAACGTCCCCGTAAAAAAAATTTTAATTTATTTTTGCCCATTTCCTAAAAATATTCATTATTAATCTTTTCAATGCCTTAACAATCTCCGCCTACCAGGAATATTATTAAAACGATATTTTTGTAATTTATTACTTCCTAATGTTTTAATTATCTGAAAATAATTAATTTATTCATAATATAACTTATTTATGATTGTAACGGTATGTATTATTTAAATTTTTTACAATTAATATATTTAAAAGAACTTCTCCTTTGCACTAAGTTGATATTGAGTGCCATGGTCCTTCTTCGTCCGATTCTGCGAAAACCTCTTCTGAATCTGATATCTCTTCAGCGTTACGTAAGTACAGTTGGAAGCGTGAAAGGAAGGTAATAACTTTTTTTTGAGGCCTTATAGTAGTAAATAGGGGGTTAGGCGCAAAAACGCGCAATGTTTTTTCTGCAGTGTAAAAGTAGAGATCGTAATTTTTATAGTGATGTATAACATTTTTACGACCGCGATGGTGATCACTCTCAAGAACCTATTCACTTCTTTTGACAAAAAATTTAACAAAAAAATAATTTTTTTATTTGCAAATGAAATTTTTTATAATAAAAAAGTTAAAAAAATTTTTTCAAAAAATTAATATAAATACCTGGTATCATAGCCTTTTATAGGTTACAGTACAAAATCTTTTTCGCTTAGCCACAAGAATATATATTGCAAGTCTCTAAAAGTCCTATAAAGTCATAAAAAAGTATGCGATTTTTTAAAATTTCCTGACTTTAACAGTGTCGAAAAACGAAAAAACTCAACATAGAGCCTTGAAAATTTACTATACTATTCATAATTTTGTTATCTATTCAGTTGCGTACTTAAATTTTTACATTTGTTAAAATTAATTATTGGCCTAATGAGCGGCTTCATTAGCAAGATATCCCTATGTGAACATAAAGACGATAAATGAATTAAGTGAACAACAGATACAAAAATGAAACAAAGACTTCAATAAAATAATAATAATGTTAATAAAAGCCTCATATAAGTAAAATGTCCTTAAATTTTTCAATTAGACCACGTTTATACTATGCAATTTTTTTTCAATTCTCTTTTTAAATGGCAGCGATATGCGTTGCTTTAAACAAAACAAAAGCAACAATAACTTCCTATAAGTCAAACTGCTTACCTCTCTTGCCTCATCAACAAACAAAAATTTAATGCTAGTTTCATGAAAAATTTCATAGTGTAAATTGGCTTTTACTTTAGTACTGTTAAAAAAAATACTAAAAATATAATGGAGAATTTCTCTTATGTTGTTATGATGACTATTGAAAAATACTTTACAAATTTATCCATTAAACAATTCAATAATACAAAAACGTTATGAATATAAAATATTTAATAATAATAAAAAAAGCAAACTCATTCAGACATTTTGTTTCACTTGAAATTTTTTGCTCTTATTGAAATTTATAAAAGTATAATTATGTGGGATAAAATGATTGGTTTGCGAACCGCATTATAGTTGGTTATCATTTTAGTTTATATTACTTACATTGAACATCCAATAGCAATGAGGCATTCTGACGTATTTTTAATGTGGGATGCTCCATTACGCATAGAATGCGTGCATTGTGATGTGCCCGATATACAGCTGGCAGACGTGCTTCACTTTTGGCGCCACTATTAATTTTGTACGAGTTTTTATCCTGTAATAAAAAAAGAAAAACAATAAGAAACGGACATAAAGTGAAACAAATGCATTTTTTTCTTTTTCAATAAATTATTTGTTTTTATGGTGATTTTTTGCCACCGCTTGAACGCTGGCAAACTGTTAATAGAAGAGAGAAAATACTCTTTGAGCTATTTTCATGACGGTATGTTGAGATGCCGATATTTTTGCAGACATTTTTTTATTTTTTTTTTTTTTTGTTTAATTTCTACTTGCTAAAATATACTATCAAGCTAAAAGTTTTATACATACAAACCAAGGAAGGAAGTATTATATTCATAATAATATTTCACGAGAGGAGCAGGCGATGAAAATAATATTCTGCGATGTCGTTTTTCGCTCCCACAAGCTTAGTTTAGCGTTACAAACTATGTCCTGAAGGCGACTCTTCCATAAAAGTCGTCTTCCATAAAAGTAATCGCTTATAAGAGTCTTTAATAAGCGTCTTAATATTTCAAAAGGTATTCTATAAAATAAAAGTGATTTTTGGCAGTTTTTACTGTTATTTAAAGTTGTGTAGTTCGCGAACGACCTAGTTCAAATGAAAGACAGACTCAATTGAAATATATGGAGAGCTCTTTAGATCAGTTACTGATCATCTTTTCTAGTTCATCATTACTTACATTATAATAAATATGAAATTTAAACTGGAGTGAAACCTTGAAATTTATTTTGGCACAAATTAAGCAAAAATCAGAAAATATAGAAATCAAAATTCATTTCTAATTTTAAGGCTTTACAAAAATAAAGCCAGTTAAAGTGTTAAAGTGCGTACTTACATATAGTTTATATATATATTATTTTTCAATTGCACAATTTTCCAAGAGTATGTGTGAATATGTTTTTAATTTCTGATAAATTTAAGAAAGATCACTAAAAATTTTATGAGCTAAAAACAATTGAGCAAACAGATCAACTTCATTCGCTCAGTTGTTTAGCTCACTAGAGTTCAGGATAACTATTATACACAATCGTACGATTTAATCACACAAAAATCTGACAGAATTCTGTCCTACTTCAAAAATTATTTTTAAATAGCGTCGTAGTTGCCACATTATTATACAAAAAAGAAGCAAAAAACATAAAAAGAACAAAAGACATAAAACATAGATGCATAAACATAAAAACATAAGGTTTTAATATTTTGTGGTATTTTGTCCTCGTCATTTTAAAAAAATCAACCCTGATCGCATAGAGAAAAATATTTTATGAATTATTTCAAAAGATTAAAAAATCGTCATACACTTTTAATCCACACTTTCATACTTTTTAAGCAGACATGAAATTTTTGACAGATCGTACGAATATTGAATGCTGGCCTTGAGTGAGCTTTGAACTAAATGAACGAATTAGTTCGTTTTAATAAGCTGAGCTGTAAAGAGGGCTCAGTTTAAGGAACTGATAAATCTTACTTTACTGGTTTTTTTCTTTCTTTGTAATTCATTCATTGAATTCAATGAACTCTTTTGAATCAAAAAAAAAAAACAAAAAAAAAAAAAAAACACAAATCTTTCATACAAGAACACAGTAACCATTGAGTAACTATTTTAATGGCTGCCATTGGAAATCATTCATATGTATTTGAAAGATTTAATGAAACAATAATAATAAAAAATTGTAAAAATTTTTTACAAATACGCAATATGCACATGCAAGTACATAAGTACGTCGATAAGAACACTTATTTCACATTTCAGTGTGCTAATAACCCAAGTATTTTAAATAAAATGACTTATATTGATTATTAGTGGTAAAGCTAGTTCCAATGGCCATTTAATTGATTGCTCAACTCAACTCATCAAGGAACCTTATACCATATTTTAGATAAGCTAAACCTGCCCATTATATTTAAAAATTTATGATTTGAAGAAATCAAGCACAATTAAGCTAAATTAACATAAAAAATATTCCAAATAATAAATTTTCTTATTAAAATTTGCCTTACTATTGTCACAATATTCAATTTACGCTTGTTGAATTCCAGAATAAATGGCCGTGTAACAATCATTGAAATGACTCATATTAGAGAGTCAAATATGATCACTGACCACTAGCAATCTTCCAATGCTCTTCAAAATGCGTATTAGACGATTCACTCTTCTCCTCTTCAAAGTGAGTGCCAAAGCATAAGGCCTAACTATATTGTGCTTAAAACAACTTAAGCAAACTTAAACAACTGTGCAAATACATTAAATTATATGTGGTAAACTATAAGGTACATAAGATAATTTTTCGTCAAGTTTCGTTAAGTTTCATTTCTTTATGAAAGGTTCAAAACTGATCGCACTTTCCGTACGGAAACAGCTGATTGTGCTTTGTGTTATACATTTATAAAGAAAAATTGTAATTAAGCCCTACAGTGTTAAATTTTTACTTTCTAATTAATAGCAAATATAAAAAAAGAACGTTTTTGTTTCTGGCCAATTTTTAATATGTGAATATAAAAAACTAATATTAAATTTGTATTTATACACACATACATATGTATGCAATATAAGCAGTGAACATGGTTGCATTTTTTAGTATGGTTGGCCACAAACACAAAATAGAAAATAGCTCGTAATATTATTTATGAAAATTTATCTTAGATCATGCACCAAAATATGTAAATGTGTATGTGACCCTTTTCGTTTTAAAATTTTGGTTATTTATATAGAAATTATTTTTGGCAAAGGTACGAATTAAACATAAATGTGCAACTATGGCAAATAAGTTACTAAATTTATGTAAGTACATTGTAGTCATCTAAATTTCCTTAATATAGTACCTAAGCATTTCACAGGCTTTTCGTCGGATTTTTGAAATAAGCTAAAGCTAGCTTATTATAGTTGGGCCTGTAATTTGAGAGAAGAAATGAAAAAATTTAATTGTACAATCATCTGAACGATTGAAAAAGCATAGTAAAATGAGCGCACTCGCTTTGAACAATTTCATAAAAAAATAAAATGATTTTTAAATGTATTTTATGACAAATTTTCCATACATATGTGGCCTTAAGTACATTTAACATATATATTAATATTTTATGAATATCATAATTTTAGGGCTGATAATGAGCTCATTAAAGGCGATTATTTCACGACACTTTTTTAACAGGAGTTATAGAGTTTTACACTTTTGTTTTCGGTGAATCGGAAGAGTCGCTTTCAAAAGCGACCGCTCGCAGTACGACATCATAGGTGATTAATTTCATCGCTTGCTCCAATCGTGAAAAGTTCTTATGCGATTAAAAATGCTCGCTGGGTAAATATTCGAAATGAATGATTATTCGAAATTTATGAAAATAACAACTTGTTAACCAAATTTTTTTTTATCTCAAATTTTTAAAGTAAAAGAACGCTCCAAGTAAATATGATTGAGATACAGTTATACTTGAGCCAGTTTTATTTAGAACCACTTGACTTTTGCTTGCTTATTTTATTTCTTAAACTTGCGAGAAAATTTTAACTTTCAGAGTTCAAAGCGAAACTTACGAAAAGAACGAAAACTGTAACTGCCATAGTCAGCGAAAATAAAATAATTCTGAAATACGTTTAATTACAAATTTTCCATACAAATTTATCATAAAATAAATATCAAATCTATTTTAATATTTAATGAATACGGCAGTAAGAGTTTGAAATAAAGTTCGAATCGCGAGTTTTTTTCACGAGTTTTACTTTTTTGGGAGTAAACTTTGCAAATTTTAGTGCATATGAATGTTTATGTATGCATGAACACATGTATATATAGCACCGCTTAACCATCCCTGATAGAAACAAGCAATATCTTCCATACAAGCAGACAGTGGTAGACATTTTTGGCATTTTAGTTTAACAGGTTTTGTTATTTCCACTCTTCATTGTTGTTGCAATAACGCTATTTTGCTGTATGTTCATGTGTGTGAGTTTGTTTTTGTTGTTGTGAATTTTGTTCGTGTGTGTGTTTGCTTATTTGTTACTGCTGTTTTCTGTGGGTTCTCTTTTGAATTTAAACAATGTTAACAATTTGCATTCCAACGCTTTACATGAAATATGCGGTACTTTCACAATCAGTATTTGGTAGAACTTCTACTTGTTTTTTTGTTGTTGTTGTAGTTGCATTTACTTCATACTCTAGTTTATTTGTATAAACACTAACATATTTGTTAATATTTTCAGATGTATTTATAAATATTTGTAAGTGGCTGCTTGCATTTAAATTGTTTAAGTGAATGAGTGCATAAGCGCTAGATTGTTTGTAGTTAAAGTTAAGGCAGAAGTGTTATAACAAGAATTCTCCTTTCAAAAGCCCAACCATCACCTACAGAAATGTTAACAAATATACTGAATATCCAAGAGAAAATTATTTGTAAAAATAATTTAAAAAAAATTAAGAAATATTATAGAGGAGGATTCTAAATATTAGATGCACACAGAGGCAAAAATTACACTGAATTCAGTTGGGTGGAGATTAACACATGCAAACGTGGTGATACGTAATTTTGAAGGCATTAGTTAACGCAAATATCGGGAGTTACAAATTCACATTTACTAGAATGTAGAATTTTGAAAAATTAAAACTATTTTCAATTAAGTGGTAGACATTATGAGCTGGTTTTTAGTAAAAATGGTGTAAGTCCACTTAAAAAAAAAAAAGTTAACGGTAATTTTTTTCTTTTCATTAGTTACAATCACAATTTCAATACGGATTCTATTGTGACATAAAATGAAAAAAAAATTGGTGTACAATTCTATCGCATAAATATTTCTTTTGAAAGTGGAATAAGTCCATTCCTGATAAGTTCAATTGAAACAACTTTCATTATATTCTACCAATATATTGTAGTTGTAGAAACAGCATGAAAAAAGACCAATTGTACACTGCCCAATAGTATTGTAATGCAATAAAGGCTTGCGGAAAAAATAGTTTAATTTTTCATTTTATAAAACTTAACTTAAGAGAAAAACTACGGGCAGAGAAATTCTAGAGCGCCTTAAAATATGTTGGATGAGATTTATTAAGAATAAATCATACAAATTTTTTTACAAGATTACTGTGGAAGAAAATGTTCCGCTTAAAACAATTTTATTGTTTGGAAAAAAGGGAGAACCAAAAAAACCTCAGCAAAATTTATTACCCCTATCACGAATATATTTTCACTCGAAATTTTTTCCCTTTTCCCCAAATTGCAATCGTCAATAATTTACGTGAACAATATTTCACGTAAACAAAAATTCCCGTAATCGGGATTGATTTTTTTCCTCGAAATTTTTTCACTTTTCCCTTAGATTTGTTTATTTAAATTTTGCTGGGGAACTGTATACATTATGCCAGTTTTTATATGTTTTAATTAGAATATTTAAAGCAATAACACATTTTTTTAATTCAGTATCAGTAACTGCAGTGAAGACTGACATTATGCTCGTCAAGATGCAAAAAAAAGAGATCTATCTATTGGTTATAAATTTATAAAGTTTTTTTTATTAAAAATATTTTTTAAATGATCACGATAAAATGGGTCAGTAGCATTGTCTAGGGTAGGTTAGACCGTGTTGCCACAGTCCGCTTGGTCCATTGGTTGGACCTTTTGTTTCTAGGGTAACTTCAAGGGCTTTTAAGCATCTTGCACGTAACGTTCTTGAAATAAAATTGTTCTCTGTTGTAGTATCTCCTCCTCTTGCAACAACACAAACGCACCAATCAAT
This sequence comes from Gymnosoma rotundatum, assembly GCA_916610165.2. NCBI lineage: Eukaryota > Metazoa > Arthropoda > Insecta > Diptera > Tachinidae > Gymnosoma > Gymnosoma rotundatum. The sequence continues at coordinate 12,715,628 of OU744339.1, forward strand.
AACATTTAAAAATTTTTTAAAAATTTTAAATATTTCTTTCTTTATTTATATTTTCTTCTTTTTAATTTGTATTCAGTATGAATTGATAGCGGAAACAATCGTTCCCATGAAACTCACAATAGCAATTTTCTCTTCATGGGGAATAAAAATTTCATTGGAACAAAAATTTTACATTTTTTTCATGATAGATATGTTACTACTTTACAGAACTTTATGCAGCATAACAAGAGAGTGATAGGAGTTATAAGTCTGTTACCTTATATACCGCCTATTCTCCAAAAATACTTCAATATGCTAATGTTAAAGAAAATTAAGTATGAAATATATTTTTCTTATTTAAAGGCGAAGTGTATATCTTGACGTCTTTATTTTAATTGTTAATTTTTACATACAAATTTACTTTAGTAAAGCCTATGTCAATAAAAATATGGACATAAATCTGCTCCTGTTTTGATTTCTTTTAAAGTGTTGATTTCTTGAAAGTGGTCTAAGTCCAAGTGAAGGCAAAAAAAAAATCGTTTATTTTTTCAAATATTTTTTTCATAACAAATTTCGAAAGGTGCATAGTGTGAAAAGATTAATGGAATCTATTTAAGTTGGCCAATATTTTTAAATTGATTCAAACGCAAATCCTTAAATATCACAGTGTATGAAAAAAATATACTTATACCACTTTCGAAAACAGCAGCTCATATATTTTTTGTGAAATACCTGACAATTGCAATCATGATAAATTAATTCTTTTTCTAGCTTTGACTGAATGAATACTGGAAGATTAAAAAAAATATTGTTACGAATAATAAAATCTGGCAACCCCTGTTGTTGTTGTTCGTATGCGCGTGGTGAATAAGTTACTTCCACTAATAGTGTGTGTATAGAATAATACCACAAAAGCTAAGCAACCACAATGGCTGCGTTGGTAGAGGTACGTGCTTTAAAACAGAATACCACATGTGTACAACGAAAAATCATAATTGTTATAGTGCCATTTAAAATTAAGAAGCAGCAGTACAAACCTCTAGAGAAGCAAAAGACAATTATTGTGTGAAACAATGGCAGGTAATTTAGTAGATATGTCTAATTAAATTTAAGAGTAACAGATAATTGTCAAGACACGCTTTATAATAAAAAAGTAAGAACGGTAGCGGTTAGCGCAGGGAAGTGTAACGCAAAACTACAGTGTATGACAGACGTGCGTTGTGGCTATCATATAAAGGGGATGACTGGCTTGGATAAAAGGCCTAGTAGAATTGTTGTTGGATGGTTAAGGTTACTAAAAAAGGCATCGATTAGTTCATGACTCGCCGGAAGAACACAGTAGTGAAGCGTGGATGGCTACGTTTGTAATAATAACGCATGTTTAGTAAATACGAGACCATGGGATTTACAAGACCGGTAGGATCAAGAAGTATAGCCAGATAAAGCCACAAAGTAAGAATACAGAATTTATAATGAGCCACAGTGGTATTTGCAATCAAAAGAATTCGTACGTTTGTCTAAAAAGGAAAAACGTAACAATCAATTTGTTTAAATTATTAATAAAAAATTTCACACTTCACATAAATATTCATTGAAATTTCATTACAATTCACAGAAAAATGTTTTTGTTTACCTTTAAAAATTTTTATTGATTCTTGGATTGCAACTTAATTAAATTTTTAATTGACTTAATTATTTAATTAATTAAAACATAAATGCAAAATTTTCTACTAAAATAAGTAAGTAACATATTTTATTAAAAGGAGAGGAAAATAATTTAAATAAATAATTGAATCAATTACAAATTCCCATGTATATAAATTTTCAAGTTTCAAACATTTAATAAAACTTTTAGTTTTACAAAAAGGAGCCACACACACACGTTTATTTGTGAGATTTTACATCTAAATAAAAAGTGCCTCAAATTGCATAACGAAGTTCATCTTACCATTTCAAATTTTTAGGGAAAGTACTGGGGATATTTTTAAACTTTTTCACAAAAATATACGAAAACCTTAAAAAATATTTATTTTTATAAAATGAACGTTTATTTTTGATTTTACTGAAGTTTAACTAAAAAAAATTTGAAAAAAAATTTAAGGATCTCAATGTTTTTCATTTCCCCTCAATGTATGCAATACATAAACAATGTAGCAAAATTATTTTAAAAAATATCTGCTATGCGAGCAAAGACTAAATATTTTTTATTACATATTTTTCTTATATAATATTACAATATTAAATAGTATGCTTGTAAAAAAAAATATTTTTAAAAGCATTCGAGCGTAGCTTACTTAATGCAACCCACTCATTCTTCTATAATTTTATAATACGTGGAGAATGTATAAATTTTTGTTGCCACTAACATGCTGTAGGGTCTGTTCCAAATAGCCATTATAATGCTCGTTTATTTTATGTTTTAAGCCATTATAACGCATGATGCAGTCCAATGCATTGCAATGCATTCATTAAATATATATATTTTTTTGTTTTTGCTTTTTTTTGCTACTTTGTTGTTATGCAGGAGGGTCCTTTTTTTGCTGTAGTTTATTTTTTGTTAACATGCATGAACATAGTGTTGATGTATTTTAACAACAACACAAAAAGAAAAGTGTGAGTTTTATTTTGTGAGTAAAAGAAATAGGGTTGTTTTATAACAACAACAACAAGAAAAAAATGGAGAATTTGTGTGTTTTTGTTATAATTTTTAGTATTAAAGGAAGCACTGTATTTAATATTACTCGGTCAGCAGTATTATTTTTGCCATGTAACGGTTATTGACGAAAAGTTGTTATTCTGTGTGTGAGTGTGTGTAAAGGGTGTTACAAGATTAACGCATTATTATACCCTTTACCACAAAAAGTTTAGTTTGTAATTTCCACATTATCCATTTACGATCCCATAAAGTACATATATTCTGACTTCTTATGCATAGCTAAGGCGATTGAGCGATGTTCGTCTTTCTGTCGCTGTTAGTGTTGAAATCAAATTTACCGAGACACTAGATCAGGTAGAAAGAAGTGCTGTTGGAAATCATCATGATCGGTTTATGTCCTTCTAGACAGCGGGCAAAACACCACGCCTACCTCTAATTTTTTCATATCATTTAGAAGAATAAAGTAACACCAATCAAAAAAATATATGCGGCGAGAGAGAAAATAAAAAATAAGACAAAACATCACGTAAAAAAATTGGCGTTCGCCCATATTTTCCGAGTTATGGGGCTCTGAAATTTTCAAATTTTTTAAGCCATCAATACGGGTATCGTTTTAAAGCTTTTGAAGAGATTTTTAAGGAAATACTAAATTTTTTTAAAAAATACTTAACCCATTAAGAGTCGATGATTTTTATTTTTTTGAAAAAAATCTGTTTTTCGTGCTTTTTTCCCGATTAATTATTTAAATCACCGATAATGATTATTGAGGGTCAAAGCACGTCTTGATGGCCATTTCGTTACCGCTTGCTTAACTCTTCAGGAAACTTTTGACAAACATTTTAAATAAACTAAAGATTTTTGTACAAACAATAAAGCAAAGACAAAAGTCAGAGTTTAAGCAAAAACAACAATAACCAATAGTAATTCTATTTTTCTTTTTCTACTGTATACGGCTGACTTTTTTTCGGCTCTTTTATGCAGTTTTATACGTTTTTTTGTTTGTTTGTTTTTTAATTCTCTATCACTTCGTTTTTCTGATTAAAGTTACTTAAATATATGGTGAAGTGTATAAAAGATTTGGCATAGCCGGATATAACACTCTTCCTTGTTTTTCTTTAGATTGTTTTTGTTTTATTGAAGCTTTTAGTTTATATTTTGCGCTCAAAATCATACGTGAATTATAAGATACCCATTATAAAAAGAGGGATAGAGAGAGAGACGAATGTAGAAAACTCCAGTAAAGCTTTTGTTATATTCATGACTGTAATAGTTGAGATTTGGTAACATGTGCGTTTTCTATAGTTTTAAGTTGGTAGGTGATGCTGCTGATTTTGCGGGTAAAGCTGACGAGTGTGTCATTCAGTGTTCGGTTGTTTATGTTTTGTGGCTTAACAGTAGCTGGCTAAATCTTTTAGTGATAATACACTGGCCATTGTTAAACCTTTTAAAATTTATTTTTTTTTTGCTTTTGCATTATAAATATTTGCTACAAATTTGAAGCTTTTGTAAAAAAATATTCTCTTTTCTTTTTATTTTATTGCCATTCTTAAATAGCAAAATGAAACAAAAAAAAACTAGTTCAATTAATTTCCATACAAAAGAAAAGAATATGTAATTTTTTTTATCCAAAACTATTTACATTCTTTTATAGTTGATGATAAAATTTTAGAAAAAAAATTAGGGAAGAATATTATTTGTAATTTGTTAAAATTTTTATGTTATTTTAGTATAATGCAGAGTTTTGAGCATAAAGAAAATAATATAAAAGGTAAGTTATGTAGAGCATTTTTTTGATATAAAATAAAAATTATATGCTTTTTGCGGCTTTGAACAATAATGGTGAAATATTTTTTAAAAGCGGGAGTATTAATATTTTCTAATAAAAAAATTTAGTTTAATTTTTAAAATTTATATAATACAAACTGATAATAATAAAACACTTAAATGAAATGAAATATTTAAGACTTTACGAAGTTGTTATATATATGGGCAATTCCATAGAAATATTACTCGCAGCCAAAAAATTCAAAGTCCATAAAAGTATATTGTTTAAACATATTTTTATGGCAAATCTGTCAAATTTACCTGATGTAATACAATTTTACATTTATTCATAATATATTTTGAAATATTAAAATGCCAAGTCAAACAAGCGCTAAAGATCCGTTTTGAACATTTCTATTGCTCGTCTTGTTTTGATTAATGTTCCTACTAAGTGACATTATATATTGACAGTGGCTCTTTTAAATTGTTTATTTCTAAAGAATAAACGAAAAGTGTTAAAGCAACGATGTGATTGCCAATTATGGTAAATCTCTTCTTTGCTTTACCGCATCTTTCGATGTCGCTTTTCATATTGAAAAAGTATGATATGTTTTCAGTGTGCTGGTGGTAGTTGCACATGCGACATCGTTAGTATAAAATGTATTAATTTAAAATAAATTTTTTTACGATATATTTATTATTATAAATTCTTTTAAAAATTGTTTTCCATATTGGATCCGCCATTTTGAACTCTTAAAAACTAACAGCAGATTCGCAGTCAGCGACCCCAAAAAAAAGAAAAAAAAAATATCTTGTAATAAGTTTAATGAAAAATTTACCAAGTTTTTATTTGGATTGGATGTGCCATTTTAAACTTGTAAAAAATGACATCAGGTTGTGAAATAAATAATTTTATCGCACTAAAACTTCAAGGATGATGAAAAAAATGACAAAACTATAAATTAAAAAAAATTGGAACACATATTCAATATATTTAAATAAATTTTACGCTTGTGTACGAGGGCTGCTATATATATTTCTGGCCTGGCAACACTGAGTGCTGCCAAGTGCAATCTGACATTTCCACTGGAAAGTTTGTCATATTTAACCATAATCGTACTCAAAACGTTTTGACGTACGACCATTATTTGTGTTGTTTACAGTGACTTGAAAAAATTAATATAGAAAAAAATGGAATTAACTCGTGAACATTTTCGTGCCATCATTTTTCACAACTTTTGACCTGGATTATCACGACAAGAGTGCATTGATGAACTTAAATCTTTGTATGGTGATGAAGCACCATCCTATAGCACTGTGAAAAATTGGTATAATGAATTTAAGCGTGAGCAAAGCTCGCTCAAAGACGAATTCCGTGAAGGTCGTCCAAAAACGGCTGTTGTGCCAGAGAACATTGATGCCATGCGTAAACTCATAATGCAAGATCGACATGCGACACACCGAGAGATAGAGACATCCTTGGACAATTCTTCCACCAGCATACATTCGATACTGCATGAACACCTGGCCATAAAAAAGGTTTGGTCTCGTTGGATCCCGCAAAATTTGAAAGTCGCTCAAAAAAAGGCTCGTGTCGATTGGTGCAAAGAAATGTTGCAAAAATACGATTGCGGTGCTTTAAAAGACGTTTATAAGATCGTCACAGGTGGCGAATCATGGATCTATGCGTATGAGCCCAAAACAAAACAACAATCGACCGTGTGGGTCTTCAAAGACGAGCAAAGTCCAACGAAAGTTGTTCATGGAAGAAGCACTTCGAAGCAAATGGTCGCCTGTTTCTTCGGCAAACCTGGTCATGTGGCGACTGTTCCGCTTGAGCAACGTAGGGCGGTCACTTCTGAGTGGTACACTACAATTTGTTTGCCTGAAGTCATCGGAGAAATGCGAAAAACCAATAAGAGAAGACGAATCATTGTTCACCATGACAATGCGAGCTCTCATACATCGGCTAAAACCAAAGCGTTTTTGACCGTCCAAAACGTCGAATTAATGGGTCATTCGCCGTACAGCCCTGACTTGGCACGTTCTTGTTTCCGGACATCAAGAAAAAAATGCGTGGTTAACGATTTTCGTCGCCAGAAGAAGCTGTTAAAGTGTTCAAAAACCATGTTTTAGAGGTGTCTCAATCGGAGTTGAAAAAGTGCTTCGATAACTGGTTTGAGCGCATGCAAAAGTGTATAAATCATGCTGGAGAATACTTTGAAAAACAATAAAACCATTTTTGATTATAAATATTCGCATTTTCACTATTAGGCCAGAAATATATAGAGCAGCTCTCGTAATTAAGTAAAAAGTAAAAAAAACAAGAAAAAGTTTAATGGGAAAAAAATGTCGCATTCGTCGTAATTATATTTAAAGAAAAAATAAAGTATTTAAAATTTTTTAATCAAATAAAAACTCTTATTCATGAATCATTACATTTTAAAAATAATTAGTATTAACCCTCCGATGACTATCAAGGTCCATGTGAACCTTTCGTGTTTTCAAACCCACCGTGTTTCAAGATGGCTCGGTAGAATTCTATAAGATCCCATGACACCTATATCGGTAATGTTTTTAAAAACAGGTTTTAGATTATAAATTTATATTATATTATTGAAATATTAATGGTGGATAAAAGATGGTTACTGCGCGGATAACCAACAAGGTCCAAAGAGACATTTTTACAACTTGGCACTAGCCTTAAATTTTATAGCCAAGGGCTAAGCTTATGTTGGGACTGTTCGTAGTACTAAAGAATTTGTTCCTACCGAATTTTTCAAACATAAATCACGTGAAGATTTTACAAAGCGGTTTTTAGTGCTATCAGATATTAATTACACAAACGGAATAAATGTAAGCAATATTAAAAAACTTTAGCTATTGTTAGTTATAATTCAAATAAATGTAGTGTTGATACTATGGAACAAATATTGGGAACTTACACCTGCAAACGTGTAACAAAACAATGGCCTTTGGCATTGCTCGTCGATATCGCTGCTGTAGCATCATTTGTATTCTACGATTAACTTCATTCTAAACTGTATCGGATAAACGACGTTCATTTTGAAAAAAATTAACAAAACTGCTAGTTATGTCTAGTCATTCATTACTAGTCATCCAAAGATACGTATGGTTATGGAGGCATTCGGAGTTGTGATAACTTGTTATGGGAAAAAATAAATAAATTTGGCATAATACTTTTTCTCTGTGTTACTTTGAAGGCTAAATAGCCAACAAATAGAGTTGATATGCCACCAATAGCATTTTGCGGCAATCGGTACTCTTCTGGATTATACCGTGCAAAGTAAGACTTTAACATTGCACGACATTAAAGCATTGCAATATTTGCAAAACGCCAGTAGAAGTATAGATCATTGGCCATATTTACTTTTGCCTTTTAACTATAATTCCTGGATTTGATAAAAAAAAAATTTAAATTGGCTAAAATAATATGTGAGGTCCGCAGGGAATTTGTTGGTTATTGAACGATAAAACAATTGCTGGATATCGAAAGTTTAAAATGTTCCGTCATGCTAAAAACAATGTTTGAACTGTTTGGCTTTTTAGTGACTTCTGTTTTTATCGCATGCAAATGCTTTGGTTTCTTGTTATTATCTCGAAAACGATCAATAACCTAAAATGAATCTTACCACTAATTACTGTGCTAATCAAGAGCTATAAATTTCTCCTTTTCTTATAATAAAATAAGATTTTGAAATATGTTTTTTTTTTACTTTCAATGCGTACTAATGTCGCATTCGATTTTGGAGAAATACCCATATGCGGTTTAGGTTAAATTATTGAGTCATTATACATTTTTTTGTTTTTATATTTTCTGCACCATTTTCAATAATAATTTTTATACAGAAAATTATGGTAAAGTTAATATAATAAGCTGAGATTCTTTATTGATGTTACTTATACAAAAAAGTGTTGGTTCAAGTCAAGAACAACATCTGTTGCTTTTTCCAAACTAATAAAAACAACCGATGACAATATTTGACAGAAAAAAAATCATTCTCGCTCAAGAAGCTATTCAATCGTTTTGTAGATATTAATTACAACTTTGCTAATCATTTAATTCACTAATTTTGTATTTTCCATCTCTGGCCTAAAATCTTAATCTATATTGAATATTTTTTTTCAAATTACCTTTTCACTTTTTATTTCCTCTAGTTCTAAAACTTCTGCTGAAACTTTTTGAGCATGACGATCAACACCAGGACTTAATAGAACTTCCCAAGTCAGTGTTGGCTTTGGATTTCCACCTTCACTTATGCAGGCTAAATTTAATTCAGAATTCTCCTTAACGGGTACAAAAATATTGCCAGCATCTAAACGGCGGCCATCTATTAACAAATAGGGAGGTTTAGGGCGATCTGTAAAAAAGACAAAAATTAAAGCAAAAGAAATTTTATTTAAGATATTGATTAAGTTTTAAGTATTTTATGAGAAAGTTGAAAGTTGGAAAGTTTTGAAGAAGATAATTTTAATAATTATAATAATATAATATAATAATTAATAATATATAATAATTTTAATTTCCTCTATACATTAATATTTATTTTAGTCGTTATCTGTTTTTAGCTTCAATCTTTCTAAACAATAAATCAAGAGTTAAAAAGTCTTTATTTCATACGAAAAAGACACAAGCAATAAAAAATTTTTATTATGAAACAATTAAACTAAATATCCTACGTTAAATGCAAAAATTACTTTTCTTTTATTTATTTAAACATACTTAACGAAATAAGAATAAGAGTTAAATGTATATAAGTATGTAGCGTTAACTAACCTAAAACCACCAATTTAACTGGACGTGCATTTTCCGTATAATGTCTGGTATTTTCCGCTTCACATTGCCATTTTCCATCATCCTCTAGCATTACATTTGTGATGGTTAAGGCACCATTCGCCTCTTTTATAAAACGATAATCGGTCACTCTGCTAGTGCGATCCATGGCATGAACAACCTACAAAAACAAAAGAAAAATAAATAAATAAAGACGCCATTTTAAACGAATAAAATTTTATATATGATTTTTGTATGGAGTTTAATTAAGTATTAAATTATTATTATTATTATAATTATCATTATTATTACTTTGTGTATTATGCATTAAAAGTGTAATAAATTAATTTTATTAATAAACCTTAAGCTGTTTAACATTAAATAAATGAATAAATAACATTAAAAATGAAATGTAACCGACATAAAGTGCTAGAAATATGAAATGTATTTATGTTTATTTTATGTTGCCTACTTTCAGGTAGTCAGCTTGTGCTTGCATTTTTATACTCTTCAACACAGGTACAAAAAATTATATCTAAGTTTGTCGTATTATATGTAATTTATACAATATCCAATTCCGACCCTATAAAGAATATATATATTTTGAGATCTAATGCATAGCGAAGTCGATAGAGCGATGTCCGTCTGTCCGTCTGCCTGCCCGTGTTCAGGTTAAAATCAACTTTACCAAGACAGTAGATGAGGTAGAAAAATTTAAATACGCCAATCGATCAAACATAGTTTCGAAAATTTTGCTATTGAAAATCGGTAAGATCGGTCCATGTTTTGTGGGTCAGCGGCAAAACACCACGCCTAATTTAAACATCATTTGGAACAAATCTAGTAACTTAAACCAAAAAGCCAAATAAATGCGGCGATAAAGAATTAAAAAACAAGAAAAAAAAACATTAAGCAAAAAATTGGGGTTCGCCTATATTTTCCGAGTTAAGGGCCTCTGAACTTTTCATAGAAAAGTACGATTGTGCACCATATTTTTTAAGATATCAATATGGGTATCATTTAAAAGCTTTTTAATAGATCTTTCAGGAAATACAAAAATTTATGGAAAAATGCTTAACCCATTAAGAGCCAATGACGTTTTTATGCAATATTCTTTTTTTCTTATTTCTTAGTTCTCTGTCACCCCAATATTTGTTTTTTTATTTTTTGATTAGATATAATTAACTTAACCAGATTTACTAACAAGACAAAGGGTATAAAAGATTCGGCACAACCATTATTATTGTTACTTTTAATATTTGCTTGTGTGCACACATATTTATTTAACGTTTCATTTTTAAGCTGTTTAATAACTGTTTTGTTTATAAGCAAATCCATTTACTTTATAATTACGATTTTATTTAAATTTTTATAACTGTTATTGTGAGTTCAACAAATCTCTTAAGTACTTGAATGAATTATTTATGAGAGACTGTGTTTAATGTTTGTGCATGTTTATACAAAATATCAGGTTAATCATTGTCCCTATTGTGTATGATTATAAAACTACAAAAATATAAAAATATATTTACTAGCGATCAGCAAATAATTAGTGAAGTTTTGGTCGGTATCAAGAAGGTGAAATAACTCAAGAGATCTTTAAATTTTTAGCTTAAGAAACAATTGAAAATAAGAATAAGAATTTGGTGTGAAAAAGTATGCAATTTACAAGCAATTTTGAAAAAAAAATATTTGAGTCCCTAACCCTTAGAAATATATATTTTTAAAATGACACAGAAAAAAGATTCTTCTTAAATATATTTTTATTGAACCTTTTAAAGTGGAATTTCTTAAAAATGATTAAAAAAGTACTGTCTTTTAAATTAATATTTCTAATAAACTTGGCAATATACAATTATTAAAATAGGCCCTTAAAAATAACGTCATGAAAACAAGTGTTTGAAAAAATTAATTAATTATAAAAGTACCTCAAAAATAGTTTACCTTTAAGGTAGTGAAGCCTTTAACGTAGCCTATGAAAGACGAGTTTTCAAATGCGTTAAGTATTTATATACGATTATTTTAGAAATAAATCTTTTAAACATTTTGTAGAAAAACAATATATCGTCAAGGGACTTCTAAATAGACCCAAAAAAAAAAAAATTTAATTGTTAGGTCTAATATATATATATATATATATATATATATATATATATATATATATATATATATATAAACATTCGCCTTTAAAAATTAAAGCTTTTTATGCAACATTTTTAAAAAAATATTTGGATTAAAATAAATTTTAAAATAATCTTTTCAGACAAAATTTATTTTAAATTAGATTTAAAATGTAAATTATCTTTGATGAATATCGAGTCAAACTAAAATTCTAAGAAAAGTTTATTTAATAAATTTACTCTATTAATAGTACTTTTAAAAAAGTACTTTTAAAAAAGTACTTTTCATAAATAGTACTTTTAGCAACAGAATTTTTTTTTTAAATAGTATTTTTTAAAAAAATATCCTCGTTTAAAAAAGTAGTTTTCACAAACTACTTTAAAAATTTCTTTTCTTAAAGTACTAATAAAAAGTTTATGTATAAAATATTATTTAATCCTATTTTGTTTTGACTGAATTTAGTTTTTGTGCCATTAAAGCCACACATAATAAATGGAAAAAATTTTTTTGGATCTTAAAGACCTGGATACGAGATATCTATATTTCTCTATATTGTTAAGATCGATAAAAACCTATCAGTGTCTCGAATTTAATAAGAATGCGAGACTTTGTTATAATCGATTCAGATGCATAAAAATGCCCGCTTCACATTTAACTCCTTTCCTGGTCGGCTACTCAAAAATATAACTGCCCTATTTTACTATGAAGGAAAATATCTGCCCATGTTACGAATTTCATTAAATTTTTTTAGTCGTTGAGCCTTGGTTGACGCACAAACATAAAGCCAATCACGAACGCGTCGACTGATTTCGTGCGAAATTTAGATAAACCATCTACACGACCGTACGAATAAGCCCTAAAAATTATCGAATTCGGTTTGAACGTTTGTGAGTTTTGAATTCACAGCACACTTCAACAATTTTTTGCATAAATGGATTTTTTTAATTATTTTTAAAACTCTTCCAAAAATTTCCTTACAAATATAAATATGAACTTATACAATCACTTAAATAGGTTGTTTTTAAAATTGTATTATAATTGTATTATGTATAATACATAAAATCTTAGCAAAATAAAATATAAGTTTTGCAAAGAAATGATTTCTACCTCCAGCCACCTTTTAAAACTATAAAATGCGTCTCATTTATATACCAATGATCTGCTGTTAGTTTACTAAAAAAAACCACACTCCAACAGTACTTATAACACAAATACTAATGCGTGTAAATACGTACACAACAATGTTTGTTTAATTTGTGTTTAAAATACGTAAACTAACCTCTGTTGCTTAAACTTTGTATCTGGACTGCGATTATTAATTTCAAAAAATTTAAAACAATTTTTATATGAGAGAGTCGTTAAAGTATTCTTTGTCATAAATAAAATGAAGCAGGTATTAAAATATTATAATAATTGCAATAATGGGGAAATAAAACTATAAAATTAAAACACTCTTGTTAATGTTAAATAATTGTTTGTGCTTTAATCCCTCCTGAGTAAATTCACGCGGTTTTATACAAGAGATTTTGTAATTATGTATGTATATTTGTTTATTCCATTACTGTATTGCCCTTTATTTTTCCCTTCTGCACTATTTACATGCGTGTTTTTGTGTTTATTTTAATTTTAATATAGTATTTTGGGTGGTTCATGATTGTAATTATTGTGCTCATAACTTTGTATTTAATATGATTTTTTAATATTATTTAAAATATTATATTTACATTCAATTCCAGCTATGAAAAGAGAATTTTTAAAAAGTTTTTAAAATACTTTAAAATTACTTCTAAAAATAGGGTATTCAACGTAACGGCAGAAAATCTTTCAATAGCGTACTTTTTTAAAAATCTTAAATAAGAAGTACTTTCTTGTGCCGTAGTTTTGCAAGACGTATTAAAAGGGTATCTCTTTAAAGTACATTTTTAAACCGTACGCTTTACACGGGGTCATCAAACAAGATGGGTTTTGAATTATTTATTAAAAAAAGGGATTTGTATTAATACTGCACAATTTTAAGCATTTCTAAAAAGAGATACTTTAATAATTATTATTAAAATTAACCTATAGAAAGTACCATTTGCAAATTTGTTTTTTAAAATAGTTCTCAATTAAAAGTAGTTTTAAAATAGTTTTTTTTTTACAGAGAACTTTTAAAAATTAACCGTGCAAAAAGTACTTTTTTAAAAAGTACCTTTTTAAAAAAGTTTATTTTTTCAAAAAGCATTTTTTTCAAAAAGTATTTTTTTCAAAAAATATCTATTTTCAAAAAATATTATTTTTTTAACAATTTTCTCAAAAAGTACCTTTTTTCAAAAAGTACGTTTTTCAAAAAGTACCTTTTTCAAAAAGTATATTTTTTTAAATACCTTTTAAGGGATGGAAAATTGTTTTTAAAAATTTAGATAATCGACTTTTAAAGAAAGCACCGTTTAACACACGATGTATTATTGTTAAAATTTCTTTGGGAAAACGCGTACCTTTAAAAAAAAGTACATTTGATAAAGTACCACTTAGGATGTAACAGCAAATGTTATAAATTTAGAAAAACAAATTTAAAAAAAAAAAGCATCTCATAATACCAAAAATTTTTTTAAATTACTTTTAATACTCCAAGCAAAATTGGCCGTCAGTATAAAATAGTTTATTGAAAATAAGATTTATTAAAAATCTGGGCTTAAATATAAAATTTAAGAGTCCTTACACTTATTTAATAAAAGAAAAAAATGCTGCCTGCTCAACGTATATTTTTTCTACTTCATATTAAACATTTATTAACAAGAGTCGTTTCTTATTTTTCTGTCCTTTTTACATTTCATTTCTTGACAAAATTCTGACTTTTTTATCTTTAGAAAATCTACAAATTGCACTCTTGTAATTGTCTGTGTTTAAAAATACAGTGTTTTTATCATCTTTGCCTGTCACATTATGTAAATGAGATAATCGCTTATTATTGGATAGTTTAAGGATGTCATAAATAAGCAAGTAAAGGAGATAATAAAAAAATATATACATGAGAAAATATTTTATTTTTAATATTCCAACAAATTGTATTAAGAGATAAGATATTAAATTTAAGGTTAAAAAACAGAGATTTTAAATATTATGGTTAATATCTTTGAGTTTAAAAAAACATAAAAATGAATTTTTAAATTATTTTCTTAATTATAAAAATTTACATTTTATCTGTAACAGCCAATTTTAAAATTTTTTCTTTGTATTCTAAAGCGACATCTTTATAACTGCCTGTACTCAAAGCCATCAATTTATTTTATCGAATGTTTTTTGCATAAAGTGCAACTTTAAATGACTGTAGCTGACTTTATGATAATTTTACATTTTCCTGCGTTATCTTGTGGCAACTGTATGTTGTATTCTCTACTTGGAATGCAAGTTTGACTTTTCTGTTCTCTTTTATTTATTTTTCTCTCCTTTTTTTGTTGTTATACAACAAGCTCATAATAATTTGTTATACTTGTAGTTTTGTGTTTTTTGTTAAAACTTTAACCATTTTCAAAAAGTTCACAAACCAAACACAGCACCAAAAAAAAAAGTTAAAAAGTTATTGAGTTGTAATTGCACATTTTGTCGTTTACTTTTTTTTTTTCAACCAATAAAAGAAGTCATTTTACTCAGCTGCACATGAGCTACATACATATTATATGCTTCCTTTGCTCCCTTACTCAACCGTTCAAACAACAAAGTACATGATGCTGTAGTTAAACTAAAAGTTTTGTTGCCTACTTTTTGGCTTTTGTACACGTGCTACAAATGCAATTAGTACTAAAAGAACTTTACAAGCAATTTTCAATAAAGTAGAAAAAAATATATTTTATTTTTGGGAAAAATTAAAACAACAAAACTTTTGGAATTTTAAGTTTTGTTTTTAAATGTTGGTAAGGTTTTGTTTTTGTTGTTAATTTTTGCAAAAGCTATAGTTGTTATTATATTGGTATTGGTGGCTTTAACAACTTCAGGCACGACCGATGTTCCAATAATGTTGACCTCTTAGTTTTGAAAAGCAATAAAAGATGTTGTTTAACTTTGTTTGAAGATTTTTTTGAAGCAACCACAGAAAAAAAAGAAATACTATTTAAAGATACAATATTAGTAGTCTTGCCACAGTAGCTCCAATAACAACAACAACGAATAAATTAAAACTAAAATAAAGTGAAAAAAACTACGTTATAAAATATCAACAAAATGTTTAAAGACTGATGTAGATAAAATAATAATATAATTAACAAAGTCCTTCTCATGTTAGTTTTTTCTCACTGCGCTTTGATTGTTAAGTTTCATTTAAAATTTTCTCATTTTTATATAAAAAAAAGTAATAAACAATTTTATAATGTATATTACTTTAACAGGAAAAATATGTAAGAGAGAATACAACTTTAACTTTGAAATCAGGTTAACAACAGTTTAACAAAGTTTGTCATAAATAGCAAATTTGCACAGCAGTTGCATTTAAATAGAATCACCTTAAAATTTATTTATTAAAAGACTTGTGACAATATTAATGTTTTCCTAATCTACCAATGTCAAATGAGATTTGAATGGAACAAAAAATGAAATTGTGGTGAAGATATCCGAAATAATATATAATTTTTAATCGCATTTTAATTGAAAATTTAAATAAATTTGTCTGTGGTAATTTTATGCAACTCCTTGGAAGTAATTTGTTTAATATATAATGAATTACATATTATACATAAATTTTAATATAAAAAATCTTTAAAGTGAAACGAAATCAAAAAAGTGATCTTAAAGAAATGTTATTTGATTTTGATATTTTTCCTTAAAAGAGAGTTTAATAACTCCACGACTTATTTAAAGATGCCTTAGAGTTTGTCTATTATGGGCTTGATGGCAGTAAATATTAATTAAGATAAACTTTGTTCCTTAAACTTCTCTGGACACTAAAAGACTTTAAACAAGCTTATTTAAGGTGATTTGAGAGATTATTACCCGACTTAAAAAAAGAAGAAGATTATCGATTTGTCTGAATTTTAATTTTTGTTTATTTTTACCCGCAAAACTTAGTCATTTCTAAAGCGATTTTGAAAATGCTTACAGACTACCTCATAATTTTAAAAATAATAGGATGTCTCCTACAGCATATTTGTTTTTTACGTGTGTTGTAAAGTGTAAAGAGCAACACTTTACAATTACGAAAAAAAAAAATTTAATATCACTATCATTCCCAATAGCAAAAAGTAATACAAAAATAAATCTATAAATTAAAGGGTGTCCTCATAGGTGAAGTGAATTCGCCTATATGGTCCCATCGTTTGAACGCTTGATAAATGGACAGAATATCCGATAATACTACCTTTGTAATAAAAAGTATTAATATTCCAAATTATAAATTTAAGGGTGCTCCAATAGTTCAATTTATTCCATGTATATGGCCATACTTGTGCACAGTTGTAGAGAGTCAGTTAAAATTTACAGCAAGTTTGTATTGCTAAGTCCGCTATAACAGCAAAAATAAAATTTGAATTTATAAAATTAAAGGGTGTCCCAATAGTAATTTGAAGTATTTTGCACAATTTTCAACCGGCCAGACAGCTAGAATAATTTTTAAAGGCGGCTTTTTTTTTTTGCAAGAATTGTTTTTGTTTATATCCTTCACCACAAAAAGTGGAAAAACGGTATAACTCAGTTTATTATTCCGTATGTAGTTTCTACAAAATCCCTTTCCGGCCCCATATAGTACATATATTCTGACTTCTTATACATAGCAAAGTCGATTGTGTGATGTCCTGCTGTCCATCTGTCCATCCGTGGTAGTGTTGAAATCACATAAAAAATAAATATGTTAATCGAAAAGACGATCAGATAGAGTGTCGAAAGAGGTGCTATTGGAAATCAGCATGATCGGTACATGTCCTTCGAAGCAGCAGGCAAAACACCACACCTACGCCTAATTTTTTCATTTCATTTGCAACAGTAAATACATGTGGCCATAGAGAATTAAAAAATAAGAAAAAAATATCAAGTGAAAAAATTGGTGCTCGCCCATATTTTTCGAGTGACAGGGCTCTGAAACTTTTTTTAAAATGTCAATATGGGTGTTATTTTATGTAAAATTATAAATAGTACCTAATTTTTTTTTTCTGTCACCCCAAAATTTTTTTATTTTTATTGAAATTAATTCACTAAACTGGATTTACATAGATGGTAAAAGGTATATAAGATTCGGCATAGCTGAATATACCCAGCAAAAAATTTTCAAAAAGGTAATAGAGTGTGGAATTAAGCATTTTTGGCAGAAGTACTTCCCAACTAGATTGCCAACCTAATTATTTTAACAAGGCATGAGACTTTTATAATCAATTCCTAAGAATCGATTACATTAATTATTGTAAGAAACAATGAGAACAATTAGTACGGTAGTCTCTTTTAACATAAAGAACTAGTTCCATTACTACTTTCTTTTTTGGGAACTAATGTAATGTGTTTTGTAAGCGAGTAACAAAATATGGCAACCACAAAAGTAAGTCATTATATGGCAAGTACTTTTGAAGCTAATGCCTAATTTTTTGCTGGGTAGTACTCTTTTTTTGAGGGGAAGTAATTTTGTGTTGAAGAAGAGTGATAGAGAGAAGAGTGATTCATTTATGGATGCTTAAAGTAGAATTTTTAGATAATTAATTATAAGTGAACTCTGCCGATTTTGAGGTATAAGTCAACAAATCTACATCTAATTTTTGATGGCAAAGATTTAATGCAGAATATCAAAAACTTAATCTTATTAACAGTCACTAAACAGTTTAAATGATTGGTCTTTGTTGCCTGTTCTTTACGTTTCAATAAAAAAAATATTGACTTGAAAATAATTGTATAACTGTAGATATTAACTCTAAATAATTTAAATGTAGAGGCAAAACCATTTTTAACTTCTCTATAAAATGAAAAGTAAGAAAAATATATTTGGATCTTAAGCTCAAATTTTTAGGAAAAAAAAATACAGTCTTACGATTAAATTTGGTTTGTTAAACTTATTTAAATAATATTGCTAATAAAAAAGTTTGTAGTTTTGGATGTTTGTTGCACAAAATTACGCCTGTGCGTCAAAAAAAATTTTGAAGAAAAATAGACCTCAATTCATATTAGTATGCATGACAAAATTTTTCCGCATGTTCTTACCGGAACTGGTTTAAGAACGTTTAATATAAAGTAGAAATATTTAGACAGACAGCTAAATCTTGGTTGGTTACTTTAAAATATAGATCGCACAATATTACCAAATAGGGTCGGTGTAAAATAACTTATAAAGCGGCTTCACATAATTCTTGCAAAAAAAAAAAAAACGACTTTAAAACAGATTTCATCTGTGTGTCTATAACGGTTCAAGAGTATGGCCACATTTATAAAATTACACTAACTATTGGGACACTGTTATAATCCATCTCTAAACTTAATACTTGTTTAACAGTTTGACAATAAATATTAAATTACAGCAACTATAGGAGCACCCTTTAGTTTCTAAATTCAAATTGTAAGCTTGCTGTTATAGGGGACTAAGCCATACAGGTCTCTTTTAAGTTTCAGTGTTTTGTTTAAAATGGTTTAAAAGTCCAAAACTGCATTAACTATTGGGATACCTGTTAATTTTAAAATGAAAATAAATACTTGTGATTATAGACGAGTTAGCAGTACATTCGCATTGCAAATTTCAAGCGCCTTCCTAAAACTTTTCTAAAGTATGGCCACATACAGAAATTTAAAAATTAATTAACTATTGGAGTACCCTTTAATTTATAATTTTGAATATTTATAGTTTTTACTATAACGGTCATAGCAATCGACATTTTGTCCAATTTCAAGGTGTTTGTGTATAATGGATTAATTTAATTTAATAATTTGCTAAGTGTCCGTGAAAAGAATGAAAATAAGTTATCGAAGTGTTTTGTGATGTTTTATTTTCCATCAACTTTTAACTGTGTAAAAGAGCCGTGAAAAAGTCAGCCGTATACAGTGGACAAATAAAAATAATTTCAGTATTGATTATTGTTGTCTTTTGCTCGTACTTAGAATTTTGTCTTTACTTTATTGTTTGTACAAAAATTTTTAGTTTATTTAGTTTGTGAGAAGTTTCCTGAAGAGCTAAGTGAGCATTAGGAAGTGGCTATCAAGACGTACCTTGACCCTTAATAATCAGGATCGGTGTTTTAATAATTCAATCAAGATAAAAAATAGCATCATACTTTTTTAAAAAAATTAATAAATTTTTTTATTTTCTTTTTTATCGCTCAAGCAGTTTTCATAGCTTTTTGAGTTTAAAAACTACCCTAATAAATTCGTATACAAAAGTTTTACGTTCCTTAAAGAAATTATATTTGCTTAACTCTTGAAATATCAAATCATATGAAATAACTTGCAGCTCACCTGTCCATTTTTGTACCACATGCTCGAAGCAATATCCAAATCTACTTCGCACATTAAACGTATTTCTGAATGCTGTTCAGCATACACCACAGACATTTCTTCATCGTCATAGGGATTTGGCAGAACAGGCCTTAAGGGTAAAACTCTAGGCTCTTCATCATGTAAATAGTCATCGCTTTTATCATCTGCTGCCCCTATAATACCCATTGAAGCGTATTCTCGTTGTCTTTCGGCAGCACCTTCAAACTCTTCGCCATCATCAATAATGACCATAGATTCTTTAGGTTTGTTAAGAACTTCTATTGGCACTCGTACATTCGAATGAGAGCGTTTACTTTTTACTGGCACATATTGTTTTATTAGCGTTTCATTTAAATAATAATGACTGGAATCATCGCTTTTTGTAGCCAACGAGCTTTCGATGAGTATTGTCGCTAAAGTTGTTGGCTGTTGTGACACTGAAGCTTTTGTACTCTCCTGGTGGTTGTGTGAACTATCAATTTCTTCGGTTTCACGACGAGTTCGTTTGTTTGGTAAGTTTTTGTTTTTGTGGTCCGGATAGGCCTTAAAGCTTTTGATGTGTTTATGGTTTTCTGGCATTTCCCTATTATATTTTTCCTTATTAGTTTCCCTATGCGTCTTAACTTCTTTGTGTTGTAGCCGATGGGCTACGTGTATTCTTTGGTGCTCTTTTTTATTAGTTTTCTTTAAAGCTTTTAAGCTTAACTTGGCAGGACTTTCATGTGTATTTGAATAAACGTTACGTTTACTCTTTAAAGGCATTTGGGATGGTAAACTATGAATACTTTTCAGTTCCTTTGAATTAAGAGCAGTCATTGGCGGAGATAAAGCAGAAGAAGTTAAAATGGAAGCAGTAGAAATTATTTTAGTGTTAGAATCTTTCTCATTATTTTCATAGTCATCGGCATCGTCATTATCATCATCAGCCAGTTCCTTAACATCATTAGCGTTGTGGTAGTTTAAAGAAATAGAAGACATAGGAGTTAAATGGTTGTTGTTGTTGTGTTTGTGTTTTATATCTTTATTATATTTCTTAGAATTTGTGTTGAGTATTAAATCTTTGGAAATTTGTTGGTTTTGTTTACAATTTTTGGCACACTTTTCTCTATTTACATGATCCAGTTTATGCCTGTGATCATCAGCATTCAC
The DNA here is from genome assembly GCA_916610165.2 of Gymnosoma rotundatum. Classification (NCBI taxonomy): domain Eukaryota; kingdom Metazoa; phylum Arthropoda; class Insecta; order Diptera; family Tachinidae; genus Gymnosoma; species Gymnosoma rotundatum. The sequence continues at coordinate 12,736,504 of OU744339.1, forward strand.
TTCAATGTTATTATTTTTTAATTTTAAGTTTAAATTATTATTAATAATATTAAAATTAGCATTAGTATGTTCAGTTGATTTTAGCTGCTGTGTGACAGTTGTTAAACCATTTTGTTTTTTAAAAGGGTTTTCGAACAATTCGTTGTCATCTAAGAAGGTTGGGTAAGTGTCTTCTTCTAAACCGCGCTGTGACAATTGGTGATTTTGTATATTTTCTGTGGTCAGTTGTTGATAATCTGTATAGTGATGGGTCTTCCATGTTGTTGATGCTGGCTGGTTGCTGCTGACGGCGGGCTTGTGTTGCTGCTGTTGATGTAAAAATGGTTTGATATTTTGTTGTTGTGTATATGAAACACCTGCAATTAAAAAAAATAAGTTATTTCAACTTAAGCTTCTCTGTAAACAATTCTATTTAAATATTCTAGTGCTTTCTATTGTTTCTCATATTTTTGTTATTTATTCCAAATCCCCATTGGCCAGTTTGTTAGACACAAGTTTATTTGTTTTCAAGCAGCAATAATTTGCAACAAATGTCAACTAATTTAACTTTTATTTGTTACAGTTTAGGGTCTTGTGAGTCTGTAGAAGGAAATACATATTCATGTTTAGGTTGCTCTTGGGGCAAGGATGTTTAAAAGGACATTATTAGCAGTAGTTAAATAAATAATATTGAAAGTTCTAAAAGTACAAAACAAAATTTAAAACTTTTCGTTTATTTTAAATAGCAAAAATATTATTTTTGGAATAGTGTGTCAAATATAAATTTGGAGATTTTTTTTATTTGATATCCTTTTTCGAAACCTAATCAACATTCAGTGTTTGATGATTTTTCCTGTTTTTTTCTTTTTTCAAATTTTTATTACAAACGTGACTTACAATTCTTTTGGATTTGCAAAGAATTTCTTTTATTTTACTCTTTGCGATTGCATTTCAAGGAAAAAAATATTCAAAATGTTAAAAAGAAAAATGTACAAGAAACAGAAGAATCATAAACTATAGTCAATATTTGTTTTGTTTAAATTGAAAACTGATAAATTGGAAAAATTTATCACGTTACTGTTAAGTTGTGTTAAACGATTTTCTTAAGGATAACATTTTTGTAGTTTACAGTGTCCCAGATAAATGCTTAAAATTATTATATTAAAGAGAAAATTTATTATTTAAAAAATTCCAAATAAAATTCTATAATTTTGAATTTAACTGCTCAGCGTAAATATAAAATGCGGTTGATGTTAATGCTTTTTTAACCGACTTCAAACATGGAAGAAGGTTATACAATTCGGCTGAATGTTGCTTTTTTTTATATTTGTTCCTCCAGAACTCAGTCATTTCTGATCCGATATTGAAAATTTTTAGTAATATGATAGATTATGCTACCAAATTGGTCCCTTTTTAAAAACAGTTCGTAATCTTAAAAATTAAAGAGTGGCCCCATACAACATACATATTTTTTACGTGTATTATGAATTGCAAAGGGCACTTCTGTAAAATTTTAAATGAGTGCGTATTACTATAGCTCCACAAAACAAAAAAATTATACAAAAATAAATCTAAAAACTAAACGGTGCCCCCATAATTGATGTAAATTTACTTATATGGGCCTATCTTTTAATAGAATGTCGATTGCTATGGCCGGTATAGTAACAAGTATTATTATTACAAATTATAAATTAAAGGGTGCGCCAATAGTTCATTAAATTTGATGAATATGGCCATACTTTTGAACAGTTGTAGACAGACGCTTGAAATTTACAACAAACCAGTATTGCTAAGTCCGCTATAACAACAAGTATAAAATTTAGATTTGAAAGTAAAAGGGTGTTCCAATAGCTAAATTAATTTTGTGTATGTGACCAAACTTTCGAACCGTTACATACAAAACGCTGAAACTTAAAAGAGACCTGTATTGCTAAATCCGCTAAATCAACGAGTTTATAATTTGAATTTAGAAATTAAAGGGTGTCCCATAATGGATAAAAGTTTACTTATATGAGCCTATCTTTTGAACCATTATAGACAAACGCTTGCAAATTGGACAGAATGTCGATTGCTATGGCCGTTATAGTAACAAGTATTAATATTAAGAATTATAGATTAAAGAGTGCTCCAATAGTTCATTTAATTTAACGTATATTGCCATACTTTTTAACAGTTATAGACAGACGCTTGGAATTTACAGCGAACCTGTATTGGTAAGTCCGCTATAACAACAAGTCTAAAATATGAATTTGGAAATTAAAGGATGTTCCAATAGTTAATGTAATTTCAAGTGTGTGGCCGTACTTTTTAACCGTTATAGACAGAACGCTAAAACTTATAAGGGACCTGTATTTCTAAGTCTACTATATTAACGAGTTTATAATTTGAATTTAGAAATTAAAGGGTGGCCCATAATTACTGTAGATTTATTTATATAAGCCTATCTTTTGAACCCTTATAGACATATAGCTGAAATTTACAAGGGACATGTTTTACTAAGTCCGCTATAACAAAAAGCTTATAATTTGAATTTAGAAATTAAAGGGTGTTTCTGAAATTAATGCAATTTATTCTATATGGCCGTATTTTTTTAACCGTTGTATACAAACGCCTTAATTTTAGACAGAATGTCCACTACTTTATTTCGTATAACAAGAAGTATAAAAAGGTTATATTATAATTTCAATAGTAGATATAATGTGATGTATATGAGCAAACTTTTGAACCGTTACAGACAGCCGGTTGAAATTAACACAAAACCTGATTGCTAAATCTACTGCAACAGGAAGTATATAATTTAAATATGGAAATTAAAGAGTGACCCTATAGTCTCTGCAATTTGATGTATATTGCGAAACTATTGAACAGTTGAAAAAGTATAAAGTTTGGAGACATAAGTGTATCCCAATAGTTAATGTAATCTTATTTATGTGGTCATACACTCGAGCTATTATAGGCAGACATATGAAATCTTTTTTGAAGTCGTTTTTTTCGCAAGAATTATTTAAAATAAAAATTTCACTACAACATCAAAAACACATTTCTGAAAGTTCTTAAATATATTTGGAGGAAAAATATTTTAAATTCCTAAAATGTGAGCTAAGATTTCCTAATGAGTTGCCCTGTGTAATCAAGGACATGAGCACACTAACAAGCTTCTCTATTCTACCTATATACCTCATGTATAAAGTCAGCAAGTTTCCAATAACGAACTTTTCAACTCATAACTCTAGATAATTTTGTGTAGAGTTTTCAACAAAAAAAAAAGTAAAACAAAAATTGACCTAAAATGTATTTTCTCTTGTTGCGTAAAAACACATTATTTCCGTTTTAATTTATTTAACAAATTTATAAAAGGAACATGTTTCCTATACGATTACGACATTCATTCATTGATTTTCTTTAATATATTGTTATGGTATTTTTATAAAAATGCAATGATGTGTTAACAAAAATAATCACTCACTTTGTCAAACCTTTTCAGTCCGTAAGCACAACACAAAGTTCAGGTATAAATACACACACGCACATACATAAGTGTATATATAGTGGAAGCCTACTTGTGTAATGACCGTAGTATTTTCAGTTTTTGTAGGAATCTCTATATAAACTGATTTATTTTTATGTGAAAATATATTGTGTGTATTTTTTGTTATTGCAAATCAAGCGAAAATAACTGATTATATAAAATTTTTTTATAAATACGAGGAATGTTCGCAGGCTCTTTATAGTGATGCATTAATATACATGATGTTTGTTAAAGAAATTTATTTATTCGTCAGAAAAATTTATCAACTTGGTGGCGATGTTACGTAAGAGTGTAAAGTAGCGACCCGAGTAGCAAAAAAATAGGTTCTCTTACACGCGAACACAAAAAAAATTTAAAATCGTTTTTACGCAACGCGGTCAACTTTAAAAAAAAATTCTTATAGATTTTTGAATGCACCTCGTATAAATTTTATATAAATGACATTAACATTTTTGCTGAGTATTAAAGTTGAAGCAAAAATAACACCACCAGTTAACTAGTTAAAGCACACTAGATTATAGTAATTTCTCATAAATATTCAAGTTTCGCTTAACTGAATGTGATGGTTATAAAACACGTAAAAATATAAAAAAATAAAAACATGAAATAATATAAAAAAAGTGCAACCTTTAAAAGGAAAGTTTTTTTTTGTAATATAATTTTTGATTTAAAGGGGTACTTTATAAAAGTACTTTTTTCAAAATGGTTCTTAATAAATTCAAATAATGTTGTAACTGCGGTCTTTTTTAAAAATACTCCTTATTAAAAGCCGAGATTTTCTACTTAGTAATATTTTTAAATAGTACTTTTCAAAAAGTACTTTTTTAAAAAATTATTTTATTTTGTTAAAATTATTTACTTTATGGAATACTTTTTTCAAAATAGTTATTAAAATGCCGTTTTTTTTAAAAGTATTTAAAAAAATCAAAAATTTTTTTCAAAACACATTTTCGAAAGTGTACTTTGTTTTTACAAGATTTACATTTTTAGGTTACCCCTTTGAAGCTTTAGGAATTAAAAATAATTTGTTTTTCAAAAGTAGTTTTTAACCAAAGAATTTGTTTTAAAGACTTTTTTTTAAAGAGTGTTGCTTCAGTGTCCAAAATAATTTCGAAAAGTACTTTTTTTTTTAAAAATATAAATATTTTTAATATTTAAAAAAATCCACTGTTTAAACTGTTTTTTTTTTCTCAAATTATATTTTCTATAGGTCAAGTACTTTTAAAAAAGTAAATTTTACAAAAGTACCTTTTGCAAAAGTACTTTTTACAAAAGTACCTTTTACAAAAATTTTTTTTTAATAAAAGTTTTGGTTTACTGTGCGATCCTTTTTAAAAAGAAAGGTATTTTTTTTTTAGTTATTTATTTACGAAGAAGGAGATTTTTATAAAGTATTTTGAACAAGTTACTTTTTAACAAGATTTAAATTTTAACTGTAATATTTAAAAAATTAATTTTTTCTTGAGAACTAATTTTTAACCAAGAAAGTTGGTTTTAAAGGCACATTTTCAGAAGGTATCTTTAAGTTCTTTCATAATATATTCAAGTAGTACTTTTTTAAAAATTACATCTTTCAAAAGGGGATTTTTCTCAAAAATTTATTTTTTACATTTAACTCTTGATATACAAAAGCAGTAAGACTTCTTCACTTATTTTCAACTGGCCTGTTTATAATCAGCTTAAAGCAATTGTAAGTCAATCAAACGAAACTCTCCTCCACTAAAATTGCATAGGAGAAGTATACCCCCAACAGGAAGAGAGCCAACACAACTTACTATTACTATTACGGTAAAATCAAGGTATAAAGAAGAAGTCTTTTTTATGTTCTTGTTTTGCACTGAATTGATGGGGAAGTGTAAGGTTCCATCTACTGTAATGTATTTATGTATTTATGTTTTACATTGCCTTCGTATGTTCTTCTTATATTGAGATGAGTGGATTTTTCCCTTTTTTTCTTTTTTAAAGAATTAGGAAATAAAAAAGTGGTCTCAGTGATAAAATTATGCAAAAAATCATGTCTATATTTTAGTATTAGAATATGTATGTAAATCTTATAAAAATGTAAAATAATTGTTTTAGTTTTTTCTAGTAATTATTAATTTATTTTCTATTTTTTAATATTCCTTTTCTTAAGAAAATCGTAAATTGTTATTTTGTTATTTATTTGAGTAGAAATGTATTTTCCTTATTTTATAAACTATGTACCCCCTCTCTCTCTCCCTCTATATATATATATATATAATAGATAATTTTACTTAACCGTTATATAATAATGTTTTACTTTTTTCCTTATACCTGCGCATTCCAAATGATTGATTTTTTAATTCTAAATCAATGAGGCGTTTAGCTAATCAATAAAAAAAATATAAAAATAATAATGAGAGTTTTTTGCGTAGTGTAAAAATAATTTATATATTTGCTGAGATCTAAATGAATGCAATAAAGATTAATCGGTAAGAAATATTACACATAACTGAAAGGTGATGAAGTGTTACATTGCGTATGATTGATACGTGGAAATATATAAAATTCTTCATACCCAATGGGTAATAAAATACTACCAAGCAAAAAAAGACATGCAGAGGTAGGTAAGTAATTCATGAGGTCTACTTAAAATGGGCTGGTGCAAGTTAGAGGAAAAACGCATGATTTTATCATACGCTTGTCATTGGCGAGCAATAGTTCATATTAGAAAAACAGGCTGGCATTTAAATGATTACTTAAAACCAGTGAAATTTCGTTGACTAGATACGTTTTTTCATTTATATTTTTTTTATAATTTCTGAAAATGAATGCAAGCAACTTGCAAATATTATAAACTTGAATAGTTTTTATTAATATTTATTTTCACAATAAAATGGAAATAAATTTTTATTGGTACGGGTGATACATATTATTTTTTCTTATTTACTTTTAAATTAAATAACAGAATTTTCATGAATTTTCATATTCATTTTTCAACTAGAATAAACGATCTTATTAAAAGTGTATTGTAGAAAATAAGTGCCATAGAAGTATTGAATATACGCATGAATTTTTAAATATTTATTTTTTTTACTGGGGAGGTAAACATATATAAAATTTATTATACGTAATGGGTTATGAAATATTGAAAGAATTTTTTCTATTTGTATAAAAAAATATATATTTAAATTGTTGTTGTTGTTGTTATTTCAAATATTAAAAAAAAACATTTTAAGCATTTCTTCAAGTAGTATGTCCTGTAAAAATATGTTTCACATTTCGTTAAACTTCCATAAACAAATATCTTGTTAAAGAAAGCTCTTTTGAAAACATATTTTCGGAAAATTTTTTCCAACAAAAAATATTTTAATTTTGCAAAGAACCTTTTTCAAATGATGCTAAATATTTTTTTAACTAAAATTTAGTTAATTGGTTCTTTGAAAAAGTCATTTCATAGAACTACCTTCAAAAACATTTTTTCCTAAAACCTTAAAATACTACTTTTATATAAAATGAAAATTTTTTCAAAAAGTTACAATTTTAAAAAGTTACTATTAAAAATTTTATGTAAAACAAAACTCACTTTGAAAAAACTAATTTAGATAAATATTCCCATATTTTCGTAATATTCTCTTAAAATCTTATTAATTTGTATATTTTTATTGATATAAAAACTCTTAATTTTACCGTAGAAACGCTTAAGATTCCTTTTGAGGAAATATTTTAAAGGACCTAAAAATCCTCTAAAAAGCATAAAAGTGCGTTTTAAATTATAACATGAAAAAAACTCTTTTGAAAAACCCCGATATTTGCAATTTGAAAGGTTTTAAAGAAATTTTAAACTTGATAATACAGCGTTAACTAAAAAATATTAATATAATCTGGTAAAAAAATTGCACGATTTTTTTTTTAATTAATCCCTTAAAATAAATATTCGCTCAGTAAAATTTAATTCAATTATTTGCAAAGAGCCCCTGCATAAAACGAAACAAATTTTTCTCCACTGTTTGTCAACCGATTTTGTTGATTCTTTCGCATGTTTGTAGATAGTAGTCTTTATTTAAATCGGTTCAGTATTTATGATATAAATAATCCCTTGAATTGAATCCACTACTCATTTAAAAAATACACATATATTCAAGACGTGAGGGTGTGTACTAAATAAACAAAGAAAAAAGTGTTTAATGATAAACTTCTTCAAAATTTGACCATAAGGAGATCTCTAGTCAATAATAATTTGGCAAGACAAAGTCTACACACAAACCAATTTATTTCTTTACTGTTGTTTTTGTATTTTATTGTTGCTTTGTACGATTCTCGGTTGGTCGGGAATGCAATTTTCATTTTTAATCACTCTTTTCTGCTTTCTTCACAATATTTTAGATGCTGTTATAGTGTCATATTAATTATTATGAGTTAAGCATGAATGTACGTGCGCTGTGCCTTGCGTTTTTTTAATTTAATTTTTTTATGAAATTAGGATTTAAACTCTGAATATTATAAACATCCGCATACATTTCGAAAATAATTTTTCTTTAAAAAAAGGTTTCTAGAAATAAAACTGAACTTAAGCCAACAAACATTTAATTGAAAAAATTCCTTATTTAAAAGTAAAAGTTAACAATAGCAACAGTAACACCCCCTCAAAACTCAAGCAGTACTATGCTTATATATGCTTACTCCTTCTGCTTCACCAACAAACAAAAATTTCATGCTAGTTTCATGAAAAATTGCATAGTATAAATGTTGTATTTCGCTAAAACTTGTTTGGAATTTATTTCTTAAGGTTCTTTTTAAAAAGTGTCTTTTGTTAGAGTACATTTTTTAGCTTTTCTCTTTGCTTGTTATTAAAAACAACATTTCTTCTCAAATATTTGTTCTTTGTTTTCGAAAAACACAAACACAATGTAATAAGTTTTGCGAACAAAAAAAACACGCAACTATTGCTTATGCAAAAGAGTTTCATTAAGAACAGATTTTTTAAGTTTACTAAAGAAAATATCGCATGAAAAATACAGGATTTTTTTTTTTTATTTTAATATCTCGCACAATTTCACCATTAAGCGCCCGCCTAAAAAAAATATTTATTCTTATACCGGCTTCAGCTGCTGTTTAAATTTAGCCTGTCACAGCTGTCAAATGAATCTGTTCTGAGAAGTAACTTCACTTTGCGCTTGGTACTAAGCTAACTGCCCAGAGTACTGAAGAAGAAGAAGATGAAGTACTGGGAAGTAAGCAGCGAATTCAAAGATAATGTTTTCTTTTATTTGAATATTTCAGTAAGGTAACAGCTTACGAAAGCGAGACAAAGATGGGCGCTAATAGAAACAAAGTCTTATTATTGTTCTGATCTGAAAAATATAACAAAAAAAAAAAAAAAAAATAAAAGGACCTTACACATACAAATAATAAAAAAACCTTATCTAAATTTTATTAAATTATTTCAGTCCTTATTGTTCATTTCTCTTTAAAGTAACCATACGAAAAAAATTTTTTTCTTTTTTGTTTTTTGTAGTAAAAATTGTAATAAAACTTTATGGTTTAATTTCAGCTTAATCTACAACAGAGAAAGTGTTTACCAAAATAAACTACAGGCCAAAAAAAGAAATGATAAACTTCCACCAACACAAAAATAGGAAAAAAATACCCATTTAATCCCCTTACTAACACTCATGTTTTCGGCCAGTACATACCAACGAACATCCATGCATGTTCATATTCCATCTCCCATCTGAACAATCAAGCCGACATTTTAATGATTGTATTGTAGCTTATTTACAAGTGTTGGTGTTAATATTAACTTTTAGTTTTCATTTTTCGTCTGTGTGTTCGTTCGCTTTGTATATTTATTTTGGGGTTTGTGTTCGTGCAAGTTTAAACATGGTTGTTTGTGTTGTTTTTTGTTATTACTATATATTGTTATTTTTTTTTGTATTTTCTTGGTCATTTTATTGAAATTAGTTTTTTCCTTAAGTTTGTACAAGCATGTGTATGTTTGTTCTAACAGAAATGGGCAAAATGTTAAATAAGTGAAAACGATTTTTTTTTACAAACTCAGAGAGGAATAAACTTTATGTGTAACTCTAAAAAAAAGAAAGCTAAAATACTTAAAAGACTTGAGAGGAAAGTTTTACTTTTTTAAGCCGTCCTTTAACTCAAAAAGCAGTTAGTTATTTTTTTTTTTTTTTTGTAGCTTTAATAGCAGTGTGAGAATTTTATTGTAAAATCAAATCTGATAACAATATTAAAGCGGGAAAATTTAGGATATTTTTAGGTAATTTATAAATAATTTATTTTTAGTCAGATAACTTAAGCTTTAATTTTAAATTTGAATGTTTTATATTTTTAAAAAAATTTTGCTCTTTACTGTATTCAGGAAATGCTCCATTTTTTTTAGCTCAATAGTCTGTGTAATGAATGTTTTGTCCAGTAGTAGCCCAAATATGCAATATAAAAATGTTTATAAATAAATGTGGCTGTTTCACTATAAATGCAGTTTAAAGGTTTTTATATATATTTCTACTATTATTATTTTTTCCTCAAGCTAAATTGGGTATTATTTTTATTAAGCCTTTTTATATTTGTTCTTTTTATAGGAAGCTTTGAAATAAAAAAAAAAAAGAAAATTGTATTTTCTATTTTATTTTTACTTGTTTCATAAGACTTGACCTTAAATAATTTTTTCTTTTTTTTTCGATTAATATTTATGTTTTTTTAATTTTTTTCATGTTTCCTTAAATAAAAGGTACAAAGTCTGTTGCTGTTAAAGGTTCATTGGGTTAATGAAGGTGCTGGTTAAAAGAAAGTAAGTCTGCAAAGATGTAAAAGTAATGGCTTAAACTTGGCAAGGAAACAGCAAACTAATTGAATTTTTTTTTAAACATTTATAAGCTTAAAAATTATATATATAAAAGATTTATGGTGAAAATTTTTTGTAGTCGTATATTTATTGGCCCATATTCATAAATAAAATACAAAGAAATACTTTAAGGGAACTAAGGTTGGTTTTACTTTAGAGTCGAGTCTAACCCATTCATAGACAATTTAAAATATACTTTTGGCGTTAAAGTCAACTCAAATTTTTACTAAGGTGAACAAAATAAAAACAAGGTTAATTTTTTCTAATATTTATTTAAAAACTACATGAAAACATTTATCAAATTACAGTTGAAAGCCAGTGGAAGTCGGCTAAACTTAAAGTATACTTTATTCTTGACTATTAAAGCAAAAAAGATAATAAGAGCCTTTAATTTTAGAGTATACTTTAGCAAGAGTCGACTTTAGTCTACAATTATGAATATGGGCCATTAATATTATTATAATTATTTTTATAATTTTTTTTTGGTTTTTTTTTTTTTTTGAAAGTGGCTATTGATTATTTTAATTTTGTTAAATGACTTATTTGAAAATAAAAATTATTTAAAAATTTATGTGTTAATTTTTTAAAGAAATCAAGCTTTTATCCTGTACTATAATCTGCTGGTGTGTCAGTTTTCCTGTGTTTCTTTAGAAAACATCTACAAAAAATTTCTTTTTTATTAAAAAATTTTGAAAACAAAATGAAAATGAAATGAAAAAATAATTTATTTTCCTCTTATATTATTAAACAGTTCAACTAATAGTTAAAAAAAATTTTTAATTCTCTAAATTATGTATTTAACTAAAAAATAAATACAACATTTTACTTCTTCAGAGAGGAGCAGAGAAGCAGTTTCCAAATTGAATAATAATGGAATAAAATAAATATATTAATTTCTATCAACAACTATTTCTTGGGTTATTTAGAAAAAAATATAACTACGCTATGTCGACACGAGACGAATTTTTTATTATAATACCTAATAAAACAACGACATAACAATTGCCAACTTTAATTAATATAATAGCAAAGGGCTAGATGGTCATGTTTTTATATTATAACTCAGTAAGCACTTGAAAGATTGTTTTAACAAAAAATCACCAAAGAGAACCTTTCACACAACTACGCAAAATAATATTAAACTGAGTAATCAGTTGTTGGTTTAAAAAGAGTCACGAATATAATTTCAACACACAAAAAGAAAGCGAAGTGTTTGAAAAACAAAAAGTATGGAAAGTAAATGCTTGAAATGTGATTATTTTAAGAATTTAGTTTCATTTAAGGTCATACTTAGCACAGCCTAACGATGAAAAATGGATTCAAATATTTTATTTTTTATAAAAATATATAATCTCGTAGAGTTATAATTGGGAAAGCACCCAATTTTACCAGTATAACCCTGGAGTTAATGTCGACGTCGTTGACGGCGTTTCAACGCCGAAAAAGTTGAAACAGATTGAACTTTTACGGCGTTGCAACGCGTTGAGATTAACTGCTCTCTTACAATTTCATACGATTCAACTTTTTTTTTAACATTTGACGCCGTCAACGACGTCGACATTAACTCCAGGGTAATGCTGTGAATAGTTGTGAATGCTTTTTATTTTTGTAGATTAAAAATTTTGAACACTGTTTACAGAATACTAAAATTAATATTTAAAACACATTTTTCTAAATTTGAGTTTAAAGAAAATTAGTAATGAAACGCTAATAAATTCGTTGGTATTGCTAGTTTAAAATAAAAAGGTTTACTAAATGTAATAAAATCAAGCAAAATGTTATTTGCCATATTCGATTATGAAAAAATATAATTCGTTGCTTTTGTACAATATGATTCAAAGAAGACTCGCACACGGCTTTAAGTATATAGAAAGTTTCCTATTTTATTATAAATGCAATTGAAAAGAGTATCGAAAATTATACATAAATGCGAGTCATAAAGGATTCGTTCAGAAGAGTAGCAATTAGGTAACCAGTTTCTGCCGACAAAACAATCATTTTTGTCTCCAAAACGAGCGTGTAAGCGATTACCATGAACCGTAGTCAAAAATATCGGAGTGTTTACTTTTTAGAAAATAGTGACTACTAGGAAAGAAAGAACAAAATAACATTTGATAAGTGTTTGATATATGAATTTTTATATCATAATAACTTTATTTGTTTATTTTACAACAGCACACATACGATCATACAAACGATAAGGGGAAGAGTCTAACTTCACTATACACATTAACACACAGGGGCACCAGCAAAGGGAAATAAATGAATGTATGACAGTATTACACTCAAATAAAAAAGGACGAAGACTAGACATTCTTGAAAACATGGAGATCTACAAAACACTAACGTTTAACGGAGACATTATTAATGATAAGACACAATTTCTACGAAACTAAAATTATGAAACACTATTACAAACAAAAAGCACCAACAGATGGTCACACCTCAATTTGCAATAATTAAACACGGAAATATTAAACTATTTACCCTAATAAACATGACAAATGTCAAGCAATCTGCCTGTAGGAACCCTGAACCCACCACTATTTACACAACAAAGACCTAACACTATTTCTTTAGAACTAACAAAAAAGTGGCTTGAAAATTATAATCTCACATCGAAAGCACTCGCCAAACTTACCAAATTAACAGCCAGTGATGACGGTTTTTATCAAAAGTTATAAAAACAGGACAAATTTATTAATTTAATCTATTAGAAAGTTTCAACAACCTTAACCAAGTTCCTAGATCTTTTTGAACTGTCGAATTAATTTCATCATGAACTGCGATGTAGAACAATATAATTTTAATGAATAATAAAAAAAAAAAAATGTGAAGAATAATTTAATACAAATATTTTGTGATTTATAAGTTAAAAAGTACTTAAAAAAATTAAGTGATTTATAAGCTAGTAAATCGCGGTACCGTGAAATAACTTCTACTGATACAATTACCAATGAAATAAGTCCCGTAAAAATTGAAATTAAAAAAAAAACGAAATAACTATCAACGCCAAAACGAAATAAGACCCAAAATCTTAGCCGTTGCTTCAAAATAAAAATATTAAAAAAAAAAAAAAAATAAATAAAATAAGTTCCAACAAAAATCAAATAACCCCCAATACAAATTATATCTCCACCTGGGCAATGTTTGACTGTTTTAACCTCTACGGCATAACAGGTACCTCCCGATGAAAGAGATCCTTAACTTTTATTATACAATTTTGCATGCGCTCAAACCAGTTGTCGAAGCACTTTTTCCACTCCGATTGAGACACCTCTAATACATGGTTTTTGAACACTTCAACAGCCTCTTCTGGCGACGAAAATCGTTGACTACGCATTTTTTTCTTGATGTGCGGAAACAAGAAGAAGTCATTAGGTGCCAAGTCAGGGCTGTACGGCGGATGAACCATTAATTCGACATTTTGGCCGATCAAAAACGCTCTGGTTTGAGCCAATGTGTGAGAGCTCGCATTGTCTTCAGGCAAATAAATTGTAGTGTACCACTCAGAAGTGACCGTCCTACGTTGCTCAAGCGGAACGAACAGTCGCCTCATGACCAGTTTTGCCGAAGAAACAGGCGAACATTTGCTTCGAAGTGCTTGTTCCACGAACAACTATCGTTGGATTTCGCTCGTCTTTGAAGACCCACACGGTCGATTGTTGTTTCGTTTCGGGCTCATACGCATAGATCCATGATTCGTCACCTGTGACGTTCTTATAAACGTCTTTTGAGGCACCGCAATCGTATTTTTGCAACAATTCTTTGCACCAATCGACACGAGCCTTTTTTTGAGCGACTTTCAAATTGTGTGGGATCCAACGAGAACAAACCTTTTTTACGGCCAGGTGTTCATGCAGTATCGAATGTATGCTGGTGGGAGAAATGTCCAAGGATGTCTCTATCTCTCGGTATGTCGCATGTCGATCTTGCATTATGAGTTCACGCACGGCATCAATGTTCTCTGGCACAACAGCCGTTTTTGGACGACCTTCACGAAATTCGTCTTTGAGCGAGCTTCGGACACGATTAAATTCATTATACCAATTTTTTACAGTGCTACAGGATGGTGCTTTATCGCCATACAAAGATTTAAGTTCATCAATGCACTCTTGTCGTGATAATGCATGTCGAAAGTTGTGAAAAATGATGGCACGAAAATGTTCACGAGTTAATTCCATTTTTTTCTTTATTAATTTTTTCAAGTCACTGTAAACAACACAAATAATGGTCGTACGTCAAAACGTTTTGAGTACGATTATGCTTAAATATGACAAACTTTCCAATGGAAATGTCAGATTGTACTTGGCAGCACTCAGTGTTGCCAGGCCAGAAATATATATAGCAGCCCTCGTATATCATACAATATGTCATAGATATCTGACCAAAGGCCGGCTATACAGACAATATTTTGTTAGCGAAGATGCTGTTCCCTAAACCATAGAGAGATAATTTAGCCATCCCGGCCTGTGCAGTCGGCCTTCGGTCGGATGGAAGGGTTTAAACCTCCAACCTAACCAAAAATTTCCTGCATAGCCGGCCTTTGGCCAGGAGCAAGGATTTTATTCATTATGGTATAATAAACACCGGCTTCGCTGACTAAAAGTTTTCTCTGTAGCCAGAATAATGGAATAAGTCCTAATTAAATAGTTCCCATTAGGTAACTCCTAATAACAGCTCTTAATATTATTAAAACGAAATAACTTCTATACCATACCTGAAGGTTGAAGGGGTAAAATATTTTATTAGCGAAGCCGGTGCTCGAACTACCATACAGGAGAAAAGCTTTCAGCCCGGCTGAAAGCCGGCAAGCAACTGATGCTCCATGTAGGAGAAATTAAAAAAAAAAATAAAAGAGATAACTCCCAATTATCAAAAAAAAAAAAAAAATGTATAACTCTTAATAAAATCCAGTTAGGGGTTATTTCATTTGGGATTTATTTCATTATGAAATAATTCCCAATTAAAATTTATGAAATAAAATTTGTATGGAATTTTTGTATTTTTTGTTAGGAGTTATTTCATTATTTTTTGGGAGCTATTTCATTTGGCAGTCAATTCACGGTACAGCAAATTGCGTTTTGTAGTCACTAAATTTCAGCCTGTAATCTAATACGATGCTTCTTAGAAATTACACAAAATTTTCTAAGTTAAATTTGTAGCTTTTCTAACAAAAAATTTATAAGTCATTTCAAGGTCGGGTACCTTATGGTTGGTACAGTTTTTACAACAACAACAATAACAACAAGTAGAAATGGCATACTTCTCAAACTGCAGTGGCATAATAAATTTTAATGCTTTAAAATTAGTACAGATCTTATATTTTTCATAAATGAATTGACAAAAAAAAAATATAATTGTCAACATGTCAATATATCTTCAACAACTAAATGTCTTTATTTAAACTTTCTCTTGTATTAAAATCAATAGTTTTATACAATTCTTTTAATTTTCTAAGAAAGTTATGTAAATACTAGGGCGTATGACTAATATTAATACGGTTAAAAGTCAAACACAATACTCATACGCCTGGGTTTCATAGAAACTTTTATTTTTTCATTTTGTATTTACTTTGAAAAGATAAAACTCTCAAAAAATTTGACAACTTATTGATTTGATTTACGTTATAATACAAAGACAAAGAAAATATTTTACTTTTTTCTACTCATACAAGTAAAGATGGATTTAATTTAAATTGTTGAGTGATTTTTATTTTCTAATCCCTACAATTTGCTGTTCATATATTGTTGTTATTTGTTTGAAATTTTTAGATAGTTTTTATATGCTTTAAGTATTTTTAGTTTATTTTTTAAAAATAACTTAAAGTTTATTTGATTTTTTTACTTGTACTCAATTTCAAGCAGCACTTACTTAGTTTCTTAGTCATGGTTTTTATGTTTTGTTTTTGTTTTGTGTTTTTTTCTATTTTTCTAAAAGAATTTTTATTATATATTTTTTAAGTTTATTTGCTTTGCAACAAATCAACAACCATTTTATAGTCTTCAATTGAATGCTTGTTTCGTTACGTTTCATTTCATTTCATTTTCTTTTCTTGTCGTTTTTTTTTTTCTTCTAAGTTTTTCTTAAGAAGTTATCTTCGGTGTACTTCCTTTAAGATTTTTTCTAATCCAAAAAGAGTTGTTTGTTTCTTGCTGTATGACTTGTTGGTTTTGTTTTTTTGTTTGTTTTTGTTTTTGTTTTATTTTAACTCTTTGCGCCACATTTGACTTTGTTTCTAAATTGTCTTGTAAACCGCCTTTGGTCTTTTCGCCTTGATATTTGTTACCTTCATGTGGCTCTTACAGCTAGTAACACTATGCAGTCACTTGTATGTGTATGTTAGTGTATTTTGTCAAGATACTTAAGAAAGATTTAAGCACCGTACAACTGCAACATCAAGTACTTTTCAAATGACGTTGAAGATGATGATGACGTTGACAAAGATGTTGCTCTTATAAAGCAGCAACTTTGTTAGAGGTAGAAAAGTATTAAAGAAAAAAGAACAAGTGAATTTGTACTTGCCGTGCAACATTATGCACTTAAGTTGGATTGGTGGCTTTTATGTTTTACGATTATACGAGGGGTGTTTCATATGTGTGCAGTATCAAAATTTCTGAGTGAAATAAAAACAAACCAGATTGTATCTGAATTTTAAAGGACAAAAATTTTTCTGTGCATTCTATGGTAAAGAAATGAGATATTCTGCACAGTGGGACACCGAAGAAAAAAAAAACATTAAAATGAAACTGAAATTTTTACACGTGTGAATTGATTTATAAATTATAAAAACAACACTAAAAAATAATATTAAATATAATTTAGTGGTGGACCATTATGATTAATTACATACAAAAATTAAAATTTACATCAATAGTAGGAGTCTGGCAATGAATAAGTTTTAAGTGCTTTTAGAGACTCTCTTTTGAATGCAGCATATACTTCACTCAACTCACTTGGAAACTGCAGATTTATTTTTGTGTGTTTGCTTTTAATTGACTTTGACTTAAGACACCATTTTCTTAATTAATAATTTTCCTGTTTTTTTTTTTAATTTTTCTAATCACCTTTCATTTTTTTAACAAAATTGTGCTGTATTCCTATTTTATTAAATACCCCTCGTAACATCTAAGTAAGTGTAAATGTATGTATTAACGTATATTCTTACATATGTCTATCATCTAAAGTTTATCGCTTTTTCATGTTTGCAAACATCCTTTTACATTTTATACAACTTCTTTTTATAAAAAATGAGAAAAACTGCTTGTAACGAGTTTATTAAGAGGGTTTGTCTACGAAATCTTTAATGTGTCAAGATAAAAATTAAACAAATGTTTGTTTAATTTAAATGAGTTTTAGGAAGAAAATTAGAAGAATAAAATACAAAATGCTTTAAGTTTTAGTTTTATTTATACAAGTTTTAATAAATTGCAATATGACTTATAGATTTAATTTTATTTTGCCCTTCACAATGTATTCGAGTATTAAGTGCAAATATGACAATCTAAACTCTATGATATATCTTCATTTATTTTTCTATCCCAAAAAATTGAAAAAGACTTTATAAAATTATTTTAAGTTAATTTGTATGAAGTATTATAAATTCCTTTAAATAAGATTCTCACAAAATATTTATTGTTAAATGTTTAAAGACGAAATGCATTACCGTGAAAATAGCATATCCCTATGAACATCTTGCTACTGACCATATAGCGCTTCAATGGGTTCTACTGAAAGTTAGTACAGAAAGTTCCAGATTCTTTTCGTTCCAAACAAAAAAAAGTTAATTAATAAATTTTTAATATATCGTCGCGGCTATGCCAAAAGGTACTTCATCCAAAATTCACAATATTAGAGTTATTAGTATATTAATGTTTCACAAACCATGCTGTATTCTGGCAAAAAGTCCAACATCCTTTGTAGTCCTACATCCTTGCATAAAAAGCAGAGTTCTATATCCATTTTGTCTTCCTTGGTATGCCAAAAGGTGATATGTGGATGTAGAAAAATTAAAAAACAAAATTTAATCGCACACGCCGAGGTCGAGCAGCCGATAATTATGGACGGCTTAGATATCTGTTCTGTATCTGACAGGCGACAAAAAAATAGATATGGAGTTAGAAGAAGCTGCCATAGGACAGCTAAATGAAAGTAGTAGTGCAAAAACCAAAGTTAAAAAATGTTTTCTGTTAGCTCATTGCCAATTGGAAATGAAGCCGTTGATGCGAATTCCGAATCAGAGGATAATTAATTTTCCAACCTTGTCTTCATTAGTATATAACTAGATTTGTTTTTTGTTAACATTCCTTATTTCGAAATAAATGTTATCTGAAAAGTGTGTTTTTAGAGAATTACTAGGGTTCTATATCCATTTTTTTGTGTAACATTTATAAACCAACAGTATGCCAAAAAGTGCTATATCCAATTTTTACAGCAATCCAATGATGGTGTAAAGTTTTCATCTGAAAAAGTATGTATAATTTTGGGCAAGTATTAACTACGTCTAATTTAAAAGTATCACTGCATTTCAATATAATTTGAATTTTAGCTGGCCGTTTCAATAGTACTTTTTAATTTCCCCAAAATGAGCAAAAGTGGATATAGCACCTTCTGGCATAGCGGCGGCGATATAATACACCATATACACATGGTGGTCTGAAGGGTCCATAATCACCCTTATTCTAGTTGTCGGCGTCGTCACATAATAATGTTGATGTTTGTCGACGCATTCGATTTGTTAATCTACTTGCCGTTATTGACACTTATCGATTATTGCTCAAAGATTTTTTGTATTCTATAATAAATGTGACGACGATATTGTATTGACGAGACTCCGTTTTTTGCCGACGCCTTTTTTCATAACGACTGGAAGTGAATTTAACCAAATATAACCTTGAAAATGTAAAAAAAAGTGAAGGTTACAAATGCAAATCAGATTTGAAAAATTGAAAAATTTTTGCAAAGGCACTGCTTCAAGCAATTTTAAAGAAAATTGAAAAAATTCTTAATTGTCTTGGTCCCCTATAAGGTTAGCAGATGGATGGCAAAAGGTAACAAAATAAAGGATTGAATAGTGATTAATAAGAAAGTTGGAAAACATTGATTTAAACTGTGGCGAAATTTAAAAAAGTGAAAAAAAGGTTGCTGATAAAGCGGAGTGTAAAACCACTGGCGGCGGAATGTTTACAAAATATTCACTTAATCCGCTGGAAGAAGCTGTTGCAAGCCTTTTTAACTTCCAGTAGCACTTGAATCCTGAAGAAGCAGTTCAAGGAGTTCAAATGTTTAACATGCATAGCGGCGACGATATAAGATATGCTATTGCAGAACATTTCAAAATACAAAATTGTAAAAAAATTTACAAACCAACTACTTTAACTGACATCAATTAACTTTAAAGAGATTCCATGTATTAAATTTTATATTTGTGAAAAATATTTTAAATTTACATATATTTTCTTGCATTTAAACTGTTTGAAATTAGGAGTTAAATTGTGAATATTATAAACAAATTAAAATTGTTTTTGGGATAATTTTAATTTTTTTATTTCTAGAAACTTTTTTCCGAAGAAAAATTATCTTAAAAGTGTAGGCGGACGTTTTCTCAAGAAAAAAGGATAGAAAGAAAGAAAGAAAAAACATTATACAGCAGCAGAATAAAATGCTACATTTTCTGGATTTCTACATCCTTCATCAGCATTCTTAGTGTCTATCTACCTTAATTTTTGTACATCATATACATATATCATCTATTTACCCAACCAACTTTGTAAAAACTACTAATTCATTTGTTATAATATTAAACAATTAAACTGATTATATTATAAAAATTAAAAAAGAAAGCATTTATTTATTTATTTGTAATTAGGACCCACACTCAGGGGATGACACTTACTTATACAACGCATTGTACTAGAACTGGGAATAAAGGTTATGGGAGGGGTGATGGATCGAGTAGTGCTTGTGGACATTTGATTTGAATCGTTGCACACTGAAAGCGACAGGAAAGACCTCCGAAGAAATTTTGTTCCACATACGAACTGTTTGCTTAAAAACCTAATTATTTCTGTAATGCGTTGTGCGATTCACTGGCTAATCGACCACAAGGAATGCGCTGTTGATGCAAAGGGCGAACAAAATTACGGTTACAAATTCTTCATTTAATAAAAACACATTCCGTTGTAGAAACGATAAAACAGTGAAACATACCGCACATGGCGTCGATACTTGAGTGGATCAAAAGAGCTAGATACCGTAATGGCACCGATGTTCTTCTTCGCTCTCTCCTGCACGCTTTTTTGTAACTCCAAAATAGTCTTTGAAGTACCGGCTCATACATGCGAAATGTATTCCATTTTCGGTCCTCTTAAGGTGATATAGACAGCGAGGAGATCAGATGGCGTGAGGTATTTCTTACACCGTTTCAGAAAACTTAGGCACTTGAATGCTTCTTTTGCGACTTGAAAAATATGCTGGTTGCAACGAAAATCACATTGAATCTTCCTACCAAGAACATCGAGAGCTTTTGATTCTTTAATATCTAGATCACCCATAATTACAGATGAGGTAGCATATTTAGCCATACGTCTGTACAAAAGCACAGAGCGCTGGGTGTTACAATCGTTAAGTTAATTAAAACCGCAGACTACAGAGATTTCCAAATGAGCGCAATTCAGGGCATTGCGAAATAAATGTTAATGGCATATGCTACTTTCATCTGCAAAGGAATAGATAGGTTTTAAAATCCGACGTAGGAGGTCCCCCTGAATTAACCAGGAACTCGTTTAATGAGGTACCATTTATAACAACTCGTGTAGTGCAATATCTGAGAAAGCTCGATATAAATCCAGAGAAGCTATCACCGAAGCCAAAAGCAAAAAGTTTTGATATGAGTGTACCATGCTTTACTTTTTCAATCGGCTTGGAAATATCTAATGCCAACACCTTACTTTCTCCAAAATGTTGAATGGATTGACACCATTCTTCTGAAAGGAAATCCGGTAAGTCACACATATAGTGTCCCCTACGGAAGGCGTACTGCCAGTTACTAAGTAAACTGTCGAACTCCAGATATTTCTCAAGATGATAACTAAGCGCACTGTCTTTCACTTTGAAAAGTGCAGAGCAAATTGCAATTGCAAATTATCCGTATATTTTTATACACTTTACCACAGATGAAAAAGGGTATATCTGGGTTTCCGTTTTTTATTTCTACAGCATACACTTCCGACCCCATGAAATATATATTGTTACAAAAGTAAGATCTGGCAACCCCTGTTGTTGTTAACAGCATGTGAGTGGTGAATAAAGTTACTTCCAGTAATGGTGTGCGTATAGAATAATACCACAAAAGCTGAGCAAACTCAATCGCTACGTTGCTAGAGGTGTATGCTGTAAAACAGAAAATTGAGTTCGAACCCACCTGCGGACATGCGTACAACCGAAAATAATAATTATTATAATGCAATTAAAAAATAAGAAGCAGCAGTACAAACCTCCTAAGAAGCAAAAAAGATAATTATTGTGTTAAGTCATGGCAGATAATTTAGTGGAGACATCTGATTTTATATAAAAGTAACAGATAATTGTCAAGACGCCCTTTATAAGAAAGAGAAAAAAAGGTAGAGGTTAGCAGGGAAGTGTAACAGCATAACAACAGTGTATGGCAGACGTGTGTTGTGGCTATTAGATAAGGGGTATGAGTGGCTTTGATAAAAGGCCAAGGTGAAGGTTGCTAAACAAGGTACCGAGTAGTTCATACCTCGCCTGAGTAACACGGTAGTGTAGCGTGGATGGCCAAGTTTGTAATAATAACGCACGTTAAGTAAAAACGAGGTACCATGGAATTCATAAGACCTGTAGCATCAAGAAGTATAGCCAGAAAGTTTTAATACAGAATTTATAATGAGCAGCAGTATTATTCGCAATTAAAACAATCCGTGCGTTTGTCTAAAAAGAGGGAAAAACATAACAATATATATGCTGAGTTCTTATGCATAGCGAAGTAGATTAAGCAATGTTCGTCTATCTACCCGTGTTCGCCTTGAAATTAAGTTTAGGCTGTGTACATTATAATCATCATCTATTTAACGAACTAACTTTGTAAATAAGCATACAAGGAGTATTCATATCAATATTTATTTGGTTAGACGAAATTCACACACAAACCGAAGTATTTCTTCACTGTTCTCTCTGTAACTCGTCTTGTACAAATGTTTTTGCTTTGTACCAACCTTCGATTAGTCTCGAATGCAATTTTTATTTTAATCCTCCTTATTTTTTTCTCACAACATTATGGATGCTGTTTTAGTATCATATGTATTGTTATAAGTTAAGCGTGAGTGTACATGCGCTGTGCCTTGCATTATTATAATTTAACTTTTTACGAAATTAGGTGTTAAGCATTTTTAAATTCATTAATATTTTATTTAACTTAAATTTTGCTAATGTATGAAAAATTAATTGTTTGAAATCTTTTTTATATTAAGTTACTTTAATCATGCTGAAGTATTATTTAAAAGTACAAAAACAAATGTATTACTGCGGGGAGAGCATATCTATTAGGCCATTTTGCTACTGCTCGTACAGCTCATCTGTGAATTCTACCCAAATTTTGTAAAGAAAACTTCAGATTCTTATAACCAAAGCCAAATTGATTAAATGAGAACTCCATTGAATCAATAAGGCAAAAATACCATAATAACTCAAAAAAAATTTATTTCTTTGTATAAATGTATATTGAACACATTTTAAAAAACTTAAATCAACAAATTGGACTGCAATATTTAAATGGTTCAACGTTAAACAATTACTTTTCCATGTATAAGAACACCAACTGATAAAATTCACACACGTCTTTTAGCTAATTTTTTTTGCATTGCTTTCTTCTATCACCCTTAATGTATGCTATGCTTTAATGTAATTACTTGTATTACTGTGTGTGTTTAAATAATGTAAATGGATTTTATAAATAAGTTGTAAATTTGTACAAAAAATGATTTTAGAAAGCAAAAAATAGAAAATAATTTAACAAATTGATTTTTCTTAGAAAAAATTTGTTGTTAAAAATATATTTTCATTGTTTTAGAGAAAATAAATATTCCAACTCACATTTTGTAAGTGTTTTGTTCCTGGAAAGTTGTAATTGGTTTTTAAATTAATTTGATTGAAGAGCTAAAGATATTTTTGTTAATAAAATTTTATTTTAAAGTTCTTGTTTAAGAAAGACTCTACCATATTTATTTTTGTATTTTTTTTGCCTTTTCTCTTTTTGTTTTATTATATTTTATTTAAATTAAGAATGATACAATGTTATTTTTTAAAAAACATAATCTCTTTGGTGAATTATTTCAACACGACTAGTTCAGCTCAATGAGCACTCTTAGAGTCACTTATAGCACAGGCTACAGCTAAGAATCTCCTTGAAATTGTGAAATAAAAATAAATTGTTGAATAATTTATAGTTTTTAAAACTATTTAATTTTTTTTTTCATATTTTATCTAAAAATGTATACACGGTTATTTTGTTTAAAATAATTTAAAATCTCATGAACTTCAAAAACCTGTAAAAGCTCTTTTAACTACTACTTTGTTTTTCAATTTTTTTTTCTAAAATTTTTTTTGTTCAAAAGTTAAGTACATTTACCTTTTATTACTTTGTGTTTACAAGTTTTTGCATTTACTGCTCAATATTCAACAAGTAACATTTCAATTTGTAAATCTATTTCCATTTTTATTTTCTTAATTTTTATTGTTAATTTCTTTAAAAAAAAAAAATGCTTCCTACAATGACTGGCATAACAACAACACTTAAACATGTCTGGCTGGACCACTTGTCCAGCAATTGTTAAGTATTTTTAGATATCAAGTGGACAGAGGTGTCCTTAGCAAATATGAATTGTTCAAAACTAAAAAAGAAATTTGTAAGAAAATATTTATGAAGAGAACAGTAAGTAAAAAAGGAATTAAATCGCTTAAAAATTTTTTTGCAGTCGCTGCATGTATTATAATACAAAAAGGAAGAGATTCAGATATCCCAGCAAAAAACTTTACGCAAGGTAATCGAGTGTGGAATTAAATATTTCTGGTGGAAGGACTTCCTAAACAGGTTACCAACCTACTGATTATAACAAGGCATGAGACTTTAATAATCAATTACTGAGAACTGATTACATTGATGATTGCAGGAATACATTATAAAGATCTAGTTCAACTACTACTTCCTTTTTGTTTTTTTTTGCCAACTTATGTTATGTGTTTTGGAAGCGAGTAACCACACATAGCAATCACAAAACTAAATCATTATGCGGCAAGTACTTTTTTTAAATAACGTCCAATTTTTTGCTGGGACTATTCTTGTTCTTTTTCTTATATATTTTTCTAATTATGTTGAATTTTTTCAATATTTTGTTATTTCTTTCAATTGTCTTGCATATGTTTGATGAATCAGACATTGAGCAGTTCGAGCTAAACAAAAATAACACACTGTTGTTGTGAAGCAAAAAAACACATGATATAAAAAATCCTTGACAATAGCAGAATAAATATATAAAGCGTTGCAGAAGCTTTAAGCAGAAATTAACTTAAAGACACGGGAATATTAATTAATTATTTATTTTTCAAAAAAGCTTTATGCTCTTTTTTAAAATATTCCGATTAAATAAATTAATGATATTGTTTATTTAGGGTCAAAGCACGTCTCGATGGCCATTTCGCTACCGCTTACTTAACTCTTCAGGAAACTTCAGAAATTGACTTACTTAAATTTTTTTAGGTTCCCGAAATATAACATTAGATGTATAATAGTGTTTAGCATTAATTTAATTTAAATTAAATTAATTATATTAAAATTAATTTAATTTTATCAACTGCTTAAAAGGAATAACGCTAAAGAAAGTGTTAATTAAAAAAATATATTAATGCATTAATATTTAGTTTTATTTTATTTTTCCGGTAAAAATATGTACATGCGAACTTATGCTTGTCTAAATAAATTTTTTTATTTTTATTATTTTGCATAACGTTTCTGTATTTACAAAGTGTAAAAATTCAATTAAAAAAATATATATTCAATTAATTATTGCAAATTTACTTATTTTCGGCTTTTTAATTTAATTTCTAAAAATTTTCAGAAAAAAATAAAAATTATTTACAAATGTATGCGGACGCTTACCAAAGAAAACAAAAATAGTTAGACGCTAGGCAGAATGAAATGCAGCATTGTCTGGACCGTTATATCCTTCATCACCATTCTTTGCATCTATCTACCTTATGTTATGTACGTCGTAAACATTGATGATGATTTAACCAACTAATCTTAATGTTAATTTGGTGAGACGAAGTTTACACACAACTTAAAGCATTTCTTTGTCGTTCTCTTTGTAACTCGTCTTGCACATTTGTTGTTGTTTTCGTACTAACCTTTGGTATAGCCACGAAATGCGACTTTTATTTTTAATTATTTATACTTGTTTGCTCACTACATTATAGATGCTGTTTCAGTATTATATTGACTATTATGAGTTAAGTATAAGTGTAAATACTCGGTGCCTAGCGTTTGTATTAATTTTTATTAAATTTGATTTTTACGATGTACGAGTACATAACATAAGGTAAATAGATGCGAAGAATGCTGATGAAGGATGCCGCATTTCATTCTGCTAGCGTCTAATTTTTCCTGTTTTCTTTGGATTACCTCCGCATGCATTTCTAAATAATTTTTCTTTGTAAAAATGTTTAGAAATTTAATTAAAAATGAACCAAAAAGCCTATAATAAGTCAATTTTCATTAATTTATACGATCGATGGTTCAAATCCTGATTGGCAAAAAATTAAAAAAAACATTCAATTAGTTTTTAAAAATATCGTGCTATTTTTCATTTATCACGACCAAATTTTTAAATCATCGATATTGATTATTGAGGGTGAAACCACGGCTCTTCAAGAAACTTCTCACAAACATTTTAAATAAACTAAAAATTTTTGTCCAAACAATAAGGTAAAAACAAAAATCAACTTTCAAGCAAAAAGAATAATAATCAAAAATGATTTTATATTCTCAATAATCAATATCGGTGATTTGAAAATTTGGTCGCGATAAATAAAAAATAGCACGATATTTTTGAAAATTAATTAATTTGTTTCAATATTCCTGTGGTTTATTTTATTTAAATATATATTTTACTTAATAATTTTAATTTCTGGTTCATATATATCAACTTTTTAATATTTAATTAATATCAAGTTTATAATAAAGCCCAGTTAGCATTTGGAAAATTGTTTTAGCAAAAATTACCAAAGTAGAATGGCCTAAAACTGATTAATTAGCAAATGTTCGAAATTAAAAAATTTATATTTTTATTTTTTTGTAAAAACTTGTCATTTCGCAGTGAAAATAGAGATACAAATGTGAAAACACTCCATTATAGCGGTATTTAAACAGTTGCCAATACATTTTATTTTATAGAGAGAAAATTCTTAACACTACAGAATTCTTCAATTTATGTTTAAATAACATTTTTCTAAATTTTAAGAAAATTAGAAATGACATGCTAATGATGTCGTGGGTACTGCCAGTATAAAATTAAAGTTTACTAAATGTATTTGCCATGTTTGACAATGTTTGAATCGAATATAATCAATAATTAAACAAAATATTAACTGGGAGTATTTGGTATAATGTTTTTGTGGTTTTATATAAAGAGGAAGGCTGAAAATTTGGCAATATACTATTGGGAGTATTAAAACAAAGATTAGATATTAATAAGTGTTCCATTGAATTTTCTTTTTCAAATTGAAGTTGTGTTAAAATATAAGTTGATTATTAATTAATATTTAGAATGCTAAGGATTTTTCAACAATTTAAGACTCCACATACGAGTAGTGTAAAGAAAACTGGGTCAAGACAGGATGAAAATTAAAAAAAAAAATCCCAAATGTAAATTATTATTGTAATGTCCAGAGGTAGTCACATTTGTAGTGAAATTGCCTGCAAAAAAAAAAGCTTTTCAAAATATTTGTTAACCTCGCGATATCGATTTATTATTCTACAAAGAATTGCGTTAATTAAATATAATATAAGAATTTTTTTAATTTTCAGTTTTTCATTTTAGGTTTAAAATAAAAACGATATTTTGTCCCAAAAATAGTTATTAATATAAAAAAATCAAAAATAATTTATGTAAGTTGCGAACGTTTATGTTTAAATGCAAACATGTACGAGTTTATGTAATTTTGTTTAATTAAATACATTACATGAATTCATTATCGCTATTTTTTTAATTTAATACTATTGAACAGAATTTATTCATTAATTAAAAATATGTGTCAGCATTATTACGTATACATATACGTTTCAGAGATTTTTTTATATTATTGAAATATAGCTTTTTGTTTAAAAACCACCGAATTTTTTTTAATATATAAATCTGCATTTTTAAATTTTTTTATAAATTTTGGATTAAAAATAAAGTTTTACTTTTCATTTCACTCTTTATTTAAAAAATAGTTATAGTTAAAAAATAGTTTTTATAGACCATTAATTCTTGTACATAACTGCAAAATGAAGTATTTTCTTTTAACTAATTTTAGAAATATCAAATAAAATGTTAATTTCAGACCTTGACAAAAAAAAAAAAAAAAAAAAATACGTAACCTCATATTGATAAATTAAAATAAAATCTCTTTTTTAGGTATTTTGAACATTTACTTAGCATTTGTTCTCTATGTGTAAATTCAAATTTTAGTTAAATAAAATTTTATGAAAAGCACCAAATTATGTCAAGGTAAAATAATTTGATTTGTTTATTTTTTTGATAAATTGTTTTGATAGTAATAACAACTGCAATCATACAAATTTTTAATTGACAAAAATTAATACTTGTTTTTTAATTGCATGTTTTTTATCTGTAACCTGAGATAACATCTTCATGATGACAAATAACAAGTCATTGAAGTTTTGTTTTTTTCATAATAATCAAACTGATTCTTTCTAATAATAATTAGCATTGCTTTATAGAACGTATTATACCGCTTGGCATGGATGAAAGGATATCATAAAAAATACTCATTCCTTTCTTTATTTCTTTATACAGTATTGTTTCGCGGGATTTAAGTATGCAAATATATATTTTGATTATTTGTAGGTATAACTAAATACCGCAATGTCTTATGTCCGTATGTTCATTGTTTGAGGTGAAACGAAGGTTATAGATATCATACCAACTTTTATGGAGGATGGAACAATGAGACTGTTGCTAATAAAATTTTTATAAATCGATCCATAAGCGATTCAAAATCTAAGGATACACTCTTTTGTTTACAATCGTTTTTAATGCTGCTATTTTTCTGTTTTGATTTTTATTTATGATTTCTTTAAAAAAAATAGAGAAAATTAAAAAAAGAGAAGACGATCTTTCTTAAGAAGAGGGAAAGTAAAACAAGAAAATCGAATTAAAACAACGATGAATTTCACAAGAAATACGTATTTCAACATTTATTTCGAATTATAAAATTCGAATATCTCAACAACTTTAATTTTATTAGAAAATAAAGAGACTACTGATTTTTCCTTAACCTAAACAAAAAAAAAAAAAAAAAAAAAAAAAAAAAAAAACAACAAAAAAAACTACAGCGAATCGAAATTACGTAAAAATTAAGATAAAAAAATTTAAAGAAAGGCTATGAATTTTTAGCTTAATCAAAATTAACAATTTACTAAAAGATTAAAATTTCTTGATTTTTTCATTAAAAGTTTATTTATAATCAAGTAAAAAAGGAATCTACAAAATATAAATAAATAAATACAATAGAAAAGAAAAAATTAAAAGAATAAAAAATAAAGCATAATTTAAAAAAATAATAATAATAAAAATTAATTTACTTTAATCAACCTTGATGCCTTTAAATATAAATATTTCATTATATTCTCATGAAATATTGAGTATTTAAAACTATAAAATGAAATGTATTACTGCGGGAAAAGTATATCCATATGGCCAGTACGCTAATGCTCATATTGCTCATCAGTGGATTCTACCCAAATTTTGTAAAGAAATTCTCAGAGTCTCATATAAAAAGAAAACCTCATTGAATCAATAAGGCAAAGAGACCATAAAAACTCCAAAAAAATTTTATACAAAAACACAGTAACTATTGAGTAGCTATTTTTATTTTTTCTTTACACTGATGAGCTACGTGAGCAGTTAAAAAGAGCAATTAAATAAAAAAGATTCCGAATAATAAATTTTCATATTAATAATACAAACAAAAAAAGAGAATAGTTAAATTTTGATACCAAACAGAATGAAAAGCAATTTTTTGTTCGCTACAAACTTTGCCTCCGTGTCTATCTACAAGGTAGTTATCAAATGTAATATTTTTCTATTTACACAATAGAGTAGTTTTATTTTATTTTATCTTTTTTTTTTTTTTTTTTGGTTATAAGGTACAGTTTGCAACGAACGATTTACTGAGAACTATCCTCCACCATCACAGTGATGATGTGATGATAGCTAACCTTTGATTACCAAATAAAGCAATTATCTTTTAGTTCATAAATAAATTTGTTGTTAACACAAATATGTTGAAGTTTTTCTTGACGTGACAAACTTAAGCCAAAATTTAAAAAAAAAAAATTATAATTATTTATAAAGAAAATTCGTCAAAGCATAGCAACTTCAATTTTCTATGCAAAATTTGAGTAGAATCTAGTGATGAGCTATATGCTTAGTTGCGACGTGGCCATAGGGATTTACTTTTCACGCAGTATTACATTTCATACTCTAAGGTGTTTATTTTTTATTAACATTTATCCGACATTCCGACATGTTGGTGGTGTTATTTCACGAATTGCAACTTGAATGTTGTTCTTTAGATCATTAATTGTTTGTGGCTTGTTAGCATACACTCGACATTAAAAAAACCCCACAAAAAAATCTAATGGTGTTAGATCACATGACCTTGGAGGCCAATTGAAATCTGCATTTCGTGAAATTACACGTTGAAGACATTTTGATCGCAAAAGCGTAATGTTTTCTCGAGTTGTGTGACATGTAGCACCGTCTTGCTGGAAAAAGACGTCAGACACATCAATATTTGAATCATGTGTGTCCATAAAAAGTCTCTCAACATTGATTGGTATCGCTCAGCATTCACAGTAACAGCATTTCCCGCATCATCTTCGAAGTAAAAAGGCCCAATGATTCCATTTGCCCAAAATTCACACCAAACAGTAACTTTTTGTGGGTGTAGAGATTTTTCATGAATAGCACGAGAATTTTCATCACCCCAGATACGACAATTTTGCTTATTGACGAATCCATCCATTCTGAAATGAGTTTCGTCACTAAACAAAGTTTTGCTTTGGGTGTTTTTCAAAGAACGCCCATTTTCATAATAACTTTAAATGATGTAAACGCGTTGTTGCAATGTGTACCTGTCCATGGGTAAAATTGTACTACCTTCTAATAAAATAAAATGGCTTATATCATTTGAAAAGATGTCACGTGTAAAAATTATATAGTGCTGACATGTAGGCGTCACATTTGGATGACCCTTTATTTATAATTTATTTTAAAAAATTGAAAATTTTATTATCAGGCATGTCAGACATTCCGATCGGACAATCCATACCACATACTGTGCAAGAATGAGAACAAATATTGCACTTGATGCTACACCAAAGATTAGAAGAAAGGAAGAATAAACAGATGTGGTGATTTATAAAGAGAACAACAAAAAACTTTTGGTCTGTGTGGACTTCGTCTAACCAAATTAATGTTAATTGATTTTACACATCTCTCGTTTTCTTATTTTAAAAAATAGTAGAATGGATGCAAACTATGATTATGACAGGTGTAGTGATTCAAAAAATGCTGCATTCGATTTTTT
Organism: Gymnosoma rotundatum; assembly: GCA_916610165.2. Taxonomy (NCBI): domain Eukaryota; kingdom Metazoa; phylum Arthropoda; class Insecta; order Diptera; family Tachinidae; genus Gymnosoma; species Gymnosoma rotundatum. The sequence continues at coordinate 12,767,724 of OU744339.1, forward strand.
TTATTGTCTAATTTTTCCTGTTTTCTTTAACAATGTTCACAAAAATTTAATTTTTATTTCTTAATAAATTTAAAACTAAAATCTTCATTAACTTAAGTGAAATTAAAATTTTTCATGTGTTAATCTATTTATCCTCAAACTTACAAAGATTTAAAATTGTATATTTTAAAGTCATTAACCTTTTAGTAGAATTTAATATTTCATACAACAGATGTATGACTGTTGAAAAAAAATTCTGGTACATAAGAAAAACCTTAAATAACCTCCAACTATTTTTAAAAATATAACAAAATTTATGAATAAGAGCAATAATATTATCTATGTATGAGTACCAAAAATACATATATATATAAATACATAATAAATATATAAATGCACATTTCTACAGGAAAATTGTTTAAATGAAATCAATAACCCTAGAGAATTTCAGACATCATGACGACAGCAAAATTCACTCACATGTGTACGATGCAACAAAAACCTGAAAAAAAACAACACGAAACTTTTCAAATGTAAAAATTATTTGTATGAGAATAATATACGTACTAAACCAACGTATGAAAGAATCAATGAATTTGATGTATAAAATGCAATTTGATGGTTGTAGCAAAAAGAAAAATGGGGAAACTAAACCAAACGTCAAGACATGCAATTGCTAAAATTTTTCCTTTTCTATTCTTTGCTATTTTGTTCCGTTCTTTTTCCTTTTGCAGGTTGGTTTTTATAAAACACTGAAACAACCAGCTCTTCTCTAGTTTTTGTCATTGTTTGAAGTAAAATTTTTATTTGCTACAAAAAAAAAACAGACGAAGCAGACATATTGGTTGTGTTAAAACACACATAAATAACATGAATTTTTGCCAAAAATTTTATTTATGCAACATGAGTAAGTTTTTTTTTCAGCAATAAGAAAGGGTAAACGGAAACTAAAATGCATTACAACATTAACTTGCCAACTAGGGTCAACACAAATCACAAAAAATTGTTTTCAAATAAAATGAGATCACAGCGTTGGGGTCAATAAACTAGACTACAGTAGCTCAACTTAAATTTTTTTAAAGTAAATTAAACAATAAAATAATTTAATATTTTAAATGTATTTTCAAAAAGTTTTTTGGCTGCACTTTGGCTGCAAGAGAAATGTTTATATTAAAAAATAATTTTGAATAAAAAATTAACTCTCAGAGGTTAACTATAAAACGAGCTACCATATTGCCCTCTTTTTTCGCATTTATGATCAGTATAGTCATCACCCAGCAAAAAATTTTTGAAAAGGTAATCGACTGTAGAATTAAGCATTTTTGGCAGAAGTACTTACCAACTAGATTGCCAACTAATGATTTTAACAAGGCTCGAGACTATTATAATCAATCACTGAGAATCAATTACATTAATTATTGTAAGAATTAATAAGTACCATTAGTACGGTAGTGTCTTTTAATATAAAGAACTAGTTCCATTACTGCTTTCTTTTTCGGAAACTAATTTAATGTGTTTTGTAAGCGAGTAACAAAATATGGTAATGACAAAAGTAAGTCGTTATATGGCAAGTACTTTTTAAGGTAATGTTTAATTTTTTGCTGGGCATGAATAGATTTATGATTGAACAACGCTATCAAATGATCCAATAATACTGTGAAAAAGCAGCTGAAAACCGATCCTTTTTTAAACACAAAATCGTGTTCGTGAGGGCTAACAAAGTGCTGCATATGGAGTGAAACCAATCCATAACAGACCATATAGAATCAATTACACGATGGTTGATTTGGTGCTTTTTACATGCTCGTGGCATCGTTGAATCCTATTGCTTAAAAAATGAAGTCCTAGCTCATGTAACGTTCAATGCAGGCCGTTACCGTACCGCACGGCGACCGCAATCATCGACTTATCAATTCAATCAATTAAAGTTTAAGAACCATCCTGCTTTTAGCAGGATGGCGCCATGTGTAATCATTAACTGGTTGAAAGACAAATGTTTTGATAGGTTGATTTCGAGAAATTCACCTGTCAACTGGCATCCAAGGTAGTGGGATTTATAACCCTCTTGATTTTTTATAAAATGATCCCGTAAAGAACTGCTTTGCGCTGATAAAGTTGCAACAATTAACGTCTTGTAGTTCGATATAAGTATACGTGCAATACGGCCAACGAATTCCGACTAAGTTACCCAAAATTAGACATCTAGAATGCTATTCGTTTCGTTAAGCAGAGACGGGGTGGCCATATGCCGGATCTTTGTATTGATCTTTCTTAAAGAAAATGATTTGTAACCAAAATTTAATTTTATCTTGAACAAATATTTGTCTAATGATAATCCGCGAGCCTGCGTGACCAAAAAATATTTTTCGTGAGAGCACGTAAAAGTGGGTGACATGAAAAGAAATTTTTTTTGTGAAAGCATAAAATTAAAAAAATTTTAAAACTCTTAAAAAACAGACGGATAAAAATATTAAAGAAAAAAAATGGCTTTAATCAATTTCATTGACTTAACATTAGTCATTAGTCAAGATACGGATTTCTTTATAAAAATTGAAGGAGAGTTACTTTCCATGCCGTTTAAAATACAAATCGAAATAAAGGTTCGAGATTCCCGGGAGTTAATAAAGTTGTATAATAACATTTATGGAAGATGTATGTATGTAAGTTCAATTTTATATTTTAAATATATTTCACGTGGGACTACAAACACACAGAAATATTAAACGTTAAATTGATTTATTATTCTTGATGTCACATTTTTTTAAAATCATAAACAAGCATTTAAAGTAGTACTAATAAAATTAAATACATCAGTGACCCGTTTACGTACAGGATACGACTAAGTATTTTAAATACGAATGTACAATGTTTTTGTTTTACCATCAAGCGAATATAAAATCCCTTTAAATATTATTTTAAAAATATTTTCTTAAGTTAGTTTTTCAAATTAATTTTATATTCCACAAAACTCATTATATTAACCTGGTAGCGTATTTTAATTTACCTTAACCTTCGCTTAGTTACTTGTCCTTTTCTTTAGTTTTATGCTAATTCACCAGGGATTTCTTGGAAACAAAAAAAAAAAAAAAAATAAGAAACGCAAGAAAATTTTTTTTTGTAAAAAACAATTTTATACTTCACGACTTTATTTCTGCATAATCATAAATATTAAAAATATTTTTTTTATTACAGCAGTAAGGTCACATATAAGAAAAAGCAAGAAAAAAAGAGAAAGAAAAATAAAAAGAGATGTATAAAATATAAAGAAATAGAAATAGAATAAAATTCATATAATTGTATTGTATTATTCAGGGTCTCAGTGCAGTTTCCTATTGCATTTCTCATCGCAATTTTCATGTTTTATTTTTCTTGAAACTTTTTACATTTTATTTCACTGGTATTCCCAAAGGATCTGTTACGCATTTGTCTTTTCTAATGCAGTTGTCTTAGTTATTGCTTTCACTTTACATTAGACGTTTTATAAAATTGTTCTGGTTCTTATTATATCTTCTGGGTATTTTTTTGTAATAACAAAAAATGTGGGTTTTCAGCCCAGCAAGCATTAAAATTATATAAACTTTAGTGAGAAGAAAATTTATGTTATTTATTTCTCTTCTTTCTGTCTTATAAGGAGAAAATATTTTTTAACTAAGGCAACATATAGTAATTCAAAATTTAAATTAAACCTTTAAAATTTCACCATAAATACATGAAGGATTTAAAAGTGTTTCAGCAGTAAAAATTAACCATGAGAGTTCTTAAAATAAAAATTAAATAAAATTAAAACCCGTTTAGGAAAATTTAAAATATTTATTGTATTAAAGGCAAGATTTTTAATAATTTTAATTTAGCTTCCTTTTAACATTTATTTAATTATATTTTTTACGCTAAATTCAGTAAGCAAGAGTTTTTGAAAATAGAATAATTTATAAACCCCGAGGTGCAGCTAAATAAGCGTCATTACAAACTTAACATTTATTATTCGCAGTGCTGTTAACCAATGCACTGTATTATGGTTAAATATAGATAGCATAATAGCAACCAGATCGGGTGGAGCCTCACACAGATACATCAGTGAATTTTGAGATACCAAAACATCACACTGAATAATGATGCCAGCATTTTAGTTGAAGCGACACACATCACTAAGATTTGCAAGAAATCAAATTAATCCTATTTACTCGACTCCATTCACTGATTGCTGAAGAGCGATTGAGTACACTTCTCATATTTACATGGCCTATTTCTGTATAAATAGCAACTGCAAAAGGCATCTCAACTGCGATAAAAATACTTTCATTAATTTTTAAATGCTTTTTTATTATTAAAAAATAAATTCAATGAAATATTAGAAAGCAAGGGCGAAATGGGGAAATTAATTAGTTAATTAGGTTTAAAGTTTTTCATATAAAAAATTGAATCCTAGGGCCAAAATAAGAATACAGTGAAAAATTAGGAAGCAAGGGAAAAATGGGGAAATTCACGCAGAAAAAAAAACATGGTTATTATATGGTCACAATTACCATAATATGTTCTTTGTAACAATGTATAGCTGCGGAGAACAAATTATAGTTGTTTTCAGCAAAACTTTAGTCACGACAAACATTTTTTGTTAAATTTTAACGATTATATGGTTACTGTGCACAAAAAATGCAACATGGTTGGTTTTAACATGAAAAAATTTCAACCACAACCAAAGTTTTATAACTTATTAAAAATAATATAAAGTATTTAACCATAATATATTATTATTAATCAAAGTATGGTTAAAAGCAACAGAATAATGTTTACGCTTAAAAATGTTTTGTTCTAGTACTTGACAGTTTAGTAATTTTTCTGGTGGCTAAAATTTGAAATTGTTTTTGATTGTTAAAGAAATTGAAAAAAATAAAAATTTATGTACAAAATAAATAATTAAAAATAATATGCAATATATGAAAACAAATAAAAAGGGAACCAAAACATTAAAAAAAACTTGAAGTAAATATATATGTATTGTAAGCATATAAATCTTTATTTTTGTGTTTGAAGCATAATTGTGAAATCATTTATTTGTTATTTTAAGCAAATAATTGATTTTTTTATGAATTTATGTTTTTAAATAATTTTTATGACAAATCGTTTATAAATAAAAAAAAATATTCAGTTTTTATATCAGGAAAATTTTGCACTTGCGAGACTATATTATAATTCAATTTTGTAACATGACATTTTCAGCCATATTATTATATTTTAATTTAACCATTTAATGTTTATATTTGAACATAATTATGTTTATACTTTGGACAACAATATGGTTGCAAATATAACAATACTATGTTTTGTTAGCAACCATATAATGCAACCATATTATGTTGCTCTTAGATTATGGTTACCTCAACCATATTTTTTCTTTACATGTTATTTAAATTTGTTCAAAGTTTTTCATATAAAAAACTAGATGTTCCCGGGGCGCTGCGATAATCCAATGAGAATAATATACCACGACCACTTTTCTAAGGGTTTTTAATTGGATTAATAAGAAAGTTATAACTGATTTTCTTCTGCCTTATGAACCTTATGAATCAGGAATTATCTTTCAAATATTCTGTAATAACTTTGTTTTTACTTTACTATTTAATTGAAACAATTTTGTGTTCTTTTGTCTTATTGTGTGTTAGTTATTATTTCAGTTTAGTGAAGTTCAGCTGGGAGTTCCTCGCTTGAATTTGAATATGCTCAACTTGGAGCTAACATTCATCTGTGTGTTAACAGCCAAATCATAGCCGTTTATAAAGAGCGAATGAGAAGGCTGTTGCTAGTCTAGAGTTTGTTATATTTTAAATACAATTATACTAATACAAATTTATCTGCAATATTTTATAGTATTATTATTATTATTATTATTATTATTATAATTATTATTATTATTATTATTATTATTATTATTATTATTATTATTATTATTATTATTATTATTATTATTATTATTATTATTATTATGGGAACGAAACGTATAAAATTATCTTATTTAATAGGTTCTCAAATTTGTGACTGTAGTTACGCTAAGTGTTTTAAAAACAACAACACCACCAAAATATGCCGAATATTTTGGTGGTTCATTCTTGCGAAGGCCACTTGACCGTCGCATGCATACAAATAAGCGCATACAATGCACTTGAATTTTTTGGGTTATTTAAAAGCTTTTATTATATCAGCCGCAAGTAATAACTTTTATATTTATATTAGGTTTGTTCTTCTATGAGCGTGAATATTTATGTTTGTATTAAGGTGGTATCAAAACAATTATTAAAATTGTTTTTTGTTAAAAGCGACTCATTTCTCATCTTCCTCACTTGCCCTTTCTGTTCCTTTTTTAAATAAGAATTCCCTCTTGGAACTTTTAACAAACCTCTATCAATGTTTTATTTTTTTTTTAATCGGTGCAGCCGTAAACGCCCGTTTTAGTCATAACTCACGAACGCATCGAACGAATTTGTATAAACTTTACGCGTCCATACAAACAAACTCTAATGATTTAATCGAATTCGGTGTGACAGATCGTGAGTTATAAATTCACAACGCACTTGGAATAATTTTGTATATATATATAGTACTAGTTATTCCCGGGGCGCTTCCCTACCACCATGAGAGTAATTGTACCACGACCACTCTTTTAAGCAAGTTTTATATGAACGTCTTTGTCGCGACATTGTTGAATAATTTAAAAGTTTCTTTTTATGCAAAAGATTTTAATGAATGAAATTTGAATTATTTTCGGCTTTTGGTTCACTTTTAATTTAATTTCTAAATATTTTAAGAAATAAAAATTATTTGCAAATGTATGCGGACGTCAATTTGCATTTATTTATAAGATCGATGTTTCAAATCCTGATTGGAAAAAAAGTAAAAATTAAAATATTTTAATTTTAACTAAAAGACTACAAATAAATTATAAAAAAATGTCAATGCTCGCACTGTAAGCTTAAATGACAATCAATAAACACAGAAGATATCGACAAAATCTAATTCTCATAAGAAAAATAAAAATACATTTTATACAGGGAAAACACGCAATCATAAAATAAAAATAAAATAAATAAAGCATATTTAAGAAATTTCTCGTTGTCAGAGAAAGAGCTTTTCACCGCAGGTACCCGTTTATAAATCGGTTGAGTGGTACTCGAGTTATAAAATAACGAACATAAGACAACTTATTTTTATATAAATAGATAATTTCTAGGGGAAAAAATTAAATTTTTTGGCCAAAAATTGATTATTTCTTTGATTTCTTTTTAGTGATAACAGATTAAAGCTCGTTTCCTTCTAGGACGCGTATTTAGCCAGATAAATGTATTTAAGGTTTTTCAGTAAAAAATTGAATATTAGGATTTTTTTCTAATTTTTTAAGTGATCAAATTGTGAATAAATATGAAATTATGAAATATTTGAAATAATTTTTTTAAGTTTATTTTTTACTAAACAGTGTCACTAGGCGTTAAAGCACAATACTAGAAAATTACACAGATCGTGGAAATATTTGTACTTTATGAAAAGCGTTAAAAATAAAAATTTTTAATTGAAGAGTGTTTCTAAAGTTTATGTTATTTGATGTATATAATATTCTTTCTTGAATCGTTATACACAGAAATTTCTTACACAAATTAAATTTTATATCCTATTCGATGTTTCTCTGTGCATCTCTCGTGTTTGGTGTCGATTATTTTCAAAGAATTTTATACCAAAACTATTTTTTTATATTTAAATTAAATGTTGTTTTTTATTTATATTATTTTTTTTAGAAATATTAAATATTAGGGACAATTCAGTATCAAAATAATAAAAATTTTTGGTAAAAATTCTTGATAAAACTCATCAGCCTAATGCTTTTCGTATGGCATTTATTGAATAAAGCTTTGAGGGCAAAGAAAATTTCTTAAACTTTTTTTTAAAGACTTGGATAAATAAAACGTTGTTGGGAAAAAATGTTTTACGTAAAAAAATAACCAAAAAAAAAAAAAAAAAATAGAAAATGTCTCAGGGGAGCTGTTTATTCCTCCTTATTTTTTTTTTTTACTAGAAAAAATTCCTATAAAAGTATATTTATCATTTAATTCAAATAAACAACAGGCCATCACGAATCTTACAAAAAACAACAAAAAAAAAATACTTTAATGACCGAACAACATTAAAAAAGTAAAGAAAAATATAAAAATACTGCTAAAAGGAAACATAAATAAAAACGCACACGTACGAAATACGAGTAAAGAATTAAAATTAAGAAAAAATAGTTTAAAGATTTCCAGCATCCCAGCAATGCTCACGTTTGCGCTATTAAGTTACAACTCAAATGTGAAATGCTTAGGCGGAATATACGAAACACCATTAATGTCTATTCCTAAAAAGAACTGATTTTACTTAAACTTAATATTTTATTTAATAAAAAAATCCATTGAAATCTTTTCTCCCAATAATTGGTTCCTCGAGTTGCAATAACTCCAGTTAATTTGAGTTAATAATTGATTACGAATTTATGGCAAAAAGTTCGGACAAGAAAAAATAACTATTGCGTCATTAAATTTAATATTTAAAAATAAATATTATAACTTAAAAAAATAATTTTTAAGACCGCCCTCCTATAAGATAAAATGTAAACAAGCAGTAATGAGAAAAAATATTTCTATATTTTAAGTTAACGAGGCAAAAATTTAATATGGCAGCCAAATAGGTCGTGGAAAATTAAATGACAACAGGCCAGTAAACCACAAAATGAAGCGAACAAACAAACTTCATAGCAGGACATCAGGCAACAGTAGAAAAGTTAACTAGAGGCGGAACAGGAATAGATATAAAAATACAAAGCAGCAAGACATAAAAAAATTGGTCACGTTTTTGCTACTGTTCAACATCATTTACTTTCCTCTTGTCATTTTCTTTTTGTGTTTATTTAATATATTTTTTTTTAATTTTTTTTTTGCTTTTATCAGTTGGCACAAAGCAACAAAATTATAAAAAATAGAAAAAAATTTAGATAAAATTTATAACTGTTTGTTACACAGTAATTTTTAAGCTGCTGCTTTTAATTCAAATGTAGTGGTCATTTTGCCTTTATAGGGTGATTTTTTTACGGAATAGCAAATTTTTTTAGTGGTCTAAAAAAACAACGATGCTTTTTTTAAACCACTTGCAGGTGTAGCCGATGAGTATGATTTTTATTCAGTAACAGTGTCTATCTGTTGAAGAATTTTTTATATTTTTCAGGACTTCAAGAATGTCTTAAAAAACACTTGACCTCATTTCATCCCTAAGCGCTTAAGTCGAAGGCTAAAGAATGTTAAAAAAAACTAGATGAGAACTGTTTTTTAATCGAAGTATATGAAACAAAATACTTATTGAGACATGACTGCTTTAAGAAGTATTTCTAAGGTTAATCAACCACGTGGTCACGTACGCTGTGATAATCAAAATCTCTAGAGTAATATATCTGGCGTGACATAAAAGGTCTCTCCTTCGTACTCTGGGAGTTAAAAAAATATTTTAACTTTGAACTTCTCTGTTTCTTGAAGGGTTGTTATTTAATCTTTTTTCAAACTTAAAATCTAACAAAACACTCTTTAAAATAAGTATTTTAAACACACACACACACTTTTTTGCCACGTTCTTCTATTTATATTTCATAAAAATGAAACTCGCGTACTCCCACTCCAGGCTGAATAAAAAAATAAAATGTAGGAACAAAAAATAACAGCGATATTAAATTAATGTTTAAAACATAATTGACTGCGACAAGTGGGTGTGTTTCAGCATGAAGTATGTTTAATTTGTGGTTATGAACAAACACTAATACACCCTCAAAAACTTACACAAATGCATTAACATGAAAACGATAGCAATGGTATGTATGTGTGGAAGTCCAGGAACACTAATGTTTTAAATATATACCCAATTGAAAAGTAAAATTTTGGGTTAAATTCTGCTTTTTAATGCTTTTTGATCAGATTGTTTTTTTTTAATTTTGATTTTTGTTCTAATTTTTTCCTTCTTTTATTTTAAGCTAAAATACAGGTCGTTTTTGTCTGGCTCACCCTTTGTTCGTCTTTTATTTTACATAATAATGAGAACAGTGTTTTTTCCTGTCTCCTTTATTTCTCTAAATGATGGCAATATAAAAAAATGTCACGTACCGAAGCCATAAAATAGAAACGCATTTTTCATTATGTGATGGCTGCTTGTATACATTTGCTTTTTAACGTCAGCTTTTATTTCTGCTTTCTGAAACTGGCAACTATTTGCAGAGCTGTGCTGTATTACGTTAAAAGTTTGAAATGAAGATGCCACTAGAATTTAATTTTATCTTGCAGTTAGGTGACTAAATTCTGCAGTATTAATCAGTAACAATCTATGGTATGAAATGTTTTGAATGACGCTAACGTTCGTAAGAGCTGGACGTAATGAGCTTAACGCCAATGAATATAAAAACTGGAACATAAAATTAACAATCAAATTTAATTAGCACACGTGCCAGCAGAAATTCTGAAATATAGTGGTCATTTGAGCAGTTATTGGAACAAATTTAGTAAAAATTTCTATCCCATTCTTGAAGAGATCCAAAAAAAATAAGTACCGAAAATTTTGCAAAAATGATTATTTAATAAAAATTTATGTGACAGATAAATTTAAAAACCGCATTTTAAACTTTGCTAAATAAAAGCAATAAAAAAATAATTTAATATCAAAAGTGCTACAACGGCAACACTTATTGGTATAAAATTGTTGCAAATGTGTTAGTGCAATATTGTATGTAAATTTAAAGCAAAATGGAAACTAAAGAAATAACGGAAAGTTTTGTAAACGTGTAACATCTGTAGCAAACAAAGTTACCGCTGGCTTTTTTTCTCGCCAAAATTAAATACAGAATTAAATTAACAGACATTAAAAAAACTGTGTTTTTGACTTTTCTAAACCAACGCCAAAAATTAATATATAGTCCAGTAAAAAAAAAATCATTTTATTTTAATACTCAAAGATCTACAATGGCAACGCATTTCAGTATAAAATTTTAGCAAATTTGTTAGCTTAAAATTATAGGTAAATTAAAGGAAATATGAAAAATAAAAAAATTTCGGAATGTTAAGCATACATGTGAGGTCTGCAGCAAACCGAGTTGCCACTGACCTTCTTTTTGCAAAAATGAAATACAAATTTAAATTTAAAGATATTGAAAACCATTAAAAACTCCAAAAATTAAGATTTAGTCTAGTAAAAAAAATGTCAATTCAATACCCAAAGATCTCCAACGTCAACGCATTTTAGCATAAAATTGTTGATAATTTGTTAGTACAGAACTGTGTGCTAATTAAAAGAAAAATGAAAAATAAAAAAAAATAATGAAAAGTTTTATATACATGTGACGTTTATAGCAATCAAAGTTGCCACTGATTTTTTTACAAGTTTAATTGAAAAATTTATTAGAATCAATTTAATACAAACTTAAACTACAAAAAATTCTAAACACTGCATTTTAAAATCAGATCTAGTTAAAAAAAATCATATCAAATACTTAAAGATCTATAACGGCAACGCATTTCAGTATAAAATTGTTACAAATTTATGAGTGCAAACTTGTGTAAATTAAAGAAAAAAAAAAATACGGAAAGCTTCTTAGCAAACAAAGTTGCCACTGATTTTTTTATACGAGTTTTAATTGAAAAATATTTTACAAGCTGTAAAAACAATTTAATCCAAATTTATATTACAGAAATACAATACACCATATTTTAAACTTTAACAAATAAAACCAAAAATTACTCGTAGATTTATTTTCCAACAAAAAAAAAAAAAATTCATATTATATTTAACATCAAAAGTCCTACAACGGCAACACCTTTCAGTATAAAACTGTTGCAGATGTGTTAATGTATAATAACGTATAAATTAAAGGCAAAATAAAACAATTAAACAACAATTTTAAATATATGTGAGATTTAAAACAAACAGAGTTGCCATTGCCTTTTTTACAACCAGTTTAAAAAAATGTATATTATAAAACATTTTAAAAGCTGAATTTTAAACTTTGCTAAACAAACGCCAAAAATTAATATTTAATCTAGCAAAAAAAACATGTCAATTCAATACTTAAAGATCTATAACGGCAACGCATTTCAGTATAAAATTGTTGCAAATTTGTGAGTGCAAAATTGTATATAAAAGAAAAACAAAAAAGATAAAAAATACGGAAAGTTTTTTGACAAACAAAGTTGCCACTGATTTTCTTATACAAGTTCTAATTGAAAAACAATTTACAAGCTGTAGAAACAATTTAATCCAAATTTATATTACAGAAATATTTAAAAACCATATTTTATACTTTGACAAATAAAAACCAAAGGTTATATTTTGTTTCCAACAAAAAAAAAATCATTGCACTTCAACACCAAAAATCCTACAACGGCAATGCCTTTCAGTATAAAACTGTTGCAAAATGTGTTAATGCAAAATGATGTATAAATTGAAGGCAAAATGAAGCAATAACAAATATTCTTATGTATCTATATGTGAGATTTGAACTAAACAGAGTTGCCGCTGCGTTGTAAAGAAAACTTTTAATTATAAAACATTTTAAAAAGTGGATTTTAAACTTTGCTAAACGAGAGTCAAAAATTGGATATATTCATTTAAAAAAAAACTGTATTTCTACATAATACTTAAAATGCCACAACGGCAACTCTTTTTGATACAAAATTGCTGAAAATGTGTTAGCTCAACATTGTGAGATATTTACGTTATACATTTCTTGCTGTGTAAAATTTTCTAGTTTTTCTAAAGTGCCTTATGCTGGTTTTGCTGCAAAAACGCAGTGATAGTTTAACCTCATTTCAAAAAAGACAAAGAAGTATTAGTTTTTGCTTTTGCTATAAAAATTTGTGTTAAATTGAAAATTACTCAAAGAAAGTCTTCGCACAATACTTTAGTTTGTGAAGCTGAGAGAAATAAATAAAAACAATTTTAAGAAATATTAAGAAAGCTTGATATTATTACTATTAATAAAATTAATTAAACTTAGATGAATAAGTTAATATTTTTAATTAATTTTAGTTTTGTGTAAAAACCTTTGACAATTATTATTATTGTACAATTAAATGTTTAAATTTATTTTTCGAAATATTTATAAAAAAAGTTTAAATATTTAATACATAATTAAGTTTTTTACTCTTAAATAAGTTTAATTATTAACAAATAATTTCTAACAACTTTTTTTAATTATTCCCCGAGATAAATAAAAACTATAATTTCATTTTGAAAATTAGTACTAGCTTGTATTTAAAATAAATTAAAATTATATGTGAACATTTCAAACAATATGCCTGAAGATGTACTTCGTACATTTAAATAAAAGCAAAATAATAAATGAAAACTAAATTGAAAACTAAAAATAAACTTTCGTACTTTTTTCATTAGAATTTGTTAGTTTTGCTAATATTTACAAAGTGTTTTTGAAAAATAGCAACTACCAAAATTATATAGTTTCAGTTGTTAAGTGGACATTCATTCAAAACTTTTAAAATTATAAAACTCTCACACAAACACATATACTTACATGCAAATATACTAAAAAGGGCATAGACTAAAGCACTTACTTAGCTTTGTGTTGTTCAACGTATGTGTGTGTGTGTTCAAGAGTGAAAAAAGAAGAAAAAGTTAGTTTTAAAGAGAGGCAGAGCCTGAGTAAAGAAGAGAATATAAAAAAGTAACATTTATTATTATTATTTTTTTGTTGCGCTTGCTTCCTCCTAAAAAAAGCAAAAAAAAAAAAACAAAAGTAAATACTTTGTACCAATTTTAGTTGTATACATGTGTTCATATAAATAGATAAAGATCTCAGTCTATTTATATGATATATATGAGTATGACTGTGAGTGGCTGTGTGTGCTGGTAGTATCGAGTATATGAGTATGCACTTGCCAGTTGCACTTTAACATAAAAAGCACCATGTTTTGGTAAATTTAATTCCTTTTTGTTGAATTTTGATTAAATATTATAAAAAAATTTCTTTGAGTTTAAAATTGCTATTTTTTAATTATAAAGTTTGTAAATGAAAATAAGTTAGTGATGTGTTAATTTTAAATATTTTTATTGAAATATTTTACTTTTTTTTATTAGAAAACAATTATTTAACTTTACTTTCACTATAAAAAAATTATATTTCTTATGTACAAAAAAAAGAAAAAAATAATAATAATAATTTTAGTTCCTTTTTAATGAAATACTTTGCTTATACACCTATCCCTCGTTTTACACGCTACTCGTTTTGCACGTTTTCGATCTTACACGGTTTTTTAAATGAAAATTTAAAAAAAAATTATGTTAAGAATGTCTAATTTTGTCTGCAAGCGAATTTATTTCTAGTTAATTATATATAAATCTGGCAACACCTTGACGTATACCTCTTGTACTCTCATGAACTTATTGAAAAAACACAGAAAATAGGAATTCCCCTTTTCAAAGCAAAATTTTATGTGTCCACATACAGATGAGTTAATTGATTTTAAACAACAAAACGAATATAATTTTTCATAAATTCGTATCAATTCTTACAAATTTTTAATTTTTTAATATCGTTAATTATTTAAAGTTTCGTTTTACACGGTTTTTTCATACAAAAAGTATTTTTTCGAGTTAAACGGTTTTATCAGGAACGTATCTGCCGTGATAAAACGGGGGATAGGTATATAGGTAAATTTTAAATTACTGTTATAATTAATTTAATGATTTATTAAATATTTTTCCTTTTGGAAATGAAATCGCAAAGAAAAATATGGTTGAGGTAACCATAATCTAAGAGCAACATAATATGGTTTCATTATATGTTTGCTAACAAAACATAGTATTGTTACATTTGCAACCATATTGTTGTCCAAATTATAAACATAATTATCTTCAAATATAAACATTAAATGCTGTAAGCATACATACATACATACATACATACATACATATATACTTCAACTTTTTTAAATGTTTTGATTCCCTTTTTATTTGTTTTCTTATTTTACATATTATTTTTGATCATTTATTTTGTACATAAATTTTTATTTTTTTCACTTTCTTTAACAACAAAAAACAATTTCGAATTTTAGCTACCAGTAAAACTACAAACTGTCAAGTACTAGTACAAAACATTTTTTACCGTAAACATTATTCTGTTGTTTTTAACCATACTTTGATTAATGATAATATATTATGGTTAAATATTTTATATTATTTTTAATAAGTTATAAAACTTTGGTTGTGGTTAAAATTTTTTTTAAGATAAAACCAACCATGTTCAATATTTGGTGCACAGTCACCATATAATCGTTCAAAGTTAACAAAAAATGTTTACCGTGACTAAAGTTTTGGTTAAAACAACTATAATTGGTTCTACGCAACCATACATTTTTACAAAGAACATAATATGGTTATTGTGATCATATCACAACCATGTTTTTTTTCTGCATGAAAAGTCACACTGTTTCAGTATTAAAATCCAGTGAGTAAACTGGATTCATCAAAAATTCACATTTATTTTAATTTCTAATACTGAATAATTCAACTAATTATTTTAAAGATATAAAAATACACGCAATATGGTTTGCTAGACGTCCTTGTAAATTCTTGATTTTTGTTTTGTTTTCAAGATTTTCAAAGGCTCCACAAAAACAAACAACAAAATTGTTAAGGTTTGCGATAGAAATCGCAAACATTTGCTTTTGAAGGCTGTGATGAATTTTAATTTATAACACTACGAAAAAATATTTTTCTTTATGAAAACCAAAACAATCTAAATAAGTAAGAGGGCTACCCACCCATGTACATATAATCGGCTTAAGATAAGATAATTCGCTTAGGGTTGTTGTCTTATCAACTTTCACTTGTAGCACTGTAGGCGGATGTCTTTTATAAGTAGCAGGGTGTAATGACAACCATCTTCAATAATACAAGCAAGTGCAATACAAGTGCTGCCCGCTGCCCCGAAGAACATGTACTGATCTTGCTGATTTCACATAAAAAAATTTTTGAACCATGCCTGATCGATTGGCGTATTTATATTTTCTATAGCTCACGTTGTGCCTTGGTAAAGTTGATTTTAGTACGAACACGGGTAGACAGACAGACATACTAATATATGGATAGACAGACATCGATAAATAGATTACGCTATGCATCTCTCTGGGGTCGAAAATAAATATTGTAGAAATTACAAATGGAATGAGGAACTTAGGTAACCCTACCTGCGATGAAAAATAAATATAAAAATAATTACTTTGAAGTCTATCAATTTTAATTACAATTTAAAATTCGTCAAAACTATATTAAACAATATCTTGTTAAAAAATATGTTTGATTTTAACCCCGCACATTCGTGCAAATAGCCATTTTTAATCAAACTTTTTAAATAACTTTTAAGTTAAGGTGAGTGATTATAATATTTCGTATGAGTATTTTACACAATAGCGCTTATAAGTATTAGGTATTAATTAATTATCACTCATACGTAATGATGTACTTCAACACCTTCATGAATGCGGTCGGTTACAAATAACACAGGCACATCAATGTGTGTTTTTAGTCTTTAAGTATATCAACCTTTTCTACAGAGAGTCATATAAAAAAACATATAATCTAAGAATTATATTTAAAGCTTGAAATAATATTTGCATTGACGCCGCAGAAGCGTTAATATTTGCAAAATTCTACATTACAGACGAATCGAAAAATAAGTTACTTTTGTTTTGAAAACTTTAAAGCCTTAAAGAAAAATTAACTTAATTCTTACAAATACTTGTTTCTAAGTCCTTTAGTGATATCAAGGCCTTATCTGATAGTCAATTTGTTGTTGCAATAAAAAATATTTTAAAAAATATTTATCGATTAAAATGAATTACATCCTGAGTTTTTGTCAATAATCGTACTACAATTTAAAAAATTAAAAAAAAAAATTATAAAAAAAAACTTATATTGCTTAAATTATGTGTATTACTGTGACTGTAAATATTAACTTAATAAGTATAATTAGTTTACACTTCAATGCATAAAAGTGTTAAATATAAATTAACAATACACTTCTGACTTCATTACTATTATTGTTTAGAGATACAAGAATACCACGACCAATGTGTTTAAAAATATTATTAAAAAATTAATTAATAAACAAACATGCTTTAATAAGCAATTTATTTTAGCATTTAAAAAATATTAGTTTTTATTTAAAAAATACTTTATTGTTTAAAAATGAGACTCAAACTCCAGCAAAGAATTGCTCTACATTTATTTTAAAAAGTTTTTGTAACAACATTTCAAAAATATAGTGAGAAAATATTCGGTCTTTAAACAGATATTATTACATGATATTTTCAAGCAAAAATAGTTAGTTTATAAAAACACGATCAATATTAAAGCTTTTGAATCCTTACAAATATCTTTCTTGCCAAATTATTGGACTCACCTTCTAAGGACCTTTTTATTTTGCATTTGTGTCTAGAGAGTGGTCATTACACCTTTAGTTGATCAGAGTGTATTATTAAGACTCTACAGAATGTCATTAGATTAAAAGTCTATGATTATCAAAGATACAACTAACTGTTCTTTGGCAGACACTACAGCATCCAAGTAAAACACTGAATGAAGTGTATTAAGGTATAAAGACACTTGAGATATGTGACTTGTAACTTACCTCTGAGGTAAATTTACTAAAAATTTTATTTGTTAGTTCAGCGTCAATGACTATTAAAAAAGTTTTGTTGATAATATTAAAAGGTTTTTTAAAAGTTTATCTGAATTTGAGTCTTTAATACACATAAAAAAGTTTTTCTACTTTCACTTTAATTGTTTGTTTTTTTTAAATTAAATTAAATTTTAAATTGACTCAGTTATATATTTAATTTGAAAATAAATACAATTTTTTTATTTAATCATTCAATAAATATATGAATTAATTAAAAAAGAAAAAAATTAAATATAATTTTTAAAAAATTAAAAAAAATTATAATCTGAAAACAAATGAAATCCTTAATAGGTGCAAAGACTTTGTTCTGCCTAAAACTATTTGTAAAGGAATTTTTCTGGAAACTTTTATTATTAATAAATAAATAAACGCTGTGGTACTTTTAACGATTGTATCGACAGTTACACAGAAAAGAGGTTGTACATATATTTAATGTTTTTTTTTTGTTTGTTGGTTTCATAATAATATTCAATTACGTATTTAATTGCATCAATTATTTATTAATTAAAAAATATTTTTTTTAATTGAACATTTAATTAACTAAACTAATTACAAGGGTATTTTTATTTGATAGTTGACCTGTTAACAATTTTGTTCAGCTAAGGTCAAATTAAAATATTAAAAAATGAAAAACAATAAAATATTTTCTTTCACTTTTATTTATTTAAGCCGAACAAAATCTTCAACTTTAAATTGATTATCTAATAAAATATTTGTTTTATATCAAAATATAGCCACACAAAAAAACTATTAAAAGAAATGGAAATAGACGCTACCTTTTCAGTTTTGACGCATTTATTTACTGATGAAGCTTTTTAATTATAAATGTTTTAAAAATTATTTAAAATTTAAGGCACATACTTACGCAACTTGAAAAATTTATGGAGTTGTAAAAATTATTACAAGTAGAATATTAACACTTACGAATATATACCCTTTAGACCTGCCCGAGAAAAATAACGAGATCTAAAGTCAGTCGTTTGCGGTAACTAAAAGAATTACCTCTAAGCTCTGAACAGCTTTCTTTAAATTATACGCATATTGAGAAATATCTTTTGTACATTCTCGTAAATACTGATACAAAATTTTAATCAAAACAATAGTAAATAAATAATTCCCTGAAGGGTTCATAAATTTTGATTTGCTTTGACTTTAATTGAAAAAAACATTAATTGTCACATATTTTATTCCCTTTAATATTATTTTTTTCTTCTATTTTTTTTTCTGAGAAACAATTCAAAATTAAATTCTTGCAATATTAAAAACAAATATGTTTTTATAATGATTCTAAAAAAAAAAATCCGTCATCAAAAGAGATTTTAGCTATTTATCTATAACGTTTTAAAAGTTTGTCTACATAAATCAAATAACATTTACTATTGGGACATCCTTTAATTTCCAAACTCAAATTTTATATTTGTTGTTATAGAAGACAGCAATACAGCTCCTCGTAAAAATCAATAGTCTGTGTGTAATGGTTCAACACTTTGGCCTAATGCATCAAATCACATCAACTATTGTAACACCCTTTTAATTTATAATTTTAAATATTTAAATTCTTATTATATAGACAAAGTACGGAATATTCTGTCTTATTTAAAAATTTTTGTATTTAGCGGTTCAAAAGATAGAGCCATGTTGGTCAAATTACATCCGTTATGGGAATACCCTTTAATTTTTATATTAAAATTGTCTACTTTTTATTATAGCGGACACCGCAGTGCAGGTTCATTGTAAAATTTAGCTGCCTGTCTCTAACGGTTCAAAAAATAGAACATATAGAGCATATATCATATTGTATCAACTATTGGGACACCCTCTAATATACCAATGTTAAGCAAATACTTGTAGCTATAGTTGACTGATTAATACAGTTTCTTTGTATACAACTGTTTTACAGTTTGCTCATATACATCAAATTCAAACAACTATTGGGGAACCCGTTAATTTTTAATTTTGAATATTTATATTTGCTATTATAACGGTCATAGGAATCAACGTTAAATTTTTTAGCATTTTAGGCCCGTATAGGTATATTTACGTCACCTCTGGGGACCACCTTTTATTTTTAGATTTATTTTTGCATTAATTTTTGCTATTGGGAGCTATAATGATATGCAGTTTATTTTATTTTAAAGTGGAGCCCTTTACGATTAATAACACATCTGAAAAAATATGTATGTTGTATTGGGTGACCCTTTAATTTTTAATATTATAAACTCTTCTTAAAACGAAAACAATCTGTAAGCACGACTTTATAAATAAAAAGAAAATTTTTTAAATCGGTTCAGAAATATGTAATAACACTCCTTCCTTTTTTTGACGCCGATTTGAATAGGAATGCATTTTAGCTGATCTATTTGTACATTTACGTACAAATGTATATGTGTGTGTGTGTGGGTGAATAAAAAAATTTTTATATCAGCATGTGTCTTTGTTTATCTGTTTTTGTCATAATGATGTAATTTAAAGGCTTTCTGTGCATAATTTTATAAATGTAAATGCATGTTGATATGTAAAGTAAATATATAAATATTACATTGTTGTTGTTGTCATGTTGTTCTTGTTACTTAAGAAGTGGTAAATTATGCACATTGAAAATCATTGCTACATTCTCTGTAAGTATTTGTTGTTATTGCTATTGTATACAATTTTTAAATAGCTGTGTTGTTTTGTCGTCTTTCACCACATGCACATATTCACTGGAGTTGACATAAAGGAAAGACATAAATAAAAATAAGTGGGGTGGGTCAAAAATTTGTTTTCTTAAAATTAGTGTTTAGAGTAAAAACATGGTGACTTATTAGGTCAGTAATAAATTTGTAGAATATTATTTATTTTTTTAAATTAAAACAAAAACGAAAAATTGAATGATAGAAAAGAAATTTAGATAGAAGAAAATCAATAATTTTAATTTAAGTTTTAATATTTTATTTATTTTTTTTAATTTCAACATTTCAAACATTCCACTCGCGATTATTTTCACCCAAAACCTAATTTTCTTTCCTTTATTTCTTAAGAAAGAAAATAAATAAAAGAGAAAACTTAAAAAGAAATATAATCACTCCCAGAAATATGCAAACAAAATTATGAACACAAAAAAGTGAAACTCTTAAAGAAGATTATGCAACAAGCAGCAAGAAAAAATTGCATGGCATAACTTTTGCTACCACTTTTTAAAACAACTTTTTTAAAAAATTTTGTCACATTTATCTACGCAGAAAAGTAAAAACTACAGCAGTATAATGGCGAAGAAAAAAACTAAGTTTTTTTATTAAAATAAAAAAAAGAAAAAAAAATATTTAAAAAAAACATATAAAAAAATGTATATTGAAGAAATAAAAAAGAAAGTAACTTAATCTTCGCATCAAAAACAAATAAGCAGAAGAAAAAAAGTATTAAAGTAAATTAAGTGTAAATTGTGGCAAAGAAAAAAAAGTAATACAATAAATTCAGGAATAAATCTTTTATAAAGCAATTTTATACTCAATATTGTATTTATGAAAAATTATTTCAAATTCAGCAGAAAACTTGTAAAATTTTTGACATTAAAACAACAATTTGAATAGTTGAAATCAAAACTCATTGATTTATAGATACTTTGCCTCTTCACTACATACTCAAATACCGTTACACTTGCTTTCATACATTAACTATTTTTATGCAGGAGAGAAGAGCAAACAACAAATATATGTATGTGTGTATGTATTTTCATAAATGTGTATTTCTATTCCAAAAATTTTATCTATTGAAAACAAAATTTTTTTGACTTCCTTGACATTGTCAAGAATTAAGACAAATAAATAAAAATGTTTTTCTGACACAAACACACATTCGGCTGTATAAGAACACTACTAAAAGAGAGCGGTGACAGTTTCTAGTGGAATGACAAAATGTTCTATCTCTTGTTTTTTAATCTATAAATTTTCGTATAAGATTTTGTTACAAGTGGCAGACATTTTCTTGCTGTTACTGATTTTCAAAGATTTAGGTCATATTTATGAAAGACATATTTATGTTTTTATCTTTGACTGCGAAAATATAAAACAAGGAATTTTGATTTGTATTTATATGCAAAAATAACCCAGGATTTTAAACTAAATTTAATTGAATATTTTTTCAAGAATTTCATACATTCAATTTTCTGAAAAACATATACAAATAATTTTTTATTATTTGTAGCAATCTAAATTTAAGTATTTTTGTAATTTAAAGTCTTTTTGCTTATGTCTATTATAAAGAAACAGATCTAATATCGAATTTTAATAAAAGAACAAAAAAAGGAAGACTGCACATACACAGCAAGAAACGGGCATTTCATGCAATAGTTTTAGCCTAAACAAAGGCTGCTTTAGGTGCCATAAAAATACCGATTCCTACACTGTGGATAATTATAAAAAAACTCCTAAGAAGAGGATAAATACAAGCAGAATTTTAGGCTTTGCTTATTATAGCAAATAATTACATAATAGCAAATATATTTGCAGGACAGCTTGGGAATGGATTCAGTCTCATTAATTAATTCTACAAATATGTATCGGTTGGGGATGCTTCATCCCGCCAATCACTACAGAGTGTACTCCGTAGTGAAATAGAGTCGCTTCTCTGCGATCGTAAAAAATAGCAACTATTAAAGGTCTTTTTAATTTAATTAAATTTTTGATTGATTCAATAAATAAATTAATTAGAAAATTTTTTGAATAATTGATTCAATTAAATATTTAATTTAAAAAAATCGTTATTCTCTTTTATTCAATTATATAATTGACCTATTAAAAAAATTTAAATTTCAATCTATGAAGAAAAAATTTTCAAATGATTGTAATATTTTTTAATAAAGATCTAAAATTCTTTAAAAAAAATTAAACGTAGTTGATTTTTAGTTTTGTTGGTTTTTTAAATTTTTTTTATAAATTTTTTTATTAACAAATCAAATAGTCCAGATTTATACCATGCAATTTTTTAAGGCATATTTTCTCAATTTTCTATTTAAGTTGCAGCGTTATGCGTTATCTAAAAGTGAACATTAGCAACAGTAACATCCCCTTAAAACTCAAGCAATAACATATTGTTTATTCCTCGTGCTTCGCTAACAGACAAAAATTTCATGCTAATTTCATGAAAAATTGTATAGTGTAAATACTGTAATACAGTGGAAATTTAAAGCAACTATGCTACATCTTGCTTAGTATTAATAAAAAAATTTTAACTCCATAAGAACTGTTGGAGATCGAAATTGAAATTTACGTGAAGTTGTAGTTCATTTAAATAGTTTTGAATTACAAGTTGACAACACTGTTTTCAGTGACAACTGATTTGATAGCTATTTATGACAAATAAATTCAAGCGGAAGCAAATTTGTAAGAAATCCCAATTTGTTGGGGAAAAAAGTGATTCCGTTTAAAAAAAACTGTTCGATGCTAATGTTGGACTTTAAAAACTATAAACTCTTTTTGTTATTCATTTAGAGTTCAAAAATTAGTTTGCACAATCTTGTGCTGATGATAAGCAATGTGTGTAAGTTCAGGCGGGGTGTTGAAAAATTTTTTCATTGTTCTAAAATTTTATTTGTAATTATTTATCATTTACAAATCTTATGTAAAATCTATGATGTCCTACAATCCGTATTTGAAGGATGGTAAGAAATAACCTTTTGCTTTTTACCATTTTAACAATGAAAGTACATGTCCTTGAAAGGGGAAACTTTACATTTAACTATAACCGAAACAGAGACATGAGAAATTTCAACAATAATTTTAACACATTAACCCATTATTATCTCTGTAACTCTTAAAATAACTACAGCCAATTTATTTTATCTAGAAAAAATGATTAAAAGTATTTAAAAGAAGAAATCTTCTTTAACGAACATTTAATATTACAAACAGTCTTAAAGATAACAACAACAGTTAATTTCTTGTCTTCTGCGAGCGAGGAAGCGCTAAATAGTCAAAGAATACTATCGTAATTTAACTTCATAGTGATATAATTTGGAATGTACTCGAAATCATTTTTAAACATAACTTGTATGAAACCAATATTTTTACGATTCAGCCAATTTTCTGAAAAAAAATTTTTTCCGCATAAATGCTTTCTTAAAACTCACAGCAATGTATTTTTTTTAACGAAGCATCAAATCCTTTCTTAACCGAATTAAACAAAAAAAGATGTTATCAATTCGACTTAATGTTGCTTTTTTATGTTTGTGCCCGCAAAACTCAGTCATTTCTGAAAAGATTTTGAAAAAAAATTTTTTTCCAAATTTGGAGGATTTCAAAAATTACAGGGTGTCGCTATGCATGTTTTTCACGTGTATTATGAACCATAACAGGGCGACACTTAGAAACTAAAGAAAAAACACTGCGTCTCGCTTTAGCTCCCAGAAGCAAAAATAATACAAAAATAAATCTAAAAAATAAATGGTGTCCCCATAGAGGATACAAGTTGACTTATCCTACCTTTTTAACTGTTATAGATAAACGCTTGAAAGTTGGACAACATTTCGATTACTATGACCGTTATTATAATACGTATAAATATTCAAATTTATAAATTAAAGGGTGGTCCAACAGCTCCTTTAATTTAGTGCATATGCATATGCACTGTCGGTTAAAATTTACAAAGAACCTGTATTTCTGAGACCGTTATAACTACAAGTATAAAATTTGGTTTTGGTAATAAAGGGTGTCCCAAAAGGTATTGAAATTTTATGTATGTGAACAAACTTTTGAATCGTTAAAATTTACAAGGAACTTGTATTTTTGAGGCTGCTATAAAAAAAGTAACAAATTTTACTTTAGAAATCAAAGGGTGTTCCCATAATTCATATAATTTAACCTAAAGGGTTCTATCTTTTGATAAGTTATATAGAAAAGCTTGAAAATCAGACAGAATATTTAATAATTTGTGTGGTAAAATAAGAAGTATAAATATTTAAATATTTAAATTAAAGAGTGTTACAATAGTTGATGTTATTTGATGTTTGTATATGACCAAACTGTTAAACCGGTTTAGATAGATGGTTGAAATTTACAAAGAACTTGTATTGCTAACTCCGCTGTATCATCAAATTTAAATTTGAGATTTGAACATTAAAGGGTGTGCCATTAGTTGATGTAATATGAGGTGTGAGACCGAACTTTTATAGGCAGAAAAGTGAAATGATCAAGGAAACTGTATTGCTAATTTTGCTATTAGAACATTAAGAAATAAAAAGGTGTTCCCATAGTTGATGCAATTTGACTTCATGGCTTAAATTATGAGAGAATATGCAATTCTTTGTGTGGTATAATAAGAAGTATAAATATCTAAAATTATAAAATTAAAGGGTGTTACAATACTTAATGTGTATTGATGTATATAAGCAAATTTTTTTTTTTGCTAAAATTATTTTCAATCTTAGCTTTATTTTTCCACTCCTTAATAGTTCAACAATTACTGTATTGTAGTATATTGTAGTAGTATTGTAGTATTGTAGTATATATTAACCTGCTTAAAGCAATCTCTATGTAAATTTTGTTGACAATAAATACCATTCATATATCTTGAGATTAATGTATGTGCCAATGAATAATTTCAAATGCTTTGTTTAAAGAATAGAACTCATATCTTTACATTATGCAGTAGTAATTAATAAAACAAACATAAAATCCCTGATAAAAAACACAACAACAAAATTTTCGAAAATAAACAAACAAAACAAAAAAAAAACAAGCATTATACCCTTTAATATTTTAGCACAACACTAAAGCAAAAGGCACCAAATACAGCTTATGAGAATGTAAAAACAAATTAATGAATATCGGCTTAATTAATTTCTTTCCTCTTTTAACAATAGCTTGCTAAGCATAGTTGATTTTTTTTAACAGAAATAGACAACAACAAAAAAACAAGCAAGAAAAAATATTAAGTAATAAAGAAAACACATCAAGCAAACAAATGGCGTAAAACTATTCAAACATCAGTATTTAATACAGACACAAACAACTTTTATACCAAATAAATTGGAATCATTTGTGTATATATACTTTGACATATTTGTGTGTGTATGTATGTGTATGTTTGTAACTGCTGATGTCTTAATACTACCTTAATCTTTATTAATTGCATACAAATACTAAAAACACTAACACACATCAAACATCTCTCGCTTTTAATAGCAATAACACACAAACTTACACGTGAGCTTATATAAGCCTTTTGTTATTCATTACTTTGGCTTGACTTAGGCACTTATAATATGCTGCATTGATTTTTCAACTTCATATCATTTTAACAAAAAAAAAAAAAAAAAAGAATCTACCGTTATATGTCAAATAACATGAACAAACGTTTTCCTGCTCATATTTACGTACAAACAAAAAAACATCCTTTCAGGCATGCATGCCTGCTTATGCTTATACATGCATGAACATATCCATACCTCATTAAACCGGAAACAATATGGCAGAAAAAAAAACAAACAATAGTTAAGCTGCTTGCAGTGAAACGCACAAAAACAACTTTGTTTTTTTTTTCAGATTTCTTAAGAAAATTTTATTTTCTTTTACATTTTCATCTAAAATAATGATGATTTTTTTTATACTCGTACTAAGTAGTTTGTAGTTTTGCAAAAACTCATTAAAAATTATTGTTGATTATTATTATTATTTTTTCTCTGTTGGAAATTTTTAAGTCAATGCGCACTATGGCTTGTAAACGTAACAATTTGCATAAAAAAATTTATTACTAAAATATAGAAATATAAAAAATATTTAAAAAAACAAATATCTAATTACCACTTGATTTTAAACTGTGTGCAAATATAATGAGTTTTTTTAATTAATTATTTAGCAAAATAATATCAACTTGTTGCTTTATGGCCTTCAGAGTACAGAAAATAACTGTAATATATTGCTGCCGATATTATTGAAATCAAGTAAAAATATTAGAAGAAAGAAATATAAGTAGAACTCCCAAAGGAATTTTGTCAGCTTGTATTTACTCTCATATTTAACTTGATTTTATACCGTAAAGCTTTAAATCCAAAAATAAAAGTTATGTAAACTATTAGTTTTAAACAATAAAATTGAAACTTATTTTATAGTTTCTAGTTAAGATCAGCTTTAGAGGGTACTTTCAGGTCATCAAAAAATTAAATAAATTTGTTACAAATTTAAGAAAAATATTGCATAAAACTTAATAGATCTACAAAGATTTCTATTACCGTTCGAATTAAATGCAAGAAAATATCTAAAATATTTTATGCAAGATTTACAAGGAACTCGTAAAATTTAATTATTTATTTAATATTTAATATTATTTTTCTATTGGAACTTAATAATTAAGAACTTTAAACTTAAGCCCTAAATACTTAGACGACAGCAGGCAGCAGACAGCAAACTGTCAAAAATAAAATACATGTGTTTAAATGAAAACGATTATTTTGACGACATCACAGCAGCACGACTACACGACAGCATTTGCTGCTGCTGCTGCCAACTTAGGTTAGCGTTGCCATTATAAATATAAATTGGAAAAATAAAAACAAAAACTTTTTTTTTAATATTAAACATAAAAGAACATTACAAAAATACAATAAGGAAATAAATTTATGTGTTCTTATAGTTTTTCGTGATATTACGAGGGCTGCTTTATATATTTCTGCCCTAATAGTGAAAATGCGAATATTTATAAGCAAAAATGGTTTTATTGTTTTCAAGTATTCTCCAGCATGATTTATATACTTTTGCATGCGCTCAAACCAGTTGTCGAAGCACTTTTTCCACTCCGATTGAGACACCTCTAGAACATGGTTTTTGAACACTTCAACAGCTTCTTCTGGCGACGAAAATCGTTGACCACGCATTTTTTTCTTGATGTGCGGAAAAAAGAAGAAGTCTTTAGGTGCCAAGTCAGGGCTGTACGGCGGATGACCCATTAATTCGATGTTTTGGCCGGTCAAAAACGCTCTGGTTTGAGCCGATGTGTGAGAGCTCGCATTGTCATGATGAACAATGATTCGTCTTCTCTTGTTGGTTTTTCGAATTTCTCCGATGACTTCAGGCAAACAAATTGTAGTGTACCACTCAGAAGTGACCGTCCTACGTTGCTCAAGCGGAACAGTCGCCACATGACCAGTTTTTCCGAAGAAACAGGCGACCATTTGCTTCGAAGTGCTTCTTCCAGGTACAACTTTCGTTGGATTTCGCTCGTCTTTGAAGACCCACACGGTCGATTGTTGTTTCGTTTCGGGCTCATACGCATAGATCCATGATTCGTCACCTGTGACGATCTTATAAACGTCTTTTAAAGCACCGCAACCCTATTTTTGCAACAATTCTTTGCACCAATCGACAAGAGCCTTTTTTTGAGCGACTTTCAAATTGTGCGGGATCCAACGAGAACAAACCTTTTTTACGGCCAGGTGTTCATGCAGTATCGAATGTATGCTGGTGGAAGAAATGTCCAAGGATGTCTCTATCTCTCGGTATGTCGCATTATGAGTTCACGCACGGCATCAATGTTCTCTGGCACAACAGCCGTTTTTGGACGACATTCACGGAATTCGTCTTTGAGCGAGCTTCGCCCACGATTAAATTCATTATACCAATTTTTCACAGTGCTATAGGATGGTGCTTCATCGCCATACAAAGATTTAAGTTCATCAATGCACTCTTGTCGTGATAATCCACGTCGAAAGTTGTGAAAAATGATGGCACGAAAATGTTCACGAGTTAATTCTATTTTTTCTATATTCATTTTTTCAAGTCACTGTTAACAACACAAATAATGGTCGTACGACAAAACGTTTTGAGTACGATTATGCTTAAAAATGATAAACTTTCCAATGGAAATGTCAGATTCCACTTGGCAGCACTCAGTGTTGCCAGGCCAGAAATATATATAGAAGTCCTCGTATTAAATTTTTTATCAATAACATTAATTTTATTCATTATAAAATTTATGTATGCGGTATCCCTTAAATTCGTATTGCTAAAGTACACAGCTGTTGTTGCTGTCTTCAAAATAATTATGAAGCTGACTTTAGAGCAGCATTTGAAGCCGTAAAGTTGTGAAGTCTGCTGTCGTCTAAGTGTTTAGAGCTTTAAAGAAAACAATTATAAATGCTATATTCGGCTATGCCGAATCTTATATACCCTTCACCATATATGTAAATCTTGTTTAGTGAAGTAACTCTAAATAAAAAAGGAAATATTGGAGTAATCATTACATTACTTTAATCATTACATTACTTTAAAAAAAATTAAAAAAAAAAAAAAAAAAAATAAAAACTACATATATATAATTTTATTAAAAAAATTGTATAGCCTCTTAATGGGTTAAGCATTTTTTAAAAATTTTAGTATTTCCTTAAAGATCTCTTCAAAAGCTTTTAACTGATAACCATATTGATGTATTAAAAAATTTGAAAATTTCATAGACTCGTTAAATATGGGCGAGCGCTAATTTTTTCACTTGCTGTTTTTTCTTATTTTTTAATTCTCTTTCCTCCCATATACTTGTTTTTTTTTTTTTTTTTTGATTGGAGTTACTTTATCCTTCTGAATGTTATGGAATTATTAGAGGTAGGCATGGTGTTTTGCCCACTGTCCGGAAGGTCATGGACCGATTTTTCTGATTTAGCACTTTTTTCGCTACTATGTCCGAATGGTTAGCGTGTTTAGTTTTTATCTAGCTATCTAGTGCCTTGGCAAGCTTGATTCAACACTAACACTGACCTACAGATGAACAGACGGACATCGCTTAATCGACTTCGATATGGATAAGAACTCAGAATATACATGCGTTAGGTCTATTAAAAATTGATATAGTAGAAATTAAAAATGTAGTGACAAACTTGGTAATACTCTTTTTCCACTTTTTGTGGTGAAGGTTATAAGAAGGTCTCTGATTTTGCCTTCAAAGGTTTTAATTAGTATTTTGTTTTATTCTCCATTCAAATACTTAATAATTCAGTGCGTTTTGATCGTAAATAGAGAGTCATACTCCTGGTAGGGAAAAAGAAGGTAAAAAGAGGGTAGACTAACTAAAAAAAAAAATTGTTTTACTAAGAAATGGGTCTCTCTATTTTGCCATCATCTGTAACATATGGAATAATCAAAGATTACGTAAACAGCCTTAGCTCCGAAAGAAGGAAATGCTGACCGCAAGCAAATATAATTCTACTTGTAAGAGAAATAACTTATTCACAAAAAATGTATGCCGCTGCGTATCATAGGTGGGACTAGTTAATTAGACAAACTAATTAATTAGCGACTTCATTAGCATTAAATGATAAATAATGCTGATGATTTTTTAACATTATCATTATTTTTACTAATGGTAAGGCTTTTAAATGAAAGCGTTAATTGCTAATTAGTTAAAAAACAAAATCATTACAATTGACTAAATATTAAATGGTTGCAGAGCATTATTTTAAAAAGCCATTTTAAGAATTAAAATATGGTGAAGTATTTATGTTTTAACTTTTTCAGGAAAAATTAGGTACTATGAAAATATATTTATTTTTTTTTATAAGTAATAAAATCTAGTAGCTGGGGTGTTAAGATCTCATATATCAACTTTTACACCTTTCTCACTAAAAAATTTAAACTATTAAAATTTTCATACATAAATCTATCTACAAGGATTTCAAGCTTTATTTATAGTTTTTTTAAATTTCTGTGATCAAAAAGTTGTGTTTCATAAAAACAGTTATTTGTGATTCAATTGTAATTAGTAAATAAATGATTTCATTAAGATTTTATTACCATTAGTAAAAACAATTATAATTGAAATAAAATCATTAACATTCAATAGTATTTAATTTTTTTCATTGTCGTTATTTCCAACAATACCAATGAAATTGCAATGTTAATGAAAAAATCCCAAGTCTGCTGTGTATTATAAATATTTCCTTAGAACCTTTTTTTTCTATTATATTCGGAAAGAAACTGCGAAAGTATCAGTACGCCACTCGTATTAGTATTCAAACTATTTTTGTTCAAAAAAGGAATTCAATTAGCATCTTTGACTTCCGTGAGCCAAATATGTGCATAATAGACATTGATTCGGTTAGAAGTTTTTTACGGCTTTTAGTAAAGATGCCGATTTTTTATTTATTTCCTTTTTTATATACAATTTAGATTACATTAACATTATTTAAATAATGATCCTTGAGTCGCAGCCCATTCAACCGAACTTTATATGTAAATAAGAAATTCACAAATATTTAAATGAAACATTAATTACAGTACGAAATATCAGTTCACTACAAAAATTGGAAAAAGGGTTTATCTTAGTTTGTCATTCTGTTTGTAATTTCTCCAATATCTACATCCGACCCCATAAAGTATATATATTCTGAGTTCTTATGCACAGGAAAGTTGATTGAGTAATGTCCGTCTGTCCGGTCACGTTCGTGTTGAAATCAAAATTTGCTAAGACACAAGGTGAGCTCGGGAAAATGTAATCGACAATCGATTAGACATAGTTGCGAAAATTTAGCTATTGAAAATCTTCAAGACCGTTCCATGTACTTCGAGTCAGTTGGCAACTTATCACGCCTGCCTCTATTTTTTTTCATATCATTTGGAACAATGAAGTTACTCAAATATATGGCGTGATAGAAAATTAAATAAGAAAGACAACATTAAGTTAAAAAAAAAAATTGGTCTCGCCCATATTTTCCGTGTTATGTGCCCCTAAACTTTTCACAGAAAAGTACGATTGTGCAGCATAGTTTTTAAAATATCAATGTAGGTGTTATTTGAAAGCTTTTGAAAAGATCTTTCAGGAAGTAATAAAATAAAAAAAAAAACGCTTAACCAATTCAAAACCGATAACATTTAATGTAAATTTTTATTTAGTATTTAATTGTTTTTTCTTATTTGTTAATTTTATGTCTCCCCATATTCGCTTTTTAATTTAATAAGTTTTTGTTTTTTTTTTTTTTTTCTTTTTTTTTTTTTTGTTTATTTAATTGGTGCTACTTCACTTAACCAAAATTACGTTAATGGTGAAGGGCATATAAGATTCGGCATAGCGGAACATAGCACTCTAACTTTTTTAATTTAAAAAAAATTGTTTTTCTTTCTGTGGATATAAATATGAACGTACAAAAGTTTTATTAAAAAAAACATATTTTTGTTCCAGTTACTCCTTATTAAAACCGCCCCATAGTGCACCAACACTTTACTAAGGAAATTTCTCTTGTCATCTTTATAGTTTGTTCGTTCTTTCTATTCGAACTGAACATTTTCTCCATCATTTTGGTTTGATTTCTTCGAAACGAAAAATTAAAAACTTAATGTTTTAAATGCAAAATAATGTAAGAAAAGGTAAAGGAAAAAGAAGACGAAAACAGCATTTGCATTAATTAAAAAAAAAAACAAAAAGAAGAAATTAATGAGCATTTTTTGCCTTTTGTTCTTTTCCACATAATTGCTATAAAACATCAAACTTTTTAACTGCCATCATCTTAGGAGTTTTATTATAATTTTCTTCATCTTTTTTTATTTCTCTATACAAATAAAGACTTATTGCACACTCAAGCATTTTATCCCTTAACAAAATTTTATTTTTATGTAAAAAGGCTGGAGAGCTAAGTTTTTTCTTTACTTTTATTTAAATTTAACTATAGTTTTATGATAGTTTTAATATCTTTTAACATTTTTGAAAGAGTTTAGTGTAAAGTATAAAAACAAAATTGTTTTAATGTATAAAATTTTAACATATTTTTCACAATTTTACATAAATTTGTCGTGCTCCATAATGATGATGGTTATTCTTACTTTGAGACATGTGTAAAATATTTCCCACTTATTATTATTTAAAGTTTTATTTCCGTGTTTTAAAACTTAATTTTACGTGTTCTAAATTTTTTCCTTTTGTTAACTTTTACTCTGGCACTTTTGCCAAAGTTGTTGTATTAGAGAACATTGCTATTAAAAGTTACTTCGTTAGGAGTAATATAATTTCATAAAATAAAAAAAAAAAAACAAAAAACTAGCAAATCATTTTAGAACTTTAAAAACTTTTAAATGATATAATTAAAATTTTTGAAAAATTGGTGGCAATTATGAAAGTAAAAAAAATAAACTGAGAGGTGGATGTGTGGAGATGTTGCCTGAAATCATCAAAGGGCTGCTGTATTATGGGCTTTAGATAATACAACACATAACGAGAGGAATTGAAACATCTTGAAATTTACAACCGTGACTTGAGGCATCACTTTTATGAGGGAGTTGAGCATAACAAATATTATGGATAGGCAATTCTGGATCACATAACAAAGAAGATAGAAGAAAATGGTGGAAGCAGCTGTAGTGAGAATCACAAGAGAATTCTATTGTAAGAGTTTTTTCCAATCTCACATAAGTTCAATTGCTTTAAGAAGTCTACCTCATTTAACTAATAAAAGTTTTTAAATTATCTGCTGCTATAACCAAAGTGAGAAATTTTTCACATAAATAGTATAGGAAGCCAGTACTTTATTGTTGTAATTTTAGTAAGAAATTTCTCACATGAAAATATTTTACTAACCTAATTTTAGTTAGAGCTTATAATATTATTTATAATTAAAAATAATAAATACGTTCATGGCTTACTATATTTCACTTATATATTTTCATGTGAGAAATTTCTTACTAAAATTACAAAAACGAAGTGCTTTAATATTTATAATTTTTATTAAATCGAATCCAACAATTAGAATATAAAGTTTCATTATTACTTCGTCGTTGGAAAGTAAGCGATATTTTTTCAAGTAATTGCTTGAAACATCTTATACATCCTATAGGAGCTGTTAAAATAAATCACGCAGAAAAAAAGCATGGTTGTGATATGGTCACAATAACCATATTATGTTTTTTGCAACAATGTATAGTTGGGGACAACCAATTATGGTTATTTTCACCAAAACTTTAGTTACGATAAACATTTTTTGTTAAATTTTAACGATTATATGGTTAATTTATATGGTTACTGTGCACAAAAATGCAACGTGGTTGGTTTCAACTTAAACAAATTTCAACCACAACCAAAGTTTTATAACTTTTTAAAAATAATATAAAATATATAACCATAATATATTATTATTAATCAAAGTATGGTTAAAAGCAACAGAATAATGTTTGCGCTAAAAAATATTTTGTTCTAGTTCTTGACAGTTTAGTAATTTTTCTGGTAGCTAAAATTTAAAATTGTTTTTTATTGTTAAAGAAATTGAAAAAATAATAATTTATGTACAAAATAAATAATTAAAAATAATATGCAAAATATAAAAAAAAAAATAAAAATTAGTTGAAATAAACACATACATACGTATGTAAGCATATAAATCTTTATATTTGTGTTTGAAGCACAATTGTGAAATCATTTATTTGAGCTTATAAACTATATTTCTATATAACTGATTCTTGTAGCTTGACGATCTAAGTGTTATAAAAAGCAAATAATTAATTTTTTTTTTTGTGTATTTTTGCTTCTGAATAATTTTTATGACAAATCGTTAAAGAATAAAACAATAATAACTTAATCTTTTATATCTGGAAAATGTTAACCATTTAATGTTTATATTTGAACATAATAATGTTTTTACTTTAGAATGTTATTGTTTTGCTAGACAACAATATGGTTGCAAATGTAATAATACTATGTTTTGTTTGCAACCATGTAATGCAACCATAATATGTTGCTCTTAGATTATGGTTACCTCAACCATATTCTTTCTTTGCGTGTTGGAGTGAAACTAATCGCTTATGAGAAATTAAATGTGCTTAAATTATAAGCTCTTATTCTTATATAGAAAGCATGAATATGCGTGAACGAGGAATGTGTCATGAAATAATTAAAATGTTAAATGGGATATAAAACGTGAAAAATGACAAAATCTTATACATACCATCTGCACAGTGGCGTAGCTAGGTTACAAAGGGCCCTGAGGCAAATTAACAAAGGGGGCCCTACTGCTACGTAAACTGATTTGGTTTTATTAAATAAAAATTTGAAATATACAAATATGTACGTTAAAAATGCTAAGCTACTCTTTGTGCTAAACTCTTTTGTGCGCTGAAGGGAAGGTAATAAAAATATAGGGTCATTCAAAAAACGCGCCTACACGTTTCTTTTAAAATAAAACACAAACTATTTCCAATTTTTTAAGCTGTTTTTTTTTTTATTAAAAGTATGATCCATTACAATTATAAGTGGAATAGAATATCATTCAATTGTCCACGATGACTGCGTCTGCAAACATCAATCCGAATATCGAAATTTTCAATGACATTCCGACATGTTGCTGGTGTTATTTCACGAATTGCAACTTGAATGTTGTTCTTTAGATCATTAATTGTTTGTGGCTTGTTAGCATACACTCGACTTTTCAAAAAACCCCACAAAAAAAAATCTAATGGTGTTAGATCACATGACCTTGGAGGCTAATTGAAATCTGCATTTCGTGAAATTACACGTTGAAGAAATTTTTATCGCAAAAGCGTAATGTTTTCTCGAGTTGTGTGACATGTAGCACCGTCTTGCTGAAAATAGACGTCAGACACATCAATATGATTCAACTGTGTCCATAAAAAGTCTCTCAACAATGATTGGTATCGCTGAGCATTCACAGTAAAGAAGAAAAATGACCCAATGATTCCATTTACCCAAAATGCACACCAAACAGTAACCTTTTGTGGGTGTAGAGATTTTTCATGAATAACACGACGATTTTCATCACCCCAGATACGACAATTTTGCTTATTGACGAGTCAATCCATTCTGAAATGAGCTTCGTCACTAAACAAAATTTTGCTTTGGTTATTTTTCAAAGAACGCCCATTTTCATAATAACTTTAAATGATGTAAACGCGTTGTTGCTATGTGTACCTGTCCATGGTTAAAACTGTACTACCTTCTAATAAAACAAAATGGCTTATGTAATTTGAAAAGATGTCACGTGTAAAAATTATATAGTGCTGACATCTAGGCGTCACATTTGGATGATCCTTTATTAAGCAGTAAAAACATAAATTACAATTAATACTTGGTGTATGTTTGGCTAATAAAAGGAAATAGAGAAGACTTAAGGGTTTATTATATAAAGGTCGGGCCTATCAACTGACTAAATAACAATTACATTTAAAATTTTATCTTAGCTTTAATTTTCACAAAAGTATCAATGATTTCGTTTAAATCCAGGCTTGATGCGGTTTGGTTTTCAATTGCTATTAGCGATAAAAGTCGAAGTCGAGTTTGGCCCATATTATTTCTTAAATAATTTTTTATAATTTCATATTTGCTTAATGACCTCTCAGTTGTAAATACTTACGTTAGGTCGCATTCTAGCACTTCATATTTGCTCATTATTTTCTTACATACGAGGGCTGCTATATATATTTTCTGGCCTGGCAACACTGAGTGCTGCCAAGGGCAATCTGACATTTCCATTGGAAAGTTTGTCATTTTTAAGCATAATCGTACTCAAAACGTTTCGACGTACGACCATTATTTGTGTTGTTTACAGTGACTTAACAAAATTAATATAGAAAAAAATGGAATTAACTCGTGAATATTTTCGTGCCATCATTTTTCACAACTTTCGACGTGGATTATCACGACAAGAGTGCACTGATGAACTTAAATCTTTGTATGGCGATGAAGCACCATCCTATAGCACTGTGAAAAATTGGTATAATGAATATAATCATGGCCGAAGCTCGCTCTAAGACGAATTCCGTGAAGGTCGTCCAAAAACGGCTGTTGTGCCAGAGAATATTGATGCCGTGCGTGAACTCATAATGCAAGATCGACATGCAACTTACCGAGAGATAGAGACATCCTTGGAGATTTCTTCCACCAGCATACATTCGATACTGCATGAACACCTGGCCGTAAAAAAGTTTTGTTCTCGTTGGATCCCGCACAATTTGAAAGTCGCTCAAAAGAAGGCTCGTGTCGATTGGTGCAAAGAAATGTTGCAAAAATACGATTGCGGTGCATCAAAAGACGTTTATAAGATCGTCACAGGTGACGAATTATGGATCTATGCGTATGAGTTCGAAACGAAACAACAATCGACCGTGTGGGTCTTCAAAGACGAGCAAAATCCAACGAAAGTTGTTCGTGGAAGAAGCACTTCGAAGCAAATGGTCGCCTGTTTCTTTGGCAAAACTGGTCATGTGGCGACTGTTCCGCTTGAGCAACGTATGACGGTCACTTCTGAGTGGTACACTACAATTTGTTTGCATGAAGTCATCGCAAAAATTCGAAAAACCAACAAGAGAAGACGAATCATTGTTCACCATGACAATGCGAGCTTTCACACATCGGCTCAAACCAGAGCGTTTTTGACCGGCCAAAACATCGAATTAATGGGTCATCCGCCGTACAGCCCTGACTTGGCACCTAATGACTTCTTCTTGTTTCCGCACATCAAGAAAAAAATGCGTGGTCAATGATTTTCGTCGCCAGAAAAAGCTGTTGAAGTGTTCAAAAACTATGTTTTAGAGGTGTCTCAATCGGAGTGGAAAAAGTGCTTCGGCAACTGGTTTGAGCGCATGCAAAAGTGTATAAGTCATGCTGGAGAATACTTTGAAAAACAATAAAACCATTTTTGATTATAAATATTCGCATTTTCACTATTAGGCTAGAAATATATAGAGCAGCCCTCGTAATTAATAAACAGTCCTTGCTCGAGTTAGTTAAGGTAAAACTAGGAACTAAATATTAATAAATTGAAGTGAAAAACTAGGCGCTATTATATCTAAATATTTACTTTGGAATTCGTCACACTATTGTAATAAAGCTGTTTTATAACAAATAAAATCGAATATATGACAGATTGCACTCATACCAATAAAAAGCGTATCTAACTAAAATATTATTGTATCTATTAAATTATTGAAAAAAGCAATTTTATATATTTCTTCTCGGCTTGGAAATCAGTGATCTGTTTTAATACTCTCTGCTTCGCTACGCTCCATTTTATTAGAACTCTTTACAACTATTTCTTATAATATTATCAAATATCAAAATAATGAAGTTTTATCGTATTGAACCTATTGGACCATCTAGTGGGATTTAGTTTTTTAGAGCAGTGACTTGCACGATATTTCGCGTTATACAACAAGCTGTAGCCGAAATCTATAGATTTGACATGATTTGTTGTTTTAACGAACATCAATATGAGTGGCAATATCAAAATTAATTTTTTAACCGTTTACGAAAAAAAAACTTTATATGAATTCCTAATAAAACGAAATTGACAACACTGCCAACCTACAGAAAGAATTTAGGGGAATTCCCTTGGCATAAATTTTGAATTTTTCTTAACTGAGTTGTCATGATTTAAGTGGGTTCTGATAATGATTCAAGGGGCCCCTGAGCGTGAGGTCCCCGGGGCACTTCTACGCCTAGCCCTTAAGTAGCTACGCCACTGCGTCTGCAGAATTATTATTCACTCTAACATGCCGCGGCTCAGAATATAATATTTGATAACGTGAGGCCCAATAAATAACACTGATTGCAGCAGATTCTGTGACGCTTTGTTTCACAAAATTAGCCTCAAGTCTGAAACTGAAAGAAAAATGCATTGCTCTCCTGCAAAACAATCCATTGTAGCTAAACCTAAACGGCCAGACATCAATCTCTATTTAAAAGGTCACAGAATATTCATATTTTGCTGAAATTTCTGCACAAACTTTTTGTCTGCAGTCGAAGGAGGAGTGGAGTTAAATCTATATCAGCGACTGTTAAATTGTGTATTTATTTTTTCTAATTGATTCATAGCTCTGACCTCATTAGTTCACAACGTGACTTAAATCAAAGAAATTGGAACTAAAAAAACAGTACTGCAGGTTTTTTCATGCATTGTATTACAAGGGCTTTCTTATTTAAGCCATTATTAGAGGAAAAATTATGAGGATTACTGAAGGCTACAATAGCAGTATAATCCTGTATAAATACAAAATCAAAAGTATCTCCAATGGCAACCTTTAAATTGATACAGTACGACAAAAAAAATGTTCAAAAATCTTTTACAAATATTTCGGAAAGAGTTATGTGGATACAGGCATTATGAAGCCATTCTGACTTAAACACACATACGTACTACACTGAAAGAAAAAGGTGGGTAAGTTTAGGATCCGGTATTATATTCATTAATCAGTACAAATTAATCTTAACCTTTCTAACAAAAAAACTGCTTAATCATGAATTTCGTTTATTCTAATTCAATTAAATAAATTAAGGTCCCTAAATTCTCATACGGAATTTAAAATTTTTTTGTGTATATTGTTAAACTTAAAATTAAATGTTAATTTTGCCATAATTAATTTTTTGTTTAAATGCAGTTACACATACATTCACACATGTGTGTTTAAAAATCCAAACATAATTAACACTAACAAACATTTGGAATATTAAGCCACACACAAGACAAGTTTAATTGTCATTTGTACGAAAAAGGTGCTGAAGCATAAACCAAAATTAACTTTAACCGTCAAAACCATCATCATCAACAGCAGCAGTAGCACCAGATTAAGTCAGGTGTGTTTATGTGAATAATTAATACAAGATAAAATTAAACACCTTTCGAAATGTGTTTAATACACTACCACACAAACACACACACACACATACAAAGCTTAGTCATGTATAAAAATTTTATAAATTAAGAAATAAAAAGAATTAAATAAATATTTATATAAACCACTACATAAACAGATGTTGATGTTTTAATAAATGAAAGCGGATGTAGGAAAATTTCAGAAAGTTTTAAGAGGTTTTAAATTGAATAAATATTTTTTTTTTAGTTTAATAATGATTATTTGACCCTTTTTTTTAATAAATTATTTTCTATTTAATTAAGCTTTGGGTCCTTATATTTTTTTTATTAATAAAATAGAAAATAATTTATTAAAAAAAAAAGGGTCAAATAATCATTATTAAACTAATTAAGAATATGAGCACAAGAAAGATGAATTTTCAAACTAATCAAGATCTTCAAGATAACCAGAATTTTCAAACTAATCAAGATTTTCGAAGATAATTAATTTTGTTTTTTTGATTCAATATCAATATTAATTTTGTTTCCTGAAGAAGGTACGCAGAAAGTACCGAAATATTGAAATAAAATATTAATAAAAAAAAAATATAAGGACCCAAAGCTTAATTAAATAGAAAATAATTTATTTTTTTTTAAATATAATAAAAATATATTTGAAACCAAAGATTCTGTTTAAAATTTGAGAATATATGTATTTATGCCTTAATAAGCAAGAAATGCTAGAATTATAGATGTTTTATATGAAGGATTTTATATTCGTTTAAAGATATATTTTTTTGGAATGAATTTATCATTTTTCAATACTTTAGCGCCATTCTTTTTTCTATAAAAAAAAGTCTTGAATATGTTAGAACATTTAAAAGGTGATTAAAAAATTAAATATTTTCATTTTACGAGCCGCAATTTTATTATTATTCTTTAACCATCTTTTCTAGTCCCTCCTTTGGATCCACACTATGGTATTTTTTAAACTGTATACTACCAACGTCAAAATGTTTTTAAGAAATCATTTGCATCTTCTTATATTTCTTGCTTTCTTTAGAAATTAAGAAATTGAAATATACAATTAGTGAACTTAAGCCGTTTGGAAAATTATTCATTTGGTTAAACATCGTTTGACTAAAATTAATGACAAAAATCTAAATTACTACCAAGTCACTGCACGTTCATGCACGTACTAAAAAAAATAATTTTTATTTTTTCCCTGACCAGGATTCGAACCATCGATTTTATAAATTAATGAAATTTTACTTAATTTTCGGCTTTTTGGTTCTTTTTAATTAATTTCTAAACATTTTTAGAAAGAAAAATTATGTTTCCCAAAGAAAACAAGAAAAATTAGACGCTAGCAGAATAAAATGCAGCATTTTCTGGACCGCCACATCGTTCATCAGAAATTAATTAAAAAAAAAAACAAAAAGCCAAAAATTAAGTAAAATTTCATTAATTTATAAAATCGGAGGTTCGAATCCTGGTCAGGGAAAAATTAAAAATTAAAACAAACGCTAGGCACCGCGTATTTACATTCAAACTTAACTCATAACATTCAATATGATACTGAAACAGCGTCTATAATGTTGTGAGCAAAAAAGTATGAATAATTAAAAAATAAAAAGTTGCATTTGGTGGCTATCAAATTGCTAGCACAAAAAGCCACAATAAATGTACAAGACGAGTTACAAAGAGAACGACAAAGAAATGCTTTAAGTTGTGTGTGAACTTCGTCTCACCATATTAACATTAAGATTAGTTGGCTAAATAGATGATGTTTACGACATGTATAACATAAGGTAGATAGATGGCAAAAATGCTGATGAAGGATGTGGTGGTCCAGAAAATGCTGCATTTCATTCTGCTAGCGTCTAATTTTTTTTTTGTAAATAATTTATTTACATTTATTTGTAAATAATTTTTTTTTTTCTAAAAATGTTTAGAAATTAATTTAAAAAAAAAACCAAAAAGCCAAAAATTAAGTAAAATTTCATTAATTAAAAAAAATAATTATTATTCGGCATAGCCGACTATAGCACCCTTCACCATTAATAAAAGTCTAGTTTAGTAAAGTAACTTCAAATAAAAAAATATTAATATTAAATATTAATATAACAAAAAAATATTATTGGCTCTTAATGGGTTAAGCAGTTTTAAAATGTTTAGTATTTCCTTAAAGATTTCTTCAAAAGCCTATAAATGATACCCATATTAAGTTCTTAAAAAATATAGTGCACAATTGTACTTTTGTAGAAAAAGTTTAGAGACCCATATCTCGCAAAATATCGACGAGCGCCAATTTTTTGATATTTTTTTTTTCTAGCTTTTAATGCTCTATCGCATTTATTTATTGTTTTGAACGGTGTTACTTCATTCTTGCAAATGATATGGAAAAATTAAAAGCAGACGTGGTGTTTTGCCCGCTGTATCAAAGATCATGGACCGATCTTGCTGATTTTCTATAGCCAATCTTTCGAAACTATGTATGATCGATTGGAGTATTAAAATTTTATGTAGCTGATGTAGCGTACAAACACTTAGAAATCGTTCAATCGACTTCGTTATGCATAAGACATCCGAATATATATATATATTTTTTTTGATGACGAAAATGGATTTTGTAGAAATTACAAACGGAATGACAAACTTAGATGTACCCTTATTCCTTCTTTGTGGTGATGGGTATAATAAAAAATACATTTGTAGCTTAACAGATGGTTAATAGATTATGTTTACAAGAGGCTGTTGTAGTCATGGTAGTAAACAGGTTGACTACAAATTTGGTTGGCCAGGGTTCAACCCCTGCGGCAATCAAAAAATACAAATGTATTTTTCTGTTTAATGGTAAAAACACATATTCAGAATTAGATAATTAGCTTTACAACATGATAACACCTTCGCCGGTACTTCTTCGTAGCATATTCGCCGGCGAAGTAACATAACTAATAATCTAATAAAAATCTTTCTTTTTCCCATGCAGTAAGTTAAAAAAAATATTTAATATGTATTATTGCCTGAAGTGGTACTTCTCTTTAAAAAAAGGGCATAACCTTAAGTATACAGACAAGAAGAATGCTGATGGCGGATGTAGCGATATAAGAAATGATGCATTACCTTGTGTTGATTGTGTACCTTCTGCTGTTTTCTTTAAAAATTAAGACAAAAAATTTGTAAAAATAATTATTTTGTCTTAATAAATTTATTTATATAAATATTCTTGAACTTAGCCGATTTAAAAATTTTTTATTTGGTAACGGAACTTTTACTTTTGAAATTATGTTAATTTTTTCCCGTATTTAATTAATCAAAACACATTTTAGTCCAAGTTTGTATATATCAATATTTTAAGAAAATTTATTTTCTTACATTTTAATAAATTTCTTTATTTTTTAAATTTTGCCTTCTTCTTCTT
Organism: Gymnosoma rotundatum; assembly: GCA_916610165.2. Taxonomy (NCBI): domain Eukaryota; kingdom Metazoa; phylum Arthropoda; class Insecta; order Diptera; family Tachinidae; genus Gymnosoma; species Gymnosoma rotundatum. The sequence goes on from OU744339.1 coordinate 12,810,393, forward strand.
ACCTCTAAACTTTTTTACATCTGGAAAGAAAAAATTTATATAAAAAAACAACAATTGTCGGTTGCTTGTAAAATTTTCCATTACTATTTCAAAATGTTTTCAAGCAAAACAAAATGTTTACTTGAGCAAATAGTTTTCAAAAACTATTTTTAACTTAAGTTTAAGTTTTTTTAGTTGTTGTAAATTTATTTTACTGTATATAAGAAAAATATACTACAATAAATATATATATAAATTATTTAAACTTTAAATAATAATAAATAGTTACAAAACTTAAAAAGTCTGTTGGTCTTAAGGGCTTCATATGTTTGTACATGCACAAACACGAGATAGAAAAAAAACAAGCCTGGCCTTCACGCTTACCACTGCATGAAACTTTTCAACTCAAGCATTTTCTTAGTTAAAACATTTAATTTTAGTTTTAGCCACAAGATTTTTTGGAAAGTTTCAATTTAAATTCATCTGAGCTGGACCGCATGCACACAGAGAATAAACAAAAAAGAAAACTTATATATACGAGTATAACGGGATAAAAAGTTTAAGAAAGTGAACTCTTCTGTTGTCTTGTATTTAGTTTATCTGCTAAAGCAACGAAAATCAAGAACACACTTTAATTGTTGTTCCCTAAAGCTGGCTAAGAAATCAGAAAGAGCTGGCAAAATAATGTGAACAAAGAGTAAATTAAAAAAAAAAAAAAAACTACTGCGGAATAAAAATACATATTTTTGTTAATTACAACAACGTTTGCAATGCAGCTTAAAAATGTTCATCAATTAAAGCGAATATTTAGTATTTTTTTTTCTTTAAATTTCAAGAACTTTTTGTTCATGTTTAGTCAAGCCACAAACCCTGGAAAATTTTTTCATGAAAATACTTAACTGTTTGGGTTATTTTTATTCCTTTTGTACAAAAAAAAAACATAGTCAAAATTTAGAATTATTAAAATTACTTGAAATATATTAAAGTGAAAGGTGTCCGCCGGGAAAGTATACTCCTCGTAGCACCGTCCACCGTCTTGTTGATACCAAATGTTTGTCAAGCCGAAAGCATGCAGTCGTGGCGTTAAAAATTTTTTAATCACATCTTTTCCGATTCATAGTTACCGTTACGCCGTTACGTTTTCATTTTTAAAGAAGAAAGATCCAATGACTCCTCCTGACCAAATTGCACACCAAACTGTCACTTTTATTTGGTACATTGCCCAAAACTGAATATTCTGCTTATTCACACATCCATCCAAATGAAAACGGGCCTCGTCACTCATTAGATTTTTTTCATGAAAATCGCAGTTGTCATGAGCGAGCAGCGACATGCTGTTAGCATATGAAAGGCGGCATAAATGGTCTTGTTGGAAAACGCTCTTTTGTCAACTAAATCTTAAATGGAAACAAAAGCAAATCCCAAAGCAAAATTGTGGCCTAAGTTGTTCTTTGATAAATTGTGATGTTGATAAATTGTTTTGAACACTTTCTTAAACAGCGTTGTAGACAATGCTTGCGCCTATGACCTACAGGCCCATTTTCTTCAAGATCATTGACTACAATATAAATAGTGCGTTTTAGTTTGCACGTAACTTTCTCATCGTCACAATAATCGATGAGTGATTTTGATATAATGTTTAAACGTTGATTTATCGAATATTTTTCCACAATAAATTTGCCACGTATCTACTTCACGACTGCCAAGTATAAACTCAACACTAATGCCTTTCAAAATGGCGGCAAAATAAATTAGTATACCTTCTCGGCGGATAGCTTGTACTTTCTTAAACAGAGTGTTGCCTGTAATTAGTGCCACTTTAAGTCTTAAAAACCCTTAAGACTGTTATAAAGAGTAAGAAATATTTTTTTAAATCATATGATAACTCTCTTAATATCTTTTAATAATTGGGATTTTGTTATTACAGTCTATTTTCAGTCCAAAATATTTTCGTTTATTTCTTTCGATCCTACTTATAGAATATCCTATCAGGTTATGTAAAGCTGAAAATAGGTACAGAAAGTCAATTCTGAGAAATGAAAAACTCTTAAATTATTCATCATTCTCTCTCCATTAAAAGTGGCAGTCTTGTGTAAAATTCATTAAAGAGAAATTATAGAATCTTACTTCTTTAAAAATGAAAATGGCGTAATGGTAACTATAAATGGGAAGCGATATCGTGATATGATTGAAAACTTTTTAACGCCAAAACTGCATGCTTTAGTCTTCATTAACATGTGGTATCCACAAGCTGGTGCCACATCGCATACAGCCATGTTTACAATGGAATTGCTGCGAGAACTCTTTCCACAACAGATTGTTTCAAGAAATTGTGATGTTGATTAGCCTCCATGGTCGCCTTATTTGACTGCTCCCGACTTCTTTTTGAGGGAATATCTAAAAAGCAAACTTTATGCAAACAAACCAAAAACACTTGAGCAACTCAAACAAAATTTTCGTGAAGAAATTTATAAAATAACGCGTAAAATGTGTGGGAATGTTGTAAAAAATGTGCTCAAAAGGGCTCGCATTTATAAGGCTAACAGAGACGCATATTTATCTGATATTGCGTTTCATACATAATTGGCGACATTAAATAAAGCAAATATCAATATAAAATACATTCTCTTAAATTTAGTTAAAATTTAGAAACAAACAAATCAGTATATCTTGCCGGCGGAACTAAACGATTATAAAAAGTGTTATCTTAAGATCGATAAAATTTATGAAAAGTAACACCCCATTCACACAAGAAAATTTTACTTTGCAAAGTTTTGATTTTATGTGAGAGAGAGAGGGAAAAAGAATAATGGACAGTACAGACTTTGATGTACTCGCAAAGTTGCTATGTTTTTCTTTCGTTGCCTTTACACAGTTGTATATATTTACATATACATATAAGCACTACATACAAAACGTCCAAAAATAAGGAACGATCAAAGAGAAGAAAACAAAAATTTCTAAAAAAAAACTTTTTGTGTCTGAACACCAAACAAAGTTTTAAAGAAAATTAACAAAACTTTGTCAAAGTAAAATTTGCATGTATGGATATAGTCTAACACTGCCAAGCCGCTCACTTTTTAGATTTTTGTTCAGTATAATTCGACAAATTGTCATGAATAAATTGGCACTGGAACAACGCTACTAAATTTTACAGATTTATTTTTAAAATAATTCATCAGTTTGCCCAACTCATGGACGGTAAAAACTATGTTCAGCGTGGAGGTTAATTTTTGACATAACTTTTTAGTGACTCTACAACAAAATCTGCTGACTTTTTCACATCCAGAAAAATATATCGTTTGCTGATGCTTATATGTTGGTATGATTCCACCAAGTTTTTTCTTTTCTGTTGCTAAAGTCATAGTAGTAATCACGTTGACTACAAATCTGATTGGCCAGAGTGCAACCCCTGCAGCAAGAAGCCTCGTTCGTCGGTACTTTTTCATAGAGCATTCGCCGGCGAAGGAAAATAACGAATAAAATGGCTATTTGCTTCATGATTAACCACCTATTCAGCAACATAATGCAGTCAGTGTTGAATTGAAAATTAAACATTTTCTCGTCCATCTTTCTCCTTTCACTACCTGTCTTATCACTCATCTATCCCTTTTCTAATGAATGTACCACGGTTACAAAGGTAACTAAATATTTATTGTTGCCTGAAGTGCTTCTTTTCTTAAAAAAAGAAGCCGGAGCTCAATTTATGGTCAGTCACCATGATCAATGATTTTTTATTCAAAATATAGCAGCCATTAATTCAGGGCAAATATGCTTTAAATAGGATGGTGCAACATAATATACCGCCTCACTGAGATCGAAGTAATCGATTCATTAAAATAAAAAATTAACAATAAGTTAATTGGAGAGAAATTTATACCTCTTAATTCTTTCCTATGACACCGTGACACCTTTTTCGTAGTTTTGCGAAAAAAATACAGCAATGCTTTAAGCTCTATTCTTAAATTAGATAACTAGAATTCGCTTCGTTAGGAACAGCCTCGGTGGCCATATGAGCGAAATCATTTTTAAATATTAAAGCCCTGTATTGATCTTTTGAATAAAAAAATTAGAGGCTGTAATTTTGGTTTGTTGTGTGTTCATTTATAAAAGTCAGTTGCTTTTACAAATTTAAAATTCTTTCGATTTCAAATTTAAGTAAAATAGTCGTATTAATAATGGCCCATATTAAAAGTTAAAACTAAAGTCGACTCTTCATAAAGTATACTCTAAAATAAAAAGCTCTTATTATATTTTTTGCTTTCATAGTCAAGAATAAAGTATAATTTAAGTTTCGCCGCCTTCCACTGGGTGTCAAGTGTGATTTGATAAATGTTTTCATACAATTTCTAAGCAAAGTGCCAGTTTAGATTGGACAATTTTTGTCGTTGCAATTTTTCTCGTTTCTTCTTTAAAATCGCATTTGCTTCTACATTGTACAATTTTTATTGCGGCAATTTTTATAGAAGTACACACGTATGTATACATGTGCTAACTTCATATTTGAAAACGAATGAGGAGACGAAACGAATTGCAAGAGTACACGCATATGTGTACCACCTTTAATTCCTCTCTCTCTTCTCCCCCATAAACTAAGAATTGCAGCGACAAAAATTGTCTAATGTAAACTGGGACAAACATAAGAAAAAAGTAACTTTGGTTTTATTTTGTTCACTTTGGTATAAAAATCAGATAAAGAGTACTGTGTTCTTAAACCAAATAAAATAATTTTGGAAAAATGAGTTAAAAACAGCTTTAGGTAGTTTTAAATTTAGAGTTGACTTTCTCGCAAAAAGTATACTTTAAATTGTCTATGAATTAATTAGAGTCGAGTGTAAAGTAAAGCCGACTTTATTTCCTTTAAAGTATACTTTATTTTAACTATGAATATGGGCCAATATCTTCAGCCGTTTGGGTGTGAAAAAAAGTAAAATACAGTCTTTTTGTCTCAATATATTTCTTCCAGTTGCGGTTTTAGTCCAGGACGGGATTTCTTTGCAAAAAATTCTTTTACAGCTTCGTTTGTTTTAAAATAGCTTCACCTTGTCAAATCAATTCTGGAGCACTTTAAATAATGCACTTTTTGTGAAGTGATTTCGACAGCTTAATAAAGATTAAGTAGTTTTGAGTTGGTTAATTATATCACGTTTTTACAAGGTTTCAGTTGAAGTTCTTTTTCCCGTCTAATTAACCGACATTATCTAAAGCCTCTGGATACAATATTTCTAATAATATCAATAAATTCCCTTACATAAGACAATTTTCTTTTTGCATAGGTAATTGGTGCATTATTAAATTTTTATAAAATTGTTACCTGAATAAAAATCTAATACCACAACAACAACAAGAACAACAATTCTGTTTTTGTTTTTCAAATAAATCAAGAAAACAAATCTTTTGCTTAAGACATTATATTTTTTATAAATGATAGAATATATCTCACCGTTGGGTGTGTGGTTTAGCAAAAACCAACAAGAAAGGGACAAAGATAGAGAACATAAGAGAGACAGAGAAAGAGTGGAAAAAATGATAAAAAAAACTATTATTCTTTGTTATACTATTATTATTATTATTATTGTAGTTGTTGTCTGGTTTTTTTATTTGCTTTTATTATGGAATGGTGTGATGATGTTGACGTTGATGATGACATTGTTGCATGCAAGTCAGCATGACAATGACAATGATGACGAGAATGATGCGCATAATATTGTGATAATTTCAAGTCTTTTATTATTCTTATACTCCTTTTTTTTACTTGCCATAAATTTTTTTTATTATTTCTACTGTTAACACCAAAAGCAGTTGGTATTAATGTTGATGTTGTTTATTTTTCTTTGGAAAGTTTATTATGTAGTGATATATTTTTTAAATAAAAAGAATAAAAAAAAAATTCTTGTTTTTTAATCTCTCAAACATGATAAGTCAGTCTGTTAAATATGTGACAGTTTTAAATATGATTCAGTGTATACGAAAATTGAAAAAAGAAAAAAAATTTATTACAATGATTGTTGTAGGAAAAGTAGACAAATTATTTTTTAATATCACTATTGTTAGCGTGAGATAAATTATGAAATATACTGTTTTTAAAGTTCTCCTTTTTTTTCATTCCTAGAAGTAGATGTTTAAAAGTTTATCTCTCAAGGACAGTTGCCTAATGGAATGATAATAAGTATTTGTCCGATTCTTATAGATGAAAATTTAAATTACGTGAACATTGAAATAAATTAGTAATAATCACTATATCTAATATGTATTATAAATTTCTTTGTAAGTTTGTTTGTTTATTGGCTTGTTTGTGAGTGGGTCAATAATCGCTAAGCCACTGAATTTATTTTAATGAAATTTAAAACACGGGTGTAGATATTTATCCTCATGGTATTATAGGATATATATGTTTTTTTTAATTAGCGGACCAGAAGGGGTGAAAGAGGGAAAGTAGGGATTTTTATGCGTCTTGGCCAATTTGAATAAAGTCTCGGCTAACCGATTTTAAGTCAAAATCGAAAAATAGATAGGTCCTCAACTATAACGGTTGCCAAAGTTAAGAGACAAAGGGGAAAAACGGGCATTTGTGTCCTTATCAATTACAATAATATTTTAAACATAGTTCGATATTTATGTAAAGGGTAGGATGTTATCTGCTGTATTTATTAATTATGACAATAGATTTGAAATGTATTTTAGAACAAATTTGTATGGAAAATTTTTCATAAAACTCATTTAAATTTTTTTTATAAATATGGCAGTATATGTTTATTTTGAAGTAAAGGGAGAAGAAGAGGGGAATGAGATAATTGAACATAGGAATCGCCTGATCTTTAAGATCTAAGCTGATGTGATAGTTTTCTTTATGTGTACGGAGTTCACAAAACTGTTTTGTCACTTAATTTTAATATTTCAAGAGCAGCTTTAGTATGCAAAGAAATACAAAGTAGTATAAAATTTTTACCAGGCAATCAGCTTTATATCTGTTCTTAAGAGAAGATATTTTTAAATTAACTTTCGAAAACTTATTTCGACTCTTTTATGCAGTAGGGAAATGGCCAGCGAGACTTGCTTTCACCCTCAATAATCAATGTCGGTGATTTAATTATTAAATTGGAATAAAAGAAAATAGCATAAAAAAATATTTTTTTTAAGTTAATTAATTTAATAGTTCGGTGAAATTTATGTTTCTTTAATTTCCGACATAGAATTTTTATGAAAAAATACGACTACTGAGGTTCTGTGATTGTGTATATTTGTAGGGCTACATTGCTTTTTGGAATTCCGGCTTCCCTCGCTGCCGTTTGAAACCACTTAGAGGGAAGATAATTATGACACTATGTGCTGTTTACTTTAAATTAAGAAAGTTTGAAACATCACAACTGATAGTGAGAGAAAAATCCTAGCTTAAATAATAAGAGCTCTGTCGGGTTGGGCATTCCAAAAGAAAGCTGTACTAAAATCTACATTTTTACAAATTTAGCGTTTTCCAAAAAATAAAAAAATATTTGTTGTTTTGTGGATTTTTTTTAAGAAATAAGAAGGACCTTTTTTCAAATTAAACCACGGAAACATTTAATTCAATTAAATAATTTTAAAAAAATATTGTGCTATTTTTTATCCGGATTAAATTTTTAAATCGCCGATATTAATATTGATTATTGAGACGTGCTTTCACAATCAATAATCAATATCGGTAATTTAATAATTTATTTGGGATAAAAAATTGCACGATATTAGTTATAGATTTTTTTAGTTTTGCAGATTTTTTTTATACAAATTTTTGTATTTAATTAGTGAATTTTTTCTTAATATGGATATTTAGTAAATTTTTGATTATATTTTTCCACAAAAAATTTTAATTTTTAGATTTAAAAAGATAATTTTATGGATCAAGTTTCGATAAACGTACATCACTTAAAATTGGTCATAACAATTGTAACTGGCAAAATAGATGTCTGCAAGTCGCAACTGCTGTAAATCTGATGGCTTCACACCACGAGTATGTATAAACTTGCACGAACTGATGCAACTTGTTACATTGGGACTTAAAGGCGGAAATCATCAAAAAATAATGTTTTTTTACAACTGAGCGTTTTTTAGAACATGGACGTTTATAATTGGGAAAGTTTATTTTTTGTAATTAAAAAATATTCGCTAAAAAGAACAATAGCATGATGTTATCTTAAAACGAAATTCGGACAAAATTAACAATTTTTTCAAAATCATCTGTGGTCTGAAATCTAATGCTTTACAAGATCACACTGTCTTTCCTTTTTATTTATGAGTAAATTTTATACAGTTGGTTTGCCAACCGCACTCCAAAGCATCGTCGTTTTAGCAGGAGCTCGAAGCACACTTCTAATGTCAGGCGTTTGAAGGTAGTGGATGTTATGAAAGAAATTACTTAATCTTAATTTTTGATTAAAAAACTACAATTACAGGTTTTACTTTAAAGGAAATTTCTTTCAGTGTAAATTTCAGCACCGAAAAAATATATTGTCTCTACACGAAAGTCATCGGCATAAAAGTTCTTGAATTTTTTTCAATACATTAGTCGTTTAATAAGAAATTTTAACAATCGCAAAAGTTCAAAACCTTTTGCCAAAATACTGTTGACTTTCTTTTTGCAACCCTCAGCTCACTCTATTAAAATTATAACTCAAAGTTATAACGTGTTTTTTTTTCTTTAAATTCAACATATTACATGCGGTATCTGCATTAAAAACCTTTTCAAGATTTTCACTTTCCTTACAATGGCTATTTAATATTTTGTTTTCTATGAAATTCATTTTACTGCAGTAAATGGAAATAAAGAAATTCATTTGAAAAACAAATAAAAAACTTCATCATGTTGGCCAAACAAAACAGGGGAAAATAAATTGCAACGATGAACGCACACATAAAAATACAGATTTTTTCTTTTACTGAACCGTTTATTGTTGCAAAAGTAGAAGACTAAAAACGAAGTCATAGAAACAAAGAAACTTAGTTTTAGAAAATAATTTTTTTAACTTAAAATTAAATTAAATTGGTAAGTGAAATATTGAAAGAAAAAGGTTTGGGAATTGTGCTATTCGAAATCGCTGCTAGAGCTAAGATAGAAGAAGCAATAACAATCGACTTCTGTAGTGTTGTTGCTGTGCTGTTATATTTTTATGTTTGTGCCCGCAGAACTCAGTCATTTCTGAAACGATTTTGAATTTTTTTTTTTCTTTTTTTAATAAGTGATGCTTACAGATTGGTCCAGTGTTATAAAAAACTTCATAACCTTAAAAATTAAAGGGTGTCCCCATGATACATACATGTTTTTTAACTGTTTTACAATTAAAAAAAACTGCATGCTATTATAGCTCCCAATGACAAAAAGTAATTTAAAAATAAATTTTAAATTTAAAGGGTGTTCCACTAGGTCACATAAATAAAGCTATATGGGCCTATTTTTTGAACCACTATAGACATCTGCTTGTAAATTGTACAGATTGTCGATTGCTATGACAGTTATAGTAACAAGAATTAATATTCAAAATTTTATATTAGAGGGTGTCCCAATAGTTCATTTAATTTGATGTATATTTCCATAGACAGACGCTTGAAATTTTATTTTTTTTAAATGAACTTTTACAGTTAACTCCGCTGTAACAATAATATTAAAATTTGGATTTAGAAATTAAAGGGTATCCCAATAGTTGATGTAATTTTATGTATGTGGCCAAACATTGAACCGTTATAGATAGACAGCTGAAATATACATGGAACCTGTAACAACTAGTTTATAATTTAAATTAAGAAATTAAAGGGTGTTCCCAAAATTAATGTAATTTTACCTATATGACCGTATCTTTAGAACCGTGGTATACAAACAGTTGTAAATTGGAAAGAATGTCCACCACTTTGTTTAGTATAAGAATTATAATTATATGAAATTATAAATTAAAGGGTGTTACAACAGTTGATGCAATTTTTTGTATATTGCCAAACTTTTAAATTGAACCTGATTACTAAGTCTACTACAACAGCAAGCATAGAATTTTAATTTGTTAATTAAAGGGTGCCCCTATAGTTGCTGTAAATTGGTGTTTATTGTCAAACTGTTAAACAGCTGTTAACAGACAGACAGTTGAAATTAATAAGGAGCTTTAGTGCCAAGTCCACTATAACAAGTATCAAGTTTAGAGATGGAATATAAAGGTGCCCCAAAAGTTAACGTAATGTAATGTGGCCATACTTTTCAACCGTTATAAACAGACAGATGAAATCTGTTTTAAAGTCAAGTTTTTTTACAAGAATTATTTTAAAACCAGCTTTTAAAAACAGACAATTATCAATTTGTCTATGGTCATTTCTAAACGGATTTAAAAAATTTTCTTTCAATTTAAAACCGATCCCTACAGTTCACCTGTTCCTAAAAAAGTACATAATATTAAAAGTTAAAGGGTACAATGATGCAAATCATATAAACAAGAAATTAAAATTTCGTATCTTTGTAAAATCTTAATCTATATTTTACTAAAGAAACGAAGCAAAGCAAAAGGCGCAATAAGACTCACAACTTGAGCAAAAAATCAAAATTTCTTTAGAATAAAATTATTACACTCAATTCTTATATTCACCCTTTTCTTTTGAGATGAAGGATATTAAAACAATCAAGAAAAGAAGTTGTAAATATTTGAATTGTATAGAAAAATTTATGATGCGTGTGCATATAAGAATTATTGTTTGCATTTGTGTGCTTCAATGTATTCAAGCATCCGTTTCCGTTACATGTACCGGTCTCTAAACATCAAAATGGCAAAACCTGCAGCATGCAACATTGTAGCATGCTGTTGAATTGCATCAAACAACAAAACACATTCATACTTAGTTTCAATAGTCCAGCTTAAAAACTCTCTACTGCTGTTGTTGTTGCCTTTAACTTTGTTGCTGTTATTGCCTTTTACTTTGCTGCTGTTTTATGTCTGTTTTGTAAAAAAAAAATATTTTTTATTGTTGCGATTTTTATTTTGTGTATCCCTTGTGTTATTCTTCAACGATGTTACAAGTGCCAAAGCATTAATTCTGTTGGTGTTTGTATGTATTTACGTTCATATTTCCGTGTGTTTGAATAAATATGTTTACTTCGTTTTCGTTAATAAAAATATATAAAAACGAGAGTGAACGTCAAATTTTTGTTAAGAGAATGAAGTTTTTAAAAAAAATGTACATTAAAATGTATTTAAAATTTTTTTATATTCTATAGAGCACATGGAATTAGTAACAACAGAATATACTTATTTTATTATACCCTTCACCGCAAAAAATGGAAAGACGGTACATCTTTGTCATTCCGTTTGTAATTTCTACAATGTGTATTTATTCTGACCTTTAATGCATAGCGCAAGCGAGTAATGTCCGTCTACACGGAAAAAAAAACATAATTATTATATGGTCGCAACAACCATTCATGGCTCTTTTTAACAAAATATGTTTGCTGTTAATAAGTTTATGTTATTTTAACCCTTTCGGGACGGAGTTTTATTTTGAAAACCAAATTATATATCGTCAAAATTTTTTCATATTCTAAAAGGTATGAAAAAAATATTATGTTCTCCATACTTAGAAATCTTAAATTCGTCCTTTTATCCTGGGACATATAATCCTAATAAGTATTTTCAGTGGGACATGGGATCCCAATAAGCATTTTTCGTGGGACATAAAATCCCAATCGTTGTTTTCGAAGAGGTGTTCGAAATTAAAAAGATAAGATATGTAGTAGTCTTTGTAAGCATCGGTGGGTTTTCCACAGTCATTGAAATATAGCTTTGATGCTAATAATAAAAAGCGATCTCGCGATATACAGTTTTTTATAACAGAATTACCCATTGATGGATTTTTACTCCAATAATCTTTCAGAGACGGCAATTTGTTATAATGCATAATTAATGAAACGCCCAGAAATACAAGGATTTCATTTGGATCCGTCAAATTTCGATTTGACTGCACACGACGGTTCAAGGCTGTCAAACGCTGATTAGTGCATTCAGCAATTCTTATGCACAAACTGTACGGAAATATTTTTGAAAATACTTCATACTCACTGGAATCATCAGTAATAGCAATAAGGATTTTGCAGTCTCGCTCAGTCGGGAATTTGTACTTAGGCTGGAAGCCTTTTTGAGTATCAGGGGTAACATTTATCCATTGAACAACTAGCTGTGACTCGTCATTTTCTTCATCGATTTCACATGGTACAGTTTCTAAGGCAGATTCGGTGTCGTCGGAGCTCTCAGTTAAATATTCACTTCCAGAATCCTCAAAGTCATCACCAGAGTCTAACTCTTCGCACATAATACGCTCAAGGTCCTCACGAGTAAGCTTCCTTTTTGGCATCTAGAATATAAATTGGGACAATAAATCCCACATAAAAAATGTATTGGGACAATTGATCCCACGTTAAAAACGTATTGGGACGATATATCCCAATTTTATTATACCATCTATAACTTACCTTTTATTATCAAAAAACACCACTAAACAAATTTATTTCGAATATCAAAAACTTTTTTATAAAAAACAAAACCGTTTCACTAAATTGCAACACTTTTACAACAGTTTTCATCAAAATATGAATCCAAACTGCTCAAATTTCAACGATGTTGTGGAATTCATTGCCAAGCAGCATAACTACGCTGAGATTTACCGTTATGTTTTTATTTACATATTAAAGTTAACACTTAAAAATTGCTTAGGGACTATTTAGGAAATAAATTGCATTGAAAGTAAGGAAAATACGACAGTTTGGAAATTGCTGGGACGTATTATCCCAGTAGTCCCGAAAGGGTTAAACAATAATTTATTTGAGATACAAAAGTTTTTTTTAACATTTAATCATTGAATGGTTATAACGCAAAAAAAGACGACATGGTTGTGTTATACCATATTTAAATTCTTACCACAATCAAAGTTTAATAACTATTCAAAAATTAGCTATTAATTAAAACCATAATATAGTATTTTAAAACAAAAAATGTTTAATTTCTGAATGTAAACAAAGTATAATTAAAAAAAATGTTTGGTTTTAAATAATTTTGGTGTTGCTCCGAAGCCGAAGGCATTATTGTCAGTTCTGTATTTTGTGTTTCTTTTTAACCATATTATTAATTTTTATATTTGGATGATATTATAATATGTTTATACTTTAACCATAGTTATGGTTATTATTTACAATATTATTTTTATATTGGACAACAATATGTTCCAATAATAACGATATTATTATTAATTTTTAAAATCATAGAATTTTACAACAACCTTATAATTTAACCATAATACGTTGCTCTTATGGTTGCTTCAACCATGTTTTTTCTTTACGTGTATGCAGCTGTCCGTACGTGTTAATGTTGACATCAAATTTAAAAAAGCACTAAATGAGCTAGAGGAAATTTAAATACGCCAATAAAAAATAATATAGCATTTAATGTTTTGTTTGGCTTGTATGCAAAAATTTTACTATTGAAAATCAGCAAGATTGGTCCATGTCTTTCGAAACAGTGGACAACATACCACTCCTGCCTCCAATTTAGTACAATGAAGTAAATCTAAGCGATAGAGATTTAAAATTTAAGAAAAAAAAACATCAAGTGAAAAAATCAGCGCTCGCCCATATTTTCCGAGTTACGGGAAATTTTCAAATTTTTTTAAATCATCAATATGGGTATCAGTTAAAAGCTTTCGAAGAGATTTTTAGGAAATACTAAAATTTTTTAAGAATGCCTACACGCAAAGAACAAATATGGTTGAGGTAACCATAATCGAAGAGCAACATATTATGGTTGCATTATATGGTTGCAAACAAAACATAGTATTGTTACGTTTGCAACCATATTTTTGTCAAGCAAAATAATAACATTTTAAATGGTTAAAATTTCCAGATATAAAAGACTTAGTTTTTATTGTTCTATTCATTTACGATTTGTCATAAAAAATTTTTAGAAACATAAATTCACAAAAAATCAATTATTTGCTTATAATAACGCTTAGATCATAAGCTACAAGAAACAGTAATATAAAAATATATTTTATAAGCCCAAATAAATGATTTCACAATTATGCTTCAAACACAAAAATAAAAATGTATATGCTTACAATACATACATACAAATATATTTATTTCAACTTTTTTTAATGGTTTCGTTCCCTTTTTATTTCTTTTCATATTTTGCATTTTTTTAATTATTTATTTTATACATAAATTTCTCTATCAATAAAAAAAAATTCAAATTTTAGCTATCAAAAAAATTACTGAACTGTCAAGAACTTGAACAAAATATTTTCTAGCGCAAACATTATTCTGTTGCTTTAAACCATACTTTGATTAATAATAATATATTATGGTTAAATATTTTGTAATATTTTTAAAAAGTTATAAAACTTTGGATGTGGTTGAAAGTTAAAGCCAACCATGTTGCATTTTTTGTGCACAGTCACCATATTATCGTTGAAATTTAACAAACAATGTTTATCGTGACTAAAGTTTTGGTGAAAATAACTATAATTGGTTCTCCGCAACTATACATTGTTAAAAAAGAACATAATATGGTTATTGTGACCATATCACAACCATGTTTTTTTTCTGCGTGTAACTCATTAAGAGCCGATGGCATTTAATTAAAAATTATACTTTTTTTTTTTAATTTTTCGTAACCCCAATATTTGTCTTTTTGATTGGAGTTACTTCATTAAATTAGATTAACATTAACGATGAAGGGTATATAAGATTCGTCATAGCCACATACAGCACTCTTACTTTCATTAAGTTTTTTAATTTTATCTGCCTGCAAAAGTTATTATTTAATCTTAGAAATCTTTTAGATGGCGAAATTCTTACACTTTATTTACTTAGTATTGAAACGAACAATAATACAAAACCATTTATGCTGTAACTCGGTGCATTATCAATCAAAAAATGTAATTATATATTCGACATAGAATGAAAATCGTCTCTAATAAATATGAGTTTCTTATAGAAAAACTAAAAACAAATCTGTTCACTCAATTAAAAAATAAAAAAAAAAACAAGAATAATTCCTATCCCCAAAATTAAGTCACCTCGTGTTTTTCTGATTATCGTCCTATTACAATCTTAAACGGCAGTTCGAAAATACTAGAGCATCTTTCATTAGGCAATTACTTAAGTCAATTACAATCCGGATTTAGAACGCGTCACTGTACCACTAGTTTAATGTTAGATTGTGTTGAAAATGTGAGAATTAATCTTGAACAGAATTTAAATTCATTGCTTATATTTTTTGACTTCAGCAAGGCCTTCTATTCCTTATACTATGGTAGACTTTGTCATAAATTGCTATCACAATTTGTGTTGGGATCATCTGCCTGCAACATAGTTTGGTCTTTTCTTAATAACAGATGCCAATATGTACATTTTGGTCCAAATATTTTTTCAACTTTAAAAATCCATAGAGGTGTACCTCAGGGTTCTATTTTGGAACCACTTTTATTTACGATTTATATGAACGATTTATATCAGCAGCTTGAATTTTGTAGGTGTTATACATATGCAGATGACGTCCAATTTTTAGCTGATGAAAAGGGCCATGGCTTAAAATTTTTGGAGCATAAGGTTAACAGCGACTTGAAACTTATTATGAAGTTAATTTTCTTAACTTAAACCCTTAAGACTCGATGTATGTGGTTTTCCCACATAAATGTTCTATCAAACTTAATTTAAGGCAGTGGGAATAATGAATATGTAGGGTTTTAGGAATTTACTTGGATAACAAGTTGAGTTTTGATTATCATGTAAATTATGTTACGAGGGCTGCTCTATATATTTTTGGCCTAATAGTGAAAATGCGAATATTTATAATCAAAAATGGTTTTATTGTTTTTCAAAGTATTCTCCAGCATGATATATACAATTTTGCATGCGCTCAAACCAGTTGTCGAAGCACTTTTTCCACTCCAATTGAGACACCTCTAAAACATGGTTTTTGAACACTTCAACAGCTTCTTCTGGCGACGAAAATCATTGACCACGCATTTTTTTCTTGATGTGCGGAAACAAGAAGAAGTCATTAAGTGCCAAGTCAGGGCTGTACGGCGGATGACCCATTAATTCGACGTTTTGGCCGGTCAAAAACGCTCTGGTTTGAGCCGATGTGTGAGAGCTCGCATTGTCATCGTGAACAATGATTCGTCTTCTCTTGTTCGTTTTTTGAATTTCTCCGATGACTTCAGGCAAACAAATTGTAGTGTACCACTCAGAAGTGACTGTCCTACGTTGCTCAAGCGGAACAGTCGCCACATGACCAGTTTTGCCGAAGAAACAGGCGACCATTTGCTTCGAAGTGATTCTTCCACAAACAACTTTCGTTGGATTTTGCTCGTTTTTGAAGACCCACATGGTCGATTGTTGTTTCGTTTCGGGCTCATACGCATAGATCCATGATTCGTCACCTGTGACGATCTTATAAACGTCTTTTGAAGCACCGCAATCGTATTTTTGCAACATTTCTTTGCACTAATTGACACGAGCCTTTTTTTGAGCGACTTTCAAATTGTGCGGGATCCAACGAGAACAAACCTTTTTTATGGCCAGGTGTTCATGCAGTATCGAAGGTATGCTGGTGGAAGAAATCTCCAAGGATGTCTCTATCTCTCGTTATGTCGCATGTCGATCTTGCATTATGAGTTCACGCACAGCATCAATGTTCTCTAGCACAACAGCGGTTTTTGGACGACCTTCACGGAATTCGTCTTTGAACGAGCTTCGGCCACGATTTAATTCATTATAACAATTTTTCACAATGCTATAGGATGGTGCTTCATCGCCATACAAAGATTTAAGTTCATCAATGCACTGTTGTCGTAATAATTCACGTCGAAAGTTGTGAAAAATGATGGCACGAAAATGTTCACGAGTTAATTCCATTTTTTTCTATATTAATTTTTTCAAGTCACTGTAAACAACACAAATAATGGTCGTACGTCAAAACGTTTTGAGTACGATTATGCTTAAAAATGACAAACTTTCCAATGGAAATGTCAGATTGCACTTGGCAGCACTCAGTGTTGCCAGGCCAGAAATATATATAGCAGCCCTCGTATATCTAAGATATGTTTTATTTTGAGGAAATTGTACAATATAGGTTTGTTTTTACCGAGAAAAGTTAAGAGATTGATTGCTTTGTCTCTATGTCTTCCTATATTATTGTATGGCTTGGAAATTTATTCAGGAATATCATATGTCATTCTTAATAGATTAAAACAGTGCTTCAACAGAATAGCTCGCTTCACCTTTGGACTAAATTATAGATCATATACGCATATGACTTCGTTTGCCATTAAATTTCTGCAATGTGACTTTGAGAGTTTCATTAATCTAAGACTGATGCTTCAATTTTATAGGGTTGTAAAATATGGTGAGCCTAAGTATAAATGTATTTTTGGCTAATCTATAAGGACTGATGTATTAATGGTACCTCGAAATGTTTCTCTACTAGACTAGACTAGATCATTCGTCGTCAGGATTTCAAACTCCGTCTCAACGTTTAGAAAATTTTTAATAACTGATCGTGTGTTATTAGCTGCAGCAGGACCACAACAAATTGTCATTATAATTTTTTTTCTTTCCTTTGCTTTTTAAATATTGTTCAACATTTGTGCAATTGGGGGTTTTATCTAAATACTTTAAAGACCTTAATTGAAAAAAAATGTTTTTGATGTATTTGCCACATAATTTAACTGGATTAATTAGGCCCTAAGGGCTTGCAATTGAATAAATTGAATAAATAAATATAAAAAAATATATTTTACACAATTTTAGAACTCGCTTCCTATATTTTTGTAAATGATTCATTTTGCAAAATTCTCTTTTCAAACTTTTTATTTTCCTCATTTGTTTTTTCTTTTCTTTACACTTTTTGTTTTAGGTGTTGGTGGCTGTTTTTAAAGTCTAGAGTTTTTTTTTGTTTTTTACTTAAGTTTTTTTATTATAAATTTTTTTCCCATTTCGTTTATTGCTGTGTTTGTTTATTTCTTTGTAAACGTATATAAAATTGTATATTTGTGCAGATGTTTAAGTTTTATGCTGGTGAGCCAAAGTGCAATTTAGTGTGTGGCCAATTTTCTGTATGCCCTCAAGTGTAAGTTGGTTGCTTTTGTTATTCTCCAGTCTGCCCCATGCAAAGCTTACGGGTAATTGTTTGTAACTTATTTCTTTTGCCAAAAACAAAATAAGCAACAAAAAAAAAAAAACAAAATACTACAAAAAAGTGTTATAAATACATTTTGTTTTGTGTGAAGAATAGTAGGAAAATAAGGAAATGCCAGAAAAATCAGTGATTTTTACAACAAGACTTAACTACTTTTCCCTAGATAATGTTTCTAGTGACATGGTTATGGTTGAATTCATTTAAAATTTACGTCTGTTGAAACAAAACTCGCTACAAAACTTAAATAAAAGTTATAATTACTTATTTAAAGTAAAAAAAAATAATAATAAAGTTCTTAAGTACTTTCTGTTCTGTGATGTTTTTCTTAAAACAAAATTATAACAAATTAACAACCATTTACACGTAATCAAAAACTCAAACTTAACTCCACAACACACTTAAGCACACTTACATTTACACCTTTACACATATTTACCTTGTGGTAATTTTCTTTAATTTTCTTCCTTCCACTTTTTTTTTTTTTTGTAACTAAGTTCCTTCCCCAACCATGTCTACGTTTACAGTTTTCTTTTACGAAAAAAATAAGAAAATTTTGAAGTACAACACATGTGTAGATGTTCACACAATTAATAACCGCCAAAGTCAACAAAAACATTTTTGTTTACTGCTTGTATGCATAACTATGAAAGTAAGTTGTATTAATTGCTGGGTATGTGAATGTGTGTGTATGTGCAAGAGAGAATATCTAATTGTAGAGATATGCAGAAAAATGTAAACAAGTTTAAAAACTAATGGCTGGTAAGACATAGATTCATAACTACACATTTCAAAAATAAAATAAGAATCCACACAAGTAACTCGTTTCTGTATCTTAAGTGGGATATTTCTCACATGAAAATATTACAGTAATTTTGTTTTACACAGAGTGACCTAGAGGTGATAATATATTTTATAATATCAAACAATAAAAATGTTCCTGGAGTTCTCTAGTTTACCCTGTGAAAAACAAGAGGACTGCAATATTTTCACGTAAGAAATATCTCACTAAAGTTACAGAAACAAGCCACAAGACGACCAAGCGAGGCAAATACGTTCTTGTAGAAAATGCAGGTGTTTAGATGAGTCACTTAAAAATTCTTTTATAAAGAAATTACATCTTCATTGTTGGAACAATTAAGCAAAAAACTTGAAAATCCATTTTTTTTACCCGAGTACAATAATATTAAATTTGAAACAGAATTGGGTGTGACTACTTCCATGTTTTCTACAACTGACTTCAAGTTATTTTTTATATAAAATGAAAAAATAGAATTGCAATAATTAGACCTTATCCTCTACAAGAGCCTACTTTGATGACATAATGGAATCATCTCTCACGATATACCAAATGGAGGAAAAATCTTTTTTCTTTTGTAACAATTTTTTCCCACTCCAGGTACTTGTCAATCTGTGGAGATCACTTTTAAACTTTTTTGTGGATAAACTACATATTTTAAGGCGTCTCCTCAACAGCCATGTGGGGTCTTATGAGGATTTGTTTAATTTTTTCACCTTTTTTTTTAACTAATTTCAAGAATTAAAAGCCCTCATCTATTTCAGTTAATTGACATCGAGAAAGGAGTAATTTACCAATTTTTCTATAATTTATTATATTTGTGCCCGCAGAGCTCAATTATTTCCGAACCGTTTTAAAAAATTGTTTTCTTTAATTAAAAGGCGAATTAGATTGAGTTTATAAAAAAAAATAAAAGGTGTCCTCATGTAAAACACACAATGTTTGCGAGTCTAATTAACTGTAACAGAAATTAAAAAAAATAAAATAAAAATTGAAATTAAAGGGTTCCCCATATGTGTTGTGATTCGACTTATGGAGGCCTATCTTTTGAAGCATTGTAGTTAAACAGTTTAAAATTACACAAAATGTGTTTCTTTATGTCCGCTATAAGTTTAAGTATAAATATTGAAAATTATAAATTAAAGGGTGTCCCCATAGTTAATGATATTTGATGTATTTTAATTTACACAGCTTTTGTATTTTTATGCTCATGTAAACAGTAAAACAAGTAAAAAAAATTAAAATAAAAATTAAAATTAAAGGGTGTCCCCCTAAGTGATGTTATTTGCTAAATATGGCCATTTAGTTTGTTTTTAAGTCACATTTTTTTCTTTTAAAATTATATTTTTTTGCTGCTTTTTTTGTCACTATCAACATACAATAGAATAGTTTTTAGAGTTAAAAAAATTACAAAAACATAAATGTTAAGGACTAATTACAACCATGAGCACGGAATGGATATTATTAAAATTTTAAAAACCAAATAAAAAAAATTTAATTCTTGCCTCACAATCAACAAGTTGTCTAGTTTTTAAATAAAACAGACCTCTATATTAATTGTACTATCAGCTGCATGTTAACTCACATACCAGCTTGAAAGTATGAGCTGTGCATTTTGTAAAAAGTGACAAGAAACAACTGATAATAAAATATCCTGGAGCGCATACAACACACAACATAATAAAGCAATTAAAGTTTGGTAGCGTTGCTGCTGATGTCTTTCAAACACACACCAAAAAAACAATAGCAAACACAACTACAACTACATCTACAACATGTTTACACAGTGATATACGCCAACACATTTTAAATGCAAACAAATTTCACATAGTAATAATACAAGGAATAAAAGAGGAAAACAGTTGGAGTCTTCAGATGAAACATACCTCAGTTAACAAAATATAAAACAAAATTTTTTTTGTAATATTAAGCGGTGTGTTGTATAATTGTGTTTGTATGTGATATTTAAATAGTTTTGCATACATACTACTTGTAGTTTAGTAATTTTCCTTGTAATCGTAGCTTCTCTGCGTTTAACTTTTTTAGTATCATCAAGAAAAAGAAGAAAAAACACACACACAAATACACAAAGCAAATTGCTTTGATGTACTCGTTAGTGTATAAATTGAAATTTCTTCATTTCCTGTATGAACCATTTTGACTCCTACACCTGTATATACATATATTTACGAGTATGATGTACAAGTATTTCATTTCAAGTTAATAATACGCAATATTGCTTGGAGTTGTTAAAATGTATGTGTTTTTTTTTATCTCAACAATTAGGTAACCTACATACACATTAACCTGCACGTAGGCAGTTATCTATGGTGGTGTTTGTGACTGTAACATCTTGAAAGATAGAAATGAAATTCTTATCTAAATATAAACATATTATAAATATATATGTATGTATATAAAATTTTATAACACTATTATAACAAAGATAACGACAATAGCAACACACGCTTGAGGATGATATAAAGGAGACTCATTGTAAGAAAAAAATAAAGCATGACAAAGTCTATGAAACTTTATTAAAATTTTCTAATCTATATTCAATAACTAAATTATTTAATTTCCTTTGGAGTGATGATAATGCTACGTCCAGGTATTTTAAAATAAACTCGATATTTTAATTAGAAATGTTTAAATAAATTAATATTAATCTTAAGCTTTCAAATTAGTTAATAAAAATTTAAAACAGACCTCGCTCCAGATATACATTGTCATCTGAGCTGTATGTCATGCGAATGACAAGAAGTCTAAGGCTATAACCTCGATATATAAACTCGATAGTACAACTAGAGCTTTGTTAGCCGAACAACTCATATGTGGAATAAACTTCCACAGGCCTTTCCTATCACCTTTTTTATGGGCAAAGACTTCAATCGAATGTTTACAAGCACTACTCCTTCTCTCCTCCCTTCCACAACCTAATTTCCTAGTTAAGGCAGATAGCTGTTCTCTCCTGTGGTGCCAGTCCTCGATCTAGTTATACAGGCTGATCTATATATATCAGAGCTGCACGTGATACAAAGACCAAGAACTCTAAGGCTAGCTTCCTTTTAGTAGTGGTGTACCGAAGAGTACAATTTGTGCTTTGTTAGCTGAACAGTTCATATGTGGGATAGAGTTCTGCACAGGCCTTTTCTATTACTATTACTACAATGTGCAAAGATTCAAATCGAATTCCTCTAATCTCCTAATTTTCTACTTCTGACACATTGCATCGCATGGCAAAGAAACATGCCCTGAGTGTTGTTCATATTAAAAAATATGTTTGTTCATCTTAACAACAAAGTATGTCCTTCCTATGGTTAACAGAAGGAGCTACAAACCTTCTACATTTATCCAAAGTACTATTTCTGACTCCTTCAACGTCAAAATTAGCATATGAACTGCTACAAAACTATAAAAAGATATAGTCTTTGAAGCTTCGGCTCATACATGAGAGTTGTATTACTTTTTCGGTCTGATAAAGGTGACACAGATAGCGAGAAGATCAGATGGAGTGAAGTATTTCTTACACCGTTTCAGAAAACCTAGGCACTTGCATGCTTCTTTTGCGACCAGAAAAATATGCTTCTGCCAACAAACAACACATTGAATCTTCCCGCCAATAATACGAGTATCGAAAGCTTCAGATTCTGAGATATTAAGTAATTAATGAGGTAGCATATTTAGCCGTATGTCTGTGTGAAAGAATACACGCAAAGAAAAAATATGGTTGATGTAACCATAATCTAAGAGCAACATACTACGGTTGCTAACAAAACATAGTATTGTTACTATTGCAACAATATTGTTGTCCAAAGTATAAACACAATTATGTTCAAATATAAACACTAAATGCTGTAAGCATATGTACATACATGCATATATTTATTTCAACTTTTTTTTAAATGTTTTGGTTCCCTTTTTATTTGTTTTAATATTTTTCATATTATTTTTGATTATTTTTTTTGTATATAAATTTTTATTTTTTTTCACTTTCTTTAACAACAAACAACAATTTCAAATTTTAGCCACCAGAAAAATTACTAAACTGCCAAGTACTAAAACAAAATATTTTTCAGCGAAAACATTGTTCTGTTGCTTTTAACCATATTTTGATTATTGATAATATGTTATGGTTAAATATTTTATATTTTTTTTAAAAAGTTATAAAACTTTGATTGTGGTTGAAATTTTTTTAAGTAAAAACCAACCATGTTGCATTTTTTGTGCACAGTAACCATATAATCGTTAAAAGTTAACAAAGAATATTTATCGTGACTAAAGTTTTGGTGAAAACAACTATAATTGGTTCTCCGCAACCATACATTGTTACAAAGAACATAATATGGTTATTGTGAGCATATCACAACCATGTTTTTTTTCTGCGTGTAGAGCACTGAGCATTACGAGCGGTAAATTGAACCCCCAGGTTACAAAAATTTAAAAAAAAGCGCAATTTAAGGTATCTCCCCATTTTCCGGAAGATTTTGTATATTGCGAAATGATAGTGAATGGCATATGCTAAAAAGTCGTTAAGAAAAACAAGAAATAGAAGAAGAACTAGAAGAAAGGGCGTAACCTTGCGATACGCCTGAATTAATCATGAACTCGTTTGATGAGATCTCGTCTATAACAGTCCATACAGTGAGATCCCTTCGAAAGCGCGATATAAATATAAAGACCCTATCACCGATACCAAAAGTAATAACCTTTGATATGAGTGCACTATACTGTTACGTTTATTTAAATTATAACCGTTTTATTTATGAGTTGTTTATTTGCAAAATAAATAAACCCACAACTTTTAGAGTTTTAATTAAATTAGACTTTATTTAATCAATTGTTTGACGATTTAACTATTCGCGATTAATAATACACGCTGGCAACATTATACACTTGTGGTACCACAAGATCTTAACTAGATGACGCTCACTATCCGAATGAATCAGCACGTATTGGCGTTGCTTTTATATACCATATTTTTAGGCGTTCTTGAATATTCGAGAATTTCTACCGCCATCTATTGCGTAGTAGAAAATGCTGTGTAGTCATTTTTATCTCAGACACATGATGTGAGCATTGCTATTTACTTCTAGAACCTTCAATTATTATTTCAAAATACATGGTGTGTATTTTTAATTAGTTTTTGTACAATGCAGGTGTGTGTATGGTTGTGTATTGTGTTAGGTCATTTCTTTTCTTTTCTAATTTATTAAGCACTAGGTCAGTTTTATAAATAATAAAAATGTTTATTTATATTTTCAATATTTCGCCACACCTTCAGGTCTCATCATCAGGAAACAGGAAACAAAAAATTAGATTTTCTTTTTTTTAAAATAACAAAATTAAAATGAAATTATTTTTTTCAAACAAAAACAGAAAATCAAAAACCAAATGACAAAAAACTCAAATATTTAAAATTTACATTCTTATAAATTTAAAACTCAAAAAACATTCAAGTAAAATAACTCAAAAATGTTAAACATTTACATTCTTATAAAAATTTAAAAAAACAGAAATCATTTAAATTATTTAAAAATTTTAAAAAACTTAATACAAATACATTAACATAAACTTTCACGATAGAAATGTTACAAGCAATCATATACTCTCAAACGTTAATTATTTTTTATGCACCAAATGTCTATAACATTGCGCAACATTATCAGTATCAGCCTTAAAGTTTATTCTTTTTGTTGCTGGTATTTTAATTATTTGTAACACTTTCTTGGCGTCAATTATTTTTACATCTTTAATAAAGCATCTTTGTAATAATACCATACATTATCGAACGCCTTAGAAATATTTAAAGCCACCACCTTACTTTCGCCAAAATGATAAATGGATTGACACCATTTTTTCAAAAAGTAGGCTAGTAAGTTAGTAAGTAAAGCGTCCCTTACGAAAGCCGTACTGCCGGTCACTAAGTAAGCTGTTGAACTCCAGATATTTCACAAGATGGAAATTAAACATACTTTCCATCACTTGGGAAATCGAAGAGCAAATTAGAATTGGGCGGTTATTTTCAGAAGTGACATTCTAACATGATGGGAATTTACCAACGTGGTAGAAAATGCTTAAAATTTTGCTAATGGACATGCTAACGTCGAAGAGCAATGCTTCAAGACCAAGTGAAAGACCAAATGAAAAAAATAACAAAGAAAGAATATTTATTTCTTTATATTTTTATTTATTTACTCAAGACAAAATGTTTAATAAAAGCAATATTTACCAAATGTATTCCAAAGAATACATATGTAAACGAAAATTATAAATATTTTCTTAAATCAATGAAATCTATAAAACGATAAAAAACAATAATTTTGAAAAGCTTCCAAAAAATTATAATTATGTTTGAAATATAAAATGTTCAACCTAATTATGTGAGTTACTCTCAGCAACGTTTTGACTGCAATTTATATTCCTGTTCTTCTAACTTCGTACAGAATTTTATATAAAACAAAAATAACCTTAAAGGATTCATTTATTATATCACTAGAGTATGCCGTTACCGTTTTAACCTGGAAAGGGTAATAGTTTTTAGCAGTGTACTCTACTATACACAACTGTTCGTATATGTTTTAAACACACACATATGTATTACATAAATATGTACCCATGTGTACCTGTATGAGCAGAAACCATTTCTAATAGCAGTAGCTGTGTGCCAAATGTCAACTCATGCAGGCGTTAAGGAATTTTCTGAGGTAAATTTGTGTTTTAACGTGGATTTTAAATAATTTTTCCCAACTTTTTCGTACGTTTGCTTTTTACTTTTTTTTTGGAATTTGTGTTGGTAGTGAAAAAAGTAAAACGTGAACACAACAACATGTGTAACACAAGCAAACATGAACAAACAAAAATAAATTTCAAAGCATGAATATGTGTACGTATGTATATAAGTATTCTACATTCATATGTATGTAGTGGTATGTAAATATGTGTTTAGGTATATGAGTGTGGCTGTGTATAAAAATGATGTCATAAAACTTTTAACTGTGACATGTAAAACAATTAAAAACAGGAAAAATTAGTTTACAGCTACCGAGGGAACTAAAAGAGCACACAAAGTTCACGTAATAAATTTTTTTTATTTACACTTAAAATATATTGAATTTTATGTAGAGCACAGCAAAAAAAAGGCTGTGATTTGTTAAAATTGTTTAAAAAATATAAAATTTTATTTATTTAAAGCAAATATTCTCTATGATGGTAAATATAAAATGTTACAAATAAAGTATTTTAATTATAATTAAATTTTTACAACTATACAATTCAGTTTTAGATTATTTTGTTAAAAAAGCTTTCTGCGAGTTGGTTTTTTGTAGTCAAAATAATTTTGTACTAAAAGCTATAGACGACCTAGTTAAACAGGGACCCAAAAATATTTTTTAGTACCTCAAACACTTGAATAAGAGAAATGTTAAAACAAGCTGTAACTGAGAACAGTCAATTAAATAAGAGTTTAACACGTTAAAATTATTTTAGTAACACCATCAGTTTTATAGTTAATGTCAACTAGTTTTAGTTTTAGAAATAATCCCTGATCTTAACCCTCTAAAGCTTCTTACTGTCTCGGGGCAGCTATCAATTATTCTTTTACAGTTTAACAAGTAGCAAATTATTTGCTTATAATTTTTTTTCTCATTTACTATTTTGTTAAATGTTTCATATTTATTCTAGCGCAATCATTTAAGTTTTTACATTCCTAATATATTGTTACGAATAATAAAATCTGACAACCCCTGTTGTTGTGTCCGTATGAGTGTGGTGAATAAAGTTAATTCAACAACCAATGGTGTGTTTACGGAATAACAAAACCACAAGTTAGCCAACAAAAGCTGAGCAACCTCAATGGCTGCGTTGGTAGAGGTGCGTACTGCAAAACAGGAGGAGCAATTAAAAATTAAGAAGCAGCAGTATAAACCTCCCGAGAGGCAAAGGACAATTATTGTGTGAAGCCATGGCAGATAATTTAGTGGAGACGTCCAATTTAATATAAGAGCAACAGATAATTGTCAAGAAGCCCTTTACAATAAAAAGTAAGAACGGTAGCGGTTAGCGTGCGGAAGTGTAACAGCATAACAACAGTGTATGACAGACGTGTGTTGTGGCTACTGGATTAAAGGAGAAGACTGGCTTGGATAAAAAGGAGTAGTGGAGATGTCTGTGGATGGTTAAGGTTACTAAACAAGACATCGAGTAGTTTATGTCTCGCCGGAGTAACAAAGTAGTGTAGCGTGGATGGCTGCGTTTGTGGTGATAACGCATGTTTAGTAAATACGAGACCAAGGGTTCACAAGACCGGTAGGATCGAGAAGTATAGCCAGAGAAAGCCATAAAGTTCGAAGACAGAATTTAGCCACAGTGGTATTTTCAATCAAAAGAATCCGTACGTTTGCCTGCTAAAAAGGGTAAAACGTAACAATATATTGTTGCGAAAATAAGATCTGGCAACCACTGTTGCAGTTGTCCGTATATGCGTGGTGAAAAACAGTGGTGAATAAGTTTTTTCCACCAATGTGTGTGTATAGAATTAGCTAACAAGAGATGAGCAACTTCAATAACTGCTTTGGTAGAAATGCTGCTGTAAAACAGAAGTTCATGAGTTCGAACCCACATTCGGACTTGTGTACAAATGAATAATAATTGTTATAATTCAATTAAAAATTGAGGAGCAGCAGTACTAACCTCCCGGAAAAAAATATAATTATTGTGTGAAGTCATGCCAGATAATTAATTAAAGGCGTCGATTTAATATTCGAATAGTAGAAATAATTTTCAAGGCGCCTTTTATAATAGAGAGATAGATCCTCTAGCTGTTAGCGCAGGGAAGTAACGTTATAATAACGGAGTACGGTAGATGTGTGTTGTGGCTAATGAATTAAAGGGGATGAGTGGCTTAGAAGAAAGGCGTAAGGGAATGGCCTGTGAACGGTTTAGGCTACTAAACACATCGAGTAGCACAGTATCGCCAGATAGAACCACAGAGTAAGGAATGGAGAATTTATAATGCCAGAGTGGTATGTGCTATTTGCAATCGAGAAGAATCTGTACGTTTGTCAAAAAGGGAAAAACATTAAAATTTATGAATCAATGTTAACACAGTCTCAGCTCATTAATTTTAATCAAATTTGAAGCATACATCTCAGACCTAGGACCTAGTTGAGAGACAAAGCGAAAAACGGGTATTTACGTCGGTACCGATTATAATCAAATTTTAAACAAAGTTTGATGTGTGTATTTTTATTTTGATGAAAAGGAAATTGGAAAGGAGAGTGAAGAAGAGGATAAGCGCACAATCTTATGAATCTTTACCGACTTTAACGAAATCAGATTCTAAAGATATTTGAAACATATATATCTCGGATGTGTACCGAATAGAGCCTCATAGCAAACAAGGCTACAATGTATTCCACAGTGCCTAGAAAGGGCCTAAAATTAAACCTAAGCAATGACAGGTACAATAAGCTAGTAATTTATGCATACATATTTCTAAGAAAACAGTACAACCCAGCAAAAAATTAGACATTACCTTAAAAAGTACTTGCCATATAATGACTTACTTTTGTGATTGCCATATTTTGGTACTCGCTTACAAAACACATTACATTAGTTCCCAAAAAAGGAAGTAGTACTAGAACTAGTTCTTTATGTTAGAAGAGACTACCATACTAATTGTTCTCATTAATTCCTGCAATAATTAATGTAATCGATTCTCAGTAATTGATTATAAAAGTCTCATGCCTTGTTAAAATCATTAAGTTGGCAATCTATTTGGGATTACCTTTACAAAAATTTTTTGCTGGGAAGTGAACAAAACAAATATTTAAATATTAAAACTGATTTTAGAGAAATAAAACAATGTCTTTGAAAGTATAAATGTGCTTTAAATTACTTTTGTTTCAATGTAAAACTGCCTGATAAGAGATAAAATAAAACGTCATCTCTAATAAAAAGTAATATATGGGACTCAAGATACGCTTGACTGTTTATTTGGTCATTTAAAAAATACTCTTCTAAAAGCATTACAATTCAGTAGTGATGATAAACTTAATTTACAGTGATCATAAAGGAGCTGAAACTGCGAAATTCACGAGTTAATAAGTTTAAAATTTTGCTTGTGACCGTTGCAGAATTAACAAATTCTAAACAAATTTTTTTTGCGCCATTTAAACTGTTATACAATTTATTTATTTCACACATACTTGAGATTTTTTCATTACCATTAAAAGTTCATTGACATTGTTGGAAACAATGCGAATGAAAGAAATTTAAAAATCATTTAATGCTAATGATTTTATTTTAATTATAATTGTTTTTACTAATGGTAATGAAATTTTAATAAAATCATTTAATAACTAATTACAATTGAATTAATAGTTATTCTTATGAAACACAATTTTTTTCCCAGAAACTACAAATACTCTGCACAAAATATATAAATAAATAAATAAATCTTAACGCTCTTGCAGATAGATCTACATTTAAAAATTTTAATAAATTATCAATTTTAAGTAATTTAAATGCAAAACTTGATGTCTGAGATCTAAGGTCACCTAACACCCTAGTCAGCAGATCTTATTACTTGCTCGA
Organism: Gymnosoma rotundatum; assembly: GCA_916610165.2. Classification (NCBI taxonomy): domain Eukaryota; kingdom Metazoa; phylum Arthropoda; class Insecta; order Diptera; family Tachinidae; genus Gymnosoma; species Gymnosoma rotundatum. The sequence continues at coordinate 12,839,961 of OU744339.1, forward strand.
AAACAGAAACATGTTGCCATACTGTCTCATTTATCCTACGAAATTTATTTGCTTTAATTTTTTGTGATTAAAATCTGTTATATATTTAAAGATGTGTACTTAGTGTATAAAAACAAGGAATACATTTATTAATGATAATGATTTGAAATTATTTAATCATTAGTTATTAGTATTGATTTTGTTTTTTAACTAACTATCAATGAAAGCTTTGCATTAAAAAGCATTACCATTAGTGAAAATAATTAAAATGCTAAAAAAAACGTCATTAGCATTATTTATTATTTAATGCTAATGAAGTCGTTAATTAATTATTGTATATAATTAATTACTCCAATGTATGGTTTCACATGCTGTGTATTGCATCAGTGTAAAAATATAATTTAAAAAGCAAATAACGTCAATAAGATGTACATTTAAAGAAGAGCGTGACGATGACGTGAACTTATAGATTATTTTGAGACATAAATCATCCTACGTGCTGATAGAAATTTTAACTCGAAAAACCAAAATTTTAATAGGAACTAGTTTCTTTAAAAATTTATCTAATTTCTCAGTAAAAAGAGAAAAATTAAGAATTAAAAATTTTTTAGTTAAAGATTAAATAGCTCTAGTAAAAAATAAAAGATCGTTAGCAATGATTATTAGAAAATATAATATTAAATTAAATTGAAAAACTATATATTTTCAATTAAAATATAATTGTCTTAATTCGCAATTTATATTAAATACGCTATTGGTTGAATACCCTTTTTAAGCATTGAAATTTAAAGAAATTTTTGTTTTACAACTTCATTTGCATGCCAGCCAACTACGTACGTGATAGTAACAGGAAGAATATAAAATTTCATATGCTTAAGTTATGACAAATGTTGTTCAGATAATCGCTTGCAGTCAGACAGAACACATTAATTTCCATGTCGTTTTTTCACTTATTTTTTAAAATTTACTTATTTTAAAATAATGTATAAAAACACAGTTTTTGCTTAACATATTAAGTGAAATATATTAAAATTTAGTTTTTGTATAAAATTTTTCCTGAAAATAATAATAAATTTTGTTGAGGAAAAAAAAAACGTTATTAATAGCTGTCCATAAGAGGCACGATCCTTAGTTGAATATATTAAACAAAAATATTTCACATTTTATTTAAGAGCCTTAAATTGTATGTTGTGCTTTTTTTGTAAGGAAAATAAATATCTTTAACACAAGCCACACACGTGTCCTAAGGTTTTTTTTTATAAAAAAAAAACTGAAAGTTTGTAGTCAGGGGTCACTAAACAAGTATCATCCATTAGAGGCAACAGAAGAAAGTTGATTATATTTTTATAGTCGGCCAGTTGGTTAGTGTAAATTTTTTCCGCTTTCTTATGCAGAATCCTCTTAACAGCATGTTTCGGTTACCTTTGTAAATCTTTTATATCTTTTTTTTTTTCAAAAGCCAAAAAAAAATTTAATCTAGGTTTGAATAAACAAAAGATGTAGAGCTTACCAAAAAGCTAAAATTTTTTCAGTCTTGAGTTAATGTAATTGCTAATTAATTAAACGAAAAATTTGCTGTTAAGATTTGATATCTTTTCTTTTTTTTCTAGCTGATTCGGTGAACTTAATTTTCAAAACGACCAAGTGAGATTTTAGGAAATTAAAAAGAAAAAAAGTTTTTTTCTACGGGTGACTTTTTAATGTATTCTTTAACAAAGAGTCTACAACTGCGTCCGCAGAGCACTTCTACATCTTAATCGTGTAAAGGGAACACTTATTTCGCTTATCAAAAATCACTGATAGCCGCGTAGAAAATATCTGCTTTCTACTAATTGAAAATATACTTGTATAAATATGTTTTGTATCAATTTGTTAAAAAACTAATTATTTTCTTATTACAAAATTGTTTTGTATAAAATTGTATTCTTGAGGCAGATATTTTTAATAATTTGTATATTAGATTTGTAATGGCAGCATTTGGTTAATAAATACATAGTTGTGTTTTTTTTTTTGTATTTGACAGTTCATCTCATAAAATTGTTCCTATGAGATATCTCCTAATAACGCTCTCATAAGAATTCTTTTAAGACTGCAAAAACACTAATTTTAAGTCTACACGTAAGAGAATTCTCTCAGCGATGGAATTTGACGTTCTCATCTCAGAACATGACATGTGTCATAAATTAATTACTTATTACAGTTTACTTCTCAAAACGTAAAAGTTCAACCCCATAAATTTAATCACAATGAGTTTGTTATGCATACTACTGCAATCTATTTTAGTAAAGAGCACAAAGAAAAATATGCAGTTGATTCGTATTATTTTATTACTGCAGAATTATGTGATATTCTTTTTCTTACGTTTAGAAGACGAATTTTTTTAATTGTTTTAATTTTTTTTCGAATTAATCTTTTAGAAAACCCAATTTGAAGTTTGAATGCGGGTTTTTAATCGTAATTTCTGAGTTCTAATGAAGTCGGTATTAAGTTTGACGTCATTCGATGTTTTTACTGTTTTTACTGTTTGTTTGTTTAATTTAATTATTATTTAGTACCTATATCTTTTAGCTAAGTAAAATACAATAAAACTTTACTAATGAAATTACGATCGATTTTGAAAGATCTACAGTGCCACAGTTAAAAAAGGGTACCTTTTGAAAGTGTGCCTTTGTAACAACAAAGTATATATTTTTTTCAAAAATGGACTCTATAAAGAAGGTACGTTTACAAAGAAGTACTTTGTAGAAAGGTACTTATTTTACAAAAAAAGTACTTTGTAGAAAAGTACTTATTTTACAAAAAAAGTACTTTTAAAGTACGTTTTAAATTTATTCTATTGTAAAAGATTCTTGTAAAAAAAGTAGCAGCATTTATGCAGATAATGTAACGTGTAAAAATGTGGTTTTGACGTTTTTTTAATTTTTTGTTATAGGTACTTTTGAAAAGGTTGGAAAAGTACCATTGAAAAACTACATTTTAATAAAAGAAAATTTTTTATATTGTTTTTTTTTAACTAATTTTTATGCTGCTTTTCTAAAGCTAAAAGTAAATTTTCAAAAGGAGTTTTTTGAGTTAACTTTTCAAAAAGTACTTTTATTGAGGTTATCACTCCAATAAATCTTTTTTTTTTTAAATAAATTGTTAAATCATTTTATTTTAGAAAAGTTTCATATAAACTTAGTCAAAACCTTAGCTCATAAATATATATTTTGCTTTAAAGGTAATAAAAAAATATTTTTTCGACCTTAGGAACACTTTTTGAAAAGTACTAACACGAGGTGAATTAACACGAGGTGAATTAGAAAAATGTACATTTTGTAAACAAATTCTTATATTAAGGTACTTATGATAAAATCATTTTAGAAAAACTTTCCTACAAAAATGTGGACTTATAAAATGTTGCTTTTTGAAAAACGTACTTTTTTAAAAATGAATTTTCATGTTTCTTTTAAGGTAGAATATTTTTGAAATTATTATTTTTTTAAATGTTCTCTCTTAAAAACGGTTGTTTTTTTAATGAGTAATTTTTAAGCATCTTCAAGATTTTACCATATTTTTAAATTTTCAAAAATACTTTTCTGTAATGACTTTTTCGAGAAAGTCATCACTTTTGTACTTGCGTTTTAAATAAATATCTATATAAAATTATTTTTGAAAAATTATTTTTTAAAAGTATTTTTCTGTAAGAGTATTTTTTCTTTACTTGGCTACAAAATCCGAAAGGAAACAAATATTTTCCTTACATTCAGTTTTCAAATATTAATAGAGGAAAATAGGCTGAGCAAAAACTTAGGAAACTTTGGAATAAATTCGATACATATTATTGTAGACATGAGAAAAGGAATGTGAATATAATAAGAATAATTTTTTATTCGTGTTATCAACTAAAAGTAAAAATTTTCTTTAGAAAACAATTCTACAAATATTCTATATTCTGTTAAAAACTGTAAAGTTATAAAATTATTTGACTGTGTAGTTTTTCTATATATTTGTTATGAGTGTTATTCACAAGATAAGCAAAAGTGGCACAGCTGTTGCTGTTACGCGGTTATACAATCATGCAGCTTAAACTTATTTTTTTTTTGTATTTTACATTTTTCTTTTACTTTAATAAGAAAACAACTAACAAATAAAAGATGTAGAAAAAATAATAATAAAACATAAAACCTAAATAAGTTTAAGTCATCGTGAACCCATGCACACACATGCTCACACACACACAAACACGTTTATATTCTAAAGTAGAGTAAGAAAATTAAAGGCAAAAAAAAAGCAAAATGGTGAATGAAAGTTGTATTAAGGAAGCAAAAAATAATAACAAGGAGCTATCAAACGGTTTACAGTAGCAAAAGTTTACTTTAAAACTTAAGCTTATTTGCTGCATATGTGCTGCGGTAAAGTTTACTTTTCTTTATAAAAAAAAAACAACACAAGGATACAGAGTGAAATTATGCAGTTGTGTAAGTTTAAAAATTAGTTTTAAAAGTTCATATTTTATCAAAATGTGTGAGCTAATGCAGAAATTAAATTTTAAAATCTATAAAATATTAATAAATAAATTGTTTTACTTTGGATCAGAACTGGAAAATTACTATTGCTTTTTCATAATATTTTTGGTAATTGAAAAATAACTGAGTGGTCTTGAATTTTATGATAAAAGTCTGCCCTATGGTGTCACAAGAAATAAAAATATTTTTTTTGATTAATGAAGTTAAAAAAATTTTTTTTCGTGCTCTTTTTTATCATCCCGATTAAATAACTAAATCACCGGTCACGATGGCCATCGCGCTACCTCGTTCTTACCTCTTCAGGAAACTTCTCTCTTTTTGAATTTGTTTTTATCTTAAAGGTCATTGCGACATCGTGCGACAGGCAGGTGGTACTTAATTATCAGACTGCAGAGTGAATACGTGGCTAAAATTCAAGCTAAAGACGAAATGCTTGTTTCTCGAAACAGGTGGCGAAATATCTTGGGGGAAAATGTCGTACGAAATGGAACATTTTCAAAATACAAATTTTTTAAAGTAAAAATTAAAGTAAATATAAAAAGAAGTCTATTAAGAATTTTGATTACATTGCAGTAACAAAAACAAAAAAAAATAATTAGATTTTAGAACAAAACGAACTTAGGCCTGACTTAAAAGTTCGCTTTACAAAAAATTCTAATATTTTGCCAAGGCAACAATAGGATACTTTACCATTGCTACTATATTAATAGGTCTTAGAATCTATTAAATATTAATTAATTCTATTAAATATTAATTAATAAATTGTTTTACTTTAGATCAAGGATGGAAAATTTAATACTATTGCTATTGCTTTTTCTCAATATTTTTTGGTAATTGAATAATAACTGTGTGGTCCTAAACTAATTTATAAACATCAAAATTATTCACCCCCTGACGTCACAAGAAAGAAAAGCAATTTTCTAGAATTTGTTTTTATTTTACAGATTATTGTGACATCGTGCAACAGCTAGTAGGTATCTAAATAATAAGATTGAAGTGTGAAAGAGAACCTAAAATTCAAGCTAAAGACGAAATGCTTGTTTTTCGGTATAGGTGGCGAAATGGCTTGGGGAAAATGTCGTACACAATGAAACATTTTCAAAATACAAATTTTTTAAAGTAAAAATTAGATTTTAGAACAAAATGAACTAAGGCCTGACTAAAAAGTTCGCTTTCAAAAAATTTCTAATATTTTACCAAGACAATAATAAAATTCTTTACCATTGCTACTGTATTAGTAAGTCGGAGAAAATCTTAATCTGCCCTGCCACTGCACAGTGGGACACAAACAAAGTATTTAAGAAATCAGCAATTTTCCAAGGCTGCAAAAAAGAAACAATATTTAATACGCTGGCAGCAAAGAAGCATTTGACTTAAAATTTAAGCTTTCCAGAAATTCGGGAGTGATATAAGAGGCTCCCAAAATAATGGAACTCGAACATATTAATTTCTGTGATGCTGGCTTTTGTTTCATATAATTTAAATTTTTTACAACTTGAAGAATTTATTTCCCAAATATTTTGTTTTTGCCACACTGTACACTGTACCCAGTTGTAATGAAATAATAATTTTTAAATTTCAAACTTGTTGCGAATGTTATAGTCTGCATTTTCTAAACGGCGCCTCATTAGTGACTCACTGTGAATTAGTTTAAACATTTTTTTACTCCTCTTTGACTAAATTTAAGCATATTTGAAGCCAAAAAATTTAGTTGGACATCTCAAAAATTTAAAAGAATATAAAACGTTTAGTCAAAAAAATTTTCGCCTTATCACTTTGCATGAAAATCTCAAGCCTTCTTTAAGCTCCTTATATAGCAAGAATGCTTGTTACTAAGTGCATTTAAACACAATTTTTTTTCTGGCCATAAAAAACCATTATTTTTTTAAGTTTCACACCTGACTTGCTCTAAACTTTTCTCTCTATTTGGAAATGAAAACCATTTAATATTTATTGCTGTATATTTAATATTGCTGACATTTAAGCCTTTAATTTATTAAAAATAAAAAAAAAATTGTTTAAAACATAAAAAGAAAATATCGTAACATTAAACAAATAAATAAATAAACGTCCCATTTATCTCTAATGTTGTCTTCAAAAACCTGTCTTGCATATTAAAGACAAAAAAAAAAAAAAAAAAAACTTTTATGAAAACAAAAATCAATCTTAAGCAGATAAGACCTTAAGATATTTAATAATTTGGGTCACGTTTAGAATGCCTCTAACATATTTATTTATCCCCCATGGTTTATGTTTGTATATTTTTTAATATAACTTTAAATACCTTTTTTCAAAAAGCAAATAAACTTTTTTAACAGAAACAAAAAAGAAGTAGAAATCACTACAATGTTACGAGAGCTTTCTGCAATCTTCATATTGTAATATTAAAGATATTAATGTTAACTGATTTATAAGGATACTGAGCTTAGGGTCTTGTTACAGAGTAAAATAAGAACTTGAAAGTCTTGCATGCTAGCGTCTAATTTTTCTTGTTTTCTTTGGAAAACGTCCGCATACATTTGTAAATAATTTTTCTTTCTAAAAATGTTTAGAATATGATTAAAAAGAACCAAAAAAGCCGAAAATAAAGTAAAATTTCATTAATTTATATAATCAATGGTTCGAATCCTGGTCAGGGAAAATTAAAAAAAAAAAAAATTGTGGATTGAATTTGTTTTCAATGTTATTGTGCGAAAGATAAAATTTTTTCGACATCATGCGCCAGGCGGTGATTTTCAAGTCTGCCTCGTAAAATATTTTTTAGTTTTTAATAAGATTGTTTTTTTATATTAAAAAAAACATGTTTAACGAGTCAGTTTCTATTTAATTTTTTTTTTAATTCCATTATACGAGGGCTGCTATATATATTTCTGCAATCTAACATTTCCATTGAAAAGTTTGTCATTTTTAAGCATAATCGTACTCAAAACGTTTTGACGTACGACCATTATTTGTGTTGTTTACAGTGAGTTAAAAAAATTAAAATGAAGCACCATCCAATAGCACTGTGATAATGGTATAATGAATTTAATCGTGGCCGAAGCTCGCTCAAAGATGAATTCCGTGAAGGTCGTCCAAAAACGGCTGTTGTGCCAGAGAACATTGATGCCGTGCGTGAACTCATAATGCAAGATCGACATGTGACATACCGAGAGATAGAGACATCCTTGGGCATTTCATCCACCAGCATACATTCGATACTGCATGAACACCTGGCCGTAAAAAAGGTTTGTTCTCGTTGGATCCCACACAACTTGAAAGTCGCTCAAAAAAAGGCTGGTGTCGATTGGTGCAAAGAAATGTTGCAAAAATACGATTGCGGTGCTTCAAAAGACGTTCATAAGATCGTCACAGGTGACGAATCATGGATATATGCGCATGAGCGCGAAACGAAACAACAATCGACCATGTGGGTCTTCAAAGACGAACAAAATCCAACGAAAGCTGTTCGTGGAAGAAGCACTTCGAAGCAAATGGTCGCCTGTTTCTTCGGCAACACTGAACTTCTGAGTGGTACACTACAATTTGTTGGCCTGAAGTCATCGGAGCAAATTCGAAAAACCAACAAGAGAAGACGACAGCCCTGACTTGGCACCTAATGACTTCTTCTTGTTTCCGCACATGAAGAAAAGAACGCGTGGTCAATGATTTTCGTCGCCAGAAGAAGCTGTTGAAGTGTTCAAAAACCATGTTTTAGAGGTGTCTCAATCGGAGTGGAAAAAGTGCTTCGACAACTGTTTTGAGCGCATGCAAAAGTGTATAAATCATGCTGGAGCATACTTTTAAAAACAATAAAACCATTTTTGATTATAAATATTTGCATTTTCACTATTAGGCCAGAAATAAATATAGCAGTCCTCGTACAATAGAAAATTTAATATAAATTTCTTAAAACAGAATGTTTCCATACAAATATTTCTTTTTATTTATTTTTTTTAATATTTAACTGGGTTTTATCCACTACAACCTGAGCTTTTATAAATACTAATTATAAAATTATTTTTTGTACTTACATTGTATTAAAATAACGAACAATAATTTGTAAAGGCTTCGATCAAATGTCGGTCTCATGACTTCATAACTTCCAATTATTTTATGTGTTTAATAGATGAGATGAGGAATCTGCTAGATAATTTACAAAAGATATTGATTTTTTCTTGTAAAGTGAAAAAGAAAATTTAAGTTTAAATCCGATTTTTTTAGAAATTGGCACCAGTAGGAGAGTTAAAAGGTTGAGTATGTAGAGACAGAATGAAGAGTAGCTGAAAATAAAATAAGAAAAATAAAAAATCACAATTATAATTAAAATTACAATAAGAGATAGAAAGATTTATAAGTTATAGTTTAATAAACGAAATAATTTAAATTCCATTTTAATTTTTAAAATTTTCAATTAGTTTCTTTATAATTTTAAGAGGTAACAAAGCAATTACTTTGCACTTTAAGCAACTTACATAAGTTTTTTATAGAAAATGAATGTGTTGCTCATTAGAAAGGAAAAATTTTGTACATTAATAACCCCCTTTTCCAATTTGTAAAATGGAACTATTCGTTTGTGTTAATTTTTAATTTCTATTTCTACTTTTGCAAAACGTTATTTCACTTTTAAAAATTTACGCATTACAGTACACAATTGTGCTTTAACAATGAGATTTCGAAAAAGGGGGAATTTATATAAAAAAAAAAATAGCTAAAAAATATAAAATGGCCTCATAAATAGAAACAAATGTAAAATGAGTATCCAAATTGTAAAGTGAATGTGCATGTGGAAGCTTTGGTTTAGAATTGAAAACAATGGACAAAAAAAAAACAAAAACTTTCTTTTCGACTACGTTGATAAATACTCGAATTGCGATTTTTTTTTTCAAAACATAAAAATGTTGAAACGTTAAGCAGCTCACTTCTTTAGTTAAACAAAAAACTGACTGAAAACACAGGCTTTTTTTTTAAATGAATATGCACGTCTGCATTTGACATATTGTATGTTTTACATTTAACATACACACACGCCTACACACACACGCGTACACAGAAAAAGGAAATATGTATAATTCAAAAACAGTCATTCACCCATTCATTTATTCATTCATTTGCATTCACATACTCATACAAACATAAAATTTACAAATATGCAGATTTAACACTCACACCCACTTCAATATTATTGCACAAACATACTTTCAAAACGTAGCAACATTTATGTGGTCTGAGCCACATGCTTAATGTCTCGTCTACAAGTTAGTTGTGTTGAATTTGGGTCAAACCCCTCTTTACAAAACAGCAGCTACAAAGAAATGTTGCAATAGCAAAACAACAACAAAATTGTTACAACAATAGTAAAAAACAAAAAAAAAAGCACAACCTAAAATATTATGTCACTGAAAATGTCGGTGACTTATGATACGGAATTTCGTGGTTGAAAATTATTATTTTAACGAAAGTGGAAACTTTATTTCTGAAGTGTTTTGAAAGAAACTGAAAACTGGAAAAATTGTCTGTTTTTTTAAATTTATATTAACATGGATATTTCGAATAATTTAATTAGATAAGTGGCAGTTGGTTGAGCGTGTGACTGTTGTAAAGGTAGTCTTAAAATAGACACACTGTAGGAATCAAAGAATAATTACAGTGATGCTTTGTGAGATCGAATCTCAGCCCTCGCTAATTGTTTAATTGAAAGGCTTAAGAGATTTAGTTATTCATTTAACGGATCGAACGGTCGGAAAGTGTCATTTTAAGGATCAAAAATCATTATTTTTTAAGCCTGATAAAATTTAAAATTTTAAAAAATACTAAAAAAAATTGAATTCTAATGAAGAAATTGTTTATACGAAATATCAGAAAATGGCCTTAATATTTAAGAAATGATATCGGGCATATGGCTACCGCGGCTAATCATGAAGAAGCGCATTCTGGACGTCCAATTTTGGGCCACTTATTTAAGTACTGCTGGCCATATGTCACGAATAACACGAACAATCTTGGCCTCTAACGCGTTAATTGTTGCTGGTACATCAGCATTAACCAGTGACTTTATGTGTGGCCCCACAAGAAATAATCGAGAGGTGTCAAAGCGCAAGACCTTAAAGGCCAATTGACGGGTCCGTTGCTTGAAATCAACTTATCGCCAATTTTTGCTTACAATAACTCGATGGTTGTGGTCGCCATATAGCACGTATCGCCATCTTGGTAAAACCACATTTCGTCTGGATCAATGTCACCCATATTTTCAAACAAAAAATCTTTAATAACGGTGCGGTAACGATCTTCATTAACCGTAACGTGTGATCCGGCCTAGATTTTGAGGAATTAAGATTTGATGATGCCACCAGCGTGTAAACTGCACCAAACGGCGAATTTTTCTGAATGCAATAGAATCTGAGTGATATGTTGTGGATTGGTCCTACTCCATATGCGGCAATTATGCTTATTAAGCAAACCGTCAAGCCAAAAATGAGCCTCACCGCTGAACATAATTTTCCAAAAAAAAAGGGCCAGTTACTCACTGCTCTAGAGCAATATCAGCGAAAGAATGACGCATGTAATGGTCCCGTGGCTTTAATTCTAGCACTGGCTGCATCTTATTCGGATCCTTGTGTAAAACTTTCCACGTAGAGGAAGGACAAAGCCCTTATTCCTGCGACCCACAACGAAGCCATAAATTTGGATCTTCTTTCACCACTTTTGTTTACATCAGCAATATTCTTTTCAGTGTAAACATTCTTTCGACGTGTTGGTATTATTGCATCCTCTAGAGAGTATGCGGTACGAAATCTATCCGCAGTTCGACGGGTGGTTTGCTCAGACGAACGATTATGTGCATTAAAATAATCACGAAGTCGTCTTGAAGTTGCTCGTATTGATGACTGATTTTCAAAGTAAACTTGGATGATTTGATAGAATTGTTTAAGCGTGAGTCTTTTCATAATGATTTGCCATAGTTTACTGGCAAGTACGAGGGCTGCTCTATATATTTCTGGCCTAATGGTGAACATGCGAATATTTATAATCAAAAATGGTTTTATTGTTTTTAAAAGTATTCTCCAGCATGATTTATACACTTTTGCATGCGTTCAAACCAGTTGTCGAAGCACTTTTTCCACTCCGATTGAGACACCTCTAAAACATGGTTTTTGAACACTTCAACAGCTTCTTCTGGCGATGAAAATCGTTGACCAGGCATTTTTTTTTTTTTTGTTGTGCGGAAACAAGAAGAAGTCATTAGGTGCCAAGTCAGGGCTGTACGGCGGATGACCCATTAATTCGACGTTTTGGCCGGTCAAAAACGCTCTGGTTTGAGCCGATGTGTGAGAGCTCGCATTTTCATGGTGAACAATGGCTCGTTTTCTCTTGTTGGTTTTTCGAATTTCTCCGATGATTTCAGGCAAACAAATTGTAGTGTACCACTCAGAAGCAACCGTCCTACGTTGCTCAAGCGGAACAGTCGCCACATGACCAGTTTTGCCGAAGAAACAGGCGAACATTTGCTTCGAAGTGCTTCTTCCACGAACAACTTTCGTTGGATTATGCTCGTCTTTGAAGACCCACACGGTCGATTGTTGTTTCATTTCGGGCTCATACGCATAGATCCATCGTTCGTCACCTGTGACGATCTTATGAACGTCTTTTGAAGCACCGCAATCGTATTTTTGCAACATTTCTTTGCACCAATCGACACCAGCCTTTTTTTGAGCGACTTTCAAATTTTGCGGGATCCAACGAGAACAAACCTTTTTAGGGCCAGATGTTCATGCAGTATCGAATATATGCTGGTGGAAGAAATGTCCAAGGATGTCTCTATCTCTCGGTATGTCGCATGTCGATCTTGCATTATGAGTTCAATGTTCAAAATTTTATTAATATTGAGAAAGTAGATTTAAAGTAACCAATCCACAGCCATAAGCCAACAAAACCGCAGTGGTTACGTGAAACTAAACAATAGTTGATATCAAATTATATGTCAATAAACCAAAAACTTTTACGGCATTTACACTATGCAATTTTTCATAAAATTAGCATGAAAATTTTGTTTGTTTGTTTGTTTGTTTGTTTGTAAAGCAGAGGGAGTAACAAATATGGTATTGCTTGAGTTTTGAGAAGATGTTACTCTTGCTAATGTTTACTTTTAGATAACGCATAATGTTGTAACTTAAATAGAAAATTGAGAACAAAATGCCTCAAAAAATTGCATAGTGTAAATATGGACATTGATGAAGGAAAAAGTAAATCCAAGTAATAAATCATATCATTGAAAACCGGCAGCTTCCCTAAACCCTCTAAAATTCTAAAATTGACTACTGAAAACTTAATTAGTTTAGAATCTATCACAACAAAATTTGTCTAATCTCTTTTTGTTGCTAAAAGTTTCATAACATTCTACGTTTTGGGTGTTTTCATTAGTTTATCCTGAACTCCGCATTTCCGTTTTTAAGCTGGTCGGTTTTTACCTCAACTACTTTCAAGCATCCACTCAAGGGCTTCTCTGGTAATATTTTCTTTGGACTTCCTAATTCCTGCTATTATTTTTATTATACATTGACTTTGTTTTGTATCTTTCATATAGAATTTGGTTCGAGACATCTGTTAATATCTGCCTGGATTCTAGTTTTCACTCACGTATGTCATAATTCGCACTCACAGAGCAATATATGTAGATAGTGTAGTGTAAACTTTACGTTGAAGTTGGATAAAGGTGTTTCGGTTCTGTGTTTAATTTGTAGTAACCCAGAAAAAATTTTAAAAAGTAAAATTAGATTCAATTTAGGCAGTCTATATAACTTTAAACAGGTGTAGTAATCGATGTTGATATCAGGAAGCCCTATTTAAACGAATTCCCAGTCCTAGACCTAACTTAAGCTTGATGAAAATCTTATACCGATTACTCAAATAAAAAACACAACCTCCAATAATCATCACTGCGAATGGCTGCTATCCACTGTTTATACTCCTCCGCATTCCTTTTGTAAAATAAAGTTGCTTTCTAAAAAAAGATTTTTAGAACTTAAAAAGAAATGAACTTAACCCAAAATAATTTCTATTTATTTATTGCTTAAGATTTTTTTATTTTACATTTTTATTTTCACTGGTGGAGAAAAAAAAAGTATCAACAACCAACTTTAAAAATATATGCGTGTCCCTAAATATTAAATTTTAGTCAGTATTCGTAAATACATTCAAGTCCTCAAGTAAAAAAAAGCCTTCAACTGCCTGAAGTCGCTTCAACAATTTATACAAACCATTTTATATTTGTCTTACGTTAAGCGGAAGCCTTTCATGTCTCAAATAATTATGGAAACCAAAGCCAATTGCTGTATTTGACAAACAAGATTTTATTAAACAAAACAAAGCATACTTTTGGGAGTTGAAAAGATTAGTTTTTTGTTATTTGCCAAAAAGCTGACATTTAATATTCTTTGCCCCTTCTTCTATTACAAATCTTTCTATTTTCTAATTAAATTCTGCCAGGCAAAACTTTACTATGTAAAAATAATAATAACAATAAATACACAAGTATTACAATAGTTTTAAATTACTTATAAGAAAAAACCTCTTAATTTAATTCCTTTTAAAAGGTCTTAGGGTTTTTATGTCAGTTGAATAGATTTTTAGTAATAATTTCTACTACAAATACAATTACAAATATCAAAAGCTTACACAGACAAACAGTCTTTTATAGATTTTAGTGCAAGTTTTTGGTTTTTTGTTATATAAAATAGAAATGTCTATTGAATGGACAAATAAAAAAAATAAACTCAAATAAAACTTGAGATCAATTTATGTTCCATTTAGGGTTTTTTATATTTTTGCTTGTGGTGAGTGTTTGAATGTCATTGTTGTATAATAATGTAAAGTACTTAGGCTTAAGGGGTCAGAGTTATGAGTTCACTGTTCATGTCCTTATCCATACTTTACCCAGATACCTGAAAGAAAACTGATTTTAAGTTACAGTGGCTTGTCAGTAAATGTATTATACAGTCAAGGAGAAAAAATATGAGGAATACCAAATAATAGTATATGAAAGCTATACTCAATACTTTCTTGTACTGAAGGAGTGTTTTCTTAAGATATGTGTGCTATTGAAAAGCTAAAAATTATTAAGTCTTTATTATTACTTTTTAATCAAAAAGCCTAAATATTTTATAAAAGATTATAAATAAAAAAAATTAATTTATTACATAACGTTCACATTTTTTCACAGACTGTAATCAATAACTCCCAAAAGTATACTTTATTTAATGTAGGTACAAAAAAATATTGCTTCATAGATATTGTGAAAATTGCTTTAGCATTAATTGACTTAAGGCATTAATATATCCCTACTTGAGTATAAATAAAAAAGGTCTTGGTAAAGCTACTCCATTTCAATAAATATTTTTCAAACGAAGCATGTAAGAATGTAAGAATTTAAGGGATTATTATAAAGATTCCAACAAAAAAAACATCTATAACTTTTTTGATAGAAAAAATTTCATTGCAGGAAATCTAAACTCCAAGAAAAAGCAAAAACTGAAAAAAACGAAAAAAAAATATTTGTCTGGTTTTAACAAGCTGTAGTCGTAAGTAATAATTGATAAAAAGGGTTACTAAGCCAGCTGTTGTTTGTTCATACAAAACACAATTGTTAATAATATTGAAAAGAAAAAAAAAAGAAATCCGAAATATCTAAAATATTTCAACTACTTTCAATTTAAAATAATATTAAAAAAGTTTTCTTTATATATTTTTTGTAAAAATTTTCATATTTCTATTTCTTCTTGCCTTTGCTTCTTATTGTCAAGGCAAAACGGAAGTCTGGCACATTTCCTTGATAATTTATAAGAGCACAGCAGACGTTTTTATTTAAATGTAAATCTTTAAATTGTAAAAACTTTTAATTTTATTTGTTTATCACTTTTGCCAAAATATAATTTAAAGTTTATAATGAAAAATAAAAAAAAACAAGAATTCCAGATTTTTAAGTAAAAAATTATTTGCAAATCAATTAACTTCTTTAAAAATATATAATTACGTATCTTTTGACGTCGTCAATTCCAATTAACTTAGCATTAGAGACAACAATAAGAAATTAGGAACGATTAAAAGAGTACACGAAAATAACCAAGGCATGGAACTATTACCTTTCTGTGTAGAAAGAGGCAGATACTTTCAATATGAAAATAAAATTTATGAACAAAGTAAGGGCATGCCAATGGGATCACGTTTATCTCCCGTAATTGCTGACATTGTAATGGAAGAGTTACTAGATTGGACAGTGAGGAACCTTGTATAACCTAAGATTTTAACAAAGTACTTGAATGATATTTTTACAATACTAAAAAGAGATAAAGTAGAAGAAGTCCTTAATAATTTAAACTCATTCTACAGACAAATGCAATTCACAATTAAAAAAGAAGAAGAAAACAAAGTACCATATTTGGATACTCTAGTCATTAGACAATAGGACAAAATATTATTGAATTGCTATCAAAAACCAACTGCATTTGGACGACTGATAAACTTCTATTCTTAACATCCTAGAAAAATTATTATAAACACAGCCACAAATTTTATCAGAAGAGTTTTAGACGTTAGTAATACGATTTTTCACAAAGAAAACAAAAACAAAATTATGGGAATATTAAAATTGAATGATTTCCCAATAAGAACTATAAAAGAATTGATGATTAGGCCCTATGGGCTTAGGACATCTTTTATTGAAATAAATAAAAATGTTGAAGAAAAAAGGACAAAAATAGACAAACCGCCAAAAATTTATAAAGGATTAACCTATATATCTGGATTATCAGAAAGATTAAAAGGCTGTGGTATATATGACATGGGAAAGTACCAATTAGCCTTCAGGGTGAGTAACGCAATACAGCGAGTGTTTAGTAATATGAAATCGAAAATTGACAAAGGAGACAAAAGTAACGTTGTGTATAGTATAAATTGTAACGGAAATGAATATAGTAAGTGTGATATGATTTATGTTGGGACAACTAAAACAAAACTAAAAACAAGACTCGCATCACATAAATCTGACTTAAAAGCTATACACAAACCGGTGGAGCAAAAAACAGCACTTGCTGCCCACTGTGCAATAAAAAATCATATACCGAACTTTGACGATGTGAGAGTATTAAACGAAGAGAAAAACTATTGTAGAAGATTTACTTTAGAAATGTTACATATAATTGACGTTTCATCAAATAAGAGATTAAATTACAAACAAGACATCGAAAAATGAACTCAAATTTACAGAAATATTCTTAGTAAGCAAAAAGATCAACTTAGCTCTTAGTAAATGAGTGTTTACTGCACAACCTTGTGAACATCAGTGTTGTTAACTTAATTTTGTTTAATTTAAAAATGTAAATATTTTTTTGTTAATTTTATTTGTTTAGATGTAGTAATGTTTTTTGTATTGTTTTGTATCTTTTACAGTTTCCCCTGAAAATGAATAGAGCAGCTATTCGAAATATTTTTTTTTATATTTAAAAAAATAAATAATATTAACACATATTAAGCCGATCAAAGTATTTAAACCGTTTTATATTTAGTTAATTAATTAATTAGTTTTTTAATTATAATTATTTTAGAATTCAAATGTGTTTTTAATTATATATTTCAGTGTTCTGTAAACAAAAACAGACATATTGCAGTTGTGGGCAGAAAATTTTTAAAGTGCCTTAAAATATGTTGGATAAGGTTTACAAAAATATGAAAAAAAAAACATTAGTGTGGAAAAAATAGTGCGGTGTGGTTTTTGTTTGGAAAAAAGGAAAGACCCAAAGCCTCAGCAAGATTAATATATTATTACCTTAGAATACTTCATGGAGCATAAAAAGAGAAAAATATAACAATATGATAAGCTTGTATAACCTTTTATAATGCCTACTGAACATAAATAATTCAATACTCGTATGCTAAATGTAAAAGCGGACTAAACATAAAATTTATTTAAAGACCAAGTAATTTGCACTTTATATTTTTAACATGACTGAAATAATATCTTAATAAATTTGGTGTTTCGTATATATAGATGTCTTTATTTTCACTGTTACTTTTTTTAATAAAAAATTTATTTTAGTAAAGCTTATGTCTATACAAATATGGACTTAAATTTGCTCCTGTTTTTATTTCTTCTAAAATGTTATTTTTAAAACGGTATAAGTCCATGTTGAGCCAGAAAAATTGATTATTTTTTTTTTTTAATTTTAACAATTATTATTTTATAATATAGTTTAACAGGAGTACAGTGTTAAAAACATCAATTGAATTTATGAAAGTTGACCAATATTTTAAAATTGATTCAAACGCAAACTAAATACATGAAAAAATGGACTTATACCACTTTCAAAAAAATCCAGCTTCAATGTATAAATATAATATATACATATATGTATGCATAGATATAAATGTAATCACTTGGTAGTCTTAGTTTCAAGTGCTGCAAAGTTTTAAACAAACGGAGCTACTTTAGATTTAAAAAGAATGATGATATTTTTGCAATGTTCGGTATATATAAAGAATATAAAACGAAATACATTCCATACGATTTGGCGATATTCCTCTGTCCACCAGTTCGTCCGCGCTTCTGTTGATCTCAAGTTTACCAAGGCACTATATAAGCTAGAGGAAATTTAAATACGCCAATCGATCAGACGGCCCTCTGAATTTTTAAAATATCAATATGATGCTGTAAACACATTATCAAGCTCTCACAGCAAGTTACACGAGCACACGACAGCAAATGACGCTGGCAACATTTGTCGGCTTGTATGGAGCTACATAATTATTTTGAAGGCAGCAACTTCATAATAAAAATATAAAGTTATTGTATTTCAGTGATGTCACTATAGCAGTTTTTAAAGAAGTAAATCAGATTTAAAATTAAAATATATTTCAAGTATTATTATTAGAAGAGTAAAATTATACTTTTAAGGGTTTCGCTTAGATTGTGTTTAAAATTGAAAATATATTGAAGTATTTCTTAGAAGCAATAATAATGTCAGTATAAATAACACGTGGTTGCTTGTCCACTTAAAAAAAAAAATACTGAAAGCAACCGTTCTATGATATCTATTAAAACCAATTGTGTTAAGTATATACAGATGTCCCAAATGACAATTGTAATTAATATAAGTACTTCAACCAGCAAGTACTAAGAACAGAAGTAAATTTTTAACTAAATGTTGTGCACATTTCGTATACTTTCGGCATGACATTTCGTCGGTGTGGTATTTCTAATTTTTTTTAAAATTCGAATTTCGCAAAATATGTTTTAAGTAATTGTTGAAAAGTATGTAAAAAGTGTTAAAATTTTTCTCTATACAAAACTAAAATGTACTGACAACTGTTTAAGTACAATTATACCGGTAAAATTGGGTGATTTTACATTTGTTTCTCTATTTTTCTAGGAAAAAAAAAACCATTTTTGAACCAAGGTTCTTCTCACAAAATTTTACTCAAATCTATTCAGCAGCACTAACGTGAGACAGATAAGAATTTAATAAATAGGTATTTGGTATTCCAAATCAATTATTATCTTCACCAGCAACAATATTTTCCTAAAATATTTCATTTACAGAAATGATCCTGTTACAGTATTATTATAGATGTACACTTAAATCTTTAAATAAATAATTTTTATTTAAAATTTTTATTGTTCTTTTTTTTCAGATTAAGAGATTTTAAGCACTTATTATTTTACATGTCTTATAGTACTGACATCACTAAACTTTTTATTGTCGCCAATAAAAATAGAAATTAGTTTAATTTGACTGCAGCGGCGAAATTAGCCCAGACAACAACCTGTCGCCTTGTTGCCTTGCTGTCAACAAAAAAATCATTCTCATATAAACACATGCATTTTAATTTTGCAGTCGATAGCTGCTGTCTTGAATGTGTTAATCCATGGGTATCAATTAAAAGCTTTTGAAGAGATCTTTAAGGAAATACTCAAGTTTGTAAAAAATGCTTAACCAATTAAGAGCCGAAGACAGTTATGTTATTTTAAATTCTTTTTATTCCAATATTTGCTTTTTAGATTAAAGTTGCTTCACTAAACTAGATTTACATATATGGTGAAATGTATTAAGGTTTTTTTTTTGTTTTTGTTTAGTTCTCTTCTAATATTTTGTTACTTTTTTATTTAATTTTAAGAGTCTTAAAGTTTTAAATATGTATAAATATCCAGTTGCATTTTCTAAGAGAGTCCTATTTTGACACAGTGGTGTACTTTGTTAAATAATGTTAAGCCTCTGTCAATATAATAACAAACTCTTATTTGTTTAACAAATAAGTGGACAATAGAGACATTATGCCTAAGTATCAGTAAAGCTTGCAAAAATTGTTATCAACATAATAATTTTTTAACAAACATACTTATGCATACACTGTGAAGCAAAGTTGCAAGCAGTACATTTATTGACAACATTAAATATAAATATACAAGTACAAACGTCCACTCAAACAATATGTAAACTGACCCAAATCCCCAAAGAAAACAATAAAAGAGAGTTGAAAGGCAGTGCAGTGAACAAACCATATCATGTGCATAACAAACTATAAAACTAATATTGTTATTACATGAACATTAAAATATGTATGTGTGTGTGCCTGTGCAGAACAGTATACAGGCTTAATTTTGTAGATATAAATTACACACATTTGCTACTGAAATGCAGAATAAGGTTTAATTTTTAAATATTTTTATGTTTTTATTTTTAAATAATAAAAGATAATAATAATGTTATTATAAACAATAAAACAACAATTTTGGGCATTAGCATTAAAGAAGCCAAAAAACTGCGTTTGTAGTACAAGAATTGTTATTTTAAAACTGAACTGAAAACATTCGTAGTGTAACATTTTAAAATTAAAAACATTTAATCTTTAACCTCTAGGTAGCCACAACCACCAATAGACACAACCACTCATACTTGAATATGATACCGCACTAAAGCTTTTATTTACAGTTATTACCTTTAAATTAATATTTTTAATTTAATGTTTTGTTTTAGGATTTTGAAAATAATATTACAAATTATCGTAACAAAACATATATATCACGTATTAAGGGCAACAACAAATTTGCAATTGTTGTTATAAACAATTGAAAACAAATACTAATTTATGAATATTTTTGGAAATTATGTTAAAACTGCATGTTATTTTGTAACTTATTATCAATTTGCTAATACAGCAACACATTTAAATACTTATCGATTTTTTTCCTAACAGAGCAGCCGAACATTTACATTACATTAACAAATGCTTTAAAAATAAAGCATACTTTTAGGACTAAACAAATAAGTAGTGTTTATCTATTGGGAGTTAATGGGTTGATTAATGAGTATTTTGCATTAAAACTTTTAAAAATTTATAATAAAAGGTTTTTCCAAATTATTTGAATATTTCGACGGAATTAAATAATGATAAAATTTATGTTTAAATGTTGTGAAAGTTATGCATAGAAAAATGTTTTTCCAACTTTCTAAAATTTCTGTTTAAATATAATAAAATTCTATTTAATTATTAGCTTAATTGTAATAAATTCCAATTTTAATTCAATGCCTAACTTTCTAAAATTATTGAATATTTCGAGGCGTAAGCTAGTAATAAATTACGGTATACCTTAAGGAAACTTGGAAAAACGCAAAGCCTACTTTTAGGATAAAAAAAAATATTAAAAACCATCGCTTATATTGTGACTGAAAAAGTTTGCTTGTTTTTAAATAATATTTTTTAAATTGCACTAAAATAAATTTGCTCATAACAGAATTGATGTATACTCGATTTACGAGGGCTGCTATATATATTTCTGGCCTGGCAACACTGAGTGCTGCCAAGTGCAATCTAATATTTCCATTGGAAAGTTTGTCATTTTTAAGCATAATCGTACTCAAAACGTTTTGACGTACGACCATTATTTGTGTTGTTTACAGTGACTTGAAAAAATTAATACAGAAAAAAAATGGAATTAACTCGTGAACATTTTCGTGCCTTCATTTTTCACAACTTTCGACGTGGATTATCACGACAAGAGTGCATTGATGAACTTAAATCTTTGTATGGCGATGAAGCACCATCCTATAGCACTGTGAAAAATTGGTATAATGAATTTAATCGTGGCCGAAGCTCGCTCAAAGACGAATTCCGTGGAGGTCGTCCGAAAACGGCTGTTGTGCCAGAGAATATTGATGCCGTGCGTGAACTCATAATGCAAGATCGAGACATCCTTGGACATTTCTTCCACCAGCATACATTCGATACTGCATGAACACCTGGCCGTAAAAAAGGTTTGTTCTCGTTGGATCCCGCACAATTTAAAAGTCGCTCAAAAAAAGGCTCGTGTCGATTGGTGCAAAGAAATGTTGCAAAAATACGATTGCGGTGCTTCAAAAGACGTTTATAACATCGTTACAGGTGACGAATCATGAATCTATGCGTATGAGGCCGAAACGAAACAACAATCGACCGTGTGGGTCTTCAAAGACGAGTAAAATCCAACGAAAGTTGTTCGTGGAAGAAGCACATCGAAGCAAATGGTCGCCTGTTTCTTCGGCAAAACTGGTCATGTGGCGACTATTCCGCTTGAGCAACATAGGACGGTCACTTCTGAGTGGTACACTACAATTTGTTTGCCTGAAGACGTCGGAGAAATTCGAAAAACCAACAAGAGAAGACGAATCATTGTTCACCATGACAATGCGAGCTCTCACACATCGGCTCAAACCAGAGCGTTTTTTACCGGCCAAAACGTCGAATTAATGGGTCATCCGCCGTACAGCCCTGACATGGCACCTAATGACTTCTTCTTGTTTCCGCAGATCAAGAAAAAAATGCGTGGTCAACGATTTTCGCCGCCAGAAGAAGCTGTTGAAGTGTTCAAAAACCATGTTTTAGAGGTGTCTCAATCGGAGTGGAAAAAGTGCTTCGACAACTGGTTTGAGCACATGCGCAAGTGTATAAATCATGCTGGAGAATACTTTGAAAAACAATAAAACCATTTTTGATTATAAATATTCGCATTTTCACTATTAGGCCAGAAATATATAGAGCAGCCCTCGTAATAAGATCCACACTAAATAACTTTTTTTTTCTTGTAGCACTTCTATGTATCTTAGGCACAAATGATTCACTAGTTTTTGAGCATAGAATTATTTCAATTTGAGAATTAAAAAATCCTTTTTTTTTAATAATTTGGCCATAATATTAAAGTTATCAAAGACTGTTAAGTTAAGACACCTAAAGTTATACATTATTTTTAAAACACATAAAACAAAACTTTCTTTATTTAAGCATCGACTTAAAGATTTATGTCTACACTTTTATACATAAAAATATGTAGGCCAGACACATAAATAAACTTTTTTGGAAAATAAAATTGACAAAGTTTTTGTTAAACTAATTCTGGGCCACAATAAAAACCACATAATTTCCCCTTGCCACAAAAAAGTATAAATAAAGAAGTTTCGATGTTTAAAAAGGGAATTTTAAAAGTATGTTTGGATTTAAAAAAAAAATGTCTTTAAACATAATGCAAATAAAAAAACACATTAAGCCTTTACTTAACATTGAATTCACGGTAGAAATCACCTGAAAAAATGAAAGAAGAATAAGCCTTAACAAAACAATTATGAAGGAAAATCCATAGTTTTCCAAAAAATTTAAACGATTAAAAAATCTTTCTTCCAAATACTTCCAATTTTTTAAATAAACTTTATTCTGAAAATAATTAAAATTTTTGGGACTTATTATAAATGTTAATATAAGTATTGTTAAATACTAGAAACTTCTAAAAATAGACTAATTTTTTCAAACTAAATTGGCTTAAAGTATGCCGCAAGTTAATTTATTTTAAACCTAAAAGTATGCAATATTTTTTCAAGCAAAAGAGTATTCAATCGATCGCAATAGGTCCAATAAGTTTGAATCATCATAGGTCCAATAACAAACAGAATTTGAGAAAGAAAAAAGTTCAAATCAATTTAAATTAAAATACAATAAAATAAAAAAACACCTTTAATTTGAATCCAATTTATTAGAATTTACCCGAAAATTTTCAGAAATTTCACCTTTAAACCAACATTTTCTCTTTCGTATAAAAATACTAGATTTTATAAAGATGAAATCACAGTTTTATGTTTATTTTCTCACCTCAGCCCAATTCTTACTAAAGACACTTATTTCCCTTTACACAAAATTAACTACAACACTAATGGCCAATAGCAGCAGCTACTTTAGAGCAGCATTTTAGAAATAAAAAGCCAAAAAAGCAAACATACAACCATCAAAAAGTAAAATGTTATCAAAAGAAAATTTACTACGAAACACACACACACACACAGTTTTTCTATCCAGTTTGATAAATTTACTACACAAATTGTGAACTTTATTAACAGCAAAACGGTGGGTGTTTTTTAACATTTCGTTATTGTAGTCTTCTAGGAATTGCTTTCGAATTTTTTTTTATATTCCATTTCCAGCAAACTTGTTTCGGTCATTTACAGTACGTTTGGAAAATTGATGAGAGAAAGAATTTTGTTTCCCATTCGACTGTTCGAGTTCATTTTCTGTAATGCCTTGCAACAACAACAATTTAACAATTTAAGTAAAAAAGTCAAATGAAAAATATAATAAAATTATAAGGAAGTGATGCTTGCACAGTCTGCAAAATGAGTTTTTCTTCGCATGTTGTTAACATTAGCTAACAACAACAATAACAACTAATTTTTGCTTTTTTGCAATTTTACCATTTTCATGATTCGTAAACGAATTTCATTTGTTACTTCATTTTTTTTCAGTGTGTGTGCGTTTGTTTGTGTGAGTTTAAGGAAGTGAATGTAAGTTTAGTAAGAATGGTATGGTTTTTTTTATATATATTTAATCTCAAGAGTATAATTTATGATGATCATTTGTTTTGTTAAAAGTATTAGAAAAAAAAGGGGAAAAATAGCAAAAGCAGCCAAAATAATACTTTCATCGTTCTTAGGGCCCTTGATGTGTCATGTGTTTAGCAACTCACACAAAGAGTTAGAAAGACTCTTTAACATATACAACTTCATATATGGAGTATGTTTCATTTTCGTAGTGAAAATGTTGTAATTAGTTCATTATAGCATTTGCGAAATTCAAAATAATTTTAAAAAATATTAGAATATTTAAATTGAAGACATTGCGTGATCGTTAAAAAATACTTTTGTCATTAAACCCATAATTTTTTTTAAACATACGAGTACTCGAATATCTCCAAATAAATGGATTGCAGGTGTTACAATTTTTTTATTATAGAGAATATAGAAAACCTGTTTGTTGGCTTCTTTCATTTCTATGCACTTCGTTTAGCGGTCCTCAACTTTACTTATTTTCGGCAAAATAACAAAAAATTTTTTCGTCACTTATTCGACACACTGCGGCCATTTTATTTTTTAAATATGGAAACAATTAAAGGTACTACTACTTAAAATTCAAAACAATTAAATTGAAACTTCCGAAACTGCACAATTTGCAGCCACTCATTAAATTGTTTTTGTTTTTATTTTTGTTTTATTTTATATATTCATTAAAATTTTGTAATTACAAAAGCCGTCATAAGCCAAAAAAATATTACAATAGTAAAATATATATGCAATATAACTCTACAATAAAATACAAATTTAGGAAATAAATTTTAAAAAATTATAAAATTTATGTACAGCATCAATTTAAAAAAATACTTTATAAAAACTGCAAGAATAAAATAATACTGACATAGCAATGATCAATAAAAAGAAATCTTTAATTTTTTTGATAATAAGATACAATTAGATTTATATTATTTTATTATTAATCGAATGAAATATTCTATCTACACTTTATGGTTAACTACTGATGAGAAACTAAATGACCACAGCTCCCTTGGCAACGTATTTCAATAGCGAGCATTTGTTACAAGAAAAGATCTTTCAAACAGTGAATTAGTTATCCTAGTCATAAAGACTTGTAAATTCCTAGAAGAGTGTATAAAACTTACACGGCAAAAAAAGAAAGACAGTTTCGAGTTTTTAACAAAGGCGTAAAAGCTCATCAAAAGTTTAACAGTTAAAACATCAAAGAAAGAACACTTTAGAAATCGTTGGACATACATAGAAATATGATCTCTGATCCTGAGCTGAAATATAAATCTTATAATCTTATTTACCAGAAGTCGAATTCTGTGAATACCACTTGATGCGGTACAGCAGAATACATCCGTGCAATACAAAATCCGGGACATTAGCAACGCATGTGCCACTTTGCACCTAACATGAAACGCAGGTATACTTTAAGTGAGTAAAGCCGTCGCAGAGTAAAATTTACTTTTGAAGCAACTGTATTTATAAGATCGGAATAGCTAAGTTTATCATCAAATGTGACACCCAAAATTTTCATTTTACTATCATATTTAATTTTAGTATTACACACCGAAACTGTTATCTCCTCAGAAGATGACGGACCAAATCTCATTATCCTTGTTTTAGTTGGGTTTATAAAAAAATTGTTTGACCTTATCCACATTTAAAATATTATTTATTTCGATAAAGTTTACTCAGACGATTAAAATCCTATTTTTCAAAACGAGCACACTTGGCTCCCCCTTTTTTCTTAACCTACATTCATTTCAAAATGTTAAATCACTAGTTGACCGCAGCGCCGTAACTCACCACCCATTAAAATCTCTGCCTTCAATTAACTTCTTCTTATATTTAATTCTAGTAGGTTGCATCCAATTAAGAAGTTTTTGAATTTTCTTATAATTTAAATATAATAAAAAAAATTGCCTGAACTAATCGATTGTTAGAGTTATTAAGTAATTGAATTTGTAAATAATTTTTCTTACTAAAAATTTATAGAAATTAAAATTAAAGAAAACTTAAGCCAAAATCAATTTTAATTCAATTCTTTTAATGTCAAACATTTCACCTAATACTTCATTAGAAATTTTAAACGTCGAACTAATTAAAAAAATTCAAGTCGTCTGTTCTGAGTTTTACTTTGCCAAAATCTACATTGTATTTATTTTTAATTCGTTGTGACATATGTAAAATTTTGTTAAGACATAAGCACTCCGGCCGAAAATAGTTTACAACTCTAATGTATGGGCCGGTGACTATTTTAAACTATAGGACCGCGTATAGAAGAGAAGGAAAATCTTATCGGTGACAGTAGTTTATCCAGCCCTGTTGACTCACTGGAACATCGATGCAATTTGATATGTGCTTCACTGTTTAATCGTTAATACAACGAAGTTTAAGGATCTTAATCCTGAAGTCATAATTTCTTGCGCAAAACAAGTTCAACACGTTCTTAATCAAGAGCCGTTACCTTTGTGGTCTATTGAGTAGTGAATCGCACTACTCTTAACTGTCGAAAAATTCACCACTTCCTCACAACCTTAATTTTTAATTCTGGCATTTCATTGTATTAGTAGGAATCATCTACCGAGGACTAGTCTCAGTAAGAAAAAAAGACATTTCTGTTGTTCGAGTTAACAACAATATAGAAGGTGTGTTTCAGGAAGATTGAGCCCTAAATTTCTTGAAATGAGTTTGGGATGATGGAAGGTTTCAAAACAGGTTTGTGGAAATTAGAAGTAATTCAATCAAAATCTCCTCTTCTTCTGGACTCTAAAGGCATTGATAATTGAATTTATTTCTTGGTATAAGAGAAGCTGTGAAAAATTATTATTATGAAAAGTCTGATTAACAATTTGAATTAATTTTTCACGTTAAATAAATAAATGTTAATAATATTAATGTTCCACAAAAAAAAATTATATTGTTACGAACAGAAGATCTGGCAAACGCTGATCTTGTTGTCCATAGGTATGTTTCTTTACTCTACTTTGGGATTCCAAATTGCACGAAAATTGTTTTCTTACTTCAAAATTGGGTAAATGAGAGCGGTTTTGAGAAAATAACGTTCTTCCTTATCCTGCACGAAACATCCCAAACTTTTTGTTCGTGCAAGTTATTTAAACTTGTGCAACAGCCTTAAACACAAACAATATACAAAATAAATTATTGTTTCTTTTTGTTGATTTATTGGAATTATTTTTTTTTTAACAGTCAAACTACTTTGAGTTTTTATTTTGTGTTTAAAATTTGGATTTTGTGTTCCCGTACTCTTATATAATTTTGTCTCTTTATAAGAGAAAACAACACTTGCGCTCATTTTCACGAACTTTACCCAAAAAGTAAAGAAAAAGACCTCATATAGACTTAGTGAATAAGTTACTTCCACTAATGGTGTGTGTATAGAATAATACCACAATAAGCTAACAAAAGCTGAGCAAACTCAATGGTTGCGTTGGTAAAGGTGCTTGCTATAAAACAGAAGATCGTGAGTTCGAGCCCACCTTCGAACATGCATACAATAAAAAATAATAATTGTTATAATGCAATTAAAAATTAAGAAGTAGCAAGTACAAACCTCCCGGAAAGCAAAAGAAAATTACTGTGTGAAGCCAGGCCAAATAATTTAGTGGAAAAGTCTTCTTTTATATAAGAGTAACAGATAATTGTCAAGACTTTATTTATTTTAAAAAGTAAGAAGGGAAGTTAAACAGCATAACAATAGTGAATGGCACACCTAAGTTGTGGCTTTTATATAAAGGGAATAACTGGCTTGGATAAAAGGCGTAGTGGAGTTTTCTGTGGATGGTTAAGGTTATTAAACAGATATCGAGTAGTCCATGACTTGCCGTAGTAACACAGTAGTGTAGCGTGGATGAATGCGTTTGTTATAATAATGGATGTTTAGTAAATACGAGACCATAGGATTCACAAGACTGTAGGATTAAGAATTATAGCCAGATACTGCCACAAAATAAGAATACAGAATTTATAATGAGCCACAGTGGTATTTGCGATCAAAAGAATCCATACGTTTGTCTTAAAAGTGAAAAACGTGACAATATTGATGAGAAGAGTAGGTTGATTATAAATGTTCCTTGTATTCTTATTCATTAAATTAGATGGTTAAATAGATGATCTTTTTAGCGTCCACAACCTTTTTTTTATTTTCTTTATTTTGCAATCTATTTTACAAGAAAAATTTATAAGTAACTAAAAATAACTTATTCTAATAAGTTCCAGTAAACTTAGTAAAGTAAGTAAAATAATTTTTGATTAAAATTATTATTAAATCTTTTGTAAATACTCGTATATTAATGTGTTAATTGAACTATCATCTAAACGGTAGATCAAGAACGTGTAGTCTTCGAATCTCCGCACTATCGTCTAGAAGTGAAATAGCTAGTTACTTAGTCTATTCAGATACCTTTCACTAAAATTATTAATCTCTTCCTTTATTGTGAATATTTTAAGATCATTATGTAAGAAGCTGTTACTTATAAGCCAAGGAGCATTTGCCAATAATCTTAAAGTTTATGATTGATATCTTTGAAGTATTTCGACATTAAAATTGGTTGTTGTTCCCCAGAGTTGAAGAGCATAAGTCCAAACTGGCTGCAAAATTATATTGTATAGAATGATCTTGTTATTTAAACATACATTTGACCTTGGTCCCAAGAGCTAATATCTTTCTTTCTAGTTTTAATGTTTAAGTGTTCTCTCTAAGATTTCACATGATCCTTCCATGTTAGTCTTCTATCCAGGTAAAGACCTAAGTATTTTACTTTATTTGTTTTGGGATAGTAATTCCATTCAACGCACGTGTTGAAATGATTTCTGGGTATTAATTTTTATATTCCAATTTTGTAACCAATTTCTCGGTCAGAGGTAATTGCCTTTGCACTATTGCAGAAGCTTCTTGTGGGGATTTATTCGCGTAGAAAAAAGCAGTATCATCAGCGTACGTGGTAGTGGTTAAACTATTAATTGTAGGCAGATCTGACGTATAAATCGTATATAGGACTGGACCCAGCACGCTTTCTTGTGGGACTGCAGATTTAATACTTCCAAACGTGGAATCTTTCCCATTACCATGCAGAAAAAATGACCTGTCGTGTGAGTACGATTTAAAAAACAAATAAAATGGAGAGGGAAGTAGATGTTTAAGTTTACTTAAGAGACCACAGTGCCATACTCTGTCAAATTTTGGACTGATGTTTAAAGACACAGCTGAACAATATTGTTTTTTTTTTGTAGTGCATTGGTAATTGTATGCACGATGCGATGACACTGTTCAGGAGTACCAGGCTGATGTCTTGGGATTCGAGCAATGGCAGTAGTCTCTTTAACAAAAGCCTCTCGAACATTTTTAAAAAAAATTAGCAAAAAACTTATTGGTCTATAAGAAGATACTTCACTTTCTCTTTTATTTGGTTTAAATTGCATTATGATTTTTGCATATTTCCATTGAGGCGGAAAGTAATTTAGCCTCAATATAGACCTAAGCCAGATAGATGCAAAGAATGGTGATTATGCAAGTATTGATCTAGAAAATGTTGCGTTAAATTCTGCAAGTGTCCTGTTTTCTTTAATTTCGTTCAATATTAATTCAAAAAAATTGTAAATATATTTTCCTTTTTAATAAATTTTAAAATCAAAATATAGTTGAACTTGAGCCCCAGTGAAATTATTCATTTAATTTAAATAGAATAACTCAATATTTAAACATATAAAAATCTCTGGCTTATGGTGTAGGCAATATCTATTGCAACCTTGACCGACTTAAAATTCATATAACAATGCGAAGCGGTCATTTATGTGAGTGTGTTTGAAAATGGGGTAAAATACAAAAGAAAAAAAATATATATTGAAAGAGGAAAAAGTCAAACTAAACAGTTAGAGAATAAGGGAATATGGGATTTTATTGTTATTTTTAAAAATAAGAAAAATGTTAAAGAAAATTGAAGAAAACTACAAGCTTTGCAAAAAATAAAATGTATACAGACAAATAATAGATGAAAGTAAAACTAAACTCGTAATATCCACCCACATTGCATAAAATGCTCGTATCTATTACAAGATTTTTTTTTTTGCTCTCCATAAAAATCAACAACAAACTTACATAAGAATATACGAGCGAATCAAATTATATAAATACATACATATAGATATGTATATGTGTATGTATATATAAACATAATAAATATATGTATGTGAATATGAGTGTGTCTGTGTTTTAATAGATAACTAAAGTAATTTATTTTGGTATGGAGGTCATAGAAATATATAAAAGAAAACATTTCTTATCCTTGTTTATTTTATTATACACATGTACTTACGTACATAAATATTTTTCCATTTTTTTTCTAAAGCTAGTAAAACATGTATACATACACACACATATACGCAACCTAAAATAAATGAAATGAAATTTTTGCATGTGCGTTATTCTAATTCTATGCTCGACGTATAACATACGCATCATGGTCTTTTAGTTTTGATTTTTGTTTTTGTTTTTGTTGCTTAAATATATACAATTTTTAGTTGGTGTAACATGTAAAATTGTTAGAATTACTGGTATGTTGTTCATATTATCTTTTGTTTTTTATGTTTACATCTTATAGTAGAAAGTTTTCTTTTTATACTTTGAAAACTGCTTTTGTTTTAGAGTCTGTTGTGACTGTGGATGGGTCTCTTAGATATCTTTGGGGTTTATTTTTATAATGCATTTCTATTCTATTCTATTCTATTTTACATACACAATAGCTGCAGTAAAAATATTTTTATTTATTATAGTAAATATAAGCATTAGGCGTTATTAGCTTGATTGGTTATAAGGCTGCTACAAATGGGAAATAGAAGAGTTTAGTTTGCAAAGAAGACACAAATTTTTTTGCCGATTTATCTGATAGATTATATCTATTATATAAAATACATTAATTCAAAGAATTAAACTATAGAACTAAATATTTGTAGTGGCAAACAGACTTAAACAGAAAAATTTTTTGCAAAAAAAACAAAACCGCCTTCAAAATAAAAAGAAGAGCAGAGGGTTATCGAATTTGAAAAAAAAAAATTAATATCACATTTTGCTTAATTTCAAGTTCAAAATTCTTTCTATAGACGCTAAAAAGGTAAATATATATACATTAAGTTTAGCTGCATAAGGGAGACACCTTTTAATTTATAATTCGAAATATTTATTAAAGCGGAATAAAAATTCTAGTAAAGCAACTCCAATCAAAAAGCAAATACTTGGGTGATAAAGAATAAAAATTTAAAGAAAAAAAATTAAGCACTTTATATAATTTTACATAAAAATGTCATCCATCGGCTCTTAAAGGGTTAAACATTTTTAAAAAATTTTAGTTTTTCCTTAAAGATCTCTTCAAAATCTTTTAAATGATACCCATATTGACATTAAAAAAAAAAATTAAAATTTCAGAGCCCCCTAACTCCGAAAATATAGGCGAGCGCCAATTTTTTCACTTGATGTTTTTTTTTTTTCTATATCGCTTTTTTTATTCTCTATCGCCCCATTTTTTTTTTTTTTTTGGTTGGAGTTACTTCGTTCCTCCAAATGATATGGATCAGCTAGAGAATAATTAAATACGCCAAACGATTTGACAAAGTGTCGGAAGGGGTGCAATTTGAAATCAGTATGATCGGTGCTTGTCCTCCAAGGCAAAACAACACGCCTACCTCAAATTTTTCATACCATTTCATATATGAAGCTATTGAGAATAGAAAAATAAGCAATGAAAACGTCAAGTAAGAAAAATGGCGCTCGCCCATATTTTCGGAGTTAAGGGGCTCTGAAATTTTAAAATTTTTTAAAAATATCAATATGGGTATCATTTTAAAGCTGTTAAAGAGATATTTAAGGAAATACTAAAATTTTTAAAAATGCTTAACCCATTAAGAGCCGGTGGCATTTTTATGTAATAATTTTTAATAATTCTCGGTAACCCAATTATTTGCTTTTTTAATTGCAGTTACTTCACATAACAAGATATATGAGATTCGGCATAGTCGCATAGATCACTCTTACTTGTTTTTCTTTTAATTGAAATTTAAGATTTTCCA
Organism: Gymnosoma rotundatum; assembly: GCA_916610165.2. Classification (NCBI taxonomy): domain Eukaryota; kingdom Metazoa; phylum Arthropoda; class Insecta; order Diptera; family Tachinidae; genus Gymnosoma; species Gymnosoma rotundatum. The sequence continues at coordinate 12,872,392 of OU744339.1, forward strand.
TAGTTTATCCTCAAGGACGTTAACGTACAGAATTTCTACAAATTTTTCACAAAGGAAAGTAAAGTTAAACTATTTGAGTGATAACAAACTTAATATTAATTGTATTTTATTAAAACTTTTAAAAAATTTTGTAAAGAGACATAAGTTTGTATTCACAAAAAAAGCTCCTTGAAATATACCTCATTTATATGCCTCCCTACTTAGCACTGTTGTTCAATATAAACACCCTATAATAAACAAAGAAGCAAAAACACTATATACTTATTTATTTAATGCCTTCATTTACATTGTGCCATAAAATCAAGACACTTTGATTCTTAACTATCATCGAATTCGATTTCTTAAAAACATTTATAATAAGTTTAAGTCAATGTATGCCTAAAAGTATGCCTTTGAATAATATACGAGTATAACAAAACTGGAAGGCAAGAAATAGAGAAATAAAATGTTAACCAAATTGCATATATTATCATTTTATATCATCGCATATTCAATTTCCATTTGATTTTATTACATACTTTTTTGTCATTTCTTGATTTTCTTTTATTTTATGTTGTTTTGTTGTGTATTGTTTTTTTTATTACTTTATTGTATTTCTTGCCAACCAGCCTTCATTCATACTTATTTACTTATTTACTAACTTACTTAGTTAGTTAGTACAATGATCTATTTACATAATCTTAATCTAAAGCCATTCGTTTATTTTGTGTAGTAATCCTATTAAAAGCCCTACCGAAGAAGAAAAACGAAACAATAGAAAACAACAAAAATAATAAAAACCTTCTAGTTAAATATACATAAAAATGTTGCATATTTTTCGGCTCGTTGGAGTGATACCAATGGCACTGTTTAGGCGTTATTTTAGCATTTTACCTCACTCTATCAACACTTTAAACTTAAAATGTTTTTACTAGCGAAATACATACTCTCATTTCTTTCTTGTTTGTCTAACTGGCCTTTGCTGGCATTTTTCTCACCATTTAAACAAAAACAACAAATACAAATACAAAACATTGTGATTTTTATAGCTTTTAATGCAATTTATTTTAATTTCTTATTTTTCATTTTAAACATTTTTTACTGTTTCCTGTGTTCTTCGTTTTAGTTTTTCAAATTTTGCTGGTATCGGAGAATTAAAGAATAAAATTTAAATGAGGGGTTTGGTTTATGAATGTTAAGTTTGGCTCAAAGGAAATAAGTCAAGGGAATACAAAATTGTTTTGTTACAGAAAAAAAATTAGCATTTCAATTTATTTTTTCTTCAATATCATTTATTTTTTAAATAAGATTTGTATAAACATTATGCGCTAGCAAACGGAAAAAGGGTCGCCGTATAGTATTGAAGATTTAAATAAAATTGTAGTGAGCTTTTAGGTATTGGAATCTTAGTGCTGCATTAATTAAATAAAACATGTTTTAATATCTATCTGTATATCTATCTATTTATATGTCTGTCTATATAAAGCATAAAATGTATTATTTGCTGGTTTGTTTGTCTCACGACCAGCTCTAAGAGGGTTATTTTGACAATCTACCCAGACATTACTTTTTTTAGATTATATTAGCTCTAAAAATTTACTAAGTGTACCTAAACTAATGAAACTTGGCAGAAAAATCTACTATAGTCATAGGTTATTAAAGCTAGAAAACAAGAAAAATCGGACAAAAGAGAAAAAAGTTTCCCTAAGAAAAACTAATCCTACCTATGAAATTTTCTAGTTTTTTTTTTTTTAATTTTCAAGTCATTTTGTTAAGCAATTACAATTTTTAATGTCAAGGAATCTTTAGAAACTTAAAGTTGGACTCAAGAGATTCTATGATGCCATTTTTGCACCTCCCCCTTTTGTGGGCGGTGAAATAAAAAATTATTTGAAAAAAGAGTGTAATTAATAAATGAAATTGATTATTTACGCCCAAAAACCATAGAAAATAATTTATATAGGCAGGGAAAGGTATCCCTCCAATTCCAGACCCAAAAACGTCCCTGTAAAAAAATTTTTTTTAAATTTTTTGGTTGTCAATTTCCCAAAAATATTTATTACTAATGTTTCCAATGCCTTACCGAACCCCGCCTCACAAGAATATTATATTTGCTACTTTATAGTAATTAATTTATCTGAAAAAAATTAATTTGTTCAGAACTTATTTTTGATTGTAACAGTAAATTTTATTTAAAATTGTTACAATTAATTTATTTAAAAGAACTCCTCCTTTGCACTAAAATACTAATAAGTGCCATGGTCCTTCTTCGTCTAATTTTCCAAAGACCTCTTCCATGTCTGAGTCCTCTTACAGTTAAGTACAGGTGGAAGCATGAAAGAATGGTAATAACTTTTTTTGGACTAGGTCTTATACTAGTAAATAGTGGGATAGGCGTAAAAATGCGCAACGTTTTTTACTGCAGTATCAAAATAGATATCGTAAATTTTATAGTGATATTTAACATTTTTACTACTTTTCACTTTCTTTTCAAAAAATTTAACAAAAAGAAATCATTTCTTTAACTTCGTAGTAAATTTTTTATCTTAAAAATTGAAAACAAAATTTTTCTAAAAATTAATATTAGTATCTGCAAATATAGCCTTTCACAGGAAAACGAACCAAACCAAAAACCACAAATCTTAAGTAAAGGCCTTGAAAATTCTCTATACGATGCAGAATTTTGTTATCTATCCAGAAAGAGCTTATAATTTTTTTTTACTAAATACTTCTATATAAAAGTTATAATCTTAAAATTTTGCACAAGTAATCCTGTTATTAATGTATACAGCTGGAAAAAAAATCTAAATTAAAACGGTAGGCTTAAAATTATTAATTATTATTGTGTCTCTAAGGAACTGTCATTGCTAGAGTCTTAAAATTTTGTACGTGCGATCCCTTAATTAGTGTAAGTAGCCTAGGGATTGAACTATAAATTAAGCTTATTCATAATTCAAAGCTTATCACAATTTTATAAATATATTTTTAAAAATCCTAAAAGTAGGCAACATTAGTTATTAAATATAATATTCTAAGTCCCTGCTTTATCTAAAGGGAAATATTTCCTAGAAGATATGTGATTAATAATTATCGTTTTGAAAACTATCAATTAAAAACAATTAATTTTAAGACTATCGAGTTGAAAACGGTCATTTTTAGAGTTTCTTCCGAGCATCTAATAATTTCAAGACACAAAACAAATACAAAACTTTTGAAAGCGTAAAGAAATTTAAGGAAAATAAATTCAAAATCAATTGATTTAAAGAAAATCCTGTTCCATTACATTCTTCTATTACTTTAATTATTTTTTTCAAATCCATATATAAATATTTAAAATCTTCCTGCTAATAAATTAATATATTAACTCTCATTTTAATTCGATTGTCTAGTCATTAAAAAAAGCTTTAAGGCTATTTCAATTGACACTGTTTGGTTTCATTAAGAAATTGTAAACAGAAAACAAAAAATTAAACAACAATCTTAATTATAAGAAACGGTTAACAAGAACCACCAAATGGCAGAATTACCTAATTCAGAAGCAACTCGTAAGAATAGAGAGAGTAAAGGCATCAGACTCGTAACTTTTTAGTTGTAAGATTATAGCGAGTTGCATATTTAACTGGCTTCTTCATTTCCTTTCTTTTTTAAATTTGTAATTTTGGTCGTAATTCTTTTTAACATAACATTCGTTTCGTGAGATTTGCCAAAATTGATCAGCAGAAACATTTATATTTCCTGACTTCTTTAATATTTCTTAATTTTTATAACAGACACACCCAGAAACCATTCGACGTACTTAGCAGTGCCAGTGTCATTTCAAGCAATAATAACCATTATAATATAAAATGTTTTTTAAAGTATTTATTTATTATTATTATTATTTTGTTCTAGTGCGATACAATGAATGTTACTGTTTTACATTTCAAACGGCAATTCTTAAAATTTTGCCCAGCTTCATTTCGTAATAAGACCGCCTACTGGTATTTTTGTTCGTCTTCTTTTTTGTTTCTTTCTCCAGCAGATATTTAAAAATTTCAAGTTTCATTATGTGTTTATGTTTTGAAGCGCCTTCAATACGTATTAAATTTTAAGGACAGCAATAAGCGAGGTTGGTTTGTGACATGAATTTTATTATACTTAAAAAATTGAGAAAAATTTTAATTATTTTAGATATTACGCTAAATTAACTTCTTACAGCTACCAAAACCTGGTTGAAAAAAAAAATAAATAAAAAAGCTGCGAAAATAGATCATTTCCCTATATACGATCTATTAGTAAAAAATTTTTTTTTCGATTTAAATAAGAGTTTTTCCGTTTCTTATGCAAATATGAGTTACTCATGAAAAGAGTTTTATTGTTTTCGAAAATATAAGTCCCAAAAGCAAAATGCTTTTTTCATTTGTTATATGTCTTTTGATTAAAATGCGTATTTTCGTGGAGAATGCGTTTTTCAATTTTTTTAATGGAATTAAGTTTTTTGATGGAAACACATTTTTTATTGGAACGATTGAGACGTTATTTCACCTTCAATAATCAATATCGGTTTTTTAAATAAATTCGGTAAAAAAGCACAATAATTTTTAAAGTTTGAGTAGTTTAATATAATACTCTCGTGTTTTTTATTATAAATATTTTTTCATTTCTTTATGAGAATGTCTTTTTTATTTAATTGTGTTTTTTAACTGGATAGAAAACCAGAAGGAGGTTATCAATTCGTCTGAATATAGCTTTTTTGGTAATGATTGTGCCTGCAGAACTCAGCCATTTCTAAACCAATGTCAATAATGCTTCATTTACTTAAAGCAACAGATTGGCCACGTTTTAAAAACAGCTCATAATTTTAAAAATTAGAGGGTGCCCCCATACAACATATATGTTTTTAAGTGTATTATGAACCGTAAAAAGCGCCACTTTAAAATGTAAAAAAACTGCGTATCACTTTAGCTTCCAATAGCAAAAGTAATACCAAATTAATCTAAAAATTAAAGTGTCCCCATAGCTGACATTAATTGCCCTATATGTGTCTCTCTTTTGAACCATTATAGTCAAGCGCATGAAAATTGGACAAAATGTCGATCATCGTTATAGTAAACATTCAAAATTATAAACTCAAAGGTGACAAAATAGTTTTTTTTTTTTAATTTGATGTATATGGTCACATTTGTTGAAGACAGGCTGTTGAAATTTACAAGAAACACGAAGTCCACACACAACTTAAAGCATTTCTTTGTCGTTCTCTTTGTAACTCGTCTTGTACATGTGTTTTTGCTTTTGTACTAACCTTTGGTATAACCACGAAATGTGACTTTGTCTCACCAAATTATCATTAAGATTAGTTGGTTGAATAGATGATGTTTACGACGTACATAACTTAAGGTAGATAGATGCGAAGAATGCTAATGAAGGTTGTGGCGGTGCAGAAACTGCTGCATTTCATTCTGCTAGCGTCAAATTTTTCTTGTTTTCTTAGGAAAACGCCCGCATTTATTTGTGAATATTTTTCTTTCTAAAAATGTTTAAAATTAAAAATGAAAAAAAAATCCGAAAATAAGTCAATTTTTATTCATAAAAACTCATTTTCAATGTTTAAAAGATGTTCGGTTAAAGCAAAAATATATTCAGAGATTATTTTAGAAAATTAAAAAAAATTTAAGAAAAGTAGTTTTAGCGAAAAATATTTTTTTAACAACGAAAAAATAGCGGAGACAGGTATAAGAAATTTTATAAAAATTTTGTTGTTCTAGTAAAATGCAACGATGAAAACTCAGGACATTAATTTTTAAATATTTATTCATTGAGATCAATTTTGTTCATCATTCAATTTTCATGATTTCTTAAGGTGAAATATTCTTGAAGTGCAAATTGTCGATCGCTTCTTAAAATAAGTATGAGGGCTATATTTGGCTATTCCCAATCTTATAAACCTTTCGCCATCAATGTAAATCTAGTTCAGTGAAGTAACTCCAATCAAAAAAAAAAAAAAAAAAAAACAAATATTGGAGAGACAGGGAATGAAAAATAACAAAAACAAAAATTTATAATTTTTTATAAAAATGAGCTTATTTTTAATGGGTTAAAAATTTTGAAAAAAAAATTTAAGTATTTCCTTTAAGATCTCTTCAAAAGCTTTAAAATGATACCCATATTAACATCTTAAAAAATATGGTGCATAATGCTACTTTTCTGTAAAAAAGTTCAGAGGCCCATAACTCGGAAAATATGGGCGTTCGTAAATATTTTTTATTAAATAAAATTATTATTTAATTTTTATTATTCCCAAATATTTATTGTCTTTTATCTCCTTAAACTGGACATAACTTTGGATCATATTTGGTGAATGTTATCCCCTTGTTTTGTCTTTTCCTTTTGGCAATCTTTTTATCGCTGCCATAAACTGATACTTTCTTACTTTTTTTACGTATCAAGTAGCGGTGATAATGTTTTTTGTATTTTTATTTTAATAGTTTGTATGTATCAGAAGAAGGATGTTTATATGTATGTAGTGAATTTTAACATTTATTTATTGCTATTGTAAAAGTGTTTCCTTGATTTTGTTACATCTCTTATCATCACCGTACTTTATGTCGTTTTCTTCTACAACACTCTCAGAGGACTATTTAAGGAGATATAAATGAAATTACTTGTTATTTGTGTATGTACATACGATTAAAGAAAGAAAGATTTTATAATATTTAATTTTGTATGGTTTTTGTTTTCATTTCATAAATGAAGCCAAATTGTGATTATTTTGTTCTTGTAGATGTTATTTTCTTAAGCCATCATTTTATGTAAAATGAGAAGTTGGGCAAATTGCTGGTATTTATTGAGCTTATTTGTTGCAATATTTGAGCTAAGGGAAATTTTACTTTCTTTTTTTTTTAATGTCTATTGATAAATACGAATCTTTTTAAAATTTTCAAACATGATGTGCGTCAACGCATTTTAGTCTCTTAATTTTTCTTACAGCCTAAAATTTGGCAATTATAAGTTTATTATTAAAGTGATATTGGCCCATATACATTGTTACGGACTAAAGTCGACTTTTGCTAAAGTATACTCCAAGCTAAGAAGCTCTGCATTTCCATACCGTGGAAAATGAAGAGGTAATGACGTGTCAATAATGTATGATAAGAAAAGTCATGGAAAGCAATACAGGCAGGTATGAGCACAATGGGTGCGTATAGAAAGTTAATGTCAGAAAAGCTGTCACAATGCAATTGCTATTCCTGAACTATCCGCAGAAGACAGTCTTGTTGACGCTATGATTGTTTACGAATTAGAGTATCACGAATTTAAAATCGAAAACAACTGCGTTACGGATATTGCCAGCACTGAAAGTTTTAGTGATGAAATTGCTACAAAACTTTATTAAATTTGAAAGAGTTCTCCGAAATAAGTAGTTGAAGATGTAAGCAAAAAAATGTACTTCCCCCATTCTTAAAAGACAAACTTTCACAAGTTTCTTAATTTGAAAAAAAAAACAGAAGGTATTGTTAACTGAGTTAAAAACAGCTTTAGCTAGTTTTAAATTTAGAGTCAGCTTTAATGACAAAATTATATTTAAAATTTTCTATGAGTGAGTTAAAGTCGACCCTAAAGTAAAAGCGACTTTAGATTCCTTAAAGTATACTTATATACCCTTCACCATAAAAAGTGGAAAAAGGATATATATAAATTTTGTGTCATTTTTACAATATCCATTTTCGACACCATAAAGTATAAATATTCTGACTTCTTATGCATAGCGCAGTCGATTAAAAGATGTCCGTGTTAGTGTTAAAATCAAGTTTGCTTGAAAACTAAACATTATATCTAAGCAACTTTACACACACTGCAAGAAGAATATTTGACGATCAAAATGCAGTAGGTTTGAAGAAAATCTCTGCAGTCGTTCCAGAGATATCTGCGTTTATGTAGAAAATTTACCATGATAATGATTTCGTTTAAAATGGCATGAATGTGGCATGAAAATGGCTTTTGTTTGCCGAGGCAAGCTTGCTTTCAAAAAAAAAAAAAAAATATGTCAATCGATCAGCTATAGTGTCGAAAGGGGTGCTATTGGTAATTAGCATGATCGGTCCATGTCCTTCGAGGCAGCAGGCAAAACACCACGCCTACCTCTAATTTGTTCATGTGATTTGGAAAAATAAAGTAATTCCAAATAAAAACATAAAAATATGGGGCGATACAGAATTAAAAAATAAGAAAAAAACATCAAGTGAAAAAATCTGAAATTTTCAAATTTTTTAAAATATCAATATGGGTATCAGTTTAAAACTTCTACAGATTTCTTAAAAATGCTTAACCCATTAAGAACCGATGACATTTTTATATAAAATTATATGTATGCAGTACCAAAATTTTTTTTATTTTTTAATTCTCTGTCAACCCAATATTTGCTTTTTTGACTGGAGTTACTTCACTAAACTAGATTTACATGGATGGTGAAGGGTATATAAGACTCGGCATAGCCGAATGTAGCATTCTTACTTGTTTATATTATTTTTATGTTCTTATTATTTAAAAATTCATTTTAAAAGTACCTTAAACAAATAAGAACCAATTTATGACTCGGTAGCAGAATATTTCATAACAAAAACTTATTTTAAAATTCAATTAAAAGAAAGTACAATAAAATAAAAAAGAATTTTAATTTGGCTTAAGTTCACATATATTTCACTTTATTAATTTATTTAAAAAAATATAAAAAATTTTTAATTTTTCCTAATCAGGATTTGAACCATCGATCTTATAAATGAATGAAAATTGTCTTATTTTCGGCTTTTGGTTCATTTTTAATTTAATTTCTAAGCATTTTTATAAAGAAAAATTATTAACAAATGTATGAGGACGTTTTCCAAAGAAAGCAAGAAAAATTAGACGCTAGCAGAATGAAATGCTGCATTTTCTGGACCGCCACAACCTTCATTAGCATTCTTCGCATCTATCTACCTTATGTTATGTACGTCGTAAACTTCATCTTTTTAACCAACTAATCTTGATATTAATTTGGTGAGACGAAGTCCACACACAACTTAAAGCATTTCTTTGTCGTTCTCTTTGTAACTCGTCTTGTACATTTGTTGTTGTAGGTTTATTTATTTATTTTCAGTAAATATTTCTTAATAATTTTTCAAATTTTTCTAAAAATCATTTTTTTAATTTAAAATGAAAGATTCGCAATTTCATTTGGAATTTTCTTAATTTGAAATTGAAATCGCATACTCATTTGGAATTTTTCAACTTCAAATTCATTTAAAATTTTCATTTAAAATTTTCTAAATTTGATTTGAAATTTTCGCAATTAAAATTAAAAATGATGTAGACTTTCTTTGTTTTTCATCAAAATTTTATTTCATCCAGATTTGAAAGGCATTAGGAATTTTAAAAATAAAATTTGAAAGAAATATTGTAAAGTATTTTGCTTGAAAGAAAATAAAGAAATCACTTAAAAAATTATAGAACTTAAATATCCTTGCAGCAGTTTATTCTTCTATATTTGCTTGCAAGTGTGTAAATAAATTCCTGTAGATGAAAATCATGCTTCTTTTTAAAATTTACACTTCCAAAAACAAAAATAATAAAATTGTTTTAAATTTTTAAACGAACCTTTCAATGCATATAAAAGCAGTAAAATAGTGTGTTTTTTTTTAAAACAATATTGTTTGCATATTTTTTAACATATTCATAAACTAAGTAAGATTTTTGTTTTTTTGCTTTTAAACATTTAGTGTTTAAGCATAACGCCCTGCACGCTCTAACAAATACATAGAAAGAAATGCATACATTTTTAAACATATGCCAGAATAAAAAATTATGCAAGTAAAGACAGACATTTGCAAAATGAGTACTTACTGGAGCTATTGTTGAAATTTTTTCTAAACTCTAGTCTAGAAGCTATATGTGAAGCAATGTATGTTCAAATATATTTATATATTTATTTTTCTTAAATGTATAAAATTATAATGATTTCTTAAGAGACTTTTAACTTTTGGTCATTTTTAAGTTTTACTGTTTTTTTTATCGTACGCACTTACTCTTCTATGTTCTACGTTACAAAGTTAACCTAAAAGCACACAAGAAAATTCATCTTGCTAAGATTTACATATATTTTTTGTTCTACTGCTTGCTGCTCAAGTAAGTTGTAGTTAAATACATCATTTGAGAACAAGGAAAAAAGGAAAAAAAGTAATAAAAACTTTTTTTTTATTAAACAAAATATTGAAAAACTCTTTTTAACGGTAAATAGAGCACAAATGTTACTATAGAAATACGCACATGTTAAGGACTGGAAAAGTGGGAGGTTTACGGCATTAAATACTCAGCATTTGAATGATTTTTATAGTTCCGACTTAAATTTTTTTACCACTACAAACACACATGCAGTCTTATGGCATTTAACTTCAACTTTAATGGGTTAAACCCAGCAAAAGTTTTTCTTTAAGTCTTTATAAAATTATGCATATATTTAAGGCTGTGTTCTTCAAACTCGATTTTATAAAAATAATAGCCCAATTAACAATCTTGTGCAACTGCTCTTACATCATAGCATTTGCAAAATCGTGTAGTTTATTTTTACTCTATACCAATAAAACATACACCAATGCTCTAATTGTGCAACACTTGATTGAAAACCGACAGCTGACAGTCAGTGAACCAAGTCTATTAAAGAATCATCTAATTGTTTTTAAAATCTTTTCTTAGACATGTTTTTAAATTAAAATTAATTCTATTTTTAAATCAGCTGTGAATTTCGTATTTTGTAAGAAGTGTTGCAAACTTAACCATAAATTTACAATCCGATATGCACAAGATTGTGAATTGGGTTAATAATAATAAAACTTAAATAAATTTGTTTTTAAATATTTTTTCAAGAGTTCTATAGACAGTGTTAAAAAATAAATAGTGGCGATAACCGTTTTAGTACCATTATACCGGTTAAATTCACAATTGAATCTCTATTTTGTCACGAAACGACCTATTATTAAAAAAGTTTTATTTATTGTAACTAGAGTTCTAGGAAACCTCCTCACAAAATTGTGTTCACATCCATCCAGTAGGTTTTACATGATGCGAACACAGACAGACACATAGACGAAAATTCCAAAAATAGCTGTTTTGCATTCCATACGATTACAGTCTACACCAACATCAAAATTTTCAAAAAACATTAAATGTAGAGCAAACACAACCAACTAATAAAGAGGAAAAGGAGGAAAGAGGAGGAAAAGCGACTTAAGAATTAAATCCGGTTACATTTATTTAATTTTGAATAGAATCTTTTTCCTCTAACTAAATTCAAAATTTTACTAGCTAAAAATGTTGCATAATTTAAGGCGCAAAAATTTTAAAATTGAAGTTTCTTTTTAATTTAATTTTTTATTATTTTTATAAAATTGGGAATTGAACTGTGGTATTGTAATTTAATTGACAGAAGTGCAGAAGTTTTCATTGGCATTCTTCGCATCTGTCTACTTTAGGTCGTAATAATTGTAAACATCATCTATTTAACCAATTAACTTTGTAAATAAATATATGAGAAGTATTCATATCAATATTAATTTGGCTAGAAAAAGTCTACACACAAACAAAAGAATTCCTTCACTGTTCTCTCTGCAACTCTTCTTGTGCATTCGTTTTTGCTTTGTACCAGCCTTTGGTTGATAGCGAATGCAATTTTTATTTTTAATCATTCTTACGTATTTCCTTACAACATTGTGGATGTTATATCAGTATCATATTGATTTAATTTTTTTCAATGAAATAGAGACCTGAATAGGGAGTTGGTATTGTAAATGAATTGAAATTGATTTTTGGCTTAAGTTCATTTTTAATTTCCAAAAACCTGTTTTTTTGGAAAGAAAAATTATTTTCTAAATGTATGCGCACATGTTCCAAAGAAAACGAGAAAAATTAGATACCAGCAGAATGCAGTGCTGCCTTTTCTGGGTCTGTAGAACCCATTAAAGAATTTTAAGTGATTGCAGTATACCTACATAAATTTAATGCCTTCTTTCGTCAAAAATAATATCTTTATAAATACATAAAATTAAAAAAAAAATTAAGAACATTCAATTCATCTGAATTGAATTGATTTTGTGGTGAAGGGTGCAAAAAAATGATTAATTTAAAGCTCTACTGTGAAAAGATGCAAAATAAAAATACGGTTTAGAGTATGCAATTTTTCATGAATCTAGCATAAAATTTTTGTTTATTGGTGAAGCAGGAGCAGTAATCAATATAGTAATGCTTGAGTTTTGAGGGGATGTTACTGTTGCTAATGTTTGCTTTTAGATAACGCATTACGCTGTAACTTAAATAGAAAATTGAAAAAAAAAAATTCCTCAAAAAATTGCATAGTGTAAATCTGGACTTTATTGAAAGTGCATAAGAAATAAAAATTTTCTTTTTTTACATTTTCTTTTAAACTTAAACCAAAAATTTAACACTGTAGTTTTTAATTTTTCTTCATGGATGTAAACCACAAAACACAATCAGCTGTATCTCTATGGAGAGTGCGATCAGTATCGTACTGCGCTTAAAGAAGAAATGATATTTGGCAACCATTTAACCATGGCAAACATTTGGTAGATCATTTTTATTTTATTTAATTCGCCTTGTTGGTGGCGAAAGTAACGTACGGAAAACAAAAACATTAGTTTGTTTGTTGTTTTAGATTATTAAAGGGATTGCCAGATCTTACTTTCATGCAAACATCTTTTAAATAAGTAATTTTTGTTCGCGTGCAATTAAAGTATAATTGAATACAATTAATTAATTAAAAAATTAAATTTAACAAGTAAGAGTACCATATTCGGCTATTCCGAATTTTATATACTCTTCGCCATCTATCTAAATCTAGTTAACTGAAGTAACAGCAATCAAAAAAGCAAATTTGTGGTGACAGATTTAAAAAATAAGAAAACAATAAATATTACATATAAATAATTGCACATAAAAATATCATCTCTTAATGGGTTAAGCATTTTTAAAAATTATTAGTATTTTCTAAAAGATCTCTTTAAAAGCTTTTAAGTGATACCAATATTGATATTTTTAAAATCATGAAAATTACAGAGGTACGTAATTCGGAAAATTTGGGCGAACACTAATTTATTCACTAAATGTTTTTTTCTTATTTTTTAATTCTGTTTCGCCCCATAAATTTGTTTTTTTCGACTGGAGTTACCACATTGTTCGAAATGATATAGAAAAATTAGAGGAAGGCGTTGTAATTTGCTCCCTGGCTCGAAGGACTGGACTGATCATGCTGATTTTCAATAGCACCTCTTGTGACACTCTGTTTGATCGATTAGAGTACTTAAATTTTCTCTAGCTGTTCTATTGCCTTGGCAAACTTGACGGACAGATGGACGTCGCTCACTCAACTTTGCTATGTATAAGAACTCAGAATATATATATCTAATGCGGTCGGAAATAAATATTGTGAAAGGTTCAAAGAGAATGACAAATTTAGTTGTACCCTTTTTCCACTACTTGTGGTGAAGGGTATAAAAAATTAAAGCCAATTTACATAATACGGTTTGTTAATAAATTTTGGTCTTTTTTCAATTTTATACTTTATCATTTTATAATAATTACTTAACACACTATGATTACAATATTTTTTAATATATTTATCTTTTTTTATGGTCATATAATTAAATCATAATTTGTTGTTCTTTAATTATGGTTACGGCAAACATGTTTTATTTTTGTATTAATAACTAAAACTTTTGTCTCCTCTTAACCATTTTTTTTTAGATTGTATTCCATGCTGCTCAAAAAAGTAATAGACACTACTGTTAATAAATTGGAAAAACATTCAAAAAGGCCCCATAAGATTTGCATAAAATTCAAGCAATACTTGGTCAATGTTTTCATTAGGATGTGACAAAAATCTTCAATTTAGCTGTTTGAATTAAGTGCCTTGATTATATTAAGAATCTAAAGATACTTTCTTAATTATCTTAATTAATATATTTTAATAACATTTTAAGCTACATTGAATTATAATTTTATTACAACTTACTTACATGTAATTAAAGACCCAACACTTGATTTAATACCAGTATTTATAATCTATTTACTGCTCTGCGTTTAATAACGTAAAAAGAGCGACTTAAAATTTACGATGCAAGACGCAGGTAGATTTGTCTTACATGCAAAATTGTTTGTATAAATCAAAATGTAATCTTTAACTATGTACATATGTTACAAATATTCTTTAAGTACCTAATAAAACTGTACTTTACTTGAACTTGAGAAGTCAAAGAAGAAGGTCGTTTTAATAAAACAAGAAGAGCAATTAATAAGGAATTTGACAAAAATACAAAAGCCATTTTTGTATAGTTAATTATACAACTATTTTTTTTAATAACATAAAATTTATGGTGCCGAAACCCGGGAGGGATTAAATTTATCTAAAATATTAAAATAATTTGGTAAGAAAAGAATTAATTTGGTCGTGGAGATATTATCATGAGTGAGTTGGACAAACTTATTGAAAATTAACGTGCTTTTTTACCTCATCTTAATAAATTGCATACTCGCTTCATGTCTATAGAAACATCTAAAAGAACACGCGGTTTTCTGAATAGCTTATTACAGGAGATTGATAATATAAGTGTACAGTTCAAAAATAGTCATGAAGAAATTTTAAACCAAATTCGGGAATCTTCCTTAAATTGTGATGATGTACCTTATATAAACGACGAGTGTTATTATGAATTTTCTGACTTTTTTTTGGCATTTAAAGGCCAAATTCTTGATTCTTTACCTGAACAGTCTAGTAATTCGCCTGATCATTCTAGTACATTTGCACTACCTGCTAGCCACGCAGAAGCATTTACGGGGATAGATGCCAAATTACCTACAATCTCTTTACCTAAATTTTCTGGCGAATATACGGAATGGATCCCATTCCAGGACATTTATTTGTCGCTTGTTCATAATAATCCGGCACTTTCAAAAATCCAAAAATTCTATTATCTTAAAGGTACGCTCTCTGGTGAAGCTGCAAGCATGGTAAGAACAATTTCGGCTACCGAAGCAAATTACGATTCCGCATGGTCTATTTTGAAAGCACGTTATTATAATAAAAGAATGATTGTAGATGCATTAACGAGAAAACTTTTTAACATTAAGAAATCCGATGGTACATTTCAGGCAATAAAAAATATTCTTGATACAACCCAGGAGTGTGTTACTTCACTTCAAAATTTAGAAATTGATACGTCGTCATGGAATCCGCTTTTAGTTCCAATAATATGTCAGAAGCTTGACTTGAGCACACGTAGAGATTGGGAACAATCTTTAAAGTCGTCAACCGAAGTTCCAACACTTGCGGAAATGTTTAAGTTTTTAGAAAGAGCATTTAGAACTCTTGAATCTTTGCATGAGGAAATTCCCTCTACCAGTAAAGTTAGTTATCAAAAATTTTCTGGTCTTAGGTCCAAAAGAAATGTTGTTCATACCAACCAAGTGACTTCCAAACAGAACATAATGTGTTTTCTTTGCAATAAACCGCATTATCTTTCAAAATGTTTTAAATTTTTATCTTTTTCACCTTCATCAAAGGAAACTTTTTTGTCCAAAAATGGAATTTGTTTTAATTGTCTTACCAGTGGTCATAAATGTAAGGAGTGTCCATCCTCATATCGTTGCAATATATGCAAAGGCTTACACCATACGATTTTACATAGGGTTGATAATATATCTGCTAAAACTCAAATCTCTAGCTCGGCAAACTTAAGCACTGCTGAAGTGTCGTCGAATAATGTTAATGGGTTTAGTAAAGTGATTCTTTCGACAATTCGTTTGTTGGTTAACACCAGCAGTGGCCTATTTCCATTGAGAGCCTTACTAGACCCTGGCTCTCAGTGCACGTTGATGACAGAAAGCGCTGTTCAGAGTTTAAATCTGATACGAAATAAGTCACATTACACAGTTTTGGGTGTAGGTGAATCGAAAGGTCATATTTGCCGTTCTTGGGTTAAAATTGACCTCTGCTGTCTGGATAAACAACCAGTAGTTTCTTGTTCAGCGTTAGTTCTTCCTAAACTTACCAATTATATACCCAGAGCAACATCTGACAGATATTCTCTACCGCAGCATGTGGAAATATCATTAGCAGATCCACTTTTTTATAGCAATGACCAGATAGATATAATTTTAGGGTCAGACATAATTAGCTCAATTGTAATTCCTGGGAGCTCATTTACCTATTTGGACTTATTCTTTCAAGAAACGCGTTTTGGTTGGGTCTTCTCTGGTCCCATCAAAGATAAATACGATTTCAACATAACTGTTAACCATGTTAACTTAGAAGAAACGTTGAGGTTATTTTGGGAGCAAGAAGAGGTTGATGTAAAGAGAAAAAATACTGAGGAGGAATCTCTTTGTGAGAAATATTTTTTAGATACGACAGAGCGATTAAGTGATGGACGTTATGTGGTTAAATTACCTTTTAGAACAATTGTTAAAGGGGAAACAAGTATTAACATGAATAATAACATTGCGAATGCATTTAAAAGATTTTTACATTTAGAGAAAAGTTTTCTCCGTAAACCGATGTTTTGCGAGAGATATAAAAGGTTTATGGAAGAATACCAAACACTCGGACATATGACGAGAGTAGGTTACTACCCAGAAGATGTTTCAAAGAATTCGTATTTCTTGCCCCATCATGGCATAATGAAAGAAAGTAGTACAACTACTAAGCTAAGAGTAGTTTTTGATGGCAGCAGTCATGCAGAAGGTTATACTTCCTTAAATGATGCACTTTGCTCTGGCCCCGCATTGCAAAATGACTTGCCACAAGTTATGATTAGATGGAGAAGGCACAAAATTGCATTCTGTGCAGACATAGAGAAAATGTTTAGACAAGTTGAGGTTTGCTCAAACCACCGCCCTTATCAACTTATCTTATGGCGTCACAATCCGACGGACAGAATTTCAATCTTTGAACTTAATACCGTTACCTACGGAACAACCCCTGCACCATATTTGTCTATACGTGTTCTGCGAAAACTTGCCGAAGATTACGGTTCTACGTATCCAAAGGAGGAGAAAATACTTATGTCCGATACATATGTTGATGATTTTATTTCGGGATCCGAATCATTAGAAGAGGCTAAGACAATTCGAGACAACTTGATCACACTACTTAAGAAGGGTGGTTTTACACTGAGAAAATGGGCCAGCAATTCTGCAGAATTTTTAGGGGATATCTCGGAAGAATTTAGGGAAAATTCTATCTCATTAAATTTTGATCAAGACGATATGGTAAAAACTTTAGGAATCCAGTGGATACCTAGTTCTGACATGTTTTCTTTTGTTGTAAATTCAGACATGGATGATAAAGTAACTAAACGTCAGATATTATCAGATTCTGCACGATTATTTGACCCTATGGGTTGGCTTGCGCCTTCTACAATTATTTCTAAAATTCTTTTCCAAAAATTATGGCTAGAAGGACTTGACTGGGACTCAAATGTTCCATTTGACATAAGAGAAACATGGTGTAAATACAGAAGCACTTTAAAGTGCTTTGAAAAATTTAAAATTCCTAGATGGGTGAATTGTAATCAGCAATCTAAAATAGATTTGCACTGCTTTTGCGATGCGTCGAATTCGGCATATGCAGCGGTTATCTATATAAGGGTATGTACGGAGCATTTAGTACATGTTAACATCTTACAGGCAAAAACCAAAGTTGCGCCAGTAAAGACAGTAACAATTCCGAGGTTAGAGCTCTGTGCAGCTGCCCTTTGTGTAAGACTCGCACACAAAGTGCGCGAATCATTAACTGATATTTCAGTTGATAATATAGTATTTTGGAGTGACAGTACAACAGTGTTAGGTTGGTTAAGAAAGCATCCTTCTTCTTGGAATGTTTACGTTGCTAACCGTGTGGCAGAAATACAGCGTTATACCAGTGTGGCGCAATGGCGTTATGTTCCATCATCGCTTAACCCTGCAGATTGTGCCACAAGAGGTATTTATCCACTAGATCTTTTAAATTTTGAAATGTGGTGGCATGGTCCAGGCTTTTTAAAGGAAAATTTCGCATGTTGGCCCGAAAAAATTTATAATCTAGAAACGACGTTAGAAAAACGTAAGGTTAAAATTATATCAAACTTATGCACACAACTTACGTATTCAGATATATTTTTTAGATACTCAAAGCTAATTAGACTAATTCGAATTTGTAGTTTATGCTTTAGATTTTATAATAACTGTAAAAGGGCAAAAGAATTTAGGGAAAATGGTACATTAAATTCTGTACAAATAAATAACACACTTTGTAAGCTCATAAAATTATCTCAAGAAATTGATTTTCAAGCTGAGTTGAAAAATATTAAATCCAAACTTCACATAAAAAACAAACATATCATGAAACTTATGCCATTTGTGGATGAAGACGGTATTTTGCGAGTAGGTGGACGTCTGCAAAATTCGTCCTTGCCTTATATCATCAAACATCCAATACTTATGGGTAAATACAATCCAATTTCAAAATTAATTATTATTGATGCTCACGAAAACACACTACATGGTGGCCTGACATTAACAATGTCCTATGTTTACCGTAAATATTGGATTATATCAGGTAATCAGTTAGCTAAAAGAATCATAAGTAATTGTATTCGCTGTTTCAGATATACCGCAAAAGCTTCACAACAAGTTATGGGAAATTTACCTCCAGTAAGATTAAACATCACGAGGCCTTTTAAACACAGTGGCGTTGATTATGCAGGGCCAATCTCACTTAAAAATTCGAAACTACGTTCATCAGTTATATCAAAAGGCTATATATGTATTTTTATTTGCATGGTTACCAAGGCAATTCACTTAGAGGCCGTCTCTGATTTAACTACAGACGGTTTTTTGGCAGCGTTTCGTAGATTCATAGCTCGAAGAGGAGTATGCACAGACTTATATTCAGACTGCGGAACAAACTTTGTAGGTGCATCCAAAGAATTAAAAGTTCTTTACCAAAAGGGTCAAAACTCATTGCCAGCAGAGCTTCGCGACAGCTTGTCCAGTTCACGAACTAATTGGCACTTTATACCTCCAGCTTCCCCTCACTTTGGTGGTTTATGGGAGGCTGGTGTAAAGTCCACGAAATACCATCTTAGAAGAACAATATCAGATCGTGTTTTAAGCTACGAGGAACTATCAACTTTGCTGTGTCAAATAGAAGGATGTCTAAATTCACGCCCACTATGCCCACTTTCTTCTGATCCAAGTGATACTGATGCACTCACACCTGCCCACTTCTTGACTGGGGAGCCCACAGTATGCCTGCAAGAAGAATCTCTTCTTGATCACAATATAAATTATTTGAACAGATGGAAAGTAATCGAAAAAATTAAGCAACATTTTTGGAGGAGATGGAGATCTGAGTATCTAAGTCGATTGCAGTCTCGCCCTAAGTGGCTCAAGCAGCAGGCTGATGTTAAGATTGGAGATTTGGTACTTTTAAAGGACGAAAGATGTTCTCCAGGTCAATGGATGTTAGGTAGAATTGAAGAGGTTCATCCAGGCACTGATGGACGAGTTAGGGTGGTTACAGTTCGCACCAAGCAAAAGTTTTTGAAACGACCCATAACTAAAATTTGTTTACTCCCAACAGATAATATACATATGAGCAAATATATCTAAAAGAGTATTTATAAAGAAGAAAAGCTTAGCCTACACTGTTCGCTGTGAGTCGAAGCATAGCGGAGCCGATTGAGCTCGACTAAAATACTTCCATCGGTAGGCAACTTTTGTTTAATTTATTCACCTAAGAAAACTAGTTCTTGGGGTGGAGTATGTTTGAATTAAGTGCCTTAATTATATTAAGAATCTAAAGATACTTTCTTAATTATCTTAATTAATATATTTTAATAACATTTTAAGCTACATTGAATTATAATTTTATTACAACTTACTTACATGTAATTAAAGACCCAACACTTGATTTAATACCAGTATTTATAATCTATTTACTGCTCTGCGTTTAATAACGTAAAAAGAGCGACTTAAAATTTACGATGCAAGACGCAGGTAGATTTGTCTTACATGCAAAATTGTTTGTATAAATCAAAATGTAATCTTTAACTATGTACATATGTTACAAATATTCTTTAAGTACCTAATAAAACTGTACTTTACTTGAACTTGAGAAGTCAAAGAAGAAGGTCGTTTTAATAAAACAAGAAGAGCAATTAATAAGGAATTTGACAAAAATACAAAAGCCATTTTTGTATAGTTAATTATACAACTATTTTTTTTAATAACATAGCAAAATGAAAGATTTTGTAGTTCTACATACGAGAGTTGCTCTATATATTCCTGGCCTAATAGTGAAAATGCGAATATTTTTAATCAAAAATGGTTTTAATGGTTTTCAAAGTATTCTCCGGTCGATTGTTGTTTCCTTTCGGGCTCATACGCATAGATCCATGATTCGTCACCTGTGACGATCTTATAAACGTCTTTTGAAGCACTGCAATCGAATTTTTGAAACATTTCTTTGCACCAATCGACACGAGCCTTTTTTTGAGCGACTTTCAAATTGTGCGGGATCCAACGAGAACAAACCTTTTTTACGGCCAGGTGTTCATGCAGTATCGAATGTATGCTGGTGGAAGAAATGTCCAAGGATGTCTCTATCTCTCGGTATGTCGCATGTCGATCTTGCATTATGTCTTCACGCACGGCATCAATGTTCTCTGGCACAACAGCCGTTTTTGGACGACCTTCACGGAATTCGTCTTTGAGCGAGCTTCGGCCATGATTAAATTCATTATACCAATTTTTCACAGTGCTATAGGATGGTGCTTCATTTCCATACAAAGATTTAAGTTCATTAATGCACTCTTGTCGTGATAATCCACGTCGAAAGTTGTAAAAAATGATGGCACGAAAATGCTCACGAGTTAATTCCATTTTTTTCTATATTAATTTTTTCAAGTCACTGTAAACAACACAAATAGTGGTCGTGCGTCAAAACGTTTTGAGTACGATTATGCTTAAAAATGACAAACTTTCCAATGGAAATGTCAGAGTGCAGTTGGCAGCACTCAGTGTTGCCAGGCCAGAAATATATAAAGCAGCCCTCGTAATTGTACATAAAAATATCATCTTCTCTTAAATTATTAGTAATTTCTTAAAGCTTTATAATGATACCATATTGATTTTTTTAAAAATATGAAAATTACAAAGGTACGTAACGCGGAAAATATGGGCGAGCACCACTTTATTCACAGAAGGTTTTTTTTTTAATTCTCTATTGCCGTTATATTTTTTTTTTATTGGAGTTACTTCATTGTTTCCAGTGGTATTAGATGTAGGCGTGGCTTATTGCCCGCTGGCTCAAAGAACATACACCGATCTTGCTGATTTCCAATAGCACCTCTTTCAAGTACGAGTATTTATAGTTTCTTTAGCTGATCTATTGCCTTGCCAATCTTGATTTCAACACTTACTCAGACGGACAGATGGACATCGCTCAGTCAACTTTGCTATGTATAAGAACTCAGAATATACCTAATGGGGTTGGAAAGAAATATTGTAGGAATTACAAAGGGAATGACAAACTTAGTTATACCCTTTTGCCACTTCTTGTAGTGAAGGGTATAAAAAAAATTAAAGTCAATTCACGAAATAATTTTTTTTTTTTAAATTTCGTTTCTTTTTAATTTTATACTTTATCATAATATAATAATTATTTATCCCACTATGATCACAATATTTTTTAATATATTAATCTTTTTCTATTTTACAAAATCATTATGTATAACAATACTATAATTTGCTTGCGGCCATAAAATTTAGTTATAATTTGCTGTTCTTAAATTATGGTTACCGCAAACATGTTTTATTTTTGTATTAATAACTACATCTTTTGTTTCCTCTTAAGAAATTAAATAAAAAATAAACCAAAAAGCCGAAAATAAATCAATTTTCACTCATTTTTAAGATCAATGGTTCAAATCCTGATTGGGAAAAATTAAAAAAATCTTTAACTTAGCAAAATAATAATGAAAATATTAATAGGCAGATTTTGATAATTTGTCCTCTAAGAAAACAAATGAATAGCATCTTTCAAAGACTTTTAAAAAAGCTTCAGTTCAACTTTTTTAAGGTTGCCGATTCCTGTAACTTTTAATAGTTAGATAATGTTTACTGGGATTATATTTTCCTTTTATTTTGCTACATAAAAGTTAATATAAGTTGTAATAATAGCTTCAGCTTTCATTTCTTTATAGTTTGAACTTTTCAACAATATGTGCGCATAACTGCTTCATTGATTTTTTTTTTTTTTTTTTTTGTTTTTAGCTCAAATGTGTGTTTTATATTTCCTCGACTTACTTACATACATTGAGCCAGTAATAATTTTTACTTCTGTTTGAAAAACAAGAATGAATTTAAGAATATTAAACAAGTTAAACTAGATTAGAAGTAACTTTTAACCTAAAAATGGTTATAAGAAAATGCAAACTATAAAAATATTTGCTCTCTGAAAAAGACTGTAATATAGAAGACTGGAAGAAAAAATTGTCTACAAATATTTTAAGGACTTGAACTCAAAAGCAGGTTTTAAAGGCTAAAAAAAGAATTAAATATCTAAGCTGTATTGCAGATGTCTAAAGAATAAAACTGCAAATTCACTTACAACAATAAAAATAACATCATAAAACTCAATACAAAATTAAGGAGTACAAAAATATGAAATGCATGTATTTTTTAAATATCTTTCTGTCTTTTGAACCTTGCAAATTTTTCTCTTAAGGAATCTATACAATCTTTACATTATATTTTAACACATATAAAAAAAATTCTTTAAAAATAAGTGGTGAACGCCTAAATGTGTGCTTTATATTAAAGTTACAACTAAGAATGATGTTCGTTTAATGGCAAGTGCATGAATACATACGCTCCAAGGAAGTCTTAAGTTCTTGATTTCTTCTTTTTTCCAACGAAACAACAAACAAATGTATGGTGTAAAATTTTGTTCTTTTTCATACTCAAGGTGTTAAGTTAGGAAAATCCTTTTAGACTTTAAGTATTATAAATAGCGTTAATATGTAAGACAAGCAGCCTGCAAGTAGTCAGCATTATGCTTTATTTTTCTTAAACAAAAGGCTTTCTGCCCCTTTTACAAGTAGCGGCAGTTAAGAGTTCAACAAACCTTTAACAAAAAAAAAATGTAAAGAAATAAATAAGTTTTAAGAAATAAAAATGAAATGAAAGAAATTTAAGAGATAACTAAAACAAGCAGTTTGAGTTTAAGTAAAAAAATATGCATAAAAATTTTTAATATAAAATTTTAAAGTTTGGTTTAAGTTCGTTATTACAAAAAGAAAAGTTCGCTACTGTTACTTTAGTATTTTTCCCATTTTACACGTAAGTACCACTTTTGAATAAATGACATGGCAAACGATTTCGGTGAAAATTTAATATTTTTAAAGATTTTATTTTCAGATGTGCACAATCTATTTTTTATTTAAAGCGGCTCAGAATTTTGGAGGTTATAAAGGATTTAAACTTGACACAAATACCTAAGTAAATAATTCATAATTCGTTTATATTTCTTCCCAGCAAACATTTAAATTCAGATGTGTTCATCATTGGGAAAAATTATGTTTCTATTATTTGATTTATTTGATTATTTGATCGGCTACTTTAGTGTTATTAATTTTTCATACATATTTTCAAAAAATTTATTTTTCCACCAAAGACATTGGCCCATATTTATAGTTAAAATGAAATATACTTTAAGGGAACTAAAAATCGGTTTTACTTTAGAGCCAACTCTAACTGAATCACTGGCCCATATTCAGAGTTAAAATAAAGTATACTTTAAGAGAACTAAAGTCGGTTTTATTTTAGAGTCGACTCTAATTCATTCATAGACAATTTAAAATATACTTTTGGCGAGAAAGTCAACTCTAAATTTAACTACCCAAAGCTGTTTTTAACTCATTTTTCCATAATTATTTTATTTGGTTTAAGAACACAATACTTTATATCTGATTTTTATACCTGAGTCAACAAAATAAAAACAAGGTTACTTTTTTCTAATGTTTGTTTAGAAATTGTATGAAAACAATTATCAAATTACAATTGACACCCAGTGGAAGGCGGCGAAACTTAAAGTATACTTTAGTATTGATTATGAAAGCAAAAAAGATAATAAGAGTCTTTCATTTTATATAAATAAAAGTATTATTCAAACTGCCTAATTTCACTTTATTTATAATTTTAAATTTGTTAAAAATTTAATTGCAGAATGAGAATTCTTTAAAATACTTTATTACTTTATTTTATTATTTAAATAAAATATCGCATGCTTTAAAGAATTGTTTTCATTGAAAAACGTTGCATACTTTAAAGAACTGTTGCCCTTTAATTACCATTTAATATTGGGTGTTTTTTTAGTTTTTGTGGGGCTACGTAAAGTCTCTGGTTTATACTGATAAGCCAGCAATAATTGACGCTTTAGAGGCCAACATTGTTCATGTTATTCATAAAAAAAATAAAATTATTCAAAACTTGACGTCCATAATGCGCTTCATCATGAGCAGCCGCGGTGGCCATATGGCCGAAAATATTTTTAAATATTATTGCCATGTTCTAGTCCTTTGTATAAAAACAATATTCTTCATTGGTGAAAGACTTCACTAATAGTTTTCATTTCCACGAAAAAGATAGCCGTTGAAGCAATTATTGAAGAAATTATTACAGATTAGTCAAGTAAAATGTCGTTTCCATTTTATATAATTAAAGGTATTATTCAAACTGCCAAATTTCGCTTTTTTATAATTTTAAATCTGCTAAAAATTTAATTGACAGGATGAGAATTCTATAAATTATTTTATTACATTATTTAATGATTTAAATAAAACATTGCATATTTTAAAGAATTGTTTTCACTGATTGCCATTTAATATTAAAAACGTTGCATACTTTAAAGAATTGTTGCCCTTTAATATTTGTTTCAGTAAACTCTGACAAATGATTATGAATAGACTCACGCTTGAACAATGCTTGCAAATCATTCAAGTTTATTATGAAAATCAGTCATCAATTCGAGCAACTTAAAGACGACTTCGGGATTTTTTTGGTGCACATAAGCGTCAGTCTGAGCAAACTATCCGTCGAACTGTGAATAGATTTAGTAACACACACTCTACAGAGGATGTAATAACACCAGCACGTCGAAGGAATGTGCATACTGAAGAGAAAATCCGTGCTGTAAGCGAAAGTGTGGAAGAACATACAAATTTATCGATTCGTCGCAGGAAATGGGGCTCTGTTCGACCACTACATGGAAAATTTTGCGTAAAGATCCTGGCTTACATCCGTATAAGATCCGGCTAGTACCATACGGTGCCATACGACGACCGCAACCATCGAATTATTGAAATCAAAATTTTGCAATAAGTTGATTTCGAGAAATTGACCTGTTAATTGTCCTCCAAAGTCCTGCGATTTAACACCTCTCGATTATTTTCTGTGAGACCCCGTGAAGTCACTGGCTTATGCTTATAAACCAGCAACGATTGACGCTTTAGAGGCCAATATTTTTTGTGTTATTCGTGACATACGTCCAATAGTACTTGAAAAAGTGACTTAAAGTTGGACGTCCATAATGCGCTTCATCTTGAGCAGCTGTGGTAGCCATATGGCCGAAATTATTTTTAAATATTAAGGCGGTGTGCTGATCTTTCGTATAAAAAAATTATTCATAAAAAATAATTTAATTTTTTGTGTTATTTTTACAATTTAGAGTTCTATCGGGCTTAAAAAAAACACCTTTTATTAAAAAAAAACGGTGCATACTTTAAGGATTTCATAGTCTAGGTTCTATAAAGCATTCCCAAATCAGAATTTTTGTAATAAATAAACCCCTCCTTGTTTGTTAAAGTCAATTTATGAATACTCTTAATGTAGTCAGTCTCAGATATAATATTAGAGATATAACATTGTCATGTTTGTCAATGCGGACATGTTGCTCATAACCACACAATAATGGAGTAATAAAAATAATTAAATAATTATATAAGTAATAATAAAAATAATTAATTAATTATTTTTATTTAAACAAAATTCTTTTAAAGCAATAGTCCAAAAATCTAAATCTTTGACGAAATGCTGTAACATAATTTTATGGTAACAGTCAGAGCTTGCAACTCTTTTCGATAGACTTGTCTTTAAAAACTTACGTGTGTTAGTTAAACAAAAAAATAGTTTGAATTCACAATAAGCGAAAAAAATTTAAAAAATGGTTTTAATTTTTTTTTTTAATTTCAAATTCAAAATTTTGTTTATCACCTAAAACCATGCTTTAATATCCATCTAATGTAAGAATTGTTATGTTAATCACTTTTCTTAAAGACAAAAATAGAAAGATCTGTTATATAATCACAATTTATTTTTTTTTTTTTTTTTTTTTGTCAAAAGAATTTTAGAGAGTTTAAACAACGTTTTATCTATCAGTTTCTTTATTTCTTAAAGTCAGGACAAGCAAAAAAATATTGCATAATTTTAAGCAGCTTTTGAAAGAAAAATTCTAAAAAAATACCACTTTATATGCACAAGTATTTGCATGAAAGTTGACAACAAATATTTAGCACAATTCTCTTTTTGTTTTATATTTCATGAATGTGTTGTTATTCACATGCATATTGCTATTGAACTATTTAAGCCTTAAGTTGCTGCTTTTATATTGAAAACAAAAAAAAAACTCTTTAAGTATAAATTAAATTTTAATTTCTTGTTTGTTTTTGACATCTTTTAATGTGAATTAAAATTTTGTTTTGATATGATTTTAATCAAAGACCCATTAAATATTAAAAAAAAAAGTTCAAGGCTGTGTTCTTGTTTCGCTTTTAAAAGGCATTATATATATATATTTTTTTCTTTTATTAAAAAAGACCTTGAGAAGTTTATTAATGTAAAGTTGAAAAAGGAATACTTAAAGCATACTTTTAGGACAAAAAAAAATATGTATGCATACTTTTCGATAGCGTACTTAATTTTAAGTTTTAACAACTGCTAAAGTATAAAATTATGAATGTTGAATTAATAAAAGCAAATAATAATATTTGATAGACAAATAGAAACAAGTTTAAAAGTACTTTTTATTTGCTTAAGTTTTTATTTGGAATTATGAGTTGTAAAAAAAATTCTGCAGTTTTATATTCCAAGGTTTTATTAGCTCTTTATGTTGTATATTTGCTTAAAGAAGTTTTTGTTCAATAAACAAAAAAAAAAAAAAAATAAAAATAAGAATTATAAGAAAAAAGAATATGTTAATGAAACATAATTCTTGATTATTTGAATTTTATTATCTCTTGCTTTTAAATTGATTTTTAAGAACATTTTGGAATGTTTTTAACTGTACGAGAACTTCCCATTAATCTAAAGCTTACTGAATACAGATAATGTAGACAACTTTCTAAAAAACGACACTTCATTTGTATTCATATTTTTCATTTTTACACTTCCAATAGATCATTTGATTTAACTGAATTAGATTTACTCTTTTTGAACTACACGAAGTGGAGGAATCAAGACTACCAGTCCACAAAGAAAATAAATCACATTAATATTGATTAAATATTTCTCGTAAATTAATTAGTCAAAAACAAAGCGAATTAATACCAGGTGGCAGCGCCGCTTCAATAATACATTAACAAAAAGAAAAAAAGCCACTTAAATGTATAGGAAACATCAAAACATAATTAATTATTTTACTTTTTTTCTTACCCTTTTTAATAACGCTTTCAATAAGCTTTGTTTTTTAAATTGATTAGAAACGCTTGTTGCAATTCTATTCTTCTATTTCTTCTATTGTTTATAGCATATTCGCCGGCGAAATAAAATAATTAATAAAATGGCTATATCTATCTTCTTTTATCACTTGTCTATCTCTTATCTATCTCTTTCCTAAATAATGTAGTACGGTTACTAAAAATAACTAGTAGGTTATGCCTGAAGTGCTTCTTCTTAGAGGGGTGCTATATATATGCCTGGGCTGGCAACACTGAGTGCTGCCAAGTGCAATCTGACATTTTCATTGGAAAGTTTGTCATTTTTAAGCATAATCGTACATAAAACGTTTTGACGTACGACCATTATTTGTGTTGTTAACAGTGACTTGAAAAAATTAATATAGAAAAAAATAGAATTAACTCGTGAACATTTTCGTGCCATCATTTTTTACAACTTTCGACGTGGATTATCACGACAAGAGTGCATTGATGAACTTAAATCTTTGTATGGCGATGAAGCACCATCCTATAGCACTGTGAAAAATTGGTATAATGAATTTAATCGTGGCCGAAGCTCGCTCAAAGACGAATTCCGTAAAGGTAGTCCGAAAACGGCTGTTGTGCCAGAGAACATTGATGCCGTGCGTGAACTCATAATGCAAGATCGACATACCGAGAGATAGAGACATCCTTGGACATTTCTTCCACCAGCATACATTCGATACTGCATGAACACCTGGCCGTAAAAAAGGTTTGTTCTCGTTGGATCACGCACAATTTGAAAGTCGCTCAAAAAAAGGATCGTATCGATTGGTGCAAAGAAATGTTGCAAAAATACGATTGCGGTGCTTCAAAAAAGGTTTATAAGATCATCACAGGTGACGAATCATGGATCTATGCGTATGAGCCCGAAACGAAACAACAATCGACCGTGTGGGTCTTCAAAGACGAGCAAAATCCAAGGAAAGTTGTTCGAGGAAGAAGCACTTCGAAGCAAATGGTCGCCTGTTTCTTCGGCAAAACTGGTCAGTGGTGACTGTTCCGCTTGAGCAACGTAGGACGGTCACTTCTGAGTGGTACACTACAATTTGTTTGCCTGAAGTCATCGGAGAAATTCGAAAAACCAATTCGAAGACGAATCATTGTTTACCATGACAATGGGAGCTCTCACACATCGGCTAAAACCAGAGCGTTTTTGACCGGCCAAAACGTCGAATTAATGAGTCATCCGCCGTACAGCCCTGACTTGGCACCTAATGACTTCTTCTTGTTTCCGCACATCAAGAAAAAAATGCGTGGTCAACGATTTGCGTCGCCAGAAGAAGCTGTTGAAGTGTTCAAAAACCATGTTTTAGAGGTGTCTCAATCAGAGTGGAAAAAGTGCTTCGACAACTGGTTTGAGCGCATGCAAAAGTATATAAATCATGCTGGAGAATACTTTGAAATACAATTAAACCATTTTTGATTATAAATATTCGCATTTTCAAAAATAATAAAAAAAAAAAATAGCACCTGCCGCAACGTTGCCACCTGATAAAACTAAGTCGCCTTGATCAAATATATTATATGAGGCAGATTAACGTCAGTAGCTGGCCGTGTGGGTCCTAACCTGACAATTATCTGAGCACTGAGTGAATATAATAAGTCGACGAGCGTCCTACCCTGGCGTAGCCAACGTTGTACCAATTTTAAGAGTATGGCTGGCAAACCCCGAACTTTCCTTGGTTAAGGGTTTGACACTATTTAATCACGTCTGTTGAGAGTGCAAAGGCAGACTTTGATCTATTCCACAATATCCTTGCAGACATAGGCCTTACCCACAGCCACCACGTGTAGCCCGATGAGACGTCACTAATAATCGGCTACAGCGATGGACAGAACTCTGTAAATGCTACCGGTTTTCGTTATGCCAGTATAACTAAGGACAGTGGTCAGTCTTTCGACAGCACGCAGCTGCCTATCCAGATTTGGTGCCTGGTCACCGGAGGCCCGTTTCCCTCTATACCCCGAGAGCACTTCGTCTGAACCTAGGTTAGCTTAGCCAGACTCCAAAGTTAGTCAAGTTAGTCAAATATATGTCGTGCAACAATTTGAAAAAACTAAAAACATAAATAAAAAATTTATTAAGCTACGAATATAAAATTGATATCCCGCTAAAGGGAAACGCATTATTTTCGGGATATATATACAATTAATCACCCCTATCGCGAATAAGAAGTGAAATTTTTGTTTCCATGAAATTTTCATTCTCCTCGAAGTGGAAATTGGTATCATGGATTTCCGATGAAATATTTGTTTCCTTCATTAAACAGCTGTTCAAAATAAATAAGCTATCAGTGCCCATTGAATGTAAGTAAAAGGAATAAGTTCAGTGAAAATTGTTAAATTGAAGTTTAAAAATAAATAAATAAAATTTTTGGATATGAATTAACAATTTTATTTCAAGAACGTGACGTGATGCTTAAAACCTCTCGAAATTAACACAAATTGCTACCGACCCATTTCAATATAATAAATTTTTGTATTAGATTTTTTATATCTCCATTTTTCATTTGAAACTTTTATTAAAAAAGCTTCATAAATTTACAAGCAATAGACATTTCGCTCCTTTATTGCAACATAGTCATATCTCAAAAAAACTTGAACTTGGCAAAATGCGATTTAAGTTTTCAAGACATAAGTCCTATGATCTAATTGCCGCAATTGCAATTGCTATAACTTCGGTTCAGCTTGGGATATAAAACTGATTTTTTTCCAACATGTACAGAAGGTCTAAAAGAGTAGTTTTGCTTAAGTAACTACAAATTTTTAAATTTTTGAAATATGACTATGTTGCAATAAAGGAGCGATATTTGTTTTGGATCTTGTCAGTCTGCATTGCAGTAACTGATATTCAATCCTAATTAAAACAGATAAAAACTGGAATAATGTATGTAGTGCCTTAGCAAAATTAAAGTGAAAATATCAAAGCTAAAGGTGAAAAAATTTAGAGAGAAAAAATCAATCACGATAAAGGAAATTTTTGTTTATTAACGTGAACAATTTTTCACGATTGCAATGTGGGGAAAAGGGAAAACATTTCGAGGGAAAATATATTCATGATAAGGGTTGAATAACTGGTTTATTTCAGGAGTTTAGTAATTAAACAAAAAATATATTTTAAATAATTAAAGTATATAAAACTTCAGTTTTTAATTTTTTTTAAGCTCCTGAAACTATGCAACGTTTTAAAATTTTTATTTTTTTGCTTTCCATACAGAAAACAGATTATGTTTAAAGTTATTCTAGTGATTGTAACTGATTGAAAGCAACCGCTTTTTAATCTTAAGTGGCTTTCTATCCCTCGTTATTGTTTTAAATATTTAAGTCATCGAAAAAAAATTTTAATTTATTGAATAACTCCATAATTGTAAAAATAGTGTAAATATTCGAATTTTTCTGGTGAAGTTTAAAATATAATGTTGTCAACAAATTTCTTTTAACGCTTTAAAAACCATTCACATAGAATCATGTACTTCCCTTAAGTCATGATTCATGGCTTTTTTTTTCACATATTAAGGGACCTGTATGTTTAAAACCATTGTCAAAAATTTTACACAAGCTTTGTTCTATTTCCTCGAAAAAATTTTTGAATGGATAAAAATGTTTTTGTAAAAAATTTAAAAACTTATTTTAAATGATTAAATGTTTTCAGAGACATTTTTTATTTATAATCAAAATTATTTCTTACCTTTTAAGGAAAGTTTTAGAGATGCTTTTAGTATAGTAGTTGGAAATGAGAAATTAAAATAGAGTAGTAATAGTAGTAGGAGCAAATGTATTTGCATTTGTTTCAAATTTTATTTGACACCAAATATTTTCTTTCTTTCAACATTTATTTATATTTAAGAATATTATTATTTTTTTATTTTTTAACTTAAGCAGATAATTTATATTTGAAACATGGCAGGTTGTTAATAATTTTTAGCAATTATATAAACATTGATTTTATTTTAATTTAAATTGGTTTTTGGTTTAAATCTTTTTTTGTTTGTCAAGCACTACACAATGGAGGTTTTGCCAAAGATTTTTTTACAACTTTTTAATGTGAATGAAAAAGGATTTTAATACAATGGAAATTTTTATATATGCTTAAACACACACACACTCACTTGTTTAAAGACACTTGAAAAGCAATTTATTTTTTCCTTTTTTTTTTGCTGCCAATTCGTTTAAATTATTTTAATCATTTTTTTTTTTGTTGCTTGTATTGGTATTCGAAAGCAGTTATTATTGCTGTTGATTGAAAATGAAAACGATTTAATTTATTTGTTTGTTTGCTTTTTCATAAAATTAAACGCATTTAATTTTATTTGTCAAGCATTTTAATTTATAATTTATTTCCCGTTTCCCGTTTTATTTGTTGGCGCGTGTTGTTTACAATTGCAGATTGGCTGTCAATGCTAGGTTTTTGTAAATATATTTTAAATAAATGAAATTAATGGTAAAAAGGTATATTTATTTATAAAATCCAATACCGACAATAAGCACTTGTGCACACTATTAAACATACAATTTCAACGCTCAGTTTGTCATATACAAAGGCCTGTATTTTAGAGCTTTTAATGAGTTCTTTTATGCGGATGTATTATTGGATTAATTAAGTTTTTTTTCCTGTAGTACATTTGTAGGCTGTCATTTGTTTGTCTTTGTTTGTTTATTTATTTTTCTTGTAATTGATTATTTTTTTAAGTGATTTTGTTTTATGACTTTATATTTTTTTTAAATATGTTTTTTGCTTAAATTTCCTTTACAGTTTAAAGTTTTTTTGATTAAAATGGGTGTTGGTGCCCGAATCTGGATTTTATTATAGTTTTTATTTTTTAGAATTTCTTTTTACATTTCGGGGTTTTTTTTAACACTTTTTAGAACAAGAAAAAAGTAAAAGCGCCTAAAAGCATGCTTTAATTTTATTTCCACACTCTACTCTATAGGGAGTCTTATTGTTATATACTCAATGCACAGTTATTTTTTTTTAACTCATCCACAAACACAGGGATTATTTTAAAACACAGCATCAGTACTTTGACGCCAAAATACACACAACACCAAAAGTCACCCAATTCAGTTTTTGCCACAATACTAAAGCTGCCTTAACAAGATACCCATAGCAAAAAATAAAAACACGAAAAAATTCAAAAACACAGACAATAATGTATTATTTTGTTGTTGTTGATGTTGTTGTTGTAGTGTATATATAAAATTTTTCCTTTGGAGCATTGAATTTTATTTCTTTTTTTTGGGTTGTGTCGTCGCCCAACGGATATTGGAAAATTACTTCCGTTTAAAGGCTGTTAAGCTGCTTTTTCTTTCTTGAGCAATTATTATTGTTTGATATCAAAATATTTCAAGTTAAATTTGTCTTAAATTTTTTAGTTTAAAATTCTTCAAAGAACTTTCTAAATAACTTTTTTTTATTGATTTCTCTAGTTGCAAAAATCCTTGTGTTTATTTTGCCAAGTTTTCTTGTACTCACATACACACGCACATATATAATAACGGTCTCTTTAAAAGAAAATTCTTATAAAAATTTCTACACGCCTCGTTTTTTGTAGCATTCAATTTATATACAAATGAATATTTTCGCGTCCGTATTTTAAACATCCGTTTTAAACGACAACCGCTAGTTAACTGTTCGATTTTAAAGAAATTAAACTCCAACATGTATTCGTTTGTTAAAAGATATTTCAAACTTCCAACACATCATATAGACTAATTTACTCGTTAGTTTTTACTTTGGCTGGTCATAAAACGAAAAATGTATAGGAAATAAAATAAAAGTACAACAACAATTTAGATACTGGCACTGTCACACAAACGTTAAATAATGCTGCTTGATGATGAGTTCAATGTTTTTATATCACACACAATATAAAAATTCGTTCGTGAATGATAAGCATCCCTTACGCATCAACACTTGGATGTTGCCACATTCTATACACCCTGCTTACAATAATAAATAATTTCTACTCTCTATATTATCACTTGTTCTCTGGCTGTTCCTCTCTTCCAATTTATTCTCTGTTTATTTCCGGCTTGCGCCTTGGGAAATTACACTTTCATAACGAATTCTTTTTCTTAACTCGTTGGTTTGCCTCTTCTCTATCAGCTCGTTAGTAAGTGAAGGCAAGAGTGGCATTAAAATAAAGAAAAGAGAGAGAGAGAGAGAGAAAGAATTTATTCTTAAATTATTATAACTGTTATATTGTTATATCTGTTTATATTTCTTTAGCTATTAGTGTTGACCTTTGTTTTTTTTGTGAGTTTGTGGCGTGTGTTGATTTGTGTCAAGCCCATTTATTCTCTTTATTTTTCACGGTGCCCTTTTTAACCGGCTTAAGATTTTAGCAAATTCTTATGTGACTTATTGTTGTTGTTGCTAATGTTTTCAAAATTTTTGCCATGTAAACAAAACTTCCAGTGGTAAAATTTGACACAGGATAACAGTGTAAATAAATGTTAGGAAAAAATGCAGTAAACATTGCGCAAGCAACATTGGAGTACTTAACAGGCAACTAAAAAGGGAAGAAATAAATTAACCTTTGAGTCAATAGCAAGAAATTTATACATAAACACGAACCCTAAATACAGTGCTAAAATTCACATTATGTTTAGTAATTCAAGATTTTAACGGTGTTTTAGTTAAGAAAATGCATAACGTGACATAAATATGTATTTAAGTACGTTTGCATGTTTTTTAAAATTTTGATGTGTATTATTACACTTCAGCTGAAGTATGTTGAAATAAGTATGCAAAAATTAAGACACTGGAGTTCACTTTTTATTGTTGAATTTGACAGGTTACAAAAAAAAGTTTAATTATTTTTAGCTGATTTTAGATAATAATTATATCCCTGACAATTATCGGGGGGCAAATAGCGGAATGCGATATCAATCGAAGTTTCAATAGAATTTAAATGTAAATTTCGATCGATATCGAATGCCGTAATTTTCACCCAGATGCCGGATAAATTTTCATTTCCAACCCAAAATTTAAACATTCTATAATTTGTGCGACGGCTCCAGCACAGCTATAAACAATATGTAAAGCGTTATTTCGCAAAAAATTGCTATTAAATTTAACAAAATCGGTCCATAAATAGTGGTTATTATTGTTTTTCGCTTTGTGCATTGAAAACCAAAAAATCAAAAAACAGCTCTAGACTACCAACAATACGAATAGCAATAAAAATTTCACCAAAATTACACATTTTCACTAAAATTTTCCCCAGAAAATATGTCTTTTTTTTGTTAAAACCTGGAGCTGTAGTCAAAATAAATCCACCAAGTGTTAAATTAATTTTTTTTCTTGCTTTGTGGAGGTATGACTTACATTGGAAAATTGGGAATGAGAATGAGTTTTATACTCCCAGATGACTGTAGTATCCTACAGGCAAAAATATCTGCTATCAAAAGGGCGTCGTACTGGTTAAGAAACCATAGCTTATCTAATAGGGGTACTAATAGCGAAGCCTCGATTATTTCCCTGAAAAGTGTGTTTACCACATCTTATCTTGTCTTTGAATTCCTGGCGTCCCTAAATGGGATGGCGAAGGCTTCATCAGTCATCCTTAGATGGATAAGGGAACACGGGACCGATCTCGGCAAGAATCTTGTTGATGAACTGGCAAAGAAGGAGACAATGCCTTTAGAGGGTGCGGTTAGTACCTTCTGTGACATATCCTTCTCTGCTTGCGGACTGCTCTCTACAATCTGGCTCAGATAAGATGGTCTAACAAGTCGACAAGCTCTACCGCCAAAACAATTTGGCCGTATTGGGGCAGGGAGACCACACTACTGCGGTTACCGAGAGGTCGATTGTAAGGCTTGGTGGCTGTAGTAACTGAGCATAGCCTGTGTGAATCCCATGCTAAGAGAATAGGACTCCCATATAATGACTTCTGTAAAAGTTGTAACGACGAGAAACAGAAATGACTGAGGCACTTGGGCTAACGGTATTATAAGGGCTTATGTAACATATCATTATTGAGACCAGGAAGGATTAGTTCCTTTTTGGTGTGTAATAGATAGTTCACTGATACACACTCTAATGTTGCGGCTCAGTCAATAGTTTGAGTGTACATCTTAGACAGCGGGCCTTGATTTCAGCAGGTTCCTCACTACATCTATCTCGCCCACTTTTCTTTCATTTTCTCTTTTTGGTATTCTTTATTTTCTTTTCTTTTTCTTCCTTTTTCTCTTCTATTGCAGGTAACACAAAAAAATTGAACAAGTGGACTCAAGTGGGCTGTGGAGACGTAGCTGCCTGCTAAACCTAACTTAACCTACTTTATTTTTGAAAAATCTAAAGAAAATATACTTAAGAAACACGTTACAATAGGGATCATTTCATTTCATTTGGTTCATTTCATTTTCTTTTAATTGTATACCAGATATATTTGTGCACACTTGGCTTAAATTCTAGGACATGCCTACTATGTTTGAAAATTTCAATAACATCACTTTAGAGACACCCTTTACATTTATATTTTATTTTTATTTTTGATTTTAATACCGGCTCTTACAGCGGGTCTTTAACACGCTGCGTGGTTTCAGTAGTTTTAATACCAAAGTAGGAATATTTCCGATAGAAAAGAGGTATCATTAACAGATTAAAAAAAAAACTAAAAAAAACATTGAAATTTATCTTCAGGAGAGCAGGTTCTTATATGTCCTGAAGTGCATGAAAAACATCTGTTAATGTTATAATGTTTCACTGGTATACCGGAAGGTGTCAAATGTAGGCAACTACTTGAAGCGTAGTTCAGGCATACGAGGTAAGTTAAAAAAGAACAGCATATTTAATTTTATGCAGCTAATTTTATTTAATTTATAAAGCGATTAGTTTATTTTTTGATTATTATTTTCGAAATTTCCTGATGATGCAACACAAAAAATAGCTAAATATCGAAAATTAAAAAAATATACCTATTGCTTGGAAAATTAAATAAAATACTATAATTAAAAAGGTCGAATAATACAGTGTTAATATTAAAAACAATATTCTCAGCTTGGAAATCATTTCAGTCAACGGGTTTTTAAAACAAAGAGAACTTCCAAAAAGATTTGTGAAGCAATTTCTTTACTTTTGCACTAAAAAATCATGTTTCCCTCTTATCAATACCATGAACAGAACAAGATATTATATTATAATTATATAATGATAATACCCCGGCAAAAAATTTTAGAAAAGGTTATCGAGTGTGAAATTACTCATCTTTGCCAAAAGGACTTAATAACTGATGATTTTTACAAGGCATGAAAATTTTATAGTCAATTGCTAAGAACTAATTACATTGGCTATTGCTGGAAATAATGATGATCATTAGTAAGTATTTTAAGGCATTATCTTTTCACTAAAAGAACTTCCTTTTTTTGCAAACTATTTTAATGTGTTTTGTAAGCGAGTACGAAAATATGGCAACAAGAAAAGTAAGTCATTATGTGGCAAGTACTTTTTAAGGTAATGTCTTTTTTTTGCTGAAAAACTATGAATATTTTGCTTTGAGATGGGCAAGTTGGAAAAATATATCGATATATATTGTATTAATACATTTTAAGAGTATCGAAATTTATCGACCCAAAAAATATCGATTAATCGACATTTTTGTTTGGAAAGTATTTTTCCAAAAATAATATTAATAACAATTACATTCAGTTTCATTGTAACTTTTTATAAGTTTTTATTAAGTTTTTATCTGTATTAACGAGCATAAGTGAAGAAAAAACACCTCACATTTTAAGTCTAAATTGCACTACAAATTTTTCCACCTTTCGAGCCTGGTGCAAAACATACAAACAGTTTTTTGGGAACCAGTATCAAAATAAAAGTGAATTACTTTTTTCGTGCCTATTCCGGTCAAAAGAATAAAAATATTATTTTTAGATTTTATTGAATAAAATTCTCATTTGTTCAATAAAGTTTACGAAATATGAATTCAAGTTTAACAATTGATAATTTGGGAAGGAACCCACTGACGTGCTATTTAAGCAATAGTTAAATGGCCATATGAATATGCTTGTCCTCGCAGTTTTGCTTCCTCTCTCTCGACAAAGTCAGGTTGCCAATAAGAAAAATATAACTAAAAGTCAATTTTCCGCTGCTGCAAAAAGTAATATTCTTGTAAAAAATATCGAAATTGATATTCCGTAAATAAATATCGATGTATAGATTTATCGAAATTAAAAATATAGGTGATATATATCGAAAATTAAAAATATATATCGATATTTCGTTATATCGATATTTTCTTCCCACGCCTAGTTATAAGTTGTGGGAAACATCGACAATTTTTGGCTGTTACAAAAAAAAACTATAAATCTTATATATATTATAAATCTCTTCGTAAGTTTGTTTGTTTATTTGTTTGTTTGTTTGTGCATGTGCGTCCATCTTGGCTTAACAACAGAAACGATTTTAATAGAATTTGAAACACGTGTAGATATTTGTCCTCATGGTAAAATAGGGTATATACATTTTTAAACAGCCGCCCAGGAAGGCAGAAAAAGGGAAAGCGGGCATTTTTATGGGTCTCGGTTAATCGATTTTAAATAAGCAAATAATTTCCAAACGCAGATAGATCTTCATCTATATTTGTTTCTGGAGCTAGAACGTAGAAAGGAAATAAATGGGCATTTAGGTCTTTATCGATTACAGTAAAGTTTTAAACATAGTTAGATATGTATGTAAAGGGTGGAATATTCTATGTTTATTTAAAAAATAAGGGAATATGAGAGGGTGTGGAAATGAGGACAAAAGCGAAATTTTATGAAGCTTTACCGTTTAAAAAGATCAAATTGTAAATATTTATGAATCTGATCTATAAGATCCAAACTGATTTGATAGATTTCTCACGTCTTTGGAGTAGAGCAGGGCTATAATATATCATGCATGTTATACCTAGGCATTGCCGGGTATAACATGCGTGTAAAACTATAAATTTTAGTAGATAAAAAAAATTATACTGAACAGTAACTAATGGTGGGCGTAAAATATTTCACTTCATTTTTTTCTGAGCTAACCTCGTTGATCTAACATCGAGTGCATGCATGTAAGTATTTTAACGCTCAAGTGGCTATTTAAGAGCTCATAAAGATTGTCTTTTTGACTTTAAAAGGCAATGCAACAATTTGTCCGGAAATACTTCAATCTAATACAACTCGATTGTTTATTTTATAAAAATGTGATATTTTTATTTTTACAATTAAATTAAGTAGAATATTTAATAAATTATTTTTTTATATGAATAATTTTTTTTTTCAGTAGAAAAAGTATGAAATGTTTCATGTTATAATGAAATTACTTCCGTGGCACAGTAAAATTAATTATCTTTAAAAAATATTAAAGCTAAAAAAGAAGGCTATAAGTTGCGTCCAACAGTCTGTTCCAATGACTTTAACGGTTCAACTTTTAATATTAAAAAATTCAGAGTTTAAGGCAATAATTAAGGCAGCTTTTCTCCCATTGGCAATAATTTTTATCAAAGCATAAACCAAACAATAATTGTGATGAAAGTCATCTAAAATTTATTATTAACACAACAAAAATGCTATTGAAGTGGATTTAAGGCTAAAGCCTTAGATGGCAGCCTTGAGAGAAAAAAAGCAATAACAATTTAAATAGAACAGCTTTGAAACCTGGTGACGAGTATTAATTTATTTTATAATAAAATAATTTAAATAATTTCGTAAAGACAGTTTTATTGCATTTTTTTAAAAACCATTTCACATTCCTCCTAGAAAAATATTCACCATAAATTTTTTTCTGAATTTTCTTTTCACTATGAAATTTTTTACTCCACGAAAAACGATGAATTATCCGATATTTGGGAGGGATTTCATAAGAAAAAATTTTTAATTTATTCCAAGATATTTATAAGACGTCAGCTAATGTGTAGGCGGTAATAAAATTCAAATGGAATGCAATACACCAACACAAATTTAAACACAAATAGAAATATTTCAAAAACATAAAATTAAACGATCGATTAAATTTGCATCATAAAAATGTCAGCACCTACATTAAGTGTAATCGAAATAAATGTGGGTTGGCCCAATTAATGCAAATGGAATTCTGAATTTATTTTTTTTTGTCATTTTTCTTTTTATTCCATAAAAAATATTCTCCCACAAATAATTGATAAAAAAAAATATTTTTAGATTTAGAAAATTAAATAAATTTTGTCTGTTTTACAATTAAAAAAAATATCAAATTCTCATAAATCACAGAAGATTTTCTTAGATAAAATAAAACACCCCTCATTTGAAATAAGATTGCATTATTATAATCACAAATATAAATCAACTACATTAGCCCAAATTATATTTATTTTGAGGGTTTCTTTTATATTTTTTTTGCATTTTGGTTAAATCCCAACGAAAAAAAACAAATTTACATAAAATACTTGCTGTTTGAAAATAAATTAAATTACAGAACAATTCAAACGAAAGGAAGAACAAACCCATCTATACATTTAAGAACCCACAAAAAAGCAAGAACATTTTGACACAACCATAAATAGCATTTAGAACTGAAACCAATTAACAGAAAAACATACAACAAGAAAAATATACAACAACAACAAGAAAAACAACTAAACGAACATTACTATTAACAACCAAGTACGAGGATGTAATGCCAGTGCTAAAAATTAAAATACAAAAAAGGACAAAAACACACAGGCACACACATGCACACATACGCACATGCAATTATAATCACACTAGAATACACACTTATTGAAACCAAGGGACACATTGTAATACAAAAACAAAAACATAATAGAAAGGGAAACATCAAGGACAATAATAATAACTGAGCAAGGAGAAAAAAAAACGAAGTATAAATAAAAATTTAACAAAGAAAAAAAAACAACAGAAACAACTAAATAAAAATGGTATAAATGCAAAGGCAACTATGAAAACAACAACAATAATAACAACATGAATAGCAGTGTCAATTGTTCTAGTGATTACTTGTCATTGCAATAAACCCCGTAACACTAGAATCTAGCAAAAGAAAATGTATCAACTACAACAATAACGGTAACGTTAACAATTTTAGGAAGCAGCACATATTATTTCGAATATCTTATGTGTGGTTCATAATAATAGGTACACTGTAATTATAATTTGATGTGTGACCTGGCAATGATTGGTCTACAATCTGCTTGCAATTTAATCGAAACTTTTGTATACATAAGATCTGTGCACCAAATATCGCACAGTGAGAGATTTGATAACAAAAAAAAAAAAAAAATAATAATTCTGTAATTTCTAAATGCTAGTTCAGCAAAACACGGCCATAGCAAAGGAGTAGTCGAGTTTAAATGTGGACAATAAACTTTTTACTGAGCTGCCAATGCGATGCTTTAAAGTAACACACTTCGTGTGTATGAAAAATAAAAGCCGTTGCTAAGTTCTTATTTTTTTTTACTAATTTTGAAAATTCGTATCAGTTCTTATCAATCTCTCAAAAATATTACTAAACATATGATTTACCAATGCTTTGAAATTAATTCTGGTTGTCTACAGTGCAAAAATTAGGGCGGGTCGATTTGCGGGGAGCCAAAAAAATCGGGAGTGCCAAAAATAGTGATTTTTTGAAATGTTTGTATGGGGAACCTCCCAGGGGAGTTCCAGGGGGTGTGCCATTGGCTTGGGTGGATCGGCCCTCCAAGGTGAGTGGGGCTCGGTCATACAGTTGGACTCGATTGGGGCACTCTAAATGGGTCAAAGTGGGATTTTTCAAAACTTGATCCTACGCGACAAAAGTCAATAGTTAAGGGGTAGTAGAATTTGTTTTAGAGGTATAGTTCCTCGTTTCTTATTTTGATCCCTTGAATCGACCCGCTCTTTTTAAAAAGGAATACGAGTAGTATTCTTATCAATATTAATTTGGTTAGACGAAGTCTAAACACAAACACAAGTATTTTTTTTTTGCTGTTCTCTCTGTAACTCGCCGTCTAAAAAATTTTAAAAATTAAAAAAATGAACTTAAGCTTATTGTGCCCAGCGTTGCCTAGTGGATTTAACTTCTTTAGCATTTCTAGCCACTTCGAATATGTAAGAAATCGATAAAAATTTTAGGATCTTAAAGACCAGGATATATATATATTTTAAGTATCTTTCGGATCTGATTTTGTTAAGACCGAAAAGGACTTATCTTTGTTTCAAATTTAATTAAAATCTATTGCCAAGATTTTGTTAGATGCATAAAAATGCCTGCTTCCCATTTTATTGCCCTCCTGGTCGGCTATTTAAAAAATAACTGCCCTGTTTTACCATGACTACAATTATCTACCCGTGTTTCAAATTTCA
The DNA here is from genome assembly GCA_916610165.2 of Gymnosoma rotundatum. Lineage (NCBI taxonomy): Eukaryota > Metazoa > Arthropoda > Insecta > Diptera > Tachinidae > Gymnosoma > Gymnosoma rotundatum. The sequence goes on from OU744339.1 coordinate 12,914,502, forward strand.
TTAGAATTGGTTCAGTCGCTTCGCTGTAGTTAACGAACGCACAAGCAATAACGAACACGTCGACCGATTTGGTGCAAACTTTAGATGAACCAACTACACGATCATGCGAACAAACCCGAAATATTTTCTCGAATTCGGTTAGTGACTTGTAAAGTCACAACAAAATTGCAACAGTTTTATGTTTATAAGAAGTTCAACTCCTAATTTAATATGCGTTATCTTTAATAGCTTAAAAGGTATTCTGCTTTTAAAAATTAAAATTTAGTTTTTGCTTTACGTTTGTCCTGATTTATTGCTTCTAACGGAGGCAAAAAAAATAAAAAATCCTTCAAATTTTCTCCCTAAACAGCCGAAAATTCAGAATTATTTCCATTTTTCTTTGAACATCCCTTACTGTGCATTGTAGCCACTGACTTTTTTTTTAACAAAAAATTCTATAAAAATTTAGCATGTTTTTTGGAACAGATTTTATAACAAAATATTTTAAAAGATTAACGTTGAATTTTTCTTAGCAAGTGTCTACAAACTCAAGCTAAAGCTAAGATTGATTCTAGTGAAAAAAATTGTTTCTTATTTAACACCGAAACGCTACAACGGCAACGCAGTTTTATAAAAAATTGTTTCAAATGTATTAGTTAAAAACTGCAAACATTCTGCTAAACATCGCCTTAACAATGCTCGCCGCTTATTTTTATTTTTTCATACTCCTTTTTTTTTAATAATGGTTATTTTTTTATGCCTGATAGACCTTTAAAAATTAAATTTTGGTGAAAAATATTTTCTCATTATTTTTAGTAAAGTCTGGCAAATCATTATGAATAGACTTACGTTTAAACAACGCTATCAAATCATCCAAGTTTATTTTGACAATCAGTCATCAATTCGAGCAAACTTAAAAGACTTCGTAATTTTGATGGTGCACATAATCGTCTGTCTGAGCAAGCCATCTATCGAATTGTGGATAAATTTCATGCCACATTCTCTATTAAGAAATAAAAAACACCAAACGTCAAAGAAATGTTCGTACTGAAGAGAATATTGCTGCAGTAAAGGAAAATGTGGAAGAAGATCATAATTTATTGATTCGTCGTCACTCGCAAGAATTGGGGCTCTATCCGTCTATTACGTAGAAAGTTTTGCGCAAAGATCTTGGCCTACACTCGTGTAAGATCCAGCTAGTGCATGAATTAAAGCCACGGGACTGCTCTTGAGCAGTTAGTTTTATCGCCAGTTGCAATGTGGCTCATTTTTGGCTTAACGGATTTGTTCATAAGCAAAATTGCCACATATGGAGTAAGGCCGATCTATACCCTACAGACTCCATTGCATCCAGAAAAATGCACCATTTGGTGCGGTTAACACGCTGGTGGCATCAACGGATCTTATTTCTTCAAAAATGGGGGCGGATCTCACGTTACGGTCAAAGGAGATCCTTACCGCATTACGATTAATTATTTTTTGTTTGAAAATATGGCTGACATTGATCCAGACGAAGTGTGGTTTCAATAAGATGGCGCTACGTGCCATACGGCGACCGCAACCATCCAGTTATTGAAATAAAAATTTGGTGATAAGTTGATTTCGGGAAATGGACCTGTCAATTAGCCTCTAAGATCTTGCGCCTTGACACCTCTCGATTATTACCTATGAGGCCTCGTGGAGTCACTGGTTTATACTGATAAACCTGCAACAAAAAATGCTTTGGAGGTCAAAATTGTTCATGTCATTTGTGACATACGGATAGCAGTACTTGAAAAAGTGACCCAAAATTGGACGTTCACAGTGCTCTACATCATGAGCAGCCGCGTCGACTATATGCCCGAAATATTTTTTCAATATTAGTGCCATGTTCTGATCTTTCGCATTACAATTTAATTTTTTGTATTATTTTAAAAAAATCAAAGTTCTATTGGTCTTAAAAAAACACCCGTTAGTAGATGTGGTTTTAGTGCTATATTCTGTACTTTAAAAATTAATCCCAAAAATTTGTAAATAAATTTTCTTTCTTAGTAAATAACGGGAAACCTCAATTTGAGTCGAAGGAAAATAATAATTTTTTTAATAAAGTTGTGTACCCGCTATAATGAACCAAAGTGTATATATATCACGTAATGCAGTGCCCGTACATGAGGAATGTAATACGAGCTGCAACAAAAAATTAAAAAAAAATCATAGCTTACTATTCCACACACATAAATACCAAATGCTCATTCTTGCACTCGCTCACTTACTGAATAGCTCAAATTGCAACAACATCCATCCATTGCGTACTTTCAGTGGTGGTTTACATTAAATAAGGTATGCAATGACACTTTCTTTTTTTTTTTGTGTCATTTCTTTTCCACTGTTGTCGTTTTGTTGTAATTTTTGTATAACTGTGTTTAGGCGAGCATACGTGTAACTAAATTTATGTGCGGGTATGAGTCATTATTACGTATTTTAGTCAGTTTATAAAGGGGACAAGAATTACGTTGATGCTGCAATTTTTACAATTGCAGTTACTTTTGTTTTTTTTTTTGTTCCTGTAGTTGGAAATCAAAACTGGTTATTTTTTGCAAACAGAAAAAGAAGAAAGAAAAAAATTGCAGGAGGGTGTTTTTTATTTGTGTTTGTTGTTATGTTCTTAATAAACAGTTCATAGCCATTGTTGTTGTGACTTGTATAAATATAATTCTGTGTTTGTTGTTCTTAATGTTGGATTTAAGTCGAATGCTTCTGTGAGATTGAACCCGATTAACATTTTAACAGGAGTCTTGTATATTGCGCAGCAATGGCGAGTTTTCTGCTGATATCGTAAACAATTGCAATTTTTATAATTTTCGGTTACATTTTCTTAGGGATTTGGAAAAACGAAATAATCTTGCAAAGGAAAAAATGTTAAAATGTAAAAATAAAAAACGAAATTGAAAAAGATTAAAATAAAAACAAAAATCCAACAAATAGAAAAACTATATTATCAGCAGTTTGTTTAGATTACTTGCAGGATTAAATGTAAAATCTTATTTTTATTCTCTTTACGTTCATTTGCAGGATTAAATAAATATAACAATTTCTTTGTATTGTCACTGCAGCAGATACACATGCACGCGTTTTTGTTTTGAAAGAGAACAAAAGACAATTTAAAATTAATAATAAAAAACCAAAATGAACTTTCCCATTTAAATTTAATAAACTTTAAACATAGAAAGTAAAACTTTGCACAATGAAAAGCTATATGAATATTAAATGAAAAGGATTATATGTAAGTAAGTAAATTTAGGTCATCGTAAAGTTTCTTGGTGTGAGAACATAAGCATTTGGTTTTTAGTTTAAACAAACTTTTAATATCAAAGATTTCAATATGAAAACTAAATGCTGTAATATAAAGATTAAAAGCAAAATTCATGTGATAATATAGTCATCAAATAAAAGTAAATCTTGTTTTTATAAAGACTAACACTCAGGGGAATTAGATTATGGTAAGAGGAAAAGAGGGAGCAGTGCTTGGAGACATTTGATTTGGATCTTTGCACACTGTAAGTGACAGGAACGAACTCCGCAGTGAGTTTTTTCCACATAAAAACTGTTTGGCTAAAAAACGAATTTTCTCTGCAATGCGTTGTGCGTTTCACTGGCCAATTGACCACAAACGGTTTCTTTTGATGCAGAGTGCATTGAGCGTACGATCAGTGAACGAAGCCGATATCAAATAGCCACCGGCGGCGGCTAAGCAAAATATTTACGGTGGCAGCTAAAAGTCGTCAAATTTTCGGCGGCGGTGGCGGCTAAGTTAAAATCTGTTCAGTTGTGACTCAAATTCGACTAAGGCGGAAACTGTTAATAATAATATATGAAATGTATACTTAACGCTAGGTTTCACTATCATACACAATCATACGCTTTAATAACACAAAAGTCTGACAAAATTCTGTCCTACTTTGAAAATCGTTTCAAGATGACGTCATAAATGCCACGCTATTATAGAAAAAGATGCAAAAAACACATGGTTTTAATATTTTAATGTTTGTTTTCTGTTGTCCTTAAATAATCAACTTTGAACGCATAAAGAAAAATATTTTGTAAACACTTATTTCAGTCAATAAAATTTTAGTCGAAAACAAAAAGTAAAAATCTTTATCTGTGGGGCTAAGCCAACACAGTCGGCTAATATTTTTAGTCGATGTTAGCCGCCTATTTTGGCGGCGGCTCATTGACTTAAGTATATATCGAGGGCGGGTATTAGTCGACTATGAGCCGATTGGCTTCGTTCCCTGCGTACGATATTACGGCTTTAAGGCTGTAAATCTTGCTAAAATGACAGTTGCAATAATGCAGCAATAAAAACATCTTATGCTAAAACGAAATTGTTTAATATAATTCTTTCAAAAGAAATCCACCTCAAACCAGTCAGACGAAAAGAGGGTCTTCGAACATGTAATAAATATTAAATACAAAATTTGTTTAAATTTTATTTTCTATCTATAACGGAGGGACACCCTTTTATTTTAGATATTTATTCTTTTTTTTAGCCGGACATAGAGGTACAAATATTGTATAATCTTGTAGTGTTTAAATGAAATGGTTCGAAAGATAGAGCCATTTAAGTCAAATTACGTTAGCTATAGGGACACCCTTTAGTTTTTACATACATTTAATTATGATTGCAGACAAAGGGTTATACAGTTAGTTTAAATTTCAAGTGACTGTGTACAAGGGTTAACAAAAAATTATATTACCTATGGGGACACCCTTTAATTTTAACTTTCGATTTCGAATTTAATATTCTTGATATAGAGGGTGTAAGAACATTCTTTGTAAGTAAATTAAAACTATATTTTTTTAGATGCTCAAAAGTTAAGGTCCTATAGATCAAACAATATAACATATGGGGCACCCTTTAATATAAAATTTTGTACTTAATGTATTAACAGATATATAGGCACACATTCTGTGTAGTATATAGGAGTGGGCCTATAAGGATTTAAAAGATGTAAATCAAATAAAATTATCTGTGGAGACACCCTTTAATTTTAGTTTTTTTTCTTATTACTTTATGTTGTTGTGATACCAAATTTATTAAAATTGTATATGAGTGTCAGTACGGTTCAATTGACATGTTTACATTGTGAGTGTTGCATAGGGGGCACCCTTTAATTTTTAATATTGTGATCTTTTTTAAAAATGGCACCACATTTTTTTAATTAAAAAAGAACCCAGAATTTGTTTAGAAATGAAAGAAGTCGCTGACAGAATTGTAAAACAAAAATACAGACGTACTGATATAACGAATAAAAATAATTTTTTCTCAATTTAAAATTGTTTTTAAATAAGTTATCGCTCAAAAAAATACTTCTACTACTTTTCACGTAAAATACTTGTTCGTTACATTTGCCTGCTTATCATCAACCACATAAAAGTCTCTTGATTTATGAACTCTTGATTTTGAAACTTAACGTTACAACCCTTTTTCAACTATTTGTTTCTTTGTTGTTTTTTTGGGGACTCAAAATAATAATCCTTCAATTTGCACTGATTTTTGTGCCGAAAAATAGAGGTTAACCGCAAACAACACAAGACAATTCCAACTTGATAAAAGAGATAAATTAAAATAAAAACTAAATCTACACGCAAATAAATGTCAACACAGAAAAATTTCTATAAATCAAATTATAATTGTCACTGATAACAAAACCGAAAAACCACAAAAACACAATTAAATACACGCAGGACACCAGCAGATACAAGGGACCACAATGAAGAAAAACTACACGAGGATTTTTTCTCACTTAAACAACTCGAACCCTTTAACAGTCAAATACAAAAAAAAAACAGCAGATTTCGTATTTGAATACTATTTTATGTCTTAAACCTAAAAAGTATAAAGTTTTCATTCCAAATAGGCGTCACATTTCAAATAAATGCTTTTGCAAAATACAAAAAAACTCTACGAAAAAGGACACCACATAAAATTAAGCACAAAAAAAAGTGTCAAAATGGAAGTGTTGGAACAAAGAAAGAAAAAAAAAAGAAATATGTTTCAAAATACAATTGTTCAAGATTTGAACAAGAAATACGCGCAGAATAGATAAACTTTGCCCTAAGAACAGGGTGTGGTCAGGACATTTATGTAGATAGAAAACCAAACATTTATCTAAAAAACCAGAAAAACTAAAAAATACCCACTTTTCAGCTTCTAGCTGTCGCACATTAAATTACAGACAGCTCTCGCCCATTTATTCTATGAATTGGTAACAAAATTTATCGTGTATGCAAAAAAAAAGCACCAATTTTCCTATAGACTCGTTGAAAAGGAAAGGAGGTTAAAATATATGAAACTTAGAAAATGATATGAACTTTTTTTTAAGCGTCTTTCTTTTTTCTTATATCATTTTGGCAAATGTTTGCCAATTCACATAAAAATTTATTGCATGAAAAAAATTGAATAAAAATTATTTAAAAATAAATAAGATAAAGGAAACAAACGAACAAAGTTTAACTTAACGCAAATAATAAAAAAAAGGAAATTTACATATTTAGTCGATAGAAAATTATTGAAGATTAAACTAAAGATAACAAAATAAATTAAAGAAAATGGCGTAAAATAAGAAAGTTAGTTTTTTTCTTCAAAATAATATTAAAAGAAATTCAATTAAAATTTTACAGCTTGATTTTTAGGAAAACTTCATTTTCCACAATTTAGTAAAAATATGCCTCAATAATTTAAGCCGAATTCCAAATTGAATTTAGCAATTAAGAAAAGGATCATAAACAATATTTTTTTATTTTGTTCTGAAAAAAATTATATTTTACAAAAATATATAAATTAATTTTAAACGTATTTTGGCAACAAAAAGCCACAAACTGATCTAGAATAACAAATGAAATTATATTTACTAAAATTGTTCCTGTCGAAGGGGTATTCTACCTGAAATAATGTTCGAAGGACCATATTTTTCTCAATAAAATTTATATTTAAATTTAATGCATTTCCTTTTTATTTACTTATTTATAACGGTAACCAACCGAGCCCTTAGGGTCATATGTGGTGGACAACAAGTATCAATAGATGTTCATAAGTAGGCAACAAACTTATAAATAAGTAACAGTTTATCACAATAAGATAATTAAAGAAATTATAAAAATTATTAATTTGAATAAAAAACAATAAAGAAGATTGGATCAGTTTAACTGAAGCAGCAAAAATATTCGACGAGCTTAACTTTGAATAATATACGTGTTAAGTGGCATTCTCTTAAGAAGCGTGGTAAAGAGTTCCAATACTTGGCAACCCGAACATCAAAGGATCTTACATATATTTAGCGATTACTAGCGGGTTTAAAAGCTGCGGGTTTCTGTCAGTCACACCCCAAAAAATCGTTTACATATATAGAGACATAAGGTTAAATTAGACAAGCCATAACATAACGCCATAGCCGTAACCATGGCCATAACCGTAATCATATTTACAGCTTGTATATAGAGGTACCATAGCCATAAGCAACTATTATCTGCGTTTCCGTTTGTGAAAAAATGAGCACAAAGAAAAATGTAAATTAATACTCACCAACACAATACCGCGAACGTAAAAATAAGAACAAAATAAAAAAAAACAGCTGATACATAAATTGAATAGTCAACGGTTTATGGTTATGGTGAAAAATCAAAATTTAATTGATGTCTACGGTTACAGTTGCGGCTATGGCATTATGGCATGTTACCAATAATCAAATACAGTATTTCCCATAAGGTTGGTTTTGACGGCTGTTTTATATGGTTATGGTTATAGCACGTCTAATTGAACTTATAATCAGGAATTTTTAATTTATGAACAAAACGTATGATTCTATTAAAGAGTAAGCAACAACTATTTATGGCTTCGGCACTACAACCAGAATAAACCTCGATTAAATACAAGAGGTAAGACATTAATAAAGAATAAGCAGCAATCTTTCTTGTGTAAAGGGGCAAATATAATTTTGCAATCAAACCACTAATATGATCAGTGAATCCAAGATTTATGTCTAATATAACACCAAGACATTTCATACGATCAACAAAGTTAATAACTTTAACATCAATTGTGATGGATATACCAGTCACAGTAGAAGCTGGTTTGATAGTTGCCTTGTTTTTGAAGAATTATTACGAAAATTATAGTTTGTCATCCAGCGTGACACACTACATAATAGTGTGTTAATATCAAATTAGAAAACATCAATGAACTGAACTGAAGATGACCCTTAAATAACAGTTGTATGTAGTTTGCAAAAACAAAAGACTCACAATAAATAATTAACATTAAAATTAAGAAGTTGTATAAAAGATAATGACAACCGAAAAATATTTGCTTTCGATATTTTATTTGCTATTGCTATTAGTTATTAGAAATACAACTAAACTGACTAAACTTTTCGATCAAAAAAAGTCATTAAAAAAATTAACATTTCATATTATGTCTCATCTAAAGACACATTTTTATAATAAATGAGTTTAACGTGAAAAAACTTCCCACCTAGAAATACTTATAAACGAAAAACCAACTTCAAAATAAACTTCAGGTATCCGCCTATAATGATTTAAAAGCTTATATTAATTTCATTACCACTTAGGTCACCCTTTGTTTTCGAAACTAAATTTTATACTTAATGTTATAGCGGACATAGAAATACATTCTCTACGTAAATTTAAACTAGTTGTCTACAATTGTTTAACAGTTTTGCCATATACATCAAATTACATCATTTATTGTAACACTCTTTAATTTATAATTTTAATTATTATTTATAATTCATAAGATACCAGACAAAGTAGTGGATATTTTGTTTTATTTTCTAATATTTGTATATATCGGGTCAACAAGGACATATGGGTAAAATTACATCAACTATGAGAATACCCTTTAATTTCTTAATTCTAATTGTGTGCTTGTTGTTATAGCAGACTTAGCAACACAAGTTTCTAGTAAATTTCAGCTGTCTGACCATAACGGTTCTACAGTTTGGCCACATACATCAAATTACATTTATTACTGGGATACCCTTTAATTTCCATATCGAAATTTTATTCTTGTTGTTAAAGCGAAGTTAACAATACAGTATTTCCTTGTATATTTTAACGGTATGTCTACAATTGTTCAATAGTATGGACCTATACATTTTTTTAAATAAACTAATGGGGAATCCTTTAATCTATAATTTTGAGTATTTATTTTTTGTTTTTTTTTTTTTTTTTTTTTTGTTACGATCAAATTAGTCGATATTCTGTCTAAGTTTCAATTGCTTTGTATAAATGTTCAAGAGATAGGCTCATATAGGTCAATTTACGTTACACATGAGGACACCACTTAATTTTTAGTTTTTTTGTATTACTTTGTGCTACTGGGTAATAAGTAGTGCTCTTTACGGTTCAAAAAACACTTGAAAAGCATGTATGTTGTATGGGGACACTCTTTAATTCATAAAACTGTAAAGTGTTATTAAAACGGGACCAATCTGTAAGTATAACATTTCATATAAAGAAAAAATTATAAAAATCGATAAATTTTTTACTGACCCCTAGGAATGGTGTTAGGGGCCTCCAAAGCTTGTATGTATAATATGATATATATTGAGGCAATTAACCTAATTCCTTGCATATTTTTAGGAAGAATGCCACTTTGAAATTTATTTATCGATTTTATCCTAAAATTACTTTTTATCAACCTAAAACTTCTTATTAGATGAAAAATACTTACTTATGTATTAATTCCACTACAAAAATCAAAGTAAACAAAACAATGAAAAAATTCCATATTTCACGTAAAAAAACAATTATAATAAGGTGAATTTGGTTTTCAGTGAAATGTGAAAAAATTTTACATGGAAAATAAATCACGATAGCGATGAATATGTTTAAATATTTGTACCAAAAAAGAATGATTGTTGGAACGGGAAAAAAAAGTAACACAAATTCTTTATTGTTTTCAAAGTTCTTTAAGATGTTGTTGGTCTTGGAGGTCTTAAAAGATACTTTAAATACGTTTTCGTTTTTTTAAGGCTTTTGTTTGAACGCAATTTTATTTCTTTGTTAGAATTTTTTATGTATGAAATATCAAGATGCCATAGAATAATATAATGCCTTCTTTCAAACATCACCTCTTAAAGAATCTATAGCGTTTCTAAATTTAAGACAGTGATCTTTAATGGCTATCAGATGAAAGGAAATGTGTTTTAAAAAAAATCAAAACAAATGCGTAGTGTTGGCTTTTTGGATTCAGATCACATGCATATCATTTATAAAATACTCGACAATGTACATTCGGGCAAAGTGAAGTTTTTTTTGGAAATAGACATTTATAAAGGGCTGGGCCGATTAATCTAACATTTTACATAAGCATAGAAGAAGAGTATTTCAATGTAGGGTTTTAATTAGGGTTGGGTACCATAAGCTTTCCAGGGGTGGCACTATGTGGCCTCAAAATTGGGTAACTCGCATCTGTAAATTTTCCTAATGCTATAAGAATTTTAAAATTGAAATGTTTGGATTTTCGTAAAGAAAATTAAAAAAATTAAACTCGACTGCACAAAAAATAAATATGCCAATCGATCAGATATATTGTCGAAAGTGGTGCTATTGGAAATAAGCTTGATCGGTCAATATCCTTTGAGGCAGCAGGCAAAACACCACGCCTACCTCTAATTTTTTTTTTGTCCTTTGTAACAATAAAGTAACTCCAATCAAAAAATATATATATATGGGACGATAGAGAATTAAAAAAAAACATCAAGTGAAAAAATTTCCACTCGCCCATATTTTCCGAGTTACAGGAGACTGAAATGTTCAAATTTTTCAAAATATTATATGAGTATCATTTTAAAGCTTTTGAAGAGATCTTTAAGGAAATATTGAAAATTTTTAAAATGCTTAAACCATTGTCATTTTTATGTAAAATTTTATATATGCAGTGCCAAAATTTTTTAATTCTCTTTTACCCCAATATTTGCTTTTCTGATTGGAGTTACTTCACTAAACTGAATTTACATATATGGTGAAGGGCTTTTAAGACCCGGACTAGCCAAATATAACACTCTAACTTGTTTCAAGAGTTACAGAATTATTTTTAACGAAAAATTAAATGCATGTTTTGAAAATGCTCACATTTGTTTATTATTTATCCTTTTTTTTCTACTCTCTTATACTTAATTTTACCATCATAGCTTTCCATATTATTCAGCTTAATTTATTTTTTGAAAATGTTTTCTTATTAATCTTTTCCCTATTTTATTTACTTTTCATTTCCAAATAAACAAGGCCGAGAGTAGAAGTAACAAAAAAGAAAACACAATTCTAGAGAAATTTTCTATTAAAACTGATTCCGTCTTTAACAAATAAATATGAATGATGAAAACGTACGCACTGCACTCTAAGGCTATAAATTTAATATTCTTTTGGTTTCTTTTAATAGAAAAAATAACATGAATGTACTGCGGCTGCCTCAATTACAACAACTTGAACGCAGTCAACAGTCACTTTCAACAAGAAAATAAAAACAACTTAAAGATTTGATTGTTGCAGAGTGTTTTCTTCTTTTATTTTAAAATGCTACAGGGCTAAATGACAATTACAAATGTTATGTTGCCACAAGAGTATGAGGCAAGCGGATAGCAAATTGTTGGTTTGTTTGTTTATTAGGATGGTTGGTTGGTTGGTTGGTTGGTTGGTTGGGCTCATCATTTTTTTTAATTGCTCTTGCACTGAAACGAGTGACTTAACTACACACTTCCGTTTTAAAAATGTAGCTGCTAGTAATGCTAATAATGTTGTTGTTATTGTTTTGTTTTAGAAATCTGTACTTAAGACTGCGGCTGTAGAGTATTTCGTAAATCATTTGTATTTTAAATGTTTTGTAAATTTTAAAAACAGAAATGAGTAACCAAATAAAGGACACTTACCAAAACACTCACGCACGCTCTCATACACGTTCTTTAACACTTAAAGGCGTGTGTGTACATTTTGCCAACTTGTGTGTTTAAAATAAATATATTTTGCTTTTTATTCATTTTTTTTTTTTTATTCATCACCAAAAAAAGAAAATAAAATTCTATTTATGAAAAGTATGTTAATAAAAAAAGGGTTGTTGTAAGTGTCAGCATGTATGTGTGTGTAAGAGAGTGTGTGTTTTTGGTTTTTATATTTGTTTATTTTCAAGACCCTTAAGCTACTTTTCTTATTATTATTTTTTAAAGCTTTTCGTTGTTGCTTTTGCCTAAATGTAGGACTTTTTCTAAATGATTTCTTGTTGGTTGTTGTGTTTACATTTATTGATAAAGTAGCTATAGACTAAGTATATGTAAGTGTGTAGGTTAAAGTGTTATGGCTACAATTTAAATCTGGCACCATTTAAATCATCATCAACCTCATCATCGTTGTAAATGTTGTTGTTTGTTTTTAATTTTTTTTTTTCATTCATTTTTATCAAAAGCAACTCATCCTTGTATTTTTAATGGTATTTGTATTTTTTTTTTGTATGCCTTTGTAGAGCATTGCTTGTTTTGTTTGCTTTAACACACTCTACTAAATTCCTTGTGGCAATTTAACTTAAGTAAATCGTAAACTCGTAAAATTTCTTTTAAGGCTCAATTGCCATTTGATTAAAACTTATAAAAAAACAAATTCTGGGTAACGATTTTCTTACAGGTGTGTTAAGTTTTTGTTAACGTGTTGAGCCAATCCTAAGAACGTCGTTTTGTTAGGTTCTTCTGCTGCTGGTCGACAGCAAGTGAGACGTTTTACAGAAATTTTTATAGTTTTGATTTAACGCTACAGTCACCACAGCATCAACTCTCGTATACAGATTGAAAGTTGTTAAAGCTAAAGGCCCTAAGCATACAGAGGTGAAACCCTTGGCACATGAAAAACAATATAATCAGGTTTTCTGCAGGTTCTCAAGAAACAGACAAATATAGTGCTATATTGTTATGAAGAAGGCATAATAAACAAAACAAAAACTGCATATTTTACAAGAAAACATACGGCACAAAAAGTTTTTGCCACAAAATAAATATTGTTTATTCTCGTAAATAAAAAAATCATTTATGAAGTATTTTTAATTTGTAAAAAAAATGTGATATGTTGTGGTCTTACAAGATAAAAGAAGTGAAAAAGTCTTTAAATCTGCAGTGTTTTTTTAATGCAGAAATTGTGATCTGTGGCAGAAATACAGTTTTTTTGTCAAATGATTAATATAAATATAACATATAAATATCATTTTTTTTTCTTTTATAAATTTTCATAAAACCCACCCTTATTTTTGCCTATAATAAAACATTTAATTTTTTCTTGCGCCAGAAACACAAATCAAAACAAAATTGAAGTCGATAGGATGTCAAGAAAGAGATGCATAGAAAAAACGAGACGACTATAGTTTCGTGACACCTCTGTATACTCGATGCTAAAGGTTCATACTACTAAGCTTTAAAAAGCCGGTGTTTTTTAAAAGAGTATTCACGAATAGTCTGTTAACCGACTAAAAAAAAGAGAATTTTGCGAGCCGAAGACCAAAAGTCAATATTTAAAGTGTATAGTTAGGCAGCGCACGGACGGGTATTTTGCCTATTTAGTCGGACTTTAGGCCAAAAATTAATTTTGGGAAATGTAAAAATTAAAAGACGCTGCTGGACAGATAAAAAAATTCTCTATAGCATACTGAATTTAAAAGGCTTTTTCTTACTTTAATTTAGATTCTTCGCTTTGGGATACTGTTAAAGACAGGAAAGTTAAAAAAATCTTACACGTTTTCAGTGACTTATAGAGTCTGAGAGGTTTGCAATATATATATATATTTTTTGGCTAAACGAATAAAGATTTTGTATTAATTTTTTTTTTATCTGTGAAAGGCTATACTAGCAGCTACTTATATTAATTTTTAGAATAAATTTGTTTAAAAAATTTCGTTTTAAAGTAAAACAAGTAAAAGTGCTATATTCGGCTATAACGAATCTTGTATACCCTTCACCATCTATGTAAATCTAGTTTGTTGAAGTAAGTCCAATTAAAAAAGCAAACATTGGGGTGACAGAGAATAAGAAAAAAATAATTTTGGTACTGCATTTAAATGATTTTACATAAAAATCACATCGGTTCTTAATGGGTTAAGCATTTTTAAAACAATTTCAGTATTTCCTTATAGATCTCTTCAAAAGCTTTAAAATGATACCCATATTGATATTAAACAAAATTTTTTTTTTTAAACTCAGAGCCCCGTAACCCGGAAAATATGGCCGAGCGCCAATTTTTTCACTTGACGTTTTTTTCTTATTTTTTAATTCTCTAGCGCTGCATATATTTATTTTTTGTTTTTTATTGGAGTTATTTTTTAGTTCTAAACGACATGATAAAGTAGAGGTAGGCGTGGTGTTTTGCCTGCTGCCTCGAAGGACATGGACCGATTAAGCTGATTTTCTATGGCATCTCTTCCGACACTATTTCTGATCAATTGACATATTTATTATTTTTTTTTTTTTTTTGCCGAGGCAAACTTCATTTAAACACTAACACGAACGGACAGACGGACATTTTGTGGTGAAGGGTATAAAAAGGATTTTTTTTTGTTAAATTTAAAGTAAAGATCGCGATCCTAAAAATGTTCTATATCACTATAAAATTTACGATTTCTATTTTTATACTGTAAAAAATGTTTCGCTTTTATTGCTCAATTTTTTGCAATTTTTTTTTTAAATTTCACCTTATTCTGTTTTTCTCATCTGGCATAGGTATGTAGATACGGGTAAGAAACGTCTTTATATTCATACAATTTTTTGGTTTTATATAATAAATGTTTTTAAATTAATCATTATTTGCTGTATTCATAAAACATTAAAGTAAGTTTCAAATATATTTTAGGACAAATTTGTATGGAAAGCTTGTCATGAAACACATTTCAAATTTAATTTATTTTTTATGAATATGGCAGTATATATATAACACTGTTATTATCTGTACAATATTTCCCTATTGGGCTGTTATCAGAAGAAGCGGCTGAGGCACGAAACAAACATTTAATTCTTTACAGGCTGAATTGTGCTAGAAATTTCTCAAGTGTTCAGTTTAGCGTAGAAATTATTAATAGGCTTCTAAGCCACTAATCTATAATATAAGACACTCTTCAAAAAAAAGTGATTAGCCTTTACGAAAAAAGCAATTTCTTTTATGCTTCCTTCTGTACTTAACGCTGCAGAGAATTCTGATTCGGAAGAGTTCTTTGAAGAATCAGACAAAAAAAAAAGACCATGACACTCATCATCATCTTAGTGCCTAGGAGAAGTAGTTTTAAATAAATTAATTGTAATAATTTAAAACAAAATTTATGGTTGCAATCATAAATAAATTATTATTATGATAAAATAAATCTTTTTCAGATAAATAAAATACCCTAAAATTTTAAAAGATAATAATATTATTGGGAGGTCGTGATTGGTAAGAAAGTGGAGAGCTTAATAATGAATAATTTTAGGAAATTAGCAAAAAAAAAAAAAATTAAAAAAAATATTTTTTTGCAGAAAGGTTTTCGGGGCCGGGATTGGAGGGATACCTCCCTTTCGCCTGTCCACTTAAAATTATTTCTATGGTTTTAAGGCGTATTTAATCCATTTCATTTAATAATTACATTCTTTTTTCAAATAATATTTTATTGACCACCCACAAAAAGGGGCGGGGCATTTTAGAATCTCCTGAATACAACTTTTAGTTTTTAAGCCTTCTTTGTTGTAATTGCTTAACAAAACAACTTAAAAATTAAAAAAACTTGCATTTTTCAGAGGTAGGATTAGTTCTACTAAGGGGAACATTTTTCTCCAACTTTTTTGTTCCAATTTTTATTATTTTTCTACTTTTAACAGCCTATAACCTTAATTTGATTTTCTAGAATTGATCACAAAGCCTGGTGGTAACTAGTAATGCTATTGCTATTTTTAAATATGAATAATAGACAGTGGCTTGTAAAAATAATTTCAACAACGAAAGTGCAAAGTCTTCAGTAGGAGTATAGTTTTCTTGAATTTCAAGCATAGTTTTAAAATTAGCTAGAAAATTGTATTTAACTAGAAAAAGGAAAATTCTTATTAAAGTAATTCTCGAACCTCTCTCGTATATCGTATAGAGCCGGAAAATGCCCCCTAAATATAAATTTCTTTACCAATGCACTTTATAACGTCAAGACTACTGAAATGAATATTTAATAATTTTTTCTTCCTTTAACTTTCTTTGCAATTTTCTTGTGTAGAAGCGTTTACAAATTCCACTGTTTTGTGTCGTTTTGTTTTAAGGTAGTAGAAACACATTCATAAGTATTTATATTATTCACTTCTTGCAACCACAATGATTTCTTTTTTTTTTATCGATTTCCATTTGTACTTAAACACAAATATAGCAAATCCAAGCAATTTAATGGCTGGTTTTAAAATGTTCTGTTTTCTAAGTTGTTCTCCTTTATGAAAGCACTGCCATCCATTTATTATTAATACATGTTAAGAGTCTTTGTGTGTATGTGTGTATATACGGAGGTGTATAGCTTTTGGCCATGAGTATTATTAACAATCAAACAAACAAAACAATTAGAATTAAATGTTCCCCTGTGCCTGTGAAGTTCTATTGCAAGAAACAAATAAACAACTTCTAACAACAATCGACAACAAAACGATTCATTTAATTTGCAATTTAATTTTAAATTGGAAAAAAATGGGGGGCGGCAGTTAACTTTGCAGTCTTTGCATTTAATTCCAACGTATTCAAAGGCATTTGGCAAAATGTGTACACATACGAAGAAATTTTAAATTGTTGTTTTATTGAGCAACCAGTTTGATTAATTCAAATAAATCTTGCCAAAGCATATCAATAGTTATACCGTTAGTTGCCAGATTTTCTTTTATTGTTTGTTTATTTGTTTGTTGTTTTCTTTTTAAGAAATTAAAATGTCTCTAGGTGCTTGTAAATATTTGAGGAAATTCGATTTGAAATTACAAGCGCTCACATGCGCTGATTATGAGCAAGAAGCTAAATAGTATTCGACAAAATTGCTTTAGCATTATTAAAAGATGTGGAGATGATGAAAGAAAAATATTTTGAAAATATTATCGATCTTAGGACAACACAATTTTTAAATAAAAACCCAAAGTTTTTTTGTGTCTTAATTATTTCTAAAAGAAAATTTCTTTATTTTTTATGATCTGAGAATAATAAATTTAATTTTAATACAAATTCCTTCAGCCATATTCATAAAAAATAAAATAACTTTAAAATGTGTTTTATGACAAACTTTCCATACAAATTTTTCTTAAAAAACACTTCAAACCTATTTTATTATTTTGTGAATACGGTAGCTTATCTTGTGCTAAAAAATACATTTCTTTTTAATTAAAGACGCGGGAATATTTTTTAAAATTTTGAATTTTTATAAAAAACTTCATGCTATATTTTTAATTTATCCCGATATTGATTATTGAGGGACAAAGCACGTCTCGATGGCCGTTTCGTCAACGCTTAATTAACTCTTCAGGAAATTTCTAACCCTCAATATCGGTAATTAATCAATGTCGGTAATTAATCAATATCGGTAATTAATTTAATCGGGATAATTTAATTTAAAAAATAGCGATTTTTTATGAATATTATACATTTCTTTTTATTTTCTTATTTTTTTTTTGTTTTTTTTTTTTTTTATTTAATCATGATGATAAAATAGGAACGGTTAGATTTTTTAGTAGAGAGCAAAATGCAATATTTTATTAGCTAAATTTTAATGTTAAAAATTATTTATGGAAACTACTTAATTGGATATTTTTATAAAACTAAAGGTATGGTGAGATTAGTCAAATAACTGACCAAAAAACGTAACCAATAAATTATGCAGAAAAATGTTTGTTCTTCTCAAATAGTTATTAAGAAATATTAGATCCTACTCAATGTAATAGGTAAAATATTACATTTATTAAATTATAAATCATCACTCGTAATGACACGTATCAGGAAATATTAAATAAATATTTGTAAAAATAAGGGTTACGCTTTTTTCGTCAAATATTTGATTAATCTGATCGCACCTTAAGGTTTCTTCTAGTGAAAAAAACTTAAATTTTAAATTTATCGTGCTACTTTGCCGGTATTGTTTACTGAAGGTAAAAGCACGTCTCGATGGCCACTTTGCTACCTTTCATTTAGCTCGTCAGGAAACTTCTCACAAATGTTTTAAACTAAAGAAAAGTAAAAAAAAGTAAAATAAAAATTGATTATTGTTGTTTTTGTTCGAAGTTTGATTTTTGTCTTTACTTTATTGTTAAGACCAAAATCTTTAGTTCATTTGAAATACTTGTGAGAAGTTTCCTGACAAGCTAAGGGAGCCGTAGCGAAATGGCCATCGAAGCTTTCACCTTCACCTTCAATAATCAATACCGGGAAATTAGCACGATAAATTTAAGTTATAATTTATTTAATTTAATATTCCCGTGTTTTTAGTTTTTATTAAAAAAAAAACGTTTCTAAAAGATCGACCTAAGTTAAGTTTCATTTTTTAAGAAAAAAATATATATAAAAAATAAAATAAAATAAAAAATATATTTATAAATGTAAAATATATTTTAATGCAATTGCAAAAGTTTTTAAAAATTTTGCAAGCGATTTCTAAAGAAGACCGCAAGTTAAATTAAAAATCGAATTCACTTTGTCTAGATATAATTACAAAAAAATTAGTTTAGTCTTTTTTTTTTTTTGTAAAAATTGTTTGTGAAAAAAGTTTAGGACAAAAATAAATTTTTGGATTTTTTTTTTGATAGGCAAGTTTTTAAATTCGATTTCTAGTTAAAAACCCTATATCGTCGCTGAAAAATTTCCTTGATTACAGAAAGCTTTTATCACAAAAAATATATTAAAAAAACATTTCTCCTTCTGAAATTCATGTCAGATTAAAAAATACTGAAATTTATTAAAAGTAGCTTTTGTTCAATATTTTTTTTCTGGAATTTTTTTTTTTTAAATGTTAAAAGTAATCGTCTATTTTTACAGTAGAAAAAAGTCTTAATAAGGATTGTTGGGTCGACTCTTCAAAAAAAAGTAATAATAATTATAACAAAAAAAAAAAAATAAAAATGAAAATTTTGGGTGCCAGCTCACTTGGGCATACCCGGAAACATAGTCGCGGACAAACTCGCCAGATTTGGAACTCGGTTGGGAGACCGGGAGATAGATCCACTGGTGGGAATCCCGTTAGGCTGCTGTAGAGTTTTATTTCAGCAGGAACTCTTTAGAGCTGCGCAGTCTAGACGGTCTGAAGAGGTCACCTCACGGTCTGGAGGACATTGTGGCCTCAGTATGATAGTGAGAGATCCGCAAATCTACTGAGTTTAGCTCGAGGGCAGCTGGCTACACTGTTGACTGTTCTGACGGGGTACTGTGACATTGGTACCCATACTAGGAGACTGAATCTTCTGCATCATGATTACTGTAAAAGTTGTCAAGATGATTAGGAGGAGGAAACGATGGGGCATCTGCTCTACCATTGTCCAGCTCTTTCTGGGAATAGAGCGGCCATTTTCGGCAGTCAGAGACTGAATGGTCATGCTGACTTATCTGTCTGCTAAGTTGCTAGGATAAACTTGTTTATCCGGTCCTCGGGGTAGTTTGGATATGGACCTTTGATGGTACCGTAGGGACCTGAATCTGATCCTTGCACATCATATTACAGGTGACACGACGGGACCTTTAGGACCGAAGTGAGTCGGTCATATTACGCCGACAGACTGTGCAACCTAACCTTGTCAGTTTTAATTTAAATTTTAGGAAGAATTAAGAAAATAAAGAAAAAGCTTTTGTCAGATCTCCAACATTGCTCCAGTCAACTAGTTTTGCGTGGCACTGAGAACTTTTATCACTTTCAATTAAATAGAGAACTACTACCAACAGATGTAGTATTCAAGAAAATTACATTCTAAAAGTGTTAAAATCAATTGCTATGTTCTCCTATTAAATAATTAAAAATACGAACATAGGCCTGCCTATCGTTTTTTTTTACCCGACTTCAAACATAGAAGAAGGTTATACAATTCGGCTGAATGTTGCTTTTTTTATATTTATGCCTCCAGAAGTCAGTCATTTCTGATCCGATATTAAAATTTTTTAGAAATATGATAGATTATGCTTACAGATTGGTCCCGTTTTAAAAACAGTTCATAATTTTAAAAAATCAAAGGGTGTCCATTACGTGTTTAATGAATTGTAAAGGGCACTTCTGTAAAATTAAAAATGACTGCGTAGTACTATAGCTCCCAAAAACAAAAAATTATACAATAAATAAATCTAAAAATTAAAGGGTGGCCTCATAATTGATTTAAATTTACTTATACGGGCCTATCTTTTGAACCGTTATAGACAAACGCTTGAAAATTGGACAGAATGTCGATTGCTATGGCCGGTATAGTAACAAGTATTAATATTACAAATTATTAATTAAAGGGTTCACCAATAGTTCATTAAAATAATGTATATGACCATACTTTTGAACAGTTGTTTACAGACGCTTGAAATTAACAACGAACCTGTATTGGTAAGTGCGCTATAACAACAAGTATAAAATTTGGATTTGGAATTTAAAGGGTGTTCCAATAGTTGATGTAATTTCAAGTATGTGGCCGAACTTTTGATCCGTTATAGACAGAATGTTCAAACTTAAAAGGAACCTATATTATTAAGCCCGCTATATCAGCGAGTTTATAATGTGAATTCAGAAAATAAAGGGTGTCCCATAATTGTTGTAGATTTACTTATATGGGCCTATATTTTAAACCGTTATAAACAAACGCTTGCGTAGTAACAGGTATTAATATTTAAAATTATAAATTAAAGGGTGCCCCAATAGTTCATTTAATTTTGTATATGTCCATACTTTTAAACACTTGTAGACAGACGATTGAAATTTACAAAGAATCAGTATTACTAACTCCTCTATAATAACAAGTATAAAATTTGGATCTGGAAATAAACGGGTGTCCCAATAGTTGATATAATATGGTGTATGTGGCCGGACTTTTGAACCGTTATAGACAGACAGCTGAAATTTACAAAGGACATGTTTTGCTAAGTCCGCTATAACAAGAAGCTTTTAATTTGAATTTAGAAATGAAAAGGTGTTCCCAAAATTAATGTAATTTGTTCTATATGGCTGTATTTTTTGAAATGTTGTATATCTTAATTTTAGATAGAATGTCCACTTCTTTATTTGGTGTAATAAGAAGTATAATAATGTTATATTATAATTTAAATAGATAATGTAATCTGATGAATATGGGCAAACTGTTGAACCGTTACAGACGGACGGTTGAAATTAACACAGGACCAGATTGCTAAATCTACTACAACAGCAAGTATATAAGTTGAATTTGGAAATTAAAGAGTAACCCTATAGGTGCTGCAATTTAATGTAATTTGGCAAACTATTGAACAGTTGAAAAAGTATAAAGTTTGGAGATATAAGTGTGTCTCAGTAGTTAATGTAACCTAATTTATGTGGCCTTACATTTGACCTGTTATAGACAGAGAGATGAAATCTGTTTTGAAGTCGGTTTTTTAAATTATTTAAATCAAAAATTTATTAAAAATTAATAATCGCTTTTTGTTGTAAATTGATTTCTTATCATTTAATAACTAAAATTATTTCATCAAAAATAAGAATGTCAAAAGAAGGAATGCCGTACGCAAATGGGAAGTATTTAATGTATAGAAATTGCAAATTCCTTTAAATATGCAGACTTTGTAAATAAAAGCTGTTAATAGGAGTAAAGATTAGCACTAAAATAAAATTGTCTTTATTTTCTGTTTTTGTGAATCTTAGAATATTTCACTGAGTAATCAAATCTTATAATTTCTATGTAACATCCTTTATGTTACGAAACCAGAAGCCCCTAAAAAAATTTTAAGCAAATATTTTGGTTGCCTTTAGGCTATAAAACTAAGCTGACGCTTAAATAGCTTTTAGAAAAAAATATTGCCAAATACTTAAAACAAAACAATTAAACAAAAAAAAAAAAAAAATAATAAAAAAAAAATACAATTAAACGTAGAAAGACAAAGGAAGAAGAAAAGTGAAATTGCAGAAAAAAGATGGCAACAGCAATATAAGTCAACTTTAAATAACAACAATATAAATTGCAAACAGAAGTGAAAACATAAGCAAAATAGAAAAAAAATATCTTTTGTAGGAACCAAAGATATCTTCAACAAATAAAATAAAAATCCATATGAATAACTGCACTATACTGTACACCATATTGGCTAGACTTTTTTTAATTTGTTTCTACATTCCATCAGCCATGTAAGCAGCCAAGCATCTTTACTAAGTGAGGTTATGTTGGTATAATAAATGAATATTGGCGAAAAGCAAAAGTCAACAACTTGTGTGCAAGCGAAGCAATAAAAAAATTCAAAGTATTAAATAACAACTACAAAACAGTCATAAAGCAATTATTATGGCCATACAACAACAAAAAGTAACCTTGTTTATCTAAAACTATATAGACAACAACAATAATAAAAAGTCATAAAAATTTAACAAATTGCTAAAGAGTAAAGGCAGAAAAAAAAACAAAAATAGAAAAACTAATAAAATTATTGATCAACAATAATTGCCAAATTGTGGAGGAGTAAAAAAAAGTAATTTTATGGTTTTAGGGGTAATTTAAAAATAAAAAAATTATCTTTTTTTTAAATTAAATTTCCTATTACTTTTTTATTGTAAATTATTGTTAAAAAAGCGGTCCACAAATCTGTTAAAATCTAAATTGAAATTAATGTTTTAAGAATTAGGTGTAATGTGTGGGGACACCCTTTTATTTTAAATATTATAAAGGTTTTTTTTTTAAAAACACCCTGTAAGCATCACCTTTCAATTAAAAGAAAAAAAATCACAATTGGTACAAAAATTATTGAATTCTGCAGTTACGAACATAAAATATTTTTGGCAAAAAAATCGACTTTAAAACAAATGTTACCTGTCGGTTTTTAACGTTGCAAAAGCATTGCCATACATGAAATTATATTAACTATTGGGTCACCCTTATATTCCATCGCTATACTCTATAACTGTTGTAGTAGACTAAGCTCGTTAATTTTAGCCATCTGTCTACAATTGGTCAACAGTTTGGCGATATATATCAAATTACAACAACTTTAGGGACACCCTTTTATTTCCAAATTCAAATTTTATACTTGCTGTTGTAGTAGACTTAGCCATCAGATTCTTTGTAAATTCAGATTCTTTGTAAGTTTGGCCATATACATCAAATAACATCAACTATTGTAGCACCCTTTAATTTATAATCTAAAATATTTATACTTCTTTTAATACCAAACAAGGTAGTAGACATTCTGTCTAATTGTAAAGTGTTTGTAGATAATGGTTTACAAGATACGGCCATATATAGGTCAAATTATATGAATTTTGGGAACACCCTTTAATTTCTAAATTCAAATTTTAAACTTGTTGTTTTAGCAGGCTTAGCAATACACATTCATTGCGAATTTCAAGCGTCTGTCTACATCTGTTCAAAATTATGGCCATATACTTAAACCTAAACGAACTATTGGGACACCCTTTAATTTATAATTTGGAATATTTAAACAATGGTCATAGCAGATGATATGTTGTCCAATTTGCAAGCATTTGTGTATAAGGGCTTAAAAACTAGGGCAACATTGGTCAATTTACATCAATTATGGGATGACCCTTTAATTTCTAAATTTAAATTATAAACTTTTTGATACAGCGGACATAGCAATACAGGTCCCTTGTAAGTTTCAGGTGAGTGTCGATATCGAATCAAAGGCTTGGCCGCAAACTTCAAATTACATTAACTATTGGAACACCCTTTAATATATAATTTTAAATGCTTACCCTTGTTATTATAACGTTCATAGTAATTTACATTTTGTCTAATTTACAAGCATTTATCTGTAACGGTTGAAAAGATAGGCCCATATAGGTCAATTTACGTCACATATGGGTGCACCCTTTAACTTTAAGATTTATTTTGGTATTACTTTTCGTTGTTGGGAGCTATACTATAGTCATTTTAAATTTTAAAGAAGTGCTTTTTACACGTAAATAATATGTACTCTATTGTATGGGGACAACCTTTAATTTTGAAGATTAAAAACTGTTTTTAAAACAAGATCAATTTCCAAAAAAAAAAAAAAAAAAATCAAAATCGGTTCAGAAATGACTTAATTCTTTCTGCAGGCACAAACGTTTAAAAAGAGCAACATTCACACGAATTGATAACCTCCATCATTTCTTTGAAGAGGATTAAAAATAAAGACAAATTGTAGTTTGTTAATGAATAATGTCTAACATCATACATTTGAACAATATGAATTTGAACATTTCTTTTTTTTTATATTTAATATTTTTACAAACGAAAGAATAGTGTTTTGTGAACAAATACTTATAAAGCTTTTTGTAATTGTTGGTGCTGTATCAAGAGAAATAACATTTTATCGGCAGTTGCTTGAAATATTGCTTCTTCTTTTCAATTGTTGTACAAAACAATAACCATTAAACTTTTTCTGCAAATGTATACACGTCTGTCTTGTAATGCCATAAAATATTTGCTATAATTGCTTGGAAACATACTCGAAACCATTTGTGTAAATGTACAAGAGGACATTGGCATTAATTTACAATTGATATAAAAAATGCCGGCAAATGATACAAGTTGTTCCAATTTTAAATTTATTTTCGAGTTTTTATTTTCTTTTTAAACAAATTTCGTTTTATTAAAAGACATTTTAATTGTCTTTAAAAGGGTTATTTTTTTGACACTTTATTTTATTTGATTGCATTTCCTTTCTCATTTTATAAATTTATTTCCAGAAATGTTTTGTTAATTATCTAGTGTCACATAATTATTAAGAATTATTGCTTTTCAACTGAAAAATGTTTTTTCGTTTCTGCTTCTGTTTCTGTTTTTATTGTCGACAGCAAAATATGCCAGTTTATTGTTAATAATTTTACAAAGAGATAAAATGAAACCCTTTGAAAAAGTCTGTTGTTTCCTTTGTTAAACATTTCTTTTGTGAAGGGGGAAAAAACTTCCCCTTATTATTATTTAGGCTTTGTGATCTTTTTGAAAGTAATTAAAATTTAGGTGTTAATTACCAGTTTTTTTCTTCGTGTTTTTTTAAATTTATATCAAAAGACAAAATTATATTTTAATTTAATGTCATAACAAATATAAGGGTTGGCATCGCATTTAACAATAAATATGCTTTCAGTAAGTCAAATAAAAAAAAATAAATAATGAAAATAATAAAAGACATAAAAGTAATTTATAGACTTTTGAACTTAAACTTTTTTAATTTACAAAAACTAATTAATATGGATTCTAGCAACGCCTTGATATCAAGCCCAATGAAACAGTGACACAGTATTTAATTACATTTCAATCTATTGAGTCCTACAACTTAAATACAAGTACAAGCAGGTTGATTTAATTTCTATAAAGCTTCATGAGAAATATACACTTAATTAAGGTTAAACAGTTAATTCACACAAAGTATTGAAAAACGAATACCAGCAAAATACAAAATAGATTCTAACAAAAAAATAAAAAAAAAAATTGTCAAAATAGCACAAATGGCAAAAAAGAAAATAAATATATTTTTGTCTTTGTCGAAGATAAGCACCAATCAGGCTGTTAGACAGTCTTTGCATTTAATTGAAACACAAAATACTTTTGCTTAAATATCTAAAGCATACTTATGGGGGTTTAACACCTTTCAATTTTCTTTCTTTTATTTAGTTTTATTAAGAACAAATATTTTACCCATAATAATATCTTTAGGTTTATTAAGATTCATAGAGCACAAGGTTAATATCTGCTACTAATTAGCTGTCAAATGAAGTTTATCACAGTAACAAAGAAACAAGGCCAAAAGGCTGTGTTGGCAAACCAAAATTTAATATTAAAGAAATAGAAAAATGTTAAATAAAAATAGAAAAATATTAATTCGAGAGATAAGTTTGAAATCAATGCTTTACAGTCTCTAAATAATTTACAGACATTATTCTTATTTTAATATTTTTACAGAGGCTTTTGGCGGAGATTTTGTAGGTATTAATTAGGCCTTTGATAAATTTTAAATAAAATAAAAAAATAAAATACAAATTTGGTAATCTATTTATTTTAATTTGTTTCACAATCAGGGGTGGAATCGTTACATCTGTGTTCGTATCGACAATCGTAGGAAAAAAAAATTACGTGATACGTTAATCGTATGAACTAAGTGGCATTATGACATACGATTGTAAACGGATCGTAATTTTTTGAATGATTCACAATAGTTTTTAAATTAAAAAATTATAGAGCTAAAGAAAGTGTATTCAGGCTGGTCAGTTTTTTTTTCAAATTTTGTTGTTTCCAAAGGTCAAAACCGATTTTTTGCCTATAGCGCTTGGCACCAGAAGCTTTTCTTCATAAAGGCCTCTGGTTTTTCAATTAAAAAAATTAAATTTATCTTTTTAATCTTTTTCTGATCTGATCTCTATGAACTTTTTAATTTAATTTCTAAACACTTAAAAAAAATTATATACAAAACAACAAAAATTAGACGCTAGCAGAATGAAAAAAAGAACCCAGAAGCCGAAAATAAGTAAATTTTCATTCATTTAATCTATTTATTTGAACTGTAGCTTAAGTTTTGTAATAAAAATTATTTTATTTTTTATTTTAAAATATTTTGCCACTGTATTTTTTTCTACTTTATTTAACCTTATGTTGTTTTCCAAATTAATAACATTTAAACAGATTTTACTGATCTTTTTTATAGATTTGCAGTACGAAAACTTCCTGTTAGTGTTTCCAAATTTTTAATTTTTAGCTCTCACGAATAGATTTTGTTATTAACTCACTCTCATGGTCTGGCGCGTATGAAAAATTAAGAAACAATACCCCTAGAGCCTAATTTTTTTATCTATTAAACAAAGTAAATTTGTTTATAATAGGATTTTACTTAAAAGGTTTATTTTACAGTTCCTTGCCACATATCACTGCTGGTAGTTTAGGATTAAAATTTACAGCAGTCAAAAAAATAGTGTTTATAAAACCAGATTTTATTTAAATTATGACGGAGGAAGAGCTGGGAAAAAAGGCCGAACTGCAAAATTCTTAATGCTTCGGGGATAAAATTTCAATATATAATAGTTTTAATTTTTTTCAGTTCCAGTTTTACACTTAAGGTTTTTTTTCTTATACGAAGAGAAGTAGCACTTCAGGCATAACTCTAAGTTATTTTTTTGCAACCGTGCATCCTTTTTTAGAAAAGGGATAGATGAGAGATAAGATATGTGATGAAAGGAGAAAGATATAGCAATTTTATTAGTTATTTGACTTAGCCGGCATATACGCTATGAAGAAGTACCAACGAAGGAGGCTACGTGTTGTAATGGTAATTCTGAATATGTAGATATACCATTAAACAGAAAAAAACACTTTTATGTTTTTATTGCCGCAGGGGTTGAACCCAGGCCAACCAGATTTGTAGTCAATGTGCTTACCACCTTGACTGCAGCAGCCTCACTGAAAACGGTGCAATAAAGCCTCTCTTAGAAACTGACTATCCCTCTTCGATTCCATTTTTAAAAGTTGGCAATATATTTCCATATTTTACCAAAATTAAAATACACTTCACAATGGAGCACAGCCCAAATATTTTGGAAATAACTTAGATATTTGTAAATAACTAAGCCGATTAATCCAAAGTTGGACATAGTATAGTAGAAGAGCATGTAAGCTTACGCTTTGAAGCTGACTGCTCAAAGTTTTATACTCGTATCTGCAACTTTATTTTTTTTATTTTACATGGTCTTAAGGGCCTAGTAAATACCTAAAAAATGGTGGTTTAACCGCATATTTATATTTTTAAATATCGCCTTATAAGCATTTTAAAATTTAAATTTGTGATTTTTTAATATCCTGGTCCATCCTTTTGAAAACACAGGTAAAATTTTTAGCAAAAATTGTTTAAATATTTTACCGCAGTTGGCAAGAATATTAAAAATTGTTTGCAAAAAATTTGAAGATTATATTTGTCTAGCTAAAAAGTTGGACGATGCTCAATTTAAAAAGAGCAATATTATTATCTTTTTAACCTTTTAGAAATTTTGACTTTATCCTGCACTTTCTAAAATGCAAAAGCAGAAATCGCAAAAAGAAGCTACTAAAAAATATATATAATCTACTACAAGATGTTGCTGAAATTATTTCATGAGCCCTAGACTTTATGTGATTTCGTCAAGATTGTTTGAGTTGCCTAAGCGTTTCTGGTTTGTTTGCATAAACCTTGCTTTTCAGATTTCCCCACAAACAATAATCTCGAGCAGTCTAACCGAGGAAGCCAATCAACATCACAATTTCTTGAAATAATTTGCTGTGGAAAAAGGTCTCGCAGCAATTCCATTGTAATCCTGGCTGTATGCGATCTGGCACAGTCTTGTTGATGATACATGTTAATCAAGCGCAAAGCGCTATCGCTCCCTTTTAACAGTTACAGATACGACGTTTTCATTTTCAAAGAAGTAAGGTTCAATAATTTCTCCTGACTCAATTTTATACAAGACTGTCACTTTTAATGAATGCAAAGGATCGATTATTTTGTTTAGTCACAATCCATCCAAATGAAATTGCGTCTCATCACTTATATCATCGTAAATGGTCTTGTGGAAGAAGCTCTTGTGTCACCTGAATCTTAAATTAAAACAAATGCAAATCCTTGTGCACAATTGTGGCCAAAGATGTTCTTTGATGAGCAAGCTGCTGAGCACGGCGTTAAATTGAGGTTGATGGATTAGTTTCAACACTTTCTTAAGCAGCAGTAATGTTTTAAGCCGATCTAGCAGTACGTTGTGGTTCAGTACTTGGGTCTTTCAGCTACAAACCTTATTTCTTCGAAATCATTCACTACACGATAAATAGTGCGTTTTATCGGCACGTTGTTACTTCCGAAAATTTCGCGTAACTTTCTCATCGTCACAGTAGTCGCTGATTGATTTTGATAAAATGTTTTTAAGATTAAAACACGTTGGTTAATAGAATATTTCTATATGATAAATTTGGGCTTTGTTTAATCAAATGGCGGCAAGACAAAGTAGCAGGTTAATTTTTAAAGCAATTTCTTATTTCTACATTATTTATTTTGTACTTAATTAATTATAAAAGTTTTGCATTCTTTATACATTTCAGGTTGTCCCTTTGTACATCAAACAGTTTGTCCTCATTAAAGTAAAACTGGATTGTTCGAAGTCCCAGATAACTGTTCACAATTTAATATAGATTTTCTGAAATTTTTTAGTTGTTTATTTTCCTTAATATTGCGGGTGTTGTCTATATCAGTTTTTAATTTTTATTTACAAGAGAATAAAATTATTAAAATCGCTTATCAGAAGATTAGTGTTTTAATAAAATATATTAAATTTTCTGAGAATTTAAAGCTTGAAAAAAATTTACAGTAATACAAACTTTCAAAAAACATGTGGCTAAAGAGAAAATGAAAATTCACCTGCACAACTAATAATTCCAGAAAATGGAAATTCATATAAACCTCAGAAAAAATAAAAAAACTATAAATTTGATAAAAAAAAAGTGCTTACGAACTTAACAGCCGTATGCATAACAAAAACTTAGAATGAGTTTGGCATAAGTGGAGCAATTGATAAGGCTTCCAGTGTATTTTGCCGTACGGCGTGGAATTTAAAATCATTGTAGATTATTGCAGTGACCCATAACTATATTTTGTAACCATTTTTGGTGTCAAATTGTGTAAAGAGCCTTGCAGAGACTCTGATTAGTTTCGTCACTTATGCTATCCTCATGCAAAGTTTTTGTTATGCATAAGGCTGTAGGTGTTTAATTTTTGTTATTATTTCAGGGTTTATCTTATTCCTTAACCCCTTTAAATTATTTAATTCTTAATTTCTTAATTTTATAAAAAATGCCCCTTATAATTCTTAAAAAAGTTTGTGTACATAAAAACTCTTGATATAGTTCTCTATTTAATGCAATTTTTATCTTGATAATTTAATTCGTTTATCTCCCTTTAAAACTTAAAATTTTGATGTAAATTCAAGAAGTTTTTGTCACGTTTCTCTCTGTATTTACCCAATTGTCTGGCATTTTTTCCAGTAATTTTTTATACATTATTTTTTCCTGTTTTTCTCTGCAATTTAGTAAATTCATTCCTTTTTTTTAATTTTATCCTTTTTTGTCTGTTAAACATTTTGACTTACTTCAGAAAAGCTTACAGACAAACAATAAGGCGTTTTTTTTTTTTAACACGTAAATAAAGAAAAATTACAATAAAACAGAAAAGCGAAAAAGAGTGAATAAAAATAAAAATTGTCTACATAGGAAAATAAAATAAATATTTGGCACGATGTTCTTTCCATACGTGCTCGTACATGTTTTTTATTGAGAAAAAACATCATATTTAAAATATTTTATAGATGGCATTGAATAAAATTACAATCTGGCTTTAAGCTGTAGAACATTAAGAATTCAGGTTTAAGTTTTCTTCAACACTTAATTATACATCAAAGAAATTGTTCTTCATTTGAAAGATTTCAATGATAATGATTTTGTCTGAAAGGTATAAGATTTTTTGGGAATGTTTAAAATTTTTTTTTGCCAAAAAGCAATCCAAACATTGGACTACTATACTTTTATTGATTTATGATCTAGAGCAACATTTTTTACTTCAATTTAATATTGATTCTTTTAATTGTTCGGCCATGAATTGTAACTTAATTTTTTAAAGCTTTAAATCAACAAGAGGTATTCGCTAGTGGCAAATAAAAATTACTTTTAGGATTTCTTAAAATAAAAAATAAATTTATTATACGAGGGCTGCTCTATATATTTCTGGCCTAATAGTGAAAATGCGAATATTTATAATCAAAAATGGGTTTTATTGTTTTTCAAAGTATTCTCCAGCATGATTTATACACTTTTGCATGCGCTCAAACCAGTTGCCGAAGCACTTTTTCTACTCCGCTTGAGACACATCTAAAACATGGTTTGAAAATCGTTGACCACGCATTTTTTTCTTGATGTGCGGAAACAAGAAACAGTCATTAGGTGCCAAGTCAGGGCTGTACGGCGGATGACCCATTAATTCGACGTTTTGTCCGGTCAAAAACGCTCTGTTTCGAGCCGATGTGTGAGAACTCGCATCGTCATGGTGAACAATTATTCGTCTTCTCTTGTTGGTTTTTCAAATTTCTCCGATGACTTCAGGCAAACAAATTGTAGTGTACCACTCAGAAGTGACCGTCCTACGTTGCTCAAGCGGAACAGTCGCCACATTACCAGTTTTGCCGAAGAAACAGGCTACCATTTGCTTCGAAGTGCTTCTTCCACGAACAACTTTCGTTGGATTTTGCTCGTCTTTGAAGACCCACACGGTCGATTGTTGTTTCGTTTCGGGCTCCTACGCATAGATCCATGATTCGTCACCTGTGATGACCTTATAAACCTTTTTTGAAGCACCGCAATCGTATTTTTGCAACATTTCTTTGCACCAATCGACACGAGCCTTTTTTTGAGCGACTTTCAAATTGTGCGGGATCCAACGAAAACAAACCTTTTTTACGGCCAAGTGTTCATGCAGTATCGAATGTATGCTGGTGGAAGAAATGTCCAAGGATGTCTCTATCTCTCGGTATGTCGCATGTCGATCTTGCATTATGAGTTCACGCACGGCATCAATGTTCTCTGGCACAACAGCCGTTTTTGGACGACCTGCACGGAATTCGTCTTTGAGCGAGCTTCGGCCATGATTAAATTCATTATACCAATTTTTCACAGTGCTATAGGATGGTGCTTCATCGCCATACAAAGATTTAAGTTCACTCTTGTCGTGATAATCCACGTCGAAAGTTGTGAAAAATGATGGCACGAAAATGTTCACGAGTTAATTCCATTTTCTTCTATATTAATTTTTTCAAGTAACTGTTAACAACACAAATAATGGTCGTACGTCAAAACGTTTTGAGAACGATTATGCTTAAAAATGACAAACTTTCCAATGGAAATGTCAGATTGCACTTAGCAGCACTCATCACTTGTAATTTTTTTTAAGCATGTTAGAACTTGAAATTATATTAAATTACACTAGAAATTAAATTTTAATAAACACTTTTTTCTTATTATTTTCTGCAAATCATCATGAAAAGACTCACGCTTGAACATCGCTATCAAATCATCCAAGTTTACTTTGAAAATCAGTCATCAATTCGAGCAAATTATAGACGACTTCGTGATTTTTATAGTCCACATAATCGTCCGTCTGGGCAAGCCATCCTTTACATTATCTAGATGATGCAATAACACCAACACTTCGCAGGAATGTGCTTACTGAAGAGAACATCGCAGCACTGAACGAAGGTGTGGAAGAATATCATAATTTATTGATTCGTCGTCGGTCGCAGGCATTGGGGCTCTGTCCATCAACTACGTGGAAAATTTTGCTCAAAGATGTTGGCCTACACCCGTATAAGATCCCGCTTGTGCAGAAATTAAAGCCTCGAGACCATTATATGCGTCGTTTTTTGCCCATTGTGCCTTAGAGCATTTAGTAACTGACCCGTTGTTTTACGCAAAATTGTTTCAGCGATGAGGATCTTTTTTTGGCTTGGCGGGTTTATTAACGGCTTGGCAAAATTGTAACATACGGGGTGTGATCAATCTACAACATACCCTACAGACTCCACTGCATTCAGAAAAATGCTCCGTTTTGTGTGGATGATGCTGATGGCATCATCGGACTTTTTTTTAAAAAAAAATGATGCCATTTCCCACGTTACGGTCAATGGAGATCGTTACCACGCCATGATTAATAATTTTTTTGTTTAAGAATATGAGTGACATTGATCCAGTTTCAACAAGATTTTGCTGCGTGTCATACGGCGACCGCAACTATCGAGTTATTGAAATCAAAATTTGGCAATTTTAAGAAATGGACCTGTTAATTGGCCTCCCAGGTCGACACATTTCGATTAATTCCTGTTGCGCCACTTTAAGTCACTAATTTATGATGAGAAGCCAGTAACAGTTTACGCTTAAAAAGCCAACATTCTTCATGTTATTCGTGACATACGGCCAGCAGTATTTGAAAAAGTACCCTAAAATTGGAAGTTCAGAATGCGCTTAGTCATGAGCAGCTGCGGTGGCCATATGTCCGAAATCATTTTTAAATATTAATGCCATGTTCTTCCTTTTGGTATAAAAAAAATTCTTCATTACAATTCAATTTTTTGTGTCATTTTTTACAATTTAAAGTTCTATCGGGATTAAAAAACACCCGACACAAAAATTGTTGTCTGATTTTAAAAATCACTTATAATTTGATTCCTTAATAATAAAATATTTTTTCAATTTTAATTACTACAACAATCACAGTCTGTTGCCCTCGTTACAAATGACTTTTAAACATTAAACAAAAACGAAACTTTTCTTGTCATTTTCGACATAACAGACAAATTCCGATTTATCAAACTTTAAGCGATTTTCCCACACTTCAACAAACAAAGAACATTATCGCATGTTATGTCCTTGTTCAAACAAAACATGTTAAAGAAAAAACATCATATAAATAACAGGGTTCTGATATACAAAATAAGTGGAATAATCTAAAAATTAAATAACAACAAGAAAATAACAAATCAAATAATAAATATAAACACAACAATTTCCTGTATTAAAAATCCTGCAACAATACAACAAAAACAAATCTGCAAGTTGTTACCAAAATAACAAACGAAATACAACAGAACCAAATGAGTATAAAATAAAAAAATAAAAAAAAAATCAAATCACAACAATCAACAAATAAATCTCAGGCCATACGCAATAAACTCTAACACATACACGCTTCTAATTTTATATATAAATGTGTGTGTGTAGCTACATACATATGTATGTGAGGGTGCGTGCATGTTAAGTTTAAAGGTTCAATTAGACGTGCCATAACCATAACCATATAAAACAGCTGTTCAAACCAACCTTATGGAAAACAATGTAAAGGGTGTTTTTTATAGACGTATAGAACTTTAAGTTGGCATCACTTTTTTAACTGGCGGACATTTTGTCAGCTGTCAAGTGATTAATATTTAGTTTGGTTTGCCATTTCATCATGAATAGGTTGACAAAAGAACAACGCTTGCAAATCGTGCAAATTTATTTCGAAAATAATGGTTCAGTTCGCGAAGTTTACCGCAAGCTCCGTCCATTTTATGGTCGACATAATCGGCCATCAGAGCAATTAATTCGGTTAACCATGGATCTTTTTCGCACTACGTTTACTCTATGTGATAATACGCATCCGCAGAGACGTCGAACAGTGCGCACCGAAGAAACAATTGCCGCTGTAGAGCAAAGTGTTGAAGAGGACCCGAATGAATCGATTCGCCACCGTGCACAGCAATTAGAGCTTTGTCCATCAACTTTATGGAAGATTTTGCGCAAAGATCTTGGCTTGCGACCTTACAAGATCCAGCTTGTGCAAGAATTAAAGCCGCGAGACCATGCAATGCGTCGTGATTTTGGTGTATGGGCCGAAAATGAGATTGATCTCGATGCTGATTTTCATAGCAAAATTTTGTTCAGTGATGAGGCTCATTTTTGGTGGAATGGCTACGTCAACAAGCAAAATTGCCGCATTTGGAGTGAAGGGAATCCACATGAGACCCTTGAAACGCCATTACATGCACAAAAACTGACTGTTTGGTGTGCTCTATGGGCTGCTGGAGTCATTGGGCCATACTTCTTCTGAAATAATGCTGGAGAGTCAGTTACCGTTAATGGAGACCGGTATAGAGCCATGATAACCGACTATTTTGTTCCCCAATTGGATGGCATGAATGTGCATGAGTTGTGGTTCCAACAAGACGGCGCTACATGCCACGCAGCGCACGTTACAATCGATTTATTGAAGAAAACATTCGATGAGCGCATAATTTCGCGGAATGGACCTGTCAATTGGCCACCAAGATCGTGCGATTCGACACCATTGGATTATTTTCTTTGGGGATATGTGAAGTCGCTCGTCTACGCCAACAAACCAGAAACGTTAGGGGACTTGGAAGCCAACATTCGTGGCGTTATTGCCAACATACGGCCCCACATGCTCAAAAAAGTGGTTGAAAATTGGACCTGTAGAATTGACTTTATTCGAGCCAGCCGCGGCGGCCACATGCCCGAAAACATATTTAAACATTAATGGCATAAAATTATCCTTCCAATAAAGCCAAATTGATGGACATTAAAACGATTTTCTTGTGTTTTATTTCAATTCGAAGTTCTATACGTCTATAAAAAACACCCTGTATTTGATTATTGGTGACATGCCATAATGCTATAGCCATAACCGTAACCATAGATATTAATTAAATTTTGATTTTTATTATAACCATACACAACACACAACACAGTATTAACTGTTTGTTTTTTTATTTTGTTCTTATTTTTTACATTCTCCATATTGTACTGGCGAGTTTTAATATAAATTTTTCATTGCGCTGCTTTCTTAGCAAACGGCTTATGGCTATGGCACCAATATTCGCTGGCAGTAAATATAATTATGGTTATGGCCATGGTTACGGCTATGGCGTTGTGGTATGGCACGTCTAATTTAACCTTAAATTACTAAGTGTGTTTGTTATAACATTAATATTTCATTTTAATCTTCTCATTTTCAACTCTATTCTTTCATTACGCTTTGTCATACTGTTCCATTGTAATGTTTGTGTTTATGTTTATGTGACAGTGTATAAGTGAGTGTGTTTAATAAACAACTCGTGCATAACATAAGCAACACGTGTTGAAAACATCATTGTAGCATATAAATATAATTCTTTTCAAATTTATGTAGACAAACCTTTAAGGTTTAAGAAACGTAAACGCATTTTTTTTTAAATGGAATTATTCTTACAGTCGAGAATATTTTCGTGGAGGAATATAAATTAGATGCGAACTTTTTCCAAAAGAATTTTTTTACGAATTAAATATATTTTCTAGAAAAAACTTGTCATCGAAATCAATTTCTAGAAGAAAAAAATTTCTATTCGGATATATTTTGTAAGGGAAAAATTTTCTGGCTGAAATTTATCTTCAAAGCAGACACATTTTCTAAAACAAATTATCTTCGAATCAAACAAATTTTTAGAAGTACATTCTCTAAACGAATTTTATTTTAAAATTTCACACATTTTCTAGAAACATTTGTGTCAAAATATCCTCCAACTGAATACCGTTTCAAGAAAAAAAATGTCTGCGAATCAAACACATTTGAAAAAAAAAATATCTCCCAATCGAACACATTTTCTAGAAAAAATGATCCTCGAAACCAAAATATTCCAAAGACCAAATTTATTTACGAATTGCACACATTTTCTAGAAAAAATCTATTACAAAATATCTTCGAATTGAGTAACTTTACTGGGCGAAAACTATTCTTGAATCGAACAATATTTTCCAAAAAAAAAATAGTCTTTGATTCGAACACATTTTCAAGAAATAATTTTTCTTCGAAACGAATACATTTTCTATCCGAAATTTATTTTCACACATTTCACTGAAATAGTAATTGCAAAATATTTTCGAATTGAGTACCTTTTCTGGGCGAAAAATATCTTCAAATTAAACACATTTTCCAAAAAGTAATTTATCTTCGAATCAAACTCATTTTCGAAAAAAAAAATCGAATTGAACATATTTTCTAGAAAAATAATATTCTTCGAAACCAACACTTTCCCTGTGCGAAATTTATTTCTTTTATTATTGAGCACATTTTGTAGAAAAATTTACCGTAAAATAACGTAACGTAAAATCTTCGGAACGAACACAAAAAAGAAAAAAAATTTTTGATACGAATACACTGCAAAATCTCCTCGAATTGAGTACTGTTCCTAGGAGAAAAATATCTTTGAATCAAACACATTTTCCAAAAAAACAATTTATTTTCGAATCAAGCACATTTTCTAATAAAAAAAATTTTTTCGAATCGAACATATTTTCTAGAAAAAAAAATTATCTTCGAAACTAGCACTTTCTCTAGACGAAATTTATTTATTTTATTATTGAACACATTTTTTACCTTCGAAACGAATACACCCCCATAACAAAGTTTATCTCTCAATTAAACAAATTTTAAAGAATAAATTTATCGCAAAATATATGCGAATAGAACACATTTTTCAATAAAAAAATTATCTTCGTAACGAACACATTCCCTAAACGAAATTTATCTTTGAATTGAACGCATTTTGCAGAAGAAATTTATCGCAAAATAACATCGAATTGAGTACCGTTTCGAAGACGTTTTCCAAAAAAAATTATCTTCTAATCTATTCCACATTTTCTGGACGAAAATTATCTTTAAAACTAACAAACTTCCTAAATAAAATTTATCCTTGAACTGAAAAATTTTTCTAAAGAGAATTCATCGCAAAATATCTTTGAATTGGATACCATTTCTGGGCAAAAAATGCATTCGAATCTAACACATTAATTTTAAAAAAAGTGTGTCTTCGAAACATGCACATTCCTTAGATGAAATTTATTTTCGAATTGCACATTATCTTCGAAACGAACACATTCTCTAGATTAAATTTATCGCAAAATATCATTGAATTAAGTACCGTTTCTAGGCGAAAAATGTCTTTGAATCGAAGACATTTTCCAAAAAAAAATATCTTCGAACCTATCCCACATTTTCTAGAAAAATTTTAAACTTGAAACGGGCACACTGCCTTAAAAAAATTTATCTTTGAATTAAAAAAAAATTTCTAGAAAAAATTTATCGCAAAATATGTTCGAATTGAGTACCTTTTCTGGACAAGAAATATCTTCGAATCGAATACATTTTCTAATAAAAACAAATTATCTTTATATCGAAAACATTCTAGAAAAAAAAATATACCTTCAAAGAGAACGCACTCCCTAAACGAAATTTATCTTGACTTAAATAATTTTCTTAGAAAAGACTTATCTTAAAATATACACTTAAAAAAATGTATTTTCAAATCGAACTCATTTTCTGAAAATTGTGTTCTAAATGACCCGAATCCCACAAGCAAAATTTATCTTCGAATTGAACATATTTTCAGAAAATATTTATTACAAAATATCTTCGTATTGAATCGACCACATTTTTCAAAAAAATCTAACTTCGAAACGTATATATTCCCCACCAAAAATTTATTTTCAAATTCAAAACCTTTTTTAGAAATATTTTTCTTCAGACCAAACACATTTGCCACATGAATTTGAAATAAATCCAACACGTTTTCGAAGTAACATATATTTTCGAAATTACTACAATATCTAATTGAACAAATTATGTACGAAAAATAAAGCTCAAAGATATTAACACTTTTTGTAGATGAAAAATATCTTCAAACGAAAAATAATTTAAAGGTGAAATGTGTCTGCAAATCCAGAAGTAATAGGTTTTCAAATTATAGCCATCTTGCTGGCGAAATATGTCTTTAAGTCTAATATATCTTCTGTATGAAATTTATTCTAAGATCTTCGAAGAGAACAATTTTTTCCATAAGATATATTTTGATTAAATTAAACAATGGGAATTTTTTATAATAATAATTAATTTTCAAAAAGAAATCTTTTTTCGTGCTATTTTCTATTATCCCGTTTAATTATTTAAATCACCAATATTGATTATCGAGGGTGAAAACACGTCTCGATGGCCATTTCGCTACCGCTTACTTAGCTCTTTAGGAAACTTCTCATGAATATTTTAAATAAACTTAAGGTTTTTGTCCAAGTAATAAAGTAAATACAAAAATCAAAGTTTAAGCAAAAACAACAATAGTCAACAATAATTTCATTTTTCTTTTATCCATTATATACAGCTGACTTTTTTTCGGCTCTTTCATACAGTTAAAAGATGATGAAAAATAAAATATCACAAAACACTACGACAATCTATTTATATGCATGGGCATTTTGCAGTTATTAAATTATTTATTTTATATCATCTTAACGGTATAAGAGAGTCAAAAAAAGCCAGCCGTATACAGTAGTTAAAAGAAATATAAAATCATCAGTACCAACGAAGGAGGCTGCGTGCTTTAAGGTAAATTCTGAATTCTGTATTTATATCACTAAACAGAAAACATTTTAATTTATTGCCTGTCGTAGGGGTTGAACCCTAGCCAACCAGGTTTCTAGTCAACGTGCTTACTGCCATGACTACAGCAGCCTCAACTGAAACTGTTTTCTCTTAGTCGATTAACTACGCTTGTTAAAGTCATTATTAGTTGGGCCTCCTATAAATATGGATTTTACATAATACGGGTATTTAATAAATGCAGTGCAATGACACTACAATCATTTTATATTTATTATTGCTGCTGCTCCAATTACTGTCTCGAATGCATGTATTCGTACATAAATAAATCTCAATCTAATATGTGACTGTGGGTGAGTAAATTTTTTTATGTGTATTTTAAAAAATATGTATTTACAACATTTTCCACCACTTTTCTTTTATCGTGTCACTTTATACAGCAAAGAAGCCCTGTTTTTTATATTCTTTCTTAAAAATGGGGTGTTATTTTGTTTGAAAATTGAACGTGGATGTTGAAAATTATTGTCAAAAATCAAAAGTTCTCTAATGATGAAATTCTTGCCAATCAAATGCTCATAAAGGGCAATTTGTCAGAAAATGATTTTATAAATAGATAGGAAATTTTAACTAAAAAAGAAAAATATTTGAAATTCATTCAAGTGTAAATATATATTTTCATGCTGTATAATTTTAATTGTTTAAACAACAAGAAATTAGATTTTTTATCTACAACAAATTTGTATAAAATTAAAATTTGTTTCTCTTTTAAAATTTTAAACAAAAATATTTTGCTTTTGTTTTGCAAACCTAAGAAAATTTAAATAATTGAACCGTAAAATTAGTAGTTTATCTCAAAGGTCATTATTGTCTTATGAGTGACAAAGACATAACAAATTGTAACCCCTTGTTAAACACGTTCTTCAGTTTAACAAGTGATTTTGCACACAGAAACGTGTCGTATGACAAGTGTCGCGTGTTCAATTAAAAAGTGTTGTATAAATTTCTCGTTGATTTTGTCTGATTTTTAACTATATTTGTTAAAGGTATAAAAAAAAAGTGTTTGTGTAAACTAAGCTGGAGGTTGTCATTTATAAACGTACAATGGCCACGTGTTCTTATACAAGAAGTGAGTGATTGACAAAGTGATTGAAAAAGTGTGTGGGCAACAAAAGCGTTTGAAGTTGACAAATCTGTAGGAGATGAAAAATTATTTTGATTGTACAATTTCTTAACAATCAGTATTTTACCGAATAACAAATACAACTCTCTTTAAAGAAAATAAATAAGACTATGGAAAGAATAAATTTTTAGAAAAATGAATAGAATAAATTTCAAGCTTGAATAACGCCACCTAATTATATAAATATAATTTCAAAATTAGTCATCTATTCGTGGAACTTATAGATTCAAAATTGTGTTCAGCACAACGTGTTAACGCGTTTTAAAATAAAAAAAAAATGCCGCACATGAACTAAAGCAACCAATAGGAGACCCCATACACTACATTAATCCAGAAGACTGCAGTGTTTGTTCCCGTGTGCAGGCTTAAAGCATCATTGGAATATTTTTCCAAGAATGAAGCCGAATCTCCTACTACCGTGCCATGATTAATGAGTTTTAATTCGAAATATTATAGAAATCAAAAAATGGAGGCAACATGGGTCGAGTTATTCTTGACATACGGCCAGTATTGCACACTGAAGTGACCCAAAATTAAACGTTCAGAATACGTTTAATCAACTTGAGAAGACCATATGTCTTAAATCAGTTTCAAATATATTGTTCTTTCAAATAAAAAAAAAAAACATTTATAATTTAAATTTAAATTTTTCGTGTAAGTTTTTTACAGCGTAAAATTCTATCGGGTTTAAAAAGCATCTTACATAAGGCTTCGGAATAAATACTCTTCGATCAGTAGGTTTTGTTGACATAAATTTTACAATGCAAAATTTTTTCAAGTAATTTTATAGCAAGATTTTTGTTACAATATTGCCATGGCTGGACAACTAACATCTGCATAATATTCGTTTTATTAAAATAAGGCTTTTTTTTAGAAATAATTTTATTTCAACATTATTCTAAAAACAAAGTTTTTTAAAGTTATTGTATCGATTTAAAAGCAAAGTTATATCAAATAAATATGGCTCTATAATACATTGAACATAATTTGGTATCTATTGAACAACTGATATTATCTTAATCAAATTTCACAGAGACAAAGAATTGCTATGAGCAAAAAAATCTGTCTCATGAAAAAAATGTGGATCAAAAATTTGTGTGAAGCAAAATGTTTTCACTATTGTATCACAATCAACTTAATGGTTGTTAATCAAACTAAAGATCGAAGTTTTAATTGTTAATAACAATGAGAGCCCGAGGATGTTTTTGTATCAATATTAAATAAAAAATTATTTATTTATATTTGTTGCATTTTTAAAAAAAATTTTAAAAATTTTAATTTTTCCCTGACCAGGATTCGAACCATCGATTCTGTAAATTAGTTAAATTTTACTTTATTTTTGGCTATTGGTTCTTTTGCTAGCTTGTAATTTTTCTTGTTTTCTTTGGAAAACGTCCGCA
The DNA here is from genome assembly GCA_916610165.2 of Gymnosoma rotundatum. NCBI lineage: Eukaryota > Metazoa > Arthropoda > Insecta > Diptera > Tachinidae > Gymnosoma > Gymnosoma rotundatum. The sequence continues at coordinate 12,956,217 of OU744339.1, forward strand.
TGCATACATTTGTAAATAATTTTTGTTTCTAAAAATATTTAGAAATTAATAAAAAAAGAACCAAAAGACAAAAATAAAGTAAAATATCATAAATTAAAAATATTCATTTGAAAGTGCAACAAAAGTGTAAAAATTTTTATTTTGATACCTTTCTTTACATGGAATGACAAACGTCATTCAATTGTAATTTCAAATATATTCATTTTTGACCCCATGCAGTATTTAAATTCTGAGTTCTTATGCATAGCGAAGTCGATTTAGCGATCTCTGTCTGTTTGGTGTTCGGCTTATTCTCAACTTTGCCAAGGCACTAGAAGAACTAGAGAAAAATTTGAATATGCCAAACGAACAGACGTAGTTTGAAAATTTCGATATTGAATATACGCAAGATCAGTCTATGTCCTTCGAGGCAGCGAGCAAAACACCACGACTGCCGCTAATATTATACCATTTTAAACATGTCTAGTTAAGTGATGTTTCTTCAATCAAAAACAAAAAATATATTCGACGATAGAGAATTAAAAATAGAGAAAACAAGTAAGAGAGCTATATTCGTATATGCCGAATTTGTATACCCTTCTCTAACTATATAAATCTAGTTTAGAGAAGTAACTCCAATCAAAAAAGCAAATACTAGGGTCATAGAAAATTAAAGAATAAAAAAATTTACTTCTGCATATGCACATATAATTTTACATAAAAATTCCACCGGCTCTTAATGGGTTGAGAATTTTGAAAAAATTTTATTATTTCCTGAAAGAGCTCTTCAAAAGCTTGAAAATGACGCCCATATTGATATTGCAAAAATTTTGAAAATTTCAGAGCCCCGTAACTCCAAAAATATGGGTGAGCGCCATTTTTTTTATTAATGTTTTTCTTTTCTTAATTTTAATATTGGAGTTATTGTTCCAAATGAAATAAAAAAAAACCAGAGGTAGGCGTGGAGTTTTGCCTGCTGCCTCGAAGGACATGGACCGATCATGCTGATTTCCAATAGCACCTCTTTCGACACTATATCTGATCGATTGACATATTTGTTTATTTTTTTTTTTTTAAATTAAGTTTGTTTTTATACCTTTCACCCCAAAAAATGGAAAAAGATTGTCATTCCGTATGTAATTTCTACAATATCCATTTCCAAACCCATAAAGTATATATATTCTAACTTTTTATGCATAGAACAGTCAACTGAGCGATGTCGTTTTGTCCGACTATCTGTCCGTGTTAGTGTTGAAATTATTTTTGCGGAGGCAGTAGATAAGCTAAAAAAAATAAAAATAATTATGTCAATCGATCAGTCATAGTGTCGAAAGAAATCAGCATGATCAGTCTAAGCCTTTCGAACTAAAAAATAAGAAAAAACATCACGTGAAAAAATTGGCGCTCGCCCATATTTTCCGAGTTACTGGATTCTGAAATTTTCAGAAGAGATATCAATATGGGCATCATTTTAAAGCTTTTGAAGAGCTCTTTCAGGATATACTAAAATTTTTTTAAAAATTCTCAACCCTAAGAGCCGATGACATTTTTATGTAAAGTTATATAAAGTACTTAATTTATTTTTACTTATTTTTTTTAACACACTGTCACCTCAATATTTGTTTTTTTTTTTTTTTGGTTGGAGTTACTTTATTAAACTAGAATTACATGTATGGGAAAGGGTATATACGATTCGGTATAAGCGAATAAAGCAATCTTATTAGTGAATTTATAAAATTCATTTTTAATCAAATGTATTTTTTATAACTTACTCCAATTTCGTATTATCAACTTTAAATTGCTGTTGCACCTTAATTTCATTTGACAGTCTAGTTTATTTGGCATATAAAAATCAATTAAGATTCGAATGATAAATCACTTTAAATAAACACAGATAAATAATTGGAAAATTTTTAATTTGTTTTAGTTTAAAAATTGAAAAAAAAGACACTACAAAAAAAGTAAAATCTAAAAATATAATAAATGTCATGAAAATTAAATTTAAATAAAAAAATCTAACAAACCCCTGCGGTGGCAAATTTGTAATTGTAAATTCTATTTTTGCATTTGTTCATAATATTGTGTGATTAATTTTATTATCATTTTTTTTTCTACAATAAAATATTTCACATGTAATTAAAAATTATTTAGCGAATATTATAAAATATTTTTCAAAATTTTTTTGTGTATGATGATGACCCAACCGACTATTGGTTCATTGTCAAATTACTGCAGTAAAAGCAATTAATAAAACAAAAAAAGTTTGTTTTGTTAAAATACAAAAAAAAAAAAAACAAAACACAAAATTGCTAAAATTAAAAACATGTAACATTCATTTCGTTGTGTTCAAATTAAACAAAATTCGTGCATGCATTTTATTTCAAGTCCTGTCATTTAACGCAAAATGCTAATAAAACTGTCAGCAGGCAAAGATACAATAACAAACATACATTCAAACTTGGGCAGAGAAATAAAGAGAAGATAAATAAAAAAAAGTAAAATTTTATTATTATTGCTAAATGCCAGGCTACCCAACATGAAGACAAACCTCAACCGAAACAAAAAATATACAAAAATACATTCACTCGATTTATATAACGAGGTGCGGTCATAAATCTAAGTAAGGGTAATGGATCGTGGAAAGCTTCCTGTATATATTTTCAAAAGCCGTTGAATTTTTTTCTGATTTTTTCATGTAGTTCAATTACATGGGTATTATTTTGCGCTTTAATACATTTACATAAAAAAATATCTCGGTTTACGGTGTTTATGGTTGCAATTCTCCGAAGTGGCCGAATCAATTTTTAAGAAATTCGTTGTATATATTTGGTAAGCATGAGAATAGAATGTAAAGTATATCTCAGGCCACTAAGTGATCAATATCTATCCCTACCAGAAATAATTATCTATTTTTTTTGGCAAAATTTTTTTATTTCACTATTTTTTTGGTTAAAAAATACTTAAATAAATTTTAAATTAAATTTCAATTTTTTTTCTGCATTTAATTTGATATTTCTCAATTTCAGACCAACTCAATTTGAATAATCGAAAGATACATTATCGAGCAGCGCGTTAAAGTTATTCAGGCTTATTATAAAAATGGGCGTCTAAATCAATTTAATCATTCAGGTGTGCGTACAATCGAAAACATCGTGCAAAAATTTGAGCAAACCGGGTTTGTTGGAGATGTGAAAACACCAGAGCATGCTCGTTCAGCTCGTACTGCAGAAAATATTGCTGCTGTTCGCGATAGTGTGGCTGATGAGCCGCCCACCTAAACTCAATCGCTATCGTGAGATGATAATGAAGTTTTTATGGCCCGATATGTGGTTTAACAACACGGTGCCACTTGCCACACAGCTAACGAAACAATGGCTCTTTTGCGCGACAAATTCAATGGCCGTGTCATCTCACGTGATGGTGATGTCAATTGGCCATGATGACGTGATTTGACACCGTTGGACTTTTTTCTTTGGAGTAATTTGAAAGAAGCCGGCAAAGAACCTTAATTATTCTCAGTGTCATTAAAAGTTTGGATGGATCGGATGGTGTGCTGTCGAGGTGGTGGCGACCATTTGGCCAAAAATTTTTTTTCACACCAATACCAATATTATCAAAATAAAAAGAAATGACATAAATTTCCTAAATAATTTGTGTTTTATTCAAAATCAACATCGTTCCTTCAAACTTAACCACCCTTTATAAATTTAAGTGTTCATCAGCCCAAGCCCAACCCCAAATTTTTGACTACTAATTTTTTTCCATTAATTAATTCATATAGTCTTCAAAAATTTTCTGAATAGGATTTTAGCTGCACCTCTCTCCGTTTCTTTATTCTCTAATGATCTGTAAGCACAACTGCACAGTTATTCATTTAATAAAACATAAATTCAACATCTCTTCCTATTTCCGTCATTTCTTGTTATAATTTAGTATTTATCCCACACGCAGAAAAAAAAACATGGTTGTGATATGGTCACAATAACCATATTATGCTCTTTGTAACAATGTATGGTTGCGGGGAACCAATTATAGTTGTTTTCACCTAAACTTTAGTCACGATAAACATTTTTTGTTAAAATTTAACGATTATATGGTTACGGTGCACAAAAAATGCAACATGGTTGGTTTTATCTTAAAAAAATTTCAAACACAACCAAAGTTTTATAACTTATTAAAAATAATATAAAATATTTAACCATAATATATTATTATTAATCAAAGTATAGATAAAAGCAACAGAATAATGTTTAAGCTTAAAAATATTTTGTTTTAGTACTTGACAGTTTAGTAATTTTTCTGGTAGATAAAATTTGAAATTGTTTTTTATTGTTAAAGAAAGTGAAAGAAATAAAATTTATGTACAAAATAAATAATCGAAAAATAATTGCAAGATATGAAAACAAATAAAAAGGGAAGACAAACATTTAAAAAAATTTCAAGTAAATATGTATGAATTGTAAGTATATAAATCTTTATTTTTGTGTTTGAAGCATAATTGTGAAATCATTTATTTGGGCTTATAAACAACATTTTTTAATAACTGATTCTTGTATTCTACGATCTAAGCGTTTTTATAAGCAAATAATTGATTTTTTTATAAATTTATTTTTTTTTAATAATTTTTAATTTAATTTTTTTTATTTTTTTTTAATCGTTAATGAATAAAACGATAATAAGTTTTTTATTTCAGGAAAATTTTTCACTTACGAGACTATATTATATTTTAATTATATAACATGACATTTTCAGCCATATTATTATATTTTAGTTAAACCATTTAATGTTTATATTTGAACATAATTATGTTTATACTTTGGACAACAATATGGTTGCAAATGCAACAATACTATATTTTGTTAGCAACCATATAATGCAACCATCGTATGTTGCTCTTAGATTATGGTTACCTCAACCATATTTTTTTTTTTGCATGTACTCCTTCTTTGCATGTACTCCTTCTTTGCTGCCTTCTTCCCACTTCCCTAGACTCATAGCTGCACATTCATCATGCGTGAGTCTATCTCACCCATAAGATAATAGCACTGTTATATCTGTATTATCTTAGCTTAGTTTTTAAAATTTTTCTTTACTTTCATTTGGTGATTAAAGTCATTTCAGTTCAGTTATCCAGCTAAGAGAACTGAAATTGCATCTATAATATTTTCTTATATACAGGCATCTTGCAGCCATTATATCACAGGACTTTAGTTGCTTCCTTTTTACTACAATACAAAAGATCATTACCCGCTCAGGCTTTCAATACAAGATCTCTTCACTTCTACAAAAAATGCTTTGGCTTTCGTTGTTGTCACTGTTTAATAACTTACTACGAAGTTGATATTGGCTCTGAAAAATTATTGAGCTCACCTCAAGTCAATGAAACTTGGCAAAAATATGTCTTATAATCATATGCTGATAAAGCTTGAAAATAAAAAAAATTTAAACAAGGATAAAAAAGTTTCCCTAGGAAGAACTAATCCCATCTTTGAAGCTTCTCATACTTTTGTTTAACCAATACAAATCTTAAGGTCAGGAAAAGTTCAAAAACCTTAAGTTGGAACAAGGAGACTCTAAAATTTCATTTTATATTCGTCCCCTTTTTCGGACGGTGAAATAAAATATTAATTTAAAAATAACAAAACTAAAATTACAAAAAGTGGAATATACACGTCAAAATAGCAATACAAGTAAATTTTTTAGTTTCTATGGGCTGGCGTAGGTATCTCTCCAACCACACCCCCGAAATATGCCGGCGAATTATTTTTTAAAGCTTTTTTTTAATATTCTCCAAAAATATTTATTTCTAAGTTTTTATGTCGCGGTACAGGTAGCTTTCCAATGCCTAACTAATTCCACTAGCCAACAATATTCAAAAAATTATGTTTTTTTTTAATTTGTTACTTTTAAAAATTTATTTCATTTGAAATGGTTGATTTATAATGGAAATAATAAATTATACCTAAAACAACTTCTCTTTTGCTTTACGATGAAGACTAATGGCATTGTTGCTTATTGTTCGGTCTTTCAAAACCTCTTCCAAATCTGAGGCCACTTCTTTTGACAACAGCCCAATAAGCAACAATGCTTCATTCTTCAAACTCCTGCAAATGGATTTTGTGACCGCTTCGTATTGGAATAAAATTAATTCCAGTGATTTCTGCAGCTAATTCAGTATTGGACAAAAAAATCGTTCGGCCTAGTGTTACCTTAGTTGGTCTTTCCAAGTCCAGTTTTCGGTACATCCACTGCTAGCCCTAATTCTATTCTATATCTTTCTATGTATCTTTCTATATCTATATTTGGAACATGTTATTAATCTACTTTAATTATGATTAAGCGTTTTTTAATTTAATTATTAAACCCAAAACATTTTATGAATGACAAAGCTTTTTATTTATGCGTTCTTATGAAAAATGAGCAGAAACAGTAAAAAAGGTAAAATATGGAAAAAGTCCCCAAGAAAAACAACGACAAAATGCGAAACAGTTTTTTTCTCCAGTACAAAAAAAGAATTCTTAAAATTTATAGTGATATTTTCAGGCCTTCGCCGTAAAAAACCTCTTCGCAATTAACCAAACAAAAAAATTATTTTCTTAATATCGAACAAAATTTTTTTTCGTAAAAATTGAAAATAAAAATTTCTAAAAATTAAAGAAAAAATAAATATAGTTACTGAATGTTTGCTGTGTTTTTTTATAGGACATTTTTGAGTTATAATTGTCTGTTGTCTTATTGATTCAATGGAGTTCTCATTTAATCAATTTGGCCTTTGATATAAGACTTTCTAGTTTTCTATACAAAACTTGGGTAAAATCCACTGATGAGCTATTTGAGCAGTAGTGAAATGGCCATATGGATATGCTTTCCCCGCAGTAATACATTTCATTTTTTAGTTTAGTTTAAAATAATAAATATTTCATGAGGATATTATGAAATATTTATATTTGAAGGAATCAAGCACAAACAAAGTAAATTAAAATTCTAAAAATTAATATAAGTAGCTGTAAAGCAGAGCTTTAAATGAATTATTCATTTTTTTAAAGTAAAATCGCGAATCATGCATGCACTGAATTAGCAAATTTTTAATTAATTCTTTTCACACAAATAAATGAATGGAACGAAATTTGAGTCAATTCTAATAAATATGGTAAACTTTAATTACAGTTCGTTTCCAATTCAATTGAATTTTTTGAATTAATTGCAATTCGTTTCTAATTTAAATGAATTAATCAAAGTGATTTGACATTCATTTCCTATTCATTTTAATGGAATCGATTTTAAATTAATTCAAATAGCAATTTATTACCAACTCATTTGAATTGAATTGATTTTATAAGTAAATATGTAGGAAGTATCTCTTTGTTTTCTCTGATATTTGGACATTAAATATTTTTAGTTTGTTAGCAGAAATTTAAATTCTTCAGTCCCTCTCTCTTATTTTTTATTTCATTCATTTGAATTGCAATTTATTTCTGAACTCATTTGAATTAATTCAAAATCAATTCAATTGAAAAGAGTTGGAGTAATTCACGAGTTGAAATTCATTTTTGCCTAATTCATTTGAATTGATTCGAATTTCATTCAATTATTTTTTACTTTAAATTTAATTTTAAATAAATTTTAATTTTTTTTTAATTTTAAATTTAGTTAATTTGTAACCAACTGAAATCAAAAATTCATGATTCATTTACAGTTCTACTGTAAGCATAGTCTTTCATAGAAAAAAATCTCTACAAGATCTTTATTCGTCTTCCATCTCTCAAAACCGTAAAAAGTCAATAAAAAAGTATGCAATTTATTTAACTGACTTGAATAGTGCGCCACAACGACAAATCAAGAGCAAAAGTCTTGAAAATTCACTCTACGATGCAAAGCTTTGTAGTCAGTCGAGCTGTGTACTTAAATTTTTACATTTCTGCGATTTTAGCTTAATCTCCGGCTGTGACATTGTAGGAATGAATTTCGGCAAAATATTCAACTCTCTCCCTATTATGAGACAACGCTTTTTCTCTCTTTCGTTAACTAACAGTTCAAAGTCAATTAAAACTAAAGAAAAATGACGTAACTACAACCATTTTATAAACCTGTTCAAAATAAATTCCTCTTCTTTTTTAAACGCACCTCTTGCAGATAAAAACATTTGCAATTTAAAGCACAAAATGTGATGCATTATAATCAGTATTTAGTACATGTACTAGTTCATAGTGTCGGTGATTTCACGCATATGTCAACCACAAAATTGACAGTAATTTGGTTTGTACTCATACTCTTTGCCATTATAATACCAACACAAAAGCAACAATAAAATTTGTTTTAGAAGAGAATGTGCATGCTTTTTATCTTTAACGCAAAACGGGCACAACATTTAGCAGTATATTAATGTGGTATACATTTAGGCGCATTTAGACAAAAATTCAACATTAAGCATTTTAAATGCCTGGCTGTGGAAAAGTCATAAAACAAAGAAAAAAAAATTGAAGTGGCCAAATAAACGGCATATTTCAATGAACACTTTTGTGCGTTAGAGCACCGTACAAATTGTTATTAAAATTTAAAAAAATTATTTGTAAAAATGGTCTGGTTATTGTTAGAGTACACACTTTGCCTGAGAACACTATCATAAGCCATGGAATATTTTTAACTTAATATTAACAATTAAAGATAAAATGAAAAAAATCAATTTTATTTGGTAGTTGGAAAATGAGATATAAATGCATTTTGTGGTATAAAAATGTAAAACTAGTTAAATTATTAGAGGAAGTGGTTCTTTTTAAATTAATTATTATTTTTTTTTTGTAAACTATTGCTACATTTTTCCATTTTTAAAAAGAAGAAGAGGCCATATTTAAATCGATTTAGATATTTTAATTTTAATATTTAAAGGTGATGCTCATAGATATGCTTGAAATTTACAAAGGACCTGGATTTAGAAATTAGAGGGTGTCCCAATAGTCGATGTATTTGGATGTATGTGGCTAAACTCTTGAATCGTTATAGACAGATAGCTAAATATTAGAAAGGCCCTCTATTGCTTAGCTAGCTATAAAAAACAAGAATATAATTTTAATTTAAAAGTTAAAGGGTGTTCTCATAATTGATGTGAATTGGCCTATATTTTAAACCATTAAAGATACACGCTTAAAAATTGGCCAGCATGTCGATAATTATGGCCATTAGAAAAAAAAGTATAAACACTCAAAATTATAAATTAAAGGGTGCCCTTAATATTTATTTTTATTTGATGTATATGGCTATACGTTTGAAAAGTTGTAGACAGATGATTGAAATATAAAAAGAATCTGGTTTGCTTAGTCCGCTATTACAAGAAGTATATGTTCTAATAGTTGATGTTATTTGATGAATGCGACCAAACGCTTAATCCATTATGGACGCACAGCTGAAGTTTTCAGGGAACCTGTATTGCTAAGTCCACTTTACAACAAGTGTAAAATTTTAAATTGAAAATTAAAGGGTGCCCCTAAAGTTGATGTAGGTAAATGTATGTGTATTAAAATAAAGGGTGCCCCTAAAGTAAATGTAGGTAAATGTATGTGTAGAAAATTTTAAACTATTTTGTACAAATATTTGACGTGATAATTCCATTATAACAAGCATAAAATTTATATTTGAAAATAAACAGGTGTTCCAATAGTTGATGTAATTTTATGTATGCAGCCAAACTCTTGAAACATTATAGAGGGACAGCTGAAGTTTACAGGGTAAATCCACTAAACAACATCCACTTTACAACAAGTGTAAAATTCTAAATTTGAAAACTAAAAGGTGCCCCTATAGTTAATGTAGTTAAATATATGTGGAGAATTTAATACTATAAACTAAAGGGTGTAACAAGAGTTTATGCAGTTAGATGTATATGGTTAAACTGTTGAACAGTTGTAGACAGATAGTTGAAATTTACAAAAAAATGTATTGATAAGTCCGCTATAGCAAGCATAAAATTTATATTTAAAAAATAAAGGGTGTCCCAATAGTTGATGTATTTATATATTTATGGAAAAACTGTTGGAATTTACAAAAAACCTGTAATGCTTAGCCCGCTGCAACAGTAAGCATAAACATTGAATTTGTAAATTAAAGGGTGGCTCTATAGTTGAGGTAAAGCGTTATAGACAGATAACTAAAATCTGTTTTTAATGTCTTGGTTTTTTATTTTTTGGCAAAAACTATAATTACTTAAGTACTTAACTTTAGTACAGAACTAATGCTTAGAACAGGACTACGAAGAATCTAACTAATGAAATGACTATTTCTTTTTTACAAAATATAATTTTTTTATAGTATAAATTTGCAAAAGAAATATTTGTTAACATTTATAAAAGCCAGCAGCTACTCGTTTTTTTTTACTTTGAAGGGCTCAGACACTCTGCTTAAATACCGTGAACAATAGTTATCATATTTAAGCAACAAGAGATATGATTGTTGTCATTAAAAATTCCGCTAACAATTCGATAAATGTCACAGTTTATCATGGTTATTAAGCTTTCACTTTAAAATTTCTTTTAATACTCAACACCTGCTATAATTTCTTATTTCATATTAAGAAGTGTATCAAAGAGAAAAAAAAACAGCTCATCTTACTAAATTGTTTATTAGTTCTATTTCAAAATCAAATACCTTGGGTTGGCTTAAAAACCATGAAAAATTATTCTTATATAAACGTTAACAACAACTGTTCAAATTTAGCATTCATTCAGACAAATAACACCACATGCAGTGTGTTACATGGCAATACAACCCTTAAGAAAGCAATGATATAAAAAAAACAACCACCCATTTAGAGTAAAAACCTTACAGAATCCCCTAAGGCTGCCACATATTCTGGTTACTCTCTTACTAAGTCATATTTTTACAATCATTGACTGCTTTTTTTTTTTTGATTTGGCATCGGGTTGCTTGCCTCATATAATCCATATGAAACTTATAATCCAATAAAATTCTTTAACATCCTTTAAATATGAAAAGTGTTCAGTAGTCGTGTGTGTGTGTGTTTGAAAATTAGTTATTCTTTTTAAGTTTTTATATAATTTGAGTACAAATTAGTTACAGTCGAATTAAAGTCTCGTAAGCAATTAAACATTATTGAAGTTAACAAAAAACAAAAAAATTTTGAATAATTGTCAGAGCTGGGAGAATAGCAGTCATGAATATGAAGAGATGAATATTTTTATTTTTATTTTTTTTATTTATGTCTAAAAGAAAATTTGATAGCTGCCAATATTTTATTGAAAAGAACAATGATTTGTTTTTATCTGAATTACAAGTTGTCTGTCTATCTGTCACAGGCCTCTATCATTGGCTCTTTTTTCACTGTTTACCGAGGTTAGTCACGTACGTCATTTTTGTTCTGTACTTTTATACTCTTTACCGCAAAAAGTGGAAAAAGGGATTTACTAAGTTTGTCATTCCGTTTGTAATATCTACAATATCTATTTCCCATCCGATAAAGTATAAACACGCAGAAAAAAAATGGTTGTGTTATGGTCACGATAACCATATTATGTTTTTTGTAACAATGTATAGTTGCGGAGAACCAATTATAGTTGTTTTTACCAAAACTTTAGTTACGATAAACATTTTTTTGTTAACTTTTAACTATTATATGGTTACTGTGCACAAAAAGTACAACATGGTTGGTTTTAACTTAAAAAAATTTCAACCACAACCAAAGTTTTATAACTTTTTAAAAATAATATAAAATATTTAATCATAATATATTATTATTAATCAAAGTATGGTTTATAGGAACAGAATATTGTTTACGCTTAAAAATGGTTTGTTCTAGTACTTGACAATTCAGTAATTTTTCTGGTAGATATAATTTGAAATTGTTTTTTATTGTTAAAGAAATTAAAAAAAAAGTAAAAATTTGTATACAAAATTAATAATTAAAATTAATATGCAAAATATGAAAACCAATCAAAAGGGAACAGAAATATTTAAAAAAAATTAAAGTAAATATCTATGTATTATAAGCATATAAATCTTTATTTTTGTGTTTGAAGCATAATTGTGAAATCATTTATTTGTTATTTTAAGCAAATAATTGATTTTCTTTTATGAATTTAAGTTTTTAAATAATTTTTATGACAAATAGTTAATAAATAAAAAAACAATAATCAGTTTTTTATATCAGGAAAATTTTGCACTTACAAAACTATATTATAATTGAATTATAAAACATGACATTTTCAGCCATATTATTATATTTTAATTTAACCATTTTATGCTTATATTTGAACAACTATATGGTTGCCAATGTAACAATACTATGTTTTGTTAGCAACTATATAATGCAACCATATTATGTTGCTCTTAGATTATGGTTACCTCAACCATATTTTTTCTTTGCGTGTATATATTCTGACTTCTTATGCATAGCGATGTACGTTTGTCCGTCCGTTTGATTTTATAAACAAACAAAAAATAAATATGTCAATCGATCACATAAGTGGAAATCAGCATGATCGGTCCATGTCCTACAAGACAGCTGGCACAACACCACGCCTACCTCTAACTTTTTCATATCATTTGGAACAGTGGAACAGTGTAGTAATTATAATCAATATAATAAATAAATATATGGGGTGATAGAGAATAAAAAAATAAGCAAAAATAAAGACAAGTGAAAAAATTGTCGCTCGCCCATATTTAGCGAGTTACGGGGACCTGAAATTTTCGAATTTTTTAAAATATGAATTTGGGTACCATTTTAAAGCTTTTGAAGAGATCTTTAAGGTAATACTAAAATTTCTTAAAAATGCTTAACCTATTAAGAGCCGATGTCATTTTTATGTAAAATTATATTCTTATTTTTTTTTTATTTATTTTTTAATTTTCTGTCACCCTAAAATTTGCTTTTTTTAATTGAAGTTACTTTACTAAACTAGATTTACATGGTTGGTGAAGGTGAATATAAGATCATAGGACTCTTATTTGTTTTTTCAAAATTCAAGATATTTAAATATTTTTACAAAACAAATTACATTTTTGCTAGAAACTGATTACGTTAGTTTAGCAATAAATTTGAAAAGTATTCAAGTTTTATCAAATAAGAAACACAGAAGATGGTCACCACTGTGTTGTTTTATTTTTAAGGCTGTGTTGTTCAGTTCTTTCCCTCTTAATCCCGATTAGTTTTATATTATATTCATTTTAGGCATTCATCTCTTCAATACTTTTCATTTAACAATGTTTTCATATTTCACTTAACAAATTGCATGACCAAAAGTTAGAATCTTTAAATGTATAAATTTTGAAGGGTCGCTAGATTTACTCAAAATAAATCAAGGCCTTTGTAAGAAACAAAATTCAAATGAGTAAGAACTTTACAAACATGATAATAATGATAATGATGATGATGAAATAAAATGTTACAATATATAAAATTTCTATCAAAAATTCAATGACGCATAAAATTACTTTCATTTTGAGTTCGTAATAGCTTTACAACAAAAACAACATAAATTAATATTAAAATAGCAAAATAATTTGTCTTGTTATTGCCCTTTTATAGTCTTGTTTTTGTTAACGTTACTTTTCATAATAAAATTTTATACACATCATCGATAAATTGTATGGGGAATGACTTTGCAAAAAAGTTCTTGCAAATAATTTACAAATAGTTTAACAACAAAAAATGACTACAACTCTAATAGATATTCTTAACAGAAAACTAATTTTAGAAAGCAAAAATTTTCAATTATAAATGGTGAAACTTTAAAAATTTTAATTTAAAACAAAGTATTTTTTAAAGTTGTTCAATGCTTCAATTAAATCCTATTTAATTACTAAAAATTAAAATATAATTAAAATTCTTGTGAAATCAAATAATAAAGATTTATAACTTCACACTTAAAAAATTTCTATGAAAATTTAAATTTAATTTTTACAATATTTGATGTTATTTGATGTATAGGGTCCGCACACGCAAAAAAAACATGGTTGTGATATGGTCACAATAACCATAATATGTTCCTTGTAACATTGTGAAGTTGCAGAGAACATATTATAGTTGTTTTCAGCAATACTTCAGTCACAACAAACACGTTTTTGTTGATATTTAACCATTATATGGTTACTGTGCACAAAAAAATACAACATGGTTGGTTTAGCGTAAAAAAATTTGAACTACGACCAAAGTCTTATAACTTATTAAAAATAATATAATATATTTAACCATAATAATATAAAATTAATCAGAGTATGATTAAAAGCAAACAAAATAATGTTTCCGCTTAAAAATATTTTGTTCTTGGTCTTGACAGAATGTTTTTCTATCAATTTAGTAATTTGTTGTCAGCTTAAAGTTGAAATTGTTTTTATTGTTAGAGAAAATTAAAAAAATAAAAATGTATGTAAAAAATAAACAATTAAAAATAATACAGAAAATATGACAACAAATAAAAAGGTAAGCAAAGCATTTCAAAAATAGTTGAAATATACATATGTATGTATGTATGTTAGCATATAAATCTTTATTTTGGTGTTTTAAGTACAATTGTGAAACCATTTACGTATTTTTTTATTTAAAGCTATCATATTATACATCAACAATAGTTGCCAGATGCCAGATTAACGTATTAGAAGTCTTGTATAAATGTGTAGTCAGTACCGAAGTACCATTACGTACCGTATATCTTCAATACGAGAATATCACGTTTACTCCATAAATGGATATTCACATGGGAATGTATGCAGATAAGATGCCTTTATTTGTGCTTATAAATTATATATATTTTTTTATAAATAATTCTTGCAGCCTATGTGTTAAAGCCTTTTAATTATATATAATAAGCAATGAATTGTCTTTTTTGTGCATTTATGTTATTAAATAACTTTTGTAACAAAACAATAATAATAATAATTCAATTATATAACATGACATTTTCAACCATAAGATGATGTTTTAATTTAACCATTTATTGTTTATATTATAACATAACTATTTTTAGATTTTACCATGTTATTGTTATGCTAGACAATAATATGGTTGCAACACTAGCTTTAATGTAACAATACTATGTTTTATTAACAACCATATAATACAACCATAATATGTTGATCTTTGATTATGGTTACCTCAACCATGTTTTTTCTTTGCGTGTTATAGTTCAAAAACATGCCTACAGACTTGTTATATTATGCTTATTACTAACATAATATGATAAAAATATAACTGTGTTGTTTTTATTTTCAATACGCCTAACGTCTGCATTAAGAGTCGGCATGTAACTAACCAATAACGGAGAAGGAAATGTAAGCAAAAATTAAAACGTGGTTTGTTAGTAATTTGTTGTTAGTAATTTTTGTTAAAGCCTTAACCTTTCTGTATTGCTTTCTTAAACAACTCTCATGTTGTTTTTGAAGTTTTCATACTTAAAGAAGATGTTTTTGGCTTTTTTAAAACTTTGGATAAAGGTTTCCTGATAAGCTGGCTTTAGCAACCGGCAAAATACGTATAGATACCAGCTTTTCCAAACCAACAAATAAAGTGCATTTTTATTTGAAAATATTATGGGATATTAGCATAATATTTTAAATATTAATATGATTAAAACTATGAATTTATTTTAAAAAATTTTTAGAAAATGGCCAAAAATTTTTTTTGTTAAAAGCAACCATGTAGCAATTTTTTAATAATTGTTACATTAAACAGTTGTTAAAAAAACGTGTTTATCATATCTGAGTTGTTAATTAAAACAACTATAATCTGTTTACCGCATGCATATATTGTTACAAGGAAAATATTATGATTCTTGTAGCCATACCACAACCATATTTTTAATCTGCATGTTGCCCGATAGAAAAATATTTTGCTTGTGACAGTTATAAAACGTTCAAAATGCTGTTAAGAGCTTTTATAAGGAGCATTAAAATTTTGGTATGTTTTAAAAAAATCAGGAATGATTTTTGCAATAATTTTCAAATCATTTGCTTTGTTTTGTTATTCAACACATACCACTTCCCAAAAGTACCATGATTTTGCTTTTGCTTCAGTCTGAGAATAAATAGCAAAGCTGCGCTAGACATCGATATAAAAACTGCTACTTTTTCAATATACAAACACCTTTTTATTAACCGAGTTCAAAAAAAAAGAAGGAGGTTATACAATTCGGCTGAATGTTGCTTTTTTTTTATATTTGTGCCCCCAGAACTCAGTCATTTATGATCCGATTTAGAAAATTTTTGGAAATATGATAGATTATGCTTACAGATTGGTCCCGTTTTAAAAACAATTCATAATCTTAAAAATTAAAGGGTGTCCCCATATAACATACATATTTTTTAGGTGTATTAAGAACTGTAAACAGATATTCTGTAAAATTTAAAATGACTGCGTATTACTATGACTCCCAAAAACAAAAAATTGTGTAAACATAAATCTAAAAATTAAAGGGTGCCCCCAATAATTGATGTAAATTTACTTATATGGGCCTCTCTTTTGAACCGTTATAGACAAACGCTTGCAAATTATACAGAATGTCGATTGCTATGGCCGTTATAGTAACAAGTGTTAATATTAAGAATTATAAAATAAAGGCTGCGCCAATAGTTCATTTAATTTGATGTATATTGCCATACTTTTTAACAGTTATAGACAGACGCTTGGAATTTACAACAAATCTGTCTGTATTGGTAAGCCCGCTATAACAACAAGTATAAAATATGGATTTAGAAGTTAAAGGGTGTTCCAATAGTTGATGTAATTTCAAGTATGTGGCCGTGTTTTTGAACCGTTATAGACAGAACGCTGAATTTTAAAAGAGAACTGTATTTCTAAGTTCGCTATATTAACGAGTTTATAATTTAAATTTAGAAATTAAAGGGTGTCCCATAATTACTGTAGATTTGCTTACATTAACTTATCTTTTGAACCGTTATAGACAAGCGCTTGTAAATTTGATGCAATGTCGATTGCTATGGCCGTTATAGTAACAGCATATAATATTTAAAATTATAAATTAAAGGGTGCACCAATAGTTCATTAAAATTTGGTATATGGCCATACTTTTAAACAGTTGTAGACAGACGATTGAAATTTACAAAGAACCTGTATTACTAACTCCTCTATAATAAGTGTTAAATTTGGATTTGGAAATAAACGGGTGTCCCAATAATATTGTGTATGTGGCCGGACTTTTGAATCATATAGACAGACAGCTGAAATTTACAAGGAAAATGTCCGCTACAATAAGAAACTTATAATTTGAATTTAGAAAATAAAGGGTGTTCCCAAAATGAAAGTAATTTGTTCTATATAGCCGTATTTTTTTTAAACAAACACCTTAATTTTAGACAGAATGCCGACTACTTTATTTGGTATAATAATAAGTATAAAAATGTTGTATTATAAATTAAATAATTCATATATTCTGATGTATATGGCGAAACTGTTGAACCGTTATAGACAGATGGTTAAAATTTACAAAGAACATGATTGCTAAATCTACTACAACAGCAAGTATATAATTTGAATTTGGAAATTATAGAGTGACCCTATAGTTGCTGCAATTGTATGTATATTGCCAAACTATTGAACAGTTTAAAAAAGAATAAAGTTTGGAGATATAAGTGTGTCTCAGTAGTTAATGTAACCTAATTTATATGGCCACACACTTGAGCTGTTATTGGCAGACAGATTAAATCTGTTTTGAAGTCGGTTTTTTTTCGCAAGAATTATTTTTTCATCGTTGTCTGAATATACCCAAATTTTTTGAGCGCTGTTTTTAAATCAGTCATTCCATTTATATCACTCTAATGTTACTTCTCTTAAAAATAAAATAATAGTTATACAAGTTTTATATTTCAGAATCCATCAACTTAAAAAAATCATTAATTTTTGAATACTGAATAAAATTTCGTATCCTTTTTCAATTGCTCTCGAATTGGTCACATATTTTAATTGCGAAAAAAAACAAAACTATCACTTGTTACTTCATCATTCAATGCCATTCTGAATTGCCTTATAAGTATTGCATGTATGTATTTATAGACTGATATTTAGCTTTGTTCATGTTTTAATGAGGTCATCATCATTATCCTTCTCATCTCCGGCTATAACAACAACAACAACGACATTAATAACTGGAGCACACAGCAGGCAGTAGAGCCTACAACTTTAATACTGATGCTGTTGATTTGTCTTCATCACTTGGCATACATTTGTAGACAAATTTTGTTTGTATACACAAAGGTGAGTTGTCATAATATTTATGAAATATACATACACACATACACAAATGAAATTGCACAATATTATAAATACACCACATGATTGCAAATATTTCACATACAGACAAAAATTTGCCTACAATATTTACATACATTTAAAATAAATAGAAGTGTTTCTAGGGAATGTGTGTGATGCATACATCTATCTGTAAGTAGAATGTACCAAATTTGTCAACCTGTTAGGCATAAACTTGAAATGTTCGTTCACATTAAAAAATAATACCAAAGAAAAACAAAAAGTTTGAAATAAAAACAAAAAATTTAAACGAAAGTACAAATAATGAAATATTTGCAACATCATTGCAGCAACATGCTGCATTAAACACGCTGCGATTAAACACACACACATACTTAAACAGGTTAATTTTCATGTATTTTTTACTGCAGGATCATCATCATCAAGGTTAAATTTGAACGCTTTAGTTTTTCTTGATTAATATGTCACTTCACATTGTTATATTTTCAGACATTTGTTTTTAAAAACATTTTTTTTTTATTTTTCAAATTTATGCCAACGAGACAATTGAAAACAAAAAAATGCTAAATACAGGGCCAAATTAATCTTTGTCATTGCAGAGTGTAAGTGAGTTTGTTTTTTTTTTTGTGACATAAGTAATTACGAGCCTTATCAAAGGTTTTGTAATATTTGCCAAAGTGCTTTATTTAATTCGTAAAATCTGAGCTTTTAAAGAAATTAAATGTGCTAATATTGAACAAAGCAGGCTGTAGATACATATTGTTGTTGTTGATATTATTTTAACCAGGTATGTGAAAAAAAATTGCATTTTTTATTTAAAGTAAAATCAGTCTTAAATGTAATAAATTTATGATGCACTTTAATCACTTTTATTTTTAGTTTTTTTTTTCTTAATTTTTTACTTCGCTAGAAAATCACAATATCAAGGCACTATGTCTGTAATTTGCTTATCACAAATTGATTAAATATTATTTTTTAATTATAATTAATTTACTTTAATCGTGCTTGATTCCTTTTAACTTTTTTGAGTTGTTATTGTCTTCTGTCTTATTGATTCAATGGAGTTCTCATTTAATCAATTTGGCTTTTAATATATGGCTTTCTGTTTTTCTATACAAAATTTGGGTAAAATCCACTGATGAGCTATTTGAGCAGTAGCGAAATGGCCATATGGATATGCCTTTCCCGCAGTAATACATTTTAGTTTAGTTTAAAATAATAAATATTTCATGAGAATATCATGAAATATTTTCCAGCACGAATAAGGTAAATTAATTAAATTTTAAAAGATTCCGAATAATAAATTTTTCATTTTGATTTTTTAAATAAATAATTAAAAAAAAATGTA
Source organism: Gymnosoma rotundatum (assembly GCA_916610165.2). NCBI lineage: Eukaryota > Metazoa > Arthropoda > Insecta > Diptera > Tachinidae > Gymnosoma > Gymnosoma rotundatum. The sequence continues at coordinate 12,975,776 of OU744339.1, forward strand.
CTTAAAATAAATACAAACCTATGCGATTTGACCTCATTTACAATACCGGTTATGTATAATACTTTACTTGATGAGAACCTATCGAATTAAAAGCAAAAGTGCTATATTCGGCTATGCCGAATCTTATATACCCCTTACCCTATATGTAAATCTAGTTTAGTGAAGTAACCTCAATCAAAAACAAATATTGGGGTGACACAGAATTAAAAAAAAAATTTGGTACTTTTACATAAAAATGATATCGGCTCTTAATGGGTTAAGCAATTTTAAAAAATTTTAGTATTTCCTTAAAGATTTTTTTAAACCTCTCAAATGAGTCCCAAATTGATATTATTAAAAATTTGAAAATTTTAGAGGCCCGTAGCTCGGAAAATATAGAAACAGCAAAAATTTTTTTGAAATTAGAAAGTAATAGCTTTCACAAATGCTTTCTTGTGGATGTAAAATTCACGAAATTAAGTTGAACTAATTTTTTGCAAAAACAACTTCTTAAAAATTGATTTTAGCTATCAGTCTATAACAATTTAAAAATTTGGTCACATTTATAAAATGATAAACTTTAGTTTCTAAATCCAAATTTTATACTTGCAGATATAGCGGACTTAGCAAATACAGGTTTCTTTTAAATTTCATCCATCTGTCTACATCTCTTTAAAAGTTTAGCATTATCTATTAAATTACACCAACTATTGCAACACCCTTTAATTTTTAGTTTTAAATATTTTTACCTCTTATAATATCAGGCAAAGTAGACATTCTGTCTTATTTTCAAGTTTTTCTATAAAAAGTTAAAGAGGCAGGCCCATATAAGTCAAATTACCTCAATCATGGGAATACCCTTTAATTTCTAAATTAAATTTTTTTCTTGTTTTTAAAGCTGCTTAAATTCTTTGTAAATAGCAACTTAAAAGTTGGTCACATACTTTAAATTACAGCAACTATTGGGACACCCTTTAATTTCAAATCTTAAATTTTAAACTGGCTGTTATAGCAGACGTATAATTGCAGATTCCTTGTAAATTTCAACTGATTATCTACAACTGTTTCAAAGTATGGCCAAATATTCAAATTAAATTAACCGTTGGAGAACCCTTTAATTTATATTTGTTTCATTATTTATATTTGTTCTTATAACGATCATAGTAATCGATATTTTAAACAAATTTCAAATCTTTGTCTATGACGGTTGAAAAGATGGGCCCATGTAGGTCAAGTTTCGTCGTATATGGGGCACCCTTTAGTTTTAGGTTTTATTCTTGGATACACAATTTTTTTCTTTTATTTAAAGTTGCACCCTTTACAGTTCATAACATAGCTTAAAAATATGTATGTTGCTTGGCTACACCCTTTAATTTTATAAATTATAAAGTGAGTTCTTAGAGCACAAACATAAAAAGCAACATTGAAACCTCCTTCTTTTTTTGAAGTCGTTTAAATTTAATATGAGTCAAATGACCACTAGTGAGTTAGTGCGTCCATGAAACAGTATTTTAAACTAGTGCTTGCAAATTAGCTCCAAATTAGCGACATTTTTCCAAGTGTTAGCCGTCAACATTTATAGTAAATGCGAGATTTTTAAGAGCCCCAAAGTAGTAAGTCCGCTGATAAAATTTACACTGTGTTAAATTAAAAGGCTTGTTGCTTCTTTTTTCTACCTGTTTACGGTACAATTACATTTGGTGCCATAACGTTTGCTTCACGTTACATATTCGCTTACAGTTTTCAGGTGAACCCCTTTCTCTCTCTTGTTTCTATTACACATCCAAATATTCATCTTTTGTTGAATATAAATAAAATTATATCTATTCTCGAATTAATTTTTTAATTTATTTTTATTTTATCACAACTTATGCTTTAAATAAAGAAATACTTATTATTAATTTTGTGTCTTTTTTTACTTAAACTAAAAAATAATTTTTTTTAACCTGCCAGTGTAATTAAATCTATTGTAATGCCAACAAGTGTTAAAAATTAAACTAAAAAAAATTGCAAATACGAATATAGAAAATTTTATGAATAGTAATCATTTTATGATTTAGTGGTAAAATTTTATTTGGCGTCATCATAAATACATATTTTTGTGAATTTCAATTTTTCAATAATATACATATCATTGCGAAATTCTGGGAAATTATTCTTAGTTCAATTTATATTTAAACTTCATTTTTTAACAGGAAATTAAAACAACAATATGTAACGAAAAAGATAAAGATAAATAAACACCTGGCGAAAATATGATCTTTTTTAAGAGCAATAATCTATTAACTTGAAAGGATCCACAAAGTAAAAATTTTAGAAAAAAAAGAATAATTTTATAAATATTTTTGTAATAATTAGTTTTCATTATATCGTGCTACTTTTTTATGTATCACTACCGAATTATTAAATCAGTGAAAGTGATAATTGAGGATGAAAGTACGTCTCGATGGGCGTTTCGCTACCACTTACTTAGCTCTTCAGGAAACTTCTTGCAAACATTTTAAATAAACTAAAGGTTTTTATTCAAACAATTAAGTAAAGACAAAATATATTTAAGCAAAAATAACAACAACCAACAAAGATTTTATTTCTCTTTCTTCACTGCTTATGGCTGTATTCTTTTCGGCTCCTTAAAATGAATTATGAAAAGATAATGAAAAATATAATGTTTTATAATCAATATCGGTGATTGAAAAGATTTTTTTGAAAATAATTAATTTAATGAAAAATTTCAGTTGTTTAATTTAATCCATCATCTAATTTAATTTAATATTCCCCTGGATAATTTTATTTAAATATTTATATTTTGGTATGTTTTTTGCTTCAACACGACTATATTTTGAACGTTTAACCCACTTGTTGCAATGTATAGAAAATATAATGGGCGGTGTGAATAAAAATATAGTTCTAACTAAAACTAGCAAATTTTAAGTTTAAACTAGTTTTGAGGTGAATAAAATTTTCAGATAAAGCTAGTCCTTTTTTGTTGCCTACTTTAAGGTAGTTTATCCAGTGTTTGCTTAATATATGTGTGAATAAAAACTAGTAAGTACTTAAAATTACTAGTTTTAACTTAAATTTTTATAAGCCTGTTATTGAGAGGTTGGAAATACATTTATTCGTCAAAAAGTGAATTTCGTTTGTTATACCCTTCACCACAGGTGGAAAAAGGGGGTAAGTAACTAAGTATAATTTCTGCAATATCCATTTCCGACCTCATAAAGTATATACATCCTGAGTTCTTATGCATAGCGAATTCTATTGAGCAATGTTCGTCTGTCCGTGCGTGTTAGTGTTGAAATCAAATTAGCCAAGGCACTAGATGAGCTAAAGAAAATTTAAATACCGCAATCGATCAGACATACATAGTTTCGAAAATTTTGCTATTGAAAATCAGCATAATCCATTTCTTTGGAGACAGCGGGCAAAACACCAAACCTTTTTTCCATATCATTTGGAATAAATCTAGTTAAGTGAAGTAATTCCAATCCAAAAATATAAGGGGCTATAGAGAATTGAAAAATTAGAAAAAAGCGTCAAGTAAAGAAATTTGCGCTTGCCCATATTTTCTGAGGTAAATATAATTTTATGCTTTTGGACCTTATTAAAATTATTTGCATTATTTTTGTCACCCATCATGATAATAAATAATCAAAACAAATCATACTACAAGTTTTGCTTAGAATTTATAAGAATTTTTTTTTTTTTTTTAACAGAGGCAACACTTAAATGGTTTTATTTTCTAGTATAAGCTATTTCTTTTCAGCACTAGCTACCTAGTAGTAGCAAAGCTTTATTTACACTTTTTGTAGTGCATACTTTTCAGCTTTGCTAGTACTGAAAAGTTTAATCTAGTGCTAGTACTAGGTACTATGTAGTATAAACTGCCTTTTTATTCACTCTACCCAATATTTAAGACTTTTTTGACCAGTCCGGAATTTAGCTGTTAAAATTGAATTTAAGCATACCTTTAGGCGTTAGAAGTGAAACAATTTCATATAATGAATTTTTCAAGTTAATGATCATCGCAGACAAAGTCGCGGTTCAAAGATAGTAAGGTAAGTTGTTTGTGATCTTCTTAGAGAGTAAAATTTTATTATTTTTGATAAAATACCCCTCTTGGTTATGTTGGCCTATGAAAACATTCAAAAGTAAATAATATATGAAGTCAAATTTCGTTATGTGTAAGAAGTTGTTTCAAGCAATTTCTTAAAATTCAAACTAACACCAAGTTTGTGATATGGAATATGGGCTCAAAACATCCGACTCTCTAGGCAGCAACTGTTACTTTCGATTTGCGGATTTTTACCTTTGCAAATATCAGTAACATAGTCTTGCATATTTTAAATATACCCCAGAGATGTTTACTGAAAGAGTCTTAATTTCCTAAAAAAATATTTCAAGAAATTCTTTTTTGTATTCTAATTATTCGTTATTTTAAAAATAAACAAAACAAACGCGGTTAAAATCTTCATAAATAAGTGGTTTTATGATGAGAAAAACACAACAAACTTAAACCTGTTAAGCATTATTTCAGCAATCTTTTGTTACAAATCAGCTTAAAAAGGATGTGTGTGTGTGCTCGCACATCGTACAGAATTAAAGCTGGCTGTGGATAACGGTGTTGTGATAGCAGCAGTCGAGACAAACTGTTATGAAAGCAGTTGTTTTGTTGCTCCGATTATTTAGAGTATTATTTTTTTCTTCTTCTTTAACTTCCCTGTTGACCCCAACGAACTAGTAACGTACCAGGGATTTTAGTCACACACACACGCACATAAAAGATCATTGTACCCGTGTGCAAGCAAGTCATACCTGCTTTTGGTTTGGATTTAAGTTTAGTGCATCCATTGTTAGTTTGACAAAAATATAGCTGAGGATTTATGATTTATATAAGCAACAACAGTAATAACAATAGCAACAATGCAATAACAAGTATCATATAAAACATACTACCGCACATAAATAACATTTACTGGGTAAACGGGGCTATTGAAACTTCTATAAAGTGCAGTGTGTATTTTGGAATTGTCACAACAACTACTGTATTTCCAACAATTGATAATGCCAGTATGACTCTTCAAGTATTATTTGTGTAAGTGTGTGTGTGTGTGTGTGATTTCATGTGTGATTGGATATATGGGTGCAATTTAAGCTCTTTGTGTGATTATTTATTTTGATTTAAAGTAGACTAACACGAGGCCATTATTAAAATTTGCTTAAACATTCAATGCGTATTATAGTGAGTTAAAATTTGTAAGCTTAACTTTTTCAAATACTTTTTTAAATTAGCAGTTAAAGGTTGATTGTATAATATTTGTCAATTATGTCACACTTAATACCAAATTAAGACACAGCTTTTGCTGCCCATTTGTATGGACCTGCAGCCAATTCACAGATTCTACTTTAAAGACAACAGCCCTGGAAAACTTTGACTCGTAAATGAATGAAAAGTAACAGTTGCTCCCTAGAGCTTGTGATGTTTTGAACGTTTAAAGACTTTTTTGAAAATTAATTAACTTAATTATATTGATTTATTTTTCATCCTCTTTCAACTGTATAAAAGAGCCGAAAAAAAGTCAGCCCTATACAGTGGATAAAGAAAAATAGAATTACTGTTGGTTATAATTGTTTTTGCTTAAACTTTGATTTTTGTCTTTGCTTTATTATTGATTACATCACGGATGAATATTAACCGAGGAAATAAAACACAATAGATTAATGTTAATAAATCCAGAATAAGAACTTATTTTATTGTAGGGATTGTACTACCTTTGTTGACAACGTTTCACTTTCTACTAAAAACTAAGAAGTAATACTAATTCAATTGACCGAGAAATTACATGATATGATCTGTGAGTATAAGAGAGAGATTTCAACAAAGTTTTACATGTGAGCAGAATTAACACTAATGATCATTTAATTAGAGGTTCAATAATTGGTAATAATATTTCATTTTTAAATACAAATATGTATATAATTTCTGACGTAAACATTCCGCCCCGTTTGCAGTATTGCAACACCGAAGATGAGGCAGATGTGTAATTAAGTTTCAAATTCAGAGAGTAACGTTCAATATATATAAAAATAATAAGTTGTAATTACAAAATTAAAATTTTACTTAGTGGATACATTGATGACAATAGTTGGTGCAGCTTTTGATGAAGTAGATACCTGCGATTGCGGTTGGACTTCAGGATTACGTAAACGGTTAAGGTTTCGACCATTTTGACTAGTTTTCATGGACGCACGTAATTCTTGAATTTGCATGTTCCCAGATTTTGGTTTGCGATGTAACAGAGTGTGGTGGGTGCCTAAGCAAATCTTGCATCTATCACGGCTCCGGCACATCTTGACGAGATGAGAGTGCGCTAGGCAGTTGAAACAATACCTGAAACGACGTACCACGTTTAGCCGGTGTTGTATTGGTAGTCGCCTAAAACGAAAGCACTTTCTTAAAGGATGCTCCTTGTCGCAGTAGCGACAATCTTTATATTTTCGCTGGGGAGATGCAAGCGTGTTTTTTGACTGGTGGATCATTGCAACTTCAGCAAGGTCACGATTTACTTTCTGGCGGCGAGGCGGTGTTGACATTATGGCTGCAAATAAAGACAAAAAAGAGGTTTAATTTGATTCACAAGGGGGTAGCAAAACAAGTTTAACTATTGGCCTGGTTATTAACCCTCGGGATGTACGAACTTGCGCCACCCTGACTTTGGAATCAGGACCTGGTAAGACATTTTCTATTCGTCCTAGCTGCCACTGTGAAGGAGGTAAGTTCTCACGTCTTATAACTACTAAATCGTTGGGGGCAAAGTTACGGTTGGGGTACTTCCACTTATTTCGTTTATGCAATTCCTTTAAGTATTGTTCTTTCCATAGTATTGCAAGGTGGTGATGGAGTATTACCAACTTGCGCCATCTATTGACTAAACTTACAGACATATCAGAAGCGTTCGGTTCGGCAGGGGCCAAGAGTGGGGATCCGATTAAAAAATGACCCGGGGTTAAAGCTTTGAGTTCAGAGGGGTCATCACTAATAGGGCAAAGAGGTCTGGAGTTTAGACAAGATTCTATTCTAATCAACATAGTGTTAAATTCTTCATAAGTAAATTTTTGAGAATTCGTTATTTTCTTTAGATGGGATTTAAAACTCTTAACAGCCGCTTCCCATAATCCTCCCATATGTGGTGCACCAGGAGGAATAAAATGCCAGTCAATATTCTGATATGTGTGTTGAGATAAAAGGCCGTTTCGGACAGACATCAAAAATTGCGTGCGATTTGCTAAGAGAATATTAGCAGCGCCGACAAAAGCTGTACCATTGTCCGAGTATATCGATAAGGGACAACCGCGGCGGGAAAAAAATCGAGCAAATGCTGCTAAAAAGGCATTAGTTGATATTTCGGTTGCGAGCTCCAAATGAACTGCCTTAGTCGAGAAGCACACAAACACAAGTACATATCCTTTAGACATTTTGCAACCGCGGCCTGCATACGATTTAATGTCGAAAGGCCCAGCGAAGTCGACACCAGTACATGTAAACGGACGAGACACAGAAGTTCGCTCCGCTGGCAGGGCGCCCATGATTTGTTTACTTCGTTTTTGTTTGTGTAAAACGCAAGCCTTACAATTATGAATAATGGTTTTTATTAAATTCTTTAATTTGGGAACCCAAAATTCTATTCGCATTAAGCGTATTAGTAAGGCGTTTTCGCCATGAATCGAGCATTTATGCATCATTTCTAAATACAAACGGGTAAATCTTCCTGCATATGGTAAAATCTTAGGAAATTTTTCATCATAACTCAACACTGGTGACTGGGATAGCCTACCATTGACTCTTAACAACCCTTTGTCGTCTAAGAATGGGTTGAAGCGCAGTAGGGGGCTTTTTTTAGGTAAGGGAGTTCCTCGCGACAAGAGGTCATACTCGAAAAAGTGAAGACGTTGACACAGTACGATAAGACGGGTTTTGACAAAATAGATTTCAGATTGTTTCAACAAAGTAGATCGATAGTGATAATTTTGTTTGTGCTTAGGTTGGGACCTGTAGAAAAAGCGAAATATGTAGCTGATGACCCTCATGGCCCTAGAAAGATCAGAAAATCGGTCTAAGATGTCGAATTTAGATAATTTAGTCAAATGAGCACGAATGGGTTTTACTTCTTCACAAGTTTCAAAAACTTCGTTGTTAACAGGCCACTTAGTTGGAGGTAGTTTAAGCCAAGGTGGACCATGCCACCATAATTCGTTATCAACAAGCTCACTAGCATAACAGCCTCGGGATGCTACGTCGGCGGGGTTATCTTTAGACTGGACATGTGACAAGCTGTTAACATCGGTTTTCTCTATGATTGCAGCCGTGCGATTAGCTACAAAAGTATTCCAGTTGTATGGGGGTTTTTGCAACCATGCTAAAACGATCGTGGAATCGGTCCACATAAAGGAACGATAGTCTGTAATGGGTAATTGAGATTGAAAATGTTTGAACATCTTGGCTAAAAGTTCAGCACCACACAGTTCTTTTCGAGGGAGAGTTATGTATTTCACAGGTGCAACTTTTGTTTTGCAACTCAAGAGGTGTGTAAAGATCTGACCATCTGACGATTGGCATCTGATGTAGAGCGTGGCAGCGTAAGCTTTCTCTGACGCGTCACAAAACCCGTGAACTTGAAGGGAAAAACTAGGATGATAGTCAACAAACCTAGGAATTTTGACTTTTTCTACATTAGGGTAATCTTCGAGGAAATCTAACCACAGTTTGAGAGTCGATGGTTTAATCATCTCGTCCCAGTCAGTATTATCTTTCCATATCTGTTGCATTAACATCTTGGCAACAACTAGCTTGGGGGCTAACCATCCAGCGGGATCAAATAATCTGGCTATGTCGGATAATACCACTCTTTTTGAACAATGTTCTCTGCTAGGATGGTGCAGGGTTTTAAAATAAAAGAAATCGTTTCCAGCGTTCCATCGCAATCCCAATGGTTTAGATGTGCAAGTGTCGGAAAGATTTAAGAACTCTGTATCCAGTAAATGCTCAGGTTTCAGACCTTTTAAAATAGTGGCATCATTAGCCGTCCACTTCCGTAAAGGGAAACCAGCAGATGCTAGTATAGCTGTAAGGTCATTTCTTGATTTGACGGCGTCGGCTTGGTCATGTGAGCCGAACAGCACATCATCTACGTACATATAATTTCTGATAATGTTAGCAACATGGGGGTTTTCTTTTTCACATTGATTAGCTAATTCCAACAACGTGCGTATCGCCAAATAGGGAGCACAATTAATACCAAAGGTGACTGTTTTTAATTCGTAGTCACAAATGTCTTCCTGGGGTGAATTACGGAACAAAATCCGTTGAAAAGGGGTGTGACTGGGGTTAACGAGTATCTGGCGATACATTTTTTCTATATCGGCGTTGAACACGTATTTGAAAAAACGCCATTTTAGAATAAGTGTGGTTAAATCGGTTTGTAAAACCGGACCGGGGTAAAGAATATCGTTTAAGCAAACGCCATTAGATGAAGGGCATGATGCGTTGAAAACCACTCGCAGTTTAGTGGTGGCACTTTCTAGTTTCAACACGGCATGATGGGGTAAATAGAACGTGTTTGGATTGAGATATTTATCTGGGGTGACCTTTTCCATATGGTTTAGGGTTAAGTATTCCATTATGACACGGTCATATTGGGATTTTGTTTCTTTGTATTTATTTAAACGCATTTCATTACGAATGTATTGTGACATAGCAATATTTCGAGATTGGCCGAGAACCTTTTCGTTGGGAAAAGTTTGAACGAAGGGAAGAGAGACAACAAACCGACCTGCATTATTACGATATGTGGTTCTTTTATACAACTCTTCACAATATTTATCTTCGTCCGAAATTTTCCTTATATAAGGGACTTCCTCGAGTTCCCAAAATCTACCTAACAAGTAGTTGACATCAAGTTTATTGAAAAACGAGGCCACTCGAGAACATGGTGAATGGGAGGTAGAGCGACCAGTAATAATCCACCCAAACACGCTTTGTTGTGCTATCAGGGACTGGTCTTTATTCCACCGGACACCACTACGAATAATTTTCGGGTAAATATCGCCTCCTAGAAGAAGGTCTATATGTGAACTCGAATGATTGTTATAATCTGCCATTGGTAACTCACAAAAATCGGATTTATGACGAGATGAAAGGGGGTGGTAAGGTAACTTTCCTGTCAGGTTTTCGACAACGAAGACATCAACAAAAGCGTTAAATGTAGGCTCTAGGGATGATTTAATCTGAATTTGACTTATTTGCGAAGATGTGGTTGAGACAGATCCACAAAGTCCTAAAATATTCGTTTGCGAGTGTCGGGAAGGTAGCGCCAATTTCTTTTGCAAAGATCTCGATATAAAAGAGGCTTCCGATGCGGGGTCGATAAGTGTTCGGACAGTATAAGTGAGATCTCTAACGCTAATATCTACCAAAGCTGTTCCGAGAATAATTAACTGAGAGTTAGCGGACTGTAAATGGGTCGAATACGATTGACGAGTGCGAAAAGCTTCAGTTGAAGTCGTGGGTCTTTCGAGGGTAGTAGCACTTAAGGAGTTATTTGATGTTGTTGCGGAGGTGCGATTGTCTGTGAGGCCAGGTAACGATTTCGGGTTAGGGGTAGCATTAGTTATGCGATGTAAAAGGGAATGGTGTTTCTGTTGACAAAGAGAGCAAACATATTGACTTCGACATTTTTTTACGTCATGTGAGCTGGCCAAACAATTAGTGCAGCGCTTCTGATCTTTAATTAATGTGAATCGTTCATTGACAGACATGTGCAAGAAGGTGGGGCAAAGACGAAGCGGATGGAAATCTTGGCATAGGGAGCATTTTCCGGTTTTGCTTGAAGCAATATTTGTGTGAAAGGAATTCAACTTTCGAGTTCCGCGAAATCCATCTGTTTTAAATGGAGGAGTTCTTTTGGAAGAAGCATGAGAGGTACAGGAGGATCGAATATCATTTACAGACTCTAAAGTATTAAAACGGTTAGACAGGAATTCATCCATATCCTTCCAAGTGGGTAAAGTTGTATTACCCCTGAGTGATTGCTCCCACAAATTAATTGTAATATCTGGTAGACATGTGGAGCAAATATAGATAAATATGACGTCCCAGTTGTTGGTATCTATATGAAGCAATGCTAAATTGGTAACACAATTATTGATGGTTCTTTGAAGTGTTTTTATATTAGGGCCTGATTCTTTATAAATGTGCGTAAGCCCGAAAAGCGTTTTCAATTGTGCGTTTATAAGTACCCTTTTATTATCGTAGCGATCAATCAAACTTTGCCATGCCATTTGAAATCCGGTATTAGTGAAAGGGCATGATCTTACAATTTCATGAGCCTCTCCTTTGGTCTTTTTCAGTAGGTGGCAGAGTTTCTCGACAGGGGGAATATGGTTCTGTTCACTGTATAAGGCAGAAAACTGGTCCCGAAAAGTTGGCCAAGAATCGTAGTCTCCATTAAAGCTTTCCATATCACAGGGTGGAAGGTTAATACGAGTCAAGGCTTGGAGCGGATTCATAGAGCTATTGGAGGTAAGAGTGGGACTTATTTTAAGCGAATCTAAAAATTCATTGGCCCGTGAAAGGCACTTAATATGGGCATTATATGCGACAAAATATTTATTTCTTACAGTTTCCACACTGAATTCTTTCCCCAGAGAAGAAATATCTTTTAAAAGATTATCATACGAAGGGCGTAAAACGTCCCATAAATGTACAATTTCTTCTTTGTGTACTTGTAAGCTGTGAAATGTGTATTCTTCTTGAGGAAGTGAAGAGAAGTACTCGCTAAATTCAACCACGCGGTCAGACGCGCGTATAAAATCATCCAACTTGTCGGGCATCGTGACGTACAAAGGTCGACCAATAAAATCAAATTAATCTAAAATAAACACTGAATTTATCCACGCACAATATCGTGTTATAAACTTATCTATCACTGAATCCAAATTTAAGATATGAAATAGATTTGTGTTCAGTCCATTGATTTGAAATCACTAGCAATGGCTTTAGTTGAAGTATACCAGTTAAATATTAAAACTTCTAGGCCCAAAGGTAGTATCCAAGAATTAAGCTTGTAATTAACGTTTTGTCCAACTTAAGAGGACTAATTCAGAGAAAAATTAAGTTAAGTAACTTGACTAAGTATAAGGATTGAAAACCAATGTTTGCCAAAATAAATGGCACTAAAGAATAGGTAGCAGAGTTCCGTCCCGTACACAATGTAATTTAATAGTACCAAATTATTACAAGAATTGGAATAACCATGTTTCATCACATAACAACTAATTCATTTCCTAATTACCCCAATTAACATAACAATAAATCTTTGATGCCAAAGTTAAGTGTTGCAGAGACAACAAAATGTTTACTTACTAAAAAATGTTTTCGTAAAATATTTTTAGTGTTTAGTTTAAACATGTGTCAAATATAGACTATCAACTTGTTTAAATACAAAATGTATATTGTGAACGATTAATTAATTTCCAACCACAACTTGTTGCAGGACGCAATGTATGTAAGCTCGTTCAACGAAATATTTATTTTCAATTTGTTTCGAAACAACAATGTATATTAAATTTGCTTGCGACTTTGTTTCAAAGCTTGTGGAATTCATTAATTTTAACAAGGGAAATTTTTTAAGGCAATAAAAGTTAACGGTTTCCAAAAGATTATACTTCAACTCTTTGTTGTTTTTTTTTTTCACGATTTAATGTTGTTGTTTTTACTTTCAAAAATCATTCGCACATACCTTGTATATGTATTTTGAAATAACTTGCTTTATTTTGTAAAGTTGAAGATAATGATGAGTTAACTCCAAGGGCTTTAACTATATTTTCTTTCCTTAAGTAGCTTCAAATAAAAATGTGCTTCAGGGGCTTTCTTTGTCTGAAATGAAATATTTTATTTTCCTCTCGATTATATTCGGCGATCCGGTTCGACTGGACCAAAAAATGATTACATCACGGATGAATATTAACCGAGGAAATAAAACACAATAGATTAATGTTAATAAATCCAGAATAAGAACTTATTTTATTGTAGGGATTGTACTACCTTTGTTGACAACGTTTCACTTTCTACTAAAAACTAAGAAGTAATACTAATTCAATTGACCGAGAAATTACATGATATGATCTGTGAGTATAAGAGAGAGATTTCAACAAAGTTTTACATGTGAGCAGAATTAACACTAATGATCATTTAATTAGAGGTTCAATAATTGGTAATAATATTTCATTTTTAAATACAAATATGTATATAATTTCTGACGTAAACAATTATTTTTAGGGTATTTTGAACGTTTAGCCGGACATGAGGCCAAAAATTATACATAAGAAATATAAAAGTTTAAGTATTCAGCTCGTTAGACTGCAAAATCCTACATCGTATAGTCAATTGTTGTTATTGTTAAAATCAGAACGAAAGTTGCGATACGTTCTATTTACTTTTTATAGTTTTAAGAGGTTTGCAATATATTTTTTGTGAATAAACGAATGAATCTGCCCCTTGATTAAGTGTCGGAGTCTACCCATAAACTCCTCTGTTGAAAGTGCAACAGCATACTTCCGTCTATTCCATACCAGAACTGCAAAAATAGACTTTCATTTACTCCTATGACTCCTATGATATAAAAATAATTTAAATCTCTATAAAATTTGAGATATTTACTTTAATACTGTCGAAAAAACCCTACGCGTTTTTGCGCCCTTTTTGTGATTTTTTGTAAGTTTCACCTTTTTTATGTTTGCTTACCTTGCATTAGTACAGGGTATCAGCCGGGAAGGACAGGAAGGAAGGCCGTCATTTTGGTAAATATTAGTCTAGACAGTTCATACCTGGCAGCCGTAAACAAGACATGTAGCAAATTTACTTATAGAAAAATATTCGATAAACCAACGTGTCTTAATCGTTAAAACACTTTATCCAAATCAATCATCGATAGCTGTGACGGTGGGAAAGTTACGTAAAATTTCTGAAGAAACAACGTGCAAACAAAACGCACTATTTATCGTGTAGTGTAGTGTAGCTGAAAACATTAATGCTTAAGAAAGAATTCAAAACCATCCATCAAACTCAATTCGAAGCCGTGCTCAGTAAGCTTGGTCTTCAAAAAACAATTTTGGCCATAATTTTGCACAAGGATTTGTTTCTATTCCAGATTCTGTTGACATATGTTGATTGGCCTCCACGGTTGCCTAACTTGATTGCTCCTGACTTCCTTGTGTGGGAATATCTGAAAATCAAGGTTAATGCAAAAAAAACCAAAAACGCTTGAGCAACTCAAGTAAAATAATAAAATACAGCGTAAAATGTGTGAGAATGTAATGAAAAATGTGCTTAAAATGTGCTCGCATTTGCGAGGCTAACAGAGGCGGACATTTATCTGATATTGTATTCCAGGCATAATTGTCGGCATTAAATAAAATGTTTATCAATATAAAATCCATTCTTTTTTAATCGATAATTAATTTTTCGAACAAAGTAGTACACCATCCCGGCGGATGGTATCGATACGAGTAAAACCTGTTTTTGTCAATCAACAATGTTTTTATTTTTAATAATAATATACATATATACATGTTTGCTTAATAATACTGAAAGATGTTGTATGTAAAGTAAGAAAGATTTAGAAGTCAATTGATCCCAATGGTCGTAACACAATGGCAGAAGAATTTTTCCAACAAAGAATTAGCTGCAGAAATAACTAAATTGGTTTTATCTTCCGAATCAAAGTTTTTTGGGAAAAGTACCAAGTGGTCAAAAAATTCATTTGCAAGAGTTTGCAGATTATTGCTATAACACTGCAAAACTGTAATTTACTATATATGAGTGGCATTCTATGGCACCTAAAATGTACAAGATATTAATACATGGTCTTGGGCTGTAACGAAAAGAAGAGGCTCAGATTTGGGTGAGGTCTTGTAGTAACAAAATAAGAAGATTACTGCCACTTATCATTATTGGTACGCAAAACAGAAGTTATTTTAAATTGCTGCTATTATAACTTTATTATATATGAAGAGTAAATTATTTTCAAATGAAATAAATTCTATAAAGTAATAAATGATAAAAATTAATTTTTATAAAAATTCTTGGCTAGCCGAATTTGTTAGGCATTGTGAAGGTACCTAAACCCCGATATAAGAGCTAAAGGTATGACCAGATTAGTCCAGTAGTGTTTGACCAAAACGAAGTAATCACTAATAATACTGGAAAAATTTGTTTGTATTAGATAAATACTTATTAAGAAGGATGCTTAGACTAGAAGGAAGGATGCAATATTAAAGGTAGGATATCACATTTATTGTATAATAAATCCTTATTCGTAATGACACGCTTCAGAAAATATTAAATAAACATTTGTGAAATAAGCTTTTTTGGTCAAAAAAAAAAAATATTTTTCGGAAATTACAAAAAAAATTAAAATAATGAAAAAAAAAAAAATTAAAAAAAAACAGGGATATTTTGGAGTTGGAAATAAAAAAAATTAATTTTAATACTATTATAACATGTGTATGAAGAATATATACACAAAACTCTTCAAAGAAGATTTGTACCACCTGAGGCATTTGTCCACCTAGATAGTAAGTGATTTATTCAAAATGAAGTAGGAATACCTATATTCTACAACATACAAAAGAGCCAATAAAAAAGCAATTTTAAGAGCTCGAACTATAGGACTGTGTACAATTGTAAATTTATAATTACAATTTGTTATAGTTTAAGTAAAATAATTGACATCAAATAAACGCTATAAAGGTGAACCTTTTACTCCTGACTTTTTTATTTGAAGCTTTACCAGCATATGACCGCAAGACATATTTTTTAATGTTTTACTGACTTCGGTGAGTTCAGTAATAAGTAACGTTCGGCTAGATTGTCAAAATACCCTTATGTGCTTTTGATGTTGCCTTTAAGTATTTCGAGCCTTTCGGACAAGAGAGTTAAAATTTAAAATTAAAAATTTTTAGGTTTTCCATTAAACTTTGTTGATGATACTGTTGCATGTCAATGCTTTCACTTTATTCCCAATATTTTCCCGTGCCAGATTAAATATATATATATATATTTTTTTTTTTCAAAAGAATTAAGATTAATTTTGGCTTAAGTTCATTTATTTTTTTAATTCTAAAAATAATTTTTTAGAAAGAAATATATGCGGACGTTTTCCAAAGAAAACAAGAATAACTAGACACCAGCAGAACGCAATGCTGCATTATCTGGATCGCTTCATCCTTCATCAGCATTCTTCCCATCCATCTACCCTAGATTGTATACATTGTAAACATCATTTTTTTAAACAACTAACTTTTTAAATAAAAATACGAGGAGTATGTATTACAATATTAATTTGGTTAGACGAACTCTATACAAAAATCATAGCATTTTCTTTCTAAAAAAAGTAATTTTAGAAATTAAAAAAATGAACTCAGGCCAAAATCAATTTTAATTGATTTGTACTTGCATTTTGAATTTATTTAAGATCGTATAAATATGAATTTATTATCTCAGGCTTAATTATTATTATTTTGGCCGTGCTTGTCTTTATATTACAGAATGATATAAATAAAATAAAATAAAATAAAATAAATAAATAAATAAACAATATCTACACTTTTACTCCTAATTGAACAAAAATTGAACTATATTTTTTTTCACAATTTAATTTTTATTACTGCCCTCTTATATTTATTACATCATCGAGTTTAATGTATGTGTAATATTAATACGTATTTCTCTGACTTAGAGAAATATAAATGACACATTATCAAGCTCACTGGCCAACAAGTCATATTCACAGTCAGCCAATAGTCAAGCTGACAGATAAACTAACAACTCACTTTCTCTACAAACACTAAATTATTGTAGTGTAACTATCACACCACTCAACAAAAGAAAATAGTGTATCGAATAAGTGTCTATTGTTAAAACCAACACGTTTGTATTTTTATTACAATGCAAAATGTTTGTATTAATATGCTGTCACTTTCACACACGCACACACGAATTTATAAATAGACAGAGATTTAGTCTTATAATTTTATTCACCTTCTTTTACCGTTTCAAGCCCACTTAAATTATCCATTGTTATTGTTATTGTTTTATTGTTAAAATGCGTGTATATGTAAGTGTGTGTGTCAGGTCGTTGTGTTTGCATAACTATTATGTTGTATTTTATAGTTTACGACAAAATATTATAAACTACTTGTAAAATTTTTTTGTTATTGTTATTATTGTTTTTGTTGTAAGCAAACGTAATGCTTGAAATTGTTCATAAAGAGAAAACTATACAAATGCTTGTGGGTGTATGTGACAATGTGTGCGAATAGAGCTCAAGTAATTTTTATAATTTGCTATTATCTGCAGGTGTTTCTATTACATCCACAACTACAACAACAACACTTACACGTCTTCATTTCACTACATACATTTGATACTGCATACCAACATTTCGTTATGCTATAAACATAACTTGGATGAACGACAAAGAAAAATGGTCACTCTATGGAAAAATTTTCCCAAAGTTTATAACATACGACAAAATTTTATTCCACAAACTAAATGTGTCCGTCCACCTTTATACATATACACAAATATAGGGTCCGCGATTTAACGTTTTTTTATCTTCAACTAGTGCTTATTTCGTGAATGGTAACACTTAGCTCATGTCTGATTTGACAGATAATTAGTTTTATCCTTCTTCTGTGGTTGTATATACGCTTGAAAAACGCTGGGAAGTATTGCGATATTACTTTGAAAATCATGGTATTGTTGCAGAATGTGTGCGAAAATTGTGTACGGATTTTGGAAGAAGAAGAAAAGCACCGTCAGCTTCGTATGTTCGTTATCTTTAGAAAATAGTAAAAGAATCTAGTATCCTCATCGATAAACCAAAGCGTCTTCACGCCAAAAATAGTGCGTACACCCGAAAATATTGCTGCTGTGGCAAAAAGTGTGCATGAAGCGCCATCACCATTAATTCATCGTCGTACTCAACAATTGAACATTTCGGAGACATCATTGTGACGAGTTTTGCATAAAGACCTTGGTATGACACAACACAAAGTCCACTGGTTCAGGATTTGAAGCCAACTGACCATCCTGTAGTTTTTTTTATAGCACTTTCAAAAAAAAAGTTTTGTTTTGTTTCGGATGACTTTTATTCGCCCCAAATGTGTTAACGACATTTATTCAAAGTAAGTCTGTATGGAGTTTTGATTTTCAAAATTAGTTTCGAAAAAGAAAAATTATTTAAGTTTTCTTTACGAAATTTTTTTCTCCTTTTTATTGATTGATGAAAATGAAGCAAATTCAGGGAAAAAATAGCAAACAAAAAAAATAAAATGTATATTACGATGATGCCATTTTTTATTATTTTGTTCCCACGGAATTCATTATTGGAGGAATCTATTCTCGAGAGAAATTTTTTCCGTGAGAAGGAAATTCCGTGAGAATATTCATGATTGGCCTGTAAAATTTGGAAATTTTTTTATTTAATTTCTCAGGAAATATTTATATTTGAAGGAATCAAGCGCAATCAAATAATTTATTTTTTATTTTAGAAGTTCCTTCGCCAGTTTTCTTTATTATTATATATATATATATATATATATATATATATTTTTTTTTTTTGTAATTGTATTTAATAAATAATTAAGAAATTATTCAGGGCTCTGATCCCTTGAAAACTAATTTTCAAAAATAATTTTAATTATTAATTTTTTTCCCAATCAGGATTTGAACCATCGATCTTATAAATTAATGAAAATTTATTTATTTTTGGCTTTTTTGTTCATTTTTAATTTCTTTCTAAAAATGTTCAGAAATTAAATTAAAAATGAACCAAAAAGCCGAAAATGAGTCAATTTTCATTAAATTATTTTAATTTCAGAAATTTATTTAAGAAGTCACATCATGACTCAAACGTTAACTATTTCATTTGTTTTTTTTATAAAAAAAAAAAAAATTGTCGACTTCTCTGCATCCCTTCAAAACTTCTTAATGTTGTTTACTACTTAATTTAAATATTGAATTAAAATTAATTTAATTCACTAAAAACTGAAATAAATTATTTTTAAGTATTTTTTTTTCTTACTGTTCTTATTCTTTGAGAGTCCGCCTGCAATATTTAATATTCTGTTGATCTCTTTTATATTAATCTTAGTTTATGCGAGCGTGTGTGTATGTTTATGTTAACTTTTAAGAGTAAATATTTTATACAAGATTATTGCAAATGTTTATAAACTTCCATATTTTTATTCTATAGCACGTCTGTATATAACGATTTAGAAGATGAATTTTTGTTGGTGGGTTTTTGTAAATACTCGTACATAAGAAGTTTATTTATTTATGTATGGGTTTTATAAGTGTAGAAGTGTGCATGCGATATTAAGCAATAAAATAATGACAATATGTTAAATTTATGGATATGTTATGTAGTGATAAATTTACATTTTTATTTTTTTTTTTATTTTTTTTTCACTTGTGACCTTAAGAAATATAGAGATTTTATTTGATACAATAACGAAGTGGACTTTTAAGCTTTTTCCTTTCCTTGTCCTTACGGATGCGACAGTTATCATTAAACGAAAGTTCAAATCAACATGCAAACTTAGAAAATGCCTAAAGACCCGGATTTATTGCCCTAACCTTAAAATACCCTTCTGATTACGGTAACATGTTGTGCTCGATATTAAAACGTCAATATGTTCCCAAAGTAAAAAAATTATGTCATGTCATTGGAAACAAGAGTATCAAATAAGTACCTTTCTACGTTTTCTATTAAATAAAAAACTAAAAATTTAACACTGTAAGTCTTCATTGTAATTTTTTTCTTATGACTGTATAACACAAAGCACAATCAGCTGTTTCCGTACAGAAAGTGCGATTAGTTTCGTACCTTGCTTAAAGAAATGACATTTAACGAAACTTGATGAAAAGTTATTTTATGTACATTATAGTTTACCAATTATAATTAAATGTATTTGCACATTTGTTTAAGTTATTTTATACACATTATAGTTGGGCCTTATGGCTGTTGCACAAGTTTAAATAACTTGCGCGAACTTAGTAAAAATTGTTGACAGAAACATTTTGGTGTATCTAAACATGAAGCAGGAAACATTTCGTGATTTCTAACGGATTGAACAAAGTAAAAATTTTTATATAATCATATATATCTATATGAGGTTCTTACCTGAAATAATGAAACAAGTACTTTTTCAGTGATATTTTTTATTTCATTTCTGTTTCACAAATCACGAAAATTTGTCCAAATATATAGAAATTATACATATTACGAAGAGCCTTTAAAAATAACAAAAATTTAAGCATCGACAGCTCTTTCTAGCAATAATTAAACACCAGAGACGAAGCGTATCATAAACGTGCGTGACAACCAATATTCTAATATTTCCTCTAATATTACTATAATAAATTAGTTGCTTGCCACCCTACTAAAAATAGCATGTATTAAAATTTAAATAAACGAATTGTATAATTTCATACATGATACATTTTACATACTAAAAGAATGATGAATTTACCGAATATTATAATTTTTAACTTTGAATTAAAATCAGTATTTTTATTCTCTTCCATTTTTCACAATTTCAATACACCTTTAATAAAATTCAGGTCAAATTATATTATCACAAAATCAAAAAATGCTATATTTGCCTAAAGCCAGGAAGCTGATATTAATTTTGATTGACTATTTGTAAGAGATGACAATTTCCAATGGATGCATTAGGATGTTTCATATCGTTTGATATTGAATAATCATAACTATCTAATTATTCGTTGTCATTGTAACCAGTGACGTGTAAATATATGAATTTTAAAATTCAAAATTCAAAAAATGTTTATAGATGTTGACATTGTTATAATCAGCCAAACGCCTGACCTATTTTTGCATTCATTTATCGACATGTAATTAAAGGACAAACAATTTGTTGGCACAATACATGACCTAAAAATAAAAGTTTTTGATTACCAATAATATTTCTATAACAGTAAAAGTGTATGAAATGTTACAGTTTATTTATGTTTTTCTTTTGTAAAATGAAAACAAAAATTAACATTTCAGAAATATTTGAATATCCTGATTCTTTTTTTTTTTTTGTTGTTCTTGGGTTGCTTTTAATTGGTGTTGCGTTCATTTATTTTGAATTTACATACATACATATAATGTTGTTTCTAAAAATATGTACACACATACATATTTCTAATAGAAGAAAACGTTGAATATTCTCTCAAAAATTTTTCGTTAATAATTAAAGTACCTCTTACAACAGAAATGGAAGTAAAACTCAGGTAAAACTAATTAATTGTGTTGCTTTTGAAATTTGTGAGAGGTGCTGAAAAAGGTGATAAATAAAATGCTTTAATCCTGTTTTTTTTTATTTAAGAACGGCACTGCAGCAGAGGCTTTTTAATAGGCGCATTAAATTTTCTGAAGCTGGTCACATTATTTATTTTTTTCTTGACCGAGGACTTAATGCTGAAGCGTTATATCGAAGCTGCTGTGATATGTTCTTTTATGAAAAATCTCAGAAGAACTAGATGACTTTAAATAAGTAGCGGCTGGGATATGAACTCAAGCCATCACCCCAATCACATAATTAAAAGCCAATTGACTAATTATCTTAGCCACATTATCCTAGAAAATAAAAAAAGACATCCTATAGCTGATGCAGAAAGGTAAGTTATGGTTCAGAATGAAAGACCTTTGAAGGTAGTTAGGAATCGCGATCCACTTGCATTATACTTCTCTTTTAGGTTGAGACACTTTTGTTTAGAGCAATGCAATGGAAAGGAAGACCTCAAGGTGGAAGGTGATTAAAACTTGAGAATTGCCCGCTTATACGTTTCTAATGTTCCTAAGGAAAGAGTTGAAAAATTGTATTTCATTTGTTTCACAAGGTACATATTTGTAGATTATAGCATAAGACCCGACCATATTGAAACGACTTGTAAGTAACAGCAGGGTTGTTAAATATAAGGGGATTTCTTACGCATGATAGAATTTTAAATTATAAAAAATAACACTAAAAATTAAATTTTGATGAAAAATTTATTATTGTTATTTTCAGTAATATCCAGCAAATCATTATGAATAACCTCACGCTTGAATATCGCTATCAAATCAATCAAGTTTACTTTGAAAATCACTCATCAATTCGAGCAACTTATAGATGACTTCGTGGTTTTTATGGTGCACATAATCGTCCGTCTGAGCAATATACCAGTCCAACTGCAGATAGATTTCCTAACACATGCTCTCTAGAGGATGCAATAACACCAACACGTCGCAGAAATGTGCGTACTGAAGAGAAAATCTTTGATGTAAAGAAAAATGTGGAAGAAGATTCAAATTTATGTCCGTCTACTAATTGGAAAATTTTGCTTAAAGCCTTGGCCTACACGAGTATGAAATCCAGCTAGTGAAGGAATTAAAGCCACGAAACCATTCTATGCGTCGTTCTTTCGTTTTCGGGTGGTCTCTAGGTCGTGCGATTTGACGCCTCTCGATTATTTCCTGTGGGGCCACGTGAAGTGCGTGGTTTATGCTGATAAACCAGCAACACTAGACGCTTTGGATTCCAACAATGTTTGTTTTATTCGTGACATACAGCCAGCAGTACTTGAAAAAGTAACCCCAAATTAGACGTCTAGAATGCGCTTCGTTATGAACAGCCGCGGTAGCCACAAGTTCAAAATCATTTTTAAATCTTAATACCATGTTCTGATCTTTCGGATAAAAGAAATTCTTCATTACAATTTAATTTTATGTGTTACTTTTATAATTTAAAGTTCTTTCGGGCTTAAAACCACACCCGATATATAGATATAGATTCTGTCGATAAGGAAGTTGAAAGAAGTTACTGAGAAAACACTCCTAGTGGGTTACTCTCTATTGGGATTCGAAAGCAAGTTCAATGCGATAAGAGAACAATTTGATATTCTGTATTGTTTACGCAAACGCTTTCGCTAAATTATTAAAAAAAAGAAGCAACACTGATTCAACAAAACAAAAAATGAGAAAGATTGCCAAAATAAAATGTAGCAAATTGTAGGCAAGCACATTTAACAAATTTTTTGGTCTGTTTTTTATTAAAAATCTATATATCTTAAAGCGATTAAACCGAATTCGTTGTGTACAGGGTGGGGTGGTCTTATTTCTTAGATGTCAATTTGCACACAACGACATGTATTTTCGAATATGCAAGTATGGATTAAGACAATAAGAAAAGTATAATAATCATATATATTATTTCTAAAGCACTTTTTTTCGGTTGCAAATATCTCCCATACCACCGCATCAAATTTAATGAATGATATCTCATTTTAAAGCTTATTTCTAACACTAATGACGAAAACTAATTAGAAATTGAAAAATTAATATTTTCATTGAAAAAAATTATATTTTATATAGAACTGCATGATAATACAGTAATTATATGTTTTTGTTCAAGTGTGGTAATGCAGGGTCAGTTAATGGTAATGTAGTTCTTCATAATACAGTTTATATTAAAATCCATTCTGGCAATACCGCTATTTACTACAATGCCGTTTATTAAAAGATATTTTTGTTTGTATTAAGGATTCGTACGGGCAAAAAGTTAACGATGATCATGTCATTACCTCTAACATTGTATTTAAAGAAGTATAATAAAAGAATTTAAACATATGTATGTATGTATGTAAATATGTATGATATATTATAACTTCTAATATTTTTATACTCTTAATAATTTTCATTATATCTTACAAAAATGACAACTAACGCTGCGAAATATTCGCACGGGTCATCTAGTTATAGTATATGTGCAATTTTTGTTTTAACAAGAAATTTATTTTAAAATAAAATTTGAAATGTGTGTATTTCAGCGAGTTTTATCGCGTCCTTTACTATAAAAATGTTCATGGCATTGGAATTTGCACATTTCGCTTTTAACTTCATATTCGTTACTGTAGTTGTTTGTGTTATTTCAAATAATGCACAAACAACAAACAATATGCAGCGAACGTTCACAAAGCAAGGGTAAAAAAATCCCCTTAAAATTCAAGCCATGTCATTTTGTCTACCCCGCTTGCGTCTTTACACCTCTTGCCAAGTAAAAATTTCATAAAACTAGTTTCATGCAAAATGCCGTCGTGTAAAGTCACTCTATCTACTTGGTTAAACAAGTATGTTTTATTTCATCAAAATGAAAATTAAGCGTTTATTTGGTTTTGAATATTTATGTTCTTTGTTTATGCTTATATGTGTTTATATGGGAATGTACATATAGATATGATGTGCCTAGTTAATTTTGTCGACAGATTTAAAAACTCAAAAATTTTAGTCGCTTGTTTAACGGTTTTTAGCAACAGAGATAATCGTTAAAAATTTCACTGAATAGCAAAATCGAAAATTTTGTTTTTGAGTCAATTTAACAATCCTATGATAATTAAAAAGGAGTAGTGAGTGGAACTACTGATATAGTCATAGTTAATGTATTACCAGGGCAAACGAACGAACATTTTAGTCTTTACATAAGCCAATAGTTTTCTCTGATCTATAAGGTCAAATTTTACCAATTACCTTTGGTAGTTTCCGGCTTTAAAACAGGGATCTAAAACCTGCATTCTGTATCGAATAAAATCTCTCGTAATTGTTTATTTTGGTATCATGGCCTTCAATGTCAAATAAAACGTATCGTAATTTGGGTTGATAACATTAGATATCGAGGAATCAAGTTGTTAGTTATTTATTCTTTAATAATTTTTTTTTTTGGCACCAGTTACTATTATAATTATTTGCTGTCAATAAACGTATGTTATAAACCTATTACGCTTTCTTAAAAATTACCGATTCGATACATATCGCATGCGATGATTAGCTTACTCGATACTTATCGAAATGTTATTCGATACGATAGTACACTTCATATCGTACGCGGTGAAAGAGCCCAGAATAAATATTGGGGCGAAAGAAGGATGGACTACTTAGTCTAGTTCCAAAATTGCTGCCTTTATAAAGCTTCAGCTTGATGAGAAACATTTTACCTGTTTGCTTTTTACCACTAGTTGTAGAATCTCAATTGCTGTGAACATACCGACTGGACACTGATTTATTAGGTGTTGCACACAGCAGCCAGTGATGGTTTTTAAGATGGGAACGAGTAGAGTATGAGGTACTGCTTTAGTTTCTGGTTTCTTTTAATATTAAGAAACACTTTTTCTGAAAGAACATATCATTTTGCGGATTTCTACCAAAAAAGTCTAATTTCTTGAAGCAGTAACAACCACACGTTTCCGATCTTTTTTAAATGCAAGTAACGAATTTTTATATAATCTAATTTATTTTGGAACCTAAAATAATAAATAGGACCTGTAAATATTTAATGGGCCTTAAAAACACCTTTGACAGGATTGCAATATATTTTAAATTTTACATCAAATGCTTAATTATCATTATTATCATTAAATTATCATTAATTATCATTAAAACTTTGTTGCAAATAAAATTTTATTTTTATACATTTATTTTTTCCTGAAAATAAAATATAATGTCCCAGTAAATTTATATTTTAATCAAATAGACTTTCATTTTCGAGCAGCAATTTAAACTTTCCAAAAAAAAAATAGAAGCACATTCTCCCAAACTTTAATATTTATGCTGATTAACCCACATTTTGTCAGGTTTAGAAAATTCCATTTTAAATTATTATTAATAATAATGACAAGAAAATATAAAACTAAAACAAAAGAAGCCCAGAAAGAAAAACAATAGCAGAAACATATTGTTAAATCATTTTATCATTATTTTGTTGTAAAGCAAACAATTTTATAGTAGAACAAGCACAATAAACACTTTTTATTAATAACAAATAAGAAAGTTTTACTTTTATAATCTTTAATTGTAACAAAAAAAAAAGGCAGTTATAAAAAGAGTTGAATAAATACTTTCTCTATTTATATTGTGTACAAACAATAAATGTATAATCCTCTGTGCATGGCTGAGTACTGTGTGCTGTATGTGTTTGTGTGTGTGTGTGTGTTTAAAATCAAATCATTGTCTACTGTTTTTTGCTGTACAAATACAATCAAACGAATGTATTTGCTATTAAGATTTTACTATTGTGTTGTTACTATTGTTGTATTATTTGTATTGAATTTCTTTTTTATTACTTTTTATCAGAGCCTTGGGATTAAGGCCACATTGTTTAATAAACCCCTAAACAAAACTAAACTAAAATTGAACTAAACTAAACTAAACAATAGAGTTGCTTTGTCAAATCCAGCCAAAGACTGGAAGAAAAAAATATACAAAACTATAATATCAGCATAACTGTAGTGTGTGTGGTAGGATAAACTAAGCAAATGTGTAACTGTGGGGTTATATAAGTATTTTCAGTGTAAATGTGAGTCATTGTATGTGTGTGTGGCAGTTTAAAAACAGCATAGAAAAAATTCTTTGAATCATTAATATTCTGCTATCGTTATGGTTTTTTTGTTATTGCAGCTGTCACTTGTATTATGTAAACACTTTTCACGCTAGTCTGAGCCTGTGTGTTATTTGTCGATAGTGTCAACACTTAAGTTTTTTATTTTATTAATTTTTTTGGTCACTACTTTCTCTTCCCTTAGCTACACTTTTTTAGTCCTTGCCACATTTAAACTACAAGTTTTTAAGTATAAATCTTTTAGTTTAAGTCATAACTTTCTTTAGAGAGAAATATTTAATTCGCATTCAATTTACAAAGGAGTTGGCATCATTTGTGTTTGTATACCACAAAAACCACTTATATTTCAACAATATTAACATAAACATTAACAAAACGCGTAAACAAATTGCATATAATTGCCATAACAGCGTCAACAACATAATTTGAAGTCATATAAAACGGTGAGGCACCACACAGTGGGACCATAAACTAAAAATAAAAAAATATTTTTTTTTTTTTTAATTCGAACTAAATAATCTTTAAGTTAAAAAGCCTGCAGTATATAAAAAATAAAGTGGTAGTGCTCACAAATATTCTCTTAACTGAAATAATGCCGTCTTTGAAAAAATGTGTGATCACGTTAATAGATAGCAGTACAGGCATTAAATTTAACCAAGTGGGAGCTGGACTGCTACACAAATGGTACCGTACCATGTATAAGCCGTTTAGTTAAAAATTTTATGTTACAATTTTTCCTGGTTAAAAAGTTAAAAACGTACAATTGCAGTTCAAAACATCACACGTGATAAAGTAAAGTACATGTCCTTATTCGTTTTTATTTTTTAAACCCTTCACTACAGGTGAAAAAGGGTTTACCTTAGTTTGTCATACCGTATGTAATTTTAAAATACTCATTTACAAATCAAAAAAGTGTTTATATTTTAAGTTCTTATGCATAGCGTATTCTATTGAGAGGTGTCCTTCTGTCCATCTCTCCATCCGTGTTATAGCTTAAATCAACTATACCACTAGATGAGCTAGAGAAAACTTAAATACGTCAATCGATCATCGAAACATAGTTTCAAAAACTTTGCTATTGAAAATCAGCTAGTTCAGTCCACGTCCTTCGAAGCAGCGGGCAAAACATCCGGCTTGCCTCTAAATTCCCATATCATTATGGACAAATCTAGTTTAGTGAAGTAGGTTAAGTTAGGTTAGCCACAGTCCACTTCGGTTCAATAATTGGTCCCTTTGCTTTACCTGGTATTGAAAGGGTGAGAGAAGAAGAAACGTAGAGAGAAAATTAAGCCAGGAATTTGAAAAAGAAATGGGGATAAAGAGATGAGGTAGACAGAGAGAGAAAGAACCGTGGGTATGAGAATATGGAGAAGATCCGAGAAAATGCGTAGAATAATCCGCTAAGTGAGGCCAGTCGACCAAATTGTGCCCTCATCCCCCTGGACGAGTCACGATCTCCGGGTGTGGGTCCGTAAACCACCCACTTTACCTTAAGAAGGAACTAATCCTACTTGGACCCATTGACGATATATGAAATAGGCCCTCATAGCAACGCTGACAGAGATATCACAGACGTATACACCCCAGCGCGGGGCATGACAGAGGAGGTGTTCCAACGTCTCCTCTTCCTCCTAACAACTTCTGCAAAAGTCCTTAAAAGGGACACTCATTCTCCTAACATGGTTCCCAAATAGACAGTGTCCAGTGACCGCAGCCATCAAGTCACGTAGTTGAACCCTCGGTAGCTGCGATAGTGCATCCGCCCTGCCCTGCTTCAAAGAGGGGCAGATTGTTGTTGTCGAACATGTTAACTCGTTAGACCCCCTGGTCTGAGCTAGTTCGTAGAGAACAGCGTCGATGCGCTGTCCGCAAGCAGAAAGGGGTGCGCCACAAAAGATGTCAATGGAACCTTTGTCAAGCATTGTCCCCCTTCTTCGCCAATTCATCGGCAACTAGGTTGCCCAAAACGGTCCTATGTCCCCTCACTCACTTTTGGATGACTGTCGAACCCTCCGCCATTCCCTAAAGGAATGTCAGGCATTTAGAGACAAATTCATATCTGGTGAACACACCTTTGAGCGATGTAATTGTGGCTTTGCTGTCGGTACAGAACAAAATATCCCTGTTGGATATGTTGTAGTATCTCAACCAGCACACCGCCACTGAAGTAACGCTAATAAAAAAAAAAATATATATATATATATACATACATATATGAGACGATAGAGAATTAAAAAAGGGGGAAAAATTGGCGCTCAACCATATTTTTCGAATTATGAGCCTCTGAACTTTTCATAGAAAAGTACGATTGTGCACCATATTTTTAAGATAACAATATGGGTATCATTTAAAAGCTTTTACAGAGATGTTTCAGCAAATCCTAAAATTTAAAAAAAAATGCTTAACCCGTTAAGAGCCGTTGACATTTATATATAAAGCAGGTGGTAATGAATTATGATAAGAGGCAAGAAAACGTGGTAGCTCATACCAAGATAGTTTCGACTTTTCAATCAACCTTTTCATTTACTAAGTTAGGTCAACAACCCTTATCACAACTTACATTTTCGAGAAAAAATTTCCTTTTAACAAAAAAACTTTATATTTAGAAAGAATTACTTAAGCCGATTTTTATTCAAGATGTCCAATGAAAAATATGCATTATGGTAGATATGCTTATACATATATCCTGAAGGGTATATAAGACTTGTCATAGCCGAATATAGCATCCTTTTTTTTTGCCAATAAAGCGGCGGACATATTACTTTGTACAGTGTACAAATTTCAAATGTTTGACTATAGCAGACACATTTTGTTTTAGCGACATGGTACTATATATTGTTTGATAAGTATCAAGAGACTATCTAAGATGGTTTGTAAGACATAGCTATGTTTGTTTGAATGACGTACCCCATGTTTGTAATTTTATTCCTTACCCTGTTCTTAAAGGGGATATGGTATGAACTGCACATGCTGTGTAAAATAAAGTGTCTACATATAACATTTTCAAAGGTATGGGCCATATTCATCAAAATCGCGGCCTGTATGGAAGCACCCTTCAATTTAAAAATTATTGTTCATTTAAGTTCTTATACGGTTAATATTTGTAAATGTGCTATACAAATTTTAAAAGTCAGCATGGAACAAATAAAAAACTAGTTTCACAACAGGTAAAAATTACCTCACTAAAGTAACACCCTTTATATATTTTTTTAATTTTTTATTTTTAATGCTTTTTTTCTCTATCGTACATTTAAATAATTATTACATTTCAACAATGATGACACTTATATATAAATAAAGTTACTATTGGACCACCCTTTATTTGATTTTTTTAACTCATGTTATACTGTACATGGCGTTGCTGACAATATGCAAACTTGACGTGTCTTTCATAGTTGAAAGAATAACATTATTTCAATGAATATCATGTCCCTTTAACTATAATTATTTGAAGTTATATCGGTTACAGTCATCCTCTCTTAAAATTTCAGGAGTCTACCTATTATAGTTACAAAGATAGAGGGCTTCAGCTAACGGACATGTGGACAGACATTGTAGCGAAAAAAATAAGTTGATAAATCAAAATGTTTACGCTTTTACCTTTAAGTACAGAAAAAAATGTTAATATAACTCTGCCATCTCGTTTATAATATTTTAAAACTATAAAAAAATAATATGAATAAAACGCAATACAAAATTATTTTAAAAAATTAATTGAGTTTTTATGACCACTGTGCGTTTGTAGTACTCTTTAACACTCATGAAACTCATACACATAGATTAACTGTTTATGTAATATAAGCATGTAAGTTTGTGTAATTGAGTCTACATATTTGTTAAAGAGTGTAAATGTATGTATGTAAATATTAAGTATAATTTGTAGGTAACTTTGTTATGAAAATTGTTTATTGTCACGCAGCATGATATTTAACTCAACATTTAAATGAAAACTCTGACATGAACACAACTGCAGTCTCTGAAATACAACCACTTCACAAACAAAATTTAGACCAAAAAAATATAAATATTTTAAAAACATACATATACCGTAGCAAAGACAAACGTTTAAAAACTTTATGATGTTTTTTAGTGGGGTAAAATATTTTGTAATACCTTTTCAGAAAACACCATAATTATTTAAAAACAATTTTTAATCTTAATCAAATACAGCACGACTTTTTTAATTTAGCAATGATATTTTATGTTTTTCTCCAGTAGGGCAAATATGACTACGAAAACATACTTTAAAGAAGAACATTAAATTTAAATAAAAAATATTTAGATATCTGACTACAACGATTTGTGAACTATTTTTAAAACGGGACCAATCTTTAGACATAACTTTTTAAATAAAGAACAAATTATTTAAATCGGTTCAGAAATGACTGAGTTCGTCGCGGAAAATAATAAACTCCTTCTGCTTTTGAAGTCAGTTAAAAAAAAAATCAGTAGCAAGCCCTTGACCAAAAACCATCAAACCAATATGACAATCAAATCTCTTCCACTCGTGTATTTTTTTTCTTCTCAAGTAAAAAGGGATTCATTTCTATTGCAACTTAATGAAGTTTAAAGTAATTAAAAAAAAAAAAAAATACACTCACATATTCCTCCCACAGGATTTTATAATTTAACAAATAAAATGGTTTAAAAGCTTTTAAAAAAAATTTTTATTTATGGGCCAAAAAAGGTTTGATTTATTTAGGCTCTAATACGTTTAATTCTCAAATAAATCGACATTCAAACAGTTGAGTTTTTGAGGGTGCAAGAAGAATTTTCTAAGCGATCATAAACGTTTATTTTAACTCTAGGATGTCTAGTATAGAAATAAATAACATTAAAGTACTACTTTAAAAAATTTAATTTAAAATTGATTTTTAATACATTTTATAAAAGATCAAAGATTTGACTTATCACGTGGTTTTAGAAAAATCACAATATAACTTTTATGTCTGCGGCATAACCAGTCATGACGATTTTTTATTAAAAAACTTTAATTAATTTTTGTCTCCAATTCAAAAAAAACGACCACGAAACATGATCCGAATATTAAGCATTTTTTCCTTAAATAAAAAATTTTAAACAGCACGATTAAACATAAACTACCGTATTCATAAAGTATTAAAATAGATTTGAAATTTATCTATATGCAAAATTTTTCATTAAACACATTTTAAAACTATTTTATTTTCTACGAATGTGGCAGTAAAAATTTAATAATTTTGTAAAAAAACAAAAACAGCGGGTAAGGCTCTTGATTAAATTGAAAGGAATTCAAACAAAAATCTTTGTAAACTTTCAGATTAGGTTTGTCAGTATGTTAGCTTAATTCTAAAGGCTTCAAACTTATTGCTGGCTTTTTGTTTTTGAAAAAAATCTGAATATTTTACTGGTTTTAAATCGATTTAGATTTAATTTTACTTCTTATTTTTTTTTTGTGAGGATAATTTATGCAATATATTTGACTCCATATTTTAATTTAAACACAAAATGATACAGGGTGGCTGATAAATATTGCAACAAATAACTTTTTTTAGTGTATGGAATACATTTTTCTTTTATTCATGTTAAAGCTAATTCAATTTTATTAAATATAGTTTAATTTGTTTTAAAAGTAATGGAATTTAAATGCCCCCCTTGCTTGTTGATGCATTTGCGGCATCTTAGGAAAAAGGTGTTAATTACTGCTTGGAGAGTTGAGGCAGGAATAGCCGCAATTGTTGCTCGAATGGATTGCTTTAGTTCATTCAAATTTGTTGATTTTGCTTTGTAAACTTTTTGTTTGCAATAACCCCACAAGAAAAAGTCAGGTCAGGTCGGGCGACGTGGGTGCCCAACGGAATGTGGAGTTTCTGGATATCAGCTTATTGGGAAATTTTCGTCGCAATTCTGTCATAACAGGTTGGTTTATGTGAGAAGGTGCACCATCTTGCTGAAACCACACAGAGTTAAAAGGAATTCTCTTTCGGCGTAATTCTAGATAGAAAAACTCTTTCAACATGCTCAAGTAACGGTCTCCAGTAACCATAACGGAGTGACCGTTTTCTTCGCAGAAGTAGGGCCCGACAATGCAGCGTGATGAAACTGCACACCATACTGTGGCACGAAGTGGATGCAATTCCGTCTCATGGAGTGTCTGTGGGTTGGAAGTACTCCATGTTCGACAAATTTTGTTTGTTTACGTTGCCGTTCAAATCGAAATGGGCCTCATCAGACATGAAAAGACAGTTCAACATGTTTCCATCCTCTTCCACCAATTGAAGCATCTTCTGGCAAAATTCCAAGCGAATCGGCAAGTCTGCAGCATTCAGTTAGTTGGCCATTTGAATTTTATATGGGAATAAGTTAAAATCTTTGTGCATAACTGACTATAATGACTGTCTGCTTATACCCATTTGAGCAGATAAGCTTCTTGTCGAAACTCTTGGATTGTGTTTTATCGTAGCAGCTACAGCAGCGATTATTTCCTCCGTTCGAACTGAAGGGTTTCGATGGTAAGGTCTTTAGTTGACTGTCCCATGCTTGGCAAAATTGTTTACAAGTCTCATTATGGTCCATCTGCTCGGAGGATTGCCGCCAAATGTGCGTCTTTGAACCGAAACTACGGAATTCTTGTTTCGGTGTCCCAGTTATCCATTTTTGTCAAATATAAGAATCAATCTGCAAAATAAAAAAAAATGGACCACATTCATTAAATAGAAAAAAAGTTATTACATTTTTTTTTTTTGGTAGCGGCTTTAATCAACCACCCTGTACTTAATTGGAGGGAAGGGCTTTTCGTAACATGAAATAAATTTTGAGAACTGTAATTCTAAAAGAACTGATTAGAAGTTGTTGAAAAGGCGATCATCGCTCATTTCTTTTTAATCAAATTAAGGATAATTAATCGCAGTTTCAAGGTAACAATACCTAGAGGAAACAAAATTTTTTCATTTATATATAATTTTGTTGCGCTCTGTGTAAAGAAGAACATTATATTTTAAAACATTTTGTTTGCCTGACAGAGAAAGGCTCTGTGACTAGTTAGCAAATAAAAAGCTTTCAATTATTTTATATTCTTCAATAAAACATCTTTGACTTAAACTACAGCCTAATCTAATTTGTTGCATGTAGATGACATTTTTATAAAAAATTTTACTTACTTTTGCTCGCCAGTGTATGTTAAAATATATCAAGTTAATAGAGTAATTATTATACATATATTGCTGTACACACTTTATCATCTAAATGCTTGTGTGACTTTATAAATTCATTTTCAAGTACTTGTATGAGACTTTATAAAATGTGAGTTCCTTATAAAAACATAAACATTTGCTGCGACAATGTGTTGAGGTATTAATTTTTATTATAATAAAGAAATGAAAGAAAATAAAACAAAATTACTTTTTATAACTTTACACGCATGCAAATAGAAATGTAAATAAAAAAAAACATTTAAAATTAAAGTGTTTTGTTTGTCTAACTTTAACCCAAAGAGGCCATTGAATTACATGGCAAATTAAATTATAACAAGAAATTTTATTTTCTATAGACATGAGTTTATATTTACACTTCCTTTTCCATAATTGTATTATTATTTTCATAACAACAAAATCATGTTTTTTTATTATAAACATTTAAATCAACAGTGGTTTTTTATGTGACTTCCGAGCGCAATAATATTCCGTTTAAATAAATTTCTTTTTTGCCTGCTAAAAGTTTATATTAACAATGTTTTGTATAAGAAAAAAATAATTTTTTTAAACTTATTGTGACACTTTATGGTATTTAAGTCGATTTTAATTTTGTGTTACATGTATTCCCAGTTGCTTGTCAGTCAGTCACTTGCAAACATTTCATGTCATGATTAACATCAATTGTAAACACTTAGTGGTCGTTTTGTCGACTTTCAACTTATAATTATATTGTTTATGTTTTTCAATTAAATATTTACTTCAATGTGTGAGTTAGAAAATTGACTTACGCGAGCTAGAGACATGTAGCTTTGTTTTAATAAATTTAATATGATTTACAAAAAAGTAGAAGAAGAAGGTTTTCAAAGCATTTAAAATTTATAATTTTTCGAGGGTCTTTAAGCATTATTGATACAAGATATTTGAAGTCTTCCAAGCATTTAAGGAATAACTTTCTATTTAGTTTACTGAAACAAAAATAAAATATTTAAAATACACAATTTTGTTTCAGCATGTTCTTAGACAATTTTCAATTTATTATTTCCCATAACAATTTTAAATAAAAATGCAATTTATTCGTTGGGTGGAAAAGCAGGTATCTATACGTATTTCGCCGGTTGCTTAAGCTAGCTCATCAGGAAACCTTTATCAATTTATTGCTGCATGATTGCTTGTATATAAATTTCTTTTCTACGATTTTTCCTTACAACTAAAAACTGTGCATAGGTAGCGTATACTATTTTCCACTATTACGACAACAACAATAAAAAAATAACCAAAAATGACCATTCACGCGAATAAATATTTCTGTCTTATTTTTAAAAATGTTAAAAATTACTAGAAGCAGAACTTATATTAGAAACACTTTTAATCTGCATTTGTTATCATCGTTTTTTTTTTTTTTTTGTTTGGAAAACTGCAGATAAAAAATTCTAGAAAACCCAAAGACACACACACACGCCTTTTTAATTTTTAAAGAAATTCCTACAATATTGATTTGGTTTAATTTTAAATTTATCAGATGAAAAATTACTCTCATGTATGGACCGGTGCTTTAAGCATTATTTTAGAGTTACACGGCCTCTTAGAGGAGAGATCGAAGCAGCTTATCGGTGACAGTTAGATCTCCAGCTCTATTGAATCACTGGAATATCGACGTAATATGTAATATATTTCACTATATTTCACTACAAGGAAATGTGCTGTGATGAAATTAGGAAACTTGTGCACGAAAACTGTACACGATGTGCTCTTTACCAAAAGCCCATCTTTTTTTGGTCGACTTGCAAGTAATTGCTCTGCACTTTAAATTAAAAAATTTTTTGTTCAGAGAATAAACGTAGAGGTCTTTCCTGTCACGTTCAATGCTAAAAGATTTAAATCAAATGTCCACAAAAAATTTTCCACCTGTAACATCTTTTCTACAATATAATATTATGGTTTTGGCGCAATGTATTTCTTTAGTAGGGATTATTGGCTTAGTTTTCATCTAACTAACAAATATGCATGTATAATTTGTGGAAGAGTAAAACTTATAGAAAATTAAATTGTTTTTGTGCTAAGAAATTTTAATTTTTTTAAGCCTCCCTCCAAATTTTTTTCAGTAATTAACCCAATATAGTTTACAAAATTCTAAGCTTTTTACATGAAAAATCTATTTTCACTTAAGCCAATCATTATTCAATGAAGTCTGTAAATTTTATGTAACAAGACTATGCTGCAAGCCAGTCTAGAGCAATTCTAAAAGAAATAAAAATGTTTGTAAAAATTTAGGGATTTTCTTTTTAATATCTGACAGGGTCAAATTATAATATTTTTATTCGTTTGAGATATATTGGTGAAGAATATTTATGCAAGCTAAACGTTACAGCAAAGGTAGGATAGGTCCAATACAAAATAAAATCGCAGACGAATGACCGACAAAATATTATAATATGCAATTTTAAGTGACTGGTAGTGAGTCAATAGTTATTCAATGGATACCATAAAATAGGATTTAAAAACTAGACTATAAATTGAATTTCCATTTTACATAAAAATTGTAAGGATATTGCATAGAAGGTTTACTTCTTTCACCATTTCAGAAAATCAGGCCAACTGAGTGATTTTAATATGACTTGAAAAAAGAGTTCGTTTCAACGAAAATCTAGTGCATTTCCCTACAAACAATATCAAGACCATCCGATTCCTTATCAGTCCTGCTCGCACGACTACACTTAGGGGCTTTTGAATGGTCGTTATAAAGCGTATTATTTATATTTTACCGCGTACTAGTCCCAAAACCTTTCCCTTCCAGGCAAAAAAATGTTTTAAATTATTATGTTCTTCTTCGCATATAGTGCTTTA
This sequence comes from Gymnosoma rotundatum, assembly GCA_916610165.2. Classification (NCBI taxonomy): domain Eukaryota; kingdom Metazoa; phylum Arthropoda; class Insecta; order Diptera; family Tachinidae; genus Gymnosoma; species Gymnosoma rotundatum. Next base: position 13,012,273 of record OU744339.1, read on the forward strand.
CATGTGTCACATTTTATATGGATGATAAAAAAAAATCATAGGAAAAATTAAGAGGATCGAAACAAAATTCTAAAGACATGCCCAATTAAAAATATTGTGTAAAGAATACCACTTTTAATAATTTTAAAATACGGCATACCTCTGTAAAGGATTGTTACAGAGTCAAATTTTCAATATACTCTATATGTGTGGAGATCTAGGCTTTTGAGTTTTGGTATAAGAAAAAAATTTTTTGTTCTTCCGTAAAATTTCTACATTTGCACAACTTTTTAGAGATGATTGATGACATAGAAACATGATATATGACACGCCTACAATACTTTCTATCCGAAAGAACACTCTGAAAAATTTTCAATTAAAACTTAATACTAAATATTATACAGACAATGCACAACAACAACAAAATAAAAAAATAAAAGAAACACAAAACAAGATTTTTTTAAAATTAACTTATGCCCAATTTTTATTTTTTGTTTGTGATTATTGCATTAAAAAATTAGTGAATAGAAACTATTACATTTATTCTGAAAATTGCTATAACTGCAATTTTATTTTATTTAAATTTCTCAACTTCACTTAACCTACTGCTTCATATAAACACGCAATATATAATTTAATACACAATAGTAATACACAAACTTAAATATAAATTACTGCCTGCCTGCCTGCCTGCCTGCTACTTAAAACACACAATCACAATTGATTGACTGAGTTTCCTGGAATAACAATTTATTTTTTAATAAAATTTAATCATGTAAATGTGTAAACCAAACCACTATTGAGGTATAATTTTATGTTTGTTGTAAAAAAAAGTGCTATTTTTCTTTTATTATTTTTTTCTACCTTTCTTCTTTTTTGCTCCAGTATACACGTGCCTGATAGACTGACCACAATTACCACATATTATAGCTTAACAATAGAGAAAAACTTGTTTAACAAAAACAACAATGAACAAAAAAAAAACAGAAAACAAGTGAACGACAAAGGCTAACAATAGCAAGCTTATTTGTATAAACTCTAGATATAAAATTTGTTATTGAGTAGCTGTGATAAAGTATGAGAAAATTACAATATCTAGTGACCATAAACAGTATCAGATAATTTAGCTCATGGATGTAATTTAAGCATTAAAATTCTATTGAGTTACAAGAGCTGATTTAATGATATTTTGTTTTTTTTTTTGCAAGTAGAAAGAAGCAATTGTATTGCTTTAAAAATATGTATAAAAAACTTTTATAAAATCTGTGAAAGTAAAGAAGAATGTCATTCTTAAAAGCTTCATAGCACTCTGAAAAATAACATTTAAATTGATTCAGATATTTTAACTAAAGACGTATAATTGATATTAATATTACTCTAATAATTAATATTAATCATTCGCTACAACGAAATAAACTAACGTTTGTAGTATAAATCGAATAAAAAGGTAAACTTAATTTATATATAAAATTTAATTATGTTTTTTTTAGGATCTAAACAAATGACAGTACGAATTTAGTATTGGTGACGGGATTGGGCATGGTCTTAGGGTAATTTTCTTTATGGTTTGATACTATAAAGCCTTGGAAAATGTCTACAGCTTTACTCTCTGACTATTTTTATAGTTCAATTGTGAGACTGGGAATGCTGAGTTCCCGCATAGTTTTTTTTTTTTTGTTCATACCAACCTATGGCCTACGCACATTAATGTATAACAACTTAACTATATTTGAAACGAGTTCAGTTTAATTTTTTTTAATACTTTTTATAGATTTAAAAAAAATAATCAGCATTTTCTCTGAACGAAATATTTGTTGCACAAAAAATAAATGTAATACAAATTTTATAATTCGTAATCTATATAATAATTTATTTGTAGTAATCGTTAATTATGAATGAATTAAATATTACCTCCATGTCAAAGAGTTTTCTTTGTATAAAAAATTATTTTATATTAAAGTTACGTTTTCAAAAACTCTTTTATTAAAAGTAATAATTCCCATAATTAAATACAACAAAACCCACAATAGAACCAAAACAATTTCATTTTAACTATTTAGTATTGCAATGGTGGTTTTAGGTGTGCGTGTGTGTGTAAGTGTATGTATTTTTTTTTTTTAAATTTTACTGCAATTTTTCATATTATCTGTGCTATAATATTGAGTGTCATTTTTCATATATCTACTGCCTCGTTGTGGCTTTTAATAGTTGGATTTTTGTTTTTTAACAAAAATTTATTCAATATTATATTTTGCGTTTATAAAATTTTTTCTTTCGTTAAATATTCTAAAAGAAACGGAGAACAAAGAAGCCGTGCTCATTCCTCTTATAAGGAATAGCAGCTTATGATTTAACATTTTTCTTTGATTTCTTAGTTTTCTTGTACAGTAGTTATATGTGTTCCTCATTAATTGAGAACACTACTTTTCTATATCCTTAGATAGCAAAGTAATTCTTACCTGGTTATAAAAATACTACACACGTATAATTGATAGTAAAAAAGAAATTGTCATGCATGCTCCTAACATTTTGTCCACCACTGTAGCATTTAGTACTATAAAAAAACTAATGAGAAATAATAATAATAATGATAATAATAATAATAATAATGAATTTTTACAATTTAAATATTTTACTGTTATAAAAATTGTTCTAATTACCTCAACGTTTTTAATTGAATAATATGAACCCACATTCGGTGTAATAAACGTATGATTAATATTAATAATAGTTCTATTTATAAAAATGCTCTTTACTATTCACAATAAAAGGGTAAATGAAAACAAAAAAAATCGCTTAACTATTGTAATGAACTTGGCTTTTTTTTTATAGCAAATAAATAAATGATTTAATTTCTACCTGAGTTCGCATATATTAAAATTTTTAAATTTATTAAAAAAGACAAATTATCTACAAATTTTTAATTTAATATTTTAAGAAAAAAAAAAGTAAAATTACAGACATTTGAATTTAATGTAGCATTTTCTGTATGGCTACATCCGTTATCAGCATTCACTTAGTACATCTTTTTTTAAAGGTCTTTAATAATTTTATAGTTAAGTGATTTAAGGTAGGCTAGAAGAAGAATTACTTGGTTAGCATCAGACGTTTTTGTAGATATTTTTGTTTTACAGTTCTAACCATAATAAACAATTCTTTTTTATTTGATTATTTTATTTTAATAACGAAATTAAATATTAATGCACATCATCGCTTGTCGCTTATACTTTTTTCTTTTGCTATTTTGGTGAACTTTAGTCTTGACTCATATTTGGCAGACATGAAGCAGAAATGCGGCAGATTTATTGTGGGAAAATATTCGATAAACCAACGTGTTTTAATCGTTAGAACATTATATCAAAATTAATCAGTTAATTTATTTTATCAAAACAGATTAATATGACAATGGGAAAGTTATGTGAAATTTTCGGAAAAAACAACGTGCCAACAAACGCACTATTTATTGTGTAGTGAATTATTTCTAAGAAGGAGGGTCTGCGTTTGATGGGCTTAGGTATGGACCACAACGTTCTGCACGAACCAAATACTTCTGCTCAAGAAATTGTTCAAAACCATCCATCAACTTTAATTCTATGCCGTGCTCAGGAGCTCGGTCTTCAAAGAACAACCTTGACCTCAATTTTGGACACGATTTTATATTTGTTTCCACTTAAGATTCAGCTGACACAAGAGCTTCTACCCAAAGACCATTTAAGCCGCTGTAGATATGCCAATTGGATGTTACAGCTCGCCCATGACAACTCCGATTTTCTTGAAAATATCATAATGAGTGGCGAGCCATAATTACAATGAGTGAATAAACAGAAAAGTCGGTCCTGGGCATTGGAAAACCCTCAAAATAATCAGAAGGTGACTGACCTTTGCATCCATTAAAATTGACACTCTGGTGTGCAATTTGATCAAGAAGAATCATTGGACCGTACTTCTTTAAAAATGAAAACGGCGCAACGCTAACTGCGAATAGGGAGCGATATCGTGAAAATTTTTTAACGTAACAACTGCATGCTTTAGGTAAGATTAACATGTAGTATCAACAAAACGGTTCCACATCGCCTACAGCCAGGATTACATTAGAATTGCTGCGAGATCTCTTTCCGCTACATGTGATTTCAAAACATATTGGTGTTGATTGGCCCCCACGGTCGCCTTATTTGAATGCTTGAGATTTATTTTTGTGAGGATATCTGAAAATTAAGGTTTATGAAACAAAAATCAGAAATGCTTGAGCAAGTTAAACAAAATATTCGCGGTTAAATTGTTGTAATACTGCATAAAATATGGGAGAATATAATGAAACATGTGCTTAAAATGGCTCGAATTTGTGAGGCTACTAGAGCCGGACATTTATATGATATTGTATTTCAGGCACAATTGGCGACATTAAATAAAACATTTAAATGAGAATTCCATTGAATCAATAAGAAAAAAGACAATAACAACTCAAAAGTGTTTTATAGAGAAACACAGCAAACATTCAGTAACTATTATTATTTTTTCTTTCATATCAATTTGAGTTTTTATATAAGACTAGTTTTCTATACAAAATTTGGGTAAAACCCACTGATGAGCTATTTGAGCAGTAGTGAAATGTTTTCCCTGCAGTATTACATTTCATTTTTTAGTTTAGTTAAAAATAATAAATATTTCATGAGAATATCATGAAATATTTATATTTGATGGAATCAAGCACGAATAAAGTAAATTAAATTTTAAAAGATTCCGAATAATAAATTTTCATATTGATAAAAAAGTGTAAATTAAATAAATTAAATGTATAAGAATTAGTCGTACTCGTGACAGAAAAGTTACAGACTAGCTATTGCATTATTTATGCGATTTCATTTATCTTGATTTTACATTTACTTACAACACCAATTTTGTGTCCAAATTTTAATGTCAAAATGATCTTGTAATAAACTACTTAGCCCAGCATAATAACGTGCCTTAATCCATTACCTTCTTCTAGTGTCTACTTTTCCTGTTTTGTTAAATAATAAATATAATAATTTCTCAATAATTCTTATTCATTTAAACAGATTTAAATAGACAGATTTAAATTATTAATTTGGTTATAAACAAATAAACTTTTTTTTAATTATTTATTCCATCATACCTGAACGTATATATAATATTGATTTTTTTAAACCAATATCACTCATACGCTATAAATTGTTTAAAATCACTTAATCAATGTCATATTTCAGCATTATATATTTTCCTGCAAATACAAATTGTAAATAAGATGAAATTGTTGTTGAAATTGTTACATTTTTTCACCTTCAAATTTAATAATATTTTTTTCACAACACTGGTTTCCAATAGATTTCACTTGATAATTTTTTTCTATCATGATATTTTATCTTATAATAAAACGAAAAAAAGACAGAAATAATAATAATAAAAAAACTATAATTTTTCAATATAGAACGTTTACTGCTGGCAACAAATTTCTGTTTTTATAAAAATGTTACAGCCATCGACAATGTATTGTGTGAACATTTTGATATATTTATATATTGTGTGTGTGTATTTTTAATACCTTTATATAAGAAGGTGATATAATATGGCTGCAATTTATGTGTGTATTTGTGTGTTTATATTTTGTAGCAGTTTATTGTTATATGGCTGTCTTGTTGCATTATTCCTTGATTTTTTACTATCCAATTTTTTTTTTTTTTTTTTATTCGACGTTGTTATTGCCAGCGATTTGTGATGCAATTGCTCATGAAATAAACCATATATGTTGCCATTAAATACATAAAATATAATACAATGTGATAGATTGTTGCAATTAGTGTTCTATAGTTTATGGACTTGATTCAACAGTGTAAATCCACTTATGTTGAATGAAAGAGGCTGAAACATTTAATTTTGGTTTTCCACTAATTTTTGTAATTAACTCGTACTAGTAAAATGTTTAAAAAGACTTAATATAAATACTTAAAGTGCAAGATATGAAAAAAAGGAGCAAATATATATTTGCTAAAAATTAATTTGGAATTAATGGAAACTTCCGTTAATATTTTTCTTACCGATAGCAAATTTTGTTATCTACTAAGGGATCTAAAGGATCATATCGCACGTTTTGCGCTGCGAAATAAATTAAATATTATAAAATTATGTTTATATATAATGTCCTTCTGAGATCATTTTGAACTTACCATTTACCAATATTGGAGAACTTTTCACCACTTTTAATAAATCTTTTTATTTTTGTACTAAAAGATTTTTGATTTTTGTAATGTGTACAAATTTTATTTATATTATGTCAAACATTTTTCGATTTCAGAATATACAATCGAGTTTTATGATTCTTTCTTTCAAAATTTGATTTTCAGTAGTAATCTACTGAATAAGTTTAGTTGCATCTTCCATTTAATAGAATAGATTTTAGTAACGACACAATTCGGTCATGTTAACTTTTCTAAGAGGTGTTACAACTAACATTTAGAAGCAAATATCATTTGTTAGATTTTAATATAAAAAATATATCAAGACTATAAATTACTCGTATTATTAATAAAAATCAAATTATTATATTAGTAATTGAATTTTTAACGTATCAAGCGAATTGTTACCAATCTTTTTTCTGTGTGTACATTTTAAGTTGAAACAGCTTTAGCTGTGTGACACCTAAAATAAGGAAAATGTTTGCACACAATGTTTAACAAAATACAGTTAAATAGATTATCCGTCTCTGATCAGCTGCTAATAATGTAAGCATATTTCATAGAATGTTTTTGATAATGTCGCTACTAAACCAGCTAAACGCAACTTTAGATTGTTTAAAATTTAAAACCGATTGTTACCTATAAAATATACTTTCACGTGTCTATAGTATACGACGAAAAGTATACTTTATTTAAGATTATCATTCTGGGCCAATAATAACTTTAATCCGAGGAAAGTTCCTGTTATCCTAAACTCTAAAGGCATAAAGAAAAATTATTGAAATATTAATTTACTTTAATCGCGCTTGACTTTCAGGTTTTTTATACAAAATTTGGGTAAAATCCACTGATGAGCTTTATGAGCAGTAGCGAAATGGCCATGTGGGTATGCTTTCCTCGCTGTAATACATTGCATTATGTATGTTGAAAAGTCCCTTTTAAATAAGGAATTTACGCTAGCAGTGTTTCTTGACATAGAAGGAGCTTTCAATAACGTCTTCCCCAATGCCGTTATAAAGGCCCTCTTGAATTTTGATCTTGATGCAAATCTGGTGGAATTCATTGCGCAACAACTAAAGACACGTATCATCACGTCCACTTTGGGAAATGATCACGTAGAAATGGCAGTTAAAAACGCTGCTACTGCGACTGGACCAAACGGGTAATAGGATGATAGCTTATGCTGATGACATTGCTATCGCGGCCGCTGGAAAATATCTACCAACACTCACAGAACGGATGAACTATTCGCTCAATGTAGTGTCTCAATGTTGCCGTGAATTTAATCTCGATTAACCCCTGCAAAACGGAGGTTATGCTCGATACAAGATTCCAATTTTTGCTGCATCTAAGCTGAACGGCGATGTGCTCAGTGTAAGTAGAAGTATGAAATACCTTGAGGTGATACTTGGCCCTAAACTTCAATGGAAGGCAAACATTGCCAAAAGAGCTCGGAAGGCGACCTGTGCGCTCTATCTCTGCCAGAGAGCTCTAGAACCAATATGGGGGCTTCAGTCTCGGTTGCGGAATCTTCTCCAATAACTTTTGACCAAGACTCTCCTTTAGACTCTCTGACTACTGCAGCGTGTTTCAAGTCGAGGTAATGGCCATGCTGAAAACATCCGAAATAGCGCTTAGGGACGAACTTTTTGGCCTTGCCATTCGGACATTTTCAGATAGTCAGGCGGCAATAAGCACGCTTGCTGGTGCTACCAGTACATTTACTCATTACTAAACACACTATCGGAGCGACCACAGATTGACCTGGTCCCTGGTCACAGGGATATCCAGGGAAACTATGAGGCCTATGATCTCGCCAAACGGGGCACATTGCATGCTAACGTCTCCTCGCTATCAGACGTTGGGATTCCTTTGGCAATGGTTAAAATGGCCATAAAGAACCACTACCACAATTTGGCTCGCAAACTATGGGTAGCGGAAAGTTCCTATTGTGTCTCCAGACAACTGTGGACTACACTGGACATCAAGCGGACCAGGCAGCTGCTCAGACTAAAAGACAGAAAATCCATAAATATCACGGTCTCGGTACTTACTAGACACTGTCTTATCGGCAGGAATGCTTAAAGACTCGGTCTGCCCTTTATTGATTTCTGTTGCTACTGTGGCTCATAGGATGAGGAGGAAACCGTATTGCACCTCCTGTACCACTGCCCATCCCTGGCTCGAAGAAGATTAAGAATTCTGGGCTCTAATTTCTTTGAATTTTTTACGGAGCCAAGTTCATTCGGGAATCTTCATGGTTCTCAACTAAGGTAAGGGGAGTCGCGACGTCTTCCTTGTGGTATCACAACGGGCCATTCGAATGTGCTCAAGTGAGCTTCGTCGTGAGAGGCTCCCACTCCTAACTAACTAACAATGTATCTTTTAGTAATAGATATTTCATGAGAATATCATGAAATATTTATATTAGAAGGAATCAAGCAGGATTAAAGTAAATTAACGTAAGAAAGATTCCGAATAATAAATTTTCATAATTATTGACATAATTATTCAGTGTTAATAATTTAAAAAATTTAAATATTTGAACTTAAGCCAAATTAAAATTATTTATTTGCTTATATTTGTTTAAAGAAGTTTATTTAAAATTTTGTAGGGCGTTCGGTTGTATATATGTATATTGTTTAATTCTTACTTATTTATATGACTTGTATTATTTTGAAATTAATTGCTTACGAATTCTAAACATGAATTCTGCAAACTTTAGCCATACATTGTTACTTTTTTTCAATATTCGCCATTTTTACGGCATTTTTTATACATTTAAGAACTTTTCATATGTAAAATTTTAGTTTTGTATTACTATTATTTTTTCAACTCTTGGCAACTAAACATCATCCCACGGTTTTTCATCGTTTCCTTAGGAGTTATTGTAAGCATAATATTTTGATAATTTTTCCTCCAAAGTCAATTATTAAAAGAACAATAATTCTTGCAAAAAAAACCGACTTGAAAACAGATTTCATCTTTCTGCCTATAACGGTTCAAGAGTATGGCCACATAAATTAGATTACATTAACTATAGGGAAACCCTTATATCTCCAAGCCTTATACTAGTTCAACTGCTCAATTACAGCAACTATAGGGACACCCTTTATTTTCAAAATACAAATTATATACTTGCTGTTGTAGTAGATTTAGCAATCAGGTTCTGTCTATAACGCTTCAACGGTTTGGCCATATACATAAGATTATATCAACTATTGTATAACCCATTAATTTATAATTTAAAATTTTTAAACTTCTTATTATACGACACAAAGTAGTGAACATTCTGTCTAAAATTCAGGCCTTTGTATATAACGGGTCAAAAAATACGGCCAAATAGGAGAAATAACATTAATTTTGGAAACACCCTTTAAATTCAAAATTCAAATTTTAAGCTTCTTGTAATAGCGGACTTAGCAAAACATGTCCCTTGTAAATGTCTATCTATAACGGATCAAAAGTGCGGCCACATACATCATATTATATCAACTATTGGGACACCCGTTTATTTTCAAATCCACATTTTATACTTGCTGTTATAGAGGAGTTAGTAATACAAGTTCGTTGTAAATTTCAAGCGTCTGTCTACAACTGTATGTAAAAGTATGGCACACCCTTTAATTTAAAATTTGTAATATTAATACTTGTTACAATAACGGCCATAGCAATCGACATTCTGTCTAATTTGGAAACGTTTGTCTATAACGGCTCAAATAAGTAAATCTTCATCAATTATGGGACACCCTTTAACTTCCAAATCCAAATTTTATACTTGTTGTTATAGCGGACAGGTTCGCTGTAAATTTCAAGCGTCTGTCTACAACTGTTCAAAAGTATGGCCGAATACATAAAAATAAATAACTATTGGCGCACCCTTTAATTTATAATTTTTAATATTAATACTGTTACTATAGCCGCTATAGCATTCGACATTCTGTCCAATTTGGAAGCGTTTGTCTATAACGGGCAAAAGATAGGCCCTTTAATTTTTAGATTTAATTTTGTATAACATTTTGTTTTTGGGAGCCATAGTAATACGCAGTCATTTTAAATTTTACAAAATCGCCCTTTACAGTTCATAATACACGTAAAAAATATGTATGTTGTGTGGGAACATCCTTTAATTTTTAAGATTATGAATTAGATTTTAAACGGCACCAATCTATAAGCATAGTCCATCATATTACCACATATTTTCAAAATCGGTTCAGAAATGACTGAGTTCTGCGGGTACAAATATAAAAAAAGCAACATATTTGAAGTCGGTTAAAAAAGAACAAATAATATTTGACTATTATTTTAAGATCTACTGGAATCTAAGGTAAGTAATTCCCGTGTTTAGCATAGCTCCCTATATGCTCACCAAATGCCAGGTTTGATTGTAATTAAGCAACAAAAAGTTTTCTCATTTAAACGCCACAGACCTAAAAGTGAACCATCCTTAAATTTCTTTATTTTATGTGTGTGACAGATATTACCCATATTTAAACATGGTCCTTCGAGCCGGATATCAACCATTGGTCGCTTATTTAAACAATATTAACAAAAATATTTGGACCAGTAATTATTTTTAGAAATTTAAAAATATAGAAAAAAATATTTATTAAAATGTATGCCGACGATTTATGTGGTATTGTCGAACGTATAAATGAAAAAGTCGATGCAAAAAAAGATTTGTGATACAGCTGAGCCCTTATAGAATATTCCTTTTCGATGATCTATTCATCTTTTCTGACATTGACTCGGAAGTGTTTTGAGCTTGCCGCTTTTAACTAAACATTGCAGATTGAGTTTTCGTGTGATTATCTCAGTGTTAGTCAATTTATTTGTGAATATGCTTATTTATGTATGAGAAACGGATATAATACACTACATAATACTCACAATATATTGTTACGTTTATTTAAATTATAAACGCGGTATTTATTGAGCTCTTTATTTGCAAAATAATTACACACACAATTTTTAAAGTTTTAATTAAATTGGATTTTACTTAATCAATTATTTGATGATTTAACTATTCGCAATTAATAATACACGCTGGCAACTTTACACTGTTGTACCACAAGATGTTAACCAGATGACGCTTACAATCAGAATGAATCAGCACGTATTGGCGTTGCTTTTATATACCATATTTTTAGGCTTTCTTGAATATTCGAGAATTTCTACCGCCTTCTACTGCGTAGTAGAAAATGCTGTGTTGTCATTTTTACCTCAGACACATGATGTGAGCATTGTTATTTACTTCTAGAATCTTCAATTAAAATTTCAAAATACATGTTGTATATTTTTATTTAGTTGTTACACAATGCAGGTGTGTGTACGGTTGTGTATTTTGATTGTTTATTTATCGCTTTGTGTTAGTTGTTTTTGTTTTGTAATAAAGATGTTTTGTAGAAACTTCTAGCTTTGAAAACAAACACAATAGGTCATTTCGTTTCACTTTCTTGGCCTGAATTATTTTTACATCTTTTTATGATTTTAATACAGCATCTTTGTAACACTGCCGCCCACTTAAGCCTTTTCGTTCTGAATAGACTCAACATTACCACTGCCATATTTAGCCAGCCGCTCTAGGTGAGCCACCTTCGTTTTAAACCACGTCATTCAATTTCTTTATCACCTTGTACGGTGGTCCCTTCCAGTAGGTTTGCTGTTTAGGAGATAATTCTTTCTTGCGTTGCGGGTTAAATAGTAGAACCATTTGTCCTTCAGTAAATCCCTCTGTGTTTGCTGCTCGATCATATCTGGCTTTCATCTTATCGCTGGTCAATTTAATGCGGTTACACGGACAAACTCATGAAGCTCATGCAGGTTTTCTTGTGCCTGAAAAATGTTTCCATTGTCTTCCTGCGCTTTTCCAGGTTTAACACCAAATTCTAAATCTGCTGGCAGTTTTAGTTCTGTCCAAAACAAGATTTTTGCTGGACTACGTGAAGCTGACTCGTCTTTTTTGGTCACCAAGAATCGTATACAAAGATTTTTACATGCAAAATTCTTTCATTATAAAAATATCATTATTAAATTAATTTTAAAATAAGATTCAACAAAAGATATATTTATATTAAATACTAATGTCCAATGACACTTGAATTAATTTCTCATTTGACATAGAAATATTATTTCAAAGAACAAAATACAAACAAAAATAAAAGAATGCAAATGGTTTGAGTTGAATTTAAAATAATTCACTCTTTAAACACATGCATAGAATTTCACTAGCAATTTCCTTGATTACTCAGTCAAACACAATCATTGGTTTGTCTATGGAAAATTGATTGGAAATGAAATTATACCCAAACGCACAAGATGAAAGGAAAAATAGAAAAAAAAATTACAAAAAATGCAAACCTGAAACCTGAACAAGGTTTCTGCATATCTGATGATCATGGACGTCTGCCTATTGACTATTGGCCGACAGACAACACAATTAGCATCAAGTATTGGCTGTGTATTTCCTTTTAAAGTGCATAAGAAGGAAATATAAAATTATCTACAAACATGCAGTAGTTCTTCAACTGCAATTTTTGCTAGCGTGTGTGTGTGTATATATTTTTTTAACAACAACTTGTAGTTATACTCAAAATACAAAATATTTATATTTCTATCGAAAAATATCCATCCAAGTTTTTACAAATGAATTATGCAACAAACAAGATTGGCCAATAAAATTGAAAATCGTAGCAAAACACATTTAAGAATACGTGTAAGATGTTGTTGGTTTTAATGTAGAAGACAAAACTTAATTTTCTAAAGCTTCTATTTTAAATTCTTTTAATTTTTATTATAACAAATTTTATTTGCTGCCAAGAAAGTTTTTTGAAAATTTTATAAAATTTTTATTTTATATATAAAACTGACCTTGATTTATGTAAAACACTATTTTTTATAATTTAACTTATGACTTGTGTTGACATATTTTAATTTTAAAAAGAGGTTAGAATTTTGTATTAGTTTTTTCATTTCAAACAACAATTTTTTCTTTGGCATTACTTTAGTAAAAATGTAAAGTTTTATATCTTTTTGTTTAACTGAAGGTTGTTTAAGTTAGTTTTGGTTTTACAAGGTTCGTTCCTGCTCTCAGTTAAACTCTATACAATTGAGACAAGTTGGCAAACTCATTAAAAATGTTTAAACAAAAGTTGTTACAAAGAAGAAATAATAAATGTTTTTTTAAGTAAACGAATATACACACAAACACAAATATATTTTGTAGTATTTTTTTAACTAAAGAAATATATTTAAAAAAAAATTATGCGGTAAATAAAACAAGTAAGAGTGCTATATTCGGGTGTGCAGAATCTTATATACCCTTCAACATCTATGTAGATCGAGTTTAGTGAAATAACTTTAATCAAAAAAGCAAATATTGAGGTGATCGACACTTAAAAAATAAAAAATAAAAATTTGTACTACGAACATACAATTTAACATAAAAATGCCATGAGTTAAGCATTTAAGTATTTTCTATAAGATCTCTTCAAAAGCTCTAAAATGATACCCATATTGATGTTTAAAAATTTTGAAAATTTCAGAGCCCCGTAACTCGCCAATTTTTCACGTGTTGATCTTTTTCTTATTTTTTAATTCTCTTTTGCCCCATATATTTATTTTTTTGATTGGATTAACATTATTGTTCCAAAAGACATAAATTAATTAGAGGTAGGCGTGGTGTTTTTCCTGCTGCCTCAAAGGACATGGACCGATCATGTTAATTTCCAGTAGCACAGCCTTCGACACTATTTGTGATCGATGGACATATTTATATTTTTTTTCTAGCTGATTTAGTGCCTGAGCAAACTTGATTTCAACACTAACACGAACGTGCAGACGGACATCGCTTAACCGACTTCGCTATGCATAAGAAGTCAGAATATTTATACTTTATGGTGTCGAAAATGGATAGTGTAGAAATTACGGAAAAACTTAGTTATACCCTTTTTTCCACTTTTTGTAGTGAAGGTTATAAAAATAGTCAAGGTTTTGCATCTTCTTTTTATCTTTCTTTCCCAATCAAAGAGAGCACTGAGCAGCAATTATTGTAACTAAATTTTATTTAACCTCAGTTGCCCTCAAAAACTACAATTACCAGATATTACATTTGTTTCATTTTATTCTCTTTGTTAGAGTGTTTTCTAGTTATATAATTTTTGATTTGTATAATTTTCAAAAGCGTTAAACTTAAACTCACACAACTGCCCCCTTTCAGCAAAAATCACCATAAATTTTATAAATAAAAAAAAATTGAAATGGCTGTTGTTTGGCTGGCGAAGCTCTTAAGATTACTAAAGAAAACTTCTACATTTGACTGCAATGATCTTTTCGCAATAAAACGTAGCGACTCTCACTCATCCAAAGGCTGTGAAATAAGGAACAGTTATTTTCTTTGGAGGGAATTACCGAAAAAATTTCGTACTTTTTCAATTGAAAGTAAATTGTCTATGCGAACAGCAAAAACTACAATCGTAAGGACCAGAAAATTAACAAGGATACTTATGTCATAGATAGATAATTGCGGTAATCAAGGATTACTTAGAACTGAAAGGCCAATTGATAAAGAAAATTGCTGAGCTGCTGCCTTTAAGACAAACACAACAGGCGATCCAGACACAGAGTGAAGTTATTAAAGTGTAAACTGATGGATTTTCCATTCCAAATAAAGCAAATTTTTCAAGAGCTATTGTCTCAAAATGTTTAGATTTTGTTAACGAAAGGATGTTTTCTTCAACTAATGCATCGTATAAATGAATCTCTTTCACTAGCAAATCAAATAAAGACATAAGTTATTTTATTATATTTATTTTATTTATTAATTATAGGATCGAAAAATATAGCGAAGTACTTTAGTATCTCCTTTTGACGCTACGATGTTTCTTAGCTCAAATTAACAAGTAGATATAGGAATATCTATCACAATATTTTCTGCTTCATTCAGTTTCGCTGGCAATGACGGTAACAAATACCAGTCTACACCAGTAATTCTTAGCCTTCTTTTTTTTTGTAAAACACTGCGTAAAATATTTTATGATAATAATGTGTAAACTAAACAAGTAAGAGTGCTATATTCGGCTATGCCGCATCTTATATGCCCTTCATCATTTATGTAAATCGACTTTATTGAAGTAACTCCAATCAAGAAAGCAAATATTTGGGCGACAGAGAATTAAAAAATAAGAAAAATATTAAGTACTATATATAATTTAACATAAAAATTCAATGGGTTAAACATTTTTAAAAAATTTTAGCAAATCTTTAAAGGTCTCTTCAATAGCTTTTAAATGATACCCATATTGATATATTGAAAAAATTGAAAATTTCAGAGCCCCGTAACTCGGAAAATATGGGCGATCGCCATTTCTTTTACTGAATGTTGTTTTTTTCTTATTTGTTAAATCTCTTTATGGTCCCATATATTTATTTTGTTGATTTCAGTTTCTTTATGGTTCCAAAAGACATGAAAAAATGGAGGTAGGCGTGATGTTTTGCCTGCTGCCTAGAAGAACATGGACCGATCATGCTGATTTCCAATAGCACCTCTATCGACACTATAATTGATCAATTGACATATCGCTCCTTTATTGCAACATAGTCATATCTAAAAAAACTTGAACTTGGCAAAATGCGATTTAAGTTTTCAAGACATTAGTCCTATGATCTAATTGCCACAATTGCAATTCCTATAACTTCGGTTCAGCTTGGGATATAAAACTGATTTTTTTTTTCAACATGTACAGAAGGTCTAAAAGAACAGTTTTGCTTAAATAACTACAAATGTTTAATTTTTTGAGATATGACTATGTTGCAATAAAGGAGCGATATTTATTTATTTATTTTTTTTTTTTTTTTTTTTGTGAAATCAAGTTTGCCGTGGCTTTTTTGATAATTTAATTTATTTTCGGTCGTTAATATAACAATGCCACTGTTTTTTCGTCTTCTACATTAAGTAATCTTTTTCTTTGTTTTAGATATAATTTTGATCCAAATTCACACAAATACGATGTGGAAAATTCTAATAATATGTTTAGAGCTTTTTTCGACTATTAGTGGATATTAGATGCGATAATGTTAAGCCAAAATGAATTAATTTCTTTTTCTAAATATTTTAAAAATAAATTTCGAATTTTTAAGAGCAAAGTATATCAATGTGACGTACAAAAACTTTTTTTGTCACAAACGTACATTTAAAATTATACCTGACATAGCTCCTCTTTGAATACATTAACTGATATTTTACTTCTCCGTTTTTACATTACAAACATCTAAGTAAATCGGTTGTAAAATAGCTTTATGTCGCCATTAGTTATAATTGTTGGCGCCACAGTGTTGACAACACAGTTTTTTGAAAATTATATAATTTAATAATAGAAAAACATTTATATATTCACAGGACACTTTTTTAAATTCCGTGGCACGCAAAAGTATAGAAACAATTCTTTTGACAATATAGACATAATATTTTCTATTAGAATTTTTTCGATAAGAATCGACCTCATGTATATATACCTTCTAATAAAAAAATTTTATAATATTTTACATGGACCCTGCTAACATAAGGAGAAATACGTTTTTATTTTATTTAATTAAACATTTAACTGATCCAATGATACAGTTTTAATTAAAAAATAAAATAAAATTTCCAATTAAATAATTAATTGTATAATTTAAAACTTTTTTTATTGCAATCTAAATAGAGGAAGAAAACCCATTAATTGTTACACCAGTTTTCAATATACTATCAAAAAAGAAAATATAAAAAAAATATTATAAATGAATTTAAATTATTTTGGCTTAAGTTCATTTTATTTTTAATTCCCAAATTTTTAGCTAGATGCGATAAATGCTCATGAAGGACGTCCAGAAAGTGCAGAATTTCACTCTGCTAGCGTCTAATTGTTCTTGTTTTCTTTGGAAAACGTCCGCATAAATTTGTAAATAATTTATATTTCTAAAAATATTTAGAAATTAATTTAAAAATGAACCAAAAAGCCAAAAATAAGTCAACTTTCATTCATTTATAAGATCGATGGTTCAAATCCTGATTAGGAAAAAATAAAGATTATAAAATAAACTGATTTTTATAATATTTTACATGGACCCTTCTAAAATAAAGAGAAATAACTGCTTATACCCATAAAAGGTTTTGTTGGTTTCTACATTGTAAGCATTGGTACAATTAAAAGTTTAATTAAAAAATATAATTTCCAATTAAATAATTAATTGAATAATTTAGAACGTTTTTAATTGCAATCTTAATAGAGGAAGGAAAACCATTAATTGTAACAACAGTTTTCAATATATTTTCAAAAAGAAATTTAAAAAAAAATATTTTAATCTTTACATATAATTAAACCGTAATGGTTTCATTTCGGTACATTAAGTATTTTTTGAAAATTTTGGTGCTGTTATAGTGATCTGTTTGTTTGTCTGTCTGTATTCGCATCACGTAAAAACTACTGGATGGATTTTAACAAAATTTTGTAAGGAGGTCCCTGATAATCTTGACTCCTATATAGAGTACTTTTTTTTCGTATAAAATTAGTCATTTCGTAGAGAAAATAGAGATACAAATGAGCCAGGTTCCAATTTTATAATGGTACTGAAACAGTTGTCAGCATATTTTATTTTTGTAAATGAAAAATTTCTAACACTTTTTACAGAACTCTGGAGTAAATATTTAAAAACTCATTTTTCTAAATTTGAATTTTAAGAAATTTAGAAATGACTGACAGGCGAAGGGCTCTGCTAGTAAATAATACAATATCATTTGTTTAAAGAGGCTTCAGTAAAAAAAAAGTATCAGGAAGCATAAATAAAAATTTCTTTTACATTTCATGTGGCTTTTCGGTCCCTGAAATTTTTCCGTAAATATTTCCACTTCAAAACAAAAAGACTTTAAAATTAAACTATTTAATTCTTGATTCAAGATTTTAGTTTTATATATTTCAAACCCAAAAGATTAAAAAGCTATTAAAAGTTCTTTTTCTCAAGGTTCTACTTAAAGAAACTTATTAATATTCTTAGTTTGCCACCATCTTTACTGCACTTTCTTACAAATGATGACAAAGACTAAAATGCCTTTAAACTAAATCCTTTTAAAAGCTTTTCAGAATCGTATTAAACATAATGATAGACAAAACAATATACAACAATATATGTACACACATACATTCTCTTCTGGGAAAGCTTAAATAACATTTAATTGAGGGCTTAAATAATAAATTAAATGGGTGGTTTTTAAAAACACGCTTTCATTTTGTCCCAGTTAGTGAGAATGCTTCCATGTCTTTGTCTTGCGTTTTCACAAAAAAAAACCTAAACTTTCACTACATTATGGCTGTTAATAATACAAAACAATTCGTATGTCATGTCTGTTTGTTTATTATTAGAATACAAGATTGTATATCGCAGACTATGTGCAGCTGCCGAGGAAGAAGGCAGTGGCAGAGGTGTAACTATATACATCGTTAAGTAAGTGTTTATATTTGTATATGTGTATTTGTTTGTGTCTCTTGCTTCATTATAATTTGCATGTTATGCTAGATTTACATATTTAATAATGTTTTCAAAGTAAAATGTTAAATGTGATCTAATTATACCTTTGATGTGTTATAAATGCTCATACTCTGAAGTAGTATGTGATCATTTGAGTATTTTGGCATTTACAAAATTCTCTAACAAATTTACAATTTTCTTAAACATATAAGAATTTTAGGTATATGTACGACAATTAATTAAGGATACAGATACATGTGTTAATATGGCATAAATGAAGCTTAAAGTTTTAAAATTATTCAATAGAATGTATGGCCCATTTGTATTTGTCATTTTCTGTATTTTAATTGAAATTAGTTTACAATTTAAAACACAAAATGCAGAATAATTATTAATTAATTTATTAAATGTAATAGAATCCAAAAGACTACTTAGCATCTAAGAAAAGTTCATTATTTAATTAAAGAATAAGCCCATAGTGCATTACACAACTTATTACGAATTGTTGCTTTTTTAAAAATATATTAATCTTTTTGGTTTCTAATTTTATATTGATTGTTAAAAATGAAAGGATAAAGGTAATAACATAATTTACTGTTCTATAACAAGTACATGCAGGAGTTCAGCTGATAATTTTATTTGTGTGCGTGTTTATCAGTTTGTGTGTCAAAATTTGTTTAAATTTCTTTTAATTTTTATTTTGCTGTTGTTTGTTCACGTTTTTCTTTTAATTTTTATTGTTTTATCAGGGATGGTAAACGAAGTCTACAAATACACTTTTTCAGCTCAAGTTGCATTAAACATCATTTTATTGAATTCTTGTTTAAATATACATTGATATAGTCGTTAAAATGTTACTTTTTTTAATAATAATTAAGTAAAACTCATATTAATTTTTTAGTAAGAAAAATTATAAAATATTACCCACTTTGCCATCTCTGAACTGTTTTTGACATAATACATGATTTTACACAAAAAAAATGCCTGTTGTTGTTCTAATGTTTTATTTGTTGTAGACTTGCATAGACATACTCGATATAGATATACTCTGCTTCAAACTTTATAAACGAAAAATTAAAACAAAATACATACCAAAAGCTCTATTTTTTTAAGCCAGATGAATTTTTAAACTGTAAAAAATAACACAAGAAATTAAAATGTAATGAAGATTTTTTTTATACGAAATATGATATTTAAAAATGATTTCGGGCATGTGGCAACCGTGGTTGCTTATGACGAAGTGCACTCTAGGCGTCCAATTTTGGATAACTATTTAAGTACTGCTGGCCGTATGTCCCGAAAAACACGCCTCCAAAGCGTCAATTGTTATCGGTTTAAAACCATAAACCAATAACTTCTCGTGGCCCCACAGAAAATAATCGAGAGGTGTCAAATCGCACGACCTTGGCGGTCAATTGACAGGTCCATTTCTCGAAATCAATTTATCGCGAAAGTTTGATTTCAATGACTCGCTGGTTGTAGTCGCCGTATGGCATGTAGCACCATCTTGTTGGAACCACATTCCTATCGGATCAATATCATCCATAGTTTCAAACAAAAAATCATTAATCAAGGTGCGGTAACGATCTGCATTGATCGTATCATGAGATTGATCGTATCGTGATGCCACCAGCGTATAAACCACGCCAAACACTGCATTTTTCTAGATGCAATGGGGTATGTTGTATATTGGTCTCACTTCATATGCAGTAATTTTGGTTATTTACAAACCCGTTAAGCCAAAAATGAGCATCATCGCAGAACACGATCTGGAGATAAAACAAGGGGTCAGTAAGTAGCTGCTCTAGAGTCCAATTGACGAAGGACCACGCATAAAATGGTCTCGTGGCTTTAATAACTGCACTACCTGGATCTTATACGGGTGTAGGCCAAGATCATTGCCCAAAATTGTCCAGATCAAAAAATCAGAGCAAATTAAAGCGCTTTTCGGACATATATATTCGTTTCAGAGCTGAGATATGCAGCGGGCTTCATTGTCATTTTGATTAAAGTGTAATTTAAGTGTGATTTCTTAAGTGCTTAATTATTCACCCGGATAGTGGAAGAAGGTAAGGAATGCTGCGGCAATATTCTCTACTTTAGAACAAAAGGGAAAATATTCAACAAATCGATCTTTTCTATTTTATTTTTTCCATACAGTTTCATTTCGTTATAATCAACTCTACTCTATTTAAACTATATTGTTATATTTAATTTTTAGCAGTGCCTACGACTTCGTCTGCGTGTCATTTCTAATTTTCTTAAAATTCAAATTTGGAAAAATGTGTTTTTAAATATTTATTCCAGACTTCTGCAGACAGTGTTTACTATTTTCTATTAAAAAAAATAAAATGTGCTGACAACTGTTTTAGTGCCATTATGCCGGTAAAATTGGGTTTGTGTTCTCTCAACGAATTTACTAATCTGCTTTTGAACCGAGGTTCTGAGGTACCTGCTCACAAAATTTTATTTAACTTTAACCAGCAGTGTTTTCGTGATGCGAGCATAAACAGAGAGACAGAGAGACAGACCAAAATTCAAAAAAAAAATGTGTTTGCATTCCATATCTATTACTATCTACACCAACATTAAACCTTTAAAAGAATATTTTGTGTTCATAAATAACCCTGTTACAGCTTTATTATAGATATTCTATTATATTCTCTTATTTAATAATATTATATTTCATTTTATTCTATCATATTGTTACAAAAATAAGATCTGGCAACCCCTGTTGTGGTTGTCCGTATGAGCGTGGTGAGTAAGTTACTTCCAATGGTGTGTGTGTTTAGAATAATACCACAATTAGCTAACAAAAGCTGAGGAACCTCAATGGCTGCGTTGGTAGAGCTGCTTGCTAATAATTGTTATAATGCAATTAAAAATTAAAAAAAGGCCGTACAAACCACCCGAGAAGCAAAAGACAATTATTGTGTGGACCCATGCCAGATATTTTAGTGGAGACATCTGAAATAATATAAGAGTAACATATAATTGTGAAGTCGCCCTTTATAATAAAAAGTTGGAACGGTAGCGCTTAGCGCAGGGAAGTGTAACAGCATAACAACAGCGTACGGAAGGCGTGTATTGTGGCTATTAGATTAAAGGAGATGACTGGCTTGGATAAAAGGAGTAGTGGAGTTGTCTGTGGCTGGTTAAGGTTACTAAACAAAGGCATCGAGTAGTTCATGTCTCGCCGGTGTAACACAGTAGTTTAGCATGGATAGCTGCGTTTGTAACAATAAGGCGTGTTGAGTAAATACGAGACCATGGGATTTACAAGGCCGTAATTTCAAGAAGTACAGCTAGATCAAGCCACAGAGAACACAAAATTTATTATGAGCCACAGTGGTATTTGCAACCAAACGAATCCGTACGTTTGTTCCAAAATGAGAAAACGTAGCAATATTATATTTTACTTTAATATATAATAATAATTTAATAAAATTCTGATCTGTTGCATTCTACTCCATTTTATTATTATTATTATTTTCTATTTAATTTTTTCCCGTACTATTATACTTTATTCTATTCTCTCATACTTTATTTCCATCATATTATATTCTACTCTATTCTATTGTATTCTATTTTATTCGGTTTTATTCTATTCCATTTTATTATTATGATTTTTTATTCCATTTTATCTTGTTTTGTTCTACTTTATTCTGTTCAATTTAGTTTTATTCTATTTCACTCTATTATATTCTGTTTAATTCCATATTGTTCCATTCTATCCTGTGCTATCCTACTTTATTCTGTTCCGTTCTATTCTATCCTGTTCTATTCAACCTTATTCCTCTGTATTCCATTATATTTCACTCTATTGTAGTCCATTCAATTTCATTATATTCTATTCCATTGCAAAAGAAAATATTTTGAAGAACAATAATTAATAGCAAAGGAAGTACAGAAGAGCCACATTAAATTTGAAATAAATTATAAAAATTTATACATTTTAATCTTGAAGATGATTTTAAATAAAAGATCACAATTATTAAAAAAAATAACTTAACCCTGGTTTCTATATTTCAGGCGATCAACTCGTTTGTATAGAAACAACTCAAAAAAACTAAGTGCTTTTCATAAAAATTTTTTAGACGAATTGATCGCCTGTAATTCAAAAGCAGCACTTTAATTTAATTTCAATTTCAATTTACATTTGTTTGAGCCTTCTTTTCTTATAATAAATTTAACAATAGGTCTGTTTCTTTACTCTACTTTGGGATCCCGTGGGATCCAAATTTGCACGAAAATTGTTTTCTTACTTCAAAATTGTGTAAATGAGAGCGGTTTTGAGAGAATTAAGTTTTTCTATGCCCTTGCTCCCCGGGCTAACATAACTTAAGAGTATAAATCTTTTAAATTTATTTAGATCTACGAGGGCTGCTCTATATATTTCTAGCCTAACAGTGTAAACGCGAATATTTATAATCAAAAATGGTTTTATTGTTTTTTAAAGTATTCTCCACCATCATTTATACACTTTTGCATGCGCTCAAACCAGTTGTCGAAGCACTTTTTCCACTCCGATTGAGACACCTCTAAAACATGGTTTTTGAACACTTCAACAGCTTCTTCTGGCGACGAAAATCGTTGACCATGCATTTTTTTGCTTGATGTGCGGAAAAAAGAAGAAGTCTTTAGGTGCCAAGTCAGGGCTGTACGGCGGATGACCCATTAATTCGACGTTTTGGCCGGTCAAAAACGCTCTGGTTTGAGCCGATGTGTGAGAACTCGCATTGTCATGATGAACAATGATTCGTCTTCTCTTGTTGGTTTTTCGAATTTCTCCGATGACTTCAGGCAAACAAATTTGTGTACCACTCAGAAGTGACCGTCCTACGTTGCTTAAGCGGAACAGTCGCCACATGACCAGTTTTACCGAAGTGCTTTTTCCACGAAGAACTTTCGTTGGATTTTGCTCGTCTTTGAAGACCCAGACGGTCGATTGTTGTTTCTTTTTGGGCTCATACGCATAGATCCATGATTCGTCACCTGTGACGATCTTATAAAGGTCTTTTGAAGCACCGCAATCGTATTTTTGTAACATTTCTTTGCACCAATCGACACGAGCCTTTTTTTGAGCGACTTTCAAATTGTGCGGGATCCAACGAGAACAAACCTTTTTTACGGCCAGGTGTTCATGCAGAATCGAATGTATGCTGTTGGAAGAAATGTACAAGGATGTCTCTATCTCTCGGTATGTCGCATGTCGATCTTGCATTATGAGTTCACGCACGGCATCAATGTTCTCTGGCACAACAGCCGTTTTTGGACAACCTTCACGGAATTCGTCTTTGAGCGAGCTTCGGCCACGATTAAATACATTATACCAATTTTTGACAGAGCTATAGGATGGTGCTTCATCGCCATACAAAGATTTAAGTTTATCAATGCACTCTTGTCATGATAATCCACGTCGAAAGTTATGAAAAATGATGGCACGAAAATGTTCACGAGTTAATTCCATTTTTTTCTATATTAATTTTTTCCAGTCACTGTAAACAACACAAATAATGGTCGCACGTCAAAACGTTTTGAGTACGATTGTGCTTAAAAATGACAAACTTTGCAATGGAAATGTCATATTGCACTTGGCAGCACTCAGTGTTGCCAGGCCAGAAATATATATAGCAGCCCTCGTATAAATAAATTATTTTTCTTGTTATTCAACAATTAATAAAATTTTTAATATTTTTTTTTTAATAAAAAATATAGAATTTTTTTAAATTTTGCGACATACAATAAAATATTTGATTTCATAAAATATAGACATTGGAATATCACGAAAAACCCCTGGAAATGTGCCTCGTAAATAGTGATATTTATTTAAATGTCAAAGAAATTTTTGTTAAAGTTAAATATCTTTAAAAATCAAAATCATTTCATATCCTTGTCCCCCTTCCCTTTATCAGAATTTAATGTATTTTAAACAAAATTCAAATATGAAATTGAAAGTAACTTTGTAATACAAAATTTAAAGCTGTTAATTAGGCTTAAATTAAACGCACATATTAAACACACAAACATGCACACACAGAACCAAATTCCTTTAGGCAAACTGATATTCTGACATAAAGAAAACTTCTAGAACACACATGTTAACTCAATTACTCAGGCGAACTTCCACGTACTCATGACATTATATTCATTTATATGCAATAATGAACAAAAGTAGGTTAATGTGCAATAATATTTTATTAATGTTTAAAGATTAAAAACTTTAAAAAAGATTTTATTAATACAATAAAATTTTTCTTGGCAACAAAAACATTAATTAAACAACTTTAAAAAAAATATTTTTACAGCAGAAAGCAAAACCAAATGTATGTGACAATTAATGAAGATAACATTTAAAAAACAACTTAACTAAAATTGCTTGCTGTTCCTCTTCATCTTTGAACTCAAAATCAGTTTAAATGCAGTTCATTAATATCAATTCATGACGATTTAAAATTCTCTTTTTTTAAAGTTCTTTTTCACAAGTGTTTTGTTATTTAAAATTTATCCCATCATTTGTGTTAAAATTTTATTCTATTTTAACTAGTTTTGCATACAATTTCTTAACATTATCCAACAAAAATTATAAATTATGCTAAAGTTAAGCATCAAACTCGAAATAAAAACTTATTGCTTTCAGTGGCAAAGTGCAAAAGAAACTAGAAGACAAAAAATCAGCATTGCAGACAATTGCTCAATACAAGTTGTCTCATTAGAAAACACAAGACATTAATTTATTGAAGTTATTTATGAAAAGCACGACATTATTTATGAATAAAATATTAATGGAGTTAACAGTTATTGTTTCTTTAATTGCAAAGCAAACAAAAGATAATTTAGTTAAGATGCAAATGCCTGAAACCCTGAAAAATATTAGAAAATATTTAAAACAAGGAAAACATTGTACCGGCAGATAAGACCTGCAAACAAGAAGGAGACTTTCAATTCGTCTGAATTTTTGTTTTTTTTTTTTTCTATGTTTATGCCTGCAGAACTCAGTTATTTCTAAACCGATTTTGAAATTTTTTTCTTTATTTAAAAGATCCCGTTTTTGTCCCCATGTACCCATACAACATACTTTTTTTTATAAGTTTGATGACTGTTAAGGGCGCCACGTTAGACTGGCGTATTTTAATATCTCCTCATAGCAAACAGGAGTTCAAAAATAAATACTAAAATTAAAGGGTGTCCCCATAGGCTACCTAAATTAACTTATATTAACCAATTTTTTATAGACAAACACTTGAAAGTTCGAAAGAATGTCGATAAGTATGATTGTTGCAATAACAAGTTTAAATATTTAATATTTTAAATTAAAGGGTGTCCTTATAGTTCATTTAATTTGATGCATATGGGGTTACGTTGGAGCAGTTCTAGACAGACTGTTAAAACCTTACAACGAAACTATATTGCTAAGTCCACTATAATAGCAAGTATAAAATTTGGATTTAAAAATTAAAGGGTGCCCCAATAGTTAATGTAATTTGATGTATGCGGCCGAAATTTGAAACCTTTATAAATCGACAACTGAAATTTATAAGGAACCTGTAATGCAAAGTCCACTAAAAAAATATATAATTTGAATTTAGAAATCAAAGGGTGTTTCCATAATTGATGTATATTGATGTCGCGTTTTTTTTTTTTGAACCGTTATATGCAAACACTTAAAAATTATATAGAATGTCCACTACCTTGTCTGATATAATAAGAAATATAAATATTTAATATTATAAATTAAAGGGTGTTACATTAGTTGTTGTAATTTCTGTTATATGGCCTAGGAACTTGTATTTTTAAGTCCGTTATAACAGCAAGTATAAAATTTATATTTGGAAATTAAAGGGTGTCCCAATAGTTCTTGTAATTTGATGGTGGTCACACTTTTCGGATCGTTATAAAAAGACAGCAAAAGTCTATTTTAAAGTCGGTTTTTAGCAAGAATTATTAACTTCATCAGGCCAATATTCTTATAAATATTTTTCTGTTTTCTAAAGACATTAGAAGTATTTAGATATTTCTTGAGCGCCACCAGAAGCTCTTAGATATGTTGTGACGACAATATGAGTTTAAATTTGTAATGTCTTATAATTTAATATTCCTCTTCGATGAATTAAAGATCCAGCAGTTGTATCTATTTTCCTTCTTATTACCAAGTCCTGCTAAAAGACCCATTCACTGCAGTCTAAAGATTACTAATAGTCAACTGATAGTTGTCAACTTCCCTCTTCCTGCTTAAAAGCAAGATAAATTAGGTCATATACATTCAATATGCCAACAACGCTGTTCATTTGCATACTATGTCCGTCGACTTGGTAGCATTCTCCAGGAACAGCCCATTAATAGCAATTTCTTCTATTTCCCTCTAAGCCGGATGATGTAAGATATAGCTATGTCCTGCCACTAATAAAATTATAAAGCAAATCATTCCCTTCTTGCACAACTGTTCCCGCTGTAATATTTAGATCTATCCGCAGGTACTATACCTGCATATAGAACGATTGTGGGACTCTGGCTCACTTCAATTCTGTTTGATCTTAGTTGGCACTCTTTCAAGTTTCACAGTTTTCTAAGTTAAAACTTTAAGCATTTTTCGTTAAGTTAATCTTTTGTAAATTTAATTCAAAAGTAGCTGTCTAACCGTTATTGACATGTATTTTTGGATCAATCCTGTTGAAAACTTACCAAGACCCCAATAATTATTCTTGTTCTGTGGGTTTCAAAGAAAATACTAATTAACTTCCTAAGAGTTATAATTATAAATATGCAAATGCATAGAAAAAGAGCAGTTGATTTTGCTATAACTAAAACTTACACAGTGGGTCACCACATATTCTGTCAATTTTCAAGTATAAATATATTATCGTTAAAGTAATTTTTTCTATCTATTCTCTTGTATTGTTATTTTTCGTTCTATTCTATTCCATTTCATTCTATTTTATCCTCCTATTAAACTTAAAGGACGTTTAAATCTTAAAACAAATATGCATACCTTCTAAATATTTACATGTCCAAGGTGAAATAATTTGGGCACATTTCTAAAATGATTCTCCCATACAAAATAGGATCCTGACCCACTGTGCTCTGCATGAAATTTTTTACTATTTGAGACAAAATAATTTTTTTTTATTAAACGAGAAATGACAATCTTGTTATTTTTGCTTTTTTATTTTTTTTTTTTATTAAAATGGTTCTCAAAAAAGGCAATTTTTATTGTCGAAAAGGAAAATTCGTTTTTTTTATTAAGTTATTTTATAATATTCTAATGCAACAAATCCTGTATTTTTTGTGCCTTTTTTTAAAAAATGTTTGACAAAATATTTAAATCTGTTGATTTAATTAACAACAGGTTTCACGTTCAATATAAAATAAAAGTTTTTTGTTTTTTTTTTTAATTTTTAAAGAATGAATTTTGCAAAAACTCGTTTATTTTACATGTTTTATGAAACATGCGGTTATTTCGATTTTAGCTTAATCCAGTTTCCTGTGATTTAATAACATGATTTTTCCATTGAATTAAACAAAACAAAAATGTTTAATTTTTGATTTGTGTTTTGTTTCAGATGTCACACGAAAATTGAATGTATATTTTTAAAATATTATAATGTTATTTTATAAAAATACATGCACACGGTGTAATACCCAAAATGCTGAATTAGAAAAATATTTAGCATTTAACCAACAAATAAAATTGTGGTTAACCAAAATTTTCACTTCTACCACAAAATCTGTTAAAAACTTTTGTGTGTTATAAGCGCTCAGGCAAAAAAATATTAAAAAATTACAAAAGTAGAAAAGATTGTGTGTATGGTTTGCTTTGTTTTACATATTACAAATCATGAAAATTTTTGTTTTGTGTGATACGCGGGCTGCTCTATATATTTCTGGCCTAATAGTGAAAATGCGAATATTTATAATCAAAAATGGTTTTATTGTTTTTCAAAGTATTTTTCAGCATGATTTATACAATTTTCCATGCGCTCAAACCAGTTGTCGAAGCACTTTTTCCACTCCGATTGAGACACCTCTAAAACATGTTTTTTGAACACTTCAACAGCTTCTTCTGGCGACGAAAATCGTTGACCACGCATTTTTTTCTTTATGTGCGGAAACAAGAAGAAGTCATTAGGTGCCAAGTCAGGGCTGTACGGCGGATGACCCATTAATTCGACCATTAATTTGGCCGAACAAAAACGCTCTGGTTTGAGCCAATGTGTGAGAGCTCGCATTGTCATGGTGAACAATGATTCGTCTTCTCTTGTTGGTTTTTCGAATTTCTGCAATGACTTCAGGCAAACAAATTGTAGTGTACCACTCAGAAGTGACCGTCCTACATTGCTCAAGCGGAACAGTCGCCACATGACCAGTTTTGCCGAAGAAACAGGCGACCATTTCCTTCGAAGTGCTTCTTCCACGAACAACTTTCGTTGGATTTTGCTCGTCTTTGAAGACCCACACGGTCGATTGTTGTTTCGTTTCGGGCTCATACGCATAGATCCATGATTTGTCACCTGTGACGATCTTATAAACGTCTTTTGAAGCACCGCAATCGTATTTTTGCAACATTTCTTTGCACCAATCGACACGAGCCTTTTTTTGAGCGACTTTGAAATTGTGCGGGATCCAACGAAAACAAACCTTTTTTACGGCCAGGTGTTCATGCAGTATCGAATGTATGCTGGTGAAAGAAATGTTCAAGAATGTCTCTATCTCTCGGCATGTCGCATGTCGATCTTGCATTATGAGTTCACGCACGGCATCAATGTTCTCTGGTACAACAGCCGTTTTTGGACGACCTTCACGGAATTCGTCTTTGAGCAAGCTTCGGCCACGATTAAATTCATTATACCAATTTTTCACAGTGCTATAGGATGGTGCTTCATCGCCATACAAGGATTTAAGTTTATCAATGCACTCTTGTCGTGATAATCCACGTCGAAAGTTGTGAAAATGATGGCACGAAAATGTTCACCAGTTAATTCCATTTTTTTTTATATTAATTTTTTCAAGTCACTGTAAACAACACAAATAATGGTCGTACGTCAACACGTTTTGAGTACGATTATGCTTAAAAATGACAAACTTTCCAATGGAAATGTCAGATTGCATTTGGCAGCACTCAGTGTTGCCAGGCCAGAAATATATATAGCAGCCCTCGTAAGTACATGGCACTGCAAATAAAAATAAGAATACTTAAGGCAATTTTAAAATAGAATGCTGCTGTAGGTGAAAACTTTAGGATGAAAGAAAAAAATTTATTTCTTCATGCTTAAAAATATAACAATTTTTTGCGCTTTAAAATTAAAAAAAAAAACATTTTATTTCAATTTTTTATGAGATTTATCGTTTTTAATTAAAAAATAGACATTATCGCTTTTAGAATAAAATATTATCACATCGAAATTTCTATAGAAAAATTTACCGTTTCGAAGATTCTCTAAGAAAAATTTCCTGCCTTAAAATTTCTCTAAGAAAAATATCTCACCTTTAAAATTTTGTAAGAAAAATGTCTCGCTTTGAAATTTCTGTAAAAAAAATTATTCGCTTTTTAATTTTTGTAAAGAAAAATATCACGCTTTGAAATTTCTGTAAAAAAAATTATTCGCTTTTTAATTTTTGTAAAGAAAAATTTCTCGCTTTGAAAATTCTGCAAGAAAAAATTCTTGCCTTTAAATTTTTGTAAGAAAAATTTCTTGCTTTGAAATTATTGTAAGAAAAAATTATTGCTTAAAAATTTTTATAAGAAAAATTTCTCGCTTTGAAATTTCTGTAGCAAAAATGGTTTGCCTTAAAATTTATATAAAAAATATTCTTAAAATGATTTTTGGGAATAATTATTTTATATTAGTTCACTTTTCAGTGTGCTAATATCCCAAATATTTTAAATAAAATCAAATATTGATTATTAGTGGTAAAGCTAGTGGTAAAGCTATTAATTTTTTTAACCAACTGAGAAGTGGTTAGAAAAATTTTTAAATATAATAGGCAGCTTTAGCTTATCTAAAATATGGTAGAAGGTTCCCTGATGAGTTGAGTTGAGCAATCAACGAAATGGCCATAGGAACTAGCTTTACCACTAATAATCAATATTTGATTTTATTTAAAATATTTGGGATATTAGCACACTGAAAAGTGAAAAAAATTCTTGCTTTGAAGTTTCTGTAGGAAAAATTTCTTGCCTTAAATTTTTTTAGCAAAAATTTCTCGCTTTGAAATTTTTGTAATAAAAATTTTTCGCTTTGAAGTTTTTCTAAGAAAAATTTCTCGCTTTGAATTTTTTGTAAGAAATATTTTTCGCTTTGAAATTTTTTTAGGTAAACATTTCTTATTATAAAAGTTTTTGTGAAACAGCAAATAATGTTTAAGCCTTTTTAATAATTTTAAAAAATTCACTTACGGGCTGTTCTAAAAAAAGTAGTGTCGCTTTGGAATTTTTCCTAAGCAGCTTCTCGTTCTGAAACTTGCTTAAACAATATATAAATTTTTAACTTAAAAAGAGAAATTAGTCCCTTTGAAATTTTTTTTAAGAAAACGTTATTACTTTTAAGTTCCTTATAAGGAAAAAAAAAGGAGAGCCTATTTTTAATTGTTCGTATCTCTAAAAACAATAGTCTACCTTTTGTGAAATATTAATCTTACTTAAGCAGAATTCCCTGCATAAAAATTATTCTCAAGAGAACCCTGTCGTTGAAAGTTTTACGCTTTTAATATTGTTTCCCCTTTAAAAGATCGGAATAAAAAACATTTTGCTAAGAGGGAAATTTATTATAAAAATCATTTAGAAATTTAATTTTTTTAAAAAGAAAATATTTAATATATTCTTTCTTGTAAAAGTGAAAAAAAACCTAATTTGTTGCCTACGTGCTCTAAATTTTCCCTCTTTTCAAACTTAAGTTAATTAGATTTTTATCTGGACTAAATTTAATAAACTCTTGTGCTGAAGATTTTTAACACTGTTGAATGGAATAATGATTTTATCATTATAATTTACAATCAAATTTACAAACTAACACGCATACAGGCAAATCTTAATAAACATAAAGAAGAGCAGAAAGACAGACAGAGAGAGAGAGAGAGAGAGACAGACAAACAGCTATATAACCCATATTATATTTCATCCTTTCTTAAGAGTCCTTTGTTTTCATAGAATTAACGGGCACCAGGAAGTATCATTAACAAGAATTTCAACAGCAGTAACAACAATAACAACAACAAAACAACAACAATACCTTCATAACAGTAATGTAAATCTGTTGTTACTGTTATTCAAGTGTTTTCTTTTAAAAGTGTATTGTTTTACATGAAAATTAACTACAAATTAGATTTTATCTAAAGTCTCGTCGTTTGCTAGTTAAATGTCTAAAAGATAATGACAAAAATTTAATGAAATATTTTTGCGTTTACTCGTTATTCGTTTATTTAATTTTGTAGGGAAATATATTGTATGGAAAAGTTTAGAAAATAATTTATACTTTTGCAGACGTTGGTTGCACTTAAGAGTTTAAATTTAAATTTATTTCTAATAAATGATTAAAATTTTTTGTTCGGATTCAGCATGTGTTTGAGTAATAATAATAAAACACGTAATTACTATTATTTTTTAATAAAACAAAATATTCAGTTTTTATATTCAATATTTCCAATAGCTTCGCTACGCTTTTTCAGGGAAAACTATCAAATATATATATGTACATGATAATATAAAAACATTGTTACATTTGAACAAATAAAATCAAATTGAAAGTAATTACATTTTTAAATTAAACAAAATTAAATTAACAATAATAATTTTATAACGGGCGCGTCCATTCTGTACAGTAAACATTTTTTGAAAATGACGTAACAAAGGCTGCTGTATTTAAGGTGGTCAGCACGTTGACTACAAATTTAGTTGACTAGGGTTCAACCCCAGCGGCAATCAATAAATTAAAATTTTTGTTTCTGTTTAATGGTATAAATAAATATTTAGGACTAACATTACAACATGCAGCCTACTTCGTCGGTACTTCTTCATAGCATATTCGCTAACGAAGTAAAATAGCTAAGAAAATCTTCTTGCACCACCTGCCTTATCCCTCATCTATTCCATTCCTAAAGAATGTAGCGCGGTTACGAAAAATAACTAAATAAGTTATGCCTGAAGTGCAACCAACCTCTTTACAAAAACGAAATTTTTTGATATCTTGAGATTTTTAACAGTTTGCGTTTTAATCACTTTAAAAATATTGGCCATCTTTAATGAATTTTAGTGATGTTTTTTACGCTATACACTTCTTAAATTTTATGATGATATAATAATTACTAAAAGTATTTTTTGGCTCCACATGGACCACTTTCAAAAATAACATTTTAGAAAAAAAAAAAACAGGAGCAAATCCAAATACATATTTTTATAGACATAAGCTTCACTAAAAAAGTTTTATGTAAATAGTAACAATGAAAATGAAGACACATTAGCATATTTCAGTATTTATGATTAATAGGCAATATAAAAGGTAAAGCAACGGTCACATTTGACAAACATTTGCTTAAAATCATCAAATATTTGTTTGCAGTGGTCTGACCACAAAATATTTATTAGAAGCAAACAACATAACAGCTGATTTCGGGCAAGTAAAATTATTTTCCAGCAAACAAAAATGCTTCTAATGTGAACATAGTGTGACCACTCAACGGCAAATATTTGACTCATTTTTAGGCAAATAAATATTTGTTCTTACAAAGTTTTTGTAAGAACAAACAGAGACAAATAACAGCTGTATCAACAATGTTGCCCAGTATTTAAACTAAATTATTAAGTTTCGAAAAAACTCGCTGATAATTTTAAACTTATATGTGTATTAAATAAAAACAAAATACTGTAAGCAATTAAAAATAATATTATAGAAAAAAAATTATAAAGTGGAATTTTTGGAAGAAATAGTTAATTAAAAAAGTTGTCGGCCCACATATTTTTCGAGTTATATATCATAAAAGTATTTTATATATAATTTGGTATATTTCGACATTTTCGCCTCAGAATGGTGCAAAGTTTCAAAATTGTATGTAAAAAAGATGTGGCATTAGGGATTATTAAATCTTTATAAAATTTTAGTTAAGTATTGGTTTAAAGTTAAATCGCAAGAAATTATATAACTTGAAAATTTGCGTTGCCGCTAAATTAAAGTTAAGTTAAAGTTTAAAGTTGTAAATTATATACTGTTATATATCTGCACATAAACCTATGATAAGGTTGAGATGCATTTTGTTTTTAAATGCTTATAGATAACTTTTAAATGAAGTTATATATGACAACAAGCATCATGCTTTCACTTTAAGAATCAATATCGATTAATTTATATTAAACAAGAAACACAGTGCCCACGCATTTTAACTGCTTGAAGTGACGAAAAAAGTCGGCTATGTGCAGAACAAAACCAAAATAATTATTCCGCACTACTCGAAGCGTAGGAATAGAGCTAAGAGTCATTAGTGAATATCCATTTTAAGCACTCAAACTGTTCTGTTTCGATTTGCAATCAAAAGATATATATTCTATAAGTACTAAGCTGAAAGATTTTTGACAGTAGTTATAATATAAAAATTTGTAAAAACTATATGTTCAAGAGTTTTTCCCCTATATATTAAATAAATTAAAAGTTTTTAGAAATTTTAATCAAAAAAATGTAATGAATGAATATTAAAATTTATTGTTAAGAAGTGGAATCTAATTCCTATTTAGCTTCATCCTCTTATTGTGCTTCTTCTTTAGAGCACCTTTTGGAGCTTCTTTATAGCATAGAATATGAAAAATTTGATATTGTTGCTTGGCTTTGTTTATTTGGAACTTTCACAGATGGGATTTATTCATTATAAACTTTCTTCTCACATTGCCATTATGTGTAATAGTTATTTTAATGGAATCTCTATAAATAATACATGCGGGGGCATAAATATAATATTAGCCACGATTATTTGACCAATTTTTATAGTTTACGGCTATTAGCGGTGGATATTTTATTTTTATATTAAAAACTGGAATTTAATTTCTTGTACAAGGTATAGGAAAAGTATATTATAGGAAGAGAATAAACACTTCATTTGAGATTTTTAAAAAGATGCGCCCAGAGTGCCTAGATGGAAAAAAATTTTCTACAGTTGTATATTTTTGTTCCGACTACAAATGGTTATTGTTTGTTTGTTTTGAACTTATATATATTGTACTGCAATTAAATATTTAAGAGTAGCAACTATTTTTCATCATTTGTAATTAGCATTTAATAATATCTTACACGTTTTCTTTGCAATAACTACGAACTTATGCCGAAGAAATTGAATGGCAATGAAGACATCCCATGCGCAGAAGTTCGTGAGCAAATAAATTTATGTTTTTTTTTCAGTTTAATCAAATATATTTTTAGGGCAAATATTATTTTAAATGTGACCGCACATAAAACATGTTTGCCTGTATTTTATTTGGTATTATTTCAAAGCTGTTTCAACAAATAAAAATAGACAAATAAATGTGCGTAGTGTGACAACAAAACACATTTTCTATTGTTTTGAAAAAATTTAGGCCAAACAATAGCAAACAAATTTTAGGCAAATGTTTGTCATATGTGACCGTACCTTAATAAACTTATCACATCGTTATATAACTCCCTTATTATGCTCGATAAAGTTTTATAAATAGTAATATATTACTTTTGCTGAGGTTTTTTGCTCTACCCTTTTTTTAAACAAAAAAATTGTGTTGAACGGTGCATTTGCTTCCACAAGAAAAGGTAATTTTTTAAACCTTCTATTTTATATTTTAAGGCAATTTTAAATTATTCTGCCTGTATTTTTTTATTTTTTTTTTTTTTGTTTAATATTGCCTCTTTTGAAGATTGAGAGGTAATTTACACTTTGCAATTTTTCATGAAACCACCATGCAAGTTTTGTTTGTTAGTGAAGCAAGAGAGGTAAGCAATGTGGCTCACCTTAAATTTTGTGTGTTTCTTATTTATGTTTTGCTTAAAATAAAGCAAATCGCTGCAACGTAAAAAGAAAAATTAAAAAAAGTGTTCCTGCTTGTAAATAAATTATCGTAATGTTTTGTGATATTTTAGTTTTCATCCTCTTTCATCTGCATAAAAGAGCCGAAGAAAAGACAGCTGTAGACAGTGGAGAAAGAAATATGGAATTATTGTTGTTGTTGCTTAAACTTTTTTTTTTTGTCTTTGCTTTGTTGTTTGGACAAAAATTTTTAGTTTATTTAAAATGTTTGTCAGAAGTTTCCTGAAGAATTAAGTAAGCGGTAACGAAATGGCCATTGAGACGTGCTTTTACCCTCAATAATCAATATCGGCAATTTAAATAATTATTCGGGATAAAAGAAAATATCACGAAAAAAAAAAGATTTTATTTTGAAAATAAATTTAAAAAAATCGTCAAAATTGCCATGGCGTAAATCTGGACTAAGTTGAACCAAAGTCTTCTCCCTTCATTTCGTAGAAAATGAGCTGTTTTTTTCGCAAGCCTTTATTGCGTTATAATAGTCTTGGGCACTGTACAATTGTTTGTATACCCTTCACCAAAAGAAGTGGAAGAAGAGTTCATAGAAAAAAGAATTTTAAGTTTGTCATTCGGTGTGTAATTTTTAAAATATCAATTTCCGACTCCATAAAGTATATATATTCTGACTCCTTAAGCATAGCGAAGTACTGTCGGCTTATAACAGGTATGGTAACACTTAATTGAATATAAAGTGACAAACTAAAATCAAGTGTAATTTTGAATGACTATCTACAAGCAAAGTTTACAAGATAAACAAAAATTAGTTAGAAATTTTATATGGAGTTAAAATTTTGTCGCCTTGAAAATTTTCTATAGAAAAATTTTGTCGCCTTGAAAATTTGCTGTAGAAAAATTTTGTCGACTGAAAATTTTCTGTAGAAAAATTTTGTCGACTTGAAAATTTTCTGTAGAAAAATTTTGTCGCCTTGAAAATTTTCTGTAAAAAAATTTTGTCGCCTTAACAAATTTCTGTAGAAATATTTTTTCGCCTTAAAAATTTTCTATAGAAAAATTTTGTGGTCTTGAAAATTTTCTATAGAAAAATTTTGTCGTCTTGAAAATTTTCTATAAAAAATTTTGTCGTCTTGAAAATTTTCTATAAAAAAGTTTGTCGTCTTGAAAATTTTCTATAAAAAATTTTGTCGTCTTGAAAATTTTCTATAGAAAAATATTGTCGTCTTGAAAATTTTCTATAGAAAAATATTGTTGCCTTCAAAATTTTCTATAGAAAAATTTTGTTGCCTTCAAAATTTTCAATATTTTGTCGCATTGAATATTGTCTATAGAAAAATGTTGTCGCCTTGAAAATTTTCTATAGGAAAGTTTGTCGCTGTGAGAATTTAAAAAAAATTGTTGCTTTGAAATAGAAAAATATTATCGCTTTGAAAGTTTTATATAAAAAAATTTTTGCTTTAAAAATTTTGCGTAAACGAAAAGATAAACGAAAATAATTTTTCATTTAAATGGAATTTTCCTGGTTTTTTTTTTTTGCCCATCTTGTTAATTTAAGTTATTTAAGACAAAAAATTAAAAATCTTCCAAAATAATGGAGCGTAGCAAAAGTGTAGAAGCTAAAATTATACTTGTGCTCAAAATAATTTTCAAACAACACAAATATTAACAGAGAGAAAGACAGAAAGAGAATATAAAATTTAAACTGTTTCTATTTTAAATGATTAAAACATAAAGTAAAAAATAATTTAAAATGAAGCAACCATTAAACCAGCGTGGAGTAAAACTCATTATAAATATTTTTTTTGAATAATATTATTTTCTTAACTTCACTTAAACACGGCTGAACGTTATGAACAAACTGTATTTCAGGCCCAATGTTTTATTGTACAATTTTCTGTTGCAGACATTCTTTATAATGGCGGTTTCTTGTGTAAATGAATGTGCGTATAATAAGTGTTTGGTCTGGTGCTGTTGATCGGCCGGTCGGTGCAAACATGTTGACATTATCAGGCGACAAATCATTGTAATTTTCGAAGACGCCATTAAAATACATAAATTTTGTAAAAGTACACGCTTGTTTATGTAAACGGAGAAGAGAAAGAAGAAGACAAAGAACTTAATATATAACAAGTTGAATGGTGGGTATTTGTTAAACCTGTGCTTTTGTTGTCGTTATTTAAGTTGTTTGCTTATTTTCGAACTGCTGTCACTGTGTAAACATGTTTAAAAGGAAGCGGAAGTTGTACTTGTATGAGCTTATTTTTCATAGCATACTTACAAAGTAGGTGTCATTTTGGTAAAAGAGTGTGCGGGTGTATATGTACTACATACATACTCATTTTGCCTTCTAAAAAGTATATATAAAATTTTATGAAAATTGTTTGTGAACCCAAAGATAAGAGTGTTTTCTTTTTTTCTGCTTCATTTTCTCCACATATTTTCATTGCTGCTGTATGTGTTGTTTTTTTAGCCTTAATTTGAAAACGTTTGTACTCAAAATTTGTACATTATTTGTGGTTAAAACAACATTATTCTCTAATAAATAAGAGATTCTTATCATTTTAAATGACAAATGTTTTTATTAAAAATGTGAAATAAAAACATGTTCAAGATAAAATTAATATTATCCCGCAAATAAATTTAGGAAAATCTTAAGGAACATCTACAAAATTTATAGATGAAATTTTAAATATTATAATTGATGTGAATAAATTAATATTGAAAAAAAAGCAAAAAAAATATGTATAAAAACATACAAACCGATGTGAAAAATATCGCTTTTTAACTTTAATATTCTAAGCGGAAATATTTGTTTTCTGATAATTATAATTCGAAATTTTTCTGCGGCACAAATTTTATCGCGTTGAAAATAATTTGAATAAAAATAAGAAGCGTTCTGTCGCTTTAAAAGTTTTATATGAAAAAATCTCTCGCGTTCCAAATTTCCTACACAAAAAATTATCGCTTTTAAAATATTTATATAGAAAAATTTTTGTCGCTGTGGAGCACTTTTTACTAAAAAATGTTGTCGCTGTTAAAATTTTTATTAAAAATTATGTGGCTTTAAAAATTCTTTATATGTAAACTTTGTCGCGCTTTTCTCGCATTGAATATATTTTATAAAATCATTTTGTCGCGTATGAAATTTCATATAACAAAATTGTAACCTTGAAAATTAAGCGTTTATTGAAAACTTTATAAAGAAAAATTTGTCGCTTTGAAAACTATCTATAGAAAAATATTGTCGCCTTTATAATTTTTTATAGAAAAATTTTGTCGCTTTGAAAATTTTCTATGTAAAAATTTTGTCGCTTTGAAAATTTCCTTTGGAAAAATTTTGTTGCCTTGACAAATTTCCTTTGGAAAAATTTTGTCGCCTTGAAAAATTTTCGATAGAAAAATTTTGTCGCATTGAAAAATTTTCTATAGAATTTTTGAAAATTTTCTATAGAAAAATTTTGTCGCTTTGAAAATTTTCTATAAAAAAATTTTGTCGCTTTGAAAGTTTTATATAGAAAAGCATTGTCGCCTTGAAAGTTTTATATAGAAAAGCATTGTCGCCTTGAAAATTTTCTATAGGAAAGTTTTGTCGCCTTGAAAATATTCTATAGAAAAGTTTAGTCGCCTTGAAAATTTTCTATAAAATTTTTGTCGCTTTGAAAGTTTTATATAGAAAAGTGTTGTCGCCTTGAAAATTTTCTATAGAAAAACTTTGTCACCTTGAAAATTTTCTATAGAAAAACTTTGTCGCCTTGAAAATTTTCTATAGAAAAACTTTGTCGCCTTGAAAATTTTCTATAGAAAAATTTTGTCGACTAGAAAATTTTCTATAGAAAAATTTTGGCGCCTTGAAAATTTTCTATTCAAAAATTTTGTCACCTTGAAAATTTTCTATTCAAAAATTTTGACACCTTGAAAATTTGTGATAGAAAAGTTTTGTCGCCTTGAAAATTTTCTATAGAAAAATTTTGACGCCTTGAAAATTATCTATTAAAAAATTTTGTCGCCTTGAAAATTTTCTATTGAAATATTTTGATACCTTGGAAATTTTCTATAGAAAATTTTTTCCCCTTGACAATTAATTATAGAAAAATTTTTTCGCTTTGTAAATTTTTTACAGAAAAATTTTGTATAGAAAATTTTGTCGCTTTATAGATTTTCAATAGAAAAATTTGTCGCTTTGCAAATTTTCTATAGAAAAATTTGTCGCTTTGCAAATTTTCTATAGAAAAATTTGTCGCTTTGCAAATTTTCTATAGAAAAATTTGTCGCTTTGCAAATTTTCTATAGAAAAATTTGTCGCTTTGCAAATTTTCTATAGAAAAATTTGTCGCTTTGCAAATTTTCTATAGAAAAATTTGTCGCTTTGCAAATTTTCTATAGAGAAATTTGTCGCTTTGTAAATTTTCTATAGAGAAATTTGTCGCTTTGTAAATTTTCTATAGAAAAATTTGTCGCTTTGTAAATTTTCTATAGAAAAATTTGTCGCTTTGCAAATTTTCTAGAGAAAAATTTGTCGCTTTGCAAATTTTCTAGAGAAAAATTTGTCGCTTTGTAAATTTTCTATAGAAAAATTTGTCGCTTTGTAAATTTTCTAGAGAAAAATTTTACATTTTAAAAATTTCTATTGAAAAAAGTGACGCTTAAAAAAATTACTACAGAAAAATGTGACGCTATTATATTTTTGTATAGAAAATATAAAATATTAAAATATTTCTAATCAAAAATTAATTAGAAAAATGCCGTAGTAAGAGGTAAATCTTCATACGTCACCTGCATTTCGTTATAACCATTAAGAAAAACAAAGCAAGTTTTTAAAAAAAAAAAAAATCTGTTGACCTTTTTAATATATCTTAATATGAATCAAAGCTTTTTATTAATTATTATAAATAGCATTTATGGACTTAACCAAATTACTTTTTTATAACATATAATTGTGTTTCATTTTTTTTAAGGTGCTTTGAATAGAAAAAACACTAAAAAAATAACAATAAAAATTCTTTTTATAACAATAGTAAAATGAAATATAATAAAACCAGATAAAAAAAGTTGTCGAAATAAAAAAAAAACAAATACAAGAGAAAAAATATTTGCAATTTATCAATCATTTTATTGTTGGCCGTAGTATAGCGTTAAAATCCTTTTGTATTCTATGATGTTTAAAATGTTGAGCTTATATGCGCCTGTTTGCATGTGTGTATATGAAAGAGTGTATCTGCTGGTGTGAAAGTGTCATTATGATACATGTGATATGTGTTTATGACTAAGTTTATGTGTTAGTCAGTAACAATATGTCAAAAACAATTTTTTTAAAATAACGTGGAAATATTACAGACCAAAAACTGTTAACATGAATTTAATAGAAGAAAAAAAAAAACAAATTTTTTGTTGTGAATAATTTTATACATGAAATATTGTTTCAAACTGGCGAGTGTTTTATTTATAGAATTTATATTCATGGTAGTTTTTTTATTCTTTCGTACAACCCGCAATAGTATTTTGTTATGGTATTTGAAAATAACATATGAATTTCTAAAACAAAAATACACAATGTGGTTGGGGAGATTAAGATGATTTAAGTTTAAGGCTATGAATAAATAACTCATCAGCACATAAACTGAAGTGATTTTGTTTTAGAAAAAACACTTAAAAAGTATTATTGATGATGATGCGGGAAAGCGCGCTCCCTTGGGAAAAATTTTTAAGAGAGAAGTTTTTCGCTAACCCTTGTTGGTCTCTATTTTTCGATCATATTTATTTTACATTTTCTATCTTAAACCTAAACTCTGCCTTTTTAAAGGAAAATCATTCGATTCTTGAGTACTTATTTTCTTAAACCAGTGAGATAAAGCAGGAATTAAATGCACAGGGCGTGATGCAAAAACTACTTGAGTTTACGGGGAGAAAAATCTAATTCCTGTGTTCTCAGTATTATCATTTTCGCTATAGAATAGTGTCTTCGCTACATTTCATTTAAAGCGTTCGATGAGCAGCAATTTTCGATACACTAAAGCAGAAAATAAAAATTTCTAGTCATCAGTTCAGGTCCTAAGCAGCAAATAAATATCTATCCATGGTGACAAATTTTCATTTATGATAAATGCTTATCCCAACGATAAAAAAGTCGATCATTTAGTGGGTCATTTGATCGTCGCTGCTGAATGAAATATTTATAATGGCACATAACGAAGCTTGTTAATTTCCTTAAGAATACATGTGATCTCTGTGGTAAAGAGTGTTGCCATTGGCTTTTTCTCAAAAACTACAAAAACTCCTTGTACTTCTTACAAAAAGAAATAATAAAAATTGAGCCTGTTCTTTGGTGCTGATTTTGTTAAAAAACAGTTTAGAAAAAAAAATGAGATTTAGTCTCCTAAAAATATTTTATACCAAAATCGCTACAACCGCAATACCGTTCAACATAAAAAGTATAAGTTATGTTATAATACATTTTATTTTTTAGGGTGGGATAATCCAACCAGACACAAGGTCCTATAGATGGCTGTGCACTCAAAAGAGTGTCAGTTTGAGGTAGATTTTCTTTCGGTTCGTACTGGTTAAAAAACTACATTTATCTGGCCATCAACGCTAAAGGTCAAATTAAGCGTAGACAGCACATTAGTCCATCAGTATTGAGCACGGTGAGATTTTTTGGTCGAATATATGGAAATATTTTGTTGTAATTTTAGACGACTTATTCAATTTAACTGAAACTGCACCAACCATAGAAAAATTGTATTCGAGTTGAAGTTTCGAATTTGGATCTTTAATCTGCACTATAATGGGCTAAAAAAGTAATAATAAAATAATGAGCAGTTTTTAAAAATTATAATAAATTAAACATTAATGTTTTTAGTTTTCATCTACTTTAGAAAAACTGTTAGGAAAAGTTTTTTTCGAAATCGGTTTAACTTTTCATATATCCGAGACGCTTCAATTTTAGTCAGTATAGCTACTCCTTCTCCGGAAAAAGTTTCAATAAACTAAATACATTCCTTTAGATTATAAAGACTTGGTTCCATATTCGTTACTAACATCCCAACTTTTATCGTTTCACAAGACAACATGTTGTATGATGAGCATCAAGCCTACTCGACGCTCCTAATAAAGAAGACCCTAAATTACTTTTGAGGAGTCTATTGAAATCAAAATTCTATGATAATAAAACTTTAAGTTAACGCGTCCTAGGTATGCAAGTAAACATAATATGTTTCAAAATCGTTAAAAATTTATTCTGTGTAATAGTTTGTGCCTTTCTAAATATTTGGATGATGTCCTATTCTACATATTCTACACGGCATTTTCAAGTAGGAAAAGGGGCTGGACTAAGTTATTTTAAAAAGTAAAATTTTTATTAATCATTATCTTAAAGAGAATCCTGTTTCAATATTATGAATATAGAATATATTTTTAG
Organism: Gymnosoma rotundatum; assembly: GCA_916610165.2. Taxonomy (NCBI): domain Eukaryota; kingdom Metazoa; phylum Arthropoda; class Insecta; order Diptera; family Tachinidae; genus Gymnosoma; species Gymnosoma rotundatum. The sequence goes on from OU744339.1 coordinate 13,055,347, forward strand.
TAAAAACGTGCTGCTTACAGATTGGTCCCATTTAAAGAAAAAACTCATTATATTAATAATATGAGGACTTCGAAAAAGTCATAGTTTATCTATTCGACTGAATGTTGTTTTTTATGTTTATGCCTCCATAACGCAGTAATAATTGAATGAAATTTCAATTTTTTTTTATTGAAAGGTGATGCTTACAGATTGGTCTAGTCTTAAAAACAGTCCATAATCTTACAAATTAAAGGGTGTCACCATATAACACACCTGTTTTTCTACGTGTATCATGTATTAAAAAACAGCGTATTACTATAGGTCCCAATGGCAAAAAGTAATACAAAAATAAATATAAAAATTAAAGGGTGTCCCCATAGGTAATATAAATTACCCTATTTGGGCCAATTTTTTGAACAGTTACAGGCAAAGTTGGACAGAATGTCGATTGCTTTGATCATCACAAGTATTAATATTCAAAAACATATATATTAAAGGGTGCCCCAATAGTTTACTTGATTTCATATATGGCCATAATTTTGAAAAGCTTGAAATTTACAACGATTCTGTATTGCTTACACCACTATAAAAACAAGTATAACATTTGAATTTGGAAATTAAAGGGTGTCCCAATAGTTGACGTAATTTGATGTATGTGGCCAAACTTTTGCACCATTTAAGACCGACAGCTGAAACTTTCTTGTATTGATAAGTTCGCTATATCAATAAGTTTAAAATTTCAATTTAGAAAGTAAAGGGTGTACCCATAATTGATAGAAAATAACCCATATGAGTCTGTCTTTTAAACCGTTAGAGACAAACGCTTTCACATTGGACAGAATGTCGATTGCTATGACCGTAACAAGTATTAGTATTTAAAATTTTATATTAAAGGGTGCCCAAACAGTTTACTTAATTTAAGATATAGCCATTCTTTTGAACAGCTGTAAACAGAAGCTTAAAATTTACAAAGAATTTGTGTTTCTAACTCCGCTACAATAGCAAATTTAAAATATGAATTCAGAAATTAAAGAGTGTTCCCCAAAATTAACGTTATTTGATCTACATGGCCGTATCTTTGGAACGGTTTATACAAACACTTGAAAATTAGACACAATGTTTGTTACTTTGCTTGTTATAGTAAGAAGTATACATATTTTAGATTATATTTTAAAGGGTGTTACAATAGTTGATGTAATTTGATGTATTTGGCAAAACTGTTGCACCTTTATAGAAAGACGGTAGAAATTAACAAAGAACCTGATTGCTAAGTTTTCTACATCAACAAGTATAAAATTTGAATTAGGAAATTAAAGGGTTTTCCAAAAGTTGTTTTAGTTGTATTTATATTGCCAAAGTCTGGAACAGTTGTAAACAGACGGTTGAAATTAACAAGGAGCTGCAATGCTAAGTCTTTTATAGCAATTATTAAGTTTAGAGATGGAATACAAAGGTGTGTAAAGCGTTATAGACCGACAGATAAAATTTGTTTTAAAGTCGGTTTCGAAAATTTTAACAAAATTAATAGCAATTAAAGTAGCCACAACAGAAGACAATAAAAATATAAATTTAAAAGATAAAGGGTTTCCCCAGAGCTGTAATTTGGCACGTGGTCCTTTTTTTTTTTTGAACTTTTGTAGACAAACGCTTGAAACTTACAGAGACTGTGGGACTCTGTGGCCACTATAAAAACAAATATAAAATTCAAAATTAAAGGGTATCCCCAAAGATTGATTAAATGGTGTATATGGCGCTTTGCGTTAAAGCACAGAATGTTTATTGTTAAGTCTGCTATAACAAAAAGTATAAACTTTAAAACTAAATATTAAAGAGTGTATCCATGGGTGATGCAATTTGATGTCTACGAACTTATCTTTCAAGCCTTAAAAGAGATGCATTTGAAATTTCTAAGATGTGATTATTACAACTTTTATTTAATATTCGATGACCCTCTACCCCTCCATAAGAAATATTTAAAAACAAATTTATCTGTAAAAAAAACTAATTATACGAGAGCTGCTCTATATATTTCTGGCCTAATAGTGAAAATGCGGACATTTATAATCAAAAATGGTTTTATTGTTTTTCAAAGTATGCAGCATGATTTATACACTTTTGCATGCGCTCAAACCAGTTGTCGAAGCACTTTTTCCACTCCGATTGAGACACCTCTAAAACATGGTTTTTGAACACTTCAACAGCTTCTTCTGGCGACGAAAATCGTTGACCACGCATTTTTTTCCTGATGTGCGGAAACAAGAAGAAGTCATTAGGTGCCAAGTCAGGGCTGTACGGCGGATGACCCATTAATTCGACGTTTTGGCCGGTCAAAAACGCTCTGGTTTGAGCCGATGTGTGAGAACTCGCATTGTCATGGTGAACAATGATTCGTCTTCTCTTGTTGGATTTTCGAATTTCTCCGATGACTTCAGGCAAACAAATTGTAGTGTACCACTCAGAAGTGACCGTCCTACGTTGCTCAAGCCACATGACCAATTTTGCCGAAGAAACAGGCGACCATTTGCTTCGAAGTGCTTCTTTCACGAACAACTTTCGTTGGATTTTGCTCATCTCTGAAGACCCACAGGGTCGATTGTTGTTTCGTTTCAGGCTCATACGCATAGATCCGTGATTCGTCACCTGTGACGTCTTTTAAAGCACCTCAATCGTATTTTTGCAACATTTCTTTGCACCAATCGACACGAGCCTTTTTTTGAGCGACTTTCAAATTGTGCGAGATCCAACGAAAACAAACCTTTTTTACGGCCAGGTGTTCATGCAGTATGGAATGTATGCTGGTGGAAGAAATGTCCAAGGATGTCTCTATATCTCGGTATGACGCATGTCGATCTTGCATTATGAGTTCACGCACGGCATCAATGTTCTCTGGCACAACAGCCGTTTTTGGACGACCTTCACGGAATTCTTCTTTGAGCGAGCTTGGGCCACGATTAAATACATTATACCAATTTTTCACAGTGCTACGAGTATAGGATGATGCTTCATCGCCATATAAAGATTTAAGTTCATCAATGCACTCTTGTCGTGATAATCCACGTCGAAAGTTGTGAAAAATGATGGCACGAAAATGTTCACGAGTTAATTCCATTTTTTTCTATATAAATTTTTTCAAGTCACTGTTAACAACACAAATAATGGTCGTACGTCAAAACGGTTTGAGTACGATTATGCTTAAAAATGACAAACTTTCCAATGGAAATGTCAGATTGCACTTGGTAGCACTCACTGTTGCCAGGCCAGAAATATATATATATCATCCCTCGTAAATTTTGTTGCTGAAGTGCTCAATTAATTAAAGAATTTTTTGTTAACACTTTACAAATTAAATTTATATTTTACGTAGAAAGCTACGCACTCGAACAAACTTTTCTCTAAACTTTTTGCGATCTATATTTTCTAGCTCAATTTAATTTAAAAACAACTTTATTTACTTTCTAGGTGAAAGTAATTTACAAAAGTCCACTTTATGATTTTATTTTCTTTTAAAAAAGTTTACATGTGTAAGACTTGTATTTGTAATAGAATGGCTACCACTACAAAGGCAAATTACTATATATAATTTACCACACTGCTTTTTAACTCATATTCTAGTGCTTAAAAGGCAACACACATGTGTTAACCAAGTGATCTAAACTATTTGTAAAATCTACTTTACCTTTAAATGTATCAGTGAACAAGAAAATGAGAAAATGAAATTAAAGAAAAGAACTACAACTTTGTTACATTTTAGTCACACATACTCAGATACTTTAACTTTAACCAAGAAATAAAGTTGAAAAGTTTTAAAATTATAACAACAACAACAATTTGCTTGAAACCTTTTTCATCAAGAAGACAAGAATTTTAAATTTGTCCTTAAAACGTTATTATTAAGTAGCTAAATATAAAAAAGTGATGAGGAGAAAATACGTATTTATTTTGTTATTTTTTTTTTCTTATTTCATTGATGTTAAAAGTGAAAAGCAGGACATTACATTTATTTACACTTATTTAACAAACTTTACTTTTTTCTAACACTTACTTACTCAGTTACTTACTTTCTTACTTACTTACTTGCACACTTTAATTTATTAAATTACACTTAACACTTGTTTTCAATCATGTAAGATTTCTTAAATTTTTTTCTATTAACCTTTTTCCTTTTTCTAGAAATAAAATTAAATTAGATTTGTTGCTCTTTTTTTTTCTTAAGTTCTTAAGCACTTTGGTTTTGATTGTTTTGTAGTGTTTGAAAATGAAAGTAGTGAAAAATTCAATTTAAAATGGAATTTAATTTAAAAGGTTAAAAAAATAAAATGCTAAAAGGGCTTTTAAAATGTATTAATTTTAAAAATATTCAAAAATTTTTTAATAAATCCCAAGAAATTTCAATTAAACAATTTTTGATTATTTTATTTTTTGAAATTAAAAATTGGACTATTTTAGTTTTATAACCAAATGAATAATTTTAATTCTTCTTAATTAAAGTATACTTTAGCTTTCACAAAAAACTTCGTAATTACCGATATTGATTATTGAGAGTCAAAGCACGTCTCGATGGGCATTTCGTTATCGCTTACATAACTCTTCAGGAAACTTCTGACAAACATTTTAAAAAAACTAAAGATTTTTGTCTAAACAATAAAGCAAAGACCAAAATCAAAGTTTAAGCAAAAACAACAATAACCAACAGTAATTCTATTTTTCTTTCTCCGCTGTATACGGCTGAATTTTTTTCGGCTCTTTTATATAGTTGAAAGAGTATGAAAAATAAAATATCAAAAACACCACGATAATTTATTTATATGCACAGGCACTTTGCAAATTATTTAATTAGAAACCCGGGAATATTTTTTTTTAAATTTAATTTTCACAAAAAACTTCGTGCTATTTTTTATTTAATTATCCCGATTAAATTAATTATTCTAGCTTTTAAATTTATTTAAAAAAAATGCTGATAAGGGATGTAGCGATCTAGAAAATGCTGACTGACATTATTCTAGTGTCTAAATTTGTTAATAATTTTCCTTTCTTAATAAATTTAGAAATTAAAAAATTATACTTGAACTTAAGACAAATTGAAATCAATTATTCGGTTATAAAATTAAAATTTGTTTGTCAATTTTGTAAAACCAAGCTCTAGACCATTCTGTTAGCATATTTCGGTTGTCATTGTTTCTTGTTAGAATGGAGCTGTATTCAAAAATTTAGTCCAACCTCTTATCATCTAAACGAAAAATAATTTTAAAGCATCGCACCTATACTTTACAATTGAGAGATGAACCACTGGCACCCAAATTACCTAAAGCTCAACTTTTAGCAAACATCAAAATTTTATAATGCGTATGTTAAGGACATGTGGTTAACCACGCATTTTTAAACCTGAATTATGCCTACAAAGATACCTAAAACTAGCGCCATGTATTAACCCAAAGTCATCTTAAAAAAAAACAAAATCCGAGGGGAAGGCATTTGAAAAATATCATGGAAAGCTGCTCTAAATTATTTAATCGCGTATTTCTAAACCCAAATTATGCCTACAAAGACAACTGAAACTGGTGCCATTATTTTAACCAAAAATTATTTAAAAAAAAAAAAACAAAATCTGGGGGGGAAGGCATTTGAAAAATATCATGGAAAGCTGTTTAAAATTCTTTAAGCGCGTATTTCTGAACCTAAATTATGCTGACAAAGACAACTGAAACTAGTGCTCTTATCTTAACCAAAAATTATGTTTAAAAAAAACAAAATCTGGGGGGAAGTCACTTGTAAATTTTATAGAGAATAACTTTTTCGTTTTTTTATTTTTTTTATTTTATATCTTTCTCTTTCTATTAAAAAACCTAAAATAGAATAAATCAAAATTCTTTAAGTTTATCTCAAGTTTTACAAACTTGAATGTTTAAAATTTTTATCAACAACACAATTATTTAGCAATAAATTTATTTTTGAATAAAAAATATAAAATACAAAACACGAGTTAAAATTTTACATTTTAAAACAAAAAAAAAAATAATACATATTAACTTTAAAAATAAATCGTTGCTATAAATTTAAAAATTGTTTATCAAGCAATAAAACTGCTTCAATACAAAATGCATTTTTTTTTTTTTGGTTTTTGTTGTCGTAAACCAATCACTTAAAAATATATTAAGACAGACATTATTTTCATTTTGGGTTTTATTTTTGATTTTTTAACAAATATTTTAAAATAAAACTGAAAGAATAGCAAAAGAATAAAGAACGAAATAATCATAATAAAGAATTGGTATCGTTGCTAACGGATTTATGCTAGACTTATGTTTAACAAATAATACTATTACTTTTTCAGCTGCTATTTATTGTTTTTTCCTTTCTTTTTCAAGTGTTTGTGTGTATGTGTGGGTTTGCTGCTGTTTTAAGTAGGTCATTGTGGAAAGAATTTAGCAACATTAGTGGCGCCATATTTTATTATACTTTATTTTATTTGTGCAATTCCTTTTTACTTTTCTTATAGATGCTTATAATTCAAGTTTTATGCATATTTATGTTTGTTGGCCCCAAAGTGAGTCAAAGCTTGAAATAAATCTTAAGAAAATAAGACAAATAGAAAGTGAACTGAATAAGATAAATTTTTATTAAATATAAAAAATATAAAATTGTTTGTAGAAGAATTTTAGTAGAGCTCCTAAAAGTAGGCAACACAAATTAGGGAAGAGATTTTTAAAGAAATTTCTTTAAGTCTTATTACTTCTTTAATTTATAGGAATTTATTTGTAATATTTGTATTCCATTCAAAAAGGGTATAAGCTGACTAACTCTTATGTCCATGTTAACGTTGTTTTTCTCCATGAAATTTGTTTTAAATAATTCAAGAGTTCCTTTCACTAAAGAAGTAGGGATGTTTATATCTTTATCCTTGGCGTTGTGTAGAAGAAAGGTTTAAATTGTTTTACTAAATTTTTCATTGATTCAATTATTTATTTAATTAAAAATTAAAAAAAAAAATTTTAATAAATACATAATTCATTCAAATAATTATTTAATTAGAACTTTGTATTTATTTTTCAATTAAATTTGTAATTGAGCCCATAAAAAATTTAATTAAATTTCATTGTGGAAAACAAATTAAGCTTTTTAATAGGGGCAAACATTTGTTTTCCTTGTAGTCATTTCACTTATTCAATTTCAATATTCATCAATGCAAACAGCAGCAATGTAAGAACGGGAATATGGTAATGAAAAATTATCTAAAGAAATATTGCCGTGTTTGAGTATGTACTACAGAATACTAGCTATGCGGCTATATATTCACAACAGCCAGTAGAGGAAGATTAAATAAATCCACTGCACATAATCTAGCAAGGCTGTTAAAGACACGTGATCGAAAATATGAAAGACACCAATTCTTTAAAGAAGGACAGAGGCGGAGAAGATGCAAAATTATTTTTTTTTCTCCTTATGATACCACTAGCATGCTCACCAAATCTATAGTGACGCATGATTGTAGCCACAACAGCACTTTTATTTATATTGAAGATGCAAAAATCGATCTTAATCCAGACTTGTGATTTTACAGTTGGATTTACGCAGCCAATTCACAAATAAAAATCTCCATGAGGTACTTGCCGACTCCAATTGGGATACCACAAAATCCATGAATCTTTACAACCTGTAGTCGTGTACCCATCATGATAAGCTTGTTAGATTTGGAGTTGCCAATAGCAGTCACTCGCACTAATACGAATGCTAGTGTCAACTCTTAATAGATTTAAGAATGTCCATTATTCTTTGACAAGATTGTATATAGTGTAGACACACATTAGCGACCTGATTGTAGCCTGGCTGCAATTAATTTTATAAATATTTATAAATAATTAAATTTAATTAATTAAATAACTCTATTATAATAAATTCAATATACTACAATCAAAAAATGCTGATTAAATGCAGTCTGCCAGTGTCTAATTCTTCCTGTTTTTAATAAATTTTTAATTAAATTAAATCAATAAAATAAATATGAACTTAGGCCAGGTCAAACTTTTTTATCAGATAAATCCGCTTAAAACTAATTTCGAAATTTAAGATTTTCATTAAAAGATAGAGAAATGAATTTTAAAAATAAACAAGATCATTAAAATGCAACGCTTTATAAATTTAAGAAATGTAGTTTTTCTAAATTAATACTTGAATACTCGTAATACAAGCTTATCAATTTTTCGTTTTATCTATTTGTTCCAAATTATTTTAAGGCTCTTCATATGCCATTTAAATAAATCTTATATGAGACATCTGTAAGCTATTAATTATTTTATCTTATGTTTTTTTTTTTTTTGTTTATTAACCTTTAAATAAATTCCTTTCGAAAAAGAATTTTTATTTGTCTATATATTTCCTTTTATCGTTTCTAGTTCTTACACTGTTATTTATAGATAACGATAAACCTGTAATATAAAGTATAGAAAATAAAATTTTATTTGCAAAAGCAAATCACAAGTGACATTAATTTATTGTAGCCTTCAATAAACTTATAATTCTTTAGCACAAATACTATCAAATACATACACACAATAATGAAGTGTAACTGGTCTAATGTGTTTAAGTAAATGAAAAGAATATGGGTAGTTCTATATAAGGAATAAAGAATTGTAAAAAATTAAATTACAAAATTTGATTTATGCTTCCAAATAGTTTTGATTTAAAGTGATGATTAATCAGAGCACTGGAAGCAGGAGGCTGGAAATGAAGGCGAAGATTAACAGCAAAAAAAAACAAATCGAAATAAATTCTTTGCGAATAGCGTTATTGAGATAACTTATATATATATAGCTAAAGGGGAACAATAGACTTAATACTAAGCATAGAACTTAGTTACTGATTAAATCAATTCACTTTTATCTAAATATTTTTTGAATACAAAAAATATTTTTTATTTTAGGTAGACACTAAAATATGGATATAAACAATATAAAATTTATTTAAATGTCAAGTTGGTTATACTCGTAAAGCTTGCACTGCACTTCTCCAAGCGTACTGAATGTTTGGCATCTGATCATTTATTGATTTTATAACAAATGAATTATAATTGATTTTTACTTATTTATTTTTTTCTTTTTTTTTTCTGAAAAATTTTTTTTATTTATAATTGTATGTGGACGTTTTCTGCAGAAAACAGGAAAAATTAGACACCAATAGATTGTAATGCTGCATTTTCTGGATCACTACATCCTTCCTTATCATTCTTTGCATCTATTCATTTTGGGTTGTTTACATTGTAAACATCATCTATTTAACCAACTTATTTTGTGAACAAGAGTACGATAAGTATTAATATCAATATTAATTTGGAACGACAAAGTCCACACATAAACCAAAGAATTTCTTCGATGTCATTCTTAAAATTTTTAGAACGTAAAATAAAAAAAATTAACTTAAAACAAATTTTATTCATTTGCCTTTAGCCTTTACTTTTTTTTAATTGTTGCGATGATGTTTGTGCGTGACTTTTTTATAGACTCTTATTTAAAATTGTTTAAAAATATTTTGAAAATTATTCACGATATTTTTAGATCTTTATTTGCACTTTTTGTTGTTGCTAATATAATATACTAGAGTATGACACTAAGTAAAAAAGATCAGCTTTAAATTTGTGATTTATTTTTACCTGCAAGGATCACTTTGGGCTTTTCCCAAGCAACTTTGACTTTATGTTCATATAAAAATGGTTCCTGTTTATTTTCTTGATACAATTTTTAATGTTTTTCCTTAAGAAATTGTTTATACCCTATAAGAATCCCTTATTTGTAGAACTATCAATATAACGGCAAAGAATCCATTAATATAATAAATAATCTTTTATATTTTGTCTCTTTATTATTGTCTTTGTTAAATCTTTTGACAAAAGAAATAATTTACAATACTTTTCTTAAGCATGTTTAAATATGCCTGTCTGTTGGCTTATATGCTCACATATGTGTCGGCCTCTTCTTTTTTTTCCAACTTTTATCAATACATGATAAATGAGAAAAATTTTAAAAGGTAGGATAGAAAAAAGACATGTATTTATTTGAATGATTTTATTGTTTTCTAATACAATACTTAGGGGAAATAATTGATAACTGATGAATATACATATTATGAACTTTAATCTTGATAAAGAACAATACGAAAAATGATTAATTGTGCCAGAGAATTTATCAAAAGAAAATAATGTCAAAGATTAATAAAAAAAGCAACGTCTACCAAAAAATAAATAAATAAAATAAGCAAAAAAAAAAAAAAATTAGAAAGTGTGATATTAATGATAATAAATTTTATTGATAAACTTCTCAAAAAAAAACTTTCAAAAATTTTAATATAAAATTTGAGATATTATTTCAACTTTTGTTTTAATTTTACCATCATACAAGGGCTGCTCTATATATTTCTGGCCTAATAGTGAAAGTGCGAATATTTATAATCAAAAATGATTTTATTGTTTTTCAAAGTATTTTCCAGCATGATTTATATACTTTTGCATGCGCTCAAACCAGTTGTCGAAGCACTATTTCCACTCCGATTGAGACACCTCTAAAACATGGTTTTTGAACACTTCAACAGCTTCTTCTGGCGACGAAAATCGTTAACCACGCATTTTTTTCTTGATGTGCGGAAACAAGAAGAAGTCATTAGGTGCCAAGTCAGGGCTGTACGGCGGATGACCCATTGATTCGACGTTTTGGCTGGTCAAAAACGCTCTGGTTTGAGCCGATATGTGTAAGCTCGCATTGTCATGGTGAACAATGATTCGTCTTCTCTTGTTAGTTTTTCGAATTTCTCCGATGACTTCAGGCAAACAAATTGTGTGTACCACTCAGAAGTGACCGTCCTACGTTGCTCAAGCGGAACAGTCGCCACATGACCAGTTTTGCCGAAGAAACAGGCGACCATTTGCTTAGAAGTGCTTCTTCCACGAACAACTTTCGTTGGATTTTGCTCGTCTTTGAAGACCCACACGGTCGATTGTTGTTTCGTTTCGGGCTCATACGCATAAATCCATGATTCGTCACCTGTGATGATCTTATAAACGTCTTTTGAAGCACCGCAATCGTATTTGTGCAACATTTCTTTGCAACAATCGACACGAGCCTTTTTTTGAGCGACTTTCAAATTGTGCGGGATCCAACGAGAACAAACCTTTTTTACGGCCAGGTGTTCATGCAGTATCGAATGTATGCTGGTGGAAGAAATGTCCAAGGATGTCTCTATCTCTCGGTATGTCGCATGTCGATCTTGCATTATGAGTTCACGCACGGCATCAATGTTCTCTGGCACAACAGCCGTTTTTGGACGAACTTAACGGAATTCGTCTTTGAGCGAGCTTCGCCCACGATTAAATTCATTATACCAATTTTTCACAGTGCTATAGGATGGTGCTTCATCGCCATACAAAGATTTAAGTTCATCAATGCACTCTTGCCTTGATAATCCACGTCGAAAGTTGTGAAAAATGATGGCACGAAAATGTTCACGAGTTAATTCCATTTTTTTCTATATTAATTTTTTCAAGTAACTGTAAACAACACAAATAATGGTCGTACGTCAAAACATTTTGAGTACGATTATGCTTAAAAATTACGAACTTTCCAATGGAAATGTCAGATTGCACTTGGCAGCACTCAGTGTTGCCAGGCCAGAAATATATATAGCAGACCTCGTAATTTACTTTGTTTTTAATTTTAAAAAAATATTTTAAATAATTATTTTTGGTTTTTTATTACTTAGAAAATAAAACAGACTTTTCTCAGTTATATTTTTTCCTTAAAATTTTCAAATATATCGCTTTAAAATTATAGCTCTGGAAATCATTTTAACCCACTGGACATTAATATATAATCAGACAAAGACTTGGGTGTGAAGTAGGATTTCCTCATGGTCAGGTGACCCAATCACAAAATTCTCTTTTACAACTTTAAATTTTGCATGATATTGAATGGCATGTCGAGCCATTAGAATTACAGTTTGGATATGTATACTTCTTGAAGCCCTGATTCTGGGCGTTTACTATAAACTCTATACTGAAGGCTATAAACGGTAAAAATCATAAAACACTTAATATAATTGAATGCACTGATACTATTGAAATCTTGTATCGCTTATATATGCCACGAGGCAACAAATTGTCGAAACCCTGAAGACAGCCACTAAGGTGAGCTAAAATTTCACACTTCGCAATAAAATTGGTTAGGGTCTTCACTGATATTTTTCTGTAATTTCCCATATTTTCGCCAGACGTGAAAAGATCATGACAAAGGACCAAATGTTAATAAATACATTGAAAATAAATGATGATACGATGAAAAAATAGTATTGCGACTCTAAATTTTTTTGGTAGATCTAAAATGCTCAAACAATTTATGCACATGAACAATATAAAATTTACTTAAATGTCAAGTTGGTTGAAAATGCTTGCACAGCACTTCTTCAAACATTTTGAACGTTTGACAACTGATCAGGATTCTTTTTTTTTGTGGTCACGAAAATAAATATCAGATGTATAAAAACTAATCGAAAAATTGAAGAAGCCAACATTTTCTACTTTAAAATTTTTTCTTTAACTTCTCAGTTCATTAGAGAAAGACTGTAAAGCACAATGTCTAACTTGGGAGTTTTTAAAAAGTAAAAAAGTTTAAAGCATAAATCACAAATCAAAATTTCACGGTAACACCCGTTGAATAGAAATTAAAACAGTAATTTCTAAAAATCTTTTTTAGAAAGAAAAATTATTTTTCCAAATGTATGCGGACGTTTTCCAAAGAAAACAAGAAAAATTAGACGCTAGGCGTTTGTGTGTAAATTTCGTCTAACCAAATTAATGTTGATATGAATATTAGTATTCTCGTATTCTTTTTTACAAAGTTAGTTGGTTAAATAGATGATGCTTATAAAAATACACAACTAAGGTAGATAGATGCGAAGAATGCTGATGAAGGTCGTAGCGGTCCAAAAAGTGCAGCATTTCATTCTGCTAGCGTCTAATTTTTCTTGTTTTCTTTGGAAAAGGTCCGCATACATTTGGAAAAATAATTTTTCTTTCTAAAAACGATTTTTAGAAATTAAAATAAATGAACTTAAGCTGGAATAATTTCTATTCATTTATATAATATTCAAAGTTCAAATAATAATTTAATAAAAATTAAATTAAAACAGTAATATTAAATTTTGAACAAATTTATTTAACATATGTATTCTTTAAAAAAAAAATTTTATAGATTTGTAACTTAACAAAATTCTGAAAATATTTTTATCGTTTTAATATTTTCACAACCTTTAATGAATTAAATTTTCGCTTGTTTAAATTCTTTATACCCTTTAAAATTACTTAAACCAACTATAAAAATTTAGTAATAAAAATTAAAACAATTGCTAAAACTAATAACTGTTAATGCCATAACGATTGACTTTTTATATGCAGCCGCTTAATTTCCCAAAATGTTAAAGGCTGTATGTGTGTGACAATATACCATAGAATATATATTTTTATTATTTTAAAAAATTTTATGTTCGTAAATCCGCTAAAATGATAATGAAAATAAACAGGATCAACAGGAAAAAAAAAGAAAATGAAAATATTAACAGACATTTATGGCGGAAAATATTTTTATATTTTTTGTACACATTAAAATATTTTCTTCTAAATTATCGTTAGATATTTAAAAAAAAAGTTGCCAGTTTGTTTATAAAATACACTAAAAGTATATTAAAATTTATTTCGAAATAAAATTAATTTAAAAAATAGTAATTTAATTTTATAATCTCTGTAAATAGAGTAGAAAAAAGTGGGGTTAGCCACAAGTCGATAAGGAATTTACTCTCTTGCGGCCCGCGACGAGGTCTTGGTAACACTTACTTAAATCCTGTATGTCTTTTATCCAGTTAATTTTATAACTCTTTTTATTGAGTACAAAAGAAGCGATAAGAAAATAACTCTTTTGTAGTCTCCGAACCTCGCTAAGCAACACTAAATTAGATTCCGGTTGTGCAAATTTATAAATATTTGGCTGGCATATTTTGTAACTACTTGCTTGTGTTACACTTTTTATCAACTTAATCGCTGGTCCTTCACGTCCTTCATTTCGTTGCATAAAATCCTTGACAAGCCACTCTTGGTTCAGCCTATTAGCAAGAGCATCATTACTGTTAACATCAATAATCATTCGATGTGTCCGAAAATTTATATTTTGCAAAAACATATAAATCTAAGGTGAACTTCACGTATAAATAAATTTTTAATTAATATTAAGCATACGCTTCATATCATTAATTTCTTCTATACGCATATCGCACACTTAGTTCAAAAGTGACACAACTCAAGATTTAATTAAATTGTTCATTATCTAGTGTATAAATATTAAACAAATAAAAAGAATTTTTTATATCATAATCGGTATGGATTTTCTACAAAATAGTCCAAAGCTTTTGTTTTTAACTATTTTTATTCAGGTCAAAAATAGTATTTTTCTAATTTTCTGAAAACTTTAAATTTTGAGTTGTGCCACTTTTGAACTAGGTGCGCGATGTGCTCTCTTTAGGAGGTATAATGCTGCTACTTGTCGAAATTAAAACAACCTAGAAAACAATAAAGGCTGTTTTTAAGCTCGTAGAACATTTACGGGGTTAACGGTAAAACGAGCTGCCATACAGCCCTCTTTTTTCATATTTGTGATCAGTAAAGCCTGGTAAGTCAAAACGAACAGATTTATGATTAAACAACGCTACCAGATTATCAAATATTACTTTGAAAAAGCGGTTAAAAACAGATCTTTAGTATCTTTAGTGGTGAAATCGTGCTCATCGATGAGACACATTTCGTGATGATAAACAAAATTGCTGCAATCCATAACAGCCCATATAGAATAAATTACATTCAGCAAGATGCGGTTTTTTCGCTGGTGGCATCATTGAATCTTATTTCTGCAAAGTGAATCCGGTGCTTATGTTACAATCAATGCAGTTCGTTACCTTGCCATAATAAAGGGCCCATATTCATAGTTATAAACTAAAATCGACTCTTGTTAAAATATATTCTAAAATAAAAGGATCTTATTATATTTTTTGCTTCCATAGTCAAGAATAAAGTATACTTTACGTTTAGCCACCTTCCACTGGGTGTCAACTGTAATTTGATAAATGTCGTCATACAAACATTAGAAAAAAGTAACCTTGTTTTTATTTTGTTCACTTTGGTATAAAAATCAGATAAAGAGTATTGTGTTCTTAAGCCAAATAAAATAATTGTGGAAAAATTAGTTAAAAACAGCTTTAGGTAGTTTTAAATTTAAAGTTGACTTTAACGCCAAAAGTTTATTTTAAATTGCCTATGAATGAATTAGAGTCGACTCTAAAGTAAAACCGACTTTAGTTCCCTTAAAGTATACTTTATTTTAACTATGAATATGGGACAATAATTTTTTTATTTAAAAAAATTAATGCCTTTGATTCGGATGAGATATGAATAAAACATTAAGACGCTCCCTTCTATAGGGTGGCCTTAACTAAAGATTTACTGAAGTCAAAATTCGGCAACAAGTTAATTGTATGAAATGTACCTGTCAACTGGTCTTCAAGGACCTGCGCTTTGACACCGCTAGAATATAACCTGCGATACCACGTAAAGTCTTTGGCACGTGCCAATAAGCCAGCAACCATTGGTGTCTTAGGGTCAAATATTTTTCGTGTTATTTGTGAAAAAGGTCTATCAATGCACCAAGAAGTTACATAAAATTGATCGTCCGGAACACGCTTAGTCAAGAACAGCCACAGTGGCTAAGCGCCAAAAATCATTTTCAAATGTTAATACCATTAATTGATCTTTTAAAAAAAAATATCATGCTATTTTTTATATCCCGACCGAATTATTAAATCACCGAAATTAATTATTGAGGGTGAAAGCACGTCACGTGGCCATTTTTTGCTTGAACCTTGATTTTTGTCTTTACTTGTGGAAAGTTTCTTAAAGACCTAAATAAGCGATAGCATAATGGCCGTGGAGACGTGCTATCACCCTCAATAATCAATATCGATGATTTAATAACTCGGTCGGGAATGAAAAAGTAGCAGAAAATTTTTTAAAAAATTTTCTCATTTAATTTAATATCCCTGTGGGTAATTAAAAACACTTCTCGTTTAAAATTTAATTTCTTGTGTTATTTAATACAAATTAATATTTTTTATAATATTATTAAAAAAATTTTAAATATTTAAATATATTTTTCAATAAAAAAATCCACTTTAAATTATAATTTAATTTAAAACGAGACAATATTTCAATTTAATTAAAACTATTTTCATTTAACATTAAGACTCTCTCCATATAGCAAAGAATAAAATCTATTTAAAAATTTTTTAGTCTTTTAATTTTTACAAGTTTTATTTTAAAGGTTTCAAATGTAATTATATTAAAATAAACGTTGACATGTGTAATTTAGTTTATGGTAGAAAAGAGCAAAAAGAAAATTTACAGATACAAAATGTTTATGCAAAAAAAAAAAAACGCAAATACAAATTAAATTTGTAATGTTTTTGCTTATTTCTATAAAATTGTTACAAAAAAAAATTATATGAAAATAATAATAGAACGACAAAGATTTCCTGTTGAACACAACAAATATATTCATTTATTTCTCTATTTTGTTGGCTGTTGAAACAGGACACAAAGCAAAAACTAATTTGAAAAATTATTTTATAACATCAGAATAAGTAGAAACATTTAGTTTTCAAATGAAATTTTAATGAAAAAAAAGGGAGTAGCAGGCATAATCATATACACACACATACATGCACACTTCTGCACATATGTCTGTCTTGTAGCCGGTAAATGGGTTTAATTTTCCTTTTGTTTTTTACCTTTGCTTATGCATTCATGTTTGTTATTGTTGTTTTTATGTGGTTTTAATTCTAAAGTATCCATAAGTAGCACTTACGGTGAAGTATACAGCAAGAGGGAGGCTTAATTGTCATTAAAACACTTTACATAAGTTTTTGTGTGTTTTTTTTTTATTTTTATTTTGTGTTTTTATCAAAACCTGGACACAAGACCAAAAAACATTTGTAGACAGACAGGTAAAATGTTATTTCGGTTTAGTTTAAAACAAAATATTTTTTTATTTAGTTTTTTTGTTGGTAACTATAGAAACACTTTCTCACTTAACATCACTTTCAAACACACTCACTCACACTCAACCAGCAGACGTTCAAAATTTATAAAACAAATTATCAACACATGTTACTGTTGAGTGTCAAGTGAAATAAAATAAAAAATAAATAAAATAACATTTTAAATGTTTAAAGGAATTTTAAATGAAATTATTTTATTTTTGTTTTTCAACACTCTTTTTAATTGTTAAAAAGTTTAGTGTAAAAAGTCTCTTTTATGTAATTTATTAAATTTTTATTTGGGTTTCCTTTGCTATTTATTGGTCATTACATATAATTTTCATCTGTTATGGCTGTAAAATAATGTGAGAGTGTTCAGCAGAAATATATTTTATTTTTATAATCGAACTTCTAGTTATCAGATATTAAAAGGTGTGCCCTCTTCATATAGGAATCATTTTAATTAACCCAGCCATTTAATATTTTTTTCGGCGAAATAAAAATCTCAAGGATGAAATAATTCAATCAAATTTGCCTTTCTCTGTAAACATTTATTTGTGGCTATAGTTTGGCATTTAAAAAACACGCAAGTCTTTAGTTGAGGCCACCCCATAGAACGGAACGTCTTTATGCTTTAATCATATCTCGTCTGAATCAATGCCATTATTATTTTTAAATAAAAAATTATTAATTATGGAGTATTAACGATTTCCATTTACTGTAACGGCGAATAAACTGCACCAAATGATGCATCTTGTTGGATGTAATTGATTCTATATGGTCTGCTATGGATTAGTTTCACTCCACATGCAGCAATTTTGCTTATCATCATGAAATGTGTTAAGAAAATCAGCACATTTATTTCTTTCTCCAAGAGCTGATATCAACATCATGATGGTGTTTGTTGAGACAATATTTTCTCTAGACTTTCCTGCGATTACTATTTTAACTTCAAAATTTGTTTTTTGTTACTTAGCTGGGGCAAGTAGCAATAAATGATGTCCTTATGAGTCCTCGCGCCCGTTCGTGAATTACGGCATATTAATTTTAGTTTATATTTGTTTCATAAAATTTATTAATATTACGCCAACCTAAATGAATTTTAAAATTCTGAAACTTTCCAAGTCCAATTAAAAACAAACAAGAGTGCTACATTCCGCTATACCGAATCCTATATGCCCTTCACCATATATGTAAACCTAGTTTAGTAAACATGCAGAAAAAACATGGTTGTTATATGGTCACAATAACCATATCATGTTCTTTGTTACAATGTATAGTTGCGGAGAACCAATTAAAGTTGTTTTCACCACAACTTTAGTCACGAAAAACATTTTTTGTTAATTCTTAAAGATTATATGGTTACTGTGCACAAAAAATGCAACATGGTTGGTTTCAACTAAAAAAAAAATTTCAACCACAACCAAAGTTTTATAACTTATTAAAAATAATTTAAAATATTTAACCATAATATATTATTATTAATCAAAGTATGGTTAAAAGCAATAGAATAATGTTTACGCTTAAAAATATTTTGTTCTAGTACTGGACAGTTTAGTAATTTTTCTGGTGGCTAAAATTTTAAATTGTTTTTTATTGTTAAAGAAATTGAAAAAAATAAAAATTTATGTACAAAATAAATAATTAAAAATAATATGCAAAATATAAAAACAAATAAAAAGGGAACCAAAACATTTTAAAAAAAGTTGAAGTAAATATGTATGTGTTGTAAGCATATAAATCTTTATTTTTGTGTTTGAATTGTAAAATCATTTATTTGTAATTTTAAGCAAATAATTTATTTTTTGTGAATTTATGTTTTTAAATAATTTTTATGACAAATCATTAATAAATAAAATAATAATCAGTTTTTTATATCAGAAAAATTTTGCACTTACGAGACTATATTATAATTCAATTATATAACATGATATTTTCAGCCATATTATTATATTTTAATTTAACCATTTAATGTTTATATTTGAACATAATATTTTTTGTTGTCCAAACAATACGGTAGCAAATGAAACAATACTATGTTTTGTTAGTAACCATATAATGCAACCATATTATGTTGCTCTTAGATTATGGTTACCTCAACCATAATTATTCTTTGCGTGAAGTAACTCCAATTAATAATAAAAAAATTTTGGTACTGCATTTATATAATTTTACATAAAAATGACCCATCGACTCTTAATTGGTTAAGCATTTTTCAAAAATTTTTGTATTTCCTTAAAACTCTTTTCATTAGCTTTAAAATGAAAGCTATATTGATATTTTAAAAATTAGAATATTTCGAAACCCCGTAACTCGATAATAAATAAGGGAGAATGCGAATTTTTTCACTTAATGTTTTTTCTTTCTTATTTTTTAATTCTCTATCGCCCCACATATTAATTTTTTTGATTGGAGTTACTTTATTGTTCCAAATTACATAAAAAAATTAGAGGTAGGCTTGGTGTTGCTGCGTCGAAGGACATGGACCGATTATGCTGATTTCAAATAGCACTATATCTATATCTGATAGACTGACATATTAATTTTTTTGTAAAATCAAGTTTGCCTCGGCAGTGCAGCCTCGATAGGTAAACTGATATTTAATACGCATAGAAAAAAACATGGTTGAGGTAACCATAATCTAAGAGCAACATGCTATGCATGTATTTTATAGTTGTTAGCATAACATGGTATTTTTACATTTAATATTAATATAGCTGGTCTGGCAACCATATTGTTGTTAAGACTAACACTAACATAGTAATGTTAAACATAATTATTTTTAAATATAAACATTAAATGGTTAAATGTTAACATTAAGTGGTTAAATTGAAATATCATAATATGATTGAAAATGTTATGTTATATTATTGAAGGCAAAAATTTCCTGACATAAATTTATTATTATTTATTGTTTCATTGTTTGGCACAAAAACTATTTAAAAACACAAATTTATATTTGTTTGATAGATATGAGTAATGAGTCTTCGACTTATAGACTATAATAATCATTTATACAAGAAATATAGTTCATAAGCCGCCAATAATAGCATCTTATCTTCATACATATCTATGAGAACATCTATTTATGGACTAAATCTTATATTCTCGTATTAAAGATAACATACTATACCTAAAGGTAATTCGAAACTGACTTAAAATTAATCCAAAACTTCTCACACATTAATCTGGCATCTGCGGTGATATATTATGTTACATAATAACAACTATTGTAAAACAGCTTTAATTGAGAAAAGTATGCAAATGGTTTCACAATTGTGCCTAAAACACAAAGATTTAATGACGGTCAAACAACAGCGGTTATTTATACAGACTTCAGTAAAGTTTTCGCTAGAGTTAACCACTATCTTCTTCTTAAGAAATTATACTTAGGGGGCTTTACTTAAAACACTTTAAGCTGGATGAAATCTTGTTTATTTTGCAGAATGCAAAGAAATGATTCTAATAATACATTCTCTTAAAAAAATCGTTATTTTACGTTATTTTACCTTCTCATAAAAAATTTGCTGAGTGTAATTAAGTTTTGCAATGCTTTAATATACGCAGATAATGTTAAGATTTTTTCAAGTCACAAAATGTCAACAGAAGGATTCTTTTTACAACAGGACTTAAAAAGGTTTTCTGGTTGGTATGAAATCAACTAAATGGACTTAAACTTAAAGAAGTGTAAGCTAAAGCGTTTTTCACGGAATTTAATTTCTACGCTACGAGTATAATACACAATTGATGGATGTTTATTGGAATTAGTAACAGAATTTTTAGATCTTAGTGTCATTCTCGATCGTAAGTTAGATTTTCGAATGCACGTTACTATGATAGTAAACAAAGTTCGTGGTGTATTGGCATTTATTAAAAGGTCGACAAAAGAGTTTACTGACACAAATATCATGAAACAATTTTGTACTTCTCTTGTGGGACCTATTTTGGAGTATGGATCTGTTGTATGGAACCCAAACTATAACGTTCATATTGACTGTATAGAATCAGACCAAAAACAACTTCTTTTGTTCTGTTGGAGAACTTTACTCTAGGGTTATGGATTTAATCTTCCGTCGTATACAGCAAGGCTGGCTATTATTAAAGTGCCTACTTTAAATAGTCGATGGACAATGCTAAATGTGGCGTTTTTATAAAATTATTAAATGGTGATGCTGTATAAGAATCTCTTTTAAGTAATATAAATGTTAATGTTCCTCGTTATATCTAGCCGTTACTGCACATTGTTTCATCTTCAAGTGCGTTTGAAATGTTTTGTTTAACTTTTAATTTGTTTTTATATTTTGTACATCAATTTTTATATGTTTTTTTTTTATTTTCTCTAACAGTAAAATATATTTTCAAGTTTAAGCTAAAATAAAATCGTAAACTAACAGAAAACTACTCTGTCAAGACCAAGATTAAAATATGTTTAAACGCAAACATTATTTTATTTGTTTTTAATCATGCTTTGACTAATAAAAAATATATTATGGTTAAATATATTATATTATTTTTAATAAGTATTAAAACTTTGATTGTGATTCGAACTTTTTAAAGTTAAAACCAATAATGTTGCGTTAATAATCACATTATGGTTAAATGTTAACCAAAAAATGTTTGTCGTGAATGTAGTTTTGTTGAAAACAACCAAAAATTTTTCTCCGTAACCATACATTGTTACAAAAAAAACATAATATGGTTATTGAGACTATATTGTAACCATGTTTTCTCTCTGTAGTCCAGTATGAATAAAAACGTTCCTACTGACATCCTTGCCAAAAGCTCAAGAAGCTGCTCTTTCAAAATGAAACGGGAGAGAGAGTAGTATTTGCCCTATCTCCTAACTAATGTTTTGTCTAACCAATTTTTGCTTTGTAACAACTAAAATTTCATTTTTTTATGTATTAAAATTGTCATTGAAAAAAACAAAAATATTTTTTTATTTACAATTTCCGAGATTTTTCTTTTCCTTACTAAATTCCAAATGTCTCATACAAATCTTATTAGTTGTGAAAAACAACACATAAATAATTCTTTTCCTTAAGATTATTTATTTGTAGCTACTTTCTGATGCCATCAGAAAAAAAGCAAAATGAAAATGTAAAGTATTTGTTTTATACACTTATTCTACTACAACTTCCTTTATGATGGCTTAGATTTATAATGTAAGAGAAAGAAAAACTATCCTTTAATAACGATTATCCCATTTGCATAATATGACAGCAAAACGACAAATAACTAAAACTAGACAAACTAGAAAAAGTTGTACAACAAACTAAGGCCAGGGATATCCAAAGCTAATGATTATAATGCTAATGCTATTTATCTTTATCATCATCATCATGATGATGATCTTTATTAACATACAAATCATGAGGGCAAAACTTGAAAGCCTGTCTAACTATCTTGCATACACGACATTATAATGTTGGTAATAAAAACTTAAGTCAAATAAAAATAAAACACAATAAAAATAAAAAATAAAAAAATAAAAAAATAATAAAAGAACAAAATAAAGTTTCATCTTACACAAATGTAAATAAAACTCTACAAATGGAGGGCATCAGAAAACATGAGTTAAAAACTACTAAAGATATAAAAAAACAAAAGAAAATTTTTTTTTATTTTCTACTTTTCTACTTCTGCAACAAACAGAAAATTGTTTTCAAGGCGGAAAATTGCAACTGCAATAAAAATTCATAATAAAAAAAATAGAGAACTCGGAAAGACACAAGACAATTTCAAAAGGGCAATTAAAGTCAAATAAAGACAATTTAAAGTGACATTAATACTCAGCCAAGTATTCAATTTAAATTTATTAATAAATTTTGAAACATTTAAATTATTTAAATTATCGTTGTGGGGAAAATACAAAATAGTAAAAACTGTTCTAAGGGCACTTTTGACAATACCCTGGATTGATTTGTGTGGACAGATGACTGAATTAATCTTATTTGATTTAAAGGGTGTTTGTTTTAAAACAAAATTGAATGATTTACACATTGCAGCATTTTCAGGAAAAGATTTTGAGCTAACGGTTTTTACAAGCAAAGAAAAAATATGGTTGAGGTAACCATAATCTAAGAGCAACATAATATGGTTGCATTATATGGTTGCTAACAAAACTTAGTAATGTTACATTTGCAACCATATTTTTGCGCAAAGAATAAACATAATTATGTTTAAATATAAACATAAAATGGTTAAACTAAAATATAATAATATGGCTGAAAATGTCATGTTATATAATTGAATTATAATATAGTCTTGTAAGTGCAAAATTTTCCTGATATAAAAAACTGATTACTGTTTTATTTATGAACGATTTGTCATAAAAATTATTTAAAAACATAATTTCATAAAAAAAATCATTTATTTGCTTAAAATTACAAATAAATGATTTCACAATTACGCTTTAAACACAAAAATAAAGATTTATATGCTTACAACACATACATATTTACTTAAATTTTTTTTTAAAGGTTTGGTTCCCTTTTTATTTGTTTTCATATTTTGCATATTATTTTAAATTATTTATTTTGGACATAAATTTTAATTTTTTTCAATTTCTTTAACAATAAAAAACAATTTCAAATTTTAGCCGCCATTTTTCTGGTGGCTAAACTGTCAAGTACTAAACTGTCAAGTACTAGAACAAACTATTTTTAAGCTTAAACATTATTCTGTTGCTTTTAACCATACTTTGATTAATAATAATATATGACGGTTAAATATTTTATATTATTTTTAATAAGTTGTAAAACTTTGGTTGTGGTTGAAATTTTTTTTAAGTTAAAATGAACCATATTGCATTTTTGGTGCACAGTAACCATATAATCGTTAAAAGTTAACAAAAAATGTTTATCGTTACTAAAGTTTTGGTGAAAACAACTATAATTGGTTCTCCGCAACTATACATTGTTACAAAAAACATAATATGGTTATTGTGACCATATAACAACCATGTTTTTTTCTGTGTGTATAGTTGTTCATGGAGGAAATTCTTGCTGTTTTATATTGGGTCACTATACCGAGCAATGGTGGCCATACGTTGACCTCCATAGATTTAATTGATTTATCAGCATAAACTAGTGACTTCATGGGGTCCCACAGAAAATTATTGTACGACTTTTTAGGTAAATTTTTAAGCCCGTTATCAGCTTATCATTTATATTTTCAAGTAAAAATTTATTGTGTTTTATGTTTGAAAAAATAAAATCAAGTGATGCGACGAATGTGTAAATTACAATTTCTCTGGATGTAGTTGATTCTGTATCGTCTCTTGTGGATTGTGAATTTTGTTTACTAAAAATAACAAAATTAACGTCATCGCTAAAAAATTGATTTGTTGTTAATTTGATGTATGACTTTTCAAGTAAATTCAGATAATTCGCTGTGCTGTTCAAGCAAAATCTCTGAGTGTCAGGGGATCGCAGTATGACAGTTCCTTTGACTGTTAAATAAATTGTAAGTTCTACTGGGCTTAATGAAAAAGAAAATCAAAAATATTAGAGCTTTAAATTTCTTGATAACTAAAGAAGAAATAAGTTCTTTCTGATACAGTGAAAATATTTCTGTGATGCTCTAATGTTGACAGTCGTATCAAACTTGCACCTTCTTTATGAGTGCTGCAAAGATGGCAAAGGTAAGCGCTTTATTGAATAATTTAGAG
The DNA here is from genome assembly GCA_916610165.2 of Gymnosoma rotundatum. Taxonomy (NCBI): domain Eukaryota; kingdom Metazoa; phylum Arthropoda; class Insecta; order Diptera; family Tachinidae; genus Gymnosoma; species Gymnosoma rotundatum. The sequence goes on from OU744339.1 coordinate 13,080,110, forward strand.
AATAAATATTGTTTGCAATTAATTTCAGAGATACATCGCAGCAATAAATTTTTGAAAAGGTAATCGAGTGTGGAATCAAGCATTTTTGGCCGAAGTACTTCCCAACTAAATTGCCAACCTAATGATTTTAACAAGGCATGAGACTTTTATAATCAATTACGGCGAATCGATTACATTAATTACTGTAGGAAATAATGATGATCATTAGTACGTATTTTACGGTATTCTCTTTTAACATAAAGAACTAGTTCCATTACTACTTCGTTTTTTGGAAACTAATGATGGCAAAATATGGCAAGTACTTTTTAAGGTAATGTCTAATTTTTTGTGCCTTTTGACTTTTTTACGATTTCGTTTCCAGAGAATAAAAACGTCAGCATATTGTTTTTAATACAATTTCTGTCTATCGGTCACAGCCTTCTAACACTGAAGCCTTAATAGTGAGTTTTTACTGAAGTTGTACTATTATAGCTGCTTGGTAAATAACAAATACTCAATATTAAAGGGAGTTCCAAAAGTGACATAATATTTATAAAAATATTATTATTTTTGTAACTGTGATAGCATGGGCACGACAAATTTTCCAGTGTTTAAAAAAATGATATCTGCTTTGAAATTAAGTATAAACTAAATTAATTAATGGCTTATTCTTTACATACGTCGCACAGAGAGGTATTTTTCCAATGTAGCTGGACATTAGGACAATAATTGATTTTGAAAAATGTAAAAATTTAAGTACGCAGCTGGATTGATAGCAAAATTCTGCATCGTATAAAGAAATTTCAAGGCTTTTGCTTGAGATTTGTCGTTTATACGAATGTTTTGCAATACGTTTTCTTGTGACTAAACGAATAAAGATTTTTTACTGATTTTTTTCCTGTGAAAGGCCATATTTGCAGATACTAATATTAATTTTTAGAAAAATTTTGTTTTAAAATTTTTTTATAAAAAATTATCTTCGATTTTTTTTTTGTTTTTTTTTTTTTTTTGTTAAATTTTTGGCAAAAAAAAGTGAAAAGGTTCTTGAGAATGATCTCCTTCGCGATCCTAAAAATGTTATATATCACTATAAAACCCACTATTTACTAGTATAAGACCCACTCCAAAAAGAAAGTTATTATTTTGCTTTCATGCTTCCACCTGTACTTAACGCTGAATAGGATACAGATTCGGAAGAGGTCTTTAAAGAATCAGACGTCGAAGCACCATGGCACTCATTATCATCTTAGTGCGAAGAAGTTCTTTTAAATAAATTAATTGTAACAATTTTAAATAATATTTACCATTAAAATCATAAATTAGTTATGAATCATAAATAATTATTTTTAGATAAATAAAATACCATAAATTAACAAATTACAAAAATATCGTTTTAATAATATTTTTGGGAGGTGGGGATTGGTAAGGCATTGGAAAGATTAATAACAAATATTTTTAGGAAATTGGAAAAAAAATAAAAAAAAAGTTTGTTCACAGGAACGCTTTTGGGGCTGGGATTGGTGGAATACCTCCCCCTGTCCATATAAATTAAATTCTATGGTTTTAATTCATACATACGTAAGCCATTTCATTTAATAATAATATTCATTTTTTCAAATAATATTTAGAAAATATGAAAGCTTTTATCTGATACAGCAACCTTCGCATTTTCAATGCTGGGACAATAACCCTGAACAAAATTTACAATTTTCGAAAACAAAAAAAAAAAAAACGTTTTTGGATCAGAAAAAAATTATAATGGGACAGAATTTCTTATACATATTTTTATTTAAATTATTCAATATAAGATCTACAGTATGGCTAATGTAGTTATACATATATAACGAAGGGTATAAAAGATTCGGCATAGCAAAGTATAGCTCTCTTACTTGTCATCTTTGTTATTTTTACTTTTGTCAAAATAAACTTAATAATTTTCTTATAGAGTTTATTTCTTTTAATAGTTCTAGAAAAAAGAATTTATCAAGTTTAAAGGCTTCAAAAAATATTTAAAATACATATTTAAAATATTAACTGCAAGCCATTGTAAAAGTCATCTTTGCAACCATTAGCCACTAGAAAATAGTTTGAAACATATGCACGGCTGATGTTATGTGGAAATTTAACAACGCAAAAAAGAAAAAAAATCATAGTATCTATGCATTTTACATTTACAACAGCAAAAACAGCAACTAATACAAATTACTAACGCTCATTTAACGCTTTTGTCTAAAGGCGATATTGTATGCATATGAATCCATTATGCAAAAATGCTCATGCACACACACACATACATGCTTGAATGCAAAAATATTAACCAGTGTAGAAGAACATACTCCAACATACAATTTATACAAAATGTATGATAATAGATTTTATATAAAACAATGATTTTTAACTCCACTTAAACTGCCAGAGAAAAGTCAACGTTACCAGTCATCTAACCAACCATCCCGCCATTCAGACAATATTGTGCCCAACTAACTGCCTGGTTAAAAATTTATGAGCAAAAAAAAAAAAAACGAAATAAAAAATAAAAAATTCTTATACGAGTAGCCTGGACACAAATATTCATTGTTTCTCATTTACCCAGTCCATCAATTTTTCCACTCGCATACAAGAGCAGTAAAAAAAATTATATTTAAAAAAAACGCAAAAACCATACACGGTTAGCCAATTGCAAAATTTGGTCTAACCATAGCCAGTAGATATTAACAGACAAGCATACATACACACATATATCGTACACTTATAAATATTTACATAACTAGCAATATTTTCTTGTATTAAACGGATATGAAAAACAGGCAGTTAAAATCATGTGTGAGTTAACATGAGTATCAGCATGTAAACTTTCATAGGTATGGCTGTGTGTGAGTGTGTATTCTTTTTAGTGTACATATATACAATTTAAAAGTTTTATGTTGCCATGTTAACATTGTGTATTTGAGCAAATGAAAAAGCTGAAAATCATCAACATCAACAACAAATATGCAGCACTTTCCAATCGAATGCATCCATTCCTTTTTAATTTTTATGAGGAAACTGAGGAATCTGATCTGTTTAACCTTTATCTTTTAACAAGGTAATCAGAATATGGTTACGCTGGCAATTATGCATGTTTCATCAGAAGAGAAGGAGAAAAAAAAACACAATATCGCGCATATAATCGAAAATCAAATGAATTTTTTTTCTAACAAATTATAAGAATGCTAATGTCGATATTTTCTTTTTTAAGTACAAAGCATGATTAAGAAAATTGAATATTGGAAATGATAAATTATTGAAAAATTAAAGTGCGGTCAGATTAAGATCAGATCAAGTAATTGTCCAAAAAGGTGTATCCACTATTTTTACAAAGATTTGTTCAATTTTTCCTTACACTTATCATTATGAATAACGATTTATCTAAATATATATAAAAAATTGTTGCAAGTGTTTTGTGACTTTATAACTCACGAACAGTCGAATCGAATTCGATTAAATTTTTAGGGTTTGTTTGTATGGTCGTGTGAATGGTTTATGTGAAGTGTGCACGAATATGCGAGTAATTACTTAATTAAAACAGAGATAGACATTTCTTTAAATGTTTAAAGAGGACATGCTTAATAAAAAAGAAGGAACAAGACGGGTAAGTAGGGAAGTGAAAAAATTCACGAAATTGATTTTAACAAAAAACACTTTTAAGAATATTTGAAAGATAAATAATATAATATAATATAATAAATATAGTATCTTAATATTAAAAAAGGATCTTATATTTTGTAATAAGTATTGAGAAGAACAGTTACTTTTTTTCAATAATTTAGTGGTTACGTTTTTTTTTGGTCAAATATTTGACTAATCTGGAGATATTAAAAAAAGTGCTATAGGCAAGACATTTATAAATTTTTAATTTCTATTTAATAAACATGGTACGCAGACAAAAATGTAGTTGTGATATGATCCCAATAACCATATAATGTTCTTTGTAACAATGTATAGTTGCGGAGAAAAGATTATAGTTGTTTTCAACAAAACTACAGTCACGAAAATATTTTGTTTGTTAGTTTTTAACTATTATGTGGTTGCTGTGCAAATTTCGTATCACAACCAAAGTTTATTATTTATTAAAAATAATATAATATATTGTTACGTGTTTTCCTTTTTAGAACAAACGTACGGATTCTTTTGATTGCAAATACCACTGTGTATATTCTGTATTCAAAATTTATGGCTTTCTCTGGCTATACTTCTTTATCCTACCGGTCTTGTGAACCCTTGGTCTCGTATTTACTAAACATGCGTTATTATTACAAACGCAGCCATCCACGCTACACTACTGTGTTACTACGGCGAGACATGAACTACTCGATGCCTTGTTTAGTAACCTTAACCATCCACAGACATCTCCACTACTCCTTTAATCCAAGCCAGTCTTCTCCTTTAATCCAGTAGCCACAAAACATGTCTGCCATACACTGTTGTTATGCTGTTACACTTCCCCGCGCTAACCGCTATTACTCTTACTTTTTATTATAAAATTCTTCTTGACAATTATCTGTTGCTCTTATATTAAATTAGACGTCTCCACTAAATTATCTGCCACGGCTTTACACAATAATTGTCTTTTTCCTCTCGGGAGCTTTGTACTGCTCATTTATTAATTTTAAATTGCTTTACAACAATTATTATTTTCTGTTGTACGCATGTCTGAACGCGGGATCGAACTCAGGACCTCCTGTTTTGCAGCACGCACCTCTACCAACGCGGCCATTGAGGATGCTCAGCTTTTGTTGGCTAATTGTGGTATTATTCTATACACACACCATTAGTTGAATTAGCTTATTCACCACGCTCATACGGAAACAACAACAGGGGTTGCCAGATTTTTATTTTCCTAACAAATATAATATATGTTTATTAATTAAAATATGATTAAAAGTAATAAAAAAGTTTGTGCTTAGACATATTTTGTTCTAGATCGTGACAGAATGCTTTTCTATTAGTTTATGAATTTTTTTTTAGCTTGAAGTTAAAAATATTTTTCGACTGTTAGAGGAACTAAAAAAATATAAATTGATGTACAATATGTATTATAAAAATAATAAACAAAATATGAAAATAAATAAAACGTAAAGCAAAACATTTCAAAATAGTTGAAATAAATATAATTCTTTATTTTTTAATTTATTTATTCAATTTAAGTCTTTGGGTTTAAAATCTTACAGACCAACAAAGAAAATAATAAAAAATTTAATACATTTAAAATTTAATAATTTAAACAAGAGTAATTAAAAACAAAATAATATAAAGTTTTACAACAATTACATTCACGGAAAAATTAATAAGACTGAATAGTTTATTAAATTGTTTGCACATTCCTCAAAACTAAGCAGCATTTGCGTAATTTGTATGAAAAACTTGAAGATGTAACGGTCTCAAGTAGCGGGTAGATAGACGAGAAACATTAAGATTAATATTCGTTAAAAGAAATTCTGATACAAGGTCAGCATTTATTAATTTCAATAAAAACGTCACATTAAACATTATCCTTCGACTTTTTAAAGTAGACAATTTGATAATAGCCAGCCTTGCTGTATACGACGGAAGATTAAATCTATAACCACGGAGTAAAGTTCTCAAACAGAACAAAAGAAATTATTTTTGGACTGATTCTATACAGTCAATATGAACGTTATAGTTTGGGTCCCATACAACAGATCCATACTCCAAAAAAGGTCTTACAAGAGAAGTATATAATTGTTTCATGATATTTGTGCCAGTGAACTCTTTTGTCCACCTTTTAATAAATGAAAACACACCACGAACTTTGTTTACCGTTATAGTAATATGAATCCGAAAATCTAATTTATGATCGAAAATGACACCAAGATCTAAAAATTATATTAGTGATTCCAATAAACATCCATCAATTGTATATTGTAGCGTAAAAATTAAATTCCATGAGAAACGCTTGTGCTTACTTCTTTAAGTTTAAGTCCATTAAGTTGATTTTATACCAACCAGAAAACCTTTTTAATTCCTGTTGTAAAAAGAATCCTACTGCTGACAATTTGTAACTTGCGTATTTTAAAGCATTGCAAACTTAATTACACTCAGCAAGTCGTTTATAAAAAGGAAAAATAACATAGGGCCAAGGTGGCTTCTTGGAGGAACTCCAGAGTTTACAGCGATTTTTATTAAAGAATGTATTATTGAAATCAACTCTTTGCATTCTGCTAATTGAATATGATTTCATCCAGCTTAAAGTGTTTTGAGTAAAATCCACTAAGTATAATTTCTTAAGAAGAAGATTGTGAGAATTTTATTGAAAGCTTTATTGAAGTCTGTATAAATAACATCTGTTGTTTTACCGTCATTAAATTGTTGTGTTTTAGGCACAACTGTGAAACCATTTACATATTTTTCTCAATTGAAGCTGTCATATAATACATCAACAATAATTGCTATTATGTAACAAGATACATTATTGCAGATGCCAAATTAACGTGTTAGAATTTTTGTATAAATGTGAATTCAGTTCCCAATTATCATTACGTATCGTATGATATCTTTAATAGGAGAATAGAACGTTTATTATATAAATGGATTTTTACATAGGACTGTATGAAGATAAGATGCCATTATTGGCGGCTTATAAACTATATTTCTTGTATAAATGACTCTTAAAGCCTATAAGTCAAAGCCTTTGAAATATTACTCACATATAAAAAACAAATGTGAATAATTAAATTTAAATAATTTTTGTGACAAACCATGAAACAATATATTATAAAAAGTATATATCAGGAAATCCTTGTATTCAATTATGAAACATAACATTTTCAACCATATGATGATATTTTAATTTAAACATTTAGTGTTTACCTTTAACCATTTTATGTTTACATTTAAACATAATTATGTTTATACCTTACCATGTTATTGTCAAGGTAGACAAAATTATGATTGCAAGACCAGCTAGTTTATTATTAAATTAAAAAATACTATGTTATGCTAACAACTATATTATACAACCGTAGTATGTTGCTGTGAGATTATGGTTTCCTTAACGATGTTTTTTCTTTGCGTGCGTTGTATAATCAAAACTATAAATTTATTTCTTTATAAAAACTTAGAATGAAACATTATTAAGGTTGTACGATTGCTGTAAACATCTGTGCAATTTAACATTATGCCAACACGCAAATAAAAAATATGGTTGAGGTAACCATAAACATAACAGCAAAGGTTCTTCGTAAATTTTAACCGTGTGTCTAAAGCTATATAACAGTTTGGTCATATACATCTAATTATTGTAACACGCATTAATTTATCATTTTAAATATGTATAATTCTTATTATACCAGACAAAGTAGGCGACATTCTGTCTATCTGAAACGAATGCAATCATGTTTATTTTCTAATCTTGACTGGTCACGTCCTTTTTAAACAACTAATCCAACCACATTTATTTTGTGCTGCAATCATACATTCGATGGGAGTTGAACTCATAATCTGCTGTTTTAATAAACATGCAGGCAGATAACAAAAATAATTTTTTTATATTTTAAATTAGATTGCGATTACGCAAAATAAAAAAAAAATTGGAGCGGGAATAGAGCGATTTCATACATTTTTGTTGTTATTTATTGCGAATGAGACTGACTTGGTACAAAAGTTTGGCTGGGAAAAGATTGGCTTAGGTTGTAGACAAGAATTAAAATAAAATTAAACAAATTCAAATTTCAAAATGGCAGGCGTTTGAAAATGTATAGATATTTGCTCACAATTAAAACTAATTTTCCTAAATAATAAATTTTACAACTAAAATTATTAAATAAAAAAAGATTATAAAAAGTTATGATTTTTCGAGACTGCATTACAATTTCAAAGTAAATATAGTAATTGTCACGACAAATGTAAATACGCCAACGTTATGAGGCCTTTTTTCCTGACTTAACTTTATGTTTTATTTAACAGTTCAAAGAGTTACAAAACTTACAACTACAACAACATAAATAAATGCTAAACTAAATCTATTTTTAATCTTTGATATTCATGCGCATTTTCCTAAAGACATTAATTCACAGTCACATTTGTGTGAGTATAATTGAACACATGCTTGTACATTGGTTAATAAAACTGCAAGAGAATGAATAAAACCTTTCAAATAGTAATTAATATTCATCTGTGTTATCGAGAAGAAAATAATGAAGTAGGAAATATGGAGCAACCCAATAAACATTGAAAATTGTTTTTGAATATGTTGGAAAATAAATATTTATGAAAATCAATCATTTATTGTGAAATTTAGGATTTTGGGTGATCAATGAATTTTGCAGAAATTTTTGTTAATGATGATATTGTAATTTTTTAGTTAATTTTTTTTGATACAACTAGGATTTTTTGGTAGAGATTTTTTTGTAAAAACTAGATTTTTTTTTTTGACGACTTAATTTTAATTATTTCATGAGACTTTTTCTTAACAAATAGAGATAGTGACGTTAAAAGGGGTGCGAAAAATTGAGCGTTAAGCAAACTTAAATCTAACGTAACCATTATTAGAATTACGTCTTCATCATAACGAGCACTTTCAAAAAACTATAACTCAAAAGATGCTTTGTACAGCCGATGAACTCGTGTCTCCTACCAGTGCTCTCGTTACACTGTTTTCAAACTTTTTACTGCTTGGTCCCAAATTTGCCTGTTTTAAATTGAAAGTATCTAGGACCATAATATACAATGATTACCAGTGACGAGAATACATCTCTCAAAGGGTGTTTTTTTTTTCAACATGATAGAAGTTATAAGAAATAACACTAAAGATTTAATTTTGCTGAAATATTTTTCTTATTATTTTCAGTAAACTCTGGCAAATCATTATGAATAGACTCACGCTTTAACAGCGCTATCAAATAATCTAAGTTTACTTTTAAAATCAGTCATCAATTCGACCATGTTATAGACGACTTCGTGATTTTTATGGTGTACATAATCGTGCGTCTCAGTAAGCCATCCGTCGAACTGTGGATAGATTTCATATAACATACTCTATAGAGGATGCAATAACCAACACCAACTGAAAAAATATCGCTGCTGTAAACCAAAAATAGATCAATTCGTCGTCAGTCGTAGGAACTGGGGCTCTGTCCGTCAACTACGTGGAAAGTTTTGCGCAAAGATCTTGGCCTACACCCGTATAAGATCGAGCTAGTGCAGGAATTAAGGTCACGAGACCATTACATGCGTCGTTCTTTCGGCTTTAGAGAAGTTATTAGTTGACTAGTTGTTAATAAGCAAAATTGCCGCATATGAAGTGAGACCAATCCACAACATCCTCTACAGACTCCGTTGCATCCATAAAAATGCACCGTTTGGGGTGTATTACTCGCTGGTGTCAACATCGGACCTTATTTCTTTAAAAACGATACCAGATCTCACGTTACAGTCAATGGAGATCATTACCTCACCATACTTAATTATTTTGTTTGAAAATATGAATGACATTGATCCGGACGAAAAGTGGTTTCAACAAGATGGCGCTTCGTTCCATACGGCGACCGCAACCATCGAGTTATTGAAATCAAAGTTTGGCGATAAATTGATTTCGAGAAATGCACCTTTCAATTGACCTCCAAGGTCGTGCTATTTGACACCTCTCGACTATTTCCTGATGGGCCACATGAAGTCACTGGTTTATGCTGATACAACATTTAACGCTTTGGAGGTCAACATTGTTCATGTTTTTCATGACATACGTCCAGTACTTAAAAAAATGACACAAAATTGGACATCCAGAGTGCACTTTTATATGAGCATCCGCGATGGCCATATGCCCGAAACCATTTTTGAATATTAATGCCATGTTCTGGTCTTTCGTATAAAAAATTCTTCATTACAGTTTAATTTTTTGTGTTATCTTTTACAATTTAAAGTTTTATCGGACTTTAAAAAACACAATGTCGTAATCAAATTTATACTATGAGAAATCATAATGTGTGAAACGGTTTGAAAGAAAGGAAGTAACCTCAAGTGTCGGTGATATACTTGCCGTTTTTATTTTGGTTCATTCTGTCCACTCGTTTTGAACCCAGCGCATGTGTAGAAAATTTCTTTATGATTCCAATGAGAACTTGAAGCCATAAATTGTAGGTCATCGGGTCTCTTTTAAATATTCCCAATCTTACCAAAAACTACTAAATATATTATAGTGAAGTAAGACGAAAAATTAATTGCTCAAAAAATTCCACAAAATATCCATGAATAAAAACAATCGCTAATGAATTTGAAACTTTAATGCTTATTGGGAATATTGTCACTTTATGCACAATCATGATGTGTGATGTAGCTAAAGTAAGTAATTTTAGTATCTTAGTATGTAAGCATGTTGTTGTCTATGTAATTGACAACAACAAGACAAGACAAAAATTTCAGCATACAAATAAACAAACAACAATATGAGCAACAGCAACAACTCAAACTATAAACTAAAATCGAGATTAAAATGCATGAAAATTTTAGTTTATGTAAGAAGAACACAAATTCATATAGACTAATAAACCGGGACAAATGTGTGTTTATGCGTACTCGTAGATGGAAGTAAACTGGCGTGTACTTTTAAAGAAAATTCTGGTAATTTTGTATATTTTAACACACAGCTGGAAGGTGTACTCTATGAGTCCAGAGCATTTTAAGCGAGTTTATACTCCAGTCGGCAAAAGTTTACTCGTTACATTTATATGTTTCTTCATACATTGTCTGGTTGAAAAATTAAATTTTTTTACTTTTACGAAAATATAATTCTGGCACGAAAAAGCCAGCTTTAAAAGATCATCATCAAATATGAAATAAAAATATGTAATACACACCTTGTTTTTTTTCATAAACTATCTGTAGCGACTCAAAAGTCAAGTCCAAGTCACCTATGGAAACACTCTTTAATTAAATTTTTTTTTTATTACTTTTCGCTATTGAGAGCTATAGTACTACCAACTTTTTTAATTAATTACTAATTTTTAAAATTATAAACTTTCTTTTCTAATTTATTAAGCACTAGGTCAGTTTTATAAATAATAAAAATTTTTATTTATATTTTCAATATTTCGCCACACCTTTGGGTGGCATCATCAGGAAACAGGAAACAAAAAATTAGATTTTCTTTTTTTTAAAATAACAAAATGAAAATCAAATTATTTTTTCAAACAAAAACAGAAAAATCAAAAACCAAACGACAAACGACAAAAAACTCAAATATTTAAAATTTACATTCTTATAAATTTAAAACTCAAAAAACATTCAAGTAAAATAACTCAAAAATTTTAAACATTTACATTCTTATAAAAATTTAAAAAACAGAAAACATTTAAATTATTTAAAAATTTTAAGAAACTTAATTCAAATACATTAACATAAACTTTCACGATAGAAATGTTACAAGCAATCATATACTCTCAAACGTTAATTATTTTTTTTTTTGTTTCCTGTTTCCTGATGATGCCACCCAAAGGTGTGGCGAAATATTGAAAATATAAATAAAAAATTTTATTATTTATAAAACTGACCTAGTGCTTAATAAATTAGAAAAGAAAAACTATTTAAAAAGGTCAAAAAAACATTTATATATAATTATAAACTTTCTTATAAAATGAGACCAATCTCTAAGCATCACCTTTCAATTAAAAAAATCAAAAATCTTCGTCTTGTCATTCCGTTTGTAATTTCTACAGCATCCATTTCCGACCCCATAGCGCTCGCCCATATTTACCGAGTTATGAAACACTGAACTTTTCATAGAAAAGTATCATTGTGCACCATATTTTTAAAGAAATCAGAATGGGTATCATTTGAAAGCTTTTAAAGGGATCTTTAAGAAAGTATACAAATTATTTAAAATGGCTTAACCCACTAAGAACCGACTTCAAAAAAGAAGGAGGTTATTAATTCGTCTGAAGGTTGCTGTATTTTAATATTTGTGCCTGCAGAACTCAGTAATTTCTGATTTTAAAAACTTTTTTTTATTTGATAGACCATGCTTACAGATTGGTCCCGTTTTAAAAAAAGTTCATAATCTTAAAAAGTAAAGGGTGATTCCATACAACACACATATTTTGTATGTGTATTATGAACTGTAAAAAGCATTTCTTTAAAATTTTAAATGACTGCGTAAAACTATAGCTCCCAATAATAAAAAGAATTACAAAAATAAATAAAGTAATTAAAGGGTGTATCCATATGTGATGTAAATTAACCTATATGAGCCTATCTTTTGAACCGATATAGACAAACGCTAAAAAGTTTGACAGAATTTCGATTACTATGAACATTATAACAACAAGTATAAACATTTAAAATTTTTAGTTAAAGGGTGCCCCAATAGTTAATGAAATTTGAAAAATGTGGCCATACTTTTGAATAGTTTTAGACAGACGCTTGACATTAATAATGAACCTAACAACGCTATAGCAACAAGAATAAAATTTGGCTTTGGGATTAAAAAGGTGTTCCAATAGTTGATGTAATTTGATGCATATAGCTGAACTTTTAAATCATTATAGACAGATAGTTTAAACCTACAAGGGATCTGTATTGCTAAGTTTGTTATAACAACAAGTTTATAATTTGAATTTAGAAATTAAAAGGTATTCCCAAATTTGATGTTTTTTGGCCTATATGACTGTACCTTTGCTTCATATAATATGGAGTATCAATATTTTAAATTATAAATAAAATGGTTTTACAATGATTAATTTTGATTTATATTGCCAAACTGGTGAAAAGTTGAACAAGCATAAAGTTTAAAGATGGAATATAAAGGTGTCCCAATAGTTAATGTAATTTGATGTATATGACCATACCCTTGAACCATTGTGGACCGACAAATGAAATATGTTTTGAAGTCAGAATTTTTTTTTTAAGAATTATTTATTTTTTAATTCTCTATCACTCCAGTATTTGGTTTTTTGATTGGAGTTGCTTCACTAAACTATATTGGTGAATGATGACATGTATGAGTCGGCATAGCAGCATATGAGCCGTTTCTTTTGAAAATGGTATAAGTCACTTAGGTGATGCACATATTAAAAGAATTTTGTTTCAATCTCCAGAATAATTACTTGCACATCTATCTCAGGATATTTATTAATTCCCTAATAAAATTTTTGGCCAACATAAAACCGTAGCAGCTCTTAACATTTAAATTTATTTTTTTTTTTAAGTTTTTTTGAAAAAGTGACTTATGCCACTTTTAAAATAAACGGCTCATATAGCACTCTTAATTGCTTCTTTATAAATTAAATATTGTCTATATTATAACAACACCGTGTTATCCAAACTTATCCATTTTCATTTAAATGGATAATTGTTTCCGAACCTGTTTTTTGTGCAAGACCTGAGTGATAATTTTTAATTATTGCCGAAGTATTTTGTTAGTCAAGTAAAGAGAATAAAAATTTAAAGTAAAAACCAAATAATACTCTAGACCAAAAGTAGAAAAAAAGATAAAAGACGTAAAATAGTTCAGCCTCAATTCATTTACAAAATTTGTCATTCCGGTTATTTAAATTCGGTGTAAAATATCCTGCGATTAAAACTAAATTTTAAAATATCTCAAGTAAAACGAAGATCAATGTTATTTTTTCTATAATTAAAAAAAGTTCTCATAGATGTTTTGATCATGAAAGTTTTTTACAGTGATGTGAGGGTGTCCATAAATTTTACTTTCACTATATGACATCTTTTCAACTGTTTTCTTTCATCAATGTTAATGAAAATTTCAATGTATTATTCTTTTAGTGAAACCCCGTTTTATTCAGAAACACACACTTACATTTACTTAAAACATTTGTTTTCTCTTATTTCTATGTAGACATAGAATACATATGGAATGTTTAAGAAGATAAAGAAAATAAAAAATATGTAACATTTTTTGAGAACTGAATTCGATTAGATGGGAGATAGTAATGAGGCAAGTGCTTAATATATAGACATGTCTCTACATGTTTCTTTGTTATTTTGTAAATGACTTTGAGTAAAATATTGAGTGGAATACCTAATGTGCCAACAGTAATGAGTTTTTTTTTCTTTTTTTTTTTTTTTTTGATGAGATGAGTTTTCAATTTGAGCTTCATTAAACTAGAGAACAAAGAATTTTTGTTTTTTTATTAAATTTTAAATTTGAGTGCGTCATAAATTCAATGCTCTTAGTTCATCGATAAAGAAATGAGCTCTATCCAGAAATTCTTCAGAGGATCCTTTAAAAGCTTTTCATCTTGTTGTTAAGTTTGATAACATTTTATTGTCTTCCTGTTTTGATATTAATGAAATGTTGAGCAAATTTAAAATCAACTTACGGACAAAAAGCTTATTAATGGTTCATATTAGAACAAGAGACAGAATATCGTAGAACAAAAATTTGCAAAATATTTAAAAGGAAATATTCAGAATATTCAATAATTTTTATAACAGCGTTGAAGCATTTTTGCTTTATTTTTTTTTAACAAAATCCTTAAATCCTTTTAATAGATTTCTGTTATTATTTTCGTTTTTGTGCTTCTGTGTTCACTTATGCTCTAATAATTTAAAGATTATATCTTGTGAAAATATGTTATAATAGTTTATTGGCCACAAAACAAAACTAAAGCTTCAAGCAAATAATGTCTTCTTCTATTAGAATATAATTTAAAGATAGTTTCTACTTGCCTTAGACTGAAAATAGTGTTATTGAGTACAAAGCAGAAAAATAAAAAAAAAATAAAAAACTCTAAAAAGGAAAATAATAAAATACTAAGAAATAACCTCAATAGCCAACATAAAATCTATAATACTTGACTGCAAAACCATTATCATTAACAACATCATCATCATCATCATCGTCATTCTCATCGTTGTCGTTTGCTACAAGTAAAGTTACAACAACTTCTTATAATGCTGCAACACATTTTGTTTGTAAAGAAGGAAAAAAATAACACATCCTTGCAACACAGCTCAGTATCTAGACAGAACATACAAAATTCTTGACAGCTTAAATTGAGAGAGGATTTTTTTTAATAAAGCCAATAATAAATGTCATCAATATTTTGTTGCATGCTTCAACAAAATAACGATAAATTCTAAAGAATTTTATTTAAAGATTTTTTCTTCTTATTTTTTTTGATGCCTTGAAGGAAATTGTTCAATTACATAAATTTGTTGAAATTTTTTATTATAAAATTTAGTTTTATTATTTAAGAGATTTTAGCAAATATTTTTTTCTTTCCAAATGGAATATGTTTTCTTTTTTTTTTGAGGTTGTTAAATGCAGTTGCATAATTTTCGTGTGTTGTTTGCAACATCATGCGTGTACGGTAATGCACTTGTACAATTCCTGTCTGGACAGGATTTCCCTCCTTGAGCAAAACAATCCAAAAGTAGCAAAATATTACTGCAACAAGAAAAAACGTATGAACAGCGGTGACCAAACAAATGGACAATCGATGTTTTTGTTTAAACAAATTAAAATTTGGAAAATTTAAAAAAATTAAAAGCAAAAATTATAATCAAATAACAAAAGGAGGTTTATTTAAATAAAAACCAAGCCAAAAGCATGTCACTTAAAATATTAACTATTCCTAGACGCTAGTAAATAGATCATAAATTACCAGAAGAACGAAAATCCTGGTCACCCAAGTACTGGGTCCTTGACCAGGAGCTGTGATGATCGAAAAATTTATTTTCTATCAAATACAGCGATTGTGGTATAACTCCTCAGCTCAATGCTTCAAGACATTTTTAAATAAATTGTGCAACTGCCAAGCGACATGCAGCCAAGACACATGCTGACAAGATACCTGCTGCCAAGCAATATGCTGCTAAGCAATATGCTGTTAAGCAATATGCTGCTAAGCCATATGCTGTTAAGCAACATGCTATCAAGCAACATGCTGACAAGCAATATGCATCCAAGCAACATACAGTCAAGCAACATACTGTCAAGCAATACACTGTCAAGCAATATACTGCCTAGAAAAATGGTGCCAAGCAACATGCTGCCGTGTTGCCATAGCCCACTTGGGTCCAATAATTGGTCCCTTTGTGTTACCTGCTTTTAAAAGGGAGAGAGAAAAAGAAACAGAGTGAGAAGATTAAGGCAGGAGTTAAAGAAAGAAAGAAAAAGAGAAATGGGGATGAAGAGATGAGAAAGATAGAGAGAGAAAGACAGAAAATACCGCGGGTCTGAGAATACGGAGAAGGTCCAACAAAAATGCAGAGAAGAATCCTACATGTGCGTTCATCCCCTGAATGAGGCTAGCTGTCCGGTTATGGGCCGGTAAACCAACCCCTGTACCTTAGGAAAGAACTAATCCTACCTGGACACATTGACGATATATCAGATAGATCCTCATAGTATCACTGACCGAGATATCCCAGCTGTATGCACCCCAGCGCATAGCATTGACAGAGGAGGTGTTCCGCCCACTCCTCTTCCTCCTCGTCCTGACAATTTTTGCAGAAGTCGGATACCCATTCTCCTACCATGGGTCCCGAATAGACAGTGCCCAGTGACCGCAGCCACCAAGTCACGTAGTCGAAACCACGGTAGCTGCAATAGTGCAGCTGCCCTGCCTCGATCCATATAGGACCAGCTTGTTCTAGCGGTCGAACATGTCGACTCGCTAGACCATCTGGTCTGGGCCAGTTTGTAGATAGCAGCTTCAATGCTCTGTCCGCAAGAGGAGAGTGGTATGCCACAGCAGATATCAATGGCAACCTCGTCAAGCACTGTCTCCAGTTCATTGGCAACGAGGTTGCCCAAAACGGTCCCATGTCCCCTCACCCACTATAGGGTGACTGTCGAAACCTCGCCATCCCTTTAAGGGATGTCAAGCATTTCGGGAGAAGTTCAGATGTGGTGAACACACCTTTGAGGGACGCAATTGTGGCTTTGCTGTCGGTACAGATGAAAATATCCCTGTTGGATATGTTATAATACCTCAACCAGCACACCGCCTTTCTAATAGCAGATTTGGGAGTCTGAAAATTATCCTTATCCCAAAATCCTCAATGTATACCCCACCGTCAACTCTCGTTCCTCTCTTGGAACCATCCGCGTATACACAGAGTGCTCGAGATGGAAGAGCGTGGCCCTCCGTTAGGTCAAAGAGAAATCTGCTTGTGAAAGAGGGTTCTGGGTTGCAGTAATCCACAAGATCAGAAATGCTGCCAAGGAACACTCACAATATTTCATTAAATTATTAAACAAGTTGTGCAACATGATGCTTTTCTGTATTTCACTGGCAATCCCAAACTTCGGAATTGTTTCAAAATTGTATTTTATTATTAGTGACCAGTCCAGCCAACGAAATTTCGGATCCTGTTCAACACTTTTATTACGGTATGATTTTAAACTCCTTTCTTTTTGAATGCGAATAATTTAATTTTAAACTTTGAAGAAAGTTTTGTAATAAATTCATAATAAAATCAATAAATTTATAAACAAAAAATGGTGCAGTATTACGATATAAAATCAATTACAAACGATCAATTTTTTTACTTGTATTCAAATTATTGTATTCTATTATTATTTGTTATTTCTAAAACTGAAAAACTAAATACATTGTTAACAGCAAATTAAACTGCATTTAAGCCAAATAAATAATGAATCAATTGCAATTGCTTTTTTACCTAAAATCCTCTTTATTATCATTCATTCATAAAATACAATATCTTTTATAGTCTTTTCTATTCTTTGCCAGCCTTTGTAGAGATGTTTTTATTTTATTTTAAAAATTTATTTTCTTATTTCACTTTTGTTCCTTGTAAAAATCATTGTTCATTTGTTCTCATGTACCTTCAAGTCATTTTTGTTAACAACACTTGTCCATTTAGTGCTTTTCACCTGTTAGATGCCAACACAAGGCTAAAAACTAAACAACTGATGTAGTTGTAGTTATTGTTGTTATTGTTATTGCAGACAGAGAAAAATAATACAAAGCAACAAAAAGTTACAACGAAAGGAACAACAACTGCTATAACAAAACAAAACACAACTTAGGCTGGTCTATTCAAGCAACAATTGTGCAATTTGTTGTAGAACTGTTACAGTTAGACTTGCAGCAGACTCTTGTTGCTTTGTGGGTCTTTACAGTTTTTTTTTTTTCTTTTTCAAAAAGGCTAAAAGAAATTTTATACTTAAGTTATTTGCTTTATAGAAAAGTGCATGTAGAAAGTCAATTTTTTTTTTTTTCTTTTATACAATTAAAATTATGAGTACTTCAAGCAGGTTGTTGTTAAGCAACGCTGCAAGGTTTGTTAAGAAAAAAATTCTACAAACTTTGTTGTCAGGGTTTCTTTCGGGCTTTGCAAAAAGTAAAATGTCAAAGGGTTTTTATTTGAAAATGACTTATTTTTTAAATTTAAAAATGAAAACAAAAATACATTGAACTATTATCTTGAAATCAGTTACAAGCAACTTAAATAACAATATAAAAACAGTTTTAAAATATTGTTACGAATGTAAGATCTGGCAACCCCTGTTGTTGTTATCCGTATGAGCGTGGTGAATAAGTTAATTCAACTAATGGTGTGTGTATAGAATAAAAAAACCACAATTAGCTAACAAAAGCTGAGCAGCCTCAATCGCTGCGTTGGTAGAGGTGCGTACTGCAAAACAGAGGGTCCTGAGTTCGATACCGCATTCGGACATGCGTGCAACGAAAAATAATAATTGTTATAATGCAATTAAAAATTGAGAAGCAGCAGTAAAAACCTCCCGAGGGGCAAAAGACAATTATTGTGTGAAGCCATGGCAGATAATTTAGTGGAGATGTCCAATTTAATATAAGAGCAACAGATAATTGTCAAGAAGCCCTTTATTATAAAAAGTAAGAACGGTAGCGCAGAGAAGTGTAACAGCGTAACAACAAAGTGTGTGGCAGACGTGTGTTGTGGCTACTGGATTATAGAAGATGACTGGCTTGGATAAAAGTAGATGTAAAGAGTTCTGTGAATGGTTAAGGTTACTAAACAAGGCATCGAGTAGTTCATGTCTCGCCGGAGTAACACAGTAGTGTAGCGTGGATGGTTGTTCTTAAAAGGGAAAAACGTAACAATATAATAATACATACTTTATAGCCGAGTTTACAAAAGGTAGAAAGTTATCGTAATTTTTTATTGGTGTCCCCAAAACTCAGTCATTTGTGAACCGATTTTTAAGTATATTCTTAATTGATCTTTTCTCAATAGAAAGATTATGATCACAGATTGAGCTCTTTAAAAAATAATATGTTTAAAAATTAAGAAGAGTCCCCATAAAACACACATTTATCTTATATGTCCAGAAAGTGCAGCATTTCATTCTTCTAGTTTTTTTTTGTTTTCTTTGGAAAACGTCCGCATAAATTTGTAAAATAAATTTTCTTTCTAAAAAGATTTTTAGAAATTAAAAATAAATGAACTTAAGCCAAAATAATTTCTATTCATTTATTAGAGAAAAACTTAAAGAAAGAAAAGAATTAAAGGGTGTCCCAATAGGTGAAAAAAATTTGATGTATGTTATCAAATTTTTTTTCATAGTCATGATCCTCTGCCCGCCTATTGGGAGAAGCCCATTTTTTTGCAAGAATTATTTACTATTTAATAAATGGGCCCTAAACGAGGAAAAAAATTACTTAAAAACTTATTCTTAATTTTTTTATACAGGAATAATTGTGATCAATCAATTTTAATTTGGTTACATTGGATACTTGAAAATACAAAATCATATTCCATCAAGCTTTATCCTTAAAAAATAGTAGGTAGTTCGAAATAGAGCCAAAAGTACGGCAAGTGAAAATTTTCTTCAATCAAGTAGAAAACTTTTAATTCAAGAACGAAGTGCTTTAGATTAGTATCCAAAAATATTAGCTTTACTAAAGACCGAAAAACATCAAAAATATAATTCTTCTTAAATAATAATAAATATTTACAATGACTTTTTTATACATTTTGACATCTGCCTGATTGAGATTTACACTTTTATTTTGAACCCTTTGATACGGAAATTAATTCCGTATATTAAAAAATTCTATATATGTTTTTTATGGTAAAAAAGGATTCAACGGATATATATAAGAAATTATGGATATAGATTTTTATTCTTAAGTGGGTTTTGAAGCTGTACATTTTAATGTACAGTGCATAAACTTTTTTACTTTTTTTTACTTTTAATTGGTTTTAAAGTTTGCAGTTTACGTAAGTAAATATAAGAAACTTAAAATATTTTTTTGTAATTTTTTCCCAGTCAGGATTTGAACCATAGATCCTATAAATGAATAAAATTTGACTTATTTAATTTAAAAATTTTTTAAAAATGTTTAGAAATTAAATTAAAAATTAACCAAAAAGCCGAAAATAAGTCAAGTTTCATTCATTTATAAGAAACTTAAAATTTCATACAGAATGCGAAAAAAAATCATTCCATGTTTTTTTTATTTGAAAATAAACTCCAACGCATTAGAGGTTGACCACACAGAACATACAATAGAGATCTTCAGGTGCCTTGACATTTTACAGTCTCTTAAGAATTTAAACAACAACAACACAAAGCACCGATAATTGTATATTAATCTGAACCAGTGACGGGTTGATAAAATAGACGTACAATATAATATACACCACGCATAAAAGGCTTAATTACATTTACGGTTAAAAGTAAGAAGAATTTACCTGAATTAAGAATGGGAATTTTTTTGGAATAAGTTAGAGTAGATAATTAAAATAAAAAGCAAAGATGCTTATAAGATGGAGCCCATGAGTACTAAAATTTAAAAAAAAAATACTAATTTTATTTAACGTGAAGTTTGCATTTTTCACACGATTTAAGCTCTGTGGCAACGTCTAATTTCTTGCACTAATAATATGCACTGCATATGATCAGCTTAAATTTTCTTTAGAAGAACTCACACTTCTTCTACTATTGCAATCCTTGCAGGTGTTGCCAAAGTAGCATAAATTTGCTATACGTTTAAAAGACGGCCCTCACGCTTCTTACCAAAATTCATTAGATATATGCTTAATTTACAGATATGCTGCGAAGAGTAATTTCCGCTTTTATTTTTCTATTCTAATATTTAGGAACACTTACAGGCAGAAGTATTTACAGAGTAGAAGCAAGTTTTGATAGGCTGATTGGGCAAAACAAAGCAAGACATGTCGATAGAGATTAAAGAAGAGAAGGACGTAAATACCCAACAAATATAAGTACTAAAAATGAACTCTAGGCTCTTGTTAACAAATCTCTTCGAAAAATCTCTAAAAGCGTTTGATCTCGTATAATATCCAATAAAAAATTGTAGAAAGACTAAAGGTTTAAGAAATTGTTATTGAAAAACACAACAGAAAATTTAGAAAGATCGGTTATGCCCTTCGAAAAGGCAAAAAGTTATAGGCAGCCTATGTCCAGTAAAAATGCAGCTCGTAGTAAACTCGACGACGAGAAAGAATGGAGACAAACTTTGGATAATTTAAAAGTTCTATGGTCATGATAGCAACAGATTTCTTTACTCATTCTTCTTCTTGTTATATAAAGGGGTAATCATATTTCTCAGCAATTATAAAATCAAGAGCAAAAACTTATAAACGACTGCAGCTTTTAATTGAATTTGCATGGAACGGCACAAAATTTCACTCTTATCTGGGCGAAATAAGAACTCTATTAATTAAAATATTGTCTATAAATGCACTAATTCTCCTCTTATTTAATGAGCTTAGAAGCAAATATTTAACTTAATTCTCTTAATATTGGAAATTTAAAATTTCTAAAAAATTTTAAGAAATAAAAAATAAAAAAAACTTAAAAAGTGTGTACGGAAGTTTTCCAAAGCAATCCAAAAAAAAAAGTTCACAATTTGTTAATATTTTTATAAATTCATATAAAAGTGAACTTAATTATTTTGAATTATTTATTATATCCTCAAAATTCTAAATGCCATATTCTTAAAAAATAAAATGTCTTAAAATGTGTTTTATGACATTTTTTTCCATACAAATTTGTCTTAAAATACATTTCAAATCTATTTTAATATTTGATGAATACGGCAGTAATTGTTTTAAAAACTCCGTTATACAGAAACAAGCTTTTGCATCGGTCAAAGATTTTATTAGTTTTCAGACTGAAAACTTTAATTGCTTTAAATATATATTTTATTAAATATTTGCTATAAAAAATAATTTTATTAGTTAAATAATTTTCTTTTCTGATTTATTTAAACCCAAATTTATTTAAATAAAAAATTTTTTTTTAAATAAATTAAGTAAGAAAATTAATACTGAAGGTCCAAAAAATTTTATTATTTTTAAATAATTATGTCAATTATGTATTTAATTAAAAATGAATAACATTAACTAATTAACAAAATAATTGAATCAATTAAAAATTTTATTAAAATTTCTTATCAACAAAATAATTAAATCAATTAAAAATTTTATTAAATTACGTGCGGTCTGAAAACAAATAAAATATTTAACAAGAAAAAAATTTTTTTCTGTGCATCTTTAACTGCTTTTTTAAACATAAATATCATCACTTTGTTATAATTTAGCAAATATAAATTTATCACGTATTTAAAATTTTATAGTTCAAATATTAAATATTCCCCAAAAAAATATCATTTTTTTATTGTAGATGGAAACAAAGCTCGCGATAAATCCGTTTGGGTTTTTCTTATTTTTACCACATTTTTAGCTGCCCTATTGCAAAATTTTTTTATTAAAACATTTATCTCTTTCCAAGCCATGCGTATTGGTGCAGCACGTTATCATGCATTCTAATGCATTCATTTGCAATTCCTCAGTTTTTCATTGCTATTGAGAAGGAATCAAAAACAAACAAAAATGGGGTACATGTGGCCAATATATAAAAAAAATTTTTTGTAACAGGAGAAGTCTACATTTAATAATTAAATAGAAATTAATTTTTTTTTTTTTCTAAAAGCTTCTTTGATTATTTCTTTTACATACAGACAACAAATCAGGCTAGATCCTTAGTTAATTGTTTTCAACACATCTGATACGCAAACAATATTATTGGCTATCTTTCCTTCCTTCTGTTTGTCATGCATTCATTTATATTTCAAATTTCGTTTACGTTTATTTTTTTTTTTTCGTTAGATATCCTTGCTTAGTTTTTTTTTATCAGAATTTAATGTGAAAATGAAAGAAACGCAATGCATAAATTTCCAATTCACTGAACTCTTTTTCCATTAACACATTTGCCACAGAGGGGTTTTTCCCCAATATTATTCTCTATTTCTTAACAATTTTTCCATTTTGAGTTCTATTTTGTGCAGTCGTATGTTACGTAGTTGACTAAATGTCCAAATCTTTTAGAAATGTAAAAGATTATTATTGCACCCCAGTAATACAAAATATGCAATTTATATGCTAAACGAATGAAAATGAAAAGAAATGTACAATAACAGCAAAAATAAAATGTCATCATAATACACTTGATCTGGCAGCAGCAGAAAAAATATGCAAACCTTTTTTTTAATAAAAAAATAACTATTTAATTTTGAGAAAAATTTACTCGTGTTACTTGTCATTTAATTAGCAGCAACTCAATAAGAATTTAGTTCACATAAAAGACAGTGAAATTCAGTTGATGTCTTGTTTTAACTTTTAGACGAAAAAGTAAAACAGAGAAAACGTTGATTATTAAACTTCCATCAGTTGGTATTTGCTAAAAGTGAAACTTATACCTCCTCGTAATGACGTACGAAATTAGACGTCTAGTGTGTCACGATACTGACTGAATGAATCTACCGGAGAGAAGTAAATTTTTACCGCCATGGAATAAAGTGCCAAAGAGTTGGGCGTTCCGAAAGTTATTCAATCTCCAGTATGCCGAATCTCCAGTTGATCACTAACTTCTCTGTATAAAAGAGTTTTACGCCAATAACTTTTTTTGAAAGATTAGTTGAAGGTCATGCTACAGCGAAAACAAAAAATAATCGATAATCTTCAGCGTCGCATGGGTCATGAAAGTTTCTAGGCGGACCTTTAAAATTGGTGGTAAAATAAAATTTGTAACACAATGCGAAACTTAAGTTCACCCACAACGTGAACTCAAAGATGGAGCGGGTCGTACATAAATCCAATAGGCAGAGACCTCTTACCTTAAGAATCAAAAATCGATAACACTGCAATATAAAGACTGCAACTTCGAAGTCGTCCAATCCAACGAATGAGAAATGTAGTCGTATAAGAGCAGTGCAGTCTTATTGACTACCAGAATATAAAATTGCTACTCTCCAAACTGGCACACATTCTACGCTGATGGTCTATCGTTGTTCTTTTAATAATTGGATGCAATGAATAATAAAATATTTTGAAAAACAAAAAAAGTATTTTTTTTAAGGAAAATAAAATTTCAGATTCTTAAAAACAACACAAAAAATAAAATTTTGATCAAATATTTTTTATACCAAAGAACAATACATGAGCATCAATATTTGAAAATGATTACTTCTTGACGAAGTACATTCTGATCGTTCATTTTAATATTCATTTTTCAATCATTTCTGCCTGCAGAATGTCAATTGCTGCTGGTTTATTATCAAAAATGAGAGGTGTTAGATTGCACGACCTTGGAAGTCAATTTACCGATGAGTTTTTCGAAATTAAATAATATCGAAATTTTTTATTTAAATAAGTCAATGGCTGCGTTATCCTGTTGAAATCACATCTCTCCCGGATCAATTTCATTCATATTTTTATTTGAAAAATCATTTATTAGGGTGGGCTAACAATCTGCATCAATCATAACGCTTCAGCGTCATTTGTGAAAATGGAGCCTTTAGTGTGTTTTGGGGAATAGTTTTACTCCATTTGCTGTATTATGTTTTTTAAAGTAATCCGTTAAGCCACAAATGATTCTGATGACTGAACAATTGAATGACTGATTTGAAAACTTATTTTTAAAATAACTTTTGATAATTTATTGGTGCTGTACAATCCCTAATCTATTCATGAGGATTTCCCAAAAATGTATTGATTATAAATGTCAAAAAGTAGTAGCAGCGTGCAGTATGTCAGTTCGTTTGTCAGCTAAAACTTTTGAAAGTTTTTTAAGGCTTTAACAAAATGTACATGCAGCATGGATTGTTTAAAATTAGAGACATTAAAATGCTGAGTATTGAGCATTGACTATCAATTTATTGAGGGACTCGATTGGTAGTTATCTTTCATATATGAGATTTGGAGTCTCAAAGAAAATATTAATGGTGACAACGCACAAATTCAATCTGAGTTTATAGTGACAAGATAAATTATTTTAGTAAACTTTACAATTTACAGCAAGTACTATATATAATATTTTGTTGGTTACAAAGAAAATTATTTAAAATAAAAAAAAAATTTTTTTCAAATAAATAGTTTTCATAAATGAATGGAAGTTAAATATTTAAAAAAATATATATTTTTCGTGCTACTTTTTACTATCCCGACTAAATTATTAAAATCGCCGATATTATTTACTGAGGGTGAAAGCATGCCCCAATGGCCATTTCGGTGCCGCTTACTTCGCTCCTCAGGAAAAGTCTCACAAACCTTTTAAATAGACTAAAGATTTTTGTCCAAACAATAAAGTAAGGACAAAAATCAAAGTTTAAGCAAAAACAATAATAACCAACAATGATTCTATTTTTCTTTCTCCACTGTATACGGCTGACTTCTTTTCGGCTCTTTTGAAGAGTAAATAGATGATGAATAAATACCGGTGATTTAACTATTTAATCGGAATAATAAAAAATATCACGAAAAAGAGTTTTTTTTTTGCAAATTAATTAATTTAATGATAAATTCCCGTTGTTTACTTGAATTGAAATTAATTTTAGTTCCTTTTTGTAATTTATGAAAACGGTTTTTTTAGAATGAAAAATTATTTTATAAATCTATGCGGATGTTTTCCAGAGAAAATAAGATCAATTGGACTAAATGTTGGTTTTACTTTGTGTTTGTGCCCGCAGAAGTCAGTCATTTTTGAATCGCTTTTGAAAGGCGGTGCTTACAGATTTGTCCCGTTTTAAAAAGAGTTCAGAATATCAAAAAATCAAAGGGTGTTCCCACCCAGTGTACATGTTTTTTATGTGTATTATGAAACGTAAAACTCATCACTTTAACATTAAAAAAATGGGTGTCTCTTAAGCTGCCAATAGCAAAAAGAAATACAAAAAAAAAATCTAAAAATTAAAGGGTTTCCCAATAGGTAACGTATATGGGTATATCATTTTAACCGTTATAGACAAACGCTTGTAAATTACACAGAATATCGATTGCTATGACCGTTATACGATCAAGTATTAATATTTTAAATTGATAATTAAAGGGTGCCCCAACAGTTTACTGATTTTAATGTATATGACCATACTTTTGAACAGTTGTAGACAGCCGCTTAGAATTTACAAAGAACCTGTATTGGTAACTCTGCTATATCAATTAGTATAAAACTTGGATATGGAAATTAAAGGGTGCCTCAAAAGTTGATATATGTGTCCAAACTTTTGAACCGTTATGGACAGGCAGCTGAAATTTACAAGGGACCTGTATTGCTTAGTGTATTATAACAACAAATTTATAATTTGAATTAACTTCAAATTATATTGCCAAGCTGTTGAACAATTGTAGACAGATGATTAAAATTAACAGTAACTATAATAATTAATATAAAGTTTTAAAATGGAATACAAGGATGTCCCAATAGTTAATATAATTTAAAGTATGCGGCCATATTTGGATTCGCTATAGACAGACAGATGAAATCTGTTTTAAAGTCGGTATTTTTTTTAAATAATAATTTGATAAAAAACTTAATATTTTTGGCTTTCCGTTTTTAATTTCTGATGCCTGATTTACAGGTTCCTATTGGAACACATTATCTCTTTTTTAAATAGCTTTTTTTAGAAATGTTTAGCTTAACTTCTGCTTTGTGTTGTCTCATTATTTTTATTATTCTTATTTTAACCAATCATATTAAGAGGATAAATTTTTTTTTAATAATTTTTTTATATATTCTGAATATAATTTTTTATTAATATTTTTACTAAAAGTAATATTGGACGGTAGGCTTTTTCTGTAAATAATATCTAGTTTTTTTATCTTTTTTTATTTTTAATATGGCCAAAAATTATAAAATGAATTCGATTGGCAAAACTGCCATTTTTTATTCATTGAGTCTTTTAGCGATGCTTGATGGCATTATACAAATACAGAGATGGGATAAAGTAAGTTTACCACACAATAAATAATATTTATTTTATTTATTAATTTTTACCATCAATTATATACTTGTGAAGAAACCTTTCATTATTTATTAATGAAGACAAAAAAATTTTTTTTTAACTATATCTTCTTCTTTAAATATTCTATTATGATTTTGTAAAACTGGTGACAAATGTGACTATTTAAGGACTTTAGTATTTTCAGTAGCTGTGGACCAATAAAAATTATTACTCTAATATAAAAAAAAATAAAACTCATATTAAAATCCTTTTTTTTAATTATTTTCATTCTCTTAAAACTTAAGAAAAACTTATCTTAAACCTTAAGTAACATTAACTTTTAATGCTTTGTAAGTTAACTTTTCACTTTTACTCTGATTTAATTTTTTATCCTCATTTTTGCTTTATATTTTATTACCTTTTTTTATCATTATTACATTCTTGTAAAACTTGATGAATGAAGTTGTCATTTTAGTTACAAAGAGCTAGAGACTAAAGGGGGAAGAAAGTGTTGATTTTTTTTACACCAGCATCTGTAGAAAGTGTTACAAAGTCTTTACAGGTGTTAAAGAATAATTTAAAGACTTTCAAACAAAAGTTTATCTTTTTTATTAAGTTTTTGTTTTAATATCCTGTTGTTTTTTCTTTATTAATTTGAGTTTTTTTTTTCTTTTGTAATTTATTGAGCAGAATTTTTTTAATTTCAGTTAAAAAGACATTTAATAAGAATATATTTTTTTTTTATTTTATGAAAATGAACTAAAAAGTAATGAAAATATTTAAGTTGCGTTATAACAGAGTAATTAAGATACATAAAAAATGATAAACTTATAAAAAGCAGACAAGTTTGTTCGATTAATAGAATTTATATCTACCGGAAAATATTGTTGCTAGAAATGCTAGAAAAATTGGAAATATTTTTGTTCCCAAAGTAAAAAAATTATGTCATGTCATTGGAAACAAAAGTATCAAAAAGCACCTTTTTACGTTTTCTATTAAATTAAAAAAAATTTAACACTGTAGAAGAAGAAGAGTTCCTTGCAATTTTTCCTTATGAATGTATAACACAAAGCACAACTAGCTGTTTCCGTAGGGAAAGTGTGATCAGTTTCATAGCGTGCTTAAAGAAATGACATTTGACGAAACTTGACGAATATTTTTCTTAAGTACATTATAGTTTTATGTGGCATAATTTAATGTAATCGCATATTTGTTTAAGTTTGCTTAAGTTATCTTATGCACATTATAGTTGGGCCTTAACTGTTTCAGACTTAAAAATATGTTTAACTTTCAGAGTCGTGGTTGCTGCAGACTATTTGAAAATGTTTTCACAGAACAACTTAATTATTTTTTTAATTGTTTTAATACAATATATAATTTATTCAATAAACTATTTAATTAAAAAAATTTATTTTTTTATTAAATATTTAATTGAAATAATTAAAGATTTAATTAAATTTCAGTCAACCACTTAAATTGCTTTTTAGAATAATGTAGCTTAGTTGTTAAGTATATTTTGGCCAACCATAAATACTTCATCGTGTCTCCTTTGAACAAGTATAAAGTTTACAATTCCTCTTTATTTTGTATGGCTGTGTCCGCAAGTCTCTTTGAAGCCAATATTGAGAGATTTGTCCAAGCTATAATTTAAAAAATTAAAGGGTATCCTTTTAAAATATATACGTGATTTTTACAGGTCTACTGGATCTAACGGACATCCATATGAAATTTTAAAAGTAAACTTTAAACTTAAAGGGTCACATATGCGCTATCAATTGAGCCCTTAAAGTTAAAAACTAGAAAACTACATAAAATATGTACATCTTTGTTAACTAAAAAAATAAGTACAAATATTAAAAAATAAAAATTAAAAGGTATTTCCATGGGTCATGTCCTGGGTGCTTGTGGCCTCCGCTCATCTATCTGTTTTTTAAGTCAGATTTTTTCGTTTTCATCGTAATAAAAATTGTAGTCAAAAATTTAGGTTCACTATATCCGGCTGATCAAAATTTCTTATTGGGCATTTTCATTTTACTCAGAAATAACTTAAAAGTTGAGCAGATACGAGTAAAATATTCTAAGTTATAGCACTGATATATTCAACAAAAATTCATGAGAGGCCGCTATGAAATTATTTTTTTAATCGCAATTTTTTCGCTTGTACAGCCCAGTAGTTAATTTGTTACTCTTGAATATATTTTTTTATTTAAAAAGTTTTAATTATTCAAAATTCACTTTTTCTTTTTATGTGAGTATCACTGTTGTGTTTTTACTTAAGTAAATTGTAGAAAATATGAAAAAGGATTTTTTTTATTGTTCAGATTTACTTATAAAATAAGTTTATCCAACACTTTTTCAAGTATTTTCTACATTTCACAAAATTTTTATTTTTATTATCTTTAAGTTTGGCTGTAAGTGTTTGTTTGTTTTTTTTTAATTAAAATTAAGTCACTGAAACATTAAATTAATTAATCCTTAAAAATATTATCGCGCTAGTTATCCCGAACAGATTATTAAAATCACCGATATTGATTACTGAAGGTAAAAGCACGTCTCGATGGCCATTTTGCTATCGCTTATTTAGCTCTTCAGTAAACTAGCCGCAAGCATTTTAAATAAACTAAAGATTGTTGTCCAAATAATAAAGTAAAAACATAAAAATAATTTTCAAGCAAAAAAAAAACCACAAGAATCAACACTGATTTTATTTTTTTTTTTTTATCAATATGGGTGATTTTAATAATTTATTCGGAATAACTTTTTTTAAATTATAACCTTCACCTTAAAAAGGGGAAAAGGGTATATATAAGTTTGTCTTTCTGTGTGTAATTTCTACAATATATATTCTGAGTTCTTATGCATAGCGAAGTCGATTGAGCGATGTCAGTCTGTCCGTCCATGTTAGTGTTGAGGAGAACCTGATTTCACATAAGAAAAAAAATATGCCACTCGATCATATATATTGTCGAAAGAGTTGCTATTGGAAATCAGCATAATCGGTCCATTTCCTTCGAAGCAGCAGGCAAAACACCACGCCTACTTATAATTTTTTCATACAATTTGGAACACTAAAGTAACTCCAATCAAAAAGGTAAAAATATATGGGGCGATAGAGAATTAAAAAGGAAGAAAATAACGTCAAGTGAAAAAAATTGGCGCTCGCCCATATTTTCCGAGTTACGGGGCTTTGAAATTTTCAAATTTTTTGAAATATCAATATGGGCGTCGTTTTCTAGCTTTTGAAGAGCTCTTGCTCTAAATTTTTTTTAAAAATTCTCAACCAATTAAGAGCCGATGCCATTTTTATGTAAAATTATATAAATGCGCTACCAAAAAAATGTTTCTATTCTCTGTCACCCCAATATTTGCTCTGATTATTTTTTTCAGGAAAAAAGGTCTAGAGAAAAATTAATCTCACCAACATCTATGCAAAGAGAAAAGAGATTAGTAAGAAATCAGTTCATATATTTAGAATTTCACTACTAAAATTATAATTTAATTTTAATGGTTAATAACATTTAATCGTGGTATACTTTTTATATTATAAACTTAAAAAATGGTATTTATTACTAAAAGTTGGCTGCAACAACTATTGTAACAGTCTATCTGACTGATTTTTGTTTTTGCTAATATCCATTCTAGTAATTGGAAGATGAAACCAAACGAATTCATCACAGTACTATTAAAAGCCAAATATTGTTATTAATAGTTGTATAAATCGAAAGCGTTATTTCTTTTAAAAGTGTTAGATACAATAAAAACATTAATACGCAAGTGATAACAATATTTTCGTTTATAAAAATTAGTTATCCTGTGTTCGTGATTTTATAACTCGAGAACCATTCCACCGATTTTCAAACGAATACATGCGTTAGAAAGGTCTACTTTCTCTGATAGTTTATGAAAAAAACATCGAACGATTATGCGTTATAAGCACTTATACACTTTCGTGATGTTGTGTTTTCCCTATATAAAACGTATTTTTTTTTTCTTTTGAAAATTACATTTTTTGGTATAAGAGTCTGCTGTTTCCATATTAGTAAAATAAAAAACTTGCTGGGAAGAGTGCTCGTGGTATGATTATTCTCATTGGGGTAGCGAAGCGCCCCGGGAATAAGTATTAACATAAAAAAATTTAAAACAAAATGGTTGTTTCTTCTTATACTCATGCAGATTGTTTGTCTAAATTTTGCACAAAATCGTCTGCACTGATCTTACAAAAAACGTTTAAACAGAGATAATTTTTTTTTAATTTTATTATTATTACACATTAATATTTCAAATTATGTTTCATCGCCTATTTAATTAAAATATCAATAATTTCTTGTAATTTGTCATTAGAATAATAAATAATAAAAATACTCCCCTAAAGAAGTCGGAAAACAACCGACGAAATGTTGGGAAAAAATAGAATAAGTTTTTTATTCGGATCGACAACAAATCTGACCAAAAATAGCCCGGGAAACAGTCTTCACAATAACACAGGTAATTGGTCATAAACAAACAAAAAAAAATAATTTTATAATATTTTTTTTGTTCTCAGTGACAAAACGTTCGCAAATGTATTTTCGAATAGAATATAAAAGGAAAAAAAAAGATTTGGAGATAAAAGGGTGGCGTATAGATGAGGGTGTTGATTTGTATGCTTCGAATCATGAAATTTATATGTTGCCTTTTTCCTGTGTCTATTTTATTTTCAAAATAAAAGTTCATATGAAATTGCTAAAGTTGTTTTATTAACCACACAATATTGTTTAATATCGTCTATCAAATCGTTTTTCAAAATTTTTGCGAGTCAAGTTAACAATTAGTCATTTCAACCGAAACAATGGATATTACAAAGACAATAATTAAACAACACTACTTTAAATTCAACAATAAATCCTATAAACTCTATGATGGACTCGGCATGGAAAACACAACATCCGTAGTTTTCAAAGAGATTTTCATGCAACATTTCGAACAACTGTGCGATGGAAAAAGAAAGAATAACTTATTATTGCAGATACGTAGACAATATAATATGCATTCAGAAAGAGACAACGCTGAACAAGTTCTAACAGACTTAAACACAATACATATCAAAATCACATACACAATAGAAAAAGAGCAAGACAGAACTTTTATTATTATTTTTTATTATTTTATTATTGTCAAGATAATAATTAACACGAGTTATAGATTCATTAAACTTTGTAAGCTAAAAATAACGACTACAACCGCATCGACAAACTACTCAGACAATACAACTCCAAAAACAAGAAACATTAAATGAAAGAAGACAAGTAAACAACGACGATACATCTTTACTTACACAGGACCAGAAATATATAGATTAACTAACCTTTTCCGGAAAGAAGGTTTACAGAGAACACTAAAAACGAGCAAGACTCTATGCAACAATTTCAAAAAATCAACAGAAACTACCAATAAATTTAGTACCAGCGGAGTATACAGACTACAAACTATTAAAAATAAAGCTTTCAAAACATATACGGTCATAAACGCAGAAAAAAACATGGTTGTTATATGGTCACACTAACCTTATTATGTTCTCTGTAACAATGTATAGTTGTGGAGAACCAATTATAGTTGTTTGCACCAAAACTTTAGTCACGATAAATATTTTTTGTTAACTTTTAACGTTTATAATATTACTGTAGCTAAAATTTGAAATTGTTCCTTATTGTTAAAGAAATTGAAGAAAATAAAGATTTATGTACAAACTAAATAATTAAAAATAATAAGCAATATATGAAAACAAATAAAAAGGGAACCAAAACATTTAAAAAAAGTTGAAGTAAATATGTACGTATTGTAAGCATATAAAGCTTTATTTTTGTGTTTGAAGCATTATTGTGAAATCAGTTATTTGTTATTTTAAGCAAATAATCGATTTTTTAATGAATTTATGTTTTTGAATAATTTTTATGATAAATCGGTAATAAATAAAACAATAACCAGTTTTTAATATCAGGAAAATTTTGCACTTACGAGACTATATTATAATTGAATTATATAACATGACATTTTCAGCCATATTATTATATTTTAATTTAATCATTTAATGTTTATATTTGAACAACAATATGGTTGCAAATGTAACAATACTATGTTTTATTAGTAACCATATAATGCAACCATATTATGTTGCTTTTAGATTATGGTTACAACAACCATATTTTTTTTTTTTTTTTTGCGTGTAAAAATGGAAGACTCCAACTTTGTAATACACCTTAACACATATGGACACGAACCAAGGGAAATAGATGAATGTATGACAGTATTACACCCAAGTACAAAAGGACGAAGACTAGACATTCTGGAAAACATTTAAATCTACAAAACACGAATGTTTAATGGAGAAATTATTAACAAACAGGAAAACAAAACAACTCTTACACAAATTTTACACAGCTATAATTATTAAAATACTCTTACAAAAGAAAAACACCCACAGATGGTCACACTTACATATCCAATAATAAAAGATGGAAATACTAAACTATTTACCCTAATAAACATAACAGATATCAAGCAATCTACCTGTATACTACCATTTAAATAGACGGTATCCAAACGGACAAAATTACCAGAACACACAACTATGTACACAACAAATACCTAACACTATCTCTTCAGTACTAACAAAAACGCGGCTTGAAAAGAATGTTCTCATCAAATAAACGATGGTTACCAGTTACGACAGTTTTCACCGAATGATAAAACAACAATATAATATTTACTGGCGGAACAAATCCAATGAACTTAATACCAACAACTTTTTTTTCCACTTAAGTAAAAACACGGGAATATTTTTTAATTTACTTAATTTTTAAAAAAAACTTCTATTTTTAAATTATCCCGTTAAATTAATTACCGGTATTGATTATTTAGGGACAAAGCACGTCTTGATGGCCATTTCGTTACCGCTTACCTAACTCTTCAGGAAACTTCTGACAAACATTTTAAATAAACTAAAGATTTTTGTCCAAACAATAAAGCAAAGAAAAAATTTAAAGTTTAAGCAAAAACATCAACAGAAATTCTATTATTCTTTCACCACTGTATACGGCTGACTTTTTTTCGGCTTTTTAATACAGTTGAAAGAGCATGAAAAATAAAATATCACAAAACGTTACGATAATTTATGTCTATAAAAATTAAACTTTTTTCTCCTTTAAAAAATTGGGACGAATACAAAAAAAAAAACATTTAACGAGAATAATCTACAGTCGTTTTTTCTATCATAAAGAAATTTTTTAGGGGTCGTAGCGAATATTAGTTCCTTTAAATAGCGTTTTCATTTGTATAGTTCAGAATAACTCGAGAAGGGTTCATCAGATTTTTTGCAGCACAAGAGTTACTTCAACACACTTTTTTATTTGCTCAACTGGTTTCAAAATATTTCAAATTGGATGAACCATTCTTAAGGTATGGTGAAATATATCCAAGTGAATGTTGCATGGAAGGATTAATATTTGTAACGACTATCTTTAAAAATTAAAACGTGATTGAAACAATTGAAAAATAATTTCTTATTTGTCATATTTAATCTTGTAGATTTACTCATAAAGGAACTAAAGTCGAGAATAATTACTTTATGGGTAAACAAGCAGGTCCAAACTGATTTACAATAAAGAAAAAACTTTAGACTATTCAGTTAATGATAAGTTATTTACGCTAAATAAACAGTCATTAAAAAGCTGTAACTAGCGGCGTAGCGTTAGGCTTTTCTAAGAATATAATTGATTAAACTCTGATAGCAAGGACATAAATTAATAGAAAATAAATTTTAAATAACAAGCAAATTTTAAATGTGTTGGCGAACATTTTTAATCTGTTGCTCATCTGAAAATCAAAATTAATTTCTTTTATTATTTTTCAGTTTTAACTTATAAAATTAAATTAAATTTTATTTATTTAAATTTTTTTAACTAAAGTTATAAATAGAACTACATTTCTTTTGCTCCTAAGAAAGTTAAACAAAAAATTTAAACAAAAACTGTTAATTTAAAGACTTGAAATTGTTCAAAAATATCTTAGAATTTTGTTGTTGACAAATTTCCTTAAGAACTAGAATGTACACAACTATTTCAAAAATGTCAAAATATTTTAAAATTTTATTGTAAACATTTCAAAATTTTCTATTGTATTAAATATCTTTTTTTTAATAAATACACAAAATCGCACACACACACACACATATATAGCAAAACAATACATTGACGCAACCATAAACAAGTTGACTTTTTTTCTACATATTTCTAAAACATCACATCTAAAAAGGATATTTACAGGATTAAAAGAATGAGCGAGAGAGGGAGAGAGAGAGAGGGGGAGGGATATAACAAAAAACATAGACATTTTTAAAACTTGTGAGTGATTATATGACTCAGGTGTTTTCTTAACATTTTCTTTATTTTCTCCATTTAACGTCAGTAAAAACAACACAAAATTATTTATATTCGTACATGAATATTCATCAGTCTTTCATTTAAATATGTGCTATATGCAAATAGATGTATGTTTTATTTTCTTTAGATATACGAATGTCTTTTTTATTTGTTGTTTTTGTTTGCTTATACAAAGGTAAGAGTAAGTCGTCGTCAAAAGTTTTTAGAATCTGTTGTGGTAAAAACTGAATATTGTAAGTCAATGTTACAACAGGAAACATACACACACACACTAATCTACATCTGCCATGATGTCAAACTTTATCAACATAAACAAACGAATTCATATAATAAAAAAATAAAATAGAAATATTTTATTTTCTTCTTTTTCATACAAAATATGTAAATCTTAACAAATTGTTTTTTTTTCGTACACATTTGTATGAATATGAAGATTTATGCAAAAACATAACTTATGTCATATTCTAATGTTTTCATTTCAACTTAATATTCAAACGAGGTTAGTCTTAGGCATTCAATTATATGAATCTTAGCCACCTTTACTCAGTCTTAAAATAAGTAATAAGAACTTGTTTAATTAGGAGGACACCCTTTACTTTTTTAAGCCTGATATTGCGACCATAGTTATACATTTAAATTTCATAGTATATCTATCTGTAACTGATCAAACTATAAATTCGCTTATATAAAATTATTAATTCCCTGGGAGACACCCTTTAATTTTTAATTCAAAAATTTCATACTCGTTGTTTTAGCATTCAAAGAAAACATTCTGTGCCATCTTCAGTAGTTGACTTTTATGATTCAAAAGACATGGGGAACACCTAAATAAAATAACATCAGTCAATAGGACACCCTTTAATTATTTTATGATTTTAAGTGTCGCTTAAATTTACACACTTTGCTTAAATTCAAAGTTTGTGCTTATAACAATTCAAAATATAAGGTCATATGCATAAAAAAACATAACCTATGGGGACACCCTTTAACTTCTAATCAAAAATTCTATGTCATTAAAGACTTAACAATAAGCATTCTGTGTAAATTTTAACTGTCTGTCTATTACAATTTAAAATATAAGGTCATATACCACAAATTATAAAACCTATGGGGACACCCTTTAATTTCTAATTTTAAATTTTACACTCGCTGTTACAGCAGTCAGAGAAGAACTTATTATGTGCAATTTTTAAGTGATTGACTAAAATGATTCAAAAGATAGGGGGGAGAAGCCACTTAAATGAAATTACATCAGTCAATAGGACACCCTTTAATTATTTTATACTTTTAATTAAAGTTTATTAACACTTTGCTTAAATTCAAAGTGCCTATTTATAACAGTTCAAAAGATAAGGCCATGGTTATAAAAAAAACATCACCTTTGGGGACACCCTTTAACTACCATATTAAAATTTTATATTTTTGTCATAAAGGACTTGACAATAAGCGTTCTGCATAAATTTTAACTGTCTGTCTATAACGGCTTAAAAGATAAACACATATATATCAAATTGCAACACCTTTAGGCACACCCTTTAATTTCTAATATTAAATATTTATTGTAAGTGGCTATAACGGGAAAAAAATACATATACTGCGTAATTTTCAGGAGTTTTAGCACAACGGTTTGCAAGATAGAAAGGGGCACCCTTTAATTTTTAGGTTTTTTTAATTACTTTTTATCAGCGGGAGGAAAGTGGATATCACTAATTTCTTAAAATTTTCATGGGTGCGCATTAGAGTTTATTAGACATATAAAAATCATGACTTTAAAAGGATACTTCCATAAAGGCACACCCTTTAACTTTAAAAATTGTGAACTATTTTTTTTTTTTTTTTGTGATAAATTGGATAAATCTGAAAATATCACCTTTGATAATAATTTACTAATTAAATAATAAAATTTAAATATAAATTAATTTTTGCAAAAGACTTGTAATCCTAAACTCGTATAAATTAACTTTTCGTTACCTTTGGTTGCTTAAAATATGTTTATGCATTTGTTTCTTCTTCATTTATAAACATGTACTAGTGTGACAAACTGACTTTTAGCGGATATGCTGTTTGTTTGTTTTTTTTTTTCATGTTTTAAAAACAAACTCACAGAGAAATAAACAAAGTGACAAAGAAAGTTACAAAAAATTTATTTGGGTCATAAGGTAAGATTTTTTTTAGTCTGCTTTTGAATGCCTTTCAAGTCAAATGACAAAGAAGAATAGTTAAGTCAGCAAAAAATCTGTTTAACAAACATTTGCCTTTACAGCATTTCATAAATTAAAGACTTAAAGAATTTTCTTCAACTTAAAGAAAAACGTGATAAAAAATGTATACTACATTTTCTTGTGTTGAATAGGCCTCTTCTTGAATATTTTTCCAATAATAATAATAAAAATTATACCACTTAGGGATGCTATAATGTAGCATAAATCGGATTATGCAAAGATTAAAGCCGTTTTTATATTTTTCTAGAATTTAAGAAATTTTCAATTTCAATTTGCCTAAGAGGAATTTATTTCTTTTTTAACTTCTAGCAAATCCAAAATCATTTCGCTTCTTGAATTTAAAAATATTTTCTTTTTAAAACTAAAAATGATTTTAGGTAATTATATATAGTGATTCAGGAATTGGTTAGCAAAAGCATAAAATGTCTATACTGGTTTAAAAGCTATTTTCCTCAAAAACACCACATAAAAATCAATTGAAAACTTACATTAATCTCGAGCCGTAGTCATTCAAAATAGATCAAATTTTTATGAAAAATTAAGTTTAAGCCAAATTACCTTTCAAAAGTTAAACGATATCAGAAGGCAAAGACATG
Organism: Gymnosoma rotundatum; assembly: GCA_916610165.2. Taxonomy (NCBI): domain Eukaryota; kingdom Metazoa; phylum Arthropoda; class Insecta; order Diptera; family Tachinidae; genus Gymnosoma; species Gymnosoma rotundatum. The sequence continues at coordinate 13,118,539 of OU744339.1, forward strand.
ACTCAAATACTACAATATGACCCATTTCACCCTGAAATAAGAAACTGAAAAATCCCATTTTAGAAATTTAAAAAATTTATCTGGGAGTAGTAGGATTTGAATAAGTGAATCCTTTAATTTTGTTTCTTGATTTTATATAATTATTGTATAAATTTGTATATAATTGCAAAATTGAAAGATCTAATTTAATTTGATTCCCCGTTTTTTTTTTTTTTAATTAAAAAAAATTTTATTTGTAAAATAAGTATAAAACTTTTATTTGATTGAATGAGAATTGCTATCAGTCAGTAGAGTAGTTTAGATTAGGTAAGGTTGCACAGGCTGCTGGAAAATGAGAAACCGACTCACTTGGGTGCTAGTTGGTCCCTTAAAGTTGCTTTAAAAAGGGATATGGAAAGGATCATTCAGGTCTCCATAATACCACCATCCATCCCCAAAATACCCCGAAGACCAAATAAACGAGTTCTTCTTAGCAACATCAACATGCAGTTTCAATCTGCTTAAAAGAGCCGCTTCGTTTCTAAAAAGAGTTGAACAATGGCAGAGAAAATGCTCCACCATTTCCTCCTCTTCCTTTTTTTCCTCATCCTGCCAACTTCCACAGAAGTTGTGGTATAGAAGACTTACACCCATAGTATGAGCACCGATAACCCAATGCCCTGTCAGCATAGCCACCAGTGTGCTTAAATGTCTTCGGGAAAACCTCAGCAGATTTGCAGATCTTCTACTACCATACTAAAGCCATGTTATCCTCGAACTTGTGCAGATGACCTCGTTATACCATATGGTTTGCGCGGCCTCAAAAAATTCTCGCTGAAATATAGCCCTACAGCAGTTCAACGGGACTCTCACCAATAGATTTATATTCCAGTCTCTCAGCCGAGTTGCAGGTTCTCGGGTATGCCCAAGTGTGCTGGCACACAGGTTGGAATGTCTTGCATTCAAGGACCGATAAGGATTTAATTGCGGCATTGCTGTCATTACAGATCCGAGTAAGCTCTCCGTATATCCTGTGGTACATCATTTAGCCTACCACCATTTTTAAAGGCTAAGATTTCAGCCTGAATAATTTTTCATTGGTTCTGAACCCTAAACTTCATCTTCATCTTAAATCTAGGAATAAATACGCCTCCCCTAACTCCAGTTTCTGACTTTTATCCATCTGTACAGTCATCAAACACATCTCCCTGTGATCCGTGTAAATCATTATATTTGACTTACCCGACACTGATACTGCGAATCCAATTTTAGACATCGGCGTGTGTAATCAACAATCGATATTGTTGGCAATAGCTCAGGCACATTCCAAGATAGCTGCATGGTCAAAGTCCCGTGGCCTTCATGCCAGAGTTGCATGCAGCCTAACTGCCGAGATCGTGGCCAGTTGTTAGGCCATGAGATTGGCCGGTACCCAGTGCAGCATAGTAAAGAACGCCTATGATGGAGTGGTGCGTATTACACCAGCGATCATCAAGGCCAAAGTTCGCAGAATCCTGTTCATAATACTCAACAGAGTACAATTACTAAAACACTATCAAAGCTTTAAACAAAAAACACAACATTGAAATTTTGTTTAATTTTTATATTTCTTTCATTCTTATATTTTCATAAATTTTACTTTAAACGACACTTATTATAACAATCAATACAAATATTTAAAACAAAAATGAATTTTGGTTATTTCTATTTCATTGCAAAGTGTGACACTTAAATGAAACCCTCTCGAACATAACGTATGAGTAATGAGTAATTTCATCTCAAATAAATTAAATATTAATCATACGCAACTACCCACTACTATTTATGCATCAATAACTTAACCCATTTAATTCTGAACTTATCTTAAGTTGCGTTTATTTCAAAATAAATTTTGATAAATAAAAAACAACGAAACCCACAACACAACAATGAAAAACTCAACACGAATGCCTGCTCAAGAAAAAGAAAATCTAGGACTAACACTTAACTACAAAATTGTTTTTAAAGTTTATTTTCCTGGTTGCTTGTTTGGTTGGTTGGCTAGTTAAGTTAGCTTAAATAGCAACAAGAACAACAATAACTAGGTTAATCTTTGTTGATATCATAAACTTATTTTCAAAGCTTTAATACCTTCCCAAGTTGTCGTTAATACTGTTACAACCTGATAGTGTTGTAACATTTCTATCGTCAGCATCATTATCATTTGCAGCAGCAGCACCACAGAACTAGCAAGCAAAAACAACATTATGAGTAGCTACGACTAGTCGTCTAACTATTATGAAAACATTAACAACAGCAACAACAACTGTACTTACTTAACTGATATCCGGTTGTATTTATATAAAAGTGCTTACGGTGGCAGTAGGTTCCTTCATTTTTCTCTATTCTATTAACTTTTTTTTTACTTTTTTTTTGTACATTTACTATTAAAGTTGTGGTAGTTGTTGGTAGTCAGTCAACCACTTGACTTACTTTCATTTAAATTTTTTGTAAAGCTTTTATTTCCTTTCTTAGAGATTTTTATTTTTTTTTTTTATTTTTCTTCTTTTTGCTTGGCTTTTAATTGGTAATGTTATGAACGCTTAGTAAAGCAGTTAAGAGCTGCTAAAGATGTTTATATTTAATAAAAATTTAATAACAAAAATATTATTAAGGTTTTAGTTATAAAACCACAATTTAAAATTATAAAAATATGAAATTTTGCTGTTTGTTCTTTAATAAATTTTTAAATAACTTCGGTACAAAATTTAGTAATGATACACTGAGAATATATTGCGATGTTAAGAACAAATTAAAGAGCATTTAACTGGCTTTTGAGAGGAAATTAAACCCACAACTTAGTCTTGAAGGCAGAAGAGTTAAATTTGGAAAAAACCGATTTTAAAACAGAATTTATCTGTCTGTCTACAACGGTTTAAAAGTATACACATCAAATTACATTAAATAATGGGACACCTTCATATCCCATCTCTAAACTTTATACATGCTATAGCAGGCTGTTGTGCTACAGCTCCTTGTTTATTCCAACCGTCTGTCTACAACTGTTCAAGAGTTTGGCTATATAAATCAAATGACAGAAACTATTGGGACACCTTATAATTTTCAAATTCAAATCGTATATTTCCTGTAGTAGAAGACTTATCAATCAGGTATAAAATTATGACCATATACATCAAATTACATTAACTACAGGATCATCCTTTAATTTATAATCCAAAATATTTAAACTCTTTTTTACCAAGAGTTAACATTCGTTCCAGTTTTCAAGATCTTGTATATAACAGTTCAAAAGATACGGCCATAAAAGTCAAATTACATTAATTTTGGGAACACCCTTTAATTTTAAAATGTATATTTTAAACTTATTGTTGCAGCGTACTTAGGAATACGCTTCTTTGTAAATTGCAAGCGTCTGTTCACAGCTCTTCTAAAGTATGGACATATCCATCAAATTAATTTAACTATTAGGGCATCCTTTAATTTATATTAATTTTTGTGATGGTCATAGCAATCAATATTCTATCCAATTTGCAAGCGTTTGTCTGTAACGGTTCAAAAGATAAGTCAATTTACGCCACCTGTAGAGACACCCTTTAATTTCTAGATTAATTTTTGTATTACTTTGTGTTGCTGGGTGTTAGTTAGTTCCCTTTATGGTTTAGAATACACTGAAAAAAAATTTTATGTATTGAAGATTATGAACTGTTTCTCAAATGGGACTAATAATTCAGAAATTGCTGAATCATGGAGGCTCAAACATAAAAAGAACAAAATTTCGTCGAATTGAAGTCGGCTAAAAAGTGCACATAAAGCCTTAAACATTAATTCAACTTTTTAAAGGCCTTTACATGTAGAATAAATGCACTGTCTTTGTATGGGCTAGAGCTATGCCACTGGGGTGCTTCTGATTGAAATATAAAATTTTGATTTACGCATTTTTCGCAAGGAAAATTACAGAGAATAATAATTCTATGTCCACTTTAACAAGAAGTATAAAATTTAAAACTAAAGGGTGCCCCACTAGGTGATAATATATTTTAGGAATGGCCTTATCTTTTAATAGTAATTTTTTATTTCTTATTTATATTGCTGCCTTTAAACAGACAAAGGTTTATAATGTTAAAAGTTAAAGGGTGTCCCCGTAAACTACGCATGATTTTAACAAGTCTATTAAATCGTAACGCTCTTACATATACATTTGTAAAAAGTTTGTTTGAAGGAGCTCCTAATAACAAGAAGTAATTAAAAAATATTGTTATATATTAAAGGGTGTCCCCATAGGTAGCGCAATTTGACTTATATGGCACTAACTTTTAAATCGTGATAATAAAATAGTTGAAAGTTAAAAAGAATAAAACTCCCATGTCCGTTGTAGCAACAAGTATAAAATTGAAAAATAAAGGGTGCCCCAAAAGTAACGAAATTTATTGTGAATAGCCTTATCTTATGAATAGTCAATTCTTATTTCTCATTAATGTTGGTGCCTTTAGACAAACAAAGTTTTGTTATTTTAAAAGCTAAAGGGTGTCCCCGTATAACTCGCAAAATTTTTAAAAGGGTTATCAATCGTAACGGCCAACACTTTAAAACTGTAACAAAATTGGTATCACTATAGCACCCAATAACAAGGATCAAAAATAAAAAATAAACATACATATTAAAGGGTGTCCTCATAGGTAGAGTAATTTGACTTATATGGCCCTTACTTTTAAATCGTGATAATAAAATAATTTAAAATTATAAAAAATAAAACTTCCATGTCCGCTTTAACAACAAGTTTAAATTTAAAAATAAAGGGTTCCCTATTAGTAATGAAATTTATTGTAAATAGCATTATCTTTTGAATAGTCAATTATTATTTCTCATTTATATTAATGCCTTTAAGCAAACAAGGTTTTTAATTTTAAAAGTTAAAGGGTGCCCCCGTAAAATACGCTTGATTTTGGCAATTTGTAACAAAGTTGGTATAACTGTAGGTCATAATAATAAGAAGTAATTTAAAAATTTAATTATATATTAAAGGGTGTGCCCATAGGTAGTGTAATTGGACTTATAAAGCATTAACTTTTAAATCGTAAATTTTTATTTCATAGAAGATGACTCTGGTCCTGTCTCTCTGCCCTAGAGTCTTTTTTTTTTTTTTTTTTTTTGAAGAATTACTGAAAATCTATAGAAATATGATTACAAAATAAAATATCATAAAAATCAATATCTTATTATGAGAGGAGTCCGAAGAAACTGAGCGCAACTTATTACCTGTAGAAATGAAAAATACGCACTTCATGTCCTTGCAACATAACAAGTATGAAATGAAATAAACATAAAGGAATCAATGGCCTTTTTTGATTAATCGATGCCAATAAAAAATGCATTTTGTTTATATTAAAGCAATTGCAATCGTTTTTGCAAGCAAAGGTGCTGAAGTTTTTTTTTCAAAATGTTAAAAAAAATATAAATAACAAACTTAAAAATTTTCCATAAAATAAACTTACAAAGAGATTACTTTTCCATTGGTATTAACAGCATGAAACTAATACTACAACAGAGTATTCATTTCGATTTATTAAAAAGTTCTATTCATAAAAAAAACATAAAATAACTTTATTTCAACCTGTGCAACACACACTGAATTTCGTAAATGAACTGAAAAATACCACTTTTTCTCCTGTTCGATCTTTTAGTATTTTGCGTTTTTTTTCCCCACTTTTTTTTTGTAAATCTATGTTTTGAAAATGTTTTGAAAATCAATTTTGTGTGAAAACTAAGCAGTTGATTTTTTTTTTTTGCATCACAACTAAAAGGGTATTAGCAGTAGGGAAAACTACCAAAAAAGATTTAAAATACTTGTACGTGTGTGTATATTTGAGCAGCTTTATAACACTAGATAAAGGTTACTTATGTCAAACTTTATTCTATTAACTAGTACCGGATGTAATGGATTTTGGAGTTTTTTTTAAGCCATTTATTTTATCAGTATATGGTACCAGTGTTTAGTGTTGAGTATATTGTGTATATTCACCGATAATTTTCTTCTTTTTTTATGCAATAAAATCACGTAAATTGAAAATGTATTAACAAACAGTATTGAATAATGAAAGCGCAATATAGTTAAATGTAATATTAAGTTTGAAAGGTGTTAAAGAAAACAAGTTGTTGAGCTGGTTTTAACAGATTTTAAGAGATTTATTTGTAAAATACACTTTATATTAAGTTTGGCAAAGTAGTTTAATAAAGATACTTCTGAAAAGTTTTTAGTAATTTAGGTATTATTAAAGGAACTTTTTCTTATTAAAATGGTTTTTTAGGATATTATTAAGAACACAAAATTATCAAATATTTTGTTTAAAAATTTATGAAGAAATAATAACTTTTGAAAATATTTTTTTTTTTTAATTTAAAAGAAAGGAGGATATAATAACCAAAATAGCAAAATATTTTTGCAAACATTTATAATTTGTTTTGCAATTAGCAGAAGAAACTTAAACTAAGTTGATGGTATGAAAAATTTACTAAAAAATTTTAATGTGTTAAACAAGAAACACATTATTAATATTTTATTACATATTTATTTATCTTTCAATCTTACATTTTCATAAATAATACTTTAACTGCCACTTGTTAAAGAATTAAAAAATTTTAATATTTTGTAAAAAAATTAATTTCGATAATTATTTTATTTCATTGCACAGATAAATCAGGAAAATTAATTCAAAACTTATATTAACTCTCCAACCATAGACCAAATTTTTATAAATAAAAGTTTAAACTGGATTTCATTTTAAATATTAAACGACTTGGTTCGAATTTTTTCACCCTGCAGAAAACTTAAAATTATCATTTTGGAAATTTATAAAACTTATCTCGGAATTGTGGGATTTTCATAAAGAATCTTAATATATATATAGGGTCATCCAAGTGTGACGCGTGACATCTTTTCAAATGACATAAGCCATTTTGTTTTATTAGAAGGTAGTACAGTCTTAACCATGGACAGGTACACATTGCAACAACGCATTCAAAGTTATTATGAAAATGGGCGTTCTTTGAAAAATACCAAAAGCAAAATTTTGTTTAGTGACGAAGCTCATTTCAGAATGAATGGATTCGTCAATAAGCAAAATTGTCGTATCTGGGGTGATGAAAATCCTCGTGTTATTCATGAAAAATCTCTACACCCACAAAAACTTACTGTTTGGTGTGCATTTTGGGCAAATGGAATCATTGGGCCATTTTTCTTCAAAGATGATGCTGGAAATCCTGTTACTGTGAATGCTGAGCGATACCAATCAATGTTGAGAGACTTTCTATGGACACAGTTGAATCATATTGATGTGTCTGATGTCTATTTCCAGCAAGACGGTGCTACATGCCACACAACTCGAGCAAACATTACGCTTTTGCTATAAAAATTTCCTTAACGTGTAATTTCACGAAATGCAGATTTCAATTGACCTCCAAGGTCATGTGATCTAACACCATTAGATTTTTTTTGTGGGGTTTTTTTTTTTGAAAAGTCGAGTGTATGCTAACAAGCCACAAACAATTAATAATCTAAAGAACAACATTCAAGTTGCAATTCGTGAAATAGCATCAGCAACATGTTGGAAAGTCATTGAAAATTTCGATATTCGGATTGATGTTTGCAGACGCAGTCATGGTGGACATTTGAATGATATTCTATTCCATTAATAATTGTAATGGATCATGCTTTTAATAAAAAAAAACAGCTTGAAAAAATTGCAAATAGTTTGTGTTTTATTTCAAACAAACATGTAGGCGCATTTTTTGGATGACCCTTTATATTTTTTTTTTTTTTTTAATTTATCTAACTCTTGTGTAAATTTGTATATTTATATATTGTGTATTTAATTTAATTTATTTCATTTTTATTTTTATTTTATTCCTATCTTTTCATAAATATTGCTTTTAGAGTCACTTATCTATAGAATTCATAAATATAAGTATTTTGAAAACAAAAAAAAGAAAATTTTGTTTATTTTTTACTTCATTGCAAAGTGTGACACTTGAATGAAACGTTCTCGTAGATTTTTCATAACGTATGAGTTATTTTATCTCAAATAAATAAATTAAATATTAATCATACGCAACTAACCAATTGAGGAGATGGGGTAAAATCTTAAATACTATTTGTGCAAATAATGCGGCATTTTCACTATCGCTAGCATCTTCCTTTATAATACCCATCAATACAAAAAGTGGAAGGAGGGGGTATCTTAGTTTAACATTCCATTTGTAATTTCTACACTATCCATTACTGACCGCATAAAATATTTATATTCTGAGTTCTTATGCATAGCGAAGTTGATTAAGCGATGCCTGTCTTTCCGTCTGTCCGTCCGTGTTTGTATTAAAATTAACTTTGCCGAGGCACCACGCCTACCTCTAATTTTTTCTATATCATTATGAACAATGAAGTAACTTCAATTAGAAAACAAATATATAAAGCGATAAAGAATTAAAAAATAGGAAAAATACATCATCACTAAACTAGATGGTGAAGGGTATATAAGCTTCGGCTTAATAACAGAAGTTTCAAACATTACCGGTGCAGCAGGTGTAAAAACAATAAAATCATACCGTTTTCGAGTGGTACTTCTGATGTGTGAAACATTCGAAAGATCTGTCTCGTATAGTTTATGAGACACACTCAACTTTAAAAATTGTAATTTTTATTTTAATTTTTTAATCTTCTAATTCCTCCTAATTTACTTATTTTTTGTTTAATTTTTTTTTGAGAATTTTTCAAAATACTTATTTAATCAATAGATCTAGAGGCTCGTAAAATGAAATTATTTGTATAGAAATATCCATTTTATACCTCACTGTCTCTTACAGCTTAAACGCAGAAAAAAGTTTAGATGTACAATCCCCGAAAAAAATAATTTTTCAAATTAAAATTAAATAGAATTTTGGCTTAAGGTCATTTTATATTTAAATTTCTAAAAAGGAAAGAAAAATAATTTACAAATGTATGATGACGTTTTCCAAAGAAAAGAAAAAGATTCAGAGAAAACAAAAAAATTTAAAATCTCTGGAAAATGTCTGCAAAATTTGAAACTAGGATACGCGTAATTTAATCTAAAATAAAAATTATTAATTTTTAAAAATAGAATTTTATATCTCATCTGTGACGTTTCCACGTTGTACGATTAACCCCACTAGCAGTCTTACTAACTTGGGGTTTGAAAAAATTCATGTTGCTGTCGCCGGTAGAACTCAAATGCTTATGCTTTAGTACTACGATATCTGTGTAATGAATGAGTCGAGTCAACAACAAAAAAGACCTATAAGTCACGAATTTAAATAAGGTAATAGGTTTTAAAATTTATTCACAGAAAAGAAAGCTCCTGAATATTTTAAGTGTCAAAAAGTTCGCTATAACGATTGTGTGCTTTTTATTTTTCCTTATTTTCCCTAAGTATTTATTCTTGGATGTTTTGATTTTCTCACTATCTGTTTACAGTATCAAATTTGTGATACAAAACCAAACTTGAACATTTCTTTTTAATTTTTTTCCTATGAGGCATTGGTCCAAATTTCTTTAGTTTGTTTCATACTATGACTTTAAAGAATATAATTTTAAATTATTTTTTAGGCAAGTTTTCATTTATTCTTAAATTTTAACGTATTCCTAAATTTATAAAATTTTTTTGATATAAAAGTTTTTTTGTACATTTTTTATATTTACGTTTTATGAACAAAATTATATTTTCATTTTTCTTCGGGGCCAAACATTTATAGCAAAATTGTTAAAATTTTTTTTTTTTTTTTTTTTTTTGAAGTTATAAATTATTTTGTTGCAAGTACACACTTGCTGTATAAAAGTTTTTAATAACTTTCAATAAGTATTTTACAACACACATGTAAATGTTTTGCAAGTCAGTTGATGTTTGAAGAAAATGAAACTAGTGACATAAATTAAATGTTAGTTTTATGGGAACAGTGAAAGAGAGACAGAGAAAGAGAATGCGAGAGTGGAAGAAAACATACAACACTAGTAAAAAAAAGTTTAAGTAATAGTAATATAGACAAACACACAAACATGTTGTGAATTGTAATAGAAGACCTCATTAAATAGTTATGACAAATAAGTGTTCTGACGCTGGTATCTGTGAAAAGAAATATTTTAAAATATTTGCCGGAAAAGGAACAAATTCAACTGAAAATAATGCTGAGGATGTGTGTGTGTGTAATATTTGAGCGGAACGAGTACAAGAAATTTTTGGAAGTAAGTAATTGTGTTTTAACTAGTTGAAGTATGATGTTTCTTAAACTTAATAAAGTTTTTTGTTTAAACAATATTTTTTAAAGAATTTAAAACAAAATTATTAAACGTTTTAATATTTCAAAATTATGTTATTTTTAGTCGCGTGAAAAATTATTAAAACTATTTTAAAGAGTTTTCTTAATTATTGTATCATATTTTTAACTTGAAATTTTAATGCTAAACAAACGCTATAATGAAAAGTTTTATTTATGAACTGTGAAAGAATAATTATTTTTATAATTGTTGCCACAGTAAAACGTCTACTTCAAAATGTAGAGACGGTCATGGGGTCATTGAATATGAAATAAAAATTGTTGATTGAAAACTTAACGTCATTTACATCATGTAACATCGCCTATGAAACAACCTTTAAATTCTAGTTTTAATAAGTTATACTGGGTTTTACAGTGGACATATTTCGTGAAATTTACAACTGTTTGACTATAAGGAGATATTTCCATTTCTTCAACTCTATTTCTTATTTTTCTAAATGACCTTTTTTGTCCGACTTTAAATCCTATTTACTCTTTTGCAGATGACAGCAGCATATGTCATTCATATTTATTTGCCTAACGGCCTGTTAGAGGTTGGGGTCAAGCGACTGAATATAAATGAAAATTGGGTCAGGGCAAATAGAGTCGACTTTAATGCTGTTAAGACTCAATGTTGTATGCTTACGAAAAGACATTCGACCGAAATTGGTGCTTCATCTATAAGTATGGGTGGTATACGAGGGCTGCTATATATATTTCTGGCCTGGCAACACTGAGTGCTGCCAAGTGTAATCTGACATTTCCATTGGAAAGATTGTCATTTTTAAGCATAATCGTACTCAAAACGTTTTGACGTACGACCATAATTTGTGTTGTTTACAGTGACTTGAAAAAATTAATATAGAAAAAAATGGAATTAACTCGTGAACATTTTCGTGCCATAATTTTTTACAACTTTCGACGTGGATTATCACGACAAGAGTGCATTGATGAACTTAAATCTTTGTAAGACGATGAAGCACCATCCTATAGCACTGTGAAAAATTGGTATAATGAATTTAACCGTGGCCGAAGCTCGCTCAAAGACGAATTTCGTAAAGGGCGTCCAAAAACGGCTGTTGTGCCAGAGAACGTTGATGCCGTGCGTGAACTCATAATGCAAAATTGACATGCGACATACCGAGAGATAGAGACGTCCTTGGACATTTCTTCCACCAGCATACATTAGATACTGCATCAACACCTGGCCGTACATAAGGTTTGTTCTCGTTGGATCCCGCACAATTTGAAAGTCGCACAAAAAAAGGCTCGTGTCGATTGGTGCAAAAAAATATTGCAAAAATACGATTGCGGTGCTTCAAAAGACGTTCATAAGATCGTCACAGGTGAAGAATCATGGATCTATGCGTATGAGCCCGAAACGAAACAACAATCGACCGTGTGGGTCTTCAAAGACGAGCAAAATCCAACGAAAGTTGTTCGTGGAAGAAGCACTTCGAAGCAAATGGTCGCCTGTTTCTTCGGCAAAACTGGTCATGTGGTGACTGTTCCGCTTGAGCAACGTAGGACGGTCACTTCTGAGTGGTACACTAAATTTGTTTGCCTGAAGTCATCGGAAAAATTCGAAAAACCCACAAGAGAAGACGAATCATTGTTCACCATGACAATGCGAGCTCTCACACATCGGCTCACACCAGAGCGTTTTTGACCGGTCAAAACGTCGAATTAATGGGTCATCCGCCGTACAGCCCTGACTTGGCACCTAATGACTTCTTCTTGTTTCCGCACATCAAGAAAAAAAGCGTGGTCAACTATTTTCGTCGCCAGAAGAAGCTGTTGAAGTGTTCAAAAACCAGCAGCTCGTATGTGAAATCGTCTCCCTGCAGAATGTTGCAAATTTCAAATCAAGTGCCCACAAGCACTACCCCCTCCCTTCTTCTTCCCATAGCCTAATTTTCTAATCCTGGCACAAAGCACTGCTTGAGAAGGGGTCATCTCCGAATACAACAAAAAAAAGATAAACTACGTTACCTATAGAGATACTCTTTAACTTTGCATTTATTGGAATCTACAGAGATACCAACTTTGTTGCAAATGTATATGGGTTTCGGTTTCAATACAAGAGACATTTAAAATTCAATTGTGTTGAATGGACATACGCTTTAATTTTTAAAATTAACAACTTTTCTTTTAACGAAACCAATCTTTTAGCATCGCCTTTCTTTTTAAAAAACAAATTTTAAATTCGGTTGAGAAATGACTGTGTTCTGCGGGCACAAACAAAAAAATACAGACTTCTTTTCTTCTCTTTTGAAGTCCCTTAAAAATAAATAAATAAAATAAACAAAATCTGTTAAGTATTAACTTATCTAGAGTAAGATATTTGCTTTAAATAGTATTTCAACTATTTCTCAAAGCATTTCATAATGCATATTAAGTTACGCGTATGAGATAGTAAATTAAATATAGTGACTGTTTAAGTAACATCCGTTAAATATCATAAATTAAGTTAATGCTTGCTTGACTTTGCCACAGTTACAATGTATTCTAACTATTTCTCTAACTACTACTATTACAACAACAAAAACGACAGCCCTAAACTAATAATAATAATAATGAAAGCTATACATCTTTAGAAAATATTACTTCTCCTATAGATTCACAAACACTTACACTGAAACACAGAAACTGTTATACAAAAACAACTACACTTCGAGTTACAGCTAAAGACAAACAGACTTTAACAATCACAAAATTATTATGCTGTTTTGGTATTCCAACAACTATAAGATTTTATTTCCGGTTTTAACTTAATGGCCTTAATTAGAGACATCTATACACTGAGTTCACGTGAACGTGAATATGTATAAAATTATAATATTAGAAGTAAAATTGCATTTGCTGTAAAATAAACCAATAGATGAAAATGTATTGTAATTAAGCTTGCCAGATGACAAAAATCAAATAACTGGACAAGGGGAAAAATTCAAATAAATTTTGAAATAATAACTGCAGGCAATCGAAGTAACATGTCGTTCATATATATAAAACTTTTAAAATGTCCGATAAATTATCCCTCGATAAAAGAGATTGTTTTAAATTTAAAATTGCATTTTTTTATTAAAAATATAAATTCGCACTTATAGTGTGACTAGGGACCGAGCTAAGCATGTAAGCATTTTAATATGAGGCTGCCGTAGTCTAAGTGGTAAACACGTTGACTACAAACCAGCTGCCCTGGGTTCGATCCTTGCGGTAGTCAAAAAATAAAAAATGTTTTTTTCTGTTTAATGGTATATATACATATTCAGATCTAAAATTAAAAACATGCAGCCACCTTCGTCGGTACTTCTCTATAGCATATTCGCTGGCGAAGTAAAATAATTAATAAAATGGCTATATCTATCTCCTTTCACCACCTTTCTTCTCTCTCATCTATCCCTTTCCCAAAGAATGTAGCATGGTTGCGAACTAAGTAGGTATTGATGCCTGAAGTGCTACTTCTCTTTATTAAAAAAAAAAAAAAAAAAATAGCGGGGGATTGTTGGAAAGGCTTAAAACGCTGAAAAGATTCGCATTTTCTTACGTATTTAGCGACATCTGCTAGTAATATAACTTAGTAACACTTATACTGTCCGTATTTATACCAAATAACCAGCGGTGGAATCATTATATCTTGAAACGTGAAACCTGTAGAACTTTAGTACAACCAATTTCCAAGGGACTGGTTCTTTATCCATGTAAGAGGAATCGAGTATGCGTCTATTCAAATTTTCTTGATCGTCAATATGGTACTAGGGCAAATCTTCTGGATAATTCTTAACCAATTCGACCCCTTTGTTGTAAAATGGGTCACTATCACCTCGAAACTTCCTAAATTACTTGTATGATGGCCATGGAGTGTACGACGGGAAGTGGACTTCGGGACAGTCTTCCTCTCCAGTGTCGTATTTTGTAACAATATTGCATTAACTCCAGAGCCTAACGTGTTAATCTTCCGGATGGAGATTTTATTGAATTCATCCATTTCAACGATTCAACGATTCTAAATAATGCCTGAAGTTCCTAATACCCCATATAACGGTTAGACACTTCTTTTCGGTGACGTGTAGTTTTATTCTGGGGGCAGTAAAGTACGGCTCGTATAAGCGATTATCTTCTCACCATCATCATATTCCTGCGTTAAAACTGCACAAACCCACATCGCTTGCGTCTCTCTGAAGAATTGAAGTACAATTAAAATCAGAACACGTTAGCACTAGTGCCTCAATCAATTTCTGTTTTATTTTCTCGAATGCAGCCTTTTGTTGTAGACACCAGAACCAGTTTTTGCTGAAGATCTGTCAACGGGCTGCTTACAGTTGAAAACTTCGGTACGAAACGTCTGTACTAGGCTGCTGTGTTTAAAAACGATCTCAATTCCTTTACAGACGACGGTTCTAGTAGTGTGACAATTGCTATCACTCTTTCAAGGTCAGTATGCACCCCTTTTTTGCTTACCACATGCCCTGAAAATTTAATACTACTTTTCGCGAACGTGCTCTTGTACGGACTAATACGTAATTCTGTGGCAAACAGGCGGTCAAAATCATTCTTAAAATTGCAAAGATTATCCTCCAGTGTGCTTCCTAGAATGATTATGTCATCAAGATCGGCGAACGCATTAGAGTCTAATTCAGTATCGATGACGGAAACTGAGGCCCTCTGAAACGTAGCCGAGGCTGAGTGCTGAGTAATCGGCATCACCCGCTATTGAAATAAGCCGTAACCGGCGATAATAAACGCGGGGTAGATCTTACTTTTCGGTACCATAGGAGTCTGCCAGTAACCGTTATGGAGTTCAATTTTACTGAAATATTTGCTATTTAATAGAGGAAGCATCTCGAACTAAATTTTTGTTTAGTTGTCGGAAATGAACACACAAATTTCTTATAATTCTTGCGCACGAGAACAATTGGGTAACTATAAGGGCTCTCCGAATGTTAAATTTTTCCACCGTCCAAACGTTCGTTTATAAAGGGTCATCCAAAAAATGCGCCTACATGTTTCTTTGATATAAAACACAAACTATTTGCAATTTCTTCAAGCTGTTTTTTTTTTTTATTAAAAGTATGATCCATAACAATTATAAGTGGAATAGAATATCATTCAAATGTCCACCATGACTGCGTCTGCAGACATTAATTCGAATATCGAAATTTTCAATGACTTTCCAACATGTTGCTGGTGTTATTTTACGAATTGCAACTTGAATGTTGTTCTTTAGATTATTAATTGTTTGTGGCTTGTTAGCATACACTCGACTTTTCAAAAAAAAACCCCACAAAAAAAATCTAATGGTGTTAGATCACATGACCTTGGAGGTCAATTGAAATCTGCATTTCGTGCAATTACACGTTAAGGAAATTTTGATAGCAAAAGCGTAATGTTTTCTCGAGTTGTGTGGCATGTAGCACCGTCTTGCTGGAAATAGACATCGGACACATCAATATGATTCAACTGTGTCCATAAAAAGTCTCTCAACATTGATTGGCATTCACAGTAACAGCATTTCCAGCATCATCTTCGAAGAAAACTGACCCAATGATTCCATTTGCCCAACGTGCACACCAAACAGTAACTTTTTGTGGGTGAGAGATTTTTCATGAATAACACGAGGATTTTCATCACCCCAGATACGACAATTTTGCTTATTGACGAATCCATCCATTCTGAAATGAGCTTCGTCACTAAACAATATTTTGCTTTGGGTATTTTTCAAAAAACGCCCATTTTCGTAATAACTTTGAATGATGTAAACGCGTTGTTGCAATGTGTACCTGTCCATGGTTAAAACTGTACTACCTTCTAATAAAAGAAAATGGCTTATGTCCAATGTATGTATTGAAAAGATGTCACGTGTAAAAATTATATAGTGCTGACATCTAGGCGTCACATTTGGATTTGCATTGGGGGGATTCTTAGATAGTAGCGTTGTTTTATCAAAATAAAGTGTACACGACGGTTGAAAGCCCAGTGATACTTTCGAAGCATTTCACTTGATTATCTACAAAATTTTTAATTTAATGCCCGGCGTGTATCGCGACTGGATAATACCGTCGTGGTGGATAATACCTACAAAGAAATAATTCGAGTAGAAAGTAAAATTTTTAACATACTGAGTGTTTCTGCCTTGAAAGGGTATAACACGTATTCCGCAGCCAGTTTCCTGTACAAAATTTATTCCAATTAAAATCGTATCTAGAAAATTCTAAAGTACAGGAAAATTATGACTCTAAACTATGCCATCCATCACGAACCACTAATTAACCGCTACAAAAACTCTAAGTCAGCTTCGATTAGTGGAATTTCAAGTTATTCTACAGTATTTAGTTCAACGCCCCGGTATCAATTATTGCTTGTAACTTTCTGGATTTTATTCTCTGCCACTTTGGCATTTTTACATTACCATTGAAATTTCACTGGCATTATTTGAAATAATAATAATAATTAAAATAAATTAACTACCATTTAATGTTAATGTTATTATTTTAAAATAATACAATGTTTATCTAGTGTACAAAGACAAGAAATATATTCATTAATGATAATAATTTTAAACCATTTAATAATTAGTCAATGGTAATGATTATGTTTAAAAACAAAAAAGTAAAAATAATGATAATTATAAGATCATCATTAGCATTATTTATCATTCAATGCTAATTAAATCGTCAATTAATTAGTGCATCTAATTAATTACTGCCATGCATGGTAAATAACATATTTTGTTTTTTAGAATAAATTTTTTTCTTTAGAAAATATTAATTTAAATTATTAAGAATTAAATTTAACAAAGAATTATTTTTCAAAATTAAAGAAATTCTTTTTAAGCTGAACAAATGGTACTTTTACTGGTAGCTCGAATGAGAACTGCATAATCCAAGCCATTCCTTACCATCTGGCAACCCTAAATGCAGTACATGTATTTTAATATACAATACAAGACACACTTTAACTCAAACGTAAATAGAAATTTCGAACGTGTACACTATTTTCCTTGACTTGATATTCTACTGCAGAATTTCAATAAGTATTTAGCTTTGTTAATCATAACGAAGATGTCCTTAACACCAGCTGTGCACATAAACATAAGAAATGCTTTAGGTTTCACTGAAATTCAAAAATATATATTTATCACCAACAGAAGTTAAAGAAAGTATTACAGGTCAAGTGTATGTATGAAATTTGAGTGGCCACGTTATTTGAATGTGTATTGCATTTGACATTATTCAATATTCTCTAGTTGCCTTAATAAGCCTTTGGCAAAATACAGAGAAAATGAAACATAATTTAGCGTAATGTTATAATGATGACCAATAATTTACACGTAATGACAATTAAAGTCATTTATAGTTGATATAACTTGCACTAGTGCTTTAAATAGCCTGCAGAACTATCGCCACGGATGGTAAATGATAATGGGAAATAATAACATGAATCTGGGAAATTATACGAGAGAAGAGATTTTTTATTTAAAAAATAAATTAATATCTTCGTGTAGCTGCTCTGCACCTCTGCAGTTATTTTAATACATTTGCTTCTTATTTCGTCGTATTCATAATTTATTAATTTTTTCTAAAATTAACAAAGCGAACACATTAATGTTAATGAAATGAAGTTCATTTAAAATTTCTTTCAATTACACACCGACTTAAAAAAAACAGAGGGGTAATCCTTTATTTTCAATTTATTTCTTGCTGTTATAATGAATATAGCAATACATATTCTGTGTAAATTTTAACTCTATGTCTATAACGATTTAAAACACAGTATATATATGGACACCCTTTAATTTATAATTCTTAATATTTATACTGGCTGTTTTAGCAGACATTAAACTACACATTCTTATAATTTTCAAGTTTTTTACCATAACGACTTAAAGGATACGAAAGGATCATAGAAGTCAAATGACGTCACCTATGGAGACACCCTTCAAGTTCGAAGTACACAGCCAGAGAAGACGGTTATTACCGAATATTTTAACAATAGTCTAATATATACTGGCGGAATCAACCCAATTAATTCGATACATACAATTCTAAACCAATATAATTACATATTAAAAACCAGAAAGACCATTAAATAACAGCTTGATAAAGAAAATTTTATGACAATAAGTCTAAAATTTTCGAAATTTAAAACAGACATTGTCTTGAAAAATTTCTGTGTAAAGCATTCATGTGTGTCAAATTTACATGTACATTTATGTGTTAAAGTTTTTGTAATGGTTTACCATAACAATCTTTCAGCTGTCTGTCGCATTAATGCTAACAATTTTACACAGGTTAACAAACGAAGAGTAAAAATAATTTTCTACACGAAATAAATAAGTTTTCATTGTTGTTTTGAAAGTTTATAATTAGAAAATGAATTTGTATGCTATTTGATTTTTCCGTTTGCTTTTATATTTTAGAGTTGACAAGGGATGAATTTTATAATATTTAAAGTTTATAGAAATCAAAATTTTTAAAGATGAAATTAAAGTTTTTTCATTTGAAGTAGAATTATGAATTTTATATTAGAAGTTGCTTTTAGTTTTTATTGTGACACTATGAGCAGCCACTCATTCTTTACTTATTTTCATATTCATACCTAGTTTCCTAAAAGAACCTGATTTTATCAATACTACAGTGCAATGGCGAACGTTTTAGTATCCATGGGACATGCAAAACTTTTAAAAAATAAACTTGATAAACTTGATTATAGGATACTCACATAAAGCATAAATTTAGCTTTAGTTGACTGTGATATTAATTTAAATAAAAACCTTTATTGCAGTAATGCCTTAGATAGTTTTAAAAAACCAGTGTTCCAAAAGTACTGTGAGTATGAATATTCCTCGCATTCTTATTTACAAAGTTAGTTGGTTAAATAAGTGATGTTTACAATGTATACAACCTTAGGTAGGTAGACTTGAAAAATTCTGATAAAGCGATCCAAAAAATGTAGCTTTACATTATGCTGGTTTTTATTTTTCTTTTTTTTTTTCTTTGTAAAACATCTGCATACATCACGACAACATTTAAAAAAAATTTGATACATTTACGATTAAATTGAGCGTTTTTGAACTGTGATATTTATTTAAATGAAAATCATAATATCTGCGATAATTTTAATAAACAAGTGTTCCAAAAGCACTGTGCGTATAAATACTCCTCGTATTTTTATTTACAAAGTTAGTTGGTTTAATATATGTTGTTTACAATGTGTACAATCAAAGGAAGAATGCTGATGAAGCGATCCAAAAAATGTGGTATTATATTCTTTGGAAAACGTTCGCTTACATTTTTTAAATAATTTATACTTTGTTCGTAATAGTCAATATGATAGTGGAGCAGCATCTATAATGATGTGAGCAAAAAAGTATAAATGATTAAAAATAAAAATTGGATTTCGTGGCCATACCGAACTTTAGTACAAAACCAAAACAGATGTACAAGACGTGTTACGGAGAGTACGACAAAGAAATGCATTCGGTAGTGTGTGGACTTCGTCTAACTAAATTAATATTGATATGAATACTCCCCGTATTCTTAGTTGGTTAAATAGCTGATGTATACAATGTATGCAACGTAAAGGAGATAGATATGAATAATGCTAATGAAGAATGTAACGATCTCATTTTCTTTGGAAAATGTCTGCATATATTTGTAAAATAATTTTTTTTTTAAGTTTTTAGTAACTTAAAAATGGACTTAATGCAAAGCCAATTATATTTCGTTTATAATATCTACAGTTCAACTCCTAATTTATTTAAAAAAAATAAATTCCTTACCTGATTTTGTCAATACTACATTATTATGGCGAACGTTAGAGTATCTATGGATCATGAAAACATTTAAAAAATAAATTTGATAGAGAGAAGTACCGACGAAGGAGGCTGCATGTTTTTAATTTTAGATCTGAATATGTATATATACCATTAAACAGAAAAAAACATTTTCATTTTTTGACTACCGCAAGGATTGAACCCAGGGCAGCTGGTTTGTAGTCAGTACAGAAATGACTCTGGGATAAATTGCGATACTGAAACTACTGTTTTTTTTTTCAATGACTTTTGCCTCGGTCTTTACTAATTACTATGTAGTACTTATAACGACATCTACGGGGATACAAAGTACTAATTAGTACTGACAATAGCCTGCAGGAATAAAACGAAAGCTGAAAAAATAATATGTAAAATTTACAGACAGGAATTGTGTTAAGACCGCTGCATCGAAGGACATCGACAGATCTTGCTGATTTTTAATGGCAAAATTTTCGAAACTATGTCTGATAGATTGGCGTACTTTAATTTTCTCTACCTGTCTAGTGCCTTGGCAAAGTTGATTTTAACCCGTACACGGACGGACATATGGATAGACATGCGTTCATACATGCACTTTTATTGAGTCAATATTCTCTGTATTGAAAAAATTAATTTGGTTAAGATACAATTGTTTTGTGTCTGAGGATTAATTTAAAAATTTACTGCCGTATTCATAGAAAATAAAATAACTCTGAAATATGTTTTATGACAAAATTTTTATACAAATTTGTCCTAAAATATATTTCAAATCTATTTTTATTTTCTATGAATACGGCAGTTAAAATTTAACTTAGTTTTAATCAATTGGTATATGTCTGAGGTTTAAATTTAGAAATTTTGCTTTCTGAACAAACTTGTATTTGAATTTCTACTCAATATTATAACAATTTCAAATGGAATTTTGAGCTCAATAATGGCTTCTATTGAGAAAAGCTGAATATTAAGTAATGTCTGAACAGGCTATTATGCTCTTTGTGATCAGGCCTTTACATTTTACTAGTAGAAAAGGCAGTGTGTTAAAATTTATGTTGGCGCTTATTTCTATTTGTCGTTCAAGGCAAACCTGTACTCTTTAAGCTAAAATGTCTCTCTTGCAGATGAGCTATCCAGAACAGGCTTAAAAAATTATTTTGCGACACAAATCATAGATCCGCTTATATTTCAAGAACACGAAATTTTTAGTAATTTTCTTTAAATGGCTGGCAAAAGCGGGAAAAAGTTAAATACCTGGAGGTTTAGCAAAATGTAATTAGTAGATTATTTTCAGGTTAGCGTCTGTTTTTAAGGGTCACGCTCAACAGCCGAGATAAATTTTCAATGAAAAAATTTTCACTACTCATTATTAAATATTTGAAGCTGATTTAATAATCTACGAGCTTTTAAATGTAAGTACACTACATCAAAAGTTCGCAAAAGTGACTAAAAGGAGGGGGTGAGCATTAGTTTTTCCAGAGTAATTTTTTACAAACTCTAAAATTCCATTAGTCTGTTTTGTGCCGATAAAAATTAAATTTTGATGTAACTAGAATACCAAAAATAATACGATTAAATATCATAAAAGTAATTTCAAGAAACAAATTATTTTATTTAAAAGTTATGCAATCAAAAAAAAATTTAAAATACACAAACCGTCTCCACAACATATTAACGCTTTTAAGTTAAAAAAAAAACTTGCAAAAAATTAAGAACTACATTTATCCCATTAAATTAAAACAACAGTTTCTGGCCTAAAATTATGTCACATTTAAACGTAACAACAACTAGCTTTCAACAACAGTAATAACTATAATGCATAAAAGAACATACACACACATAAACATCATCACAAAAAGCCTTCATATCATTAAGCACAAATTTGCAACAACTATAAAAGCAATTATCTTAAAAGCATGACAGTCTTCATCATAAAATCTAATAAACTAATAAACATAAAACTGTCAGCAATCAGAATTTGAATACAAAAGTGAACAACAACATGCGACTACAACGTCAAATTATTCAAAATAATTTCATTCAAATATACTTAAGACTATTAACATAAAACCACTTATACATACACGCAGTACTCAAGCAAATAAATTGTGTAAATATAATTAAATTTGATTAGAAAAGCCCATTTAATAAACGCCGGCACAAAAATTAATTAAGATCTAAATTTAAAAAAAAACACTATTCCAAATAAATATAAAGTGGCAACTAGAATTTTTATTTGTTCCATGAATAATATGTTGCTGCAGCAGATGGGGCGTACGCGTATTTTATATGCTTTTAATTAATGATTCAATTTATTATATAATTGAAATTCTTGTTGGTGTTTTTAAAAGGTGTTGGCTAACAAATATTATATTTCGCATTATAATTGATTGATCTAACTGCACAAATTGATTGATGTATATGATTTCAATTAGTTTATAATCATAGACTAGAAATACATGTAAACAAAATTTAATAGAGATAATAGATCAATAACTATTAATAGTTTTATGTTTCTAAAATTATCCGAAAAGTCAAAAACAAATTCTAAAATACTCTTAATAGACTTAACAGAAATAGATAAAGAACAGTAATAGAAAAAAATTGAAAATTTAACACAAATATAATCTCTGGTATTCTTAATGCAAATTTTAAAAAATTTGTGAATTTTCCTTTTTGATGGGCTTTGAATAAATACAATTTTTAGTTTTTCAAATTATGAGTATCAAATACGAGGGCTGCTGTATATATTTCTGGCCTGGTAACACTGAGTGCTGCCAAGTGCAATCTGAAATTTCCATTGGAAAGTTTGTCATTTTTAAGCATAATCGTACTCAAAACGTTATGACGTACGACCATTATTTGTGTTGTTTACAGTGACTTGAAAAAATTAATACAGAATAAAATGGAATTAACTCGTGAACATTTTCGTGCCATCATTTTTCACAACTTTCGACGTGGATTATCACGACAAGAGTGCATTGATGAACCTAAATCTTTGTATGGCGATGAAGCACCATCCTATAGCACTGTGAAAAATTGGTATAATGAATTTAAACGTGGCCGAAGCTCGCTCAAAGACGAATTCCGTGAAGGTCATCCAAAAACGGCTGTTGTGCCAGAGAACATTGATACCGTGCGTGAACTCATAATGCATGATCGACATGCGACATGCGACATACCGAGAGATAGAGACACCCTTGGACCTTTCTTCCACCAGCATACATTCGATACTGCATGAACACCTGGCCGTAAAAAAGGTTTGTTCTCGTTGGATCCCGCACAATTTGAAAGTTGCTCAAAAAAAGGCTCGTGTCGATTGGTGCAAAAAAATGTTGCAAAAATACGATTGCGGTGCTTCAAAAGACGTTTATAAGATCGTCACAGGTGAAGAATCATGGATTTATGCGTATGAGCCCGAAACGAAACAACAATCGACCGTGTGGGTCTTCAAAGACGAGCAAAATCCAACGAAAGTTGTTCGTGGAAGAAGCACTTCGAAGCAAATGGTCGCCTGTTTCTTCGGCAAAACTGGTCATGTGGCGACTGTTCCGCTTGAGCAACGTAGGACGGTCACTTCTGAGTGGTACACTACAATTTGTTTGCCTGAAGTCATCGGAGAAATTCGAAAAACCAACAAGAGAAGACGAATCATTGTTCACCATGACAATGCGAGCTCTCACACATCGGCTCAAACCAGAGCGTTTTTGGCCAAAACGTCGAATTAATGGGTCATCCGCTGTACAGCCCTGACTTGGCACCTAATGACTTCTTCTTGTTTCCGCACATCAAAAAAAAAAAAAAAAAATGCGTGGTCAACGATTTTCGTCGCCAGAAGAAGCTGTTGAAGTGTTCAAAAACCATGTTTTAGAGGTGTCTCAATCGGAGTGAAAAAAGTGCTTCGACAACTGGTTTGAGCGTATGCAAAAGTGTATAAATCATGCTGGAGAATACTTTGAAAAACAATTAAACCATTTTTGATTATAAATATTCGCATTTTCACTATTAGGCCAGAAATATATAGAGCAGCCCTCGTAAATCATCTCAAATTAGCGTAAATTTTAGTTAATTTAAACTTCTAAATGTATAAACAAAGAAAATTATTCATACATTTTTGGTTAATTTTTCTTGTTTTCTTTAAAAATTTATATACAAATTTGTAAATACTTTTTTTAATAAATTTAGAAATTTAAATTAACTTAAAATTAAAATAAATTGACATAATTTATTTTTTATAAAACCAAAAAATAGTTTAACTAGTGGCAAAATAATACCAGCTGGCCGAAATGGCGAATTCATTAGTTTTCGCCGCATATGCTAAATGTAAAAAAATGTATACATATTTTTTATATATGGAGTTTGACATTTAGCGTTTACGGCGAAATTAATGAATTCGCCATCGAGACCACTTGTATTATTTACCATGGTTTAACTAATAGTTTATGTGTTAATTGTCCATTATAATATTAATTGTTTTCATGTTTTTATAAGCTTCTTGGGCCTATACGTACATGCATCACTGCGCTGCATAATACGATTGTTCTGCACTGCCACTGCTAATCAGCTGTTGCATTAACGAACGAATAAATACTAAGAAAATAGAAAACTTAATAATAATAAACTCGATTTGTGAAATAGATAATTTAAAAATAATAAAAATTTGTGTAAAATACTAAATAAAAGAAGACTAAAGAATAAAAACTAATTATTAAACAGAAAAAGACGTTCATTGCATCAGCCATTTTTATGATTAGTTTTTCTGCTTTTATTTGCGCCTAATATACTTCAGTGATGCATTTACGAACAGATGGCACTTGCAGTGCTGCCACTTTTTGCATTTACGAACGTACTTCGCATCATATGCAGCGCACTGATGCATTTACGAACAGACCCCTTATTAGACTCAATGAGGATAAATGTAAGAAAAGCCAAATTTTATTCATTTTTTAAGCCCGTTTTTTTTTTGTCAATTTTTTAGTGACTTTTTAAAGGATTTCGTAATAAATTAAAAAATGTCACATTTATAAATAACCAATAAAAATAGTTTCACAAACATTGCACTTCTTATTTTAAATTCGCCAAAATTCCGAAGTTTTAACAAGAATATAGAAAAACCAAGAAAAAAGAAATAAGAAATAAGAAATATATAATTTTACATAAAAATGATATCGCCTCTCAATAGGTTAAGTATTTTTTTTTTAAATTTTATTATACCCTTAAAGATCTTTTCAAAAGCTTTAAAATGATACCCATATTGATATTTAAAAAAATTTCATAATTTCGGAGCCCCATAACTCGGAAAATATGGGCGAGCGCCAATTTTATCACTTGATGTTTTCTCTTATTTTTTAATTCTTTATCGCCCCATATATATATTTATTTTTTTTTTATTGGAGTCACTCTATTGTTCCAAATGACATCAAAAGTTAGAGGTAGGCGTGGTGTTTTGCCTGCTGCCTCTAAGGACATGGACCGAACATGTTGATTCCAATAGTATCTCTATGGACACTATGTTCGATAGATTGACACATTTATATTCCTTGTGAAATCAAGTTTGCCTCGGCATTGCTCAATCGACTTTGCTATGCATAAAAAGTCAGAATATATATATACTTTATGGGGTCCGCAATGGATATTGTAGAAATTACACACTAAATGACAGACTTAGAGCATGGAAACTTGGGAGTTCCAGCAAAATTTCGACAGTTCGCTAACAAATAATTTATTTTAAATTCCAAAAAAGCATAAGATACTCAAAAAATTAACAAACTTTAAAGAGAAAATATGAAAAATCATTACAAAAAATTCCCAGATAATTTTACAAAAATCTAAAAAAAATTTAATAATTTTTTTCTAAACTAGAAAAGTTTACAGAAAAC
Organism: Gymnosoma rotundatum; assembly: GCA_916610165.2. Taxonomy (NCBI): domain Eukaryota; kingdom Metazoa; phylum Arthropoda; class Insecta; order Diptera; family Tachinidae; genus Gymnosoma; species Gymnosoma rotundatum. The sequence continues at coordinate 13,144,504 of OU744339.1, forward strand.
CGAAGACCTTACAGATCCTTAGCATTCCAAAATTATTTCGTCGTACTTCTCTAAAGTTTTATTTTAATCTTATTTTCTATATAAAATTTACACATAACATCGCTGTCATAGCAGCCTCTAACAGCTACAGCTGTGAAAACATAAACTCCATCAATTTTCTTTTCATTCAAACAATATTCTCAAGTGTCAAATCTTAATTAGGGAGGTAAGATTATTACTCTTATCTTCCTGCTAAATACGTTATTAGGGACCCTTTAAGCTTCATAAATAGTAGCTGGGCCTAATGGCCTTCTCAGACTAGGTTTGAAGTCGGCCATTTTTAGCAAATGGTCTCTGCAGTGTGATCGAATCAAAAATGGAAACATTTTTTCAATTTCATTTCTTTCTCTTGTCTCTTTGAAAAGTGGTCATTTATATTTTTTTTAAGTTGAGCTCAGAGCATTGTGAGGCTGAATAATTTGTTTTAGAAGGCTGGTCCACCCATTCAGGTCCTTAAATTACTAAAGCAATGTCATATTAAAACTAAAGCTCGTCAGGTAAATAAATCGATAAATCTAAATTTGGGTACAGATTCGTTCTCTACAAGCATATCTTTTGCGACAAATCTACAACATTTCTTAATACACTGCACATGCACAAAGATATATAAAAAACCATCTGATGAAAAAGAAGCTGTTGTTGCAGAACTCCTTTAATGAATACTCACCTAGACATACCTAAAAATAAGCAAAAAAAAAAGAAGCTGCCAGATCGTTCCATATAAAAAGACTCTTGACGTTTTAAATCGCCTATAAATAGAAATTGCAGTAAGTATAAAAAAGTGTGTTTTATAGCAATTTTGTTAAAAAAAGTTTGTTAAGCAAAGTTAAAAAATAACACCTTAGGAAAAAATAATTAGACAAATTCGTCATATTATTGTTTTATATGAAATAAATTTTGTATGTTCTAAAATCACAATTTCTATTGTCAACTTCCTCTTATAAATTTTTAAATTATTTTTGCATTTTGGAAAATTTCTTAAAAAGACTTAAGCGTCTTAGCAACTATATCGCATTCTTCTAGTTCCTAATCCATGATAATTTAATAGTAAAATTGTAAAAGAATTAAAAATTTGAAAGCATCACAATAAAGAGAAATAAATTGTCTGGAACATTGTACAGCAAGTTATTTCAAGCAATAAATGGAATATAGGAAGATATAATCGTTTACTTCCTCTTCTGTATATATTTCTAATTTATTAAGAATTAAATAATTATTTTAAGTAACTTCGCATTTCGAAATTAACAATATAATTTCATTTTCTTTGACGCTTTATAAATTGATATCTTAAATATTAAATTGAATTCTTCTGTGTGTGTGTATGTTTACAAAGCAATTTTTTTTAATTACAATATATCTTCAAACTATCCCATCTGTCTAGTGTCAATGCTGTTGTCTGGTATTGTCGGCTTAAGTCTATTATGCTGCACTTGAGTGATTGGATAAACAAATTTTGTGGTCAAAACCACAGGCACAACAAATTTAGCAATACTTGTGGTTAAAAAACGCACACACACACACATATACACAAATACAGACCGATATAACAGTCCCTTGGAAAGATAACCGAACAAACAAATACAACTTAGAAATTTAGACGTATACTTGAAAACCAAACATGATTGAATGACTGAATGTAGGAATAGAGATGCGTTGACATGTCAATATATCACAAGCTAAACAAACACTCAAATAAGTACACTCTCACACAAATATTATTTACTCGTACGCACATATTCTTCTACAAACTTTTATAAGGAAATCAAGAAATTTACTTTAACATCAAAAATACTATAACATTTCCTTTAACGTTTACCGATATTATTGTATTTGAAGTGGTCATTAGTCTTGATGATTTTTTTTTTTGTGTGAGTATAAGTGTGTGTGATTTTCATTTCAGTTTATTACAATTTTATAAATTGTATGTATTTAACTTTTAATTAATGTAATTAATTTAAAATACAGTATCTTTTGTTTCTTCTGTCTCTTCTTTTTGCCAGCTCCTTTGCTGTGACATTTTTCATTATGAAACTAATTTTAATTCAAGCAGTCGAAAATTACCGTAAAAGTTTTTTGTTGTTTGTAAAAAACCAACAAAAAAATATGTAAAAAGAAAACATTTTGTTTAGTTTGTGGTTTTTTTCGGGTTAAAGAAAAGTAAAACTTAGATTTTGTAAAAAGCAAAACTTTTTGCTAAACGCATTAAATCATTACTCTGCGTGATTTTAAGGTTTATCTTTCTTAATTAAATTAATTTGCGTGTTTGCTTAATAAATGGGAGTGTTGCTTACCAAACAAGAATTTCGAAGATTTAGAGTTAGTTTTCATGAAGATTTTAAAGTTGTTGGTTTTAATTATTTTTAGGTTTTTTGATTTTATATCCCCTTATTTATCGTTTAATCGCCTCCATTTATTTTACTTTTGAAAAAGTCTGAATTATATATTTGTATTTGGCGATATAGATCTTCTTTTGGAAAATTTTTATAATTTTATTTTAATGTAAAATATTTTGTACAAAAAGAAACTTCTTTTTCAATTATATTTTAGGGCAAATAAAATGTTTTCTCAATCCTCTTTATCGATTATCAATCAACAGGAAACGCTTTCAGATAACATAGAAATTTATATTGAATAAATTTATACTAAGTAAAAGCATTACAAAAAAAATTAATAAGATTTTTCGTAATTAGTAAACAAAATTTTTCAGAACAATTAACTTTTTAACTTGTAAATATAAAAAAAGTTTTTTTTTTTAGATTAAAACTTGATTAAATTTTTTAATTATATTAATTATATATTGAATAAAAAATGAATTAAAATTGATTTTTGGGTTAAGTTCTTTTATTATTTCAAGTTCTAAAAGTTTTTAGAAAAAAAAATATTTTAAAATGTAGTCGGAAGTTAGACACCAGCACCAGCTGTATTTTCTGGAACGCTACATCCTTCATCTCTCTTCGCATCTATCTACCTTACGTTGTATACATTGTAAACATCAACTATTTGACCTACTAATTTAACATTATAAATTTGTTTAGACAAAGTCCACATCCAATTAAAAACATTTCTTCTTTGACCGCACTGTAACTTGTCTTGTGATTGGCTTTTGCTTTGTACCAACCTTTGGCATGGCCACAAAATGCAATTTTTTTTTAATTGTTCATACTTGTTTTCTCACAACATTATAGGTCTCAGTATCATATTGATTATTGTGAGTTAAGTATGAATGTGTATGCGCTATGCCCTGCGTTTTTCAGTTTATTTTTTTATTAGTAGGTTAAAAAGATCATGCTCACACAGTGCACAACTTAAGTTAAAAAGATACGAAGAATGCTAATAATAGGGATTTAGCGATCCACCAAATGCAGCGCTACATTCTGCTGTTGACTAAATTTTCTTGTTTTCTTTGGAAAACGTCTGCATAAATTTGAAAATAATTGAAACTGAAAAATTTTTTTAGAAAATAAAATAGAAAATGAATTAAAGTTAAAAATCAATTTTAATTCATTTATAACAATTTATAAAATTTTTAAAAAGAAAATTTTTTTTAATTTTATTTTTATAGATTGAAAATTATTTAATGAATTTTTTTAATTGTTTCAATTACATAATTAATTTAAAAAAATATAAAAACTTTTCTAATTAAAAGATTAATTGAATTAAATAAATACTTAATTGAATTAATTAAATATTTAATTGAATTAATTAAATATTTAATTGAATTAATTATATATTTAATTAAAAAAGGTAAAAAATGTCTAATAAAATAAATAATTGATCCGATGAAAAATTTTATTAAACTACAAATTGTAAACAATGAAAACTTTTAATAGTTCCAAACATGTTTCTTTGAGTTTTTCACTTTTGAAACAAAAATATTTTAAATATTTTTTTATATAGAAAAAATTTGTACCTCTTCAGTTTCGTTACTAATAAAAAGCCAGATCCAGTCAAGAAATTTCTTTAGGCGTTTTAGAGAGATAATAAATGTTCAGTAGGTTTAAAATTAAAAAAAAAATAATTTCTTTTGTTTGTTCGTGTTCTTGATGTACCTCACTTTCAAGCAGAGATATTTATAAGACCAAAATCAGAAAAATCTTCACTTAAAAGCCAAAGAAACTAAATTAAGAATTCAGTCAAAGAAATGAATTTCAAAAAGTTTTCAGCCTCTTTTTTGAAAAAGCGTGTCGTGTTCTCAAAATTTCTATCCAGAAATTTCTTCTTATTCAATTCCGTATAAATCCATTACTTTGAGTTGAATAACAAATTCTATTAACTGCATAACCAACAACTATAATAACTGCTGTGAAATAATAACCCTGTAAAATACTAAACCCAAAAAAAAACACTATAAACAAATCTTAGTTTAACAAGACAAACCCTTTAGTTAAATGTAAAAACTTTTCTAATTTTGTTGTCTGTTTTTTGGCCAATTAAATTCAATGTTTTTCTGTTTCAATTTTAAGCTTGTTGGGCCTAACGTTCTCCATGTCAATAAAAATGCACTTTTTATTACATATTTTCTCCCGACGTTTCGTGAATTTTTGTTCACTTCTTCAGGGGGTTGTCTATTTTTTTAAAACATTTATTTAAAAAACATCAGTATATTACAAATATTATTACCTATACATACGGTAAAAACTTACATTTTACTTATATTGTAGACATGATTTTAGAGAATAATTTTTCCTAGTTTTTTAAAACTTCAACGAAAATTTTTTTGGTTTTTATTTGTTTCTAATGACAACACTGTATATCGCGCTTAAATTGTCTGTATCTTCCTTTTTGTTCATAGTTCTGTTTATTTTTTCTTGTATTCGTAAACTTTCTGTTGTGTATCGTTTTCTTTCATTGCTTTCCTTGTTTAATATTTTTATGTTGTCAAAATCTGGTACATGTTTTGTTTGTGTTATGTGCTTTGATAATGCAGTACTTTCTTTGTTTTTATTTATGTCTGCTTTATGTTCATACATTCTCGTTTCCAAACTTCTTTTAGTTGTACCAATGTAAACAAGATTACAGCTGTTATTATTACTACCTTTGCCAACCCCAATCGACAAATTACAACAAAATAATGTAGTATACGAAATCCCATGCAAAGGTAGTAATAATAACAGCTGTAATCTTGTTTACATTGGTACAACTAAAAGAAGTTTGGAAACGAGAATGTATGAACATAAAGCAGACATAAATAAAAACAAAGAAAGTACTGCATTATCAAAGCACATAACACAAACAAAACATGTACCAGATTTTGACAACATAAAAATATTAAACAAGGAAAGCAATGAAAGAAAACGATACACAACAGAAAGTTTACGAATACAAGAAAAAATAAACAGAACTATGAACAAAAAGGAAGATACAGACAATTTAAGCGCGATATACAGTGTTGTCATTAGAAACAAATAAAAACCAAAAAAATTTTCGTTGAAGTTTTAAAAAACTAGGAAAAATTATTCTCTAAAATCATGTCTACAATATAAGTAAAATGTAAGTTTTTACCGTATGTATAGGTAATAATATTTGTAATATACTGATGTTTTTTAAATAAATGTTTTAAAAAAATAGACAACCCCCTGAAGAAGTGAACAAAAATTCACGAAACGTCGGGAGAAAATATATAATAAAAAGTGCATTTTTATTGACATGGAGAACGTTAGGCCCAACAAGCTTAAAATTGAAACAGAAAAACAGTAAAAACTTTTCTACAACTGCAAAGTTTTCTATTCATTTGTCTATTCCTCTCCCTTCAAATAACAAAATCACAACAACTTTTAAGAATTAAGAAAAGTATTTACAAAAATTTGGGCGTGTATTGTAAGATGTCATTTACACAACAACAACAACTACAAAACACAAAGGAAAACTAAAATATTTGTAACTACAAAATTCTCTCAAGGAAAAGTCGTGTGTTGCCAAGTTAACACGCAAATAATCTTTTGCCTTTACCTACAACAACAAAAAGGAGGCAATAACAAATTAACAATAGCAACAACAGCAACAACAACACAATAAAACTACTGTTGTTGCTTTAGAGGCATTTTTGCAAGTGATACATTTACCGCCGTTGCTTGTTTCGTTAAGAAAAGAAGAAAAGTAATTTGCATCAACAATCAAATGAGTTAAAGAAAGAAATTTTTGTAAAGGTAGATAACATACATACACACGCATAAACACACACATACACACTGTGATACAATAAGCCTTTAGAAGCTGAATCATTTGGTAAACAAAATTATCCAACATAAATACACTTATTTTAATTATAAAACTTTTTTCATTTTGTCAGGATGTTAAATTTTGTTTTTCTTTCCTTTGGTTTGTTGTTGCTCTCAAACAGGCTCAGGCAGGCAGCATTAGTTTTTGCCAAATATATCTAAGAAATGTGTTGTTGTTGTTTTAAACATCACAAGTTTTTTTGTCAAATATCTAATAAATTAAAGTTTTAAAAAAAAAAGAATTTTAATTTAAAACTTTTTTAAAAGTTAAAAAAAAATACAACTGAAATCCTTAAAAACAATTGGAAAATTGTGAAAGTGTTTATTTTGCGGCAGCGGAAATGAAATACCTAAAGAAATCTGACATTATTGACACCCTTTATGTTGAATGATTCCAACTAAATTTTGTATTAAAAAATTAGAATGTGAAGAATTAACAAAATTATTAAATTTTTGAAAGTTTTCAGGATATAAAAAGTTACAAAAAAATCAAAACAATCGACAAACAGAATAAAGTTTAAAAAAAAATTCGGATATTAAACACGAAACAGAAATTCAAAATGATAAATTAAATTTAACGAAAAATGCAAAATCCTTTAGAATATTCACAAAAAAAACTTAAAATGAAAAAAAAACAAAAATGAAACGATTGAAATTTCAATATAAAATTTAAAATCAAACTTTCTGAAGCTGAAAATTTAACAGAAAACGAAAGTAGTAACAATAATTCCTTTAAAGGAAAAAGAACACCCTCTTATTATCATTTTTAAGCTTGTTGAATATAGCAGTATTAATCCTGTATAAATTTCAACTGTGTTGCAATAAACTCTCCCAGAAAAGGCAGCCCTCTACTGCTGCAAGCGCCAAGTTCTTTAACCCTTTCGGGACGGAGTTTTATTTTGAAAACCAAATTATGTATGGTAAAATTTTTTTCATATTCTAAAAGGTATGTTAAAAGTATTATGTTCTCCATACTTAAAAATTTGAAATTCGTCCTTTTATCCTGGGACATAAAATCCCAATAAATATTCTTGAAGAGCGATTCGAAATTAAAAAGATAACTATATCTTAGTTAAATATTTTTAGATTTAGATAAAAGTTTACATTTATTTTTAATATTTTAGGAATGTAATTAGGTATTTATTTGTGGAATGGCCCAAAACACTTGTAACATAAGGCGTTGTTACAACCTGAGCATATCATCCGTGTTTGCTTTTCGATGCCAAGTGAAGAACAGCGGACATAGCGACAACGCTTCTCTTGCTCTACTGGCAAGTGGTCTGCAATTTTGAGGCTATCCGTTTTTGGACGTTTGGGAGTTTTACCTCCCTGGCGATTGCATTGAAAATAAGGAAAATATGACAGTTTGAAAATCGCTGGGACGTTTTATCCCAGTAGTCCCGAAAGGGTTGAACATTTGTAGGGGCCTCCGTTCTTGTAAAAATCATGTGTGTTGTATGAGAACTAGTCCATTTTCAGTTCTAAATTCCCGGGAAATAGAGCAGAAATTCCCGGAAAATTGTTTTACAATTAAAATGGCAACTCTTATAGATTAAAAAAAAAAAAAACTGTCATTACTTTAATGTTTATTTTCATGTTTGCTTAAAGCTTTTATTTTAAATAGTTAAGTTAACAAGATGGATATGTAATTTTATTAAATGTTTCTTATATTAAATTTTAAAAAACAAAGACAACAAAACAACTGAATAAAGTGGTACCAGCGGAAGAACCTTAAGAAAAGTTCAGAAAAACACAGGGTACATTACATCAATATGCAAGTAATAAGAAGGACGACAGGGGTTGAGTTGTTTCAAAACCAGTTGCAGTTGATGGGTTTTCTTTAAGTTCAATAACCAGAAGTTTCATAATCTTTATACAGATATTAATACTTTCTCTTATACTAACATGTGCAAAAAGAATTTTTTTTTTTTTTTATTTATTCTTAATTTTGAATTGTTTAAATAGTTTAGTCTCATGAATGTGATTTTTAGTATAATAAAATTGCTTTGAAAAACTAACAGTTTTAATTAAAAAAGATTTTTTCATTTTATTTTTTATTTATGTTTATACTTGATTTTTTAGTTTAAATATAGTTTTTTATCTGACCTTTTAATTATTTATTTTTTAATTTATTATCCAAGCACAAGGTCTTTTAATTTTTATTTTTTCAATATTTCGCTACTCCGTTTTGTAGCATCATCACATAGAATTAATTTTAAGGCAGATACAGATAATGTAGCTCAAATTTATAGAAACTTGATAAACAAGAAATTATATTGTACTTTATTTTTTGTTTTAAAAATTTTTTATATGACAAAATAATTTTTTGTTTTTTGTTTATGTTAGTTTGAAAAAATTTTTTTATAACTTTTTGTTGTTGCTTTTAGTGTTCAAATAAATATTTCTTTTTCCTGATGATGCTACACAAGGGAATAGCGAAATATTGAAAAAATAAAAAATAAAAATTAAAAGACCTTGTGCTTGGATAATAACTTTAAAATTTTTTTAGTTTTTTGAAAACGTTATGATTTTTGTATGTATTTAAAAAAACTGACTTAAATAATTTTTTGTTCAGATAATTTTAAATAATAAATTTAATTTCTAATAAAACAGACTAACTTTCAAAATCGTTCTCAAACGGTATACTTTTTGAGAATTCCCAGGATCCCGGGAAATCGCAAAATTGTTCCCGCTTTCCCGGGAAGTGAAAAATTCCGCGAAAAGAAAAACTCTTTAAATTTTTTTACTAATCCAAACTTTAAGTATAACCTTTTAGTGAACGAAATTTTCAAATCGGTTCAGATATAACTAAGTTCTATTGCACAAATACAGGGTGTCTGCTGCGAATTTATACTCCTTTGTTTTGTCGTCATTTTGGTAAACATTAGCATTGACAGTTTATATTTAACTGGACACGCTAATTTATTATAGGAAAATATTCTATAAACCAACGTGTTTTAATCCTTAAAATATTTTATCAAAATCTATCATCGATTAGTGTGACGATGAAATTTTTGGGAGAAACAAGGTGCCCACAAAATAAACTATTCATTGTGTAGTAAATTATCTTGCAGACGTACTGCAAGATCGGCTTAAAATATTACTGCTGCTCAAAGAAGTGTTCAATTCGACGCCGTGCTCAGGAGCTTGGTTGTGAAAAAACAACTTTTCCACAATTTTGCACTAGGATTTTCATTTGTTTCTATTTAAGATTCAGTCGACACAAGAGCTTCTTCCACTGGATCATTTAAGCCGTCGTACAAATGGCAATTGGAGAAAAAAATATTTTAAAGGCCAAATCTACACTACTGTTGTGCATCTACTGTGTGTTATTTGCTATATTCAGCTTTGTTTGTTTTTGTTAATCTTTCTTCACAATCCATAGTAAAAAAAAATTGTGCATGAAAAGCATAAAAAATTAATTCTTAAAAAATCTTGAAAAAAAAACCCATGAGAACACAAGACGATTAATTTAAAATACAAACAAAAGAGAAAAGCACATGTAGAAATTAATGAGAAATTGTGCAACTAGAAAAATGAGAAAACAAGTTTTAAGCCATAAACCATAAAATACTTATAGGAAATTAAAGACAGCAGAAAGGATTTATTTTAATTTGACGTAAACAATTTCCTTAAAGTTAATTTCAAAGTTTATTTAATTTAAGTTTATTTTCTTAATTTAAATTTGTATGTTTTAGAAAAGAAAACAGCAAGTCAGGTACATAAAGGGTTATAAGGGATTATTTATTGCTACAGACAAGAGAAAAATATAGAGTTTATTTTCGAAAAAAAAAATCCTTAAAGCAATCTCGTTAATAATTTTAATTTTTTCGTTAACAAATAGAAAAGTTATAAAAACATGATTCTTATTATTTTCTATTTAAGACATTGTTATTTTATTTTACTGATGACTATTTTCGCCTAAAAAACGTTTACACATTCTAAAAGTAGAAAATTAGACGATCAAAATGCAGTAGGTTGGAAGAAAATCTATGCAGCGGTTCCATAGATATCTGCTTTGGTTTATGTTCAAAAGTTGCCATGAAACTAATTTCGTTGAAATTGGCATGAAAATGGAATGAAACTGCCTTTTATTTGAAAGCTAAAAATAATGTCTAAAGTAAAAGAAATATAAGAGAAATTCTTGCAAAAAAATCGACTTCATGACAGAAAGAAGCTCTTTTTGTCATATATGTACATCAAAGCACAATATACCACTATTAACAGTTAATTTTATCACTTGCGCATCTACTGTAGTCCCCTGACTCGTAAAGATTGTATATAATTGCTCTTCCTGCACCGCATCGACATTATCTGACCTCAATGTGGGCATTGGAAAAATATCACTGTCGTTATTGCTCACCATACGCAGTAGAACACAGTTCCCATATGCAGATGTATGCATTAATTTTAAATTTTATACGTTTTGCGTATATTTCGACTGTATATCGTTAAGGATAAAAAAAATTTATTAAATTTCGTCAACTGTAGGGACACTCTTTTATTCGCAATTTCATTAGTATTTATTCTGTGTAATTTTTAAATATATGACTATACGAGTAACAAGTTGAAAGACAGGGCCATATAAATTACCTCACCTATGCACTGTGGGCGAAATATCCAATCTAGCGTCGTTCAATTCAATTTACAAAGTGTTTAATTGCGCCAAAATTATGGTTGAATCCATCACTTATATCCCACTGAACTTGTATATCGATTCTGTTTTGATTGACATAATCCAGTTTAAGAGCTCTGAGCTGTCAAACACAACATATGTAACATCTGTTTTCTTTGCATTGCCAAATTTTTTCTAACGCTGCGTTTGCCTCAATTAAGTGGAAGGAAAGTGGTTCTATTTATAGCTAAAGGCATGTATTAACTAAAAAATTTTTTGCTTGTGACCTGTGCTTAAGTGTTGTAGAAAAAAATATGGTTAAAATTGACTATACACTACTAACTGCCTGAAAAAAGCAAAAATAAAACTCTCGTGGATCCGAACTTCTGATATTCATGGGTATCCGCTCTAGAATATTTTTTTAAAATTACTATGTTGTCTTGTGACTGTAAAATGTCCAAATCATCTGTAGCCACCTGCAACTTTATAAGAAATTGGTTTTTTTAGGAACAATGTCCGTGCTCAGACGAAAAGTTTACATTACGTAGAAGACCCGATAAGATTTTCGACGAATGTTCCAATAAAACAAAATTGACTAAAGTTTCTCAAATTATTAAGGATACACCTCATAGTGAGCTTGTAGTAGCTACAGCGTGCAGTTTATACAAAGCTGGAAAACGAACTGCGTCTGAACTTGTTTCAATGGCTAATGACGAAGGTACTGCAAAAAAAGTTAAATCTTTGATGGAGTCAAATGCAAGCCCTCCGATTTCATAAACACCAGAGGATGCTCTGGCATTATTTTTAGATGGTAATTATACCAAACATTCATACAAGTTGATGCAGACTGGTGCAAAAAGTCGTAATGCCAGAATATATCCAACGTACGACACTTTGCCAACTGCAAAAAAAAATGTTATCCAAATGGAGTCCAATTCACAAAATATTCAGCTCACGTACCTTTACAAAATATGGTGGATCATATTGTTATTTTTAAGACACCAATGTGGGTATCATTTAAAAGCTTATAAAGTGATTTTCTAGGAAATACTAAAATTTGTTTGATATTTTTATGGAAAATTGTATAATGTATGTACTTTTTTTTTCTTATATTTTTATTTCTCTATCACCCCAGTTTTTGTCGTTTTAATTGGAGCTATTTCACTAAACTAAATTTTCATATATTGAAGGGTATATAAGATTCGGTATAGCCGAATATAGCACTCTTACTTGTTATTACTGTTTTACTTCAACTTTACTAATATGCGAAGGTTGTTTTTATACTTTCAAATCTTTAAATTGGCAGCAATATTTTTTCGATATCCCATTAAACAACTGACAGAGAAATTGGAATTTATGTTGATTTTCAACAACAAATTAGGTACGATGCTGAAGCTCTCTTCTGAGTGATTAAAATCATTAATATTTTGCAAACTTAAACTTTATATTTTGCATTAACGATTAAACTTGATTTTTTAATTTCTTTAATTCTTTTATTTTTTTACAAATAATTTTTCTATAACCCCTCCTGTTCTTTTTCTTTGTGTTCAAGTCTCATAAACAATTATTGCCTCTCTTGTATTATTTATAGAATATCCTCAAACTAAAATTTTTAATGTTACGTAATTAGTATTCGTTATCTGATTACGACACACGAGTACATAATTCTGTTGCTGAAAGATAACTCAACTCATAGTTCTCCTTATTACTTAAATAGCTGCCATTACGTAAATAGATTTGACTGCATGGTTTATTAACAAAATATTATCATACGAACACTTATAGACAAAATCAGTTGTTCAACAGCAACAAAGTTACAAAACATGAATATGACACAAAGTAAATCTTTAATTACATTTGAACAGTAAATTGTTTTATAACATGACATTTATAAAACGAGTTCGCAAAGTCTTGTAAAGCAATAAGTGATAAATTATTAATCGAGGCTAAATAGCACTATTTTTTCTTATATTTCATTTTTATTTTGTTTGTAAGCTATATCCCAAATTGGGGCCTTTTGCATTTTGCTCATCTGTGTTATTTTTAAAATGATCCTTGGCCCAAAAAACCCAATAAAAATTTTCAGTTACATATGACTGCTGACGTATGATTAATTTTAATTTATTTTTTTTTTTTATTATATTAATATCAATCATACGGTCTCCGCAAAAAAATATTGCCTTAAACAAAGGCCTTTAAAATTGCTTTCCTTGTCGCTAACTTGACGCTTTCCTGTTATTAAATATAAGTTAAGGAAAAAAAATATGTAACAAAAAAATCTATAACAATGTTGCTGAGGGTGGTCATTGTCCTTGTTTTAGTTTATTGTGCTGTCAGCAACAGCAGTTGTTAGATAAACATTATTATGATCGTTATATAATGCTGTTGTGTTAATATCGTTTTTTATTGCTATTGTTGTTGTTGTATTTTTCTTAAAGTAAATATTTTAAAATACATCGAAAACATACACCACCGTATTATGTTTTATTTATAATGCATGAGATTTTCCATAGAAAAGGTTTTGTAAACTTTACAGAACAATGTATATGACTGTCAACTAAACGAACCATAGAATATTTAATGACAGCTTGAAAATAAATATTTCTTTTTATTACTTATTTTAATTGTTGTGAATAAAAAGATTATATAATTGTTATTTTTCTTCTTTTTAAAAGAAAAAAAAATGCTGTTTTATAAATTAAATTTTCTAAAGCTCTTAATACAGGGCAGGTATACTACTTTGTCCGCCGGGAAGGAATACTACTTTGTTTGTTTCTATTGTAATCCTGGCTATATGCGATATGAAACCGTCTTGTTAATACCACATGTTAATCAAGTCCAAAGCATGCAGTGTTGGCGTTAAAAAGTTTTCAATCATTTCACGTTATCTCTTCTCATTCACAGTTATCGTGACGTCGTTTTCATTTTTAAAGAAGTAAGGTGTAATGAGTCCTCCTGACTAAACTGCATACCAGACTGTCACTTTAAATAGATGCAAAGGATGCAAATTTAAGAGTTTTCTATTGTCCAGCACCAATTGTTCTGTGTATTCCTCTTCCTTCCAAATGAAAATGTGCCTCTTCACTCATTATGATTTTTTTATGTTGTCATGGGCGAGCTGCAATATCCTATTGGCATATCTACGGCGGCGTGGATAGTCTTGCGAGAGAAGCTATTGTGTTAACTGAATATTAAATGGAAACAAATAAAAATCCTTTTTCTAAATTGTGGATAAACTTTTTCTTTAAAGACCAAGCTTAGGCACAGCGTCGAATTGAACACTTCTTTAGGTAGCAGTAATGTTTTCAGCCGATCTTGTAGTACTTTGTGGTCCATGCTTGGGCTTATCACCTACAGACAATCTTTCTTCGCAATTATTTACCACGCGATCAATAGTGCGTTTCTCCAAAAAATTTCACGTAACTTTCTCATCGTCACAGTAATCGATGATTGATTTTGGTAAAATTTTCTAACGATTAAAGCTCGTTGGTTTATCGAATATTTTTCCACAGTAAATTTACCCCGTGTCTACTTCACGACGGCCAAATATGAACTGCCAAGACTCATGTTTACCAAAATGGGGACAAAATAAATAAATACTTTCCCGACGGACACCCTATATAACACAGCTGGAACATAAAGAAATTTACTATTATTTACTCTATTTTTGGTTTATCCTCTTTGAAAAGCATTTAAGTTTTTGGATATAGAATATTTCTTTTTTAAGCGTCTTGTGAGTGAAGTAAGAGAAGTTTAAGTACTTTTTTTAAACAAAAGCGTTTCATTTAATATGTGTAGATATTTAAAATTCTATAAAAATTTATTTATTAAATACATCTAAAAGCATTCCTTAAACAATTTGTAAAATAAAAACCCAAACCAAAAATTGCATTTGCATAACCTTTCACACAACAATTTTTTTACAAACGTACCCATTAATTTATTCAATTTTACTAATAAAAGGAATTGTAAATATAATTTAAAGCCTTTACGAAATTTTAATGTTGTATTTAGTCTGCTTTATAATTTACCTTAGATCTAAAACAACTTCTTCAAATTTTTTTTTTTATTTATTTATTTCACACTTCTAAAATAAAATTAAAAAACAACAATTTAATAAAATTAAAACCTGTAAAAGAAAATACTTAAGAATAATTAAACACAGGAAATGCCAGCAAAACAAATTCAAAACGTGTTAAAACATTCGTTTTTTCATAATTCTTTGCAAACTTTAATAAAACAAAATACTTTGCATACATTTTGGCGTTGAATCTACATTTTCATTTTTACTCCCACAAAAATAAAACTGCTCTAATGCTGTTGAATATTAAAAAACAATATTTAAACATAAGTTTTTTTTTCTTTTGTGTTGCCAAAAAATAAACAACAACAATAACTGCTACTAGTATTAAAATAACAACAACATTTTAAATGTCTGTATAAATAAAAAGGTAAAATATAACAATGCAAAACATTTTGAAGCGGAAACTTTTCTTTTTTACAACTTTATAAAACTGACTGTATAACGAAAACAACTGCAACAATTATGACTGCATTATTTAAGCAAAAATATTTTTTTTTTTTATATAAAAAATACTCTGCTACAAAAAAAAATTTAGAAACCTGCATATCAACAATAATACCGAGTTGGTTTTATTTGCTCCCAAAAAAAAGGAAGAAAAGAAATTAGAATAATGTTTTGTATTTATGTTAACAACAAAGTTGTTGATGTTAAAATAATAGTTGGTCAGGTAAGTTTTTCTTATTTTATTTCTTTTATTTTTAGTTAAACTATTTCGTTTATTTTTTGTCCACCTTTTTAAGAGTTAAAAGAGAAGAAAGAAAGCAATTTGAAATAAAATATAACAAATTTAATAGATTGAAAATTATAAAATAAAATAAAATAAAATAAATTTATAATATAATAATTAGATTTCAACAAATATTTATATGCAAGTAACATATGTAGCATTATATAGGGTCCGCCAAATAAATTTTTTTTTTTTTGAAAATGCTATAATATATAATGCATTGGTTGCTCAGTTGGCTTCAACTTCTAAACCAATTGGACCTTGTATGGCGTCACACCAAGGTCTTTATGTAAAATTCGTCTCAATGTTGTCTCCGAAATGTTCAATTGTTTAAGAACGACGGTGAATTGATGTTGATGGCGCTTCACGCCCACTTTCTGCCACAGCACCAATACTCTCCGGTTTACGAACTGTTTTTAGCTTTTCACGCTTTGGTTTATCGATGAGGCTGCCAGATTCTTTCACTTTTTCCACAAGATAACGAACATATGGAGTTGAAGGTGGTTCTCTTCTTTCAAAATCCGTACGCAATTTTTGTACACATTCTGCAACATTACCATGATTTTCAAAGTAATGTTGCAATATTTCCCAGTGTTGTTCAAGCGTACACACAGTCACAGAAGAAGGATAAAACTAATTATCTGTCAAATCAGACATAAGCTAAGTATTACCATTCACGAAATAAGCACTAGTTGCAAAAATAACATTAGATTAAAAATGTTCACAATTACTTAATGCGTCACACGCTTAGTAATAAGTTGCTATTTGAAAAAAAAAAGATTTTAATCGCACACAGACCTGAAATAAAGGAATAATAAATGGAATTCCAACAATAATTATCCGATTTAAATGAATTAGCGCTTTACCCCACACCATATTTAGCACAGGGTTATCCCACAGTGCTAAACCCATTAAGATGGCATTTTTATGTACCAAAATTTTTTTTTTTTTTTTCTGTCACCCCAATATTTTCTTTATTGACTGGAATCTTTTCACTAAATTAGATTTACATAGATGGTGAAGGGTATATAAGATTCAGCATAGCCAAACGTAGCACTCTTACTTGTTGTTGTCTAATGTTTTATGTAGTTCATTAACTGACCTCTATAATAAATTTATAACTTTTTTGGCCTGTTTTTTTTTCGATTTTTGTCCCAACATAAAGTAACTTTTAGAGTAATTTTGATATAATAAAATATTTTTAATTGATCGGTCAAACCGAAGTCGATAAAATTTTTAAGGCTTTGTTCGCATGCTCGTGTAGATGGAATGTGTAAAGTTTGCACGAAATCGGTCGAGGCGTCGTGAGTTATGATTTTTTATGAAAACACATGATTTGAAATGTATTTTAGTAAAAATTTGTTTGAAAAATTTTTTATGAATATGGCAATTTAACTTTAAAAATTAATATATGATTTTTTATATCCCGACTACGTTTAATTTTTGTTCCAACAAAAATTAAATTTTTTTTTACATTGCTAAGGTACCTTTTAAAGGTACTTTTTAATGCTTTGAAAGAAACTTTTATAAGGAAATTATTTGGAAAGTCATTTAACTATAGGATAGTTCTAGGGCTTTTAAAACACAAAAAGAACAATCAAATGCTATTTTTTCTATTGTCATATTTAATAATTAATTAATAATAATTTTTTTATCATCTCTTACAGTTTTTGCACCAAATTATTTTAAAAAAGTAACAGAAAAAAATTTCTTGGAATAGATTTTTGTTGCCTAAGAAATATAAAATAAGCACTAGACAAGTTTTTCGCTAACTATAATATTTAAACAGTAAACAATTTTTAAAAGTGAAGTTCAACTTTTGTAAAAGACCATTTTATATTGAAAAAGTACTTTACTTCTAAAAACGGTTTTTTAAGTTTCTTAATAAATACACAATTAAATATTATTTTTCAAAGTCTATGGCTTTAAATCTTCTTTAAAAACAATTAACAAACTTGAAAAATATACCCTACTTTTAGCTTTATTCTGAATTAGAAATTTTTTTACACAAAACAAAATTTTAAAGTTTGGTTTTTTAAAAACATGTTCGACATAAGTACCTCTCACTAACAAAATGACTTTTGATTAGTGTTGAGAAGTGATTAAAAATACATTTAAGTTTAAAGTCTTAAAAGAATTTCCAACCCATAAATTTTTCGTAACTACATTTACTGTTAACAAATTAGATTTACACATTCTAATGTCTTGTTACGTATTTTTTTCAAACATTAAACAACTCTTGACAACTTTGTGTTTATTTTCGAAGATACAACAAGACAGTTACAGCAAAATAAATATTTTAAACTACTTGTAATAATAATAATTGCTTAACATTACACATGACAGCGATTAGTTACATAAAATGTTCTCTCTGTAACAAATTGTCTATATTTGTACGACACAAATGCAATCGAATGAAAAAAATAAATTAAGAAAAAATTGAAAATATTTTAGTATTTGAAATCACATAAAATAAATTGACACACAGCATGAAAACAAACGTAAAAAGTAAGACGAACAAAGCTTAAGAATTTGGACTCATGTACTCATGTCATGTCCATGTTTTGTCGTCGTGTTACAGATAAATATGTATGCATAAGTGTACGTGTATATATATTCTTCATGTATTGATAAAGTTTCGTCTTATGTTTTTAGTTTCTTGTATAACAGAATATAGATCAAGCAATTACCAACTAGTTACTGAATGTCTTTGGTGAAGGGTATAGAAAACATGACATATTTGTTCACTAAACGAAAATAGTAAATGAGTATAAAAAATAGATAAAACTGATTTTGAAATAACATGTCGCAAAAAAAATAAGAAACTAAAACAAAATGACATATATTGATAGTATTTCAAAAGTGTTAGAAAACACATAGAAAACATAAAAAAGTTGACAATAAAATCATAAAATAAATGACATGAAATTAAGTTACAAATAAAAAGTTATAAAATCTTTATAATTTTTCTTTTTCTCAATACGAAAACAAGGCTAATGACTTTTTCAAAATAAAGTAAAAAAGCGGAATAACAATACAACGCCTTTTACGGAGCCAAGCGAGCTGTTATAAATAGAGCAATTAATATTTATATTTTTTAATCAAAGATATTTCTTACTATAATATATAATAGGTACTATTCACATGAAATAATAATAATAATAATAATCGGTAATTTTGTAAGATGCCATATTTTTTCCAAATATTTTTAGTTTTTAACAGGTACTTTTTAATAGGTACTTTTTAAAAGTTCCCTTTTAAATGGTACATTTTAAAAGGTACATTTCGAAAGGTACTTTTTACAACACAATTTTTTCAACTCTATTTCAAAATTAGTAGTACATTAAATTTTTTTACTTGTTTGAAGTACTTTTAAAAATAAGAACTTTTTGAAAGGTGCCATAAAAGATATTATTTTAGCAGTTTGGGGGTTAAAATAAAAATTAACATTTAGACTTTAAACTCTTTGAGTCCGCAAAAGTACTTCTTTCAAGGAACATTTTTTTAAAGGTACTTTGCAAAAGTACTTTTTTTAAAGGTACTTTTTAAAGGTACTTTTGAAAGTTACTTTTTTAAAGGTACTTTTTTGTAATGCTTTCTTTAAGTAAATTTTTAAGGTACTTTTTAAAAGGTCCTTTTTGAATAATACATTTTAAAAGGTACATTTCAAAAGGTACTTTTTACAACAAAATTTTTTCAACTTTATTTCAAAACTAGTTGTACATTGAATGTTTTTACTTGTTTCAAGTACTTTTGTAAATAAGTATTTCTTGAAAGGGGCCATAAAAGATATTATTTTAGCAGTTAAGGGGTTAAAATAAAAATTACTTTTTAGACTTTGAACTCTTTGAGTCCTCAAAAGTATTTCTTTCAAGGTACCTTTAAAAAAGTTATTTTTTTAAAGGTACTTTTTAAAGGTACTTTTAAAAGTTACTTTTTTAAAGATACTGTTTTTAAATGGTTTTTTAAGTAAATTTTTAAAGTACTTTTTTAAAGGTACTTTTTTAAGGTACTTTTAGAAAGGTACTTTTTGTAAAGTAATTTTTCGGAAAGATACTTTTTGAAAGCAAATTTTATTTAAAAAATGATTATTTGATTTTATTGTGAACTTATAATAGCAAGAAATAAAACTGTTACAAAAAAAGCTGCAATTAAATGATCTCTTTCTTTCTTCGAAATTTCCACTTTGCCATCAAATAAAAAATATTTTCCCTAACTCTAGGCAAATATGCAACATAACTCCAAGCAATATAGCTCTATAGCCGCCAAGCACTACTAAATTTTTTTAGGGGATTCTTTTTAAATTATATTAAAAGTTGTTGTTTTCTACGTACTTTTTGAACATATATTCTAATCTATGTCTTAAAATCTTCTTTTAGACAAATTATTACAGTTTTTCAATAACTTGTTAAAATTCCAGTTTTTTCAAATAATTGTTATTTGAAAGAAATAAAAGTACTCAACTAAGCTAAAACGTTTTAAAAATCTCTTAAAAATATAATTGCAATGAAGTTTTTTTTTATTATATTTTTAATTAAAAAATTATATTTTATTATATCCATTCAACTCTTTTTTTTATAATTTCACCTAAAACTTAATATCAACACCTTGTTTTAAGTTTTCCCAAAAATTTATGAAATGCTTCACATGAAACTGAACTCCCAACTATAGCACCAGCGTGCACAACATAAAACAGCTTACACTGACTATTTAAATCTATAAAATGAATGTGTTCATACGGAAACCGCAATATTACATGCTGTGTATGTCTCGCAATGAAAACGGAAGTCAGACAATAACTTTACCAAAATAAAAAAAAATAAAATAAAAAAATAACGAAATAAAATATATGAATCTACAATTCTGAAAACTCAGTTACAATTAACTTAGAGCCTCACAGCCATGTGTTGCAATGAAAAAATAAACGAAAATGGGCTACAACAAGGCAGAGATGATGGTAACATTTTGTTTTGTTACATCCGAAATTAAATGAAAAACCAATAACAGAAAGATAAATTTTAATTAAAGGACACAACTCGCATACAAAAAAAAAAACGATACACAAAAAGAATTGAAGGAAAAATTGAACTGTAAGCAAAAATGAAAGGACAAATTAAATTGCAAAAATTCTACAAAAAAAAAAAAGTATTAAAGAAAATTAAAGTTTAGTAGGAGGAGCAATTGAAATAGAAGGGTTCAAAATTTAAACGAATGATGTAAGTGGACTACCTTTAGTGTTTTCTATAAATGTAATTGTGACATACTATCACACGCAATGATTAAATTCATACATTAAATAACACCACTTTTGGGGACACCCTTTAAGTTATAATTTTTCATTTTTATTCTTGTTCTTTTAGTGGATATAAATGCACAAATTCTTTAAAATTTTCAATTTGTGGTAATAAAAGTTCAAAAGATAAGAACATATAAGTCAAAATAATTCACCTTTGAGGAAAACATTTTTTTAAGTTTTTTCATTCTAACTTCTTATTATTGGGAGCAATTGTAAAACCAACTTTATTAAAATTTTCTATAGACATCATTTACAGCTTAATAGATATATAAATATCATGTGAGTTGTCTGGAACACACATTAATTTTAAAAATTTTAAAATTTTTTAAATAGCACCATCTGCAATTATCACCTTTCAATTTAAAAAAATGTATTTATAATCTTTAATTTTTTCCTAATAAGGATTTGAATAGACCTTATAAATAAATGAAAATTGACTTATTTTCGAATTTTTAATTCATTTTTAATTTAATTTTTAAACATTTTTAGAAAGAAAAATTATTTACAAATGTATGCGGACGTTTTCCAAAAAAACAAGAAAAATTAGACGATAGCAGAATGAAATGCAGCATTTTCTGGACCGCCATATCCTTCATCAGCATTCTTTGCATCTATCTACCTTATGTTATGTACATCGTAAACATCATCTATTTAACCAACTAATCTTAATGTTAATTTGGTGAGACGAAGTTCACACACAACTTAAAGCTTTTCTTTGTCGTTCTATTTGTAACTCGTCTTGTACATTTGTTTTAGCTTTTCCTACTAACCTTCGGTATAGCCACGAAATTCTTTTTTTATTTTTAGTTATTCATACTTATTTGCTCACAACATTATAGTCGTAGGTTAATAGAAAATGATACAGTTTTCCTAGTCTTTCTTGTTAGATTTTTAAATTCATAAATTACATTTTCGTTTTGCAGTTTGGCTTGGTTACCAAATTTTGCTAATCGCCGATAAGCAAATTATTTAAAAATGATAATATAAGCATTTAGAAACATTTTCTGGAATCCTTAAGCCAGCAAATGAATAATAAGGTACATAACAAGTAAGAGTGTTACATTCGGCTATGCCGTATCTTATATACCCTTCAGCGTCTATGTAAATCTAGTGTAGTGAAGTAACTCCAATCAAAAAGCAAATATTGGGGTGACAGAGAATTAAAAAAAGAATTTTTCTTTATAGTGCATATACATAATTTTACCTAAAAATTACATAGGCCCTTAATGGGTTAAGCATTTAAAAACAAATTTTATTATTTCCTTAAAAATCTCTTCAAAAGCTTTAAAATGATACCCATATTGATATTTTAAAAAAATTTTAAAATTTCAGAGCCCCGTAAATCGGATAATATGGGCGAGCGCCAATTTTTTCACTTGATTTTTTTTCACTTTTTTTTTTAATTCTCTATCGCCGAATATATTTGTTTTTGTGATGGTATTTACTTAACTGTTCTAAATAATATGGAAAAATCAATAGGCAGGCGTGGTGTTTTACCCGCTACGTCTAAGGACATGGACCGATCTTACTCTTTCGAAAATATCTCTGATCGATTGGCGTTTTTTAATTTTTATTGAAATCAAGTTTGCAAAGGCAACACTACACAGAAGGACAGACGGACAAACGGGCTAAATTGCTAAAATGACCTCGCTCTGCATAAGAGCTAAGGATATATATATACTTCATGGGGTCGGAAATGAATATTGTAAAAATAACAAACGGAATGTCAAACTTAGTTATACACTTTTTCCACTTGTTTTGGTGAAGGATATAAAATTTAAATAAATAAATAACAAATTTTCCTTGAAGTCAGATTATCGCTGTCACTCTTTTCATTTTTATCTGTAGCCACCAGTTTTTATACACAAGAAGCAGTCATAGTCGGTCCCACTTTCCCTTACTTTCTTTCTAAGAAATGCTTTTTGACTAATAAATTATAATCCTTTATAGCCAATTAAGCAAAACCATAATAAAATTTTCTTGTTAGTTAAATATTTTATTTATTGCATCTAAATCGTTGTGGGCTTAATAAAAATTGATATTCTTGTTTGAACATTTTACACTTTCATTTTTGAATGCACAATCAAATAATAATTTTTATTTAAATGTATGAGTTATTTAGATTTAATGGAAAATAAATAATTTATTTGATTTTTGTTTACATATTTCTATTTGTTGTTGTTGTTTTTTTTCTTCTTTATTTTCTTACCCTGACACAAATTTTAACCATAATCCCAATAAATTCAGACAAATAATAATAATATGATAAATTATATTTAGATTATCGTGTTTGTGTGTGTGTGTATATTTGTATGTATGTGAACATTTTAAAAGCTTTTTGTATAAATATTACAAATTAATATATTTAAAATATTAATTTAAATTTAACACACAAATTTATGACCATCAATAATTTGTGCAAAAATTAAGCAACAAAAAACAAAAATTAAAATTAATTGCGGTAAAAAAATCTAAGAGAGAAAAAAAAGAAAAAGATGGAGCTCATTACCGGAGCATTATCAGTCATTGTATGTTCAAAAGTAGAGAAGACATTGAACTGGGCGAGATGTAAGTTTACGACGGCAACCATCGACATATTGAAATTAAATTCTAATAGTGAGGGTTGATTTCGAAAAATGAAGCTGTCAATTGGTCTCCAAAATCAGAAATGCGTGAAAAATTGTGAAAAAAATGCGTCAAAATGCGCTTCGCCACAAACGGCTGATAATGCTTTCGAAAATAAATTTTTCATTTAAATTTAATTTTTGTATTATTTTTTTAAACTTTAAATTCTAAAGCGACTTTCAAAAATATTTACGCCCACTTCTCTGGTAAAAAAAAAACTGAATGATAAACCCAGCAACAAAACAAACACCCTGTAATAAATACATATGTAAATAAAAATAATAATTTAAAGTCTTGTATAAATAAACTCTATTTTTTATCCCTTAAAAACAAACAGATTAAGTTTAAAACAAAAATGAATATTTTTTACTTCTCCAACAGGAAACAAGAATATTGATAAAAGTATACAAACTTACAAAATAAATACTCATATGTAGATTAAGAAGTTGTAGAAAGAAAAATTATTTTTTATTAGGCACTCAGGCTTTGCCTTAACATGCTTCAAATACAAACACCAGCTCGTAGTCACTTGGGCAAAATCTTAAGTGTCTTAACACAAGTGTTTCCTTTTTTGAGCATTAATAAAAAATATGTGTGTATTTGCAATCATTACACAAGGTTACACATTGAAGATATTTAACAGGAAAATAAATATTAAAATACAGGTTTTATTCTCTAACTTTGCTTAAACATACGTTCATATGCAAAAAAGGAAAAAAAAGGAAAGTAAAAATGTATTAATGTTTAAAATTTTACATGATATTCATTTTACACACATACACACACACACACGCACACACACGCACACACACAAACTGCTATTTACATACTTATCAATATTGTTGGTTTTTAAATTATATTTGTAATCAGAAATGAATGTATGTTGTACGTATGCATGAGCTTAAAAAAATTTTTAAATTATTTTTTTATCAAACGCACACTCTCTCACACATACACACACGACTCTGTATAATTTAAATAAAAAAAAAGAAAACACTTGGTTATATGCTGTGTGTGTGTGAATATGAGTGCAAATGGCAATATTTATTGAAACAAGAATAACATTAACACACAATTTAAATTTATTTTTATATTTCCATCTTTAATGGTAAAACTCTGGGTAAAACTCTGATATCTAGGTCAAATACATTAAAGAAAAACGATTTTCTTAGAAGAAAAATATTTAATACATAATAAAAAAAAAAACATTAAACTAATATTGAAAAGTTGTTGAAGATGTTATGTTAACATATAAAAAGCAAAAAAAAAAATAAAACGAAACGAAAGTGACATAATTTACTTAAAACGAAAATTGGAAAACCACATTAATAGAAAAAAAGGAAGAACTTTACTCCACAAAAGTATAAAGTAAAAATAAAGTAAAAATTATTTTTAAAAGAGTTGGTCAGGAAGTATTTTTTAAAAAAATTCACTTTTAAATATTTAACTGCATGTTTTAAGGTCAACCCTTTAAGAACTACCGACTAAAATAGGAGCTAATGAAAACACTTTAAAAAATAAAAAAAAAATTTTGGAGAATGTTAACTTTTGAAAAGGAATTTGGAACAAAAGTTTACAAAAAGAACTTTTAGAAAATAAAATAGATAATTCAAAATGTCAATTGAAAAATTAAATTATTAAAGAGTTTATTTAAACAATGTTAGCTTTATGAATAAGTAAAAAAAATTTTTTTTTCGAAAGTACTTTTAAATAAATACCTATACAAAACGTACCTATTCAAAAACGATTTAAAAAAAAACAATATAAAAGAAAATTAGAATTTACTTTAAGATAGTAAACTTTAAAAAATAGATTTCAATTAAAGATTCTTTTAAGAAAGTACCTTTTAAAAGATACCTTGAAAAAAAGTACCAGTTTTAAAATTTATTTTTGAAGGACACATTTTTTTTTTATAAAGTTAGGTGCCATCAAAAATTTCTCTTTGCAAAGATATCATTTTTAAGGAGGGATACTAAAAAAGAATCCTTACAAAAAGTACTAACACAAAATATAGTACTTTAAAATTTGCCATCATAAAGAATTTTATATGTTTTATTTATATTCAGTAAAAGTTGCCTTAAGATAACTTCCCTTTATAACCTTTCTAAAAGTACTTTTTAGCAGTTATAAAATCTTTTTAAATCGCAACAAGAGTCGTACATATATTAAAATATATTTTTTTGTTAAAAAATAATTTTAAAAAAAGTAGTCTTTAAAAAGGAACTTATAGAACATAAAGTAGATACTTCAATTTGTGCATTAAAAAAGAAATCATTAAAGAATTTATTTAAACGAAAAAACTTTTATATATAGACATGTAAAAAAATTTGTTTTCAAAAAGTACCTTAAAAAAGTACCTTTACCAAATGAACCTTTTACAGAATAAAATGTTTAAAAATTTACAATATAAAAGAAACTTTGAAGAAATTTACTTTAGGAAAGTAAATTTTACAAAATAGACACTAACTAAAGATTCTCTTAAGAAAGTACCTTTTAAAATGTACCTTGAAAAAAAGGTACCAGTTACAAAATGTATTGTTAAAGTACAGCTTTTAATAAGGTCATGTGCTTTAAAATATACTCTTTGTAGCTATAACATATTTAAAAAGGGATATTAAAATGGAGTCCTTACAAAAAGCACTCAAACAAAATAAAGTACTCAAAAAATTTGCTTTCGAAAAGAGTTTATATAAAATATATTTTATATAAAAGTTTCCATTTAAAGATTAATATTTAATAAAAGTACTTTTTAAAAAGTACCTTTAAAAAAGGTACCAGTTATAAAGTCTCTTTTAACTGCAACAAAAAAACATATTTGAGAAGAATATTTTTTCCTTAAATAACAAAATTAAAAATTGTTATTTTAAAAAGTATGTAAAAGAAAATGAACTTTTTGAAAATGTATTTTAAAAAAGAGTGTTTTTAAGAACTTATTTCAAGAAAATTTCCATTAAAATTTTATATTTTACAGAATTCATTTATAAATTCATCTTTAAAAAAGTACGTTTAAAAATTAAAGCATTATGAAAACATATTTTTGAAAATTTATACAAATCTCTAAGAAAACGATTTGCTGAAAGTTAATACTTAACTTAAAAATGTTCCTTTGGCAAAAAGTAGTTGGACCATTGAATAATTTTAAAAAATCTACCTAAAAAATTTAACTTTTCTTAAAATTGGCTATATAAAGCGTTTTTAGAAAAGTACCTTTTAAAAGGATCTCAGAAAATACTTACTTAATTAACGTATTTTTCTAATAAGCTTTTTAAAATAAGCAACACTAAAGTAAAAAGTACTTAATTATTCCTTTACGAAAGTCTTTTAAAAAGGGACCAATTAAAACAAAGCGACAACAAGCATAAATAATTGTTTTTTAAACAGGAAATTATAAAAAAAAAATACCCTTAAGAAAATACAAAATGGATTAGTTCCTTTCTAAAAGAAAGTACCACAAAAAAAGGAAAAGGTACCAAAATAAATTATGTCCTAGAAAAGGTACCATTTTAAAATATATTTTAAAATTTTTCTTTATACAAGCTTAGATTTTATTTTTAATTTACACTACAAAAATATACCTTCGAAAAAGTACCTTGTTTTAACAAAAAGGCCTTAATAAATAATACAAAAACAATCCCTAAAACAACACTTCCAAAAATAATGGCCCATATTCATAGTTAAAATAAAATATATTTTAAGCGAACTAAAGTCGGTTTTACTTTAGAGTCGACTCTAATTCATTCGTAGACAATTTATAATATTTATATTATAATAATATAATTTAGGCGAGAAAGTCAACTCTAAATTTAAAACTACCCAAAGCTGTTTTTAACTCATTTTTCCAAAATTATTTTATTTGGTTTAAAACCAAAGTATTATTTTTCTAAAAGTACAATTTAGAAAGTACCTCTTTATCAAACAATGCATTTCCCAGGCAGCCTTTAAAAGGTTAATGACTTTATAATAGCTTTTTTCATAATTTTTATAATTTTGTTCTTTTAATTTTTTTCCCTAAAGAACACATTTTGCTAAACTAATAACATTGTTTTTAGGTGACAATCTAATAAAAATAACTTTTTATTTCTTTATTTAAATTCTTCCTTGTTTCAGCTTATTTAAAAAATCATAAATTTAATTTTCATTTTAATACGAATTTCCTAACTTTTCTAAGATTCTTTACCAAAAGCTTTAAAATATTTTCCAAGAAATTACTTCTTAAAAAAATAATCAAATATTAATTTGAGAATATTATTTTTTTTCGTTTTCAAATATTATTTATTGAAGAAAAATTATCATCCATGATTTATGTGCTTAATATTCACAAATCTGCCGAATATAATTTTTCTTTAGTAAAAAAAAATCATATTGGCAAATAATATAAAACGTAAAAAAATATCAAAAATATTTTGTTACTTAAATAGAAAAAATCAATCATTGACACATGTTATTCTGAAATTTATCTTTATTATATTTCATAAAGATTTACGTTGCTTTGAAATTAAATATCAATTTAAAATTTGTGTTTGTGTCTTTAATCGCATACAAATTATTTGTTCATTTAGCAGACTTTAAGGCACCTAAAGAGCCTCTCTTCAGTTGTATGATGTTTGTAAATAATGTACAGTTAAATGTAAAATGTGTAAGAATATTGTAAAATTAAAATTTTATGCTAAATGATTTTAACCATGAAACTGAACAATAACAAATGTTGCAGTTACAACTGCTCAATGCTTGTAGTTGCTGCCATTAACGACCAAACACCAACGCTACCAAACCAAAGTCACCATGTAGGCGTGGTCGCTGCAAGTTTTTTATTTTAGGTTTTTTTGGTTTGCCACTAGAATTGCATTGTCTCTGCTGGGCTGCGTTTTTTTTTTTATTCTGTTGTTTTTTTCTCTTTCATTTTTAATGTTGCATTATGTTGTGGGGAGCAGGGTAAAACGAAGAGGACTCATTGTCACACAAACAAATATATATGAATATTAAAAATATATGGCGAGTGTATGTGTATGTGTGTTTATAATTGTAACACACTCAGCATGAAATTTAAACCACAAAACATTGAATTTATGGCGTCGCTAGTGCCATTCTCACACACCAACTGCAGCCAAGCCAACGCTTACATGCCAGAATGTACTCAATGAATGTGACTTGGTTCTAAAATAAAATTGTCTGTATGTGTGCCTTTGTGTGTGTGTGTGCATTTGCATGCATGAGTGCGGTAAATGTGTCTGGCTGCTAGTCCATATTAAAGAACAATGAACCTTTTTTTATCATCAATTTTTTGCGTGCAAGTAGTTGCTTCTAACAAAGCTTTAGCAAAAGGAATGCACATTTATACTTTGCATTGTAATGTTGAACAGTAATTTTTTTTTTCTATATTCTGTGAGTGTATTCTAGTAAAGGAAACTTTTTTGTCAACTTGGCAAATATTTGTATGAAAGCCAATATTTTAAAGAAATTTATTTTAAAGAAAAAAACGACACTTAAGTTGAATTGATAATAGAAAAAACAGCGTTTTAAAACAAATAAACTTTAAGATAACATTTAAAGAATGTTAAACATTTAGAATAATAACGCTATTTTGTGAAGAAAAAAATGAGTCATGGATTAATAAAAATCTTTTTATGAAAAAAAGGTGCTGACATAATTTTAATTGTAAAACAAAAATAAATCAACTGAAAAGTTTACACATGAACTTTAAAATTTGTCTGTAAATAAATTTAATAAAAAATTTTTGAGCAGTTGAAATAATAATTATTGGATATAATCTGCCTTTATTAAACCTTGATTATTTTTCTTTTATTTCAAGCAGGTTCCTGAGTATCTACTCTTTGGAAAAACGGACAAGTCACTCAAGCTTAGAGCACAATTTGGCAGTCAGTATTATATCTCGCAATTTTCACTGTTCTATATTGTTTTACGCTAGATATTTGAATACTTCCCTAAGTCACTGCATAAAATTGACGTCTCTTAATATAACACGATAAAAAAAAAACAAATTTATTTTAAGTGATTAAAAAACCACATGTCTTTTTAATAAAACAGTTATTAATTAACGAAAAAAACTTACTTTAAAATAGTCAGACGGACAGAGATTCATCGAATATGAAATAAATATTACTTGCAAAAAATGGGAGTTCAAAAAAGATGTTATGTGTCTTTTTATAAATTCGGTCACATACTTCAAAAAACACTCACTATTGGGCCACCCTCTTATTTCCATATCCAACTGTCTGTCTATAACGGCTCAACAGTTTGGCCATATACATCAAATAACATCAACTAATATAACACCCTTTAATATATAACTTAAAATATTTAAACTTTTTATTATACCAAACAAATTGCCCAATTTTTAAAATTTTTTTTCGAAACATTTTGAAACTTATTATTGTATTGGAAGCAAAGCAAGAGACTTGTTTTCATGTAATTTTCAAAACTTTTGGAATCAAACTAGTTGGTACCATTTGTTATGCGAATTATACTTGACATTTTAGAACCAATATTGCTTTTATTGGAAATTTATTTATTAATTTTTTATTTTACCAAATGTTTTTTTTTTCCATCATTTAAATCTTTTTCTCTTTCTTTTATTTTTGTAAGGTATCATATGTTTGTTTGCATCATTATTTTGCCATTAGATTCAAACAAATTTAATAAAAGAAATCAAAACAATTTGTGTCACATTTTGTTTAACAATCTTTAACATAAAAAATATTAAACTTATTTTTGAACTAAAGTATCACATTCTAATACTCACCTCAACATTTTTTTGCAATTTGTTGCCACGAGAATCAGTGTGAGTTTCAAAGTATAAAAACAGTAATGTCGGTTCAAGTTAAGGGAAATTTTTACTGACTCCAGTTTTATTATTATATTTTTATT
This sequence comes from Gymnosoma rotundatum, assembly GCA_916610165.2. Taxonomy (NCBI): domain Eukaryota; kingdom Metazoa; phylum Arthropoda; class Insecta; order Diptera; family Tachinidae; genus Gymnosoma; species Gymnosoma rotundatum. The sequence continues at coordinate 13,174,993 of OU744339.1, forward strand.
ATTGAACATTTTTTTTTATCTGCAATCACTACAAAAAAGGTGTCACATATTATAAAAGATACGATAAATTGATCTGTGTATTTTTTTTTTTTTTTTCAATAAAACGAATACAAATTGTTTAACATAAAAGCAAATAAAACTGTAACTTGAGTGTAGTAGAGACGAAGTTAACAATAATATTATTGCAATTTATTGAACACATGACTGCCAATGAGTTTTTCGAATGAAAGATTATAAAACAATAAGCGAAAAGAAAAGTGAAATAAGCAAACACACAGGTAATAGATTATAAATGATTTCATTGTAAAAAATATATAAAACTTTAAATAAAGTGTAAAAATTATAAAAGAAAGTTGAGTGTTAATTATAGTAATAAAAGGAAATATAAAAACATTTATTGAGGTTCAGTGGTAATAGTTTTAATTGTACTTTATGCAACCAGCAGCTCTTTAAACAAGTATAACTATTTGATTCAAATATAAACCTAAAAGTAAGCCTTTTGTTACGAAGACAAATGCCCTATTCGACTTGAATATTTTTCGCCCTTCTATTATTTTTTTTACAAATAGGTCGATGATGGGTAAGTTTGGGAATCAAATTGATGTGATAAAAACTTTACTGTTAATGCGTCATGAAAATTCTATATTTATCATTTTGATATCAACTGGACATTTTGTAATTTATTTGTACAATTCCCCCAATAAAGATGAACAAATTTCTTTATTTTTCAATTCATTTGCAATGATCTTTGTTTTTGCTTCTTGGAAAGATAGTGAGGCAGAGAGTAACACAAATACACATATAAATTTTTGTTATTTAGATCTTTAGCTTGTTGACTACAAAGTATGTGTTTGTTTTAGTACCCTGGGTTTGTATCCCAGCAATCGTTAATAATATAAGCTAGCATATACATATCATAGTGCTATTTTTCGAAGGTTGTCCTCTGTAGCATTAAGTCATCAGCATATTAAATAATTATTGCAAAAAAAAATTGACAGCTTAACAGATTTTAGCCTTATGTCATACAATATTTTTTGTCTGAAAACGTCAAACCTTCGTATAAAGATGTCCAACAGTTTACTTATTAACTCCAAATTACATCAACTATTGTAACACCCTTTAAAATATAATTTTCAATATTTATACCTCTTACCATACCAGATTAAATAGTAAACATTCTGCCTAATTTTTATATGTTTGTATTATAACGGTTTAAAATAAAGAGCTATTTAGGTCAAATTACATCTATTGTAGGAACACCCTTTAATTTTAAAACACTGTTATAGCTGTTAAAGCGGACTTAGCAATGCTATACTTGTTAATTTTAACCGTCTGTCCAAAACTGTTCAAAGGTATGGTCATATACATTAAATTAAATGAACTATTGGGGCACCCTTTAATTTATAATTTTTAATCTTTATACTTGTTATTATAAAGGTCACAGTAATCGACATTTTTGTCGAATTTTGAGGCGTTTGTCTATAACAGCTCAAAATATAGATCAGCTTAAATCACCTATGGGCCCACCCTTTAATTTAATTTTTTTTTTATTAATTGTTGCTATTAAGAGCTATAGAGATACACAATTTTTTTATCTTTAAGTGGTGACCTTTGCGGTTATTAATACACGTAAAAAATATTTAGGTTTTTTAGGGACACCCTTTAATTTTCAAAATTATGAAATGTTTTAAAAACGGCACAGATCTGTAGGCAAAACCTTTCAAAGAAAGAAAAAATTTTTAAAATCAATTCTGAAATTACTCAGGTCAGGGGGCACAATTACTTTAAAGGAACATTTAGACAGACGATTTGATAACCCCTTTTTCTTTTTTGGAAATCGGTTAAAATTAATTTTGGTGGCTACGCAGTCACACGTTTCTAAAAACAATCCTAAGCAGCAATTGCAGTGGTATAAAATATATATTTAATTCTTTTAGATAAAAATTGAAACACTCTTTTTAATTGACTCAGTTATTTATTTATGAATTGAGTATTTATTTCTTATTTTTAATTAAATATTCAATTAAAATAATTAATTTTTTAATTAGAAAAATGTTTATTTAATTGATACTATTAATTATTTTATATAAAAATTTTTGTATTTATTTTTAAACTAAATGCGTAATTAAAAGAATTAAAAATTTAATTAAATTTCAATCTGAAAACAAATAAGAACTTGTTTCTGTGTAAACATTAGTGCCTGAGTGCTACTCCTCTTAAAAAAAAAACTATAAATGTATTTGATTCTTACCTCAAAGATAAAACTTTTCCTTTTAATAAAAAAAAATTAAATACATCTTCCAAAATTTTGTTAATGATGTCACTGAGTATTCAAGAAAAAAAACCACCAAATTTTTTATTATTTGACACTTTTTTCTTTATTTCCTTTGTAGACTTGCTTTGTGATAATTTGTTTCAAAATATTCTTTTTAAGTGGTATCAAATTAGCATATTGAAAAAGTGAAGATTTTCGCCACAGTTATGATTGAACACCAAACAAAGTATCGTGTTTTTACTTCATTATTATTAACCCTTATCGGACGCGACTTTTCACACGTTTGATTCTCACCAGGTTGTAGTTATTTTTAACAAATATGAAAAAAAAAAACAATAGTATGTTATTATACATTTATATTCATTTCTTTTCAGTTTTGTTACAAATTATTTATTTATTAAATTATTATTTATTAACGGTAAATACGTATTTTCAAATGGTAACGGTAAATTGAAGAAATGAATGCATTTTAAAAACAAATCTCATCAATAGACAGTATGTTTCGACATAATTCGCCTTGTCACTTCACACGTGCCATACGACCGTTGCAGAAAAGTACTGTTGTCACGTCAGAGGTGACTTACGACCGATAAGGGTTAAGTTAAAGGATATAGAAAATAAAGTATTTACACGACATAGAATTTCAAAATTTAAAATTATTTACTTTGTTTTGAAGATATATATACTCGTAAATTTTAATGTTGATGTTAATATTAAGGGTTATTGGTTACGCGTACTTGGAACCATTGACATTTCTTTTCCTTTTTCTTTTTGTCACTTAATGTTATTTCATAGCAAAAATATCTTGTGGTTAGATAACAATGTTACTAGGTTTTTGTGCACAGTATATATATAAGTATGTTACTAAGTATATATGTATTTAACTATGTATGTATATACATATGTACATATATAAAAATGTGAAAACTTTCAAACAAAATTCTTACTTTTTCTTAACACCCATAAACACACACATTTTTACAAGCGTTGAAAATGTTAGAAAATAAATGTGAGAGTATTTTCATAATTTGCATCACAGCTGTGGCATGTATGTATTTCTTACATAATATGTATGTTCTTAAATATGTGAAAAAATGTGCATTTTTTTAAATAGCTTTAAAAAAATATGTGTGTCATTAGCAAAATGTTTTTTTTTTCAAGACGCTTTTTAAAAAACGGCAGATTTCAATTTTCTTTTGTTTCTGAGTTAAAACATTAAAGACTTAAAAGGGCATAAAAAATAAACATAAAAAGAAATGTTAGTAATAAACACATTTCTGTAATGAAAAATCTATCTCTTCTATAATATGTTCTTGGACTTAAGCGCTAAAATATAGAGACAATTTTCATAAGTTTCTTTCAACACTTTCTATTAAAACACAAATAGAAACTTAAATAATCAAACTTCTAAAGACCTTAAGCATTATTTCCGATAAATAATTTAAATGTTCGCTACAATTAGCAACAGCATAAGAAACGTTTTCAAAGAACAACCCACCGTTTATATTTACACGTAACTTAAGACCTGTACACTCTGTGTCACATCAAGCGAGATCTTTCGCTGTCTGATCATTGAAAACCTTTCTAATAGCAAAGCCCTGCTTGTTTAGGGATCTTTATTAAACTGACAAGAAATCCGAACTCAATCTTAAATTGTTATATTCTTATTTTTATTTATTTCTTGAATGATTTTTAGAAATAATGGCCCATATTCATAGTTAAAATAAAGTATACTTTAAGGGACTAAAGTCGGTTTTACTTTAGAGTCGACTCTAATTTATTCATAGACAATTTAAAATATACTTTTGCCGAGAAAGTCAACTCTAAATTTTAAAACTACCTAAAGCTGTTTTTAACTCATTTTTCCAAAATTATTTTATTTGGTTTAAGAACACAATACTCTTTGTCTGATTTTTATAAAACAAGAACAAAGAAAAACAAGTTTACTTTTTTCTAATGTTTGTTTAGAAATTGTATGAAAACATTTATCAAATTACAGTTGGCACCCAGTGGAAGTCTGCTAAACTTAAAGTATACTTTATTCTAGACTATGAAAGCAAAAAAGATAATAAGAGCCTTTAATTTTAGAGTATACTTTAACAAGAGTCGACTTTAGTCAATAACTATGAATATGGGCCAATTTAATTTTTATTAAATTATTTTCTGAACTGTGAATATTATAATAAATAGAAATTATTATCTTGCTAAAAAAGGTTTTTAGAAATTAAATATAAATGAACTTAAGCCAAAATAGTTTCTATTCAATTTAGAAATAATCTAATCTAAAGGTACGGTCAGATTAGTCAAATATTTGACCAAATGTTTATCCTCTTCAAATACTTAGTAAGGAATACGTGATCAAGATTAACGTCACTACCTGCCCGTGAAGGCCTACATGACGGTGATCTTACCACTGAGTGAAATACAAAGCGTCGACTAGCGCCCTCCATAGGACGAAGCCAACAGAGTTGCAACTTTAAGAACATGGCTTGCAGGCCCATGAACTTCCCCTTGCTTGAGGGTTGGAGACTATCCCACCCCGCCTGTTGAGAATGCAACAGCACACTTGCCATCTATTCCGCGCCAGACCCGCAGATATAGACTTTTCTAACCACAGCCACCACGTGTACCCCGAAGGGACCTCACCAATAAACGGCTACAGAGATGGGCGGCTCTCTGTATGGTCCACCGGTTCACGTTGCACCCGTTTTTTAAGTTATTAATTAAAATATAAATTATTATCAAGAGGAAACTGGTAGAAAACCCCGACAGTACCCAACTGTCTATCAGCTTCGGTGCCTGCAACAACGGGGGACTGGTTCCCCCTATACCCCCGAGGACCCTCGTTTGCGCCGTGGTTAGATCAGCACAGACTCTTGGTGCCCCCGGGGGGAACTTAGTAAGGAATGTAAGATCCTACCTAATACAAACGGTAAGATATCTCATTTAGGGCCGTTATTATAAATTGCTCAATCTAATGGGAAGATCATGTTGCTTACAAATTTTAAATGTTATTTAAGGCGAATTGTAATTTTTTGTAAAATCTTGTTGAGCTGTCAAAAATGACTGGCAATATGTGTGTATGTATTACAATTTGTTTTTAGCTTGCTTACTTTTTGCAAAAACATACAAACATATTGCCACACGCTTTTGACAGTCACCTGTTCAATTCGCCTTGAGTAGGTTTAAGAGCAGAGTTGCCACGACCAAACAAAATTACAACCAAATATTCTTAAAAATTTAACTAGACGAAAAAAAATAACCAAAATTATAAATTATTTTGATTTACGTAAATTAAATTTGGTTTTTATTTTACTTTACACTTTAATATAAAAAAGTTGCCAAGGCGAATAAATTATAAGGTGGTCGCGATGGCGAATTTTTTATCTTTCGCCGTAAGCACGAATGTCAAACTACATATAAAAAAAATATTTTAAATGAATTAGCCATCGCTACAATCTTATATTTAATTCGCCTTGAAAGTTGTACTACACACCTGATTACTTACATTTATACACGTGCATATGTACGTATTAAAAGTTATTAAAAAATAAATAATAAGTAACAAAATAATAAAATAAATAAACAGATTTAAAATTTTAAAATAATTTTAAACAACTAAAAATATCAGTTCATATTCATTTAAAAAAATGAAAAATTTTGGTTTAATTTCAGTTTTAAATTAGTTTTTTAATTCTTGTTATGGAATTAAAAACAATGAAAAACTTATGTTTATGAAAAACAAATAATTAAAATCTAAAGCTTTAGTTTCTTTGAAAAAGCTTTTTCTTGTTTTAAACAAAATAAATACTTCAAAATTATATAACAATAAATTATCATTATTAATATTATAATAATACAAGCAAAGCGAATAGAATTAAAAAAAATTAAAGCAATTTTTGTTGTGATCAATTTGAAATTCATACTTTGTTGAGAAGGACAAAATTTTTATTATTATTTATTTGTATTATTGTTTGTCTTTTACTTTTGCTTAGTTGGTTAATCACTTTTTATTTATCCATCTACACATCAGAAAAAAGAAAATAATCAATTTTGGTTAAAAGTTTCTAAATGTCGCAACGCTGTTTAAAGGTTTAAAGATGCCATATGTTCTAATCTAAGAGTAGCCGTATTTCCGATTTATTAAAAAAAGATAAATTGATTGTTAATTTAATTTGGGAATTGCGAACTTGAGGATATTCTTAAAAATTACTCAACCGAAAAGTAGATGATGTAAAAAATTAAGTGAACAAGTGGACTTAAATACTTCTGCGAAAATGAATTTGTGCAAAGATTTCAAATATCAAAGAATATATTTCCATATCTTTAACAAAAAATTGGTAACTCTTTACAATCAAATTGTAAAATGTTTGCACCAGCATGTGCATAATTAATATAAATATTCAAAAATGTTTTTAAATGCATTATTCCTTTTGGCCTTAAGCTAAATTACTTTCAAATTCTTCTCCAATTTTTTTCATGCTTCTTCTTTTTCTTTCCATGTTTTCTTCTTCTTTCTTTATAAAAAGAAAAGTAGCACTTCAGGCATAACCTTTTTAGTTATTTTTCTTAAGCCTGCTACATTCTTTAGGAAAGGGATCGATGAGAGATAAGACAGGTGACGAAAGGAGAAAAATATAGCCACTTTATTAGTCATTTTTTCGCCGGCGAATATGCTATGAAGAAGGTACCGACAAAGGATGCTGCATGTTGTAATTTTAATTCCGAATATCTATTTAGTACCATTAAACAGAAAAACACATTTTTATTATTTAATTGCCGCAGGGGTTGAACCATGGCCAACGAAAATTGAAGTCAAAGTGCTTACCACCTTGACTACAGCAGATTGCAGCATCAGACTACTTGTTTTCGATGCAGCTTGTGTTCCATCAACACAACTTCTTCTGTCGTGTTTTTGGACTCTTTTCTGATTAGAACATTTATTATTATTTTATTTTGGTCGTTATTTTCAAATTTTACTTTTCAATTTTGCACTTTTTAAAATACACACAATACCAAAAAATCATTTTTCCCAAGCAAAAAAGATTTAACATACAGCGTTGCCATTACTTTTTAAAAAACCAATTTAATTTGTCAAAAGTAGTAGGTTTTTGCTTTTATAGTGGCATTTTTGCGGAAACTTAAATTTTATTTTACAAGGAAGTAATAATTACAAAAAAAAGTATCAAGTCACTTTATTCCCTATTTTAGTAAAAAGAGTTTTTTTTTTTTTGTCAGACATTTGACCAATCTGACCGCATCTTAAGACACACCGTATTTTATTTATTTAAAAGTTTCTTTTCAAAAGAATCACCAGAAAATTAAAGAACACAATGACTGCTTAGGCAGCAAGGGTCCTTACATGGCGAAATTATGTAACAAGTGGTGGCTCTGACGAATTTATTCATTTTCGCCGTCGCTAAAGATGTCAAACTCCATATATAAAAATCAGCGTCAAACTTTTTTTTGTGGGTCTCTAAAGAACTGATGTTTTTCTCACTATCTTTCTCACCTTAAAACTTATTTTTAAATCTAATAAAAAAATGGAAATAAATTTGTTTATATGCCTTATTTCTCTAGGCTAAAAAAGAATATTCTTATTATTATTTTTTTATCTTTAGACTTAAAAACAAAAGTCATGATATAATTTTAAGGTTTTCAGCCTTTAAGTATGCTAAGCTGTACATCGTTTCTCTCAAGTGCTTTAAATTATTATTTGCTTTAAACCACAAAGCCTTCATAACTTGAAAGAAAAGAATAAGATATCTCCTGAAAAAAAAATATCCTCAAGCTCACAATTTAACTTGTTGGGTTTCAACAGCTTTAAGATGAAAACAATTTTTACAAACAAAAAAACTAGTTTTAACATTTAACCCAAACTGTGTGCCTTAAAGAAAAATGAAATAAAGAAGGAAGAATAATAATAGGAAAACAGAAAGAAAATTTTATAACAAAAAGCTAATGAAGCATGATGACAATCGGCTTGCAACACTTTTTGTAGGTTGTGTTTATTCTTTATGATTTTTTATTTTTTTACTTTTGCTGTCTCCTTAACTCCTTGCAGATAGTATTTTATAGACAACACGTTTTTATTAAATGTAGGATAAATTAATGTTTATTTGTAACTAAAAAGAAAGAAAAATTTATAAAGTCACCCTACAAAAAATAAAAATAAAATTCATTCAATGCTTTGCCCCTCTTTTTTTCTTTTAGCCCTCCATGTTTGCCTCCTTATCTTCTAAAATATACCACGATATAGTGAAAAAGAACATGAAGGGCAACATTTATATTTTTATTACAACAAAGACAACATCCTTTAAAGATTTCAACAAAACTAAATAGTATGAACAAAAATCATTTTGTGAATGTAGTCTTCATTGGTGAAAGGAACACACGTATTTATTTTTAAATGTAATAAAGAAACCTGTGTATGGTCCCTTAGGAGTTGTTCCATTTATCTGAAGATTTTTAAAATTTAGGGCTGTTTGTTTGTATGTAGCGACTTAAAAAGTTCTGCTGCTTGCTTGATGTTTTATATAAAATAAAATAGAATAGAATAGAGGATAAAAAGTATTTTTTATAAACTATGTACTTAAAAATTTGAATTTTCTGCCTTTGCTTTTAGTTTCATTTCCTGTATAAATCTTAAGATTTTAATACCAATTTTTACAGGGGTATAAAGCAACTAGTAGACAGTCCAACATTGCATGTGAGAACGGCTTGATGAGAGATAGTTTAGACATCAAAAAATTTGAAAATCCATCAAAATTCGTTGACAATCAGGTTTTTTACCCTATTACACGAGTATGATGGCAGTATGATGGTGACATGTCATAACGCCCAAGGATGTAATGTCCACAGTCATTATGTCGCACCAGAAAGGGACATTATGTGTATAGACACTATATCACACTACGATGCGACAAAATGACCATGGACATTATGTTTTTGGATCTTAATTTTATTAAGATCTCGGTAAATATTTACAAAATTGCGTTTTTGTCCTCTCCCCTACTCTCCCTCCCATTCCCTTAAAAAAAAAGCATAGAATATTCTAGCCTTAATATAAATATCTAACTATTTTATTGCGATCGTAACAGACATAAATGACCACTTTTCCCTTTGTCTCTCGTCAAGGTCATAGCTCGTTGGAAACGCATATAGATAAGGAACTATCTATGTTTCGAATTATACTAAAAGCAATTAGCCGAGAATTAGTTCAAATTGATTCAGTAGCATAAAAATAACCGCTTCCTCTTTTTTACCCCTTCTGATCCGCTATTTGAAAATATGAATATGTTGTAAATTTCATTAAAATCGACTTAGTCGTTTAGCGATGATTGACACACGCACAAACAAACAAACAAACAAACTTACAAAGGTATATACAATATATATTAGACTATCGGATCCCGGCATGAATATAAACATTTAATACTGTGTGTATGAAGTCACAATCACATGCCATGAAAAGTCATAACTTAAGAACGCGACCGGTTTCGAGCAAACTTTAGATAAACGATCTACACGACCATAAAAACAAACCCTAAAAATTTAATCAGATTCGGTTTGATCGATCGTGAGTTTTAAAGTCACAACCAGCGTTGCCGCTTTGGTCCAATCGGACCAAACTTGGTAGTTTTTCGTTTTTAAAAAACAGTTTGGTAGTTTGGTTGGTTTGTTGCATTTTTTTAAATTTTTGGTAGGTTTTCCTCCTGTAGCAACAGTAAATTTTTTACCTTTAAAATTCAGAACATAAAATAAAAAAATGTAACTTTGTAACCACTGTTTTCAAAAACTGTTTTAGGTGTAATAAAAACATCTCTGCTTTTTTGCATAAAGATGATTAAAGCTATAGCCATCTCTGGTTTAAGAAACGCGAACAATATTATGAAATTGAAGTTAACAATATTTTTGAGTGAAGGCTTATTTACAAGTGTTTGTATTAAAAAAATTAGCAGACAAAATGGAAAAGTAAGTAAACTTTTTTAATTGTATATATGTACCTATTAATTACATAAATATTTACTAATATTGCATGTAAAGAAACAGTAAAAAAAAATTTTAGAACCGAATGGTTGAGCGAATTTGATTGGCTCCAGGAAAGGGATGGGTGTTCATTCTGCATAGTATGCTCTAAAACTATTTTAAATCATAACATCCATCTTAAAAATCACCAAAAGACAAATTTCCACCTCAAGAGTTACGGAAAAAAACCAAGTGAGTATAACAGAGTTTATGTGCAAGAAACGCATTTTTAAATTTTTGGTAGGCTGTGAACGATTTTGGTAGGATTTTTGAAAATTATTGGTAGGAAGTCAATTTCTTGTGTGGCAACGCTGGTCACAACACACTTGCAACAGGGCGAATTAGATGGCATCGTTGCGGCAGCTGACTATTTTTTGTTTAATTTTCTTATATGTAGAGATGCAGTCAAAAGTGTAACATTTTATATTACAAAAGTTAAAATTTAAACAAGAGTTTTAAAAGTGAAATAATTAATTATGTTTTGAAGTTTCCCATACACGTTAGCGTATTTTTGTACCGGCGCTGCCACCTGGCTTAAATTCGCCCTGATATTGCTTTTCAATTGCTTACGAAAACAGAGCTTTATGTAATTATACAACGTAACTAAAGAATTTCTCTCTCTCCCCCTCTCTTTCTCTCTCTCTCTCATTCTCCTTTTAATTGGTTTTCGGAATGTCAAAAATAAATTAGTTTCAAGAAGAAGGTACCCAGAAAGTAACGAAATATTGAAATAAAATATTATTAAAAAATATAAGGACCCAAAGCTTAAGAAAATAGAAAATAATTTAATAAAAAAGGGTCAAATAATCATTATTAAATAAGTTAGTTTCAGTTAAAATTCCTGAAAATGGTAAAAGAAGTTTTTTAATCAAAAATATTAAGTAGCGATAGGCGATAATGTAAAAAGTTTCCGAAAAATTTAATAAAATTTATATCACAAAAACGACAAAAAGTCAGATTTAAAGCTTTTTCGCTCATCTAATATTTTTTACAACTAAATTAAATATATTTTGTATAGTATTTTTTATTTAATAAAAATATTTTTTTATATTCTTTTACTAAATTAAATAGTCTCTATAATTCTTGTTTAACAGAGTTTTTATGAGAAAATTTGCACAATTTTTTGTTCCTGTGTTTTTATGTAAAAAAAAATTATACATAAAAATGCAACCAACAAAAATATCCTGAAAACTACAAGGTGAGAAAGGACATTTTTGAAAACATTTATACGATTAAACAACTTACACTTTTTGCTATTTCTAAATTCTCCAACAAATTGTTTGTATACGTTTGTTTGAAATTTTAACTCAGTGAGTTAAAGTAATTTTGTTTATATTCGTATGTTTGCATTTAAGACCGGAGGTACTTTTGCACCCGTAACAGCAATTTTTATTGTGTACCATAAAAGTTAAATGCAACAAAACACCTTAATAGCATGACCTTTAACTGACAAAATATTTAACCTAAAACGTGGTTTGTTATTTCGTCTTTTTGCTACACGATTCCTTTTCCTTCCAGTGTCCTTGTCCTTGCTATAAGATTGTTAAATGATTTGAAATGTTTGTAGGTGTTAAGCATGTTTACTTACTTATTTTGTGTTTGAGTGTGTGAATGTGTTTTTTTGAGTAGCCATTTTACTTTCTCCTGTTCCTTCCTTCATAATAATCGTCATCATCATTGTCATAATTATTATTATTAGTCGAGCATTTAAAAACCAGAATTATTGTGTACTTAAAGTACCAGTTATAAAAAGTACAAGGGAAAAAACTAAATAAAAAAAATCATTTAAAAAAATGAAACTATTTTCATTTCAAGACCACAAAGAGTGTGACTTTTTATTGGTTTAAGATTTTTTTTTTTGATTTTCTTATGAGCTTTTAATCACAGATTTTTTACTGTTATTTTTACAATTTAAGTTAAGCAGAGAAAATTTTTAAATTAATTTTATAAATTCAAAATTCCGCAGTACTATCCGAAATTTATTTCGACATCCGTCCGTAAGGGTTTAAAACCAAAAGTTTATTTTGATGTTTGCTGTTTAATATCACCTAAAAACAGTTATAACGATCCTGTTTAAAATTTAGATCGCACACAGATGCTTTTTCGAATTAACATTAACATTAACTAACAAGAACTTTGAACCAAACACTGACTAGAATAGATAAACGGTACAAACAAGTATATTTTTAGGCGTTATAAAAAAATGATATCTATATTGGACCTGGCTACAATTGAATAACTTAAAAATTTTAATCATAAAAACGTAGATTTCCGTAGTTTGTAAAATATACATAGAGTTGCCAGACAGCCCTCATTTTGCCTGCTTAACAGGAACTTTAAATTTTTCCCAAAAATTAAGAAAAAAAAAACAAATTCATTTAGATATGTGATAGAAATCAATCGATTTTAAAATTGAAAAATGGTTGGTTTTTAAATTTTTTGCCATTTTAGTTGGTAAACGATAAATTTCAATGGCTTACTTCATTATTGCTTTTTTCCATTTTTTTTTGTTAATTTTTTTAAAAAATTTTTAGACAAGGTCTTGTTAAAATCAAGTAACCATTTCATTCAAATACTATGCCAAATTGTTTGCCTTTTGTGAATTTGTTTAAAAATTTGTCAACACTAAAATTCTCTAATATTTATTTTTTTCGAAAATTTGTCTATGAATGGATTGTGGATTGAAAACGATTTATTTTGGACAAAATTTGGTATTATCATTAAATTTATTGTTACGAAAATAAGATCTATCAACCCCTGTTGTTGTTGTCCGTATGAGCGTGGTGAATAAGCTACTTCCACTAATGGTGTGTAGAACGGTAGCGGTTCGCGCAGGTGTAGTTGAGTTATCTGTGGATGGTTAAGGTTACTAAACAAGGCATCGAGTAGTTTGTGTCTCACCAAAGTAACACAGCATTTATGCAGCTTAGATGGCTGCGTTTGTAATAAAAACGTATATTTAGTAAATACGAGATCATAAGATTCACAAGACCGTAGGATCAAGAAGCATAGCTAAATAAAGCCACAAAGCAAGAATACAGAATTTATAAAGAGCCACAGTGGTATTTTTCAATCGAGAGAATCCGTACGTTTTGTCTAAAAAGGGAAAAACGTAACAATATCTTAACGAAATTTCACACAGACAACGCAGAGATGTTTTGGAGCAGAGCTGTCATCAAGAGTATAGCAGGGCTTCTGAGTAGGCCCCCAAAATTGGGTTCGCCGGCCTTCTAAGTTTTTTGAAATGTCACAAAAAGTTTATTTTTAACTCAAATGTTGATATTTAGATTATCTCTTTTAGTTTTCCAAAAAATTGGCTCACATTTTTTTTTTAATTTTAGCCGACCTTAACTTCGTATTTGTGGCGTAGTGTACTTATTTACGATCGGATTATTACTGGGAGTGCAAAGCAACCAATAAAAAATATAAACGCATTTTTGAAGTCACAATTGTTGACTACATAAAACGATAGCCCCTTTTGTAAAAAATAAAACATTTTTTGGGACATATTTTCCCGACCGTTTGCAGCTCCTCTCAGAAACACTTCTACTTCGACTTTGTGAAAGTTCATTAAAATATCGTCAGTGTTTCACTTTATGCCGTATTTCATCCAAAATAATAATTTGTTTTTACCCCTCTGTGGAATGAGTAACATTTTGAAAATTTAAACCTGGCAACCTTTAATGTAATTGAGAGCTCTGCCGAAGTTGTAAGTAGGGAAGCTATTTCTTAATATTTTAAAACATTTGTGTTTCAATTAAAAAAAATTTTATTTTTATGTGATTAAAAAAAAAATAGAATATCGTTTAGTAAAATATTTATTGTTTATGAGTATTCCTGCCTATTACAGTTCCAGAGAGAGAGAGAGAGAGAGAGAGCGCTTTGACACGCAGATGGATAGATAGACTATAATTAAGATGGAAACATACCCAGCTCTGGATGTATAGAGCACATATTTTTTATCATTTTTTATTATTATTTACCTTTTATTAAGAAGCTATTAAAAACAATGTAAGAAAATAAGAACGTTAACCTTTTTAGCACTTGTTTTTTTTTTTTTTTTTTTTGTAAAAAAAACATACTTTTCTCTTTTTTTCTTCTTTAAATAATTTTTATATTCTCTTACCACGTTGGTTATTTCTTTTGTAACTTCTTAAGCTGTTGGGATTATAAAGGGCTTGAAAAAAATTTATTGTTATAACAAAACTCAGAGAATATAGAATTCGCAGTGTTTATCCCTCTCTTCTTTACGCTTAAGGGTTAATATTTAACATAAAAAGAAGTTATTTATAGAAAAGTGTTGCTAAAGACAATAAAAATCAATGTTGAAGAAAAAATTTTCAACGAATTTTATTTAATGTTAAGAAAAAGTTTCAACTACAGAAGGTTACCCTGTGTGGTAAATAATAATTGGGTGACTACAAGAGTATTTTATTTGTCACTTAAAAGATAATTACAAAAATAATTACTGGTACAAAAAGACTTTCATACTCGTAACACACGCCACTTAAAACACACTCAGTTGTCAAGGTAACTATTAGCAGCTCCCATACTTTGAGTAAAATATTCTTGATTTAATAACTTTGCATACTTTGGTAAATATTTAAAATGCCATAAACTATGCTATAATTATAACCCTTCACACTTATACTTGCTCTTTTCTCTTTCTCAGTTCAAAAAAGAAAAATATCTTTAGATTTTAGCTAAAAAAAATATTTTAACTGAGGTAATTAACACGTTGACTTTTAACAGTAACTTTAAAGTATTTAAACTGACTGCTTACTTTTAATGGCCTTTAATTATGTTGCTATAATTTTATGTTTGCCATTTTAGCTCTTATTGTAGTTGCATGTTTATTTTAATAATATAATTATGACGGCCTTAGAGTTTTTCTATTTTAATGTGACTAAGAAAAGTAATATTTTCGAAATTTATCACCTCAATTTAATACATATAAAATATTTATAAATTTATTGGCCTGTTAGAAGTGTGGATATATACTGTGTTAATAATCCTAAAAGTATGCGTTTAGATATAGTTTGTATTCATATTTCAATGCTTAACGCCTTTAAGTTTAACATTTACAATTTCTGTCGCTAAAATTTTTGTATAGCAATGTAAGTGTGGTTGTACCCTGTTTTAGGGTTTCAAATAGAGAGTGTGAAAGACTCTAAGAAGGCCTTCTTTAGCGTTCTAGCATATGTCTGTCACAAGCTGTCTTTGTTAAACAGGCCCTTCCCTGGGGCATTTTGTGTTGGAGATTTTAGACTTCTTGATATTATTAATTTTTCAGTCTAAGATTGCACTAGCCGCCGAGGCTTAAAGGGGGCTGTTACTGGCAAAGTCTGCCCATTGGCTTAAGCAAACTGCTAGTTTCACGGGAACCATTAGCCTGCAGGTATTATGATCTCTGTAGCAGTAATAAATGAGCCTCTTCTGAGAGTTACTTAGTGCTTGTGGTGTAAACCCTAATCAGAAGGAGAGCGGTGGCGTCCTATGTGTTATTGCAATGCAAAAAACCACAGTCACTAGTGCGAAGTACTTTAGATAGTATCCGGCATTTAAGGAGGAAGTGACGCATGGTTATGCCAACTATTTGATTGCATTTGCTGCTTGGTCTGCTAGTGCCCTGAGAGCTCTGAGAGACGCATTGTATTTACCCAATGGTAAAATCTTCGCAAGTTATGGCATCGTAGCTAAATACTGGCGAAAATAAATATCATACATCTCGCAGAGCAAGTAAAAAAAAAATAAATACAGAATTTATTAAAGGCCTAAGGGCATACTAAATGATCTTATATCGAATAAATTTATAATAAGATCTTTACAATCACTACGCAGCATTTTCAAGATGGATTCTAGGAACAAGTTTGTTTTCATTTAGAAAATGAAAAAACTCCTAGATTTTCTTAATTTTATTTCTTTGCTATTAAGGCTTATAATTCTTAGAATACGAGTAATGCTTTTAAAAAAGAGACTCTTTAGTGGATCTGATAAAATAAATCGCATGAGAATAGCTAAAAAAGATATCTTAGCAGGCCTTAAGAGAGAAGGCCTTTTAAGTTCTACTCTACACAACGGTCAAAATAAGTATTTGACATCTATATAAAATTTTATTGTGTTTCAATAAAAATAATTAGATTTTGTTTAGTGGTAAAATTCACATAAAATTTTAGTTATTACGGAACAAAGAATATAATTCAGTAAAAAAAATGATATCTTTACTACTACTAAAACAAAAAACATAATACTTACAACTTAAGCTAAAAACCAGGAACAAAAAAGTATTCGACATTTAAAAAACTATTATAAAATTCTAGTAACGAGTTACTCTTCCTTTGCGCCGTATAACCTCTTTTAAACGCTCGAGCATAGACTTCACTAATAACATTGTATATCCTGCAATATTGCTCTCATTTGGTTTTTATTTGTAAATGCACGAGATCAAATTTTTTTCTCCAAATGACCCCAAAGATGTTCGATTGGGTTAAGATCTGGAGATTGTGGCGGCGTTTTTATCACTTGCGAGCTGTTGTATAAAAGCCATAGTCTTGTATTCATTGCGAAATGTTTTGGATCATTATCTTGATAGAATTAAAATTTGCCTGCAAGTCCTAATTTTTCTGCACTAGAACGCAAATTTTCCTGCAAAAGGTCAATATATTTCAAATGATCCATTACTCCATCAATAAATGATAAATTGCCAACTCCTGATGCCGCCATACATCCCCAGGCCAAAATACCACCTCCACCGTGTTTAACCGTTGGCACCATATTTCTTTCCTCCAACTCTGTATTTGCTTATCGATATACTAGAACCTTACCATCACATCCAAAAAGATTATATTTACTTTCTTCAGCAAAAAATTACATTCATTAAGTACTCTTCCGGCTAATTTACATACCTATAGCAAACTCTAATCGCATAGTTCAATTTTTCTTTGAGATGTGAGGTTTTTTCTAGTTGATTGTGCATGAAATTGATGCGTTTTTAAAACATTTCTAATTGCTTAAGAAGTAACTTAAGTGCCTACGTATTTCTTGGTATTTTTGGCTAATCTTGATGCATTGACTCGGGGATTTTTTTGACTTCGCGCAGTATTTGTCGCTTATGTACCTCTGTAAGTTTCCGTGGACGACTACACCTGGGCTTATTTTCAACTGTTTTTGCAGTTTTGTGTGTTTTTTTTTTTATTATATAATGTACAGTAGTTTGTGGCATTCCAACGATTTCTGAAATAGAATTTTCCGATTTGCCTAATTTAAAATGGTGGATTATTAAATTTCTAGTTTCAATAGAGGTTTCTCGTCCTTTGTGCTCCATTTTTGTAATCCCGTGAAACTAAATGAAAACAATGCATGAAAAAAGCTTCGAACTAAACTCCTAACAATATTAACAATAACAACAACAAGCATAATCAACATATTAACGCAAAGGCGACAAAAAAATGAGTGATGTCGAATATTTTTTTTTTTTTTTTTTTGCAATTTTAGCGTGTTTTATAAAATACGCACAATTATCTAACATTTTTAAATATTATTAATCTTTGTAACTTTTAATAAGAAATTACCTCTACTGTAATAAAAAACTAGAGCTAAATGCTTCAAATTCTTGCCCGCATGCAACACAACAAATGATTTGTAAAAATAAGATTTCATGTCGATTACATTTTTTGACCGCTGTACTCGTATATAAACGGTATCTGTATGGTTTTTTAGTTTAGTATTTCACACCATGAAAATTTTTTTAAGATTTTTTCAACAGGATTTTAACTTCAAGTTTTTTTTACTTAATTTGACGTTTCTGAATTTTAGACTAACTTAATTTTAAGCATGGAAAGATGCATAATCGAGCAAGGCGTTAAAGTTATTCAGGCTTATTATAAAAATGGGCTTTCAAATCAAAACCCATATCTCGCACCTCGTGAATTTTTCGGTCAATTTAATCGTCAAAATGTGCGTACAATCGAAAAAATCGGTCAAACATTTTAGCAAACCGGGTCTGTAGGGGATGTAAAAATACCAGTGCATGCTCGTACAGCACGTAATCCAGATAATATTGCTACTGAAGAGCCGTCCACCTCAACTCGTCGTCGTGCCCAACAATTGCACATCTCATGCTCATCGTTGATGAGTGTTATGCATAAAGACTTGTATTAACACGTTTACGAGGTGCAACTGACCCAAGAGCTAAAGCCTCTTGATCATTTCAAACGTCGTCAATTGTCAGAATGGTGGCAAGAAATGCCAACAGTGGATGATCAATTTTCAAAGAAAATCATCGTCAGTGATGAGACACATTTTCAGTTCAGTGGATTTATCAATAAGCAGATTTGCCACATATGGGCAAACTATAATTCAAAAGTGATGGTCTAAAAACCATTGCACCCACAAAGAGTGACTGATTGGTCGGGTTTATGGGCTGACGGCATCAACGGGAGGTATTTTTTTCGAAAATGAGGGCGGTCAGGCAAATACTGTAAATGGTGTTCGCTATCTTTTATCGCCCGAATTGAAAGATATCTATGTGAACCATATGTGGTTTCAACAGCACAGTATGCCACTTGCCACATAGCTAACGAAGCAATAGCTCTTTTGCTTGACAAATTTAATAGCCGTGTGGTGGTGGCGATGTCAATTAGCCGCTAAGATCTTTCTTTCTGTGGTGTTATTTGAAAGAAAAGGTGTACGTTGATAAGCCAGCAATAATAAAAGAGCTAAAGGATGAGGTAATTCGTTACTTTAACAGCATACAACCTCAATTATGCCTCAGAGTCATCGAAAGTTTGAAGCATCAGATGAAGGTGTGCCGCTAAAGTCACAGCGGCCATTTGCTTAATAGTTTGTTCCATACATAACTAAGCCATACCACTATTATTAAAATAAAAATTTAACAATAAATTCCTAAATAACTTGTGTTTTATTCCAATTAAACATCGTCCCTTAAAATCTAACCAACCGTTATTTAATAAGCTTTATCTATTAAAAAATTAAGCAGAAACACATTGCATACCATTAGGCTTAAAAATGTCATCATAAATAGGGCACGCATAAGCTGTGCTTTGAAATACATACAAACTGTTAAAATATAATAAAATAGAAAAAGTCCCAAAATAAAAGTGTAAATCAATGGAGATCTTCGCATTAGGGCTTAATTTGACAACCATTAGTTGTCAGCCATCCAATAAATGCAAGTTAAAACATCTCCTTGTTAAAAAATAAAAAGTAATTTCCAAGGGTTACAAAATGATCTAAAAATTCTCTACTTGTTAATCGAAAAACTATACAGTAAATTAAAATTTTGTTATTTGGAAATAAGCTACTAACAGTTTAGTGTCATTGCATTTTTTAAAACATTTAAATATCAAAATGAAAATAACAGCAAATCTTGCTTTCTTGAAAATACGAATAAAAGCATTTAATAAAAGCAATTAAAATTACACTTCATCAGTTCAAAAAAAGAAATCTTTTCATATGCAAGAACACTTAAGCCTTTTTTTCTTAATACAAAAACCCTTAAAATATGCTTCATTTTTATACATTATTTGTCTTTGTTTTCAAACTATAAATGTTTGTTTATTTAACATGTTTTTAAGTGCTTCTATTTCTTCACATTTGCTAGTGTTTTTATTTTTTACATTCACCTCTAAAAAATTATCACATGCACTCACGTAACCACTTCGAAAAGTCTAAAGTCTACATGCAGTTTTGTGCATAATTTGTCGTGAAAAAGACAACAATTACAAGACCATCATTCTATATTCAAATCAACGACATTTGTTATATTTTTTTTTTTATTATTTATATCTTAACTGCCGTATTCATAGATAATAAAATAACTTTAAAATGTGTTTTATGACAATTTTTTCATACAAATTTGTCCTAAAATATATTTCAAATCTATTTTGATTTTCTATGAATACGGCAGTAAGAATTTTACTTTTAACAAAAAGAAAGCTGCCACTTTTACTTTTTAAATTGCTTACTTCATAGGTTTAGCAAATAACATAGTATACTTTTAGGAGTCATAGTTGTAAGTTTAAGTTTACGAATTTATGGTTTTTATAATTAAGAGCATAAATTTATCGTTGTCGCTTTTGAACTAATGATAATCCTTTGACAAGCATGTAATAAAATAAGAATTTACTTTTGATAATTATAAAATTTCATACAGAATTGAGCACTTTTTTCGCCTGCACAATTTTTTATAAAAAAACACGTAAACACGTTTATGACGAATCTTATATACCCTTCATCATCTATTGGGGTGACAGAGCTTAAAAATAAAAAATAATTTGGAACTGCATATATATAATTTTATATAAAAAAAAAACAACGGCTCTGAATGGGTTAAGCATTTTTTAAAAATATTACTACTTCCTTAAAGATGTCTTTAAAATCCTTTAAATGATACTCATATTGATATTTAAAAAAAAAATTGGAAAATTTCAAAACCCCGTAAGTCGGAAAATATGGGTGAGCGCCTATTCTTTCACTTTAAATTTTTTTCTTATTTTTTAATTCTCTATCGCCTCATATATTTGTTTTTTTTTTTATTGCAGTGACTTTATTGTTCCAAATGACATGAAAAATTAGAGATATGCGTGGTGTTTTACCTGTTGCTTCGAAGGGCATGGAAACCTCTTTCGACACTATATCCAATCGATTGACATATTTTTTTTACACGGATGGACAGACAAACATCGCTCGCTACAATATGCATAAGAAGTCAGAATATATATACTTTAAGGCGTCGGAAATGGATATTGTAGAAATTACGCACGGATTGACAAACTTAGATATACCCTTTTTCCACTTTTTATAGGGTATAAAAAGAAAACACTTTTTATTGAAAAAAACGCAAGTATGCGATGTAATTTCAGTGTACGTTCGAATGTCTTGAATATTATGAACGATGTTGGTTGGCTTCCATCTTGCATAAACCAACGACTTCACAAGGCCCCGCAAAAAAAATTGAAGGATGTCAACTCACATGTCCTTTGAACAAAGTGTTAGTTCCATTTGTCGAAAACAATTTTTTGCTTAATTTTGATTTCAATAATTCGGCGGCTGCGGTCGTCGAATATATGTAGCGGCATCTGTCACACAACAAGAAAGGATCAATCTTATTTATATTTGCCAACACAGAATCAATTATCATTAAGAAGTAACGATCTCCATCGAACCCAATACGAGTTGCGATCATATTTTTGAAGAAACAAGCCGCCTGCTTGTAAAACACACCAAAGGGTGCATATGAATTTTTTTTTTCTTTTTTTTGTAATGGAACCTGTAGGGTCTGTTGTGGATTGGTTACACTCTATATGCGGCAATTTATGTTTATTAAAAAACCCGTTAAACCGAAACTGATCGCTGTACACTGTTTTAAGTCTATGAGTTGCACGATCTTATTACTGATTTTCAAGACAGATCTGGTTATTCAATAACCATTTATACTGATTTGCCAGATCATACCTACCATTAGTGATAAAATTACCCGCAGTAAAATAGTTCGTTTAATAGTTAATAAGTTATATTGGGCTTTACAAAAACTTCCGTTGCAGCAGACAAGTCCTTAGGATTCAATCACGTAGATCCTTTAGATTTATTTAATTATCAGAAATAGTATGGCGAAGAAATTCTTGGCGCCAGAAAGTAGGCACTATAAAACTTTTTTCACTCTTCCACAAAAATTATATAAACTTTAGAGTTTTCCCATTAATAAAATTCCTTTTTACTTTAATTTTCTTAAGTAACTTATTTAACTTCGTGACGAATAATATTTATAGTAGATTATTTAAGAAAAAATGTTTCCCAAAAACCTTCCTTAAAGAGTCAATGTAAAAACAAGATTTCTTTAAGAAATTTTTATACAATAAAATTAATATTATTTTCCCTTTTTTTACAACAATACAATACAATCATTGTATATCTGTTTTGGTTGCCAGTTTTACTTTTTTGCTTTTATGTGAGAGGGCGGTTAGTTTACTCTTGACTTTGATTCATGCTCTAGTTATAAAAAATACATTTATCACAACGCCTTAATATTTCAAAAAATAAAAAAGGAAAATAAAATAAAAACTTAAAGGCTTTGTAGAGGAAGTGCTCATCACACAAACATATTTTGTTTGAATATAACACTTTTGCCAATAAATTTTTTTATGCTGCAACAAACAAAAACCAACAAACAAAAAAAATATAACTTTGACCTAAATAAAATAAATTAAAAAAAAATTCAAAATGCTGGCACTTCAATGAAACTTTTGTACATTTATTTTTACTTAAAAAAAAGTAAAAAATATAAGAAAAATAATTTCTTGTTATTAAATTATTATTATTAAATTTTCTATCATTTTTTTTCTTATGTGGCACTCCAACGACTTTTATTTTTACTCTCTTTCTGTCGAATACATTACCCATAAACAAGTAAAAGTTTATAATTATAAGATCCTTTTTCAATAGAATGTATTTCGTAGTGAGTAATTGTGATATAAAGGAATAATATTTCAACAAGAAAAAAAAATCGTAGAAACTTTATTTCAATTTAATATCATTTATATTTTTATAGCTATAGAAATGGTTTGTTATAATAAAACTACTGAAGAATAATAAAAAAAAAATAAATAAATAAATATATTTCAAATAATAAGTTCTGTTGCAAACATTATTAAAAACTTTCAAATGGCGCCATAAAAGTTTTTCAATTGATTCGCTACAATAAAAAGCGAAAAAGAAAGAAAATAAAATAAAACGAACCGAAAATAAAGTAAATAAAGAAATAAAGCAATGCCAGCTCAATAAAAAGAAATAAGAAATAAAAAAATATACACATACACATAAAGTATAATTAAGCTGAAGCACATCTATAGAAAATTGATTAAACGCAATTGAACAAAAATTTATGTTATAAAAAGTTTAATAAAAATGTGTGTAATTATTTAGAGAAAATATTTTAAATATTTATTGCAAAAAAAAACGATCTCAAAAATGATTTTATCTGCCTCTCTATAACGGTTCAAAAGTTTAGCCACAAATATCAAATAGCATCAACAATTGGTGCACCCTTTAATTTCCAAATCCAAATTTTATACTTGCTATTATAGTGGACCTCGCAACACAGGCTCTTTGTGTTCAACAGTTTGACCATGTACAACAAATTACATTAACTATAGGGACACCCTGTAATTCGTAAATAAAAATATTTTATTTGCTATTCTAGCTGAGTTAGCAATACAGATATTTTAAAAATTAGAAATGCCAGACTATAACGGTTCAACAGTTGGGCCATACATATGGAATAACATCTACTATTGTAACACCCTTTAAATTATAATTTTAATTATTTTATGCTTTCTATTTACCAAACAAAGTAGTGAAGATTTTGTCTAATTTTCAAATATTTGTCTAAAGCGGTTAAGAAAATAAGGACTTATAGGTCAGATTAGATCAAGTATGAGAACACCCTTTAATTTCTAAATCTAAATTATACACTTGTTGCTATAGCCGACATATCAATAAAGGTTCCTTGTAAATTTCGGCTTGCTGTCTACAACGGTTCAAAAGTTTGGCTACATACATTAAATTACATCAACTATTGGGACACCCTTTAATTTTGAAATCCAAAGTTTATACTTGCTATTATAGCAGACCTCGCAACACAGGCTCTTTGTGTTCAACTGTTTGACCATGTACAACAAATTACATCAACTATAGGAACACCCTGTAATTTTTAAATACAATTTTTTTATATGCTTTTCTAGCTAAGTTAGCAATACAGATTTTCTAAAAATTTAAAACGCCAGACTATAACGGTTCAACAGTTTGGCCATATATACGAAAATACATCAACTTTTGTAACACCCTTTAAATTATAATTTTAATTATGTATGCTTCCTATTTACCAAACAAAGTAGTGAATATTTATTCTTATTTTCAAATATTTGTATATGTGACAATTTAAAAGAAAGGGAGGGATATACATATAGGTCAGATTACATCAATTATGAGAACACCCTTTAATTTCTAAAGTCAATTTAAAAACTTGTTGCTATAGCAGACATATCAATAAAGGTTCCTTGTCTACAACGGTTCAAAAATTTGGCCACGTAAATTAAATTACATCAACTATTGGGACACCCTTTAATTTTCAAATCCAATTTTTATAATTGTTTCCATAGCGAAATTAGCAATAAAGGTTTTTTGTAAAATTTAAGCGTCTGTCTGTTCAAATCTATGGTCATATACATCATATTAAAAAAACTATTAGGGCACCCTTTATGAATATTTATATTTGTTACTATAATGGTCATAGTAATCGACATTCTAACCAATTTTCAAGCGTTTGTCGAAAACGGTTCTAAGGATAGGCTCATATAGATCAATTTACGTAACCTATGAGGACACCCTTTAATTTTTTTAATTCTTTTTTGTATTACTTTTTGCAGTTGGAAACTATAGTGACACGCAGTAGTGCACTTTACGATTAATAATAGACATAAAAAACATGTATTTTGTATGGGGACACCCTGTAATTTTTAAAAATATGAACTGTTTTAACACAGATCCAATCTGCGAGCATAAATTTTCAAATAAAGAAAAAAATGTCAAAATCGGTTCTGAGTTCTGCAGGCACAAACATAGAAAAAACAGCATTCAGACGAATTGATAACCTTCATCTTTTTTTAAAGTCAACTAAAAAGGAACAAAAATGTAGTATACTTTTGGGGACAGAAATTTTGGATATAAAAAGATGTAAAGTTTTTTACCTTAAATGATCTCTTATTTGACCGATTTGTGACTGCCCTGAAAGTAAAAAAATATGAAAATATCACAAAAACTCACGGACAAAAAATTATGCAGAAATAAAACTAAAAAATTAAATGACATTCGCAATTAACTTCATCACCTTAGAACAACTCTTAATTTTTCTATATGATCGAAGGCTGTGGCTATGGAAAGAGGAATTGAAAAACTATATTAGAAGTAGCACTACTCATTAAATATATACAATCATTTTCAAAAGAACTACAAAGAGATAAAGGAAGGGTCACCTCCCATGTAAATTTAATACTTAAATCGATATTTCTAAAGAGCAACACCAAGTAAAGGCTACTTTGTAAAGCGTTGTTCAACGAAAAATGGCATAGTATATTTTAAAGTTAATGATATTGAACTTGTAGGCGTGATGCGTTCCATAGAAAATATATATTAATCAGGGTGTACTCGTATCAAAGGACCAACATGTGGTAAACGTTTTAAAAGGTTTATGTTGTACAAAGCTGAGTATTCAATAAGAATAATAGCCACAGACTTAACGGATTAGATCGTACAGGCGGAGATCTATCTAAAATCTTTACAAATTTAAATTAACTCCTTCGACTTCTAAAAATATTTCTGCTATGTTTTAAGTGAAAACACAGTACATGCAAAGAGTGCTTTGAAAAAAATCCCTGATAAAACTTTTTCAGCGTAACATGCATGCGAAAAAACTAAAGAATGTTTAAAGACAAGTCAGTTGCTAATGCTCAAACAATGATTCAATATTTATTTCAGCAATTTTCCACAAACATTTTACAATATTTTGGGGATCTATATTTCGACTACTAAATAAATAATTGATTTTATGGACTGAGTTCACATCCCAGTAGCTGCCAATAATAAACATCTAATTCAAATTTATTTATTATTTATTTATATAACTCTACTGCCTTAAATTTTCGCCGGAGTAAAATAATAAAAAAACATTCTATTAGTGAAAAAATAATTAAAATACGACATAACAATTGGCATGTTTGCGGTTCAACTAGCTCCAAGCCAATTTCTGAATATTAGTACTTAAAACATGCTATTTTTTTGGTGTCTCTCGAAATTACTTTTTATAACATTAGATATTGTCACATGTAATTGTGCAAATTATGAAACTAAAGGTCTAGTATAATACCAAGGGTATCCGAAGGGCATGGCACAAATTCCTTTAGACTTCTAGACTGGTATATTTTTGTTTTTTATTAGGACCAGCACTCAGGGGATGACCCCTACTTGTGCAATGCATTGTGTTAGAACTAGAAAATTAGGTTGTGGGAAGGGGGATAGAGGGAGTAGAGCTTGTGGACATTTGATTTGAATCTTTGCACATTGAAAGTGGCAGGAAAGACCTCTGCGGGGAGTTTATTCCACATACGAACTGTTAGGCTAAAAAACAAATTCTCTCTCTAATGCGTAGTGCAATTCACAGACCAATCGACCACAAAGGAATGCGCTCTTGATGAAGAACGCGTTGCGCATACGAAATTACGGTTTTCTGGAACAAGTTCCCTGATTTCATAAGAGCACATTCCGTTGTAGTAACGCTTAAACAGTGAAACACACCCCACATTGCGATGATGCTCCAGTAAGTCAATAGAGCTGGATAACCTAATGTCACTGATGAGATTCTTCGCTCTCTCCTGCTCGCGGTCGAGTAACTCCAAAATAGACTTTGAAGCACCGGCCCACACATGAGAATTATATTCCATTTTCGTACTGCCGGTCACTAAGTTAGCTGCTGGACTTCAGATATTTCATAAGATGAAAATTAAGAATACTCTCCATAACTTGGGAGAGTGCAGAATAAATTGCGATTGGGTGGTAATTTTCAGGGTAGCTAGCCTCTCCCTTTTTGGGGATTGGTGTTACATTAGTAATCTTCCAATATGATAGGAACTCACTAAAATGATATAAAATGTTGAAAAGTTTTGCTAATGGACGCGATAACGTCGAAGAGCACTGCTTCAAGACCAGTGCTGGAATTCCATTCGGAACAGGAGACTTGTTTATGTTGAGATCCGCTAAAACCCTTTTAACTGCACGTGCTCGAAAGAATATATCCAGCATAGTTACTGATACTCTTTCCAGTGCGGGCAGTGGTTGATTGCTTTCCGGCAAGTAAGAATTACTAGCAAAGATTTCAGCTAAGAGGTTTGCTTTATCAACCGGGTCGTTAATTATTTGATCATACCTTAAAAGAGGCGAAATTGAGGAACTAGCATTATCCTTCACTCTTTTAACGAATGACCAAAACCTCTTACTGGAATATTAGCAATTAATTTTGCAGGACATCCATCAAATAAGCTGAAAAAAGTTACTTTCTCTTTTAAATTAAATAAAATGAAATTAAAAAATAAGAAAAAAAAATTAAGTACTAAATATAATTTTACATAAAAATTTTAACGCCGCTTAATGGGTTAAGCATTTTTAAAAAATTTGTTTCCTTAAAGATCTCTTTAAAAGCTTTAAAATGATACCCATATTGATATTTTAAAAAATGAGAAAATTTCAGAGGCCCGCAACTCGGAAAATATGGGCGAGCGCCAATTTTTGTGCTTGATGTTTTTTTTTACTAATTTTTAATTCTCGTTCGCCCAATATATATTTATTTTTTCGATTGGAGTCACTTCACTAAACTATATTTGTTCCAAAGGTTCCGCTGCCTCAAAGGACATGAGCCGATCTTGCTGATTTTCAATAGCAAAATGTTCGAAACTATGTCTGATCGATTGGGCTTTGTTTTTAGTTCATCAAGTGCCTTAACAAAGCTGACTTCAACCCGAACACGGAAGGGCTGACGGACATCGCTTCATGGATGTATGAGAACTTAGACTATATATACATTATGGGGTCGGAAATGGATATTGTAGAAATTAGAAACGGAACGTCAAACTTAGTTATACCCCTTTTCCACTTTTTTTTTAGTGAAGTGTATAAAAATGCAGACGAATAGATTTGAAGTCGGTTAAAAAGAATAAAAAGACAATGAAAAATTTTTAGAATTATTAAACAAATTTTTGTAACCCAACTTACAGCCATTTTGGGGACACTGTTAAATAAATAAATAAATAGATAAATCTCTTTGCAACCCATATTCACTGAGTTTTAAATGTTACAATAATTATGAGCAAATCTCCAACAATATATTCCGGTATTCTCATTTTTAAATGTACATTTCTTATTATTGTTAGTTCTCTGTTGGCTGCTGTTATTATTAACGCCAACATTATTGTTGTCAACATCATCATAATCGTCATCATCACTGTCACTGACAACATTAAATCACTCAAATAACAAATGTAGGTTACTAAA
Organism: Gymnosoma rotundatum; assembly: GCA_916610165.2. Taxonomy (NCBI): domain Eukaryota; kingdom Metazoa; phylum Arthropoda; class Insecta; order Diptera; family Tachinidae; genus Gymnosoma; species Gymnosoma rotundatum. Next base: position 13,203,413 of record OU744339.1, read on the forward strand.
GGTATTTTTGTGTAAATGATGTTGTGTGGGTTGTGTTCGTTATAAAGCGAAGAAAGATTGTGCTTTTGATGGTTACCTTTGTGTATGCATGGGTGTGTTGCTATATAATTTTCATATCTGCATAATACCACAAGTTCAATTCCTATAAAGCCAGATTCAATCAAACGTTACCATAGGGTCACATAAGCCCGGCAGTTCGGGTGGTTTTCTTGCATAAACTTTCTAAAGATAAAAATCGACTTTTCTCTATATTTCAGATTATAGTTCAGCGGATTCTTAACAACAGATCTGTTTAAATATTACTTCTTCGTTAATCTTTTTAAGTCAATTAAAAATTAAATTAAAATCTAAAAGAAATACTGCTGCGGGGTATATATTACGATACACACAGGCACACACTCATATATAAAATTACTCACTCAGATATTTTACTTTTAAATATTGCGTGGAAAATAATAACAAAAAAGGGAATCCCATGAACAACTTATATTTAACAACAATTGAGTGTGTGCGTGCTGATTGCATAATTGTAAAGATTTTTGTAAAATGTATGTCAGTGTAGTTGAAAAGAGAAAGAGCATAAAAAGTCAAAGACAAATAAGGTCATGTTATAATTAAAGAGAAAGCATTGAATTTTTTATTCAAATAATTTAAATTTTATGACAAATAACTTAGTCTACGTTAAGAGACACAACAAAGAAAGATAAACCGTCTGCCAGGCATGGGAGTAATTTATTATATAGACTGATTAATTGATAATTTCATTAGCATTAAATGATAAATAATGCTAATGATTTTTTAATATGACCATTATTTTAACTAATGGTAATACTTTTTAATGAAATCCTATCATTGATAATAAGTTAAAAAATAATATCATTATCATTGACTAATGATTAAATGATTTTAAATCATTTTCATTAAAAAATGTATTTCTTCTCTTCGTACACTAACTGCACACATTAAGTACAGTAGAGCATTATTTGAAAGTGGCATTTTTATTTAAAAAAACTTGATTAAATATATATACTTGACCAACATAGCAAATAAGAAATTACGGAAACATATTTTTGTTTTAGATATATACGTAGATGCATATATACGAAAAATGCTGACGAAGGTTGTAACGAAGCAAAAAATGCAAATGTATCGACTTTTTGCATATGTGCCCATAATTATGAAAGTGATCTAAGTCATATATTTCTTGTCTCGAGATATTTAATGAATTGCATTTAAATAAATTGAAAAATATTTTTACACTATACGGTTCATTTTTGACAATTTCGTAAAAATTACATTGAATATATTTAGTTTTTAAATAATGTGGTAAGAAAATAACTGGTAAATTCATTTTTTCAAATTTTGACTTAGACCACTTTCATAATTATGGGCACACATCATTTATTTTGTTTTTTTTTTTTTTTTTTCTTTGTTATTTAGTGAGTGTGTTGATGAAAAACATTATTAAGAAAAATTCTGATCTTGTTTTCATAAACAACGCCACATTTAAGTTTACGACGCAGTATCGGATATATTATTTTACAGACATAACGTCATAACTCAAATATCCCTCATAATTTGTCCAAGACCTCCCTGACAAAAGTTTTCTTAAATGGATTTTTTATTTATAAATCATTTTACTAATTGCAGTGGTGAGAATGAGTCAAAAACTGAAACTTCCATTATCTCGAAACAAATATTTTTTGAGTTATGACATTCTAGAAGTAAATAAACGATATGTGTGCTATAAATATAAAGAAAAAAAATTTTTAATAAAAAAACAGAACAACTTTAAAAAATATACATAAAAACGATCTTTCTACCCAAAAATATTCGTCGTTCGTCTACATAAAAAATAGAAATAGACCAATCGCAGACTTTGCTACGAACGACGAATTTCTTCGAGACATTGATTGTGCGCATTTTCATATACGCAAATACATTTTATTTCCCTCGACCTATAATCGCAACGAAAAATTCTTTGTTCGTCCCACAAACGTTTATAGCATTATGCATAGGTATTTTTAAGATTCTGCTATCAGAAATTTATTTTTCATAAAAACAAATATTTTCTTTCAATTGATTCGCATTACCCTTATCAAAATGAAATCATTAGCATTAAATTGTAATTAATTTTTTTTCCATTGTTCTTATTTCAAACAATGCCAATGAAATTTATATACAATTGAAACTAACGGCAAGTGAAAAGTAAAAAAAAACTAAACGGAATTAAAATGAATTAAGAATATGAGAGATCTGGTTATATGTTTCAACCGTCGCAATTGTAAAATAAAAAACTTTATATTTTTTAAGAGTTCGTGGAAAGTGTATCCTCCATAAAAAGTAGTGGCTAATTATTCTATGCTTTGAGTATAAAAAGAATTTCTGAAAATGAAGTGCATTTTAAAGAAATGTGAAGAGATATGGGGACCACCCCCCGGGGGACCCCCCCCCATTCAAATAAATTATTACTCATCCGAAACCTGGAAAACTTTATGAAAAGTCTTCAAGGAGTTACTTTGAATATAAAGTCCGTTTTTGGAATGAATGTCTAGTGATATAGGAGTAGGTGAAAGGAACCCTGTATATATTAATTACTAAATCCGAAGAACTACAGTAAAAGGAGTATATATCTGCGATGTAAATCAATTTCGTCAATAAAATTTAATACGTCTTCAGACAGCAGGTGTGAAAGAGGGCTGACATGTACCCCCGTACAAAATAATCATTAACTGTCACATATCTGCACAACGGCTAATAAGAATTTTTAAATTTTATGTAGGTTACACTGAGAGCAAAGCCCATTGTCAAAAAATATTATAGAACTTGAGGGGAGTGAACGGGCACCCCTTTACAAATAATAATTAAAAATTAATCTCTACTTTGGGTACTAAAAAAATCATTCTAATCAATCAAATTATTATCAGAATAAAAGCTATGGGAAGGATACCCTGTTTAAGGTTTCGTCTCAAAAGTGTACAACGTCTGTCTGACTGTTCTTCTGTCACATCCATTTATCTCTGGAACTGTAATAGTAGACTCTTAGAATTTTCGCAGAATTCGAAAAATTAATAGCTGTTGCGAAAGTGACTTGATATTTATAAAATATTGTTAAATTTTTCGAACTGTAATAGGAATACATGTCAAGTTTTTACAGTGTATGGAACTATATATCGCCAAATTAAAGGGTGTTCAAATGGTCATATAAATTTTACGTACGCGGTGTTATTTTTGACCCGCCATACAAATACAAAAAAAATTAAATTAAACATGTCTGCTATAAAAATAACTGTAAACAATAAATTTTAATTTAAGGGGTATTTCCATAGAAGCCATGAAATATGTCCATCACACTTGATGTTTTTTTTTTGCATTTGCGGACTAATTTATAAAAGAAAAAATTTAACACAAATAAAATATGTTTCATATAAAAGCGATTTTATAATTCAATTTAAATGCTATTTAAAATCAGAGTTTAATATTTCAGCATTTATTCCCAAAAAAAAATATTAGGGACAAAAATTTGGCTTAAAATATTCTCTTGAATTCTCATTAAACTTTGGAAAAAAACTTAATCCTGTTTAATAAAAATTTGCTTAATTTTTTTTATTTTCTTATTAAAAAAAAACCTTCAACAAATGTTTGAAAACAAAAAATGTTGTTGTGTATTTTTTTTTTTCAAATAAATACAACTGTAACATAAACACATACAAAAATAAAAAAACATGATAATTTTATTTAAACAAACTGTAAGTTTTTTAAGAAGGAAAAAAACAAAAATAAATAGAGCAATTTTAAAAGGGAAAAAGTTTAAGAGATAAATGATTTTCATTAAAAAATTACACAGTTGTGTCACTGACATTTATGGTATTAATGTTTGAGTAACAACCGCATAATAAATAAAATATAACAAATATTTTTTAAATAGCTTTTACACCCGGTTTTGTGCGACTAGTTATTTTTATAGATACGAGGGCTGCTCTATATATTACTGGCCTAATAGTGAAAATGCGAATGTTTATAATCAAAAATGGTTTTATTGTTTTTCAAAGATTCTCCAGCATGATTTATACACTTTTGCATGCGCTCAAACCAGCTGTCAAAACACTTTTTCCACTCTGATTGAGACACCTCTAAAACATGGCTTTTGAACACTTCAACAGCTTCTTCTGGCGACGAAAATCGTTGACCACGCATTTTTACCCTGATGTGCGGAAACAAGAAGAAGTCATTAGGTGCCAAGTCAGGGCTGTATGGCGGATGACCCATTGATTCGACGTTTTGGCCGGTCAAAAACGCTCTGGTTTGAGCCGATGTGTGAGAGCTCGCATTGTCATGGTGAACAATGATTCGTCTTCTCTTGTTCGTTTTTCGAATTTCTCCGATGACTTCAGGCAAACAAATTATAGTGTACCACTCACAAGTGACCGTCCTATGTTGCTGAAGCGGAACAGTCACCACATGACCAGTTTTGCAGAAGAAACAGGCGACCATTTGCTTCGAAGTGCTTCTTCCACGAACAACTTTCGTTGGATTTTGCTCGTCATTGAAGACCCACACGGTCGATTGTTGTTTCGTTTCGGGCTCATACGCACAGATCCTTGATTCGTCACCTATGACGATCTTATAAACGTCTTTTGAAGCACCGCAATCGTATATTTGCAACATTTCTTTGCACCAATCGACACGAGCCTTTTTTGAGCGACTTTCAAATTGTGCGGGATCCAACGAGAACAAACCTTTTTTACGGCCAGGTGTTCATGCAGTATCGAATGTATGCTGGTGGAATAAATATCCAAGGATGTCTCTATCTCTCGGTATGTCGCATGTCGCATGTCGATCATGCATTATGAGTTCACGCACGGCATCAATGTTCTCTGGCACAACAGCCGTTTTTGGACGACCTTCACGGAATTCGTCTTTGAGCGAGCTTCGGCCACGATTAAATTAATAATACAAATTTTTCACAGTGCTATAGGATGGTGCTTCATCGCCATACAAAGATTTAAGTTCATCAATGCACTCTTGTCGTGATAATTCACGTCGAAAGTTGTGAAAAATGATGGCACGAAAATGTTTACGAGTTAATTCCATTTTTTTCTATATTAATTTTTTCAAGTCACTGTAAACAACACAAATAATGGTCGTACGTCAAAACGTTTTGAGTACGATTGTGCTTAAAAATTACAAACTTTCCAATGGAAATGTCAGATTGCACTTGGCAGCACTCAGCGTTGCCAGGCCAGAAATATATATAGCAGCCCTCGTAATTTAGGATGTTGATGATGATATTTTTATTTAATTTTTAATTTTTTTCCAGCGTTCGATCTGTGGATTTTATAAACGAATTAAAATTGAATTATTTTCGGCTTTGGTACAAAACGAAATACAGAGAGAACAGTGAAGAAGTACTTTGGTTTGTGTGTAAACTTCGTCTATTTAAATTAATATTTATATGTGTAAATACTACTCGTATTCTTATTTACAAAGTCAGTTGGTTAAATACATTTTATTTACAATGTTACAATGTTGTTTATAATTACAGGACTAAGGTAGATAAATACGAAGAATGCTGATGTAGGTAGTAGCGGTCCAGAAAGTGCAGCATTACATTCTGCTAGCGTCTAATTTTTCTTCTTTTCTTTGAAAAACGAACAAATGAAATTTAAAAAATGAACAAAAGCCGAAAATAATTCAATTTTAATTCATTTTTATTTAATTTTATTTTTATTATTTTTTTTGTTTTTTTTTTTTTTTTTTTGTTTTTGGATCATACCTGTATTATATAAGTATTTTAGTGAAAGCTGATTACAAAGCCATCACTTAATTATATACTGCATCATGGTGTTTTGCACGCCGCGTCGAAGGACATGGACCGAAAAGTCCATTAAAACTTTGTCTGATCGATTGGCGTATTTAAATATTTTCTAGCTCATCTAGCGCCTTAACAAGGTTGATTTTAACAAGTTCAGAAACAAATTTTGAAATAATTAAATAACCTAAACTCCTTGAAGGGTTTTAATGATTCTCTGATGCAAATTTCATTGAAATCGATGTAAAACTTTAAAAGTCATTGAGTAACAAACATTCAAACAAGAAAACCGTTTGCAATTGCTGTAATAAAACTTTGCCTACACATATTAACAGAGATTTGTAATGTACATATATGTATGTATGTATGTATGTATGTATGTATGCGAACATTTTATTATATAATATTTGGTAAACACAAATATCAAATTCATTAATATTATTAATAAATCAAAAATAAAAAATTAAAAAAAATTAAATAAATATTATTTAATTAGTTGCCATTTTTAATAAGCAAACAAATTAAACAAAATGTTTTATAAAAAATATGTTATTAAATCAAATACAGCACAATTGTTTTTTTAATTAGTAAAAAAATTTCTAAAATTTAATCCTTAATGCGGGTTGATTTATGGTACTCGACATCGATCTTAATTTGAATTGTAACCAACTTAAAATTTCATTTAACATTGCTTTTATTATTATTTTTTTTTATTACTAATATAGTAGAAATAATTAAGCTTTAAAATTAGTGGTTCTGCTTTTTTTTTTTATTTTTTAAATTTTTTTCTAACCAGTAAAATAAAAGTACAAACATATTAAATTATATATGTATAAATAAAATATTAATTAATCTTTGCTTTGTTATCAAGACATGATCATACATGCAAAGCTTTATTATACAAAAACAAAGCATAGCGAAGTGTAATACATTAAAACAACATAAACATCAAATAACAATGGGCAGATATAAGTAAAAGTTTAAAAAAGTACTCAAATGTAACATTAAGTACCCTACGCTACAATACAATAGACAATATGCCACCATTAAAATTTTTACAAAGGATATATACAAAAATCTTTATTAATATTAAATTAAAAATAAAATACCTAAAGTAAAATTTTTATATCGTAATGGATATCTAAAATCAATTTTTGTTCTGTCAAACAGAGGGATTTTTTGCCAATCTAGCCGGACATTAGGCCAAAAATTAATTTTAAGAAATGTAAATTTTTCAGTACGCAATTAGGTAGATAACAAAATTTTCAATTGTATAGTGAATTTTTTAAGTATTTTGCTTGAGATTTGACAAGAGATTAAGTTTACGAAAAAATTTCTTTTAAATTTTTATGATAAAAAATTTCCTTGGAAATTAAAAAAGGATCTTCTTGTTAATTTAAAAAAAAGTGAATAACTTTTTGATTAATAATGAATATTTTTTAAAAATTGGCAAAAAAAAATTTTTTTTTAAATATTTCTCTTAACGGGACGGCTGAGATTGGAGGGATACCTTCCCCTGCCCATATCAATTAATTTCTATGGTTTTAAGGTGCATATAGTCTATTTCATTTAATGATGACGTTCATTTTTCTAATAATATTTTATTTCACCAAAAATGGCATTTTAGAATCGATTCAGTTTAACTTTAAGTTTTTAAACATTCTTTGACATTTCAACTTGTAGTTGCTAAAAAAAAAATGACTTAAAAATTAAAAAAAAAACACTTGCTTTTATTAGAGGCAGAATTAATTCTTCTAAGGGAAGCTTTTTTCTCCTTAGTCCGATTTTCTTTGTTTAATGGTTTATAAGTGCGTCATATATGAAACAAATGGATATTTTTACCGATAGAAGTTTTAATTTTTAAAAACAACAAGAAATCTTCTAATCACAATATTTTAATCGAAAGATCAGTACATCACAATAATACTTGAAAATGATTCCGGGCATAAAGCCATCGCTGCTGTTCTTAACAGAGCCTATTCTAGATATCAAACTTTGGGCAATTTTTCTGAACATCACTGGGCATATATCCTGAAAAACACCTAAAATGCTGGCATCTAAATCGTGAGTTTTTGCTAGTTTATTAGCATAAAGCAGTGATTAGGAGTGTTCCCTAAGGAAATAATCAAGAGGTATCAAAACGTAAGACTTTGGTGGCCAGTTGACAGGTTCCTTTCTCGAAATAAATTCATTGCCAAATTTATATTGCAATAATGGAAGGACGAAGGCCGCTGCATTAATTTACATTTAATAAATGAAATAATAATAATAATAATATTGCAATAAGATCATGGTCGTGCATATTTTGAAATAAAAAAATTTTGATCATGGGGCAGAAACAAGAAGCGCACTTCCTTTTTGAAGAAATACAATTCAAAGATGCGGCCATCATATAAATTGTTCCAAATGGTGCATTTTCTACATGCAATGGAGTCTGTAGGCGGCAGAATTTTAATACAATCGTTCTAACCGATAAGAAACTTTATAATTAATTCCATTTTTTTTACTAAGCATTTTTAATGCTTTTAAAAAAATTCTTTACGTTCTTAAGCTTTTAAGGATACAATTATTTCTTAATTATTCCAAATCTTTTTTTAATTGGGGCTTATTATTTTGTTAACAGTTAATCTTACGACTCAAAAATATTTTTTTTATCAAAAAATCAATACAAATTTATGTTAAAAATATAAAAATCTGTATAAAGAACGCATAAAATAAAATGCAATTCTATTTAATAAAAAAAGAGTTACACACAAAACCTCGAAGTAACTCTGCCAATATTGATGTAGAAAAATTTATTTCTAAAAAAAAACTGATAAAATTGCTTTGACTACAAAAATATAAATAGAACAAGTGATTCTTGATTCATCATGCAGAAAAACGATACTAAGGGAAACATTTATACAGTTGTATGCAAGCATGAAAAACATACATTCATGTATGAAATAAGTTATGAAAAACTACTGCGCTTATATAAATAGAAACATGAATAGATAAATATATAACAAAATATTTAAGGAGTTTTCATAGAAAACAAAAATAACAGTGACAAAAATGAAATGGAATGAAAAAAAATGAATGACAAAAAATACATCGTCTGCAACATCATAAATGTATCAATACCAGCAGCAATAGATACATGTTGTTGTAGTTATTGCTGTTTTTACTAGAATTTTTTTTTAACATTTTCAATGACAAAAAGCATATTTTTCATGGCCAGAATGCGAACACTGCTACAAAATCAGCAAATGAAGGGTACAGTTTCAAAAAAAAAAAAAAAAAAAGAAAATAAATAAAAAAAGAGATAAACTTTTTTAAAGCACAAAGTTCAAGTTGCACTAACATTTATATTTTCACTGCTGGTACATGATTCATCATGTTAAATCATGTTTTTTTTGTTAGATGTGGGACAAGTACGATCGATATTTGTTTAGTTATATTTATTGTTTTTTTTTTTTTTTTTTTTTTTTTGCTTCTTGTATATAAAATATTTTTTTTTTTTTATTAAAACTATATGCAAGAGTTTTTACGGAATATTTATTAAGACTCTATTTAGAACTATTCATTGAAAAGAAAGAAAGGTTTAAACAAGTGAGAAAATAAAACAAAGTTTTAAAATATTTTTTGCTCTTTTTAAGTATAAAAAATATAAAAAATATTTGGTAACAGGTTTGTGGCAACAAAATCATACAAGAAAAAAAAATAATTATAAACAAAGGATAATATGCCACCCTCTGTGACTGGATACACTTCTACATATACATAGATAAAAAATATGTATTAATGTTTATGAACTGACTTAAAGCAAGTTATAATAATGTATTCGGCTAAACCGAACTTCTTTTCTTTTTCTTTTTTTAAAGAAAACTAAATATTAGACGTTTAAGATGTATGTAAATCAAGTTTAGTGAAGTTACTCCAATTAAAAAAGCAACTATTGGGGTGACAGAGAATTAAAAAATAATAAAAATTTTGGTACTGCATATACATAATTTTACATAAAAATTGTATCGGCTCTTAATGGGTTAAGCATTTTAAAAATAATTTAGTGTTTTCTTAAAGACCTCTTCAAAAGCTTCAAAACGATACCCATATTGAATTTTAAAAAAAAATTTAAATTTCAGGGCCCCGTAACTCGGAAAATATGGGCGAGCGCCAATTTTTTAATTTAATGTTTCTTTTCTTAGTTTTTAATCCTCTATCGTCCCATATATTTATTTTTATTGATTGCAGTTTCTTTATTGTTCCAAATGGCATGAAAAAATTAGAGGTAGGCTTGGTGTTTTGCCTGCTGCCTCGAAAGATATGGACCGATCATGCTGATTTCTAATAGCACCTCATCGACACTATATCTAATCGATTGACATATTTACTTTTTTTTGTGCTGAGGCAAACTTAATTTCAAAACTAACACGGACGGACAGACGGAAAGGCAAAAAGAAGAAAAGATAGACAGACGGACATCGCTTAATCGACTTCGCTAAACATAAAAAGTTAGAATATATATATATACACTGGGAATGACAAACTTAGATAAAACCTTTTTTTTTTCTTTCTCCACTGTTTACGGCTGACTTTTTTTCTGCTCTTTTATACAGCTGGAAGAGGATGAAAAATAAAATATCACAAAACACTACAATAATTTATTTATATGCACGCGCACTTTGCAAAATTAATTAATATAATTAAAAAAAATTCCGTTGTTTAATATAATTAAAATTTTTAATTTAATTTTTAGTTTTCTTAATTTAAATTTGATTTTTTAATTTTCTTTTAGGATTTCCTAAACTTCATTTGGAATTTTTCCTTATTTAAATAAAAAATGGTGCCGTAACTTCATTTTTTCAATCAAAAGCTTTTAAAAACGTTAAAAGTGTTATAACTGATCGCCATAGAGATCACTTTTTTTAATTTTAAATCCTTAATAGTTTTAAAATATTTCCACTTGAGATTATTTCTTATTTATTTTTTTAATCCCATTTTAATCTTTCATTTAAAATAAATTATATATTAATTAAGATTAAAAATTTATTACAAGGCAAAAGAAAAAAAAAATAAGCAATTGTTTTAATTGTGAATGAATTATTTCATTTAAGCGACATTTAAAGAAAGAGAAATTACAATAAATAAATTCCGTATCATACTTTCATACTTTGAGGCTCCACAACCATCATCGTTTATTATTTTATGGGCTTCTTTAATGATTAACAACTTAAGCTTTATGAAAATCCCTTAAGAAATATTACTACGAGCATATATGGGTTGTAAAAGGTATTTGGTATTCATATCTACATATGAGCATGCAATTGTTTTTATTTATTTCTTTTTTTTTTCTTTTGTTTTTTTTTTATGTCAATTCTCTCTTGGCTCATACCTACTCATCCCCGCTTACATTTCAATTATTTTGCGAAACATAAAATCACTTACATTCAATTTTAAATAACATAATGAAAATCATTTATCATTTTGAACAAATGCACACATTCAGAAATTCATTTTTACATCGATACATATGACAGAATGTGTGCCTGTGCTGTAGTTATTGTTGAATGCAACGAATATCAGCTTACTTACACACACATACCGTTTATCGACTCTTATACTCATTCCCATCATATGCGTAAGCACCTCACTTACAATTCATATAAACACACATACATACATACTTATAAATTCACATACGCAAATGTGTGTAAATGTAGGTGCATTTATATTTATATGAGAATGTGTGAACATTTCGATACACATAAAAATTTATAGCACACAATATTAAATATTTCATATTAATAAATAAAACGAGACCAACATCAAACTAAAAGAGATATTTAAACCCAAAAATTTTATTATTTTTTATTTTGTAAAAATACAAAGGATGTTTTCTTAAGCGTAATAAAACCTTAAATTGCTAAAAGTAACACACAAGAAATAAAGTTTAATCAAATAACTTTTAATCAAAAGATCAATACATGTCATTTATATTTCAAAATAATTTTGGGCAGTTATTTAACGCAACTGTTGTTAAAGCTCATTCTAAAATTCCAATTTTGGGGTTTTTCCGAGCATCGCTGGCCGTATTCGTGACATTGCATGAACCATGTTGTCCTCAATTGTGCCAGCTGTTGCTGGTTTATGAACATAAACCAATGTATTTACGTAACCCCACAGAAGATGGTCGAGTCTAATCAAGTCTCACAACCTTGCAGGCTAATTGACAAGTGGAGTTTTGCTAAATCAACTTACCCCAGAATTTTAATTTCAACAAGAAAATGGTTCCGATCATAGTATGGGACGAAACACCATTTTCGGATCAATCCTATAATTACTGACCAAAAACACATAATAATTGATTGTGAAGAGTAATGATTTCCATTAAACGTAATATAATACCGGGTTACATTTTTACAGAAATAAGGTCCAACAATGCAAACAGAAAATAAGCCGCATCAAATAATAAATTTTTGTCATCTAATGGAGTCTGAAGGGTCTGCTGTTAATTGATTTCACTAAATATGCACCAATTCTTTTTCTTCAAGTGCCATCTATAAGTTGCTTGAATTGATTCCTAATATTCAAAGTAAATCTAATTAATTTGATAGCGTTTTTTAAACGTCGATCAATTCAAGATGATTTGTGACCATTAATGTTAAAAATTGAACACAGTAGCACATTTCTATTGACAGTTAATCCTTTCATTAGTTCTGCCGGTATTAAAAAACAATTTTTATATGGAATTAAATATGTATTAGTTTTAACCCACTCAAAAAAGAATGAGGTTATCAATTCCTGTGAATGTTGCTTTTTTTATGCTTATGCCTGCAGAACTCAGTCATGTCGAAACCGATGTTGAAAATTTTTTCTTTAATTAAAAGATTATGCTAACAGATTGGTCCTGTTTTAAAAACAAAAATTTCCAAAATTAAAGGGTGTCCCCATATAATATACATGTTTTTAAAGTGTGTGTGTATGAAATGTAACTGAATTGAAAAAACGGCGTATCGTTGTAGCTCCCAATGGCAAAAAGTAATACAAAAAAATCTAAGAATTAAAGGGTGTCGCCACAGGTAACATAAAATGACCTATGCGGGTCTATCTTCTGAACAGTTATAGATATACTTTTGAAAGTTGGCCAATATGTCGATTACTATGACCGTTATCGTAACAAGTATAAATATACAAAATTTTAAAATAAAGGGTACCCCAATAGTTCATTTAACTTGATGTAAATGGTCACACTTTTCAACAGTTGTAGAAAGACGCTTAAAATTTTTAAGGAAACAGTGTTGCTAAATTAACCACAAGTGTAAAATTGGAATTTCGAAATTAAAGGGTGTCCCAATAGTGAATGTAATTAGATGTATGTGGCCAAACTTTTAAATCGTTGTAGAGAGACAGCTGAAAGTTACAATAAATCTGTTTTGCTAAATCCGCTATAACAACAACTATACAGTTTGAGGTTAGAAATTAAAGGGTGTTTCCATAATTGATGTTGTTTGACCAATATGGCCCTATCTTTTGAATCGCTCTTTACAAACAATTGAGAATTAGACAGATGTGTCAACTACTTTGTCTGTAATAATTAGAACATTAAATATTTATAAATTAAAGGGTGTTACAATAGTTGATGTAATTTGTTGTATATGGACAAATTTTTGTAGGCAGACGGTTAAAATTTTCACTGTATTGCTAAATCCACTATAACAACAAGTATAAAATTTGGATTTGGAAAATAAAGGGTGTCCCAATATTTACTGTAAATTTTTAGCATAGCTGAAATTGTTTTTTTTTTTTTGCAAGAATTCTATTTAGCTTAAATATTTTTGTATCGCAAAGTTTTTTTTAAAGGCTCTTTTTCCCAAAAAAAAAATAAGTAGAAATTTTACATTCCTTTAGAAATATCTTCGTAATGTAAATCAAACACTGCCTAACTGCATTCCATTAAAAGCTTTTCTAAACTTAAACGTAAGACATATTTATATTTATAAAATTTTAAGATAAATTTAATAGTTAGTTGGTAACGTTCTTCTTTCATAACATTGCATCACAACTAACACTGGCACAAATATTCCAACATGCATCAATACATCAATATGCATGATGAGGCTGATGATGACGAAGCTGTTGTTGGTATGGAATTATGTCAATTTTTAATGAATTCACATAAATTGACAACTGTAATTACACAGGTATACAACGGTATATGTATGTGTCCATGAATCTCTACTTAAAATATTAAAAGTTTGTAAGTATGAGTTTTCATGACTTAAAATAGGAACATCATATGAAGTCATGCCAGCCAGTTATGCAGCATGTGATCAGTCAGTGTGTACAATGTCAAACAGCATTTGATACAAGTAATCTGGCATTAAGGTAAGGTTAAAATAAAATGAATAGATGAGAATTGAAGGTATCACAAGTTACGTATATGAGCACTTAGTGATGCATTAAACAACAAAAAAATTATTGATATTAACTTAAAGTTAACTATGGATTTTATTTATGAAAAATGATGACAAACCATCTGATTGGTAGAGAAATATGATGTCCCAGTTTTCTTTAGTAAACCTTAAATCTTCATATTGTTGAAGGGCACAAAAAATGGCGGTAGAAATTAAAACTTTTGAAATATTTTTGGTTTGAAACAAATTTTTAAAAATCAAGTTTTTAACACAGAAAGAAACTGTTTGCTTTTTTTAAGGTTTTTATTTGGATTTTGATGTATTATATAATTTTAATTGATTCAATTATTTTTTTAATTATTCTTAATAAAATTTTTCAATTTTTCTTAATTAAATATTTCTTTAATTCAATTAATTATATTATTAGAAAATTGTTTAATAATTTTTTCATATACAAATGAGTAATTAAATGAATTCGAAACTTAATTAAATTTCAATCAGAATTTAAATAAAATTTTTAAAAGTTGCCGCAATCTTTTTATTTGTGAAGCTGTCTATTCTGCAGCTTAATTTTTGTTTACTTGCCCCTTAAAGCTATGCTTCATTCTTTTAATTTAAACATTATTTTTCCTTAAAGATGCTTTAAACTTTCTCTATTAAAATTGTTATCATTATTATCACTTTCAACACACAATGCCATTGTATTTACCTTTTTTTTTGCATTTCTTTTCTCTCGTTTCTTTTTTTATTGTCATATTTTTCTTTTGTTTATTTGCTGCTTAATTGTATCTTTTTATTTGTTGCTACTAAGGCTGTCATTGCTATTGTTGTTGTTACCTTTCAACAAAAGCAAAATATATTACACATGCAATTTATAACTTAAAGTTTTTTTTCTAAGGGCACGTCCGTTTTGTACGATTTAATTACGGAAACTGTTCTACTCCGAAAAATGCCGGCTATAAATGCAAAAACAAAAGCAATAAAAAGTTTTTCATATATACACATGTAATTACTTACACATACACAAACACTTACATTCATTTATTTTTACCTTGTAAAAAGATACATGCAGCAGCTACAACAATAACAAGTAAAAACAAATACTAATAAATTTAATTTGAAACAAACTTGTGCTCTTGCACTTTCTCTCTATCTCTCTCTCTCTCTTTCGCTAGCTTGTAAACTTTTTATGTCTGTTATGAAACCATATTTTCTTTATGGAACAGGAATATTTCGAGAAAAAGAGATGATTGTTTATATGAGAACTTAAGCTAAAAACTAACGAGCTGGAGATTTTTTAAGATTTGTAGCGATTTTATTCTCCAGTTGCTATTCATTTTGAGTTTTACTGTTATACTTCAATAAACCGAGAGTCTAAAAGGCTTAAAATGCTAATAATCTCTGTATAATAATGGAATCTCTGAATAAGCCAGGAAATAATATCTGCTTAAAATCTCATTTTTGACGTTCATAAGTATTCGAGTACTTACAAGAGTAAGCAATTTTCATCTTGCGAATCTTTTAAAGCTGTCTGCATAACAAAAGCTTAGTATAAATTTTGCATGGATGACGAAAGTGAGAAGCGGTCTTACAGAGCTTCTTTATATAATATGATACTGAACAAGAGTTTATTAATTTTTATTTAAAATTCTGTGCCAAAAAATCTTTATGCATGAATTTAATAGAATTTTTGTTACATTAAAAAAAAAACACACAAAATTATTAATTTAAAAAGAATTTTTTTTTTAGCTAGGCTTAAGTTCGCTATTACTTGCAAGTTATTATAGATAGGTAGAAAGTATGTTAGCGAAAGTAATAGAGAACCAGAAGATGCTTTTCAACTAGCTGGTATCTAACTTTATAACAACACACATGCTGGTGACATCATTGGAAAATACTCTTCAAATGTGAAGCCGCACCTTGCATTACAGTCGATTGAGATCGGTACCGCACTGTTATAATTGATTCTTTTTTTAAGAACTGAATGATACTGCTTCGGGCCAAATGTGGTATTGTTGAAATTAAAAATAGGCAATATTTTAATTTCAAAATATCGACCTTAACAATGGACCTCTAAAGTAGTGCAATTTAATAGTTAATGCCAGTAAGTCAGCAAGAAATGACGATATGAAGGGAAATATTGTTCGTTATGCATTAAATACTAAAATTTATCTGAAATCATTTTCTTGTACTAATGCGACAAATTTGTATACCCTTTAGAGCGAAGTTGATTGAGTGATGTGCGTCTGTCAGCTCGTGTTCGTATTTAGATCAACTTTTCCAAGGCACTAGATGAGTTAGAGAAAATTTAAATACGCCAATCGATCAGATATATTTTCAAAAGCTTTGCTATAGAAAATCAGCAAGATCGTTGCATATCCTTGGAGACAGCGCCCAAAACACCACGCCTGCTTTTAGTTTTTTCATATTTTTTTTTAACTTTCGTTTGTATTCCTGCAGGTGGTTTTCTTAATTTTTACTACTTAATAAAAAATTTAATTCTTATTCCATTAGGTGGTTGTCATTACTTTTTAGTATTTATTAAAGACTTTCGTTTATATTACAGCAGGTGGTTGTCTTAAATATGTAGTAAAGATAACCACCTGCAGTAATACAAACGAAAGTTGATGAGACAACAACCCTAAGCAAAACTTAATATTTCTAATGCTTTTTTTTTTAACAGAAAAACTTAACGGTAGAAAAAAAAATAAAGCCGATTTTTATGTAAACTTCTAAACTTTTCTCTTCTCTCTTCTCTTTTAGTGAAAAGAATATGTGATGTGTAGAGAATGGAGTTAAAGCGTGAACTAAAATCAGTTCGTTACATTCCGGAAAGGTCTGACTATGTCCTATGAACTTTTTTTTATTATAATGAAATTGAATAAATACATATATAAATAAATAAATAATAACTCAGAAGGGATTTGGTGTATCTGGCAATACTGGTTCATATAATGGTGCTTAACCGCTAAACGATACCAGAAATTCTCTTAATTTTACTTTTTAGCACCAGACAGGCCTCAATCAGCAATCAACCCAATTTTTTCATCTGAAAATAGAACAGCGTGGTGATGAACTCTAAGAAATCACTCTCCGGAGATAACAAAAAATATGTATATGATCACTTAATACTTTACTTGCTAAACAATTCAGATACAAGTCAATCGATAAATGAAATATTACTTTACCATTTCTTCCATGATAGTTTAACATCGATTTGGTATATGAGTTTGTTAACATTATTTTGTAAAGCACATGATAAAATTTAAAACCGGTTACCTTACTCGATTTTGTTTAATTTAAGCAGCACTATAATTTTATTTCCGGAAATATTACTTTGTTCTCTTTCAAGGGCGTAAAATGCTATAAAAAAAACTCTCCTATAACTGAGAGAATTTCAAGGCCATTAAATAAAAAAAATAATTTAAAACAAATTAAATAAAATATACATACACTTACATGCTTTTAAATCTTTTAATTCAATTAAAAATCTCAAACTCTTAATTACTATTTCACAGAATTTCTTCAAATGTTGAGATTTCCCTATTTAAGAGCATTCTGTTCAAAAACAAACTCTTATTGTATAACAGCTGCAGACTATTTCCAGTCGCATTCCAGTTAAATGTTAAAATAACACCACTGTTACTTATATCTGTATTAGCAATTATTAACTGTTAATAACATAACATGTTCATTTTAATATATTAAACGGCATGTTAGTGCTTAAGGTATTTTTGCTCGTTAAGTAATTTTGTGTGTATTTAAGATAAAATTCTTAAACATTTTTTTTTACATTTATCTTTATTGTCATGTCTTGATTTTTCTTAAAATTGTTGTTGGCATGTTTGAGAGGAAACGTGTTTAAAAAGCAACAACTTCATGACAAGCAGACAAAAAAAAGAAGTGCCAGTATCCACTATCTTATGCTTTGTGAATGTGAGTGTGTGTGTGTGTGTACGGTATGATAATCCTAATAGAAAAATAACATTTTAAAAATCTTGTCGTCTCATTGCCGGTTTTATAAGCTAGCGCTGATTCATTTTTTACGTTAGTCCTTGCTGCTGTTATCGTTGTAGATTTTCTTAACGTTGTTGCCAGTGTTGGTTGTTTTTATTTCTTGTTACATTTTCTTTTTTTTTTCTTGTCTTATAGTTTAACTCTGGTGTTGGCTTAAACATGCATTAGCTTAAATGCCACTTTACGGATGAAATGCAACGCGATGCCATGCATACGATTTAACAACGTATTACAAATACCAGCCATCATTTACATACACACATAAATATTTATACATGCTTTTCTAACTGTCACATACACTTTTCCTTTTCCCGATAATGCAGCTGCTTATATTAACAATTTCTTGTTTTTTTTTTTGTTTGTTTGCTTGCATTTTGTGCAGGAAGTAAAGTTTGAAATTTTAAAAGGAAATTTTTCAAAAATGTAGTGCAATAAAGGTGTGGATTGGCATGCAAAATAAGAATTTACTAGATAAATATTTTATGAGCATAAATAAATATTAGCACATTAAAATTATGTAACACTTAAATGTGCTCTGGCGCGTATGAGCTATGAAAGGGACATATTATTACTCATACGTCAGGGTGCATTAAGTTCTTGAAAAATAAACATTTATTAATCTACACCGGCTTGTAAAGACTCTTAACTTTAATTACATTTCATCTAAATATTTATAATGCGGCAGCCACAAAAACATTTAAACTCCTTTTCTTATTACAACAATTTCAATTTGTGTTTTTTTTAAACAATCAAGAAACTTTTTTTAGCAAGAATATACACAATTATTTAATTCCGTTCTAATATATTTGTAAAAAAAATGTTATAATGTAAAACTTTAGTAGTTTTGAATAACAAAAAAAAAATTCTAAATCACAATATTTTATCACCAAAATATCTTAAAAAAACAAATTGAGCCACAAAGCTTTGATTTTTTGAAACTCAATATTCTAAAAACAATAACAAAAATAAGCTTAAGCAAAAAAAATTAACACAAAAAATTTTATCACAAAAATTTTTCCATCACAAAAAAATTTCAGAACAATAATTTCTTCTACAAAAAAAAAATATATTTGTCAAATAAACTAAATTGATTACAGTAGTAAAACATTTTTTTTTAATTGTCGAAAACAATTTTTTATAATTTTGTAATCCTTTCTATTTTAACACAAATAAATAAAGTCACAATTAAATATTTTCTCATCATAAAATGTTCCAAAATTATATTTTTTTTATTACAACAAATTATGGCCCATCAAAATACATTTTTTTCATAAAATTCTTTGAAATTTCAACACAAACACTATATTTGGCGTACACTTATGTGTCACTAATAAAGATATCACAATAATAATTCTTATATATTCAAAAAAACATAAAGAAAATTTGGCTATCCAAAAGCACAATATAAATTTTAATACAAAAAGAATTATATTTCATTTAAATAAATCTTAAGTTTTCACTTTATTTTATTTTTGTATGGATTTTAAATTTCTGAGTACATATATGTACATAAATAATAGAAACATTTAAAAATTAATCAAAAAAATACGCGAGAAAATTCTTTTTTTGTTTTCTTATTTGAAAATAAATTTTCATATATAAGAGGCTGCGTCGATGATGACTAGACAAAATATATAAAAGTGATCTCAAGTTGTATTGAATTCTTACAGCCTCTTCACAAATTTAAAGATAACATCACAACGAACCTGTAACTGCAAATTAATTGCATGTATGCTAAAATTTCAACCAGTTGCGGGTTGATAAAATCGACGTACATTATAATGTACGCCACGCATCAAAGGGTTAACTAAAATAAATATTATCGATAATCACAAAAACTTCTACCGAAGAAATGCTAATAAATCACAAATATTTCCACTGCTAAAATTATGTTTATTAGCGTTTATCACAAATATTGACATTCTTCATTGAAAAAATTTTATCACAAAAAAATTATATTCGGCTTGCAAAATCTACAGCACCACACATAAATTTTTTATAACAAAAATAAGAGTAAGGACACTTCCAGCAATCTAATATAAATCAGCAGAATTATATTCAAATAAAAAAAAATATAAACAGAAAGTTTTTTTAATTGATTATCACAATATATCAAAAATAAAAATGTTTCAAAATAAAAAAATTAATACCACTACAAATGCTTTTGATAACTATAAAAAATGTATCGCAAATTTTTATAATATTGCCATTAATTATGTTAATCACAAAACAATTTTATTCACTATTAAAAATTTATCACAATCGTTTTATTTGCCATGAAATTATTTAACATAAATTATTATAGTTTTTAATTATTAAAATTGCAAGTGCCCGTGTATTAAAGAAAAAATAAAATAACGTAGTGTTTTTGTTGTTTTTAATTTTCAACATCTTTAAACTGTATAAAAGAGTAGAAAAAAAGTCTGTCGTTTGCAGTGTGTAAAGAAAAATAAAATCAATGTTGATTATTATTGTTTTTGCTTGAACTTTGATTTTTGTCTTTTCTTTATGGTTTGGACAAAAATCTTTAGTTCATTTAAAATATTTGTGAGAAGTTTCCTGACGAACTAAGTAAGCAATAGCGAAATGGCCATCGCGACGTGCTTTCACCTTCAATAATCAATACCCGGAAAAAAGCACAGTAAATTTAAATTTTAATATAAATTATTTTATTTTTCATTAAAAACTTTTATCACAAAAATTTTTATTCGTCAAAAAAAATATTATCACAAATTTTGTTACTATTAAAATAATTTTATCACAAATTTTTTTTTTCCATTAAAAATATTTTTAACAAAATTTATAATCGTCATAAATAATTTTATCACAATTTTTTTTTTTACAAAAAAAAACCTTTAACTAAAGAATGTATTCACCGTAAAAAAGAAACTCAACCAATTTTATTCAAAAATATCTTCACATTTATTTTCATTTAAGTTAATGAAAAAATTATAATTAAAAAATTATAATTATAATTTTATTGGGACAAATTATTTTTAAATGACGTTTTTAAAAGAAAACAGAATCAAATATAAATATCATTTTTTTAATTTATTAATTAACTTGAAACATAATGAAATCATTATGAAGCGCTATTGAAAAATGCAGTTTACTAATAAACTAAACCTTATTCCGTATTGCTTAAATTTGTTTTGTTCGGTTAATCAAACGTTATTTATTTTAAATGTTATCATAATTTTCCAACGACACAAAATTTTCTTGCCAAAGTTAAAGTGGTTCTTTTGGAACAAAAATATATAACAAAATATTTTTATCATACGCTGGTTGCTAGAATAGCTGCAGCGGAGTCCAGAGTCGTTAATAATGTATCTGTCGTCTTTGAACGGAAGAAAATAAAATAATTTTTGTTTATTAACATTATAAATCATAATCCTTCGTTTTATTGCTCTTAGTTATGAGATCAAGACGAAGGTGAATAACGGTCGACGGCCGGGCAAAAGTAGTAGCTAACGCACGGCTATAGTGAAGGTGCGCCGATAGCTGTTTATTATACAGGCCGCGGTGGAGCTGGTAGCGACCAACAGGGAGAGAACTACCGGGCAGCGTAGGCACGGATAGCGGCGAAACATGAGCGTTGGCGCAGCGATTACACAGGTAGCAGCCAATAGAGCAGCAGCGCTACCATGCAATGAAGGTACAGGTAGCAGCGAAACAGGCAGCGATGGCGCAGGTTAGCGACAGAACAGTCAGCGATGCTAGAGATAGAACTCAACAGGGCGGCGGCGTTACCGGGCAGCGTTGGCACAGGTAGAGATACAAAAGTCAGCGATAGCGCAGGTAGCGTTTAACCGGCAGCGGCGCTTTCGGGCAGCGATAGCGCAGGTACAAAACGCGTTTACGAAGCTGAGCGCAGAAACTTGCTGCGGCTACTTGTCCATGTGGAGCAGTACTGGGAAATTTACATTCCCACACCAGTACTAACCACAGTCTTGAGCCAACACCAGTAAATGTTTAACTTCTGAAATGGTGTTCTTACCAAACAATTCCACATAAGAAATATATTGGGAAATTTACAATTCCAAACCAACTGATCTCTTACCTGAAGGCGAGCTGCTTGCAAATTTTTCCCGAAAATAACTTTTGTTAAAAAATGATATTTTGGGATAGAAAATTTTCAAAAGTAGTTGAATTAGGACTTTTCCAGCAGCATAAACAAATTTCAATAAATTCATATTTTTACACAGAGCATTTTTTTAACGTTTTTTTAGTAACTTAATAAAAGCCTTACAAGTTTTGTTTTAACACATAAAAAATATACATTTTTTCTTTTCATATTATTTCACTTGAATATGTGATATACAAAATCTTGTCCTTTAAAATCTTTCCTTTTCTATGTCTCATCTTTTCATTCACCATTTAAGGAAATAATCCAAAAACCCTTTGTTGCCATTACAAATTTATCACAACTTTTAAGTCCCAGGTTTAATTACTTTTGTTGTTAAAATATCCCTGGCAATAATACAGATTAAAATCTATCATATTATTGTTTTATTTATTTTGTAAAATAATAAGTAATAAAATATTTTTATCTCTTTGCCATAAAAGATGGCCATTCAAGGCCCAAAAGTTAAAACAAATATAAAACAAAAGACCTGTAAATGTGGTTAAAAACGAATATTTCAAAAAAAGAAATCAAAAAACACTAACAAAAATATTGAGTGAATGATATAATAACCGAAGCAAAAGAGCAGGTTGCGTAGCAGTACAATTACGTAAAGAAAAAAAAGAATACAAAATCATGTAAATCAAATTATAATTGTTGCTGATAATGACGCCACAATAACAACTAAAAAAAAATACAAATTTAAGCGAAACAAAAGATGAAGGTCTGTGATTTTTTAGCAAAAAAAAAAAGATAAAATAAAAATGTACATATTTTAAATGCAACAACAATAACAACATCAACAACCACTTCAACTTTTGTAGCATTAAAAATAAGAGGAAACAATGGAAATAAACACAGCCGAATACAAAATATATTGTGTAGATTTGTTTATGGATGGTAACTGTGTGTGTGTGTATGTATGTGTGTATTTATGTGTGTGTGTTTGTGTTGAAATATAGAGCTAAAAAAGCGTGGAAGCTGGGTTAAGCCTGGTGTAAAGTAAGTGTCTTTAAAAGGCTTAAAACAGGAAATGCGTTGTCTGTGTTTGAAACATTTGTTGTCATTGTCTCTGCTGAGATATTCTTGTCGCTATTGTGTTGCTTGAATACAAAACAGGATACGTTCACATTTGCCAAGATTTTTTTTTTTTTTTTGTTATAGTTACTTAAGCACTCTTGCATACAAAATAAATGTAAAAAGTTTTAAAAACATATTTCATAAATATTTACAAAATAAAAATTTATTTAAACTCAAGTAGTGTAGTGTAGGATTTATTATTAAACAATTTTTGAAGCATACTTTTAGGCTTAGTATTTTTTTTTTTAATGAATAATTCCTTTGATAAAACAAAAATAATTAATTATTCAAAAAGTGTTGATTAATGTAAATAACTGTAATATTTTAATGCTTATTGTACATACAATTTACATTTTCAATTTGTTCCTTCCGGCACAAACGATGCAGTCTGATGCAGCCCCATAAATCCACATTTTCTTTGTTAGAAGCACAAATAGCCTAAGTCAGCCCTACATTAAACCAATACCAATTTTTATTCCTCTGCAAAGTGCCTTTACCAGTTTTCTTCTCTTCGTTCCTTTTAAGGCGAAATGGATATTATATCACATATAAATGTATTAATGAAGTTTTTTTTTCTTCTTCAAGCAATTTAGATTTTAAACGATTGCTATTGCAACTATTAAAAACAATTAAGGTCTAGTCATAAAACCCTTCCAACTGCACTAGGCCTTGCAAAACACTTTACTAGTCCTGCCGTGGATCTTTTGGTACAAATGAATTTTACCGACAGCGCACAAAAACTTCCTTTAGATAAAAATTGTTAAATCTTGTCTAACCGTAAACCTAACGCTGTTCCCTGATTCATTCATACAAATATCTATAACAACCATTTAGACGGAGAATCATACTTTTCGCAAGAAATAGTAATAATTTAAATCTCGCAATTGGTCCTCATGTTGATCTTAATTGAATTCACTACCAAAAAAAGTCTTTCTACACAAACATTGCTTGTGAGCACACAAAGTAGTCTTAACACCAATTGTGACAAGTGCTGAATTATAAGTTCTTGATATGTAAAAACTATTGTCTAAAGCATCCAGAGCTGGATACAGCTTTTTCGTTTACCATAAAAAATTAAAAAAAATATGAAGTTTGTGTATGAATACGAACAGTATCAAAAGGACAAGTAAGTCAACAAGAGTTGAAAAATCGCGGTGGTTCTATTGGTAAAGGTGTCTACATGTTTGTTAAATAATAGCATCATGAGTTCATGTCCCATCGGAGCATGCATTTAGAAACAAAAAAATAGTTGCTGTGGCTGGATAAGTTGCTTAAAAGAGTGAATAATTGGAGTCCAAATAAGAAGAATAAGACAATTGAAATAAGACTAGTTAACTAAGGCGCCTGTGCATTAGAAAAACAGATGTGATAATCAAGGCATCTTTAAGAGAAAACCAGAAGAGGTCTTATTTAAGGCCAGGATTCACTATCATACACAATCGTACGATTTAATCACATAAAAATCTGACAGAATTCTGTCCTACTTTAAAAATCGTTCGAAAATGGCGTCGTAGGTGCCACACTATTATACAAAAAAGATGCAAAAACATATGGTTTTAATATTTTGTCGTTTTTTATCCTCATCGTCTTAAAAAAATCAACCCTGATCGCATAGAAAAAAATATTTTATGAATTATTTCAAAAGATTATAAAATCGTACAGATCTTTTAAAAAATCTGTCACACACATACACTTTTAATTCACACTATCATACTTTTTGAGCACGCATGAAATTTTTGACAGATCGTACGACTGAGTATGATAGTGAATCCTGGGTTTTAGTGAGAAAAAGTGACAACGTAATAACATTGTATAATACTGATGGCTGGATATCTTAAGTACGAGTCTCACAGAATCCACATCAAGTTTGTTGTCTATATATTTGCTAAACAAAACATCAAGTATTTAAAATCTCGCTGCAGTTTGCTTTGACGGCTGCCGGAGTTTATAAAAGCTCATGCTTCTTTAGAAAAATACAGTAGGAGCACACATAATCAGAGCCACAAGCTAAAAAAGGAAATAGTAGAGATTAAATGAAGGGCCAGAGAAGTGAAAAATTAAAACTTACATGAAAGTATTTGGAAAAACTTTTAAATTTATTTTGAAAAAATTACATTTGAAAGGAATCGTGTTTTCAGTAGCTGCAATTAAGGCCGCCAATTGGTATTGATTTCAAAAAATCCCAAAAGTAGATTTTTGAAAATCTTGTTTCCAAAATCAAGAGAAAACGGGATTCCCGGTTTTTTATTTGGCTTCCCAAAAAGTGGAAGGGTATATCTAAGTTTATCATTCCGTGTGTAATTTCCACAATATCCATTTCGGAACCCATAAAGTATATCAGTCCAATATTAAACAAAAATTCCGTGTGCATTTTTTCACTTTTCCTTTTTCCCCCATTTTAATTTTTTCTCCCTTTTGATTGACTGCAGAAAGTGAAAAGTAGTCGGGGAAAAAAGTAGATGTTATGAATTATAACAGAAAAATTATATGTAAATAAACAAAATAACCCCTTTCAAATTACGATGATGCCACCTTTTTAATATTTTGTTTCCACGGAATTTATAATTGGAGTATTGGAATATTTTTTCGAGAACAAATTTTTCCTTGGGAAAGAATATTGATGATTTGTATATGTTGATTGATGCTGTATATGTTCTGACTTTTTATGCATAGCGAAGTCTATTGAGCGATGTCCGTCTTTCCACCCGTCCGTGTTAGTTTTGAAAATAAAAATAAAACACCACGCCTACTTTTAATTTTCTTCATGTTATTTGGAACAATAAAGTAACTTCAATCAAAAAAAAATTAATATAAGGGGCGATAGAAAATTAAAAAATAAAAAAAAAGAAGCAAGTGAAAAAATTGGCACTCGCCCTTATTTTCCGAGTTACGGGGCTCTGAAATTTTCAAATTTTTTTTAAATATCAATATGGGTATCATTTTAAAACTTTTGAAGAGATCTTTAAGGAAATACTAAAATTTTTTAAAAATGCTTAACCAACTAAGAACCGAGGCATTTTTATGTAAAATTATAGATATGCAGTACCAAATTTTTTTTTAATTTTTAATTCCCTGCCAACACAATATGTTTTTTTTTTTTTATTCAAGCTACTTCGTTAAACTAGATTTACATATGTGGTTAAGGGTATATAAAATTCCTCATAGCCGAATACTTGTTTACGTAATTACCGACTTAATTTCTTCTATAAATTTAAATCTAAATCTTTTAAATCCAAGGGTCATTTTAATTTTATTTTAAGAAATCTTTTGTTGCCATACTGAAATACTTGCTGATGTTACAAAAAAATCCCCAAAACATTTAAAATTTTTCCAAAAAATCCTTAAACCCCAAAGAAGATTTTCTATTCCTATTTAAGCAAAAAAATTCTCCAATCTGTTAACACTGACTTAACAAAATAAAACATAAATTTAAAAAAAATTATAGACTCAACATAAAATACATATTTTCCGTGTAAATGTAATTTAAAATAAAGTCTAATCTTTATTAAAAGCAAAATGTAAATTTTTTCCTATTTCTTTCTATTCATTTTGTTGTTTTTGTTATCTGCCAAAACTATTTACCTTTGATGGGAATATAATACAGCGACTTACCATTAAAAGTACTTAAAAACCAAAAGCATTCATTTGAAATATTTCTCATCTCAAAATTGCCAGGATAACTAACAATTAAACTTTTGCTACTATTATCCCCATAATTTTTTACTACAGCAAAAAATGTATAAATGTGTATAAAAAAAACACACACACACATATACATAAGTATTTATATGCAAATAAAAAAGAAAGTAAAAAAAATAAGTAAAAATAAAGTTGGGAAAAAATCTTCTTGAAACCGTATGTAAATAATTGCAATGTCCTTTTGAATTTTAGTTTTTATTTCTTTTTAACGTTGCCAACCCTTTTTATACTAGCAACGGCGGTATTGGTGTCGGGAGTTAAAGGAGTTTCAGTAAAACAGTTAATGTTTCATTTTTTGTTTTCTTTTTGTGTTTGCTAAGGATCCGTTTTTTTGTGCTGCAAACAAAAAAGCCATAAGGCATTTATTCATTTACTAGGAGAGTGACAACAGAGACAATTAGAAAAAAAAGAATACACATACACACAAATACACACACACATACACATACATATACATTAACAGACATAAGAAAGACACAGAGAGACATGAAAATGTAGATTGGAAGGATGCGGTCTTTTAAAAGTCAAATTGCATAAAACATCCAGAACCAAACAAGTCAAGCAATGGAACTGAGCTGGGCCACAATGAAATGGCAAGCATTAGAAAACCAAAATATCTCTTGGCTGCCTACATGTAGTTACAATCGAAGGATCGCTACAATCACAGACAAGCATAAATATGTATGTATTCCAAAATACATTTGTAAAATGTCGGCTTATTTCACAAACAGTTGGTGAGTGTGTATGAGTGTTTTGTAGAGTAAAACTGTGTGATTTCTTTTTTGGTTTTTTTTTTTTTTTTGTTCAAAAGCAATTTGAATTGTGTTCCATTCAGTGATTACCTTTCTTCTTTTTTTAATTTTGATATTTTTTTTCGGTTATTATTCGTATAATTTCAAATAAAATCAGGCAAAATCTTGAATAATTTTTTTTTTTGGTTTTTAGTTTTTATCTTTGGTTAGTAAGTGTCCTTTTTTTTGTAATCCTTGTGTAGACAAAGTTAAATGAGCTGGAGTTTTTTATTTTCATCATTTTTTTTTTTTTTTTTTTTTGTTGAAGCACATTTTTTCTTGTAGACTGTTGTTTGGTATAATTATACCGGAGCAAGGATAATTAAAAAAGTTATTGTGACCACCATTTATTGCTTTTGTTGTTGTTGTTGTTATCGTTATTCCTATTGTTAATAATGTGGTTGTTGGCTTCTTATTTTTTCTTTGAAGCTCTTTTTTTTTGTTTTATGCAAAAATGAAAATAATTGAGCATTTTGAATAAAGAGGCCTGATAATCAGCGACATCGTAATTCAAGTGTAAAGACTACAGATTTCAAATTCCTTTTAAGATTTAAAACTAAACTTTTATTTGAACACAAAAAGTTTGCAGACATTGGCGGCTCGCTTAATGAAATAAAAAAAATGTTTGAAAGAAATTCTCTTAAAGAGCAAAGAAAAAATTGCTTGTTGAAAAACTGCTTGTTTAAATGAGTAAAAATTAAAACACTAAGCGCTTTAATTCTGACTTCAATAATTTTTGCAAAAAAAAAACAACTTCAAAAAAGATTTCAGTTCTCTGTCTATAACGATTGAAAACTTTGGTTACATGTATATTAAATTACACTAACTTTTGGGACACCCTTTAATTTTCAAATCAAAATTTTGTGTTTGTTGTTATAGCGGATTAAGCAATACAGGTTCCTTGTTGATTTTAACCGTCAACTGCTCTAAATTATGGCCATAATTAAATAAACTCTTGGGACACCCTTTAGTTTATAATTTTGATCATATCTACTTGCTATTATTACGATCGAGCATTTGTTTATAACAGCTGAAAAGATAAGCCTATACAGCTCATTTTATGTCATCAAGGAGGACACCCTTTAGTTTGTCCTATTAGGAGCTATAGTGAGACACCAATTTTTTAATTTTAAGGATGGCACCCTTAACGGTTCGTAATACACTTAAAAAGCATATGTGTTGTTTGCTTACGTCCTTTAATTTGTAAAATTATGAACTGTTTTTAAAACGAAACCAATGTAAATGCATAAACTTTCAAATAAAGAAAACTGTTTCAAAATTGGTTAAGAAATTACTGAGTTCTGCAGGCACAAATTGTGTTCTGCGATGAAGCTCATTTTTGGCAAAATTTCCGCATATATAATGAGACCCTGCAGACTCCATTGCATCTAAAAAAATGTGGTTTACACGCTGATGGCATCATCGGACCTTATTTCACTAAAAATGAGGCTGGATTTCACGTTACATTCAATGGAGATCGTTACTTCACCATGATTAATGATTTTTTGTTTGCAAATATGGATGGCATTGATCCGGACGAATTGTGGTTAAAAAAGATTACGATACATGCCATACGGCGACTGCAACCATTGAGTTATTGAAATCAAAATTTTGCGATAAGTTGATTTTAAGAAATGGCCTATTAATTGGCCTCCAAGGTCGTGCTATTTGACATCTCTCGATTATTTTCTGTGGGGCCACATACAGAGAAAAGAGATTCGTCGTGAGAACCGAATTTGTTGCCAATCGAATTTGGTCGGTTGTGATTATTATTTGAAATTCGGTTAAGAGGACTGAATAAATACGGTACTTCCAATTATTTTAAAAATTAATTCGATAGTCACTAAAAAGTATTATTGTGAATTAAATTAAACAACGATATTTTTTACATTTGCCTTTATTTAGGATAAAAAAAAGAAAACAAATAAAACATTTCTTGACTTTAACAATAACTTTTACCTAAGCACTCCCACTTCCTTACGTTTTCATGCTTTACAATTTTGACTCGATTGTCTTCTGTCTTACATTCCACTCTGCACGGTTTTCCACTGCAAAGTAAATACAACTTCTGAAAACCTATTTTAATTACACATGTCTTGAACTCACCTCTTAACGTTATTGGAGAAACTTTCGCAACATCTTATTGCATATTTTTTTATAAATTTTAATATTTTTCAAATTTTAATATTTTGTTATAAATTTTATTTTTATTATGTCAAAAAACTAAGAAGAAATAACGCAATCGATATTTGTAATTCTAACTTCCAATATACGGGTTTCGGTACTAAAGTGCTGAATAAGTTTCGTTGCATCACCCAATAACCAGAATAGGTTTTAGTACAGACACAAATTGGGCAGGTAAACTTTGTTAACTATTGTTGCGACCAACATTTAAGATCTAATATAGTTTGTTAGTTTTTAGTACAAAAAATCTGTCAAGATTATGTTTTATTTATTATACAAATTAAATTATGATGTTAGTAATTGAATTTTGAATATTTTAACTAATTTTTTACCGATCTTTTTTCTGTGTGCATAAAGTCAATGGTTTATGCAACAATTGACACGTTGGATGCCAACATTGTTTCTGTTATTCGTGGCATACGGCCAGCAGTGCTTGAAAAAGTGACCCAAAATTGGACGTCCAGAATGCGCTTCGCCATGAGCAGCCGCGGTGGCCATATCCCCGATATCATTTTTCAGTACTAATGCCTTATTCTGATTTTTTGGATAAAAAAAATTCTTCATTACAATTAATTTTTTTGTGTTACTTTTTACCATTTACAGTTCTGTTAAGCTAAAAAAGACATCCGATATTAAGATATGAAGAATAAAATTTTAATAAAAAATATTACATTCAATGCTAAACCAACAACAAATATATGTGAAAATTTTTAGAAAGAACAATAACTTGGTCCAACCAAATTAACAGCAGTTAATTATCAGTTATCCCTCGTATTCTTATTTATCAAATTTTTTTTGCTAAGAATGTTGGTGACGGATGTACCAATCCAGAAATGCTGCATTACATCCTCCAGGTGTCTAATTTTTACTGTCCGCATACCATTTTTTTTTCTTACATTTTTTAGAAATCAAAATAAAAATAGACTTATGCCGAAAATAATTTAATTCATTTGTTAGAAAATTAATTTAAGTAATTTCCTGTTCTTCTAATGATTACATTTTTAATTTCTTTAAAAACAATTTGCTGTCAAATACATGCAAGTCTAAAAGAATAATATCAAATATGTTCGTTCTTTAAAAACTTCTTCTGATATTTGCAAGAAACTGTTGAATTTTGTTATTAGAAATAATTATAAGTTTTCATTGCAAATAAAAGTTTTAAAACAATTTATTTGCAGTAATCCCACATTTTCCACAAACTATTTTAATATCCACAACTCCATTCTTCCTGCGATTTCTTTTGAAAAAAATCCTTTATTAATCTTTTCTGCGCAATTTCCCCCATAAACAAATGTTTTTTATTAACGCTATTGATTAAGAAGTAAAGTACGATTGAACAGGAAAAATTTATTATTATTCGCTTGAGGTCAGTTTGGTTGGTAACAATTCTCTAGAGTTCATTTAATTCTAATTGTTTTTTGGCTGGTGTTTAACAGACACTATGATGAATGTTTTATTTAAACAATGGAAGAAAATAAAAATATAAACAATTTTCCAAAATTATAACACAAAGATCAAAGGAATATAGTCATTTGAGAAAAATAAAAAACGTGGCAATAAGTCATCAATAAATAAACAAATGGAATAAAAAGTAAACAATAACTTAATAAAATATATGATAAAAAATAAAAACTAAGGGTATTCACCTAAAAAAGGCAACGGAAAAGCAAAGTTATGTTTTAAAAAAGAATCTATCATAACAAATCTAAGGATCAGTAGTCTTGCTGATGTATTTTTGGTTAAATTAAGGTTCCCCTCCTGCTGGCAGATAACAATAAAGACATCTATGTTTTTTACACAAATAAAAAAAATCACCAATAAGGCAGTTTGTTAACTTGGACTATTCTTGAAAAAAAATTTATGTTCATAAATATAAAATATAAAAAAACAACAAAACCAAGCTGCCAGATCTTTTTATATTACAAAAATCTAGACGATTTTACTCGCCTATTAATAGAAATCGCATTCAAAAGAAAAGGAACACAAACAAGTTGCATTTACATAAAAGTAAAATGTTGAAGTTTAACAGCGTGTTAATTAGAGCATAGCAAATGAAGTGTTACCAATTAAAAGTGTTTGAAGTGTTTTATTTTTTAATTAAAAGAACCCAACGACTACGAATTTTATATTAATGTTTTTTTATATTTTTTTAATATTTTATTGTACATGAAAGCATTCTTTTATTTCTTTTGCTTTTTAACAGATAAAAATACTTTTTTTTTCTTTACCGCCATTGCACACACCTTACTTTCTTCCTATTTTGTTAGCAACTAATTTTCCCTTTTCTCGTATTATTTATAAACTACAGTTATTTTATTTTGTGTTAACAACACAATGTCTTTAGCTAAAATACTTCATTATCTCTTGTTAAAAAATTTCCCAATGTTAAGGAATGCTTTTTCTTTTTACTCCTTCTTTCTATTTGGAGTGCTTCAGTTTTAAGAGAAATACAAGGAGTAGATTTTTTATTGCTTTATACTTTCAAAAGTAAGCTTATCTATCAATATTTGCATTTGTTAAGTAAAATGCCTGAAGGCTTTATTTACCAAGTTATTAGGGGTGAATTAAGGAAATTGAAAAGCTCGAGTAGAAACAAATAAAAAAAATTTTAAAAATTTCATAGAGCAAATATACGTAACTGCAGCCGGATTTCAATTAAATTAAAGATTAAAACAAGTGTAAGTCGTAAAAAATTTACTAAGTTGAAAAAACACTGGCTTCACGGAAAAAAATACAGTGACTTAAGATGTGATCACATTAGTCAAATATTGGACCATAAAATCGTAACCACTATTTTTAGAAAAAAATTTTCAATCAGGTGTCAGGAAACACCTATTATTACGAATGACGATTTGTAATACAATAAATGTAATATTCTACCTTTTATATTGAGTATTAAATATTTTAAAAGGACAACAAAATTTTTTCTTTAATTTAGTGGTTACGTCTTTTTGGTTAACTGTTTGACTAATCTGACCGTACCTTTAGGAATATAAAAATCGTCTTCAGTAACAACCTTAACGTGTAGATTAAAATATTTGTTTTAGTTTTTTGCGTTTTTTTTATGATTTTATTTATTTTTTAGAGTTTTTTATTTTAAAATTAAGAATAGATCTTTCATATAAGACCACTAAACTTATGGATCTTATATTATATATGCGAGTACATGAAAGAAATGCAAAATAAACTAGTTGAGTTTTAAAAAATATTAAAAATCATAAAAACGCTTGTTTCATCAAAAATGTGGGAAAAACGGTAAAACCGCCAAAAATCGCTGCTTAACTTAAATTGATAAAATTCAAAATTTTCAGAATCTTTAAAAAAAATTAAAAGAAAGAAAATCTTTGACATAAAAAAAAAACATTTTGTTAAAAAAAATGCAAAAAAAACGCTGAAAGTAGAAAAAATCGCTTATTTTTAATATGAATAAAATTATGTTAATAAACCAAAATTTCTATACTTTAAATTTATTATAATAATAATTTGTTTTTATTTATTAATTTTCTTTTAATTTTGTTAATTCTGCCAGGAACTCAGCAGGGATTAATCCTTTTTTGGGAACGCCTTACCACGAACAAAAAAAAAAAACAAATAAGATTTTAAAGCTTGAAAACGACTTTTAAAAGTCATGGCAGATTTATTATAAAGGAAAAACGCTGGTTTTCCACCTTGGCTAACCTGTTTCCCTCCTGCAAGCTGATTTGTAAGAGGAAGTCTTTTATCACAGCCTTGGAAACCGGTTCGCGTTTAAGCATTACATTTTACCAGGAAGTTTTGCAAATATTAAAACAACATATGTAAATTTTGAAGGAGAAACTTATATGTTCCTTTTGACGTTTCTTCACATATAAGATCTACTCTGCTGATTAAAATTTCCATTCTTTCTTTTTAAAAGCATGAAGAAATTTGTTAAAATTTTATAAACATTTATTTCCTAAAAGTTAACGAATATTTCTATACCTCATTATAAGTGCAACTTTTGAAGCGTTTTTATTCATATTAAAATTTAATTTCATATTCTACTTCTTATCATTTTCCTCTTCGGGTTGTATAATTTTTTTTTCTTTTTTTTTTGGCACAACGAAATCACTCCTACATTATGCTAATGAGTGTCTTGATTATGTTGATGACTTTGAAGAGTTTTTTTTTTCAGGTTTACCTAATGACAGTTTTTAATTTTTTTTTTTCAACTTTTCAACACCCCCAATACACTGCTACTCCTACTGCTACTTTTACTACTTGTTTTGGTATGTCTATTAATTTACAACAACAACAATAACAACAACAACCACAAAATGTTACATAACGTAGATAACATCACTTACACTTATAGACAAGCCATGACACTTCATTTATTCATCTAAAAATCCATCTATCGTTGAATGTTTATGAATAATTTTCGTATGGGAATGAGTGTATTTTTTGTACTTCACACTATAGGGGAACATAAAATATTTCACACAGTGTAAATATTGCACATATCTTTACTGTCATTGTCTTTTTTATACAAAATTTCTTTAGAAAATCATTAAAATATTTAATCTATCATGCAGCATAATTTCAATTGTGAACATTTATTCTAATAAAGGAATACGAGTATAAGCTTAGACTTTTATGCACAAAGTAACAGTTCTAAAGTTTAGTACATTTTTCATTCATTTTCGATAACGCATTTCATGGTTTCGAGAGAAATTATAAAGGCACCAGCTTTCTCCACCAGTAATAAATTGAAAACTTAAGAACTTCAACACTTGGTTTTTTGAAATTTTCTGTATAGTTTCAAGTAAGCTACATCGTCCAGTTTGCGTGTGGCAGTTATTGACGACGAAACGAAGAAAAGAAAAATTTCGCGTGTTAATAAAATAATACAATTTTCAAAATGCCATAAAGCAGAAGCGAAGCCCAAAAAAGATAATCTCAATTAAATGATAAATGGCAATCAGAGAATATGCTGCGCCTGCTTGCATCTCAACAGAGTGAAAACATCACATTTTAGATTATAACTTGGGCAGGAAAATACTTTCGAATGGCCTCCTTTGACTTAGTTCAATAACAATTCGTAACCACATTGAATCACTAGTCTATCACTACACTCAGACTTATACCTGAAGAGTTGCATAACATGGGTGGTCCATCCTTCAATTTTTTTTCCCCATCTTTAGTCTCAGGCTACTTAAAAATCAGGTTACTATGGGGCATTAGTTTAACTTTCGTTTTTATAGACATTTTTACAATATATACTTGTGAAAATTTTAAGGATCTGCCTGTAATGGTTTAAAATATAAAGCCATATTCTTTAAGTATTATTTCAAACTAGCTTTTTGTATCCGGTATTTCCTAAGTCTAGTTTTAGAACTTCTCTTGGCTA
This sequence comes from Gymnosoma rotundatum, assembly GCA_916610165.2. NCBI lineage: Eukaryota > Metazoa > Arthropoda > Insecta > Diptera > Tachinidae > Gymnosoma > Gymnosoma rotundatum. Next base: position 13,238,883 of record OU744339.1, read on the forward strand.
AGAAGCTCTACTCCGAAAACTTGAGATATGTATCTATTAAAGGCCGGGGCGCAAAGATGCAGCCTCACGACGTAGGCCGGAAAAAAGGCAGGCTAAAAGGCCGACGACATACGGCAGCAGCCGTTGCTGTAAACGGAATGCGTGACAACCGTCAGCGTTGAGCAAACCGGCGGCAAACGGCAGCAGTGGCGGCTGTAGAAGGACTGCAGTGTTAACAGTCAACTGCACCGTCGATACGTACTTCATGAACGCTGTGACACTCACCGACAGCGTCGGTATCTCAGCCGGGCATCTGGCAGTGTTGACGGGGGTCAGGGATTGCTGTAGCCGGTTAGTCGACTCTCTACACTGGAGTCGATGACTACGCTAAGTACAAAATGTTGGTCTCTAGCTGTAGCGAAGTTCAGCGGAAGCATCCGTGTTTTTATGCCTGACCTGCTCCTGACAGCGCCTGGTGGTAATGCTCGGCCGCACAGCCTTACGCTGGGAATTGTATAATTCTTCGCGAAGGCAAGCGACAAGGTCGAACCAACGCCGGTAGAAGTGTAACTTCTGTGGCGTTGTTTTACCAAGAACCGTAGCAACTGTCGCTCAATCGCGATGAATGGCAACCGCTATAGGCTGTTTTACTGAAGATAAGAAATAATTTGGGGAATTGTAAATTCCTCACCAAGCAACTTCTTACCTGCAGGCCAGCTGCTTGCAGGTTGATCATTTTCAAGCACCGAGTATACAGAGGCGACACGAGAATATAGTCATCTCGTTTTTCCATGCATCTCTTTCTTGACATCCTATCGACTACTACAAAACAAAATTGAACTATATTCTCGTGTCGCCTCTGTATGCTTAGTGTTTTCAAGTAAATGATCGCTCTTTTATACTCTTGCAATGGCAGTGACAGCTGTGATGTTGTTGCTTGTTAAATCTGGCTGTTTGTCTGGCAGTTTTAATATAAAAGCATGATGTGTATTCGACCATTAATTCAAAGTCAAATCACATAATAGATTAAAAAAATTATAAATAACAATAAAAAAAGTATAAAGTATAATTGAAGATGTGTATCCATAATCCAAAGATGTAGGAAAAAACAAGGGACGACTTTTGTTGTTGTTACAATGTGATACCCTTTACATTAATGTCCATGTTCAAAAATTTATTGTAATCAATATAGACGTCAATGCCCGTTTTTCTCATCTAGGTTCCAGCTCTAGAAAGAGATGTAGATGAGAACCTATCTATGTTTGGAATATCACTAAAATCGATTAACCGAGACTTTGTTTAAATTGATTCGAATTCATAAAAATGTCTTTTGCTCCTTTTTCTCGCATTTTGGCCCGCTATTTAAGTATAAAAATTCCTAATTTTACAATGAGGAAAAACATTTACCCAAGTTTTATTATAATTAAAATCGGTTCAAATATTTAACCGTGAGTGATGCAAGCACAAACTTACAAAGGGATTTTTAATTTACTTGGTATTCCGGGTGCGCTTCACTACCCGAATGCAGCCAGTTGATTTGTTGATTATGCACGCAAATATGAACATTTTAAAACCCTTCTCTCACAGTGATCTAAGTTAACGACAAAAACTTTTCACTTTGTGTGAGAGGTACCACGCCCACTCTCTAAATCGATACAGTATTTCTCTAAACAATGCATAATAATAAGGAGATTTGTAGTACAAAATTTCAGAGCTTGTTTTTTTTTTATATGGACAAAATCGCATGTTGTAATGAAAAGTCATAATTCACGAACGCGTCGACTGATTTTGTACAAACTATAGATAAACAATCTACACGACCATACGAATAAACCCTAAAAATTTAATCGAATTCGGTTTGACCTTTTTTGAGTTATAAAGCCACAACACACTTTCTTGTGCTATTTCCCAAGAACATACAGCCTCTTTCTAGATAATTTAGGTAGTTTATTCTTTTGACATAAAAAATATTACTTGTTCTCTATATTACTTCTCTATTAGCCCAATCATGAATATTCTCACGAAATTTCTTTCCCACGGAAAAAATTTTTCTCGAGAAAAGATTCCTCCAATTATGAATTCCGTGGGAACAAAATAATAAAAAAGTGCATCATTGCATTTTGAAGGGAGTTATTTTGTATATTTATATGTAATTTTTTTTTTATAATTTATAACACCTGCTTTTTTTGCGGATTAATTTTATTTCCCGCAGTCAATCAAAAGGGGAAAACATTTATAATGGGAGAAAAGGGAATGGTGAAAAAATTCGCAAGGAATTTTTGTTTATAATTGGGATGTATATTTCTTGTGCTATTTTCCAAGATCATATTCTTATTTTTTATTCTTTTTTTTATTAAAAAAAAAATATTATTTGTTCTCTATATAACTTGTCACTCTGTATAAAATTTTCAAACAATTTCTACAACACAAGTTTTTGCCATTTTATTACAAATTATAATGACAGTCAAACAAGCGTGATGAAAATGTAACAACAATTTGTTCCCCCATCCTGTAAAATCTGCCAAAGATTTCAAACCTCCGCAAGGGGTTTAAGCGTCGTTCGTTATGTTCGCATGCAACAAAAAAGTTTAAGTCAAAAATTAAAAAAGAAAATTATTTATGTAAAATCAAGCAATGAAGAAGTGTTTACGGTAACAGGTTTATATTCAGACATAGACACAGAGGAATCTAAAGCTAATTTAAGATTACGCGTAAATTTTATGGCGTATTAAACTCTATAAAAAAGGTGATTTCCATGCAGTCAAATTATTTTATTTATACACTGTGTGATTTTTTTTTTGTAAATGTCTGTATTTGAGAAAACAAAATAATATTTAATAATTGTTTTTGTTGTTTTATTTATTTATTCATCAGAAATATATCACCTTAGGATACAAAAAAATAATATCTTATTTCAGCTAATGAAGTTTCTTTCATTTTCTTGAATTTTAAAAACCTTTTTTTTCATTTTATTTGTGTCTTTATTAAATTGTGGGTGGAGTGTGTTGGAATGTGTGTATTTGTATGCATTTGTGTAAATGAGAGGATTTTATAGCTTTTGGCTTAATATTGCTAAATTTTCAAGATAATCGCATTTAAAAGACTTTTATTTAATATTAAATAGAATCACGTGTTGTCAGGTTATTACGGCTTTCTCTTCGTTTTCTTTCTTCCATGTCTTTGTCTTTGTCTTTTTATTTTATTTTGTTGGATAAGAAAAAGATATTAGATATTGTTTTTGTAAATTCTAAGCACGTTTTTTATTTAAGCAGCTAAAATTTTGTCAATTTTGCTTCGTTATGTTTTGAAATACTTAAAGTGCTAAACGTTCTAAAGGATGATGAGCTCAAAATAAGAAGCTTTTGAAGGAAAACTTTAAATTTCATATAATAAAATTTTAAAAAGAAATTGTTGTTAGAAATAAAGAAAGAGACGTCATAAAAGTTTTTTTTTATTTTTAAATTACTTTATAAAAGACAAAGTTAAAATTAAAGGGTGTCCAACAAAATGTATGCTTTTCAAGTATAAAAGCATGACTTAATTTCATCCATAGATACTGTAAACGAAATATACAGGCCTGTTCCCAAATTCATTTAATTTTTAATTACTTCCAACCATTAAATCACAAACCTAAAAAGAAATTAATAAAAACTGGAATTACAAAACTAAAAAAGATGTTTCTTTAAAAAAGTTGCTTTGAAAATTTTAATTTTTGCTCTTTACAAACGAAGATTTTCCTAACGTCAACAGCTACTTAAATAACCGGTTTTTGATTTAAAATCAATTTCATTAAAAAACATGCCACTATACAAATATATAATAAAAAATATTAAGCAATATTTAATTCATAATATGTTGCCAGTTGGTTTCAAAGACACAAAGAATTGTTTGCATTTAGGGGAAAACACAAGAAATGCAGAATATTGCTTACTACTACTGCTCAAATTAATTAATAGAATTTATAAAAACTTAATATCTATTCATTTTGTGAATTGAGCATCTTGTTTCCTAACTGCAACATGTTGTCAGCAACATGTTTTCTCAACCTGCAAAATCATATGACCTGCTGTCATTTCGCATAGATTTGTTACCAAAAACAAATACTGTTGCAATACAATTGTTGCAATAAAATTGTACTCTTTAGACCAGTGTTGCCGTTTGGTAACTTTTTTTTTAATTTTTTTTAACTTTTGAAGGCTCAACGTAGCATTTAAAATTTTGTTAAATATAATCAAATTTTCGTAACTTTTGCAACAGACACGAAATTAAGTAATATCACTAAAAAAATTACTTGTTTATTATTTGAGGTAAGAATTTCTCTTAACATATCAACCTTTCTTAACATATCAATTTGATTTTAATAAAAAAAGGTTACCCTAAATTGCGAATAAAATCTCACATAAAATATTAGTTTGAAGTTAACAAGGAAAAACACATTGCTGAAGTTTTACTCTGTTCTATTCTGTTCGTAAGAAATCACGAAATGTTATTTTTTGCATGTTTAGAAACAGCAAAATGTTTCTGGCAACAATTTTTTCCCACTGTGAAATAATAGGAACTACATTTCGTGCCGAAAAGTAAGCATTCTGTTTAAACTTGCGAAAATTGTTACCAACTTTAGTTATTCCGCTTGAAAAGTTTGACAACTGTACCAATACCTCGATTTAGAAGAAAGCTGTGTTTTAATTTACTTCAAGAAGGTCCGCATTATATCACGCAAAAATTTTCAGTAATTTAATGTTAAAGTTTTAAGCAAATAAGACTTAAAATTTGTTTTTAATAACAGCATTTTTAAAACAATTAAACAAGCAAGTTCTATCGAAGCTTAATCTTTCACAAAAAAAGTTAAAATGAATTTATTAAGAAAAATCCTACTTTATCTAATTTTCTTGAATGGCGAAAGCATAAACTTTTCCATACTGAAATATTAGTATTAAGTCGCAATTTAAATCCTCATGAGTATCATCGGGCTGAGATTTTTTTAAAGGTTTTTCAATTTTTTTGATTTTCGTTTTGTTTTTTTTTTTTTAGTAAATGAATTTGTCGCCTTTTTTTCCTTCAATATGTTACAAAACTTTTTACTATATTTCATAAAAATTACATTAAATTACTATTTATTAAAGGCAAATTTCTTAATGTAACTCTTAATGAAGAAATGTAACTTTTTTGAAGGAAACACGTAACTTTTACTTTCTTTCTCTGGCAACACTGATTGGGACCTATAGTTGGTTGTCAAATGTTTCAAACACAATTTGTAAATTTGTTAAACAATTTTTCTAAACAGATTGGTTGCGTTTAACTAGAACATTTTTTGGAGGGGGCTGCGGACTAGAGAAACAAGCCGATCGGCTCACAGCCGACGCCTCGCCGCCGCCAAAAGTTTTTCCAACACTGCCGCCGCCGCCGTTCTGATCGGCTTGCTTCTGCTCATAAACAGTCGCAGTTTTTGACGGCTTATATAAATTCACCGCCAAAAATTTTTGTGTTTAAGGCCAGGATTATTCTCTTACATAATCGTACGCTTATAGCACACAAACATCTAACAGAATTCTGTCCTGTACTTTGAAAATCATTACACAATGGCTTCATAGGTGCCATACTATTTCCATAAACATATGGTGTTTTTTCTCCTCATCTTAAAAAAACCAAATCTGATCATATAAAGAAAACTATATTATCAATTATATCAAAAGATTAGAAAATCGTACAGATCTGTCAGAAAGTCTGTCACACATATACTCTTTTAATCCACACTATCATACATTTTGAGCACACATGCAATTTTTTACTGTTCGTACGACAGAGTATGATAGTGAATCCTAACCCTTATCAGCAATGAACAGTTTAGTATTAATTTATAAATGGATGAAATTTTACTTATTTTCGGCTTTTTGGTTAATTTTTTACTTAATTTCTAAACTTTTTTTATAAAAAATGTAACAATTTTTTCTCGATTTTTATACATATTTTCGAATTTTACTATAATCTGTTTTTTTTTTGAATTTTAGTATTTTAGTATAATTTGGAATTTGACTGAATTTTTGATTTTAGGTAAAATTTACGATTTTATGAATTTTACTAAAAATTAATTTTTTGCTTAATATTTTTCTTTTAATAAAATTAAAATTTTAACTTTTCTTTTTTTTTTTTTTTGTTTTTACTTAAATTCTCTAATATTATTAAAATTCTCTAATTTTAGTAAAATTTCAGTTGAAAAGAAATTTTTGATTTTTATTAAAATTTTCAAATTTTTTTAAAACTTCCCTTAAAAACTCTTTTTTCGATTATTACCTGAATTTCGGTTTTTACTCAAATATTTTAATTTTAGCAAAATTTCAAAAATTTCATTAAAAAAAATTCGCCGCCGCCGGTTTCTTTTGATAAAATCCGCTGCCGCCGGTTAGAACTTACCCAGCTGCCGCCGCCAAAAATTTTGGCACGGCTTGTTTCACTGCTGCGGAGCTTTAACCTATAGGAAACTTTAAGCCTTATATGAGAAGAAAAAAGTCAGGGGTGGAATTACTAATCCTTTCCAAATTTCTTTTTTACGATATCGATTTAAGTTTTCAGTTTTTTGATTTTTTTTTTCTACAGATTTTTTCTAACTGCTTCCAAAAATAAATTAATGGTTCAATGGAAAAATATATGAGTGGCATGAAATCATATTTTTCAGAGTAATTATTTAAGTTTTAAGATTTGAATACTTATTGTTAGTTCAATTCATAATGAAGATTCAATAAATAGATTTATGAAAAAAAATATTTTTCAGAGGGCTTAAAGTATCCTTAAATAAAGCACCATGATTTGATAATTTGTTTCTTTTTGTTTTATAGAAAATAGACTCGTTTTTAATTTTTAATTTAATTAATTTTTTATTTTAATTTATAAGACATTTATTTTTAACTTAAAATTTGTAATATTCCCTGCTTATCAACTTAAAGTTTAATCTTAAAAAAATTAAATTCCATCTTTTTTCCAACATTCAAATCAACTGACCATTTGAAATGTGTTGTAAACCACAACCTTTTGGTTTTGGTAACTTCATAATTCGTTTTATTTTATATGTTACACTTCATTAAATTTAAGAGCCCTTTGAGCAAAAAAGAAAATATTATTTTGTTTTTAATGGCATGATGTCTTTTTTAAAATTTATGTGTCTATCTGCTGCTATTGATGATGACAAAAACAATATAATTTTTTTAGTATTTTATTTACAAGCCAACCTTGTAATAAATAGTTCTAGTGCCAGACATGAAAAAACTTTAAGCAGTCAATGAGATTTTTGAAGGTCGCTGCATTTTAAGTTTAAAGTTATAATCAGCTTAGTCGACTTTTAAAATTTATCATTTTTAAATCTATTCAAATATGTAACTGTTACATTTATTGAATTATTTTAAAAATTATTCTCTTCTTTTTCAATATAAAATATAATCGAATCAATTTTCTTATTAAATAAAATTTGTATGATTTCTTTTTTAATTAAATGTATAATTGAATCAATTAACAACTTAATTAAACTGCAAGGCGAAACGAAATTCAACTTTTAACAAAAGAAAAAAAAATTAATCGAGTCGATTTTAATTTATTTGTTTTAATTCAATAAAAAAAAATATTTTTTATAGTAATCTTTTCAACTTTTCTACCACTTACTTGCTGAGAGCAGTTTCAGTTCATTATCACATTGCACAACGTGCCAGACTAAGAGTGCAGATAACTTAAAATGATCTTATTACAGATTTTTCTTCAAAGCGAATTCTTTTAGTAGCAGTTACTTCTGCTCTAATACAACCAACATGTTTTTTTTTGTAGGGTATAATAAAAAATAATAAAAAATTATAACTACCAACCATATAACATGGTATAGTCAATTAAATTCATTATATCACAAAAATAAGCAAAATAAATTTAAAACAAAAAAATGTTCAAGCAGCGAAATCAAAAACAGATTTATTGTCATCAATAAATATATTGTTGGTATAGACACTTACAGCCTGAAATTGACAGTTGAAATTGTTTTAAGGTTACTCAAATAAACACAAATACATACAAAGTAACAGTACAAACTGTAATAAAATATTAAACAATTTAAAAAATATCTTTTCATATTTTCTCTTGTTTTTTATTGTGGACAAAGGCAAGCAAAAATCATTCAATTGTAAATTCAGTTTTTTTTTTTTTTTGTTATATTTTTCAATATCTACAAATATTTCATTGTAACCCAAAGCCAATTTAAAATATTGTTGATTAATTGCCAAAAAGATATCGCCAACATTGAAAGATATACACAAACACAACTTCATTTTTTATTATTTTTTATTTTAAAACAAAAAAAAATTGGAAAAAAATATAAATCTACATTAAATATATGAGAGAGAAATGTCTATAACATATAAATGAATATTTTTATATAAATATGCAAAAATTTAAATAAATGTGTTTTTTTATATATATAAAAAAATATTACACATAAAAAATCAAACAGAAATAAAAAATGAACAAAAAAAAACATGAATAAATTTACTATAAATTACCATTTTACAACGACCATTCATAAGCACAAACAAACAAATTTATTTTTAACCCATCTCTCACTCTCATACAAAAATAAAATCTTTAAACATCTCCATAAAGAAAAATAACAAATATTCACTTACACTACAGTGATGGTCAAAATATTTGCAATACTTTTTTGAAAGTAATGAATCAATAAATTATTATAAAAAAATTTTTTTTTGGTTAATAAATTATTATTTTAATTTCATTAAACTTTATAAAAAATAAAAGCAATTTGTTTATTGGGGAATAATGTAATATATTTTTTTAACCTAGAATATTAAAAATTATTTTATTAGTATTAAAACATCTGTAAACAGCATGAGAATTTTTTTAAAATCCCTATAATGCAAGCCATACACGTTGCGACCTGTTGTACGACTTTGCTATTTTGCCTACAAACAATACAACTTGCGTACAATCGCGCAGCACAACTTCATTTTATATAGAAGCCATTACAGTAAAGATGTTTTCCGATATTGTTGCGATGTTGTAATAAATGAATTGTTTGATCAAGAAGAAAAAGTATGCAAACAAGCGATGGTGGACAAAGCAGTGGTCAATAGAAAAGAAAAAATATTCTAACAACAAACTTTTGAAAACCTTTGAAAGAAAGTAAAGCAAACGATTGTACAATCATCTTAACGTTTTTGTGTTCACTTAATAATTTATTGCAACTTTTATTGCGAATGTTTTTATTTTTATAATATTCGTTTCTGCAGTTTCACAATTGAGGCACGCATTTCGTATAAATTCTCTTTTATTTATATATTAATTTTCTTTGAATGTATAGAATACTTTTGTGCTATGTTGCCACTACGAAAATGAAAAGTAAAATAAAATAATGTTGTGTGACATGTCCACTAATGTTGCGACCGAGTTGTACAACTTGCCAAAAAATCAAACACGCACCTTCATACAACTACACCTTCACACAACTACGTACAACCAACACGCAACTTCATACAACTATACCACAAATATTGCAATCTGTTGTACAACCTTCTCAAGTTGTTCAACAGGTCGCAGCGTGTATGGCTTGCATAAGAAATATTAAAGTTTATACAAAAAGATTTGTTTGGTTTTATTTTCTTTTTTTATTCAATGCCGCCTTCAGTGTGCTGTATGTCAACTATGATTGCAGAAGTATGAGAAGTGAGTAGTAAGCAAGGGGCGATAAAACAAAACTCTCATTCTGTTTTTAAAAATTTGACACTGAAAATATTTTTGATTTTTCTTATAGAGTGGATGAAAGGCTACTCGAAAAAATACAAATTAAATTAACAATAAATAAATTTAATTAATAAATAAATAATAATAGCCGAATTAAATTTAAAAGTAAGAACAGAGGACTCATTTTAGCAACCTTATTGGTGTCTACTGGCTGTTTTCAACATAATGGAAAACCAACTTTTTGAAGCTGTTTAAATGTTTCCTTGCGTGTACGATAAAAGCAACTAGGAATACTCCTGTACAAGCTGCAAAAGGAAAAATTGTGAGCTTCTGTAGCTGCTGCAACAGGCATAACAGGTAAAGAATATTTTTATACATTTAATTGTTGCTTTTAATATTTTGTATTCTACAAATATTCAGTTGAACTGGTTCAAAGTCGCTGGAGATCATTTCGTGATAGGTATGTGCGTGAAAAACGTAGGTGGATCTATATGAATTAATTGTCATTACTACAAAAGCAAAATGCACCGCGCAGGTTAGTTAAACATTTTATTTGTGCCAAGTCCTTAAGTTTACATCGTAAACAAAAACTATACACAATTATTTAAAAATATATTTGTCTCATACATATTTTTTATTTTTGCAGAACGTTTTCCAATATACAGTGAGGTCCATCAGAGACCCTTACATTAACTGAAGAAACGGAAACCTGTCCGTATTCACCAAATATGACTTCATAAAGCAATTACTTCAACGAAAACGCCAATAATGCGTCAACCGAGGAGGAAATTTCTTAAAGTAGCATAAATCGGTTGGAGAAGCGACGCAAAGCTCAAGAGCAAGCACATAAAAAATTTGATCAACTTTGCAGCGCTGAGACCGATAAATTTGGTGCTGATTCCTACTTAATGAAGCATTCGTAGGAGGAGCAGGACCGATTTAAAATTAATATTTTACAATTACCCAAACAAAAAAAATATTTGTGTTTTTTATAGTTTTAGATTTTCATTTTATGAATTTATGATAAATATTTTCAATGGTTTTATTCAGATATATGTTAACAAATATATAGACTGTATTGTAATATACATACATTATATTTTAAAAGTAATTTATATAGGATGTGAGGAAATGTACCGCGGTATCTCATCTCTAAGTTTGAAGGCGTCTCTTGAGTTTTTTTAATGGAGCAGAAATATCTTTTTGCCACAATTCATTTATTATAGTAGAATCATCTTCGTATTGGTCTACATTGTCAGGCGTACCATAGGTGCTATCGTTCATTTAAAAAAAATTATGCAAAAGTATTGCGGCTTTTACTTTTTTTTCTACTGATGATTGGTGAATTTGTAAAGGTAAAAAGAGAATTCTCCAGCAAACCACAAACATCTCAAAGGCATTTTCAATAACACTGCGAGCTCGTGACAAACGTTTGTTAAATATTTCGCGCTCAAGAAGCAGGTTTGCACTTAAAATTAAAGAGCTTTGAAATAAGTGTTATGAGATAAACCTGGATATGGTCGCATTAAACAACTTTTCAAAGGGAACGCTGCATCTCCAACTATAAAATAAAGAAATTTTCAATTTGATCCTGGCAAAAAGCCTACACTCAGCAGATATTGAGGGTCTTTTGGAGTTCTTAGTAAAATCTTCCTTCAATTAAAAAGCATACCAAATACATCCTTTTCCATTTCTACAGTTTTCTTAAATTGTTCAGGTTCACTGTTGTACATTTTTTTAAGTTAACTGCAAAAAATCCTTTATTATCCTGCTCTCAATAAAGCGGCCTGACCTAAAATCTTCGGATTTTATCCATTACGTTAAGACACTACCGAGCCTTATAAATTAAAACTAAGATTAAAGAAAACTCCAAAATATCATCCAATTCCATTTTAAATGTGTAATTGAATATTTTTTTTTTTTTTGCAAATACATGAAAAGAAAAACAGCTGACTTAGTATCCGTCAACAATGTACTGACTGTGCCAACCCCATCCCTTGTTACTTTGATTTCAGTTGAATATTTCAAAATACAACGTAAAATGGATTCTATAAGCCCCGGTCTTTATCAGCCTTGATTTTTAACGCATAATTTTTTATAATAATAATAAAAATAATAATGATAATAAAATCGCAACAGAAAGTCAAAATACAAAAAATAGATAATTCAAAATTCAGTAGTTTATTTAAGTTTAATTTATTTTGTTCACCACTGTTTAAATATATTTATATGCATAATTGTACACAAACAATTCAATAACCGTTACTTTAATATATATATATAGCTCACTCTCTTAATATAGAATCCACAACTCATACACACACATATAATACTTTTATCTTAAAAGTCTCCCACCGACAATGAAGCAAAACGATCAACTCATGCCAAATAAATTGAGGCTTTTCTCGGGATATAAAAAAGCAACAACAACTGAAAAGCAACAACAATAACAAGTCAACATAAAACTGTCAAAAACATTCACATGCAATAATTTACTTTAAAAAAAATCATAGTGTATTTGCAGAATAAATTTATGTATTTGTGCGTATGCATGTGTGTATGTGTAAGTTGCAAGCTTTATAAATTGTAGACAAATAATGCTCTTTCCTTGTTACTTTGTTTTTTTTTTTTTTTTTTTGTAGTATCCTGAATATAAGGATTATTTGTCTATATATTGATATTTATTTGTTTTTGTTTTAACATTTTTATTGACGTTTTATTAATGACACTTCCCTTTGATTTTTTTTTCATCCTCACTATTCCTTTTGTTCTCTCACAGTAAAAATGAAGTCATAATAATTTTTTACAAGAGCTGAGAGTTTATTTTTTTTTTTTTTTTTGCTTTTATTATTAACTATTTTTGAATAATTTATAAAATATTGTTTTTATTATCAGAGTTATTAGCAATAGCGTTATTTTATGTTCTTGTTGTGCAGTGGCTGTATTGCATGGCATTGCTCCCAATAGTGACTCGCAAACACAAACTTCAACATCCAAACCGGAAATATATTTTTGACGATAACAACCGGTTGTGGCATTAACCTTTCCACACATATAAGTAATATTTTGAACTGCAACAAATAAGTCATGATAAAATAAATTAAATATATTATTAAAATTAAACAATGGGCTTGTTTTAAAATAGAATTAAACAGATTATATAACAGTGTTGCAGTATAACAGTTAAGCTAATTTTTCACGGAAAAAAGTACTTTATCAGAGGCTAATTTTATTTGCTTCTTGTTTTAAAATGAAGCTTTTCAAGCTTCAAAAGGTACTTTCTTAAGTCCTTATTTACAAGAGTAACTTGTTTTAAGGCAGCTATTTTTAAAAAGTATGTATTTTAAGATTTTATTAAAAAGGTACTTTTTAAAAGGTGCTAAGTTTAAAAGCACTTTAAAGATGCCGTTTTAAAAAGTAATTTCCTTAAAAGGTGGTTTTTAGAACGAGGAAGATTTTTAGTTAAGTTAATTTTTAGGGACACTTTTTTATAAAAGGTACTTTTTAAACAGTTTATTTTTAAACAATTTTTAAAAGGTACGTTTTCCAGAACAAATTTTTTATAGCATTTTTTAAATAATTTTTTTTTACAAGATGCTCTCTTTCCAATATAGTCTTGTGTAAAGAGGTACTAAATACAAAAGAAAAAAATTTTAAGTACTTTTTTAAATGTATAGTGCTTTTTTAAAAGGCACGTGTATGAAAATAAAATAATAATTCTCCAAAAAAATTTTTTAAGATAATTGTTGCAAAAAGTACTTCAGACGTACTTTTTAAGTGCCTATCAAAAAATTTACTTAATTTAGAGATTAAAATATTTTAAAAGTGTTTTTAAGTTGCTATTTTTAAATATATATATTTAAAAAAATTTTTAAAAGTACTTGTTTAAAAGGTACTTTTTATGTTTTTAAAATAGTCCCTTTTTTTCAAAGCTATTATTTTCAAAGCTGTTTTAAAGATCCTATTTCTAAATATGTATATTTTTTAAGAGTTTCTAAAAAAGTACTTATTTTAAAAAGTAGTTTTTTATAGGTACTTTTAAAGGGCTTTTTAAAAAAGACATTTTCTTTAAAACTTATGACAGTTAAAAAGTGTTTTAAAGTTACCTTTATTGAATTTTTATTTTGCAAAAGTTTTTATCACAACTTTTTAAAAATATACTTCTATTTTCGTAAAAGTACTTTTTTAATGGTACTTTTTTAAATAGTACTATTTTTATGGTCCATTTTTTAATGTAATATTTTTCATTTTCAATTGTAATTAAAAATATCATAACGTACCTCCCTTATTGTAGATGTAAGTATATTTTACACATGATTGACCCGGCACCATAGGACAACCAATAGTATTGGGTTGATTTTTATATTTGGACCATAAATCTATTGTATCCGGTATATTATCGTTATCAGTTGCTACCAGGGGCTGACGACAAGGAATATTTGTTAAGTCTTCACGTATACTATCGCATGTTATATCGGCAATATTATTTTTATCCTGAAATGGTCCAAGCCAAGTGAAACGAAAACAAAAGGGATCTGCAATTAAACAAAAATACAAATTTATAAAGTGAAACTATTTTAATAATAAATTTTTTAAAGAAACATAAATACCAACACTCAGCTTGTAAACTTAGTAAATGAACTAAAATTATATTATACTTAAAAAAGAATTTTGACATTGTATTTTTAAGTTTTTGTTTTATTAAAATTTAAAAAAAAATTAAAATTAAATAATTTTATAGAATTTTAACTTTTGCTTTCACAGCTCATTTGTATTAACAACTGCCTGTATCTGAGTGTTTTAATTTAATTGTGTTAACTTTCATTTCGATTTTTTTACTTTTAGTTCAAGCTTCATATTGATTCTTCGCTTTTATCTTATCAATAATAATAAGACAACAATATATTTATTGAATAGCTTTTTCTTTTATTTTTATTTTATTTTATTTTTTTTTGTTACTGCATGTTGGCGAAGATGTTTTTGCGGTAAAAAAGAAATTAATAATGGGAACTGATACGTCATTATATTTGAACAAGATATTTATCTTTCGTCTTTAATTTATTTGTTTAAATAAGAAATTATACACTTTTATTTTTTAGATAAATAAACTAAAGTACTTTTAACAAAGGCTGCATTCATACAAGAATCTACAATAAGTTTGAACTTCCTTTTTTTATAACAAATAAATTGAACTTGAAATTGAATGCAATGATAAGTACGAGTACTTATTATTTTTTTCGATTTAATGTGCATTTTTTTGCTCTCTTCTATTTTTACTTTTATTTCCGAATCATTTATTTAATTATCTATGACTTGTTATTTCAAGTGTTTATTTTCATTCAGCATTTTCTACTTCTTTTCTGTTTTTGCGTTTAATTCCTTTTTAGTAAAATGGACATCTTAAGTCTCCTTTTAATTTCAATATGTTTGTAAAATTATTTCTTAAAATTGTGTTTCTAAAGGAGCAAAAGCAGCTTAAGTAAAAAGTTCTACCAATGAGCAAAGTACTTAGAATTATGTTCTTGCTTGTAAAGGTGTGTTCAATAACGACGAAAAGTTATAAAAAAATGTTCTCCATAACGTCCTTTAATGCCGTCCTATTGGAACAAAATATATTCAAATTTCTTCTATGCACAAATAATGGCTTTTTGAATACTGAACTCTTTGATTCCCATTTGACCACTAAATTGTATCATTAGACTGCAAAAGCTTTAAGAATATATTAATCACTTTTTGAAAACCTTTTAAAAATAATGTTACTTAATGTACGTACTGAATGAACATTGAAAAACATATTAACATTGTGGTAGCGAGTGTGGCAAAATAAAAAAAAGTTCCAGCAGCCAAGTCTAGAAAATAATAAATTTTCGCCCATAATTCTTTTGAAAAAATAACATTTGGCAACACTCTACATTTATGTTATAGCAAAAAGCTGATCTTACGCGTTAAAAAATTTTAATGTCTTTGTTAGCTAAGAAAAATAGAGCTAAATAAGTTGTTGTTACTTCCACCACTAAATAGTGTGGTGTTAGTTAATAAAATAGAAATGAAAAGTTAGCTAAAGGTTGTTTTTTTAAGCCCGTTAGAAATATAAATTGTAAAAAATAACACAAAAAATTAAATTGTAATGAAGAATTTTTTTATACGAAAGATCAGAACATTGCATTAATATTTAAAATTAATTTCGAGCATATGGCCACCGCGGCTGCTCATGACGAGGCGCATTCTCAACGTCCAATTTTGGGTCACTTTTTCAAGTAGTGCTGGCCGTATGTCACGAATAATATGAGCAATGTCGGCCTCCAAAGCGTTAATTGTTGCTGGTTTATCAGCATAAACCAGTGACGTGGCCCACAGGAAATAATCGAGAGATGTCTAATCGCACGAACTTTTAGGCCAACTGACGGGTCAATTTCTCAAAATCAACCTTTCGCCAAATTTTTATTTCAATAACTTGATGGTTGCTGTCGCCATATGGCACGTAGCGCCATCTTGTTGAAACAACATTTCGTCCGAATCAATGTCATCCATATTTTCAAACAAAAAATCAATAATCATGGTGCAGTAACGATCTCCATTGAACGTAACGTGAGATCAGGCCTCATTTTTTGATGAAATAAGGTGCGTTGAAGCCACCAGCATGTAAACCACTCCAAACGGTGCATTTTTCTGCATGCAATAAAGTCTGCAGGGTATGTTGTGGATTGGTGTCGCCCCATGTGTGGCAATTTTGCATAATAACAAACCCAGATGGACGGCTAAGACAAACGATTATGTGCACCATAACAACCACGAAGTCGTCTTTGAATTGATCGTTGTTTGAATTGATGACTGATTTTCAAAGTAAACTTGAATGATTTAATAGCGTTGTTCAAGCGTGAGTCTATTCATAATGATTTGCCAGAGTTTACTAAAAATAATAATAAAAGATTTTTCATAAAAATTTAATTTTTAGCGTTATTTTTAAAAATAACCCAGACTTGTTAAGCTCACAAGTCATGAGTTCAAATCCCAACAGCTGCTTCAGTATTAAAGTAAATAATGGCTAATGAGAACCCGCTTGACAAAAAAATTGTTTGAAAGCTGTGGCACATGAGTGGTTGAGGGCGCTAAATTTATAATAATTAATTAATTATTTTTCGCTTATTTTTAAATGAGGACATAAGTTTATTGCTTTAAGCGATCACCATATAGTTTAACAAATAAATTTCGATTTTATTTAGTACAATATCTTAATCATAAAAATAAAATATTGTTACGTTTTTCCCTTTTAGAACAAAAATACTCGTACATATTTTTTGATTGCAAATACCACTGTGGCTTATTATAAATTCTGTATTCTTACTTTGTGGCCTTATATGGCTGTACTTCTTGATCCTACCAGTCTTGTGAATTCCATGGTCTCGTATTTACTAAACATGCGTTATTATTACAAACGCAGCCATCCACGCTACACTACTGTATTACTCCGGCGAGATATGAACTACTCGATGCCATGTTTAGTAATCTTAACCATTCACAGACCTCTTTACATCTACTTTTATCCAAGCCAGTCAACTTCTATAATCCAGTAGCCACAACATACGTCTGCCATACAATTTGTTGTTACGCTGTTACACTTTTCTGCGCTACCGTTCTTACTTTTTGTTATAAACGGCTTCTTGACAATTATCTGTTACTCTTATATTAAATTAGACGTGTCGACTAAATTATTTGCCATGGCTTCACACAATAATTGTGTTTTGCCTCTCGGGAGGTTTGTACTGCTTTGTACTTATTATCCGTTGTGCGCATGTCCGAAGGCGGGATAGAACTCACGATCTTTTGTTTTACAGCACGCACCTTACCAACGCAACCATTGAGGTTGCTCAGCTTTTGTTAGCTAATTGTGGTATTATTCTATACACACACCATTAGTTGAAGTAACTTTATTCACCACTCTCATACTGTTAACAACAACAGGTGTTGCCAGATCTTACTTTCGTAACAATATATAAAATTATTATCTTTATATTCTAACACTCTTTGAACAATTGTCTTTTTAAATTTATTAAAAAATTCTTAATAATTTCCTTTTTCAACTTTATTCCTATAAAATGTAGCGTATTACAAATTATATATAATAATTAATTTATTTTTTTTAATTCTCTTTTTTAGAAATTTAAAGTGAGAGTAGTAGAAAATGGAAATAATTTTCCACACTTAATTTTATGCAAATTTCATGCAGATTTTATAAAACTACAAGCAAAAAATAAAAAAAGACAAACAAACAAATGTTCCCTTAATAAAAGACACAATGACAAAATATCTGGCCAAAATACTTAAACACACATATACACACACTCATAAATTATACACATAAATATATTAAACAAAAAACAGTAAAAGAAAAGTGCATAAATTTATGTTGGTTTCCTATTTTTGTAAATGAACATTAGAGTGCCCAAAATAGTTAAAAAAAATAACTATAAGCACTTTATATTATCCAGTGAAGCAATAAATGTTCAAAATCAGAAACTTACAGGCAGGAATATTTTATTTCTTAAGTAAAAAGTATTTTCTAAACAGACTTCAAAAAAGAAGGAGGTTATCAATTCGTCTAAATGTTGTGTTTTTATGTTTGTGCCCGCAAAACTCAGACATTTCTGAACCGATTTTAAAAATAGTTTCTTTTTATAAAAGGTGATGCTTAAAGATTGGCTCCCAATGTCAAAAAGTAAACCAAAGGGTGTCCCCCATAGGTGGCGTAAGTTAACGTATATGGGCCTATATTTTTAACCGTTATAGACAAACGCTTGAAAATTGTACAGAATGTCGATTACTATGATGGTTATTATAACAAGTATAAATATTTAAAATTAAATAAAAGGGTGCCCCAATAGTTGATGCAATTTGATGACGGTCGAAATTTACAAAGAACCTGTATTGATAACTTCGCTATAACAACAAGTAAAAAATATGAATTGGGAAATTAAAGGGTGACCCAATAGTTGATGTAATTTGATGTATGTAGCCAAATTTTGAACCGAAGCTTGAAGGGAGCTGTATTGCTAAGTCTACTAAAACAACAAGTATACAATTTAAATTTAGATATTAAAGGGTGTTCCCAAAATTAATGTTATTTGACCTTTATGGTCGTATCTTTTGAACCGTTATATTCAAACACTTGAAAATTAGA
Organism: Gymnosoma rotundatum; assembly: GCA_916610165.2. Taxonomy (NCBI): domain Eukaryota; kingdom Metazoa; phylum Arthropoda; class Insecta; order Diptera; family Tachinidae; genus Gymnosoma; species Gymnosoma rotundatum. Next base: position 13,257,766 of record OU744339.1, read on the forward strand.
CAGACTATCGACTACTTTGTTTGGTATAATATTAAGTATAAATATTTAAAATTATAAATTAAAGGGTGTAACAATAGTTGATGTAATTGAAAAATGATGAATAAGGCCAAGCTGTTCAACTGTTATAGACAGACGGTTGAGATGTACTGCTAAGCCCGCTATAACAAGTATTCAGTTTAAAAATTAAATAAAAGGGTGTTCCAATAATTAATACAGTTTGATGTATGTAGCCATACTTTTGAACCGTTATAGACAGAGAGATTAAATTTGATTTGAAGTCGGTTTTTTCAAGAATTATTTTTAAAACACTGACACCTAAAAAATCAACAATTTTTTTTAATTAAAAAAAACTGAGCCATCCTAATATGAACAACTTTATGTGGGTAAATGGAAGCACCCATACATATGTGCGGCTACATTTTCATATATAATTGTAAATATTAAAGTTAATGTTACACTTTGTTACTTAAATTGTAGTGATTATTAGAATGGACCATGTGCATACACATGGATGTTAATTTTAATATCTAAATTATATGTCTGTATGTGTGATGTCGTTTTTGTAGAGATATGTAAATATTTTATTGCTCATACAAGGAATATAGTTTTTCGAGTCTACGATTTCTTTGGTTTTATAAAATTTTAACACATTTTTACATCTGTATTTGTATGTTTCCATCTGAAAAGGTTGTTGAATAAAGTCCTACAACAAAGTTTATTCATGGATGTGTGTTGAGTTAATCACTTGGATTTTTTTTATACAATTTCTATCATAGTTTTTGGTTTTTACTCGTATAGTTACAGCCATAGCAACATTTCTGTTTGTATATAAGTGTGTATTGTTTCTTTTTTGTGTGAAAATTCCTACATATAATCTTTGTTAGCATTTATATTTGTGACAATGTGCAGAAATGTCTTTATTGTTTAAAGTAAATTTAAGAAAGTTATTTTCATTTTTTGAAGCTGTATGCATGTGTGTGTGTGCGAATGTATGTTTTATAATTGGTAAAGTGGTAATGCTGAATAAAACTTGTGTGTAATTAAAAAAAATAAAATTAATATTTAACACGAATGCAGAGTGCTATTCCTTGACACATCAATATGAGAGTTTCCATGCCTACATAGGAAACATTCATGGTCTTTAAGAGATAAATAACAAAAAATATTATTATTTTTTATTTTTTAATTAAACATTAATATAATAGTAATGTAATTGGTAATGAAACTGCAAGGAATAAAAATTGTAAATACCATCCTACTCTTCTCTACACCGAATATGGGCATTTCCATGGTCACATACTCGATATTTTTTTAAGTTTTGTAAAACAATGAAATATCAAATCTTTTTTTGGTTTTTATTTTTGACTTAATAGTGAACAACTAGTATTGTTTCCGTAGTTGTACTCTGTTTCCGGCAGCATGTTTATTAACTGCAAAATGTTTCCAGCAACATTGTTTTTTCTACAAAATAATAAGGGCTGCAGTCGTTTTCATTTTTTTTCATACCGTTATAGCTTTCTACTATCTAGGTGTTGTTTCTAAAAAAGAATTATTTTTTTTAATAAAACTTTAGCTATAATATTTGTCAAGTGATATGATATGACAAAATTTAACACAATAATACGAATGTGACATCAGAATTAAAAAAAAAAATTTTGTTATCGCATTATTTTTTGTAAAAAGTGACATTGCACCATCGTTCATTTAAAATTAGCTGTTAACTAAAAATGTTATTAGAAAAAAATATGAAAAATTATAGAAAAATAATTTTGCCACAGTCTCCTTAATTAATACTAATATACATGAAAATTTGTAAACTTTAAATTTTTGGTAAGGTTAAGTTATTGTGGAAATGTCCACACATGCAGATGATTTTATTTAAAAAAGCTAGTTTTTATTTTATCCCTTGTTAAAACGTCATCTATTAGCACAATCAGATGACATTATTGTAAGGATCAATTAAGCATACAAAGTATTGATGTTAAAAAAAATATCTTTCTGGAGACACATTTTTATTTGTAAAAACAAATTCAATAAGAAAAACTTTAATTCTCAAATTTCAAAAAAAAAAAATTCTTTTTTTCATGCTATTCTCCCGATTTATTATTTAAATCACCGATATTGATTATTGAAGGTCAAAGCACGTCTCGATGGCCATTTCGTTATCGCTTACTTAACTCGTCAGGAGACTTCTGACAAATATTTTAAATAAACTAAAGATTTTTGTCAAAACAATAAAGCAAAGACAAAAATCAAAGTTTAAGCAAAAAACAACAATAACCAAATGTAATTCTATTTTTCTTTCTCTGCTCTTTTATACAGTTGAAAGAGGATGAAAAATAAAATATCACAAAACACTACGATAATTTATTTTATGCACAGGCACTTTGCAAATATTAAACATTTTAAACAACGGGATTTTTTTAATAATATTAATTAATTCTCAAATTTCAAAAAAAAATTCTTTTTTTCATGCTATTCTCCCGATTTATTATTTAAATCACCGATATTGATTATTATTGTTTTGACAAAAATCTTTAGTTTATTTAAAATATTTGTCAGAAGTCTCCTGACGAGTTAAGTAAGCGATAACGAAATGGCCATCGAGACGTGCTTTGACCTTCAATAATCAATATCGGTGATTTAAATAATAAATCGGGAGAATAGCATGAAAAAAAGAATTTTTTTTTGAAATTTGAGAATTAATTAATATTATTAAAAAAATCCCGTTGTTTAAAAGAAAAACTTTATTTATCGGAATTCCATCTATTATTTTACAAAGATTAATGAGAGCTTCATTAACCTAAGACTGATGCTTCAATTTTATAAGGTTGTAAAATATGGAAAGCCTGAGTACCTTATGAATAGATTTATTTTTGGCCACTCTATAAGGACTAATGTATTAATTGTACCTCGGCACGTTTCTCTTATAATGACTAGATGATTTGTCGTCAGGATTTCAAGGTTGTGGAATTCTTCTGTACCATGTGATCAACGAAAGTTTTCAAATTCCGTCTCAATGTTTAGAAAATTATTAATAAAAAATTTATAATAATTGATCGTGTGTATTTAGCTGCAACAGGACCGCATTAAATTGTCATAAAAAAAAAGAAAAAAAAAACAAAAAAAAATTCTTTTCTTTGCTTTCTAAATATTATTCAACATTTGTGCAGTTGGGGGGTTTTATCTTATTACTTTTAATATTAATTTAAAATTTTCTTGATGTATTTATTTTTTATGTATTTGCCACATAAATTAACTGGATTAATTTGGCCCTAAGGGCTTACAATCTATACTGAATAAATAAAAAAAAAAATATAATTGTTAACGAACAGATAAAATAATCACTACTGAAATAAAATTATTCGTTTGAAAGGAAGCCGTTCAAAGCAAATAAACACTTTTTTGTTTTGTAAAAAGCTCTTTACATACAACACGCTAAAATTATAAAAAATCGCTTGTTTTATAAAAAGAACAGATTACAAATAAATATTTGTTAGAAGTATAATTAATATTTGTTAGAAGTATAATTAATCTTTACAAATTTTCTTTGCAGACGACATTTTCAAGAACTGCCGTATGCCTCATAAGGATAGTTAAAACAAGCCTAAAACCATTGAGTCGACTTGAGCGGCAGGTCAAAAAATACGAATGTCTGATAAAGACATGAGCATTTATATTCATGAATGCATATTGAAGAGAAAAACCATTCTGTTTTGTACTGATCAAGAATATTTATTGTCATTTACATGTGTTTTTAATTCTTTAATGTTTCAGTTAATTTGTACATTTTAAACACGAGCAACAAAAACACTTTTTTCTAGATCTGTTTAAAAAAACTGTTTTATATATTCAAAAAATATAACAGAACCGGTAAAAAATTATTATTTTTATACTTTCAAAATTATATTATCCATATTTTTAGAACGTCATAAAAATATGAAATTTAAAAAATGGCTTTTGGAGACTTAACTAAAACAAATAAATCGCTTAATTTGAAAACAACTGGTTTTTAAAAAGGAAAATATCGCCTAAAAAGTTTGATTAAAAAAACGTATTTTTTATAAATTAACTTGGTTCTCAAAAACCGCTAATTTCATTAAAAAACGTTAAATTAACTAAAAATCGTCAAAATTAAAAAAAACTCGAATTAAAAAAAGTTGTTTAGCTGTAAAAAAATTCTAAAAGAAAAAAATAAAACAACTTCTGAAATCAGACAATAATCAGTTAACATAAAAAATCACGGTTTAAAACATAAAAATCCACCTCAATAAATAAACGAAATTTGTAACACATTTTGCAGCAAACTTTTTATTAAAATTTACTCATAAAAAATATTTCTTAAGCCAGTTAAATAACAAACTTTCAGCTTTATAAATTGTGCTTCTTAAGTTTATACTTTTTATTTAACTTGTTGTCATCTTACTTTTAACGTGGTTTTTGTTTTTGCTTTAAAAAAAACAACATTTGCATAAAGTATTATTGAGAAAAGTATTTGTATTAAAAAAAAAATAATTTAAAAATACGAATTTAAAAGATTTAAGGGAAATTGGAAAACTTATTAAGAGTAAAAATAAATAAAACTTCGCAGTACGTAATTTTTTCCAATTTAAATTAAATACATACGATTATTTAACTTCTTAAAGAAAATTTTATCATTGGTTGTTATCAGCAAATAAATTTTAATTAAGAATGTAAGGAACATAAATTTGTTAATATTTTATTTGTTTAAAGTAAGTTAACAGCAACACATAGAAAGAAAAACTCTGTAATTTAAGCCAGTAATCGTCAGCATAAACCGAAAACGTTTAACCAACTAAAAAGCCACTCAAAGGCTATGAATGTGGTTTTTGACGATTTTAAAACAATAACAACATTAAAAGTGAATTACAATTAAAACAATGGCAACGTAAGTAGCGCCAGTTGTAGCCGTTTTAAGGCCCAACGATTTTTTTATCCTCTCATTACAGTGGTATGTTTTAAAAAATCGCAATATAAAATTTAGTTTAAAATAGATGTTAAATAAATTTATAAACATTTATAGCCGGACCAACACTCAGAGAGCGTTGAATGACTTGGCTCATGCATCGATGTAGAACGCAGCAAACTGTGCGTACGTGTGTGAGCTGCCGGAACCATAAACATCACGAATATATTAAATATAAACGAATGCAGACCAATTATTAAGACTGCTTTTTAGCTTGTCGTATTTCACAGTTCAGAAGTTTTGTTACAGCTGTGCACATAAAAGTTGATATAATAAGGCTGCTTCGTTGGCTCCAGAATGATAGCAAAGATAACTTGGTGATGTTTGTTTTTTTTTTTATTATTCTACATAGAGAAACAAAAATTCCTTGAGGTTTTTTCCCTTAAGAAGCCTCTGAGGGCCCAAGTAAGCTCGTTTTCAGTCTACGTAAAAAATGTTGTTACACCTATAAAAGGTTTTATTTATTTTCAAATTAGAATTTAATTAATTTTTTAATTGATTTAAATGTTTATTTGATTAAAAAATTTTTTGTCGTTTTTTATATGAGTATATAATCTTATACTTATTTTTTTAATTTAATATATAATTAGAATAATTAAAAATTTAGTTAAATTTCAATCAATTAAAATTTAAATTAAATTTCAATCAATTTAAAATTTTGTTAAATTTTAATCAATTAAAAATTTATTTAAATTCCAATCTATTAAAAATTTAATTAAATTTCAATCAATTAAAACTTTAATTGAATTGCAATCAATTAAAAATTTAATTAAATTACGATCAATTAAAAATTTAATAAAATTTCAGTGAATTAAAAATTTAATTAAATTTCAATCAATTAAAAATTTAATCAAATCTCAATTAATTACAAATTTAATTAAATTTCAATTAATAAGTATGTAAATTTCTATCAATTAAAAATTTAATTAAATTACAATCTGAAGTGAAATAAAGCTAATAATTGGTGAGAAAACTTTTTTCTGCGTATTTTCTGGTTACTGCAATCATAATATAATTTCACTAATCATAAATGATCGTAATGCTTTCTTTATTTAGTCACAAAAGGTTTAATTTTGTCTGGTTTGTTTAGGTGGTTGTATAGATGCACGTTATATAATACAATAAATATAAAAATAGATTTTGTGAGAGCGATTCTTAGTCAAGATCAAAAACGAGATTTTTTTTAAATCCATCGTAATTTTTTTTAAGTAAAATAATGAATACTTAAATTGAGTAAAAAAAATTATTTCAAACTAAAATATAGAATTCAGCCTTAATGCATACGTTTTTAAATACAGAGTTACCGTACTTGTGAAATAGCTCCGTGTTAATTTAAGCGCAAATTCCTTCACCTTCCATTTAGAGTCTAGAAAACACTTTCATGTTAAAGTATTTCTATTAAACCTTCTTTAGGCTGAAATTAAAATATTACTTTTTCCTAACCAAGCTAAGGCTGACAGGAAACACTTCTTTTAAGCCACTGTGCGTAATGAACCTGCAGTTGGCAGTAGTAATCATCCCTCGTTGTTTATTGTTCTTTTGCCGCTTAAGCTACTGTTCCCCAAGGAAGTAAATATAGTGTTATTATGGGAATTATTATTAATGTTATTGCATTTTATAGCAACTTAAAATTTTATAAAACGAAATTTCAAAGTACATGCAGTAAGTACAAATAATTTACATAAATTCTACATTAAAATGTAAAAATACTTAATGTACACTTGAGCAAACGATTACAAAAAATAAATGAAATAAGAAATATATTTTTAGATATTCACCTGAAAAGAAAAATAAAACAAATTTTTGGCAATAAAATATTAAAGAATTTAAGAAAAAGCTTTAATTTGTTCTTAATAAAACTCAAGCATGAAAATTAAATAAAAATTTGTGATAAAATAATATAAATTACATCGCTGCTATTGGTGTCTTTGTTCCTGAACAATTATTTGGGTTTTTGTGCATTAAAGTTTAAATTATTGCGTCATGGTTTTCATACTTTTTGACTGGATTCATTCTTCCCTGTCGTTTGTAAGCGACACAAATACACTTTCTTGCCACTTAAAAAAAAATCATCATACATTATTTACGTTGTGTGAACATTCAAGGTAATAATGTGAATTGTGTCAATAAATGATCAATCATTCTTGTTGAAAATTTTATAATTTTTTTTTCTCTTCTCATCTACTTTTTTTCTTTTTTTTTTTAGTCACCTTCAAAGAAAGAGTTTTTCTATCATTCTTTGCGTGCTTTTTCTTTTTCTCCTTGTCTTTTTTTTATAAAAAAAAATCAAGTGTTAAAGGAAATAAGAAGTTATTGAAAGTGTCATTTGATGTGTTGCCATAATATACATTGACACTTACCTTTCATCATGTTACAACGGATTTTTTTAAACATCAATTTTTTTATTATTTTTTTTTTTATTTCAAAATTGATGCCATTTTCTTGGTTAACATAATTTCCGCAGTGATGAAACGCTTTTTCAAAGTGTATTAAATAGCAGGTTTGTGGTATATAATTTTCAATAGAGTTAAACGGTGTCACGTCTTTATCTTTAGCTAGAAATCTCTATCATTTATTATTTAAATATATTTTTATGTCTTACATGATTTATTATGATATTAAATTTGATGAGTTCTTATTTGAATTTTTATTAAATAATTTTAATTTTGAAATAAGTTTAAAAAAGAAAATATAGTTCACCAAAAATAAGTTTGAATACTTGAAGTGTGACACCGCTTTGCCAAAATTACATGCGATCCATTTTAATCAGAAATAATTCTGCTATTATAATAGGATATTGAGCATCAGTAACAGTCTCTGTTTGAACGAACTAATTTTTGTAAAAGTTTGAGGCCTTCCATCCAAAATATCCAGCAAATAGTAACAATGACATTTCTAAAAAAAATTATGTTTTTATTCTCTGAACAGAAAATGTTGTTACATTGAAGATTTTCAAACCGATTAAATTAAAGACGCACTACACCTTTTAGCATGCTTTTTTACGTGCAAAAATAAGCAGTAAACTTTGATGATTTTTTAATAGTTCAAAATATTAAACAAATGCCTTTCTACTAAATTGCTTTATGTTCACCAACATTTGAATTAGAGCTGTCACTATTTAACTGTTTTAATAAAATTTCTTAATTCTTTTCCCAAAAAAGAGTGAAAAAATAATTTATGAAAAACTAATAAATTCAAGCACTGCCTTTTTAGTTTTCTGCTAATTTATTACAAACGATGCCCCACCGTGTCATACAAATAATAAACAAAGCAATTAGTTAAATAACTAGCTGTTAAAAAATGAATTCTAATAAATGAAACAAGTATCTTGAGTCAATAAATATGCTAAATCAAAAAATAATATTGTTTCGAATAATAAAATCTGGCAACCCCTGTAGTTGTTTCCTTATGAGTGTGGTGAATAAGTTAATTCAACAACTAATGTTGTGTGCATAGAATAAAAACCACAATTAGCTAACAAAAGCTGAGCAGCCTCAATGGCTGCGTTGGTAGAGGTGCGTACTGCAAAACACGGGGTCCTGAGTTCGATACCGCATTCGGACATGCGTGCAACGAAAAAATAATAATTGTTATATATAATGCAATTAAAATTAATAAAACAGCAGTACAAACCTCCCGAGAGGCAAAAGACAATTATTGTGTGAAGCCATAGCAGACAATTTAGTGGAGACGTCCAATTTAATATAAGAGTAACAGATAATTGTCAAGAAGCCCCTTATAATAAAAAGTAAGAGCAATAGCGGTTGTGCAGGGAAGTGTAACAGCATAACAACAGTGTATGACAGACATGTGTTGTAGCTATTGGATTAAAGGGGATGACTGATGACTGACTTGGATAAAAGTAGTAGTGGAGATGTCTGTGGATGGTTAAGGTTACTAGACAAAGGCATCGAGTAGTTCATGTCTCGCCGGTGTAACACAGTAGTGTAGCGTGGATGGCTGCGTTTGTGGTAATAACGCATGTTAGGTCATACGAGACCAAGGGTTCACAAGACCGGTAGGATCAAGAAGTATAGCCAGAGAATAATTAGCCACAGTGGTATTTGCAATCAAAAGAATCCGTACGTTTGTTCTAAGAGGGAAAAACGTAACAATATTATGTTATATTTACACATTGGGTTACAAGAAAAACACGCCAATTATTATTGGGTTTATTGCCGTTATTTCATTTCATTTTAATTATTTATTATTTTTTTTTATTTACTCGGCACTAGAAACCTTTCTCTTAAAAATAATATTACCAACCTGCTCGCAGTAGTGATTTCTAGTTTTAGACGAGTTAAAACGTTTATATTATACTAATATGAAATGATCTGGCCACTTGTTTTATTTTTTTTAAAGAAATATTTATGTTCATGTAGATTCGAGCCTTTCAGAAGAATTTTGCAACAACTTAGAGAAACTTATGGCGTTGTTTGTTGAATGTATTTTAAAGTGCTTAAATTGAACTTTTTGTTTCAATTGTGTAAAGGTAATAAATATACCTGCGTATCGTTCAACAAGATTCACAGTAAACTGCAAAAATAAATCAACAGATCAAAAAAGGAGTTTTAAAAACTTTAAATTAAAAATTTTTCAAAAAACATAGGTTCTCAGAAGACGACTGACGAAAATTATAAATAATTCCTCATTTAGTTATTTACAATCGATTAATCAAACAAGCCTACCGGATTAAGAGCATAAGATATCTTAGGCATATTATTGTCAGCTCCGAATCTTTTAATTGAATTTTAAAAAAATGCCAACCTTAAATATCTTTACTTTATCCGCTCATCCGGGTCTTATTTTCACACGGAGCGATGTCCATCTGTCCTTCCGTGTTAGTGGTGACACCAACTTTGACAAGGCACTAGATGAGGTAGAGAAAATTTAAATACGCCAATAGATCAGACATAATTTCGAAAATTTTGCTATTAAAAATCAGCAAGATCGGTCCACGCCCTTTTAGGCAGCGGACAAAACACCACCCCTGCCTCTAATTTTTCCATATCATTTGAAACAAATCTAGTTGAGTGAAGTAACTCCAATCAAAAAAATAAAAAAAAAACAAATATATGGGACGATAGAGAATTAAAAATTAAGGAAGAAATATCAAGTGAAAATATTGTCGCTCGCCTATATTTTCCGAGTTATGGGCCTCTGAACTCTTTATTGAAAAGTACGATTGTGCACCATATTTTTTTAAGACATCAATATGGGTATCATTTTAAAGCTTTTAAAGAGATCTTTAAGAAAATACGATGACATTTTATTGTAATTTTTTTTTTTCTTATTTCGTAATGTCACCACAATATTTGTCTTTTTAATTAGACTTACTTCACTAAACTAGATTTACTTTGATGGTGAAGGGTATATAAGATTCGGCATAGTCGTACTTGTTATTATTGGAACTGGCTTTCTTTTAAACTCAAGCATCTTACAAACACTTTTATTCGTTTCGTTTAATTTTGTTCATTTGATACTAAAGAAGAGAGAGCGGCTTTGACCTGCTCATATACATTATAACCCAGCACATTGGATACTATCCATAGTCTATATACTATCGATACAGCTTTTCTAGGCTGTATATCTCTTTGTGAACCTTGTTCTATAGTACATTACAAGAGTTTACTACTTTTCGCTTGATTTTTTAGTGAACTATAGGTTCCAACAACTGACGGCCATAAATTTGTTTGAAAATTATTGCGATTGCAAATTTAATTAGAAGCAAATTAACAATTTTATTTATTGATAATGGTATTTGTTTTTAATATGCACTGGAAACAAAATGGCAAAATACAAATAAGTGATAATATTTTTTGATTCCCTGGGTACCCAATTTAGCATGAAATTTTTATTTTTTTTTATTTTTAAATAATACAATTTTAATATAAGCATTATTAAACAATATTTAGCATAAATAGCAGAAACCAACAACAAATAAATTTTAAAATAAAGAAAATGATTAAATGAATAAATTTTATAGTTATCAACTGCAATATTTATTAAAACAATTGCATTTTAAATAAAACAATACAATCACAACATATTTAATAGTTCATACAACAATAGCAATAACACAAGTGAAGGCAAAAATTCACAATTTTATGTAGAAAAACCCAAACACACACACACACACACACACACACTCACTAGCACATACATACAAACATACATTTGTATATAAAGCTCAAATAACGCTGCAAGGTACAATGATACAAATTAAGCTCTGTTACGTGCCTCTGACAATATAAGTGGCATTATAAAATTTTTAGTTAGCACAGTTAATGGATGAAAACCAATCGCACTCAGAATTCTTATGCTTTAACATTGTTATAGGTGCAATGCGCGTAAATTCCAGAATCAATACTGAATTTTATTATAAAATATGTAAGTTGACAAAAGGTGAATGAACTAAAAATTGAAATTTTTTTTTCTCCGAACAGCAGAGAGGAAAATAATTTTTGAATATAAATTAAATTTATTGGAAATAAATTAACTTTATATTACAATTACATACTGCATAACAATTGAAGTAAATATGCAAATATATAATATTATTATTTCGTAAAAAAAGGGTGTACCAAAAAATTACTTTTTATATAAAATAAAAGCAGTTTTTTAAATTGAAAAAAAGCAGAAGGTTTTCTTAACACAAATATTTTCTAATATATTTTAAAAATAATTTTGCATAAATCTGACTGGATTTAATTAAAAACTTTTTCCCTTTAGTCCACGACATTCAATGATTCGCAGTAATAGAATTCTGCAAAAAAATTAATAAATAAATAATTAATAAAATAAAAGTATTTGAACAAGAAGTGTGTTTCCACTAGAATTTCACATGGCTGAAACAAGGAATACGTATTTCAAATTTTTACTATAGTACCCAAGGTCTAAGCCTCTCAGCAAAAGCCTGAAAAAATTCAACTGATGCTAATTTTGGCCCGACTTCAAAAAAAGAAAAAGGTTATCAATTCGTCTAAATGGTACCTTTTTATATTTGTACCCGCTGAACTCAAACAATACTGATCCGATTTTAAAAAAATTATTCTTTATTTGAAAGATTGTACTTCCAGGTTGGTCCCGTTTTAAATACAGTTAGTGATTTCTAAAACTATAGGGTGTGCTCGTACAACATTCATCTTTTTTACGTGTATTATGAACCGTAAAGGGCTCCACATTAAAATTAAAAAAAAACTTCATCACTACAGCTCCCAAAAGCAAATATTAATAAAAAATAAATTTAATAATTAAAGGGTATCCCCATGGGCGACATAAATATTTATGTTTATTCCCGCAGAACTCATTCAATTTTTATCCGATTAAAAAAAATTGTTTTCTTCATTTAAAAGTTAATGCTTACAGATTGGTCCCGTTTTAAATACAGTTCATAATTTGAAAAACTAAAGGGTGTCCCCAAACAACATGCAGGTTTTAAGATATATTATGAACCCTAAAGGACACCACATTAAAATAAAAAAAAAAACTGTGTATCACTACAACTTCCAATAACGAAAATTAATGAAAAAATTAACGTAAAAACTAAAGGGTGTTCCCATATATGGACCTATCTTTTTAACCGTTATAGACAAACGCTTCAAAATTGGATAGAATGTCGATTACTATGACCGTTATAATAAACAGTATAAATATTCAAAAACATAAAATAAAGGGTGCTCTAATACTTCATTTAATTTTATATACATGGCAATACTTTTGAACAGTTGAAGACAGACAGCTGAAATTTACAATAAATCTGTATTGCTAAGTTCGCTATAAGATCAAGTATACAATTTGAATTTTGAACTTAAAGGGTGTGCCCATAGTATTTTAAGTATAAACATTTAAAATTATAAATTAAAGGGTGTTACAATAGTTGATGTAATTTAATGTATGTGGCAAGAAATTTATATTTTTTATTGTTTTTAAATATTATCATATCTATCGCTTTTCCGAATAGAGTTCAAAGAAAATATAACTTACATGATTTAGCATATTTATGGGTTCACTTACCTAATTAACGTAACCTAAAACCTCCCAAATTTGTTTAATTTAAGTTTTTGTGTGTTTTCAAAAAAATCTTTTCCCTCAAAATTTAAAACAAAATGAACTTAGAAAAATAACTGGGCCACCCTTTAATTTTTTTTTTTATGTTTTTTTTAATAAAATTTTTTAGGGTTCAAAAAATAGTACGATATTTGTTAAAATTAGGTTTTTTAATGACACACCCTTTATGTAATAATTTTCTTTGTATACTTTTTGTTGTCGCTTCGGATCAAAAGGACAGCCTCTCACTACGTAAAAGCACGACCTGTGTGGGGCACCCTTTAATCTGAGGGAGTAATTTTTCTACTTATCGTAAAAGAGAATATGATACAACATCTTCTGTGTAAATTTTAAATATCTGTCTGTAATAATTAATGAACTAAGGTCATATACGTGAACCTTTCTTCGTTATGGGGTTACCCTTTAATTTTTTTACTTCATTTTAATATTATATATTTTTTTTTTATTTCTCATAATAATATATATTTCAAGTGTTTCGCTGTTGTTGGTTCACAGGCCTGTGACAGGCGGATAGATAAACATTGTAGTGGTATTAACAGGGTTATATTGTTACCTTTTAAGTACGGAGACCTAATAAAAAAGTTGTTTTTTTCAAGACTTTGCAATAAAACAAAGTATTTCATTATTGTTATTATTATTACTTTTATTTTATATGAGTCGCTTAGAAGGCAATTCGGTTAAGTACATTTGTTGACATTTTATGATTTTTTGAAATTTCGATGAAATAAATAATAATCTTCTTAGTTACTAATAGCTTCTGAATTTATTGTATAATAATTTCAGAAGCCATTGTGAATAATTCTCCTTTTATTAATAATTTATTATATAAACTTTGAAATAAATATTAAATTATTCTTCCTCTTTCGAAATTTGTTGGTACCACACACGAAACTTTCACTATCCTATGTAACACACTTTCCAGCTTATACGATAATCAATATATCAAGGAAATAATGGATATTGCAAAGACGATATTAAAACAAAACTACTTTAGATTCAATAATAATTTCTATAAACTACCAGATGGACTCGGCATAGGAAACCCAACATCCGCAATCTTCACAGAGATTTTCATGCAACATTTAGAACAACTACACATAAAAAAACTGATGGAAAAACATAAAATAACCCATTACTACAGATACGTAGACGACATAATATGCATCCTAGAAAGAGACAACGCCGAACAAATTCTTACAGACATAACATAATACATAACAAAATCACATACACAATGGAAAAGGAGCAAAACAGGACTTTACATTATCTTGACATATCAATAACACGAGGAATTGATACCTTAAACTCCTCAATACATCCTACTCAACATAAACTCGCAGCATTTAGACACATGATTCACAGACTTAAAATAGTCCCACTTGCTCCAGATAAATACAACAAAGAACTCGATACAATTTACACTAAAGCTAAAAATAACGGTTACAACCACAGAACCATCGACAAACTACACAGACAATACAACAACAAAAACAAGAAGAAAGAAGACAAGGAAACAAACGATACAAGACGACGACACATCTTTACTTACACAGGACCAGAAATATATAGATTAACTAACCTTTTCCGAAAAGAAGGTTTACCCACAACACTAAAAACGAGCAACACTTTACGCAACAATCTCAAGACATCAATAGAAACAAGCGATAAATTTAGCACCAGCGGAGTATACAGATTTACTTGTACCTGCAACCATACATACATCGGACAAACTGGACGAACATTAAAAATAAGGTTTACAGAACACATACGATCATACAAAAGGAAAAGGGAAGACTCCAATTTCGCAATACATCTTAACACTTATGGACACGAACCAAGGGAAATAGAGGAATGTATGACAGTATTACACCCACGTAAAAAAGGACGAAGACTAGACATTCTTGAAAACATGGAAATTTACAAAACACGAACGTTTAACAGAAATATTATTAACGAACAGGTAAAGACAACCTCTAACAAGATTTTTACACCACTTAAATTACTAAAACACTCTTACAAACGAAAAACACCTATAGACGGTCACACATACCTATCCAAGAATCAAAGACCCAAATAACAAACTATTTACCACAATAAACAAGAGAGAACAATTAAACGGACAAAAATTACCTAAGCCCACCACCTTTTATTCTTAACTATCTATTCTCTTCAGTATTAACAAACACGTGGCTTGAAAATGATGTTATCACATCGAAAGCGCTCACCAAACAGACAAAGTACACAGCCAGAGACGACGGTTTTTACCGAAAATTATAACAACAATATCTTTCTTGATCATAAAACTAAAATTAACAATTTCAAATTTGTTTTATATACAAAACTTTTTTTTTTTGATAATTATTCCATTGAAATTCTTTATCGAGCCTTTTACACAAAATATTTTTTGCGAATCACCTCCTAAATATTGTAAAGAATAATATACAATAAATTTGTTTTAATTACATAACCTTGTAACAAAAGTATGTTTCAAGGTACCATTTTTAATCAGTAAAAGTATTGTAAAATAATAAAGTTCAAGGTAATTTTATATTTTCTTGAAAAAAAAAAACTATTGTAAATTTTGCACAAAACAAAGGAACTATATTTTTAACAAGCAACGAGTGTTATTTAATTATACGCGTGTTGATTTTATTGTAAAGTTTTGCCTTGAATTTCCGTTTATATTTGTTGTTGTTCTATAATTGTGGCTTTAGAGGTTGTTAAAGTCATTGAAAAGTTTTCTGGTGTGCAGCCCGTTTCTTCACACCACACAACAACAAAAAACACAAAAAAAAACTTTTTAGTTCATTTTAGCTATTTTTATTTCCATCTACTTTGCTTGGTTTCTGCTGTAATATTTAAGAGTATAAAATTTTTATCCTTTTCAAGGAGTCAAAAACTATCCCTTTCCACTCAACCAATTTGGCCTTTTTTTCTGTCTTTTGCTCAACATCTATCCACAAGTTTTATTTAGTTAAGAAATGCGTTGCGAAAACTTTGTGCTGTATTTTTTAGCTTGATTGCGTTTAACGTTTTTGCTATTGTTGTTTTAGTTTTTCTTTCAAATTTCTTTGCAGTTGATTATCGGTTTTGGGGTTGTTTTCATTTCTTTTTGTGTGAGAAATTATAACTTTACTACGATATTTTATCTGTGAGAAACAGGAATACAAACAAAAGTCGTATTGTTTAATAAACAAGGGTGAAAAAGGGTAACGATACGGAAATAAGTGTTTAATAAATTTCTGGTTAATAAAGCAACGTTTGGATTCATTTTTATGACCTTTTGAATGCTTTTGAATAGCTAGAAATATTACTTTGTATCCGTTAGCTTAATCGGACTATAAAGAAATGTAAAGCTATTTTGTATTTGAAATGGCTTTTGTTTCTTAACTAAAGTACACACATACAGGCAGAGAGTGATAGAGTTAGTGATAGCATTATTTAGTATTTGTTATATTTAAGTAGTTTTACCTGAAGTGTAATCCTACTTATAAAATACTCATTTATTTCAGGTTAATTTAACTTTACCACCTAAAAGTATACTATGCTTTTTGACTTATAAATCCTACTTAAGGTATACTATTTTTAAGCTTCTCTAACGTAATACCATAATTTGTAGCAAAAGTTCATACATAACAATATGCATACAATATTTTTTTTCTTTTTTTTTTTCTTTTAAGGAAGACGTGTTTTTTAACACAAAATCCTGGCAATTTATTTTACTTAAGTAAAAATGCTGAGAAAAAATCTTAAAAGAAGCATAAAGTTTTCTTTATTAACTCCTTTTTTATTAAACCAGCTTTTTGCTATATTTTATATCAACTCGTATATGAAGGATTTGTTTATTAAGTAAAAAGGATAATGTGTGACCAACTAAATTAAAGAAATCTTAAAATTACAAAACAACATGGCTTCAGGGAATCATATAGCACCATACCGGCTTTTAATCGCTGACGGCCTTAATCAGCAGAGATAATGTCAACGTACAGTCGTTGCTGCCTTGGACTTGACACTCTTCCCAACGATGTCAAACGCTGGATTGCCAATTGCTTAAGTAGTATACAAGCGTTTGTTAAGTTCAGAGGCCAGAAGACAAAACTCCGCAAGATAAAATTAGGTGTGCCACAAGGAGGATTACTGTCACCTATACTCTTTAACATTTATCTTGCGAAACTTAGTGTACCACCCCAAGATATCAAGATGGTGTGGTACGCAGATGACTGTACAATCTATTCATCTGGTATTAAAATCGACGACATAAATGCCAGTATCTCATTATGCTTGGCCACCATCTTAGAATTTTTTCAGGAACGTAGACTTTAGCTATTACCCTCAAAGTCAACGGTATCCCTTTTCCCTTCGTGGACTAAAGAAGTAAGAATAAAATTGGACATCTTGGTCAAAGGCCGCCGTATCCATATGGTACAGAACCCAAAAATTTTAGGCGTAGTATTTGACAGCCTCCATTACTTCTCATCGTGCGCCACCTAAATCCACCACAAAGTGAAAACTCGGAACAAAGTTATAAAGACACTCGTTGGCACCTTCTGGGGAATGACAAAGGAGACGATAGTGGCAACGTACAATGCAATTTGCCGCTCCCTTCTTAACTTTGCTGCCCCGATATGAACCTCGTTTCTTAGTGATACCAAATGGCGATTTCTACAGACTGGCCAGAATAATGCACTAAGAATCGCGACAGAATGTGTTAAAATGACAAATATAATTCAACTCCATGAAGATACCAGGATGCTTTCGTGATATTATTCCATCTGACCATTACAGATACCCAAAAACTTTTGCATCGGCAGGCGGTCTCAGACACCATAAATGGCTATAGATGTAATAAAGTCCTAAACGAACATCCACCAGCAGATTCAAAAGATGAGAGGCCTTTGCCCAGGCAAACTAGACCTAATCTAGCATAATAAAGAGCCGGTTGGTGCAGTATCCTCAACTAATACTGTGATAGGATAGTTCGTGGACTTTAAACCGTTGCCCAGCCTGTCTCCAAAGCCCTCATGACACAGTGCATTTATTTATTTATCCCAAGAGACCCACGAAATAACGCCCTACGGAACTATGGATACGACCGATTGAATTTGCGTAATTTCTGCACCTCCCAGTACCACCTGATGATACAAGTACACACATCTTATTTTTTGGTTTTTGTATTATATCTTTTCAGGGAAAAACTCTCAACATCAGCAGGGCTGTTACAACAACAACATCTGTCTATAACTAGTCAAAATAAAGGCAATATATATCGAATTAAATGAACTGTTGGGACACCCTTTAATTTATAATTATAAATGTTTATACCTGTTATTATGGAGATCATAGTAATCGACATCCTGTCGAATTTTCAGGCGTTTGTCTATTAGATCAATTAACGACACCTTAAATTTAAAAAAATGCACTGTTTTCAAGAGGGGACCAATCTGCAATCATAACCTTTCAAATAAAGAAAAAAAAAATATTAAAAATTAGTTCAGCAATGACTGAGTTTTGCAGGCACAAATATAAAAAAGAAACATTCAGACAAAAATGTGAAAATTTATTATTCGAAATATTTCATGATATTCTCATCAAATATTTATTATTGAAAAGTACAAAAAGAAATGTATTACACTACGTAAACTTTAGTTTCTATTACTCTCTCAAAACCAAATCGAAAAGTATAAGATAACTTTTATATACATGTGAAGTATATAGTTGACAGCGTTGCCACTGATTTTTTTCTCCAAAAACCGCTAAAATTCCTTATCCTTCATCTCCACTAGCCATCAAATTGGTATGAACATCATGTCGCACATGAATTCGGCTAATGTAGACTCTCAATGTTCATGTTTCGTTCATGTGCAACCATCGTTGGACACACATTTTTCTGAGCAATAATGTTCGCCATCAAATATGACTTTTAGTATGATATCTTCATTTCAAACCAACGCCATCTATTGATCAAAAGTGTAAACAAATTTTTCCTTGTTAAAAACATTGATATAACCCTAACGGCAAACAGAAAATTATGTTCAGACAAAACATTAACACGTTTTCGACACATGCATGAACATGGATAAATTAATTCCGTTGTTTGCCGGCGTTCTGTGCATGTTTTGTTAAATTTGATGGCTAGTGGAGACGTAGGATTAAAACCCATTAACATTTTGGAAAAAATTTAAAATAATTTCAGCTTAATCTTTGGAAAAGAAATAATAAGAAAACGTTTTATCGCCCGCATTTAGTCTGCTTAAAAAACATTTATCCAAATTTTATACTAAAGTCTCTAAAATGGCAACACCGTTTATTCTTAGACATTGGCAAATGTGTTGATGCATAATTGTTTATCTATTCGTTTCGAGCATCGATATCTTTCTGAATTTTTCTTTTTTTTTAAGAAGTTAAGAAGAAGGAGAAAAATGTTTATTTAATTCCGTTTTGGCGTGAAAAATCGCCAAGATATAAAAAATCAATAGAAGTTTTTGTAAATTGTTACATAAAAATACTAGAAAACTATGGCTTCTCCTACTCAGGCTTATAAGCCACAAAAATAATAGTGAATTGATTTCAATTATTTCACATTAGTTGGTCCTTCTTTTAAAACTTTTTTTCAGATTTTCTTACACTCTAAAACTCCTACTTTGTATTAAAATTTACCATTAAAAGAAACGAAATTTCTCTGTGGAGTTTTTTTTTTCTTTTCTGTTTTTTTTTCAGTAGACATTCTTATATACGCAAAATTTTATAACGAAACTAAACTAAAATGTAAGGAATTTATATATATTTTCGGTTGGTAACACGTATTTATGAATACAATTTCTTATGAAAAATTCATATTTTTCATTTATTCTGTTTTAACATATTTTGTTGGGTTCTTCTTCTTCTTGTTCTAAAGATTATATTCTATTCTAAAAACAGTAAAACAGCACAAAACTCCTTCAAATTGCATATAAATGTATGTATGTATGTGTGAGCGTGTATATAATAGTAATGACGATAAAGATGACATGTTTCTGTGTTGCATGCCACAAATAATAAGTCACAGCATCAGTCAGTTGTTATTCTTGTAGGTTTGTTTTTATGTGAAGTACACCCAGTGTGATCGGGGTGTTGAAATAACAAAGTTTTATTAAGCTTCAGTCATCATCAGCATCAGATTTTGTTCTTTTCCTTTTGTCATATTTCTTAATACAAAAATGTGCTGTGCATGTCTTTTGCACTTTTTAGGTCTTAAAAGTTTCAAAAGATCGTGTACATTCATTCATTTGGATGCAATTTTTGTTCTAATAAACACAAACAAACAAACGAAAAAAAAAACACGTCTTGGCAACAAAAAACATAATGAAATAGGATGAAGTAATAAAGATTAGTTTGTATAGGATTTTAAGAATATGTCTTTGCATATGTATGTGTGTGTGTCTGTGTGTTTAAAACACAAGCTTTTTTTTACAAAAAAAATATTCTCACGTAGTCTGGTAATAACTTTATCATATTTATGGTTCAATGTAAATTCTGTATCAGTTATTAGTTTCAAATACATTGTATTGAAGACCTTAAGCACTGAGAGAAAAATGTTTTATTATTACTGTAACTCGAATATTTTGCAATTTTCGTTAACCGACTTCAAAAAAAGAAGGAGGTTATCATTGCTTTTAATGTTTGTGTCCGCAGAACTCGGTCATTTATGAAACGATTTTAAAAATTTTTGGAAACTTGATAGATTATGCTTAAAAACAGTTCATAATATATAAAATTAAAGGGTATCCCCATACAACGTACACGTTTTTACGTGTATTCTGAACCGTAGAGGGCACCACTTTAAAATTAAAAACAAATTGCGTATCACTATAGCTCCCTTTGGCGAAAAGTAATTTAAAAATAAATCAAAAAATTAAAGGGTGTCCCCATAGGTGACGTAAATTGACCGTTTTCGACAAACGCTTAAAAATTGGACAGAATATCGCTTACTATGACCGTTATAGTAACAAGTATTAATATTCAGAATTATAAATTAAAGGGTGACCCAATAGTTCGTTGAATTTGACGACCATACTTTTGAGCAGTTGTAAACCGACAGTTGAAATTTGCAAAGAACTTGTATTTCTAACTCCGCTATAAAATTTAGATTTGGAAATTAAAGGGTGCCCCAATAGTTGATCTAATTGTAGGTATATGACCATACTTTAAAACTGTTATAAGCAGACAGCTAAAACTTACAAGAGACTTGTGTTACAATTTGAATTTAGAAATTAAAGGGTGTCCCCTAAATTATGTAATTTAACCTATAGCCAGCTTTTGATCCGTTACATACAAACACTTGAAAGTAAGACAGAATGTCGACTACTTTGCTTGATATGGTAAGAAGTATAAAAATTTTAGATTATAAATTAAAGGATGTTACAATAGTCGATGTAACTTTAGTATGTGACCAAACTGCTGAACCGTTATAGGCAGACGGTTGAAACAGAGAACCTAAGTTCAGCAATTAAAAAAATTTAATTTTGAAATTAAAGGGTGTCCCAATAGTTACTGTAATTTGATGTATATTGCCAAACTGTTGAACAATTGTAGACAGATGTTTGAAATTAACAAGGAGCTGTAGTGCCAAGTCTGCTATAACAAGTATAAAGTTTGAAGATGGAATGTAAGGGTGTCCCAATAGTTAGCATTATTTGATGCATGTGGCCATACTAGTGACCCGCTATAGACAGACAGATGAAATTTGCTTTAAGGTCAAACTTTATTTCTGTCAAAATTACAATCATAGGAAATATATTTTACATAAAAAGAATTTTCTATACCGTAATTACACGACACAAGCGGCTCATCAAATCAGAAAAATTTACTTTTTAATCAAGTTTTTTTGTTTTGGGCGGCTGAAGGTTTGTTTGACCTTCAGTTGAAAATATATTGGTTAAGTGGAATTACATTTACATACGTGGGCTGTTATAGCCCACTATTAATGCATTCTCTGCGTAAACTAATATGAGAAAACAATTTCGATTTAAAAAACAAGATCTTCTATGTTAAATTAACGTTACTATCGGGACACGAGCTTGTTAATTTAAGCGATTCGTCATAACCTCAGCGATTTTTATGCGTCTTACTTTAACGGTTTAAAATCTAAGGCCATATTTGTCAAAAGCGTGCCCTCTGTGGAAACGCCCATTAATTTCGTCTAACCAAATTAATGTTGATATGAATATATCTCGTATTCTTATTTACAAAGTTAGTTAAATAGATGATGTTTACAATGTACACAACCTAAGGTAGAAAGATGCGAAGAATGCTGATGAAAAACGTAGCGGTCCAGAAAGTGCAGCATTTCAGTCTGCTAGCGTCTAATTTTTCTTTTTTTTTTTTTTGGAAAAGTCCGCATACATTTGTAAAATAAATTTTCTTTCTAAAAAACATTTTTAGAAATTAAAAATAAATGAACTTAAGCCAAAATAATTTCAATTCATTTATAATATTCACAGTTCAAATAAAAATTAAATTATTTATTATTCACACTAATTTTTATTGCGAACATATTTGTACACACTCTGTGTAAATTGTAAACGTGTATTAAATGTGGTTAAAAAACAAAAGTCATACACGTTAAAATCACGTCACTATAGGAACACCCTATACATTTTACTTTTTTCTGACGGACATAAAAACTCTTAAACTAAAAATGTTTGCCTATTGCGATTAGAAAGGAAGTCTACTTAGGGGAAATTTTTGTCACTTTTAGAACACCCTTTATTTTAGAGTTTAATTTTGAGTACTTTTTGCTGTAGTTGATATAATTTTATATATCAAAGAATTACAATTTTAAATTAATTGGATTAATTTCGTCAGTATATATTAAACTGTTGTTATATTTTTCGGTAAAAAACCGTCGTCTCTGGCTGTGTACTTCGTACGTTTGGCGAGCGCTTTCGATGTGATAACATCATTTTCAAGCCACGTGTTTGTTAATACTAGTATTAATATAATAGAGAGACGACGGTTTTTACCGAAAATTATAACAACAATTAAAATTTTTTTAACATTACGTTAATTGCGGTACCCCCTTTAATATTTGGTATTTGTTAGTAGAGCAGTTAAAGTTTTACATCTTTTGTATAAATTTCAAGAGTATTTCTATTACGATTCCAGAGAATAGTGGGCATTGACTTGAAAAGAAAATAAAGTAACGCTTTTGCCGAACCCTAAATATCAAAAGCTTGTTGTTTTTATTGTAAAATCGCATCACTTGCAGTAAAATTTTTACTAAGTGAAGGTATAAGAATGAATTGGCGATTTTATTAAAAATTAAAAAAAAAATTTTGCAATAAAAAATTGTATGCACAACAGACAAATAAATCGTATGCTATCAACTCTTATGGATTGACATTGAAAATCACTTTGGAATGATAAACATTACCCATCAACTTTGTCCCTCATACCAACATTATGCTAATTTTTTGTTATGCATATGGTCGAAAAGGAACCAAACAACTTTGTTTTGTGCCCCATATGCGGCAGATTTAATACAAATTTATCTGTTTATTATAGAGCTGTGTACAGCTGTCACTCCCTTTCCCTCTACCGTGGCTAAAATAGAACATTATCAAGGCAGAGGTAGTTTTATATAGAGAAAGTAGGTGCAAGGTAAAAATTAAAGGGATCTGCTCAAGAAGACTTTTTATAGACTTCAGACGGGAATCCCAACTAGCAACCACTATGTGTGAACACTAAGTCAATTAGGCGACTAATCTCAAAATAGATTAACGAGATTCAATCATGTTAGAGGTCACACTACAACACATTAACCAGATAGCATTACATGATTAAATTAACGATTTCAGAACATGAAGAATTTAAGAAGATCTGGGGGGGTGGCTCTATAAAACAAATTCAAAAAATGTAAGGAAAATAATATTTTGTTTTCTTAAAGAACGAGGGCTGCTCTATATATTTCTGGCCTAATAGTGAAAATGCGAATATTTATAATTAAAAATGGTTTTATTGTTTTTCAAAGTATTCTCCAGCATGATTTATACACTTTTGCATGCGCTCAAACCAGTTGTCGAAGCACTTTTTCCACTCCGATTGAGACACCTCCAAAACATGGTTTTTGAACACTTCAACAGCTTCTTCTGGTGACGAAAATCGTTGATCACGCATTTTTTTCTTGATGTGCGGAAACAAGAAGAAGTCATTAGGTGCCAAATCAGGGCTGTACGGCGGATGACCCATTAATTTAACGTTTTGGCCTGTGAAAAAAACTCTGGTTTGAGCCAATGTGTGAGAACTCGCATTGTCATGGTGAACAATGATTCGTCTTCTCTTGTTGGTTTTTCGAATTTCTCCGATGACTTCAGGCAAACAAATTACAGTGTACCACTCAGAAGTGGCTGTCCTACGTTGCTCAAGCGGAACAGTCGCCACATGACCAGTTTTGCCGAAGAAACAGGCGACCATTTGCTTCGAAGTGCTTCTTCCACGAACAAATTTCGTTGGATTTTGCTTGTCTTTGAAGACCCACACGGTCGATTGTTGTTTCGTTTCGGGCTCATACGCATAGATCCATGATTCGTTACCTGTGACGATCTTATAAAGGTCTTTTGAAGCACCGCAATCGTATTTTTGCAACATTTCTTTGCACCAATCGACACGAGCCTTTTTTTGAGCGACTTTTAAATTGTGCGGGATCCAACGAGAACAAACCTTTTTTACGGCCAGGTGTTCATGCAGTATCGAATGTAAGCTGGTGGAAGAAATGTCCAAGGATGTCTCTATCTCTCGGTATGTCGCATGTCCATCTTGCATTATGAGTTCACGCACGGCATCAATGTTCTCTGGTACAACAGCCGTTTTTGGACGACCTTCACGGAATTCGTCTTTGAGCGAGCTTCGGCCACGATTAAATTAATTATACAAATTTTTCACAGTGCTATAGGATGGTGCTTCATCGCCATACAAAGATTTAAGTTCATCAATGCACTCTTGTCGTGATATTCCACGTCGAAAGTTGTGAAAAATGATGGCACGAAAATGTTCACGAGGTAATTCCATTTTTTTCTACATTATTTTTTTCAAGTCACTGTAAACAACACAAATAATGGTCGAACGTCAAAACGTTTTGAGTACGATTATGCTTAAAAATGACAAACTTTCCAATGGAAATGTCAGATTGCACTTGGCAGCACTCAGTGTTGCCAGGCCAGAAATATAAATAGCAGCCCTCGTAGACATACTCTGGCCTAAGTTCTCGATTTCTAGAAGTGTAAAATCTTGTTAAAAGAAAAAACTTAAATAGGATAAGACGAAAGGATGCTTAAGAAACTTTTAGGCAAGAAATAAAAAATTTTTTTATGTATTAGAAACATTCTAAGCTGTACACCATGTCCCATGCAACAAAAATTTACAGGAAAAATTTTTTTACCCATTTTTTTTTTGCTACCAGGAAAAATAATTCTTAAAATGCTCTCGCATGAAGTGCAAATAATAAAAATACTAAAAATTTACATTCGAAATATTGCAATATCTATATTTAAAACACAAAAAGTCATTGTAAAGTCTATTGTACAGTTACGTGAGCTTGCCTCGATGTAACTTTACAAACAGAAAAAAATAAATAAATAAAAATAAAAAAAACGAAACTTTAAATTAAAGCAACACGATTGACAATAATATGAATGCGAAAACATACCCAAGCAATCTTTGTTATAGACACAGCGCACATGCATACAAACATACATAAACTTACATAGATACCAACTATCTACTTGAAACACTCGAAACCCACAAGGACTCTTTTAAAAAATACAAACAAAAAATTTTTATGGCAATTAAAATTTTTATACAAAGTTAATATTTGTTAAAATAATAAAGTAATAAATACATTTATTTAAATAAAAACGAAACAATAATAATAACAACAACAACAAAAATAAAAAATGCATAACATTCATTCATTTTTGGTTTTATTTATAATTTATTAAACAAAATAATAAACCAAAAAAATATATATATCACATGAAAAAGCTAAAAGAATCTTTTAATAAATATTACAATTGTTAAAGAATAAACCAATTAACTGGGATATGAATAAAATGAAGGATACAATCAAAAATATATAAAATAAAATAAAAATAGATTTAAATATTAATTAAGGGGACAAAAACTAGAGGCGTTAAAGCAGGTGATAAAATGCCTTACAAACTATCACATTGCAACTATCACATTTTGGACACAAGAGAAGGTTATTAGAGAATATTAAAATAATCAATACCGGTGTTTTGATATTTTTGTCGGGATATTAGCACTTTAATTTTAAAGTTCGATTATTTTATTTTGATATTCCCGTTGTTAACCATTATTTATAAATATTCATTTAAAAAAGTTATTTAATATTTAATACCCAAAACTAAACTATCTCAAGCTAAAACAATAATATATTAAATAATTTAAAATTATAAAAAAAATTTACTTATAAAAATTTTTAGTTATAAAATAAAAAATCCAAAAAATGTGTTTTTTTTTAATTTTGAAATTAAATCACTTTTAAGAATAAAAATATAATATTCTAAACTGATAAAAATAATTACAAAATCTGCACAAGAAAAATAATTATTTACAAAAAAATTTCATTAAGTAAAATTCGTCTCAAAATAAAATTAGCGAAAAAAGAAAGACAAAGAAAAAAGAACGAATTTTAACCATAAATACCCAGACTAAATTCACATAAAAATATTTTATTAAGAAGAGAGAATTAAAATAATAATTTAAGCTCTAACTTTTAGGCAATATTCAAAGTAATAAAAATTGAAAGAAAATAAAAACAAAGAGGAATCAAAAAACAAATCTGTATTACACTTAATATGTGAAAATTAACAAGATAAAATACATTTAAATTAAATAAAGCTTAAAATTCAAAATTTATGAAAGTTAATCAAAGAATATAAAATTCACCACGAAAAATTTAAAAAAAAATGTTTAAATAAAAAAAATTCAAAGCCAAAAAAAAAAACCCATGTCGGATATACCGAAAATTAAAGTGTCTCTAAACACATATTAATTTCTCTGATTTATTTGAACTTGAAAAATAAGCAAGACCAAAAAAAAAATTATCTGAATATTATGTTTTGAAAACAAGTTTAAAAAAAATCTATAATTTACTACAAAAGAAAATGTTTGCAGAAAAACTGAAGTTTCAACAAAAATACAACAATATTTTCAAAAAAAAAATAATTACTTGGAAGAAATTTAAATTTTATAAAACAAATAAAATTCACTAAATAACAATTTAGGTTTTATGACACCAACGA
This sequence comes from Gymnosoma rotundatum, assembly GCA_916610165.2. Classification (NCBI taxonomy): domain Eukaryota; kingdom Metazoa; phylum Arthropoda; class Insecta; order Diptera; family Tachinidae; genus Gymnosoma; species Gymnosoma rotundatum. Next base: position 13,285,123 of record OU744339.1, read on the forward strand.
AAATTCAAGAAAACTTTAAATGTACCACTAAATAAAATTTATGGCATGGGAAAATGGTAACAAAAAACTCTTACAAGTAAAATTATGACAATGTGTAAGTAGACAGATGTGGAGATGGACGAAGCGATTAAAAAAAAATTTGTATTACTCTCTGTCGTTGGCTGGTTTTTCCTATTTTCTTTAAAAATGAACACAAAAATTTGTAAAAAAAAATTTCTTTTTTAATAAATTTAGAAATTAAAATAAATGTGAACTTAAGCCGAATTAATATTTTTTCATTTGATTATAATATTAAGTGAGTTCGAATACAACATTCAAAAATGAAAAACTTAAAATATAATCAGGTTCTTTGTAAATTTCAAGCGTACGTCTATAACGGTTCAACAGTTTGCCCATATACATAAAATTGCATCAACTTTTGTAACACCCTTTAATTTATAATTTGATACACTTATATTTCCTATTATACCAAACAATGTAGTAGATATTCTGTCATTTTGAAGTGTTTGTATATAACGGTTCAAAAGATAAGGACATATAGGTTAAATTACATTAATTTTGGGAACACCCTTTATTTTATAGGCTCAAATTGTATACTTGTTGTTATAGCGGACTTCGCAATATAGGTCCCTTGTAAGTTTTAGCTGTCTGTCTAAAACCATTCAAAAGTTCGGTCACATTCATAAAATTTCATCAGCTATTGGGATACCCTTTTATTTCCAAATCCAAATTTTATAGTTGTTGCTATAGCGCAGTTACCAATACAGGTTATTTGTAAATTTCAACTGTGTGTCTACAACTATTTAAAAGTATGGCCATATATATCAAATTAAATAAACTTTTGAGACACCCTTTAATTTATAATTATGAATACTTATACTTGTTACTATAGTGGTCATACTAATCGATGTTCTGTTCAATTTTCAAGCGTTTGTTGAAAACGATTCAAAAGCTAGGCCCACATAGGTCAATTTGTCACCTATGGGGACACCCTTTAATTTTAGATTTATTTTTTTTTGTATTAATTTTTTGGCCATTGGGATGTCTAATGATACGCAGTTCTTTTTTTAATTTTAAAATTTATAATAAACATGTATTTCTATGGGGACACCCTTCAATTTTTAAAATTATGAACTGTTTTTAAAACGGAACCAATCTCTAGGCATAACCTTTGAAATAAAGAAAAAATTTTCGAAATTAGTTGAATTAATAACCTGCTTCTTATTTTGAAGTCGGCTAAAAGTAAGAAATGCTGCCGAAAAATAGAGCTTCAAAGAAGTCAGCCCAAAACACAATCAAAAAATTCATAATATTTAAAAGATTTGAGGTTTTTAGACTAAAAATACTAATCTATAGGACTAATAGTTACACCTGTTATAATTTCGGCGCTGTAGTAAGCATAAAGAATGTTGCCGTACTTGTAATCGGTTTAATCTGTGTTAAATACAAAATGTTTCTGGCAACATGTATATAATTGCAATATATACAACAACATTTTTTTCAACCAGCGAAATAACAAAAGCTGCACTTGCATATCTCATGTGAAATTGTAAAAAGCAGCAAACAATGTTGCATACTTAAAGGGAATAAAAATTGAAATTTTATTCTATATTGCAGTATGGACACCACTATCTGGCTGTAACATTTTCCAAGGGAAATAAAAAAAGTTGCTTAACATTTTTTTTTGCAGATTTGAACAGAATTCTAAAACGAAATAAAAAATTGTGAAGAGTATGTGATCTTTTTTTTTTATTCAAATCCCGATTTTTATTTACTCTGCTGCAGGGTATATATAATTCTTCACTGCTTATCTTAATGCTGTAACCTATTTCGTTTAACATTTTTTAAAATTCTAATGAAATCTGTATTATAAATTTTAATTTAACGCTAAAGTAAATTTATACAGTTAACTATTGTATTTTATAAATATTATCTTTATTCTTCCTTTTTTTCGATTTTTTACTTTGTGTGCTCTTTATATCTACTGTTAAATTAGCCAGTAATGGCAGAATTGTAAAATCTATTCGTAAATTGCAACAAAAAAGTGGGGAAAAATAAAAAAAATTTAACAAAATACAATTGTGGCTTTAAATATTTTTTCGTTTTTTATTTTCATTTTATATTTTAAAATGTTTTGGTGTTGCACAAATAAAAAAGGAATGTTTTTATATCTATTGATGATTGTTGGTGTGTTTTAGTGCAATAACTATCATTTAGTAGGGTTTTGTAGCAGCATCCTGTGAATTACGTTTTTTTTTATATTTTATAATTTTTTCTTTCTTTTTTTTAATTTTTTACGCGCTTGACTAAATTTTTGCTTCGTTAAACAACGAAAATAATCATTTCTCTTTTTTAACATTTTATTCTTCCTTTGTATAGGGTTTTGGTTTACTTTTATTGTTTTGGTTGTTTTTTGGTGTCCTTTCTTTAAACTGTCAGGTTGTAGGAATATTTGAGAAAAAACAATTTAAAATTATTTCTTGATAAGGAAAACTAGCCGACTTCTGGTAAATGAATATTTCTGATCTCGAACAAATCTATAAATTTTGCAACGATCACATATTAAAAGAGGGTGTTCCAAAATTAACGTAAATTTTAAATTAAATATTAGTATTGTGTTCTTGAGACTGTTAGTTTAAATTAATTAATTAAGTTTTCTGGGTAGGGAACAACACATCGACCAAATAACCTTTATGGCTCTGCTGGCATACACGAATTCTTTTTCTCTATTCGAAAATTTCTTTAAAACTGATTTAATATTTATTTTTCAATTTTAAATAATCTTCAAATAAAAAAACTACAATGTCTGAAAAAGAAATCTGACATAGAGAGAAAGTTTAATTCCGAAAAATGTCTTATGCAGTAGTTAGTTGCGCAAATCGGATATACTAATGACTTTCACCACTTTAAGCCTTCAGTTCAAAATGTTCACCAAAAGAGTTGATTTTTAACTGGAATTACATGTGGCATTTCTAAGCATCAAATGCATATAACTGGGCGGTTATTAACGCCATCAATCAACATAGAAACCAGGGCGAATAAATTTGCCATTGCTTTCACCCAAGGCGAATTAATTACCAGGTGGCAGCTTAAGTGAATTCATTATTTTTTGCTGGTAACGATTACTGTCAAACTCTACACATAAAAACTAAAAACAGTTTTTTATGTATGGCACCAGGGATGATAGACATGGCGTTTTCTTGCCAAACGTGGCGATATTCAAACCCATTTGGCCACCCAATTTTTGATTTGGCGATGAAGCTATTTTATGGCGATTTACTGCCATTCCTAAATTAGCGCGTAAGACGCAAAGCAATCTGATGCATAGCTTTTGAGCTGGAATGTCATCCCTAAATAAGAGCATCAACTTTGTGTCTTTTACAGTAATGTTAACGCATTTTATTTTATAAAACCCGCTGTATAAGAATAAAGAAGAGATAAAACCGCTAGATTGCCTTAAAAATAACTAAATTGTCATTACTTCTCAACCATAGCAAAACAAAACAAACCGAAAAGCAGCCAACTTCACTTCTAACGCACTGTCAAAATTGGATTTTCCAATTGCTAAGCGTTCACGCCGTGCTATTTAGGGATGCTTCATACATTTTGTATGTACATGAGAAATTTTGACAGATATCTTGCGTTTTACGCGCTAATTTAGGGATGGCAGTTAAACTTCTTTTGGGATTTTAAAATGTCTGAATGGGTATTTTATTTATCTTGACAAATGTTGATATGAAAAAATCAGGTGGAACTGAAGTATCATTTTTTCTTAATTTCAACAGCAGAACATCATAAAACAGCGCTAAACATTCACGATGAATTGTGTTTGTGTGTCCTATAGTTAATGAAATGAATAATTAAAACTTAGAATTTAAATCATACAATGTGCACGCATGCAGCATAAATTAAAGGCTGTGTTCTAGTTTATTTTAATTTATTTCAAAAAATTTTAAGCCATCACTTTTAAATGAAGTACATAATTGTGAACAATTTATAAAGAGTATAACCATATCCATTGTTATGCCAATTACATTTCTTCCACTAAATTCCATTGACTATTGGTCAACATTTAAAACGGAATTAAGTATGGTTGAAATGTATGATGAAACTGTTAAAACTGTACGAGAAAATTATTGTTTACATTTAAGAAAGCTTTTAAAGGAACTAATAAATAGACTTCCTGAAAATATGAATGTATTTCAAATTTATGAAAATATTTGCATTGCAAAATGTTGTAATTCATTATCACCAACAAAATTCGTTGTTGTGAAAGATAATTAGAATATGCTATAGAATCTAGTACGCCGTTTGATGTGTATGAACCTCAATGAAAGAATTACCTTTTGCACGCTGAGAAATAACATGGGTGGGATATGGTCTCAATAACCATATAATGTTCGTTGTAGCCACGTATAGTCGCGGAGAACAAATTATAGTTTTTTTTAACAAAACCTCAGTCACGACAAACATTTTTTTTGTTAATGTTTAACCATTATGTGGTTACTGCACACTATATTGCAACATGGTTGATTTTAACTTTTTGCTTATTTAAAAAAAAATACTTAATCTCCATGTTTTTATTTAAACATGGCAATAATGCGCAAATAAAAATAAATAACAAAGCTAATCTGAATAAGGAAACATAATAAAAGTAAATTTGCAACCCGCAAATAAAAAAATTTTAAAGAAACTTAATTCCACTTTAAAATTTTAAAGTGGTATCAATTCAAAAAAAATTTTCGTTTTTCGTTTTCTGAAGAACAAATTTGCGGAATTGAAACCACTTTCGATCGGAATTGAGTTCTGTGACATGCATGTATAATTCTATACATATCGGCTTAGAGATGCCACCTAGACAATAGTAAAATACATTAATTTAATGATGTTATAATTACTCAGTGATGTAACAGTTACATATAGATACGTTTTGGCGACTTTTTTTTTAATATTGGCGAATTGTAGCTATTTTAATGAAATTTATTTCTTTTTAACAAGTATTTACAATAATAATAATATATTAATAATAAAAAAAAAATATATATATATTATGGACTTAAACTATCAAAAAATCGTTATGGCGGTTTTGGCGATTTTTGACATTAATTTTGGTGAATTTCGTCAAAAAGAATCTGATAGTAATATTTACGGCGAAAAGGAATAAACTCGCCTACGCTGCCATCTGATAATTGAATCGCCTTGCTATTGGCTGTACATAATTTCGCCATGATATTCAGTTTAAAATTCGCTTTGAACGTAAATACTTTTGACATATTTTTTTATATTCTGGGCTACGGCGACAATGAATAAAATCGCTATTGCAATCAGCTGTTGATTTACCTTGATCAAAACTTTCAAAACTTTTGACATATTTTTTAGAAATAATAGCGCATCCAAGGCGAATCAATACTAAATGGTCGCGTTAGCAATTTCATTAATTTTCGCCGAAAATGCTAAATGTCAAACACCATATGAAAAAAAAATATAGATACGTACTTTTTAAGGCCAGTGTTTACTATCATACACAATCGTACGATTTAATCACATAAAAATCTGACAGAATTCTGTCTTACTTTAAAAATCGTTTCAAAATGGCGTCGCAAGTGCCACACTATTATACAAAATAGATGCGAAAACATATGGTTTTAATACTTTGTTGTTTTTTCTCCTCATTATCATAACAAAATCAACCCTGATCGCATCCCGAAAAATATTTTATAAATTATTTCAAAAGATTATAAAATCATGCAGATCTGTCAAAAAGTTTGTCACACACTTACACTTTTAATCCACGCTATCATACTTTTTAAGCACACATGCAATTTTTGACAGATCGTCCGACTGAGTATGATAGTGAATCCTGGCCTTTATATATGGAGTTTGACATTGCGACCACCTAGTATTGATTCGCCTTGAGCGCATCGTACAATGAAATTACATTATGGGTTGCCAGATTTTTCTAGCACGAATAGTGCCAGAAATAAATTTCTAGCAAATTTTGTGATACTCTTTATATACATTTTTGCTAATTTTGCATTGTTAGCAATAAAATACACTTGAAGAATAAATAGGTCGATCATATATTTAACATATTTTGAAGTTTCTTTGGCAACAGCAAATTTTCTGTTTTTTGTTTTTAATTTTAATTCACACAGATTTACAAATATTTAAATAATATAGAAATTCTCATAATTTTTGTGTGTGTTTCTTCCTTCCTTTTCGCTTTTTTTTTTTTTTTTTTGTACAATTTCAGGCAAAAAACACTTAAAGTGTTGCCAATTGCATATAATCCGTTTCATCGCCCTTCATCATAAACAGATGGAGAAATATAAATTAGTTTGGCATTCCCTTTGTAACTTTTCTAATATAAATTTTTGAACACCAGAGAGCATATGTGTGCTTAGGTGTACCTCGTCGTTTCTGTAACTGAAGTAAGAAATTTCACTTATGAAGATATTTTAATCATTTTGTTTAACGCAGGGTGAGGAAAAATTAGCCATGTGAAAAATGATGACTATATAACTTTTTGGGAAAATTTTCTCACCTTAGTTACAGAAACAAGACTTTGGGACCTTATTTATATATAAAGAGATTATTTAATGACATCATCCTGGTGTTCAATTGGATTTTAGAAAGATCCGGATAATTTCGTCATGACCCCGTTGCTACTTTTCTTTCTTTCACTGCCGTAATCCAGCAATCAAATACTTGCTTATTAGTACCATTGACTAGTAGCTAAAAAACTATTTTTAGTACCATGATGACGAAAAGGTATGTGAATATTTCGACTTAACTCTATCACAGATATTGGTGAAGAGTGTAAACGATATGAATTAACCGCACATTGCTTTTTTACTTGGCAATTTTTTTTTCTGTAAACGTATCAATGCACTCAGTTAACTGAAGTGAAAATTATCATTTCCACCAACTAAATTTGGTTACGATGAAAAAATTGTATAAATGCCAACAAACCGCTGTGTATGTTCATTTATTTTTTTTTTTTCCTTCCGTTTTTCCCTTTCTATTGCAGCGGTAAAGAAAAACAAAACCTCATAATTTTAAGGCAAAAATGTTGGCGCAAATACTTTAAACAAAAAGTAAGAAAAAATATCAGAGGAGGGATTTTTTTTGTTTTTTTTTTTTTGTAGATTTATGACATTTCATAAATGACAAAATGAACGTTAAAAAAAAGGAGAAAAGAAAAGCGCTTAAGCAGCAAAATATTTCGCTCCTTTTTACAAATCTCACATCTTTTATAGAGAAATTTTTATACACACAAAGTGTTACAAAATGTGTTTTTATATTAAGGATTTATTAAAAAATTTTTAATCCACACCTTTCTTATAGTCAAGTAACGAACAATAGCCTTTGGTCGTTAATAAGTGAAAAAATTAGATTTAATAGAAAATGAAAAAAAAGTTCCCATTACAAACACATGCAGCAAAAAGAAAATAATAAACGAAATAAAAGGTTTTGATAAATTTAGTGAGTGTTTAAAAAAATTATTCGAATAAAATACTAAAATATATATATATATACATATGTCAAAAATTAAAAATCTTATTTAATACAGGAAGATATTTTTCTTCAAAAAATTATATTTAAAAAAAGGTACTTTTTTTAAAACACATTTTCAAAGGTATATTTTTAAAAAACTTATTTTAAAAAAATACACTTTAAAATTGTTCTTATTTATGAACCTTTTTTGAAAAGTACTTTTTTTAAAGTACTTTTTTTAAAAATCTTTTTTTAAAAAGTAATTTTTTTAAAAAGCTTTTGCTTTTGTTTCAATTTTAATATTTTGTAAATATAAAATAGATAGAAATAATTTTTATGGTTACTTTATTAAAAGGAAGTTTTTATCAAAAGGTCGTTTCCAAAATTTATACTTTGTTAAAAGTGTTTTTCAAGTAGTGCCATTTTAACGTCTTCTACACATCGTGATCTTGTGAACGGCTTGGTATTGTCTGCCCTTAATTATCTGGTACACCTTTTTTTTTGTATTTTTTTTTTTTTTTTTTTTTTTTTTTTTTTGTTAAAAAGGTACTTTTCTAAAAATCTTACTTTTAAGAGATCTATCTTTCTTAAACTGCTACTGCTTAAAAGTGGCGTTTTTGTTAAAACTTTCTTTATTAAGAAGGTACTTTCTATAGTTGGCCTTTTTAGAAAAAGTACTTTTTTCAAAAAGTTGTCAAATTGAGGTTTGGTTTTTTAAGATATTTAAAAATTTTAGTTTTTTAACAAATTAAAATTTAAATGTACCTTTCTTGTATGGATTTGTCTGCTTTTAGCTGTCTAGCACAGCTTTTTAAATTTTATTTTCTGTTTTGTTTTTAAAAAGGTACTTTTTAAAATAATATAATTTTTTTGAAGGATACATTCATTTAAATGCTGCTGCTTTGAAACTGCATTTTTGTAAAAACTTTCTTTATTATAAAGATACTTTTTATAGTTGGCTGTTTCAGAAAAGGTACTTTTTTCTAAAGAATTTTAAATTTTTATTTTTTTTTAGATATTAGTTAATATCTTTGAAAAACTTAGTTTTTAAATTTTTTTATTTTATATAAACCTTTCTTAAAGAATTTTGTTTGAAAGTACTTTTTTAGTTACGCACTTTAAAAAAAGAACTGATTTGCTTTGAAAAGGTCAATGTATAAGGGTGATTTTTTGAGTGGTAGTTTTTAAAGGTTGTTGCCATTTAAAATACTTTTTTTTTGTAAAGTGATACTTTCTAAAAAGTAAAATTTATTAATAAAGATAATAAAAAAGATATTTTTTAAAAAGGTACTTTTCAAAAAAATATACTTTTTAATAAAAGGCCTTTCAAGTAGTGCTATTCTAACATCATGTAAACATCGTGTTTTTATGAACGGAATGGAATTTCAGGCTTAGATTAAAAAGGTACTTTTTTTAAAACCATAATTTTTTTACAAATATGTTTTTGTTAAAATACTACTGCTTTAAAAGTAAAATTTTTTTTTAAAAAGTTACTTTATTGAAAAAGTACTTTTTGTGTTTTTCAGAAAAGGTACTTTTTTCATAAATTTTTTATTTTGTCTTTTTGTGTCTTTATTATGTTAAGGTTTATCAAAAATTTAGTTTTTTAGCTTTACTCTATTATATGTAAATTTGTTTCTGAATTTTACTTTAAAGTACTTTTTTAATTGGGTACTTTTTTAGAAAACTGTGATTTTATAACACAGGCTTCTTTTCTATAATCTGCCAGAGCAAGTGTTCTTGTAAAGATTGCAGAATTTACTTTTTAACGTTCTCCTACTGTAAGACTATAATGTCAGATTTTTGTTTATTGTCTGATAAGTAAAAAAGCGCGCAGGCAGGTTACCGAATATTAAAATAACTTAATCTGCGGCTCATATAGGTTTTGGGTTTTTATCTCACATCACGATCTTTGTACTTTTTATGTTGTTTACCATGCTGTTGTGACCAGTTTAAGGAATTAAAACGAAATAAAAAAATACCTGTAAAACAGCAATAATCCCTTGGATAAAATTTTATTTCATTTTCGAGGATTCATTTTATTTAGACTAAAAATTAATGGCGAAATAATTAACTTTGCTTGTCGAAAGGACAAAAAGAAAAAAAACATAAAACGACCTTAGTGTGCTTCATGAAAACCCCAAAAATGTATGAGGGTAAGTTTATGTTTGTGTACACGTAAGTGTGTATATGTGTGTGTGAAAATCAAACCATTAAAAGGTTTGCGGTTTCTTATGTGTTGTGTTGTAATAACTGAAAATTTATACAATGATTGGCCAAGCCAACTTGGCCTGGACAAAATAAAGGCAGCTTGTTACCGCTGGCAACAGAATAGCAACAGCAGTTTTCATAACACCCTGGGTGTTAAAGGTATGATAAATAAAATGAGATTTTCGTTTTTGGTTGTAAAGATTACAACAAAGATAATTTTTAATTCAGCGAAAAGAAAATAAAAATTATTTAAAATAAATGGTTGCTTTTTACTTTTTACTATGGTTGAAAGAAAAAAGGCAAAAAAAATGTTTATTTTTTCTTTAATTTAATGAAATGGAAAAATTAAAAAGTTACATTGAAGGATTTGAAATGAAAATTATTACAATTTTTTTTATTTTATCTTAAAAAAAGTTTAGAATTTCTCAGCCAAAGAAAGAAATTAGAAAAATGCGAGAATGTGAGAATGAGAGAGAAAATGTAACCTTTAACTACTTTTTAAGTCCTGACATCAATTTAAATGAAATTCTTTTAGGAAAATATTCAATTTATTTAATTGCATTTTAAGTTCATTTTAATCCCTGGTCTGGCTGTAGAATTTTATTAACAACTGTACGCTATTTAAGTATGAGAACTTAATTGAAATGAAAATAGGAATAGAAATAGTAAGAAAAGTAGTTTTAACTATTCTCATAAATTTTCCAAATCTACATAATTATTTATCTTCTTTTACATTTTGTTGTTATTGTCTTTGTTGTAATTTTTGCATATTTTGGCTTTGTTCCTAAAATGAAGTAATCATAATGGATAAATTAAAAAGGAAACATTAACCCAATTAGTTATTTTGGGCTTATGACAATGACAAGCTTAAAAAGTCATAAAGTAGTGTAAAACAAAATTACTAAAGCAGAGCCAATAAGGTCAAACACCGAATGACCAGGGCTCATTAAGCAAATGGCTTTAAATTAAAATAGTTTTATATTGTACAAGGAAAATTTTAATTAAATGTACAAATTTTAAGGATAGAGTTATTTTAAATTAAAATCATTTGTTAATATACAAACTCATACCTGGCCATCATTTTGTAACTAAAAGTCTGTTCAGTAACTAAAAATTGTTACTAATTACTAATTGTTGCTAATTGTTACTTGAACATATTCACGTCAGTGTTGCTGTTTGGTTGCATTTTTTACATTTTGTGTAAAGTTTGAAGGCTCCACGTAACACGTATAATTTTTTTATATTAAGCCTGGTACTCTGTTCAGCTTTTCATGCGGAATGCTGTCAAATCGCATACATAAAAAATTTGTATGAAAAAGTCATGAAAAAATGTTGCAGAAGTAGTACTCTGTTTTTACTGTGGAAAAACATATGAAATGTTTCTGGCAACATTTTATCCAAGCTGTGAAATAAAGCAAGTAGGCATTATTTCATGCAGAATTTTTCATACAACAGATGATCGTATGTCTTTTACTTACGTTTTTAAAACAATGATACCACACTTTAAATGTCAAATATTCCACATGAAATAATCAATGTTGCTCAACAATTTTCACAAATTTGAACAGAGTACCAGGCTTTAGTCCAAATTTTCGTGACTTTTGCAACATACACGAAATAAAGTAATATCACTGAAAAAATACTTGTTTCATTATTTGAGGTTAGAATCTCTATTAACATATCAACTTTTCTTAACATATTAATTCGCTTTTAATAACAAACGTCACCTGCAAATGCAATCAATATCCCACATAACAAATAGGAAGTTTGAAATAAACAAAAAAAAAACGTTGGTGAAGTTTTTTCTGTTAAATTCATGAGAAATCACGAAATGTTTCTTGAGTCATGTATTGAAACAGCAAAATGTTTCTGGCAACATTTTTTTTTTTTCCAACCGTGAAATAATATAAGCTGCATGTTGTGAGGAAGACAAAGCTTTCTGTTCAAACTTGCAAAATTGTCTGCAACTTTAGTTATTCCGCTTGAAAAAGTTGACAATCGTACCAGTACCCCAATTTAGAAAAAAGTTGTCTTATAATTACCTTCAGGAAGTGTCGGATTATATTACGAAAAAACTGTCAGTAATTTAATGTTATAGTTTTAAGCAAATAAGAATCAAATTTGTCTTTAATAACGGTATTTTTAAAACAATTTAATTAGTAAATTCTATCCAAGCTCAATCTTTCAAAGAAAAGGGTCAAACGGATTTATTTAAAAAAATCCTACTTTAACTAATTTTATTGAATGGCGAGAACATGCACTTTTCCATACCGAAAAATTAATATTGAGTCCTAATATTAATTTACATGAGCATCATGAAATTTGTTTCATACGTTTTTTATTTTTTTCATTTTTTTTTTTTTGCTTAGTAAATTAATTTGTTGCCTTGTTATTTTTTCTTGAAATGCATATATTTTATTAATATTTTAATTAAATACTATTTATTTAAGGAAAATTTCAAAATGTATGTTTTAATGAAGAAACGTAATTTTTTTTAAAGAAAACGCTTAACTTTTTTGTATATTACTCTGGCAACACTGGTTCACGTACTCGAAAAACTTGCAAAGGAGGTTAAACAAAGAGCGTAAAAATGTGAGAGAGGAAAAATGTGTTGTCTTTTTTGGCTAGTAAAATTTTTACTAGCAAGTGTTAGTCAAACAGCTGTTTTTTACTTTTGTTTATGAAATAATTTGTTCAAAAAATTTCAAACAAAAAAAAATTGTAACATTAAAGAAAATGCTAAAGTATTTGGCTATTAAAAGATTATAAAAAATATTGTTTTGTTGTTGTATTATTTTTCTTTAATTTAGCTAGGGGAGAATCCAGCAATATAGTTTAAAATAACAGAAATTTGGTTTAGAATCTTTTAGCTTTGAGAATGTTAATTAGAACTAAGTGAAAAACATCACAGCCGCTTTTGAAAATTTAAAAGTAATTAAAAACGTTTGAAATATATAAAATATTTAACATATTTTTGCTATTTGGTTGCTTAATGTTTTTTTTTCAATTTCTCCTTGTGGTTGATATCTGTTTGCTGGCTTAGAGTGGTCTATTGTTTTATATATTTTTATTTTAAAAATAGTACTATTTGATGGCCATACCGTACACTTTTTAAGTCTTACATGTCATTCTTTAAGCCAAAACAATTTTCTTGGCTAATTCTTGCTGACAAAGCGTTTATTTAAAATAATTTTGAAAATTCCTATTTTACTCCTTCGTTGCTAGCTTATGCTAGAAAACTTACTAAACAGACCTAATATTACAATATAATTTTTAAAAGTGCTGCCAGATTTCCGAAGTCAATTAAGTCGGAAATTTGATACTTTCCCCTTTTTTAAGTTTCTTTTTTTTTGGGAAATAAGACTTCTCCTCGCTACCAGACGTTGGGATTCCTCTGGCAGTGGTTGAAATGGCCATAAAGAACCATTACCTCAATTTGGCTCGCAAATTATGGATGTCTTCAGACAACTGTGGACTGCACTGGACCTCAAGCGGACCAGGAAGCTGCTCGGACTGGACAGGAGATCCATAAGTATCAAGGTCTCGATACTTACTGGTCACTGTCAAATCGGCAGGCATGCTAAAAGACTCTGTCTGCCCTTTAATGATTTCTGTCACAGTTGTGGCTCGGAGGATGAGGAAGAGACCGTACTGCACCTCCTGTGCCACTGGCCATCCCTGGCCAGAATTCTGGTTAAGAATTCTGGGCCCGCCTTTCTTCGGAACTTTTACGGAGCTATCATCTCACTCTATAGGGGACATAGCGAAGTTCATCCGGGAATCTTCATGATTCTCAACTGGGTAAGGGGAGTCGTGCCGTTTTCCTTGTGGTATCAGAATGGGCCAATCGATTGTGCTCAAGTTAGCTTCGTCGTGAGAGGCTGCCACTCCTAACTAACCAAGACTTCTCCTCGAGTAATTGGTATCCGGATATATAATCTTAGATGCTAAGGCACCTCCTAACAATTTTTTTTTGTAATTTAGCCAGTAGTTTTTGCGTGATGCATACACAGGCATAGGAGACAGAGAAAAACTCTGACATTTTAAGCCAGCAATAAAATGTTCAATAAAATATTTCATCCTGTATTAGTTTCTTTGGATTTGCTGCTGCCTATGATCTCGTCTGGTTTGTTTATGTTGACTTCTACAAATGAAATAAAAAGTATTATTTAACGCCTGTAAGTATTCTTGAATATAGTGCAAAAACACATATTAAACAGTGGTGCCATATTCCAGAAATTATTCTCAAAGTGCGGATTTTTAAAAATGAATTTAAAAAAGCTTTCTTGATGATTTTATTAGCGAAAATCGTGCTTTCAACCTCAATAGGAAATATCGAAGATTTAAAAACTGAAAAATTTAATTTTAGGAAAAATATCTTCAATTTTTATTTTGATAAATAATCCTTAAAACAAAGGTAAAATCTTCATTCTGGCATCGCTGTGCTAAACACTTGATCTACCTCTAGTGCTTCTTTTTTGTAACTAATGTGACAAATTACTCACGTTAAAATATTATAGACTTCCTGTCTTCCACAGGGTGCTTAAGATTAATCATGAACTTTTTCTTTATTTTATATTGTAAAGTTCGTGAATAAATCTAGCAGATCCTGTGTAAAGCAGAAAAATTCCAATATTTTTATGTCAGATATTTCTGACTTTAGTTAAAGAATAGAGACACAGATATGGTGGGTTTAAATTATGTAAAATTTAACTGCCATATTCATAAAAAATAAAATAACTTTCAAATGTGTTTTGTGACTAATGTGTCCTACAAATTTGTCCTAAATTATATTTCAAATTTAATATTTTATAAATATTTCTAGGAGAACTTTTGGAAATAAGATTAACTTATTTTTGTAAACTTTTTAGGAATAAAAATTTTTGTTTGGGAAAACGACTTAAAAATAATCTTGGAACACTCATCTATAATATGATCAAAATTTAGTCGGCTTCAATGTCCTTAGGTCCGTTAGTGTGTGTCCAAAAGTAGAATGTTTTGTATTAAAATAAAATACATATGTAACAGAAAATTTAACAGGTCTCTTGATTTGCTGATCGGTTAAAATAGAATTATAAATCAATAGATTTTTAATAATCAGAGTTGCATTTTTCTTTTTTTTTAAATTTTCGAATTAGGACAGAGTTCCACAAAATGCAATAAGATTTTCTTATGACTGAATAATACGATTGTGAAGCATTATCAGTTGTGGCTCTTGTGTGGATTAGGCATGATTGAGCAGCAAATATCGAAACACACATAACACTTTTCTAATTTGGTATTATTCTCTTTATTTAGAACTAAAACACAGATAAAATTATAAATTAAAAAAACCCAAGTATCTTTGAAAACACTTTTAAGTAGATATTTGGAAACAAAGTCAATTGTATAATTTTTATCGTAATGAACTAGCTTTTTATTAAATGACATGCTTAATATTTTTTTCTTTTTATGTTTTCGACCAGCTTTGATTTCTATATTTATTTATTTTTTTTTTCAAGTTTTTATATAAATTATTTTTTATCACATTTTTAGTATGTATCAATATATCGTCTGATAAAAATTGTAATTTTAAATTTATTACATTTATTTATTATCTGTAAACAAGTTTCACGGTTATACTTATCTGTGGTTATTCTTTGTTAGTAGACTTATTACACTGTTTACACTGTAATTTGTTAATTGCATCAAAACAAATTTCATATTTGAAAGTCACAATAATTTCGAACAGTCATCGCTAATTTATTTTATTTATTTGCATTAGTTTATGTAAGCTTTTAGGTCAGGGTGATCTTCTAAACAATGGCTCTTTGAATGACGACCTCTGCTTATAAATTATTATACACTGCCGACCACTTGAATAGGTTCATTTATTTTTGCTCATATATTTTAATTTCTCTTCATATAAACTTTAAGAGAACAATTCTTTTTCACTTAAATTACACTTACAATAAATAAAAATTTGTTATTTTTTGCTTTTACTTCAAAATGCTGCGAAAACACGTGTAAATTTTGGGTCACTTGAATAGGTTCACTAGGAATAAAATTAGTTTGCTTTGGACCATCGACATAATAATTAAAATTTTAAATATTTGTGAGTTACTACAATACCTTTTAACATTTTTTATTTAAAATGGGGCGCGGCAAGCTATTAACTGAAGAAGAAAAAGGTAAAATTAAAGCATTTAAAGAAACTGACTTAAGCCATAGGAATATCGCCAAAAAATTGGTCGTAGCCAGAATGTTGTAAGTAATTTTTTAAGAAATCTCTCCAATTACGGAAAAAACATGAAAGGGCGGACGAAAAAAGCCACAACAGAAGCGGACAGAAGAGCTATTATAAGAGCTGCCTCAAATTCGAGCGATTCTGCTGCAAAAATTAGACAAAAATTGGGTATCACAGCTAGCGTAAACACTGTAAGACGTGTTATTCGAAGTTCTAAACATTTAAAGAGATTGAAAATTAAAAAAAAACCATCTCTTAATGCTACTCTTCCACGACCTACGTAAGGAAGAACGCTACCTTAGTCGTCTTCATAGCTGTGAGGGAAGTGTAATGGTGTGGGGGGCAATTTCTTATTATGGTACATGTGAGCTTCAATTCCTCACACCAAAAATGAACGCGAACAACTACAAAACAGTACTTGAAAAGGCGTTTCCATATTTCTCTAATATTTTTGGACCAATTCCCTGGATATTTCAACAAGATAATGCCCCGATACATAATGCCAGGGTTGTAAAGGCGTGGATTCAAAGTCAGAATGTCAATATGTTGGAGTGGCCACCATATTCTCCTGACCTAAATATTATAGAAAATGTATGGGGCTTGCTTTCTCGCAAAGTCTATGAGTACGGCAGACAATCCGAAACAAAAGAAGCTTTAATTGTAGGAATTAAGAAAGCTTGGTCCGAAATTTCATTATCATTAATTGAAAATCTTTATAACTCCCTCCCAAATCGTATTTTTGAAGTTATATCGAATAAAGGAGGATATACTCATTACTAAATCAATAAAACATTGTAAGAAATCTTAAAAAATAAAAAAAGTTTTACAAAAAAATAATTTTCTTTTTTAGTTTTTTAAATGAATGATAGTGAACCTATTCAAATGGCATAAAAAATTGTGTTGAAAATCATATTAATTTCGGGAAAAAATCACTAAAATTCAGTTATCAATTATTGAAACAATTTATTATAAACTCACATAATCCAATATTTTACCATTTTAGAAAATAATGTAACAATAAACTTAATTACTTTTAGAAAAAAATTAATTTGAATGTAACGAAAATAGTGAACCTATTCAAGTGGTCGGCAGTGTATATGTAACGGAGTAATTTTCTTCAATGCAAAACCATTAATATATTCTTATTGTTGGCGCAAAATAACCTAATACATTCTTATTTAAAACATTTTCTCTGAATGGCGACCTTTGCTTATAAATTATCATAATTGTAACTCAGAAATTTTTTTTAGTGCAAAATAACCATTATAATCTCATATAAAGCACACTTCCTGCTAACAAATTATTATACTTGTAACGGTATAATTTTCTTCAATTCAAAATTATCAATACATTCTTATTGGAAGCACCCTCTGTGGATGACGACCTCTGCTTATAAATAATTATAACTGTAACGCAGAATTTTTTTTGGCACAAAATAACATATTCTCATTTAAAGAACCCACTCTGGATGGCGACCTCTGCTTATAAATTATTATAATTGGAGCTTAGAAATTTTTTTCGGTGCAAAAAACCCAATACAATCTTTTATAAAGCACACTCTCTGGATAACGACCTTTGCTTATAAATTATTAGATTTATAATGGAGTAATATTAAATTAATTGGGTTAATAAACAAGTGGCTTGAAAATGATGTTATCACATCGAAAGCGCTCGCCAAACGTTCGAAGTACACAGCCAGAGATGACAGTTATTACCGAAAATTATAACAACAGTGGAGTAATATTTTTCAATGCAAAACCACCAATAAATTCTTATTGGAAGCACCCGCTCTGGATGACGGCCTCTGTTTATAAATTATTATAATAGTAACGGAAAAATTTTCTTCGGTACGAAACCACCAACGCATTCTTATTTAAAGCATATTCTCCGGATGACTACCTCTGCTTGTAAATTATTATATTTGTGGTGGAGAAATTTTCTTCTGTGCAAAACAACCAATACATTCTTATTTAAAGGATTCTCTCTAGATGACGACCTCTTCTTATAAATTATTCAGCCTTATTACGGTTGTCGTTCTCGTGTCGAAAATCCTACGTTTTTTTAAAATGGTACTACGCACGTCGTTATTGTTAAAAATGTTACTCGAAAAACAAATCTATTACAAAAATCGGTACTACGTTTGTCGCATTCGAATGATAATTTGTTCAAATATTGTCGTTGAAATTTATGTACACGACAAACAATTTTTCTTCGTAAATTTTTAAAACGAACGCTAACAAAAGATAAGTCTGCTTTTGATTTTTACATTATGCTTATTTTAATTTATTTTTTGCATGCTGTTTTTATACCAAAAAAGGAAAAAGGGTATATTTACGTTTGTCATTCTGGGTGTAATTTCTACAATATTCATTTCTGACCCCATAAAGTATATATGTATGTTCTGACTTCTTATGCATAGCGAAGTCAATTGAGCGATGTCCGTCTGTCCATCCGTGTTGTTGTTGAAATCAAGTTTGCCTTTGCAACAAAAAAAAAAATAAATAAATGTCAATCGATCAGATATAGAGTCGAAAGAGCTACTATTAGAAATCAGCATGATGGGTCCATGTCCTTCGAGGCAGCTGGCAAAACACCACGCCTACACATAATTTTTTCATGTCATTTTGAATAATAAAGTAACTCCAACCAAAAAAATAAACATATAAGGAGATAGCAAATTAAAAAAATAAGAAAAAATTATATGGGCGCTCGCCCATATTTTCTGAGTAACGGACTCTGAAATTTTGAAATTTTTTTAAATATCAATATGGGTATCATTTAGAAGCTTTTGAAGAGGTCTTTAAAGAAATACAAACATTTTTTTAAAAATGCTTAACCCATTAAGAGCTGATGGTATTTTTATGTAAAATTGTATATGCAGAACCACTTTTTTTAATTCTCTGTCACCCCAATATTTGCTTTGGCATAGCCGAACTCTTTCTTGTTCATTTTAAATATAAAAATTACAATCGTAAGCATTTCAATTTGCTGGTTGAGATTATAAAAGAACATTAGACTTGCTAGAGGCCTAAGTTCCAATGTCAATAAAATTGAAGCTAAAGAAGAGTGAAAAAATTAGCAACAAAATTAAGCATTCAAACAGAACTGTATACTAAAGTTATGAAGACGTTAAAAGAAATTGAAAGATTTAATAGAAAAAGATACATATCAAAGGAAGAAACTTAAAAAAAGAAGAGCATAGAAAACATCATCTAAAATTTACGTCCGACGAAATCGAATTAAAAAACGTAAAATTGAATTAAAAGAACTGAAAGGCAAAGTACGTTTTATTCTAAACTAACTTCAAGTTTTTTCTTAATATTACAAATATCAAGTTTTTTCTTAACCTATACATATAACAAAACTGTAACGGAGTCATTTCTGTACATGAATATTTTTTAAAATATTTTGATATTGGTGTAGGTAGTAATCGCTATATCAAATACAAAACACCTATTTTTGGAATTTTTTGTGTCTGTGTTCACATCATGTAAAAAGTGCCGTATAGATTTGCACAAAATTTTGTAAGGAGGTCCCTTAGAACCTTGATTCCAATATAGAATACATTTTTTTCATAAAAATAAGATATTTTGTATAGAAAAAATAGATACAAGTGTAAGAGCACCCAATTTTACCTGTATAATCGTACTAAAACTGTTGTCTGCACATTTTTTTATTTAAAAACACATCTTTCTAAATTCGAATTTTAGGAAAATTGCAAATGAAATACAAAAGTTTTCAAATTGAATTAATAGCTAGTCGTTTTGTTTTTTATTGTTATTTTTAAGTGTTAATTTATCGCCTAAAATGCTACTGCAAAAATTTTTTATTAAAATTTTATGTTTTGATCTATTACAAAATATTTTATTGTCGAAAATTTTACATAGTACCAAAAAAACTAACTATCGACAGCGACTACGACTATTCTCGAATGTCGTTTTCGACAACCGTAATAAGGCCGATTGTAATTGTAAGTCAGAAATTTTTTTGCGGTGCAAAATAACCATTACAATCTCATCTAAAGCACAATCTCTGGATAACGACCTGTTTTTAAAAATTATTATAATTGTGACGAAAATTTTTTTCTTGGCGCAAAATAACTCAATACATTCTTTTTTAAAGCACTCGCTCTGAATGACAACTTTTGCTTATAAATTATTATAATTGTAACGGAGAAATGTTCGTCAGTACAAAGCCACCAACACATTCTTATTTTAAGCGTCGTCTCAGTTTTCTTTAATTATGTTTCCCACAGCAAAGTATGTAAGAAATAATTTACGTGTAGAATGTGGATGATCAAGTAAAGACTGGCTTAGCTTTTAAAAAAATAAATTTTATTTTAGTGCCTTAAAGCGATCTTATCAATCCATAGAATTTATTTAAATTTCGAGTTTTCAGGAAAAGCAGAGTACTCTGCTTAAAAACTCCATTTCAACTCTTTTCTTAATTCTCAAACAAAAGCAAGTATGTTTTCATCGACTCTTATAATTATAGTGCTGACTTTTGATGGGGTGGACTGCATGACTGCAGTATTTAATATTCAAAATTAAAAAATGCCTTCTCTCTCCCTATAAAAAAAAAATATCGTATGAACACAATCTTACAAACACTTGCACATTAATTCAAACTCATTACTCAAATTTTAACGCAATAATTTTGTTTTTTTTTTTGTTCTTTTAATAATAAATGGAAATTTCGCATCATCTTTGTTTTTAATACGAAAACAAAAAAAATATAAGAAAAGTTTCGAGTTCTTTGTAAATGACTTGAGAGAAGCAGTGAAATGTTTTCTTTAGTGGCACTAAAAATTAAGTTTCTTTTTACTAATTTTTCTTTTAAAACAACATCAAACACAACAACAACAAAAATGTAGAAGAAATAAAAAGTGTTTTTTTTTTGGAAGCAAACAACCGTCTCTATGCTACAACAACACAAAAACTGCCAAGTGTAGCTTTTTATAAAATGTTAACAAATTATAATAATAGACAAATGACTTATGATTGCATTTTGCAACGCAGTGCGCTACATTTATATTCTATACAAACACACATAATTTTATCCAGCAGTTTGTCGTTGGAGACTAATGTTCTCCTAAAAGCGGTGGAGAACTTAAAGTTTGCAAATTTTTTTTTTTTGGAAGGCGAGGAATATCCTTCGAGTTCTAAAATAACTCTTAGCCGAATAATAGAATAAAAGTTTTATAGCACTTAAGCAGTGTAGAAAATGTTGCTATAAATATACAAGGGTCAAGCTATAAATCAATAGAATTGCTACTGCTGGCATGATATCTTTAATTATTTATCTAACTTTGTGCTTTATTTGCAATTATAATACAAATCCTAAGTAGATTCTTATATATTGATTCTTTATTATTAGAATACTAATATCATGTACTGCTGGGTTTTGTTTCTGTTATACACACAAGTGGCAAAAATATTTGTGGTGGTGATTATTATTTTTAGCAGCATAACAAGTAGTGATGATAATGATGAAAAAAGCATGTTTTCTTGATGGGTGTTATTTTTCGATGAAATTTATTTCAAACTTTAAGACGATAATTTGAATTAATGAAGGCAAATGTTACAATAAATTCGTATTTTATTTTATAATATTAAATCTGAGGATCCCACACAGCACACTTTTTCCCAAAAAAAAATTTAAGATTCATTATTAAATTAATTTTTATTCTTTTGATTACAAGCGTTTTAGATATTTAAAAATGTATCAAATAAAAATATATAGAGTCATTTTAAAATTTTGTTTATTTTTATTTCAATAAATTTAAAGGCTCAAGCCCAGATTTCGTTGGTTGCATTGCCAGTTGATGATAACAAATACAGCGTTATAAATATATGTGAAAGTAATATTATTTTAAGTAGCAATAAAGGTAGTGGTGTAACATGATTTTTTACAGACATGGGGGGATTCAACTACATTTCAATTGCAACTACAGTTCCATGTAATGTGTAATTAGATATTTTCAATTAGAAATTGCAAGTAATTTTAATTGCAATCAGGGACCACAGTCAATTACAATTTTATATAATAATTAATAAATAATAAAATAAAACAATAAAATCAGGCAACCCTGTAGTTGTATCCGTATGAGCGTGGTGAATAAGCTAATTCAACTAATGGTGTGTGTATAGAATAAAAACCACAATTTAGCTAACAAAAGCTGAGCAGCTCCAATAGCTGCGTTGGTAGCGGTGCGTACTGCAAAACAGGGGGTCCTGAGTTCGATACCGCGTTCGGACATGCGTGCAACAAAAAAAATAATAATTGTTATAATGCAATTAAAAATAATAAACAGCAGTACAAACCTCTCGTGAGGCAAAAGACAATTATTGTGTGAAGCCATGGCAGATTATTTAGTGGAGACGTCTAATTTAATATAAGAGTTACAGATAATTGTCAAGTCGACCTTTATAATAAAAAGTAAGAACGGTAATGGTTAGCGCAGGGAAGTGTAACAGCATAACAATAGTGTATAGCAGACGTGTGTTGTGGCTATGGGATTACAAGGAGATGACTGGCTTGGAAAGAAGGCGTAGTGGAGTGGTCTGTAAATGGTTCAGGTTACAAAACAAGGCATCGAGTAGTTCATGTCTCGCCAGAGTAATACAGTACTGTAGCGTGGATGGATGCTGCGTTTGTAATAATAACGCATGTTTAGTAAATACGAGACCATGGGATTCAGAAGACCAGTAGAATCAAAGAAGTATAAACAGAGAAAGTAAAAATACAGAATTTATAATGAGCTACAGTGGTATTCGCAATCAAAAGATTCCGTAAGTTTGAATTAAAAGGGAAAAATGTAACAATATGTTAAATTTAGAGAGACAAATATTTCAATAATTAAATTTATAAAATTTACTTTAAGGGTCTGGGACAGCACACTTTACATACACATTTAAAATTTTTTTTTTCAAAATACTTTCAAAATTTCGTTTATCTTAATATCTTTTTATACATTATATTTAATATTTGTAAATACGAAGATTTGAAGTGTTTTTTTTTACAAAAATTTTTTTTTTAATAATTATTTATGTAAAAAAAAATTTTACAAGACGAGTTACAAAGAGATCGACAAAGAAAAAAGCTTTAAGTTGTGTGTGAACTTCGTCTCACCAAATTAACATTAAGCTTAGTTGGTTAAATAGATGATGTTTACGATGTACATAACATAAGGTAGATAGATGCAAAGAATGCTGATGAAGGATATGGCGGTCCAGAAAATGCTGCATTTCATTCTGCTAGCGTCTAATTCTTCTTGTTTTCTTTGGAAAACGTCCTCATACATTTGTTAATAATTTTTCTTTATAGAAAATTATTTAAAAAGAACAAAAAAGCCGAAAATAAAGTAAAATTTCATTAATTAAATTTTTTTTTTTTTTTTTTTTTTTTTTGTTTACAGGTCAGTTCTCAGACAAATTTTTCTTTATTTTTCAGATGAAAATATATTGAAATTTTGCTGCCACTTGTGTTTTAATGAGTTTTACTTGACAGCCAACTACTTTGAATAATCTGCAGAATTTAATTCTATTATAATAAAGAAAAAAATGTAGGGTATATTATGGTTCGTTACTTTTATATATTTTCTGTTTGGTTTTCAACTTAAGAACGTTATTTTCATTCATTAAATTTCAAGCTAGAAAACGAGTAATTTTTTGTATTTTTTTTTTATTATTTTAATTATTCCTTAAAAAAATATAGAAAGTTTTCTTTAAACAAAAAGTGCAATTTTTTTAAGAAAAATAAACGCACATACATTCACACCAAGTATTTTCTCTAATTAGTGGCAGAAAGTGGCTTTTTTGCCATAATGATTGTCGTTATCTAATGAAGTGTAAAACAAAAATTTGTTACAATTTAAATTTGAACTTTGTTTCCGCCAATTGTCGATTTTAGTTTCTTGAGAGGTTAAAAAAAACACAATCTTTAGCCTTTGTTGCAGTAAGAGACTGCTATTAATTTAATGATAAGGAAAATATTTTTAAAGATATAATTTTAAATGTTTTTTATTGTGCGATTTTTGTTTTTGTTGTTGGCTAAAGTGTGCTTGCTGCTATTTCCAAATAAAACTGCTTAAAATTATAATTTTTAAAGGTAATTAAGTTTCTTTTAGTTCTTTTGTTAGAGATAGAATTAAATTTTCTAAAGACAACAATAACAACAACAAAAACAATGGTTGCGCTTAATAACCATTTGAATTGGTAGAGTTTTTCATATTCGCGTTACTGATAAGCCTACAATGAATTGTATTTATGACTTTAAACGGATAGGAATTTTTTCCAGAATCAGAATTTCCGTAACTATTTTTTTCTTCTTCTTCTTCTTTTTGTTAGTTTGTGTTATTTTTTATTTCTATAGGTATGTATGCAAAATTTGGAGACAAACAATGCTTAGCGAGGCAAAATTTTTGGCAGATTTGTAACCAACAAAAACTACAGAAAAAAAACACGGACTAAAATTGTTAGAAGGAAACTGTAAAGTTAACGTGAATATGAAAACAATGAAAACTGTTTTCAAGCCTTAGATAACAACTGAAATGTGTTTAAGTATGTGTGTTAATATGTGCAACTCTAACAGTTATAAAACTCATAAAAAAGGAAACGGAACTAAGCAATACATTGTCATGTTTTCATAAAGAAATATTCAAAGAAATTAAAATATAAGAAAAAAAAATTTATATGCATTTTAATGTTAAAAGCAAAGAAAAAACTATTTAAAATATTATTATTGCTCTACACTTCATTAAGAGCTTCACGACTTAATTTTCAAGCAGCCAACAGCAAATGTTTTGACTCATTCATAACCAAAAACAGCAGAGCAGCAAAACTAAAAAGAAAATAAGTTTAAAGGAAAAAAAGACAAGTTTGTTTACAGTTTTTTCTTGTTTACCTTTTTATATTTAAGGATAATTTGTTTTGTGTTCTTTTTTTCATTTCCAGCCTGCCTGCCTGCCTGCCTGCCTGCCTACTGTCTTTCATTGCGTTTTTGCAACAACAATCTCTATTACAATGTTAACATGTTGCTATCAACAACAGTCATACAAGTACTAGAAAACCATCACCTCCATTCTCCTCATATTTTTCATCTTGTAAAAAGTACAGTGGCACGATTTCAGTGATTTCAGTTTATTTATATTTTTTTTTTTGTAATGTAAATAAAAAAAAAATGTTAAACAAAGTTTAAGCAGTTTTAATTATTTAAAAATGTATTACAAACCTATTGACTTGAAAAGGATTATATTTAAAGGGTGTGATAAATTTCTATTGATTTTATAACATAAGCATATAATTTTTAGATACGAGGGCTGCTCTATATATTTCTGGCCTAATAGTGAAAATGCGAATATTTATAATCAAAAATGGTTTTATTGTTTTTCAAAGTATTCTCCAGCATGATTTATACACTTTTGCATGCGCTCAAACCAGTTGTCGAAGCACTTTTTCCACTCCGATTGAGACACCTCTAAAACATGGTTTTTTAACACTTCAACAACTTCTTTTGGCGACGAAAATCGTTGAACACGCCCTTTTTTTCTTGATGTGCGGAAACAAGAAGAAGTCATTAGTTGCCAAGTCAGGACTGTACGGCGGATGACCCATTAATTCGACGTTTTGGCCGGTCAAAAACGCTCTGGTTTGAGCCGATGTGTGAGAGCTCGCATTGTCATGGTGAACAATGATTCGTCTTCTCTTGTTGGTTTTTCGAATTTCTCCGATGACTTCAGGCAAACAAATTGTAGTGTACCACTCAGAAGTGACCGTCCTACGTTGCTCAAGTGGAACAGTCACCACATGACCAGTTTTGCCGAAGAAACAGGCGACCTTTTGTTTCGAAGTGCTTCTTCCACGAACAACTTTCGTTGGATTTTGCTCGTCTTTGAAGACCCACACGTTCGATTGTTGTTTCGTTTCGGGCTCATACGCATAGATCCATGATTCGTCACCTGTGATGATCTTATAAACGTCTTTTGAAGCACCGCAATCTTATTTTTGCAACATTTCTTTGCACCAATCGACACGAGCCTTTTTTTGAGCGACTTGCAAATTGTGCGGGATCCAACGAGAACAAACCTTTTTTACGGCCACGTGTTCATGCAGTATCGAATGTAAGCTGGTGGAAGAAATGTCCAAGAATGTCTCTATCTCTCGGTATGTCGCATGTCCATCTTGCATTATGAGTTCACGCACGGCATCAATGTTCTCTGGCACAACAGCCGTTTTCGGACGACCTTCACGGAATTCGTCTTTGAGTGAGCTTCGGCCACGATTAAATTCATTATACCAATTTTTCACAGTGCTATAGGATGGTGCTTCATCGCCATACAAAGATTTAAGTTCATCAATGCACTCTTGTCGTGATAATCCACGTCGAAAGTTGTAAAAAATGATGGCACGAAAATGTTCACGAGTTAATTCCATTTTTTTCAATATTAATTTGTTCAAGTCACTGTAAACAACACAAATAATGGTCGTACGTGAAAACGTTTTGAGTACGATTATGCTTAAAAATGATAAACTTTCCAATGGAAATGTCAGATTGCACTTGGCAGTACTCAGTATTGCCAGGCCAGAAATATATATAGCAACCCTCGTAATGTATAAAAACAAATTTTTTGTAAATAAAATCCAATTCAAAATCAATGACCCTTATTCTGTTTGGCGTCGGTAACATCTTTGTCAATTTTGATGCAGTATCACTTTAACACAACATCAATACTTATTTGGTATTCCCTAATAGCCTTTTTACTCTGATCAACATCTAACATCTACTATAAGATGTTAACACCTTCCCATAAGAATACACAGAGCTAAAAATCAACATCTTTAAAAGATGTTAATATCTTATTTTGTTCCAGTTTATATCTTTGTATTATTTTAGTGCTGTCACTAGAAAAGTGGCAATAATTTCGACAATCTCCTGGCATCACTGATAAAATTGCGTTAAAAATATAAATAAACTAGCTATTCCCGGGGCGCTTCGCTACCACGACCACTCGTCCCCGCCAGTTTTTCAATTGAATAATATGAAAGTTATTACAGATTTCCTTCTGCCTAGTAGACCTTATGATTTAATATTGTTGTTATTGTTTGTTAAAAAAAACTTACACCTCCATTTTTTCCTTTTGAAACTTCTTAATAAACATCTATCACTCTTTTAAATTTCTTCGACCGATTTCGTGCAAACTTTAGATGAACTGTCTGCACGACCATAGGGACAAACGCTAAAAATTTAATTTTATTCGGTTTTACCGTTTGTGAGTTATAAAGTCACAACACACTTGCAACAATTTTGAATATAAATAAATTAATACATTTTGTGTTCTTAATAAAGAAAACAAGTAAGAGTTCTATATTCGACTATACGGAATCTTATATACCCTTCACGATCTATATAAATCATACTTGGGCATACTGCAGTATATTTTTAATGCATTTTGTGTATGAGTAACCAGTAAAATGCCCGCATATAATATAAATCTGGTTTAGTGAAGGAACTCCAATTAAAAAACCAAATATTGGAGTGACAGTGAATTAAAGTAAAAAAAGACTTGGTAATTTTACATAAAAATGCATTTTGCATTTCCTTAAAGAGCTCTTCAATAGCTTTTAAATGTTGCCCATATCGATATTTTAAAAAATTTGAAAAGTTCAGAGCCCCGTAACTCGGAAAATATGGGCGAGCGCCAATTTTTTCACTAGATCGTTTTTTCACATTTTTTAATTCTCTATCGCCCCATATATTTTTTTTTATTCGAGTTACTTTATTGTTCCAAATGACATGAAAAAATTGAGGTAGGCTTGGTGTTTTGCGTGCTGTCTCGAAGGACACTAACAGGAACGGACAGACGGATATCGCTCAATCGGCTTCGCTGTGCATAAGAAGTCATAATATATATGTATACTTTATGGGTTCGGAAATGGATATTGTAGAAATTAAACACGGAATGACAAACTTAGTTATACCCTTTTTCCACTTTTTGTGGTGAAGGGTATAATAATAAAAAATGGCATCTGCAGTTATATGATTTTAATTACTAGAAGACTCAACTTTGTTTTGTGGAAGCTTTCTTTAAATGTCGCTTTTCCACTCAGGCCAAGTCTGTTTAAAGTAAAGAGTGTAAAACAATTAAACAACACAAACACGCTTATCTTTTTCTATCCGTTTACATCCTTTTGCGGTAGACCTCTGTTGTTTAATGATTGTTGCCAAAGACCATTTTTTGTAGGCTTGTCGCTTTTTGTAAAACACTTTTTAGGGTCCTAATATTTTTCCA
The DNA here is from genome assembly GCA_916610165.2 of Gymnosoma rotundatum. NCBI lineage: Eukaryota > Metazoa > Arthropoda > Insecta > Diptera > Tachinidae > Gymnosoma > Gymnosoma rotundatum. Next base: position 13,313,346 of record OU744339.1, read on the forward strand.
TTAGCTCCAAGATTGTTTGATTCATGGATACACACTGATATATCTGTGCACGTGTTTAATTCAAACATAAAACTGATCAAATTGGATTTCATGACACCAACATAATTTTTAAATCAGTTTCAAATGCAATTCCTATAAAATTGAGTTCTATGACACCAAGCGAATTTTTAGAAAATGTATAAAAATAAAATTCAAAATCAATAGTTTTAAAATCCATAAATTTCTTTTACATACCATAATAAAAACATAAATAAATCAATGAATGAATTTTATTTTCAACTTTTGACCACAGTGCTTAACATAAAATTCTTACCCAGTTTATATTTGCCGCTGCCGTTTTGTTACTCTTTGTTGTAGGTATGTTGGCAAGGATGTGTTTATATTGTAGTTGCATAATTTGCGGCTTGTCTTGTACAGTGATTTTAAGCACAAGCAACAGCATCAGCTGTATAGTTTTATACACTTATGCACTCATCATCAACACAAAAACACACTTTTATACACATCTTTAGCCAAAAAGAAGACATTGCTCACATACTTTGGATGTAGCAGCAGTGGCAACGTTTTAATATGCATGTCAACCGCCATGTTTTATGGCTGAGATTTAGGTTAATTTGTGAGACATGTGAACATACATACATCACATACACATGCAGTTAAAAGGGCAAACAATAAAACATAAATTACAAAAAATAAACAAATATTAACAAAAAAAAAAACTTATGCGACAGTAAAATGAGCATAAAGTTTATTGAAAAGCAATAATTAATTGCGGGTTTAATATGTGTTAAGCACATAAAATAGCTGGTTTTGAGTTTCTTTAATTTTAAATAAAAATTAATAAAGTTGGCAAAATAATGATTTCATAAATCTGCGCACGAAACTAAATGCTGTTAGCTAATCATCATTACCATTTCCACATTGAAAGCCGTTTTCTTCTTCCTTTAAAAAAATGTTTGTTTATATTTTCTTATTCTTTTTTCTCCTACACTTTATAAAACTTTTCAATCATCATCCTCATCTTCATTAGTAACAGGTTTTAGGCCACCAAAAACTTTGAGCGGTATAGACTTTTGTTCTATTCTCAGCTTCTTCATTACCACGTCATTATCATCTTTAGAAGTGACCTTTGAATGTTGCGTATCATTAACTCCATTAAAATTGTCGCTCTCATCATTATCCAACTCATCGTCTCCATCGTCATCACTGTCGCCAATATCAATTTCATCGGGATTAACAACTTTATCTTTTGCTGTACCACCTTGAGTTTCACCGCGTACAAACATAATGTTAGATGAAGCTGAAGTTTGTGGCTTAAGTGGAGGTTTATCTTTCTGTTGATTATTTGCCTCAGCCGCTTTGGCATCTAGCAAACGCATAGCATCACCGGCAGCATCATTGGCTGTATTGTTGGCTATAAATTGAGCAGCCATCATATTGACCTGCGTATTGTATGTAGCCTGTACGGAACGTTTAATGCGCAACATTTCACGCATTGTATCTTCATTGCCGTGCCTAATCTCGAATTCCTTCCATGTTTGCCAAAAATCGGCTGTTATACGCGGATCGCAAACCTACAATGATTTAAGAATAAGAAAGAATAAATTTTAATTTTCACATGTTAATAAATTGCCTAACCTGTGAACAATGAGCATATATTGCTCTAGCTCTATCGATTTCTCCCAATTTAGTTTCCATTTCAGCGAAGCGTACACACATATGACGCATATTCTCTTCCGGCAAACATTCAATGGCCTTTTCGTAAATTTCTCTTGTTCTAGGTAGACCATATATTTCAGCTGCCTTTTTAACAAATATATTGTACATGTCGTACATTTCTTCTGGTTTAACTGCACTTGTAGCTCTATCGTATACCGCCATAGCGTGTCGAGCTAAGCCATGATCCTCTTCCAATTTGGCATACAGCAAATAAAAATATTTGGCATGTTCAGGAGGACAATTTTCCAAACATTGTTCAAATAAATCTCTAGCTCGCTCCAGTTTTGAACCACCATAACGTTTAAGAAACTTTGTTAGATAAGCATTCCATATGTCATAAACATTTGGCCATTTAAAAAGTGCGATACCCTTTTCATAAGCTCTAAATGCCTCTTCAAAATAATTGTGCTCCTCCAAAAATAAACCGTAGTTAATAATAATTTGTGGTGTACATATTTTTAAATCAATTATGCGGTCATAAACCGCTTTGCAAGTTTTAAAAGTACCGAAAGATTCCTCCAAGTCAGCATACATTGACCACACTTTCAGAGACTTGTACAGACGCATTTGCACTGTTTCCGTGTCGTCATGATAAGCCACTTTACGCCTAGGCATAACTGTGGCTTTTTGCATGAGTTTAAGAGCTCCTTCAAAATTTTCCTGTCGAATTTCCATTTCTGCCCATTCACACCAAACACTGGCCAAATCTTCTACCTTTACATATTCCACTTCGGTGCCTCTTTCAAATACCACACGAGCATCTTCAACTTGTCCATTAGACTCATAGAACTTTGCAAATTCTATCCATAGGGTGTACAGTTTTCCCACTGCCAGTTTAGGTTGCACTGTTTGTACGGCCTCCGTATAAGTATTTATGATTTCATGGGGTTTGTCTTCATATAATTTAACGCGTTTGTGCCATTCATGAACATTATGGGGATTTTGACGCAGTAACACACTATTCAGCAGCAAAAGGCGTCTCTCCATGAGATGTTCAAAACGGGCCAATCTCAGTTCTATATCAATTTCATCTTCCTCTGTAGCAAAAGGATCATTTGCCACAATTTCCATACGCTTGTTAAGAGACAGTTCTTCAAATTGAGCATATTCGTCAAACACTTGGGTAAAATCACGAACAGTTCTTACGGTCTGTATGGCCTCCTCATAAATATCGCGGGCTCTGTCAAAGAGACCCGAACGTACGTAGTAATCAGCCAAGCAATTCCACAGGTGACCTAATTGATCTGTATACCTAAAAATATATCAATATTTTTTTATGAGAAATGAAAATTTTTCAATACTATCACCTACCTCCTCAGGCCACCACGTATAATAGCATCCACATTTAGAGAATGAACTTTATCGGGATTTTTCGATATCAAATCACACAATTCATTCCAAAGTTGATGATTGGATTTTCCATGCCTGGAAACAAAATGTTCATTGTCTACTATATTAGCCAACTGCTGAGCAGCATCATCCAAACGACCGACACTCATCAGATACTCAATATACTCCTCAGCATCATCCGGGGCCATTTTTAGGTAACGTCTAAAAATTCTAACCGCCGTTTCTGGTATATCATACTTCTGTACAAATTTCAAATATAAAGGCCAAATGCGATGATGTTGAGTTATAGGCAGAGCTCGCAAAGCACGGTCGAAGACATGTCTGGTGCGAGTTATTTTACATTGCTGAGTCATTAAAGATCCATAGTCCATCCATATACGAGGCATTTTATGCATAAAAACTAAAGCCCTTTCAAAGGTATTGTTCACTTCCTCATACATTGGATCTGTTATACATTTGCCGCGTACTTGCTTCCTACGGGTGCGCAAGTAGTTGTACCAAATTTTATAACTGCCAGGTAACTCCTTCAATGCTCTTTCATACACAATATTGACAGCATTATTTGGTGCTTTAGCCTTGTGGTCTATGTAGCGCAACCAATGTTTCACAGAATAAGCATTGCGCAAAATTTCCTCTTCATAGGGCACATCTTCCTCCGGCTGACGTGTTTAAAAGAAAACAAATAATATAAATTTTATTTTATAACACAATTACTTACAAAATCTATTTCCATTGCTAAACAACAACCGTCATTATAACTCATGCCTTTAGTTTAAATTTTAATATATTTAATTTATAAATTTAATGAAACGTTTGTGTTTGCAGAAATACAGAAAAACATTTCGCTGTCACAATCATCTGTTAAAAAAAATTACAGAATTGCCATAACAACATTTTAAACAGCAATTTTCTAACGCTGCCATCTTTGAGAATTATATACTCTGGCGATTTTTTAACCAAATGTTATTTTACTGCCTGATTGCAGGACGTCTTAGTTTTTTTCAGTTTTTATCCAAATCTTTATTTGTACATCTAAAATTCTGTTGTCAATATAATTTTTAGAAGCTACAAATTTCTATTTACAAAGTTATGGCTTACAAAATTTGAAGTGTTATTTTATTTTTTTTTGTTTGTTTTTTTTTTTTTGTTTTTTGCCGAAAGATCGTCTAGGGGAGATCGGAAAGAGCAAGCAGATTGTAATACAGGCAAGCAGATTGTAATTCAATTTCTATATCAGTAAATAACATATCTAAAACAAAACCAATGAGAGGTTGTCGGTCAATATTTGCGACAATTGGGTTATGGAATTAATCGAAACTAAATTAAATCAGCTTAATAATATAAATGCTATAAAATGGAATAATCTAATAGATACTACATCTTTTTGGTACGAAGCTTTTGAATATTAAAATTCGACTGAAAATAAAATTTTCAAAGAGCTAACTAAGTTTGTCTTGCGATTATTATGCATGTCATGGTCTAAAGCGGAAGGAGGACGAGTTTTTACTCAACTTAATTTAGCTATATCAAAGATCAGAAATTGATTGCAAACCAATATTGTAAATGCTATTTTAAGCGTTAAGTATGTCAATTTCTCAACGATGTAACAATAGTATTGTATATCCCAAAAAAAATATACGTGCTCTTCTTACATTATCTTTATTATTTAGCCTATGTAAGAGATGATGGCAAAAAAACTGAAATAAAACACTATTACAACCAAACAAAAGCTAGAGTTGATGCGCTTGTCCAACCAGTTGCTATCTACACATGTAAACGCAAAACTAAACGATGAACTGTTGCCTTATTTTAAAATATGATAGACATATCAGCAAGTAATTCCTCCATTATTTAGACTGATATGAATCCTACCTGGAGTTTCAAAAAAATTTCAGACGTAGGCTTTATCTGTTAGAGTTGGCAGATCAGTTAACAAAGGAACATATTTTGTGAGGGAAAGTTTTTCCACCAGGACTATCAACAAGAAATCTGTTAAAAATATTAAGGAACATATTGATCGCACAGGCGTCTCGCAATGTTCTATACAAAATAGTACAAATTCACAATTTTCCAGTAATTTACCAAATAAACGACAGCGGTGTTGCACACAAATTCTTAAGTTCATATACATTAGCATTAAAAATACAGTTATTGGTCTCCGTCGGTATAAGAAATACTGCTTCGATTACAAGGTTCTGAAAAAATTTGCAAACTTAATTGGAATCTCTAATATATACCAGTTCTACAAATAAAACTAATATGTAGAGATAAGCAAAATATTAACTAGAGATGGACAATTGTTGCTATATTCATAAAATAATATAAGTTTATTTTATGAATAATATAAGTTTATTTTATGAATACGGCAGTTATTACTAAAAAAAATTTTAAATATAAATTGTTCATAAAATTTTTTAGCGGTTTATGTCAGCGATTTGTTTTCGACCAGTTAGCGGTTTCTAGCGTTTAAAATATCTAGCGGGAATAGGTTCAATAATTTCTGCAACACTGACTGGCGTGCTGTTTTCTTGTCAATATTGGCAACATTGCAAATCAAAGCGAAACGTCAAGAAACAAACAAATGTAAAGAACAACAAAACCTGAAAATTTTTTCACTTTATTTTATATTTTTCAACAGACGAGTTAAAAATTGTATAAACGGGAACTAAAAATTTTTCGAAAATCTTTAAAGTTCTTAAAAAAAAGTTACAAAAATCAATGCAGTTTTGTTAAAAAGGAATCAAGCAGAAAATATAAATCAGCAACTTGGAGATTTTGCAACAACAAAACCCGCAATCAATACAGTCATCAGTAAAATTAACCATTAAAAGCTAATAAAAATTATAAATATCCATATAAAAACTTAGTAATTCGAGCTATAGATAATAATGTTCTTATTAAAAAAATTTTGTTCAAACAAAAATTTATAAAAATAATTAAAATATAAAAAAAATTGCATTAATTTAATATAAAAACATTTTGGTGTTTTTAATTAATTTAAAATAAAAAATTTGCGACAATGGTTCGTTTGAAACACTTGTAGAAATTCGCAAAAAATTAATAATTAAATTATAAAATAAGAAAACAACAAACTTTTAATAAAAGGTAAGCGATAGTGATAAAATTCTTATCAGATTTGTTAAAAAATTATTTTTCGTCACGTAGGTGTATTTTTAGACTTATGTTTTTCTGTTTATTTCCGTCTAGCTGTAATCGATTTTCCCCATAATTTTCACACTTTTCACTACTGATGAATTGCTCTCTTTCTCTTTTCCAATTGCCTTTATCGTTTCTATTACTGATTTTACTTCTGGCTTTTCTTTGTTCGTTTTTTTTTCAGAAGGCATACGCCGGTTCCTTTATTACAGCATATTTTCATGTGTTTCCTCCATTAGGAGTTGTTTTCATGGTCACGTGATATTCCTTATTTTTATTCTTGCAGGACTATAAATATGTACGTACATACATATGTATGTATGTTTGTATGTATGTGTATAGTATTTCTTGCTCTTTGAGATATTAGTATTACCGAATTGATGTCATTTCAAGTAGTCAGTTGTAGGTATGTGCATGAAAACACACATACATACAAACATACGGATGGATGTGGTTGATGGTGGTGAAACATACATGTGTCTAAATAAGAATATTATAAATGCGTATTAAACTAGAATTTAAGAAGCTTATTGGATTTTTTGTCTTAGAATACAAGTGAAAAAAATATTATTAATACTTTTCATTTTCTTAAAAGTATTTTTACTATCTTCACAACAGGTACCAACATATAATGGTACAATTTGCATTCTATTTACATATTTTGCATTTTTTTTATTTTCGTCCCAATTACGTAAGTTATTCAATAATAAATAATAATAAAAAAAGAGAAAACCAGAAATTCATAATTAAAAAAAACAACAATAAATAAAATTAATATAATGTACACCAAAGGTAGATTGATGGGAAAAATGCTGATAAAGGATGTAGTGATCCACACAGCGCAGCATTACATTCTGCTGGTGGCTTATTTTTCCTGTTTTCTTTGGAGAACGTTTGCGTACATTTTTAAATAATTTTGCTTTATTCGAGTTCTTAAAAAAATAAAGCAAAAAAATGATCTTAAGCCAAACTTAATTTAATTCGTTTGTTCTAACGATTTTGCTAAGCAAGCTATAGGCTGGAATCCGCAAGGAAGTCGACGTAAAAGAAGATCATTACATACCTGGAAGCGGCAAATCGAATCCGAGCTATCCTGTTTAAACCTTCGTTTGGGTGAAGTCAAGCATCGTGTATCAGGTCGAATTTAAACTTCTCAGGAAGAAAAAGGCACTGTAGGAACATAATTTTGTTTTCGTATAAGTAATTGGATCTTTTAGCTGGTGTGTTAGGTGACAAAGATCATCTTCAAGTCTAACACCCCATTAAATAAAGGCATTAGCATTAAATGGTTGTTAAAATTCTATCAACGTCATTATTTCAAACAATGCCAATGAAATTTAGCGGTAATGAAGAAATTTCAAGTACGTTTAATACATTAAAACACTGATGTTTCACTAGAAAAACGGAATTGGGGTCGCACTGTTTCACGAGGGTTACAAAAACTTTTTAAAGTAACAGTTAGAATTTGGACTTTTTTTTAATTATATTTTTTAAAACCACTCTGCCTATATCCCAGTTAGCATTTGGAAGATTCTTTTTACAAAAATCAACAAAGTGAGTCATTTAAGACTACCCAAGATGACTTATAAAGAGACTCGAATATAATTCCGAAAAACGCAAAGAAAGCGACTTGTTTAAAAAACAAAAAGTACAAAAAGCAAATGCTTGAAATTCGATTGTTTTAAGAATTATTTTAGAGACATATTTAAGGCAGCCTAACGATGGAAGAAAGATTCAAATTTTTATTTTTTTATTTTCATAGAAATATGTCGATTCGTAAAGAAAATAGAGATTCAAATGTAAAATAAATTTTTTTCCAAATTTAGAAACATGAATTTTAAGAAAATTAGAAACAACACGCTATCGAATGTAATAAAAAAGCAAAATCTTATTTGCCATGTCTGGCTCTGAGAAAAGACAATTAGAAATCTCCGTATAATATGATAGGAAAACGACTCGCATACATCCAGTAATATGATCAAAAAATGAATCGAATAAGTTTCGTATTTGATTAAAAGTACGATTGAAAACAGTTTCGAAAATGAGTCAAAAACGCGAGTCATAAGAGACTCGTTCAAAAGAGACACGGCTAGGGTACCATTTTCCCCGACAAAACAATCATTTTCGACGCAAAATAGTAAAAAAAAACTCGAATATGATTAATAATTAAAAAATAAAAAAAAATAATAACTGGGATAATATCTAAAATACATTTTTTTTTACAGCACGAAATATATTAAAAAATCCCAAATTTTTTGTTCATTTATAATACTAATAATTCAAGTATTTATATGTAACGGCTATCAAAATTTGTAACATCGTTTTAAGTGATACTTCTAGCTATAATAACAACACTGTTTATGTTTACAAATATTGATCATATGTCAGATAACGTTAGAAAAAAAGATAGTAGTGAAGCATTGTCAAAATTTTTCAGTAACGGCGAACTTTTGTAGGAAATTAACAAAAAAGTAGAAATAACACTTTTCTTGTTTTTTTTTTTGCTGCCCGATATTGCTCGAATTCTTGTTTTAGTTGGTTTTTAGAGTCAACCTCGTTGCGGGTTTGTACTATTTTTCAACTGTCGCTAGAGATAAAGCAAATCAGACCCTGCGATGTCATGCGTCAAGTTAAGGGTTTTGTAGAAAATAATTTTAAACGAGTATTATTAGAAAGAGAATAACAGAAAATAAGGCTTATTCTTTAAAAAAAAATTTAATTGTTGTATATATCATCTCATGAAAGATACAGTTGGGACTGAGCGAATTCTTAGTTAAATTCAAATGTGCTATACTATATTGGGAAGTATATACAAGTGGTAGAGGCCGACCGAATGATTCTTATAAGAAGTGGAAGAACTTGTCGCTTGTTGTATGGAAGGTGGGCGTGGCTTTTGAATATATTATCAAATAAATTGATATGAAAACTGACGCTGTTATCTGATTACTAATTTCAAAGTTATAACAATTTTTAAATTTTAGTTGTATGGAAGGTGGGCGTGGCTTTTGACCGATTTTTTGATAAATTTAATATATATTACAATTTTACCAAATATATTCATATACAAAATTTCAATCTTATCGAATTGGTAATTTCTAAATTATTGCAATTTTTTAATTTAGGCTGCATGGGAGGTGGGCGTAGAACTTGTTAAATTTTCTTGAAATTTCGCATATATACTTCATTTCCTATTAAAATCATTCATATCAAATTTTGCCTTCTAAAAAAAAAATCGCAACACAATGTGTCACTATTCCGCGTTTTTTCTCTTCCTCTCCTATTCCCTTTTTTTCTAAATAAATATAAAATATCCTACCCTTTACATAAATATCTAACTTGGCTTCAAATTTTATTGTTATTGGTGCAGACGTAATTGCCCGTTTTTCCCCCTTGACTCTCATCTTGGTCCTAGCTTTGGAAACAGGTGTAGATGAGGACATATTTATGTTTCGAATTTTGTTTTGTTTGTTTCTCTTTTTCTCCACTTCTGGTCCCCATTTTAACATGAGGACAAATATCCACCGGTGTCAATTATATCGGTTTCGTCATTTAGCAGTGACTGACGCACGCACAAACATAGAAATAAAGAAAGTTACTAAGAGATTTATAATATGTATTAGGTTGCCTTAAAGTTTCATGTTAAAAGTGACACAATTAATTTTCTGATTTCATTCATGCAAAATTAAAAAGAAAAATATTCAAAATAAAATTGTCTTAAAAATTTGAAATAGAAAAAATTGGCATGACACTGAAATGCATATGTACGTCATGTTTAAATTTATTATCAAAACACGATACTGATAGAAATGGTAAAAAATAGATTTAAATTGCTACATTTGCAAGCTTTTTATATAAAACAAGTGTGTGTGTGTGCTTTTATTGAAAGTATAGTGCACAGGAGCCTCAAATAATTTAAGACATTCAAAAGTAGAAATGAAAAGTATTATTTTACAAATATATCAATATTATAATTTCATAATTATTTCACCTATTTATAAGAAAGACGATATACAGTATGATCCAAACACATAATGCCATGAGATTTTCTTAATATTTAATATTCTTTTCGAACTCCTTAGTAGCTTCGGATAAATGTCTTGTGTAGTCTCGTTGTTATTTGGCTCACTTTCACCACAACCAATAAATATTTGTTTGATACAAACTGGGACCTGTTTAATGTAGTTTCAAATTGTGTTGAGTTAGAAAATAAATCATCTGCTTTTCGAAAAACTTGTTCAGATTCCGTGTTGTCATTTTATTTATTATTTTATTATTATTATTTTTTTTTTTAATATTTTGAAAATGCACAGAAATATTATTTATATTTAACTTATTATAATAAATATTATAAATGTTATAAATTTTAAATTGATAATCTTTTAAAAATTAGATATTGCAAAAAATAACCTTATATTTTAAAAATTGAAATTTCCTAGTCTCTTTTCTATAAATTGATGTCGAAAATTACGAAACATAAATTTGAAACAATATTAAAAATTGGAACATTTTTTAAAATTTTAAAAATTTTTAAAATTTTAGAAACTTGAAAAAATACAAAGAATTTGCGAAAAAATTTATTTTTATTTTTAAACATAAATTGAATAATATTTTCGTCTCTTTTGTTCTGTATTCTGAGTGGAATAGAATAAAATGGTAAAAACATTTGGACTCAAAAAAAAAAACGGCCAAACTCAGCTCATAAGAAATAACCACCAACTTCTTAATTTTATGCCACAAATTTAAACTCGGTAAATTTTATTTTCGAATAAAATGTTGCGGTTTACTAATGGCGAATAGTGATGTATATTAAAGCTTATTTGCTCCTATGGTATTCTAAACGTTTCAATGCTTAACTATTAAAGCTTGCAAACTTTGATAAATACTTAATGTTAAAAAAATATATCAATTTCACCAAACTACTAACAGAGCTCTCTGCTAAAATGTTTTATAAAACAAGTAAGAGTGCTTTATTCGGCTATGCCAAATCTAATATACCCTTAACCACCTATGTAAATCTTGTTTAGTAAAGTAACTCCCAATAGGTCTAATTTTTCGATATCGAAGGGTTTGGTCACAGTAACAAAATCCCTCATAGGACTCATTGTATATGAGAAAATTGCACTAAGTCAATTATCCGCGTCTTATAAAAATATTTCTCAAATTCACTTTGAATAACTGACCCTTGATTTCCCAATAGGCCTAATTCCCCAAAATCGTAGGGTTTTGTTAAAAAAGTCCGGAATTTACTATACAAATTGTACTGTATGTATGGGAGAAAAAAATTATAGCATGCTATATTAAAAAAAAACCGTATTTAACTTGACGTATTTATCTTCACACACATACTGCATATATATACAGTATATATACAGATGACATAAAAATAACATCGGCTCTTAATGCGTTAAGCATTTTCAAAAAAAAAATTTAGTATTTTCTTAAATATCTCTTCAAAGGCTTTAAAATGATACCCATATTGCTGTTTTAAAAAATATTAAATTTGAGCCCCGCAACTCGGAAAATATGGACGAGCGCCAATTTTTTTCATTTGATGTTTTTTTTCTTATTTTTTAATAAGATTGATTGGAGTTACTTTTTATTGTTCCAAATGATATGAAAAAATTAGAGGTAGGCGTGGTGGTGTTTGCCGAGGCAAACTTGATTTCAATACTAACACGGACGGATGGACGGACGGACATCGCTCAATATGTATACTTTATTGGGTCGAAAATGGATATTGTAGAAATTACACACGGAATGACGATCTTATATATACTCTTCTTCTAATTTTGTGGTGAAGGGTATAAAAAACGTTTGGCGAAGAAATGAACTCAGCTCTAATTATCTATGTTTATCTTTGTTTCTTAATAATTACAACACAACTATTCCTGCATATATCAAAAAATGCCAAAATCTATTAAATCTATAATCATCCTCTCTCCATTTTTCTGACAAAGGTTTAGTTTTTGCTTTCGTACTAACCTTCGGTATAGCCACAATTTTTATTTTTAATTATTCATACAAAAAACAAAAACAAATGTACAAGACGCGTCACAAAGCGAATGACAATTACAGAAATGCTTTAAGTTGTGTGTGAACTTCGTCTCACCAAATTAACATTAAGATTAGTTGGTTAAATAGATGATGTTTACGATGTACATAACATGAGGTAGATAGATGCAAAGAATGCTGATGAAGGATGTGGTGGTCCAGTGCTACATTTCATTCTGCCTAGCGTCTAACTTTTCTTGTTTTCTTTGGAAAACGTAAATAATTTTTCTTTCTAAAAATGTTTAGAAATTTAAATAAAAATGAACCAAAACAGCCGAAAATAAGTCAATTTTCATTCATTTATAAAATCTATGGTATTAATATTTTGTAAAAAAAAATTATTCTAAATAAAAAGAAAATAAAAAATCTCCGACAATTCTTGGAGGCTCTTTTAATAATTCAAATTGTGTTCAATTATTTATAGATTTAAAATTCAATATTTATTTAAACATAATTGGAATTCATTTCTGTCTAATTCGTTTGAATTGATTCAAATGCCATTCATTTTTTTTTTTTTTTTTTTTTGTGTAAATAATTATTTAAAAATTTAGCTAATTCGTAACGAATTAAAATCAAAAAAGAATGATTCATTTACAACTCCAGTTATCCAGTTATTTTGCCATAATCCAGGAGAAGTTTTTCCATTCTCCAGTTATTTAATTTTTTGTATCTGGCAAGGCTACTGACAATACAGTTGCAATGTTTTCAAAATATTAAAAAGAATACATTATATTTTTTAAGAGTGCGTTTTTTTTTGCTTTTATTTTTTGTTTTGAAGTTTAGTAAGCATTTTTTGTTTGTTACATTTTTCATATTTTGCTTTGATAATATCTTTGTTTACCAAATTGAAATTTCTGTTTTCCCATTTTAATGCCTTCATTTCGTAATTTTTACTTGAAAGAAGTTGCTTGCTCTCTGCTTAAAAAATTGTGTTTTTTTGGTTTTTGTTTTTTTTTTTTTTTTTTGTTAAGAAAGCTATACAAAAATCACTACGAATACATAAACAAACGCTTGAAAAACTACAAACTCTGTATATATCACCAGATATCTCTTTAGTGATTGTTGTTTGTACTTTTTACCTTAACCAACGATCTTTCGACCAGCCAACCAACCAAAATTGAGCATAAACAAACACAGACTTAATTTCAATTAAAATCTCTTTTTCTATATTTTTCATAACAAACTTTTTGGGTATAAATATGTTGAAGTTGTAATAAGAACTCCTTAGTTTCAATTGAAAAGCTAAAGTAAAAAGGTTTCATTTTCGCATTAAAGCAACAACTTTAAGGAGTTATTTTTACGTTCGAAAAGTTTTATATTAATGGAGAATCAAATTGTTTTTAAATTTCAATTAAAATTGTTTTAAAAAATTGTTAATTTTTATAAAGGCTTAAGTGTTTAAAACAAAGACAAAGAGCAAAATGGAGTGAGTTTAAAAGTTTGAACTGTATTGCAGGAGTTGGAAGGAAAAAGGTAAATATTGTTAATATGATTTTTGTAGAAATAACTTTTGGCGGTTTCTAGAATTTAAGACAACTTTATTAAAAAAAAGGATAAAAAAAATATTTAATTATTTTTTAGTTTTTTTTTTAATATATTGCAAAATATTTTAATGCATTTATTTTTCATTATATTTAAATTAAATTTACTTTAAAAAAATTATAAAAAAATAATAAAACTAAGAATAATAATAAAATAAAAAACTGAATTGAACAGTTAATAGTTATAAATTTCAATTTGTTAATTGTCCTTTTATCGATTAAATCTTGTTAGTATTTTTATCGTATTTTTAGTTTTATTTATTTTTTTTATTAATTATTTTTTTTATAATTTTGCATTTTTTTGAAATTTTTTGAATGCTTTATTTTGTAATTTTTAAGGGATATCTTTTAGCATAACAGTTAATTTTATTTTTTATCATAACAAATAAATGAAATTAATTTAAATATCATTATTTTAGACAACTTTTTTTAGTTTTAAGAAATTTCTTATTTTTTCTTCAAAAAATCTTTTTTAACTGTTGACCTCTAAAACGATTTGAACACTATAGTTTTTAATTAGCAGCTATCTGTGAATATTTTTTTTAAATAAAAATAGTTAAAACACTTACAATGTCAACAAGTCAGAGTGCTATATTCGAGTGCTATGCCGAATCTTTTATACCCTTCATTATTTATGTAAAACTAGTTTAGTGAAGTAAAATCAATAAAAAAAAATATTGGGGTGACAGAATTAAAAAAAAAAAATTGGTAGATTTTTTTAAAAATGACATCGGCTCTTAATGGGTTAAACATTTTTAGAAAATTTTAGTATTGTTTTAAATATCTCTTTAAAAGCTTTAAGATGATACCCATCTTGATATTTCAAAAAATTCGAACATTTCAGAGCCCCATAACTCGGAAAATATGGGCGAGCGCCATTTTTTCACTTGATGTTTTTTATCTTATTTTTTAATTCTCTATCGCCTCATATATGTATTTCTTTTTTTGATTGGATTAACTTTATTGTTCCAAATGACATGAAAAAATTAAAGGTAGGCGTGGTGTTTTGCCTGGTGCCTCAAAGGACATGGACCGATCATGCTGATTTCCAATAGCACCGCTTTCGACACTATATTTAATCGATTGATACATTTATTTTTTCTGTGAAATCAATGCATAAGAAGTCCGAATAAATATACTTTATGGGTTTGGAAATGGATATTTTAGAAATTACACACGGAATGATAAACTTAGATATACCCTTTTTCCACTTTTTGTGGTGAAGAATATAAAAATATACTTTTGTCCAAAGTGTCAAAAATACAAAAAATTTAATTTAATTTCGAGATTTAAAACCAAAATTTGCTTAAATTCGGTGTTTTAATTAAATTAACATTTTTATATTAAATTTAATTATTAAATTCTCGTTTCAATTAATTTTTGATTATTCTAATTTATTATTTCGGTTTTTAAACAAAAAACTTATTTTCCACTAGCTGGCCCAAACAAACATTCTGGTCCAGTTAATTTAGATTATTTTGAAATTTAGGATCATGATTTTTTATAAATTAAAAAGATAAAATTTTTTAAATTAAAAATATTTTTTAATATATATTGAATGTTTGTTTCGTTACACTGTGGGTCATTTCTGTACATGAAATATTTTTTGAAAATTTTTTTGTTGGTGTAGATAGTAATCGATATAGAATACAAAGCACCTACTTTTGGAATTTTTGTCTTTCTGTCTGTCTGTTTGTCTGTGTTCGCATTACGTAAAAAATACTGGATGGATTTGAACAAAATTTCGCGAGGAGGTTCCTTAGAACTTTGGTTCCAATATAGAATACTTTTTTTTATTGTAATAATAGGTTATTTCGTGGACAAAATAGAAATACAAATGTGAAAGCACCTAATTTTACGGGTTTTCACCACTTTTATTTTTGTAGATGGGACATTTTTTAACACTGTCTACAGATTTTTGGAATAAATAGTTAAATTTGAATTAAAAAAAATTAGAAATGAAACTCAGACGAAGTCGTGGGCACTGCTTGTAATGAATAATATTATAATACTTGTCAAATTAACTATCAGCCCAATTATAAACAAAAATTCTGTGCCCTTTTCTCTCATTATAAATATTTTCCCCTTTTGATTGACTACGGAAAATGAAAATAATTCGGGGGAAAAAAGTAGGTATTATGAATTAATTATAAAAAAAAATTTTATATAAATTAAACAAAACAACTCCCTTCAAATTACGATGATGCCACTTTTTTATTATTTTGTTCCCACGGAATTCATAATTGGAGGAATTTTTTCTCGAAAAAATATTTTTCCGTGGAAAAGAAATTCCGTGAGAATATTCACGATTGGGCTGTATAAGTTATTGCACCAAATCGAGTTACTTTCATTATTTAGTTTATTTAGAAAATTCTTTAAAATTGTTTTAAAACATATTTTTATTTTTATTAAAATCTATTTTATTTAACACGTTTTTAATAATTTTCATTTTTAAAACGCGATTGTAATTCAAACTTTTAAACTTAAAATTTATTATTAACTATAAAACATAAAAATCACAAACTTCTCTCACCTAATTTATTTAATGAATATTTTTTAAAAGAAAAATATGATTCAGATGGTAAATGTTCAAATTAATTAATAGATTCTAGAAAGAATTTTCTTACAAACTAATTTTTGTTGTTGTTGCAATTTAGAAAAAAATATTCCAGTTAAAAAAATAATAAAAACGCATAACAACAAACTATGGAAACCGGCAAAAACTGACGACATAAAACATCGACATTTGTACATTTCTAATATAAACAACTTTTTTCTTATTTTCTTTAACTGAACACTTTGCTAACATAATAGCAATGCGAAAACAAAATGCATTATAAAAAAAGACTAGACAAAAAGTACATTAAACCGGCACTTGGAGAATAAACACGCCGTTAGGTCTCATACAACAAGACTTATTTTATATTAAAAAAAAGAAAATGACAGTTAAACAAGAAAAAATAATTCAGCTAAATAGCTCAATAAATGTCAATAAATGTTACAACAACTAAAAAACCGCTGCCAACATTTACAGTTTATTTTGTTAAAATAAAAGAGAAAGAGCTTTTATTAGAAAACTGTAGAAAGTAAGATAAGACGTATTGCTATTCAATTACAAAGCCAACCCAATTGGATTTTTTTTTAAAGCCTGTGTTACTGAGGCCTAGTTAATAGGCAGCTGGTTATAAAGGTTCTTCTCAGTAAAAATCCTTTAAAATTGTTGAACTGTTAAGAAATCAGAAACCTAGAATTGTATATGTTTTTGCGTGTTCGAACGAGGAGTAGACAATTTAATACGACATATCAGTACGTTTTCAGGAGGAAGCGCGATAATTCATTATCCGATTAATCAAAACAATCCGTAGAAAAGAAAATTTTTCTTGAAACACATCGTAAAAATTTTATACATTTTGATCCTCTCTATAATTCATAATTTTTTATATTCTTAAACTTTTATAAATCGTTATTTGTTGTTAAAAAAACTTTAATATTTCGTAACTTAAAGCAAAACAAAATTCATTTGCATTAAAAAAAAATTTTTTTGTTTCTAAAATAACTTAAATTGAAAATCATTTGCTAAATTTGATTTTTTTAAACCGTTTACCATAAAAAGTGGAAAAGTGGTATATCTAAGTTTAACATTACGTTTTTAATATCTACAATATATATTTGTCATCCCATAAAGTATATACATATATTCTGAGTTCTTATGCATAGCGAAGTCGATTGAGCGATGTCCATCCGTCCGTCCGTGATAGTGTTAAAATCAACTTTTCCAAGGCATTACAATTACATAAGCTAGGAAAAATTTAAATTCGCCAATCAATCAGAAATAGTTTTTAAAGAGTTCCTATTCAAAATCAGCAAGATTGGTCCAGGTCCTTTGAGGTAGCGGGCAAAAACTACACGCCTGCCTCTAATATCTCCATTTCCTTTGGAACAATGAAGTAACACCAATCAAAAACAAAAATATGGGGTGATAGCGAATTTAAAAATAAGCAAAAAAAAATATTAAGTAAAAAAATTGGCCCCCGCCCATATTTTCTGAGTAACGGGGCTCTGAAATTTTAAAATTTTTTAAAATATTAATATTGGTATCATTTTAAAGGTTTTGAAGAGAAATACTAAAATTTTTTAAAAATGCTTAACCAATTAAGAGCCGTTGTCATTTTTATGTAAAATTTGAAAAATAGTAGTTTTTTTATTTTCTTGTCACTCTAATTTTTGCTTTTTTGATTGTAGTTACTTCACTAAACTAGATTTACATTTATGGTGAAGGGTATATAAGATTCGTCATATCCGAATATAGCAATCTTACTTGTTGACACTATCATCAGTATACTCTAGTAAGTCCCAATGAATAGATTGACGCTTAAATAAAGCTACCAAATTATAAAATCAGTTATCAATTCATTTTACCAATTTTTTCTATGGGAAGAAAATTTTGTATTTCTGCTGTGTGAAATGATATTTTTGTTGACAATATAAAATTTTGACGTTTCTATAGATAAACGGACATTTTTATAATTTTAAAGATGAATTAATTTAAAAAATTTTCCGTTGCTTATTTTAATTCTTTTGGGAATGATATCGTCACAGTCATTTAATATTTTATTTTTCATATAGATCGTGTGTATGTATGTTCATTAATTTTTAAAAATTTTGTTTTAAAGAAAATTATTTTTTTTTTTTCATTTTCACAAAAGTATTAAATTTCTGTGCTTTTGTCAAAAATTCTACTCGCCCTTAGTGCTAGTGAAATTTTATTCACCTCAGAACTGTCAAAATTTTACTTACAAGAGTACTTTGCTACCGTTTCACACACGCCCTTAATTTTAATTTTTTTTTTGGTTTTTTTTTCGAATGAGATATGAAATTATCAAGCTCGAAAATTAATTAAAATTTTATGCCAAAAATATATATTTTCGAAAAATCATATTTATAGAAAATACAAATTTTTTGGAAAAAATTTAGTTTGAAAAAAATACCAAAGTCCAGATTTACACTATGCAATCTTTTGAGGCATTTTTTTCTCTCAATTTTTTATTTAAGTTACAGCGTTATACGTTATCTAAAAGTAAACATTAACAATAGTAACATTCACTCAAAACTCAAGCAATATCCATGCTTACTCCTCCTGCTTCACAAACAAAAATTTCATGCTAGATTCATGAAAAATTGCATAGTGAAGGTGCCGTAAAAGAATAACTTTTATTAATGGCAGTGTTTTTGAAACCATTCAATCATTACTCAATGACAATGACCTTGTTTTTTAACTAATGATCAATAAAACGTTTGTATTAAAAAGATTACCATTATTTTCAATAATTATTTATTATTATTTTCAATAATGGTAATGCTTAAAATACCACTAACATTATTTATCATTCAATGCTAATGAGTTTGATAATTAATATAAGTCTACTTTTCCATAAAAACTCATTTTTATTTTACGAAAGTTGTGTTTCTATTTTGAATAAAAATAAATTCTAACGCTAAAACGAAATATTAAATGAAAGTTTTGCATGTTACTAGGCTTTGAAAGAAAAACGTACTTTGCTGCAGATTAATTAGCCCGTAAAAGCTTTTTCTCTTTTACCTT
Organism: Gymnosoma rotundatum; assembly: GCA_916610165.2. Lineage (NCBI taxonomy): Eukaryota > Metazoa > Arthropoda > Insecta > Diptera > Tachinidae > Gymnosoma > Gymnosoma rotundatum. Next base: position 13,332,765 of record OU744339.1, read on the forward strand.
TTTTTTCATCAACTAATTGTTGCACTTGTTACTGTGAAAGAGAAAATCATGTAAAGAGAACTCTACTGTAACTCTTTGTTACCAACTCTTGAATAACTTGAATCCATTCATAAATCCTTTAGCCGGCTCTCAAACTTTAGCCGCAATACAATACATTGTTTTTTTTTTTTGTTGTTGTTGTCTTATAGCGGTGTTTTGCACTGTTTGTACAAATGCAGACTGACGATGATTTGTTGTGCAGGGTTGGTTTCTCTGTTCTGCATAGTTTATCTATCTTTATCTTTAAGTAGTAGACGAATAACTATTTTTACTCGCATTTCTGTTACATTATGCACTTTTTTCAACTTTATCTACTTCCACACTACTTTAACATATACACACATTTAACTTTGTAGTCTTTACACTCAGTTGCTCATATATTTTTTTATTTTCTTTATATTTTCTATACTTCCAGAATTTTCCGGCAAATCATATTGAAACCTGCTAGCAGACAGACGGTTGCAATACAAGCGGCAACTAAATAAACCAACTTTACTTTACAATAATCAATAATTACAGTTGTTGTTAGAAAAAATATATAATAAAAAAACTTAATTTTAGAAATTTTTCTTGTCAAGTGTTTGTTGATAAAAAAGTTAATCAAGATGTCGCGTTTAAGTTTAAAGTTTAGTAGTAATTTAATTTCTAATTTAAAGACTAAAAAATTTTTGTGATATTTATTGAAAAGAACTTTTTGACAGCTTTAATAAAAATTTGGAATTAAGAAGTTAATTCTTGGAACATACGCCCACACACATACACTCATATTTACAACAGGTTTCTCTAAAGAAACTTGAGGAAGATATCACCCAGCACCAACACTCACTTCGCTTAAAGGCGTTAAAAAAAGGTTGTTCGGTAAACCTTTTAAGAACTGGAAAAAGATCTCTTTAAAATTAAAACGAAAATATTTCTGGAAATTGCAGAACAGCAATTTGTTAAGACCAGCTAGCATTAAGCTAAATATTGATCAAGATCGGCGTCGTACTTAAACCGCAAAGTGATCGTTAAAAAAGTTTAAAAAGCCAGTACAGTGGTTTTTAAAATTAAAATACCATTTGGCAAATTAATTTGAAACATTAATAGAAAAGAAAAAACACGTAAAAAAAGAAAAAATATTTTTTTTTTACCAAAAGATTTAAAACACCGTGAGAAATTTTCTCGGTCGGCTGTTTTACGAAAAAGAGCATCTAAAAGCAATTGTTACTGCCTAATGGCAAGTAGTTCGTTCAATAAAACGAGACACAGGCGCAGACTGGCTGCGATCTCGTTCCTATCGAATATTTCATTAGATGGCACACATCGGGATACAAAATTTGGAGCAACAATTGGCATCTGTGGCACAGGTGCAGCTAATAACGCAACGTCGGCAAGATTACATGCAGGTGCAAGCACTGGCAAAGGGCGATTTGAAGGTGGCAGAAACGAAAACTTTCTTACCGGCAGCGCTGGAGGCGGTTGTAGCGTGCTGTCAGATTTATCAGCAGAAGCAGGTGGTAGTGGCATCAATCTTAACTGTGTGGAAGTGGAATTATTTGAGCAACAATATAACAATTACAACAACAATTCGCAGCAGTTTTATAAAAATGGTTTCTACCATCAACAACATCAACAGCAACACCAACAACGTAATGGCTGCATTTATAGAACAACTCAGCCATCGCCAACTTGTCTACAGATGTCAGTTGGGCCAATTGGAATTGATGAAAATCATATGGATGTTTTGGCCTCTGGCAATATTGGAAGCGATGAGGCTGGCAGTGCGGATGGTGATGGGCATTTTAGTGAAACTGAAAATATGGGTTACAACTTGATAAATGCACAACCAATTAACGCTAAAAGCGAAGGAAATTATAAATCATTTGATAAAGTTTCTATGGCAGCAACAGAAGCAGCAGCAGCAGCAGCTACAGGAAAAACAACTGTATCTGGGCAAGAGAAACGCAATGCAAAAAGACCTATTTCAAGCGGTCGCCAACAGGGCAGTGACAAAACAAATTGTAATGGTAAAACTAATAACTATCAACGACAACAAAAGCATGCAGGCGGCAGTGGTGGTTCGGGTGCAGAAAGTGGCAGTGACTCCGATAGCGTTAAGATACCAATGAAGGTGTCAAGTATGGGTGCTGGCATTTTGATGCCATTGCGTGAAAGGTAAGCAATTTCTCTCAATGTTTTCTTTTTATTTTTTTAACATATTTAAATATTTATTGATATGTTTTTTAAACGTAGTAATTGAAAGCCATTTTTATTTTTAAGTATCAAATAAATAACACACTTGATAAAAACCACTTACGTTTTGCAATTGACGCAAAACAATCAACAACAATTACCAGATAATTTAATTTCTGTCTTAACGAATTTCCTCTTTATATTTTGTTGGCATGAAATTTATTTTGTATTCTAATTAAGGAATATTTAAGAAAACCTCTACTTTTTTAAATTGTACAAAAAAAAAAAAATAATAATTCATAAACTGTTTGCTGAAAATATTGCACAAAATATTTGGCAAATTTAAATTATATAAAAATACCCTGCACTACTTTCTTTTTAAAATAATGTTTTGAAAATTTGGATAAAGGTTTCCTGATGAGCTAGCTTAAGCAACCGGCGAAATACGTATAGATACCTGCTTTTCCAGCCAACAAATAAATTGCATTTTTATTTGAACACGACTTCGTCGGCTTTTCATTTCTAATTTTCTTAAAATTCAAATTTACCTATTTATTCTAGAGTTTGTAGACAGTGTTAAAAATTTTCCATTTACAAAAATAATAAGTGCTGACAATTGTTTAAGCATCATTATACCAGTAAAATTGGGTGATTTCACTATTTTGCTATTTTGTCTACGAAATGATCTATTATTACAAAAAAAGTATTCTGTATTGGAACCAAGGTTCTAAGGGATGCGAACACAGACAAACAGAGAGACAGATAAAAATTCCAAAAGTAGGTGTTTTGTATTCTATTCGATTACTGTCTACACCAACACCAAATTTAAAAAAAAAATATTTAATGTACAGAAATGATCCCGCTACAATGTCATCGGCTTTTAATGGGTTAAGCATTTTTACAAATTTTTGTATTTCTTTAAAAAGCTCTTCAAAAGCTCTTAAATGATACCCATATTGACATATTAAAAAATATGGTGCACTATGAAAGTTCAGAGGCCCATAACTCGGAAAATATGGGCGAGCCCCAATTTTTTTACTTCATGTTTTTTCTTATTTTTTAATTCTTTATCGCCTCATATATTTAAAGTACTTCACTAAACTAGATTTTTTTCAAATGTTATGGAAAACTGAGAGCCAGGCGTGGTGTTTTGTCCGCCGCCTCGAATGACATGGGACGATCTTGCTGATTTTCAATAGCAAAATTTTCGATCAGACATTGACTGTCGTATTTAAATTGTCTCTAGCGCATCTAGTGCCTTGGAAAAGTTGATTTCAACTCGGACACGAACCGACAGATGGACATCGCTCAATCGACTACCCTATGCATAAGAACTCAGAATATACACCTATACTTTATGGGGTCGGATATTGTAGAAATTACAAACGGTATGACAAACTTTTTTTCCACCTTTTGTAGTAAAGGTTATAATAATATCTACACTAATAGTTTGTGATGGGTTTTTTTTTTGCTTGTTCATTTACCTTGTGGCCAATAATAGTTTAGGGTGATGTGTCTGTCGTTAGTCTTGTCTGACTTCATAAAAGCAGTATTATTAATGAAACGTGTTACTAAGAGGTAATTCTTTTTTTATATTAAATATCAGAAATGAATCACTTTGTTGAAACAATTTTTGATTTTATGTTTGTCTTGTATATTTATTTGTTTGGCTGTTTATTTCAAACTTTTACGTTGGCAATAAATAATAATAGAATTGTATTAATTTATTAGGAATTTCTTTTAATTGAATCTTTTATTAATTGTCTACCTCTTCAAATTTCTAAAAAAAAAAACAAAAAAGATAATCTTCAAAAGATCTAGAAACTGTATTCCAATAAACATTGTAAAATTTTTTGTTAAATTCAAATTTAATATAAAATACTTTATTTCTATGCTTCTTTTAACTGTACTAAAACTTTTAACCAGCACAAAAAAACTATTTGTGAAGTATATGAGTTGACTTGATCTCCAAAAATAATTTAAACCTGAAACATGGGGTCTTTACTACAACTCCACAAATGCGTTCAGTACCATCCTCTTCCTCGTAGTCTGGTTTCTGCATATTTACCGCCATGCAGTGATCTTTAAGGCATCATGATTTCGTAGAGAGAGGCTGTGCAACAATACTCGTATTGCTTCTATTGCTCAATTAAGCTTATTTCATTTTGAGAGCTCTTCTGTGGAGAAAAAATTTATCTGATACAGCTGTTGTTAAGTAGACAGACAATCTTTGGCCGTGTTCGAATTGTGGAATGTTTTGATGTTGGGGTGTGTGCGCGGTAGATGAATTGCGTTATGCCTTTTCACGATGGCTGCTACATATGCAAAGACAGTTCCATTTGGAAGCAAAATCAAAGTCAAAATAAGCAAGTAAGAGTGCTAATTCGGCTATGCCGAATCTTATTTACTATCACCATTTATGTAAATCTAGTTAAGTGAAGTAACTCCAATCAAAAAAGCAAATATTGAGGTTACAGAGAATTAAAAACTAAAAAAATAAATGACATCGGTTCTCAATTGGCTAAAAAATTCCAAAAAAAAAAAAAAAATTTAGTATTTCCTTAAAGATCTCCGCAAAAGCTTTTAAATGACACCAATATTGATATATAAAAAATTTAAACATTTCAGAGCCTCGCCCCATACATTTATTTTTTTAAATTGGAGTTACTTTATTGTTTTAAATGACATGAAAAAGTTAGAGGTAGGCGTGTTGTTTTGCCTGCTGCTTCGAAGGGCATGTACCGATTATGCTGATTTCCAATAGCACCTCTTTCAACACTATATCTGATCGATTGACATATTTATATTTTTGTGAAATCTAGTTTGCCGAGGTGAAGCGTATAAAAATGCTGAGTGTCTCCGAAAAAATGTGGCGGGTCCAATAGAGGATATGCCGAGAAATAAAAAATGTTCTTTTTCCTAAATTGTCTAAATTCTGTTTTTTACGGACTAATGAGGGAAAAATAATGTAGTTTTACAATAGTTTTTTTTTTTTTTTTTTTTTTTTTTTTGCCTTAAACAGATTTATTATAAATATCACCTTTATTAGTCCGTTTAAGTCCGTTTAACATTTGGTGTTATGTTTTCATTTGACGTTTATGAATTGTATGTACAAAAGAAAACCTTTTGGAAATGTTTTTTTTTTTTTTTAGAACGGGATTCTTGTTTTTTATTTGATATTTTGCCAAATTGCATTGAGCAAATATAAAACACACTCAACTATTGCAATGTTTTTATTTGAAATATAATTAGTTTATGCTCGATATGTCAAAAAAAAAAAAAAAAAAAAAAAATAGACAATTGCATCTAAATTAATTTAACTACATTAATAAAAAAGATTTAAATATCAAAATTTCTGTTTCTTTAAATTAAATTTAATTTACTTTTTCTATATTTTTTTTAATAAACCGATTTTAAATCATTAAAAATTAAAAGCTAATAATAAAATTAATTTATTTAATAGATCGAACTTCTTTATTACATTAAACAATAATAATTAAATAAAACAAAACAATAAATGTATTAATCGTGCAATGGCTCCTTTTTTCAAGACCATGTGTACTATTTTTGTAATCAAAATAGAATTATAAATATTTTCAAGTGGAAAATTTTTTTGAATAATTTCATAACTTTTTTTCTTTTCTTCTTTTTCTTCCTTTTAAAAATATGTTTGCTTAGTTCGTTTTATTAATTAGAAAACATTTTTCATACAAAGAAAGAAAAAAAAACTAAGAAACTGACTAATAATTTTTTAGAAAACGATGCCATATAAACGAAACGTATGTACTCGTATACATTAAAAAAAAATTAAGTTGTTTTCACAGTGACTCGCATGGTTAGACAATCACGTGAAGAAATTAATTGTTTTTTTTTTTTTTTTGCAAATAGTATAAAAATATATTTTTGTTACAGGTTCAGCAATTCTCAGATTTGTTTCAGTTTCTAAAATTATTTCAGATATCTCGATAATATGGATGTATGGCTACTCTGTATTTGTTTGTTCTTTAAGAATTGTTTTGCACTTTTAACTTTTATAATCTAACTAACTACACTTTAGCTAAATTATATAACCCGGGTTAAGCAGTTCAGTTAGTTATTGAAGGTCAAAATTCTAACGACTGTTTACTACAAAATCAGCCATTTTAAATTCCAATTTATCTACATACAAATCATTGTTTTTTGCAATTACGTAATTTAAAACACAATTTAAAAAACAAAAATGTCTACGAAATGACCTAATATTACGAAAAAAAAACTATTCTATATTTGATGTAAGGTTCTAAGGGACCTCCTCACAAAATTTTATTCAAATCCATATAGCAGTTTTAAAGCGATGCGAACACAGAGAGACAGACGGACAGACAGACAGACAAAAATTCCAAAAATAGGTGCTTTGTTTTTCATATTGAATACTATAGATATATCTACACCAACATCAAAATTTTCAAAAAATATTTAATTTTTATTTTTAAAAAAAATATTTCTAGAAATAATGGGGCTGCAGGGGAACTTCTTCGAATTCACGAATTGCACGAAAGGTGATACTTTGACACTAAAAGCGTTAAAATCATTTTATAACTTGCCCTTTAGCGTATAAATGCTTCGCTTTCACTATGACATTGAACAAACAATCGCTTAAGTGATTTATAGCGTAATAATTCATCGCTTATAGCATCCACTTTACTAATGTAGCGATGTAGAAAATACTGCACGACATTCCGCTGGTATCTAATTTCTCAAAAAAAATTTTAAATAATTTTTCTTTAAATTTAGAAACAAAAAGTAAGAGTGCTATATACGGCTATGCCGATTCTTACCCTTCACCATCTATCTATCTAGTTTAGTGAAGTAAGTCCAATCGAAAAAGCAAATATTGGGGTGATAGAGAATTAAAAAAAAAGCATTTTTTTAAAATTTAGTATATCCTTAAAGATCTCTTCAAAAGCTTTAAAATGATACCCATGTTGGTATTTAAAAAAATTTTAAAATTTCAGAGCCCCGTAACTAGAAAAAAAGGGCAAGTGCCATTTTTTTTTTTTTATTTTTTTCTTATGTTTTAATTCTCTATCGCCCCATACTTATTGTTCCAAATGACATGAAAAAATTATAGGTAGGCGTGGTGTTTTGCCTGCTGCAGCGAGGGTCTTGGACCGGTGATTCTGATTTCCAATAGTGGTGAAGGGTATAAAAATATGCGTGGACTTAAGCAAAATTCGTTTTTTACATTTCTTTACATATTTTTCCGCTTTACAGTTTGCTTTCTTCTGAGCAGATTTTCCGACAAAATCCAGTGCAGTGGTTTTTGTTTAATTATTTTAAAAAAAAAAATTAAATCGAGAAACTGATTATACGTATGCTTCCATATTAACAACAATTTTTACTCACATTGATGCACGCTGAATGCTTAAATTTTTCACAATCATGCTTGACACATATCAGTCATCTACCATTTGTATTTAGAAAACAATATTTCTCTAAAAAATGTACGTACCTATGAATTTTGTCATAATAATTTTTAACATAATCCAAAACTACCCGGTTCCATTAAGCAAAAGCTCTTACACAAAATTGGGAAATTTGATTAAATAATTTGAAACAAAATTTGGATCTAAAATTTGAATTGTTGCATAACCTTTCAATTGATAAATTTTATTCCCCTTCAAATTACAACAATGCAAAAGCATACAACAACTTTTACACTTTAAATATGTATTTTCAATTGTTTTAGTTTTTTTTTGTTTCTTACAAAGAAACAACAACAAAAGCTCTGAAATATTTAAAGAAAAATTCATGGCAACTGCAGGTTATTGACACGAAACATTAAACATTGCAACAGAAAAAATATATATATGAATAAAAACAACTACACAACAACAATGAGAGAATGTACAACAAAATGTAAAATAGAAACAACGAAGGCTTTTTTTTGATTTGAGAAAATTTATTCATTTGTTTTGAACAATTTTGTCATATTTTTAAATTGAAAAAAGGTTTGTTTTTTTTTTGTACCCCACCCCTGTTTAAGCAATTCTCTCATTCTATCTGATTCTGTTATAGAAAACAAGGTCACCACCAGCTCCTAGCAGAGACTAAAAATAAAATTTTAAATCAAATAGAAAAAAAAAATTAAACGCATCTAAAAACAAATATATTGTTGGCTATTCGAAGAGCATTATGCACTTTACAAAAAGCTTTAACGTTAGCTACTGCAAGCGTATAAAAAGCTTTGCAGAGTTCAATGCATTAACCAACGACCTTTGTCGTCACATACAAATAGTCGTACTAACGTTCTTTTTCAATGTTTCTATCGTTTTTTCAACTTTTGTTTTACGAAAGGCGTAGTTATCATTAGACTGTATTACGTGTTCTCAAGTAATTGAAAAGCTTTTTGTATGTTTGCGTGTTTTTGCCGTCTGTGTTTTTTTTTTATTTTGTCATTCCTAGAACCTACCTCAACTCTTTGCTCACTGACTTAGGTAGCAATGAGTTAAATTGTTGTTACTATTTTCGATTTTGTACATATTTAAATGTAATGCATTTAAAAAAGAAGCTTTTTTGGTTTTAAAATAGACGTTATAACATTTATTCTCTTAGTTTGGATAAAGCTTTTATCTTGCACAGTGTTTATCAACATATTGTTATGGTTTTCTAATGTTTGTCGTAATACCTCAAAACAGTTCAAGGAAGTTTATATTATAAGTCCTTGTTCAATCTCTTTTTCTGCCCATTTATTGTATTTATATTAAATCTTCTTCAATTCGCTTTTTAGTAGTTTTACATTTTCAGTTATTCTTTTTAGATGAAGCAAATGTTCATTAAAAATACGGACGCATTTAATTTTATTAAGTTTTGACAAAAAATTTAAAGTTATAAATAAGAAAATAAATGATCCTACATATAAAAAAAGTTTCGGGAATCGCTGCTTAAAGCTGTTTTTAAAAATAATAAAACTTGTTTGTCCTACACGAAAAAATCGCAAGAAATTGTGTTTAGTTACCACACTGGCACTAGAATCTATTAAAATCTGTGTAAAAATCTATCACACATTTTATTTAAATATGTTTAAACTATTCTACTTTTTGAAAACATATGCAATTTTTGACAAATTTAAAGAATAAATCTCCTTTAATTGCATGAAATTACAAACAATTTGAGTAGAAATCATCTTGTGTTGATGTCAATGTTTTTGTATCATTTGCTGGCTGCCAAAATTCAAGAAAAGCTGGCAGTTGCTGTCAAAGCTATCTGTTAAATATAGAACCCAATTATACAGGCATGTTCTGAAAATCACTTTTTGTGAAAGTGATTTAAAATCGCAAGAAAGCTGTTCTGCATACAAAACTTTTAAAATTTTTGTGATTTTAAACCAGTCAGCTAAATGCCTGCCGATTTAGTATCACTTGGTTATTTTTTCAAACACTTTATTTTGAACTTCGCAGTAAATTAATAAATAATTAATAAATATGAATACCTTAAAATGTTTTTTATTGATTTTTATAGCAAAATTAGCAATTGGCACCAAAGAATTTATAAAATTATGAAAAAATTAAAGACACTTTCTATTGCAAGAGATATTGTTATTTGCTTTGTGATTTTGCATTTACTTTTTTGTTATCAGTTTTTTATAAAAACAATACTTTTAATTTATTTTCACTTTATATTTTAAGAAAAACACTAATAATTTTCAATACATAAAAAATTTCGTCAAACTAAAACAAAATACCAGCTGTGTTCTTGTGTTTTCGAAGAGGTGAAATCACAACGAAAAGTTAAAACTTTTGTTGTTTTCAGAACACCATCAAACCACAATTGTGATTTTAAAATCACAAGTGATTTGAAATCTTGTGATTTTCAGAACATGCCTGATAATCTGAATAAGATAGCTTGAGCTTATATCAAAAATCCAACGAAAAGCATGTCAAATGCTTAGATAACTTATTAAAGAAATTAGGCGACTACAATGTACTTACGTACTTTTGCCAAATATAATTTCTTTATAAATAAACAAAAAAAAGGCATTTAAAAAAAATATTTTATATATTCAAAAACGTGCATATACATATTTACATCTTTTGGTTTATGTTCTAAGATAAATTTTCATAAAATTTCTCCATAAAGTACATATATTCTGAGTTCTTATGCATAGCGAAGAAGATTTAGCGATGTCCGTCTTACTTGTTTTTTTCTGTTTTTGTATTTGTGACCAACCATACTAAAAAATACAACGGTGTTCATCGCTTAAATCATATATGTACATATGTATGTATTGTACATACAAAAATTTTATTTTATTGTGTTTGATAAAAATTGGCCAGAAATAAAAACGTTCCTTTTTTCTTACATTTTCTATTAAATTGTAAACTTAAAATTTAACACTGTAGGTCTTCATTGCAATTTTTCTTTATGAATGTATAGCACAAATCACAATCAGGGGGCAAATTACGGCATTCGATATCGATCGAAATTTCAATAGAATTTCGTACTTTGCTTAAAGAAATGATATTTTACGAAACTTGTTCTTATAGTTCGGCACATTTAATTTAATGTACTTGCACAGTTGTTTAAGTTTGCTTAAGTTATCTTATGCACATTATAGTTGGGCCTTTGTCAGTGACTGGAAACAATCATTTTTTAAAAATTAAATTTTCTTACTCTCAAATGTGACGCATAATATTTGTCCGGAATTTGACTTAACACGACAGTCATATTATTATCTGGCTCGCCTTTATTCCTCAAAATTAAATAAATTAAAAAATTTTCTCATTATTCTTACCATAAAAGTCTTAAAATTTCATTACGTGTTCTGCTTTTATGAACAATTTTCTTTTTTAAAGATTTTGTCATATCAATTTTAACTGTCACAAATCATATTTAAGTTCTTTTAAGCGATTTTGATATCTAAAATCCTTGCTATATAATTCCTGCAAAAGGAAAAAATTTTGTATTAGATAGTGGTACATAAAGCTTTGTTACATCTTATAGGCTTCCATATTTTAAAAGTACACTTTTTAAAGTATTATTTTTATTTGTTTTTTTTTCTATTCAGTCTACATACGTAAAGAAATGGTTCAAATGCAATTTTTTTTTTTAAATCTGATTATTATATTTTACAATGGGATTTGCGATTAAATTTTATAACATCAAATTAAAAAACTTCAGCCGATTCAAATGGTGCACATTATTCAAGGACTTAATTAGTTTTAAATAATATTTTTTAAATTAATCGAAAGGTGTAAGGATAAGTTTAAAAACTACTTAAAACCAAATTAAATTTTAAGGGTTTTTTTAAATAAAGATAACTAGATGAAGCTAGGATTATTGTCAATTTTGTTATGAGTTGTGTGACACGCAGCTCAGCTCCATCGTATTATTAATGGCCAATACTAACCAACTTTGACATAGACATAATGTAAAGTATTTGAGGGTACCATTTGACTAATGTTTGGCAGCGAGACCCATTTTAGAACAGCCATTTCATTATAATAATGAACTTTATTGCTTGCACTTCTTGCCCGATGTGATAAGTATGTACATATGTTATCAGCAAAATGAAGGACATTAATTTAACAACAAAAAAAAAAAAAAAAGGAATTTTTTTTAACAAAAATTTCATTTTTATTTTATTTTTTTACACCAATTTGAAGTCAATTTTTAAACTAAAAATTTCTACAAATTCAACTGTTGAAACTATCTATTAAGTTATTTAAATTTTAGCGACTTTGTTTTAGTAAATTAAATTTTACTTATTAACTATAAAAAAAACGTGAAAATATTTCAAATCATTTTTGAAAAAAATGTATAAAATTGCTTCAATCTCATTAAAATTGTTTAGTTTAAACATATTGACTCGTTACGATACAAATAAAATTACAGTGAAGTTTGTTTACAACGAACCCAACTAGAAAAAAACATTTGATGTGATTTTAAAAAAATGTTTGCTCTGAATTTAAAAATATAAGAACAAAACTGTTCGTAAACGCAGGCTAAACAATATATTTTCTTATAAAAAAAAAATTTTCAGTCAGACATATTTCTTTTACCCTTGTAATTTCTGCAATATTCATTTCCGTAATTCCCCATATTTCTTTTACCCTTGTAATTTCTGCAATATCCATTCCGTATTCCCCATAAAGAATATATATATTGTCCATTCGTGTTCGTGTTGAGAGCAACTTTGACAGACAGTAAATAGTGGTGGTTATCTTAACTACTTATTCACCGTTAATAATTATTCACCACAATTATACAAGCTGGGACAAGAGCCACTGGGATATGAACCTAGGCCATAAATAATCACATGCTTATCATTAAAAATAAAACATTTGTCTGAGCCTGTTATTCCGGGAGCTCAGTAAGATCAACAATTTTAAGCTGCACGACTTTGCAATTACTTTCTATTCTTTCTATTTTTTTCGTTGTTTAACTGTAAGTGTAGAATTCTATAATTTTTTTTTTTTTTAAATTTAGTGCAAGCAGTATTTATAAACAAGCAGTCAAAGAATATGATTTAGTATGTGATTTAGTATGTTGTTTTCACCGACTACAAATATTTTAAATGTAGCAGATAAATTCTGATACTGACTGCTGACAACTGAAGTAAACAAAACAGCTTAGTTAAACATGTTTACATTAATTAAATGTCTGCTACTGCTGTAAAGTAAATAAGTTTTATAAAAATGCATATGCAAATATTAAAGACACGTTAATAGTAAAATTTTCTCTCCTCATTTTTTTCTACATCAATGTTTTTAGCAATGCAAAAAAAAAAAAAAAAAAAAAAAAAACACAGAAACTAGGTCTATGATTTTGTTTGCTTTGAAAGTCAATGTACTTTTTCATATACACACGAACAGTAATCGAAATCCAAGTGAATAGATTGGCAGGCGAAATGTCTGTTTGTCATTTAAAATGTTTGACGAGAGACAGAAAATAATCAAAAAAATTTCTTCATACAACTTTCCAGCCATCCATACACATACGTCAATTAATAATATTAGTTTAAATAGCTACGAAGTCAGTCTTAAAATTAGAATGCGCGGGAAAGCTATTATTGCTTTGAATAGGATCATAAAAAAATTTAATTTGAACTTTTTTTTGTAAAAAATTATTACACGTTTTGATTTAAATAAATTTTTTATTAAATTTAATTTAAATCAATTTAATCTATTTAATTTTTTTCTTAAAAAAATGTTTCTTTTTTCCTCCCAAAATATTTTTTTTTATTCAACAATATCTAATATTGTAATCACTTTAAAATAATCCCTCTCATATATAATTCATTTGTGCTACTATTTTTTAAAACCCTGAAGACTCCTCTAATGTTTTATTTCTATTATGGCTTCATGTTTCTCCAGCTAATAGTTGTTTATATCCTCAATTGTAACAAAATGCATCCTTTAATGGGATTTAAGTAAAAGTCTGTGTTTAAAGTAGGGTTATCACCTCGTTTGCAGTGTGATGCGGCCACGCTTTTGGTCAAAAGAATCACTTGTAAAACCTATGGCGGTTTTTTTTTTGCAATTCTGGCCTTTTCTGTACTTTGTTTTATGCAAAAGTCTTATAATTTCATGCCCTAATGACCGAGTTTCACTGATATCTTTTCGGCTACGGCGACCACTCAATGATTATTATACCCTTCACCACTAAAAGTAGAAAAAGGGTGTAACTAAGTTTGTCATTCCGTTTGTTATTTTTACAATGTCCATTTCCGACTCCATAAAGTATATATATTCTGACTTCTTATGCATAACGAAGTCTCTCCGTGTTCTTAACTTGATTTCAACAAAAATTTAACTACGTCGATTACTTAGACATAGCTTGAAAGAGGTGCTATTGGAAATGCATGATCGGTCCATGTCCTTCGAGGCACCGGGAAAAACACCACCCCTACCTCTAATATTTCTACAACATTTGGAACAATAAAGTAACTCCAATCAAAAAATAAACAGGGAGATAAAAAATTAAAATATTTTCCCCGAGTTACGAAGCTCTGAAATTTTAAAATTTTTTTAAATATCAATATGGGTATCATTTTAAAGCTTTTAACGAGGCCTTTAAGGAAATACTAAATTTTTTTTAAATGCTTAACTCATTAAGAGCCAATGGCATTTTTTGTAAAATTATGTCTATGTAGTACTAATTTTTTTTTATTTTTTAATTCTCTCTCCTCTCTGTTTAAAATTTCACTGAGAGATTTCTGTATCAATGGCTGCCAAAAAAAATGTATTCCCGATTCACACATTAAATTGAATACTTTTCGTGCCGCCCTCGTATTTACTTATATTTTTTAGTAACTACTATACCTGTCTATGGACTAAAATGTTTTGATAAACGACATAATTTTATAATTTAATTTTATATCAATATGTCAACAAAATATGCAGCTTAAATTTTATAGATAAAATGTAATAAAAAATTTCCATATTTTTAAGCAATCAGTTAACTAATTAATTGCTTTTTACTGTATATCTTTATCACGGGTACTAAAATTATAAAATGAGGTCTAGTAAGATTATAAAATTACCCGCAACTTCTTTGTAAAAACTGTAAAAGTCTCTTATAACGGGTCCGCAATCTAATGTTTTTTTATTTACTAGTGCTTATTTCTTGAATGGTGACTCTTAGCTCATGTCTGATTTGACAGATAATTAGTTTTATCCTTCCGCTGAACGAATATGGTTGTGTATACGCTTAAACAACGCTGAGAAATATTGCGACATTAAGATGCTGATTTTGCAAAAAAAAAAAATTATCTTTTCAGATGAAGCTCATTTTGATCTTGGCGGGTATGTAAAGAAGTAAAATTGTCGCACAGAAAACCCGCACGCATACATTGAAAAGCTGGTGTACACAAAACGAGATTTTGGTTCAAAGGCATAATTGACCCATTTTTCTTCGAAAATGAAGAGTGACCGTTACAGTTAATGGCGATCGTTATCGGGCCATGTTGAACGAATTTTTGTTCACAAAAATTGAAGAGGAGGATATTGGCAACATTTGATTTCAACAGGACGGCGCTATGTGCCACAAAACCGAAGCTAAACTTTTTTTTTAAGTACCATAATAAAACGACCTAATTTTAAATTAATTGGGTTGATTCCGCCAGTATATAATAAACTGTTGTTATAATTTTCGGTAAGCGCTTTCGATGTGATAACATCATTTTCAAGCCGCGTTTTTATTAAAACAGTTGTAACTCCTGAAAGTATGCTTAGATTTAGTTTTTACCTTTTCTAGTCGCCTTTCAGACTAGCATCTTAAAAGTTATTTTTAAATATTTCAAAATCACTTTTTCTTACTACTTTATGAGTTTTTCCATAACACTGCGAACGTGTGTAAAAATATCAAAACAATCGTTTAAGCAATTATGTCGCAAAAGTGTTCCAAACAAACTCACGCATTTTTAATATTCTCTAAATAATTCCAGTTAAAAAAAGTCATACATTTTTTAATGACTTTGTTATTAAATTGATTTTATCATTTTATTCGAATAAATTTTTAAGTGTTTTGAATCGCCAGCGAATAATTTACATGAACATTTATTTATTTATTCTTTTATGTCACTATACAACAAAAAATTATATTGTATGCCTTTCAAATTGTTAAAGTGACACAGAGTTTTCGACGGATTTCGAATAGTGACAGTTGCCTCGTTAAATAATTTATTACATGTAACATTGTAATTTACATTTGAGAGAATACATCTCAGTTAAAGAAACTGATACTTTTGAAGAAAAGAAAATTTCCACTGACCACAATTTATTATTTTATCACTTTGGGAAAAAAAGGAAGATTATAATGCAACAATAGAAACAAATTTTTAAGTAAACAACTTCTTTCAACATATGTACATACATAGATACATACTGACACAAATATCGTACCTACTTTAGTACAAGCAGAAAGGCATATTAAATTTCAAAACATCTTAAGTTTAGTTTTTATTGTTCTTTATTATTTATCACCTGCCTGTATTTTAAGCAAATAACTGCGTCATAAATGTTCCTTCTGTTAACCTTCAAAGGATACTGTTTCTCGCTTGTTTTTTTAAGCTTCAATTTGTTTTGTTTTCAATGCGTGTTATGAAATTTTACTTCCAAAGTTTTTTTTTTTCTTTTTTTCTTGTGTTCAAAATTATGTAGTTCTTGTACTTCTTTAGAACTGGTGGCTTTAACGAGGCGTTTTCATTGAGAGGAAGAACAAAGAATACTTTTCAAGGTTACCCAGTTTTTTTATTTTTTTCTTAAACTCATTTCTTTGCATATTCTTTTAGTGTGGTTTTGAGAGTTGTGCATTAGTATGTGTGTACCTGTGTGTGACCGCGAGTGTTTTTGTCTTGATTATTTTATCCCTGACATTGAAAAAACTGCACTTAAAAGAGCAAGAGGGCGAAGTTAGTGAAGATGAAATAATAATAAAAACAGATCTTTTAGGGGTTTCAGTTGCACGTCATAACAGTGGTTTAAGTCTTAAATAGATTTACAGCTAATGGCATGAATAATTTTCAATATGGTTTTATGCGTTATTAGGCTCTTATTATTTATTTTTAGATATGTATAAGTTTTATTATAACCATACTTGGGACTTATTCACCATTCAATTTTCATTGACATTATTTGTATGATAATAAAGGAAATTTGAACTTTCATAATTGTTTTTATTAATGTCAATGAGTTTGTTAAATTCTAATGGCAATGGAAAAAATTGTCTTTATAAAACAAAAATTTATTATAAACAGCAGAAACTGGAAAAAATCCATATAAAGAATTAAAGGTGGATTTTCTTTTTGTTTTTTGTTCTTTTTTCTTAAATGCAAAAAATAATCCTCAATATTTTTCTTAAAATTTGTGAATATAACTGATAAAGTCTTATCTGAAATTAGTAATAATAATATGTCATCTAAAATAATATTTTGGTGGAAGATCTACAGCCTCATTTAATTTTTATACACTTCACCACAAAAAGTGGAAAAAGGGAATAGGTAAGTTTGTCATTCCGTGTGTAATTGCTACAATATCCATTTCCGACCCCATAAAGTATATATATACAGTATTGTGCAAAACCTAAGAAACATTGCCCAATATTAGCTTCTGAGTCAAATTATGTTAAAACGAACATATTTGAATTCAATGTTTTAATGCAGTTTTATTAGTTTCTGTGTCATACAATATTACAAAAAAAAAATTTGTAATTATCTCTCACCTAACGGTTCTTTTAGTACAACAACAAAAATTACTCAAAAATTCATTGGGCAAAACCTAAGAAACTTTAAATATTTTGCATAATAACCCTTATTTTTTATTACTGCGGCGCACCGACGCGGCATAGATTTGATTAAATTATCAATTATTTTTGGATCTATGCGTATCCATTCATCTTCCAGACACGAAAATAAATCGTCTCTGTTGGAGAATCGTTTCGATCCAACATTCCTCTTCAATATGGAAAATAAATTTTCGATTGGGTTCAAATCGGGCGATTGGGCCGGCCAATCAAGCAATTGAATCCCTTTCGATTGTATCCAGTCCTTTACCAACTTCGATGAGTGTTTCGGATCGTTATCATGTTGAAACACCCATCGAAGTGGCATATTCCACTCGGCATATGGCAACATCTTATTTTCTAAAATGTCCCTATACACAAATCTGTCCATTTTGGTAGAAATTCTGTGGAACGGCCCTAGACCATGACCTGAAAAACACGTCCACACTATCACATTGCCACCCCCATGCTTGACAGTTTTTTACAATATCGGGTTTAAGCCTTTCACCAGTATTGCGTCTCACACGACATATGCCATCCGAGTTGAACAAATTAAATTTGCTTTCGTCGCTAAAGAGCACACTTTTCCACTTTTTAACTGGCCAATCAAGATATTTTTTTGCAAATTCGAGCCTAAAAAATCAGGCATTAATGGTTGAAAGCAAATTTAATTTGTTAAACTCGGATGGCATATGTCATGTGAGACGCAATACTGGTGAAAGGCTTAAACCCCGATATTGTAAAAAAACTGTCAAGCATGGGGTTGGCAATGTGATGGTGTGGACGTGTTTTTCAGGTCATGGTCTAGGGCCGTTCCACAGAATTTCTACCAAAATGGACAGATTTGTGTATAGGGACATTTTAGAAAATAAGATGTTGCCATATGCCGAGTAGAATATGCCACTTCGATGGGTGTTTCAACATGATAACGATCCGAAACACTCATCGAAGTTTGTAAAGGACTGGATACAATCGAAAGGGATTCAATTGCTTGATTGGCCGGCCCAATCGCCCGATTTGAACCCAATCGAAAATTTATTTTCCATATTGAAGAGGAATGTTGGATCGAAACGATTCTCCAACAGAGACGATTTATTTTCGTGTCTGGAAGATGAATGGATACGCATAGATCCATAAATAATTGATAATTTAATCAAATCTATGCCGCGTCGGTGCGCCGCAGTAATAAAAAATAAGGGTTATTATACAAAATATTAAAAGTTTCTTAGGTTTTGCCCAATGAATTTTTGAGTAATTTTTGTTGTTGTACTAAAAGAACCGTTAGGTGAGAGATAATTACAAATTTTTTTTTGTAATATTGTATGACACAGAAACTAATAAAACTGCATTAAAACATTGAATTGAAATATGTTCGTTTAAACATAATTTGACTCAGAAGCTAATATTGGACAACGTTTCTTAGGTTGTGCCCAATACTGTATATTCAGACTTCTTATGCTAGCGATGTCCGTCTGTTCGTTCGTATTAGTGTTTGCTTTGGCAAACTTGATTTCACAAAAAAACAAATATGCCAATCGATCAGATATAGTGTCTTAAGAGCTGCTACTGGAAATCAGCTTGATTGGTCCATTATCTTTAAGGCAGCAGACAAAACACCACGCCTACCTCTAATTTTTTCATGAAAATAAATATATGGGGCATTAGAGAATTAAAAAACAAGAAAAAAAACATCAAGTAAAAAAATTGGTGCTCACCCATATTTTCCGAGTTACGGGGCTCTGAAATTTTTAAATTTTCAAAATATCAATATGGGTATCATTTTAAAGCTTTTGAAAAAATCTTTAAGGATGTACTAAAATTTGAAAAAAAAATGCTTAACCTACTAAGAGCCGATGTCATTTTTTTGTAAAATTTAATATATGCAGTACCAAATTTTTTATTTTTTTTAATTATTTAATTTTCTGTCACCCCAATATTTGCTTTTTTGATTGGAGTTACTTCACTAAACAAGATTTACATAGATGGTAAAGGTTATATAAAATTTGGCATAGTCGGATATAGCACTCTTACTTGTTTTTTTCGTGAAAATTTTCTTTCCAAACTTTTTATGTTAATTAGGGTCTTTACAAGGCTCTTTCATTAAGTTTAAAATAGAATCTTCTACTACCATTATTGAGACTCTTGGTTGATAAACAATTTAAGCATAATTGCTACCAACTCCTCACCAACTATCTAGTTTTGCATATAATTTTTGTACTGCTATCGCTCATGTTCTGACAAACTCATATCGCTTATACCTGGCGATAACTACATAAAATGGTAAAATAAGTGTCTATAAATGCTAACCATTCAAAATCTGGTGGCTTCAAATCACAATTATATACAAAGCTACTTGTTCCAAGAGAGAGCTTTTTGCCACTGACAAAAGAGATATTGGAAAAAAAGATTTCCGTATGTGAAAATTAATGACTATCTTTGCATTTATTCCTTGGTATTGCTAATTAATTCTTAATTCATTCTCTTATCCGCTATAATGTTTTTATTTATTCACATGTCAAACAAAAAAATAACACATACTCCCAACTCTGTTTTTATTTTGTATGTAAAAGAAAAGAATTTCTCTTTACATTTATTTTAAGGTTTGTGACTTTACTAAATGCAATGCGCTTAGTCAATTTTATTGCACTGTATTCGCAATTTTATTTTCAAGGTCTTGGTCATGGTAGTAAAAAGCCGGTCGTTTGGTTGCCTACCTGTATCTAATAAATAACACGTTTTATTCTTTTATTTTGTTATTGTACGTAGAAGTGATTTGTGCATTGCAGCGTAACATGTCCTTGAAATGCAAACCAAGTTATTAATACAAATATTTCTTGTTTTGAAGATTTTATATTAAAAGGGTTTCAGTTTTTTTGTCCATAAAATTTTTGTTTACAACCAGAGAAAAACTCGAATATGTTACTTAAGGAATAACAAATGCCAGGTGGTAGTAATGTGCAACGTCGATTCTGAATAATAATAAAGTAATAGACCCACACAAAAATGCAATATCCCAAAAGCAGAATGAAAAAATGAAAACAAAATATAACGACGGGAAATGAAATTTATATAAAAAATGACGCGATTCTTGTTTTCGTTTGTATTAAGAAAATAAATAAGCTTCTTCTTGATGTTATTTGAAACTATCAAAAAAAAAAAAAAAAACTACAATTTCGTAATCTCAACGTAAAACAAAAACAAACAAAAATACACAAGTAAAATAAGAAATAATTTTTAATGAATGGACAGACTCTCTTAATGTGAAGATCAAAACCACTATTAGAACTTGCGACGTAAATCGTTCAAATATTCCCACAGGAAGTAATGAGATCTTTAAATAAATATGAATGAAGTAGTTTTGTTTTTATTACTGCTATTTTGCTGGCTTTTGCTTTCATATTCACATATCTGCAAAATTTATTTAAAAAAAATTGTTTTGATCAACAATTAAAAACTACATTGTTTGCATTCCATGGGTGTCGAATAATTATTTTTTTTAGTACTAAAATTCCAAAATGTTGTTTTGTTTATACAACATACATAAATGCAAAATAAGAAATGAACCACAGAAAATGTTTATTTTTTGTCAATGTTGTTTATGCTTCCGTATTTTGTTTTTTTTTTTTAAATTAATTTTTTTTCTGTTCGAAGAAAAAGGCAGAGAATTTTAAGAAATTCTTTATTATATTTATCAAATCATTATGAACATTAAAGATTGAAACAAAATATTTTTGCATACATACATTTAATTAAAATGAAATGTAACGTAACGTAAGAAACGTGAGAATCAAATTGGAATTGTTTATCATTTGCACTGGTTTTCAAATGAACTACTTTCGCTCTTAACAATAGGTGTGTCACCTCCCATGCAAATAAATGCTAATAATCGTATATTAAAAAAATTGGTTTTATTAAAGTCAATACATTAGTTTGAACTATAAATGGCCTTCTACTTTCGCAAAGATTGGAGAAGTGAAGCACATCGGCTTAAGTTAGTACACTATATCGTTCCTCGATGACAAATCGAAATTGAAATAAATAAATGAACCAAATACAATGGCAATAAATATTTATGTATATCGATGCCTTAATATAAAAAAGACGTAACTCTATATTATACATATTGTTACGAATAATAAAATCTGGCAACTCCTGTTGTTATGGTGTGTGTATAGAATAATACCACAATTAGATATTAAAAGCTGAGTAACCTCAAGAGCTGCTTGCTGTAAAACAGAAGCCCACCTTCGAACATGAGTACAAGGGAAGAAAATGATTGTTACAATGCAATTAAAAATTAAGAAGCAGCAGTACATACTTCCCGGAAAGGAAAAAGACAATTATTGTGTGAAGCCATGGCAGATAATTTAATATAAGAATAACAAATAATTGGCAAGACTCTCTTTATAATAAAAAGTAAGAACGGTAGCGGTAAGCGCAGGAAAGTTTAATAGCATAACAACAGTGTATGGCAGTAGTAATATATATTAATTAAATAAAGGGGATGACTGGCTTCAATAAAGGGCGTAGTGGTGTAGTCTGCGGATGGTGAAGGTTAAGTAATAAACAAGTCATCGAATAGTTCATGTCTCGCCGGAGTAACACAGTAGTGTAGCGTGGATGTGGGTGGCTGCGTTTGTAATAATAAATGCTAGACCATAGAATTCGCCAGATCGTAGGAATAAGAAGTATAGCCAGATAAAGCCACAAAGTAAAGAATACAGAATTTACAGTGAGCCACAGTGGTATTTGCAATCAAAAGAATCCGTACGTTTGCTCTAAAAACGGAAGAACATAACAATAAGTTACAGTTGTCTATCAGTTATTTTGATGTAGATATGGAACAGTGAGTGATAAAAATATTACTTATTTACGATCTGTTTGTTTCTGTATGTACGGTCACGTGAATATAATAAATAATTATTCACGGCGACAAAAATTCATAATCACTTGATACTAAGGCAAAACAATCAAATTATTTATATATTCCTACTATCACAACTTATTGAAATATCTATATAAATAATTTGGTTATATGTCCGAATGTATGTGTGTCCAATTCTCTTTTCAGAGCTCTCTGAAGCCATCTAATATCGCAGAAAACTTAAATTTGGCGTAGTTAAAATATTTTTCTTGGTTGGTGCAGGACGGAGCCAGATTTTTTTATTTTCGATTTGAGGGCGATGGGCGTGGCTTCCTCTAAATTTTTCCTATGATTTTTTTAAGGAAACCTTTAATTCATCTATATATATAAAAATGAATGTCTGTCTGTTTGTTTGTGCTTTATAGGAGGCCAAACCCTTGGACCGATCTACCTGAAATTTTCACAGCATGTTACTGTGACTCTGGAGGTAATAATAGGCTATATGAAGTTTTAATTAAATCGCCATATTTTGGCCATTTTTTGACCTACGTGGACGATATTTGGTACATATGGTATTGGTATAATTAGGAATACGTACCAGGAATACGTACCTTTTTAGAAAAATTAAAAATCGTAATATAGTCTTAACTACTGGACCAATCGTCATTAAATTTTCGCAATAGGATATTCTTGACTATATAAAGTTGGGAGTGGACAAAGGGGCGTGGCCTCGCCCCTTTAATTTTATTTAATAACGAGGGGGGTAGCGAAGCACACCGGGTTCATCTAGTCCATATATATAATGTGACACATTTAATTCGTAATTTTGTAATTGTTTTTCGGAATTTTCAAATGAAAAATCCGAATAATTCAATCACGCAAGAACACTAACAATACACGTGTGTGCTTATTATTTATTTTTACGTTCATGCACGATCCCGAGATTAGAGCGAAAAACTATGTACTATTACGAATCGTTCAGACATAGTTTCAAAAATTTTGCTATTGATTATCAGCAAGATCGGTCCCTGTCCTCAGAGGCAGCGGGCAAAACGGTACGCCTGACTCTATTTTTTCATATCATTTGGAACAAATTAAGTTTAGTAAAGTAACACCAATTAAAAAAAAAACAAATATATGGAAAGATAGAGAACTAAAAAATAAGAAAAAATATCAATTAAAAAAATTGGCGCTCGCCCATATTTTCGAGTTATGGGTCTTTTGTACTTTTGTATAAAAGTACGATTGTGCACCACATTTTTTTTAAATATCAAAATGGGTATCATTTAAAAGCTTTTGAAGAGATCTTTCAGGAATCCCCCTGCTACCTCGAAGGACAAGGACTGATCATGCTGATTTCCAATAGCACCTCTTTTGACACTAAATCTGACTGATTCACATATTTATTTTTTTATAATAATAATTATATACGCATAATTAAGGTAAAACTTATCATCATTAACATCATTAAATTTTCGTAAAAAAAAAAATTTTTGAAGCAAAAAGTGCTCCTGTAAAATTCGTTTTTTTGCAGGTTACATTTTTTATAAAGTTTTTTTTGTCGGTTTATTTTAAGTAGTTGCTAAAAAAAATTAAAAAAGCTCTAATTTTGAGTGGTGTCTTCTTTATTTTCGAGCATAGTTTTTTCAAACTCTTTAATAACTACTTGAGTGTAGCGGTATTGCTAGCGTTTCTATCTAAATCCATATTAGCTCAGAAACGTTTGTTCTATTGTTAAAGTTCTTTGGCTATTAGGGAGTAGTAATATTATTTGCCTGCCTGGTCACATTAAAATTTTTGTTACAGTTCTTTTTTTATCGAAAATTGAAGGTTATTAATAATTCGAAGAATAATATTTCTCTTCCAGCATAGACTGCAAATTAACAAACACCAACCAATTTCGTTGTAAGTTCGATCGATATCAAGTGTCGTCATTTGGCCACTCATGTATTTTCCAAAAATGTTTGCCACCAACAAAAACAAAATGTTTTAACTATGGAAATAGAGAATAAGGGAAAACACCCACACCCTTACTATAATAATTGTTTAAAATTATATAAAAAAATTAACTAAAAATAAAACCTTAATTAAATGCTTAGAAATTAAGGCAACTAACTCACTAAACACGATGCCATTTTTTAAAAAAGCTAATGGAAAAAGTCAGCTGTAAAAGTTGAAGTTAATAAAAATTGCTAATGTTAAAAAAATCTAATAATTTTCAACAAAAGAAAATTATTCATTAACCGATTTAAGAAAGAAGCTCAAACTGTTTATTTTAACATTTAACCGGTTATTAAAAGTGCCCCTTGAAAAATTTGTTAAATTTTTTTATTTCTTGATTGCATTTAGAAGTTTAATTAATTAATTTCTTTTTTTTTCATTTTTATAATCTATTAAAGTTTTCAACAATTAAAAATAGTCACATAAAAATGGTCTGCTGTTTATTTTTTTATTTATATTTATTGTCAATTGTCAACCACTTAAAACTGCTTCAAACCAATTGCAGTAATCTTATCATTTCTCTGTTTTTATTTCTTTCATCTGTTTTTATTTATTATTTATATAGGGTGATTTTTTAAATGTTTGATTTTGATTATTACATTAATATGGAATAGATAGAATATGGAAATTACTTTTTAAGGTTGTCTTGGGGTTCTTACGTAATGTTTAAGTTAATAAAGAAGTTTGAATTATTAATATCAATTCTTGGTAGATTTTTGTTTTGTTAGAAAACATAAAACATTGTATTTTATGACGAATTAGCGAATTTTAAAGTGCTGCTTGCTTATATCAGTCTGAATGCCACTATTTTGCCCTTTAGAAAGGATCTGCAGAAATTAGCCCATTAAAAAAATAGTTGAAACTGAATAACTATAGACGGCAATAAACCAAGGGAGTATTAAATTTAATTACAATATTTTAAAATGATTCTTTTTCAATGCCAGAATATAAATAACGGCTTAATGGGTTCTTACTTAACCTTTCCAAAAAACGCAGATGTGCAAAACCAAGCATGATATAAATCTTTTTATATAGACAATATATTATAGACTTGTTTGCTGCGGGGATCTACTCCTAACAAGTAAGAAATCCATCAAATCGGTTTGGATCTTATAGATTAGGATATATCGATATTTCAAATATCTTCAGATTCTGATTTTATTCAAATCGTTTAATATTTATAAAATTGGGCTTTTGTCCTTTCCCCCACTCTCCCTTCTATTGCATTTTGTTCAAAATAAACATATAACATTCTACCCTTTACATAAATATGTAACTATGTTTAAAATTTTATTGTAACCGGTACAGATGTAAATGCCCGTTTTCCCCCTGCACTCTCTCATCTAGATCCTAGCTCTGGAAACAGATACTCATAGTTGAGGACCTATCTATATTTCGAATTGTTTTAAAATCATTTAGCAGAGACTGTTAAAATTGATGCATTAAAACTGCCTGCTTTTCCGTTTGCTCCCCTACTGGTCCTCGATGTGAAAATATTTTATTATGAGTACAAATATTAACCCGTGTTTCAAATTTCATTACAAAGAGATTTCTAATAAATATTAGATTGCTTATGGCTTTGTGTTGGTATTTTTTTTATATATATATTTTTTTTGCAATTTATTGTATAATTAATTATTGTTTATTTTAAAAATAGATAGAAACAATATAAAGCAATAGAATAATAATGATGACGAGTTTTGTTAACAAGTTTTCGTTTTATGAATTTAAAAAAATATATTTTTTTAAGGAAATGTATTTCAAGACAGAAGTTTTACAGGTTTTATAAAATCTTATTTTTTCTTTTTAACATTAATTTGATCGTTTATATTTAAAACGAATTTGAAAACTAAGGATGAGTATGCAGTTCTGCGTTAATTTCAGATTGCCCTAAGTAGCGTGTGTACAAAAAATTAACTGATATTTAGAACTAAAAAATTCTCAGGCAACTTTCTCTTTGGTAGTATGTAAGACGATTTCATAACAAATGTAACTTTTAGACCAAGGCGAATCTATTACCAGGTGGCAGCGTAGGCGAATTCACTATTTTTTGCTGGTAAAAAGTACTGTCAAACTTCATATATAAAAAATGTACACAGCTTTTTTTAATAATGGAGTTTGACAGTTCACGGCGAAAATTAATGAATTCGCCTACGCTGCAACCTGGTAATTGATTCGCCTTGTTTTAGACTAAATCTTCTCTTATACAAGCGAAATCATTATTTCTTGTTGCACTATGCTTTAGTGAATTTTTGAATTCTCTATCGCCCCATATTTTTGTCTTTTTTGATTGGGGTATATAATAATGTTATAAACCATTCATTATCTATGTAAATCTTGTTTACTGAAGTATATTCAATAAAAAAGCAAATATTGGGGTAGCAGAGTATAAAAAATTAAAAAAAAAATTGCTACTGCATATATATAATTCTACATAAAAATAACATCAGCCCTTAATAGGTTAAGCATTTTTAAAAAATTTTAGTATTTCCTTAAACATCTCTTCAAAAGCTTTAAAATGATACACATATTGATGTTTAAAAAAAAATTTAAAAATTTCAGAGCCCTGTAACTTGGAAAATATGGGCGAGCGCCAATGTTATCACTTGATGTTTTTCTTCTTTTTTTTAATTCTCTATCGCCCCATATATTTATTTTTTTTTTTTTTTATTGGAATTCCTTTATTGTTACAATGACATGAAAAAATTAGAGGCAGGCGTGGAGTTTTGCCTGCTGCCAAGAAGGACATGAACCGATCATGCGAACAATAGCACCTCATTCGACACTATATCTGATCGATTGACATATTTTTTTTGTGAATAAAGTTAACACTAACACGGACGGACAGATGAACATCGCTCAATCGACTTCGCTATGCATAAGAAGTCAGAATATATATATACTTTCTGGGGTCGGAAATAGATATTTTGGAAATTACACACGGAATGACAAACTAAGATATACTCTTTTTCCACTTTTTGTGGTAAAGGGTATGAAAACTGTCTAAAATATAACGAATTGGTTTTAAAAAACACTTTTGGGTAATTTGTTTCTTAAAACCTTAAATAATTTCAGATGATTTAAATAATTTTGTCTTTTCAAAACAAAAAACAAACTTCTGGTCTAATACTTACACGTAATGCAATTTTGGCTTGTATTGGCAATTTAGCTTGTTTTAATCTGGAAACGTCAAAAATTTTAAATTATATTATAAGTATAGATAACAACGGAAGGACACCTAGCAAACAAGTTCCGTTTGTTAAACAGAGCTCATTTTAAGCTTAAATTATTTTAAATTTTATCTCTGGCAATATTATTTTATGTAAAAAATAAAATATGAACTCTGCACATAACGTTAGCTATTGTACAAAAGGGTAACATGCATTTTCACTATTTAACAGAACACGAAAAGAAAAAACTTTAATAAGAAAATTTATTATTTGGAATCTTTTTTATAATAATTTATTATTAGAAAAAACTTTAGAAAATTAAGGGCATTTAAGTATTTAAATTGTCATTTAAAATATCAATTTTGAAAAAAAGTAAGATATGCCCTTTCTATATTTAGCTGACGATGTGTAAGTAGATGTGCTTATTGTTTCTAAATTAAATATTATTGTTTCAGTTAATTATTTTGCAGACAACGCTGATAAGAAATAATTGCTATCTTAAAATATTGACTTGAGTTAGAAGTATAACTGGTTTTTAGTACTAATTAAAATTATTCGGAGTCAGTTTCTTATTATTTATTATTATTTTTTTGTGTGTTTGCTTAATAAAATATTTATTATTTAAAAGGATACTGTAGTATCCACTGAAATTCTTATATGCGTTTAATAGTTAAATAAAGACTTATTTAACCAGGGTTAAGTTTACGTTAAAAAAAAGAGCAAACATTTGCAATGAAAAAATTTAGTTTGTTAGCAAATGACGGTTGGGGAAAAAATCATTGTGTTCGGTACTCGGCGATATGCATTGAAGATGGCGTTGCCAGAAGCTTTGAGAAGAAAATCATCATATGTAGAAAAAGAAATTATATTTTATGGAAAAAAATCATAATTTTTTCAATACAAAATTTTATTTAAAAATTATAATTAAAATACATATATTATACCTTGTTCAGACATACGTTTATTTATCATATAAGAAATTAATTAATAAATTTTCAATTAGTTCTTAACTGAGAAATTAATTGATTAATACCCTGTTCAGACATACGTTTTAATTGCGCAATTAAGGAATTAACGCCCTAATTGAATTTAATTTACCATATAAGAAATTAATTAATAAATTTTTCAATTAGTACTTAATTGAGTCATTAATTGATAAAGTTTCCTCATACAACCCTTGTGAAGTGTGTTCAGTGAGAGAAAATTTTATGAAATGACAAAAATATATGCCATAAAAATGAAAAATATTTTCAAATTAAATGAAATGAAAATTTTTTGCAAAGATTCAAAGCTAGCGTGCAGTCAGAACTTGATCGTACTGACTGGAAGAGTTCCATATTTCAAATAAAAACAAGCAAACTTTCTTTTAAAGCCGAACTTCTCTTCTCTCTTCTAAATTTACAAACACAAATTTTTAATGTAAAAATTAGGTCTGTTCAATAAATTTTCGGCAGAAACTAGCAACGATAGAGTAAAATAAAAATTTACAATATTACTATTTCAAATAAAAAAAAGAGAAATAAATGCATTTTTGGAAAAAATAGCAAAGTAAAGCCGAACTGACGATAATAACAAACAACCAAAAAAATAAATATTTATCTAAAACAGAAAAAAGGGGTGTTCGATGCGTAAAGCATTTTGTATTGCAACAGTTGGCATTTGCAAGAGCTTTGTCATCGATTGTGAGCACCTTTTTTTCCAATACTTTGCAAAATTGTTAAAATTGTTCCTTCCGTCTTCTTTGTAAAACATTTAGTTTATTTTATTCTATTTCTTTTGTTTATTGTTTTCTTATCCTGGCGTTTACTTGTACATAGTTTTCTTAGCTTTTTTCTAACTATTATACAAACGTTAGCTTCAAATCAAAATATTTTGTATTTAAAACCGAAAACTATAAATGTTATGTATATTTTGTGCTGTGTGATTGCAAAAAATTTCAGCTGTGGATATTCAGTTTTAAAATCGCCATACAAATTAATGCAAAAAACCACACCATTTTAGTCCAGCAACGATGTGATGTAAATATTTTCGTAGAAAATGCTAATAAACACTTTCAGTTCAAAGTATTTATAATTTATTAACTTATTTTGTAAAACAGAACAAGAATCAGCTGTTCTGTTCTTGCCAGTAACAAAAGTAGTAACAAATTTATTAACATTTACATCTTATACTCTTTTTTACTCTTTCGCTGCTTCTTTTGAGGTACTGAAGTAAACACTTTCCAATAACAATTAGTAACAACTTCTTGTTATTGAACAGAACTATATTCTACTGTCAAATTTTATTTAAGTAAATTATATTGGATATGTGTAAACACCAAAATTAATTACTCAATTAAAATTTTAATTGTTTAAATTAAAACGTATGTCTGAACAGGGTATTAACATACACTGTATATATTTAAATTATTATTGTTAAGAGTATACGGAGTTTTACTATACTATACTATACTTTTACTATAATATATACAGTTTTTTATGTTTTTAATAATATTATAATTTTTAAATTATAGCAGGAACAGTTTCTTATTGCTAAGTAACCTTTTGCGTATAGGATACCTTCGAAAGTGCTGTTGTCTAATCTATTTCTATATTTAGTTTTGTTCAAATTAACTGTTGAGAATATTCGTACGACATTTTTTGAAGAAACTTATTTTTGAAACTTTTGACCAAAATTCCTCACAGCTACTAGAGTTGTAAAATGATCACTGGATTTTATAAAACGGAGTTCTCTAAATTCGTTATCTAAATTTTGAATATCCTTTTCACTAATTAAATTTGGCAAATTGTGTATTAAGCCTGTCAGAGAACTAATTTTGATATTTATAATTTAAAAACAATAGAGACATGAGAGCTCTTTTAAAAACATATCGTTAAAATCAAATCGTTTTAATATTTGTTTACATAACTCAATGTAAAATGCCACACAATTCTCAATAAATTCATTTTTTTTTTCATTTGCAGTGAGCTTTGAGCTAGAAATCTTTTGTTTAACAAAAACACCCAGATAGACTTCTTCGTAAGGTAGAAATAGACTTTTGTTTTCAAAGTCAAGGTCATTATTGAGACTCATGTTCACATATTCTGTTTGTATAAAATTGGTTAAAATTTTCTTATACATTCTATGTGTTTGACAGTATGAGCTTTGAAAAATTTTGTTTTGTTTACAACAAGCTGATACAAAACTTAACTTCGCTATGTAGTACAATTACAATGAAAGTACTACCTACATACTTGAATAACAAAAATTGTAGTTTTTATAAATTGGAAATTATAATTTAAGAAAAAAAAAATCATCAAATAATATTTCGGTTCAAAAAAAATCAAAAATATGATAAAATCATCATTTAGGCAACACTGTTTATAGACATATTCTTTGCATACATTATAAACGAACAATAACAATACTAATGGAATGTTTTGCCGGCAACATGTTCGTAGGTGTGAATGCGAATGAAAAAACAGTAGAGAAATCCAGATGCTTTTCGTTCAAATGTTTGTGCGACTCGAAATAATATGTCAGTATTTTCCGGACCGCTACGACCCAATTCTTATAATATATACACATGTATACATACATACATATATACACATATGTAAGTAAATGTTTTTGTTTCCTTATTATTTATCTTTTTGCTTATCTTTTAATATTTGTTTTTAACTGTTGTTTTTTTCCTTGAATAAAAAAAAATAACCAAATATTTGCAGTCTTTTGAAATTTAATACCGGTATTTACGAGCATTAACTATATAAAATTTGTATAAAATGTTTTAGCTACAAATAAAAAGAATTCATCTTTTTTTGGGTATGCAAAACTATAACAATATAAAAAGCAACAAAAACATTTTGCTGTTTTGAAAGTATTAACTTGCACACATACACAAAGTATCTATCGGCACGAGAAGTCAAAACATCAACAAATGTTTTTTATTTAATTTTTTTTTTAATGGAGTCAGCTTGGTATTTTTGTTGGTATAAATGTTTTCTCTATTCTCTTTTGTGCTTCTTATTTGTTTACAAAATATACTATTAATTATTTTTTGGTAATTCTTCTGTAGGTTTTTTTTTTTTCAGAGCTCAAAATGTTTGCTGGCGTGTGTGCGTTTGATGGGGGGTTTTATTTTTCTTTTAAAAGTGTTTGTTTTGTTTACTTTTAAAATCCGATTCATATTGTGTATACATAAATATATACTTCTGTTTAGTATTTTATCAAGCTTTTCCACAGTTTTTATATACTATTTCTACAACGCAAATACGAAATTGTTTGCTCTTTTATGCGTCATTAAGACCTTGAAGTTTATATGCGCTTATGGTTGGTGGCAACTAAATATAATTATATAGCATGAATGTACATACATACTTTTATATGTATGTTTCTATTACTGAAGATAGGCGTTTCATATTAGAGGTAAAAAAAGTTTCACACATATTTTACAGTTTAGTTTATGAGGACATTTCGTTAAAATCGTTTAAAAAATTGCTTTATAAAAGTGACCAACTGTTTAAATTTCTATGTTTTTATACCCTTCACCAAAAAAGTAGAAAAAGGGTATGTATACCTAAGTTTGTCATTCCGTTTGTTATTTCTACAATATCCATTTCCGACCCCATAAAGTATATGTATTCTGACTTCTTATGCATAGCGAAGCCGATTGAGACATGTCCGTCTGTCCATCCGTGTTAGTGTTTAAATCAAGTTTGCCAAGGCACTAGATGAGCTAGAGAAAATTTTAATATGCCAATCGATTAGACATAGTCTCGTAAGAGGTGCTATCGGAAATCAGCAAGATTGGTCCGACCATGCCCTTCGAGGCAGCAGGTAAAGCACCTCGCCTACCTCAGATTTTTTCATATCATTTGGAACAATGAAGTAATTCCAACAAAAAAACAAAACAAATATATGGGATGATAGAAAATTAGAAATAAGGAAAAAACATCACGTGAAAAAATTGGCGCTCTCCCATATTTTTCGAGTTACGGCCTCTGAAATTTAAAAATTTTTTAAATATTATTATGGGTATCATTTAAAAGCTGTTGAAGAGATCTTTCACGAAACACTAATTTGTTTTTAAATGCTTAACCCATTAGGAGCCGATGGCATTTTTATGTAAAATTATACATGTATGTAGTACTAAATTTATTGTCTTATTTTTTACTTCTCTGTCACCAAAATCTTTGCTTTTTTGATTGGAGTTACTTCACTAAACTAGATTTACATAGATGGCGAAGGGTATATAAGATTCGGCATAGCATTATGTTTTCATTTTCACATTTTTTACAAGCAGCTTAGAATTAAATTTCTTAAGAAATAAACGGAAGTATTGGAAATATTTAAATAAGAGTCACATGAGCACTTTAAAATCAAATGCAAAAGCACACATGCAGTAATAATTGTTAAGTATATTTGTATCTAATACATACGTACGAATCCTTTGCTGTTAAAAGTGATACCTCCAAAAATAATTCGAACTAAGATACAATATTTTTAAGATTTTAAAAATTGTTTGATCTTTTGGAGGCCAAATAATATTAAGTTTGGGAAATCAATCATTACCAGGAGACGCTGAATGTTCTCTTCAAAATGATTTTGAACTAAAATCAATGATCGCCAAACAAGCTTACAGATCAACCACAAAAAACTTTTGACAAAGAGAGCAAAAAACAAAATTCATTTAAAAAAAATAAATTTATTTCGAACGTGGCCGAGGCCACGCAATGTGCGGTAGAGTGTTAAGCGGCTGAGCGGTGAGCGGCAGAGCGGCGAGTTTGAGTGGCAATTTGCTTATTACTGAGCGTCATTTCTGAGCGGCTAGTTGTTAAAATGCCATTGTCAAGAGAGGTTTGTTTAATGTTTTTATGTGAAAATCGTATTCATATTTACAAGAATTTAAAGCGTTTAAGAAAAAAAAAAAGAAGATTTGGTATTCATCCTATAAATCAAGCAAGGCGATATTACAGCGAATTTAACCAACTTCACTTCATAATTTATCAGTTATATATTTTTTTTTTAAATTTGGTAATCTATCTCGCCGTAATAACGGTCGGCTTTGTACTGATGAGTTATAAGCTCTACATTCACTTTTGCCATGTTTATACTTTGCCTCTCAGAAATCAACTAAAAATTAAAACAAGTTCTATTCCTGAGCGGCACCGCTTAGCCGCTTAAAAATGCCGCTTAGCCGCTCAGAAATGCCGCTCATTGCGTGGCCACTTCAATAGCCGCTTACCGCTCTACCGCTCATTGCGTGGCCTCGGCCTAACGCAGAATATTTTTCGGTGCAAAATAAAAAATATATTCTCATTTAAAGTATGCTCTCTCAATGGCGACCTCTGACCAAACTTAAAACTTTTATTTTGTTTTAAATTATTGCTTAAAAAATAACGATCAGGAATATAATGACTAAATTTATTCTGCCAAGCTATTTGAATTCTTCTTCTGAATCATAATGTTGGTTGTGACACCTTTTTCCTTTTCTCTATTAAATAAAGATCTGATGAAAAAGCCGGTTATTCTATAATAGATATTTCATGTTTCTCAAATCAAGTCTTTACTTATCAGCTTATGTGGATTGCAGCGTTGAGTTCCTGAACAAAAAAAAAAAAAATAAAATTAAATTAAAAAAAAAATTTCTTCCATATTTAAAATTAATCATTTCAGGTCTCCTACGCGCTACAACGTGTATGAAGTCAGCACACAGTATACATACCGCATACGTACTTAGGCGCCTTCATATTTGTTTTTTTTTTTTTTTGTTTGTAATACTTCAAACACTAGATCACATCTTCTTGAAATTACCGCTAGCAAGACATGTGAGAATCCCCACAGATATTTCTCTTAAAAGAGTAAGCTCATCAGTTCCTTTCATTTATTTCGTGAGTGGTCTCTGAAACCAAGATTATGTTTTTATCTGCGAAAATTAAAATTTAAGAAATATTTATTTCTTTATACAGAAAACAGATTTTATTATCTGATATCAGTTGTTTTTACAATACCGTATTTCTTTGACACATTCTAAAACAACTTCATTTTAATCTTATTACTCAATACAGTTTTTAAAGACATTTGAGAAACTTGAAAAATTATACATTCCAAAGAATTTCTTGTCATCGTTTATTTATATTTATTTTAGTAATTTAGAGAAATTTTTCCAAATATTTATTGAATTAATTTATTGAATATCTATATTGGATTTGTTTTTATTATAGATAAAAAAATGTATAAACATAAATATAAGAATGTATGTTAGTGAAGTTTTATTAACATTTATGAACATTGCATAGCAGTGATCCAATTTAATTAATTACCATACACGTGGCTTTTATAAATAATCAATTCATATTTCAATAACAGAAAATTTATATCAATCAATATTTACAATAAAAAATGCAAAAAAGAAAAATACTTTTTAAATAGAAAATCAATAAATTGATTTTGAAAAGGGAACAACTATGTTTGTATACTTTAAATATTTATTACAATATAAAAATTAAATTTTGTTGTTTATTTTTTTATTAAAACTTTTAACTTCCTGTTTTTTTTAATAACAGGAAACAAAATAAAAATAGTTATTTGGATTAATTTGAATACACAGCTTTTTAAAATTTATTTAAACAATTAATCATGTTTAATACCGGAAAATCTCTAGTTACGTTACTCAAACATCAGTCACGTATGGAAAATATTCTTAATAAACAAACGTTAATAATGTTTAAAAAGAACAGAAGAAATTTTATAAGGCTCATGTTTGTACACGTTGTACAACTGAACGAAATAAACAAATTAATTCCATCAGCTTTATAAACAAATGGATTATATTATGCAAATAATGATTTAGAGGTTTTTTTTAAGTTTTTATTAAAAAAAAATTATTTAAAAATTAAAAAGATGATTTTTCTCATATAAAAAGATTATACAATATTGTTACGAAAACAACAGACCAATAAGATGCAATTTAGAGGTGCTATATTCGGCTGTGCCAAATCTTATCCTCCCTTCAGCATGGTGATGTTAGAAATGTTTTATCGCTTTAACGTTCCCAATTTCTCAGCAGATTATTTTCGGTTTTTATTCCTATGGTTTTTTCCTCGGTTAGAATACTTACATGTATAAATTTGCCACACAAAAGGCTTTAATTTAAGGGGGAGCAAGTTTGTTTCGAAGACGAAGAAAGCTTTTTTGTTATTCTTCTTTCATTTATTTGCATTCATATTTAATTAATCAATTGAATCAGTTAGATTCCATTACGGACGAATGCATCCGAAATTATATAATTGATTGCTTATGTGGTCTACTCACGAATTTTATTTTGTGAACGCTAAGTATGTTCGCTTGTTCAATATGCTGATATTGCTTCGTGTAAAGCCAAATTGTTTTTTAATCCTCGCGTTTGATTAATACTTTATTTTCTTCACTTTGATCAAATTTATCATCTGGCGCACGCAAAAAAAAAACAATGTTATGATATGGTTACAATAACCATATTATGTTCCTTGTAGCAATGTATATTTGCGGAGAACAAATTATAGTTGTTTTCACCAAAACTTTAGTCACGATAAAAATTTTTTGTTAACTTTTAACGATTCTATGGTTACTGTGCACAAAAAATGCAACATGGTTGGTTTTAACTTTAAAAAATTTTAACCACAACCAAAGTTTTTAATATAAAATATTTAATCATAATATATTATTAATTATCAAAGTATGGTTAAAATAATAGATAGAATAATGTTTGCGCTAAAAAATATTTTGTTCTAGTTCTTGACAGTTTAGTAATTTTTCTGGTAGCTAAAATTTACAATTGTTTTTTTTTTGTTAGTGAAAGTGAAGAAAAATAAAAATTTATGTACAAAATAATAAATAATTAAAAATAATATGCAAAATATAAAAACAAATAAAAAGGGAACCAAAACATATAAAAAAATTGAAATAAATATGTATGTATTGTAAAAATCTTTATTTTTGTGTTTGAAGTACAATTGTGAAATCATTTACTTGGGCTTATAAACTATATTTGTATAAAACTGATTCCTGTAGCCTATGATCTAAGCTTATTATAAGCAAATAATTGATTTTTGTGAATTTGTGTTTTTTTTTTTAATTTTTATGGCAAATCGGTAATAAATAAAACAATAATAAATTTTTTATTTCAGGAAAATTTTTCACTTACGAGAATATATTATAATTCAATATTATAACATGAAATTTTTAGCCATATTATGATATATTAATTTAACCGTTTATTTATTATATTTGAACATAATTATGTTTATACTTTAGAATGTTATTGTTTTGCTTGACAACAATATGGTTGCAAATATAACAATATAATGGCTCTATTCACGATCTTTGTGTAACGGTCTTGCATCATAGCATTTGCAAAATTGTGTAGCACACTTTTAGTTCACACCAACAAAACACACAGTAATGAGTAAAATATGCTACACATTTTACAAATGCTAGGATGCAAGACCATTGCACAAATATCGTGAATAGGGCCAATGTTTTGTTAGCAACCATATATTGCAACTATAATAGGTTGCTCTTAGATTATGGTTACCGCAACCATGTTTTTTCTTTGCGTGCGGTAGGGGCGCTTAGTACCTCCATTTATACGCTGACTTTTAGCAGTGATCACTAAACAAGCCCGCGCTTGCTCGTATACAGTACAGTTCATAAAAAGCTTTCAATTTGCTACTATCGCTTGATATTTTTTAACTCTTATTATAAGAAATAAGAGTCATAATTCGGCTATGCCAAATGTTATATACCCTTCACCATTATTGTAAATCTACTTTAGTGAAGTATGTAAATCTAATTAAAAAGACTTAAGCTGTAAACACATTCGCCGCAGCAAGATACACGAACACACGACAGCAAATGACGCTAGCAACATTTGTCGCCTTGTACGCAGCTACATAATTATTTTGAAGGCAGCAGCTACATAATAAAAATATAATTTTATTGTATTTCAGTGATGTCACTTTAGCAGTTTTTAAAGAAGCAAATCGGATTTAAAATTAATATATATATTTCAATTATTATTATTAGAAGAGTAAAATAATACTCTTAAGGGCTACGTCGATTTTTCGCTTGGATTGTGTTTAAAATTGAAAATATATTGAAGTATATTGTAGAAGCAATAATAATCTCAGTATAAAAAACACGTGGTTGCTTGTCCACTTAAATAAAAATACAAAAAACAACAGTTCTATGATATCTATTAAAACCAATCGTGTTAAATATTTACAGATGTCCCATACGACAATTGAAATTAATAAAAGTGCTAAGAACAGAAGTAAATTTTTAACTAAATGTTGTCCACACAAAAATGAATTTTAGTTTTATATACACCTTAATACAATCCTTTAAAATTTTTACAATTATTCTTCGTATACTTCCGCCATGACAATGCGTCAGTGTGGCATTTCTAATTTTTTTTAAATTTAAATTTCGAAAAATATATTTTAAGTAATTATTAAAAAGTATGTAAAAAAGGTTAAAATATTTCTCTATACAAAACTAAAATGTGCCGATAACTGTTCAAGTACAATTATACCGGTAAAATTAAGTGATTTTATATTTGTTTCTCTATTTTGCTACGAAAAAAAATCCATTTTTGAACCAAGGTCCTAAGAGTTCTCTTTACAAAATTTTACTCAAATCTATCCAGCAGCACTTATGTGAGACAGATAAAAATTTAATAGATAGGTATTTTGTATTCCAAATCAATTATTATACTTCACCAGCAACAATTTTTTCCTTAAATATTTCATGTACTAAAATTATCCTGTTACAGTTTTATTATAGATTTAAACTTAAATCTTTAAATAAATAATTTTTATTTTAAATTTTTATTGTTCTTTTCTTTTTTCATAATAAGTGATTTTAAGCACCTTTTATTTTACATGTGTTATAGTACTGACATCACTTAAATGTTTATTGTCGCCAACAAAAATAGAAATTAGTTTAATTTGACTACTGCAGCGAATTCAGCCTAGACAACAACCTGCCGCCTTGTTGCCTTGCTGTTGACAAAATAATCATTCTCATATAAACACATGCATTCTATTTTGACATTTTGCAGTCGGTAGCTGCTGTCTCGAATGTGTTTACAGCATTAAACATTAAAAAATAAAAAAAAATAAAATTAAGTATTATATATAATTTAATATAAAAATCTCATCGGCTCTTAATGGGTTAAGCATTTAAAAAAATGTATTTACTGTATTTAAAAATTTATTTAATTTAACCTAAAAGATCTCTTCAAAAGCTTTTAAATGATACCCATATTGATATCTTAAAAAATATGGTTTACAATCGTACTTTTCTATGAAAAGTTCATACGCCCATAACTCGAAAAATATTGGCGAGCGACAATTTTTTCACTTGATGTTTTTTTGTTTTGTTATTTTTTAATTCTCTATCGCTCCATATATTTCTTTTTTGATTGGAGTTACTTCATTGTTCCCAATGATATGGGAAAATTAGAGACAGCGGGAAGCTGCCTCGAATGACAAGCACCGATATTGCTGATTTACGATAGCATCTCTTTCGACACTATGTCTGATCTGATTTAAATTTTCTCTACATGATCTAGTGACTTGGCAAACACGATTTTAACACTAACACGGACGGACAGATGAACATCGCTCAATCGAATTCGCTATGCATAAGAACTGAGAATATATACTCGTATACTATATGGGGTCGAAAATAGATATTGTTAAAATAAAATTTGTGGTGAAGGGTATAAAAAAACGCATTCAGTTATTCAATATCTCAATCGTTATAAATTAAATGTTTTTGTGTATGTTTATAATATGACGATTTAATCTTACAAATTATTATAATTGTAACGCAGAAATTATTTCGGTGTGAAATTATTAATAAGTTTTCGTATAAACCACACTCTCTCGATAGCGACCTCTGCTTTTAGTTTGACAACGTAGTATTATTTCTATTTTTAAGAGTTTTATTTCTACAATTCAATGCAGCGTTTTTTTTTTTTTTTTTTTTGTTTTTTTGCTTCTGTTGTGGCGTCAAGGCTTTAATTTTTCATCCGAGGTATTTCTATTCGCTTGGGATATCCATAGAATTCTTACTAAAAGTGAAAGACATTCATAGGTATCTGTAAATAACTCTTATTTATACAATACAAATATTTAAGTGCTGCTTATTTGCTGGGACCTAGACGAAAAGATTAGCAGAGTTAAGCACACATTCCATACAAATACAGTTTCATAATATTTTATTAAAATAAATTTATTATACAAAAACATTGTATTCTTTTAAGCTTTTTGTTATAAACAAATTGTAAAGATTATTTAAAATGGAGATAATGTTAAGACTATTGCAGATAATGAAAAATTAAATATGTATGTGAATATGAATGTATGTATCTAACTCAGTTTAAATAATTTAAAGCAGTTTTCAGTTTTGTATACATCATCATTACTTTTACACGCCACTGCTCAATGGAACTATCAAAATTTAAAGAAAATAACAAAATAAGGTATGTAACCACTCAAATTCACACTATTGCTCTCAATAAACATTTCCCTACAAACAAATGTACACATGAACTTGCTACACACTGCTCAAAGTATTGAGTCTAAAAATAGCACATTCATTATAAACAAATATGTATAAAATAAATAAATTTTACTCATTAGGTTTATAATAAATAAATAATATTAAAAAAACAAGAAACAACCACACAAGAAATTCTATAAGTCATGTGTATGTACATACATACATATGTGCATATGTATGTATGTAAATAATTTAAGCATTAATAAGTTTTTTGTGAGCTTAGGAGAGGGAGTGATTATCAGTGCTGAGAGCCTAGTAAATTACCTTCAATTTATTAGTCCTAGGTCGAGGTTAAAAAATCAATAAATTAATTAATTAGTTAATTTATGTTTGAGTAACAAATAACTGTGTTTGTGTGTTGTTTCTATAAAATGTTTAAAAATAAAGCATGAAACAAAAATACACCAAGAATAATTCAGAACTTTTTAAAGCACGTGCTGCTTGCTAGTGCTTTATTTACACTAAGGTATTTCGTGCTTCCACCGACAGGGTTATAAAAGTATGCATTTTTATTTTTTTGGATTCTTAGAAAATATTTGTAAAAATTAAGAACAAAGAAAGACATTTTAAATATGTGGTGGCCTTGACAGCCCAGGTAACTATTTTTTGCTCTGGTGATGTTATAATATCCTATTTTATCCTATAGTTTTAGATAGTCAAAGTTGATTTGTATCATCATCTTTTAACTGTATAAAAAGAGCCGAAAAATGTCAGCCGTATACAGTGGATAAAGAAAAATAAAATTATTGGTGATTATTGTTTTTTTTTTTCTTTTTTTTTTAAACTTTAATTTTTGTCTGTATTTTATTTTTTCGACAAAAATCTCCAGTTTCTTTAAAATGTTCGTGAGAAGTTTCCTAAAGAGCTAAGTAAGCGGTAGCGAAACTGCCGTCGAGACGTGCTTTCAATTACGGTGATTTATTAATTTAATCAAGATAAAATATAGCAAGATATTTTTTTTTTTAAATTAAAAAAAAATTGTATTGTTTTACAATTAAAACGAATAATTTTTTATACATGTTTAGCAATGTATCAAAAAATTTAATTTGAATTTGCAGTAGCCAAATTTCTGATTACTGCTGTAGTTATGGCCATTTTGATGACTCCATTTAAAGCCGCTTAACAAGATTATTATTTAATAAATTGTGAATGAAAAATTTAAATTTCGCTGCACAAAAATTAATAAGTCTTAGCCACACCAAAGCATTTTTTACACAAAAAAAAAAAAAAAACAAAAAAAAAAGGGTCATTAAATTAAAATACAAATCTTAAAAATATAAAAATAGAACTGCAATCATTTAAAAACACGTAGTTTGCAGAAAAAACGCAGCATTGATATCATTTCTGTAAATCGATAAATAATTTTCGCTTTAAAACTTAAATATAAACTCTTAAAATTTTAACATTGCGAAATAATATAGGGGTCTCGAAGGCAAATTCATAAACTGTCGCCGTAAACGCTAAGTGTCAAACACTATAGTGCCACCCCTAAATTAGCGCGTAAAGCGCAAGATATTTGTCAAAATTTCTCATGTACATATAAAATGTATGAAGCATCCCTAAATAACACTGCGTCAACGCTTAGCAATTACAAAATCCAATTTTGACAGTGCGTTAGGAAGTGAAGTTGGCTGCTTTTCGGTTTGTTTTGTTTTGCTATGGTTGAGAAGTAATGACAATTTAGTTATTTTTAAGGCAATCTAACGGTTTTA
Organism: Gymnosoma rotundatum; assembly: GCA_916610165.2. Taxonomy (NCBI): domain Eukaryota; kingdom Metazoa; phylum Arthropoda; class Insecta; order Diptera; family Tachinidae; genus Gymnosoma; species Gymnosoma rotundatum. The sequence continues at coordinate 13,374,575 of OU744339.1, forward strand.
TCTTTTCTATATTCTTATATAGCGGGTTTTATAAAGTAAAATGAGTTAACATTATTGTTAAAGACAAAAAGCTATAAATCACATTGCTTTGCGTCCGTCTTACGCGCTTATTAAGGGATAGCTGTTATAAAAAAAAATAAAAATATTTTTTATATATAAAGTTTGACATTTAGCGTTTACAAAGGAAATAATGAACTCACCATTGAGACCACCTGTATTATTTCGCCATGTTAAAATTTTAAGAGTTTATATTTAAGTTTTAAAGCGAAAAAGTTATTTATCGATTTACAGCAATGATATCGCGACCACCTTGTATTATATCGCCATGAAATTTTAATATTTAAAAACTCAATACCGCGTTTAAAAATATTTTTTCTCTGTCAAAAATTTTAGACTAGAAATTAATTTGAATATTGAATCATTATTAACATAAAAGATATAGTTTTGTCTATAAAATGTTTAAAGTAAAGAAATAATAATAAGATGATTTTGCCAATTTACCAAGAAAAGTTTTTGCCGGAAAATTAATAACAAAAGTAATTTTATATATTTATTTTATTTGTGAGTTTAAAAATATTTAAACTTTCTTTTTTTGAGATTTTACTCTTTCAAGGTTTGTTTAAAGGAATAATGACAAAACAGCAGTAATTAAAAGTTTATTTTAATAGTAATTTAGAAGAGAAAAAAATTTTATAGAAATACCTACAGAGAAAAGAAAAAGAAGAGAATTTTTGTTATTATACCCAAAGTAAAGGTTGGTTTTGTTGCGTACGTATAGAAATGATTACTAGTACGTATTTCTAAGGTAAAAAGAAAGAGGTCCAATTAAATTCTATTTTAAGAAGCTTTTTAATTAACAAAATAAAACAAGTTGGTGGTGTTTTTTTTTTTTCTTTTGTCAAGTGTCACTTGTATTTTGAATACAATTAATTAGCAGCATTAAAACGCAATTCCCCCACCATTTTAATTCAAAAACAATTAAAAACATATTCTTTGGGGAGGAAAAGAAAAAAAAACTAAGGCGTTAATTAGTTGGAGTTTTTTACCAGGCGTTCACAATTCTTAGAAAGTGCTTCTAATTAGTAATGAAACCAACGAAAATAAAACTCTTGGGTTTTGTTAGTTTTGTTATTTTTGGAAAAATGGAAATAAAGAAACAAGAACAAATGAAAATGTGTATGATAGCAAATTAATCTCTAATGAGAATGAATAGAGGAAAGGGCAATAAGTATTAACTAATAAGAAAAGAAGTTAGAGAAAAAAAGAGAAAAAACTAAAAAAATAAGCTACGAGGGAATGTTTGTTGAGAGTTCGACTCGACTCGGTTTATTAACATACCTAAAAGGGCTGGTGTTTAATTAACTTAAGCAACATTGTTTAAACAACAAATTTAAGTTTTAATGCTTGCGGCTGTGTATAATTTATATACATACATACATACATATTACTTGTTTAATTTTGATTTTGTATTTTAATTTTATTTAAATAAGAGTTTTCTTTTAACATTTTCTGTTTGCCTGGTAAAAATCCCAATAATATTCAAATTTTAAATAGTGTGTGAGTGTAAAAATGATTATGATGATGATGATGATGATAGTGATTGGCATGAACTGACAAAAGTTAACAGAAAGTTAAGAAACGAAACAAAAAAAAAAACAAACATATGGAATAAATATGAAATGATCCAAATAAAAAATGTTCATACTTTTTTACATATAAACAAACATATGTGCGTATGTATGTATGTATATATGTTTATTAAATAAAAAATATGGATTTATTGATAAAGATACATTAATTCATACATGCATACAATTTACTTACTTACATATAAAATAAAAATAATATGGAAAGAGTTTAAATAAATAAAAAACATATATATATATATATATATATTTCTATGGTCATATAGGTTACTTATAAAAAAAATTAACATAATAAAAAAAAATAATTTATGTAAAGTTTTATACATAAATATTAAAGTTGCTTCTTATTTATTACAGTTGACAGGATAAAACGATTTGTTCAAAACAAAATTTGAATTTAACTAAAATGTGATGAGATATAAAAACATTTCAATTAAATTTTGATTGTGCAAAAAACTTACTATATAATATACACACATACAGTGCCGGCAAAAATAATAGCACTGTTGTATGATTTAATTTTAATTAGTTGTATAATTTTTTTTTTAAGTGACAATAGTTTTAGACGGAAGAGATCAAAATTGTGCAATAGATTCTCGTTCATGTGTTACAGGATCTTTGTACGCAATATATGATCTACGAGTTATGTGAAGGTTTAATCATGTTTTTTATGTTGCGTTATAACCCCAATTAATTACACGTTAATATATTAGAAATATGGTGCTACTTTATGTAGAAGAAGAAATGTTTTTTATTTCTGATTAATTTAAGATTTGTGTAGTGTTGTCCAACCTCTACAAAACTATAAAAAAAATAAAAATATTAATCTGACGAGAAAAGAATATATATCTAATAAACAAAAATCCCTGATGATGTTGGAAAAAATTACCAACGAAACGTCGGAAAAGAAAATATTAAATAAATAGCCGTTTTATTTAAAGTTGACCTTAAAACCCTATTTATATTTCTGGCCTGGCAACACTGAGTACTGCCAAGTGCAATCTGACATTTCCATTGGAAAGTTTGTCATTTTTAAGCATAATCGTACTCAAAACGTTTTGACGTACGACCATTATTTGTGTTGTTAACAGTGACTTGAAAAAATTGATATAGAAAAAAATGGAATTAACTCGTGAACATTTTCGTGCCATCATTTTTCACAACTTTCGACATGGATTATCACGACAAGCGTGCATTGATGAACTTAAATCTTTGTATGGCGATGAATCACCATCCTATAGCATTGTCAAAAATTGGTATAATGAATTTAATCGTGGCCGAAGCTCGCTCAAAGACGAATTCCATGACGACGACCAAAAACGGCTGTTGTGCCAGAGAACATTGATGCCGTGCGTGAACTCATAATACAAGATCGACATGCGACATACCGAGAGATAGAGACATCCTTGGACATTTTTTCCACCAGCATACATTCGATACTGCATGAACACCTGGCCGTAAAAAAGGTTTGTTCTCGTTGGATCCCGCACAATTTGAAAGTCGCTCAAAAACGGGCTCGTGTCGATTGGTGCAAAGAAGTGTTGCAAAAATACGATTGCGGTGCTTCAAAAGACGTTTATAAGATCGCAACAATCGACCGTGTGGGTCTTCAAAGACGAGCAAAATCTAACGAAAGTTGTTCGTGGAAGAAGCACTTCGAAGCAAATGGTTGCCTGTTTCTTCGGCAAAACTGGTCATGTGGCGACTGTTCCGCTTGAGCAATGTAGGACGGTCACTTCTGAGTGGTACACTACAATTTGTTTGCCTGAAGTCATCGGAGAAATTCGAAAAACCAACAAGAGAAGACGAATCATTGTTCACCATGACAATGCGAGCTCTCACACATCGGCTCAAACCAGAGCGTTTTTGACCGGCCAAAGCGTCGAATTAATGGGTCATCCGCCGTACAGCCCTGACTTGGCTCCTAATGACTTCTTCTTGTTTCCGCACATCAAAAAAAAAAAAAAAATGCGTGGTCAACGATTTTCGTCGTCAGAAGAAGCTGTTGAAGTGTTCAAAAGCCATGTTTTAGAGGTGTCTCAATCGGAGTGGAAAAAGTGCTTCGACAACTGGGTTGAGCGCATGCAAAAGTGTATAAATCATGCTGGAGAATACTTTGAAAAACAATAAAACCATTTTTGTTTATAAATATTCGCATTTTCACTATTAGGCCAGAAATATATAGAGCAGCCCTCGTAGGAGACTATAGAGAACAAATATTTAAAAAAATCAGCAAAAGGATGATATAGACTTTTAATCGTTAGAAATGTTTATTTAGTCTTTTAACAAGACAACGACCTAAAACATACGAGCAGAAAAAATTGCTCATCAGTGGTTTACTGACTATAAAACTGAAATCTTGAAAGAGTCGGTGCAGTCACCTTAGCCCGATAGACAAGAGTTTCTGGAATTATTATTTTACTAAAAAATAAGTAAAATTAATACATAAAGACCTGGTGTTGCCTTTAGAGATATTTTTCTTATCACAGTTGTATTCATAATTGATATTTTGATTTTGTTTATATGATTTAATGATTTGCAAAATTTTGCTTAGAGCCTTTATTAATAAAAAATAATTTTATGGTTTTTTTTAACGATTTTCAATTTCCTCCTGTCTCAATACACTTACTTAGCTGTCCCTCAAAAATTAACCGGAGAGTGTTTAAATGTGAACAACAACAAAAAATTCATAGGAATAGACAACGTTCTTCTTCATAGAGTCTTAAGAGGAAGACAAAAACTCAAATACTACAAACAATTTCTGTGAGTGGTGCGTATTTTTGTTGCTGGTACAATTACGTGTGACTGTTTTTATGTAAAAGTAATCACACACACACACACACATAGTTTTATTCTAACATTTGACTGTTTGTTATCCGCTTTAAACTGGAAACATAGACGTCGTGTTTTCTTTTTTTTTTTTCTTATGGGTCGTTGTTGGCAAAGAAAGTGCCAAGAAAAGAAATCTATGACTAATCCATAGTCACTAGTTAATCGTGTTTTTCGGGCTCCCACAAAAATCCGAATTGCTGGTTTTTCGTTTATTTATTTTTTATCTAATTCGGATTTTAGTGAAACATGTTAACTAAGGTGACCGCTTTTTTTTAGGTCACCCTATTTTAAATCTATATGTAATAGAAAAAACCAAAGCAGTATTCTTTTTAAGCACATTAAACCTATTATATTTCTAGTATTTGTTTTTCTTGGAAACACGTGTTTTGAACAAAATCCACAAATAAATAAAACTAATGTATGTAAATATATACATTTTTCAGCTGTAGTCATAGTGCGTATAAGTCAAACTTGTATGGTGTGTCAAAAGAGTACTTGCAGTCAAGCGCTTACTAATTAACAAACATCACATACTTTACCCAGCAAACACAAAGGCAAATGTTTATATAAAACAATTTTAAGTATTAAATGAGAACTCCATTGAATCAATAAGGTAAAAAGCTATAAAAACTCCAAAAATTTTAATACAAAAACACAGTAACCATTGAGTAAATATTTTTATTTTTTCATTCATTTTTCTACATAAGGGTTGCCATCGGAAACCATTCATATGTATTTGAAAGATTTATTGAAAAAATAAATCAATTTGGCTTTATATATAGGACTCTGAGATTTTCCTTACAAAATTTGGGTGGAATCCAATGGTGAGCTATATATGAGCAGAAGCGAAATGGCCATATGGATATGCTTTCCCCGCAGTAATACATTTCATTTTTTAGTTTAGTTTAAAATAATAAATATTTGGTATTAATTTAATTAGATTATAAACAGTTTAATAAATATTTCATGAGAATATTATGAAATATTTATATTTGAAGAAATCAAGCACAATTAAAGTAAATTAATTTATTAATTACGCTTAACAAATAGTAAGTGTTTCCTCCTTTTTGTTAAAAATAAAAGCAATCAGTCTTCAACAGTTTTTAAATCATTATCCAACTCTTATATTTATAAGAGTTTCATATCAAATCAATTTCAATTGAAAATTCAATTAAAATGTTTGCTGGGTACATATGTACAGTTTATGTATGTATGAATGGGTGTGTTGAAGGGCATTCATTCAATAAAAAAAATAAAGCAGTGTGATTTTCGTGTTTCATTTATTTTTATATCTTAAAGATTGTTGAAAAACGTTTTCAGTTTTTCTGATTGCCTGTTAATTTAGCTCCAAAATACCGTTGTGATTTTAATAAATTTTTTTTCTTAATGGCGATTGATGGGGGAGATCCCTTAAAAAACTACAAAACCAATATCATGATCATTCAATGTGGGGGATTAAACGAATTATGTGGTCTCTCTCGCTCTCTCTGTCTCTCTTTTGTTATGTATGACTCACTCAATTAGTTTTGTTTATTCGAATTTTGTTTTTTAGTGGATTATATTTCAAGGTCCTTTTTAAGTTTGTTATATTAAATTATGTGTATGTTTTGATAAAAAATTCTCGCTTATTGTTTTTAAGACTTCCTCCGTCTTTTAAATTTTCTGTTCAGTTTAATATTTTTTAAACACTTTTCCAAATGATATGAGAGCCTGTTATTAGTAGATCATTTTTAAAGCATCAAAAAGAACAAGATTGATTAAATTTTTTTCTTCTTTTTTCTTTTTGTTGTTGATTATATAAAAAACTAAATAATTTTTTTTTTAATTTGTTAATAAGAACTTCTTTATAAATAGATCAGGACTCACACACGTGCTTTTTATTAAAGAAATTTTTTTGAAAATTCTCAAATGAGTTTAAAATATTGGTTAAAATCTTATTGAGAATATTATAAAATTTTATAAACATTTTATCAGATGCTAAATATTTTTAATGTTTTTGTTAATTTTTTTTCTTTGCAGAACTTTTAGCAATGGAGCATGTGATGTTGCAAATATTCAACCCGAACGTCGAGCCAGACTCAATACTGCGCCTGGCATGCGCGGTAGTGGTGGAGTAACCATAACGGCATTTGGAAGCATTGCAAAGAGACCATATAATATAATTGGTTCCACGATATCTCATATAACTGATGATAGCAGCACGGAAAGTTTAACACCCGGCTCATTTGGTAATCGTGGCAGCATAACAAAATCAGTACATATTAGCGATGCAAAAGATTTACGTTACATGAACTCGCAAAATCACAAACAGCATCAATTTAAGGATGAGCGAGTCGTTTTGGTATCACGTAAAGTACCATTTTTTATATTTTCAGCTTTGCCCTATTATAAGGGAAAAAATGGCAGGTAATTTTTTTGTTAATGAAAAATGTTAATGAAAAAATCGATTATATTAAAATCATAATTTTTTTCTATTTTGTCACTTGCCTTACAGAGCGGAGTTACGCAAAGAAGGCCGTAGACGTAATACTTCTGGTTCTCGTCCTTTATCGGCTATTAATGATGCCCCATTTGATCCTTTTGATTTGTTGGGCATCGAAAGAGGTGAAAGTGGCCAGGTACATATTTTATCATAAATGAAAATATCTAGAAACGAAAAATTCATTTGCAATATTTAATTTTTATATTTAGGACATTTCTTATGGCCACTTGTTGATTCCATCGAGACAGTACAGCAAAGAGGGTAAAAAACATGCTGGCAATGCTTCACTTTTGGACAGTCAAATTGAAATAACCAGCACGGCAGCTTTAAAAAATCATGGCTTTGCCAGGTATTATTCTTTAATGTTTTAGAAAATAAGTTAAGTTTCTGAACAACGCAGTTCAAAAACCAATAAGAAAAATTTGTTAAAGTCTTAGTCTAAAACAGAGAGTCTGCGAATTAAATTTGGTTGCGACCAAATCGAATTCGAACAAGTTTAATTGTGGACTTTGAAAAAAAAAAATCTTGAACTTTGCTCTCGAGTGTCATTTCTCAAACTCGCGAGAGAATTTTAGTTTTGAAAGCACAAAATAAAACTATCAAAAAGGACTCAAATTTTAAGAGTCAAAAATAAAAGACGAATTGTAAATGGAGTTAAAACGAATTTTTCACAAGTTTTACCTTTTTGTGAAAATTTTAACTAAGCAAGTTTTGTTTCTTTTTTTATGCACATGTATGTATTTCTGTATGTGTATCATAGTGTAACAGTGCTCATAGTGTAACAGTTCACATTACTTTTTCCAAAAAATCCTTAAGTCTCGAATTGTAATTTCATGTGCAAAAGATATTATTGTATGTTTGTGTGCAACTTTCTACAAATAGTCTAGCGTTTTCATGTTTGTAGGATTGTTCGTTTTCAATTCCTTTGTGTTCCTTTCGAACTCCTAAGTAATAAGACATTATTTATTTTTATTCTCTCACTGAAAGAATTAAATAAACTACTCAAATCTTTCGATGCTGACAAGTCAAGCAGATCCTACAAAAAAAATATTTCTTTTAAAATTACTTTGCAGTCATAGAATAAATTAAAGAAAAATTGATTTATCTCCGAGCCTTCTTAATACCCTCCACCACAAAAAGTGGAAAAATTTTGTTATTTTGTTTTTAATTTCTAATATCCATTTCCGACCCTATAAAATATATAAATTCTGAATTCTTATGCATAGCGAAGTTTATTAAGCGATGTTCGTCTGTCCCCCGTGTTAATGTTGAAATCAAGTTGGCCGAGGCACTAGATCAGCTAGAGAAAAAATAAATACGCCAATCAATCAAATATAGTGGCGAAAGAGGTGCTTTTGAAAATCAGCATGATCGGTCCATGTCCTTCATGGCAGCGGGCAAAACACCACGCCTACCTCTAATTTTTTCATATCATTTGGAACAATAAACTAATTCCAATAAAAAAAAAATAAATATATAGGGCGATGGAGAATTAAAAAATTAGAAAAAAATACAACAAGTGAAAAAATTGGCGCTCGCCCATATTTTCCGAATTATGGGGCTCTGAAATTTTCAAATTTTTTAAAAAACATCAATATGGGTATCATTTTAAAGCTTTTGAAGAGATCTTTAAGGAAATACTAAAATTTAAAAAAATGCTTAACCCATTAACAGCCGACGGCATTTTTATGTAAAATTATTTATATACAGTACCATACTTGAAATTTTTTCATTACCATTAAATTTTCATTGGCATTGTTTGAAATAATGACAATGAAAAAAATGTAACTACTATTTAATGCTAATGGTTTTATATTGAATATAATTGTTTTAGTAAAATCGTTGCATTACTAATTACAATTAAATCAAAAATATTTTTTTCTTTGAAACACAAATTTTTGTTCGCAAAAACTTAAAAAACTTATGCATAAAATAAATAAATCTTAACACTCTTGTAAAAAGATCTATACTTGAAAATATTAATAATTTCCCATTATTAAATGAAATAGATGTAAAACTTGATGTCTGAGATCTAAAGTCACCTAACACCACAACTAGCAGATCTTATAAAAAAACACGAAAACAAAAATAGCTTTCAATAGTGTCTCATTTGTCTTTAAAAAGTTAAAACATAAATATTTCACCAAATTTTTCTGATCTTAATGGCATTTTAAAATATTGATCTACTATACTTTACGATGTGTATTTGGTGTACAAAGACAAGGAACATATTCATTAATGATAATGATTTAAAACCATTTAAACATTAGTCAATGGTAATGACTTTGTTTTTTTAACTAACAATCAATGAAACCTTTTCATTAAAAAGCATTACCATTAGTAAAAATAATAATAATGCTAAAAAATAATTAGCATTATTTATCATTTAATGCCAATAAAATCGTCAATTAATTAGTTCATCTAATTAATTACTATGGGAGTATGTGTAGTACTTAAAATTTTGTTTATATTTTAATTCTCTATCACCCCAATATTTGCTTTTTTGATTCAAGTTACGTCACTAAACTAGTTTTACATAGATGGTGAAGGGTATATAAGATTCGACATAGCCAAATATAGCACTCTTACTTGTTTTATTTCACATTTCCCTTTTAAAAGTTTAGTTCTACATCTTTTTTGCACGTTTCTGTTTTTGGCTCGTAAAACAATTTCAAATTTTCTTGATAATATATAATATAGTTTTTTTTTTGTGTAGTTTTCAAAATTATTATTTTTTTTAATATGTCACTATTGTTTATGCTTAACTTAAATAAACATTAAATTCATTTGGCTTGTGTCCAATTATTTTACAAATATAATATTATTTTATATTAAATGTAAAATTTAGTTTATACAATAAATCAATAACTTTTATCTCTTCCGTAAGTAACGAATAAAAAAATACACCATTTACAGAAATTATTTATTTATTAATATAAAAAACGTACGTTTATTTAAAACAAAAGCAATCACTTTCTATTTAACTAAATAGTGATTATAAATCAAATTAGTTTAGTTGCTAATTGACTGTTAGAAGTAGCAAAAATATGAGAATGCGATGACGAATAAAGGAAACTTTACCGCGGCTCATAATGAGAATTTCCTCATATTCTTTTTACTTAATTGTTTGGGTAAATAGATTTTGCTTTCAGGGTTAATGTATAAATAAGGCGATGAACTTGCCAGGGTTAATGTATGGATGGACTTGTCAGCGTTAATGTCAGAAATCGCTGCAATACCTTCTGCTATTTGCTAATTTGTTTTTCCTGTTATTTTTTAACTCATCATTTGAAAAATAATTTAAAAAAAAACAAATGGCAAACGCAAATATGAACTTGAACATGACTTAAAATTGTTTATATGGTTAAATAGTAATTTCTTATATATTCTACACTCAGGTTAGGTTAGCTTAGGTTAGTTGCACAGGCTGCCGGCATGAGAAAACTAACTTACTTGGATCCTAAATGGTCCCTTTGTGCTGCCTGAAAAGGGATGTGCAAAAAATCATTCAGGCTTCCGTAATCTAACCATCCTGAGGACCGGATAAACGAGAATATCGTAGCAACATCACAGACCGATAGATCTGCAAGATTATGCAGTCTAGTACTGCCGAGAAGAGCCGCTATGTTTCCAGAAAGAGCTGGATAATGGCAGAGCCGAATCTAATCAGACATAGGGGTGGGCGAGCAATAATCGATATTATCGCGATTAGCCGAGGCACATCCCTAGATAGCCGCCTGTCCCAGGTCCCATGACCTTCATGCCAGAGCTGCATTCAGCCTAACTGCCGAGTTCATAGCTAGTTGTTTGGCCATGAGATCGGCCGGTAGCCAGAGCAGCACAGTAAAGAGTGTCTTAAATGGAGTGGTGCGTATTGCACCAGTGACCATCAAAGCCGAAGTACGCATAATTCTGTTCAGTATACTGCAGTTAGTCAGTCTACCCAGCTCGAGCCACGAAACGAGTGTCGGGGTTGATACCTCAGTTTCTGCCTATATCCTTTCTATAAACATAAAGAGCCACTGAGGCCCTGTCCGCCCGAAATCATACATTAGAGTTCCATGTAATTTTGGAGTAGATATTTGTAGGATATACACTTAAGTTAACTTTAGAACTTGTTTTCAAAATATAAAATCTTAGTACTGAAACAGAGTACAACTTCCACTAACGCCCATTATGTTAACCCATCCGGGGTTCGGCAAGCAGCTATGTTTTTACAGCTCACTTGGCTTTATTTGCAAACACCTTTGTGTTGCCAGCGAAATAAAAAAGGGGAAGAATAAAGCCAGAATAAAAATAAAACATTCAGGCATGTCACAGAACTAAATTCCGAACCAAAGTGGTTTCAATTCCGTAAATTGGTTCTTTGGGAAACGAAAAATTTCTTCAGAATGAATCCACTTTTAAATTTCAAATTAAGATTATTTGAAATCTTGTACTACCGGTTCAAATTTACTTTAATTATGTGTCCTTATTTAGATAAGCTGTGTTGTTTACTTAGGTGTGCGCAATATTGCAACATTTAAGTATAAAGGTGGAGCTTAAGCAATTTTTTTTTAAGTAAGCAAAATCGATCAAAATCTAAAGAAGAGAGGAAAACAAAATCGATCGAAATTGTTAATACGAAATTAAAACCATTCCGATCGGAATTTGTGACATGCCTGATTAGGAGAAGAACCATTTCGCAAACAATTGCCGATTGAGTTGCTCGCAACAGTATATATTTTAAATGTCTGTCTGTTGATGTAGTTATTGTGTGAAATCAGATAATGAAATTTTATTTTAAAAAAGTTTAAAAACTCAAAGGCAAATGAATGTAGTTTTTAATTATTTATAAGGAAATTTTATTAAAAACATTTTATAAAGTTGTATATTTAAGTCTTTGTGTATACAGCTGTTGATTTATTAAGTTTCCAAGTTATTAGTTTTTAAATCGTTAAGCTTAAGAAATGTATACTTTTTTATTTAAATTCTTTTTCATTTAAAATTTCAGGTGTTTTACCTATGACAACAATAATCGTAATAATACAGCTAGTCCATCGCCTGATGTGAAAATAGACTTTGATGAATCTTTAGATGGCACCAGAAGTTTACAGGTAATTTCTAGACATAAAATTTAAAAATTATTTCAATTAAATTTTTATACCTTTTAGCATTTGCAATATTCGGCCAACATTTTGGATGATCCGGAATTAATAGCCGGCAAACATCGTACTCTTTTAACATTTACTTCGTATATGACTTCAGTTATTGATTATGTTAGACCATCAGATTTAAAAAAGGAACTTAATGATAAATTCAAAGAGAAATTTCCCCACATTCAATTGACTTTAAGTAAATTGAGAAGGTAATTAAAAGAGTGAACATAAGAAATATCAAAATATTTTTATTTGTTCTTAATCAATTTATTTTTTTATTTTTATTTTAGTATAAAACGTGAAATGCGTCGCATTAACAAGCTGGATAGCCGCATTGATTTGGTAACCATTTCACAGGCTTATGTTTATTTTGAAAAATTAATTTTGGCCAATTTGATTAATAAATCAAATCGTAAATTATGTGCTGGCGCTTGTCTTCTATTGAGTGCCAAAATGAATGATGTTAAAGGAGATTTATTAAAGAGTTTAATTGAGGTAAGTTGAAGTTATAAATCATACAAAAATTTCTTACATTATTCTAAAATTGTTTAAACTTAATTGGTCCAGATTAGCACCATGCAATTTTTAAATCCCTTTTAAAGTTGCACTGATATGCGTTATTTTAAACAAATTATAAGCAACAATAACATCCCCTCAAAATTCAAGCCTTGCAATTTTTCTTACCCCTCTTGCTTTACCACCAAAAAAAAAAAATTCATGCCAGTTTCATGAAATATTTCATTTTGTAAATTGGCATTTGCAGAACTTTTTCAATGCGTACTAAAATCAAAATAGTTCACCGCAATGACCAAACTCAAATGATTTAACACAGCTCTTCATACAATTTTTTCCTTTTTAACCGACTTAAAAAAGAATACAATTCGTCTAAATGTTGCTTTTTTGTGTTTGCGCCCGCAGAACTCAGTTATTTCTGAATAGATTTTGAAAATGTTATTATTTCAAAGGTAATGCTCACAGATTGGTTCCATTTTAAACACAGCTTAAAATTTTAAAATCTAAAGGGTGTCCCCTAACAATATACATGTCTTTTTACGTGTATTATGAACCCCAAAAGGACGCCGTTTTAAAATCACTATAGAACTCAATAGCACAAATTAATACAAAAATAAATCTAAAAATTAAAGGGTGTCCCCATAGATTACGTAATTGACCTATATGGGCCTATCTTTTGAACCGTTATAAATAAACTCTTGAAAATTGGACAGAATGTCAATTATTATGATCGTTATATTAACAAATATAAATATTCAAAATTATAAATTAAAGGGTGCCCAAATTGTTCATTTTATTCGATGTATATGATCATACTATTGAACAGTTGCCGGCAGACGGTTACAGAGAACCTGCATTGCTCAGTTCGCTTTAACAACAAGTAAAAATTTGGAATTTGGTGTCCCAAGAGTTGATGTAATTAGAAGTATGTGGCCAGACTTTTGAACCTTTATAGACAGACAGCTAAAATCTCTTTTAAAGCCGGTTTTTTTTTTGCAAAAATTATTTGAAACTTAGAAAAAACACTGTATTTCAATATTTCTAAACTTTAAGATTGTAGTGAAGCATTTAAATGTCGATCTCTCCTGCTTTTGGAAGTTTTTCTGTTGAAAAAAGACTGCTGCTTCATACAGCTATTGTTGAGTTGACAATCTTTTTTTGGCGAATTGTCGTTGAAACGTATTTATTTAATGGGCATGTTTGCCAGCGGCCTACATCTCTTTTTACGAATTTTCTTACCTCTTCAAATTGAAACTATTTTGAAATTCTTGAAAAGACACTATTTTTATAGATTAACAGATTTTCGAAAAATTTCAGTTTTAAGATTTACTTTAACCAAATATTTAACAATTTAGCCATTTACTTAAGTTTGTATTGCGTTTATTTAATATTAATATTTTTATCCTTCTTTCTTTTCAGAAAACTGAAAATGTATTTCGTTTAAATCGCAAGGAATTAATTTCTTCAGAATTTGCTGTTTTAGTTGCTTTGGAATTTAGTTTACATATTCCCTTACACGAGATATTACCTCACTATCAACGTTTACTGTACGAATCCTAGAATTGGCCTAAACGCTTTGCCGACAAGCGTTTTTTAACGGCTGCTGCTAATACATCACGTTATTATTTTCGTCGTTGTGCTAGCAGCAAAAAGTAAATATACTTTTTTTTATACAGAAACATTATTTTTGTTTTAATTATTTATTTATTTCTAAAATAAAAGACAAACATTTCATTAATATAAACAAACGTTAAATAACAATAGAAAAAAATTTTGTGCAAAAAAAGCTTTTATAAATATTTTTATATTTAAAATTCTAAACACTTTTATACCCTATAAACCTTAAACTTAAAGAAAAAAGCCCAAATAAATACCAAACCCTGTTTTTAAAACACATTTAAATATTTTTATAAAAGAAAACCCCAATGCAAACAAACTTAAAATAATATTTAAAACAAAAAGTACTTAATTTTAGGCAAAATAATTCAAAAAATGAATTTATATTTTAGAAAAAAATGAACCATTTCTTTAAACTCTTTTTCGAAAAAAGGAAAAGTAAGAAAAAATAAAAATGATTAAAATGCAACAAAAAAATAGAAAAAAATTATACAATTTGCGTAACCTTTTCCCCCAATATTTTAGTTAACACTTAAGCGGACCGGACCGTAAGAGTTTTAATAAGCTACAAAAACTTGTTTTACTAATTGGATAGCATTCATTTCATTTTTAACTCATTTACTGTATGTCAAAAAAATTAATGAGAAAATTACTTTTTAACCGTTTGAGAGTTATTAAATCCATTAAATTTCTAATGGAGAAATTTGTATCACACATCAATTATATGATGTACATATGGTTTAAATTTCTGTTTTTAAAGCAGAATAATTAAATATTAACATATTTTATTTTTAAAGATCTGTAGAACAAGAGAATAAATTAAAAAAAGGAACCTTGAAATATCAAACAAAAAAAGTTAGATTTTTAATCATGTCTCGAAAAAAATTTATTTTGTACGAAAGTGAAAATAAATAAAGTTTCAATTTTTTTCCAAAGCTACAAAAATTATTTAAACAAAAGTTTAAAGTAAAATTAATGATTTGAATGGCTTAATCGGAATAATTTTTTATTAAAACACATTTGGCAAATTTTCTTTGAAGAAGAAAACTTAATTATAATTAAATATATATATATTTTTTTTAATTATTTTAATAAAAATTAAAATTAGTAAAGTTTTTAGTTGAAACCATACACAGTCCAAAAGGGCTCGAATTAAATACTAGGTGGCCGCGCGGCTACAAAAACCTAATTTCATTTTGTTGATGTCAAAAATAGCTGACTAAACAAGAGGAAGCCGAATTTAATTTATACTTTTACCATCATTTGGTGCTGTAAATGAAGTTGTAGCAGTTGGTTTCTTTGTCCTACATGTGCCGCAATACCTCATATTTAATTTTTTGGTTTTGAAACTTAATTTTATAAAATTTTAAATTTATTTACTTTTTCAAATTATTTGAAAATTTTTTATTTTTAAAATTATTTTAAAACTTTGACAAAAACGTTGAACATAAACAAAAATCAGCTGGGCTATTAAGACCACCAGTTAATTAATGCGCCTTGGGCTCGCTTGTATATATTAAATAAATAAATGAACAATGAAAATTTTATAGTTTAATTAAATAATTTTAAAAAGAAAATAAATATTGACGCAACTAAAATTTTTGTAATAAAAAAAAAAATCGACGCTTTCCTTTTGCTTTTATGTTAAAGAATAGTTTTATTAAATTTTGTTTGACTATATCATGGCGAAATAATACAGGTGAACGCACGGGCGGAAAAGCCCATCAGCTGTATACATTGCAGTTGTCAAAAAAATTTGTCAAAAATAAATAATTTGTTAAATTTTTTTTAATTTAATTTTTTTTGATTGCTAATAGAAAACAAACAATTGAAATTCCTAGAGAAAACTACCACAACATGGAACCGTACTTGCAGTTCCTGATGTGTATAATCAAAATATGCGTAAAAAGATAGTGAAATTATTGTTAACACATTTATAATTTCTTGGTTTTTTTGTGGAAGATTGTTAGTCTTCAAATGGTCAACGTGCAAGAATGGAACGATGCATGTGATTTGGGCAAACTATTGGTACAAAAGAATTTTGGTCACTTTTCCTGTATTTTTATTTTTATGTAACTTAATTTTTTGTAATTTTTTTATTCTGAAAATTACAACCACTTTTTTTCATCAAATATATTTTTTTATTTTGTTTGTTTTCACAATATTTATTTGACAACATACCTAAATTTTGTAGCAACAAATTGCCTGTTGTTTTTTGTATTGTTGGATTGTTGTAGCCGTGCGGTCACCTGTATTAATTCGCCTTGGACTATATTGAGCAACTTATTAATAGTGCAAGTCAAAATTATGGTTATAAAAATATATGTATGTATTTTACATCCAATATTTAATTGCGCCATTAAAAACAAATAAAAGTTAATGAAGGAATTATAGTAATAAGAATCTTTTTTGTGTTGAATTATTTTAATTGTGATTTATTTCTTCAAATATATTTATTTTAAGATATTCTTATGAAGGAATCAACCACAATGATTAACAAATTAAATTTTTTATGATTATTAAAATCAATGTATATAATATTCGTCTAACTTTTTTCAAGTCTTAATTTTTTAAATGACAATTTGATTTTATTTTTTTTTTCAAAAATTTATTATAATTTATTGTGTTAATAAAATAAAATTCACCCTAGTGGTTTTATCAAATGCGAATTAATTTACGGGTGGTCTTAATAGCCCAGCTGATTCGCCATTGTTGTCAAAATCTTAAAATAATTAAAAAAAAAAATCATATAATTTGAATATTAAAATAAAAAAATTATTTTATAAAATTAAATTGTAGGAAAAAGAAACCAATCGGTACAACTTTATTTGAAGTACCAAATGATGATAAAAGATAAATTAAATTCGTGTTCCCGTGACAGCAACGTAGTGCTTTGCAACTACACCTAGTATTTAATTCGCCTTGGTGTTATCTAATAAAATTGGTGTCAAACTCGAACAAGTCGAAACGAGATTAAAATTACAAAAATATTCAAGTTATGATAATGAACCTTAAATAGACCAATTTCGTAAGGGTAATAATTTAGTAGATAATTATCTGGAAGCTTGAACCTCATCTGTTTATTAAATATTTCAAATTAAGATTAAAAAAAATTTTCAGCTTTTTTTTTTTTTTTGTTTTTTTCATTTCTTGGGACGGAAACGGAGTAAATTTAGTTTGAGCAAAGTATATTTTGTTTTAAAAATCAGCTGAACAGATATTTTTATACAATATGATTCTGACTCTTACAAAAGCTCCTGTGTAAATTTGTAAAATAATTAATTAAAAAATTGTCACTCACACAAATAAAAAAACAAAAATTTCCAAATTTCAAAAATCCCATTAAAAAAGTTTAAAAAGTGAAATTCATGAAGCCGAAAGTACTTAAAACTCAATTTGGTAACGGCCATTCGCCGTCGCATGTCGCGGGAATGTACATAACAAATGCAAGATACTTATTATTCTGAAATTAGTGATTTAAGTTGAAAGTTAATTTGATACTATTAATCTATTTTTCAAGGAATACCAATAAGAAATACTTTTTTAATTTATTAAAGTAATTAATTCCAGGGTTGCTGTTTTTTTTTTTTTGCACCGAAGATACCTTGCATCAAGGTTTATTCTTTACCTGTTTCTAAAAATCTAAATTTTGCCATAATATTTACTAAATGAATTTATGCCGGAAAACGTAAAACTGGTGGTCAGAAAATAAATTCACTTTCGTATATGTGACATGATGAAGGTTCATAAGATTCATAGAAGTAGAATTTTTGTAGTTTGAAATATTTAAATTAACTACAACATCTTAATGATAGTTTTTTTAATCGTAAAAATTTTGCAATAAATTTAAAATTAATAACACAAATGTTTAATCAATGAATGTTTTCTAAAGCAAAAACAATTAAAATAGCATAATTTATAAAACTCGTAAATATTTAAGGCTCTAGTGTGAATAGGTTTTATATGTATGTAGTGTTATGTATACGTTTTTTAATACATGTGAGTATTTAATTATAGCGATATTTTTATATAAGAACAACAATTTCAAAACAAAGTATTATTAAACTGTACTACATGTTTTATAACACTATTTTGCCATAAAATTTAAAAAAAATGGAAATTATAATAAATATTAAAAATTATAATTAAATTAAAATTGTATTTTAAAATGAAGAAGAATATCTTTTTTCGAATTGGCAAATTTAAAAAAAATTAATATTAAAAAAAAACGAAAAGTTTGGAAGCATTTAAAAAAATGCCGGGAAAAATATAATCATTTTAAATGTTTAAAACAAAACTTACATTCAAAACAAAAAAGGCTTGAAATTTGAGGGAAGAAAAAGGAATTAAGAAATCTTTAAAAAATCTTTAAAAAAAATATGTATTAGAAAATCCGAAAAAAAATATTTAAATATTAAAAAAAAAACGTAGTCAAAACGCACTGTTCAAAACACTTGTTATAAACATCCTTATAAAATGTAAACTTAAACAAACAGATTCTTAATATACAAACATTTTCTAAAAGAAAAAAATATGTCTAAGATATTTAAATTGTCAATAACGTTATTAAATCTTAAATACATTTAAGTTAAAGTTCAGATTTTAAAGCATTTTAATTTTAGTTTTTTTTTTCTTCAGTTGCTGTTTTTTTTTTTCTTTTTAGAGTTTTAGTTTTCTGTTTAAAAATGTTTAATTCCAATAGTTTTTTAATTTAAATAAACCATTAGTATAATAAATTATGTATTCTTCATTTAAATTACTAAAATAAATAGTTTGGGAAATATCATATTTTGTAGTCTAAAAAAATGTAATAAATAATTTCAATAAATAAATAAAATTTAATAAAAAGATTCAATTAATCATAGTAAATTCCAAAACACAGGTTAACTTTTAGGGTCGTTAAAATCTTTATAAAGATTCTTATTATTGATTAAGGAAAATGTTTTGATTGTTCAACAAAACTTGAAAATCAATAAAAATATCAATCGATTATTCGAATAAATTTTATTCGAATAATTCTTATTCGAATAACATTTTAAGTTTTATTCTTATTAAATATTTATTCATAATTAGTGAAAATTGGATCAGGAAAATGTTTGATTATTCAAAAAATCAATAAAAAATATTAATCAATTATTCGAATACATTTTATCCGCATAACATTTCTAAAAAAAATGTATTCATAATAAAAAAAAAATTATTTTCTATTTTTTTAAGCTTTGGGTCCTTATATTTTTTATTAATATTTTATTTCAATATTTCGGTACTTTCTGCGTACCTTCTTCAGGAAACAAAATTATTATTGATATTGAATCAAAATAACAAAATTAATTAACAATTGAAAAAATTTTTTTGTCATAATGAAATTAAAAAACAATGTTTAAAAAAAATTTTCAAAAAACAAAAATATAAAAAAGTGTTTTGTATTACATACATATATTAAGAACAAAACATTTATGTTATTTTGTGAATTAAGTGTCTGTATATATGAGCGACATTTTCTGTATCTGCTTTAAAATTAATTCTTTTAGTCAATGGAGTATTTACAATATGTAAAATTTCCAAAATATTCAATTGTTAATTAATTTTGTTATTTTGATTCAATATCAATAATAATTTTGTTTCCTGAAGAAGGTACGCAGAAAGTACCGAAATATTGAAATAAAATATTAATAAAAAATATAAGGACCCAAAGCTTAAAAAAATAGAAAATAATTTAATAAAAAAAGGGTCAAATAATTATTATTAAACTAATAAAAAAAAAAACGAAAAAAAAGTCTAACTTTTGAAAAGTAACAAAAATATTAATCGATTATTCGATTAAATTGTATTCGAATAACGTTTTAAATTTAATTCAGCATTTCTAAAACAATGTATTAAAACAAATAAAAATATAATAAAAATTTCCAATTATTCATAATAAAAAACCAAAAACCATGGTGACTTCTAGGGTCGTTAAAATCTTCATAAAGACTCTTATTACAAAAATTGATACAGGAAAATGTTTTAATTGTTCAACAAAACTTGAAAATCAATAAAAATATTAATCGATTATTCGAATAACTCTTATTCGAATAACATTTTAAGTTTTATTCTTATTAAATATTTATTCATAATTAGTGAAAATTGGTTCAGAAAAATGTTTTGATTATTCAAAAAATCAATAAAAAATTTTATTCAATTATTCGAATACATTTTATCCGCATAACATTTCTAAAAAAATGTATTCATAATAAAAAAAAACAAAAAAGTCTATTTTTTGAAAAGTAACAAAAATATTAATCGATTATTCGATTAAATCGTATTCGAATAACGTTTTAAATTTAATTCAGCATTTCTAAAACAATGTATTAAAACAAAAATATAATAAAAATTTCCAATTATTCATAATAAAAAACCAAAAACCATGGTGACTTCTAGGGTCGTTAAAATCTTCATAAAGACTCTTATTACAAAAATTGATACAGGAAAATGTTTTAATTGTTCAACAAAACTTGAAAATCAATAAAAATATTAATCGATTATTCGAATAAATTTTATTCGAGTAATTGTTATTCGAATAACATTTTAAGTTTAATTCTTTTTAAATTTTTATTCATAATTAGTGAAAGTTGGTTTAGGAAAATGATTTGATTATTCAACAAATCATTAGAAAATATTAACTGATTATTCGAATACATTTTATTCGCATAACATTTCTAAAAAAAATGTATTCATAATAAAAAAAAAACAAAAGAAGTCTAAGTATTGAAAAGCAACAAAAATATTAATCGATTATTCGAATAAATTGTATTCGAATAACGTTTTAAATTTAATTCTTAGCCAATATTAATCATAATAAGTGAAAATTGATTCAGGAAAATGTTTTGTTTAACAAAACATAAAAAGCAATAAAAATGTAAATCGATTATTCGAATAAATTTTATTCGAATAATATTTTAAGTTAATTTCTTAACAAATATCTAATCATAATTAGTAATCGTTAAAAATTTTACATTTGCTTGATTATTTATAAGTAAACTTTTATTCAAATAACAATGGCTTAAAACGGTTAATCACTATTCTACGTAATAGTGCAAATAATTTACGAGAAAATCTTATTGAACTCGGTCCTACTCAGCAAAACTGCAAAAAGAGGTATCCCAAAAAGAATTGAAATGCAAATCTGATAGTCAATTATGATTTTGAAAACTTTCGGTTTTATTAAATTCTTCAACATAAGAATAGATTTTAAAGTCATGTTTTGTTAAAAGTCCCTGCACAAAATGCATATCTATGCATCATCCATTGTTTGACAATGTTGCCGCTTCTTCACTTCTGCATACCGATTGATTCGTTAGACATTTTCAAAATGTTTTTTTATTTATTATTATCGAATAACTTTGTCATATTGATAAGTCATATGTATTAGTGTTTCTTCCAATCTTTCTAGAGTTTAGCTTCTTCAGATGGGAAGTAAGTGATTTGCTTTGAAAAAAGTGTGACCATTAGAAAACAAAAGAATTGGCGTTCACACTAGATATCGGTATTTTTCTACCAATAATGAAATTCACACAAACAATCAAAAAAATTGTAGCTTAAATAATTTTAGTATGGCTTAAGTTCTTGTATATTTTATTTTTCGAAACAGAAAAATTCGTATGTTAATTAAAGAAAAAACAGGATCGCTACATCCGTCTACAGCATTCTTCGCGTTCTTCTACGTACGTTGTAAATAAACATCAACTAATTTGATAAATAAAAATACGAGGTTGGTATTGACATCCAAAGCTTTTTTCGTTGAATGTAATTTTATTTTTTTTCACCTCACAGTAGATAATGTAATATTGTAAGTGAAATGAAATGATCGTAAAAGATGTACATCCCCTTTAATATAATATTTTAGTAATCTGACCCAGTGTTAAAAATTAAGCAATTTCTTTTACTTTTGAAATGCACCTCGTATGTTTTATATTTATTATACTCGATGACCCCCAAAAACTATTTTTATATTGTATGGGATTTTGTCATGCTCTTTAACATTCTAATCATGGAAAACTTGTATCACACAAATACACACACAGAATTTTTTTTATGTTTGGTGGCTGGTTATTTATCAGATTAAAAAAACCCCATTTGAATATTAAATGCGTGTGAGTGGATGAGTGGACAAAATAAAAATGCGTTTAGTTTTATTGTATGTATTTTTGAGTTAGAAAACATTGTAGTGCATTTGTTTATTCAAATAAACAAAAAAGAAAAAAAAAGTCTGGTTGATGATAAATCTCCCTCTTGAAATTACAAAACAGAAAAACCAAAAAAAAAAAAAAAAAAAAAACAAAACTTTTAATAACTTGTTAGAAATACTGAGAGCCTAGTTAGTAAAGCTAACTAATCCGCCCCAACATATTTAATTATTAATAATCAATATTATTATTTATTAGTGATGTGTCATTACAGCAAATAGTCATCGAAAAAGCTAAACAAAAATCATAAACACTTAAACAAGAAATATTTTTTTTCTTTGCAGCTGTGTAAAAAAATTCTTAAGTTTAATATTGATGAACGTTAAAAACTTTCAAGTTGTGAAAGTCGTCTCTCTATTCCAATCAAAATTCAAAAAAAAAAAAACTTTTTTAGTTTGACCTTCAAACTCAAATAAAATTATATTTATTGCGTCATAATTATAGTTTGCGATCGATTTTTTGCTTGTTGGTTACCAGGCGTTCATCTTTAATAGTTAAAAGAAGGTTCACTTTTTATATTATTTTTTTTAATTTTAATGCAAACACATTTTCCCCAAAATAAAAACAAACACTTCTTTATAAAGAATAATGACCCCCAAAAATTATCGAAAGCGATAATTAATTATATATAACAATCATTATTAATTTTATTTATATGTTTCAGTCAATTTCGATTTTTTGATATTTTACCAGGAGCTCAGTTCGATCGAAGCAGTAAAATTTGTTTTGTTTCTTTTTTGTTTTCTTTATTGTTCATTTCAAACTTTTCATTTAGATGGAGAACGAACAAACGTGTAGCATATGATTATTGATAAACAGCTCACGCGTCATTGTCTTTATCTATAAAGGGCAATAAGACGTGTAGTTCTTTTATCGCTGTGAACAGAATGCCGCGCCCTTTTATTATTTAATGGTTTGGTCACGTCCGATTGTATGCATTGAAGCTCGCTGCAACATTCTATTGCCATGTGAATTCGTATTTAACCTCACTTTTTCATATATTGAATTGGTTAAGTGCTTTATAAATAAATAAACATTGTAACTTACCTTATTCTTTATTTTATTTATTTTTCAAGCAATAATAATACAATAATATAAATAAATATTTGTTTTTTCGTGGTTATGCTACACAAAGGAAATATTAAAAAATATAAAATAAAGACAGATTGCTTGAAAAATAAATAAAAAGTAATAATATAAACGTTAAATAAAAACTTTATTCGGTATTAAATTAATTGAATTAAAATATTTTAATTAAATATTTAAGTATTAAACTATTTACCCCAATAAACAGGACATATATCAGGGAATCTACCTGCATAATACTATTTAAACGGACAAAAATTACCCACCACCTCTTATTCTTAACACTATCTATTTTTAACACTATCTCTTCAGTATTTATAAACACGTGGCTCCCCAAATGTTCGAAGTACACAGCCAGAGACGACGGTTATTACCGAAAATTATAACAACAAAAACTTTATTCATTAATTTTATTTAAAAAACGAGAAATTAATTGGTTTTAGTTTAAGATTAATCCAACAATCAGGATAAACTAGGCAACATCCACCTTTTGGTCGGGGTACGCAAGATGCATATAACCCCTTGAAGTTATCTTGGACATTTAAATAAAATTAATATTTGCATTAGATTTATCGGACAATTTTTAAACAAAATATCCCCTTTTTCATTTAATGATATTTTAAAAGAAAAGCTACACTGTTGAGTTTTTTCCTACAGTCTGCTATAACGACTGTGAAATCTTCAGAAATTGATAGGCAATAGATCACTTTGTTTATATGTGTTATATTCGGTTATGCCGAATCTTACATACCCTTCACCATCTATGTAAATCTGGTTTAGCGAAGTAACTTCAATCAAAAAAGCAAATACTCAGGTGACAGAGAATTAAAAAATAAAAAAAAATTTGGTACTGCATATGTATATATAATTTTACATAAATTAACATCGGGTCTTAGTGGGTTAAGCATTTTTTAAAAATTTTAGTATTTCCTTAAATATCTCTTTAAAAGCTTTAAAATGATACCCATATTGATAATTTAAAAAATTTTAAAATTTCATAGCCCCGTAACTCGAAATATATGGGTGAGCGCCAATATTTTCACTTTATATTTTTCTTATTTTGTTAATTCTCTAACGCCCCATATTTGTATTTATTTTTTTTTATTGGGGTTATTTTATTGTTCCAAATGACATGAAAAAATTAGAGGTAGGCGTGGTGTTTTGCCTGCTGCATCGAAGGATATGGACCAATCATGCTGATTTCCAATAGCACCTCTTTCGACACCCATATTGATTTTTCAAAAAAATTTGCAGCACAATAGTAATTTTCTATGAAATGTTCAGAGGCCTAAAATATGGGCAAGCGCCAATTTTTTCACTTGATGTTTTTTTTTCTTATTTTTTAACTCCTTATCGCCTTATATACTTGTTTTTTTTCGACTTCGCTATGCATAAGAATTCAGAATATTTATAATTTTGGTGATCGGAAATGGATATTGTAGAAATTACACACGGAATGACAAACTTATACGAGTATATACGCTTTTTTCACTTTTTGTGGTGATGGGTATAAAAATGTGTTGATGAGTTTATTATTCGAATAAAAATTGCATAAAGTATGCAGTTCCTTAGAAAAATTTAAGTGAAAAAATCAAAGGGAAAAGTAAAAAAATGCTATGGAGGAAAATCTTTCACAATAAGCGGAATTTTTGTTTACATGAAAAATTGTTCACATGAATTACTCACGATTGCAATTTGGAGAAAAGAATAATAATTTTTGAGGTAAAAGATATTCATGATAGGGATGAAAATGGTGAGACTACATTATTTTTCCATAATTTTAATAGCGTTTTGAAATATAAAAAAAATATAGTGAATGCAAACACACGACAAAATTTCTTTTTAGGTTATTAAAGAGTTTTTTTTTTTTAAATCACTATAGAATACTATGGGAAGACAAAATAAATTATTTATGTTCTTCATTTGAAATGCTTCACAAATAAGTGGAGCTCTTGTACTGGAAATAAATTAAAAACATTTATGGATTTTTGGATGTAAAAACATTTTATTTTGAAAATAATTTTGAGATATCAAAAGGCTTCTTAAAACTTCAGGTTATCATGAAGATGTATGTCAAAGCAACTATTAATGTATGGACATAAAACAAAGGCTTCTATGCTATACACATGATCCGACCAAGGTACTGCGATAAAAAATTACATCCCGTCCACAGCAAATTGATTCGAGTGGTAAGAAGCTTAACGTTTTTTTACTGATTTTAGCGGATTTTTTAGCGATTATTAAGCAGTTTGACCTGTGGAGATAAGGACGTAATCTATTTAGTAAAGCCTAGTCTCCTCAAGGGGGTTATTCTGCATTTATGTTCGAAAGAAAATACTTCAGAAACACAATGTATAAACCATATATATGTGATTGATTTACGAACCGAATAATAGAGTAACCTTTCCAGGTCATTGTTAAATTTATTGACAGACAGATGAATTGATGTTCTATTACCATACGCCTCCACTAGCCATCAAATGGTATCAGCATTACGTCGCACATGTGCAATAATCGTTGGCCGAACATTTGTCTTAGCAATGATTTTCGCCATCAAGTATGACGACAAACAGAAATTTATGTTCAGACAGAAAATTATCACCAACACGTTTTCGCCACATGCATATGAATATGGACAAATTATTACCAACCAAAAGCTTCTGAATATCCAAAGAGCTTATTGGGTGCTCACTTACTTTTTGTCCTTCAGCAGCACATCTACTGACCACTTAGTTATTTAAAATTTAAAAATGCTATCGATAGTACTATCGATAATATCGACAGTTTTATTTCTGGTTGACTATCGATGTTTTTTTCCGATAGCAAGAGAGTAAATGCGAAATTAATAAGACTTAGGTCAACGTAATATTTGTAACACTTAATATTACGCAGGTTATTAGCCGTCAGCAAAGTTGTATAGTTACGAGCTAATGTACGAATAAAAATTAAGTTGCCTTATGTAAAGTAAAAGTTAATAACAATAAACAGGCGTCCTTTTTTATTTGATTTACTAAGGTATGAAATCTTATATCAAGAGCAGCTCGCAAAACACCGCGCCTGCCTCTATTTTTTTCATATAATTTGGAACAAATCTAGTTTAGTGAAGTTACACCAACCAAGAAAAAAACAAATATATGGAGCGAAAGAGAATTAAAAAATAAGAAATTAATAATTCAACAGCTTTGTTATGACCTCCTTAGAATTATAGAATTTTTATAATATATGCTTTTTCATGCATTTGCGTTATTCATTCATTTGTTTTTAAAAAAATCTCATGTTATGTTTGTTTTTGTTGTTTTGGCATTTTATATATCGTTAGCTAATTAACAAGCAAAAATTTTAATTGTTTGCTTTAATGCAGAAAGTTACATTTTCATTTCTAATACAAAATTCAATAGAAAAATAGATTTAGAGAATTTTGTTAGTTACATTGTTTTTCATTTTAAATATATGTATAACCTTTATATAAAGGGTCTGCCAAATGACTTTTTTTAATGATTTAAAAGACGCATTATGCAAAATTCGTCGTAATGATGGATGCCAGTTTCTTTAATTTTTTTCACAAGATAACGAACATACGGAGCTGACGGTGCTTATCTTCTTCCAAAATCCGTTTGCAATTTTTGCACACATTCTGGAAAATTACCATAATTTTCAAAGTAAAGTCGCAATATAACCCAGCGTTGTCAAGCTTTCAGCGAAAGGATAAAACTAATTATCTGTCAAATCAGACATGAGCTAAGTGTTACCATTTACTAAATAAGCACTAGTTGAAAAAAAACGTTAGATAGCGGACCCTATGTAATTTCATAACGTAATTTTCAATCGTAAAAGATATTTCTACGATTGGAGCAGGCGATGAAATTAATCGTCTGCGATGTCGTATTTTGACGAGAAAAACTGTATCCTATAACCGATTCTTCCGTAAGAGTAGTCTACGATGCGCCAAAAACAATCGTGTAAGACTGTTTAGTTCCTACTTCCAAAAAGTCCTAAGACAATGGCCTTTATGAGTATATAGTATAAGAAACACATTATTAATCCTAAAACTATGCTACAAAATAAAAGTGATTTTTATGTGTTTTATACTGTTAGTCCCCTTTCACACACATCAAGTATGACTCGTCAAGACTTGAGTTTTTGTGAGAAAGAGGAGAAGAGAATAGAAAGAGGTTTAAACCTGAGCGAACCACCAAGTTTAAGAAAATTTTATACTTGAAGTTGGCTGCAGAATAGAAGTTGCAGAAGTTGAAAGCAAAGAAAACGAAACTTGATGAAAAAACTTGACGGTGTCTGTGAAGACGAATGCAGGTTCAAAAGAAAATTAATTAAAAACTGATCAAGTAAACTTGACGTGTGTAAAAGAGGACTTATTTTATTTAATTTAGGAGCTTTTATAGTAAAGTATTGTTACGTTTTTCCCTTTTTAGAAAACGTACATATTCTTTTGTTTGCAAATACCTTTGCCGCTCATTATAAATTCTGTATTCTTACTTTATGGCCTTATCTGATAATACTTCTTCATCCTGCGGTCTTGTGAATCCTATGATCGCGTATTTACTAAACATGCGTTATTATTACAAACGTAGCCATCCACGCTTCACTACTGCGTTACTCCGGCGAGACATGAACTACTCTATGCCTTGTTTAGAAACCTTAACCATCTACAGACTACTCCACCACGTCTTTTATTCAAGCCAGTTATCTTATTGTCACAACACACGTCTGCCATACACTGTTGTTATGCTGTTACACATCCTTGCGCTACCGCTACCGTTCATACTTTTTATTATAAGGGTCGTCCTTGATAATTATCTGTTACTCTTATATTGAATTAGACGTCTCTACTAAATTATCGGCCATGGCCAAGGCGAATTAAATACAAGGTGATAGCGGTGGCGAATTCAATTCTTTCCATATATACAGTTAGATAAATTTTTTATATATGGTGTTTGACAGTTAGAATACCAGGGAAAAGAATTGAATTCGCCACCGCTATCACCTTATACTTAATTCGCCTTGGCCATGGCTTTACACACTAATAATTGTCGTTAGCTTCTCGGCAGGTTTGAACTTGCTACTTCTTAATTTTTAATTGCGTTATAACAACAATTGTTGCTTTCCTTTGTACGCATGTCTGAAGGTGGGCACGAACTTATGATCTTCTGTTTTACAGCAAGCACCTGTACCAACGCAGCCATTGAGGTTGCTCAGCTTTTGTTAGCTAATTGTGGTATTATTCCATACACACACCATTAGTGGAAGTAACTTATTCACCACACTCATATGGACAACAACAAAAGGGGTTGCCAGATTTTTTTTTATATTCGTAAAAGTATATATAACGTTTACAAAGAATTCCTTTAAGAAAAATAACAAAAATCTTTATTAACATAATGTTAGCAATAATGATTAATAACATTAAAATAATAAAAATTTACAAAAAAAACTTAAATAAAAACTGAACAAGTAAGAGTGCTATATTCGGCTACGTCGAATCTTATATACCCTTCACCATCTATGTAAATCTAGTTTAGTGAAGTAACTCCAATAAAGAAACTCCTATAAAAAAACAAATATTAAGGTAACAGAGAATAAAAAAATAAGTACTATATAATTTTACATAAAAATGGCAGCTCTTAATGGGTTAAGCATTTAAAAAAATAGTATTTCCTGAAATATCTCTTCAAAAGCTTTTAAATAATACCCATATTGATATTCAGAGGTCAATTTATTATTATAATAATAAATTGACCTCTATTAAAATATTTATTTTAAAGAATGGCATATTTCCATTCCAATTCTGTTTTTACACGGTAGATTGGTAGATTCTCTTTACATTTTAATGTAGGCACTGCTTTTCTTTCCTTCTCAAATTTATTATTCAAACACATTTGCAAATGTATAGAAACAAAGTATTTTAATTCGTAAAATAGCTTGGCTTTAAAAGCTCAAATTTCAAAAATTTCCAGGTACCCACCATGTCGCTTTATACTGGAGGAACTCCCCCGGACCCACACTCAGCCCCCACCCCCAAAATAAAATCCTGGATCCGCCACTGTTGATATTTTAAAAAGTTGGAAAATTTCAGAGGGCCGTAACTCGGAAAATATGGGTGAGAGCCTATTTTTGCACTCAATGTTCTTTTTTTTCTTATTTCTTAATATATATTTGTTTGTTTTTTATTGGAGTTACTTCATTGTTCCAAATGCTATGGAAGAAAATAGAGGTAGGCGTGGTGTTTTGCCCCTGCCTCGAAGGCATGGACTGATCTTGCTGATTTTCAATATCACTTCTTTCGACACTATGTCCAATCGATTGGCATATTTAAATTTTCTCCAGCTGATTTAGTGCCTTGGAAAACATGATTTCACTAACACGGACGGACAGACGGACATCGCTCAATCGACTTCGCTATGGATAAGAATTCAGAATATATATAATATGGGGTCGAAAATGGATATTGTAGAAATAACAAACGAAATGACAAACTTAGTTATACCCTTTTTCCACTTTTTGTGCTGAAGGGTATAAAAACATTAAGTGAAAAAATTTGCACTCGCATATATTTAGCGAGTTATGGGCCTCTGAACTTTTCATGGAAAAGTACGCTTGTGCTGCAAGTTTTTTGAAATATCAATATGGGTATTATTTAAAAGCTTTTGAAGAGATCTTTAAGAAAACACAAAAATTTCTTAAAAATGCTTAACCGATTAAGAGCCGCTGACATTTTTATGTAAAATTATATATCGGACTTAATTTTGTTTTTTATTTTTAGTTCTTTGTCACCCCAATATTTTTTTTTTTAATTGATTGGTGTTACTTCAGTGAACTAGATTTACATTTATGGTATAGGGTATATAAAACTCGGCATAGCTAAATATATCACTCTTACTTATTTTGTATTTAAATAAACTTTTTTAATTCCTTTACACTGCCTTCAGAAGAAAAAGAGTTTAATTTCAGAAACTTTGTTTAACAAATAAATACTACAAATGAATTTATTTATGTATTTTTTATTTATTAAATTTATTTATTTATTTATTTTTATTTTTTTTTTTTTTTTTGTTACAAATAAAACAAACGATTAAAGTTATATCGCCAGGTTATCACAAAAATTTGAGCTTCCTTAGATCTCCTTGAAAATTTGTATGATGTCCACTAGTATCCAAAGGCGTTTTATGTGACACTCCAAAAAATGCAAAAATTGTTCCAAAACGAAAAAAAATCTCAAAAAAAATATAAAACGCGTGATAGTTAGTAAAAATTAAAAGGGTGAACCTCTCTGATAATTACAACGACGCGTGAGTTGTTCATCAGCCTAGAGCTGCTTTACAACTGGAATATTTATTTATTTAATATTCTAAATTCAATTAACACTTATCGTTAGCTGTTAAATATTTATTTTTTTATTTTTATTTAAATATCTGCCAAGTATGATTTTGATGCAAGTGCCGCCAACAAACAACTGACTGACTTTAAAGTTGTAATAATATGCAGGCATGCAGTTAAGCTGGCCGTTGCAGTACACACTCTGACAGCAACAGACAACAGTAAGCAAACGGTAGCAATACCAGCATCGGCGCTAGCAGTATTTAACATTAACGTTCTGTCGTGCCAGTGCTCTCAAGTGCAATGAGTCATTATAGTGAATGTTAAGTCACTAATAATTGGCATTGGGGAATAAGTATTACAACGGGGGATGTTTACGTATGTAAAAAAAAGTTCTTTTATCACGGTCTCCTTCGTTATTTACACTTAGTGTCATAATGTCCAAATGACATTTATAACGCTGTGGTCGTCAGTTCATTAGTCATTGTTTTGTAAAGCCTCTGCTTCTTTCTTCATTAAGATATGTACGTTAGTTCAGTCATTTGTTGATTCGTTTGCCTGTCTGTCTGTCCGACTGCCAGTTTGTTGGTTGGTTGGTTCGTTTGTTTGTTTAACTTTTTGGTTTGTTTTTAATTACATTATGCAGTTAGTAGCACATGTTTGTTTATATTTTCATTGTAGCTGCTGCTTTAACTGCTAACGCAGAGAAAAAGCAGAGAAAATAACACATACAACAAAATGCTACTACAAAAACCAAAAACAAAAACAAAAAAACATAACAGAGTTTCTGACTATTTAGTGGTTAAATACTGTGCGCCTAGTATCAGACGAAGAGTTAATTGGTTTGCAAACAAATTGACTGACGTGGGCGTGTGTGTAATAATAACAATAATAACAATGAAATACCAACAACAACAACAGGAAAAAATATTTCCTAATTAGCAGCTTTTTGTAATTAAATATGCCTTCAAGCCATTCATTAAAATGCACACAGACACAGCCACACATGCACAAATTCTTACTTCCATTCACACCATCAAACAAGCAAGATGGAGGCTGGCAGCCAGGCAGAGCAGCCACTGAAACTTAACAATCAGTCAGTTAGTAATTAAAAAAACTTTTTAATGCATAAAGCAAATAAATTCATACTCACAATATAAAATCACACATCTACATGCATACATTCACATTGAAACGATATTAACAGTAACATGCGTTCATTATAACGGTTCATGTGAAAAATTACCTTTTGCTTTAAGCCTCTACTTAATTAAAAGTAGAAAATAACTCTTTTTCATATTCCTTTTACATGTCCCACTGCTGGCTCTTAATCATATATCATGTTCACTGTTATACCCCATCTACAGCACACAACAGTTAAACTTATGTCTGTTATATCACCCAACAGCACCTCCTAAGCTGACTGAGGGGAGTACTCCTATTAGCCACAAGAGCAAAAAAGAAAGAAAAAAATAATTTTAATTTAAATAAAAATGCATTTTAATTAGGATTCTTCTTGTTTTAGTTTGCATGGCGTGTTTAATAATGAGATTAAAAAAAAAAAACAATGAAATGCCAGATGGTGCACATGAAAATGTGAGGTTGTTAAAAGTGTTAAATACTCGCCAGATTCATTTTAAATAAACTAATTGTTTGCTTAATGAAAAATAAATAAATAAATAATTCTCGTAACGAAACACCTTCAGTGGAAGTTTTGTTTTTTTAATTAAAATAAATAATACAACTTATTGCCTGAGCTTTTGTACATTTCATACGCTTAGCAGAGGACAGAGCTCTATTTAATACGAGGGCTGCTCTATATATTTCTGTCCTAATAGTGAAAATGCGAATATTTATAATCAAAAATGGTTTTATTGTTTTTCAAAGTATTCTCCAGCATGATTTATACACTTTTGCATGCGCTCAAACCAGTTGTCGAAGCACTTTTTCCACTCCGATTGAGACACCTCTAAAACATGGTTTTTGAACACTTCAACAGCTTCTACTGGCGACGAAAATCGTTAACCACGCATTTTTTTCTTGATGTGCGGAAACAAGAAGAAGTCATTAGGTGCCAACTCAGGGCTGTACGGCGGATGACCCATTAATTCGACGTTTTGGCCGGTCAAAAACGCTCTGGTTTGAGCCGATGTGTGAGAGCTCGCATTGTCATGGTGAACAATGATTCGTCTTCTCTTGTTGGTTTTTCGAATTTCTCCGATAACTTTAGGCAAACAAATTGTAGTGTACCACTCAGAAGTGACCGCCCTACGTTGCTCAAGCGGAACAGTCGCCACATGACCAGTTTTACCAAAGAAACAGGCGACCATTTGCTTCGAAGTGCTTCTTCCACGAACAACTTTCGTTGGATTATGCTCGTCTTTGAAGACCCACACGCTCGATTGTTGTTTCGTTTCGAGCTCATACGCATAGATCCATGATTCGTCATCTATGACCATCTTATAAACGTCTTTTGAAGCACCGCAATCGTATATTTGCAACATTTCTTTGCACCAATCGACACGAGCCTTTTTTGAGCGACTTTCAAATTGTGCGGGATCCAACGAGAACAAACCTTTTTTACGGCCAGGTGTTCATGCAGTATCGAATGTATGCTGGTGGAAGAAATGTCCAAGGATGTCTCTATCTCTCGGTATGTCGCATGTCGATCTTGCATTATGAGTTCACGCACGGCATCAATGTTCTCTGGCACAACAGCCGTTTTTGGACGACCTTCACGGAATTCGTCTTTGAGCGAGCTTCGGCCACGATTAAATTCATTATACCAATTTTTCACAGTGCTATAGGATGGTGCTTCATCGCCATACAAAGATGTAAGTTCATCAATGCACTCTTGTCTTGATAATCCACGTCGAAAGTTGTGAAAAATGATGGCACGAAAATGTTCACGAGTTAATTCCATTTTTTTCTATATTAATTTTTTCAAGTCACTGTTAACAACACAAATAATTGTCGTACCTCAAAACGTTTTGAGTATGATTTAAATATTATCAGCTGTTACTACAACGTAGCAATCGACATTGCGTCAAATTTACAAGCGTTTGTCTATAACGGTTTAAAAGATAGGCCTCTATAAGTAAATCTACAATAATTATGGGACACCCTTTAATTACCAAATTCAAATTATAAACTCGTTGATACAGGTCCCTTTTAAGTTTTTGCGTTCTGTCTACAACGGTTCAAAAGTACATCTAAACGCTTGAAATTACATTTACTTTTGGAACACCCTTTAACTTCCAAATCCATATTTTATACTTGTTGTTATAGCGGACTTACCAATACAGGTTCATTGTAAATTCCAAGCGTCTGTTTATAACTGCTAAAAAGTATGGCAACATACATCAAATTAAATGAACTATTGCCGCACCCTTTAATTTATAATTCTTAATATTAATAATTTTTACTACAACGGCCATAGCAATCGACATTCTGTCCAATTTGCAAGCGTATGTCTATAACGGTTCAAAAGATAGGCTAATATAAGTAAATCTTCATCAATTGTGGGCCACCCTTTCATTTCTAAATTCAAATTATAAACTCGTTGATATTGCGGATGTAGCAATACAGGTCCTTTTAAGTTTCAGCGTTCTGTCTATACCGGTTCAAAAGTTAGTTCACATACTTGAAATTACATCAACTATTGGGATACCCTTTAACTTTCAATTCCAAATTTTATACTTGTTGTTATAGCGGACTTAGCAATACGGGTTCGTTGTAAATTTCAAGCGTCTGTCTACAACTGTTCAAAAGTTTTGCCATATACATCAAATTTAATGAACTCTTGGCGCACCCTTTAATTTATAAGTTGTAATATTAATACTTTTTACTATAGTGGCCATAGCATTTGACATTCTGTCCATTTTGCAAGCGTTTGTCTGTAACGGTTCAAAAGATAGTCCCATATAAGTAAATTTACATCAATTATGGGGGCACCTTTTAATTTTTAGATTTATTTTTGTATAATTTTTAGTTGTTGGGAGCTATAGTTATACGCAGTCTTCCTTTACAGTTCATAATACACATAAAAAATATGTATGTTGTATGGGGACACCCTTTAATTTTTAAGATTATCAACTGTTTTTAAAACGGGACCAATCTGTAAGCATAATCTATCATATTACCACAAAAATTTTAAAATCGGATCAGAAATGACTGAGTTCTGGAGGCACAAGTTTAAAAAAAGCAACATTCAGCCGAATTGTATAACCTCCTTCTTTTTTTTTAAGTCGGTTAAAAATTAATGACAACCTCTTTAGATATTTACAAAAATTTTTAAAACAACAACATTAACAATTGCAGTGTTACCACACTTTATTAATTTTCGTTTTTGTTTTCGATAACGTCTCTTCTCGTTTCCATACATTTAAAGAAACTGTTGTAAGAAGTGCAATGCCAACGGAAATACGGCCGATTGTTTCTTTTGGTGAAAATTAAACAGAGATCCTAACGCATGCATTTACTACGATTGTTTTGTCTAAAACCGGCTGGACTAAATAAAACATCAATGTTCTATTTATGAAGTTAGAATAAATAATTAAAAAAAATTTGCTAAAAATTTTTCCCACACTCAGAGATTTTTCTTAAAAATCTGGCCGCTCCTGAAGTCTTTTTTATTATCTCATTAGGTATGTGTTTTTAATTCATTAATTAAATTATTTTCAACAGCATGGCTGTTAACTAACGAACATTGATAAATAGATACACAATCTTACAAACCCACAATCTGCGTTTTCACTAATTGGATAAGCCAGTGTGTGTAATGCCCGGTGTTGTACGGGTGTGCAAAGTTTTACCAGAAAAATTTCTACAGAAAATAATTAAAATTTTTCTAAGATTTAAAACCAATTAATAGTTCTTTACTTATCTAAATTTTATTTTCCGTAGAGATTTAAAAACTCCATTTTGTTTTGGGGTATCCCACAAACAAACAAATATTTTTTTTTTTTTTGAAGTACATCTATAGATTTAAATGCTGACTATAATAAACTGATAATTTCTAGCATCGGTGTTCGATGGGTAAACTTGGTCATTAAGCACATGTCTCTCTCTGCCTTTTCCATACAAAGTGGAGCGAGCTTGTTATTGCTGTCTTAACTGTGTGTGTGTTTTTTTTTACATTTGAAGCAATCAAAAAGTTGGTTGCTGTTGTTTTATATTGTTTTCTCGACAAAAGGGTCCAATTAAAAAACCACAGCAATTAATGTCTACAATAATAACAACGAACGAAAGGACCACGAATTTCTTTTGTACCGCAAAATTGAAGTATAAAGAAGGGAGACGAATTTACAAGTGTGGCTATCGACCAAGTGTCAGTTTGTTGCTGTGTATGGTTGACTAAATGAATATTTGCCATAGACATTGGTTGGTTGGTTGGCTGCCTCACACAAACAACCATTGAATGAGTAGTCAGTCAGTCAGATTTTTGTTGTTTTTTTAAGTGTATTTTTTTCCTTTTTTTAGCCGTTGTTAAAACTTTGAATGCAATGACTGGTGAAAATTTTAATTGGCAGCGTGAAGGAACAAAAAACAAAAAGAACAATTTTGTTGTACTAATGAATGCTAAAAGCTTTAAGGTAGAGATATATAATTGCTATAAAGTTTACTAACTTTTATACATTTAAAGCATTGAGGATTAAGTTTTGACAATGAGAACAAACTTAGGCGTAGGTTGCCGTTAATAATGACGAATTTAAGGGTATTGATTAGTAAAACAGTGAGTTGGGATTGACATTTTTTTTTCGGAGTTAAAAATCACTTTTTCTTTTGTTAAATCCCTCAACTGAAACTTTGGTTAATGAGAGAGGTTTATGAAATGAAAAAAATGTCTATTTTTAAAACAGAAAATATCGTAAAGATTTCTTTATTAATAAAGAAAAAACTCGAATTTGAAAAGTGAAAAAAATTAATTTTTAAAACCATTCAATATAAAGACATAAAAGTTTTTATGCCAAAAAAATTAAGGAATAAAGATTTTAATTCATAAATTTTAAGAAATCAAATACTTCAAAATGGGAACAAGGCGAATAAATATTAGGTCGTCGACATGGTGAAATCATATACCAGGTGGTAGCAAGGGCGAATTCATTAATTTTTGCCGTTGCCAGAAATGTCACACTCCATTATTACAAAAAAAAAAAACAGTTTATGCAACGGCGAAAATTAATAAATTCGCCACTGCCACCACCTGATCGCGATAGAGAATTCCTTCATTTTCGCCGTAAACGATAAATGCCAAACAAATACCATACTAAAAAAAATTATACATATTTTTTACATATGGAGTTTGACATTAAGGGTTTTAGCGAAAATTAATGAATTCGCCACATGGTATTGATACGCTTTGAATGGGAATTTCATCATTATTGGCCAAATATCAGTACAGAATTTCAGCGCTTGGGGAGAAATAACAAAATAATTTATAAAAGAAGGTAAAAAAAGAAGAAGGCTTTAAATTTCAATAAAAACTAATAAAAATTAATGCCTTTGCATTTACTTTCGGATTTAAGTAAAATATCATAGTTTTAATGACATGGAGCAATTAGATACAAAAGTCTGCCATTTTTTAGAAAAAAAAAGAAAATTTTATAATACTAAAAAAATTAAAGACTCAAACCCAAAGCAACGCAACGCCGAGAATCTAACAAAGCACAGTGTAAATTAGAGTTAATCAAGCAGCGACGCAACTTTAAAAAAGTGAAAAGCGAGGTATTGGTGTATTATGTCCCAATCGTGTAATTTTGCAATCAATTAGCACATGAGGTAATCGTGACCGATATTGTGCTAGTTCTGCCCAATAAAAAATGCAACTCTGGTGCGGCAATCGTGTAACTCATTAATAACAATAGAAACGATAAAAATGCGTCAGTATCTTTTGTGTTTTTGTGCGGCAGTAGACGTTATTAATACGCAATAATTTATATTTTGTTAAATAACTTGTTTCTGTATGTGTTCATAATTTTTTTGCAAGTACAATTTATTTAATTTTATTTCATTTTATAAATATAATAAATTCCAGTTAAAATACAAAATTTCATTAAGAAATATACATAGTCATGGGTAACTCCTTGGCTCCATCGAATATGATGAAGCAAAATAAAAAGAAGAAGCCGAATGTTACTTTATCGTGATCATTCACTTAAATAAGTAAACTTATTTCAGCAGTGAAAGGCCACCCAATTGTTTATTATTTTATATTTAATTTACATGTAATAAGCAAAACTGAAGTGTTTTTTTTTTCCTTTTAAAGAACAAATTATTTTTGTGCGGTAATTTTCAGGCTCGCTTAACAGCTGATTCTCATAATTACGAAACCCAATCGTGTGACTAAGCTGCGGCAATTATTGTTGCCAATTGGTTATTTTTGCAATTTTGCGACTATCAATTTGTACACAATGGGTCAATCATGTGACTGAAAAAAATATCATTGAGACAACTTCATTAATGTGCGGCAATTTGCAACGCTAAAAATTAAGGCAAATTGGTGCATTAGCGGCAGGCGTGTGATCCCACCTTCAGAATGATTTAATTAAGCTCTGACAAAAATTTTCACACGCCTATGGTCACATATAAATTTTTGTTTGTAATCAAAGTCCACTAAATTTTGCCTTCTTTTCATCGCTTTGATTATGCTGTGAGCAGTTAGTGCAGTGAGTCTGTCATATTGTGCCAGCTTTTATTTTTTATTTTTGTATTTTTAATTAATTAACAGACCCCAAAAAAAAAAACAATATACGAAGAAAACAACAACAAAAAAGCCTTCAATTTGAAGGGGTTATAAAAAGTAAGCAATTAGTTGCCATTTCGAATAGGCGCCCAGTTTCCAATAGTAAGTGAGACCGACAGAAAAAAAACGAAAAGGAAGTTTTGTTTTTCTCAGCGCACAACACTGAAATTTATTGTATATTCATTTAATTAGAAAATGAAACAGAAGCAACAGTCAGTCAGCATACAAAAATTGTACCGTCATTGTACCAATACGTTTTTTTTTTCATTGGAGTATTCTGTGTTCTTTTTTCTTCTGTACGAATATTTATATCATTTTTATTTTGTTTGTTGCGCAGGTATCTGCGCCGCTTCGTTAAACTATAATACCCGGACAACACATTCAGTCAGCCAGCCGTTGTTGTAATCGTACATATTCCATTCCATACAAAATGTATAACCCCGGCATCTAGTTAGTGTGCCAACCAGCAGCCACCAAATTACGCCAGCACAGCTAGCACTTAAAAGCTCATACAAAAAAATATGCCAGGCAAATTCATCCATTTAGTCTGCCAGCAGACATCAAACAGCATGCAACACCAATTTCCTTAAAATTTAATTAAACAATAACAATAATAAATAATCTAATTGCAGTGCAGGAATTGGCATTACAAACCAACTGTCTAAATTTAAAAATTTAACGTTTCAATAAAATGAGTGCGGTGTAGAATTAAAAAAATCCAATACTTGGAGTTTTAAGAGTGACGAATATTTCAAAGTTCTTTAAAAATTTTAGTTTTATTTTTTTTAAACAGCAATTTTTGTTTCTTTTAAAATTTTTGCAAGTCACTTTAAAAATTCAATCAAGTTTTTAGAAGTTAAGAATACTTAAATGAAACGAAAAATAATGTTTATTATTACGAGTATGTTACGAATTGTTGGTTAAAAAAAATCTTTTTACTTTAATTTATAAAAGTTGGTTAAAGTTTAAGGGCCGATGCTGATTTTGAATAAAGCACAAATTATTTAGGAAATATTTGTCATTTCTTTTCGTCATACAATTCGGCTGAATGTTGCTTTTTTATGTTTGTGCCTGCAGAACTCAGTCATTTCTGAACCGATTTTGAAACTATTTGGTAATATGATAGACTATACTTACAGATTGGCCCCGTTTAAAAAATAGTTCATAATCTTAAAAATTAAAGGGTGTCCCCATACAACATACATTTTTTTAAGTGTATTATGAACTGTAAAGGGCGATTCTGCAAAATTAAAAATGACTACGTATTACTTGCAAATTGGAGAGAATGTCGATTGCTATGGTTGTTATAGTAACAAGTATTTATACTTAAAATTAATTAAAGGGTGCGCCAATAGTTCATTTAATTTGATGTATATGGTAATACTTTTGAACAGTTTGTAGACAGACGCTTGAAATTTACAAAGAACCTGTATTGCTAAGTCTGCTATAACAACAAGTATAAAATTTGGATTTGGAGGTTAAAGGGTGTCCCAATAGTTGATGTAATTACAAGTATGTGGCCGAACTTTTGATCCGTTATAGACAGAATGTTGAAAACTTATTAAGCCCGCTATGTCAACGAGCTAATAATTTGAATTTAGAAATTAAAGGGTGTCCCATAATTGATGTAGATTTACTTATATAGGCCTATCTTTTAAACCGTTATAGACAAACGCTTGCAAATTTGACATACTGTCGATTGATATGGTCGTTATAGTAACAGCTGATAATATTTAAAATTATAAATTAAAGGGTGCCCCAATAGCTCATATAATTGTGCATATGGCCAGAATTTTAAATAGTTGTAGACAGGCGAATGAAATTTACAAAGAACCTGTATTGCTAACTCCGCTACAACAACAAGTATAAAATTTGGTTTTGGAAATAAACGGGTGTCCGAATAGTTGATGTTATTTGGTGTATATGGCCGAACTTTTGAACAGTTATAGACAGACAGCTGAAACTTACAAGGGAACTGTTTTGCTAAGTCCGCTATAACAAGAAGCTTATAATTTGAATTTAGAAATTAAAGGCTGTTCCCAAAATTACTGTAATTTGTTCTACACTGCCGTATTTTTTGACCCGTTGTATACAAATACCTGAATTTTAGACAAAATGTCTCGTATAGTAAACAGTATAAAAATTTTAAATTATAAATTAAAGGGTTTTACAAATGTTGATATAATCTTATGTATATGGCCAAACCGTTGAACCGTTGTAGACAGAACCTGATTTACGCAGAATCTGATTGCTAAATCTGCTACAACAGCAAGTATATAATTTGAACTTTGAAAATAAAGGGTGACCCTATAGTTGCTGTAATTTGATGTATATTGCCAAACTATTGAACAGTTGAAGAAGTATAAAGTTTGGAGATATAAGAGTGTCCCAATAGTTAATGTAACCTAATTTATGTGGCCATACTCTTGAACCGTTAGAGGCAGGCAGATGAAATCTGTTTTGAAGTCGTTTTTTTCGCAAAAATTATTTTGATAATATTGGTATGGTTCAATTATGTATGGAAGAAAATAACGGCTAATTGGACGCCACGACTTTGGCAGTACACCTCCATCCGATGCTCCAAATTTTCAATGACGCTTAGGCATAATTGAGGTTATACCCTGTTAAGGCATACGCTTTAATTGCGCAACTAAGGAATTTATGCAATTAAGGCCTTAATTGAGCTCGTTTTACCATATAAACAGTCAATTAATAAATTAAGCAATTAGTACTTAATTGCATCACTAATTGAATAAGATGCGAAATGTAAATCTTGCCAACAAGTATGTTTACTCTGGGGACTATGTTCAGTGAGAAAAAAAAAATTCATAAAATTGACAAGCAGCAAGTGAAAAATATAAACAAACAAATAAACAGAAAATGGCGGGTCATACGAAAATAGCTTTTGACACTTCCAACATCAAAACAAAAACAAAATGCCATGTTGTTTTTGTAATAAAAAAGAAATCAGCTGGGCGGACGACACAACCTAGTAAAAAAAAAATATGTCTTGCAAATTAAAATAAGCAATTAATATTAAATTAACTCAATTAAGAAAACATGTCTGAACAGGGTATTATATGCCGTTAGTGGGCCGAATTGCCTTATCCTTTACCTCTTGCTGACTTATTGACGTACACTTTTTCTTTTCAATAACCCTAAAGAAAGAAGTCCAACGGTGTCAAATCACATGATCTTGGCGGCCAATTAATATCGCCACTACGTGAGATAACACGGCCATTGAATTTTTAGCGAAGACATTGTTCCGTTAGCTGTGGGATAAGTGGCACCGGCCTGTTGAAACCACATATCATCCACATGTATTTTAAGATTTAATCAATTTTATAACAATTTCATAGTTATTGCGCAATAACTTAAAATTTTGTATGGAATATTGAGCTCAATAATGGCATTTATTGCAATAATCTCAATAAAGGCGCATGTAAGAAAGAAATTTAAACAATGCCAACCGTTTTTATTTCCACAAGTCCAAGAAAAAACTTTTCTTAATCGGATAATTCGCTTTGAACCGACAACTTTTTGATATATTATTTCTTTCCCACTGTGCTTTAGAAAACAAGTGTGTGTGTGTTATGTAAATAAAACAATTCTTTTATTTGCCAGCATGACACACAAA
Organism: Gymnosoma rotundatum; assembly: GCA_916610165.2. Taxonomy (NCBI): domain Eukaryota; kingdom Metazoa; phylum Arthropoda; class Insecta; order Diptera; family Tachinidae; genus Gymnosoma; species Gymnosoma rotundatum. The sequence continues at coordinate 13,416,827 of OU744339.1, forward strand.
ATTTAAATTGCCATTCGTAAACATCATTTTTATGCTCAACTTGAAAAAAGGGTGACTCGATATTAAAGAAATAGTTTTATTTCAATAAACTTTGTTTTATTTTTTAATGTTATTTTTATTGAAACCTAAACAACAAAGGATCGAATAATATAATAATAAAACACATTGGGCAAATATCGTCATTAGGTTTGTTCGAATTTTAGGTGGCATATCATAACGTCCAAGGACATAAAAGCCGCATGTCACGATGAATAATTGTGGTTTCCTAGATGCACAAAAAAAGAGTTTTTGTATCTGTAAACAGTTTTACATAGTTTAAGATGGAAATTTAATTTTGGTCATAATGATTCATTGAATTAAAACAATTAGCCCAGATATGCCGACGGGCATACTATTGAAGCAATCTTCGCAATTTTTCAAAGCAGCTTTATTTTGACAGATTATATTACAAAACTGATAAAAAATAAATAGAAAACATTTTTTACTTGTATTTTAAGTCCATACTATATGCAGTATTTTCTTGTGATTCAATTCAAGTCGTTTACTCTTCAAGAACTTCTTTATGCATAAGTAAAGCAAAAACAAATTGATACAAAAAAATATTTGGTTATGTGGTACTCTACAATACACTATGAATCACAATTAATGCAAATTGTAGCGATTGTGGCAAGGATTACAACGTAGCTGTTTACATTTTCCGTCTGCTTGACGTGTGTTCTCAGTAAATAAATGATCTTTTCTTTCAAATCTGATGTTAAGTGATGATACTGATGGAAGCATTGCTGGGGCTTTCCATAGATATATTGTTTATATCGGTGACTACCATAGTAAGGAACTATCTACTCGTTTACTAAATGGTATGGTATGTATGGTTTTCAACGTATTACTTTGGAAACTCTTGCTCAACATTTGAAAAAGTGTTCTAACTTTTGCAAATTTATATGTTTTATCTTTCTCAGCCTCTGCAGTTTATAAAAGGGGTGGTAAGTTTTCAAAGTTAACCTCATCTTCTTCTGCAGAATCTTTATCTGTGACGAAGTTGTTCGCATCTTGAAGGGAAACTATTGAGATATCGTAAGAATTCTGAACAAACACTTTATTGCTATTCTCTAGGGCATTTGCTATCTCATTAAATGTTAAAAATCTGGAAAAAAATAAGTTTTTGCTTTCGCAAATTTTGCACACTAATGCCGAATGTACTACATGTAGTACGTCAGCAAATACATCAACTAAAACCACTTTTAATTTTGTTTTTCACATATTCTTTTGCTACGTATTCGTTCCTACAACTATAATTATAAAAAAATAAATAGAAAAGCAGCAAAAATAAATATGCATCTAAAACTTTTTCTCATCGATTAAATAACATTTTCACACTTTTGGCAATTTCACAAAACTGAAATCTCTGATACAAGAAAATGCATATAAGTAATTACGTTAGACAAACTTATCAACGCATGTTTTATTGACCGTTACATTCTAAGGCAAAACTAGAAGTAGATTAGAAATTTTAAAGCAAAGTCAACGCAGAAACCTGTATATAACAGGTGTACTATATGTAGTACGGTAGGCATATCTGGGTTAAGAGTGTTGAGTTGAGTGAAGTAACTCCAAACAAAAAAAAAAAAACAAATATTCACCCCAATTAAGAATAAGAATTAAAAAATAAGAAGAAAAAAATTAAATATTGTATAGAATTTTACACAAAAATGTCATCGGCCCTTAATCGGTTGAAAATTTAAAAAAAAAATTATCATTTCCTGAAAGGTCTCCTCAAAAGCTTTTCAATGATACCCATATTGATATTTAAAAAAATTTGAAAAGTTTAGGGGCCCGTAACTCGGAAAATATAGGCGGGCGCCAATATTTTCACTTCTTTTTTTGTAATTTTTTAATTCTCTATCGCCCCATATATTTGTGTTTTTATTGGAGTTACTTCACTAAACTTGATGTGTTTTAAATGATTTGGAAAAATTACAGGCAGGCGTGGTGTCTTGCCTGCTGCCTCGAAGGACATGGTCCGATCTTGCTGATTTTTAATCTTAAAATTTTCAAGACTATTTCTGTTTGATTGGCGTATTAAATTTTTTTACAGCTCGTTTACTGCCTTGGCAAAGTTGCTATCAAATTGAACACGGACGGACAGACGGACATCGAGCAATCGACTTCGCTATGCATAAGAACTTAGAATATATACATATGGCCAAAATAATAAGTACAACGGTATGTTTTACCCTTTATAATAGATACATTTTTTTAAACACAATGAAGCTTTTTAAACTTCATTTTTTAACAAATGTCAATCATAAGAACAAATACTTATGAGCTAAAAACATAAAGCAACTTCTTTAGGTTATTAAAGAAAAAAGAGTGGCCAAAATAATAAGTACATTCCATTCATCATTAAATAAAAAGTTTTAGTTAAATTTTTTTTTCACACATATTTGTTATTTGATTAGTATCCACTGTATCCAACTTTATTATCAACAATTTTTTGCATTTTTTTTTTTTGCATACTGTTTACGAGTTTACGACAAGTGTATAATGGGGTTTCATTCTTCAAGGTTCTTTGCTTTAAGTCACCCAGAGATTTCCGGATCGGATTTATATCCGGTGACTGACTTGGCCATTCCAGCAAAGTAATATTATTAGCATGAAACCAATAGCGTGATGAGTGCTTCGGGTCATTATCCTGCTGAAAGACCCATCGAAGCTGTATGTTTTCTTCGGCATATGACAGCATTATGTACTCAAATCGTGTCATAGTATCAGTAATAGGAAAAATTGGACCCACGCCTTAACATGAAAACCAACCAAATACCATGATATTATTAACACCAATGTGCTTGACGGTCTTTTTAGTGAACATGAAATTCTTTACCCGGCGGGCAACGTACGTTACGGCCATTGTAATTACCGAACAAATTTATTTTGGTTTTATCACTAAAAAGAACATAATGCCATTCGTTTTCATATGATGTTTGGGACTAACATAAATGTCTTCTTGCGAAGTCCAGTTACCGCTCAATCGACTTTGCTATTGTAGTGTGTTGGTCACACTCATCGACAGTTGGTCACATTATTCCAACTATTTAAAATAACAATTGATTCCTCCAAAATAAAAAGTGCAAACTTAACATATTTTCTTTTTCCCATACTCAAAAACGTAAACAATCAATTGCGCTAACATACATACATATTGTATCGTCAAGAATTTGGAAGGAATTAAATTGCACAAAATGGAATTTGCTGATTTGAAGTTTTGCGATCACACGTTTAATAATAACTGTATTGTAAGAAAAATTTTGAATATAATTTTAGTATAAATAGCGGTAAGATTTATTGAATAAAATCAGAATCTTTCTTGTAACCAACAAAAAAGTATTCTAATTATTCTAACTGAGCACCTAACAGTGCTTAGAAGAATCAAAACGTGCTGTGGCTAAGCGCAGCATTATAAAATCCTAAGCAGCCTGCTTTCACAAAAATTCATACATTATACTTTACATTATACCCCTTTATCCACCTGTGTTGATGGGTATACAAAAACATTTTTCTAATTAAATAAATAATTAAATCAATAAAGCGCTTAAATAAATTTCAATATACACAAGTGGACAAAAGTTTACCGGTTTATTTAAATGTTTTTTGCACCCTTCCCTTCTATTTTTTTTTTCATTTCTTATCCAATTATATTCACTCTTGCTATTCAGGTATTAAAGAGTGGCTTAATCTAAACCCTAGTAAGCCGTGTTTCTTTAAACTTTTAATAGCAGCAAAAAAATTTTTTAATAAACGCTGTAATAACTAGGAAGCCTGCAAAAAATTTTAGAAAATGTAATCGAGTGTGAAATTAAGCATTTTTGTCGAAAGGACTTCCCAACTAGATTACCAACCTAATGATTCTAAAAAGGCATGAGATTTTTATAATCAACTACTGAGAATTGATTACATTAATTTTGTAGAAAATATTGATACTCATTAGTATGTATTTTAAGGTATTCTCTTTTAACTTAACAAATTCAATTACTACTTCCGTTTATGGGAACTAATGTAATATGTTTTGTAAGCGAGTATATGGCAACTGCTTTTTAAGATAATGTTTTTAATGTTTTGTTGTTAGGTGTGACATGTTAGTTGTAGCTTGACTAACCTCAAAAATATGGACTAGGTAAGTCAAAATCCTTACCAAACAGTGACAAGTTGTAGATGTATTTTTTAGTTTATCTTAATTCTGCATGCCGTCGTTAAAACGATAGTTAACGCTTTTTTTGCAGCTCCTAATGATCCTGCTCAGCAATGAAATAGCAAAGTCCTCTTTTCAAATGTTCTATTTTTACCTACTCCAAGTCGTCAGATTTCTAAACCGTTAATTTTACAATTACCAGCATTTTATTAAGCAAACAAATGCGACTTGAAATTTTAAGTGAATTGTGAGGAACCCTTTATTAATTTTCACATAACATAATGTTTACATTCTTGCTTAGCGAACAATTTAATATTTACATATTTGAATGCAAAAAATAAACAACAACAACAGCACGAAATATTTTTATGAAGCTCTTTTATTCTGTTGCCTCTTTAAAAAAAATGTGGTCTGTCTTTTAAGGCCTGGACGTGTGTAACGTGTCAGCAACAACAATATTCTAAATATAATAATTGTCACAGTAGATCATTAATTTAAACTAAATTCCAAAGTTTACATCAAACCATGCCGCTGAAGTGGTTCTTGTTCTTGTTTTTTTTTTATTAAAATTGAAAATTGCATATTTTTTTTACAACTCTTTTACTCATCGTAAGGGATTGATTTCCCTTTCATCCTTTTGAGTGAAACATGTGAACAATAAATAATTTGTTCTAAAAAAGTAACTTTCTAAATTTGCTGATCATCTAATAGAAAACAGACATTATGAGTCATATTTCTAAAATTTCTCACGCTCGCTCTAGATCGGTGTCATTCATCCTCACACAAAAAAATATACACAGTGGGAATTTTATGGTTTCTCACGTAATAAAAAAAAAACATCTTAAAGAAGACCCTTAACGCAAATTGCAAGATCATTTTTCACATACACGCACACATGTACGTACGTACATGTACTTATGTTCACTGCTGTGAAAAAGAAAAAGATCTTCTACACTTAAAAGGATTCCTTCTTTATTGTTTTCCTTTCAGAACATGCTTGCTCGTCATGCCCTTAATTCTCAACGCCTGGTTATTTAAACAACAAAAGTCAAAAATCTTAATAACTTATTCCCACGCATAATAATAATCTAAACGTGGGAATTTGTATATTTTTTATCTTTTTTTCCTCCGTTCTTTTATTTTGTTTGTAATCTACTCTCAAAGCTAATCTCTTGTGAGATCACGCCTTTTACTTTTTTATCACAGTTTGATTTTGTCCGTCCGTCCAACTGCCTAACTGCCATCTTAGTTAGTTTACTGGTAAATCTCAGCAAGGGTCAGTCAGTCAATAATTGTGCTGCCGCTTTATTGTGTACGAACAAAAAAGACACATCACATCCTTTACACATAAAGTTCTCACGATCGTAAGGTAAAGTGTTTTTCATGTTTGTGTATGTATGTGTGCCAGTTCTATAAAGCAGAAATTTTTTTCTGCTGGCTTTTAATAATCTGGTCAGCTTTCAACTAAAATTTCTTACAACCTGTTAAACGAGACAGGAAAGAAGATGCTTTAGGGCATCATCGTCCGTCGTCAGCCAAATTGACAGGAAATCTCTGAAGACAGGAAATCTCTGCCGCCTTTTGAAGGTCTTTTTAGGTATTAAGTAATTGGAAATTATACAGTTGTAAAAAGAAAATGATCAAAGGGATTAAGTATTGATATTTATAAAAAAACAGCAATGAAAATTATCTTGGATGTAGCAATTTAAGAAGAACTCAGCAGTTGACAGAGTACAGAGTTAGTAAAAGTCAAGCCGCCGCAAAATGACACTAAAATGCCAAAACATTTAATATATTTTTTAACCAAATGAATAAGTTAAACTCGGCTAAGTTTTTATTTCTAAATATTGGGTCCGCCATCTAACGTTTTTTTTTCAACTAATGGAAGAAGAGAAGCACCGTCAGCTCCTATGTTCGTTATGTAGTGAAAATCATCATCGATAAACCAAAGCGTGAAAATCCAAAAACAGTGCGTACACCCGAGAATATTGCTGCTGTGGCAGAAAGTGTTCGTGAAGCGCCATCAACATCAATTCACCGTCCTTCTCAACAATTGAACATTTCGGAGACACTATTGAGACGAATTTTACATAAATCCTTGGTATGACGCCATATAAATTCCAATTGGTTCAGAAGTTGAAGCCAATTGACCATCCAATGCGTTTTCTCTTCGCTAGGTGGGCCTGCGATCGACTTAACGAAGATTCCGATTTTGCCAAAAAAAAAAATTATTTTTCAGATGCAGCTCATTTTAATCTTGGCGGGTATATAAGCAAAAAAATGTAGCATTTGGGGCACAGAAAACCCGCACGCATACATTGAAAAGCCGGTGTACCCAAAACGAGACTCTGTTTGGCGCAGATTTTCGTCCAGATGCATAATTGGGCCATTTATCTTCCAAAATGAGCTAGGAGTGGCCATTACAGTCAATGGCGGTCGTTATCGGGCCATGTTGAACGAATTTTTGTTCACAAAAATTGAAGAGGAGGATATTGGCATCATTTGGTTTCAACAGGACGGCGCTACATGCCACACAGCCTAAGCTACACTCGATGTTTTGTGCCCTGTTTTTGAAGATCGCTTTATCAGCCACAGAGCTGATATCGTTTGGCCACCTCGGAGCTACGATTTGACGCCGTTAGACTATTATTTGTGGGGTACCGTCAAAGAGAAGTGTTATGCCGATAAGCCAGAGACAATTGACGCTTTAAAGGACAATATTCGTGAAGCCATTGGTGAATACAGCTGCACACAATCGATAATGTGCTTAAAAATTGGACCGATCGTGTAGGCTACTACATGGCCAGCCGAGGCAGCCATTTGAATAAAATTATTTTCCATTATTAACCGGAAGGATTGTACTTTCAAAAAAAAAAATTTGAGAAAATATTCCGTAATTTTTTTTATAGCATTTAAAAAAAAGGTATTTGGCGGACGCTTTAAATAATTCTATGATTAAAAATTACGTAAATACTTTTGAAGTAGAACGAAATTTATGTGCACATATGACATTTGTACTCTTACAGTACTGCACATTATGACGTGTTTTACTTTCGAATCCATAATTCTATTCCTTAAAAGTAATCTTATAGTAAGTAACCTTGCGTAGAACATACCCTGTTTTCAGACTTGATAAATAGTATCTGAATGAATATTTTCTTACTTTTCATATCAGCATCACTTTTCGCATGTATAGAAAAAATGTTGTTACAGCGATAATAGGCCTGTAGTTTTCTAACAATCTTTGCATCCCCGAAAATACTGTTTCGTCTAAAGGACTTATAGGCGCGACTATGGTAAAAATTATCAATTCAGACTCTTACAGTCATAAGATTAATCTGAAATTGAAAATTTATAAATTTTTGACTAGATGTTTCAATTGTGGGTACCACCATGTCAGATTTTAACATTGGTGCTTATCATCAAACAAACATAACATTAAATTAACCAGCACGATATTTTTTTTTTTTAATTTTTGTAGAGCAATAAACTGACCTCATGTGTACAAACAATCCTCTAACACTTACCTATTTGCAATCAAATGTCCGCCAATTTTGTTTTTTTTTTCATGTTTCTGTCCAAGTTATAAAAAAATACCCATAAAAACAAGTCCTATACATATTTCATTATACTTAATTAAGAAAGATCTTCTTCTTCATTAAAACCGCAATCGTTATAAAAATTACATGTTCTACAAGCCCTTGACTCAAGTTAATGTGTTGCTTTTATTGTGAGGATCCTCTCTCTCTCCCTTTAAATTATACGTTTGTTTAAAACCTATACAACTGAATAGGGAAACAGGTTTCATTGTTTGTTGCCAGAATGTTTTGTTTTTGTAATGCACCACACATAATAAAGTAAATAAATATGTACTTACAAGCCCAGTGTGTGTGCAACATGTGTTTAAAAGTATTATTTTGAAATGCTACAAGAATAAATTAAATATTCTCTTAAGCGCATACGCATACAACATAATTATTGTTAAAGAGAAATTCTTTACTTTTTTCTTTCTCTTACTAAAGGTTCTGAGCACCTGTTCGAATGCTACAATTACGCATGTTTTTCAACTCTTTATTTAATTTGTTTATTGTGTGCATAATGACACAACATTTGATCATCACATACATACAGCCAAGCCAGCCTACCGCCACCTCTTTGTTATTTTTTTAACATGATCACAGTGACATGTATTGTGTAGCAGCAGGTGATTATTTGTCACCTTGTTTGTTTATTAATTTCATTCATTCTGTTTGTTTGATTTGATTCTTTTTTGTGGGTGTTGCGCGTGTTCATGTGGGTAGATTAACAAATTTTAACAGGCGTCTAGAAACAGCAGCAGACTAAAATCGCACATTGTTTAATTTTTTCTCTTATTATGGGATGCTGTGTTTGTTTTTTTTTTATTTATTTTTTCTGTGTTCATTCATTTATTTTTCGTGATCAGTCGTAAGTAATTGTGAGTATGGTGATGATGATGATAAAAGATCTTTTTTATTTATTTATTTCTTATTTGTAAAATCAATGAAGCGTAAAATTATGGCTGATTTGTATAAAGAAAACATAATTCTTAGTAAGAATTTTAAGATACATGTGTTAAAGATTTGTATTTGTGATGCTATAACATCACAGAACAGTGGAACAAAAATGTTAACTTTTTTATACACCAAAAAAAAAAAAAATAAATAAATAAATAAATAAATAATAATAATAAAAAAAATTAAAAACAAAATATTTTAACAAGAAAATATATTATTTGGAATCTTTTTTATATTAATTTACTTTAATTGTGCTTGATTCCTTTAAATATACATAAACATTTCATGATATTTTTATAAAAAATTTATTATTTTCAATTAATAAATTTTCTTGTTAAAGTATTTGTGTGTGCACGTTGCTTATTTGTAAAAATTGTTTAAATTTTTTATTTTAATTGTTTTATTAAATTTTTCAAATACATATGAATGGTTTCCGAAAGCAACCCTTATGTAGAAAAATGAAAGAAAAAATAAAAATAGTTATTTTTTATGGCTTTTTGCCTTATTGATTCAATGGAGTTCTCATTTAATCAAGTTGGCTTTTGGTATAAGACTCTGAGGTTGAGCAGTAGCGAAATGTCCATATGGATATGCTTTCCCCGCAGTAATACATTTTATTTTTTAGTTTAGTTTAGTTTAAAATAATAAATATTTTATGAGAATATCATGTAATGTTAATGTATATTTGAAGAAATCATACAAATCAGAAACAATAAAAGTAAATTAAAACTAATTAAAAACTAAAAGAAAATTAAAAATTTAAAACTAAATTAAAATTAAATTAATTCAAAACCTACTTTTTCAATTTCAATATATTTCAATATATAATTTGATCGTTTTTAATACATTTTATATCTTTTTAATAACTACTGCAGCATCGTTTCAAATAAATGAACTGAAGAGGAAATTAACGTCTTGTTATTTACCGTTAGTAAAGCAATATTTTAAATTTGAATTAGACGTGCCATACCATAACGCCATAGCCGTAATCATATTTGCTCCCAGCGAATAGTGGTGCCACAGCAACTCTTATTTGTTTTGCCGTTTGTTAAGAAAGCAACTCACCAATACAATATAACGAACGTGGGAAATAGGAACAAAATGAGCAAGTAAGAGTGCTATATTCGGCTATGCCAAATGTTATATACCCTTCAGGATATATGTAAATCTAGTTTAGTGAAGTAACTATAAGCAAAAAGCAAATATTTTAAAAAATAAGAAAGAAAAATCTGTACTATATATAATTTTATATAAAAATGTCATCGGCTCTTAATGGGTAAGCATTTTAAAAAAATTTTATTATTTCCTTAAAGATCTCTTCAGAAGCTGTAAAATAATACCCATATTGATATTTTAAAAAATATATAAATTTCTGAGCCCCGTTACTCGAAATATATGGGCGAGCGCCAACTTTTTCAGTAGATGTTTTTTTTTTTTTGACAGTTAATACCTAAATTCAATACTCTATTATATCAATAGTTACGGTTATGGATATGGCATAATGGCATGTCACCAATAATCATCATATATAGTGTTTTCCATAAGGTTGGTTTGAACAGCTGTTTTTTATGGTTATGGTTATGGCACGTCTAATTGAACCTTTAGTTTTATTATTTAACTGAAAATTGAGAAAAAACTAGAAATAAAATAGATTAAAAAATTGTAATATTTATAATTTTTTTTAAATAAATTATTAGTCGAACTATTATTATAATCAAATGAATAATTGTGATACGGTTTAACTTCACGTATATTTTTAATTCTAAATTTAGTTCCAATCATGTTGAAGACAGATATAACGAATTAAAAAAAATACTGCTTTACATTTTGTAAATGTCTAATTATCCCATAACGCTGTGTCGTTTACAAAATAATTAGCACTGAAGAAGAACATCTTACGAAAAAACAAGTTAGAAGGTTACATTCGGCTATGCCGGATCTTATATGTCCTTCACCATATATATAACCACATGTAACATAGCAGAATAGTTTAAACAAAAATCGACATAAGAGGGTTCTTGTCCATTATAAAGTTTTTCTTTTTAAAAAAAGCTTTTTTTTTCGAAAATTTTACGTTTTGCTTATTCGGCTCTTAACGAGTTAATCATTTTTAAACAATTTCAAAAGCTTTGAAAAGATGCCCATATTGACCTGATTTCTTCTAAAATATACTGCATAATTGCAACTCTTACATGAATAATTCACAGGCCCATAACTGGGAAAATATAAGCGAGCGCCAATTTTTTCACAAGAATTTTTTTATTATTTTTTAATTCTCTATCACCCCATATATACATATATTTTTTTTACTTTTCGATTGAGTCCCTTTACTAAACTAGATTTGTTCCAAAAGCTATAGAAAAATAAGAGTCAGGCGTGATGTTTTGGCCACTCCTCGAAGGACGTGGACCGAGCATGCAAATTTTCAATCGCAAAATTTTCGAAACTCTGTCTGATCTCTAGCTCATCTAGTGAATTGGCAAAGTTGATTTCAACTCGAACACGAATGGATAGACGGATATCGCTCAATTGACTTCACTACGCATAACTCAGAGTATATATACTTTATGGGGCGGGAAATGAATATTGTAGAAATTATAAACGGCAAGACAAACTTAGATACACCCTTTTCCACCTGTGGTGAAGGGTGGATTAAAAACAGCAAGTGTTATTTACAAATACAGAAGCTCAATTCAAAATCGAATTTTATGTCACCAGTTTCATCAGTTCTCCAAAATATACGTATACATGTAGCAGTGTTGCCAGGGAAGACAGGAAAAAGTTACACTTTTCTTTCACATATTTTCATTAACCCTTTCGGGACGGTGTTTTATTTTGCAAACCAAATTATGTATGGTAAAATTTTTTTCATATTCTAAAAGGTACGATAAAAGTATTATGTTCTCCATACTTAAAAATTTTAAATTCGTCCTTTTATCCTGGGACATATAATCCCAACAAGTATTTTCATGGGGCATAAAATCCCAATCAGTGTTCTCGAAGAGCGATTCGAAATTAAAAAGATAACTAAAATGTAAATATTATTAGATTTAGATAAAAGTTTACATTTATTTTTAACATTTTAGGAATGCAATTAGGTATTTATTTGTGGAATGGCCCAAAACACTTGTAACATAAGGCGTTGTTACAACCTGAGCATATCATCTTTCTTCGCTTTTCTATGCCAAGTGAAGAACAGCGGACACAGCGACAACGCTTCTCTTGCTCTACTGGCAAGTGGTCTCCAATATTAATGCTATCCGTTTTTGGACGTTTGGGAGTTCTACCTCCCTGGCAATTGCGTTGAAAATAAAGAAAAAAGACAGTTTGAAAATTGCTGGGACGTATTAGTCCCGAAAGGGTTAAAAGTTACATTTTGAAATTTTCCTTAAATAAATAGTAAATTAATAGTTTATATAAAATAGTAAAAAATTTTATTTCATATTTCAGGGAAAATAACAAGGCAACAAATTCAGTTACTGAACAAAAACAAAACGAAAAAAGAAAAAAAATTATAAACCGTATGAAAAAAATTTCAACACGATCATTTTATGCATTTAATTTCTGACAATTTTTCCGTAACATAATCCGTCACTTCTTCAAGGAAATTAAAAGACAACTCTCTTTCTTAAATCGAGGTATTAGTATGGGACCATCAGCAAGTTGTCAAATTTTTCAAACGGAATAACTAAAGTTGCTGATAATGTTCGCAAGCTTTTCCACACGAAATGCTGCTTATATAAATTCACAGTTGAAAAAAATTGTTGACAGAAACATTTTGCTGTTTCTAAACATGTAGCGAGAAACATTTCGCGATTTCTCACGAGTTGAACAGAGTAAACCTTCAGCAATGTTATTTTTTGTTTATTTCAAACTAATTTTTTATGTAGGATTTGCAAGTATTCTTTGTTTTTTTTTTCTTGTTCACAGAATTGCTGTTAGATAAAGGCCGTGTTATTATTGCTGATAACTATTATACCAGTTTACCATTGGTTGAGTACCTAAAAGGGCGCCAAACTGACTTTTGTGTCACTTTACGGAAAAATAAAAGAAATTTGCCAGAAGTAGTAAAAGACAAGCTAAAGAGAGGTGACCAAATAGCAAGACAATCTCTATACTGTGCTAAACTGGCATGATAAAAGAGACATACTGATGATTTCAACTTACCAAGGAGATGGTGTGTCTAAAATTGCTGCAAAAAGTGGCAATGTCATGTAACCAGACGTTATAATTGACTATAATGAAGCAATAAAAAAGGATTGATATTTCGGACCAACTTGCTTCATTTTATTCTTCGTTACGTAAAACCTTGATTGGGTATAAGAAGATAGCAGTGGATTAACTATTTCAAGTCGCAGTTGTCAATTCGAGATACATTTATAACGAGTTGTCAGACGGCCCTAAAATGACAGTACTACAAGTTCAAGAACATCTTCTCCGGCATTTTCTTCGATCAGCAGCATCAGTGGCAGAAAATAATCTTTCTCAAAGGACTACAATTTCCTCTGGTAATTCAGGATCTTCGACTTTTAGTTTTATGTGTGCTTGATTTTATTATTTTCTATGAAGAAAAAAATTAAACTTTGTTTTTTCTATGAATAAAGCTACAATTTTTGTATTTGATTTTTATTTATTTAATATACATATCTTCCATTGCCAGAAAAGATTTTTTTTGGAAAAAAATTACGAAATGTTTTTGCACTTCCTTAAAGTTTAGGTTTTTTGCTATACGCCACGTACATAACAAAACAGAGACCCTAAGTTGTATAGAGAAATCAGTCACATGTGACTCATGAACTTCTTTTAATACTCTTCTTTTATGCTCTCGTGAGTCATATGTGACTCAATGGACAGGGAAGTTGTTTATTGATATGTTAAGAAAGGTTGGTATCTTCAGAGAGATTCTTACAACAAATAATGAAATAAGTTCTTTTTCAATGATATTGCAATATTTCGTGTCTGTGCTAAAAGTTATGAAAATCCAAGATGTAATAAAATTATTTATGTTACGTTGAGGCTTTAGATGTTACCAAAAAAGTACAAAATGTAACCAAACGGCAACACTCATATGTATATATCGTTTGTCTAATGTAGAAAGGCCCTAACTCGTATATAAGAAACTTTACAGGAGAAGGTAAAAACATAATAGAAACTGTATTTATCACAATGTAATATTAAAAATGCAAAAAATGCTTAGAAAACCGTTATTTTTGATATTATTGCATTCAAATTTTGTGACAAGGTGTATCTGTGTGAAATGTATTGAAATCACGAAAAATTTCAATTTCGTAAAAAATGGAGTTAGGGCCTTTCTACATGAGACCAGCGATATGTACTTTTGGTTTTAAATGTTTATTTATTTTGTTTTTATTTGAAAATAAGTCGACTTCATGCTTCGAAAATTTTTCATCTAAAATTAAGAAAATTATTAAAAACTACCTGCCCGTTAAATAAAAAAAAATTCCAACAATAAAATACTATTTACTACCTGCTTGAGTAAACCTCTATTATCTTCTAAAATTACCTGCCGTATCTTTATTTCCATGAAATCTTTAAAATTTTTGAAACTATTAGTGTTAAGGTAAAATAAAATCTTATTTTAAGACTCTAAAGAGTAATGAACTCCTGGTAAAATGCTACAGTTTTTTTAACCCCATTTTTAATTTGTTGGCACGACACGTTGTTTATATAATTTGAAATTTCCAGAGTTATTGAGATAAAAGTTTAAAGTTTTCTAAGAAATATTTTTTTAAATATATAAAATTATATAATTATTTTAATCTTTGATTTTGTTTTTAACTCTGACTGTTTGTTAATTTTCTAATTCAAATTACTAATTTTTTAAAAAGAATAAGTTCTTTTCTAATACGGCAGTTCTAATTCAAATTTTGTAAAATACCTATTAAGAGAAATTTTAGAAACTCTTTTTTTAAGGCTGCTTTGTTAAATAAAGTCTGCTTTTAAGAATTTCTAAAATAAAACTTTCCGTGATAATTAATTACGCTTTCAAATCTCCAAAATTGTAGTGTTTTCTTACTTCTTATATTCATGATCCCCTATTTCAACTTATAAATTAATTTATCCATAAAGTCAATTTTATCTTTTTTTTGTCACTCACTAATCAATCAATCAGCAGAAATCTTTTTTTTAATTTTTTTTTTAATTTTTTTGAAAGAGTTAAATTTTGTATGGTTAATAAATAATAGCACCAGGAGTTCAGAAATAAAAAAAACCTTTGATTTCAAATCAAAATTATTTTTCTAAGAATTATTTTCACATAATGAAACTGGAAAAGTTACAAGCAGGTAGTAGTTTTTAAAAAAGGTTGGAAAATTTACCTGCCAGATACTTAAAAATCTATTTAATGTTTTAATCATATTTTCTTTCTGTATTGATTTTAGTTTTTGAAAAAATAAAAAAAAATTTAATCTTTGTTGATATGGTAGATATGTATGATCTCCTGTTCAAATGCTACAATTTATAATTTTAACTCTTTTCTTGATTTCCAGATTTAATTTGAAATTAATGAATGAAAAAATAAAGTAAATTAAATTTTTTTTCATTTCTATTTTTTTCGTTTTATCAAAACAGAATGATATTAAATTTATGAACTCCTGTTCAAATGCTTTAATTTTTGGAATTCTCAACTCCTTTCTTTTTCTTTTTATTTTTTTTTTCCAAAATTTATTATGGAAATAGGATTTAATTGCGCAATTAAGGAATTTAAGCAATCAAGGCCTTAATTGAGCTCAATTTACCATATAAGAAGTCAATTAATAAATTGAGCGATTAGTACTTAATTGCGTCACTAAAGGCTGGTTCACCGGCAAAAATTTTGTTCCGAAACATTTTTTTTTATATGAAGTTTCTCTCTCTCTCAAAAAATAAAATGTCAAACTACATATAAAACAAAAAATGTTTCGGAACAAAATTTTTGCCGGTGAACCAGCCTTAATTCAATAACATTCAATGTATACTCTGAGAACTATGATCAGTTAGAAGAAAAATTCATAAAATTGACAAGGCGCAAGTAAAATATATAAACAAACAAACAGAAAATGGCGGGTCATACGAAAATAGCTTTTGACACTTCCCACTTCAAAGCAACAAAAAAAGCCATGTTGTTTTTGTAATAAAAAGAGAAATCAGCTGGGCGGATGCTATGCCTTGTGCTATGTGCATGAATCAAATAATATTATTTGATTCATGTGCTAATACAATTAATGCAATTAATACTAAATTGACTCAATTAAGAAAACATGTCTGAACAGGGTATAAAAAAACAATTGTTTTTGAATCTATGGGTGGCCCCTCACATATCTGAATATTTTAAATAATCTGCCTCAAATAATTGTTAAATTTTCCAAAACATTGTTTCCTTCTCACATTATATTTAATTGGAGATTATTTTCGTAAACACTTCAGATTTTTGCAATACTACTAATTTGCTGTCAAATAATCGCAATGGGCATTTGAGGGAATTATGATGTATGTACGTATGTTTTTGTAGTAAAAAGAATTTTTTTTTTTGCATTAAAGGTGAAGAACGAAAAGAAAGGACGCCGAAAAAAATTATTTGACATGCAACCTGAAAAATTGAAAAACATTATGAAACTTATTCATCAATACAACACGAACGAATATGCTGGTATAGTTTTTCTCGTTTTCTTAGAATCCATTTCAAAGTTAGAAGAAAAAATTCATAAAATTAACCAGCCGCAAGTAAAAAAATATAAACAAACAAACAAACAAACAACTTCCAACTTCAAAGCAACAACAAAAGGATATGTTGTTTTTGTAATAAAAAGAGAAATCAGCTGGGCGGACGACACCACCTAGTAAAATTAATATGCCTTGTGCTAATTGCATAAGCTTAATTGAGCATGTGTGAACACCAAATTGAATTACGCAATTAAAACTAAATTGACTCAATTAAGAAAACATATCTGAACAGGGTTTAAAAAAACAATTGTTTTTGAATTGATGGGTGGCCCCTCACCTATCTAAATATTTTAAATAATCTGCCTCAAATAATTGTTAAATTATCAAAAACATTGTTTCCTTCTCACATTATATTTAATTGGCGATTATTTTTTTTAAACCCTTCAGATTTTTGCAATACTACTAATTTGCTGTCAGTGTTGCCAGGGAAAAACAGAAAAAAATTACGCTCTTCCTTAAAAAAGTTACATTTTTATAATTTATTGTACTTTATATAAAATTAAGTATATAGTTTTATTCCATATTTCCGGGAATATAACAAGGCAAAATATTCACTTACTGAACAAAAAAAACCCCAAAACAGAAAAACGTATGAAAAAAATTTTAGCCCGATGATACTCATGAGGATTTAAATAAGGATTTTATTTAGTACCAATATTTTGGTATGGAAAAGTGCATGCTCTCGTCATTCAATTAAATTATTTAAAGTAGGATTTGTTTTAATAAGTCCGTTTGACCTTTTTCTTTCTAAGATTGAGCTCCGAAAGAATTTACTACACTAATATTTTTAAAAATAACGTTATTAAACACAAATTTAAGCTTATTTTACTTAAGACTTTAACATAAAATTACTGAATATACTCCGGACAGATATTAAAATCGAGAGAGATTCTTACCTCAAATAATGAAGCAAGTACTTTTTCAGTGATATTACTTTATTTCGTGTCTGCACCAAATGTTACGAAAATTTGGCCAAATATAACAAAATTATACATGTTTCGCACCAAACGGCAACACTGGTATGTATGTATGTTGTTGTAGTAAAGAATTTTAACTTTTTTTTTTGCATTAAAGGTGAAGAAGGAACAGAAAGGACGCCGAAAAAAAATTTATTTGACATGCAGCCGGAAAATTTAAAAACTTATTCATGAATATAATACGAAGGAATGTGCTGGTATTGACATCAAGTTTTTCTCATTTTTTTAGAGCCCATTTCATTATATTGGCAATAAAATTTAATATCGCTTGGAGCTACAGTAAGTCAATTAAATTAGAGGGGATTACACCCTGCTGTAACTAATCAGCGTCAGATGTAGTGAAGTGTTGTCTCTAGTTAAGCCATAACCTTGAAAGCTGCTTAGAAACTTGAAAACCATGTTGAATTCACAGAACATCAAATTTTATGCCCAAAACATTGTGAACTCCTGAAACCTCAACCTGCCTGCAGAGGAATTTTCCTGCATGGAAATTATATCATAAAACATTGGACTGTATGAGAATTAAAATCTACTTCATTCACATAACCCCACTCAAATAATTGTTACTAGATCACCTCGCTAAATGGAAATTGAGAGAATATTTTCTGGGGTGGCGTTGCATTTAGTTGCCCGTCGCTAAAGAAAGAGTTAAAAAAACTACTAATTGATTTAAAGAAACAGGAGCTCATAAAATGTAGTCATGGCGGAAATTAAATAGAACTTAATGATAGTGTTAAGTGGAGAGAATTGATCGACAAAGACAAAATATTAGAATTGAAACTGAGGCATTTTTAAACTGTTACAGGTAGAAATTTTTTAATATTGAATGTGGAAGATTTTAAAGCAGGTAGTTTGTCGAGAGGAAAAAGAAAAAATGGAATTGTACATATTTCTGGGCTCCTATTCGTATGCTACAATTTGTGGTGACAATTTAAATGATTTTTTATTAATTAACTAAATAAAATAAATAAACAATAAAATGAACAAAGAACGGAGGAATAAAGGGTTGAATGGGTTGTTGTTTGTTTGAATCAATCAATCTTTTTTTCTTTTTGGAAAATGAAAGAATTAAGAAGACAAGCTGAAGTATCAGGAGTTCAGAAAAATTATTTTTTTGTCAGTTTCAAATTGTTTAATCAAATAATTTTCTTAAAGATTTAAAAGCAGGTAGTTTACAGTCTAGCTTTAAAGGCTGAAAATAAATACACCTGCTCACTTTAAAATCTATTTCTAAAAAGCAGGTAGAATAATAATGTATTCTTGCTCCAAAAAAAAATTAATAAATGTAGCCTTATAAGTTAAATTTTTTTGAAAAAAAATCTCTTTAAATACAATGGCGCAGATGGTAAGTAATAATTTTTTATGGGAACAAAAATGTTTTTTGGAGACCTCAGGTCTTGTTTGCAATATATATTTTGCACGGATTTATTTTACTTTTTTCTTTTCAAGAATATTAACAATCGTAAATTTGAATTGTTAAGAGAACATCACGTATTTTAAAAGGATCTATCCGCCGGTGCCAGTGTTCTGTATCTAAAGTAAAAAAATTCTCATGGTTCTCCTATATTATTTAGATGAAACAGGAGTTAATCATGCACTTATAGAGCAAAGCAAAGGTTCGTGGTTAATTTTAACCCACTCTATGTAGAACAGCATGGGAACAATATATTCCAGGGAGAAAATTCTCACTTTAGTTTAGAGGCATAAATCAATTATTTGAAAATTCTGATTTAAAACGATTGATTGTATTGGAAACCATTAAAATTCGTATTTGTTAGCAAAGTAATAGTGGGACACAAATAAAGGTAAAAAAAGAAGACAAACAAATTACCAGTGAAACTCATTTGTAATATAAGTCAAACAAGCAGAAGATTTTTTACCTGTTGATAATAATTATTTAATCTACTTCATTCACTTCCTGAACTCCTGTTCGGATGCTACAATTTTTTGTGACTTTTCAAGCATTTTTTCTGGCGAAATTCAACGAAATGTAGAAAAAAAAGAGAGAAAAATTCCTAAACTAATTTATTTCATACAAAGCTTTTGCTATTGAAAAGCAGCTTGATTTGTCCGTGTCCTTCTAGGCAGCGGACAAACGCCTGTCTCTATTTTCCATATCTTTTTCTACTTTCTTTTGCATTTCTGTTCATAATAAAAACTTGGTGAGCTTTCTTCACCTGATATAGCAACCTTTTCATTTACTAAGCTGGGACAACAACCACAAGCAACACTTATAATTTTCGAAAAAAGTTGTTTTTTTTTTAACAGAAAACTTTATGGTAGGATTTTTATTTGAACTATTCAAAGAGAAATCTGCACTATGGTACATGTGGTTATACTTACATATATGGTAAAGGGTATATAAGATGCGCCATAACTTGTTAAAACATAAACAGTTTAATTTATGTAGTTTTATTAATTTTTCGACCTTTTTATGTATACTACTAAAATTTTCTTTAATTTATTGTATATAAATTATACTTGGGCTTTCAAGGTCACTTATTTTCTTCCTTTCAAGAAAATAAAAGATTATTTATTTCAAAATGAAAAATTTATTATTCGGAATCTTTTGATATATTTGCATGTGCACCTTGCTTATTAATAAAAATTGTTTTTCATTTTTATTTTTTCATAGAATCTTTCAAATACATATGAATGGTTCCCAATGGGATCCCTTATGTAGAAAAATGAAAGAAAAAATAAAAATAGTTACTAAATGTTTGCTGTGTTTTTGTGTAGAACTTTTTTGAGTTGTTATTGTCTTCTGTCTTATTGATTCAATGGAGTTCTCATTTAATCAATTTGACTTTTGATATAAGACTTTCTGTTTTTCTATACAAAATTTGGGTAAAATCCACTGATGAGCTATTTGAGCAGTAGTGAAATGGCCATATGGATATGCTTTCCCTGCAGTAATACATTTCATTTTGTAGTTTAGTTTAAAATAATAAATATTTCATGAGAATATCATAAAATATTTATATTTGAAGGAATCAAGCACGAATAAAGTAAATTAATTAAATTATTTATTTCATATTAATCCGACGTTTCGTTGGTAATTTCCAACTTCCTCAGGGATAATTTATTAAAAATATATAATCTTTTTGTTATTTAAAATTAATTTAGTGTATAGTGGACAAGAAACAAAACACAAACTTAATAAATTGAATAATATAAACTATGGAATAAAATATCATAGGCAATTTTTGTTTTACATCACAATGTCTTCTATTATACTGATAAACAGTTTAAAACAAGTAAATCTAGTAAAGTGAAGTAACTCTAATCAAATAAGCAAATATTGGGGTGACAGTGAATTAAAAAAAAGAAAAGGGATTTGGTACTTCATATACAATAATTTTACATAAAATTTCAAGCGGTTCTTAATGGGTTAAGCATTTTTTTTAAGTTTTAGTATTTTCTTAAAGATCTCTTCAAAAGCTTTAAAATGACACCCATATTGATATTTTAAACAATTTTTAAATTTCAGAGGCCCATAATTCGGAAAATATGGGCGATCCCCAATTTTTTCACTTGATGTTTTTTCTTATCTTTTCACTCTCCATAGCCTCATATATTTATTTATTTTTTTTTTTTTTTTTTTTTTTTGATTGGAGTTACTTCACTGTTCCAAATGATATTAAAAAAATTAAAGGTAGGCATGGTGTTTTGCCCACTTCTTTGAAAGACTTGGACCAATCATGCTCATGCCATTAGCACCTCTTTCGACACTATATTGGGTCGATAGGTGCATTTAATTTTTCTCTAGCTGATCTTGTACCTCGGCAAACTTGATTTCAACACTAACACGGATGGACAGACGGACATCGCTCAATCGACTTCGCTATGCATAAGAAACCAGAATTTATATACTTTATGGGATAGAAAATGGATATTGCAGAAATTGCAAGCAGAATGGAAAACTTTTTCCACTTTTTATGGTGAAGTGTATAAAAATGTAACTTTTTTCAAGAAATACAGTACCTTTTTCCTGTCTTTTACTGGCAACCTGTTACTGACTAACTCCTATGACATTGTGTAGTAAAAATGATTAGTTTTTTATAACTTTTTGATCACCTCTGACTAATTTCAAAAAAGCTTTAAGTTAGTTATAAGTTAACTCAAAGTTCGACTGGGTTTATTGAATGTTGTTATAAAATTTGTTGCCAGATTATTTATTAAACAAAAAGTAAATCATAAACAAAATATAAATATGAAAACCATAAAAAACCCGTATATTGTTAAACAAATTCTTAAAAATTTTCTTAACTCCTGTTAAAAATAATAAAATTAAAGTTAATTTTTTATTGATTCCCGGAATTATTCCAACATTTTTTTATTTTCTGGCTAAAGATAAATAAATAAACAAATTTTGAAGCATAAAAAAGTGATTTTCTTGAATCTTGAAATTTGTTTGTATTTTTTATGTGTTTATTTGTTTAAATTAAATTGTTTATTTAAATTTTTTCCTTTGTAAGTTTCAGAGTATTTTATAACCAAAATGACTTGTTTTATTTTGATTGTTATTGTTATTATAATACCTACATACCCTTTACATACTTACTACATTAGCATAAAGTCATAAATTTAGATTTGTTTAGATAGTGTCATTTAAAAATCATGTTTTTTACCAGGCTGTCAGAAAACAACACTAGTGAGTTAGTCAATAGTTTATTTGTTATTACAAGTCCATAGAGGAAGTATATGTTGTATTTTAAAAAAATACTTTTCTACATTTGAGTCAATAGAAATATAAGTAAATTATTCTCACTCACATACTCGTACGTGCGTGTGAGACTATTTCGAGGTCATGGTGTTAAAAGTTAATTTACTGTATGAGACGAATAATATTTAAACATAAAAAACTGGAATATGAACATTAAGTATACAAAAAGACCTAATAAATTATTACACAGAAAAGGGTAAGTGATAAAATTTTAATAACAAATAAAAAAAATAATAAAATATCAAAAAAAAAAAATTAAAAGCATTTTACGAGGGCTTGTTACAACTTTAAGAAAACAAGTCATTTGAATTGTTAGCTTGGAAATTTAGGAGATGACCCCTACTTATGCAACGCATTGTGTCAGAACTAAGAAATTAAGTTATGGGAAGGGAGATAGAGTAAGTAGTGCTTGTGGACATTTGATTTGAATCTTTGCATACTGACAGTGACAGAAAGTCTTCCACAGGGAGTTTTTTCGAACTGTTCGGCTAAAATAAAAAGAAATTTTCTCTCTTGAAGAAGAGCTTGTTACGCATTCAATATTACGGTTTTAAGAAACAAGGTCCCTGATTTCATAAGAACACATTCCATTGTAGTAACAATTGAAACATATCCCACATTGTGTTGATACTCTAGGAACCAATAGAGCTGATTAACCTACTATCACCGATGAAGTTCTTCGCTCTTTCCTGCAAGTGGTTAAATAACTCCAATATAGTCTTTGAAGCAGCGGCCGATACCTTGAGTGTTGTATTTCATTATCGGTCTGATAAAGGTGACATTAATAGCGGGGAGTTCAGACGGAGTAAAGTATTTTTCTTACACCGTTTCACAAGACCTAGGCACTTGAGAGCTGCTTTTGTGGTTTGAGAAATATGTTTGTTCAACTGGACATCACATTGCATCTTCATGCAGAGAGCATAGAGAGCTCTTGATTTCTTAATATCTGTATTAACCATAATCACAGATAAGGTAGCACATTCAGCCGTACGCCTGTGTAAAAGCACAAACCGCTAGGTTTTACGAGAGTTAAATTAAGCCCTGTTCGCAAGACCACATACGAAGATTTCATAAATGTCACGATTAAGGGTATCATCCATCTGCTTTCGCATAGCCTCAATTTTCAAAAGGCATGGCATGGAATTTTTACACTGGACTTAAGTCGACAAATTAAAAATATTGATTGATTACAACTTGCATGAAATAAATTCACGCCTTGTTGGTTACCATTTCCCTGCATAAACGACCATAATCTATTCAGATCTAGTGTGTGCAGAATGTATCCAGAGAAATGTCTAATGTAAAAGTCGACCATTTAATGGACTTTTAAAGCTATTACAACAATTAAAGATGGGCCACTCGTTGTAGTTTCAATATTTTAGTCGATCACAGAATCATGAAAACTTAAATCAGATGAATGGCTTAAATAATAAATTTACATGGGTCTGTACTTTAATCAATCGCTTTGTGCTATCAATAACAATAAACAGAATAGAGACATTAACATGAAGAGACGAATTATGTAAAGATAGTGTAACCAAAATAAGGACAAATTACCTATGAGGTTTGTTGAGTAAAGTTTGTGTAACTGCATCGAATACTTTTGATAAAAGAATTTAAATTATTACAGCTGACGTTGATTTTTTGTATAAACGGCAACTTAGGAGATGGAATAAACTACTGATGTTGTCTTTCTTCGAGAAAATAGAACTCTTTACTTATAGGAGCCAGATTATTCTATGAGGCTGCTGTTGTCATGTTGAACTACAAATCTGGTTGGCCAGGGTTCAACTCCTGCGGCAATCAAAAGCTAAAACTGTTTTTTCTGTTTAATGGTATAAATACATATTCAGAATTAACATTATAACATTGCAGACTCCTTCGTTGATACTTCTTCATAGCATATTCGCCGGCGAAGTAAAATAACTCTCTCATCTATCGCCTCTTACGAATGTAGTACGGTGACAAAACTAAATAGGCATTATTGAATGAAGTGCTACTTCTGTTTAATAAAAAAAATAGAATTCCTCTAAAAGTTGTTATAGAAAGAAAACTTACAAAACAGTGTTGGTCACTGTTAAACAAAATGCCGATCATTGCATAGAACAAAATTTCTATCACATACGAAGAAGATTACCAAAGTCTGTAGCAAACAGTGTTGCCACTGACTTTATGTGGAAAAGCTACAAAAACTTCTTAAAAAGCAATAAACTTTTTTCAAAAAAAAACACAAATTCTGCCTGATATTAAGAGCAGATTTGAATGCCTGCTGCATTTTAAACCTTGCTAAAAAAAACTATAAATATTGTTACGAATAATAAAATCTGGCAACCCCTGTAGTTGTTTCCGTATGAGCGTGGTGAATAAGCTAATTCAACTAATGGTGTGTTTATAGAATAACAAAACCACAAGTTAGCCAACAAAAGCTGAGCAGCCTCAATGGTTGCGTTGGTAGAGGTGCGTACTGCAAAACAGAGGGTCCTGAGTTCGATACCGCATTATAATAATTGTTATAATGTAATTAAAATTAATAAACAGCAGTAAAAACCTCCCGAGAGGCAAAAGGCAATCATTGTGTGAAGCCATGGCAGACAATTTAGTGGAGACGTCCAATTTAATATAAGAGTAATAGATTATTGTCGAGACCAAGGGTTCACAAGACCGGTAGAATCGAGAAGTAGAGCCAGAGAAAGCCATAAAGTAAAAGAAGACAGAATTTAGCCACAGTGGTATTTGCAATAAAAGAATCCGTACGTTGTTGTGTCAAAAAGGGAAAAACGTAACAATATAAATACAAGTAAAATATTGGATTTGTTTATTTAAAAAATTGTATTTAGTGCAGAATTGTCATCAATTTATTGTTGGGAAGAGATGCAGAATGTAATAGTGAAGCGGAAGTATCGAGTATTTGGTAGCTAGTAACGAGTATTTGAAGTTTTCTTGGATATTGGGGTTTACAGTTAAAATACAACTCTAGTTAAACGATGAATGAATCAAAAATAAAATTTTAACAAAAATATATTTTTTTAATAAATTTATATATTTTTTATTTTATTTTTTTTTATATTATTTTTTTTAACAAGACTTACTCGCTAAAATGTCTAGTAATATTTAAAATTTAAATAAAAGCAATCAATTTTGTAAGAGCTAAAGAATAATAAGTCAAACTTTTACAGGAAGTATTTCATAGGAAATGAAAAAAATGTGATTATGTGTTTCAGTATTACAGGCGAGCAAGTCGTCTGAAAACTCAGTTTTGCCTATATAATTTTTCCAGACGAGCTGATCGCCTGTAATAGAGAAATAGCATATTGGCCTTAAAAAAATTATCATCCTTTTATTTTTAAAACGCTCTCATTAATCACAAAGGTGAATGTACTACAGCTGGCTGCTGCAGTTTCTAATCGTATGTCGAGAGTTTATCAAACTTTTGCAACAAGTATTGTTGACATATAAACTGTGTCGCCTCAATAACCTTGACACAATTTCTTCGTAAACTAAATAATGAAAAGTAAATTCATAAATATTCAATACAAACATGTAAACAAAAGTATTAAAGAAAACAGATATTATAAAATTATACAAATAATTGAATAAAGGAATAAAATTACGAAAATTTTAAATAAGAAAACCGCCAATAAGTAAATGCCACAAACAATACAGGAACAGTAAGAAGCGTATTTTAGACCTTGTTATTTATACGTAGATTTTAATTGGACTTGCTACAATAACAGAGATAAAAGCGGATAAAAGATCTTTACAAACTTAAACGACTTCATGCAGTTGGATACATTTAATGAACACCACTGAATAATGAATCAGTGTTTTAAGAGAATTAAATCATCTTTTAAGCGAAGCTAATTAAAAATTGTTATTTATAGTTTAAGCTAATATAGCAGTTAAATAATAAAAAAGAACTTTATTTTAATTGTAAAACCGTTTTACGGATCTTACAAAAACCAAAGTTTTTTTTAGCGTTTTTTAACGGATATTTTAGCTTTATCAATTCGGAATTTTATATTTCTCTATTTTTATATCCTTCAAAAGAATATAAGGAAGGAATTAAAGAGATTATTTAAGTGATTTATTTACCAAAGATATCATTGCTTAAGTGAATTTTTACCTACACGATAACACACATGGAAACGAACCAAGGGAAATAGATGAATGTGTGACAGTATTATAGCCAATTAAAAAAGGACGAAGACTAGACATTCTTGAAAACATGCAAATCTACAAAATACGAACGAAGATATTAACGAACAGGTAAACACAACCTCTGACACGATTTTTACACCACTAAAATTATTAAAACACTCTAACAAACGAAAAACACCCACAGGTGGTCGCACTTACCTATCCAAAGCGCTAGCCAAACCTAGTATACAGCCAGACACGACGGTTTTCACCGAAAGTTATAACAACAGTATTTTTTCTTTATTTAAAAACTTATGGTTCATAATTTTAAAAATTAAAGGGTGTCCCCATACAACATACATATTTTATACGTGTATTATGAACCGTAAAGGGAACCATTTAAAAAGTAAAAACAACTGGATATCACTATAGCTGCCAAGAGCAAAAAGTAATACAAAAAGAAATCACAAAATTAAAGACCGCCCCCATAGATCATGCAAATTCACCTAAATGGGCCTATTTTTTGAACCATTATAAGCAAACGCTTAAAAATTAGACATTTATGACTTTAGTCGCTTACTATGACTGTTATCATAATAAGTATAAATATTTAAAATCACAAATTAAACGGTGCACCAATACTTTATTTAATTTATTGTATGTGAGTTAACTGTTTAACCGTTATCGACATACGGTTGAAATTTTCAAAGAACCTGTATTGTTGAATCCGCTATAACAACAGGTATAAAATTTGGGTTTGGAAAATAAAGGTGTCCCAGTAGTTAATACGAGAGCTGCTCTATAAATTTCTGGCCTAATAGTGAAAATGCGAATATTTATAATCAAAAATGATTTTATTGTTTTTCAAAGTATTCTCCAGCATGATTTATACACTTTTGCATGCGTTCAAACCAGTTGTCGAAGCACTTTTTCCACTCTGATTGAGGCATCTCTAAAACATGGTTTTTGAACACTTCAACAGCTTCTTCTGGCGACGAAAATCGTTGACCACGCCTTTTTTTCTTGAGGTGCCAAGTCAGAGCTGTACGGCGGATGACCCATTAATTCAACGTTTTGGCCTGTGAAAAACGCTCTGGTTTGAGCCAACGTGTGAGAACTCGCATTGTCATGGTGAACAATGATTCGTCTTCTCTTGTTGGTTTTTCGAATTTCTCCGATGACTTCAGGCAAACAAATTGTAGTGTACCACTCAGAAGTGACCGTCCTACGTTGCTCAAGCAGAACAGTCGCCACATGACCAGTTTTGCCGAAGAAACAGGCGACCATTTGCTTCGAATTGCCTCTTCCACGAACAACTTTCGTTGGATTTTGCTCGTCTTTGAAGACCCACACGGTCGATTGTGGTTTCGTTTCGGGCTGATACGCATAGATCTATGATTCGTCACCTGTGACGATCTAATAAACGTCTTTTAAAGCACCGCAATTGTATTTTTGCAACATTTCTTTGCACCAATCGACACGAGCCTTTTTTTGAGCGACTTTCAAATTGTGCGGGATCCAACGAGAACAAACCTTTTTTACGGCCAGGTGTTCATGCAGTATCGAATGAATTATTATGAGTTCACGCACGGCATCAATGTTCTCTGGCACAACAGCCGTTTTTGGACGACCTTCACGGAATTCGTCGTTGAGCGAGCTTCGGCCACGATTAAATTCATTATACCAATTTTTCACAGTGCTATAGGATGGTGCTTCATCGCCATACAAAGATTTAAGTTCATCAATGCACTCTTGTCGTGATAATCCACGTCGAAAGTTGTGAAAAATGATGGCACGAAAATGTTTACGAGTTAATTCCATTTTTCTTTTCTACATTAATTTTTTCAAGTCACTGTAAACAACACAAATAATGGTCGTACGTCAAAACGTTTTGACTACGATTATGCTTAAAAATGACAAACTTTCCAATGGAAATGTCAGATTGCACTTGGCAGCACTCAGTGTTGCCAGGCCAGAAATATATATAGCAGCCCTCGTATAATTTGATGTAAGGGCCAAACTTTTTAACCATGATAGACAGACAGCTGAAATTTACAATGAATCTATATTGATGTCCGCTATAAGAAAAATTATGCGATTTGAATTTAGAAATTAAAGGTTGTCCTAATTGATGTAATTTAAAGTATGTGGGAACACCTTTAAACATTTCTAGACAGACAGCTAAAATCTGTTTTCAAGTCGGTTTTTTTTGCAAGAATTATTAAAAATTTGTTGGACTTTTTTGTCGAACAAGAGTTTAGTAGAGTTTTGTTAGCGTTTCGTTTTGGAAAATAGTGTGTTTTTTTAAGAAGCGCACAGATCTGTCTTTTTGTTTATTTTTAATTACATTTTTATTAATTTATTTTTATTTTAGAAGTTTCATAAGTTAAGGCTACTTCCATCGTATTTATTACCTGTTTGAAGAAATAATTCTTTTAAGCTTTCTTTAGGCAATTAAGCTAATTGGATTTTACATCTTAAAGCTGTAAGAAATATAAGACTTTAAGACCACAAAGTGGCGCATACAAATGTGTTTAGTAGAGAAGGTAACAAAAAGGTACAGGCATGAAAATGTATGTTGGCGATGATGGTGGTGGTGGGACATTTGGTTTTGACTGGCTGTTTTTTGAGCAGTATATGTGTTTGTTTGTTTGTGCCTTCTTTTTTAAATTAATTAGCAAACTAACAAGCTGCAACAACAACAGCAACAATAATAACAAACAATCCATTCAAACGACAACAAAACAGTACTAATGAAAGAAAAGAAAGACATTTTTTTTGTTGGTTGTGTTTTTTTTTCGCCTTTTAATTTGAAAAGGGTTAAAAAGGCAGGCAATTAGTTGTCATTTTTATTAGGCGCACAGTTTCTGAGAGCTAGAAAATTTTACAGGAATTTTGTTTTTTACAAAAATGAAACAAACGAATAAGAGAAACCAATTAAGAATATTAGAGAAGCCAGAGGTTCATTTATTTAACTCTTACAACAATCAGCAGCAATTTAACAAAAAAAAAACATGAAAAGAGTACGAGTTTGCGGTCATAGTGCGAGCACAAGTTTCCCACAGATGATAAAGTATAGAAGAAGATGCTTTCACATCACTTCATATGTCAGCATAAGAAATGCTGAAGAAACAAAAGCCTTATTCAGAAACAAATTCGTTTTAAGTTACCCCCTCACCATTCCTTGAGGTATAACCCTCAAACTACGGACGCCACTAACAAACTCAACTGTACAATATTTTAGAGTTCAAGTCTGCAGCCAACATTCATTAAAAAAAATAATTTAGGTTGCTTTTAATCCTAAATGAAAAGTTTTACTATAAACTCAGTGTTTTTACGTTGCTGTAGATGTTGCTGCAACAAGCAACAAGCAACAAGCCACCAGATGTAGATTGTAATGATTATGATAAAAAGCCTTAATTAACACTTTAACAACCAATTAAAATTCATTTACAATAAAATACATAAACTCACACAACATCACACACTTGCAACCAAAACACACACACATACTCACACACATCTACCACATACATGTTTTGTATAGACAATCGACATGTTGTAGATATAAAATAAACAATTTTTAATTGGCTTTAACAGCAACAACATCGACAATAGCAAAACAAAAAGAAAGAAAAACTAACTGAATTTTGCATTTAATTAAGGTAGATTTTCAATAAGAGCCCAGCACATTAGAGAAAGTATATTTTTAAAATCATTTATTTATTTTTTTTTTTTTTCACTTCAATTTTTATTATTAAAAATTGAAATTTGAAGGATAATTAAGGCAATTTTTACCAGGATAACAGCTGTTGCATGTAACTAATTAAACGAAGAACAAGGTAAAAAACAAAAATAGTTTGTAATTTGCCAAAAACAACAAAAGATAATGAGTTTGGCACTACAAAATTTTTAAATGAAAAATGATCTTTTGTTTAAAACACAAAACCCGGTCGTAATACTAATTAACTTTTAACGCATACATAGCCATACACATGCACACAACTGTAAGACATTCTAGGGGACGAAATGTTATTGGTATATAAAAACTTGTTTAACAAAAATACAAGTCCGGTTAAGACGAACAAGTAAATTTACATACAGCTAGAGATGACAGTCTTCGTGGATACTTTTCACAACAGCACATATGTACATAAACTTTTAAAATGGTAGAAAAAGATTGGAAAGAGAGAGCAATATTTTTACAATGCTTCGAAACATCTTTCATTCAGATTTTGATTTCATTAAACTTTAACTTTTTATTGAGACAAAATTATTTTCCGTTCCAAAAAAAATATGCAAAAATCATAATTCTACTTAAACCAAATAAAAGAGAAAGTGAAGTATCTTCTTACAGAGCAATAAGTTTATTGCCAATTTTTGTCAAAAATATTCAAGAGGCTTTTGTTAGAGAGACTACTGCCAGAGCTGGCATACCAAAACATAATACCTGATCACCAAATTAGCTTTAGACACCAGCACGGAACTCCTGAACAGTGTCATCGCATTGTGCATACAATTTCCCCTCCGGGGGCACCAAGAGTCTGGGCTGACCTAACCTAGGTGCAGGCGATGGTCCTCGGGGGTATAGGGGGAACCAGTCCCCCGGTGTGAAGGCACTGAAGCTGGATAGACAGTGGGGTAACTGTCGAAGAATTTTACCAGTTTCCTTAAAGGATAATAACGTATGATAGTAATAGCAATAAATAAACTGGAACCACGGAACCGGTGGCCCATACTGTAGCAGTTATTGGTGAGGTCCCTTCAAGGTACACGTAATGGTTGTAGTTAAATTAGTCTTTTTCTGCGGGTCTGACGTGGAATAGTTGGAAGTGTGCTGTTGCACTCTCAGAAAAGGAGTTTAAGGATAGGCTCCAACCCTTGCTAGGGTAGATTCATATTCCTGCAAGCTATGGTCTTAAAATTGCACAGAATAGTGGTTTGACCATCGTCTGGTAAGGGCTTACGGCCAGGTGCAGACGTTAATCTAATCACTTATCCTGTGTATACAATTACCAATGCAGTAGAAAAAAAGAATATTGTTCAGCTGTGTTTTTAGATGACAGTCAAGCATTTTATAGAGTATGGTACCGTGGTCTCTTATATAAACTCAAACATCTACTTCCAGCTCCATTATATTTGTTTTTTAAATCGTACTTACACGACAGGCCATTCTTTGTTCGTATTAATGGGAAAGGCTCCACGTTTGGAAGTATTAAATCTGGAGTCCCTCAAGGAAGCGTTATGGGTGCAGTCCTATATACTTTTTATACATCCGATTTTCCTGCAATTAATAACTTAACCACTACCGCTTTCTCTGAATGCAGCTTCTGCAAAGGTGCAAAGACAGTAATAGTTTCAAAATGTAATATTAAAATGAATACCGAGAAATCAACAACATTAACAAATGGTGATTGTGCAATACTATCCCAAAAGAAATAAAGTAAAATACTTAGGTCTCCACCTGGATGGAAGACTAACATGGAAGGATAATGTGAAATCTAAAAAGAACATTTACATATTAAAACCAGAAAATCATATTGGCTCTATGGGATCAAGATCAGAACTAATTTTAAATAACAAGATCCAACTATACAAGACAATTTTGAAGCTAGACTTATGCTCTTCAACTCTGGGGAACAACAACCAATTCTAATGTCGAAACAGTTTAAAAGGTATTTCAATAGACTAAGCAACCACTTCAATTTGTTAGCTATTTCACTTCTAGATAGTACTGAGGAGATTCGAAGGCTTAAGATATTAAAAGTTCTGTATCTACCGTTTAGAAGATAGTTAAATTAATACATTAACATATTTACAAAATTTGTAATAATAATTTTTCTTTTTACAATTTATTTAGTTCACCGGAATTTAATACAATAATGTGCTGTTTCTGTATTACAGGCGATCTAATCGTCTAAAAAATTTGTATGAAAAGCACTCAGTTTTTGAGTTATTTCCATATAAAATTTCTAGATCAGTTGATCGCCTGTAATACAGGAACAGCACATAAGTTATTTTAAATTATTATTATTATTATTATTATTATTATTATTATTATTATTATTATTATTATTATTATTATTATTATTAAACCGTCACATGATCGTCGTAACTCATTCAAGTGATCGAATTAACAATTAGCCAATTACCAACATTATCAACAAAAAGTGAACATGCAGTGCGTTTACTCGGACAATCTCGAGTTCCGTGTCTCTAAAAAAAACCACCAAAAGCCGTTACTGGTAAATTGCTACATTAGTCTAGGTCTCGATATTCAGATATATTTTTCCTGCACACATATTTTTTAGAGCCATGTGTTCTAACCAAGGCTACCAGAAGACCTTTCGAGCTCCTCTTAGCAAAAAACGCTTGAGTTTTATTCTGCTAGAGGTAATGATAAGCCAACTGCGTGCAGTCATTCATCTGCCTTTGAGTTTATTTCGTTAAAGTCAAATGGGTTCCTTGGAATCATTGATAAGTTTCAGAATAATGATTAATGCCCTAAGCGAAATTAGAAAAATAAATCTTTTGTAGATCTACCGATAAAAACATGATTCACTCTACTACGCTTTTATTTGCTTAATTTTGAGGTTTCCTACAGAAAAGATAGAAACGTTGGCCTATTGTTATCGATACAATGACTATCCATCTGCCGCAGGCCACTATTGCTAAAACTGTATATATAAGAACTTCAAATATTTATAAAGGATGTATTATTGTAGTCGCTATAACAACAAAAAATAATTAATATAATTAAATAATTAAAAGAAATTAAAAATAAAAAGCTTTTTTGATAGGCACGCAATTTTTGACTAAAAAGGTTTATGTTTTACAACGTTGCAGGCATTGAAAAAGCCTTTAACATTAACGTTCTCTATCCTTTCCTCTTTCAAAGCAACAAATTTAATTTATAAACATACTAGCTATGCCCGGTGAGCAGCAATAGAGAATTAAAAGAGAAGAAAAAAATTGAATTTTCATGGGAGGGTGTACTACATTTTGAAAGAAATCAGATCAATACTGACATCATTTAAGAGCTTTTGAAAACATCTTTCAGGAAATACTAAAATTATTTAAAAATGATAAAGAGTAGATATACAACCTTGCGATTGCGGCGACGGCTTCCGCATGTCAGAAAAAAAAAACGCAGATAAAATGAAGTGTGGCGAAGGATGCGGATTTTATTGTAATTTTTTTATTATTTGTTTACTTAATTTTTTATTCGTTTTTATTGAAATATATTTAAAAAATTTTGTAAAATGTAAACAAGCAATAAATTGAAAATTTTAAAATTATTCTTGTTTTTCAATGACTTTTTTATATTTTTTTTCTCTTATTTTTTTCCTAGTCATTAAAAAAAATATTAACAAATAGTATTTTTTTGTTAGAAAAACAATAAAAATGTGGCAACATGCTGAAAGAGAAAAAATTCGAAATTGAGAGCATGAGAAAAAACTCACTCAAATTTTTAATTTCGTGCGGATTCGTTGAGCGTTTTATATTATCAAAACTTTATATATAAAAAACCGCATCCGCCTCCGCAACCGTGCGGTTTTATTTCTACTCTAGTTGTATTTTGTATTGTTGTCAAATAATCAATAATAATTATTTTACAATACCTAAAAAACAATGTTTTGGTACTGACTCAATATTTTCTAAATTGCCTTCTGACACCTTTATTCTTTCATAAAGTTATTTGTTTTTGGAATCCCACCAGATTATCGGTTGAGTTTTAGATATTTTCATGAGACCCTTGTACACTTGAATTTATGTTGTAAAAAATAACAAAACTGTCTGATAGTAGGCCAGTTTAGTACACCATAATTTATCTTACAAAAATTCGTAATTTTTATTTTGTTCAAACCACATTTTCATTTCGTCTATTAAAATCAGCAAACGAGCTAAAACTTTTCCTCTGGACAACCAGTAACAAGGATTCGTACTTTCCACCATAGCTTGGTATAATTTACTAAATAAACGACATTTTAATGGTCTTGATTTTATACAATTAACCATTTGTTCCAAAAATTGTTTTAAATTCTAATGGCAAATATTTTTTAACCGACTTCAAAAAGAAGGAGGTTATATAATTGGGCTGAATGTTGATCCGATTCATTTCTGATCCGATTTTAAAATTTTTTTGTAATATGATAGATTATGCTTACAGATTGGTCCCGTTTTAAAACAGTTCATAATCTAAAAAATTAAAGGGTGTTCCCATTCAACATACATATTTTTTACGTGTATTATTAATTGTAAAGGGCACCTCTGTAAAATTTAAAATGACTGCGTATTACTATAGCTCCCAAAAACAAAAAATTATACAAAAATAAATCTAAAAATTAAAGGGTGCCCCCATAATTGATTTGATTTTTTTATATGGTCCTATCTTTTGAAACGTTATAGACAAACGCTTGCAAATTGGACAGAATGTCGATTGCTATGGCCGTTATAATAATACAAATTATAAATTAAAGGGTGCGCCAATAGTTCGTTTAATTTAAATTTTAATTTACAACGAACTTGTATTGGCAAGTCCGCTATAACAACAAGTATAAAATATGGATTTGGAAGTTAAAGCGTGTTCCAATAGTTGATGTAATATTAATGGTTTGGCCGTACTTTTGAACCGTTATAGACAGAACGCTGAAACTTAAAAGGGATCTGTATTTCTAAGTCCGCTATATCAATGAATTTATAATTTAAATTTAGAATTTAAAGGGTCTCCCATAATGTAGATTTACTAATATAGCCCTATCTTTTGAACCGTTATAGACAAACGCTTGTAAATTTGACGCAATATCGATTACTATGGCCGTTAAAGTAACACCTGGTAATGTTTAAAATTATAAATTAAAGGGTGCACCAATAGTTCATTTAATTTAGTATATGGCCATACTTTTACACAGTTGTAGACAGACGATTAAAATTTACAAAGAACCTGTATTACTAACTTCTCTATAACAACAAGTATAAAATTTGGATTTGGAAATAAACGGGTGTCCAAATAGTTGATATAATATGGCGTATGTAGCCGGACTTTTCAACCGTTATAGACAGACAGCTGAAATTTGCAAGGGACATGTTTTGCTTAGTCCGCTAAAACAAGAAGCTTATAATTTGAATTTAGATATGAAAGGGTGTTCTCAAAATTAATTTAATTTGTTCAATATGGCCGTATTGTTTGAACCGTTGTATACCAACACCTTAATTTGAGACAGAATGTCCACTTAGGGTTGCCAGACGGGCCTGATTTGGCCTGATTGTCAAGTTTTTTAATGCGCGTCAAGTGTCAAGTGAAAAAGTGATTTGTCAATGTTTTTTGTAAGTTAATTTTTTTTTTTCTCAAATTTATTCTAGCTACATATGTAATAATACTTAAAAAAGTAAGTTTATATTTCTAAAAAACACATCGAAAGAGCATATTTTTACTATCTATATTTCTTAAGATAGTACCTATATTTTTTTTTAAATAACGCCTAAGTTTTCTCTAAAATATATAACGACTGAATTTTTATTCTTACTGTTTCAACTTTTTCGGCGTTAAAACGCCGTCAACGACGTCGACATTAACTCCAGGGTTATATTGTTTTTTGTTTCTTTCACATTGTTTCTGTTATTTTTACTTTTAACGATATTTTTGTTTTTATTCTAATAATTTTTATGAAAAAAATAATAAAAAAATTAAATAAAAACCAATAGTATGAGTGTTTTTATTTGTCAAGTTTTTTTTTTCAAAATCAAGTTTTTTTTGGCAATGTCAAGCTTTTTGGCAAATTGGATCTGGCAAGCCTATGTCCACTACTTTATTTGGTATAACAAGAAGTATAAAAATGTTAAACTATAAATTATATTATTAAATAATTAAATAAATGAAATGTTATATTATAAATTAAATAATCTGAAATAAAAGGGTGATCCTATAGTTGCTGTGATTTGATGTATATTACTAAACTATTGAACAGTTGAACTAGTATAAAATTTGGAGATATAAGTGTGCCCCAATAGTTAGTTACATTAATTTATGTGGCCATACACTTAAACTGTTATAGGCAGACAGATGAAATCTGTTTTGAAGTTGGTTTTTTTTTCGCAAGAATTATTTAACAAGTGCTTCTCGGTGCAGGAAACAATAGCTCCATTCAGTTCTTTAACATGCTTGCATTTTGAAGATAAAGACTTTTAAAAGTATATTTTATTTTTTTGTTGAAAGCGAAGGATGATTAACCACCAGGTGACGTATTGTCACAAACGTACATTAAAAATTACACCCCTGACAGCTCCTGTTTGAGTACATCAGCTGATATTTCATCCGCGGATTTTGGATTACAGACATCCAAGTCATTCGCTAACCAAATAGCTTTATGCCGCCATTAGTTATGTTTGTTGTCGCCACAGAAATATTAACAACCCAGCTTTTTTGTTATTCATAGTATTAAATAATATAAACATTTTAAAGTATCCAAAATTTGGCGGCACACTTTTCAAATTTCGTGGCACACAAAAGTGCCGCGGCACAGTGGTTGAGAATCACTGTATTAAACAATTTCATGCCATTCTCAATCGTTCATTATAGTAAAGCTTCACTGTTTTCTGTTATTCTAATAATTCATTCATGAGTTTAGTAATCGTATGTTTGTGTGTGTTTATTAAATTTATTATACTATTTTGAAAGTTAACAAAACAATGATTATACTACATTTGAGTAATTACCATTTAATAAATTTAATAGGTTTTTAAATTAAATTGTACAGTGTGTGTGTATGACGCATATTTAAAGGTGAGACGGAAAGTAAGAATATTTGAGTTTGTGTAAATAAACTGCAAGTGCTTTTCATTATAGAGTGTAAGTACTAATTGTTTAACGTTTTTGTTTTTATTCATTTATTGTATAGCGTACGTAGGCTTTTTTTATTAAATAAATAGAAATAAAATACGTATTTTAATTAATTAAACATCTTTGTTTGGAATTGTTGTAGTAGTAGAACAAGTAGATGCGGCTGTTCGGCACTTTAAATGCTTAAAACGGTAACAGACACTCAAACTAATTAATGAAAATGTAAAAGAGAAAAATAATAAATGGATGGTGATGGTAATGTAATGGTGTTTGTTGTTTGTTTGTTTGTTCCTCAACTAACAAATTAGAGCAATTAGTCGCAATTTTCAATAGGAGTACAGCAAAGAGTAGAAAGGATTTAATAAAGTTGAGTGTTAAACAGCGCTAACAACTGACAGTCGGTCGAATATAACGACTCACTTACTGTTCAATTCTATAACTGTAATATGATAAAATTGAAATTGAGGAAGTATTTTAAGGGCCAAGGAGATAGCACTTTATGTGCTGGTGGTGGAGGTGATGGTAGTAATGGTTTATTTCTTAGCAGAACTTAGCAAACCAACACTGTAATTGATGTTAAATGCAGCAATTAAATATTTAATGAATACTAATTAAATGCATACAAATAAAAGAAAGTGAACTGCGGCGAGTATAAGTACTGAGTATTAAATATCATAAAAACCACCGTGCAGCAGTGGAAGGCAGGAATGTAAATTATACTTACACATGTATGTATGTTTCGACACACACGCTTTGTGTCTTGAATTAAAAACAAACATTTATTTTAATATTCCATGCACTCTTCATATGGTGTGTTTTAGTAAATGATAATAATGGGCACAACCTTGAGCGTTAAGCGTACAGAGTCATATAGATAAGCGAAATCAACCAACGAAACAACCAGCACAGCCAACTTATTGCCAGTTAGATTAATTTGAACAAAAAAATAAATTAAAAATTAAACATTATAACGAAAGTAGTATTTAAATAAAAAAAAAACTTGGCAGTCATGTTCTTACAAATACTCGTATATATGTTCTGGGTACCTGGTGAAATTAAAGTAATTTGACATGAAAGATTAATTATCATAAAACATCATTCATTATCAATAAGAATTACTTAAGCTGCCCATACACGACATGGTTTTTACATCTGTCATGTCAAATTTCCCACTGTTAAAAACATACATCATGAATCAAGAAAACAACATTGCGCATTCAGCCGTTCAAACATTTTTTTTACTGCTCATCTACGTCACAATAGAATGAAAATGAGTGTTTGTTGTAAAAAGTGTAGGAGATTTTTGGCGCAAAACTGGAAATAATTGCATAACTTCTAAACGGGTGCATCGATTTGAACAAAATTTTAAATAGGAAGAAAAAAGATATAGTCGGGCTTGAAGCCCGAGAAGAAGAAGCGCTATTTCGGGCTACCAAAATTTTAAATTTTTGCTTATATGAAAATTCTTATAAAAAATTATTAATTTCAAAAGTTATTTCAATAGTTATTCTAAATTAATCTTTTTATAAAGGAAATACATATATAATAATTATTAATGACCTTAATGCTAAATAACTGAAAGTAAAATAAATTTGTTTTAAAAATAAAACTAAAACCAAAACCAAAATAAGTTAATTTTCTATTTTATTTAATTTTCTTTTTTTTGGTCATGCTGTAGTCTTTAAGCTCCGCATTAAGTTTTTGCATTTTAAAATACGTTTTTTATCTAAAAAAAAAATAGCTTTTTTACTTCTTCATCGCATTTAATAAGATGAGCCTGTGTAGTTAAATCTTTTACAAAATCATGTTTAATGAGAAGACCGTCTTCATTATTTTTTTTAAATATTTGGTTCAGTTCTTCAATGTGTTTCATAGTTTCAGGTGTCGGCTTTATTAGTCCGCCCTCAGATACATGATCTACCCACGAATACGTTGGACCATCCTCGTTTTGTGCCACTTCAATATCTGGGATATAATTTTTAAATTTATGGCAAATATAGCCTGCGAGGTTTTTGTTGCACTTTCCATACACAAATAAAGTTTGTTTACTAAAATTATTCTACGCCTACGTCACACTAACGGGCCTGCGCAAACGTCACGCATAAGAAAGAGAACGCTGTACAACAAACTAACAGACCCGCGCAATGCGCAATCTTGGTTTCTTGATTCGTGCACATACATATCGTGTAGGGTTGTTAAAACCTTGCTTCTGTAAAATACATGTAAAAAATTCATCTGATAAAATTTCGTTTAGAACGTGTTCTATTTTGATCTGACGAACCATCTGACCTCAGCTCTTTTGATGATTCTAAAAAGTATTGCCAAAAACCTATGCCGTATTAAAACAACCAACGGCGTTTGACCATTGGCGGTAGCATTAGTCGGCTGATGGTGATATTTTATATTACCAAAATCTGAAATTGCTTTTAACTATTTGATAACAATTATGTAAATTCTGTATCATTATTTAATGCAAACTGATCTTGTTTATATTCAGAGTAAAAAGAAAATAATTTAAATTAACAAGTAATTCCGTAACGCACGCAAAAATATTTTGATACGACTGCAAGACATTTGGAACCGGATGACTTTAAATCTGCAAATTTGCAAGCAGATCAGCTATTGTAAACAAATAATAATTATGTCAGACGTAGTTATACATGTACGTTTGTGACCAAATATTAAAAGTCTTCTGTAAAATACGAATGTGTGTCAAACACATGCAGAATTACATATGACTCACACAGTTAAAAAGTCAGATGTAAAAAACATGTCGTGTATAGGTAGCTTTACTTAGAATGAATGCGAGAAGAATAAAAACCGCAAAAAAAAACTCGCAAGTAAAAAAAGACCAATCATGAATCAAGAAAACAAGATTGCGCATTGCGCAGGTCCGTTAGTTTGTTGTATAGCGTTCTCTCTTTTGTGTGACGTGGATATAGAATATTTGTATGGAAAGTGTAAAAGAGAGCCAAAAATCTCTTATATTTTTTACAACAAAACCTCATTATCATTCTATTGTGCCGTAGATGCGCAGTAGAAAATTTTTTTGAACGGCTGAATGCGCAATCTTGTTTTCTTGATTCATTGGCGAATATCCAA
The DNA here is from genome assembly GCA_916610165.2 of Gymnosoma rotundatum. Taxonomy (NCBI): domain Eukaryota; kingdom Metazoa; phylum Arthropoda; class Insecta; order Diptera; family Tachinidae; genus Gymnosoma; species Gymnosoma rotundatum. The sequence continues at coordinate 13,457,052 of OU744339.1, forward strand.
ATCCCCTCTCAAAGAGATATTCTTTATTAAAACTTATTTCGTTCATATAATTCTTTTTTTTAACTTCAAATACCTGATTGTAATTTCCTATGGTTTTGTGATTTTCGACGAAATACGTAAGGCGTCGCGGCAAAAAATTTCTTTCATAATCAGTAGATATTATGGTTTAGAAAAATTTTTAGAAAGATTTATTAGAGAAGTTTGAAAATTATCGTGTAGTTAAACGATCAGGGATGGTAAAGTGGGTACATTAGTACTGGTTATTAAACAATTTGAACCTTACAAGTATAGCGGTGCACTAACGACTCATTACAGTGCAGTTCTATCAAACAGCATTGCCAGATCAGAATAAAGAAGAGTAACCTCTGCAAGAAAAATTTGTTTGTAATGTGAAAAAATTAATTTTTTCATTTTTTTAAGAAAAAAAAAAAACTACCAAAAGTAGAAGAAAAATAACGATTTTCTAAAGAGAACAACATCCAAAATTTAAATTTTTTAAAAAATTTTGTACACACTTCAAAGCGATTATTGTTCAGTTTCTAATTAAAAAAAATATCCAACATAAAATTCATGCAAAACTCTATACTGTGCCGTAAATTTTTATATGAAAATTTCTCACATGAATGCGCTAGAGTAGAGTACATAATGCATCTAATCTAACCTAATATCTAATATATAATTTAAAACTCTTTTTAAGTTTGTTTGTTTGTTTGTTTATTTGTTTTTTGTGCGTGCTCAATCACGGCTGACTGAACCGATTTTAATGAAATTTAAAACAATAATAGATATTTGTCCTTATAGTAAAATAAGATACTAGGAGGGGAGAAAAAGGAGAAGCGGGCATTTTTAAGCGTCTAAATCAAATTTGAACAAAATCTCGGTTAATCGATTTTAATAAAATTCGAAACATAGATTGGTCCTCATTTATTTTCAGAGCTAGAACTTTGATGAGACAAAGAGGCGTAAACAGGCATTTACGTCCGCACCGATTGCAATAAGATTTTAAACATAGAAAGATATTTATGTAAAGGGTGGAATGTTATATGCTTATTTCGAAAAAGAGGACGAGGAGAAGGGAAGAGGACAAACGCGCTGTTTTATGAATACTAACCGATCTTAATAAAATTAGATTCTAAAGATAATTGAAATATAGATATCTTGTGATCTATATTGTTCAAGCTGATTTGATAGATTTCCCTCGGATAGATTCCCAAAGCAACCACGGCTATAATATTCAATACAATGCCTAGAATAAAATTTTTTTTTTATAAAATAAACTAACTAAAAAGTTCATAGTTTACACACATAGTTACAACAACAAGGTTTTGGCCTTTAAGAGGAAAATGTTAAGAAAATTAAATGAAGGAATTTTTAAATTAACTCTTTTAGGATTGTTATCTACTCCAATCGAGTGTGCTCTCATATTCAGTGTATTGTTTTCTTTTTTATACCCTTCGCCATAAAAAGTGGAAAGAGGGTTTATCTAAGTTTGTCGTTCCGTGTGTAATTTCTACAGTATCCATTTCCGACCCCATAAAGTATATATATTATGAGTTCTTGTGCAAAGAGCGAATTCGATTGAGCGATGTCCGTCTGTCCGTCCGTGTTAGTGTTGAAATGAAGTTTGCCGATTCACAATATCAGCTAGAGAAAAAATTAAATATGTCAATCGATCCGATATAGTGTCGAAAGAGGTGCTATTGGAAATTAGCATGATCAGTCCATGTCTTTCGAGACAGCAGGCAAAACACCACGCCTACCTCTAATTTGTTCATGTCATTCGGAACAATAAAGTAACTCCAATCAAAAAAATAAATATATGGGGCGATAGAGAAATAAAAATAAGAAAAAAACATCAAATGAAAAAATTGGCGATCGCCCATATTTTCCGAGTTACGGGGCTTTCAAATTTTTAAATTTTTTAAAACATCAAAATGGGTATCATTTTAAAGCTTTTGAAGAGATCTTTAACGAAATACAAAATTTTTCAAAAATGCTTAACCCATTAAGAGCCGATTTCATTTTTGTGTAAACCTATATACATATATATGCAGTACCAAATTTTTTTTAGTTTTTAAGTCTCTGTCACCCCAATATTTGCTTTTTCAGTTGGAGTTACTTTACTAAACTGGATTTACATGGATGGTAAAGGGTAAATAAGATTCGGCATAGCCTAATATAGTACTCTTACTTACAACAACATAAATCATTTGAAATTCAGTTTACTTTCAAAATATAATTTTATACACAAAGAAAAGAAATTCGTTATGAGAACCGAATTTGTTGTTTGTTTAAAGAAATAACTGTGAATTAAAAAAAAAAAACAATATTTTCATATTTATGTACTTTTATTTAAAAAATAAATTATAGGAATAGGCTTACACATAATAAGTTTTATGTTTCAACTCATTGAATTCAGCCTACTCCTTTCTTTACATCATGATTCTTCTTTTCCACATAGTGTCTTCAACTTTCTATAATGTACGTTTTGCTGCTGTAAAGTATATTAAATATTTTAGAACTTTTTAATTTACAAACGTCGTTCTGAATTTGATTTTGGACTTACCTTTCAACAATATTGGAGAACTTTTCAACACTAACAATTTTAGAAGACATATTCGATTTTTGCAATTCTAACTACCAAAATTCCATTTAACAGAATAGATTTTAGTAAACATACAAAACGGTCGGATTAACTTCTTTAAGAGGTATTGCAACCAACATTTAGACGTAATCATCATTGGTTAGCTTTAAATATTAATAATAAGTCAAAATTTTAATTTATTACTATTAAAAATCTACCAATCGTTTTTCTGTGCGTACTTTTGTTAATCGAAAATTAATTATCCCTGCAGATAATCTAAAAAATTGTTAGTTATTTATTTATTTTTTTTTTTTTTCATCGAAAGGCATTCAGCTCAAAATTTTTCATTTTTATGAATGTACCAGAACAAGCTAAATTTTTTTTTTTCGTTAAGGATCTAATTTCCAGAAAAAAATCTCTGGTTACTATAATGTATGTGACTAAAATTGCGAAGTACTTTATAAAAAATCCCGAAGAAAAAAATTAGTTTTTTATTGATCAAAAAATGCCTGCAGTCAAGTAGTCATCACCAGGTAGACACATCACAGTTGGCGTGAGAAATTTAAGAAAATAATAATCAATTTTGGCTGTAAAAATAACAGGTTAACAGAATATATCGACAAAATCCTTTTACATAAATTGTAGAAAAAAATAAAACCTTCTGAAAAAACTATTGTTTAAAGAAAGTACTCAAATAAAAATATGTCCTGATTTTATTTACAAAAAAAGTATTCGATCTGTTTTCTTTTGTTATACACAGATTTATGTACACATAGAGTAAATTTAAATTAATAAATGTATAAAAAAAATCTCAAATATCTCAAAGGTACCGCCAGGCAGCCCAAACGTGAGAAAATTATAAAACTTTACAGTAAACAAAATTTAATTGATAGCAGGTCTCCAGAAAAAACTACAAGCAAAAATAAAAAGAATCCTTAAAAAGGATTTAGCAACATTAAAAAATAATATCATCATAAAAACTATTATAGCTGTATAAAACATTTTTTTTATATTTTATGGGAATCCTTCCAACTGACCATTTGAGTAATAAGGGTTTTTTAACACAATTTCTGTTATTAAATTGAATTTAAATTATAATCAATTTTTAATTTGGCGTCTTTCTTACCTGGTGATCAGCAAACGTTGCACATTTAAAAATTGCTAAATGATCTATAGTATTTTAACAAAAAAAAAATAAAAATATGTTATGTGAATTTTTTTACCTGGAATATCACCTGCAAGGGGTCAGGTTTCAAAGAAAAATAAAACAAAATGTTTTACATGGAAATATTTACAGTTTTCGTTATGAATTCCCTTAAAAAAAAATCCTCAGGGTTTTATCTGTCATCTTTGTGAAATGTTCTGTGTATTGTTGTTTGTTTTTTTATGAAATAAAAAAGTAGTTTAAAAATTGACAAAAATTGAAATTGAATTTGTGAAAATACCTTTTATTATCCAGCAAGAAATGAGTGAGCGAAACTAATACATACACAATTTTCTACTATGCAATAATTTTATACTGAACGTCATTGCCATTGTACTTATTGCTTTTGATATTAAATTGAAATGATTTTTTTTGTTTTTATAGCTTGTATTATATTCCTTCTTGATTTAAACATTTCAAAACACAGCTTATAAAAATTAAATCTGTTCCAAAAAAGAGTCAAAATTTTCATTAAAGTTTTTATTAAAAAAACACTGGCAACACTGTTTGCTACAGATATCACACGTATACAAATGTTTACAACATTGTTTCAATTTTCCTATTAAGAGTGTGATAGAAACTTTGATGTACGCCAGGAAGGATATTTCCATCATCAGTGATTGTCATTTAATGGCTCAAATGATAATCATTGTTCTTGTATGATACTTAAAGAAACGATGAAAATGAAATTGCAATCGATTTTAAGCAATCTGTACAAAAATTTTTATCAATTAAAAACCTATTAATATAAATAAATTCAATAAGGATAAATTTTCTCTAAATAGTCTTTCTCTTAAATAAATTAAAATTTCTCTTAATAATTTAGATTAAAAAAGAAATCAGGCTAACAGAAAATATTGCAAATATTTACACTGGCTTAAGCAAAACAAAATTCTTTAGCAGCCACACAATTAAAAATAAAAAAAATAAAAAAACAAATAAGAGTGCTATATTCCGCTATACCGAATCTTATATACCCTTCACCATCTATGTAAATCTAGGTTAGTATAGTAACTCCTATCAAAAAAGCAACTATTGGGGCGACAAAGAATTTTTTTTTTTTAATTGGACTTACTTTATTGTTCCAAATGCCACGAAAAAATTAGAGGTAGGCGTGGTGTTTCTTGAGGCAAACTTGATTTCAATATTAACACGGACGGACAGACGGACATCGCTCAATCGACTTAGCTATGCATAAGAAATCAGAATATATACACCTAATGGGGTGGGAAATGGATATTGAAGAAATTACACACGGAATGACAAATTTAGATAAACCCTTTTTCCACTTTTTGTGGTGAAGGGTATAACACAGTTGCTTTTGACAGTCGAGTATGTTTATATTGTTTTTTCTTATGTTTTTTTAATTTTCACATAATAATGCAATATCATCCCTGCAAAAAATCAGTGTAAACCAACATGTACAATATGTTGATCTCTAGTTGCAAAGATCCTCATGTTGCACTCATTTTATTTTTGATAATAATCTTTTTAAGTAATTTATTCAATATATTGAGGCCAAATTAGTTCAGTGAACAATTTGTGTCTTTTGTAAGATGGTACGGTAGAAAACTCGAAACAGTTCATACTTTGAGGAAAAGCAGGTATTAACATTGTATTTAATGAACATGTGATTCTAACAGAATGATGATACGTGCTATACAGGCCTTGGTTTAATGAACCTACTGCAGCATCGATTTTTATTTAAGGATGTCTTACGCTCAAGCAACGTAAACTGACCAGAGTGGTAGTACGCATTAAGATTCTGAAAAGTTTTAGTGTGATAAAGTACCCTTAGGATGCCAGCTGTTCGCAATATTTAATTTTTTCAGTAAGTCACTGACGAAAACTTTCCAATGTAAACAGAGAATAATTCATTAAAATTTTACTCGAAAAACGATCTTTTTCTAATAAATCCTTCTTCAGCATGATTTATTACCAAATACAAAAAATCAAAAAATCGGAGCAAATTTTGCGTTAGATTACTTCTCTAACGCCTTGACCTAATTACTGTAAAAGAATTTTTAGTAGTATTTTAAAGTTTGAAAATATCATGCGCTCAAGATAATTTCTCAATTTAAAACAAGCCCTGTTAGATTATTTCTGGAGATGTTTGGTACTTCAATAATAACAGTTATATTTGGCGAGGTACCAAAAATCATTAAAAAAAAATTTCAATGATAAAAAATTTGGATACATTGAGACTGAAAAGTTTTTGTTAAGAAACACGTTAAAATTCTTCTAGGGAAAGGCTTTTTTTTAGATATGGAATGAAAAAGAAAAACCAAAATAGGATCTCATAAAACTATATATGCGTATAATTTTTTATATCTAAGAAAGTATTTCTTAGAAAACTTTAAAAGAAAGTAATATTTCAAAAACTCTGGAAATTTCAAATATTACGTGTCATAACGTGTCATATGTGTAGCGTGTTGTGGTGCTGACAAATTTAAAAAGGGGTTTAAAAAACTGTAGCATTCTACCAGGAGTACATAACTTTTGAGGGTCTTAAATTATAATTTTATTTTACCTTAACACTAATAGATTCAAATATTTTTAAGATTTCGAAGAAATAAAGATAAGGAAAATCATCATAAAAGCGAATAGAAGTTTACTCAAGCAGGTAGTTAATGATATTTTATTGTTGGAATATACTTTTATTTATCAGGCAGGTAGTTTTTAGAAATTTTCTTAATTTTAAAAGAAAAATTTTCACAGCATAAAGTCGACTTCTTATCAAATAAAAATAAATAAATAAAAATCTGAAGGTAAATGTACACATAAACACATCAGTGTTGCCGTTTGGTTACATTTTTTACATTTTTGTAACTTTTAATGGATCTACGTAATGTGTATAATTTTGTTATATTCGTTCAAATTTTCGTTACTTTTAGTACAGCCACGAAATAAAGCAACATCACTGAAAGAGTACTTGTTTCATTATTTGCTGTAAGAATCTCTCTCGATTTTAAAAACAAAGGTTATTTGCAAATGCTATCAAAATCCCACATAAAAAAATTAGTTCAAAATAAACAAAACATAACGTTGCTGAAGTTCTACTCTGTTCAGTTAGCGAGAATTCACGAAATGTTTCTTGATTCATGTTTAGAAACAGCAAAATGTTTCTAGCAACAATTTTTCTCAACTGTTAAATTATATGAGTTACATTTATTTCGTGCGGAAAACTAAGAACTCTGTACAAACTTGGGATAATTACTAGCAACTTTACTTATTAAATTTTTTGCCCTGTTATTTTCCCTTGAATATGGAATAAAACATTAAACAATAGAACTGGAAATTAATCCATTTATTCGACTTTTCTTTGGTTAAAAAATAAAGTAACTTTTTCTTATCCTTCCCTGGCAACACTGGATACAATAAATAAAAATAGAAAAAGAACTATGAAAAATATTAATTATAAACCATAACATAACACTCGTTAACGTTTCAAAAAAATTTGTAAGTCATTTGGTATGAAAAAATCAAACATATAAAGAGACCGACCAAGAGCTTTCTTTAAATAAGTTGTACAGACAGATATAACCAACCTCTATGGATAATCCTTTTTCTTTGAAAGATAGTGCTTCAAAGAATTTACAAATTTAGCAAATTTGATCCGTATTTGCTTTTAATATTCAACATAAAATAATTGACAATTTGTCCTTAACATTTGTCGATACATATTTCATCCGGCAACTTTTTTCAAATTCAAAAATTGTAAAAACTGTTGCATACTTCAAGGCAATAAAAATGTCAACTTTACATTTGCAAGTGTTTACTATATGTGATCAAAACTGAATGAATGTTCAGAAACAAACGGTTGTCAGAGAGCTTCTTTGAGCCAGCGTTGCCAGAAGCTTTGAAAAGAAAATCATCATATGCAGAAAAAAAATCATATTTTACGAAAAAAAATCATCATTTTTTCAATACAAAATTTTTTTAAAAATTATAATTAAAATACATATATTAACATACATTGTATATATTTAAATTATTATTGTTAAGATTGTACGAAGTTTTATGAAGAACTATTACTCTAATATATATAGGGTTTCATATTTTTAATGATATCTTGGTTAATTTTTAAATTATAGCAGAAACAGTTTCTTATTCTAGAGTGCTGTTGTCTAATCTTTTTCTATATTAAGTTTTGTTTAAATTGGCCGTTGAGTATATTTGTTCGACATTTGCTGAAGAAATAGGAAGACTTATTAAGTTTTGAACAAATTTTGACAACACCGGAAAAGCTGGAATGTTGCCAGTACGAGTTTTTTTTGAAACTTTTGACCAAAATTCCTCACTGCTAAGATTATCTAGAGTTGTAAAATGATCACTGAATTTTAAAAAGCGGAGTTCTCTAAATTCGTTGGGTGTATTAAGGCTGTTAGAGATTTAATTTTTCAATTTATAATTTTCAAAGGATCAAGAGCTCTTTTAAAAGCGTATCATTAAAATCAAATAATTTTAATACTTGTTTACATAACTCAATGTAAAATGCCAGACAATTTTTAGTAAATTCATTTTTTTCATTTGCAGTGAGCTTTGAGCTAGAAATTTTTTGTTTAACAAAAACACCCAGATAGACTTCATCGTTGTGTAGAAATAGACTTTTGTTTTCAAAGTCAAGGTCGTTATTGTGACTAATTTTCACATATTCTGTTTGTATAAAATTGTCTAAAAATTTTAAGTAAAGGCGTTGCAGTTTCTAATACATTCTATGTATTTGACAGGATGAGCTTTGAAATATTTTGTTTTGTTTACAACAAGCTGATACAAAACTTATCTTCACTATGTAGTAAAATTACAATGAAAGTCCTACACATTTGAAATACAAAAATCATAGTTTTTATTAATTAGAAATCATAATTTAAGAAAAAAAATCATCAAATCATATTTTGGTTCAAAAATCATCAAAAATATGATAAAATCATCATTTTGGCAACGCTGCTTGGAGCTCTCAAAAAGTTACAAAAAATGTAACAAACGGAAAAACTGCATGAGAGTGACCTTTTACAATTTAATACACATAAATACTTAGAACAAAGCCAAATAAGTCTCTAAATTTATCAGGAAATCAGAAAATAACACATAACGGCTATTTAGCCATACATATACATATGTATAAAAAAATAATACTTAAATAATGTAGAGTTTTTCTAAACTCTTTTATAGATTGTTTTGTGAATGGTGTTGAATAATTTGAGACATAAGGAATTATTACAATTTCCTTTCTGCTAAAATTTACTTGATTAAAGGAAAAAAAAAAAATAACAATCTGTTGAAAGAGCAGAAGGAAGTTAGCAAGCAGACTTGATATTTTATCTTAAAGAATTAAAGAAAAGAATTCACTTAAAAAGGGACTCTCCACGTAGAAATTTTTTTGTAGAAACAAACCTGTAAACGTGAGAAAATGTGTCAAGACAACATGCTGTTCTTATAAAATTAAACAGGCTGTCATATTTATTAAAAAGAAGACAAAATCTTAATTATCATGAGATGATTGTAGGTAACAAACTCTTGTGTGCAGTTTAAATATTTTGCAATTTGAATTGTTTTATGAAAAACTAAAAGCCTGTTACTTTATCCATGAAAATGGCACGTGTTAAATTCCTGTCATACTTCTTTCTTTTTGTTGTTTTTATTTTATTGTTTGTTGCACAGGACTAAAAAATCCTGCTTTAAGTAACACACACTAGTGGTTTATAGGGTTCACTAACATACCAACAGTTTTAAATTCTGTTATGAACAACTACCCTTAAGAATGTATTGAAAACTGTGAGTCCTTGGTTAACAGTTTAATTAACCCTTAAATGTACAAAAAATAATTGTTTTCTAAATTAACAACTAAAACAAAATTTACAAAACCAAAATATTAATTTGATTTCGAAGAGGCCTTGATATTAGAAACCAGTAAATTGATCATAATAACTGGATTCCGTAGAGTCTTCGAATCTTCCGAAAACCTTCTTTCTATGAAATCCCAAGGCAGAGATCATGGTGTACTGTGAACTATTCTGTGGGGCTTTTGTGGTCGCTATAATACTCATATTTTTGGATTTTCCCTGAATCTTATATTCATTTGTTCTCTCACAAAAACCATTTGAAATGCCAAAAAAAAATTTTCAGTTTCTTTAAAACGGTACGAGTCTCTCCGTTGACTTAACTACAGCCTACTTCTTTAGAAATCTTTCCAAAAAATTATAAGTAATTACACCAAGGCAACCATAGGATAACTGTAATTATATAGTCATGATCTAAATGTTTGAAAAATATTTTTTTATAATTTTTTTTTCTTGAATATTTTGTGAAATTTTAAAAAAACAAAAATTTTATTAGAATTTGTCAGCCTAAGCCGTAACAGGGTTAAACATTTTATTTTATTAAAGGTCCTTTCAACAAACTAGTTTACTTATTTTATATTTCTGTTCTCCTTTTACAATTTATGCTATTTACGTGACAAATTTCACACCATAATCACGTGAGGAAATTAACAAAAAAAGAAAAAGATCATGAAAAAGAAATTTTTACATGCAAATGATCTTAATTAAAAAAAATTTCAAATACACTTTCTTAAAATTATGTGTTCTTATTAAAAAATTAAAAACACACGTGACAATTTCCACACCACAACAAAAATGTGCGTGCGTTCGTTTGTCCTTTTCTCCCCCTTTCCTTCCGTCAGAGAAAAAAAGATAACAAAAAACTTTTGTTTCATTTGTTTTAAATGATCCTCAAGGACATAAGGGTACTTTTTTATGTAGATTTGTAGGCTTTCTAGCTTTCATATATCTTTATATTAAAGATATTTTTTATGCATCTGTTTCTTCTATATAAATAATATGAAAATTAGTCGTTTGTGTAGAGGGTAACATAAAATTAACAAACAGTTAACGTAACCTAAGTCATGTAATGGAATTCAAATGTGCTTTTTATAAAGGATTTTTCTTAATTTCTTTCAAATCATTTCATTATTTCTTAAACAGGGTAGAAATACAACCTTGCGGTTGCGGTGCCGGATTCTGCATCTCAGCGAAAAAACAAATAAAGTGAGATGCGGCCAAGGATGCGGATTTTATTATCATTTTTATTATTTGTTTATTAATTTTTTATTCTTTTTAATTAAAATATATATAACAAATTTTATACGATACGTTTCTAAGAGAAAAAAAATTTTAAATTGACAGCTTGAGAGAAAACGCACTGAAATTTAAATAGATTCTAATTTCTTGCGAATTCGTTGAGCGTTTTATATTGTCAAAACTTCATATTAACAAAAAAAAAAAAAAAAAAAAGACCCGCAACCGCAATCATGAGGTTGTATTTTTACTCAAAATTGGGAAATGTGTACTCCGATAACTGGTCCTAAGTTTTCTATTATGGGTACATTTGTGTTTTCCAGCTTCTACAGCCTGTTGCAAGCAAAAGTTTACGATATATCTAAGATAAAAAAGAGAGCGATAGAGATACTTAGAGACGTAACCTTCAGTACCTATCACCGACATTAACCGACATTGTGTAAATTTAATGAGGGCCCTCGAATCAAAAGTAAGTAATAAAGTCAAGGTGATAGAATTGCGAGTGAAGACATTTCTGAATACGTGGTTAACTATGCCCGCTCAGTGAAGAGGACCGAGTGGGACGAACAAACAAAAAATGAGAAGGCGTCTTTCTGAAAGCTCTAGCTGTTTTTGTTTGTAGGCAGCATTAAAAAACACTGTAAGATTTTACGTATGTATTTGGAAAGCTAAAATGTCCATTGTAGTGAATCTAAGGCAGTCGATTAGACGAGTATAGCGCATCCGTGAAGTTATACCATTCCGTATTTATTTTTACTTAGTGGATGTTTTAAGAAAACATAAAGTACTGCTCTGGTGCGATAAGTGAGGAAATCCAGTGGCACTATAATGCTTCCAAATAACTCCTGCTAAAGTTATTTAAGGGAGACCCCTTTATCTAAGTCTTCCTTTATTCCATCGAAACAATGAAAGCCAGGCAAAACTAATAGTATTGTAAGGAATATAACATTTGACTACCCTCTACATATCTTTTAATAGAATTAAAAGAAAATTAGGTAGCACTTGCTGGGCAACAGCTGTTGTTGTGTTGCTAGAAATACTTTAAAAACAGAAGGTAATGGAAAAAATATTTTGGATAGACGTGTTGTTTTAAAAGAAGGAAAACAGCAGCAAAAACTTCCCGGAGTCTAGGTTAGACAAGGCAGACAAATATTATGTAAAGCCGCGCGGATAAGTTGTTGAAGACTCTTGCATATTAGACTAAATGTGATGGTAAGGGTGGTTTACATGATCACAGAAGTTGTACGACTTGTCAAATTTTTATGCAGGATAGTACTTGTGGGATCGTCTAAACGAAATATGTAATAAATCTACACAAATTGAGGGAAATACGGATGACAATGTAACAGGCTCTCTTTTTTTTTTGGAAAATTTCAAAAGACAATTACTAATCATTAGATCAGGGATGCATTTTCCTTCAAGCCACCCAAAAACCTATGTACACCAATTGTGTAAACGCAAAAAGATCTATCATAAGATTTTTACTTTTTTTTTTTTCCTGTAAATTGATATTTTTAAAACACGGATGGGATTTTATATTATTTTTCCTTGGATTTTACGTGCATTAAAGTCGTACCGTCTAAACCGGCCTCAAAAGGTACAGTATTATTAAGCAATTGGCAAGTAACAATATAACAGTATTATATGACAGTCATCGCAGATTTGGTTCAATGGACCTGATTAGAAATTAGTGGAGAAGTTTGTAACTTCAGGTATCGTCAGAGTCACAGAGTAGTGGGGTGTGGATTAGAGACAGGCAAATGGGAAAATATATCGATACATTTTAAGAGTATCGTAATATATCGACCCAAAAATATCTATATATCGACAAATCGACATTTTTGCTTGAATAGTATTTACCCAAAAAATAATGTTAATATCAATTATATTCAATTTTACCGTAACTTTTTATAAGTTTTTATTAGGTTTTTATATGTATTAACGAATATAAGTCACGGAAATAACATCTTACGTTTGAAGTCTAACTTCCGCTGCAAATTTCACCAACTTTCAAGTCTGGTGCAACACAGGCAAGCAGCTTTTGGAAACCAATATCAATATAAATTACTTTTTTTGTGCTTATTCCCATAAAAATATTACATTTTGTAGTTTTAAGAATTTGAATGTCTTTCAGTGTTTTTATCGGTCTTAAATTATTATTTTTAGATTTTATTGAATAAAATTGTCATTTGTGCAATAAAGTTTATGAAATATGAATTTAAGGTTTTCAATTGAAAGTTTTGGAAGAAACCAACTGACGTGCTATTTAAGCAATAGTGAAATGACCATATGAATATGCTTGCCCCACTGTAGTACGTATAAATTTTTGGATGGGAAAGTTGAAGAAAAAATAATTTAGTTAAAGATATACTTGAATCCCAAGACAGGAATGACAGTAGAAACAGAATTGCCAAGTACACACAAGTCTGTACTCAAATCTCGGCAATTATTTCCCCTTCAAAACGACCTTTCCTCTCACACCCACAAGTACAAGAATTGCGCGAATAAAGTTGCCTAATCTGACAAAGTCAGGCTGCCAATGTGAACAATATACATAACCAAAAGTCAATTTGCTACAAAAATTAATATTTTTGTAAAAAAAATTAAAATTGACATTCATAAATAAATATCGATGTATCGATATGTATCGAAAATTAAAAATTTATCGATATTTCGATATATGATATTGATATTGATATTTTCTTCACATGCCTAGTGTGGATATCTGCGTTGGTAAAATGTTTATGTTGCTTAAACAAGACATCGAGTAGTTTGATTATAGAATAAATAAAGTGCCTCCTTTTTTAAAGTCCTGTTATATGTTAGAATGCTTCGACTTCTACATTTATTTAAAATCAACCCTTTTTTAACTTTACTTTTTTTTCTTTTAAGATCTTTTACTCTTAATAAGAAAATAATTTTTTGGCCTGTAAATTGATATCTTTTTGTGTTGTTCAATTTTATGTGCTCCTTTTCAAGAAATATTTAAAACACGTGAGATATAATTTACCAAATCGATACATGTGTACAAACAAGATCATCATCATCTGCTTGCTTTCTTTGTTTAATTTCTTACAAAAACATTGCAAAAGTCTTGCTGCTGCTTTTTAAATTCCTGGCATTTTATAAGACGTTGTTTTCAAATCCTGCTATTTAAATTTTTTTAACAAGGACTTTATTTCAAATTCCTTTCACACTTAAGATGTTTATGGTTTCTTTGTTCATGATTATGACCTATTTTCCATCTACAATTACACAAATAATGCTTTCATGTTAAGCCCTGCTTCTTTATAGCATGATCACATTATTACGTAGAAGTACTTTCCATTAAATTTAAAATAACAGACTTGCTGCGATTTTTGCATTCCTGTTATATAATAAGATGTTGCAACGTGATCATATTTCATTAAAGATACTTTCCTCAAAGATCATTTAAAGAAAAACAAAAAACATGCTTCCTTATTTCACGGTGAATGTGTTTAACATAATTACCCTGTAGTTCTGGGGATGGTAGGCTTGTGAATGAAACAAAAAGAAATTAAGTTTTTATTTCTCAATTGTTGAAATTTGTTTGACCTCGAATACCATAAGTTTGTGAACGGCAGTTATCAAGACTCTTTAGATTTTTTTCAGAAGCATCTAGTTCGCTTTTTATTGCAAAAGATATACGAGAAAGCAAACAGAGGACTTCAAGACACTTTAAAGTTTCTTTACAGTTAATAATTTGAGTAATAATAGTCTACATCACAATTTGCAAAAATTAGAAGATGGTTGAGTAAATTCAACTGTAATCGTATCAGAACAGGTGGGGTCAAAATTTAAAGTTGCGAACAATAGAGATTCTCACAGCAGAAATCGTTAAATCAATCCATGATATTTGATGCTCAAGGAATGGGAGTACATGTTATGTTTTTCAACTTAAATAAATATTTTACTAAAATCACGATTGCTCCAACTCGGCCAAAAGTGAAACTGTGTTATCATTTGAAAAGTCTGTTTGATAAAGATGGTTAATCCCAATGCAAAGAAGCTCTTGTAACGTTTTGTAACCGATAACACCACATGGATCGAATAGAACACACCACAAGCCAAGAAACTACCGAGACGTCAGCCAAAGTAGAACAAAATGTATTTGAAAAGCAACAAACCAGGTTACGGGAATACTATTTTTTAAAAGCATGCAGTGTCTTTTATATCAGTTACGTTTCCAAGCTGTTAGAGAGATTCGACAAAAACTTACATATTTGTAGAAAAAGAAGTGACATTCCACTTTGACAACACAATACCGCACATACCTATAGTTTCAATATTTAGACACAAAGAGAAAGTATTGTTAAAGTAACCATAACCTAAGAGCAACATATAATATGGTTGCCTTATGTGGTTGCTCACAAAACAATAACATTCTAAGGTATAAACATTATTATGTTCAAATAAAAACATTAAATGGTTAAATTAAAATATCATAATATGGCTGAAAATTTCATTTTATATAAGTGAATTATTATATAGTCTCGTAAGTGCAAAATTTTCCTGATATAAAAACTTAGTTATTATTGTTTTATTCATAAATTTACAAAAAAGTCAATTATTTGCTTATAATAACGATTAGATCAAAGGCTACAAGAAACAGTTTTTTAATTTTTTTTAGCGCAAACATTATTCTGTTGCTATTAACCATACTTTGATTAATAATAATTTATCATACATATTATTTCTAAAGCACCTTTTTTTTGTCGGTTGCAAATATCACCCATACCACCGCATCAAATTTAATGAATGATATCTCATTTTCAAGCTTATTTCTAACACTAATGACGAAAAATAATTAGAAATTTAAATATTTTTATTTTCATTGATAAAAATTATATTTTATATCGAACTGCATGATAATGCAGTGATTATGTGTTTTTGTTACTTTAGAAATAATATACATATATGATGATTATAATCTGATGTATATGGGCAAACTGTTGAACCGTTACAAACAGACGGCTGAAATTTACACAGAACCTGATTGCTAAATCTACTACAACAGCAAATATATAATATGAATTTGGAAATTTAAGAGTGACCCTATAGTTGCTGCAATTTGATGTATATTGCCAAACTATTGAAGAGTTGAAAAAGTATAAAGTTTGGAGATATAAGTGTGTCCCAATAGTTAATGTAATCTAATTTATGTGGCCATACACTTGACCTGTTATATGAAATCTGTTTTAAAGTCGGTTTTTTTCGCAAGAATTATTAAAAGATATTTTTGTTTGAATTAAGGATTCCTACGGGCAAAAAGTTAACGATGATCATGTCATTACCTCTAACATTGTATTCAAAGAAGTATTATAAAACCATTTAAACATACGTATGTATGTATGTAAATGTGTATGATATATTATGATTTCTAATATTTTTATACTTTTAATAAAATGTATTGAAGTTACTTTAAGTAACTATTAATTATTTTCATTTTATCTTACAAAAATGACAACTAACGCTGCGAAATATTCGCACGGGTCATCTAGTTAGGTTATATATTTTATATATTTTTTAATATGTTATGTTTAGTTATGGTTGAAATTTCTTTAACTCAAAACCAACCATGTTGAATTTTGCGTGCATAGTAACCATATAATCGTTAAAAGTTAACAAAAAATGTTTATCGTGATTAAAGTTAAGGCGAAAATAACTATAATTGGTTCTCCGCAACTATACATTGTTACAAAGAACATAATATGGTTATTGTGACCATATCACAACCATGTTTTTTTCTGCGTGTAGTATATTCCTTAGACTGAGCATCAGTTTGCTGTTTGCAAGCCGGAGAAAATGTCTTGACGTTAGAAAATTTGGGTAAAGTGAAATGGTCAATTTTCAACATCAATGCTTCCATGTCTTCAATAAGATTAAGTCATTAAATGACATCCGCCACTGTCGGAAACAAAATTTCGCTGCACAGACAATTAACTTCAATATAAATGAACTCGTTTCCTTATTAGCTTTCATTTATATCATCTATTCAAGATATCTACATATCATATCTACATACATCAGAATCACTGGGTAAATTTTGTGTTAATATTGTATATCAAAGTCATTTTGTTCAGTGTTTTATACCATTTACCTGAAACATTTCTTAAATTCTTTTATTCACTTTCATTGGCTCTCAGCTCAGTTTCAAGGTATTTTCCTCTTCTTTATAGAATTTTTATCTACACTTCATTTATTTCATTATCCACTTCATTGCTTTAGCTATTGTGATATTTTTTTTGTAAAATGAAACCTGGTAATTTAAAAGGGAACATGAATGAAGCACATAACATAACAAAAGATTTAGAAGTCAACCCCAACAGAAAGAAAAAAAATACCACTTAAGAAAATTTATGCCACGAAGCAATGCTTTTCAAGATTCTAATCTTTTTAGGCAACAAGACGCTTGATGATAGAAAGAAAAATCAACCCTCAAAAAGTATATGTAGACTCATTGTAGAGGAATTAATAAGGAGTTCTTTTTAAGAAATAAAAGAAATTTTTGAAATGTCTTGCTGCTTGAAAAATGCTCGACTCCTGGTAAAACGAAGACATTTTTGGAAATTGAAACCCTTTTTAATTATAATATATATAAAAAAACATGAAAAAAGTAATTAGTGAGGAGAAACTTCTTGAAAACGTGTTGATTCTCATTCTTGAGTCTGATAATCAAGACATATTGGTTTTGACGCATTTGTTTTTTGTATATGCGCCACCGTCTTTTTAAATATTTAAAAAAAGAATTTTTAAATTACTTTAAGTGAATTTCTTCTTTATCGTCTTTTGTCTCTTGGTTAACGATTATAAATGTTATTTTATTATAGCGGACATAAGGAAGAAACAAGAAAATTTTGAGCAAACTATCCAGTTCAATTTGGATAATTTTTCCTATGAACTTTGAACAAAGAAAAAATCTTGTAAAGCTGACTTTAAGATAAGTAACAGTGCTATATTCGGCTATGCCGAATCTTATATACCCTTCACCATATAAGTAAATCTAGTTTAGTGAAGTAACTCCAATTAAAAAAATATATTTTAGTCGTTTATTTTTAAAGTGGTATAAGTCACTTTTTTTAAGTCCAGATATTTAAGGGTTTGCGTTTAAATACGTTTTAAAATATGGATGCTAACTTTCGAGAAGATTTACTTGCATTTTAAAATTTTGAGTTAATACCCTCTTGTTGATCAAGTGCGATATAATAATAATTCATACCATCAATATATGTGCCCATAATTATGAAAGTGGTCTAAGTCATATATTTCTTGTTTCGAGATATTTAATGAATTGCATTTGAGTAAATTAAAAATTATTTTTACATTATGCGACAACCACTATCTAATGGTTCATTTTTGGCAATTTCGTAAAAATTACATTAAATAAATTTAGTTTGAAATAATGTGGTATGAAAATAACTGGTTAATTAATTTTATTTTTAATTTTTACTTAGACCACTTTTATAATTATGGGTACATATTTCATATAAAGACATTATTTAAGTATTTTTTATTTTAATATTTATACCATACAGAAATTAAATTTTGAAATATTACACATTATGTAAGTGTAAGTAATTAATGTGAAATTACATCAGTTTAGTTTAATTTTCGTCATCAATTCCTATTAGAGATGAGCGATATTTTACTACCTGTGATTATATCACTGTGATTAAAAAGTCACTGGTCACTACAGCGACTGAGTTGATCAAGTAACAGTTCCGCGTAAGAACGTTCTTTTCTATTTGCACACATCCAAACTTAAATGGGGTTTTACTTTGTAAAAGAGAAATATAAGTTCTTTTGACTCTTTCATTCTTTCATATGTATATCAAAGCAGCTTCTTTGCTGTGTAGCTTTTTCTTGCTTCTACTTATTAACAGCAACTATTCCTTTTTCCAAACTTCACACATATGTACATACATATGTAGCAAAAAAAAAAAAAAACAAAATATATGGTGTGCTTTTTTATTTGATCCTATAATCAATCAGTGTTCCGAACATTTTTGGGCAAATTTAATTACACCTGCTTTTAATGTAGAGATCAAAATACCTTTTTCCTTATTATTACTGTTTGCATAAAATATTATTTAGTGTTATATATTTCCTATATAAACATGAATGTTTAAATAAAAACGAACTGCAAACGGTGATCACGGTAACTACTTAAAAGAACGGTGATTTGAAAATCGCGTTCACTGGTAACGATGTTTCTCAAAAATCACGGGATCGCTCATCCATAATTTCTATTGATTAAGTGATTCAATACTCAGAAATTGTGTTTTGTTTCAAATTTTTCAAATAGCTGTGATATATTGGGTGTATATAATTAAGCAAGTCCATCAAGTCTTTGTATTTTGCTAAAGAAATAGTACTGGCTCCAGCATAAAAGACATCCATCTCTATTTGTATATAACGTCTAGGTCTTCCTCTTTTCGGTAAAAATCCAAAGTTAGAAAATCATGTTTTACAACTAAAGTTAGTTTATAAAACATTTTATAGGAAATACTCGTAGGTTTTATTGTAAAAACGAATCCATTGAATTTTAAACCAATTCATTTTGTTTTGATCTGTATTTACTTTTCTTTTTGAAACAGATTTTTCCAATAATTGTGTTAAAATAAAATATTTTTCTTGCAAGTTGTGTACTGTAAAGGATTTTTTTCGGCAGGCGGCTATTACGCTGTAGTAGTCATTTGGAATGTATAAAACATTTGTTTTTTTTCAAGGCCATCTCTATTACACCAAAATCAAGATCATTTGGTAAGTATGAACAGCCCGAAATTAAAAATTTGTGATTCAGAATTTCAATATCGTTTTCTGAGGACTGAACAATTTTCATCCAAATTAATTCCAGTTTTATGTTACGATTTTGTCCTGTACATGAGTCACTATATGCAATAATATGCATGCAATTCTTCTAACATATTTATTACATATTTCTATTTCTTTTACACTAATTCCCGTTATTAATTTCCTGAGTACAGCGACTGACGCCAATTTCAAAATAAACATGTTTTTTATAACGTTAATTACCATAACTTTTCTCAAACAAATCTCTATAGTTCTCAACTTATTGATTCAGAATTTTTTTAAAATTAAAGATGCCGTTTTGCTGTATTTAGTGTTGCCATTAACTCGATTTTTTTTTTTTTAAAGTGACTTATGCCACTTTCAAAATAAACGGCTCGTGTTGGGGTAATTTGTGATTCAGAATTTCAATATCGTTTTCTGAGGACTGAACAATTTTCATCCAAATTAATTCCAGTTTTATGTTACGATTTTGTCCTGTACATGAGTCACTATATGCAAAAATATGCATGCCATTCTTCTGACACATTTATCACATGATGCTACTTTTTTCACTTATCCCCGTTATTAATTTCCTGAGTACAGCGACTTACGCCAATTTCAAAATAAACATGTTTGTTATAATGTTAATTACCATAACTTATCTCCAGAAAATCTCTATAGTTCTCAAATTATTGATTACAAATTTTTTAAACATTATAAATTTCTTTTTTTTTTTTTAGTTAGTGTTGCCATTAACTCGAGTTTTTTGAAAAAGTGACTTATGTCACTTTCAAAATAAATGGCTCATATTGGGGTAACAGAGAATTAAAAAGTAGGAAAAATAAATTAAATACTTTATATAATTTTACATAAAAATATCATCGTCTCTTAATGGGTTAAGATTTCTTCAAAAGCTTTTAAATGATACTCATATTGATAACTTTAAAAATTTGGTGTACAATCGTACTTCTCTATGAAAAGTTCAGAGGCCCGTAACTCGAAAAAAATGGGCTAGCGCCAATTTTTTTATTTGATAAATTTGTCTTATTTTTTAATTCTCCATATATTTGTTGTTGTTGTTTTTTTTTTTAGTTACTTTATTAAACTAAATTTGTTTCAAATAATATGGAAAAATTAGAGGCAAATGTGGTGTTTTGTCCGCTGCCTAAAAGTACGTGGACCGTTCTTGCTTATTTTCAATAGCAAAATTTTGTTGATTTCATGACGAACGGACAGACGGAATTTGAAATATATTTTACTTTTTGGGGTTGGAAATGGACATTGTAGAAACTACAAACGGAATGACAAACTTACACTTCCATCTGTGGTGAAGGGTACAAAAAGAATAAAGAATATTCAATTTAAATTTCTTCTTGATACTTTCTTCAAAATCTGTTCACCCATTAAAAATAACAAGTTGATTGGAAATATTGTCACATACTAAAATTATCTAACATCTGTTTTTGCAGCATGAAAAGTATATCAAATTTCATTACTATCTTCTTCTTTCTCTCTTTTACTTTTTTAGCCAAGCCAGCTGGAATCTTATAGTTTTTGAGCAACTGATCGTGTTTAGGAGATCGTTATTAAGTAATAAAAAAAGTGCGCACATTATTTGAACATTTGTTTATTGTTATTATTATTTATTTTTTTTTTTTTTTTGAGTCTTAGAACCTTTTTAATTTTTTTACCTAAATTTAAAGAAAAGCGAAAATAAACCAAGACCCACCCAATTTATTCTTATCTTTTTCTTAAGAGATTTTTACAAGTAAAATAAATTTTTTTATTCCCTAGACAATTAGAAAATTGAAGACAAAAACACCCTACAAAAAATCTGTTTTCCCATTAAATTCCACCACCAAAAAAGGCAAAAAGAAATAAATAAAAATATTTCTTAACTCTTTAATGCCATCTCTACGTCCATTCATTCATTCATCCACTTCCTACAAGATGGAAAATAAATTTGTGGAGTTATTTGTACAGCGCTCTAGATTCTCTGTTCTCCTATTAAAAACCTCCACCAAATATGGCTAAAGAATTTTTTCATTTTGCTTTTATTATGAGTGGAAAATCAATAAAGTAGGTAGAAAAAAATTAACCGAAAAAATATGGTTAATTAACGAAATTTTAACTAAAAGATCTTTTAAAATAATTGTTTAGCTAAAGGAAGGATTAAAAATTGTGAGCACAGACTGAAGCATTTCTGTACCTCCACAAAATTTATTTATTCATTAAAAGTTTAAACTGACTTAATAAATTATAGACTTTTTAACTTTTAATACCAATTTCTAAGTTCCTGTGGCTCCCCACCAGAAAAGAATTTATCTGTGTTTGACTAAAAACAATTAAATCAAGCAAAAAAAAACACATTTTTTAAATTTTCTTGAGAAGAAAATATTTATTCTACAGTTTTACTAGAAATTTATCGCAATATAAAACTTGAAAGTGATTAAATTAAATTAATATTTGTTTTATTCTTATTAGTGCTTTTTACTGAAACCCTGTTATTAGTTAATTTTTTTTTTTAACATTTATTTAGTGAAATAAAAAGTAATAAAATAAAGTAACAACATTCAACATCAATTAAGTATTGGAAAGTTAACATTTTGGCAACCCCCTTTTTAACTGGAAGCCTGTTATTAAAAAGAGAATTAAAATTAAATAAAGAAACTGAATGCCCAGCACCAACTTAAAACTAACTTACTAACTAATAAATAATAATATCCTTATTCAAATTTTGTTGTTGTTTTTTTTTTTTTATTTTTGTAAGAAATAACTTAATATCAGAGATGGGAAGATGGGAGTGTTAATATTGTGGTGAACCACCAAAATATTTGTATAGAGGAAATACTCTAAATAAAAAATTACTAAAATCTTCTGAAAATTAAACCAAAGTATAACTTTCGATATTAAATATTTTGTCGTGAAACAAATACACAAAAAACACCACGCTCACCTCTAATTTTTTCATATCATTTGGAACAATAAAGTAACTCCAATTAAAAAAATAAATATATGGGGCGATAGAGAATTAAAAAATAAGAAAATATCAACAAGTCAAAAAATTGGCTCTCGCCCATATTTTCCGAGTTACGGGGCTCTGAAATTTTCAGATTTTTTAAAATATTTAATATGGGTATCATTTTAAAGCTTTTAAGGAGATCTTTAAAGATATACTAAAATTTTTAAAAATGCCTAACCCATTAAGAGCCGATGACAATTTAAAGTAAAATTATATATAGTACTTATTTTTAAATTCTCTGTTTACAAAAAAAAAATTTGTTGGATTGGATTTAATTCACCAAATTAGATTTACATTAATAGTGGGGGGCATATTTGACTTGGCATAGCCGAATAAAGCACTCTTTTTAATTTTTACTTTTATTTGGTTTATTTAGATTAGCCTGTTTGTTACTTTGGTGTGACCAATGTTGCCATATTATATTTAAGAAGTGGAGATTCTGCATTTTTTACGAATACACAAAATCGATCGAAATCTGAAAAAAGTGAAACGAATTCGATCGCAATGGTTCATACGAAATGAAAAGAATTTTGACTGGAATGTGTGACATGCCATGCAATAGAATCTAATGCAACATACATGAATGTGCAACCAATGGTACTTATTTATTGGTTAATTTTTCTCGATTGATTTAAATACATTAAAAAATATAAAAAATACGGACGAGGGCCTCTGCAGCCAGTTCCTTTTAATTCTTATTAATTTGTAAATTAGTTTAATTTTAATAAATGAAATAAATAAATAATAATAAAAAAAATTACACAGAAATTAATCTAGATAAATATGGCTAATGCCGTCGAAACGTTGTCGTTATTTTGTTTTTTCATTATTCGAAAAATCGTTCCTTTACAATAACCTTTAAGTTTCCAATTAATTTACTCACTTTTTAAAAGAAATATTGTTAATTCATTTGAAATTCAAAAATAGGCAAGAATACCTATTTCGTTATTTTTTTAACCATGTTACATTCCTTTAAGAAAGGGATATAAGAGTGATAAGACAGGTGGTGAAAGGAGAAAGATATAGCTATTTTTTTTTAGTTATTTTACTTTGCCAGCGAATCTGCTATGTAGAAATAATGAGGAAGGAGGCTAAGTGCCATTATGTAAATTCTAATTATGTATTTACACCAGTAAACAGAAAAAAATTTAATTTTTTATTGGCACATGTGTTGAACCCTGGCCAACCAGATTTGTAGTCAACGCGCTTACTACTATGACTACAGCAGCCGTATTTCAAAGGTTTTATCTATCAGACGAATTTTGAAAAATAATGGCTTACAAAAAGGAACTTATAATATTTCTTTGAATAAATTATTATTGGAGTACATTATTCGTAGTATTCAAGACAAAAAACGGCTAATGGATTTCAAAGCCGCAATGGATGTTTTGTTTGGTAAGTATGTATATTTACAGCAAACAAAGCCCAAAATTAAACTTATTTTCTTTTTTTTCGGTTTTAATAGCGGCATTTAAAATATCAAGAGCTGGAATTTTTAGAAGACATGCGAAAAGCCACAAAGTGCACAAAAACGAAATAATTTAAAATGAATTGCTTTAAACGGAAAAAAAGAAGATTCAACTTTATTACAAAATGTCGATGAAATTTAACTTTTAAATAGTGTTTGTTTATTTTTTTAATGAATATTTTTTCTTTTTCCTTAAATTTATAAAATTGTAAAGTCTTTTTAAACAACAAATGAATAAGGTTTTTCTCAATTTAATCATTTTTTTTTTGTTCTTTTTTTAAGTTCAAAAATATTTCATTTTAAATACATACATATGTGTATAATTTTTAAAAATGTAATTTTAACTTATTTAAAAAAAATTATTAAAAAATTGTTTTTTTTTTTAACTTTTTCTTTATGAACTTAAAAATTAAAACCTCAAGATGTATGTTTTATACAGACATTAATCGACTTTTTTCAAAGCAGAATCACATCAATGCCGCAATGGTACTGTCCTTCCCATCTCTGATTGACATTAAAAAAAGCAGCAACAAGCATGAGTCTCAATGACGTATAAACATGCAAACCAGTAATAAAATGAATTTGAGTTTTTGTAAATTTGAAAGAACATGAATGAGCGTAACCAAAATGTATGAAATGTAAATATTTCATTTTAATATTTTTCGTAAAGGGAGTAATATTAGTTTGGTATATCGTATGTAATTTCTACGCTAGCGAATATTATTATTTCAGGCAGAGAGATGAGGGCCACGGAATTGGAGATCACTCAGTATGTTGGCAGCCAGACGGTGCTTAAAGCTTTGAAAGTAGACAGTTAAAAATTAAAGATCGTAAGCGAATGCAAAAGCTGTCAGTATGTTGATAGACCAATCAACGATCAGACTGTGTTGGAAACGAAATTACCAAAAAGCTGCCAGGGAATACCGCAAGAAGAATAGAATAAGTAAAGCCAATATAATAGAATACTGGCTATCTGGGTGGCAAGAACTGATTGGTTCTGAGGGAGTAGGGAAGACTGCAAGGTCTCACTGGCATCTGGCCCATATGAACAACAAGGCAGACTTGAGTAGAAAAGTTATGAGAAGAAATCATATTAAAAGAGGAATGCTGCAATATGAAAAATTGCACCAACATAATCGTTGTTACCCCAACTACGTTTGCCAGCGTTAATTTTTTTCTTTGAAATTTATTAAACAACTAGCTTATTGTATTTGGCGTTGCCTAGGTCCATTTTATATAGTGCCTAGAAAGGCCTTGTTTCTTATGGAGCTCTACTCCGAACACATAAGAAATCTACCAAGTCAGCTTGTATCTTAGAGACCAAGAGATATGTAAGTTTCAAATATCTTTAGAATGTGATTTTGTTAAGATCGGTTAAGATTCATAAAATATTTAAAATTTTATTGCAATCGGTGCGGACGTCAATGCCTGTTTTTTCCTTTTTCTTCTCTGGAAACAGATATAGATAAGGAGCTATGAATGTTTCGAATTTCATAAAAATCAAGTAAAATCAAAAAAAGTAAAAACTACGGCAATCTTAATTTTCCTTAAGTTAAACTTTCAAACTTTGCTAAAAAAAAAGTCGAAGCAGCGTCAAAAACATAATATTTGTAAAGTCTTCTACCACATTTGCGATATCTCTGGCCAGAAAAATGACTTGCGTTTTTATTTTGAAACAAAACGTGTTCTGTAAAAGTGTTCATCACTTAAAAATAACCGTAATTGTAAGAATATTTTTTTATTGTGATATAGGGTGTTTATAAGTCCTTATAACCTTAAATATAACTTTGACTTGTTTTATTGCTTTTTTTCTTTCGATTCAAGAAGAATGCATGTGGCGCTTGCGTTTTATTGTGAAGGACAGACTTTACCAGTCATAGAGACGGCAGTTTAAAAATTTATAAAAACTAATGGTGATTGGACTTTTATAATATTTTTGGGTGTTAAGATTATTTACAGAGTTGTGTAGTTCATGAACGACCTAGTTCAATTGAGCCACTGACTCTATTGAGTTCTTTTAGCTCAGTTCTGATCGCCTGAATTAAAACAGCGTTATTTATATTAAAACAAATATAAAATTAAAACTTGAGTGAAACCCTAAAATTTATTTTGGAACAAATTAAGCAAAAACATCCTTTTGTACAGGCTGCCGGTATAAGAAAACCTACTCACTTTGTTCCTAAATGTGTCATTTGTACTACCTAAAAAGACTGGATAAACAAGTTTATCCTAGCAACATCATAGACCGATCGATCTGTAAGTCGAAGCAGTTTCGAACTGCAAAGAAGCTGGACAATGGCAGAGCAATTGTTGCACCGTTTTTCTTCTTCCTCAGTCCGACAACTTCTACAGAAGTCATGGTATGGAAGATTTATGCCTCAGCAGATTCGCATTCACATATAATTAACAAATCTTTAAATTGTTTTTTAATTAAACAATTTTTCATTAGCATGTGTGAATTTTTGAAAGATTCATCACAGAATACAAAAAATTTTATGAGCTAAAAAGATCAAGTGTATTTGCTCAAGTTTTTTTAGCTCACTGATTGAGCAATTGAACCAAAGAACAAATTGAGCTAAACATATCAGCTGGATTTGCTCAATTGTTAGCTCACTAAAGGCCAGGATTCATTATCATACACAATCGTACAATTTAATCACACAAAAATCTGACAAAATCCTGTCGTTCCTTAAAAAAAATTTCAAAATGGCTTCGCAGGTGCCAAACTATTATACAAAAAAGATGCAAAACCATATGGTTTTAATATATTGTTGTTTTTTCTCCTTATCATCTTAAAAAAATCAATCCTGACCGCATTGAGAAAAATATTTTATGAATTATTTCAAAAGATTATAAAATCGTACAGATCTGCCAAAAAGTCAGTCACACATACAGTTTTAATCCACACTATCATTTTTTTTGAGCACACATGCAATTTTCGATGAATCGTACGACTAAGTATGATAGCGAATCCTAGCCTTAAGTGAACTTTAATGGAAACGAACGAACTAGTTCGTTCCAATGAGATAAACTGAAAAGAGCGTTCACGTTAAAGAGCTGATAAGCAAACTCTAATTATTTAATTTTTTTAAGGCAAGCGTGAGTACTTGCTCATAAAACTTCTTTTATACCCTGTGGTTATAAAATTACGCTTAATCAGTCAGTCAAGTAAGTTCGTTAGTTTCCGTCTGTCGTTATTTTATTTATGTTTAAATGTCACGATAATTTT
This sequence comes from Gymnosoma rotundatum, assembly GCA_916610165.2. Classification (NCBI taxonomy): domain Eukaryota; kingdom Metazoa; phylum Arthropoda; class Insecta; order Diptera; family Tachinidae; genus Gymnosoma; species Gymnosoma rotundatum. Next base: position 13,484,449 of record OU744339.1, read on the forward strand.
GTAAATTTAAACTAGGCGAACATAACAGTTAACTTAGTAAGCAGCTGATAAAAAAACTTACATTTTATGTGACAAAAAAACATCAAATAAATAAACGCTTTTTAAAATAAGTACACATGGCTTTGGGAACATAAAGAATGGGTCGACCGTTTGTTAAAAAGTAAATTTGGAAATATTGTTAAAATTGCTGTCAGCCTGTTTTCTAACTTTGGTAAAATATTGATATTTTAATTTGATTATTTATTTAATAGGGACAGATAAGAGAAAAAGAAAATTATTTTCAAAATTCTCATATGATCAATTTTCTATGTATTTTGAGCTCCTAATGAAAATAATAAAATTATCTTGACATGATTGGCAATTAATTTTTTTTTCAAATTATGAAGAAAGCAAGCTAAATTTATGAAGTTTTAAAAAACAATTTTTTTTCAAATGGGAGGGGATGCACAAAGTTTGCTTTCTTGTATACAAATTTATTAAATAGGACTACAGCATTTTTATTATAGTTTCTAAATGAAAGTGTTGGTAATAAATAATAATTATGATGATCGTTTTTTTTTTCTCCTAAAAACGATCTTTAATTTAATTTCTTATAAAGTGTATCATAATAATAGAGAATCATAAAAGACAGCAGGCATCTTTTTTTATATTTTTTTTTAATAAAAAAAAAACATGAACTTAAATACAAAAAAAAAAACACTTCATGCGTCACACGGGTGCCCTCATATTTTTTAGAGATCACTAAACATTTAATGACCCATAAAAGCAGTCTTTTCTTATTTATTTTGTTGCTTCTTACATTTTTAGTTCTTGTTAAATTATAAACAGAAAATAGGAGGGTTGAATGTAGAGTCTTTAATTTAATAGCTGCAAATTCGTTGGTACATTAACATCAGTATGATAGTGGTCCTAAGTTATACAGAAATTTGTTTGCCCTTTTTAAAGCTTTATTTGTTTTTAGATTGAAATTTAATTACATTTTTAATTGTTCCAACTATTCACTTTATGAAAGAAAAAATATACAATTTTTTTAACTAAATTATTAATTGAATCCATTATATATTTAATTAAAGATTAAGTAATAATTTTGCGATCAAATAAATAATTGAGTCAGTTAAAGATTTAATTAAATGGCAACCTAAAAACAAAGAAAGCCTTTAATAGAAACATAAAGTTTTTTTGTATACGATGAAATTATTTTTCGAGTAACAATTGGAACCTTGTACTCCACGCTTCAGGAAACCTTTTATAGCTAAATTTTAGTTTCACCTTCTTTCCGAAATGAGCAATTTATTCTTTGAGTGAAAGAAAATGCCAATAGGTCACATGTTGGGTGAAAACAGAATCTACAGAATTATATAAAATATCCTTGAGACATCTGTAATAACAATTGTGAATTGTGTGTGTGTATGTACATGTCAAGTAAATAGAGTGAATTGTTGTATCCACCACTAATAAGTGTGCGTGTGGGAACAGAATAAAAAGAAAACTTAAAACATATTGAGCAGCTTCTTTAGCTGATTCAGGTAGCCTGCTTGTTTTAAAACAAAAGATTACGAGTCACGAGTTCGAATCCCATTAGAATATATAAAAAAAATAATTGCTGTTGAATAGTCGTAATAGATAAGTTGTTTCAAATGCGAAGAAATTCAAATTGATAAAGGGTGCTTATTAAACATGATAGAACTTGAAATTATAAAAATAACACTAAAAATTAAACTTTAATGAAAAATGTTTGCTTATTATTTTTAGTAAACTCTGGCAAATCATTATGAATAGACTCGTTCTGCGTCGTTCTTTCACCGATTGGGCTCTAGAGCAGTTAAAAACTGACCCATTGTTTTATCGCCAAATTATGTTCAGGGATGAGGCTTAACGGGTTTGTTAATAGGAAAAATTGCCGCACATAGAGTGAGACCAATTTACAACATACCCTACAGACTCCATTGCATCCAGAAAAATATGGTTTATACGCTGGTGGCATCATGGGACTTTATTTCTTCAAAAATGAGGCCGGCTCTCACGTTACGGTTAATGGAGATCGTTACCGCATTAATGATTTGATTTGAATTGATAAATAATTTTTGTTTCAAAATATGGATGACATTGATCCGGAAGAAATGTGGTTTTAACAAGATGGCGCTACGTGCCATACGGCAACTGCAACCATCGAGTTTTTGAAATCAAAATTTGGCGAGAAATTGATTTCGAGAAATGGACCTGTCAATTGATCTCTAAGGCCGTGCGATTTGACACCTCTCGATTATTTCCTGTGGGGCCACATAAAGTCACTGGCTTATGCTGATAAGCCAGCAACAATTGACACGTTGGAGGCCAATATTGTTCATGTTATTCGTGACATACGGCCAGCAGTACTTTAAAAAGTGACCCCAAATTGGATGTCCAGAATAAACTTTCTCATGAGCAGCTGCGGAAGCCATATGCCTAAAATCATTTTTAAATATTAATGCCATGCTGTGATTTTTCGTTATAATTTTTCATTATAATTTAACTTTTGTGTTAATTTTTACAATTTAAAGTTCTATCGGGCTTAAAAAAGACACCCGATAGTATAAACCTCTCGAAGTCTCGATTGGAAAAAGGGATACAACTCTTATGTAGCCGCAGTACATGAGTGGACGCAAGTTTTAGGCATCTGCTTAGTTAAAACCAAGAAACCATGGATTTATAAAGCTATTATTTCAAAATAAGGACCGAATTATTATCTATGCAATGACAAAAAAGTGAAAAAAAGATCCTATCAAAAGTTATATATTTTGACCTCCTTCTCACAAAATGAGCCACTCTGCGGCCACTAACTTGATCAAGTTGACGCATGTGTGACCACCTTCTTAATCTAATTCTAACGTTGGCAAACAAAAAACAACCATTTAAAATACTTGGACCATATTTATTTATTTTCTGTAATTTTCAAAAATGAAAATTAATATTGAAACTCATGATCGCACAACGAAATTAGTCGTAGAGAGTTAATCATTTGTGGATTGTTTGAAATAGAGCTGTAAGTCATCATGTCTCTTTAAGAAATTTCTAAGAGGGTGGCATGTTTTAACTTCCAAAAATTTAATGTACATAAAGTCCAAAGACATTATGTACTTGAACACTATGGCATGACACTGTTCAATAGTATTTTTAATTCTTCATTTTAACAACTTAAACTAAAATATGTATTTTTGGATCAAGTAAAAAGTTCCACAAGAACAAAAAACAAAAATATTATGAAAAAAGAACAGACACACAAGATAAAAGCTTATTTATGTACAAATAGGTATAAGGTTTTCCTTTAAGAGCAGAAAGAGTATTATCAAAAAGAATAGACATACAATACACAGACAAAATATAAGCTATTGTCCAATAAAAAAAATATGTTCTTTAAAATTTATGTACAAATAAAAGATTTGCCTTGAATGACAGATAGAGAGATTTTTGTTATTTATAAATTATAATAAAATAAATTAACGTTATAATGTATAGTTGCGACTAAAATCAAAATTGCTGCAAAAACAATTGATGTGTTTGACAAAGGTATTACTTGGATGTTCTGTTTTGGTAATAATGTTTGATAAGCTCACGATCAGTAAATAGTTCTTTGCACTCCTTTATTTCAGGGACAGATATAATTCTTGATAAAAAGAACCGACTTCAAAACAATTTTATCTGTCTCACTATACCGGTTGAAAAGTATGGCCATAAACATCAAATTACATTAACTATTGGGACCCCCTTATATTCCATCACCAAACTTCATACTTGTTATAGCAGACTGGCCATACAGGCCTGTCTACAACTGTTTAACAGTTTGGCAATATACTTCTAATTACATCAACTGTAGGGACACCCTTTTATTTATAATATTGTTACGTTTCCCCCTTTTTGACACAAACGTACGAATTCTTTTGATTGCAAATACCACTAAGGCTCTTTATAAATTCTGTATTCTTACTTTGTGGCTTTATCTGACTATACTTCCTGATTCTACGGTCTTGTGAATCCTATAGTCTCGTATTTACTGAACATGCGTTATTATTACAAAAGCAGCCATCCAGGCGACACTACTGTGTTACTCCGGCAAGACATGAACTACTCGATGCATTGTTTAGTTATCTTAACCATCCAAAGCCAACTCCACTACTCCTTTTTTCCAAGCCAGTCATCCCCTTTATCTAATAGCCACAACACAAGTCTGCCATATACTGTTGTTATGCTGTTACACTTCTCTGCCCTACCGCTACCGTTCATACTTTTTATTATAAAGGTCGTCCTTGATAATTATTTGTTACTCTTATATTAAATTAGACTAGACGTCTCTACTAAATTATCTGACATGGCTTCACACAATAATTGTCTTTTCTTTGTTGGCAGGTTTGTACTGCTGCTGCTTAATTTTTAATTTGCATTATAACAATTATTATTTTCCGTTATACGGATATCCGAAGGTGGGATCAAACTCACGATCTTCAGTTTTACAGCAAGCACCTCTACAAACGCAGACATTGAGGTTGCTCAGCTTTTGTTAGCTAACCGTGGTATTATTCTATACGCACACCATTAGTGGAAGTAACTTATTCACCACGCTCATACGGAAACAACAACAGGGTTTGCCAGATTTTTGTTTTTTCGTAACAATATAAAATATTTATAATTCTTATTATACCAAACAAAATGGAAAACATTCTGTCTAATTTTTAAAGTGTTTGTATAATTTTTAATTTTGGCATACCCTTTAACATCTAAATTCAAATTATAAACATTTTGTTTTAACGGATTTAGTAATACTGGTTCCTTGTAAGTTTCAGCTGTCTTTCTCTAACGGTTCAAGAGCTTGGCCACATACATTAAACTATTGGGACACCCTTTAATGTCAAAATCTAAATTTTATGCTTGTTGTTGTAGAGAAATTAGCAATACAGGTTCGTTGTAAATTTCAAGCGTCTGTCTACAACTGTTCAAAAGTACGGCCATATACATCAATTTAAATGAAGTTTCGGGGCACCCTTTAATTTATAATCTATATTATATTAATCATTGGTTTAAATAATAGGCCCATAAACGTCAATTTACTTCAGCTATGGGGACACCCTTTAATATTAAAATTTATTTTTGTGTTACTTTATTAGTGTTAGTGCCAAGGCTAACTTGATTTCACAAAAAAAAAATATGTCAGAAGATCAGATATAGTGTCAAAATAGGTGATACTGGAAATCAGCATGTTCGGTCCATGTCCTTAGAGGCAGCAGGCAAAACACCACGCCTACCTCTCTCTTTTCATGTCATTTGGAACAATAGAGTAACTCCAATCAAATAAATAAATATATAGGGCAATAGAGAATTAAAATATAAGAAAAAAAACATTAAGTGAAAAAATTGGCGATTGCCCTTATTTTCCGAGTTATGGGGCTCTGAAATTTTGAAATTTTTTAAAGTATCAATATGGGTATCATTTTAAAGCTTTGGAAGAGATCTTTATGGATATACTAAAATTTGTAAAAAAAAATGCTTAACCTATTAAGACCCGATGTCACTTGTATGTAAAATTATATAAGTTTATGCAGTACGAAAATTTTTTTTTATTTTTCAAAACTCTGTCACCCCAATATTTACCTTTTTGATTCTAGTTAATTTACTAAACTAGATTTATATATATATATTTGTATTAAAGAGATGCCCATCACGGTTCGTAGTACACGTAAAAATCATATATGTTTTATGGGGAAACTGTTTGTTTTTAAGGAAATTTTCAAAATCGATTCAAAAATGACTGAGACACAAAAACAAAAAAGCAACATTTAGTCGAATTGATAGATAACCTCTGTCTTTTTTTGAAGTCGTTTAAAAAACAAGTCAATTGGGTGATGTGTAACTTAAACGTGGTTGCAGAAAAACAATTCTACATTTAATCCAGATGTTGTCAATATAGGAAAGCCCTCCTTCAATTATCTCACGCAAAAAAAAAATAAACTAATTGTCCGATGTGATATGACTACGTTAGATTTCTAGAGGAATTTTTGGAAGACTATGCAAATAAGCTACAAATGATTATTGCCCTTAAAATCAACATAAATGTACGCCCATTTGAATAATGTCATTGATTGGCCTGGCCAGTTAATACAAATTAGAAACTTTGTTGACAATTCTAACGTAACGTGGCTTTATTTTACCAACTACCCATCCCTCTGAGAAAACCCTTTGTTAAAAAATATTCTTTTGTTAAAAACATCGATTTTTTTTGTGCTTTCTACTTTTTTTGACTTCTGAAAACCTGATGTAGAAAAACATTTTTTTGCAGATAATGTTACAAAATAAAAATAATAAAAAATTTAAATAAATAATTTTTTCCCTTTCCTGCCTTTAAATAAAAATTTTTTTCTTTAGTTTCTTTCAATTGCTCAATCAATAAATTGCTTGTTTTTTAATAGGCGATCAGCAAATAAAAATGTTGAAGAAAAATTTGATCTCACCAACTTCGAGTTTAAAATGAAGTGTAAAAATTTCATTTGTTGACAAAATATTTTTTTGTTTGCAATTATTTTTTGACAATTGAGACAATTTGAACATACGGCTCAAATGGCTTACAGGTTCAGAAGTAAATAAAACATAAAAAGTATAAAAAAGATAAAGTAAAAAAAAAATATCAAAAAATTTAAGAACCGCATATTTTCTTGAGTTTCGTTATAACAATCAATTAAAAAAAATACGGCTAAATAAAAAAATAAATTTATAGCAAAAAATAATAAATATTCTTATACTGCTGTATTCTTTTATAACCCTTAAGAGTTCGTTTGATTTCATTGTGGCTGTCTATTCTAGTGGTCATTTTTTTTACTGATGACACTTTTATTTCACAAGTAAATCAATAACCACAAAAATTGTCATTTTTCACTAGGCTGCCATAAACTTTAGAAGAGTTTAAATGAAACATTCAAAATGAAAAGGAAAACAATTCTATTACAACATGGAGAAAGAAGAAGCCCTTAGAGAAACAAATGAAATGAAAACATTTTAAACAATTATAAATAAATGACCGCGCACATACAATTCATTCTGAAAAATTGTGAATACATACGTGTATTAAGGTGGTTTGAAATTTTGAAATGAAAAATTGTTATTATTAAAAAATAAAATTTAATGAAGTCTCCTTGCAAAATATAATTTTTTAAATAAAATAAATATTACTTTTATAATTTTTTTTTTTATATTTAGCATTTTTCTAAAAAAAAATTATCATAAATATTAAATTTTATTTCATACCTTTTAGAAGAAACTTTTGCAGCAATTTGTCATACATTTGATGTGCCAATTGATTTATATAACTTTTTATTTAATTAATTTAATTTATTTACAAAAATGTTATGCTTTCCTTTTAATTTCTTTTCCCTAAAAATAGAACGTTTTCTAATATTTTCTAAAAACTCGAACTTCATTTCTTACTTCCGCATAATAAATACAAAATTAAAATATGTTCGAAATTTCGAACTTAATTTAAAACCTTCGAAATGTAAAAAAAACGAATTTTTAAGCCTGTTCTTAATAAATTATAATTTCTTTCAAATTTTTTAAGTTCGAACTTAATTTCGAATTTTCGAATAAAAACAAAAATTTTTTATATTAAAAAAAAACACGGGAATCTTTTATTAAATTATTTAATTTTCAAAAAAAGTTTTGTGCTATTTTTTAAAATATCTCGATTAAATTATCAAATCACCGATATTGAATATTGAAGATAAAAGCACAACTCGATGGCCATTTCGCTACCGCTTACTTAGCTCTTCAGGAAACTTCTCACAAACATTTTAATTAAACTAAAGATTTTTGCCCAGACAATAACGCAAAGACAAAAATCAAAGCTTAAGCAAAAACAACAGTAACCGACATTAATTCTATTTTTCTTTTTCCACTGTATACGGCTGACTTTTTTTCGGCTCTTTTGTGCAGTTAAAAGAGAATGAAAAATAATATATCATAAAAAACTACGATAATTAATTAATATGCCCAGGCAATTGTTAAATTAAATTTAAAACACGGGAATCTTTTAATAAATTATTTAATTGTCAAAAAAAAAAAAAACTTAGTTGAATTTTTTAAATTTAAATTGAAAAATTACTTTAAACTCCAAATTATATATAAAATTAATGTTTGTTTGAAAACATGGAAATATATTTATTAATTATAAAAGTATACTCGAATATACTAACTTAATTTTAAATTTTTCCGATTTAATTTCGAACTTTATTTTGAATTTTTGTAGTAAAAATGAAAATTTTAAAAACTATAACCAACATGGCTAAAGTAATTATTAACAAACTTTATTTTAAATTTGTATAAAAATTTTAAATTTACGAATTAAATTATTTATTTCTTATATAAACAAATACACTGCTTTAAAATTTTATAATGTCCGAAAATTCGAACTGAATTCAGAATCTTCTCCAATCACTGCTTTAGATTCAATATTGACATTCGTCTATGCCGAATTATATATACCCTTCACCATCTATGTGAATCTAGTTTAATGAAGTAACTCCAATTAGAAAAGGAAATATTGGGGTGACAGGGAATTAAAAAATAAAATTTTTTTTGGCTCTGCATACATATAATTTTTCATGAAAATGCCATCGGCTCTTAATGGGTTGAGCATTTTTTTTAAATTTTAATATTTTTTAAAGACCTCTTCAAAAGGTTTAAAATGATACCCATATTGAGTTTTTTAAAAATTTTAAAATTTCGGAGCCCCTTAACTCAGAAAATGTGGACGAATGCCAATTTTTTCACTAAATGTGTCTTTTCTTATTTTTTAATCCTCTATCGTCCCATATATTTATTTTTATTGATTGGAGTTTCTTTATTGTTCCAAATGGCAGGAAAAATTTAGAGGTAGGCGTGGTGTTTTGCCGGCTGCCTCGAAGGACATGGACCGATCATGCACCTCTTTCGACACTTTATCTGATCGATTGACATATTTATTGATTTTTTTGCCATGACAAGCTTAATTTCAACACTAACACGGATGGATGGAAATCAAAATATATATATACTTTATCGGGTTGGAAATGGATATTGTAGAAATTACGGAATGACAAACTCAAATACCTTCTGTTTCCACTTTTTGTGGTGAAGGGTATAAAAATGACCAATTTAAAAAATTTTAAAATTAAAAAAAAAAAATATTAAAATTCAAAAGTAAGTAACCATCCTAATGCTTTGAAAGAGAATTAAGAAATTTTATTTTCTAAAACAACTGCAACCCTGTTACAATGGAAAAACAAGTTTTTAATCCAAACATTCATGTTCTCACAATGAACACTCACTTAAGTACACAGCAGACAAAAATATGTGTCACCATTTCCGTTCCAAAGACTAAAGATTTCCGTTTATTGGAAAAAAATTAAACTCAGCTGTTTTAAGTCATTGTAAAAAAATTGTTCCCGGAAAAATAAGTGCATGAATGCATTTTTATTTATTACTAGATGAACCCGGTGTGCTTCGCTACCCCCCTCGTTATTAAATAAAATTAAAAGTATTTATATATTTACTTAAAAAAATGCCCAAGATATGACGATATTAAATTTTGGGTTATATGGGCGAGGCCACGCCCCTTTGTCCACTCCCAACTTTATATAGTCAAGAATATCCTATTGCGAAAATTTAATGACGATTGGTCCAGTAGTTAAGACTATATTACGATTTTTAATTTTTCTAAAAAGGGTCGGGGTCCCACCCACTTTTCTCCTGGTACGTATTCCTAATTATGCCAATACCATATGTACCAAATATCGTCGACGTAGGTCAAAAAATGCCCAAGATATGACGATATTAAATTTTGGGTTATATGGCCGAGGCCACGCCCCTTTTTCCACTCCCATCTTTATATAGTCAAGAATATCCTATTGCGAAAATTTAATGACGATTGGTCCAGTAATTAAGACTATATTACGATTTTTAATTTTTCTAAAAAGAGGCGGGGTCCCACCCACTTTTCTCCTGGTACGTATTCCTAATTATGTCAATACCATATGTACCAAATATCGTCGACGTAGGTCAAAAAATGGCGATTTAAATTTTTGGGTTATATGGGCGGTGCCACGCCCCTTTGTCCAATTAAAACTTCATATAGCCTATTATTCCTTCCAGAGTCACAGTAACATGCTGTGAAAATTTCAGGAAGATCGGTCCAAGGGTTTGGCCTCCTATGAAGCACAAACAAACAGACAGACATTCATTTTTATATATCTAGATTGTTGCTGGTGTTTTAAAAATTGTAAACAAATAAATGTGTTATGGAAATGCACGTGCTGCAACGTAATACTCAACAATGTTTGTTCTAAGCAGTTTGTAATTAAAACAACACGATTGCAGGCGCTAATATTTTTTTTTATTTGTAAGAAAATGTGTCACTTAGCATTTTGATTTCACACTGTGAATTGTGAGTAACAATGGCAGCTTCCAAATGCATACTTATGACGTCCCGTTACTTTGAAAAGTTAAAAATCTACAGCAAAATTCTGTCGTTAGATTTTTTTTAATTTTCTAAACGATAATGATATTTTTTCTGTTACATTTTCTATTATTCAAACAGTAAAGGATAAGAAAATTTTTTATTCTCTTGCTATAACTGTGAAGACTTTTTTGGATGGACTAAAGATAGGATTAAGAGTTATAATATTTACAGCAATACAGATTTTATAGAATCCTTCTTATGCCGGGGACAACAAACCTTAACCCTCTCGAATTTAACCCTTCACCTCCACTAGCCCACAAATTCAACAAGACATGCACATAATGCCACCAGAACAACGGTATTAATTTGTCCATGTTCTATTATGTGGCGAAAACGTGTCGATGTTAATGTTCTGTCTGAGTATAATTTTCTGTTTGTCGTCAAGGTTTGATTTAATGTTTTTAACAAAAAAGATAGTGTTCGTACTTTTGATCAATAGTTGGCTTTAATACGAAATAAGGAAATTAAACTAAAAGTCATAAATGATGACGAACATTATTGCTCAGACAAATGTTCGGCCAACAATGGTTGCACATGAACGAAACATGGACATTGGGAGCCGAATTCATGTGCGACATGATGTTCATACTAATTGGATGGCTAGTGGAGACATAAAGTTTAAAGTCCGGAAGATCTTCAAGGCTGTTAGTTGCCATGGAATATATTCGTCTTCTTAGCAGCGAAAGATAGGGAAACAGAACATGTTATTTTTTATACCCCTTTCAACTAATATCTTAGACGCTGTAACGTTAACTTAATAAATTTAACTACTATTTTGCCGGTCAAATGCAACAGAAAACAGCCAGCGAAGGCAAAGATTTATAGGCAAAAATATTCAGAGTTTTAAAAAAATAAGTGGTCATCGGCGGCATGTCACGTACATAATGTAATGTCGTTTTAGTATGGACATAGTGTCACTTATAAAAGTGTCATAATGTCCACACATAAAACAACAATGGCTTTGCTTACTATATTTTGTGCATAGCCGGCCTTCGGTTTGGCGCAAGGATTTTCTCCTCTATGGTATAACCAACACCGGCTTCGCTAATGAAAGATTTCTGCAAGCAAGTTTTAAAAATATACCAATAATATCCATGGACTATTTAATTTAAAAAAAAAAAACTTTGAGCTATTTAAAATTTATCCCGATTAAATTAATTACCGATATTGATTATTGAGGGTCAAAGCACGTCTCGATGGCCATTTCGCTACCGCTTACTTAGCTCTTCAGGAAACTTCTGACAAACATTTTAAATAAACGAAAAATTTTTGTCTAAACAATAAAGTAGAGACAATAGTGAAAGTTTAAGCAAAAACAACAATTACCAATGATAATTCTATTTTTCTTTCTCCACTGTATACGGCTGACTTTTTTCTGCTTTTTACACAGATGAAAGAGGATGGACGTTATAACTCTCTTGCAGGCAACACATCTAGGACTCAAGTGAGTTAGTTTCTCATGCCGGCAGCCTGTGCAACCTAACTTAACCTATGACTCTCTATGACATTATGTCATTTTCAACGTTATGACATGCTGCTGTAGAACCGTAAATAATAGTAAAAATTTAATTGTAATATGTTTTGTTTTCCCATACAATACAATAATACTAAAAAAAAAACACAGGCCAACAATGAAAAAACTTTTTTAATAAAAATACCTTATTCCTATAGTTTTTAGGGTGCTAAATCCCAATAAAAAAGCTGTTTCACCTACAATTTCTTCACTTTTCATAGTTAAAGTTATTTAATTTTAAACGATTCTTAAAGAATTTAACAACTTTAATATTTTAAATAAATAACTGAAATCTAATTCTATTGGTGTAGATAAGTTGGTAGCACTGCTAAAACACTTTTGCTGTTCAAATAAAAGTGAAAGGCCAATGTAAGTTGCATGCGGACGCGAGCAGCAATCACCTGTTCTTTTTGCCCCTTGAATTTATTTTACATAGGCAAATGAACGCGGCTACTTGAAGTAGAAACTTGTGCAAAATATATAAAACATTTGTAGGTTTTTGATGCAGAAATAAGTAGTTTTAATTGCTAAAGATTTTAAAAGGAAAAATAAATAAAATGAAAAACGATTTAGTGAAAAAAAGAAACACAAAAGGAAGAGTATGAATGATTTGACAAATTAAAGCGGCAAAACGAAAAGTCTAACTAAATTCAACATTGCCGCTCGGTCACTTTTGACGGCATTGCCAAGTTAAATTAAATTCAACGTGTAAAAAATTTTGTATGAGTATTTTTATTAACGAACTAAATTTTTTCAAATAGGTAATACTGTTACATACAGCTGATGTTTTGTTTACTGTCAACCAAACTGCACAATGTATAATCGTGGTTGTAAAAACTCTGCTGGCAGTTTTTGTTATATTTGTGGTGAAAGGAATCTTAACAGACTTTGTCAAAAAGTTTTATCTGTCCTACTTTGAAACTAAACTTGGTGATCAGAATAATTCTTGGGCCCCTATACACAGTATAGGGGTTTATAATACAAAGCATGTTGCTGGAAAACTATGGGTGATAAAAAAAAACTTATGCCAGATCTAAATTCAGCACATAAAAATCTATCAAGATCTGCTATTAAAGTTAAAAAAGTTTTTAAACAAAATTTTTCCGTTGGCCTGTGTAATTATCGAAGACAGTAAGAGAAACGATTTTAAATTAAAGTTTTGTTTCATTAAATTTAACTGACTTCAAAACAGACAGTCTGTCGAAGGGTTATGAAATATGAAATAAAATTGGAATAAAACAAATCCGCAAGCGGACGTGGTAAATCACATTCTAAGCAATTTAGAAGTTTTTATCTAAAAAGTTGCAAGAGATATGAACATATATGTATAACTACGATACCTATGGGACACCCTTTTATACTAATTGTTTTCATTCTTGCTGTAATAGTGGGCTTAGTTATACATACTCTATGCGAATTTAAAGATTTAACAGACACGTCACAATTGCTATGGGAGCACCCTATGAATCCTAACTTTATAATTAATGGATACAAAAATACATCTTCTGCATAAATTTCAAGTGTCATTCTCTAACGGTTCAATAATTAAGGTCATATACATATCATAAATATTGTCACCTATAGGGACACCCTTTAACTTTTAAGTTTTATAGATTTCATTCACAATGCATTGAATATCTGTACTTCAATGTTCTTTTGGATCTGTTGTAGTCTTCGAGAGTTATAAAAATAGTGGGTTTCGTTTGAAGAATTAAGATTAAAATATGAAAACGGATTTGGTCAATTTCTTGTTCATTTTTTGTGTGACAAAATAACTGCTAAAACAAATTACGATTCTTTAATTTTTAAGTTACATTCTTTTTGTGTTGATTTTGCTCGTCTGCCATACATTCAATATGTGACTTGCAAGTGGTTCGAGTTGCTAGTCACCAACCAGCACATAAAACTATTCCTTAAGCCATCGATTAAAACATTATTTTGTGGCATTGATAGAAATATTGTTTTCTTAATTATGTAGTCCTGCTACATAAATGTCGGTAATGCTGCAAAATTTTAATGAACATTTATTTTAAAAAAGTCAGTGAAGGAAGGAGGTAAATAAATAAAAAACTTTATAGAAAATTGGCAGATGGCAAATTTCATTTCCGTTCCATTTTTAACTCACTTCCTTTTAGAAAAAAAGAAGAATTTATAAAATTCATTTGAAATTCTGAGCTCCTTTTATTTTCAAAACTTAAAATTCCATAACAGTTCACACCATCAGCAACAACAAACAAGTGTCATCATCATTATCATGTAGGAGTATGTTTATTTATGCAAATTTTACAATATTAAATTTTCTTTTAATGGTTACAAAAAGGAAAGAAAAGTGGATGATATTAACCCAGCAACAACAACAAACACACATATGCAACATTTATGAACATGAATAAATAAATAAATTTGACTGATATTGTTTGGAAGCAAGACTATAATTATTGCGTGTTTAACAATCTTTTGTTTTATTACACACGAACAAAATTGTACAAATTCTTTGTTATAGTTCTAATAATCTTATGCTCTCCTATTTAAATGAAAACCTAAAATTCTATTCATTTAAAAAAATTCTCACAACTCAAAAACAGAAAAAAAGTTACTGACTGCACTGTATTTATTCCTTCACATGAAATTCCCCTAAACACACATGTTACTTTAATTTTCAAGGTTACTTTGATTAACATTCTTTTATTTAACTTCCTGTTGGTTGGTTTGTTTGCTTGTTTGAAGAGGCATGTGCTAAAACCGCATTTCCTGTTTTTCTTTGTGTTAACATTTCCATCTCTCTTTTTTTGCTTGTGTTTTTTTTACTTTGAAATGGAAAACATTTCATTGATTTTCCTTTACCTGACAATTATTTAACATTTGTTAAAGAAATATTTTTGTTTTGTGTTATAATTTCCTGATTGCCTGTTATTGAAATGTCTTAACTTTCACCTGAGATTAGACAAAATTTGTCACACGACATCTTTATTTCTTCTTGCACATATTTGAAATTTTCTTTTGATGTAAAAAAGTTTTGAGAATATCAAAAACACTCATTTATAATATCAAGAACACTTAAACTCTTAACCCTTAAATGGCTAAGGAACTTAAATAATATTATACTATTGTACTGTTTTGGATGTAAAATTTTGAAACCAAATAATATTCAGCACAAAAGCTATTAATGCTATTTATAGAAATCTTCCATCACCAGTTATTGCTGTGATGATAACTAAAAGTCGGATATCTAAAAGCCTGTTCTTTTATTTTCAGTAAAATTAAAATTTTCGTAGACTTTATGTGATATTGCGCACACTTAAAAAAATTCCCTTACAGCCGTTAAACGTTTTTTTTTTTTATTTTCAGATTTAACTTCAATTAAATTTTCCATTATCTCAATTACTTTTTTTAATTAAAGAATAAATTTTCTAATCAGAAAAATAATTATATCAATAAAATTTTTAATTAAAACAAAATTATGTTTTAATCAGTGATTAAAAATGCTTAACTATTTCCAATTCAAATGTAGTTGCTTAACTGTTGCTGTGGAAAAATGTGCGACAAAATAAAATGCAAAAAAGGAAAAAAACGCACTTACTTAAGCTGACAATGTGTTTTTTTCTGCAGCAAAGCAATTAGCAAAGCATTTACTTTGAAAACGTTTGCTGTTGCTTAAGCAGTCAGTTGTTCTTTATTTTTGTTTTTGCGTAACTCTTTACTATGAAGTTTTAACTAACTACGATTGCTGTTTTTTTTTGCTGTTACTTGCTTGTCATTCCTTTAAACATTGGGAACGTATTTATGTATTTATTACTTACAATACGTAAGAAAACACATTTTAAAAAAGTTGATTTTATTACACCATTATATATATATTTTTTAAAAGCAACAGCAAAAGAAGAAAAAAACATCAACTTATTGCTTAAGCAACAGCAAACGTTTTCAAAGTAAATTTTGTCTGATTGCTTTGCTGTAGAAAGAAATACATAGTCAGCTTAAGCAAATACGTTTCTTTCTCTTTCTCTTTTTTTGCATTTGCTTTTTGCTGTTGCTTCGTTTATAATGAAATGTTTTGTAAATGCTGAGATATTTAGTTTTTTATTTGTTCAAAAACATGTAAGCAAAGTTTTTAGTGCTGTTGCTATTTTTGAGCAAGCAATTTAAACCCTGCTTTTAATTAACTTAATCATTGAATCAATTGAAAATTTAATTAAATTCTTGTCTGAAATTACATAAAGCTTTAAATAGGTGCAAAACTGTTTAGAATTTATTTATTCGGATTTTAATTCGTATTTTTTTGATTTTTTTTTTTTGCTGAGAGTCCGATACTCTCTAAAAATATTCTTTTTTTCGGAAATAAGAAAAAAGAGCTCGAAATCTATATTCTATGCTTGAAATCGTTCTAAATGAACTTAAAATACCAATTTTTTTACATTTTTATTTATTATCCTTTTTAGACTGTGATGCATCGCACAATCGGGTGGGTTTTCGGTCTCAATATTTTTACTTCTATTTGCCCAATGTAAAATAGACTTGCATGCATCGATTGTGCTGATTGTTTTTTATATTTGCTTTTCATATTTACTTCTGTTTGGTTTACTGTTACTTGAATTATGGCGAAATTCTTTAGTCACATTTCAGTTTTAGCAAAATGAGCCGTAGAAGTAAGTTGTGTCTTTAATTACAGAAGTATGAATTGCTTACAAATAACTAAAAAAATTATAAATTTTAATATTTCAAACTAATTGAAATCGTTTCATGCAATACAAATGTGTTTTACTTAAAAATGTTAATGAGTGCATCAATTGTGCGCGTCAGCCGTTCGTGTCCTGAAAATCCTTAAAGGTTATAAAAATGATAAAACCTAAACATTGATTATATTTTCATATGCTGTAGAGACCACATGTTTCAAAAATTATAAAAAAATTACCGTTCGTTGTGCGTCAGGTCTGAAAGGGCTATGACCATATAAATATTACAATTGAATATTCTACCTCAGCGCCAATAAAGCATTAGAGAGGTTAACTGGCAAAGTTGACAGTAAAAAATTCTTATAATTTTAAACATTTGATATTTAGAGGTGGAACAGGATGACTATTAAAAACAACAATATGCGTTATCCTTATATATCAAAAGTATAAATGTTTATTAAATTCTGTTAAATTTCTTTTAAACTGGAGATGCCTGCCTCATTTTTTTCTGTAATTAAAAAATTTCTCGATTTTGTTTTTATTGTCAGTAAAAAAAACAAGTACCTTTCTCTTGTGATAATTCAGCCTGAAGGACAGTTCTTTTTATTCAAAAAAAAAAAAAAAACATTAAAATACTCCAGCATCATATCCTTCATTAAAGACTTGTGTCACTACTGCAACGACTTGTAATGTTTTATAATACGGGTCTGGGCTTCTTTATAGCTGTTATACCTTCAACATTGAAGTCAATTAGGTCCTTTTAATTTTAAATCCTTAAACTCCACAGCAAATCCTTATTTGGGATATTTGCTTTAACATCTTTAACTTATCATTCTATCTCTCTATATCCTCTCTCTCTTTCTCTCTTATCCTTTTATCGTCTTTTGCATTTTTTCTTTTTGGTTTTCTGCAACTGTTTAGAATTATATGTCACGGGACAAATTATTTTCAAAAGGCATCTAATTTATTTTTTTCCTATTTCACGTTCTGTAATCCTGTTATAAAACAATTTAGAATGTTAGAAATCTTGAAAATTTTCTCACAACAAAAGCGTGGGAACAAAAAATCTCAGTTGAAATTTCTCACGCTCCATGTGATTTAAGATTTTTTCTTGTATGATTTTCCCACCGTCATTCTCATTCTATTTGTAAATAATTACACTGTACAACACACCAAAAAATTACAAGGTCCGGGCTATAAATTCTGATAGAGGAGACAAAAAAAAGATATACGTGTATCGGCGTTTTGAAAGTTTACATCTGGATTTCATTTGAGAGGGGGTTAAAGTTTCCCAGCTCTGGCACATTCTTATTGTTAAACGGCATAAGAAACCATGTGACCCTTACATTTTAGGTAAAAAATATGTTCAGCAGATTTATGTAAAATGTTACGGAGAACATTTTTGTAGAAATGTTAACCCTCTAACTCCTCAAGATATGGGTCTTTTTTGTCCTTCTTTTAAGAAATAGCAAAAAACAACATTTAAACAGGGTTTTAGAGGGTTAAAATGTTCCACAAAAATGTTACCCGTTAAATTTTACTATAAGTCCCTGAATACACCAAAAAGGAAAATTCAACCATTAAGTCAGAAATAAGACCCAACAAAAGACAGCTTAGGGTTAATTTCGCATTTATTAAGAATTTTGTTTTAAATCAAATTTAGATAGCATTAATTACATTTTTTTTAGCTCTAGGCAATTCCACTTCATTATCATACAATGTCCAGCATATTTCAGCGATAAGCGAATGAATGCTTCTACCTTTATAGCGTTCTTCAATGAGTGCGCATGTCTGATGAAATTTTTCACCATGCTCATCAGATTCTGTTGACAACTGGTTCTCAAAGTAATACATATGGGAATTTAAAAAATGAATTTTTGTTGACATATGAACGCAATAAAAGGTTCCTGTTTCAGCGATTGTTCCATCAACATAATGACTAGGACTTCGAAGTTGTAGCACAGGTACTGGGAGTTCGTGAGAATGCGGAAATGGCAGCATGGCTGATGGCATAGTTTTGTATACAAAACTCTTTCGCCTATATCTATTCAATTTTAATATGGCACACGTAGCACGTAGCGTCATTATGTTCACCTGGATCTAACCACCGCATAGAATACCAAACTGCATTGAATTTCGTTGACCTTCAGCGAGAGTTCAAAAATAAAACTATAGTTTTAGAGCAAAAAAAAAAATGTATTACCTTTGGACCACAAAATTAAGCCATTATAACAAATAAAAAATAAGTAAAAAAACATCAAGTGAAAAAACTGGAGCTCGCCCATATCTGCCGAGGTACGGAGCTTAGAATTTTTCCAATTTTTTTAAATATCAATATGGATATCATATTAAAGCTTTTGAAAAGATCTTTAAGGAAATAGCATTAAGAGTTGATGAAATTTTTATGTAAAATAATATATATGAAGTACCAATTTTTTTTTTAATTCTCTGTCACCCCAATATTTGCTTTTTTATTGGAATTACTTCACTGAACTAGATTTACATATACTATATGGTGAAGGGTATATAAGATTCATCATAGCGGAATATAGCGCTCTTACTTGTTACTACAATCTTTAAGAGGAGAAATAATAATGATAAAAATAAATAATGATAAAACAACACCTTATTGAGGCCATAAATACATTTTCAATTACTTCGCAAAATTATTTCTCCTCTTAAAGATTGTAAATAACAATTAAGAGCGCTATATTCGGCTATGATGAATCTTATATACCCTTCACCACATAGTATATGCAAATCTAGTTCAGTAAAGTAATTCCAATAAAAAAGCAAATATTGGGGTGACAGAGAATTAAAAAAAAATTGGTACTTCATATATATAATTTTACATAAAAATTTCATCAACTCTTAATGCTATTTCCTTAAAGATCTTTTCAAAAGCTTTAATATGATATCCATATTGATATTTAAAAAAATTGGAAAAATTCTAAGCTCCGTACCTCGGCAGATATGGGCGAGCTCCAGTTTTTTCACTTGATGTTTTTTTACTTATTTTTTATGTGTTATAATGGCTTAATTTTGTGGTCCAAAGGTAATACATTTTTTTTTGCTCTAAAACTATAGTTTTATTTTTGAACTCTCGCTGAAGGTCAACGAAATTCAATGCAGTTTGGTATTCTATGCGGTGGTTAGATCCAGGTGAACATAATGACGCTACGTGCTACGTGTGCCATATTAAAATTGAATAGATATAGGCGAAAGAGTTTTGTATACAAAACTATGCCATCAGCCATGCTGCCATTTCCGCATTCTCACGAACTCCCAGTACCTGTGCTACAACTTCGAAGTCCTAGTCATTATGTTGATGGAACAATCGCTGAAACAGGAACCTTTTATTGCGTTCATATGTCAACAAAAATTCATTTTTTAAATTCCCATATGTATTACTTTGAGAACCAGTTGTCAACAGAATCTGATGAGCATGGTGAAAAATTTCATCAGACATGCGCACTCATTGAAGAACGCTATAAAGGTAGAAGCATTCATTCGCTTATCGCTGAAATATGCTGGACATTGTATGATAATGAAGTGGAATTGCCTAGAGCTAAAAAAAAAATGTAATTAATGCTATCTAAATTTGATTTAAAACAAAATTCTTAATAAATGCGAAATTAACCCTAAGCTGTCTTTTGTTGGGTCTTATTTCTGACTTAATGGTTGAATTTTCCTTTTTGGTGTATTCAGGGACTTATAGTAAAATTTAACGGGTAACATTTTTGTGGAACATTTTAAACCTCTAAAACCCTGTTTTAATGTTGTTTTTTGCTATTTCTTAAAAGAAGGACAAAAAAGACCCATATCTTGAGGAGTTAGAGGGTTAACATTTCTACAAAAATGTTCTCCGTAACATTTTACATAAATCTGCTGAACATATTTTTTACCTAAAATGTAAGGGTCACATGGTTTCTTATGCCGTTTAACAATAAGAATGTGCCAGAGCTGGGAAACTTTAATCCCCTCTCAAATGAAATCCAGATGTAAACTTTCAAAACGCCGATACACGTATATCTTTTTTTTGTCTCCTCTATCAGAATTTATAGCCCGGATCTTGTAATTTTTGAAAAAATTTGATTTTGTTGTACAGTGTTATTATAAATTATAATTAAATTATATTATTATGGAATGAGCCTCTATAACGCCTATTATACAGATATGTGAAAAAAGAGAACGTTGGTCATTAATATTCCTTTTTCTAACCTCTTTTAATGTGTTTTTCTTTTGAAGATTGTTTTCCTTTTTTATGTCTATCACGCACATCTCTATAATTGCGGCAACTACCTGGCATCAATAAAATTTTTGGAAAACTTGGATATATATATTGTCTTTTTTTCATTTCTTAAACTCTGTCGCCTATTTTACACTTTAAACAAAAGACTACAATTTTAAAAGATTAAAAAAAATCTGTTACTTTCTTTCATCTCATTTAAAATCTTTTACCTGTTTGTAATTTTCTTATACTCGTGCTACTGTCTGAAACAGCAAATGTTTCCAGGAATTTTTTATTTTAAAATTATTTTTAAGGAATATTAGAAGAATGATATTGAATATTCTGGAACCCCGTTAAATTGATTAGAAATAAAATTAGACAATTCATAGTTTTTTTTTAATATAACACTATAAATAAAAAAAAACTGAAAATAATCATTTCTATTCATTTTTACCAAAACTAAGCACTGAAATTAGAACACTATAAGAAAAATTAATAAAACCTAATTTTAAAAACAAAATTGAAATCGAACACTGTGGGAAAAATTATATTTTCAAAAATTAACTTTCTTAATTTCTCACAAATCCGTTTTAGTTAGACCTTCTTAAAAAAATGTTTTAAAAAATTCTAACATACCTTAGCGTTTTAAATATTCTGAAATCCTGTTACAAATCATTAGAAATTTATTTGAAATCTAAACAAATTCCCACGTGTTAAAAAAAATTAAAAATCATGGGGGCTCTTTACAAAAAAATATTCTCACACTAAATTATATTTAAATTATATGAAAAAAAATAAATAAATTTCTTCGTGGGAATTTCTAACAAGTATTTGTTTTAAAAAGGAATACAAAGGAATTTCGATGCAATAAAAAAAAATACTTAATATGGTTTTTCTAAAAAACTTAAACTAGAACTAAACGAAAATATCATGAGAATTAAGAAAAGTCATAACGATGGGAATCTTAAATATTTCTCACGCTATTTTTGATGCCTGCTCAAATCAAACTGAATCCTTTAGAACATTATAAAAGACTGAAAAAATCGTTAAAAAATACTGAAATCCTATTACTTATGAATGAAATTTTAACACAAAATTCTCACGAGAGTTCGTCCATCGTAAATGAGTGAAATAAAAAAATATTAAAGAATTTAAACAATTTCGGGAAGCAAACAGTTCAAGCTAAAATTGTAACTCCAAAGACCTTTAAGAATAGGAAAGTACTTTGACAATTATTTTTTTTAATTAAGTTTAACGTTTCAAAGTCATAAAAAATGACATGACTTTATGTAAAACGCAATATAAAAAATCCACTGGCCATTATATGGAAAATAAGCAAATAGTTTTGAAGACTTCAAACAATAGAAGGAGGTTATCAATTCATATAAACGTTGCTGTTTGTTTGTGCTCTTATAACTCAGTCATTTCTGTACCGATTTTAAAATTTTTTTTCTTTATTTGAAAGACTTTGCTTACAACAGACAAACAAACATCCGTGTTCTTTACGTGTATTATGATCCGTAAAGGGAGCCACTTTAAAATTAAATAAATCATAGCTGCTAGTAGAACAAACTCATCCAAAAAAAGTTCAAGTTAAAGGGTGTCCCCATAGGTGTCGTCAATTGATCGTTATTGGTCTATCTTTTAAACCGTTATAGCCAAACGCTTGAAAATAGGACAGAATTTTGATTACTTTGATTATTATAATAACACGTATAAATATTAAAAATTATAAATTAAAGGGTGCCCCAATAGTTCATTTAATTGATGGCTAGGGTCATACTCTTAAACAGTTGTAGACAAACGGTTAAATTTTACAAGGAAACTGGGGGTCGATTCTGGTTCTGTGAAACTGTGAAATGAAAAGTTTTTTCATGTTTTCATAGATTTTCCGATTCTTGTTTAGTGAAAAATGATAAATAAATTCAAATGTTTTCATATGAAAAGAACAAATGGAATAAAACTAATTGTTTTCACAATTTCACAGTAATATGATTCTTGTTCCGTGTAACAGTGTAAATAAGTATCAAAAATTTTTCATTTATAACGTATTTTTACACTTTGATATTAACGGTGAAAAATGGAGAAAGCCTTGAGAGGCAAGCACGCATAGAGACGAAAAGTGGAAGAAACCCGCGGCGAGCCTTAACGCTCTTGATGGTTCCCAAAAAGACGGTCAAAATGGAAGAAGTATTGGAGCGATTTGAAGTAAGTATATTTTTTGCACATTTGCGTTTAAATTAATGTAATTTTTAAATAAAATGCTAGGCTCAACACTCGTGCTAAATACTCCGAAATAAAAAAAAATTAACAAAGAAGTGGAATGGTTTAATTCGTCTAAAAGCACTTTTACCTCTAGAAGAGCGCATAATAAAAATCACCACTGTGAAAGCGGTAGATCTAGATGAAACACCGGAAGTTGGTTTTGAAAATAATTTTTTGGAAAGCAATGATGACAAAAGTTGTAAAGAAGCTGCAATTATTTTCGCTGACGCAAATGTAGAAGAAGGCACTGGAACTACTTCTGCGCTTACAGCTACTGCCACTACCATTGCCAGCACTTCAACTGACTTTTAATAATGAAGAATATAAGTTTAGCGACGTCTTAAAGTAAACTTAGCGCAGCCTACAATATTTGTTTGTTTTATAATATAACAATATTTTAATAAATTATCCACTTATTCAAAAAAGAGCTTGACCCAAAGAATACTGTGCGATGAATTTTTTAGTCATGACATAAAAAATAAAAACTTGAAAATAAAATAAGTATAAAAAATTTGTAACTTAAATAGGTTTATTTGAAAAAATGATACTGTACTTAACGCCAACAAATAACTCATCAATCTAGCGCAGTGATCAGACAAAAAAATCGTAAGGCGATCGTAACCTGTTGACTCTAGATACAAATTTCACTTTCCCCACGATTTCATTTTTTATCTGATCAATGTTCTAGATTCATGAATTATTTTTTGGAGTTTAGTACATTATCCTTTTTTCAAATAAAAATGTTTAACTTACAAATTTTTTATTCTTACTTTATTTTTAATTTTATTTGGTTGGTTGGTTATTACGAGGGCTGCTCTATATATTTATGGCCTAATAGTGAAAATGCGAATATTTATAATAAAAAATGGTTTTATTATTTTTCAAAGTATTCTCCAGCATGATTTATACACTTTTGCATGCGCTCAAACCAGTTGTCGAAGCACTTTTTCCACTCCGATTGAGACACCTCTAAAACATGGTTTTTGAACACTTCAACAGCTTCTTCTGGCGACGAAAATCGTTGATCACGCATTTTTTTCTTGATGTGCGGAAATAAGAAGAAGTCATTAGGTGCCAAGTCAAGGCTGTACGGCGGATGCCCATTAATTCGACGTTTTGGCCGGTCATGGTGAACAATGATTCGTCTTCTCTTGTTGGTTTTTCGAATTTCTCTGATGACTTCAGGCAAACAAATTGTAGTGTACCACTCAGAAGTGACCGTCCTACGTTGCTCAAGCGGAACAGTCGCCACATGAGCAGTTTTGCCGAAGAAACAGGCGACCATTTGCTTCGAAGTGCTTCTTCCACTTTCAAATTGTGCGGGATCCAACGAGAACAAACCTTTTTTACGGCCAGGTGTTCATGCAGTATCGAATGTATGCTGCTGGAAGAAATGTCCAAGGATGTCTCTATCTCTCGGTATGTCGCATGTCGATCTTGCATTATGAGTTCAGGCACGGCATCAATGTTCTCTGGCACAACAGCCGTTTTTGGACGACCTTCACGGAATTCGTCTTTGAGCGAGCTTCGGCCACGATTAAATTCTTTATACCAACACAAATAATGGTCGTACGTCAAAACGTTTTGAGTACGATTATGCTTAAAAATGACAAACTTTCCAATGGAAATGTCAGATTGCACTTGACAGTACTCAGTGCTGCCAGGCCAGAAATATATATATATATATATATATATATATATATATATATATATATATATATATATATCAGCCCTCGTACAAGGTTTTAATGAAGAAATTCCGTGTTGTGGACCATACTGTGCCTAAGTATAATATATGCATTATCTTTGTTAGTAAATATAATTGATGTAATTTGGTCTATATAGCTCTATCTTTTAAATCATTATAAAAAAAAATTTATATTTTGTCTGGTGTAATAAAAAGTATAATTATTTAAAATTATTAATTAAGGGGTGTTTTAATAGTTGATGTAAATTTATGTATGTATATGGCCAAACAGTTGAACAGTTATAAAAACAGACGGTTAAAATTTACAAAGAACCTTTATTGCCAAATCCGCTATAACAACAAGTATAAAATTTGAATTTAGAAATTAAAGGGTGTCCCTATAGTTGACGCAATTTGATGTATATAGCCTAACTGTTGTAAGACAGATGGTTGACATTAAGAAAGCAAATGTATAGATAAGTCCCCTAAAACAACAGGTATAAAATTAAAATGTGGAAATTAAAGGGTGTCCCAATAGTTAATGTAATTTGATGTATGTGCCCAAACGTTTAAACAAATAAACAGATAGCTGAAATCTGTTTTGAAATCGATTTTTGTGCCAAAACTATTATCTGTTTTACAGGAATCAAAATTAACTGCCAGTCCCACGATGTCGCAATCGTTCGTTCGTTCGCTTGATTACATTTTAAACAAACACAATTTTTTAGAATTTGTTGTTATTTTGAATGCAATTGTGCGAACGAACGAACGTTTGCGGCACCGTGGGACTAGCAGTAAGATTTTTATGCTTTTATTTTTTTAATTCAGTTTTTATTACCGAATTAAAGACATATTTGCTTTTAAAAGTTTTCCCAGTTTATTTATTTCATGTCCCTAATTTTCCAAGAATTTTTTTTTCTTTAAATGCATAGTACGTGCTAAAATATAAATCCAATTGTTATTTTTAAAATGCTCACAAATTAAAACTCATCTTTGTTTAAATGCATTTTATACAACATGAGAGTCCTGTAAAATTTTCTAAAAGCCTGATAAATTTTTGCCTTAAATCTGTTAATTGTTGAAGAAAATTCCCACGTATTTTTTAGAGCAAGTTTCCAAAAAAAATTTTAAGAAAGATAACGACACTGGATAATTTAAAATTCCAAGAATTTTATTTTACTAGAAGACTTTAAAAACAATAAATAAATAAATACAATTCAATTTCTTTAAATCATCTATTGTGAAAAAAAAAACAAATCTCTTTTATGTTTCTTCTTCTTCTTTTGTGGTCGCTTTTCTCAAATGAAAATACATTCAACAAGTTCTCAGTGGTTTTTGTGGTTGTTGTTGGAAAACTGCTAAACAAGCATTTCTTTGTATGAGAAAAACAAATCAACCCTTAAACAATTTTCAACCAGAGGAAAAATCTTTCATACACAAAAACTCTTTGTCTGTGTGTTAGTGTGTGTATATGTGATGTGTGGTTTTTCCAACAATTTTCTTTGTGATGCATAAGAATATTTTTCTAATTTTCTTTTTTTTCCTAACTAAAATTTATGTTGTCCTGTTACAAATAGTGAAAAATTTACGAAAACATGTGTCACAATTCACACGCATCGCATCTTACAAGGTCACAAAACTATTTCAAATAATATGTCTACCTGGCTGAATAATGTAATTTAGGATCTAATATACGTATTTGACAAAATGTTTTTGTTATTTTGTTTTTCATTAACGTTAGAAGGCACATTCGAATTCTGACATCCTGTACAAATTATTTTGAAAACTTTCTAATACTTTCTTTTTCAAAAATTTTCTAATGCAACAAGCCTTTCTAATTACTTTTTCTAAATTTCTCTACTGCCATTTTCTATTAAAGGACCGAAGTTACAATAGACAGACTAGGATGATGCAAATTTTGTTTAATTTGTTTTTACTATTTTATATTGAAAACAATTATTGTTGTTGTAGTTTTCTTTGTTCCAAAAAAATATTATCACAGGATAAATTTCATTACAAAATATAAAAAAATAAAGGTTTCTGAGTTCCCATTACAATTCTTTACAAAAGTCGTGTTTCAAGTGAGAATTTTCACACGTTTGTTAAAAAAGGATCGTGAGAAGTGATCGTAAGAATTTCTTTTTCAAAATATGTTAAAAGAAGCAAAAAGATGCAAACTACTAAATTCTCACGCTTAAAAATTCTCACACTAATTAATCACAAACGATATTCTGTTATTAGTGTTATTGTACAAAAAATTGTTTTTTTTTTAATTTTCCGTAAATATATTTATTTTGGAACTAATTTTTATTTTTCCATGACTGCTTGTTGAAAATTCTTTAATCCTGGTACTTTTAATCTTAAAAGTCATTTTTAATTTATTAAAATTTAAATGTTAGAAAACATTGAATTCTGGAACTAACAGGTAACAAATTTTATTTGGTACCATTTTTACCACCCATAAACGTAATGGGAAGAAAGTATTAGTTTAAAAATTTTCCAATAATTTCTTGTTATTTGTGCTGCGATCCTATTAACTGGTAATGGTAAAAGTCAACTTTAAAAAAGAATTATAAATAGGCGAACCAGGGTACGCGTGAAGCGTGTAAAATTAAAAAAGGATTACAGAAAATCGTGGAAATCTTTGTTTTTTTGTATGATATATTGTTTATTATTTTATTTTAAGAGATCCGCTGTGATCTTCATTGATAAAAACGCAAAGAGAGACGTAGTTATTTAACAGTGTCTGCACGCAGAAAAAAAGCATGGTTGTGATATGGTCACAATAACCATATTATGTTCTTCGAAACAACGTATGGTTGCGGAGAACCAATTATAGTTGTTTTCCACAAAACTTTAGTCACGATAAACATTTTTTGTTAACTTTTGACGATTATATGGTTACTGTGCACAAAAAATGCAACATGGTTGGTTTTATCTTAAAAAAATTTCAACCAGAACCAAAATTTTATAACTTGTTAAAAATAATATAAAATATTTAACCATAATATATTATCAATAATCAAAGTATGGTTAAAAGCAACAGAATAATTTTGTTCTAGTACGTGACAGGTTAGTAATTTTTCTGGTAGCTAAAATTTGAAATTGTTTTTTTTTTATTGTTAAAGAAAGTGAAAAAAATAAAAATTTATATACAAAATAAATAATCAAAAATAATATGTAAAATATGAAAACAAATAAAAAGGGAACCAAAACGTTTAAAAAAAGTTGAAGTTAATATGCATGTATGTATGTATATATTTGAGCATAATTAATGTTTATACTTTGGACAACAATATGGTTGCAAATGTGACAATACTATGTTTTGTTAGCAACCATATAATGCAACCATAGTATGTTGCTCTTGGATTATGGTTACCTCAACCATATTTTTCCTTTGCGTGTGCATTAGTTTTCTTCTTGCACACACTATAATTATTCTCAGTGATATGGCTTTCAAATTTAATCGAATGATTATTTGATTTTTTCCTTTAAATATTTATAATCAATTGAAGGCCATAAATATTTTGAGAAATGAGCCGTTTTTGTTGAAAGTGGTGTAAGTCCATTTTTTAACAAAAACTGTAACATTATCAGTATGACCAGATCCAAAAAATTTTTGGAGCTACATTGGAACCAAAAAAATGCTAAAAAGTGCGAAAAAAATTTTAAGTGCTAAAACATAGTTCCAAAATTGAAATGTCTTTGTTATGATCAAATATTTTCTCCGAGAGTTTATAGTTTTATCATTTATGCTTATGTTGCCTTAAAAATAATTATTTCCATTAAAAAAATCCCCAAATTTTTTTTAAACAAGAAATTATTTATGAAACATAAAGAGTCTTAAAACACAAGAAAAAAATAATTCAATCTTTAAATTAAATATCACATACACCAGTGATGAAAAATGCTTGACTATTTTCAATGCATATAAAGTTGCTTAACTGTTGCTATGGAAAAATGTGCAGCAAAACGTTTGCTGTTGCTTAATCAGTCAGTTGTTCTTTATTCTTATTTTTGCTATTGCTTAACTCAAATACAAAAGACGAAACAGACATCAACTAATTGCGTAAGCAACAGCAAACGTTTTCAAAATAAATGCCTTGCTGATTGCTTTGGTGCAAAAAGAAGCACATAGTCAGCTTAAGCATATGCGTTTGTCTCTCTTTTTTTGTATTTGCATTTGCTACGTTTATAATGAAATGTTTTGTAAATGCATGAGACATTTTACTGTTTTTATTTGCAGAAAAACATGTGAGCAAAGCAAAAATTTTGTGCTGTTGCTATTTTTAGCAAGCAGTTTAAATCCTGATATACACATCTAGGTATCCACAGTAAGATTTAAATATACAACTTTTTAATTCAGAGATATCAAATAAGTGCTTTAAGAGGTTTAAAGTAAATTTTTAAGTTATATTGCCAGACTTACGCTGCTATTGTTTCACTGGTTACACGCAAAAAGTAGTGTTTTGCAGAAAAATGCATTAATTATTTTTTGGAACATTTTGTTAATTATATTATAAAGAGTGCTAAAAAATGCTAAATGAAGAATTGGAAAGTGCTAAAAATAGTGCTAAGTGCTAAACAAAGAAGTGCTGAATCTAGCACCGAAATTGCTAAAAATGGGCACGCTGAACATTATATTAGTTTAAATTTTCCATTAAAAATTTTCAGTAAAATCAATTCGAAAAATTGAGAGAATTTATTAAATAACAAATATAATTATTATAGAATTACATTAAGTCAACTACCACCTTTATTTTATCATGTGCAGCGCAGCACATTCGACTATTTCAGTCCTCCAATACGTCTAAACTAATTTTTAATAAAATAAATAAATTTTATATTAATATAAGGATGTAAATATTAAAACAGAAATTTTATAACAAATTGGTTAAATTCAATTAAAATATTATATTTAATATTTCATTAATTTTTCTATTTAGTTGACTTTAAAAAAGGTGTATCTTAAAAAAATACTCCTTACTAACATCTAATTTAATAATGACAACACTATACAAGTATTTCATAAGATTATTAGAAAGCAATAATTTTCCTACCATTCAAATACTATCCTCCAAAAGTGGACTTACACCACTTTTACACAAAATGGCTAAAATTATTTTCTATTCGTTTTCACCTTTCAAATTATTTTGATTCGTTTACCTGCAAAAAATTGTGAAAAGTATGAAAGAGTATGAGAAGTACGATTGCAGGACTCCTTTGTTTTTTCTGCATTTTTCTTTTAATTCCTTAACATTTCCTTAAATTTTTCTAACTATTCAAAATGTGATCCTAATACATTTGCTTTTAAGAGTCATTTTTCTTATATATTTTTTCTTTGTTTTTTCATTCCAACTCATGTTTCGTTATTGTATGCATTCGTTATTTCTAAGACTTTGTAAATGAAAGCATGAAAATCTTTAAAATCATTAAAAGAAAATTTACATTTTCAGTCTTTGTTTTCAAAAAATCTCGTCTTATAGTTCATGTATTCCTGTTACAATTGTTTATAAAAATTATGTTAAAAATGTTATGTGAGGTTTTTTCATCAATGTTTAAACAAATTCTTCTTTTTTCTCTACATTTCCTTTTCATTTCCTTTTCAAAAAAGTTCTTCAAACATTTTCTTAACAAATTATATTTTTCTTTCCATACTATAGAAGAAAAAAAGTAAATTTTCTTGTGTATCTTTAAGATCACAAAAATTTTTCCTAGAAAATTTTTTCTGCTTTCTTTTAATACATTTACTTTGTTAAGTCAAATTAAATTTGTTTCACACCACCGTCAGTCAGTCAACACGTGTTCTTTAAGATTATTATAATTTTTAAGATCTTACTGGAAACAATTTTTATTTTTATTTTATTTGAAAAAAAAAATGAAAAATCCACTTTTTATAAGGAAACCCTGTTCGTTTTACTTATGCCTAAGTGCATAAACAAACATTGTAAATTATTTGTAAAAATTTCTATATTTATGTGATTCAAACTGAATACACGTATTATTTATAAGCGTTGGCAACTTCGTATAAAATAACTTCAATTTAATTTAAAAAAAATCATATAAGAAAATATTGACAGCACTATAGTTTAAAGCTAGCAACTTTGTCCCCTACTAAAAGCTGGCTTAGATCTTTGCTAAAACAAAATGTGGTATTAAATCAGAAACGCAATTTAATTAAATTTTTCTTAATAATAAAATAAATTTATTTTATGAATTTACCAAATTTAATTTAATAATTGATTCACCAATGATCGCCAAAAAAGCCCGCATGGGCTCACGTACATAATACAAACACAAAGCGAACTCTCAACTAAGACCGATCATGCATGCAGTGTTGCCGTTTGGTTACATTTTTTTAACTTTTAAAGGCTCCACGTGACATGTATAATTTTACTATATTTGGCCAAATTTTCGTAACTTTTAGTGCAGACACGAAATAAAGTAATATTACTGAAAGAGTACTTGTTTCATTATTTGAGGTAAGAATCTCTCTTAACATATCAATTCGATTTTAATAACAAAGATTACTTGCAAATGTAATCTAAATCCCATATAAAAAATTAGTTTGAAATTAACAAAGTTTTACTGTGTTCAATTCCTATGAAATCACGAAATGTTTCTTGCTTCATGTTTGTAAACAGCAAAATGTTTCTGGCAACAATTCTTTCCAACTGTGAAATAATATGAGCTGCATTTCTTGCGGAAAACTAAACATTCTGTTTGAACTTGCGAAAAATGTTAGGAACTTCAGTTATTCCGCTTGAAAAATTTAACAACCGTACCAATACTTCGATTTAGAAGAAATTTGTCTTTTAATTTCCTTCAGAAAGTGCCGGATTATATTGCAGAAAAATTATCAGTAATTTTATGTTGAAGTATTAAGTAAATAAAGCTTACATGCACTTTTCCATACCGAAATATAATTATTTTTCGTACGTTTTACATTTTTTTATTTTCGTTTTGTTCTTGTTCAGTAAATGAATTTGTTACCTTGTTATTTTCCTTAAATGTGGAGTAAAACTTTTTACTAGATTTTATATAAAATGTTATTTATTTAAGGAAAATTTCAAAATGTCACTTAATGAAAAAATTTAATTTTTTTGGTTTCTGTTTTTTTACTGTAAGACAAAATGGTAATTATTCTTGAAAAAATTATTGAAATTTATTTCGGTGCGAAATAGCCAATGCAATCTGATTTAAAGCACACTCTCTGGATGGCGACCTCTACTTTTAACCTTCGCACAACAGTTAAAATAAAACAAGAATATAAGAGAGAGCGGATAGATAAGCCCAGGACTTTATGAACTTCCTTCGTAGCTAATAAAATACTTAAACTACACCTTTGGGTTATTATTTATTAATAGACATTAACTCTTTGTTTGACAGGTATTTGTAAAAATTAAAAAAAAAAATGGAATCGGTGTTGTAAAAAAACATTCGACAAAAACAAAACCAATCGTCATGATCCACAAGCACTTTCAATTATTATTTTCTTTTCTCAATTACTTGGATGAATTACCAATGTTCAATACCAATTCAACTTGACAATTTTATTTTGTTTGGCATCTGTACAAACTCAAGTTCATTAAATATGTTTCTTAAAATTCCTTTTAAACTTAATGAAAAAAAAACAAACTCATCCAATCGTAAATATTTCCTTTATTCAAAATTCTGAACTCCTTTTACTTCGAGTTACAATTGAGTGATTTTTAATTCTGATTACTTGCGATTATTTCTAGTGTCATGACACTCCATCATCATTTTATTTAATTAAAAAGTTTCTTATCATTATAAACAGATTCAAGTTCAATGAATTTTCAAGTGAATTAAATTTAATGAAGTGATAAATCATGGTGGCTGGTTAAAGGTTCAACGGTTTTTTTTATTGCTTTAAATATGTTGTTTAGTTTTTCTTCTTCTTCTGTGAGCCTAGTATGAAACCTGTTCATGTTCCAAATCACTGAGTTTTTTTTTCAATTGAAAAAAATCATGTAATTATAATTAATAAATTAAATTAATAAATTAAATTAATAAATTAAATTGAGGTTGTACCTTTTTATTTTGCGTAGATTTGCTAAAAACTTTTTTAAGTTAATACAAAAATAACAAAAACACAAATTTAGAATATAGGAAAATATTAAAAATAAACTATTTATTAAATTAAACAACGGGAATTTTTTATTATATTAATTAATTTTCAAAATAAAATCTTTTCTTCGTGCTATTTTCTATTATCCTGATTAAATATTTCAATCATCGATTATTAAAATGAAAAAAAGATTTTATTTTGAAAAATAATTAATATAATAAAAAATTCCCGTTGTTGAATTTAATTTAATTTAAAATTTGCAAAGTGCTCGTGCATATAAATAAATTATCGTACTGTTTTGTGATTTTGTGATTTTTCATCCTTTTTCAACTGTATAAAAGAGCCGAAAAAAGTCAGCCGTATACAGTGGAGAAAGAAAAATAGAATTACTGTTGGTTATTGTTGTTTTTGCTTAAACATTGATTTTTGTCTTTGCTTTATTGTTTGGACAAAAATGATTAGTTTATTAAAAATGTTTGTTGGAATTTCCTGAAGAGTTAAGTAAGTGGTAACGAAATGGCCATCGAGACGTGCTTTGACCCTCAATAATCAATATCGGTGATTTAAATAATAAATCGAAAAAAAAATTTTATTTTGAAAATTAATAAAGTATTTATTATTTATGTATAATTATTGGTAAAGTTTTTCTAACAAAATTACATAAGAAACTAATGAAATGTTATAGATCAATCACTCTTTCCACTATGCAAATTATAGCAATAAAAAATAATTTAGAAGATTTTTTTTCAAATAAATCTGAAGAGCATTTAGATTTTAGAAACCTTAGATATTAATTAATTTATTAATTAAATAGAAAAGATACTTTTATCGCTACAAAATTCCTCATCTTGTTCTGAAAGTATATAAGAAAAAAAATTTATTTTAGTCTTTTGTGCCACTTTTTATTAAATCTCTATTTCTCCACTTTCTTAGTATGAGGTAAAACCGGAGCCTCTTGTTTACTAAACACACGCTCTTAAAGAATATTTCCTTAAAGTTATCTTTAAAAGCTTTTAAGTGATGTCTATATCGATATCTTAAAAAAATATGGTGCTCAATCATACTTTTCAATGAAAAGTTCAGAGGCTCAAAACTCGGAATATATGGGCGAGCGCCAACTTTTTCACTGATATAGGAAAAATCAGAAACTGGCAGATGATTTTCAATAGCAAAATTTTCGAAACTATGTCTGATCGATTGGTGCATTAAAATTTTTTCTAGCGCATATAGTGCCTTAGCAAAGTTAATTTAAGCCCACACACGGACGGACAGACGGACATCGCTCAATCGACTTCGCAATGCTCAAACGCTTAGAATATATGTATGTATATACTTTATGGGGTCGGAAATGAATAGTGTAGAAATTACACCCTCTAACTATTCCACTTCATCTAGAACAATAAAGTAATTCCAATAAAAATCAAAATATATGGGGCGATAAAGAATTAAAAAATAAGAAAACATTGGCGGTTGCCTATATTTTCCGAGCTACCGGCCTCTGAACTTTCATAAGAAAGTACTTTTTTTTAAGAAATCAATATGAGTATCATTTAAAAGCTTTTGAAGGGATCTTTAAGGAAATATAAAAAATTTTTAAAATTGCTTAACCATTAAGAGCTGATGACATTTTTATGTAAAATTATATATATATGGGCATTTCCTCAGAAATGTTAACCGCAACCAAAAAATTTAAAGTCCAAAAAATTATGTTGTTTTAACATATTTTTATGGGAAATCTATCAAATTTAATTATGTAAAAAAATTTATATTTATTCATAACATTTTTTGAAAAAGTCGAACAAGCGCAAAAGTTCCGTTTTGAACATTCTATTGCTCGTTTTGTTTTGATTAATGTTCCTACTAAGTGACAATATATTGTTACGTTTATTTAATTTTTAAACGTTTTATTAATGAGTTCTTTATTTGCAAAATAATTAAACACACAACTTTTAGAGTTTTAATTAAATTACATTTTATTTAACCTTCATTAGGTCTTCGGGTCAAATTTGACCCATTTTGCAAGAAAATTGTATTTTTTTCCGAAAGTAAGGGGTTTAGATTTTAGATATTTTATAAATGAAGTTTTACTTTATTTTCGGCTTTTTGGTTCTTTTTAATTAATTTTCTAAACATTTTTAGAAAGAAAAATTATTTACAAATGTATGCGGACGTTTTCCAAAGAAAACAAGAAAAATTAGACGCTAGCAGAATGAAATGCAGCATTTTCTGGACCGCCACATCCCTCATCAGCATTCTTTGCATCTATCTACCTTATGTTATGTACATCGTAACGCTAGGCACCGCGTATTTACATTCATACTTAACTCATAAAAGTCTATAATCATGAATCAAGAAAACAAGATTGCGCATTGCGCAGGTCCGTTAGTTTGTTGTCTCTTTTGTGTGACGTAGAAATAGACTATTTGTATGGAAAGTTAAAGTAAGAGAGCCAAAACTCTCTTATATTTTTACAACAAACACACGTTATAGGTCTATTGTGACGTAGATGCGCAGTAGAAATATTTTTTGAACGGCTGAATGCGCAATCTTGTTTTCTTGATTCATGGTCTATAATGTTGTGAGCAAACAAGTATGAATAATTAAAAATAAAAAGTTGCATTTGTGACTATCAAATTGCTAGCACAAAAAAGCAACAACAAATGTACAAGACGAGTTACAAAGAGAATGACAAAGAAAAAGCTTTAAGTTGTGTGTGAACTTCGTCTCACCAAATTAACATTAAGATTAGTTGGTTAAATAGATGATGTTTACGATGTACATAACATAAGGTAGATAGATGCAAAGAATGCTGATGAAGGATGTGGCGGTCCAGAAAATGCTGCATTTCATTCTGCTAGCGTCTAATTTTTCTTGTTTTCTTTGGAAAACGTCCGCATACATTTGTAAATAATTTTTCTTTCTAAAAATGTTTAGAAAATTAATTAAAAAGAACCAAAAAGCCGAAAATAAAGTAAAATTTCATTAATTTATAAAATCGATGGTTCGAATCCTGGTCAGGGTGAAAATTAAAAAAAAATATTTTATGAATTTTATTTATTTTTGAATACTAATAACTATTTTTGGTTTTTATAAGAAAATATTGTACCAAAAAAAAATTATGCAGTTTTTAGCACTTAAGACCTTCGGGTCAAATTTGACCCATAACAAAATCTTTATGTTTTTACACAGTTTTGTTAAAATAATTTATTTGTAAAGAAAAATGGCAAATGCTTTTTTCACCAAAATTAAAAGTCAATATATCTGTCTCCTTTATTTTCTCCATTTTTTGTGAACATTACTGGTATGAAAAACGGGTCCCCATGTAAAAAGCAAAGCTTATTTTCTTATGCAAAACTGTTTTCAGTCATATAATAAACACGGAACTAATCTCACGTATCAACGTTATAAAGTGTCGAGTCTGTATTTCTTGTCGGAAAATGAATACTAGTGAAATAGAAAATTTGCTAAATGCACTATCGGACGAAGAGGAGATTTGTTCAGAATATGAAGACAACTTAGAATCGCGGAGACAACTGACAGTTTTAGTGGAAATGAAATTGATGTAGCAACAACTGCGGCAATGACAACAAAAGTAGTTGGAATAAGATATTTCAGACAACCACTTACAAATAGTCAAGGAAGATTCCGGAGCAAGAACATTATTAGCGTGAAACCACACCTCAACCGCTTCTCTTGTTCGATAATCACAAGGGAAGAAATTTCCACTTTTCAATTGTTTTTCCCGCCACCTGTAATAAACATTATTTTGAAATATATCAATAATAAAGGTAAACGTGTTTTTGATATGAATTGGAATGAAGTTGAAGACAACTTTATGGGTACACTTTTGTTAGCTGGAGTGTAAAGATCAAATAATGAAAGTACAGAATGTGTATGGAACTCTGAGAAAGGAATACCAATTTTTAGAGCAATTATGCCATTGAGAAGATTCAAAAGTCATTCTAGAGTAATAAGATTTGACAATAAGGATTGAATTGACACCTAAGCTTTTGTCAACTAAAGGAAGACCGTTATTTTCATCATTTTTTGCTTCACTAAGGACACTACTCTCGTTTCATATATTCCAAAGAAAAATAAGTCTATGAATCTTCTTAGCACTTTGCATCATAGTCCAGAAATAAGCAATCGTGAGGACATAAGCCGCAAATGATACTAGACTGTAATAAATGTAAAGGAGGAGTTGATACTCTGGATAAAGTTGTTTATGTTGCACTTGCAAAAGGAAAACCAATGGATGGCCTCAAGTTGTATTTTGCAACATTTTAGATTTATCAGCTTTGAATGCTTTTATATTGTTTACATCGGCTAGTAATGGTTGGAAAGAAACCTGTCTTGCCAAACGTCGTCATTTTTTGAAATATTTAGGATTGTAGTTTGCCACGCCCTATATAAAATAGCAAAATTCCTTGCCAAGAACACAACTTTCTTTATTTAAAATAAATATATACATATATGAATTCGTAATAAATAAACAAAACGTGCAGCTTTAATATTCAAAACAAAGCTAAAAAAAATTACTAACTTTAAAAAACAAACTTAATTAAAGAAAACAAGTTTTTTCATATCGAATTTTCTAACTGGGTCAAATTTGACCCAAAGAACGTTAACGTAAGTAAAATTTGAGGACCTTATGAAGGTTAATCAATTATTTGACGATTTAACTATTCGCGATTAATAATACGCGCTGGCAACTTTAATTGTTGTAACACAAGATCTTAACTAGATGACGCTCACAATACGAATGAATCAACACGTATTGGTGTTGCTTTTATATACCCTATTTTTAGGCGTTCTTGAATGCTCGAGAATTTCTACCGCCATCTATTGCGTAGTTGAAAATGCTGCGTTGCCACTTTTATCTCAGACACATTAGTGAGCATTATTATTTACTTCTAGAACCTTCAATCATTATTTAAAAATACATGTTGTGTATTTTTATTTAGTTGTTATACAATGCAGGTGTGTGTATGTTTGTGTATTGTGTTTGTATAGTCATCGCTTTGTGTTAGTTGTTTTTGTTTTGCAATAAAGATGTTTTATAGAAACTTGTAGATTTGAAAACAAACACAATAGGCCATTTCGTTTTACTTTCTTGGCCTCAGCTATTTTTAACATCTTTTTATGATTTAAATAAAGCATCTTTGTAACAATATATTAACAATAATTCTTTTAAATTTCTTGTTTGTATATAAAGAATAAAAGAAAAAGGAACGACATGATTGCCAATTACGGTCAAATTTTTCTTTCCTTTAACATATATTTCCATATCGCGTGCGACATTGAAAAAGGAAAATTTGTTATCAGAGTACAATAGTCATCAAATATTAGTAACAAACTTATATTTTTATTGCAAATTTAATTAAAGAAAAATTTTTGAAAAATGATCATTGCTTTGCTCTGGGTACCTCTTTAAAGTTGTCACGTGGGACATCGTAAGTGTTAAATGTATAAATTCTAAATAATGTTTTTTCTAAAATATCTCTTTTTTTATATAATTTTTAAAAATTGTCAGTCACATTAGATTCGCTATAATTTATAATTTTGTTTTTAACTAACATCAGTTTCGCAATCAGCGACTCCAAAATATCCCGTGTAATGTTTTTTTTTTAGCGAATTCGATCAATTTTTAAAAATTGTCTGCGATATTGGATCCGTCATTTTAAATTTTAAAAAGCTGACATTAGTTTCGTAATCAGAGACCCTAAAAACCTTGAGGTAGCAAGTTTTATTAACTTGTATTGAGTCCATATGAAGTAAATAATTTTGTCGCACTAAAGGTTGAAGGATTATGAAACAAAATTACAAAATTATAAATTAAAAAACCGCGACACATATTGAACACATTAAAAATCATTTATAATCATCTTATGCATGTCTAATTAAATAGAAAGTAAAAAATAAGTAAAAAGATAACTAGAAAAAGTTTGATGAAACAAAATGTCGCATGCGACATTTAATCTGCGACAGTAATTTAAATTTAATATAAAATAAACTACTTATTTTTTTTAATCGAATAAAAACTATTATTCAAAGACATCAATCAATCAGATTTTAAAATAAGTCGCATTAAAATATTCCATAAGGTTTCGCTGAAATCAGGGTTTAAATTGTTCGCACTTAAAGCGACTTCTGTTTTTGTCGCATGCAAATGCTTTAGTTTCTTATACGAGTAATTATCTTGAAAAGGAACGGTTACCTAAAATTAACCTTACATTGGTTTCGGTTGCTTAACTTTCGGGTCTACTTAAACAAGTACTTAGTTTTTTATGACTTGAATCGTTTTTGTTCGAAAGCAAAAAACACTTGTTGAAACAAGCGTTCGTTTAAAACATTCATTTTGTGTACTCGCCATTTTGTGCGAACATGATGTCAGAACATTCATGTTGTTTAAGGTTTGTATCTATTTTTGCATCAAGGCCAACTTGTTGTTAGCGAAACAAGTGTTTTATTCAGTTGAAAATTAATTTTCTACTAATTTTCAACTACTGTGAACAAGATGGATCGATCATACAAGTTGCAGGTCTCTGCTTACCAACAATTATACGGCTAATCAAAATCTATAGCCCAATTCACAATCTTGTGCAAATGGTCTTGCATCATAGCATTTGCAAAATTGTGTAGCATATTTTACTCATTACTATATGTTTTGTTGGTGTAGACTAAAAATATGCTACACAGTTTTGCAAATGCTATGATGCAAGACCTTTTGCACAAGATTGTGAATTGGGCTTATATGTTTCGCCTTTTTTCAAAATAAAATAATATTTTGACGTATGATTTTTTGACTTTCAATTTTTTGACTTTGACGCTTTCTATATTGAAGAAATGCCCATATTTAGTAATTATTACTATTATTATTATTTTTTTTAATTCTCTGCCACCCCAATATTTGTTTTTTGATGGTGTTACTTCACTAAACTAGATTTACATACATAGATGGTGAAGGGTATATAAGATTCGGCATTAAAAACAGTTTAACACAAAGGCATCTCACCTTAAAAGTAATTACATCTTTTTATATGTCTGATATATCTTTCTCCATTCAAGTTACGTGGACAATGTTTTAATTCTCAAACATAACATGCCACCTCTTAAATCTTTCCTTTTAGAAATGATGTTATCCTATTAACTATTTTTATACTTCATTGCATATTTTAAGGAGAATGAAAAAAAGATTCGTGGCCACATTTAACAAATAATCTAAATTTGTACATGAATTTAAAATTATTAGTTTCAATTTCTGAAAGCCATGCAAAGATCCTTGTGGGCACTATAACAATTGAATGATTTTTCAAATTCTTGTGTATACATAATTAAGTGTGTGTGTGTATGTAAAGTAGTGTACATTTGCAATACTTATTTATTATTTCTGACATGACAAATGTGTCCTTAAATTAAATAATTTGGTTTAATGTCACAATGTAGTTTAAAGTGATTCATGCTCACTGGCTCATGAAGTGGTTTTTAATGAAGTGCATTCAGGCTAAAGGTTGCATTCATATATATAAATAAATTTATTGCTAAAACTTTCTGTTAGCCTAATACTAATGTTCAGTCATGTTCCAAATCAATGATTTTTTTAATTTTATTTTTGCTTAAAAAAAAAAGTTTTTTGTGTGTCCTCGAGTAACGTTATTTATTATTGCTTTCCGTAAATGTCCTGTTACCTCATTACATTTATTATTATTTTTGTAATGCTTCAATTCTTATAATTTAAACAGTTGTTTGTTTGTTTGTTTCTTATCTTATCTGATCTAGTCGTGCAGAAAAATGTAATGTTAACGTTGTTAGAGTTTCGCTGTATTTTTAGCTGATGTCCTAGTAAAATTCAACAATTAGATTTTACTTGAGTGATTTTTAATGTCTCTAAAATATGCGCCCCGCTGGCACACAAAAAAAAACAAGTCATGAGAAAAGTGTATAGAAGCTAATAAAATAAATGAAATGTTTTTCATTTGTTCTTTTTTAAGAAAAGATAATATCGGGTGTGTTTTTAGGTCGATAGCACTGAATAAATGCTTAACTGTCAAAGGAAACTGTCATTTATTTATGATTAATATACTATAGAAAATTTATAATGAATAGATAAGCGCTTAAGCGACGATACAAAATTACTCAGATTTACTAAAACAGAAGTTGAAAACGAATCTGATGTTTTGTTGCAAAATAGTGTTTGGCAGTAAGTCATTTAATAGGCCTAACGGGTGTATGAATAAACAAAATTGCCACATGTGGAGTAAAACCAGCCCAAAACAGACTCTACTACATTCAGAAAAATACACTTGCCGTATTCACAAGCTCTGCTAAGGTGTAGGTAGTATTGCATACTACCTTTTGTTTACTTCTTTGTGAACAACCATTGTATCAATGTGCCATTGTACATTGTACTTCATACGTCAAAAACTGAATAAAAAGAAGAAAAGTGCTATTCATCATTTCTTATTTATAAGCCAAATGGGGGAGAAAACAAAAAAAAAGTAAAAAAGTAAAGTTTTTTGTGTGAAAAATATAGTTTCGATATATTAATGGTTGACTCAAGTAAGTTATATTACTGAAGGAAAAATTTGGAAGCTTTAAAGAACTTAAGTTTAGAATGCTATCAGCACAAAATAAGAAAAGATGCAATGATTGAATAATGACTTGCTGCATTCTTTATAACATTATTATTAAATATAATTTAGAACAAGGTGGCAGAGAACAAACCTTAAGATATGTTTCCAATAAACCCACTCCTACTATATACAACAGAAATGACTTATTCCACTTTCTAATAAATCAGTCAAATCAATAAATTAAATAAATAAAACTAATAAAAATATCTTTTAATTCAATTTAATTTAATATAATTCACACATGAACACAAAAATAATAATTTATTTAAACATAAAACATTTAAACATAAAAAAACATAAAACAAAAATCATATTAAAAAATAAGGCACTATACAACGTTTGAAAAACATATGAAAAAAAGTACTAAGTGTTGTATCGCATGTTTGCATGAAAATTACCAACAACACAGCTAGCACCGTTGTATTTTGTTAGCACTTAGCACTTACTAGGGGGCTTGTGAATAGGGCAACTGTTTAATGCTGATTACAAGCTGGTGGCATCACTGGACCTTATTTCTTTAAACATCAATGATTATGTGTTACAAAATTTAGATGACATTGCTTCAGACGTAATGCCATGCGGACGTTTTCCAAAGAAGTATAAATGA
The DNA here is from genome assembly GCA_916610165.2 of Gymnosoma rotundatum. Classification (NCBI taxonomy): domain Eukaryota; kingdom Metazoa; phylum Arthropoda; class Insecta; order Diptera; family Tachinidae; genus Gymnosoma; species Gymnosoma rotundatum. Next base: position 13,526,666 of record OU744339.1, read on the forward strand.
TTAAAAATAAAAATTGCATTTCGTGGCCACACCGAATGTTGGTACGAAGCGAAAACAAATGTCCAAGACGAGTTACAGAGAGAACGACAAAGAAATGCTTTAGGTTGTGTGTGAACATGGTCTATCCAATTTAATAAAAGGTCAGCCAAATAACTTTTTTTTTGAAAATGCGAAACGAACACGCATTGGATGGTTAGTTGGCTTCAACTCCTGAACCAATTGGACTTTGTATGGCGTCATACCAAGGTCCTTATGCAAAATTCGTCTCAATGATGTCTCCGAAATGTTGTTTTAATTGTATTATTCATCATCACGAAGTGTATAGAAGAGCCGAAAAAAAGTTAGCCGTATACAGTGGTTAAAGAAAAATAAAATCAGTGTTGATTATTGTTGTTTTTTCTTAATCTTTGATTTTTGTCTTTACTTTATTGTTTGGACAAAGATTTTTAGTTTATTTAAAATGTTTGTGAGAAGTTTCCTGAAGAGCTAAGTAAGTGGTAGCGAAATGGCCATCGAAAGGTACTTTCACCTTCAATAATCAAAATCAAATAAAATTCCCATAATTTAGTTTTAAGTAATCAAATTCGTGATTAGAACAAGGTGATTTTTTTCATACTACGGCTTAAAAAAAAAAACAAATTTTATTAAAAAAAAAAAAAAACGAGGAAAAGTGCTATATTCGGCTATGACGAATCTAATATACCCTTAACCATCTATGTAAATCTAGTTTAGTGAAGTAACTCCATGCAAATAAACAAACACTGGGGTGACAGAGAATTAAAAAATAAAAAAAACTGGTACTGCAAACATATAATTTCACATAAAATACCATCGACTCTTAATAGGTTAATCATTTTTTAAAACTTTTAGTATCAACTTAAAAATCTCTTCAGATGCTTTAAAATGATACCCATACTGATACTTTAAAAAAAATTTGAAAATTTCAGAGGCCCGTAACTCGGAAAATATGGATTAGCGCCAATTTTTTCACTTGATCTTTTTTTCTTATTTTTTAATACTCTATCGCTCCATACATTTATTTTTACGATTGAAGTTACTTTACTAAACTAGAATTGTTCCAAATGATATGGAAAATTTAGTGGCAGCCATGGTGTTTTGCTCACCGCCTAGAAGAACATGGACTGATCTTGCTTTTTTTGAATAGAAAATTGTTCGAAAATATGTCTGATAAATTGACGTATTATAATTTTCTCTAGCTGATCTAGTGACTTGGTAAACTTGATTTTAACACCAACACGGACGGACATCACTCAATCGACTTCGCTATTTATAAGAACTCGGAATATATACACGTTTTGGGGTCGGCAATGGATATTGTAAAAATTACACACGGAGCGACAAACATAGATGCATGCACCCTTTTTCCACGAAGTTGCCGACTTTTTCATTTAAATATCTGTTTTAATATCTGTTTTTTAATATAAAAGTTTTTCAATTATTTTTTAAGAAAAAAAACTTTTCTTGTAATAAACTCACCAAAAAAAAAAAAAAAATCCATATTTTATATGCATGAATAAATGTCTAAAAAAGTCTTACAATACATTTTGACAAAAACAATTCTTGTATTTAATTCAAGTCGTTGTTTCCTGATGAATAAACGAATCTCATTGTCCACGTTCTTAGTCAACGGCTCTCTTGTTGTTAAGCCGCATCAACTTTGTGTTATAAATTAGTTTTTGTCACGAGTATGAGCTATTTTATCTAAAATATTTCGTTTATAGTTAAACCAATTATTCTTGCTGTTATCCTGATAAAAGTCCTGCTAAACGTTACAGTACATTAATTTTTTAGGTCAACAACGAACAATCAATCGACTTATTTTTATTTGAAATAAAAATGTCGTGATAAATGTGGTTAATTATGGTCTCCCAGCAAACGTTATACTTCACTGACTTTTACAGTAAATCCTTCATTTTAGGCATTTTTTTTCTAAGTTAAAAGAAAGTCTGTGTATTATTTTTGGTGAAACCTTTACGTTATTTACATAATTAAATGGTATTTCGTGTTTATAGGACTGTATTGTTTGAAATAACAACTGTCAACTCTCCTTTCTCTTATATCAAATAGAGAAAAAGCGTCAGAGCAACTCCTGACTAGAGAAGCAATGATGACATAATAGATGACATAAATGGCATCTATAATTAAAGTTTTGTTAATAATTATATATTAGCCCAATTCACAATCTTGTGCAAATGGTCTTGCATCATAGCATTTGCAAAATTGTGTAGCATATTTTACTCATTACTGTATATTTTGTTGGTGTAGACTAAAAGTATGCTACACAATTTTGCAAATGCTATGATGCAACACCATTTGCACAAGATCGTGAATTGGGCTTATATGTTTTGTTGGTGTAGACTAAAAATATGCTACACAATTTTGCAAATGCTATGATGCTAGAGAGGGAAGGGAAATGATATTTTCATTTCGGTATCAAAAAATTTTTCTACTAGTACTTTTTTAACCTCAAGAGTAACAAATCGTTAAAAAAAAAATTTTTATTAAACAGCAAAAAAATCTTAATGAAAAAGAAAAGTTAACAAAAACCATAAATCAATATATTTAAAGTTCACTTTGTACTTTTTAAGGTATATCACTAGATAAATAGCGCCATTTCAAAAATAATTTTCTCTTACATTTTGAGACCATTTCCAAAAAAACTTCCTTTATCAAATTAAAGTCAAAGTCATTGGGTATTGTCCTTCAAATAAGCCCAAATCTATACCAAATGAAAATATTATTTCCCATCACTGAAATGCAGTACCAAATTTTATTATTTTTGAATTCTCTGTCACCCTAATATTTGCTTTTATGATTGGAGTTACTTCACTAAACTAGATTTACATATGTAGATGGTGAAAGGCATATAAGATTTGGCATAGCCGAATATAGCACTCTTACTTGTTTGTATTAAGATGTACATTTCTATCAAAAGGAACACAAAAAACGTAACAGCTGGCGCCAAATCGTCGCATTCGTGATCGAGAGAGGTTTCGTATCGAGTAAAATTTCGTGACGTATCGAATAACCGGATTGCGGCATTCGATAGCATTTAAATCGAGTTGCCATTTTCGTAAACTATAAGTGATAAAGGGGAAATGCTAAAACGGATGAATTTAAGAATATCAATGGTTTTAAATTGTAGACGTATTACTGAGAGTATCAAATGTTACAGAGGAGTAACACGGTTTTTTTCAAATCAAATAGTATCAAAAAAAATACGATCGTAACAACTTTTCCATCACTGATGCAAGACCATTTGCACAAGATTGTGAATTGGGCTATTATTTATTTTACACGCAATAAATTACTTTTATATATTTTTTTCTCAATATTTCGCTACTCCTTTGTGCAGCATTATCAGGAAAAACAAATATTTATTTAAACATAAAATAAAAATTCCTTTATAAAACCATCCACGTATGTATGTATGTACTTGATTGGGCAAAACAAGAACAGAATATTTTAACTAGCAGTTTAATAAAATAATGTAGCATTAAGTGACTTCGGTGCCAACACCGAAAGCGACAATCAGGAAGGGGTACATACATACATAAATTTGTAGTTTCTACAAAATAAATCTTTTATCCAGTTCGTCGAGTCTTAAATGTAGATGAAAAAATCTGTCTTTATGTCTTTTCGTGTTAATTTTGATATGGATTTTTCGAGAACCGCAAAAAACATTAAAGACTTTTTAGTAGCGTCAAATCAGCCAAAATGATGAATATATTGAGGGGAAATTGGCGAGAACAACAAGTGCCGTCCGCCACTCTTTTCTCACATTTTAAAGGTTTTTTTGTTTTTTTTTTTTTTTGAAAAGGATTTAAAATTTACAAAATTATACAGGCATGTTCCACATTCCATACGAAACTTTTACTTTAAAGTTTTCAAAGCACTGTGGGTATAAAATAACTTTTTAACAAAAACATTGCCCTAAAAAAACGAAAGTGAAAATTTCGTGTTACATTAAAACATACCTTAAAAAAAATCGAAATTTTAACTAGAATTGAAATTCAAGATTTTATAAAAAAAAATCAAAATTTAATTTAAATTTTTAGGACAACGAAAAAATGTGAATTCACCAAAAAAACCTAAATATCAGTATAAATTAAAAACTATACAAAAAATCAAAATTTCCCTAAATAAACAATATTTTTTTATTAAAAAATTTATTCAATTTAAATTAAAAAAAAATTAAATTTAAAAAACAAATATTTTTTCTGATAAAAAAAATTCAAAAATTAATATTTAACCGCAAAATAAATTTTTTTAAGTATGTTTATATCCAAAATGCGACTTTCCATCTCTGGGTACAAGTACTGCCTAAATCTGTTGGGGCAGTGCAATCGATCAATAGTGGTTTGCTCTTGCTATTTTCGAAATTGAATAAGAGTTTTTATGGACTCTGGACCTTATATTTTGTGCCATCATATTTTTTATTATACAGGGTGTCCCCCGGGAAGATATACCAATTTGTTTGTTTATAATGTTTGATTAAATTAAGGAGAAATGATCTTGTATTGATAAATGTTTTATTTAATGTCAGTAATTATGTATGGAATACAAAATAAGATCTCTCTTAGCCTCACAAATGCGAACCTTTTTAAGCACATTTTTCAATACAATCTCACAAATTTTACGCGGTATTTCTTTAATTTTATCACGAATATTTTCTGATTTGTTAACATATATTTTATTTTTCAGATATCCCCAAAAAAAAAAAGAAGTCCGGAGCAGTTAAATCAGGCGACCGTGGAGGCTAATCAAGATTACCATTTTTTAAAATAACTTGTTGTAGAAAAAGGTCTCGCAGCAATTCCATTGTAATCCTGGCTGTATGCGATATGGCACCGTTTTGGTGATACCACATGTTAATCAAGGCCAAAGCATGCAGTTGTGGCTTTATAAAGTTTTCAATCATACCACAATATATCTCCCCATTCAGTTACCATTACGTCGTTTTCATTTTCTAAGAAGTAAGAAGACTATCACTTTTAATGGATGCGAAGCTGACTGATGAATAATTTGAGATTTCTCTTTTCCTAGAACCGAGTATTCTGTTTATTCACATATCATCAAATGAAATGTGCCTCGTCGCTAACTGTGATTTTTTCATGGAAATCGGGGTTGTCATGGGTGAGCTGTGACATCCTATTGTCATATGTAAGGTGACTTAAATGGTCTTGCGGAAGAAGCTTTTGTGTCAACTGAATCTTAAATGGAAACAAATGCAAATCCTTGTGCAAAATTGTGGCCAAAGTTGTTCTTTGAAGACCAAGCTCTTGAACACGGCGTCGAATTGAGGTTGATGGATTGTTTTGAACACTTTTTCGAGCAGCAGTGCAGTAATGTTTTCAGCCAATCTTGCAGTATGTTGTGGTCCTTGCTTGGGCCTATCACTAAAGACCCTCTTTCTTCGAAATCATTTACTACACGACGATAAATTGTGCTTTTTGTTGGCATGTGGTTGCTCCCAAAAATTTCACGTAACTTTCTCATTGTCACAGTAATCGATGATTGATTTTGATAAAATGTTTTAACGATGAAAACACGTTGGTTTATCGAATATTTTTCCATAATAAATTTACCACGTGACTACTTCACGACCGCTAAATATGAACTGTAAAGATTAATGTTTACCAAAATGGCGACAAAACAAAATAGTATACTTTTCCGGCGGACACCCTGTACTTACAAACTTGAGATTATAAAGTCATCTTTTTCTCTAAATGTAAAACGTTAAAACAATAAACATTTTCTTGTTAAAATTTACATTGAAAAAACGAATTTTTGTTTTATTTGGAAATCAAAGATCTAAATTTAAAGGGTAAAGAAGACTTCATTCTCAGTGCAACAAACCAAAGAAGCCCCAGATACTTTCAGCAAGGCGTAGAAAGAAACAAAGTAAATAATTAAAATATTTTTATTATAATAGTAAAGAAGAAACCAATAAATTGCAATTCATCCTAAGGTTCCGTATTTTTTATTCTAAATACCAGTATTCCAAAAAGATAGTGGCGAATGGCATCCCAGTTTAAAAATCATAAAATTTTAAATTCAGTGTCGATCGTTATTTAACTACATGTTCTAAAGGTATTTTTCAAAGGCCTCATTAATTATGAGCTCCTAGCAATTGTCCTTGGTAATTGATTGATTTGGTTTCTGCTGGTTTTCTTTCTGCTTTTAAATAACCACCTTTAAAAATAAATCTTTTTTTTTTCTTGGAATTTAATTTTTTCAGAATTTTAAACAAATCTTTTTACCTGCTGCGAAAATGATTTTTAGTTACTTCCTACAGATTATATGTTCCTAATAAAAATGGGGGTGGATTTAGTTGTACTAAATAAACAAACATTTTAAATAAAAACATTTATTTCCCTTTCACACATAAAAATTTACTCAATAAACCATACGGCGAGAAATCATTTTCTTTCCTCTTTCTTTGAATAAAGAGAAAACCGGACAGAGAAAGTGCTCGAAGAAAATAATGATCTTTTTACACTTTTCATAAATTTAGGACGGCGAAGTAAAATTTCACTTTCTTTCAATAATGAGTTCCTACTACAAATGGCGAAGGAGTTCAAATTCTTAGGAGCAAATAAATATTCAAATATGTGATTTAACCCTTTCGGGACGGAGTTTTATTTTGAAAACCAAATTATGTATGGTAAAATTTTTTTCATATTCTAAAAGGTATGATCAAAGTATTATGTTCTCCATACTTAAAAATTTTAAATTCGTTCTTTTATCCTGGGACATATAATCCCAATAAGTATTTTCATGGGACATAAAATTCCAATCAGTGTTCTCGAAGAGCGATTCGAAATTAAAAAGATAACTAAAATATAAATATTATTAGATTTAGATAAAAGTTTACATTTATTTTTAACATTTTAGGAATGCAATTAGGTATTTATTTGTGGAATGGCCCAAAACACTTGTAACATAAGGCGTTGTTACAACCTGAGCATATCATCTTTGTTCGCTTTTCTATGCCAAGTGAAGAACAGCGGACACAGCGACAACGCTTCTCTTGCTCTACTTGCAAGTGGTCTCCAATATTGAGGCTATCCGTTTTTGGACGTTTGGGAATTCTACCTCCCTGGCGATTGCATTAAAAATAAAGAAAAAAAGACAGTTTGAAAATTGCTGGGACATATTATCCCAGTAGTCCCGAAAGGGTTAAATATATATGTATGTATGTTATGTAATCTGCTCACGATTTTCTTACAGACACTTAGAAATTCTTAAGAAAAGAGTTCAAGAACACATCAAACATTTTAAACAGAAATTTTAAATTTATCTTAAAGGAAACTAACGAAAAAAAATAATACTCAAGGTCTGTTAGAAAAAGCAATAAAAAAAATAACAATCTCTTATCATTTACTTGCTCAATATTTTCGTCTCCTATGAAAAATTGGTGGTGGATGAAAATTTAAAACAGATTTATTTTCAATAACTTAACTTCTCGGCGGGGTTCTGCATTCACTACAACTACCTGCTTTATTGCTTTTTTGACCTTTATAATTTATATTTTAATTTTTATTTTTTATTTTTTCAATATTTCGCCACACCGTTGGGTGGCATCTTCAGGATTCAAAAGTATAAAAATTAATTTTTTTTCAAACGCAATAATGTAAACATACAAAATCTATATTTAGAAGAATTGGTTAATTCTTCTTCTTTTTTGTAGTTAATTCTTCTTCTTCTTTTTTGTAGTCGATTAAAACGTAAAAAAAAATCCAAAATTATTATTTATAACTTCTGGGTACGACTTTGTTGAAGTTGTCTATTTTATTTTAGGCTTACTTTTTAAAAAAATTTCAAAACAAATGAATTAGTTAATTTGGCCCGAGTTCATTTTTATATTGATTTCTGCAATTTTTTATTAAAAAAAAATTTATTTACAAATGTTTGCGGACGCTTTCCATTTCCTGGATCCCTTCATCCATCAACATCAACATTCCTCAAATCTATCTACTTAAATTTTTAAAATAACAAATAAGAGTGCTATATTCGGCTATGTCGAATCTTATATACCCTTCACCATCTATGTATGGGGTGAAAGAGAATTAAAAAATAAAAAAAATTTGGCTACTGCATTTATATAATTTTACATAAAAATTACATCGGCTCTTAATGGGTTAAGCATTTAAAAAAAATTTAGTATTTCCTTAAAGATCTCTTCAAATGCTTTAAAATGATACCCATAATGATATTTTAAAAAATTTTTAAATTTCAGAGCCCCGCAACTCGGGCGAGCTCCTATTTTTTCAGTTGAAGTTTTTTTTTTATTTTTTAATTCTCTCTTGCCCCATATATTTATTTGTTTGATTGGAGTTACTTTATTGTTCTAAATGACATAAAAAAATTAGAGTTAGGCGTGGTGTTTAGCCTGCTGCCTCTAAGGACATGTACCGATCATGCTGATTTCCAATAGCACCTGTTTCGACACTATGCTAATCTATTAACGTATTTATTTTTTTTTTTGTGATTTCAACATTAACACGGACGAACGGACGGATATAGTGCAGAAAGGGGTGCTATTAAAAATCAGCAAGATCGATCCATATCGTTTAAAGCAGCAGGCAAAACTCCACGCCTACCTCTAATTTTGTCATGTAATTTGGAACAATAAAGTAACTCCAATCAAAAAAAAAAAACAAATATATGGGGCAATAGAGAATTAAAAAATAAAAATAAACACCATGTGAAAAAATTGACGCTTGTCCGAGTTACGGGGCTCTGAAATTTTTAAATTTTTTAAAATATCAATATTGATATCATTTTAAAGCATTTGATGAGATCTTTAAGGAAATACTAATTTTTTTTAATTACTTAACCTATTAGGAGCCGTACCAAATTTTTATTTTTATTTTTAGATTTCCGTCATCCCAATATTTGCTTCTTTGATTGGAGTTACTTTACTAAAATAGATTTACATAGATGAGGAAGGATGAATTATTAATACTAACATTAAGTGTAACAGTATTTTAATTTTGTTTTATTTTATATTTATGTTTTTTTTTTCTTCAGTTCCTTAAAGTATGCTCAGTTTAAAATTTATTGCATTCTTCTCCTCTTCCGTGTCAAAACCTAAAAATTCATAGAAAACTCTATATGGGATAATAATTTTATCCAAATTTTTTAAAAACTATATCTTTTAAAGAATTTCCTACCCAAAGGGTAAAAACGTTACCCTATTAATATCACTAAAATTTATGCCCGTCTGTCACAGGTTTCTATTTTGGGAAACTTAAAGCTAAACATTAGAAATTTTCAAAGAAAATCTATAAAATAAAATGAAAAAAAGATGTCCTGATAATGACGATATTTTAAATGTTAAAACATTTTCTTTTAAAACCTTATAGTCAGATACTTGAAAAAAAACACAGAATACATAGTACTATGTCAGCTATAAGGTCAGATACGAAGAATAATATTAATAATTAAAGGATACCCCATACAATACGTGTCCTGCATAATGTATGTAGGCTTCTCTTTTGAACCACAAAAACAGATCCTGGCAATTTACAAAAAAGGTACTTTTTCAAAAAAGTACTTTTTATACACAAAAGATCCCTTAAAGAATGTTTACTTTTACAGATTGTATAAGAATTTTTTTTTAAGTACCTTTGAGACTAACAAAAAATTTTGTAAAAACAAAATCATCTCTTCTAAAAGGACATTTTTTACAAGAACTTTATTATGAAATTAATTTCTCTTTTCTAATCTAATGAAAGTTAGGCAATTTATAAACAGCCGCTTGTCTTCAATCATCTCTTGCACTTGTCAAAGTTCTTGAATTATTTTTTTTAATAAATATTTTTTTTGCACTTACACTAAGACTTGCAGCGGCTTACAGCTCAAAATGTTTCCCTGATAAACGGTTCCACCCGTTGAATGTGGTTTTGCTAGTAAAGTACTACTACTGTTGGGTCAAATGAATGGAAAATGTTAGTTTAAATAAAGATTAGGTGTAATGATTTTTCCCTTAGTTTGTGGTACAATTTTTTTTTTTTTTTATTATAAAATCTTTGTTTATGGGAAGATGAGTTCACAAATTCCCACAGCATGCACTCAAGTGATAAATAAATTTATTCTATGGGTATTACGTTTTATGAAGTCCTATTAAGAAAATTGAACATTTTACACTACAGCGACTTTGAATTCTTTTTTCTTTTTTGTGTTTAATAAAAATTCGAATGAAATAAAATTTGAAATCAAGGAACAAAAAATCAAAAAAAATTTTATAAATATTTTATTTATTGAGAAACATCGTAAAGAAAAAAAATACTTTCTATTTTTCAAGCTTCGAAATAAAAGGCTTTGAGAACGATTTGCTATTTTTTTTTTTTTTTTTTTTTTTTTGTTGCAAAAATTGAATGAATATTTTATTCTTACGTTTCTGCTATTCATTGTGACAGCTGTTTGTTACACTTAAGTAATTTTAGTGTGTACAAAAACTGTAAATTGATTTAATTCCTTTACCACCAAATGTTTCTACTTGAGTGAAATCCTTTTTGAAATCCTTGAGGTTACACGTCAGTAATTATTATGGTTTCTCAACCAAAAAAAAAAAAAAGGTTTGAAATTAAAGCGAATTATCACTAATAAAATTTATGTTTGCCTGATACTAAGTTCCAGTAGTTGAGCACAAAATTGAAACCAGTAACATTAAGTTTTTTTCCTTTACCCTTTTGACCACTTTTTGTGTGGATTATAGTTTTGAAATTTATAATTTTTTGCAACTAAAAATTATAAACATTTAAAAACAAAAAATCATTTTATTTCAACAAAAAATTTTCATTGATTTGATAAATTATTTGTTGGTATTTATTATTTGTTGCGTAAGAACAATTGACTCATACTTTGCCAAAAATGACTTACACATTGAAATATTTAAAGTTTGAATTCTAAATCAAAAGCCTAAGATTTAAGTTAAAATAATTATGCTTTAAATATAATGAAGTAATATAAAATTTTTAATATTTTTTATGGGATAATGATCACAAAAATTCTCACACTGTTGATGCATTAAATCTGCTCATAAAATTTCCAAGCTGAAAAAACCTGGCTAGAAACAAATAAAAAATCTAAGAAAATAATACGGTCTTATAACTCATTTTTACCACAACTTGAAATTAATTGATGCAAGGATTAAATGATTTTTTCCAATTGCTGATCACCTGTTAAATTGTTCCGCTGTTTGATTTTATATTAACTAGAACTAGAACTAGACTTTTCGTAGTAATATAACACGCATAAAGTAAATTGAATTAATTTAGTGGGCGTGGCACTCTCCACTGGATACTCCTTAATACAAAAATTTATTCGTTTAGTTCCAGTAGCTCCAAGTATAAATATGGACATTTAATTCAATAATTTAATTTTGAGGAAAGCAGATAAAACTTAAGACTTAGAATAGAGTTAGAGGGAGTGGTAACTCCCTCACAAAGTTACAATAAATTATCATAGTTCCAATAAGTTATAAAATCTATACTTTCTATGCAGATGATAGGGTGACGGATATTACGTCCCCAGCCTCTAAAAGGTTCAGTTTTAAAACTTTCTTTAAGTCAAGTTTTTTTTTACCGATTTTTTTTTCCAAAATGCCTAAATTTAGCTGATTAACGTTACAAGCTGGGTAACGAAGCTTATGGCTTTTCTGCAGCATATTTATAAAGTTTTTTTTTTTTTTTTGTTTTTAATTTAGACAAAACAATTTTACTTTTGCTTAAAATCTCTTCTTCTGTACTTCTGCTTTCCTTTCACTATGTTTCCACTTGGTAAACATTACGTGAAATAATTTTCCCAGCATCAACTTTTTTCTTTTTTGTTAATTTTCAAATCATTTTCTAGCTCACGTATTTTGACACCTTGTTGAAACGCTATGGTATACAATGATGAGACCATAATTTTTATTAGACATACTCTACTGATTTTTTTTTATCACAAAACAATTGAAGTTCGTTTTGACTTCTTTGTTTATGGGAAAATGAACTCACGAACTCCCACAGCATGCACTCAAGTGGTAAATACTAAAAATAAGATGCTTAAAACATTTTTTATTAAATAAAAGTTTAGTAGTGTTTTATGAAATCCTAATGAAGAAATATTTTATTTTTACACTACAGCGGTTTTTTAAAAATGCAAATTTCTAAAGCATACTTAAAGGGTTTTACGTCAACGTAAAAAAACTATCTTTGAATAAAATATGTTTTATCTTTAACTTTTAATTCGATTCAAATCATTTGGTACATTTTATTTTACATAATTTTACATATAAATATTGTTGGCAAGGGATTTTTACAATGATATTTGTAGTCAAAAGTTCTTAAAAGAGTGTACAGTGTAGGGTATGTGTAGACTATCGTTATAAGCAGAGTTGTAAACGGATCATTCATTTTGGAATTAATTCGCGAATCATTCATGCAATGAATTGGTAAAATTTTTAATTAATTCTTTTCTCCAAAAAACGAATTGAATTAAATTTGAATCAATTCATTTCCAATTCATTTGAATTGAATTGATTTTGAATTAATAGAAATAAGTTAGAAAAAATGAACTGCAATTCATTCCCAATTCATTTGAATTGATTTAAATTAATTCAAATGAGTTAAACTATGAATTGCAATTCATTTTACCAATTAATTTGAATTAACTCGAAAAATGAATTTGTTATACATTTCCAATTTTTTTGAATTGAATTGATTCTGAAAAAAGACTGTAACGCAAAAGCATCACCCTTTTTCCAAGTACTTCTATTCGGTACTTTATAATGAATATATATCGACTATTAATAATAAATCACCCATTGTCTATTACTTTAATCCAAGCATTTATTACTTATTTATAAAAACACCAAGTTTACTTCAATTGAATGCAATTGATTTTTGATTTGATAAATTTGAATTACAAGTTACCTTTGTAATTCACTTGAATTAATTCCAACTCATTTCAATTCAAATGAATTAGAAATGAATTGCGATTCATTTTACCAATTCTTTTGAATTAAACAATAAATTGCAATTCATTTTGCCTAATTCAAATGAATTGCAATGAATGTTCGCTAAATTCAAATGAATTGATTCAAATTTAATTCTATTCTTTTTTTTTTTTTTTTTTTTTTGTTTAAAAGAATTAATTCAAAATTTAGCTAATTCGTAATGAATTGAAATCAAAAAAGAATTATTCACTTACAGCTCTGGTTATAAGAGTAGTTTTAATACTTTAATCAACTGAACAATTATTTCTTTGGTTTGATTTTGTTGCAGCATAACTAGGTAGACTGAAATTCGCTCCAGAATCAAAAAAATGACAGTAAAATTTTGATATTGTAAATCAGCAGGATTGATCAATGCAGCGAGCAAAAAACCACGCCTGCCTCTACTTTTTCAATATCTTTTTCAACTTTCGTTTGTTTTACTGCAAGTGTTGTTTTTTAGTTATTTTTTCCATAAAAGGTAAGAAAACTTGGTAGCACTTACTAAACTGATTATTGTTTATGATAAAAAAAAAATAAATTAAGACAACAACCTGAAGCAAAACTTACAGTTTTCAGGAAAAAAAATTTTATTTTATTTGTATATGTACATGCGGTTATACAAATGTAGTGAAGGCTATATAAGATTCGGCAAAGCCGAATACAGCTCATTTTTGGTTTCTCTTTCACTTATAAAATTTAAGTTTTAAATTATTCTATTTTCATCATTCGTCAAAAGTTTTTTAACAGGTCTAAAGTAGCCTTTATCAAAATTTAAATAAAAAATAAATTATGCTAAGGTGGCGTGTCATAGTCTCCAAGGAAATAATGTCTATAAAAATTATGTCGCTTTCAAAAACGTCATAATGTCAATGGACATTGTGTCGTTTTTAATATGGACATATAGTATCACTTATGAAAGTGTCATAATGTCCACACTTAAAACAACAATGATTTCGCTTATCAAAGACAGTTTATAAATACAGTACATCTTTCATACGTAGAATACTGTAAAATATGCTTATAATATCCATGGATGCTATGGTTTTACGTTGATGGACATTATGTGCTTGGACGTTATGGCATGTCACAAAAACAAACAAACAAAAAACATAGGTAGTTCGTTTAAGTTGTTGATGGCAAAATTTTTTTTAGTGGGTTATATTCACGATTACATAATTACAATAAAAAAATATATATAAGACTGCCAGATCTTTTCATATTTAAAGAATTTAAATGCTTTTACTCGCTTGTAAATGAAAATCGCAGTTACGAGCAGCATTGCAGTATTAAGCAAAATATCCAAAAAAACAAAAAGAGCGACAGGAAAAAGTGTGTTGATTACAGTGTTGCCAACAAAATTATGCAGAGTTAAGTAAATATAAGGGCGTCAAAAATTTAGTTCAAGGCATGCTTCCTTTTTTATTTATTTTTTGATATTAGGGAACCCGACAAGAAAATAAAATGTTTAATAGCCGTAAGTTCTTTTGAGTTCAAATCCAATAACAATATTGACAACAGCTTGTATTTACTTTCATTCGTTTTTCCTCTATTTTACTCTATAAAGTTCTCTACTCTTTGTGTATTTATACTGATTGAAGTATCAAAACATTTTAAAACGTAAAATAAGCAATTCGTATTTTTTAATAGGTGATCTTGTAAATTTTGATATTTAATTGGTGCTAAGTCCATTTTCATAAAACTTGGATGAAAAATAAATACACTGTTTGAATAATGAGGGATGTAATTTGGAACATCATCTTTAACTATTTTTATGTTAAAAACCTATTGCAACCAATTTCTGTACATAATTTCAATAAATGTCAAATTAAATCAAAATTAATTTCATTTCACAACATTTCATGCTGCAATAGCTTTTAAAATAAAAACTAATTAAAGCACATATTTAGGCGTAAAATGTATGTTTCATAAAACTGACTCACCCCTAAAATATGCTTTGTTTGCAAGTTGGAATAAAATAAAATTCATAGCACTTTAACTTTATGGTGACAAAACTACTGTTATTTTCTATTTGTTTTAATTATCCTACCTACCTTTACACAAAAACACACACCCTTCTTGTAAAAGTTACACTCTAATTATTTTCATTTTACATTCTTCATTAGTTTTTCATGTTAGAATTATTTTTAGTTTTGAAACAAATCCTTGTACAAACGTTCTACATCAGTTATTTTAATACAAATAAATAAATTTTTGAAACAATACAAAAACTTAAATGAGAAATTGTGTTTCAACTAAAAATGTTCGCCTAATACTCGGTTCCACTAGTTGAACATGATTAGAAATGGCAAATCCCCTATATAAACTACAGCCCACTTTATTTGCCATTATTATAAATAAATTAAATTATAACACTTGATAACACGCTTAATTATTTCGCAAGATATTCATATGCAATAAATAACCAACAGAATTAAAGCGGTAAGCGACAATTTAGCAATCACATGTCATAAAAGAAATCTACTAGATACATTATAAAGGTGGATTCTCCCATTTTGTACAAACAAAATTTTGTTGAGATAAAAATTTTTTTACTGAGAGTTTTCTGGAGCACGATTCACCCATTTCGAAAAATTTCCGGACAAACAAAGCTGTCATATGAATACAAAAGTAAACAAGTCATATTAATTTTGCAACGTGTTTTCTTGGTGTAAAATTTTATTTTTTTATTATTTTGGCATTTTGGTTATTAAAACATGGTTAGTAAAATAAAATTGCTTTTATTAATGGCTGTTGAAATACAAAGAGTTCTTTTATTCACAAAATAAATTTTAAAAAAATAAAAACATTGCAGTAAACGAAATATTAAAACACAGAAGAGCAATGAGCTATTATCATGCATTGGTTCCTCACATACGCTTAAATAATGTGGAATCCTTTGTTAATTTATATCGCATGGAACCGAATTTTATTGAAAACTTATTCTTGGAACAAATCTAGTTTACGGTCGCAGCTCAAAAATGAACAAAAAATTATCTACGGGGTGTAAAATGGAATTTTAAGCAAAAAATGTGAAGTAAAAAATTTTGGGCTGACGATAGTTAGTAACGGACCTCCAAAGTTTGTCTGTATAATGGGTTCGCCAAATAACTTTTTTTTTTGTTGAAAATGCTATAAAAATGGATGGTCAGTTGGCTTCAACTCCTGAACCAATTGGACTTTTTATGGCGTCATTAATGTCTTTATGCAAAATTTGTCTCAATGATGTCTTCGAAATGTTCAAATGTTGTGAGCGATGGTGAATTGATGTTGATGGCGCTTCACGCAATATACTCGGGTGTACGCACTGTTTTTGGCTTTTCATGCTTTGATTTATCAATGAGGATGCCAGTTTCTTTCACTTTTTTCTCAACATAACAAACATACGGAGCTAACAGTGCTTCTGTTCTTTCAAAATCCGTACGCAATTTTTGCACACATTCTGCAACATTACCAGCGTTGTTCGGAGATACAACTAATTATCTGTCAAATCAGACATGAGCTAAGTATTACCATTCACAAAAAAAGCACTAGTTGAAAAAAAAAACGTTAGATGGCGGACCCTATAGTATGGTATATATCGAATATTTAATTGCGGAAGGAGGCAATATGGGAATCATTGGTAAGATAATTTTAATACTTTCTCTTTGTACGTATGTTTGTCTATTTGTCTGTGCGTGCATCAATCACGGCTAAACGACTAGACCGACTTTAATGAAAATTGAAACATGAGTAAATATATGTCCTAATGGTAATATGGGGTATTTCTATTTACAAATAGCGGACCAGGAGGGGAAAAACAGGAGAAGCGAGCATTTTAAAGCTTCTAATCAAATTTAAAAAATTTCGGCTAATCAATTTTAATGAAATTCAAAACACCATTTGTTTTTCAGATATATCTGTTGCCAGATCTACATCAGTACTAATTACATAAAAAATTTAAACAGTCGAGTGGAGGAGAGGACAAACGCGTAATTTTATGAATATTAAACGATCTTAATAAAATCAGATTCTAAAAATATTTAAAATATAAATATCTCCTGATTTATAAGATTCATACCGTTTTGTTAGGAGAAGATCCCCATAACAAACAAGGCTATAATTTATTATATAGTGCCTCGAAAGGCCCTAAAATTATTTCTAGGCAACATCGGGTGCAATAAGCTAGTACTTTATACTGTTTTTAAATATCACTTTTTTAAATAAAATTTTTGAGAAACATTTTAATAAATTATTTTCTATTTTATTAAGCTTTGGGTCCTTATATTTTTTTATTAATATTATATTTCAATATTTCGGTACTTTCTGCGTACCTTCTTCAGGAAACAAAATTAATATATAAGCAAAATAACAAAATTAATTAACAATTGAAAAAATTTTTTTTGTCATAATGAAATTAAAAAACAATGTTTCGAAAAATTTTCAAAAAACAAAAATATAAAAAAGTGTTTTGTGTTATATACATGTATTAAGAACAAAACATTTATGTTATTTTGTGAATTAAGTGTCTGTATATATGAGCGAAATTATCTGTATCTGCTTTAAAATTAATTCTTTTAGTCAATGGAGTATTTACAATGTGTAACATTTCCAAAATATACCGTCTCTTATAATTTTTTTCAATACTAAGAACTGAAGCATTTTCAAAGTTAGGATAGTGACCTAAGTCAAAACAATGAGTGGATAATGCTGTTTTTTGTGAATTAACATATCTTAAGTCCGACTTATGTCCAGCAATTCTAGTCTTAAGTTTATTTTTTGTTGTACCAATATATACCTTATTGCAAATCTCCTGATCACTACCTTTACAAGGTATTTCATAGACTATATTAGAAATGTCAAATTTATTAATTCTATCTTTAGTCTTACTAAATAATCTATTCAGTGTATTATTTGTTTTATAAGCCATGTTATATTTTTCCTTATTGAAGATTTTTGAATTCTTTAAACGTTCTGAAAAACCTTGTACATAAGTTAAAGACTTATAAATCTTAGGTTCCAATGTGCTTATCTTATTTGTATTTCTTTTATGTCCGTATTGTCTAATAAATTTAAAAATAAGTCTTTTTGGAAAGCTATTATCCGCTAGTATATTTTTAATCTTTTCTTTATTCTTTTTATGAAATTCTTCATCACTTATAGTTAAAACTCTTTCAATTAAATTTTTAGCTGTATTAATTATTATACCTTTGTTGTGCTTTGAAAAATAGTTAATAATTCTTCCTGATGCTGTCGGTTTTTGATACCAATCCATTAATATATTATTACCTCGTCGAATCAATAAAGTATCTAAGTAAGGAAGTTTGGAATCGCATTCCTTCTCTATTGTAAACTTAATATTAACATCAAAAGAATTGAAAATCTTTAACATATCATCAATCGCACCATCAGAAATAATAAAAAAGGGTCAAATAATCATTATTAAACTAATTTTAATAAATTTTTTAATAAAACTATTTCGTCAAAAATTACTTTTTTTTATTTTCTTAGTCCTTCGTCCCTTTAATTTTACATTAAATTCATCCAATAAAACTTCGGCAATTAGCATCGTTAGCAAACATATTAAAATCGCCTGGCGACAAAGTTAGGTTAGGTTGAAAAGGCAGCCTGTGTATAGCTCGGACTTACCAAAGTCCAAGTACTTATTGATACCTTGAAAGATGAAGATTTGTTAGAAAAGAAATGCTGTTTTACTAAAGAATGCTAAAAGGTTCTTAAAGGAAGAGACAGAAAATCAGTCACTACTTAAAGGCAGCGTTGAAAAATTAGTCTTCAAAATTAAAAACACCCACACACATACATAATTCGTTTTCGGAGTAGTTCAGCCGTTTTCCTCCTTTTTATCCACATTAATAATCTTGCGATCAATCAAATCGCCGTGTTGCATCATCTCACCTGCGCTAAATTGTAAAGAAAATTTTTGATACACTGATCACAGGCCGAGAGAGGAATGCATCAAGATGTATCGATTACTTTATCGTCAGTACATCTGCATTAATGTTAAAAAAAGTAAATCATATCGATTATGTAGCACAATTATACTACGAAAAGTTACACACTCTCTGATTGCAAAAAAATAAGAAGGTTATCAATTCGTCAGACAGACAGCCGAAAGTTACAGGGAAGCTGTATTGTTAATTCCGCTATAACAACAAGTATAAAATTTGCATTTGGAAACTAAATGTTGCCCCTATACTTGATATAATTTAAGGCATATCGACAAACTGTTGAAGAGCTGTAGACAGATGGTTGTAATTTTCAAGAAACTCTAATACTAAGTCTGCTAAATCTACTAATTCTGTAAATTAAAGGGTATCCCAAAAGTTGATATAATTTGATGTTTGCTGCCAAACTGTTGAACAGTTATAGACAGACGGTTTAAATTAACAAGGAGCTGTATTGCCTGCTACAATAAGTATAAAGTTTGAATATTGAATATGGAATATAAGTGTGTCCCAATAGTTAATATGTATGTGGCCATACTTTCGAACGGTTTTTTTTTTCGATTTTTGTTTTTTTTTTCAAGTTTTTTCTTTTTGCCTTGTTTTCTATGATCTCCTGATATTTTATCCTTGAAAGCGAATGTGAATTGTACCTTTCTAAAGATGTTTGTTTCCTTTGTTTTTAATAAAAAAAAATAAATATAAACAATTAGAAAAACTACCTGCTTTCAAAAATGTTGATAGTATTTAATTTAAAAATCCTTTAAATTATCTTCACCTATTTCCTGAGCTCCCTTCAAATGTTTATTCATGCAACATTGTTCTCACGCCCACATACTTTCTTTTAAAATTTTCAGTTGTATTTTCAATGTGTTTTTCTTAGAAATGGATTTTAGAATTTCTTGTTTCTTTGTTCTTACTGAGACATATCGTCGGCTAAAGTCGCAAACGTGACAATTCCACTTTTTTCGAAAAATTGTATTTTAATGCAGTTGAAAAGTTTTTTGAAAAATACACAATTAAAATTTTTTTTGTTACTATTAATATCGTTTTTATTCATGTTTGGCAATGATATGCAATAGTGTCAAGTCCCATTTGTCAAAAAGCGTGCGCTAAGTCCACTGAACGTACATATTGTCTCAGCTGTTATATTTCTTTTTGGCACAAAATTAGTTGTTTGAAGTTTCATTTTAATGGTAAAATTATTTATTTAATTGTAAATATTAATTATATATTCAGAGTTTAACTATTATTTAGCGTAAGGAAAACATAATATCTGCTTTTTAGTCAAAAATTTACAATATGGATTATGGTGATGAAGCACACAATAGTTTCGTTCAATATGGAAATGAAGAAGACGATGAAGTTGTTGGTCTAGTTCCGTATGAATTCCACAGCAGTACGGATGATTCAATAGAACTTCCTATTAAGAACAAAAAGCGAGTGCAACTAACAAACGATGCGTGGTATACAATGAAAAATAAAAGTCTGCGCCAACATGGAAAAAAATACTATGGCAAAACAAAAGAAGGTGGGCATTGGCAATATAATAAAGTTAAAAGTGCAAGATCTTAAAAAAAGGCGCAACTGTATTGATAAAGGTAAAGCTGCAGTCATGAAGTGTAGAAAAATAACAGAACCTCAAAGGGAAGAAATTTTCAATGAATTTTGGAAAATGAGTTGGCAACAAAAGAAGGTATATGTGAGGACATTAATTCAATGTATTAAACCTAAAAGACAACGAAATCGCGCAATTGAGAACATCTCTAAAAGAAAGAAAACATTGTTGTACCACCTTAGAGTTAACAATATTGCTTTGCGAGTGTGCCGCACTCTATTCCTAAACCCGTTAAGTATTGGTAGGCATAATTGCTTAAATTCGTTATATACTCCTTTGGATCACCACATTATTCAAGAAAAACAACAACCGCAGACGGAGCGTGTTCAAGATCTGCATTCATTTTTCGATTCGATTCCATCAACAGATTCCCACTACTGTCAATCTTCCACCAGCAAAAAATATCTTGTGCCAGAATGGCGGTCCAAGAGAAGTCTTTACGACTTTTATAAAAAACAGTGGTGTCACGAACGAGAAATTGATCCAGTGTCAATAACAATTTTTAATTCCGTTTTCACATTAAAAAATCTAAGCTTATTTTTACCAAAAAAAGACATGTGAAATTTGCTCTCGTCATAATGTGAAAAATTATTCAAATGAGGAATTCTTGATACATCAAAAAAAAAAAAATGAAGCCAGAGAGCAAAAAGCAAATGATAAAGATGAAGAGTCCTATGTTTTTACTGTCGATTCGCAAAGCGTTCTAAAGGCACCAAAATCAAATGTAAGTTCATTTTACTACCGAACTAAACTACAGGTGCATTATTTAGTTTTTAATGATTTAAAAACCAAAGACGCCTATTGTTTTTTGTGGAACGAAGTTGATGGTGGACTAACATCAGAAGAATTTGCCAGTGTTTGGGTTATGTTCATAGAAACAATTTTTTGCCTAATTTACAAGAAAGCAACAATTCTGTCAAGATAATTTTTTACAGTGATGGCTGTACCTACCAAAATCGTAATTCAACAATGGCAAACGCTTTACTAAATGCAGCAATGAGCAACAATATAACTATTGAGCAGAAAATATTAGAGGTTGGACACACACAAATGGAAGCCGATAGTGTCCACTCGGACCTGCTGACTATGTAAGTTTATGTAAAGATGCGCGAAAAAAACCAAAGCCCTATTATGTAACTTATTTAGATTACACATATTTTAAGTATTTTAAAAATATAACATACTTAAAAACTATTCGTCCTGGTCGTGTAATTGGAGATCCAAAAGTCACGGACATACGAGCACTTAAGTACACACCTAATGGTGAAATATTTTGCAAGTTAAGGTTTTCTAACGCGTGGAGCAATCTGCCCCAACGTCTAGATAAACAAGTTGTCATACTGAAGTGGTGTAAATTTTTTTAGTTTTTTACATTGAAACGTTATCGTTTTTATTTTTTTACATTGAAATGTTATAGTTTTTAGTTTATTTTTACATTGAAAAAATATAAAAACAAAGAAGAAATTTTTAATTTAAGTATAATATACTTATTTGTACATAATAAATCACAAACAAGATGTGAAGACTCTTCCAAATAAAAGGCGTCAAGTCCAATAAAAAAATATTTTACTTGCAGAAAATAAGACAAGTCCAAAAACAGCAAAAAACAAGTGTTCAAACATTTTGTTAGAATTTAAAACTATATTTAATAAAAAAAAAATGCGCGAAATAACAATGTATTGCATATACAGTTTCCACAAATATTGGAAAATATATTAGTATAACAGTTTTTCCTCAATCCTGAACAATTTTAAAAAGTGGACTTGTCACGTTTGCGACTTTAGCCGACGATATGTATCTTTGTTTTATCTTCTTAAAGTTGTAGGGCAGTTATCGTTGTTGCCATCACAATCACGTCTAATATAAAAGTGTTTTTAATATATTTTTTCTAAACTCCATTTACATCTTCTTAATTTTAGTCTCCTAATAAAAATCCTTGAAATCGTGACACTTGACTTCAGAATGTAAAGTAGAAAACAGCAACAACAACAATTTTTAGATATAAAGCTGTTTTTGAAACATTTAAAGAAAGAAAAACGATCTACGCCCATTAGTTTCTTCTTATTCTTTAGTATTTATTTATTTCTTATTATTTTTGGTTGTTTGTTTAAAAATAAAATCTCAGCATGAGGCTGACCTTTCAGATTTTAAAATTCATAGATTAAAGTCATCTTTCTGTTAAATTTGAAAGCCTGTTATAAATGAAAAGGGGTGAGATTTAAGAATTAAATAAACTAAACAATTAGATAAGATTAGATCAAAAATAGTCATAAGTCGTTTATTATGCAAAGCAGCAGCACGACTTAAATACACCACAAAATCAGATGTTATAAATATTTAAAAACAGGTTTATTTCAAAATTTCTTGGAATAACAATTTTGTAGAATAAAAATGCTGTAGACACTGTAAACGTAAATAGTTACACTTAAGATAAAAAATAATCGTAACAGCTGGGGGAATAAATAGATTTAAGTAAATTTGACATGTCAATGAACTCTGTGACAGTTTCATCTTTTCTCATTATTTGTAGACTTTAAAGATTTCATTTTCGTTAAAAAATTCTGTTACAAAACAATATGAGCTCCTGTTAAACGGTTCCACCATTTGAACATGAACAACAAATTAGTTCTCAGCCTCATTAACATCCTATTCATCCATGCATTTATCTGCATGTTTTCTAATAAAATAGATGAATTTTTCATCAAATGTTTAGCAGCACCCGCTATTAAAATAGTTGACACTTGATAATTAAACCAGTCTCCCTCCTCTTTCTTCTTGACATAAGTATAACAAGTCTATCAAAATGCAGTTTTAAATAGTTTGAGAAGTTGAAAGATGAAAATAGAAAAAAATAAATAAATACCATTAGATATACTCTAATGATTTTTCCCACATAAACTATTGTTTTATTTTGTACAAATCTTTGTTTATGGGAACATGAACTCACGAACTCCCGCATCATGCATTCAAGCGGTAAACAACGTCAGCGGTACAAACACTAAAGGTACTGGAGTATTTCTATGGAGTGCAGCACCTACTTTTCGTTAAAAAAAAAACACAAAATTGTATTAAAATAAAATACCATCTACTGATGCTGTTCTCCTATTGAAATGTTACACTTCGTTTCACTTCACTTAACAGCATCTCATGATGATAATTGATGATCACCAACCAACCAACCATTCATGCATTCATTATCGTCATGTGCAATAACTAGGATGTGTGCATTGAATCTGTCACGCTTTCAATATAAATATTATTGAATGAAAAAAAAACAACAACATATTTAATGAGGCTGTTGCTTACACTCTCAATTAAGTTAAGAGAGCGTATTTCATAATTCCTCAGATGAAATTTTGTTTGTTGTTAATCAGCTCTTAACAGTGATAGAAAAAGAGTACTAAACACTGTTGTTCTCACAATATCACAAAAAGTATCACAAAGTGCTAAACATTACTACTAATTTATTAAAATCTAAATTGAAAAAAAAAACAGAATGCTAAAAGCAAAGAGATAATTGAGTGATAAAAAATCGAGTTCTAAATTTAAAGCATATTTTTAGGATTGTATTTTAAATAAAACCATTATTGTGTTTTTAGTAGAAAAATAATTAAAAATTAATACAAATTAAAATAAACACGTGGCTGGAAAATGATGTTATTACATCGAAAGCGCTCGCCGAACATCCAAAGTACACAGCCAGTGACGACGGTTATTACCGAAAATTGTAACAACAAATATTTTTAACCTTAAATTTTAGTGAGAAATGGATATTGTAAAAAAAATTATACTAGAACACATGTATCAAAAAAACAAACTTGCGCATTCAGCCGTTCAAAAAATTTTTCTACTGCGCACATACGTCACAATAGAATGAAAATGAGTATTTGTAGTAGGAGATTTTTGACGCAAAACTGGATATAATTGCATAACTTCTAAACGGGTGCATGGATTTGAACAAAATTTTAAATGGGAAGAAAAAAGATATAGTGGAGTAAAAATTTTGTGTAAGGGCTTGAAGCCCGAGAAAAAGAAGAGCTATTTCGGACTACCAAAATTTTTTTATTTTGGCTTATATGAAAATTCTTATAAAAAATTATTAATTTCAGAAGTTATTTCATTAGTTATTCTAAATTAATATATTTATAAAGAAAATACATATATAATAATTATTAATGACCTTAATGCCAAATAACTGAAAGTAAAAGAAATTTGTTTTTAAAATAAAATTAAAACCAAAATGTTTAAAAAATGAATAAATTTTTTATTTTATTTAATTTTCATCTTTTTTTTTTGTCATGCTGTAGTCTTTAAGCTCTGCATTAGGTTTTCGTATCTTAAAATTCATTTTTTTTTTATACTTTTTCATCACATTTAATATGATGAGCCTGTGTAGTTTAATGAGAAGACCGTCTTTATTATTTTTTTAATTATTTAGTTCAGTTCTTCAATGTGTTTCATAGTTTCAGGTATCGGCTTTATTAGTCCGCCCTCAGATACATGATCAACCCACGAATACGTTGGACCTTCCTCGTTTTGTGCCACTGCAATATCTGGGATATAATTTTTAAGTTTATGGCAAATATAGCCTGCGAGGTTTTCGAGACCATCATACTGTAATTCGATTAACTCTTTTTTATTTCTATTAAATTTTCACGTTTTTACTTTAATTCTGCACTTTTCATACACAAATGAAGTTTGTTTACAAAAAATATTCTATGCCTACGTCACACATAAGAGAGAGAAAGCTATACAACAAACTAACGGACCTGCGCAATATTGTTTTCTTGATTCATGACTAAAATAGGTAAATCTTAAAATCAAAATAAAAACGCCATATTTTTAATGCTTTAAGCACAAGAAAGGATGTAATAAAAATTAGAAATTCCTATTGTGAAATTCTAAAGGCTTTTATCGTATCATAAAAAAATAATGAAAGACAATTTTTTTAATTTAAGTATCACATATTTGTACGGTAAATAAATTAATATTTTCACCTCTTTTTAGAATTTATTTATTGTTGATTTAAATATAAACAATTAAAATTGTAACTGCAGTTCTTTACCTTCCTGTATGGAACGTCATTAAACGTTTAATTTTAAATTTATTGTTGAAAATTTAAGGAGTTAGATAAGTTAATGAACATCATAACTAAGTCTTCTATAGGAACAGCTTTTCATATATTTTATTTTAATTTTTGCATTTAACAATTCAACACATAACATTCTGTGTTAATTGAGAATGTCCGACTATAACAGTTTCAAAGATGAAGTCATATGCATGAAAAATAACCATATATGTACATGTTGCTATAGCGGCTGTATACATGTAGCTATATAAAATTATAATTTATATATTTTATATATAATTTATAATCTTTTTATGGTGTTTGACATTTAGCGCTTACGGCGCAAATTAATGAATTCGCCATCGCGACCACCTAGCCTTATTTCGTCATGCCTAGTACCAAGGCGAATCAATTACCAGGTGGCAGCGTCAGAGAAGTTATTATTTTTATATATGGAGTTTGACAGTAGTGTTCACGGCGAAAATTAATGAATTCGCCTACGCTGCCACCTGGTAATTGATTCGCCTTGCCTAGTACTCTGTTCGATTTTGCGAAAATGTTGAGCCTCATGCATTATTTCGCTTGAAAAATTAGCTACTGGTAACAATACAGCGGTTAAAAAGACAACTGTCGTTTTTATCGCCTTCAATAATGCCATATTGTTTTTACAGTGTAAACGACAAACATATGTTTTAATTTTGTATGTTCAGAAAAAATTTTAAAATTTACTGAACGAAGAGAAATACTCATTCAACTCATCCAAGCTTATGGTATTTATACCATATAGATATGATTTTGTTTTTTATTTGCAGTAGTGAGCAAACGCTTTTCTACGTCATTATATTTATGTTTGTCTTTATCTCATTATTAATTTACACTTTTATTTATTTTTTTTAGTTTTTAAAGTTTTTTTAACATAACAAAATTAAAACAAAACAAAGGGTCTGAAAAAATGGTTGTCAAAAATACCATACGAAAGAGCGCGGCTTATGTTATTTCGTAGTGTTAAAAAAATGTTGCTAAAATATTTTTAGTAGGAAAAACATGTTGAGAGAAACATTTTGCGACTTTTTCATAAATAAATAGAGTTCTACTTCAGCAACATTATTTTTTATTTATTTCCCAGTAATTTTTTTATATGGACTTTTGACAACATTTCGCACGAAATGACGATGCGTTACTTGGGTGTCAGACGATCAAGTTTTCATTCAAATTTTAAAATTTCTCTCAATTTGCTGAGAATTTTCTTCTTCCTTTTCGTTCAATTGAGTGCTTCAAATTACATTCAAGAAAACAGCTGATTGATGTTTTTTCCTTCAAATAAATTTTATTTGTTTTCTTGACGACGTCTTGCTTTGAAATTGCGTGCAGTACGCTTTAACTTTTTATAAATTCTGACAAGCAATATGTATAAATTGCTTGAAAGAGAATTGAACAAAAACTTGACCGTGTGACTGCTTTGTTAGCTAAATAGATCCAAAGAGAAAGTCCTGAAATAAAGGGCAGATAGACTAAAATATGTTGAAGCAATAACAAGATATTATAAAGTTCCTTATCAATTGTGATAAATCGTAAAGAATACAGTAAAATTTAGATACCACCAGAATGGTGGTTTCTATGGTAGTGGTTTCGCTACCAGCTTCCCTAGTATTCATCGTATCCTTCTTCAAAATAGTTATCAATTCTATATTTGGAATATTTACCCATTTGATAATAATTAAAAATAAAAAAAGAACAACAAAAACGTATAATGATGTTCATGTGCGTGTTAACATAAAATTTATAAAAGATAAATTATATTTTTTGTAAAAACAAGTTATTGGCAACGCTGTTTGCTGCATGCACAAGTTTCCATAATTTTTTTCCTTTCGCCATTTAGAATGTAATAGAAACTTTGTGTTTTAAAAATAATGGCTATTTATATCATCAATGATTGTTAAATAATCGACTGCCACACTTCTTGTAAGGATGTTCGGATGTTTATTGCCTACTTTGAAGAAATTTCTATCGAATCTACATAATCTCTATAAGGAATAAATATTCATAATTTTTAAATAAAAAGAAAGTAGAATTGTTAAAAAACTAAATTAAAGCATACTTTCAGGCGTTAATATTTAATAAAACTGCTCAGAAATTAAAAATAAATCTAACTAGTTCCTGAATTTTTCCAGTATTCGTTTTTTTTTTTCTTTATTTTTTGCGATTCAGATTTTTTTAAAGGAAACAACTTTACAGGAAACACAAACAAAAATTATAAACAAATGGATAAATTTAAATTTTAGTGTAGGGTATTACTAATGGTACTCCATATATGTATGTATAACAAAAATAAATTTTGGGATTGACGCTATTGAGAAAGACCACATAATTTTTGAAAATAACCAAGAAAGCAGAAAAATTAACGTGTCTACAGTAATTGTTTATATACATATGTATGTATGTATATATGAGTATATAGTTATTTATATTATTTTTGTTTATTTGCATAATTGATTGTTTAGGCTTTTTGTGACTTTTTAAGGTTTTAATAACAAAACATTTTAACATGCATAAATTACACATATAAACAATTTTTAAACTCTGTATTTTCTGCCAACCTAATACTATTAAAGACCTTCCCAAGTTTAAAAGAAAACGATCGATCTATCTATCTAGCATCTACTTCACTTACTTAAAGAATGAATTTTAAAAAAATTTACTTTTTTATTTTCTTATTTGTATATTAATTAATTTTTGCTTGACTTTTTGAAGATATTTTGTAATGGGAAGGAAGGGCCGGGCCCATTGTTTGAGAAATTTGTCTGGGGGTCTTGAAATGTAACAATTCAACAGCAATTTAGAAAGAAAATATTTTTTTCCAAAACAAAATTCAACAAAGTAAAAATTTAACCAAAAATAAATAAATAAATGAATATCAACAAAATATAAGTGATAAGAAACAACAACAATCTATGGAAAATAACAACAATATACATACATAAATAATTCTCATATGTTGCTGTAATACTTCCCACACATACACATGTACATACATACTTCCATTTATATTTTTATGTATATTGTTGAGACGTATTTCTTACATTTGACACAACAAAATTTTACAAAGTTGTTTATTTCTTGTTGTTGGTATATTTGTTATTGTTGTAGGTGTATAAAAAAATACATTAATCGAAAATCCCCATTAGCACAAGGCAGTATTTACAAGAAGAAATAGAATTTCTATTGAAATGTTATTTTAATACAAATGCACTTTGCTCTTTAACCCATAAATGGATGCGATAAAATTTGTCTTGCTGCACGAACAGGTTGCAAACCAGAATACTTAGATATTTTTAATGCATATGTAATTGCTTAACTGTTGCTTAGGAAAAATCTGCAGCAAAAAGCAAATGTAAAAAAAAGAAAGAAATGCATTTGCTTAAGCTGACTATGTGTTTCTTTCCATAGGATACAACTCATACTTGAGGAAAGATTTTCGTGAGTAACCGCACTATTCCTTCAAGATAAATTTCGTTTATGGTTCTCTTATGATTTAGAAAGCATTCTGCACGAATGGCACGATAGCGTACTTTTGAACTTTCCGAGTAATAAAATGAACTCGGAAAAGTAAACAACTTTGCTCTAGACAAACTTGAAACTATTATTTTTACAAAAATTGCAAGAAAATATTGTTTTTCCAACAAGAGAATGCTTTTACCAAAGGGCAACCAAAATCTCTATACATATACATCTATAAAATTTTTTCTAGTGTTTTGTGACTTTATAACTCACGAACGGTCAAACAGAATTGAATTAAATTTTTAGGGTTTGTCCGTATGGTCGTGTAGATGGTTTATCTAAAGTTTACACGAAATCGTTTTTGTGAGTTATGACTAAAATGGGCATTTACGGCTGCACCGATTATATAATAAATTTAAAAAAGATATAAATATTTATTTAGAAGTCCCAAGATACTTATTTAAAAAATTAGGAAAAGTAGGCATAAGTGGGGGAGAGGAAAAATGCGCGGAATCGATTTTAACAAAAAACAATCTTAAGAATATTAATAAGGTGCATTAGGCAGAAGGAAATCTATTATAACTTCCATATAAATCAAATAAAAAACTTGCTTGGTAGAGTGGTCGTGGTATAATAATTCTAATAGGGGTAGCGAAGCGCCCTAATATATTAATATAATATTTTTCAATTGGAATGGGCAGCCTGTTTTCCTGACTTAAATATATTTTTCAAACCGCAATATGATACCATTGACGACCTCAAAGCTGCGGTTATATAAACGTGCGACACATACACAATATAGTATGTATAGGGTCTGCCAAATAACTTTTTTTTTTTTTTTTGAAAATACTATAAAAAAACTACTGAATATTTTCTCAAATTTCTTTTTTTATTTAAAAGTGCAATCCTTCCGGTTAAGAGTAGAAATACAACCTTACGGTTGCGGCGACGAATTCCGCATGTCAGAGAAAAAACAAATAAAATGAGTTGCGGCGACGGATGCGGATTTTATTGTCATTTTTATTAATCGTTTACTAATTTTTTATGCTTTTTTATTGAAATATATTTAAAAAATTTTTTTTAAATGTTAATAAGCAATAAATTGAAAAATTTTCAAAATTATTGTTGATTTTCAATGACTTTTTAAATTTTCTTTCTCTTCTTTTTCCATAGTCATTCACAAAAAATATTAACAAATAGTATTTTTTGTTAGAAAAACAATAAAACTGTGGCAGCATACAGAAAGAGAAAAAAATAAAATTTGAGAGCTTCAGAGAAGACGCACTCAAATTAAGAATAGAAATACAACCTCTCGGTTGCGGATGCGGTTGTTTTTTTATATGGAGTTTTGACAATAAAAAACGTTCAAGGAATCCGCATGAAATTAGAATCTATTTTAAGTTGCGTGCGTTTTCTCTCAAGCTCTCAATTTTTAATTTTTTCTCTTTCAGCATGTTGCCACAGTTTTATTGTTTTTCTACCAAAAAATTCTATTTGTTAATATTTTTTGTGAATGACTACGAAAAAAGAAGAGAAAGAGAAAATGTAAAAAGTCATTGAAAATCAACAATAATTTTGAAAATTTTCAATTTATTGCTTATTTACATTTTAAAAATTTTTTTTAAACATATTTCAATAAAAAAGAATAAAAGAATTAGTAAACAAATAAAAAATGACAATAAAAACCGCATCCGTCGCCGCAACTCATTTTATTTGTTTTTTCTTTGACATGCGGAATCCGTCGCCGCAACCGTGAGGTTTTATTTCTACTCTAAAATAGATTCTAATTTCATGCGGATTCGTTGAACGTTTTTTATTGTCAAAACTCCATATAAAAAAAACAACCGCATCCTCAACCGTGAGGTTGTATTTCTACTCTAATAATGGAAAATAATTTCATTAAATTGGCTGCCTCAGCTGGCATGCAGTTGCCTGCACGATCGGTCCAATTTTTAAGCACATTATCGATTATGTGCTCTGTATTTTACCAATGGCTTCACGAATATTGTCTTTTAAAGCGTCAATTGTCTCTGGCTTGTCGGCGAACACTTATCATTCACGGTACCCTACAAATAATAGCCTAACGGTGTCAAATCGCAGCTCCGAGGTGGTAAAACGATATCAACTCTGTGGGTGATAATATGATCTTCAAAAACAGGACGCAAAACCTCGAGTGTAGCTTAGGTTGTGTGGCATGTAGCGCCGTCCTATTGAAATCAAATGTTGCCAATATTCTTCTTTTCAATTTTTGTGAACAAAAATTCGTTCAACATGGTCCGATAACGAACGCTATTGACTGTAACGGCCACTGTTTGCTCATTTTCAAAGAAAAATGGTCGAATTATGCCTCTGGACCAAAATCCACACCAATCAGTGACTCAGTCACGCAATTTTCGCACACATTCTGCAACATTACCTTGATTTTCAAAGTAATGTCGCAATATTTCTCAGCGTTGTTCAAGCGTTTACACAACCATATTCGTTCAGCGGAAGGACAAAAGTAATTATCAATCAAATTAAACATGAGCTAAGTGTTACCATTCACGAAATAAGCAATAGTTGAAAAAAAAAAACTTTAGATGGCGGACTCTTTAGAAAACCTATTCCAAATCGAATCTTTAAGTTTATTATCCAAAATCCTAAAAATACATATATCACCGGCTGTAGGAATTTATCAAACACAAACATATAAGATTTTTTTTGCTTATTGTTAAACATTTTTAAAGCTCTTTCAGGAAGAAATCTCTAAAAAAAAATCTAGCTAATATAATATTTGCACATATTTGTGCAAGTGTTTTACGTTTAATCAAGTTTAATTAGATTGTCCTAAATTTTAAATTTTCTAAAGAAAATTTATCAATTTGGTCACTGACACCTATCAAGTGTTCCTGGCTACTCGCAGCAATGATCTGTTCATTGATCTGATTAAGGGTTAATGACAAGTTTAAGGGCCGTTAGCTACATTTAAATTGAAAACAAAAGTCTCTTGTAAATTTCGCTGGAGCCCTAATAGAAATTATGAAATAATTGTTAATTATGAAAAATAAATTGCTGCGTGATCATAATTCATAAAAAAAAAAATAAAAAAGAATATGGCCTAAAAAATAAAATTACAATTTAAAATGGATATGAAAAGAGAAAAAAAAAACAGGAAATTCTAAATTTCTATATATCAGGTTTTTAGAAAATTAGAAAGGTATTGATTGTTTTATTAGAAAAAAAAAATGATAATAACATTTTTTAAAAATTTCAAAATACGCGGAAAAATATTTTGTGACACCGGTTTCTGTGCTCCCAGTCAAAAACTGTAAGTGTTTTTTTTTTAAGAATTTATTTATTTGTCGATAAATTTTGTAAGTTTTGTTTAGTTTTAAAGAATCGATCATATTGTTTTTATAAAAGTTTTAAAAATATTCTGCGCGCCTATTGAAAGGGTTACACCTATAAATTTAAATAAATTATTTTTATTTGGTGGAAAAATAACACTAAAAATTAAAGTGTAATCAATTTTAACAAATATTTTTATTTTTTCATGGGTCTGTTATGAGAAAGTTTTCTTAAATTTACACTTGAAATTTAAAAAAAAACAACAATTAACTAATGCTTTTAAACAAAAAAAAAATTTAAGTTTTTAAATGATTTTTGACTGGTTATAGACCGCAAAAACAGAAGAATAATTCCTTAAAAATTTAATGAAAAGTTCATTTCAAAAAAATGTTGGGAATGACTTCTAATTTTATTTGAGTCGTTGTTTTTTTTTAACTTTTAGCACATGCGAGAATTTCAAAATTTATTTTAAAAATTTGTTAAAATATTTATAAACAATTGGTGGTTGTTTGTAATGGGTTAACAGAACTAAAATTTGTTTATAAACTTTTTAAAAATTTAGTTCTTTAATAATATTTTAAGATGCTTTAAAAACATTAAATAAACAAAAATTTTTTTATAAACAATTGATAACTAAATTATAATGGGTTAACAGAAATATGTGACAGTTTTATATTCGACAAATAAATATTTGAGTTTATTTCCAAAAAAATGACAATATTAAAGACTTTCAGCCTATCAAATACATGATATGGCACTCGCGCCATTAATGTATGTATGTATTTATGTATATGTAAAAGATTCCAATCTCACATTTTGTTTTGATAATGATAACAATGCTCCACCGGCCTTTAAACTAACACTAACAAATATCTCACATTTATCAGCCAGCACAATACAAAAACAAAAACTCATAAAAAAATATTTGAGTAATAAAGTAGTCTGACTGACTGATTCACTAGCCAACCGCCCTTTGTAATTAAAAAAATTTGTCAGTTTGAACTTCAAACTATACGAAAAAGCTCTTACAACTTAAACAGTTTCCGGTTGCTGTTGCTGTTTTTTTAAATACTGAGCTCCTGTTAATTTGCTTTGCTTTACAAGTAAATGTATGATTTTTTATTTTAATATTTAAAAATATTATTAATTATTTTTTTTAATGATTTCAAAAATATAGAAAAAAATTTTAAATTATCCAGAGAAACAAAACTTTGCAAAAATTAAGAGATTTTTATTCTTGTTGCTAACAGAGTTACATCATTTGCAATAAGCAAACTTAAGTGTAATTTAAATTTTAAATTAATAATTTAAACATTTTTTAATTTAAATTTTATATAAGTTTGAGTTCAATGCCCTACTAATTTGAAGGGCTTTTATAATATTTTTTTGGTAGTCGGACATAATAAATGACCTCAACTAAGGCCAATGTATCAGGCGTTCAGAGAAATTCAAGGACATTAACTAAGTAAAATATAAATTACGACTTTTTTTAATATTTCATTTAAATTGATTTATTTTCAATAGCCCAGCTAACTAGCCTCTTGGCCATAATCGATTACCATATTCTGTTTAAAAATATTTTGTAAAATAAAAAATAAACTACAAAATGTAACAAAAAAATATGTACCAAAAAATTATAAAAATAATTAATTATTAAAAAATAATTATGGAAACAAATATTATAATAATCAAACCTATCGTGAACAAAGTGTGAAATTTTTGTTCCCATGAAAATTTTATTTCTCATGAAGGGAAAATTGTTATCGTGAATTTTATAGGAACGTTTGTACCCGCTATCAATTCGTAATGAATGCAAATTAGAAAGAAGAAACTATAAATAGGGGAAAAAAATTCGAAAATTTTTAAAGTGTTTTTTAATTATAAAAATGTAGAAATATTAAGGATTGCTGCCATTGTGTTCCTGCAAGAGGAAGTGATACTGCAACAGAGAAAAGCTTGTCGCGCTTTGCGAGATGCCTCCAATCCTCCAATAAATACATATGAATATACATATATGATTCGTTCATTCCTTTGAACCTTCTGTTCCTCGTTGGCTTTTTAAATTAGCGGCAGTTATTGACCTTTTTTGGTCTATCCATACCTAATACCACAGTTATATACATATGTATGTGTGTATGAAAATGTATAATATTTAAAGTAAAAACTGCCTTATTCCGTTCAAATACTTCTTTTATTTTCAGTTCTCTTACAAGAAAATTCCACATCTTTCGAAAGCTTTACAAAACCATATGCAATGGGTCGGTTATTTCGCATCCTATGGAGAAGGATGTTTGCACTTTCTTTATTGAATAACTTTCAATAATTTTAATATTAAAAGAAGAAGAAAATAACTTACATTTTTATCCTGTTCCCTAGAGAAAACAAAGTGAACGAACTAATACAAAAAGGGGAAAAATAATTTTAAAAAAGGCACGATATGGCGATTTTTTTTAATGGGAATAATTTTGTGCATGTTATTCCGCACTGAATTACATTTCACAATATCGGAACACATTTCATGGGAAAAATTGTTCCCGATTGCAATTTAGGGAGAAGGGAAAATATTTTGAGGGAAAAACTTTTCACGATAGGGGTGAATATTAAAAAAGCATACATTAGGGGTACAAAAATAATCAAAGTAGTAGCAAGGATTATAATATTTTTTTAGGCCAAGAGCCTTCTTTTAATATATTTTTAAACTGTCTATTATACGAATTCTTGGACCAAAAATTTAATTTTAATAAATTTTGCAAGTGATCACATAATTATGCTATTGATCAGTGTGGTCACTTATATATCTTACTAGCAGTACCAGGGGCGCTTCGCTACCCCAATGAGAATAATCGCACCACGACTACCCTCCGAAGCAAGATTTTTATTTGATTAATATGAAAGTTATAACCGATTTCCTTTGCCAATTGGACCTTATGAATTTGGACTTATTATCCTTTTACATATTTCTTATTTTTCCACTTATCCACTTACCCGTCCTATAAATTTTTTTCAATAAGCATACCCTTTTGGAACTTCTAAATAAATATCTATCTCAATTTTAAACTTTTTTATTTGGTGCAGCCGTAAGTGCCGGTTTTATTCATACCTTAAAAATTAAGAGGATTGTAACAAAATTCCAAAGCCACACCCACCGCCCACAAACCGAAAATAAAAAATCTGGTTCCGTTCTGTACCAACGAAGTTAAAATACATTAACTATGCCAAGTTTCAGCATTCTGCGACATTAGACAGCTTTAGAAAGCTCTGAAAAGAGAATTGGACATGCATACATCCGGACATACATCGAAATTATATATATGTATATATATATATAGATTTAATTAAAAAAATTAAATATTATAAAGTTATAAAATTATAAAATAAATATTATAAAGTTATAAAATTATAAAATAAAACTGATACTGATGTAATGCTTGCAAAAAATCGACTTTTAAAAGGTTCAAAATTTTAACCACATACATCAAAATACATTAACTATTGAGACACCCTTAACTTCTAAATCCAAATTTATACTTGTTTTTTTGGCGGAATTTGCAATACAGGATCTTTGTAAATTCCAACCGTCTACAACTGTTTGAAATTATGACCATGTAAATAAAATTAATTATTATTGGACCACCCTTTAATTTATAATTGTGATTATTTCTACTTGTTTTTCTAATTATTATAGACACGAGATACTGTCCATTTTTTAAGCGTTTGTCATTAACGGTTCAAAATATTGCCTATATAGGTGAATTTACATCACCTTTGGGGACAGCCTTCAATTTTCAGATTTATTTTTGTATTACTTTTTGCTATTGGTAGCTATAGTGGTACGCAGTTTTTTTATTTTTGAGTGGTGCCCATAAAAAACATGAAGGCTGTTTGGAAACACCCATTAGTTTTCAAAAGGGAACCAGTCTATAAGCACCACCTTTCAAGTAAAGAAAAAATCTTCAAAATCGGTTCAGAAATAACTGAGTTCTGCAGCCGCAAACAAAAAAGACACATTCAGACGAATTGATAACCTCATTTTTTGAAGTCGGTTAAAAAGGCTTAACAATAGGATTTGGCAGCACACAACATTTTTTACACTTCTTCCCATAGTTTTTATAAAATTAACAGAATAATATAAATGTTTGTTTTACCTTTTATATTGCATTTACATCACTAAGATTTACATAACACCGAAATTTAATAGATTTGATTTGAAATCTATTTCAAAATCTAGTTCGATTACTCTGTATTTTTTTTTTTTTTTTTTTTTTTTTTGAAACTAGCTAGATTTAACATTAATAAAAATCGAAAAAAATGGGCATTTAAAAAATACTTTTTACATCATATTTAAAATTTACACATCATTAATTATTTCTTTTGTTTATATCTTCATTTTATTAACATATATTTTATATTTCCTTTTATTGTTTTAAATCACTGTAATTTTTCTTTGTACAGAGTGGTATTTTTGGTAGATTATGAAAAAAGCCATAGTTGCATTAATAAGTACTACTAGATACTGAGTAGATTTTATCATAATCAAGTGGCGAAGTAGATTTAGTTTTGTATTTGAAATCTATTTAAAATCAACTAGATTTTGATCGAAATCTCAATAGTACTAGATTTCGGTATAATGTAAATGATGATGATATTCTCATGCAATATTTATTATTTTAAAATTTAAAATTAAATATTTATATTTGAAGGAATCAAGCACAACTAAAGGAAATTAAAATAAAAAATATTCCAAATAATAAATTTTCTTATTCTGAATAATTTAAATTACTAAAATTGTGGTAACTTCACTTCTGTATTATTATATTTTTATTATGAAATTGCTGTGTCTTAAAAAATTATCTCTATATTATCACACTTTTCTCTTTTACTTTAAAATACAACACTGTTATTTTGCTTGAACACAATTGCTTGTTATGCTGCTTGTATCCAAACACTTCCTTTGTCCAAATGACGTAGCTTTCAAGCATTCTACCTCGCTCGAAATTAACTCACGTGCTGATAAATCATTTGTGTTTCACTAGCTATTAACGTTGGATTAAATATTGGAAAAACGTTATTAATTTGTCCTATGCACGCTCACTAGTTTAAATAAAAACCTGAACTTTTAGAGTGCTATTTTAAGGACAAAGATAAAAATGGAATTAGAAAAAAATTTCACAAAATAATTGCTACTATTTTGGCTTTATTTTGAATGGAATTTATTTCAACAATCTTCGAAAAAATTCTACGGCAAAAGCTAGCAACAATCGCCTTATTTTAAGTGGCAATTTGTTTTACTTGAAAGTTGCTACTTATGCACCTGGCGAGAGATTAAAATTGTAGTATCAAAATAACTTTAAATAATTAAACAATTTAAAGGTGTTGAAGTACTGCGACAAATTTTTATGAACATACAATTGTATATAAACCAAAAATTATATTTTTTCTTACTATTTTCGGCATAGAGTAGATGAATTTATAAGAAAAGAAAATACTGACAAATATTAATTTGTTTTATTTTACCCTATAACATCATCCTTTTTTGTACAGTAACGTCATCCTTCGTCATTTTGACTACGACGCACTTTTAGTGAATATAATATACATATGTCATGTGCAAAAATATGTACCAAAATAGCTTTTTTATTTATATTAAGATCTTTTTTAATTAATATTAACCTCCATTAGGTCTTCGGATCAAATTTGACCCATTTTGCAAGAAAATTATATTTTTTTCCGAAAGTAGGGGGTTTAGATATTTTATGAATTTTATTTATTTTGGAATACTAATAACTATTTTTGGTTTTTATAAGAAAATATTGTACCAAAAAAAAATTATGCAGTTTTTAGCACTTAAGACCTTCGGGTCAAATTTGACCCGGAACAAAATCTTTGTTTTTACACAGTTTTGTTAAAATAATTTATTTGTAAAGAAAAATGGCAAATGTTTTTTTCACAAAAATTAAAAGTCAATATATCTGTCTCCTTTATTTTCTCCATTTTTGCTGAACATTACTGGTATGAAAAATGGGTCCCCATGTAAAAAGCAAAGCTTATTTTCTTATGCAAAACTGTTTTCAGTCAAACGTATCAACGTTATAAAGTGTCGAGTCTGCATTTCTTGTCGGAAAATGAATACTAGTGAAATAGAAAATTTGCTAAATGCACTATCGGACGAAGAGGAGATTTGTTCAGAATATGAAGATAACTTTGAATCGCGGAGACAACTGACAGTTTTAGTGGAAATGAAATTGATGTAGCAACAACTGCAGCAATGACAACAAAAGTTGGTGGAATAAGATATTTCAGACAACCTCTTACAAATAGTCAAGGAAGATTCCGGAGCAAGAACATTATTAGCGTGAAACCACACCTCACCCGCCACTCTTGTTCGATAATCACAAAGGAAATTTCCAGTTTTCAATTGTTTTTCCCGCCACCTGTAATAAACATTATTTTGAAATATACCAATAATAAAAGTAAACGTGTTTTTGATATGGATTGGACTGAAGTTGACGACACCTTTATGGATACACTTTTGTTAGCTGGAGTATAAAGATCAAATAATGAAAGTACAGAAGGTGTATATGACTCTGAGAAAGGAATATCAATTTTTAGAGCAATTATGCCATTGTGAAGATTCAAAAGTCTTTCTAGAGTAATAAGATTTGACAATAAGGATTGAATTGACACCTAAGCTTTTGTCAACTAAAAGAAGACCGGTATTTTCATCATTTTTTTGCTTCACTAAGGACACTACTCTCGTTTCATATATTCCAAAGAAAAATAAGTCTGTGAATCTTCTTAGCACTTTGCATCATAGTCCAGAAATAAGCAATCGTGAGGACATAAGCCGCAAATGATACTAGACTGTAATAAATGTAAAGGAGGAGTTGATACTCTGGATAAAGTTGTTCATGTTGCACTTGCAAAAGGAAAACCAATAGATGGCTTCAAGTTGTATTTTGCAACATTTTAGATATATCAGCTTTCATTGCTTTTATATTATTTAGATCGGCTAGTAATGGTTGGAAAGAAACCTGTTTTGCCAAACGTCGTCATTTTTTGGAATATTTAAGATTGTAGTTTGCCACGCCCTATATAAAACATCGAAATTCCTTGCCAAGAACTCAACTTTTTTTATTTAAAATAAACATATACATATATGAATTCGTAATAAATAAAAAAACCGTGCAGCTTTAATATTCAAAACAAAACTAAAAAAAATTACTAACTTTAAAAACAAACTTAATTAAAGAAAACAAGTTTTTTCATATCGAATTTTCTAACTGGGTCAAATTTGACCCAAAGAACGTAAACGTAAGTAAAATTTGAGGACCTTATGAAGGTTAAACAAAAATAGATTGAAAGCAACTATTGCTATACAAAAAATGATTTCAAGACAAAAACCGGTTTTAATTTAAAAATAAAATTTCGCGTCGCCATTTTGACGAAGGATGACGTTGCAGGGTTAAGGATATACTAAATTTAAAAATGCTTAACAAATTAAAATCCGATGACATTTTTATGTTAAATTATATATTTGCTTTCTTGATTGGAGTTACTTCACTAAACTAGATCTGTGATAATCTGTGTTTGAGCACTTTGTGTTACCTTCGACAAACTCACTGACTACCTGTTTAAATTTGTACCTAATTCAATGAAAACCAACTACTTTGCCATAGATGTGTAATTTACTTCATATTTAAGAAGAGAATTCCAAAAAACGAATAAAAGAAAATTATTTACAAAGCCACACAAATACTTGAAAATGTATGTACATACATACTTACATACATACTTATGTAAATTCTAAATATTTGTGGGTGTCAAAGAAAAATTCCTTTGAACCCGAATGAACTGCCGCAACAGAATAGAAAAAGGGTCTTAAACAAGAACGAAAATATAAGGAAAATAATATTTAAAATAGAAAATATGTTTGAAAAGAAAAAATAAATAAATAATTCCAAGAACGTGCCTTTAACACACATGCACACACATACTAACGTAAAACTAAATTGTTTGAGATTAATGAAAAATTGAAGCGTAACGACCTACCTGAATGCTTTTGATCTGTACAGTTACAAGATTACTAGTTTGAAAAACTATAGGAGGCCTGTGTTGCATAGACAAATAAGATTTAATTTAATGTCTCTTCTCTTAAACAAAATTAATGTGTAAAAAATTTTTTGAACAAACCGTCAGATACAGCAATCTTCTAATGAATTTCGATCTTTCAAATAAAAGAAACCATCTGGTTGATTATTAAAATAAAAATAACCTTTGTAGAAAGGGTACGTGTAATATTTACTCATATTCGTTTGAGAAGCAGGTCAGATTTTTGTTTTAGAGTCAACTGTACAAACCAAATTTCAAAATCTGGCTTCAGAATTATTCAATATTTTAAAAATTGTTTAGTAGTCCTTAAGTTGTTTAACACGAAACACATAAACAAGAAATGTGTTAGTAAAAAATTAGAAAAAAAAAGTAGCTTAAAGTGTAACAAACAGTAAAGATATTTTAGCAAACATTTAGTTTTTTATATTAATAAAAAATGTTTAAAAAGGTATGGATTAAAAAAAAAATATATTATTAAGACTACGAAAAATTATTTTTATTGACAAAATTAAAAAAAAATTTTAACAAATTGTTTTATAAAAAAAATTCTGCCAGTTTAAATTTATTACAATTAAAATAAGGCGAGTTAAAAAATGAATACAATACACTTATTAGTGCTTTGTTGTACTAGAGGAACAAATAGAATTTTCGAATTTCGAAACAAACAATTAATAATTAATTAGAACTTCGAAAAATACATAAACTTCTTAAATGAAATTCAATAATGAATAATCTTGATATTTTTGTTCATAAGAAACAAGAAAATTCAAACAGAATCAGGAAAAGTATGGATTAAAATAATATATTATTTAAGACTACGAAAAATTATTTTTATTGACAAAATTAAAAAAATAATTTTTCTTACAAATTAATTTAGAGCTAAACAAATTGTTCTATAAAAATTATTTTGCCAGTTTAAATTTATTACAAGTTAAATAAGGCGAATTAAAAAATTAATACAACACACCTACTAGTGCTTTATTATATTAGAGGAATAAATGGAATTTTCGAAGTTTGAAACAAACAAAAAACTACATAAACTTCTTAAATAAAATTTAATAATAAATAATCTTGATATTTTTGTTCATAAGTTTTATTATTTTATTCCCACGGAATTTATAATTGGAGGAATCTTTTCTTGAGAAAAATTGTTTCCGTGGGAAAGAAATTCCGTGAGAATATTCATAATAGGTCTGATAATTACAATTATTTTCGAAATTTTTTTTAACTTTTTGAAACTACAACATTCTGCAGTAAAAAATTTAATTTATTATTTATTTACTTTCCAGATAATTTGTTTAATATTCGTACTGAAAATAACGCAAGCTCGCTATGGATTTGCACCCAAGTTCTATGGCCAGGATAGTGCTGTAATAGTGGATACGGATAAATTTTTGACACATAATAATAAAAATTCAGCCGCCAGCTATGCGAGAAAAATAAAAATGCCACCGCCATTTCCTCTATGGCGGCATTATCCACGATATCGTATCATACCACAACCACCACCTGGACAAATATTAGCTATAAATACCTGGTCCAATGCAGCAAATGCAAGAACTGTGACAAATCCTACAATGAAATCCACTACCACAACAAGTTCTACAACTACAACCAGCACAACAACACCTAAGCCTACACTATCATCAAGCACAACTTTGCCTCCTTTAACTGATGATGAATTTCCTAACGAATTGTTAGATATTGCCCAGAATAAATTGGGACTAAAAAGTTTAGATGAAATACCTAGTATTTCAGAATTTGGACAAATTTTGGGCACCAACAGTCCCGAAGAAACATTGAATTATATCAAACAATTAACTTTAAACGAGCAGGGAGTAGCTTTAATGAAAGCCTACATTGAATCTACAGACTACACCGATAATACAGGAGATTTAAATAATAATAATAATGATGATTTCGTAACTGAAGAAGAGGACGAAATAGATGATGTTGATGAACCACTTAGCATTAATGATGAGGACTTAATAGTTATAACTGATGATGAATCAAATGGTGATTATGATTTAAATGATGAAACCAAGCAGCAAATGGCAAATAGCTCGCCTAAAATTATCCTTAAGACAACTGAAGAAACACCCAGAGTTGTAAAAAAATTAAAAGAATTACCTCAGACCCATCCCAGTTTTATGGAACGTTTAACAAATTATATGCATCTTAACAATTTGTTTCATAAAAATGAAGAAAACGATAACAAAAATATAGAATACAATCAGCTTAATCGAATAACGGAAAATGGCAAGAAAGTTATCAACAAACAGAAAAGCCAGTCGTCGAAAGACAATCAGGAAAA
The DNA here is from genome assembly GCA_916610165.2 of Gymnosoma rotundatum. NCBI lineage: Eukaryota > Metazoa > Arthropoda > Insecta > Diptera > Tachinidae > Gymnosoma > Gymnosoma rotundatum. The sequence goes on from OU744339.1 coordinate 13,569,548, forward strand.
GAAAACAGAACAACTCGCGGCAACAGAGATTCATTCAAAGCCACCCATTTTGGTGAGAGAATCTATACCCTACAATTATCCAGTTCCTATAAGAGTGCAAACTACTACTACCACCACCACATCAACTGAATCTCCCTCCTCGAGTACATTAGTTTCGTCTAATACACCGGCGGTTCATTTAAATACTCCCAAAATGTTTATACCCCATATACAACAGCTTTCACGTGTCACCAAAATACCTTCCAAACAGATTGAAGATTTTTTAGCTAGCAAACCTAAGCTTTTGGAGTTGGCCACTAAAGTTAGCCGTCTTCCCATTGGTTACGATTGTAATTCACCCATTGAAGCTCAGGTGTTAGCAGCAGTGCAAAAAGCTTTTGAACAAGATGATGAATTGCAAAAACTTTTAAGTTCTACCGCCACTTTAAAGTGATGCAAATTAAATATGACATAATGATTTACATTGTGAAGGCTTAATTTAACAAAAATTTTATAAATAAAAATTGTCTTCTTAGATCTGTGACTTAGTTTAGAGAGCGTTGTTGTCTTTCTACTTCTTTTAAATAAACTTAAAAAAATACATTGTTACAATCTTTTAATTGTATTTATAAAAGATAAATTCATTTTAAAGAAGATTTGAAATCAGTATTATTTTTTATGAATGCGGCAGTTACCTCTAATTTAAAAAAGAATTCCTTCTTGAGAGAATAAAAAGTATTTAGTTTTGGGTTACAGTGAGTAACTTAACTGCTTTAAACAATTTAGTTTATTTACACATAAATCTTATTAATCTAAACAAATAACTATTTTCAATACAATAGACAATGCAATCGAATGTTGTACTGAAAAGCAAAACTTGTAAAAGAGCCAAACTTACGCTCTAATAAATAGATGTTTAAACAAAGATTTTTAGCCAAAACTTGTTCTTTTTTAAGTAAAAAGTTAATTTGTGGAAAACTTATACAAAATTATTAAAAACAAATTTAAACTATTGGGATGTTGAAACACCAACCAAAGCTGGTCTTATAACACGGTCATGTAGTTTATAACCCAATTTTGTTACTTCTATGATGGTGTCGGGTTCAACGTCAGCATCGGGCTGTTAATTTCAATAAAATGTCTCAGTAAAAATAAAGAAATTTTTGTAAATGAAACAAACTAACCTTTTGAAACAAAGCTTCATGCAAATTTGGATTGAATTTTTCGTTCAATGGATCCATAGGTTCAAGACCATGGCGTTTAAACACTTGCAAAAGAGAAGCATTAGTCATAGTTAAACCCATATATAAATTCTTTAAATGAGGATTTTTTTCGTTTAATGCGTCTTGCGGTACTGCCTTAGTTGCTTGTCCCAGTGTATCGGCTACTTCCAACAAATCTTTACAGAATGATTGTATACCAAATATTTTAGCATCGGCAATTTGTTTGTTTAAACGTACTCTCATGTTTTCACTATCCGCCAAGGATCTACGATATTTGTCCAATAATTCATAATTTTGATCTTTAAGGTCGTTAATTTCTTTTTTTAAACATTCTAAGTTTTCGGTTAGTTTTTTTATATCAATTTCGGCGGCATTACAGGGATCTGTTTGAACAGCTTCCTTTTCCGCTGACTTTTCATTGCTGTAGCATCTGTAGGAGGTGGACCAGCAGCTAAAACAGAGTTTAAAATATATATTAATTTAAAACCATCAAAACTGGGTCTCTAAACTTAAGACTTTGGGTTAACTAATTACGTCACATTCTTTATTACGAACGCCTGTAAATGCACGTTCTTTAACAAGTTGACTTGAAACATTATCAGCATTTGTTGTTGCTGAAGTTTCTTTGGCATGAATGAATTTTTATTGTCATAAACTTACCACTTCCAGGTCCTGTTAGCTGCCAACAAGGAAATCAATTTTGTATTTTGCTTTTTAAGCATTTGTTTTGTAGCCATATTTGAGTGTTTTAATTAAAAAGTTAATAAAAATGCTTTTTATTTCTCGTACACACGGAATACTTTTTTTCGCACGCACGATAATTTTTAAATATTTCAATATGATTTTGACAATTGTGTAATCTTATTGAAAAATTACATGACAGCAGACGTTACACAGAGTTGTGCTTTTATTAACAGTACTTATTTTATATGGCAGCACTGCTATGTTAAAAAATTACAGAAAAGATGCCACAAGGGATTTTTTTTTTTTCGTAAAAAACAATCGTTGGAAAATTATTATTTTGATATTTATTCGTAGTTTCCACAAATTTTATAATTTATATTTTAAACAAGCAAATTAATATTGCTTTATAGGTAATTTATGTTTAATATTTTTAGGCACTGCTATATTATTATAACTTTACAATGAAACGGTTACATTTGTTCGTTTATTAAAATTTATACATATATTACAATAAAAAACATATAGAAAAAGTGATCGATTAAAGTTTCTTGGAATGGGATGGGCTTAGGAAATAAATTTGTTTCTTTTTGTTTAAATAAATATTATTGGTACACTTTCAATTAAATTTGGCAGATTGTAAATTATAATATATATTTTTTAATTAATAACTGAGCTAAAATTCATTAGAAAATTTTATCGAAAGTATTTAAGGTTATATTTTATATAAATAATTTAATTTTCAATTTTTGTGTAATTAATTAGAAGAGGAACGGAAAGTTAAATTACAGCAAAATAACTTTTCTAGATTTTTACTTCCTTTTTGCGCAAGAATGTTAGTTTCCTTGGTTTAAATGTATAATTATATTAAATTAATTGGGTTGATTCCGCCAGTATATAATAAACTGTTGTTATAATTTTCGGTAATAACCGTCGTCACTGGCTGTGTACTTTGGCTGTGTACTTTGGATGAGTTTTAATAAAAACGCGGCTTGAAAATGATGTTATCACATCGAAAGCGCTCGCCGAACATCCAAAGTACACAGCCAGTGACGACGGTTATTACCGAAAATTATAACAACAGTATAATTATATATCACTTTTCTGCTTTTAGGGCGTATAATTTTATTAGGAATCTATAAAATTTTTTGAGTGTTACTTCAAACAAATTTTGTAAAGGAATGTTATAAACATTTGCAAAAAGGGACTGACAAAGTTCAAATTTCTCTAAAAATAAATAAATAAATAAATAATAATACTTAAAATTAATCACAAATATACTTGGACCTAAAGTTAAGAAAACAAAAAATTTGACCTAACCTTAAATTTTTGAAATCATATTATCATTTTTAAAATCGGCACTCTATCATTTGTTATTTTTTTTTTCCTGTTTAAAAGTTTAAAAATTTTAGGCAAAGTTTAAATTATGAAAATAAAATTCATTTGAAATGAAAATAAAATTTATTTGTCAATAATGTGTATAATCAGAGGTTTTTACTATGGCGTACAGTTTTTTAGCCTTAAAAATACTTAAACTAAAATTGCTTTCGATTAAAAAATTTTCCTTGAAAATATGACTATGTTCTACCTTATATTTTACATTTTTTTTAAAGAAATTAATGTTGTATATTTCTGTTTTACAATAGTTTTGATATTCAAAATTGTAGGCGTGGTATTTAACATTAATAATTAACGAGGATTTTGCAAGGTTTCTTTAGAACGTTTTTAATTATATTATATTTAGCTGTTAGCGTCGTATTAAAGCTACCATTATATTTTTAATTACCATATTCACATATTAAGCTGTAAGAATTATAGATTAATAAATCTAACAATATCCCGTTAATAAATTAAAAATAAAATAGAATTTAAAAATCAGCTACTTTGTGTTCATGAATAGTTTCAGAAAATAATAATATCAGTATTATAAGTTTCAACATACTGTCGTAACATTTTAAAAATTTACTTTTTTTTTAATTGTTAAAAAGTTTGCTTAACTATAAGTTAGGGCAAATATAACCTCAAATTAAATGAACTTTTGGAGGACCCTTTATTATATAATTATGAATATATATACTTTTTTATAACAATTTCCAACTTTTCAAGCATTTATCTATAACAGTTCAAAACATAGGCCTACATAGGTCAATTTACGTCACCTATAGGGACACCCTTTAATTTTTAGATCTATTTTTGTATTACCTTGTGCTATTGGGAGCTATATTGATACACAGTTTTTTACTTTTTAAGTTGCGCCCTCTGTTTTATAAATAGAACCTATCTGTAAGGATAACATCAAATGAAGAAAAGAAATTTTCAAGATCGGTTTAGAAATGACTGAATTCTGCAGGCACAAATATAGGAAAAATAAACAATAATCAGAAAAAAATATTTGAAAATGGTAAAATGGTTTTGAAATAAATAGCAATAATTCTATGCATTTTTTAATAAAAAGTAACTAAAAACAAAATATATATTTCTTAAAACAACTATAAGGCGCTTATTTAAAGATAATTTTTTTTGCACTAAAAATATGATAATACAAGACTTTATTTATTATAATACAGAGATTTCCCATAATAAAATTTTTACTTATACTATTAACTGATTTTTTAACTTTTGTATTCCATAATATAGTAAACCTTGAAATTAGTTTTATTACAGCTCTTCAAACTAAACTCCGCTATATGAAACTCTATGCGAAAGTTAGGTAGTTGGCTTCGAAAAAAAACTTTTTAATTGCCCTTACAGATGAGCTCAAAATGTTATTTTGTTTAAATGGAATTGTATAGAATATTTTTATATAATTTCCTGCTTAAAATGTATTTTATTTCACAAATTGAAAAAATTTTACATTACAAAATTAATTGTCTAAATAGATTTGACGTTTTTTTCCACAGTAATTAAAAATTTTGGCCAATTTCATCTGGCAACTCTGCTTATGAATTAAGATATCAATTACAAATTCCTCCAACTAACAGGAAATTATTACAATTGTCCGTTATTTATGTTAAAGTGAAATTATATTTAATTTAAGGCTGTTTTGTTTGTGCAGGGTATACTCTATTCTACCATCATCAACATTTTCTAAATGCTGCTGTGACTAAATTCATGCATCAATTTTATGTCAAGTTTTTATCTTTATACTTTTGTGTCTATTAATTGAACTTTTATAGCAACGAAATCAAAACTAAGGCAAACAACATTACTTTTTAATGAAAAAAAAAACAATGACAATGATTGTTTTCTTAAAATTAACAAGAAAAACAACAGTTTTAAACAGTGTTTAATTGAAAAAAAATAGTAGTAATAAAAAAATAAGTAAAGTGTATCTATAACACTTGGATGCTTTAATCGCCAAATTGATTAACTCCACTTTTTTATATTTAAAATTTAGTTTTTTAAAATAATTTAAATTTCAAAATAAGAATATCTTTTACTAAAATTAATTTTTTTTATAGTAATTTTTAACTAATTTTATATGGAGTTAATCGATTTGGTAATTAAAGCATTCACTTAATACAACAAAATTATGTATGTTCTTTTTTATGTTTTTCAACATTTAATTTTCCAAACAATTAATTTAAACTTGAACGTGACAATCGTTTTGTTTGCAAGCAGAAACGAAAAAATAATAAACTAAAAAAAAAATAAATGCATATAAATACATCTGCATGTACATTTACAATTAAGAACAATCTTTATAATCAAGTTTGTAGAACATGATGTTGTGCTTTTTGTTGTTAATGATATTAAGAAAACATAAAGTTAAAAATGATTAATGTTTGTAGGTTTTAATGTTGATGACGACAGCATCAATTTAAAGTCGTGTTATAAAAACGTTTTCGATTCACACTTAAACATTTTGTCTTAATTTTCAAAATGTTATTATTTAGTTATTTAACTGGTTCAATTTGTAAGTCTATTAATTTTCTTTATTTTTGTCTACAACAATTCTTTTTTTAACATGATTTTTAGATTTATTGTTATTGCTTTAATATCAGTACGTGTGATCAAATTTTAATTGATTTTTCATTAGAGACGACTTAAAATCGTGTCCAATTGTGACAGATAGGATTAATGTTTTTTTAGAAAAATAAAAAGAATTTTAATATTTTAAATTAAAATAACTTAATCATAATGATTTGTTGTAGCTAAAGTATATGTTTTTAACATTCATTAGTAATATTATATAAATAAATTATATAATCAATATGAGTTGTTATTGCCTTTTGTCTTATTGATTCAATGGAGTTCTCATTTAATCAGTTTGGCTTTTGATATAAGACTTTCTGGTTTTCTATACAAAATTTGGGTAAAATCCACTGATGAGCTATTTGAGCAGTAGTGAAATGGCCATATGGATATGCTTTTCCCGCAGTAATACATTTAATTTTTTAGTTTAGTTCAAAATAATAAATATTTCATGAGAATATCATGAAATATTTATATTTGAAGGAATCAAGCACGAATAAAGTGAATTAAATAATATAATTAAATTTCTATACTTGTAAATATAGCGGTTTATAGCTGGAGTCATATACGTAAAATTCAGAACCACCAAAAATTTTTTTGACTGGCGACTGAACTGAAAGTAGTTTAAGTTCTTATTTTCAACAATTTGACTGCTTAAATAGAACTGAAACCAACTAAATTCAGTTTACTATTTTCAGCAGCAAAACGAACACACATCGGCTGAGTTTTGAGTTTGCAAATAAACAATCCGCAACTTAAAAGCCAGTCCGTCTGGCTTATTTTTATCGTGTCCATGTCTTTTTATTTCGATTCCAAACGTATAATCCTGCGACAAATTGACAGACATTGTAGCAAAAACAATAGAGTACGAACCCCTGAGATAGTCAAGTGTTTTTAAATTTTCGCACATAGATTTTGTAATAAAAAATTAAGGCTAAAGTTTAAATCTGCCTTAAAAACAATATTTATCAGTTGCTAATAATAAATTTGATACCACAAAAATATTTATTACTTTTCAAAGCGACCTGTCTAGAGATTTAGTTTTTAAACTGCACATCACGATATATGAATTACAATAATAAAAAAATACACCAACAAACATAATAAAAAACAAGTAAGAGTACTATATTCGGCTATGCCGAATCTTATATACCCTTCACCATCTATGTAAAACTAGTTTAATGAAATAACTCCAATCAAAAAACCAAATATTAGGGTGACTGAGAATTAAAAAATAAAAAAAAAATAAAAATTGGTAGTGCATGATATGATATGATGGCTCTTAATGGGTTAAGCATTTTTTAAAAATTTTAGTATTTCCTTAAAGATCTCTTCAAAAACTTTAAAAGGATACCCATATTGATATTTAAAAAAAATTTGAAAATTTCAGAGCCCCATAACTCGGAAAATATAGGCGAGCGCCAATTTTTCACTTGACGTTTTTTTTCTTATTTTTTAATTCTCTATCGCCTCATGTATTATTTTTTTGGTTGAAGTTATTTTATGGTTCCAAATGGCATGAAAAAATTAGAGGTAGGCGTGGTCTTTTCCCTGCTGCCTCGAAGGACATGGACGGATCCCGCTGATTTTCAACAGCACCTCTTTCGTCACAATATCTGATCATTTATTTGTCTTGTGCATCGGCAAACTTGATTTCAACACTAACACGGACGGACAGACGGACATCAGAATATATGTGCTTCATGGGGTCGGTGTAGGGTATAAAAAGCAAATACTGCTTGCTGTACATTGTTCAGGTTAAAAACATTTTTTAAAGTTTTCCTTTTGTTAAATAGTTAAAATTTTTTATTTGAATTTGTTACTCAATTGGGCGATAAATCATTTGTTTTTTTTTTTAATCTATCTTAAATTCTCAAAATATGTAAATTGTGTTTTTTTTCCATTGTATCATTTTGAATTTTTCATACTTTCAGTTTCAACACAATTCACCTACAAAATTGAACACTCGTTTTTGCATAAAGAGTGTATTCGTATGATCACTATTTCACTGGTCTAAAGAATCTTATACATATATGACTTTATATGAGATATTTTTAATATTGTTGTTGTTAGTTTTTATTTTTACTTATTTATTGTTTTTTGTAATTTATCTGTTGTTCGATGGGATTTAGTGTGTGTGTGTGTGTGTGTTACAGTATATTGTTTTTTATTTAAAATAATTATTTTTCAAACACCCTACTCTAATAAAAAACAATTAAAAAATATAATGAGCGGCTTTAATTTTTAGGTTTTCAATTTGATATGTCCGAAAACTAATTGGCTTAATTAACTTTGACACAAAATAATCGGAACTGTCCAAGTGATACGCTTAAAAACTTAACACATAAAAAATCGTGTAAAAAAGCACAATTTTTATAACATAAAGAAATGGCCAATAATTTGTTGGGAAAGTGCAGTTCGACAGTTCATTAATTTTATATATGAACTTTTGCATTTCATTCTTAATAAATATTTGGGCCATGGAGTAGGGTATACTCTATTCGTTTTTAATGTTTATCTTACCTTGAGGTAATTTTTCTTGTTAAACATTTTTTATTTTCAGAATAAATTTTGTTTAGATAATTCTTTTCATGCTTTTCAACACATCAGTTGAATTTTGACTTTAAAACTAAACGGTTGTGCATTATTGTATAAAAAAATCATAACGAATACTCAACAATTAGAGAAACATTAATAAAACTCTAACAAATTTAAATAAAAGAATTTTAAAAGAGGTTAAAAAATTAATTAAAAATACAGTTGAATATTTAAATTTTATTTGGTTATGAACATTTTTTTAATAAAATTCTAAAATTCGTGAATAATATGTTACGTTAATATAAAAATTAAACAAAAATTTTAAATAAAAAAAATTTGTTATTAAAAAAAAACAAAAAAAAATATTAATATGAAAGAAGAAGATTTAGCCATGGCACGCACCATCGTGGCTGGAAGTCAAGAACAATCATCATCTCCTGGTACTTCTCCAGCACCTCTGAGACGAACAAGAGTACAAGATTTAATTGAAAAAAGAAACCAATTTCGGTAAGTAGTTCACTGCTGTCCTAATAATAATTAAATTAAATAAATAAAAAATAAATAATATTTTTTCTATAATAAACAATGAACAAATGGTTAAATTATATTTAAATATACACAATAAATAATTTGTTGTTTGCGTATATTGAGGCTTTTCTCGTATGCATATGTATGTTTGTATAAATATTTATATTTCTTTTTAATTTTTTGTGTTTTTTATTTTTGGTTGTGTTATGTTTATATTTAGATATTGCATTTTTATGATAATTTCTTGAGGTGTTTCCTGTGAGAAAGTAAATAATTATTCAGAAAAAAATGAAGGTTTTATGAATAAAACATAATAATAAGTAAAATCAAAATAATGAAATCGAACAAAAATATAACAAATCAACCTTTAAACAAAACGTTCTGCAATTTTCCAGAAAACACAAAAGTGTTTAAAAATTTTAATAAAAAGTTTCTATTACTCACAAACAATATTTTTCTTTTTGTAATGTAATAATAATTATACGAATAAAAGGCAATAAATTTGTCTTTCTTTATTTGTACATATAACATACAATTTTATAACTTTTAAAAAATTAGAATAAAAAACATTAATTAATAATTACATTATCTAAATTGCGTTAAAATAAATTTCTTCAACGGCGTAGCAATACTTTTTAAATTTTCATCTGGCAATAATTTGCTTATAACAATGTAAACACATTTTGTTTATTAAACACATCTTACTGTTAAAATGACTAGTTTCAATAAAGGAGGTACCAGATCATTGTAATTTGAATTTTTAAATACTCTGCAATTGTATTGAATTTACTATTTCTTAGCGCAATTAATTAAGCGGTTTTAATATAAATCTCTTTTAATTGAATTAAAAAAAAATTGTCCTCATGAACGCTGAAAGAATTTCCATTTATATATACCACAAATATATATATGTTCACATGTTTATAGATAACTTACAGATATCATAAAATCCTGTGGTGGAAATCTAGAGTAAAATATCAGAAATAATTTAGGGTAAATCTTTTAATTTTAATTAAGAAACTTATGCCAGAAACTTGAAAAGAAAAGAAAAAAATGAGAAAAAACATGAAATGAAGAGGCAAAAAAGGAGTATTTAATGATCCGTGGCCGTTTTCGTTCTAAAATTGTACTGTTTCTAATGTTTTAAATATCTATTATTTTTGTTTATAGTCTTTTTACACTTGCTGACATCTTTCATCAATTTGCCAAGATGTTGCATCTTCCCCATAAGAAATATATAGGGTTAAAAATCAACATCTTTACAAGCTGTTCCTGTCTCATTTTGTTCCACGCAACATCTTTCGATAATTTTAGTGTCATCACAAAAAATGGACATTAACATATAAAAACGCAACACTTGTCAAAAAAAAAAAAAAAAAAAATACAATGAGTGAGATGGAAGAGGCGTAAGGTTATTAATTTTAAATTGCCATGCTCATAAATAATAAAAATAACTTTGAAATGTGTTATATGACAAATTATCCATACAAATTTGTCCTAAAATACATTTTTTAATTGGATTAGTTTCGCCAGTAAATATTATACTATTGTTATCACTTTCGGTTAAAACCGTCGTATCTGGCTGTATTTTGATACTTTATAAATACCGCAGAAATTATTTTATAAATTTTTAAATAATATATTTAGAAATTAAAATATACGTGAATTAAGCAGAATTAAATTTTTTAATTTTGCTATAATACTAAAAAAGTTTATCTAACAATTGCAAAAACTGAAAATTAAAAAATAAATTTTTTAAAAGGTTTTGTATTAAAGCCGCTTTGAAAAAACAATGAAAACAATGTTTTATCTACGTCCAAACTCTCCTTAAAAAATTGTGCACTTCAATTTGGAATATATTATTCCTAAAAACTACAATTTCTTCGTTCTCCAGCATAGCTTTTGCTTATTCTTCAACAGCATTAATTAAACCAAATATTGTAGAATTTTTAGCTCCATTTTATAAATAACGATTTTTTTTTTTAATTTTCAAAATCTTCCACGCGTTCCTCATAGATGTATGCAAGTGTAAAAACCCTATTAAGCTAAGATCACACGATTGCCGTAATGCACCAATTTTTACCATTTTTTGTATGCCAATCGTGTGATTGCACAATAAATTGGTTCATGCGGCAATCGCGGTCAATATTGTGCTTGTTTTTACCAACCAAATGCAACCCTGATGCGGCAATCGTGTGACTACTTGATATGCAACTGTGCGGCAATAAAACTTCCAAAAATGTACCAATATTTATTGTGTTTTTTTGCGGCAATCAAAGTATCCAATACGCGTCAATATTTTCATTTTGTTGAGTGCCTTCAAGTTGTTTGTATACATTTATAAACATTTATATATATTTATATATATTGGTTGTCTACTTCTTGGAACTCTTTTAGAGTCTTCTGGAATGCACCATCAGTAGCCCGTTTTTTAGCCAATTTCGGACCCATACTATTCGTTTTTTAAAAATTCTTTTATTTTGTATATTTTTTTGTATTTTAAGTATATAAAAGACACTAAAAGCAGCCGCTAGCTTTTTTTTAAATAACATTTTAAATACAACAAACAAAATACAAAGTTTGCAAATTAATTATGTATATTTGGCAGAAACTACAACAGCTGATTCTTGGTGTTGCCGCATTGTTTAACAATCGTATGAACGACAGGCACAATTTATTGCCACAAAATTACTATGCACCAACTTGTACCAATAAAATTTTAATAAAATGGGGCAATCGTGTGACTGCAGAAAATTTGATTGGAACAATTTTAGTATTGTGCACAATATCTACACAATAAAAATTGGGCCAATTTGGTGCATTACGGCAATCGTGTGATCTTAGCTTTAGAGATCAAAATCCCACAATTAGGAATTTTTATTTATTTATGTCTGGGGGTTTTATCTTACTTAATGTTATCTTAATATTCGCTGTTAAATTAATAAACATATGGCATCTTTGACTGACTAGTTGCCAGCTGACAACAATTAATAGTCCGTCGCTCTCAAACTCGGTTAATGTGTTACTTTTGGTCATTTTGTTATTTTTGCCAACTTTATGAATTTCTGTTAAAGTTAATATTAAACTTAATAAACTACTAACATTTGTAAAATGTTTAGCATTGGTTAACATTTAAAAACAAGCAGTTTCCTCAGAGTAAATGATCTAAAAAATAATTATAAAACTTGTTGAAAAAAGTGAAATTTTTTCCATATCACAATAAAGAGTTTTTTTAAGCAAGTGCTGCCTGCAGAGCTCTACTAATAGCTAAAGAGAAAAACAGAGAAATTAAATACATAGTGTACAATTGTAGTTGTGTGAAAAGTTGAATGTATAAAATTGGTCAAGATTTTTTGGTCGGTTGTTACCTTTTTTTATCAGTTAAGAATACATTTAAAAATGCTTTGTTTTACCCAGTCTCATTCCAAACAACCTACAGCAAATAACAAAATTAATTAATTTTACATATTTCATCAGTAGAGTTGATCTTGTTTTTGTTATTGCAATAACATTGATGTGTTGTTTGTTTATCGTGAGAGCTAAGAGAAGTTTATTAATTGATATTAATTTAAGAAATTATTAAAGAATTAAAAAATATGTCTAACACACAAATGAATGGCGGCTCATACAACAGCGGTAGCAGCAGCAGCCACCTTCCTGTAACTGGCGCCCTATACCACGCCAGTGGTGTTGGTGTCACAGCAGCTTTACAATGTACACCTTCGTCAACAAATGCTGCCGCTGCGCCCGTAAAAGATAATTTAAGCGTTAACCGTTTAATTTCAGGCGGTAATGCATCATCGGCTCCGGGACCAGGTGGATCGAATTCATCACCGGATGTTGAAGCTATGAGGGAGTGGTGGTAAGTCTAAAAAGGAATAGTTATGTACCAATCTATGCAAAGAATTTGAAAAGTTGACAATATAGAAAATTATTTCAAAATGAACTTTGTTGAATTATTAAAACAGTTTTAATTTTACTAGATTATCTTTACAGCCATGCAGAATTAGTTAAATTAACGTAAATGTACTAAATGTACCGTTTTTTTTTTGTAAGAAAATAGTGCAGCAGTACTTCTGATATAAAACAAAAATTTTTTTATCTCTTCGAATATTGTAGGAACTTTAACGTAATCAATTTTTTTTAATGCTCGTTAATGTTTTTTTATTACCCAGAAAATTAAAGTAATTTTTTAGTTTATTTTGGTTAATATTTAAAGTTATTTTCAAGCTTTATTTTTTACCTAGATAATAGTTTTTCGAATATTTTTTTAATAATTATTATGGTTTATTTGTTATTTAATTTTAAAAATGATGGTTTTATTTTTTCATTGTCTCTGCGGATACATGCATATATGGATGCAGGATATCCACAAATCAACAGAATCAAAATCCCATATAAAAATTAATTTGAAATAAACAAAAAATAACATTGCTGAAATTTTACTCTGTTGAATTTGTGAGAAATCACGAAATGTTTTTTGCTTCATGTTTAGAAACATTAAAATGTTTCTGGCAACAATTCATTCAAACAGTGGAATAATATTAGTTGCATTTCGTGCAGAAAACTAATCATTCTGTTCAAACTTGCTAAATTTGTTAGCAACTTTAGTTATTCCGCTTGAAAAATTTAGCAACCGTAACAATACCTCGATTTAGAAGAAATTTGAGTTTTAATTTCCTTCAGGAATGCCTGCACTATATACTGGAAAAATATTTAGTACTTTTATGTTGAAGTTTTTAGTAAAATAGGCTCAAATTTGTCTTTAATAACGGTATTTTTAAAAAAAATTAAAGTAGTAAATTCTATCGAAGTTCAATTTTTCAAGGAAAAAGGTAAAACGAATATTAAAAAATCCTGCTTTAACTAATTTTATTGAATAGTGAGATCATGCACTTTTTCATACCGAAATATTAGTAATGAGCCCGTAATTAAATCCTCATGAATATCATCGGTATTGAAAATTTTACTCCAAAATACCAAACATCAAAAAAATCACCCTATATAAACTTTACCCTTAAACAGGTTTTACTTTCTTAAATTCCTTAATCAATTAAATCTTTATAAACCAAATGAAAACTTTTTTATACATTCGTTGTTAAAACAAAAATTTCCTTTTAAATACTTTCGGTCAATTACACATAAATCTTATCTTGAATGCAAAAAAGTACCAAAAGACAACACTCACTGTGATGCATTTAACAAGTGAGTGGTGGTATTATACGTATATCTACCCGTTTGACTTCTTATCAAAAGATGATGGTGGTTGAAATGTAAACAAAAGAAAAACATAAATAATTAAAAATACAAAACAATAACTGAGAAATAGCAACAAGAATAAAAATTAGCGTCTGCGCAGTTTATTAATATTTTTAGCCGACAAAAGATTTAAATCTCTTCTTTGTTTTTCAATCATTCGTCAATCTGTCATCTCCCAAAAGTCAATGAGAGCAACACAATATAAACAATAAAATTTCCCGCTTTTAATTAGTTTATTTACAAACTTACTGCTGCACAAAGGACGAGAATAAAATAAAGTTTTATTTTAAACTTTTTTTTAAACTTATTCTAAATAAGTATATTGAATCAATCAGTTTTTGTTTTGTGATTTTTGTATTAATTACAAAACGCACATTTACTGTATATTTAAATTAAAAAAAAAATCGGTTATCGTGCTTTGTAGTGTATTTGTGTGTGTGAGTGTGGCTCAAAATTGATCTCACCAAACGTAGACGTAGACTTTCCGCCTTTTAAGTACAGTTCTTTTATGAACAAAAAAAATATTAAAAACCAATCAATGGAATCTAAATTTTAAACAACTTTAATGGCCACGTTTTGTAAGTGTGTTATTTTTATCTACCGCTTTAATTTACAGAACTAAGTACGAGGTTAAATCAGTATGTCTTTAAAGAAAGGAACAAATCTAGTTTAGTGGCACAACTTGAAAATAGAAAAGTTGACGACGTGTTGCAAAATGCAAGAATGTAAAGTAAAAAATTTGGGTCCAAACCTTAGTTACGAAGTTACGGACCTCCAAAGTTTGTACGTAAAAAGTGGAATATATCGAATATTTTGTGCCAGAATCAAACACTCTATTATGGACAGATATATAGGGATAGCATCAAATTTAAATTTAAGTTGTTCATATCTCATAGAAAATCGGCCATCGAGTTTGCGAGTATCACTTAGAATAATGAATTTCCAGCAGATTGCTTGAAATTTTTCATTGTGATTTCGTTTATTTTTTCGCCGATCACTGTTGATTACACCAGAAACGAAACAAATGAATCTGCCACAATAAATTCGAAAAAAGAATGAAGTAAAAGTTTAATTTAATGAAAGGTTAAAAGAAAAATGTTCAGGTCGAATGTTAGTAACAAAAACCTAAATTAACTGCCTTTCGAAATTATAAAAAAAAGTGCTGGACGAAATATTTCCGATTAAAGGGTACTGTTAAATAATGAAGCAAGTAAAAGTGCTTCATGTGACTGTGCCGGATCTTAAAAACTCTTTTTGAGATTAAATTTTTTATACTTTTTTGTTACTTTTCGTGCATTTTTGTGTTTAAAAGAAAATTCAAATTTTTTATTGCAAGTTAAAATTTTTATGAAAATTTAAAATTTTGGTGAAATCTTAATCGATAGTAAAATTCCATTCCATTTTTTTTGCTAATATATCGATTTCTTTTTGCTGAATTTTAGGTTTAATGCAAAAAAAATTTTTTATAGCAAAATTTAAAATTTTTGCTGAAATCGTAATATTTTGGAGAAATTTAGATGGTCTAGTGATATTTATAGTTTTTTCTGAAAATTCAGTTAGGGAAAAACAACTAAATCTGAAAAAATGGACGCTTTCCGCTTTTTTTTTAATATCTCTACCATTTTTAGACCGATGTTGCTAAATTCCAATTGCACCTCTTTCAAAACAATCGTCCATGTTCTAAAAAACGCATATCGCTTAAAAAGGTGTTCTGACAAACGAAAACGCTGGAAATTTGGCGCTTTCAAACCACTAGTGTATACCGATGCGATCCGGTTTATTTTATATAAACTTCACTTTGAAGAGACATTTAAATAATACACAGATTAAATTGAATGTGTTTTCTTTTTATTTGAATGAGAACTGATAACTTATTTTTTATGATTTTAACAAAAAATTTGCAATTTAAAAATTTCCTTAGGAGTTTTTCAACTGTCTGTCTCAATTTTACTTTTGAATTAGCGATTTATACAAACATCATTTCTTTTGATTGTAGCTTTTTTAAAGCAAAAATAGAAAGTAAGAACGCTGATGGCCAGTAAATCGTAGTGATTTCAGAATATGCGATTTGAAAACGCAGCGTTTTTCAGAACGTTTGTATGACAGAATGGTGATCATAAATTTTATGTCTATAGTTCGGAAAGGAGTTAAAACTGATTTCAGGCCAATTACGGACATACGGACATCATTAGATCGACTCTCCTATATATAAGGATCAAGAATAATTATACTTTATGGGAACGGAAATGAATGTTGTAGAAGGTATTGTCATGAAGAAAATAAAAATAATCAATAAAAAATAACTAATAATTTTTTTAAGACTTATTTAATTTACCTCGTATCCATAAACACTTTGTTTGTGTAACGTGTGCTTGCGTTTACTCGAACTACATATTTGTTTGATTAAATAAAAAAAAAAAACTTGTTTTTGTCAATCATATAATAAATAAGAAAAATATATATACATACAAATGTACATTTATATTTATATATAAATTAAATAACGTCTGTAAATTAAATTGCATAAAGTGTTTTCAATGATTGCAATTTAGTTTGTTTTTTTTTGCATGACTGATAGAATCGTTTGGAATGTCACGATATATCATGCACTATAATTTTTATAATTGTAAATTTCTAATGTTTCAAATTTTTTACATATTCCTATTTCCGATGTACATGTTAAGTTATCATATTGTATTTTTTTAAGTCGAAAATGTGTAACCAACTAATTAATATCTGTACCTAAATTGATTAGTGCTGATTTGTTTCTAATTTTCTTTAAGCTTAAAAAATAAAAGCTTTTTGATTGAACTTTTTATTCGAAATTTAGAAATTGGGAAAACTATCAAGTAGAATTTTAACTAAACACTTGTCAAACTACCAATACTTTAAAAAGTTTAAGCGTAGCCACCCATTCCTAGAAAAAATTTTAAACAAGCATTTTTTTCTTCTTATGGAATTTTTAACACATAATAAAATTAGCCGCTTCGTTTAAGGGATATGGCCCCCTCCCGGGAAAAATTCCTTTGTTACGCTAAAGTGCGTAGCACTAGATTCTTTGATCTGCAATATAAAAATTAAAACCGAAATTCAGTATTGAAACAGTCTCCAATCCCAATTCATTGTAATGTGGAATAAAGAATATATTAAGCCTTTCTATCATACGTGGGAGTAATTAATTAAATGGACTAATTAATTGACGATTACATTAGCATTGAATGATAAATAATGCTAATGATTTTCAGCATTATCATTATTTTTACTAATTGTAACGCTTTTTAATGAAAAGGTTTCATTGATAATTAGTTAAAAAAGAAAATCATTACCATTGAGTAATGGTTTTATGGTTTGAAATCATTATAATTAATGAATATTTTTCTTGTCTTTAAATAATCTTAAAGTTTAGTATTGATTACAAAAATTTGATGAAATATTTATGTTTTAACTTTCTTAGGAAAACTGAGACACTAATGGAACCTATTTTTATTTTCGTCAAAGTTATAAGAGCTGCTAGTTTTACACTTATCTCACCTAAAAATAATAAATTTGTATTTCATAGAAACAATTATTTTTGATTCAATTATAATTAGTAATGAAACGATTTCATTGATATTTCATTACCATTATCTAAAACAATTACAATTAAAATAAAATGCCAATGAAATTTCAGTGATAATGAAAAAATCCCAAGTATGATTTCAATGTACCGCTAATCACATCCTGTGACACAGAAACAATAATCAGAGCAGAACGTGCTGGTTGAGCTTTATAATATTAAAACAAATTACATACATGTTTTAATTTTTTTTTGTTTTTTTGTTGTTATTTCAACTTAATGTTCAATGCTTAAAATAATACACCCTTTATGTTTTTAAAAATTTACTGAAAATTTTATTTGATTAAAAAAATTTATGACTGAAAAATTATAGTCACGTTTAAAAAAAAATGGTATCATATTAATTCTTAAGCTTCTAAACTCCATCTTAGAATCACTCAACTAGTCAGTCAAGTAATCAAGCAGACAAAATATTATAAGCAGCCATTGATTTTACTAAATGGAAGTTTAATGCAATAGTTTCTTCTGTAATTGCATAATTATAAACTTATTTATAGCAATGGCGATTAGTATAGATTATAGTTGAATAAAATTTATCAGTTAGATTCACTTGACATGTTGAATTCCTAAACTACTCCTGCTTTTGTTTTAAATTTCTCCTTATTTTTAGTTAGTAATCAATTATGTAAGATTACTGTTTTAACTTTAAGGAAGTTTTGTTGGACAAATATATATATGCAGAGTCTTATAAACCCATCACCATCTCTGTAAATCTAGTTTAGTGAAGTAAGTGCATTCAAAAAAGCAAATGTTGGGGTGACAGAGAATTAAAAAATGAAAAAATTTTGTACTGCCTTTATATAATTTTACAAAAAAATGACATCGGCTATTAATGGGTTAAGCATTTTTAAAAAAATTTAGTATTTCCTTAAAGATCTCTTTAAAAGCTTTAAAATGATACCCATATTGATATTTTAAAAATTTTTAAAATTTCAGAGGCCCGTGACTCGGAAAATATGGCCGAGCTCCAATATTTTTGCTTCATGTTTTTTCTTACATTTTAATTCTCTATCGCCCCATAAATTTGTTTTTTTATTAGAGTTACTTTATCCGTCCAAATGATAAACTTAGATATACCGTTTTCTACTTTTTTGTGGTGAACGGTATAATAAGAATAACACGCCAAGTGAAAAAATAGGTGCTCGACCATATTTTTCGAATTATAGGCCTCTGAATTTAAAATTTTTTTTAAGATATCAATATGGGTATCATTTCAAAGCTTTTAGAGAGATCTTTCAAGAAATACTAATTTTTTTTTAATTCTTAACCCGTTAAGAGCCGATGAGTTTTTATATAAAATTATATAAAGTACCGAAAGATTTTTTGAGAAAAGAATCACTTTATTGTAGGAAAGAATTTCTAATGCTGATTTATGGTGGAGGGTTATACGATTCGGCATAGCCAAATATATTACTCTTGCTTTGTTTTTACGTTTCAATTCTTTTGTGCATTTAAAAAATTTCCTTAATTATCGTTCGCCGTAAGACATAACCTGAATTACCTGCTTAAATGTTCGCTTTTAATCATTTATTAACCCAAAAAGCTATGCAGAGCTGGTCAAATCAACAGCAGCTGAAATTTTCTTTAAACAGAATATTATTTATTATTCAAGTCTTTCTTTTGAGCCACATTTTAAAATTACTCAACGACAACCCTGAATAAGGCAGCAACAGTGTGTGATAATATTTGAATGTGTCTTTTATAAAATAAAAAAAATTGACCGTTAAAAATAAAAATATTTTAAAATTGTTACAATTACAAATTAATTGAGCTATTTGGGGGTCTATAGTATAACGTTTTGGAAATACATATTTTTATGCAAGTGTTAAGAGTACTTTTGGTGTTATTTATAAATAAATTTAATAGTTGAATTATTTGCTAATATGCTGGCTGGCCAGTTTTTATTCCGCTGTTGGTCTTGTTTGATTTTTTATTTTACATTCAGTTTTTTTTTCTTGCTAGTATTATTGTAATTTGTGTTTTCTTCTTTATTTTGTTTTTATGGCTGAAATGGAAACGTTTGTTTATAAAATACAAAAATTGTAGACTCAGTTAGTCTTCGACACTTTGACTTACTGGTTGAGTTTTTAACTTTTTTGCTTAACAATTTTAATAAAAACACAAAAAAAAAAAAAAGAAAGAAAAAAAAAACAAATGTATTTTATTTGTATTTAATCAGACTTGTACTTGGTCTAGTTCAATGTATTTTAAATCGTGCGTCTAAATAAAAATATAAATAAAATCGCGTGTTTTTATTTTGATACGGCTAATTTTTTTTTTTTTATTATTCAATTACACTTTTGGAAATTTGTTTGTTTTTGTGTTTATTGACTTGGCTTGAAAAATATTTATGAAATATTAATTCGATTGTAAATATCCGTTTTTTTTTGGTTCGTTTTTTTTGCGGTTATTTAATATTTTATGCGTGTTATATGAACAGTTCAATTAAACTACTGGGTTTTATGTTTGCAGTGACGGTTTTGTTATTTTTTTATTTAGAAAAAAATTTTGTTTATACAATAAAGAAACGTTTAAGAGTTTTTTTTATATTTCTATTGCTTTTTAGTATTCCATTAAAATAGTTTAAAAATATAAATATTAAAAAGAAAAATCAATGATCCTTTGAAATGCTATTTGAAATAGATTAAAACCAAGTACACTTTATTTAAAGACAGTTAATACACTGTATTGTTTAAATTATTACCACGTCCATCTATTTATAGTTTATCATATTATGTTATTTATTTAAAAAATGTTGAAAAATTTTAATATTATATATTTATATTTTTCCGATTGCTTAAATTTTAATAATGCGGCGACGAATCGTTTCCTGACTTTAATTAATTGACATAATCTGGGGATTAAATTATATAACTGAAACCAGACAAACATTATACAGTGTACAATGTACATGATTTGTTTTACAGGCTGGTCATCACTTGTTTATATCTTGTTAAAAGAAAGAAGAAGGTGTTATTCGAAAAAAATCCTGCTTTGTCATCATCTTCAGCTCAAAAATTTTCGCTAGAAAATTGCTGTGAGTACGACTTCTATTCCAGCAGTCTTTGTAGGATTGCGATTAGAAAGTTTTCCCATACTTCTTAATATTTTTAGTCACCCGTATTTTTTTAAACTCCTTACAGTAGTGAGAGCTAACGCAATATTTCTATATGGTCTTATACCATTTTTTCTAGTTGAGTAAACAAAATAATTTATCTTGAGGTCTTATTATTAGGAATCGTAACTGTTTAAGGTTTTATTAAAAAAATCCTTTTTAATGAATTTAAATTTTTAGTTTTTGCTTGAATAATATTATTTTTTTCAAGTTTGAATTTTGGATTAGAAAATAAACGGGGTTCTTTCAACTGTTACATTTTGCTTAGGAATTAATGATTATTTATCATTTCTTTTGCTTGAAAAATTAATAAATAAATTTTTACTATTTTAACTATTTTAACAAAAGAGTTCTTGTCTGGACTAATATTAGTTTTAGGGCGAAAAATATTTGACAAACTTATCTTTATTTTCCAAGCCAAAATTAAAACTTGAAAAATACCTGCTATTTTTCAAACAAAGAATAAAGTTCAGAAAGTAATTTATAAATATATTTTTTAATAAAATTCAAGCAAATAAAAATTAATGCAGTCAAAAGAAGTCCGGATTACAACGATTTTATGGTGTACTGCGTCAACGCTTTTTCTTTTTCATTATGATTTTTTTTAGTTGAATAATCATTATTTGCGGCCAATCTTCACTTTTCTTTCGGAATATTGAAAAAAACCGAAGGAAATGGAAAAATTAATGTTTTTAGCAAATTTGAATTTTTTGTTTAGAAGAAATTTTTTTCAAACAGGTATAAAAAAAGTAAGAGTGCTTTACTCGGCTATGCCGAATCTTATATAGCCTTACCATCTATGCAAAACTAGCTGAGTGAAGTAATCCCATCAAAAAAGCAAATATTGGGGTGACAGAGAATTAAAAATAAGAAAAAAAAGTTAAGAACTACATACATATATGTACATATCTAAATTTACATAAAAATGTAATCGGTTCTTAATGGGTTAAGCATTTTTTAAAATTTTTAGTATTTCCATAAAGATGTCGTCAAAACCTTTTAAGTGATACCCATATTGATATTTTAAAAATTTGAAAATTTCAGAGCCCCGTAACTCGGAAAATATGGGCAAGCGCAAATTTTTCCACTTGATATTTTTTTGCTACTTTTTTTATTCTCTATCGTCACATATATTTTTTTTATTGATTGAAGTTACTTCATTGTCTCAAATAATATAGAAAAATTAGAGGTAGGCGTGGTGTTTTCCCGACATGGATCGATCTTGCTAAAGTTTGCCTTTGCACTGACGGACAGAGTATATATACATAATGGGGTGGGAAATGGATTCTGTAGAAATTACAAACGGAATGACAAACTTAGTTGTACCCTTTTAAAACCATTCGTGGTGAAGGGTATACAAATACACAAATTGATTGATCGTACTCTATTGTCTATTTGAGAATTCCATTGTCAATTGGTTAGAACAAAGACTACTTCTTATCAACTAAGTGTATTTGCCTTTTAAAATCTACTTATTAGATGATTACAAATTATTTAGACATACATACATATGTATGTATATAAGTATGTACATATATAGTATCTACATAGTACAAACAAACAGTAGATATGATGCTTAACGTACAGTGCAAGTAAAAATATTTACATAATTAATTCTCCAAAGGGTCTTTATTCCTTTAATTTTAAAATAAATATCTCAAAAAGTAACTGCAATTTAATAAACAAATAACAACACAAGCTTTCGCTTTCTTTATGCTCATTTAATTTTTGAATTATCGTTAACAATAAGAAACAACAACATAATATATATGTATGTGTACAAAAGGTTACACACGTACATAAATATATACACATATATACATGTGTGTATATTTAGTTAAAACTAAAACAGACATAATCGTCATCTACCGACAAGTTGGTCAATATCAATTAATACCGTTAAAAACAATTAAAGTTGACATAATTTGATGTACTACACGCACCAACAACAACAGCAACATATCAGCAATAAATTCAGGGCCAACGGTCGCAAACAAATACGAAAACAACATCAGTATCCCTTTTATTTAACTGTAAAGAGCGAATTTGATTGTTTCAATACCAAAACGTTTCTTTCTTTTACATAATAAACCTCATTATTGTAACTGTTGTGTTCACTTGTTATCACTACGTACGTTTTATACGTATTCATTTGTATTAATGGTTGCCAGCTTTGATATCATTTTGTCGATTTGATAATTTTATCGTCAATGCTAATATAAATACATAGTCGTTTTCAACAAATTGTTTAATATTTTTGTTTACTAATATTTGAATGTATTTTGCTGTTTTAAAGCCTTAAAAACAATTTTTCATATATTTTGTATATATACATTATTAGTGTTGTTTTAATTTAATGTTATCAAATTACAACTTATCTCTGATTTTAGAATTTGAAATTTAAAATAGAAAAAAAATTTATATCTTAATAACTACACATATAATAAAACTGTAACGAGGTCATTGTTATACATGAAATATTTTTGGAAAAATTTGATGTTGTAGTTAGTAATCGATATGGAGTACAAAACACCTATTTTTGGAATTTTTGTCTGTCCATCTGTCTCTATGTGTTCGCATCACGTTAAAACTACTGGATGAATTTAAACAAAACTTTGTAAGGAGGTCCCTTAGAACCTTGATTCCGATATAGAATACTGTTTTTTTTCGTAGAAATAAGTCATTTCGTAGAGAAGAGACAATTGTGAAAGCACCCAATTTTAGCGTTATAATGGTACTAAAACAGTTGTCAGCAGATTTTATTTTTGCAAATCTCCGGAATAAACATTATAAATACATTTTTCAAAATTTAAAATTTAAGAAAATTAGAAATGACTCGCAGACGAAACCGCGGATACTTCTAATTTGTAAATAAAAATTATATTATTTATTGATATTTTGAGGTTGTGTTTTTTTTTTACAAAATTGGGGAATCATTTGCCTGAGAGCTTAAACGTAACGGATTTTTATAAAAATAACAGTCATAAACCTCTTTAAGAAGAAATATTTTTATTTAGTTGGCTAATTGATTTGGCTTAAAAAAAATGCGTCATCGTTATTGTCTGTTCAATTTTTTATCAATGATTTATTGTAGTCGATATGAAATTAAAAATAAATCTTTTGTTTCATTGTATTTCTATTGTTTAAAAAGAAAACACACAATCACAAGGATTAATTATTTCCATTTGTAAGGTTTAATAAAGATATTTAAAAAAGTTATTAATTAATTTATACCAACAAATTTACTTCCGTATAAATAACTGCAATTATTTTCATGGAAAACTTGAGCAATAATTAGATACTTTGCTATGTGTGTATAAAATAAAAAAATTAAATTTTAACATTTTTATTAAAGCTGATAATAAAATTTAACCTCAAAATGTCACACCTTATTTATTGGTGATTTTTAATGTAATTTCCAGAAATTTTAATGTAGATGTAGATAATAAATATTAGGAAGTTAGTTATTATTAAAAAATATTAATTTACAAACCCTATTATTTATTTTTTTAAGGTAATTTGTTAATTTTTAGATTTTTTTTTTCCTAAAATATTAATTAAAGTAAGAATTTATCTTTGACATAACAAATTTTGTCATTCCGCTGGTAATTTCTACAATATCAATTTCTGATCCCAAAAAGTATATATCGCTGGTCTCATGTAGAAAGGCCCTAACTCGTATATATATATAACTTTACAGGAGAAGGTAAAAACATAATAGAAACTGTATCATCACAATGTAATAATAAAAATGCAAATGCTTAGAAAACCGTTATTTTTGATACTATTGCATTCAAATTTTGTGACAAGGTGTATCTGTGTGAAAGGTATTGGAATCACGAAAAATTTCAATTTCGTAAAAATTCGACGTAGGGCCTTTCCTCATGAGACCAGCGATATGTATATTCTGAGTTCTTATGCATAGCGAAGTTGATTAACCAATGACCGTCTGTCCGTCCGTGTTCGGGTTAAAATCAACTTTGCCAAGGCACTAGATGAGCTAGTGAAAATTTAAATGCGCCCATCGATCAGACATGGTTTCAAGAAATTTTGCTATTGAAAATCAGCAAGATCAGTCAGTGTGCTTCGAGGCAGCAGGCAAAACGCCTCTAATTTTTCTATATCTTTTTTTCAACAATCGATTGTATTACTGCAGCTGGTTATTTTTTAATGATATAAGGTAAGAAAACTTGCTAGCACTTTTATCAAATTAAGTTGGGACAAAAACCCTAAGCAAAACTTACTATTTTCGGAATCTTTTTTTTTAACAGAAAAACTTCATACAAATATGGTGAAGGGTATAAAAGATTCGTCATAGCCGAATATATTAAAACTAAAATAAACAACTAAACAAGGAAGGAATGCAAAAATTCGTTTTGTATTCACAATTGTAAGCCACTGACAAAATTAAAATATCAATTTTTTTGCAAAGTTAATCAAAGATACGCGAATGATATTTTTTTCTGCCTTAAGAACTCTTTTCTACAATTCTATAAAACGTGTGTCTTTCTTTTGCTTCTCAGGGTCTCTTTAAAATTTCTCTAGGACAGCAGATTAAGCTCTTCTAAGCGTTTTTGTTGTCTTAGGAAGTCATATGTGCTGTTAATGATTTAATCTTCGTTGTAATCTAGATACATCACACAATCAGTCAAATAGCTTCAATTTTTTTGTTTTAAATATTCAAGCGTTGTGATATTTTTCTTACAAATGAGTGTGATGGAATTTGATTCAAGCATTTAAATGTTTGTCGCCCCCTTCTTACTAAATTTTTTATGATTCTTATTTTAGCTTGAGAGGAAATCAAATTGCTAAAAAGGTTAAAAAAAATTTTTGTGAATTTCTGAAAATTTCTACAGCTGTTGGCTAATTGAAATTTTTTATCATACGCAATTTGTGATTATAAAATATTTCACTTAGTAAAAAAATAACATTTATAGAAAAAGTTGATCCAAAAGTAAAATTCTTATCTTAGCCATTAAAAAAAATCCAAATTTCTTTATGTCCTTAAGAAATTTAAAAATTTCTACATTTAATTTATTAATACAAAATGAACAAAATTTTGAAAAAATGAGTTTCAAAATTAATAAAAGCATGACATATGTTACATATGTACATGCATAAATACAATGTAATGAATGTTAAGAATTTAGCAATGAGGGTTTTCCATGTCTATTTAAATTTCAAATTAATGTCAAGTATAAAATATATAATTAACACAAAAATCATACCCACTGGCAGCAGAAGTGATACGTGATATACCTTCCAAAAAAAGAAAAGATGATTAAGTGTAGCTAACCACTACATAGTACCTACTTATATGTACATACGTTCATTGAAATACTGCTGAATATCTAAACAAAGTACAACGTAATAGGCTGCACATTATTGTACTAAATGTTTTCACTGTCATATACTCATACGTAAGCATGGTGGTATGTGTACATACATATGTAGTTACAATATTAACAAGTGACAGTTTTATATTCGGCTATGCCGAATCTTGCATACCTTCTACCATAAATGTGTAACCACATGTATGTTTATTTAAATCGGCATAAGAAATTCCTACCAAAAAAATTCTCTTCAATAAAAGCTTTTTTCGAAGATTGTAAGTTTTGTTTCTGTACTTTTACGGTGTCCGATCCTATCAGGGATGGCAGATGATATTAATAGGAAAAAATCGGCCTTATCGGCAATTTAATTAAAAAAGTCGGCAAATTAAAAAACCCGTCTTAAATATAAATAAAAATGTCTTTATTTACAAAAAATAACAACAGAGAGCAATTCAGTATTAAATAATATTCACACATATAAAATAACACAAAATAAATAATAATAACCATTATAAGGTCATTGGGTAGAAAAGTATGATTAGATACCAAAAACATATGATCTATCATTTCAAAATTATTTGATGATTTTTAATAACTTACAAACTTAATTTTTAAGTTTTCTTAGCATTTTATTATTATTATTATTATTTATTTTTGATAATAACGAGAAAATCACATTACACTACCCATTACACTAGTCAGTTGAAAGCAATATGAAAGAAGAAGAAGAGATTCATTAACTTATTTTTTGTTTTAACAAAACAGGGAAAAACGATTTTATTAACGATATATGCCGAAAAGTAATAGTTTATACTTAAAAAAAATAAAAATTTGCAAATTTGATGCAAAAATAGGCACTTTGACAATTTTGAAGTAAAAAATCGGCAAAATGCCAATTAATCGGTAAATCTGGCAATCATGGATAATTAGTAAGTGGTGAAAAGCTCACCAATTTTACTTACTTTTTTATTATTTTTTTTTATCATAAACACCTGCAGGAATACAAACGAAAGTTAAAAAAAGATATGAAAACATTAGAGACAGGCGTGGTGTTTTGCCCACTGCCTCAAATAACATGCACCGATCTTGCTGATTTTCAATAGTAAAATTTTCGAAACTATGTCTGATCGATTGACGTATTATAATTTGCTTAAGTTCATCTAGAGCCTTGTAAAAGTTGATTTCAACACGCACACGGACGGAGAGACGGACATCGCTATGCATAAGAATTAAGAATACTTATATATACTTTATAGATCGGAAATTAATGTTGAAAAAATTACAAATGCAATGACAAACTTATATATACCCTTTTTCCACCTGTAATGAAGGGTATAAAAAGACCAACAACAGTTATAGAATTATTGTAATATTATTATTCGTAACGGAAGAAAGTAAATCAAGAACAAGATGATATCTCTCCTGTAACAACAACATCATTTACATTTTATTCTGCACTAATTCTTGAAAAAATTTAGTTTTTGTTTGTGTTTACTTTTTGTTGAGCTGGTCAATAACCCCATTTATTTCTTGTTGTTGTTTTCTTTCTTTAAAGTATTTGTCGTATAAAACATGAGTATTTTATTATTTTAATTTTGATTTAACATAAAATAACGGTATTAAATGGAATACTAAAAGAAGTTAAAAATTCAAATTAGTTCAGTTTTCTTAGTTCATTTTTATGGGTGTACGTATGCACATGCATACATATGTATGTAGGTACAATGAACATACATATTTACATATACATACATATACTCGTATGTTTGTACATGAATAAATGTATAAATAATTTTTTTTTGTTGCTCTTTGTTATTTTTCAATAATTCTACCGGAACTAATTTAAAATAATAAAAAGTTTGTTACTACTTTAGATACAAATAAAAACTTTATTTAAAATTTTACACTAATTTACTGCATTTTTTACACATACATACATGCATACATACTACAGATGGATATGTTTATTGATATATTTTTTTGCTATTACCATCCTTTTTTTTGCCAAGTATAAGTAGTCATGCATCATCATGTTTATTGTCTGTTAAACAGATCAAGGTTATGTTGTTGTCTTCTCTTTGGCTTTTATGCACATAAGTACATACCTGTATGTATTTCATTTATTTTTTTATTTAGCGAAAACATTTAACCAACTTGTAGCTTCTTTTGAACAGGTTGGTATTTTTTCTTTCTCTTTCTCCTCACTTGTCATTTTCGTTATTTCTTGGGGTTTTTATAAAAAAAAACAGACTTCTGCAGTGGATTTCACACTTTTGTTTTAGTTTTAAAATGGTATGTTTTGCTTAATACTATTCCATTTTGATTGTTGCATACTATAAAAACGATGACGAACAGGGGTGGACAATTTAATACAATTTGTATTTTGGAGCTACATATATTCCATATATTTGAATCTTGTTTAAGGGGGGGTTTAGACGGTACGACTTTACGTACGTAAAATCCAAGAGAAAATAATATAAAACTCCATCCGTATTTTAAAACTGAGAGTAAAAATCTTACGACAGATTATTTTTCCGTTTACACAATTGGTATGGGTAAAACCAAGGCGAATTGATAACCAGGTGGTATCATCAGCATGTAGTACTGTTCGAAATAACGTCAAAGTTTGTTTTGTTTTTTTTTTTCAATTCGGTTTGTTTTTCATTTCTTGTATTTTCTTTATTTGTTTGTATACATACGTACATACACTCTCGATCAAATGATTACAACCACTTAAATTTCCATTTTTAGTACGCCATTTCTTGCTGTACAGAGCTAAATTTTACTACCAAAGGAAACAGAATTTTTTTAAGATTCCAAAAATAACAACAACAAGTTCAGACTAAGGCAACTGTTTTTCAAAAAAAAAAAAAAAAAAAAAATATATATATATATATATATATATATATACAATTTTGTTCGCTTTATATTACCCACTTTGAACCCACTTTTCGTTTTTTAAATTATTTCCAATTATGTAGTCGCATTTAATTTAAACAATAAACTACTACAAAAAAAACTACTTTCAAATAAGATTAGTGAAAAATGGGCAAGAACAGTATATAATAGTTAATGACCTATCAGGACATTGCGCATGAAATTGAGCAATGTCTCAAAAGTGTGCTCGGAAACTTAAAGAAAAAAATTTAAAACTATAAAAATACAAAGTTTTGATATGTAAAATTAAACTTATATGTATTTTTAAGTAGTTCTAATCAACTGATCCAGAGTGTATATAAGTACGTATATATAAACACAATAAATAAAAAAAGAAAAATTTTGAAATTATTCCAGCAAAAATGTGTTTTTAGTTCCAGTATTAAGAAAGTCCCACAACAGGTTGTAATTTAATTTCTTTGTTGAAATTGCATTTTTAATAAAAATAAAGAAAAATTATAAAAAACACAGAATTTATTTTTATTTCGTAAAATTTTGCGTTGTTTATTTTTTAAATTGTTATTCTTGTTTTGAAATTTTTGACTGTTTGCTTTATATTTTTCAAAGCAAATTAAAATTTTATTCGCCTCAACCACTGATTTTTGACAGGGACTCGTACCAAAAAGTTGCTTTGTTGTAACAATTCGCCGATGACTACACTTTATAGATGCGCCTTGGGTAAAACACACTAAAACTAAAATAGCGTTGTTCAGCAAAATTCATCCCTGATCTAATGATTCGTAATTGTCTTTAAAAAATTTCCAAAAAACAAAGAGAGCCATACAACTGTCAAATTTTCATCCGTATTTACTTTCAATATGTATAGATTCATTACTTATTTTGTTTAGACGATCCCACTAGTACTAGTACTTTTCTGCACAAAAATTTGACATGTCGTAAGACTTCTGTGACCATGTAAACCGCCCTTTAGTGAAGTAACTCGAACCAAAAAAGCAAATATTGGGGTGGCAGAGAACTAAAAAAAAATAATTTGGTTTAGCATATTTATAATTTTCCATAAATTACATTACATTTTTAAAAATTTTTAGTATTTCTTTAAGATCTCTTTAAAAAGCTTTAAAATGACACCCATAACGATATTAAAAAACTTTGAAAATTTCAGAGACCAGTAACTCGAACGCCATTTTCTTGTTTTTCTATTCTCTATCGCGACATATATTTAATTTTTTGATTCAAGTTACTTTATTGTTTCAAATGACATGAAGAAAATTAGAGGTAGGCGTTGCCGTGAAGGACATGGACAGATCATGCTGATTCCCAGTAGCATCTCTTTCGATACTATATATTGTCGATTAAGGCAAAATTGATATCAACAACACGGACGGACGCTCAATCGACTTCGCTATGCATAAGAAGCCAGAATATACTTTATGGGGTCGGAAATGGATATTGTAGAATTTACACACAGACTGGCAAACTTAGATTTACCCCTATTTCACTTTTTGTGGTGAAGGTTATAAAAGGACATCCTGTCAGTTTAGAAAATTAAAATCTTATACTTGAAAAAAATTATACCAAATTCTATAAAATCTTAAAAAATGAGAAAACTTAAAAGAATTCGCAAAAGAGTTTTGAATATTTCGCTTAAACCAAGAGTGAAAATATAAAAATATGTTTTTGAGAAACGAACCCGAAATCAACATTCACTGACAAAACCAATTAATTTAAAAAAAATCTATTAAAACGTAACGTTACATCACTTAAAATTTTTTCAGTTAAATCATTATTAACACCTCGTGGTGATGCAGTTTTTGTTAATATCTGCTTTATACAAATTTGAGTCATTAAAAATATTTATAAAAATTTACAACATACAATTCCTCTATTCTAATTCAAAGTGTTTAAATAGTTGTTTTATTAAACCAGCTTATGGCGTATTCAAATAATAGACTAGAAATAACCAGACGTGATAATTATATTGAACCTAATTAAGTCAATATCAAATAGCGATCAAAGATCATTTAATGTACGTGCAAATACAATTAATTCAGTTATTGATTTTTTTTTATTAAACAATAGATAATAAAGTGATGATATTTAAAAACCTCTATAAAACATTTGAAAAATAAAAATTAAATTAAGTTATGGCCTGTGTGTCAGACATCGACTTGGCCACATTGCATAAAAGCCGCTTAGAAGAGCTTTTAAATTACAAATTATTCTTTCAACAAAGAAATCAACATCAACACCACACCTACGATGGATTTAGAACAATGACGCAACGCAATGCTGCTATTTATATACCCCATCAATATCAAAATCACCACGCAACAACAACAACAAGAAAAATTAATATTACAAAATCATTAAAAGATTTTAATAGCAACTGCGTCATGGACAATTTAACAAACAAAATAAAACATTTCAATTTTCTAAATAAACAATTGCTGAATCTTAGTGATTCTTCATCTAGTTTAGATGATGATGAGAATTTGAATTATTTCTCGTCCAGCACTCGAAGACGTAGATCAGGAACATGGCCGTAAGTTATTGTTTTTGAACAGCATTAAAGTTAATTTTTTTTTTCATTTTAAACAGAAACTAAATTTTAAACCGTCATGCATTTTTAAGTCAGCAATTTTTAGTTGGTTGCACGTTGTTAGACATGATAATTAATTTAACTTTTTATTACTTTTAATGATTTAGCAATTTTGATTAAAACGTGTGCAGTCTTTAAGAAATAAAATGATTTGCAATTTAAAAACTTGTTTGCGTAAAAATCGTGCAACTAGGCAAAGCTTTAATATTGAATAAACAGAGAACTTGAAAAATTCTAGACAGTGATGTGCAATAAAATAGAGCCACCTGATCCCCAATAATTTTACCCCTTATAAATCCCTCAGACAAAAAAGTAGGCATAAAAGAGTTGTTCCACTAATTTTACAGATCTCTTACAAATGTAATCCCGTTATGTTTAAAATAGCTTCATCGTCATTAATCTTAATTTTATTATCAGTAAATGTTTTGAAAAACATTTAACTGCTTTATGTTAATTTCTTTTTTTTTAATTAAAAGTGTATAAAAAGTAAGCTTAGTATTTTAAGTACAATTCGAAAGGAATCTTACAACCTTTTTATAAAATAGTATTTACAACGGGCAGAGGAAAACATTGTGCCTTTGAGAGCCGGGAGACTAAAAAAACTCCATAATAAAGGAAAAAGTTATAGACAAATTGCCGAAATAATTGGATGCTCAAAAAAAAAAAATGTGGAAAACGCCTTCAAAAAGGAAAGCAATTTAGAAAATAGAGAAAGACCGTCGAAAATTACACCTCTAGTGGAGCGAAAAATTTTGCGTCATGTAAAAAAAGATCCTTTTGTAATCTCTTCCATCCTTAACATGGAGCATAATCTACATGTTTCTACCTCAACCATTAGAAGGCTTCTTATTAGAAACAATTTGAAGGCTATAAGTAGTAGAAAGGTTCCATACCCAAGTAAAAAGCACCTAAAGAAAATATCAGAATTTGCCCAAAATCATGTAGATTGGCCTGTAAGCAAATGTTGAAATATTCCTTGGTCTGACGAAACGAAAGTTAATTTGTTTAATTCAGACTTAAGCAACCTTCCTGTATGAAGACCTCCCAACACCGAATTCCGTCCAAATCCATTAAACATGGAGGTGAAACATAATGGTATGGAGATGTTTTTCTTATTATGGTTTTGGGCCTTTATTTCGGATTGGGGGTAGAATGCATGCCTCTTATTATACAAATATTCCTAATAACACTAAGATGCTTTATGCCGAATTGCAAATGCCGCCTCAATAGGTGTTTTAACAAAAAAAAAAAAAAAAATGACTCGGAAACCCACATCGAACCGAGTAAAAAAAATGGTTTGAAGAAAATAATGTCAAGGTTTTAAGCTGGCCGGCGCAGTCCGCAGACTTAAGTCCTATCGAGAACCTATAGCAAATAGTAAAAATGTGTCTTCGAGGAACAAACTCATTTAATAAAGACGAACTTTGGACTTAAGTTCAGGATGCGTGAAAAATATTCCTGTAGAAAAATGCCAAAAAATTGTGGACTTAATGCCAAAACGATGCTCAGACGTCATAAAAAATAAAGGTTATTCCACGAAGTACTGAGGTAAAGAAATAATAATTAATGAGAAAAAAAAAACAGTCAGTAAACAATAAACATTTATTTTAGGTATATAAATTTACTGGCTCTAGGCAGGACCTGTTGATTTGTAAAAATTTAATGCGTAAATTTTTATATAAGTTTATGGGTAAACCGAAATATAAAAAAAATAATTATAAGGTTTGTTGTACATTATTTTTAGTTTGAAAAATTCTAGATCAAGGTGGCACTATTTTATCGAACACCACTGTACATGTGCCTGTATGTAATCCATACATAATAAAGTAAACGAAATGACATACATACATAGGTATTGCCTAACTCTTGTAAATAGTTTAATAATTTTTGTTCATTTTGGTAAAATACATGAAGATTTTAATTAAGCAAAAATTATTAAATTGTTGCATTTTAAATAAAAAAAAATTGGTAACTAAAAAATTGACAAGACTCCCCGACGGGGAATTGAACCCCGGTCTCCCGCGTGACAGGCGGGGATACTGACCACTATACTATCGAGGATGTTGTAAATTGTATGTTCAACATGAAACTTAACATGCCCATCAAGCATTAATATGATGTTATTAAAAAGTTATAAAAAAGCTTTATTTATTAATGCTTTTCACATTTGCATGCTCAAACTGTCATCTCTGTTTAAGATACAGTAAAAACCCGTTATTTTAATATCTCCCAATGAAATTACTAACCTTAGGCAACATATTGGAGAATCCGTTCTTAAACTTTTTTTTTAGTAAAAAAAACTAAACAAATAAAAAAAGCATTTAAAGAATTTTAAAACGATCTTTTATTAATTTGCAGAATATTGAGTACAGACAAATATACATAAGTATACAGTATATCGTACCAGTTTGTGCTTAGCGCCATAAATCTCTTCAACTTTTGTTTTTGGCTTCAAGTTATTTGTTAATTTTTATTTTTTTTATTTTAAAAAGATAAATATCTTTTTAATAGTTATGTTTTTTTAACGATTTAATTTGTTCTTTACTTGAACCGGACTTTTGTTTTAGTTTTGTTTTACTTGAAACAAAAACAAAAAAAAAATTAGAATTTACAATAAAACAAAATTTTAAATTTACTTTTTCTTTTCGCGTGATTTAATTAAATTTAATTTCTTTTTTAGTACTTACGCCACAAAAAAAGAATTTATTTACATATCATTATTAATTTAATACATATTTTAAATAAAATGAAAAAAATTTTTATTTCACTCAAACACAAAGCTCAACCCTTTAGCATTCATTGAACATAAAAGGTATTTCTTCAGTTTGAAGTGTTCTTTGCGAAAGTTTGGAAGTAGATTTAAGACGTGCTTATACTAACCAAGCAAAACGACGGGCTATACTTAGGTATATGTATTAAGAATTATTGCGAAAATAATAAAAAAACGAGTATGTGAACATAAAAAAAAAAAAAACTAAACTTTTCATATAAATATAGGTATTAGGAAAAATAATTCTAAAAGTAATGTTAATTATTAATGTGCTGTTTCTGTATTACAGGCGATCAACTCGTCTGAAAAATTTATATGAAAAGCACTTAGTTTTTTAAGTTATTTCCATATAATTTTTTTAGACGAGGTGATCGCCTGTAATATGGAAACAGCACATAAATATTAACTGCCGTATTCATAGAAAATCAAAATAGATTTGAAATATATTTTAGGACAAATTTGTATGAAAAATTTGTCATAAAACATATTTCAAAATTATTTTATTTTCTATGAATACGGCAGTAAGTATTTTTGTACTAAAATCACTTGATTTTATTTATATAAAAGTTTGGAACTGATATCTTGAAGATCTGTCAAAATGGAATATTAAAAGTATGTGCGTATGTATATGATTTTTAAATATTTTTTAACTTCACAAACAATTTAAAAATTGTGTTTAAAAATTTAAATATCTAAAGGTTTTTATATTCATATTCTTGTAGAATATAAAAGAACTAAATGAGAAGTACAAAAAGATCTGAGCTTTTGCGATCAACATTTTACTAAGTAAATTTAGAATAGATGCCCTACCAATTGCTACTCAACGCAAGTATTTTCTTACCTTAAGATTAATTTCTAAAAATAGCTAATAACAAAAGACACAATTTTTCGTCAAAATTTTTAACAATAAGTCCTAAATAAAGTACAACATTACTGAGTTTTCCATCTCTGCATCTGGTTTAAAATAAACTGTTAATGTTTTAATAGTGACAACAACTTTATAACTGTTGTACATAATGTCAATATGTACCAGGATGGTAGAGTTAGCTAAATTGTTCTGGATAGTACGACGGTGCATTTTAGAGAATTTTCAAGATTTTTAATTTAAAAAAAAAAATTTTAAAATGTGTGTCCAATTTTGAAAACCATCTTTTACAATTTGTAAATTTCGTTTCTGTGATTTTAATAAAATAAACGAGCTCGGGCAATAGTGAAAAGTTTGCATATGTTTGAGGAGTCGGTTATTTCCGCCGAAATTTTGAAAATACACAAATTTTACCCTTTCGAAAAAGACGAGATAACCTTGACAAAGAGGCGAGTTAATATTTGATGCAGAATATTGTCGCCGCACAATGCAGAGAATAACAGAAACTACAAGAGAAGAAACTGAAAAGAGTAAGCTGGTAATCAAAAATTGATAGCGGTAAATTTTTTACGTTACAAGCATATTTTTAATAATCTGGAAAGCAGCAGTACATTCATCCAAGAACTAACGAGTAGCCAGGCAACGCCGGGTATAAAGAGTTTTTGAATAGGTACCTAACGCATCCTAATTTCAAACGAACAGTTATTTGCAAAGAAATTATTTTAAACTTAGTTAAAAACGGGGATAGTAAGGGTTGTGTTATATTAAAAAAAAGTCTTTTTAATGATTATTTTACATTTTTTATTTCAAGTAATATTTTTGGTTTGGAAAAACAGTTTTTCCGACTTTTATTTTTAACAGTTATTTTTTAACTTTTACTTTTTTAGTTTTATTTTGTACTTTTAAATTTATAAAAATATTTTTATATTTTATTTTTTATATTTTTATAAATTTAAAAGTAAAATTTTCATAATTGAGAGCTTACATATACAACAAAAAATTACAAAAACAATGAATCACAAAGAAGACACTGACAACATAAGCGCAAGCTATAGTGTTGCACTAAAATAAAAATTTAAAAAATACAACTGATATTAAAATAAGTTGTGCAATGTTTAGATGTTTGTCTTTTGTAAAAATCTTTTTATTGTTTACTTCTAAATGTGATAATTCTTAATTTATTGTAAGTTCTGATTGTTGTTTTTTGTATATACATTTTAATAATAATAATTTTATTAAATACAGACGAAATCCCTTGAAAAAGTCAACAAACAACTGACGAAACGTCGGGGTTAAAAAAATGTTACAAATTTGGTTTTTATTACATTTATCTCAACAGGCCTAATTAGCTTATATAAAAAACAAAAACACAAAAATATTTTTAATTTAACACATAAGAGTTGATGTACGGACTCTAGAGATAATTTTGGCCGTAGATCAGTCAATATTAGTTTTAGAGCGGAAAATGCACTTTCTGCAGTAAATTGAGTTGCAATTTTTTAAGCAAAAAATAAAACTTAAACAATTTAAAAAAATAATAAAAAATAAAACGAACAATAAATTTAAATTTTTAAACAAAAAATCATTTTTCAAGTATTAAGGATAGAATATATTTTTTCAGTTAAAAATAAAACTTGGAAAATAACTTTTAAATTTAATTTATTTTTAATAAAACTCTAATAAATAAATATTAACGCAGGCAAAGGTAGTCCGGGTAGCAACGATTACGTTGGTATAATTCTTAATATTGAGGCATTTCTCTTTCATTATGATTTTTTTTTTTTGTTCAAATTTATTAAATAAATGTTATTTGAGATCCCTGGTTAAAAACTATAAACTGGAATTTAAAAATGAAATTATTTTTATATATTTGAAGTAGTATGTAGATATACTTAATTTCTTCAAGTGTACTTTAAATAAATATGCTTATAGATTTCAAAGTAATACTTAATGAATATTCAATTGTTAAAATAGAAAAGGAAAAAAAACATTGTTTTCATTTATACCTTTGGGGTACAACGAGTACTGGTCAAAGATCATTATAAAATGGATATTTCATTTATTTCCTTTACAATAGCAAAATCAATTAAAACAGTTTGAAAATGTATTATTAACTTATTTATTTACTGTAACGAAAAAAGCAAATAAAAATATCTTATTTGAACGATTTTTAAAAAGCAACAGTCATTTAAATTTTTCAATTGAAATGTAATTATTAATTATTTAAAATCTTGACATTTAAGTATTTAACTTCACTTATAGTAGTGCAACAAATTTTGCTTTATTATTTTGATTTTGCACGGTTATAAATGAACTAGCACATGTTAAAACTAAAATTTTTCAAAATAATAAAAAAAAAATATATTTTTTATAATTTATAGTTTCATCGTTGATTTTTGGTAGTTTTCAATTTTTTTTTTAATTTTTCTTTTTCTAACTGGTAACAGTCACAAAAGAAACAATTTATTTTGATTATCTTTAGCTAATGTTTTATTTAATTTTTTTTTACTTATGAAATTTGACTTGAAACAGCGTAGTGCAGAATGAGTCCATTTTTATCTAAACCGACTAACTATAGAATATGCTTATTATTTAAACCAAAACTAAAACTATTGATTTTGTCCCAATAATAAATCCATTACTTAGTCCTTATTTACATTGTGCAATTTTTTGAGGCTAGGTTAGGTTCTCAGATGGACTTCGCTTTGTGTTACCTATAAGGGAAAAAGGAAAGAGCTCTGGACATTGAACAGATGTTCAAGTATCAATAATAAAAGAAATAAAAAGCTAAGTGGAGGTTACCGTGTAGGTATTTTGAAACACAATCTTTCAGTATATCTAAGTTACAAACCCAGTTGAAAATTCGATTTAATCAACCATCGAAAGTCAGAAAAATCCTAAAAATGAGGTCGCAATCAATGTTTTTGTAGACTTAAGTTGAGTCACTCAACCATGGCATGACAGTGACTAAATCCCAATAAAGTCCAGGATTCACTAGCATACTCAGTCATACAAACTTTCAAAAATTACATGTGTGCTCAAAAAGTATGGTAGTGTGGATTAAAAGTCTTTGATAGATCTGAACGATTTAATAATCTTTTGAAAAAATTCAAAAAAATGTTTCCCCATGCGATCAGAGTTGATTTTTTAAGATGAGGAGACAAAAGACAACAAAATAATAAAACCATATGTTTTTGCATCTTTTTTGTATGATAGTATGGCACGGACGACGCCATTTTAAAACGATTTTTAAAGTAGGACAGGATTCTCTTAGATTTTAGTGAGATTAAATCTTACAATTATGTATGATAGTGAATCCTGGCCTTAAGCGATACAATAGCCCGACATTGAAGGTACATGCAAATTTATTTATAACAGTAAAATTTGCAACTAATCCGATCAGGGTTGTATTTGAATGTAAACAAAGACAAAAATTAAAACAACTGTTAATGCAAGGTCTTTAAAAAAGAGAAAAGGGAATTTGTTATTGATTTGTGTGTTTTTCTGTCTGTTTTTTGAACAATAATGCCACTGGACAAAAATCCTTCGCATATGTTTTGTTTTGATTTTTATATATTTAAATATGAAAATTTATAATTCGGAATATTTTTAATGTTGATCTATTTTAATTGGGCTTGATTTCATGATATTTTTCATGAAATATTTATTATTTAAAGCTACAAAATGAAATGCATTACTGCGGGGAAAGCATATCCATATGGCCGTTTCGCTACTGCTCATATAGTTCATCAGTGGATTCTACCCATATTTTGTCTAGAAAACCCAAGAGTCTAATATCAGAAGCCAAATTGATTAAATGAGAACTCAATTAAATCAACAAAGCAAAAAGACAATAAATACTCAAAAATGTTTTATATAAAAACACAGGAAACATTCAGTAATTAATTTTATTTTCTATTCCCTTTTTTATTTTATTTATTTCTTTATTTTTTTTTTATATTTGCAATTATTTAGAAAAAAAATAATAATGCCAATAGAGCCTCTTTACTATAAAAAATCTTTTTATATATGGTAAAAATGGGCAAAAACAAAAAACGGTGGAAATTTTTTATGTTGCTATTTTATTAGCAGAAACTTTGGATTGTGCGTTAAATCATAATACGGAACTCCACCATCTACATTTGACCCTAAAATAATTTTTATTTTGCAACAAACAAATGAAGATTGACCAATAAATTGTAAAATATCTAAAAAAAACTAAAATTCTACATGAAAAAATTAAAACAAACAAAAAATGGAAAGAAACTCACAAAAAAAGTTCTTCTAACATCGCACTATAGGAAATTTTACCTCCTTTTTTGGCAAAAATTCATTACAGCTAAACGGCAGGACCAATTTGAATGATTTCTTTTTACATGACTTTTGGAAGACTATTAGACACTGGTGTTTTAATTTTTTTCGAGTGTACTTTAACTTTCAAAGATAGCGGTAGAAATTTAGCTTATTAGCCGTCTAGGCTTTGATTTAGTGAAGGCAGACTGCGTTTCAGGTTTTTTTTTCATCGAATTATTACCTTTAAGCCAAACAGAATGCTGTTTTTAAAAAACTTTGAAACTCCCACAACTTTTAAGCCATTTCATATTCATATTTGAACAAAATTTTCTTGACCGCTCCTTTATATATTGTTTAAAGTTTTCGGAACAATCACTGTCACTAAAATATGAAAAGACATGGGCAGACATAGCTGCTCTTTTGTCATATTCGTTGTGTTGTGCTCGCCATGTACTGAATAACTCTGAATTTTACACGCAGTAGTCACCTGGAAAAAAGCGTTTTTTTTTTAATTTAAAATTTATTAAATCAGGAAGGTAATTGATTATCCTAGAGATATATTATGGTTTTATGGCGAGCATGTGCTAGCATTTTTTTGGAAGTCTAAATAAAATTCCGATTCATAATTCCATAAGTTCATCTTAGGGTCACTTTAATTTTTTCCGTTTAATCGCTCTAATAGACGGGTTTACCAACATTTCACTATATATCATTAAAGTACTCACCTTTGACATTATTTTGCTTTACTTAGTTTTTGCAAAATATAAATTATTATTATGGATTTTTTTATAACAAACTATCACAAAATACACTGCAAGCAAAACATGAAATAAAGTAACAGTCAGTAAATTTTTTCAAAAAATTTAAAAAGATACTTTTACTTTGTTATTGTTTCTTTATATTAAAGCAAAAAGAAATACACTTAGAAAAAATTTTGATTTTAATTTTGGCCAAAATATGGTTAAAATTTCCTATAGTGAATCGTAATCATAAATAAAAAAATAATAATAATAATTTCGTATTTATAATTAAAAAATAACAACAATTTGATGCGTCGTCCAGTTTTTAAACGAACAGTAGATTGTACAAAACGATTTCATAGTGATTAAGTTGCACCTAACGAAATTAAGAAGACAATTAAGAATAAAAACAAAAGATTTCAAAAACAAAACATAAACAATAAACGAGTTGCCAATATGTATTTTATTATTATTTTGTTTTTTTTTCTTCTTTACTTATTCGTTTGAAGTTAAACAAAATTTTTTCTCTCTGCTTTTTGTTTCGTTTTTACCAAAAAAAAAATATTTTTAATAAAAAAAGAAACAAAAGTACTAAAGCTAAATTTACAAATTCAAGCTGAAAGGTTTATTGGCAATAAATGTTAACTTTGTCTACCAGTATAAATATTACTTTCGTTCATACTACACAAAGATTTAATTTGTGAATTTGTGTTTTTTCATTCTAATTATTTTATATATATTTTTTTTAATTCAAGTCATTTTAAATTGTGTCTATATTTAAACAACATTTAATTTATTTACCATTAATAATAATACAATAAATTCGCTGTTTAATTAAAATCACGTCTCAATAACAGCAAGCGTTCTTAACAAGTTCGGCAACTTGTCTCTTAAAATAAAAACTGTGAACAATCTCAAATAAAAAATATATATAAAACTATGCTACCTTTGCATCGACGTCATCGGCAACTGTTGCTGGAAGCTTTTGCTGCAGATACATCTTCCAGCATGGAGAACTTAAATATTCACTGTAACTCCATGCCAGAAAATGATTATAAAAGTGAATTAAATTTTGAAAACATGTCCATGTCGGATAAAATTCCTCCCTCACAGCGTGTTTTAAGGTGGGATTATGAAATGTTTTTTTTTTCTTTTTTTTTAATTTGAAATTTAAAAATCATAATATTTACTTTATTAAGAGATTGTAATCATATCATTATCGCAGTAATTACGTTTTAGTTTTTTCTTTTTAATATTAGAAATATTAGTTTTTTTATATTTATATGATTACTACTCCACTATTTATACATTTTATTTTGCGTCCAACGTGCCGAACAAATTAAATAAATTATTAAATATTTCAAAACTACTTTGTTGTTTTGTACGTTTAAAAAAAGTATTTATAAAATTACAAAAGCAATTAAGTTCTTAATAAAATTTAATTATTTTAAAGTGTTTGATTATGTAAATATTATAAAATTAACTGTGTAAATGTTTGTGTGTGTTTAAATTTACAAGTATCAAAATAAAACGGATTTCAAGTTCAGACAAGAATATACTCCTTTCTAAACCTCTTCCCTCGCTTCCATAAAATTTGACATGCGGCAAGACAACTTACTTAAACTGAGACACACGTAGTAATTATAATAATTATTGCAAATTTTAAAAAAATAAAAAAAGTAGAATTTTTATTTTACAACACAATTGTTAAGAATTTTATTGTTTGTACTAAAGTTTTTAATTTTCTAAAACTTTTAAATAATTATTTTCTAGAAATAAAAATGTACTAAATTTGAGAAAGATAATAACAACAAATTGCTAATATATTTCGATTTTTTTTTTTTTAATTTAACATATATTCTAAATTTGGAACAACTCAGGCTTAGTACTTCATTGAACTCTCTTTTGTAAAATTTACTCTCTTTTGTAAAATTTACATTTATTTTGTAACTTAACTTCTCTTGGAAAATAGTGTTTCACAAGAATTTGTATTTAACATTCCAATATATGTACTAAATTTTAGAATTGTTTACAAAGAAATTTACTTCAATTGTATCAAATTTTAAATTTAGTACTAAACTACAATTGTTTTTTTGAAAATGTTAAAATTTTAATTTTTTAAAAATTGTACTCAATTTTAGGTTTAGTACTTAATTAACAATTAAACATTTATTTTGTAACTAAATTTCTTTTGAGTATTTATTTATTTTCGAAATAGTGTTTCACAAGAATTTGTATTTAACATTCCAATAAATGTACTAAATTTTAGAATTGTTCGGAAATTAAAAGAAGTTCTTGTTTGGAATTAATATCATCATTCGAAATTTGATATATAATTCCAATTGTATCAAATTTTAAATTTAGTACTAAACCTATAATTCTTTTTTTTTGTGAAAATTTTTAATTTTATTTTAATATCTTTTAATTTACTAACATTCAATAATAAGTTGTAAAAATTGTACTAAAAACACAATTGTACTAAATAAATTAAGTCACAGAATTATTAAAAAAAAAACCTAAAGAAACCAATTTGCCTAAAATATAACATTTTGTTGGAAGATATGTATATTTTTTGTATAATAACTAAACTTTTATTGTAAATTTATCTTGAATTAAATTTGATCAGTTGGTAATAAATTCTTCTTTTAGTACTAAAATAAAATTTTTTTTATTTGAAGGTTTTAGAGTTAGTATTTATATTTGAACTTCAACATTACACTTGTACTAAATTTAAATCTTTGTACTAAATATGAGAATTGTTAAAAAAACCCCGCAAAACACAATACTGGAAATAATAGCCTTCGTTTGAAAAACATTACACTTATATTTGAAAATGTACTAATATTTTTACTTTTAGTACTAAATTAACAATTATATATTATTTTTGTAGATTTTATTTTTATAACTGAAACCTACTTGAAACATTTGATTCTGAGCTGCAGAAGTTG
This sequence comes from Gymnosoma rotundatum, assembly GCA_916610165.2. Classification (NCBI taxonomy): domain Eukaryota; kingdom Metazoa; phylum Arthropoda; class Insecta; order Diptera; family Tachinidae; genus Gymnosoma; species Gymnosoma rotundatum. Next base: position 13,612,908 of record OU744339.1, read on the forward strand.
TACTGAACACTATAAATGTTTAGTACATTGTAGTAAATTTAAGATTTATTTTTAACGAAATATCTTAGAATTGTTTAAATTTAAAAATTTAGTTTCAAGCATACGATAATTAGAGATTTTGACCAATTCTTTAAGTACTAAATACTTTAAGTACTAAATTTTTCGATGTAATTGTGTACCAATTTAAATTATTATAACATTTCCGGTATGAAAAAGAAACAACAAAAAACTATAAATTTACCTTGTTTATTGTTTTATATTAAAAACTTAATAATTTATTGTTCTTCTTCTTATTTCAGGCGCACTCGAAGTTTAAATGCACCCTCACCCTTTCAACAATTTGGACCATGTGGACGTATTATGAAAAATCCGGCCATGGTTATGCAAATACAAGACCCTGCCAGTCAGCGTCTTACTTGGTACAAACCTCCATTAACGGTATTGGTAATCAAAAAAGTACGTGACTCTATGGTGCTGGCTCCATTTGTGCAATTGGTGGATTGGTTGGTACAAGAAAAACATATGGTTGTGTGGGTAGAATCGGCTGTGTTAGATGATCCCTTGCTACAGGAAGATAAGAAATTTCAATTAGTCAAGGAAAAACTAGTAACATTCAAGTAATTAAATATTGTTTAAAAATAAAAGACACAAAAAACTGATAGAATTTTGTGTTCTTGTTTTAATTACAGAGATGGACGTGATGACTTAACAGATCGTATAGATTTTATAGTTTGTTTGGGTGGCGATGGTACTCTCTTGTATGCCTCTTTATTGTTTCAACAATCCGTACCACCTGTTATGGCCTTTCATTTAGGTTCACTAGGTTTTTTGACACCATTCCAATTTGACAATTTTCAAGAACAAGTAACAAATGTCTTGGAAGGTCATGCCGCCTTAACTTTGCGCAGTCGCTTGCGTTGTGTCATCTATAGAAAAACTGATCGTCGTAAGGATTCCTCGGAGCTTACACAGCAAATGGAATGCAGCATTTCGGCGGACAGTGGTGTATCATTGGATTCATGCTCAGGCATACAAACTGTGGGAAAAGGTTGTTCCAGAACACCTTCCACAAATATATTGGTAAGTTTTGTTGTATTTGTTCGAAGTTAATTGTTTTTAATTCAATATATTTTTTTTGGATTCTTTTGGTACAGGTCCTTAATGAGGTTGTTATTGATCGTGGTCCCTCGCCATATTTAAGTAATATCGATTTATTTTTGGATGGCAAATATATTACTTCGGTGCAGGGCGATGGCTTGATAGTTTCCACGCCTACAGGAAGTACAGCGTATGCTGTCGCCGCCGGTGCCTCTATGATTCATCCCTCAGTACCCGCAATTATGGTGACACCTATTTGTCCACATTCGCTTAGTTTTCGTCCGATTGTTGTACCTGCAGGTGTTGAACTCAAGGTATTTAAAAAAAAATTTCGAAGAAAAATAATTTTTTTTAGAAAAGTTTGTTGAGTTTATTCAAAACCATTTTTAGTTTTGATTTTTTTATATACTTTTAGTTTAATTGACAAGAAAATAGCATTTCTTAGCAATTAATAGTTCTCATATCGAAAACCGGCCAGTATGTCTTCTCATATTTCTAGTCATAAATGCATTTCGAACTGAAAAATCAAATAAGTTTTAATAAATGATTTTCGAATTGATACAACTTCTTCAATTAGTGCGACCGATTTCTCTTTATCGTTCAGCTTAAGAGAAATATTCAGTTATGTCGCACATTCCGATCGGAATGATTTTAATGTCGTATTAACCATTCCGATCGGTTTTGTTTTACCTTTTTCCAGATTCCGACGGATTTTGTTTATTACATAAAAATGTTATGTGGAGCTCTGTAATTTAAATGTGGCATTATTGCTCACGCCAAAGTAAAAACCAAGGATAATCTAAGTAAGTACACATAATAGGTGTAAATTTAAAAACCTTAAAATAGAAATTTTTAAAGAAAATAAATTTCACTTTGAAATTTAAAAGTGGTTTTTGTTTTTCGTTTTCTAAAGAACCAATTTGCTGATTTAAATCCACTTTCGATTGGAATTGAGTTCTGTCACATAGATGCCTGATTATGTTCTATAATGAACTTAAAGCGAACCGTGCACCTACCGATGTGATTATAAAACATGGAAATTGTGTTCTTTTCATTTCTTTGCATATGGGCATAGGTTAGTTCAGCGGGCAGCCCACTTGGGTCATTGATTGGTCCCTTTGTGTTACCTGCTGTTAGAAGGGAGAGAGAAGAAGAAACAGAGAGAGAAGATTAAGGCAGGAATTAGAAAAAAAATTGGGATGAAGAGATAAGAAAGACAGAAAGAACCGCGGGTTTGAGAATAAGTAGAAGGTCAGAAAAAATTGCAGAGAAGAATCCGCTATGTGAAACGAGTCGACCAAAGTGTGCGTTCATCCCCCTGAATGAGAGTCACGGTGTCCGGTTGTGGGCCGGTAAACCACACACTGTACCTTAAGAAGGAACTAATCCTACTTGGACCCATTGACGATATAACAGATACGCCCTCATAGCACCGCTGACCGAGATATCTCAGCCGTATACAGCCCAGCGCGGGGCATTGACAGAGGAGGTGTTCCACCGTCTCTTCTTCCTCTTCGTCCTGACAACTTCAGCAGAAGTCGTTAAAAGGGATACCCATTCTTCTAGCATGGGTCCCAAAGAGATAGTGCACAGTGCAGCCGCCTTGCCCCGATCCAAAGAGGGCCAGATTGTTCTAGCGGTCGAACATGTCGACTCGTTAGACCATCTGGTCTGGGCCAGTTCGTATATAGCAGCGTCGATGCGCTGTCCGCAAGCAGAGAGGGGTATGCCACAGAAGATATAAATGGAACTCTCGTCAAGCATTGTGCCCCTCTTCGCCAGTGAGTCGTATTAAACCCAATTTTTTTAGCAATTTTGTTTGCAAATAGAGTACTTTCAATATTTTATACGCCACATTATTTCCTTTTTTTGGTATCATTCCATGTAGGGATTTTGAAAATCCTGATGTCGAAATTACAGGATTAAACTTCCCGTGTCAGGTTTTATAAGTTTTTTTTGGTGTTTCTTAATAATTCCGTTTTTTTTTTGGTTAAAAGTATTTTTGGCTCCTGGAAAAAAGCTTCAGGAAATTTTTTTAATATCGAATAAAACTAAAAACTTTTCAGTTTTAGTTTTTATACCCTTCACCACAAAAAGTGGTGACATTCCGTTTGTAATTTCTACAATACGCGTTTTCGACCCATAAAATATATTTGTATATTCTGAGTTCTCACGCATAGCGAAGTGGATTGAGCGATGTCTGTCTGTCCATCCGTGTTTGGGCTGAAATCAACTTTGCCAAGGCATTAGATGTGGTGGAGAAAATTTCAATACGCCAATCGATAATAGTATTGAAAATTTTGCTATTGAAAATCAGCATGATCAGTCCATGTCCATTGAGGCAACGGGCAAAACACCACGTCGGCCTTTAATTTTTCCATATCATTTGGAACAAATCTTTTTTAGTGAAGTAACTCAAATCAACAAATACGAGGGCTGCTCTATATATTTCTGGCCTAATAGTGAAAATGCGAATATTTATAATCAAAAATGGTTTTATTGTTTTTCAAAGTATTCTCCAGCATGATTTATACACTTTTGCATGCGCTCAAACCAGTTGTCGAAGCACTTTTTCCATTCCGATTGAGACACCTCTAAAACATGGTTTTTGAACACTTCAACAGCTTTTTCTGGCGACGAAAATCGTTGACCACGCATTTTTTTCTTGATGTGCGGAAACAAGAAGAAGTCATTAGGTGCCAAGTCAGGGCTGTACGGCGGATGACCCATTAATTCGACGTTCTGGCCGGTCAAAAACGCTCTGGTTTGAGCCGATGTGTGAGAGCTCGCATTGTCATGGTGAACAATGATTCGTCTTCTCTTGTTGGTTTTTCGAATTTCTCCGATGACTTCAGGCAAACAAATTGTAGTGTACCACTCAGAAGTGACCGTCCTACGTTGCTCAAGCGAAACAGTCGCCACATGACCAGTTTTGCCGAAGAAACAGGCGACCATTTGCTTCGAAGTGCTTCTTCCCCGAACAACTTTCGTTGGATTTTGCTCGTCTTTGAAGACCCACACGATCGATTGTTGTTTCGTTTCGGGCTCATACGCATAGATCCATGATTCGTCACCTGTGACGATCTTATAAACATCTTTTGAAGCACCGCAATCGTATTTTTGCAACATTTCTTTGCACCAATCGACACGAGCCTTTTTTGAGCGACTTTCAAATTGTGCGGGATTCAACGAGAACAAACCTTTTTTACGGCCAGATGTTCATGCAGTATCGAATGTATGCTGGTGGAAGAAATGTCCAAGGATGTCTCTATCTCTCGGTATGTCGCATGTCGATCTTGCATTATGAGTTCACGCACGACATCAATGTTCTCTGGCACAACAGCCGTTTTTTGGACGACTTTCACGGAATTCGTCTTTGAGCGAGCTTCGGCCACGATTAAATTCATTTTAGCAATTTTTCACAGTGCTATAGAATGGTGCTTCATCGCCATACAAAGATTTAAGTTCATCAATGCACTCTTGTCGTGATAATCCACGTCGAAAGTTGTGAAAAATGATGGCACGAAAATGTTCACGAGTAATTTCCATTTTTTTCTATATTAATTTTTTCAAGTCACTGTAAACAACACAAATAATGGTGCACGTCAAAACGTTTTGAGTACGATTATGCTTAAAAATGACAAATTTTCCAATGAAAATGTCAGATTGCACTTGGCAGCACTCAGTGTTGCCAGGCCAGAAATATATATAGCAGGCCTCGTATATGGGGCTTCAGGGAATTTAAAAATAAGAAAAAACATCAAGTGATGTTTTGCGCTCTTACTCTTTTTCGAATCAGCTTTACAACCAAACTAAAATAGTTTGCCCCAACTTTCGTAGTGTGATATCATTAACAGAAAAATGTGTAAAGGCCATATAACCAGAAACCGCTTTTTTTCGAAACTATATTAAAAAAAAAAAATACAGGAATTTGTAAATCATTTTTTTCGGTACTTTCAATAGCCTCGTTAACATAAAGGCGTAAAAATTAACTACTGTAGGGTTTAAATTGATTAAGACTTCATGATCGGCATACGTTTATTCCTTCAATTTATAATGTTTAATTTATATTTTATTATTTACTTTCAGATTTCTGTTTCACCCGACAGCCGAAATACCTCTTGGGTATCTTTTGATGGACGCAATCGACAAGAACTTTTCCATGGTGATAGCTTAAGAGTAACCACCTCTATTTATCCGGTGCCAAGTATATGTGCCCAAGATCAAATATCCGATTGGTTTGCTTCGTTGGCCGAATGTTTGCACTGGAATGTACGCAAAAAACAAAAGTGCTTAGATGAATTGTCGGACTTGACTGCTTCAGGTTCGGAAGATACATTGGATGAGCTGGAAAGAGGCTCCGATTCTTTGTTAGATAGTTAAAATAATTGTTAAACAATTATATATTCATTCAATTGCTAAAATAATCATACAACAACAACAACAAAATTTCATTAACTACAAATTAACTTGTTAGGCAATAAAAAAAAAGAAATAAAAACTGCAATAATGAAAAAGCTTCAGTTGGTGTTAATAGGTACTAAGCGTTTAATAAAAATGAAATATAAATGAAAAAAATAAGACAAAACATAAAATTTATCACAAAATAAGCGTTTCAAGTGTCTAAACTTTCTAAGAAAGCAATGTTTTTTGTTTTTTTTTGTATTTGTATTTGTATTTGTAATTTTTAAGGAGTAGTTTGAATATGTCTGTTGCCAACTAGAAATATTTTAATAAAAACAAAAACAAGTGAACAATATAATTAGTAAAATCCTCACAGCTCAAAAATTATTTTTAAATTTTTATTTATTCTATGTGTTTTTTTTTTATTATTTATATTTTTTATTATTATTTATATTTTTAAAAATTAAACTTTTTTAATTGGTTATTTGTAATTTATCTTTCATTTCTTTAAAAAAAAAAAACAAAAAGACATTTTTATTTAAAAATTAAAAATAGGCAAATTACAATTTTTTTATTATTTTAGGCTTTTTGTTTGTTATTAAGCCATTTTACATATAATTGTTAGTCAATTTGTCTTCTTCTTTTTATTATTATTATTTGCTTTAGTAATAGTTTTGAATTACAAAATTTTTCTTTTCAACTTAATCAGTTTGTTTTTTTACACAAGATTTAAAATAAAATAAAACTTTTTTATAAATATATTAATCGTTAATTAATTATATGTATTAAACTTTAATTAGGTCATGTTTTTCTACAAAGTTTTACAAATTTTTTTTTTAAATATATCAAATAAAAATACTCTTGTTAATAAAAAAATTGCTTTTTGTTGCTTTTTTGTTGAATATTTTTTTGATTAAGAGACTAAAGGAGCGCACAGAGGAGAATTTTGCCAATCCAGCCGGACATTACGTTTTTTGTTTTAGCTTAAAGTGGCTCTAAATATTTACTGAGTGCACCTAAATTAATGAAACTTGACAGAAAAATTTATTATAGTCATAGGCTATTAAAGCTAGAAAACAAGAAAAATCGGACCAAGGAGAAAAAGTTTCCTTTTGAAGAACTAATCATACCGCTGAAAAATTCAAGTTTTTTTTTTTTAATTTTCAATCAACTACAACTTTTAATGTCAAGGAATTTTTAAAAACTTAAAGTTGAACTCAAGAGATTTTAAAATGCCATTTTTCCCGCACCTTTTTGTAGGCGGTGAAATAAAATATTATTTGAATTGAAAAATAATGTAATAATGAAATGGATTATTTACGCCTTAAAACCATAGAAATTAATTTATATGGGCAGGGGGAGGTATTCCTTCCATCTTAGCCCCAAAAACCTCCCTGTGAAATTTTTTTTCAATTTTTTTTTTGCCAATTTTCTAAAAATATTTATTATTAATGTTTCCAATGCCTTACCAATCCCCGTCTCCCAAGAATATTATATTTGTTACTTTATAGTATTTTCTATATCTGAAAATAATTTATTCATGACTTATTTATGATTGTAACGGTCTATTTTATTTTAAATTGTAACAATTTATTTAAAAGAACTTCTCCTTTGCCCTAAGATGATAATAAGTGCCATGGTCCTTCTAAATCTAATTCTTTAAAGACCTCTTCCGAATCTGTATCCTCTTCAGCGTTAAGTACTGGTGGAAGCCCGAAAGAAAGGTAATAACTTTTTTTCGGAGTGGGTAAGGCGCAAAAACGCGCAACGTTTTGTTCTAAAGTATAAAAGAAGAGATTTAAAATTTTATTCTTATATATAAAATTTTCAGAGCCGCGAGGATGATCACTCTCAAAAAGCTTTTTTTTAACAAAATTTTAAAATTTTTTAATTTCGAAGAAAAGTTTTTATCATAAAAATTCGAAACAAAATTTTTCTTAAAATTATTATAAGTAGCTGCTAATATAGCCTTTCAAAGAAAAAAAAAAACAATACAAAATCTTTATTCGTTTAGCCACAAGAAAATATATTGCAAACCCCTCAAAATCATATAATGTTAATAAAAACTTATGCTATTTATCCAACTTTCCTGACTTTAACAGTGTCCCAAAACCACAAGTCTTAAGCTAAAGTCTTGAAAATTTACTATACGATGCAGAATGTTGTTATCTATTTAGGTGGAAGCACTTCTCGATGGCCATTTTGCTACCGCTTACTTAGCTCTTCAGGAAACTTCTCACAAAAAAAAAAAAAAGTCGGCGGTATGCAGTGGAGAAAAAAAAGAATCATTGTTGGTTATTGTTGTTTTTGCTTAAGCTTTGATTTGTGTCTTTACTTTATTGTTTGGACAAAAATCTTTACTTTATTTAAAATGCTTGTGAAAAGTTTCCTCAAGAGCTAATTAAGCGATAGCAAAATGGCCATCGAGGCGTGCTTTCCACTTCAATAAGCCCACTACCTCAATTTGGCTCGCAAATTATGGGTAGAGGAAAGTTCCTGTTATGTCTCTAGACTACACTGGATCTCAAGCGGACCAGGCAGCTGCTCAGACTAGACAGAAAATCCATAAGTGTCACGGTCTCGGTAATTACTGGACACTGTCTAATCGGCAGGCATGCTAAAAGACTCGGTCTGCCCTTTAATGATTTCTGTCGCAGCTGTGGCTCGGAAGAAGAGACCGTACTGCACCTCCTGTGCCACTGCCCATCCCTGGCTCGAAGAAGACTAAGAATTCTGGGCTCTCCTTTCTTTGGAACTCTTACGGAGCTATCATCTCACTCTATAGGGGACACAGCGAAGTTCATCCGTAAATCCTCATGGTTCTCGGCTGGGTAAGGGGAGTCGCGCCACTTTCCTTGTGGTATCACAACGGGCCATTCGATTGTGCTCAAGTGAGCTTCGTCGCGAGAAGCTGCCACTCCTGAATAACTAACTAAGCCCTATTTTTTCAATTTTTCCTGACACATATAATTAGGAATTACGATTTATAATATAATAAATGTGACATATTATTACCATTTTATATTATATTTATAATTTAGTGGTTACGTCGTTTTGGTCAAATATTTGACTAATCTGACCATACCTTTAGATTACTTTTTAAACTTTTTAGATTATGATTTTATAAAGTTAATTATAAAGTTAATGTTAACACTATAAATTATTGAATTTAATGCTGCATTTAGTAAAAGTTTTCAAAATAAACGTCATCTTTTAATTTGGGATATTTAAGAGGAATAAAATCACTCTTCTTGACTTATTTTACTTCAGAGTATTGCAATGATAAATATGTGAATATATGTACAATATATACATATTGGGTTAGAAAATAGTATTCATTTTGATTTATAGCTTTCGTGACAAAATTTTTTCAAAATTTATGTTTTGTAAATTTGTTTATTAGTATGGTCACACTAGCTGTGTGAATTTTGTTATTTTTTTTTATTATTCAGCCCAAAAGTATGCTTAATTTTTTTGTTTTTTGTTTTAACATAATCGTGATCTCTGCTCTAATTTTGTTTGTCTTAAAATTTCGCTTTGGTTTTTAATTTTACAGGCATACCTAAACAAGGGCGGAAAGCGTTTTTTTGCTGTCAAAAGTTCTCATGCTGGTACATTTTGTATAGAGCATACCAAAATAACGCGGCGGCAACGCTTTGCAATTGGAAAATCCGATTTTTACAAGGCGTTTAATAATAAAAAAATTAAAAATAAACAAAAACAAAACTAATTTTGTTTTTTTTTATAAAATTTTCAATATACACAACACAGAGACCAGAATTGTTATTCTTGTTAAAATATTTGGGGAAGTTACAATATTTTTGGAAAAAATTTAGTTCAAAAATGAAAAAAAAATTTACTCCGGGTGTAAAATTTTAAGTGAACATTTTGGAGCTGAACTTTAGTTTCGAAGTTACGGGCCTCCAGCGTTTGTATGTATAATATCGCCGAAGGAGACAATATGGGAATCATAGGAAAGGTAATAGATTTTCATTTACACCCCGTAGACAACTTTATTTCATTTTTAAGGTGCGTCCGTTAACCTGTTAACTGATTATGTCGTATATATTTGTCAGTTTAAAAAGTTCATTTTTTATTTAATGTCGCATATGTGCGTCATGCTGAAAAAAAGTGCATTTGCTATGAAATTTAAAGGTAAGCACAAAATAAGAATTCCCCTGTAATTTTGATATTATAAAGTAGTTAAGTTATTAACACTGAATTTGCTGATTACCGTTATCATAAGCGTGAGTTATGAAGAATTCTAACATTTAGCGTCAAGTTGTTAGTATTTCTTCTGCAGTGCAGCGGCGATAACAGTGCAATGAGTGTAGTTTTGGAATTTTTTTTTCCAATATTTGGTTCAATAGCTAAAATTCAAGATATTATACAGAAGAATGAACAATTTTGATGTAAAATTTATTTCCCAACATACTCCCCTAGATGGATGCCTCCCAGAATAATGAAAAAAATATTTTGAATACAAGAGAACTAAAGAACTTCCCAATATCTTCTGATGATGAAAGTAGCAGCGATGAGGATGAAGACATATTTTCTCCAAAAAGAAAGCGACAACGTTTATCAATACTCTCCTCATCTCGATACTAGAGCTGTGTCGTTCGCGAACGAACGAGTTAAATTGACTGAATCAATCAAGTGAACGAAATGATCCGGTTATTTAAATCCGGTCTTTTCGTTCAATAGTGTACGGGTTAATTTGAACGGATGACTTAATTGAACGAAATGAGCCAGATATTTAACCGGCTCCTTTGACCGATTGAACGAACGAATCAGTCTTTGATAATTGAACGAAAAAGACCGGTCACTAAAACGAACGACCGGGAACATGTCTACTCGATACTAGTGAAAATGAAGAAAATTATGTGGACTTTAATAACGTATAGTAACTTACTCTGCTCATGTCGTAAATACGCACCTTTACTTGAAATTAATTCAGCACATTAAATCGAGCTTGCAAAGAAAAACTAATCAGTTAATAGGTTAACTAGACTTAATGACTCAATGTTTTTAACAACATTTTTTTTATCATTTTAACAAACCGTGTCCGCTTTTGTTTAGGTATGGCATTTCAGCGTAAAAGCTATGCGGAAGAAAACGTTCCGCTTTCCGGTTTAATTTAGGTATGGCTGTTAGTTGTTCTTGGGAGAAATTTTGATTCAATTCTTTTCACAACAAAAAAGAATTGAATACATATTGAATATTAGACAGAAATGAATTGCAATTCGTTTTTAGTTCAAGTGAATTTTTCAAAGTGAATTGCAACTAATTTCCAATTAATTTAAATTGAATTGTTAACATGATATATTTACGCCTGATTAAAAGTTGTTCCTTTCGTAATATGTGAACCAAAATTGCTCCATTTAAAAATTAATTTTTCACTTTTTAAACGAGACTGTATAAAATGTACTCAAATGACATGGTATCAGGGATCGTAACGGTTATGTTTGATCCAAAAAATGACTTCTTAATATATATTTTACAATTTTTATTTTCTGTTTAGAAAATAACTATTATTTTTTAAGTTGTATTTTTTTGTTTGAAAAACAAAACCAGGGGTGAAATCGTTACATCCTTGAACATACAACACGTATCGTAAAAATACATTTTTCGGATTATGACATACGTTAACGGATGATAATTCACAATAATGCAGATTATAACATACGTAATCGTATAAATGAACGTACATTTTTTACGAACTGTCAAACGTTAACAAATCTTTGTTCGAATAAAATGAAAAATGCAACGAATTCGCTAAAAAAAAGTGTGAATTTAATAAATTAAATTTTAGTTTATGATACAGTTATTATTACAATAAGTTAATTCTAAGATTCATGAATGAACACAAAGTTTTGGCAAAAAACATGCTTCCTAACTGAGCATATTAAAATCTACTGCCAACAGCCTATGGGATAAGCTTTCTAAGTGTATGAACGCACTAGTACCACCAGTTAATGATGTAAAGATTTTAAAATAGGTAATACGCAGTTTTTATTTTTGCAAGAAAATAATTTATATTTATAATTATATTCTTAAGACTGATCAAAAGTAGGTATCAAGCGAAATTTTTTTTAATTGAAAAACCTGAATGAGGGAGGCCTTTATGAAAAAAAAACTGCTGGTGCCAAGTGAAGAAGTGCTAATTGAAGCAGCAGTCCTTGAATCGAGCGCTATAGGCAAAAAATCGGGTTTGACCTTTGGAAACAACAAAATTTGAAAAACTGACCAGCCTGAATACTCTTTCTTTAGCTCTACGAGTAGAATTTTTTAATTTGAAAACTATTGTGAATCATTCATTAACGTATCACGTAATTTTTTTTCGTACGATTGTCGATACGAACATGGATGTAACGATTCCACCCCAGTTATTTTTCTAGTTTTATTTTTTACTTGGAAATTAACACAAGTATTTGTAATTTCAAAAATAAAAGTTTACGTACAGACTCTGGAGGTAATTTTGATCGTAAGTTAATCAATATTAGTTTTAAGATGGTAAAAGTACTTTCTACAAAAGCTTGATTTGCAATTTTTTAAGCAGAATATAAAACTTAGAAAACAACTATTAATTTTCAGGTTAAAATAGAACTTGAGAAATAACTAAAAAAAAACTCAAATAAGTAAAAATTAACCCAGGCTAAGATAGTCCGGGTAACAAAGATGGTTCAAACTTGTTAAATAATCATTAAATGCGATATACACAACGTAAATCAATCGAAAAAGCCGGAATGTGTTACACAAACAAAAAACAGTACGCATTCGTCAATAAGCCATCCGGTTTCATTTGGCTTTTAATGTGTTCTATAAACAGACTGTAAATATTTTTCTTTTTCAGAATTCTGTAGTCGAGAAAGCACATACTTTGCAACGCTACAATTTGTACCAATCACTAGTTTGGTTTTTTCAATTTACAAGTAATTAAAGCCGTTCATTGCTATTTTCAAACGTTATTACTAAAATTTTCTTAAGTAAACGAACGGACCTTATATAATACAATGATGGCAACTAAATTTTTGTAGTTTATTTAGCGAAAAAAAATTTATTAATTGAAAAATTGTTTTCGCAACACCTTAGCAGACCTCACAAGCCCAGATAGATCCTTTCAAAATTTAGTCAAATGTTTGTTGTTTTTTAAATAAAATCGTTTCTTTGCAATTAAAAAATATTGTTTCGAAAATATAAAATGAAATGTATTTCAGCCTTAAATCAATAAAATCTAATGTTTCAATAAAAAACTGATGAGCTGATTTACTAAATCTCTTAGTTTTATGGTGGTGTTGTCCTTAATAAAATATTTAATTTATATTAAATTATATAACTTGAATAAACATATTTTAAATTCTCACAGAACTTGAATTTCTATTTAATATGTATATCTTCTTAGCCATTCAACTAAATACTAACTGACATTGAACATTGTTAACCAATTATTGTACGATTTAAAATAAATGTCTTTTACAATAACAGAAATGCAAAAGAAAGAATTGATGAACGATCGAAATGAATCACTGGATTTAAAGGTCGATATTTACAATTAGATTTACTCGTTAGATCTGTTTAAAATTACACGTGTGTTAAAAAAGCGAGATAGCATGAATTAGCAGTGTTGGACAGGTTGATATGGTTTGCTTATCTTTAAAGCTAAGATCACACGATTGCCGTAATGCACCAAATTGGCCCAATTTTTATTGTGTAGATATTGTGCACAATACTAAAGCTAAGATCACACGATTGCCGTAATGCACCAAATTGGTCCAATTTTTATTGTGTAGATATTGTGCACAATACTAAAATTGTTCCAATCAAATTTTCTACAGTCACACGATTGCCCCATTTTATTAAAATTTTATTGGTACAAGTTGGTGAATAGTAATTTTGTGGCAATAAATTGTGCCTGTCGTTCATACGATTGTTAAACCATGCGGCAACACCAAGAATCAGCTGTTGTAGTTTCTGGCAAATATACATAATTAATTTGCAAACTTTGTATTTTGTTTGTTGTATTTAAAATGTTATTTAAAAAAAAAGCTAGCGGCTGCTTTTAGTGTCTTTTATATACTTAAAATACAAAAAAATATAAAAAATAAAAGAATTTTTAAAAAACGAATAGTATGGGTCCGAAATTGGCTAAAAAACGGGCTACTGATGGTGCATTCCAGAAGACTCTAAAAGAGTTCCAAGAAGTAGACAACCAATATATATAAATATATATAAATATAAACAACTTGAAGGCACTCAACAAAATGAAAATATTGACGCGTATTGGATACTTTGATTGCCGCAAAAAATCACAATAAATATTGGTACATTTTTGAAAGTTTTATTGCCGCACAGTTGCATATCAAGTAGTCACACGATTGCCGCATCAGGGTTGCATTTGGTTGGTAAAAACAAGCACAATATTGACCGCGATTGCCGCATGAACCAATTTATTGTGCAATCACACGATTGGCATACAAAAAATGGTAAAAATTGGTGCATTACGGCAATCGTGTGAATTTAGCTTAAAATTGTTCCAATCAAATTTTCTGCAGTCACACGATTGCCCCATTTTATTAAAATTTTATTGGTACAAGTTGGTGAATAGTAATTTTGTGGCAATAAATTGTGCCTGTCGTTCATACGATTGTTAAACAATGCGGCAACACCAAGAATCAGCTGTTGTAGTTTCTGGCAAATATACATAATTAATTTTCAAACTTTGTATTTTGTTTGTTGTATTTAAAATGTTATTAAAAAAAAAAGCTAGCGGCTGCTTTTAGTGTCTTTTATATACTTAAAATACAAAAAAATATAAAAAATAAAAGAATTTTTAAAAAACGAATAGTATGGGTCCGAAATTGGCTAAAAAAAACGGGCTACTGATGGTGCATTCCAGAAGACTCTAAAAGAGTTCCAAGAAGTAGACAACCAATATATATAAATATATATAAATATAAACAACTTGAAGGCACTCAACAAAATGAAAATATTGACGCGTATTGGATACTTTGATTGCCGCAAAAAATCACAATAAATATTGGTACATTTTTGGAAGTTTTATTGCCGCACAGTTGCATATCAAGTAGTCACACGATTGCCGCATCAGGGTTGCATTTGGTTGGTAAAAACAAGCGCAATATTGACCGCGATTGCCGCATGAACCAATTTATTGTGCAATCACACGATTGGCATACAAAAAATGGTAAAAATTGGTGCATTACGGCAATCGTGTGATCTTAGCTTAAGACAATTTAAATATAATAAAAGTTTTTGTGCTATCAGAGTTGCATTTTTTGTTACATCTCTTCGTGTGACAGTTACAATTATTTTGAATAAGGTAGAATGCTATCAGGTTTTATTGTGAATGAAACATCGCATTGTTATGTAGGAAATGCATTACTTCGTAAGTGTTATAATTTTATAGAATTTAATTTTTTAATCGTGTGAAAGGAATCTAAATTTTTTAAGACAGTGATTTGTTGACATTTTTATACCCTTCACCACAGGTGGAAAAAGGGTACATCTAAGTTTGCCATTATGTGCGTAATTGCTAAAATATCCATTTCCAACTCCATAAATTATTAATATTCCAAGTTCTTATGCAGAGCGAGTTGGATTGAGCGATGCCCCTCTGTCCGCCCGTGTTTAGGTTGAAAACAACTTTGCCAAGGTAAAAGATAAGCCAGAGAAAATTTCAATACGCCAATCGCTCAGATATAGTTTCGAAAATTTTGCTATTGAAAATCATCAAGAGCGGTCCACGTCCTTCGAAGCAAAATGCAAAAAACTGTTGAATTGTTTAGAAATTGTACTTTGCAATACAAATACTTTGTATAATAATTTATTTTTTATCAATATAGCCTTGCTTTTTATTGTTATGTCAAATGTAAAAATTAATATGTTTACTCACTCGCTCAAAATTTCTTGTTGAATTAAAAACGTTTTGTAATAAAAATATAAAAACCTATTTGTCTTTGACTATACACATATTTTATGGAAAAACAAAAATTCCAACAAAAACCACTCCTGCCTCTAATTTTTCCATATCATTTAGAGCAAAACTAGTTTAGTGAAGTAACTCAAATCGAAAAAATAAATATATGGGGCAATAGAGAATATATAAATAAATAATCTTCAACGTAAAGCCAGTTTTGGTCTGCGGGTCTGATTGAGGACAGTTCCTCTGCGTATTATGGCGGGCCACTTCCCGGGTTTAATTGTTCAATGTGCCCTGAGGATTGTTGAGCATATTGAAAACTTTTGGGCATTGCACCATCATTGGTGGATATATGCATGACTCAGAGCTTGTCAGGATCAGAGGTTCGCAGTTACTTCTATAGCATTCCACAACCCCATGACTATTTGTGCATTGTGTACTGTAATGTAATATGCGCAGAAAGAACTGTTCAGCCGTGACGCTGCCTATGGTGAATGCCTGAAGAAAAACCATTGCTCTTTTAGAAGCCTGGCAGTGTCAAGACCTTGTGCCGCCACATAACAGAAAATACAAGGCACGGACCCTGCTCGTGTTACGTCAGACACCTGAGATTATAATGATAATGTATCTCAGATATCTGGATATACGCTCCCCCCTATTCGCCACCAGGGGACGTGTCCGATTAAACAAGGTTATATAAGATCTCTTAATAAAAAAATATTTATACTTAAAAAAAATCGTTTGCTTTAGCAATCCTTTTAAATGTCTGCTTATTTTTATAAAGCCCATCCAGGCTTCTATACATATTTGCAATAATATTTCCGATATTAACACTAGTTAGTACTTTAACCACTGTTGTCTACAATTCCTTAAAAAAAAGTACAAATGTAAAACAATAAATCATTCTTCTTGAAACCAAGAAAAAGAAATCATAAAATTAAATCTTAAATCCACTTAAAGAAATAACACAAACACACACACACACGCACACAGCCAAGCACCTACAAATCTGTAAAAGTAACCATTTCCTGTGCTTACAATTAACACACATACTAATGTATTAGAGTACATGTGTTTGTGCCAAATGATATTACACGCCAAGATTGCAAAATTGCTTACTTCTTTTCTTAAGTTATTTACAATTTATGTAGAAAAGCCTTTTTATAGTAAAAAAAAATAAAAAAAAAACAATAAAAAAAACAATAAGAAAAAAGTAAAGGAATTTACCACCTCATCAAATCTACTTCACACACAATAATAAATATCCTTGAAAAAGAAAAAAAAACAAAAAAGATTTATAAAATTTAACGGTCATGTTAATGATGTGTGCGTGCATTTTTACGTTTTCCCAAGCAACAAGTGTTTTTGATTGTCTTTAGTTAAGCAAACTACAACAACAACAACAACAGCTTCCAATTTATTATCCTTTGAGTAGGTTTGTGTTAAATATTTCTCCTAAATTGTTTGTATCCCTTCGCTATGATTGGTGGGATATGCAGCTGTTCTATGACACGCCCAGTGATGCTCAAAGCCTTTCTAGGCGCAGACTCCAAATTTTTGAATAAAACAATAATATTTAAAAGGGAATATTAAAAACAACAATATTTCTTTGCGGTAGGATGTTGCAAATTCACTTAATAAAACTAAAAGTTTTTATTTTGTTTATTTATAATTTAATTTGTAATTCATGCAAATGGTCAATAAATTTTTTTAAATTGTTCATTTTGAAAATTTATGAGTTTTTTTAAACTATAAAATTTTCCATAAAAAGAATAAGATCTTCTTTTAAATGTTATCACAATGTTTTTCAAGGGAATTTGATTAATTTTGAGTCTAAGATTTAAAAAAGGCCCAAAAATGTTAAATAATTCAAAAGCATTTTATAAATTAATTGTTACAGGGTTCTTAATGAACACAAAAGTTATTTATTTAGAAAAAAGAGTATTAAATTTCTAGAAGACAGTTTAAACATTTTTTTTATTGGAAGAATTGTGTTTTTAACACTGTTAATAAAAGTTCCTCGTTTTTAGCGTTATCTACCTAAAGGGAAAGATCTAGTCACTTGTATTTTTTACACAAGTTGTAGTTTTATGGCCACCACAGTTAGAATTAATAAAATAAATTTATTCATTTTTGCGAAAAATATAGACTATAATGGTTCAAAAGCTTGGTTGCCGGTAGCATAAAATACCAAAACCCTTATATATTATTGTAAATAATTTAATATCAATATAATTGTTTGCAAACAATTTTAAATTAAGAGACTTTTTTTGTTTTTATTAACAATTTGAAAAAGAAGGTTTTTTGGGAATTTTAGTATTTTTTAGTTTTAAAATAAACTGGGATTACGTGTGGTGTTCTCTAACACAATAAGCGAAACCCTTACGTGTCAACTAATATCAGGGACTCATCTTGTCCAGCCCCCAACGGAGTAGCAATACAAATGAACAAAAAATACGGAAACATGGCACTAGAGGTGCAATAAAATAAACAAAAAAAAATTACTTAAAGGGCTTCATTGTCTCTAAAGTGGATGAAAAACGTTCAAAAATCTCAATTATGATTTTCCTCACTTTATTTCATTAAGCTTATCATTAGCAGAAGCTGATCCTTGTCCGAAGAGAACCTTATGATCTAAAACGAAGTGTTTTATTGTGGTCACGATCTACGGTTTTTTCCTGAAGTGTGGTGAAAACAAGTGTGATTAAAGCTTCGTTTGTCCACTGCGAAATGCAGTAGAGGCAACACAACCGCCACCTTTTATCACAACACCTACGAATACGCAGATGAAATATGAATATGAAGCAAGTTTGTGCATAAGAAAGCAGCCGGTGGAAAAATTTCGTTTCGATACAAGTCCGTTATGCATGGTACACATGGTTCTTTGAATGGCATTGACTATAAAAGAAATACTGAAACTTTTTCCGAAGTTGAATTGGTTGGCTATAAAGGACCGACCATAATAAGATGCAGTCTACTTCACACCAACATTGATTGTCCAAATTCGCATCAGTTGGTTGTACGAAAAGATGATCATGATATATTTAATCCACATGATTTGAAAGTTTCACAAGATGTTGGCTATTTTGTAGAATTTAAAAACGTGGGTATTACACATACGGCTACAAAGAAATTATTGATAAAGAAGCGACAACGTTTAGGACGTGACTTTTTAACAATTAAAGAAGATCAGGAGTTGATAAAACAAACAGAAAAAGAAGCTAAGAATGTACGGCTATGCTTTGAAGCTTTCCGAGTTGAGAAAAACAAATCATATACTCCTATAGCCCCACCAATTTATACAAATCCCGTTAGTTTTCCGGAAAGAAGGTGACACAACACAAAACAACGCACCTGAAATAAGTAGTAAAAGACGCATCCTTTATATGCGAACGTTAGCTCTCCATCTGCAGCAACATCAGCACCATACGTAAGGACGCAATTTCCGATAAGGAGGGAGGGGAACCCTCGTATTTTTAAACTTTATTTAATAAATCAAAACTAATAAATATGTACTAATGTACTAATGTACTAATGAAATATTACTTTTCGGCAAATCAGCACTTTATTTATTTAAATTATTTATTTTTTAAGATATGCTGATTCTGTTTAATAAGCATTTTTAGCGTTAAGAATTTAGTATAAATAGTGATTAAGAATTATTAAAAGGAGGGAGTTGTAAATTAGAAGTTGATACAAATAGCTATAACCTGAAATTCCTACGGGACCCTGCAGCTTATATAAATAAATAAAATTAATAAAATAATTAATAAATAAACCAAACAGCGTTCTTCTTTTTTACACAACAACCATAACACTATTGGTGCACCCTTTAATTTCCAAATCCAAATTATCTACTTGCTATTTAAGCGGACTTAGCAATACCAGTTCTTTGTAAATTTACACCGTCTACCGTTTACTGTTCAACAGTTTGGCTACATACATCAAATTACATCAACTATTGTAACACCCTTTAATTTACAACTTTAATTATTTATTCTTCTTATTATACCAGACAAAGTATTGTACATTCTGTCTATATTTTAACTGTTTCTATAAAATTAAATTACTTTAATTATGGGAACACCCTTTAATTTCTAAATCAAAATTGTTATCTTGTTCTTATAGCGGCTTTAGCAATATAAGGTCCTTGTAAATTACAGCAATCTGTTTATAACAGTTCAAAAGTTTGGTCACATACCTTAAATTACATCAACTATTGGGACACCCTTTCATTTCCAATTCAAATTTAATATTTGCTGCTATAGTGGACCGGTTCTTTGTAAATTTCAACGAATTATCTACAACTGTTCAAAAAAGACCATATGCATAAAATTAAATGAACTATTGGTGCACCCTTTATTATATAATTTCATATATTTATACTTGTTGTTATAACGGTCATAGTAGTTGACGTTTTACCCAACTTTCAAGTGCTTGCCTATAACTGTTTGAAAGATAGGCCCATATAGGTCAACTTACGTCCCCTATAGGGCATCCGTTTTATTTTTAGATTGGTTTTTGTGAAACTTTTTTTAATTTCTTTTTTATATTTTAAAAATTTTTTTTTTTAATTTTTAAGCGGTGCCCTATATGGCTCATAAAACACGTAAAACCATGTATGTTGTTTAATTAATTTTAATTTTTAAAATTATGAGCCGATTTTTAAACCTGGATCGGTCTGTATTCAATACCTTTCAAATAAAGAAAACAATTTAAAAAATCGGTTCAGAAATGACCAAGTTTTGCGGGCGCAAATATAAAAAAGCAATATTCAGTCGAATTGATAACCTTTTTTTTTGCGAAGTAGGTTAAAACTTAAGGAATTACAAAGGAAGTGTTATAAACGCTTTAACTCCAATCGAATAAAGAAAAATCTTGAAACTGCATCAAACTCTATTTTTTCAGCACCAAAAATCAGATCTTCAGTATATATCTAGACAGGTATCTCACGATAAAAGGAGCCACGACAGCGTACTGTGATTTTTAGTGGCATAGAGAAATTATATTTAGATGGCTCAGATGACTGCAATTAATATTTTCACTATACGAAAAAAGCGGAGATATTATTAAATCGCTATCACAGCAAAGATGGTGTAACTATGAACTAGGGAGTATTAGGGCAAAATCGATTTACAATTTCAAAGTATAAAAATGACTAGAGAAACTCTGTTACAAACAGATTTTCCAAAAGTAAATGATAATTTTCAACCGCTAAATGTAAGAGTTGTAAAAGACTACTCTTGTTATGCTCTTAATCTTCCCTGCGCTAACCGCTACCGTTCTTACTTTGTATTATAAAGGGCTTCTTGATTATCTGTTACTCTTATATTAAATTGGACGTCTCCACTAAATTATCTGCCATGGCTTCACACAATAATTGACTTTTACCTTTTGGGAGGTTTATACTGCTGCTTCGTAATTTTTATTTGTAATAAAACAGTTATTACTTTCCGTTGTAAGCATGTTTAAGATGGGCTCGAACTCACAATCTTCTGTTTTACAGCAAGCACCTCTACCAACGCAGCCATTATTCTATACACTTACCATTAGCGGAAGTAACTTATTCACCACGCTCATACGGACAACAACAAAGAGGTTGCCATATCTTATTTTCGTAATAATATGTATGTATAGATTTTTATACAAAGCTCGTTGAGCCTAAAAAAGGGTTTTAAACATCGCGCTGATGCAACAATAGTGCATTAACTCAAACTCCATATATTATTTTTACTTATAAGGAAAGCACGACTTTTATTCTTCATATATACCCACACTGAAAATTTTCATGTAGTTTTGTCCACTATTTTTTTTTTAATAAATCATTTAAGTTTTTCCTTCCACATCACCTTCCATGTGAAATTAAATTGTTTTGTTCTTTTACTAAAGAATTTTAAATTTTGACTTAATAAACTATTGTTGTACACATTCCATATGTAAAATAAATTGCTTTAAAATTCCTTGTCTATTTTTAAAACTTTCATTTAAAAATAGAATTTCTACAAAACTTTTAAATACATCTACAAATATTCTTTGTATTTCTCAAATTCAATCAAATGATTCAGCACAAAAAACAAACGACAATTTAAATGATTGTTTAAAAACAAGCCCTACATGCTGGCAGTTTATAAAAACTTAATTCACAGCAAAATTATTTTCAAAGAGGAAATTAAATTTATTTGCTTGACTTCCTTATTCCGTCAAAATGTCCTGTTATCTTAAGGCGAATATTAACATGTATACGTTGAACTTTGAAAATCAAAATGTTCAAAGAGATTTAAACAAAGTAGAGAGAAAATAGTTTTTTCCAGCAACAACTTGAACAAGTGGTCATTTTCATAATAAAAGATTATATTTTCAAAAACCACCAGTATTTGCTTTTTATGACAAAAACATACATGAATAACAAACTATCACTAACATGACACTTTAAACTAAACAAAAGAAACTCTTTGGTATTAGAAAAAAAGTTGATGATATTTTGTGGCTGTTTTTTTTTACTTGTTCCATTTAACACTTTGAAACATCCCTGCAGTTTTGAAATTAACATTTGCAGATGTATATTTTGATTGGCTTTTTTAGACCATTTGACACGAATGTTTATTATTATACCCTTCACCAAAAAAAGTGGTTTATAATTTCTAGAATGTCTATTTCCGATCCCGTAAAGTATAAATATATATTCTGGCTTCTTATACAAAACAAAGTCGATTGAGCGATGTCCCTCTGTCCGTCCGTGTTAGTGTTGAAATCAAGTTTTCGAGGCATTATATCAGCTATCAGAAAAATTAAATATGCCATAGTATTTTACATAGTGTCAGCATGATCGGTCCATGTCCTACGAGGCAGCGGGTAAAACACCACGCCTACCTCTAATTTTTTATGACATGTGAAACAATAAAGTAACTCCAATAAAAAAAAATAAATATATGTGGGGTGATAGAGAATTCAAAAATAAGAAAAAAATTATCAAGTAAAAAAATAGTCGCTCGCCCATATTTTCCGAGCTACGGGGCCCTGAAATTCTAAAATTTTTTAAATATTAATATGGGTATCATTTTAAAGCTTTTGAAAAGATCTTTAAGGAAATACTAAAATTTTTAAAATATGATTAACCCATTAAGAGCCGATGTCATTTTTATGTAAAATTATATATATCGCTCCTTTATTGCAACA
Source organism: Gymnosoma rotundatum (assembly GCA_916610165.2). Lineage (NCBI taxonomy): Eukaryota > Metazoa > Arthropoda > Insecta > Diptera > Tachinidae > Gymnosoma > Gymnosoma rotundatum. The sequence continues at coordinate 13,635,523 of OU744339.1, forward strand.
TAGTCATATCTCAAAAAATGAAAAATACGTAGTTACTTAAGCAAAACTGCTCTTTTAGACCTTCTACACATGTTGAAAAAGAAGTTTTATATCGCAAGCTGAACCGAAGTTATAGCAATTGCAATTGCGGCAATTAGATCATAGGACTTATGTCTTGAAAACTTAAATCGCATTTTGCCAAGTTCAAGTTTTTTTGAGATATGACTATTTTGCAATAAAGGAGCGATATGCAGCACCAAGTTTTTTTTTAATTTTTGATTCTCTATCACCTCAATATTTGCTTTTTTTATTGGAGTTACTTTACTAAACGAGATTTACATAGATGGGGAAGGGCATATAAGATTCCGCAAGCCGAATATAGTACTCTTATTTATTTTTAATATAAATTGAGTCATTTGTTTCTAGTTTCATACATTAAGTGAGAAGCTTCTCCCATAAAATGTTGTAGTCATCTTTTGTGCTAAACTTATTCGTACACCTTATAACCCACTTAAAAAAAAAAAAAAAGAAGGAGGATATCAATTCGACTGAATGTTGCTTCTTTTATGTTTGCGCCAGCAGAATATATAAAAAACTAAACCGCCGATTTTTTATGCATAGAGTTTAACACTCCCAGCGATGGCGAAAATAAAAGAAATCGCTACTGCTGCCACCTTCCATATGATTTCAGTTTGTACCGCTGTTTTCGCCTTAAATATGCTGTCCCGACATGGACCTCGTTTCTTAGCGATACTTAATGGCGAGTTTTACAAACTGCACAAAATAATGCACTAATAATCGCTAATGGCTGTCTTAAAATGACAAGTATAGATCATCTTCATGAGGAGACTGTGATGCTTCCGGTCAAACAGTTCTTAGTGGCTTCAAACCTGCCCAGTCATCCTAATCATTAGGTGATAACTCGAAAACTGCCTCCTCAGCTCATCCATCTGGACTTTAGGCACTGTAGCAATGAAATCAGGAATATCATTCCGTCTACCATAAACCACATGGCCATTGCGTTAACCCAAAAAAAAATTGAGTAAGCAGGCGGTGTCAGAAGTTATAAATTGATAAATAGTCAATTTGGTCCTAAATGAAAACTCCCCAGCGATTTCAGAAAATTATAGGCTTTTACTCAGAAAAACGAGATAAGTTCTAACACAATTAAGAGCTGGTTGGTGCAGCCTACTCAACTACTAGCATAAACGCATGGTTTCTGGCCCTTTAAACCGTTGCCCAGCCTGCCTCCAAAGGCCTCACGACACAGAGCATTTATTTAATTGTTCCAATTGACCCACGAACTTAAAACCTATAGGCCTACGGGTACGACCCGCAGATGTTGTGAAATTTCTCCAGCTCTAAGTGCCATCTAGTGACACGTACATCGTTAAAAACTCTCGACAGCAGCAGAGCGGATACGTCAACAACAACCATATGATTTCTCCTTATTTTTACACATAAAAAAAGAACAAAGAGAACATAAAAAGCTAGTAAAATCATAAGTTGAAAGTTTAACATCAGAACTGCAGGGCTTTATCTACAGTTGTATTATAATAAATCACCAGTTTGTCTTGTATGTATTTAAAATTAACAAGTGTTTTAAAATAATTATCAGAAAAAATTAAGAATCGTAAATTAAGAAAAAAATACAAATTTCTTGTTTTTGCCTTAAACGCTTTTAGCAGTTTATTACTAAAAATCTTCGACTCAAATTAAAAATTGTAAGTTTTAAATAATCACAATTATATGTTATAAAATTCGAAAATAAAAGTTCACTTTAGATGTCATAAAAGAATTCATATTAAAAAAATCCATTTCTTCTTCTATTTTGTTTTATGTACAATAAATTTTACTCGTATGATTATTATCCAAATTACACTCACCCCCCCTCTGTTGTAAGTTCAAATTTTCGGTTATAAAGCAAAAAAATATTTTCATATCATTTTATATCTTTAAATATGACAAATTGCTGTTGCTGATGGAATGCTGTATTAAGTGCTGCCAGTTGTGATATTGATGCTGCTTATGCTGGCTCTTGGTTTTAAACAACACTACAATTTTATGTCAGTGGTTGTTGTTGTTGTTGTTATAATAATGTTAAAAGTGCGTGCGAACATGTGGGCATGTTGAATGCTTTTGTTGGAGGAGTATTTTTTAAGGGTTTATTTCTCAATTATGCCTGAATATTTCTACCCGTACTGTGTGTGTGTGTGTGTTATTTGTGCTTCTATTTTCTATTTTCCATTTGACTTTATTTCTTTTCTTTATTATTTTCTAATTGTTGTTGTATTAGATTTTCATTTTTGTTGTTCTTGATTTCGAACATACGGATGGTGTCATTATCAATTATTTTTTTTCTTTGTCTTCTTTTTACCGTTAATGGAATTTTGAAAATTTAATAAAGTCTTCGTTTTTATTCGTTTTATTTATTATTGTTCTCTTTACATTTATGTAGGCAAGTATGTGTGCATATATTTATTTGTGTATGTGTGTTAAATTGTTAACTGGCATTTATTTATGAAAGTGTAAAATGATTTTTTGCTTCTTAGTTTTCTACGTGACAATTGATTTAATTCCGTTGGCCTTTTTCTTAGTTACATAAATATATATAAAGGGGTTTTCTTTAAGGTGTCCGTTTTAGCATCAGCGTAGTCCTGCTGGATTCATATATTTTTTACATGTGGCACGAAAAAAGTTCTGATTCAATCGAATTTATCTCCCTAATTTTTTGAGGTGCCTTGTTGTAAATTTGACTGAAAAAAAGATCATATAAAATGGTCTCAGCGCACGCACGGTTGTGTTAAGGCAGAACTCATTTCATACGCCATTTTTGTCGTTTGGCAATTTTTTTGACACTATATTTATTGATAGAAACTTAAATACCAGCAAAATTAGTAAATATTTAAAATATTGAAAAACCTTTTAAGATCAGTAAAGAGCATTTTTAAAGAAATGATTATTGTAGAAAAGTACTGCGTTAATTTGATGAAAAAAAAACGAAAATAGTGAAAACGAGATTGATAGCAGCGCCATAGAAAAACAAAACTTTTTTCGATAAAAAATTGTGTAATAAAAATTAAAAAAAAATCTTATAAAAAATCAAAAGGGGAAACACTGTCCGTAAAAACATCTTTGAAATCAGAGTCTTTGAATAAAACAAAAAAAAAACATTTTATAAATATATAATATTGTGCAGATTATTTGTTTCATTTTGCAATACTTATAAATAAATTGATTTTTAATTAAAATAAATTGGAAATATTTGTCCCCTTTTATAGTATTTTATTTGAAATCGTTATGGTTACAGAACACGATCGATTAATATGTTTTATTTTTGTTCTCAAAATTAGTCTAAACAAAGAACAAATTAAATTTTTGTAGGAAATAAACTTGTAAAAATAATAGATTTTTTAAAATCGTTGAAATTTAAATACTTTGTTAAGAAAATTGATAAACGAAGAAATTTTCTTTTAAAGAATATTTTTGAGAATAATTTTTTATTGAAAGTTCAACAAGATAAATTATTAACCATGTTTAGATGTATTAATATTTTTTATATAAAATAACTTTTTTATCTCAAAAGAAATAAAATCTAATGGAAGGGAGTTTTTTTTAATAAAGAATAAGTCAAAAATAGTAATGTTAAATTATTTTAAAAATTTTAAATATTTTAATAAAATTTTTATGAAATTATTATTTGAACTGTGAATATTATAAATGAATAGAAATCTAAAATAAATGAACTTAAGCCATAATAATTTCTATTCATTTATATTTATATAAAATAATAATAAAAAAAAATCCACTGATGAGCTATATGAGCAGTAGCGAAATGGCCATATGGATATGCTTTCCCCACAGTAATATATTTCATTTTGTATTTTTTAATAATAAATATTTATGACATATTTATTATTTGAAGGAATCAAGCACGATTAGAGTAAACTAACATAAGAAAGATTCCAAATAATAAATTTTTATATTGATAAATAATAATAATTAAATATTTCGATGCATATCCAATTTAGATAGAAATTTAGAATAGAAACAAAAGTGAATGAACTATCTGCGATGAAATATTATAATAAATAAATCTCATCCTACTGATATTATAAATTTAAAAGTTCATATGTTTAGATGTATGTATGTTGCTCAATCACTCCTTAATGGCCGAACCGAAACCGGTAAAATTTGTATTACAGATAAGTCTTTTTGTAGAGTTTGAATGGATGGGTAACTTAAATGGGTAAATATTAAAAAAATGCATACTTTCAGGGGTTAAAAAATTATTTTAAATGTAGAAGTTAACATCAGTAGTGCGTTTCGTTATTCTTTTTTAACGATTATCGGTTGGTTACATTGACAAAAAAATTTTCGATTTATTAACACTTTTAACGATTTTTGCTGTTGCTAAAAAACAGCTGATTGGTTAGCAAGTTACTTATCCTTAAATAAGGAACTATGAACACTTTTCCCTTTTCTTCAATTATAAATTTTTCCCCTTTTGATTGACTAGGGAAGTTGAAAAAAATTCGGGGGAAAAAGTAGGTATTATAAATTAATAATAAACAAAAAAACTCACTGCAAATTACGATGATGCCACTTTTTTATAATTTTATTCCCATGGAATTCATATTTGGAAGAATCTTTTCTCGAAAAAATTTTTTTCCGTGGGAGAGAAATTCCAAGAGAATATTCATAATTGGGCTGTATAATTTTTGAGTTGTTAAATCTGTCGACAAAATAAATGACATACAACATACTTGTTTTATTTTAATTAAATTAAACATACTTGTTTAATTATGTAAGTAGATATAAGCACATTTAAAATTTATTAAAAAAAATAATTATTTCGTGAATGTAATTAAGAAGAAGTAATCGCAACTCCACAACCAAAACAACTATCATACATGCATATTTGAAAATACGTTATCATGTGTGTAAATTGTAAATGTAAATACATGCATTTGCCTCGATTGAATTCACATTTATTTGTTGGCGAAGATGCTACTGCAGTTCAAGGATGCCTATTATCGTTAAGCTGAAGTTAGTGTATCACTTAATCGTTACAGCAAGCAACAGCAAATGTCGGCATATATAACAATTGTCATATTGTTTAAAGCAGTGATTGAAAATGTTTGACTGTTTTCAATGCATATATAGTTGCTTAACTGTTGCTGTGGAAAAATATGCAGCAAAAGCAAAAAGTAAATGCAGAAAAAAAAGAAAGAAACGCATTTGCTTAAGCTGACTATGTGTTTCTTTCTGCAGCAAAGCAATCAGCAGAGCAATAACTTTGAAAACGTTTGCTATTGCTTAAGCAGTCAGTTGTTCTTTATTTTTATTTTTGCTTTACTAGGAAGTTGCGGCTGACTACCATTGCTTTTTCTTGCTGTTACTTGCTGTAGCTAGCTGCTTTTCATTCCTTTTAACATTGGAATCGTATTTATTACTTATAATACGTACATTTTAAAAACGTTGTTGCTTTAACATCAAAAATTGTTGTTTTTCCCTTAAAAAGCAACAGCAAAAGAAGAAACAAACATCAACTTATTGCTTAACCAACAGCAAAATTTCTCAAAATAAATGCTTTGCTGGTTGCTTTGCTGCAGAAAGAAACTCATAGTCAGCTTAAGCTATTGCGTTTCTTTCTTTTTTTTTTTTGCATTTGCTTTTTGCTGTTGCTTCGTTTATAATAAAATGTTTTGTAAATGCTGAGACATTTAGTGTTTTTATTTGCTGAAAAACATGAAGATTTTAGTGCTGTTGCTATATTTTTAAGCAAGCAATTTAAACCCTGGTTTAAAGTTAATGAATCGCACTACAGATTTTGCTATAATTTGCGTTATTAAACAATTTTGAATTTGAGTGTGTAAGAGGTAGGCGGCTTTCGTAATATTTTGCAACATTACGGCCAATATAGAAAAATTTACTACCAAAATGTTGTACTTTTTGTTAAAAAAAAAATAGTTAAATAAAAATATCACAAAATTAGAAACGATAAGAAAAAAATTCTTCGCCGCAAAATTAACACGATTTTTGCTAAAAAAAAATAAAATTCATAAATATTTTAGGTAAAATTTTATTTAGAAATATTTTGAAATCCGCAATTGAAATAAATTTGCACAAAAAACTTTCTTCTGGGATTAAATTTAAAAATCAAGGAATTTTTTTGCAAAATAAATGTATGAGATATTCCAAAAAAATTGTAATTAAGCATAAAAAATATAAAATAATTTTAGACAATTTAATTTTCAATTATAGTCACTTAAGAATTTACTCTAAATAAATGTGGAAACAGACATCTTTAAATAATTCCCACTTAGTGATCAGAAAAAAAGGAATTTCCTAATGAATTTCTTGGCTTCCAAGCAAAAAAAATGAAAAGAGCAAATGAGTTACTGCCACCAGTTATTCTCGATTATATATTCAATACAAAAAATTTTTGAAATAAAACAAAAAGAACGTGCAAATATGCAAAGAACTTTTTCAACAATAAAAGAACAATAGAAATAAAATATAAAAATGTGAAGATGTGTGCAAAAAAAAAACGAAACACCCACAACTTTTGGGGCAGCCAGCAGCTTTAAAAAAGGGGAGAAAAATATATAAAAGCGAAATATAAATTTAAGTTAATTTTCCATGGTTAAGTGCTTTTTTCGTATTTTAGCCTCTTAACCCACAAATTTGTGACATCTTTTGCTTAAACACCAAAAAAAAAAAGAAAAAATTGAAATAAAAATCAAATCAAAAACGATTCTTTAGCATTAAGAGAGAGAAAAAAATTAAGTCGAAATGTAGAAAGTAGGTAAATACAATTTGGTTTTTAAATCCTGTCTAAGTGTTACATTTATTTATTTTATTCATGGTGACCATTTATTTCCGCAAAGAACAAAAATGTCCCTTTTTTTTCTTCAAACACAATGGTGGTGCCTTTAATGTGCTGCATGTGTAAATTTTCAAGTGGCATTAATAAGTAAGTGGACCGACCACATGAGTTTCTTTTTCTTTGTAGGCTGAATTGACATTTGTTTGAAATGTTTTAAGTTGTTGTGTGTTTCTACACCATTAACTTTGATTTTTCCAATGAATGAACAGTCTGTGTTAACTTTATAACTTAAAAATTGTGTAAATAATTTTTGATTTCTTTATTACAATTAGCTTCCTTCTTCTTCTTCTTCTCTATGACATAAAAGTAAAAAAATTGATATTGAAGATCCATTAAGTATAAAAATCATTTAAAATTCGGGAATTAGAAAAAGCATAAATTATTTAAAATTGTAAATTATGTTATACAGCAAGAAGAACGTAAAGTATTAGGTAGATAAAAAGACTTTTTTTTAAAGAAAAAATTCATTTTATCCTTATAAAACAGTAAACTCAACTTAAAAAAACACACACAAAATGTTTCAAAACTTTGAAATTAACCCTTTTAAAATTTCCCATTTGATTTACAAACGTTTTATAAATAATTTATTTTATTTTTTTAACTTAAAAAAATTTATATTTGGAACTTTGAAATTTTTTTTTCAAGTTTTCCAACTTCTCAGTCCCTGTCTAGACATGCAATTTTTTTTAATTCTTTTATAAAATTGTATTCGTGTCCACACATTCAAATTTTGTTTCTGCAATTTCAGTCTTGATTGCTTAGACGAATGAGAAAACAAAAGAAAATTGCAAGCACATGACACAATGCACTCGTTTCTGTTCGTCTTTTCTCTCTTACTTATAAACTCAAGAGTTGCACAACTAAAGTTGCAAAGTGTGGACGGGGTCTAAAGATCCTTTTTAAACTGAAAAAAACTTTAAAATATTCGTATCCATTTTTGGGTTAAAAAAATTATAAAATTTCTTAAAACATTTTAGTACTAAAACCTTTCCTCGCTCACCTACAAACTGAAGAATTGCGCAACAAAAGTGGCAACGTGTGGACGAGGACTTATAAAATTCAGTTTACATTTTTATTGCATCTATTCTATAGATAATTTGGTTAAATTTTTAAAAACCTCTTTAATTAGATTTTTAAACTAAAATCATAAGAGCAGAAAATTTAATAAATTTTCAATATTAGAATCTTGTGTAAGATAGTTTTCTTGGATTTTAAATATTAAACTTGTATGAACGGAAAAAGTCAAATCAAATTTTATAATTAGTTTTGCTAATAGATTTTAAAAAAAATATTAATTTTTTGGTAAAATCTTATTTTATTTGTTACACTTTCGTTGTTAGAAAAATTTGAATTTTTTTCTGAATTTAAAATTTTTTTAATTTCGATTTTTTTTATAAGTGAAATCTCAATTTTTAAGTGATTTAATGTTTTTGTTTTATTTAATATTAATTTTGCTGTTGAATTTTCTTGGCTATTTTATATTTTCCTATTATAAAATCTTTAACTTGAAACAAGATTTTCTCCGAAAATGAAGTTCGAAAAAATAAAAAAAATTTAATTTTTTTGTTATATTTAAAAAAAAATTTTTAACAATAAAAAAATATAATTTTTATCACAAAGTTTTTAAACTAAAATTAAAAAAAAAAATAATTCAGAAAGTTAAATTTTTGGAAATATCTGAAAATTCTAAAATATGACAGCTACTCCACAAAAGATTTAAAGTTTGAAATAAAGTACAAAAAAAAGGCATAGAATTGGAAGTCAAATAAAAAGCTTTACTACATCCTCGTCCTGACATGCAAGTTTTATTACTGCAATTTTCTCATATTTCTCTTTTGGAATTGCATTCGTGTCCACACATTCAATTTATTTCCACAATTTCGGCCTTGATTGCTTAGATTTTGTTTTTGTTTAAACTACGAATGAATAAAACAAAAGAGAATTGCAAGTACATGAAACAGTGTACCCGTTTCTATTCGTCTTTTCTCTCTTACTTATAAACTCAAGAGTTTCACAACAAAAGCTGCAAAGTGTTGACGGGATCTAAAGATAATTTTTTAAACTGAAAAAACTTTAAAATATTCGATTCCATTTTTAGGTTAAAAAAAATTAATCTATAAAACTTCTTAAGACATTTTAGTGCTAAAACCTTATAAATCTTTATGAAAAAATTATATAAAAAATTATTCAAAGGACAATTTGTTAACAAAATTTTAAACTATTTTTTTATTTTTTCTTAATCAGAATTTGAACCATCGATCTTATAAATGAATAAAAATTGACTTATTTTCGGCTTATTGGTTCATTTTTAATTTAAAAAAAATTTATTACAAATGTATGCGAACGTTTTCCAAAGAAAACAAGAAAAATTAGAAGCTAGCAGAATGAAATGCAGCATCTTGTGGACCGCCACATCCCTCACCAGCATTCTTCACATCTATCTCCCTTATTTACATTAAAACTTAACTCATAACAGTAAATATGATACTGGAACAGCATCTATAATGTTGTAAGCAAACAAGTATGAATTATTACAAAATAAATAAAAGTTGTATTTCATGGCTATACCGAAGGTTAGTACAAAAAGCAAATGTACAAGACGAGTTACAAAGAGAACGACAAAGAAAAGCTTTAAGTTGTGTGTGAACTTCGCCAAATTAACATTAAGATTAGTTGGTTAAATAGATGATGTTTACGACGTACATATTATAAGTGAGATAGATGCGAAGAATGCTGATGAAGGTTGTGGCGGTCCAAAAAAATGCTGCATTTCATTCTGCTAGCGTCTAATTTTTCTTGTTTTGTTTGGAAAACATCCGCATACATTTGTAAATATCTTTTCTTTCTAAAAATGTTAAGGAATTAAAAATTAAAATTGAACCAAAAAGCCGAAAATAAGTAAATTTTTATTCGTTTACAAAAATTAAAACTTATTAATTTTTATAAAATTATTTGTTAACTTGTTATGATATAAAAAATGAATTGAATCAATTCTGGCTTAAGTTCAATTCCATTTTCTTTCTCCAAATTTTCAAGAAAGAAAAATTATTAACAAATGTATGCGGTTGTTTTTCAAAGCAAACAGAAATAAATAAGACACTAGCAGAAACAAGTAAGAATGATTCAAAGTTAAAGTCGCATTTATAACTATCCAAAGGTTGGTACAAAACAAAACAAAAAAAAAAAAAAAAATTTACAAGAAGAAATATATGTTGACTTCGTCTAACGAAATTAATATTGATGTGAATACTCCTCGTATTCTTATTTACAAAGTTAGTTGGTTTTAACGATGATGTTTACAATGTACACAACCTAAGCTAGATAGATGCCAAGAATGCTGATGAAGGATGAAGCGATCTAGAAAATACAGCATTATATTCTGCTGGTATCTAATTTATCTTAGTTTCTTTGGAAAACGTCTGCATACATTTGTAAAACTTGTAAGAATGAAAATGGAATCGAACTTAAGCCAAGATTAATTAAATTGAAAACTCGAAATATTCAGTTTCCAAAATGGTCTTTTTAAGAGTTCCTTATTTCAAGTGCACCTTACATTATAAAGATCAATAATTTATACATATGCATACATTCATCGGACACGTTTATGCTTTTATTTATTTAATTTTTACATCATTAATATTTATTTAACCTTGATAAATAATTTGAAGAGCATTTATTTGAAAGAGGCCTCAAAATACCAGTTTAAGAATGGTAATTAAAAAGAATCAAATCAAAAAAAAAAGGCATTTTTATTTAAATTTTATATCCAAGACATAAAAACCAGCATAACGCTACAAAAAATTGCTCTATATGACATAGACTGAGCCACACGTAGTATGTCGTATCTAAACTTACTTCTTCTTGCTACTGCTGTTAAAAAAACAATACTTAACACTAAACTTGTATAATTTTTTTCATGGTTTTTAGAATATTTTCGGACAGATAGTTTTGTTTAATCGTTAAATGTTGGTCCATTAAAATACAACGCGGTCGTTAATAAAAATAAATTAAAAAAAATTCTAAAGAAATTAATAAAAATAAAGAAACGTGTCAATGAGTTTGAAAGCAATTAAATTAAATAACAACAAGAAAATAAAAAAATATAATAAAATTATATTTTAGTCAAGCATAAGATTGTGTATGTGTGTGTTATAATAATTATTAGAAAATAAAAATTGGAAATGTAATTCCATCCATCGGAAATGTGTGAAGAGGTATTTGAGCAAGTTTTCTTTTTTAAATTTATTATAAGTTATTGCTTTTATAAAAGAAATACAAGACTTTTTATTTTTTAGTTAAAAGTTTAAAAAATATAAATAATATAAATTTTTAATTTAATTTTGAATGATTTTTTTTTTAATTTTGAACAATTTTCAAAAGTTTCTTTTGCACCGTATTTTTTCTTTAATTTATAGCTTTCATTTTTCTAACTACTACCCTTTTCAGACATGTTTCCTAATTGAGTTAATTTAATTTTAATTGCGCAATTTAATTTGGTGTTCACACATGCTCAATTAAGCTTAGTCAATTAGCACAAGGCAAACTGATTTCTATTTTTATTACAAAAACAATATGGCTTTTTTGTTGTTGCTTTGAAGTTGAAAGTGTCAAAATCCATTTTCGTATGACCCACTATTTTCTTATTATTTGTTTGTTTTTATCTTTTACTCGAGGCTGTCAATTTTATGAATTTTTTCTTCTCTCTGAACATAGTTCCCAGAGTAAACATACTTGTTGGCAAGGGTTGCATTTTTCATCTTATTCAATTAGTGATGCAATTAAGTATTAATTGCTCAATTTATTAATTGAGTTCGTATATTGTAAATTAAGGCCGAATTGCGTAAATTTCCTAATTGCGCAAATTAAGCGTATGTCTGAACAGGGTATAAAGCAATTTATTCAATTAAGAACTTTTGGCATTTTGTTAAATATATTCACTTTGTAACATTTCATTGTCGCATTTTAATAGTGTTAAGTTGCCAGATCTTGTCAAAACTTCACTGGAGAAGTATGAAAACTACAACCAGGAACCGTTTACTTATGGTATGGAAAAATAAGAGGCAGGAGTGGTGTTTTGCTCTGGTATAATAAACTAAACATTAATTTTGTTTTTATTTATAGTATTTCAACTCCTGAAATGTATTTCCGTACTTTTGGTAGTTTTTTGATAAAAATGTGGGATTAAAAATAAATTTTTAAAAATTTTAGGGCAATCAAATGTAAAAAACAAAAAACAGAGAAAGAGAGAGAGTGAATTTGATCACCTGGACTAACTATTAGTTTTATCCAATATTTTATTCACCTTGTCATGTAATCGAATTATGTTTGCGTTGCGAGAATGTTTAAGAATACATTGTCCTTTATATCTTTTTCTTTTGCTATTAGAACATCAACAAGTGTTTTGAGTTGATTTTATAAGATGTATGTAAAAAAAAAAAAAAAACAAGAAAACACTGAGTCAAGAGAAAAACAAGAAAGATTAAAAAATCAGTGTTGCCGTTTGGTTAGATTTTTTACATTTTTCGTAACTTTCAAAGGCTCCACGTAACATTTGGCCAACTTTTCGTAACTTTTGATACAGACACCAAGTAAAGTAATATTAATAAAAAAGTACTTGTTTTATTATTTAAGCCAAGAACTTCGCTGTTGCTCTTAACATATCAATTCGATTTTAATATAAAAAATAACACATTTGCAAATAGTATTATTAAAATTGTAAATTCTATCGAGCTCAACTTTCAAAGAAAACGGTCAAATGGATTTTTTACAAATTGTACTTTAACTAATTTTATTGAGTGGAGATAACGTGTACTTTTCCATAACGAAAAATTAGTATTGAATCCTAATTTAAATCCTCATGAGTATCAGCGGGCTAAATTTTTTTTCATACGTTTTCAACTATTTTATATATTTTTTTATTTTCCTGTTGTTTTGTTCAGTAAATGAATTTGTTGCCTTGTTAATTTTCCTGAAATAAAGAGGGTACTTTTAAACATATTTTTTATCAATTAAGTTTCTATTTATTCAAGGAAAATTTTAAAATGTAACTTTAAATAAAAAATGTAAATTTTTTCAAGAAAAAAACCGTAACTTTTTGCTGCCTTACCCTGGCAACACTGTGGAGAATGTACAACATTGAGTGGGTGTTTATTACTGTAAAATAACAAAATTTATTAAATAGCTCAAACATCATATTTGTTTGTTTATAACTTTATTTTTCTAACAGTTTTCTCTAATAATAAAATTATTTTTTTTACCCGACTTCGAAAAAAGGAGGCTATCAATTCCTTTTGAATGTTGGTTTTTCGTGTTTGTGCCTTCATACTTAGTCATTTCTGGATCGATTTTTAAAATTTTTCTGATTTTATTTAAAAGGTTCCGCCTACAAATTGGTCCTTTTAGAAAAACAGGTCATAATTTTAAAAATTAAAAGGTGCCCCATACAAAATACATTTTCTATTATGAAATGCAAAGGGCACCACCTTATAATTAGGAAGAAAAAAACTACGTATCACTATAAATCACAAAAAAATACAAAAATAAATTTCAAAATTAAAGGGTGTCCCTATAGGTGATGTTAATTGACCTATAAACCGTTATAGACAAAAGCTTAAAAATTTTACAGAATGTCGATTAATATGACTGTTATAATAATAACAAGTACAAATATTCCAAATAATAAATTAAAGGGTGCCCCAGTAGTTCATTTAATTTGATGTATGTGGCCATACTTTTGAACAGTTGTAGACAGACGATTGAAATTTACACAGAATTTGTATTGCTTAGTCTGCTAAAACAGCAAATATAAAATTTGAAATTGGAATATAAAGGGTGTCCTAGTAGTTGATATTATTTGATGTATATGTGGCTAAACTTTTGAACCGTTATAGACAGACAGCTAAAATTTAAAAGGAACCTGTATTGAAATATCCGCTATAACAACAAGTATACAATTCGAATTAAAGGGTGTTCTCATTATTAATATTATTTCGCTCTATCTTTTAAACTTTTATATACAAACACTTTAAAATTAAACAGACTATCCACTAATTTGTGTGTTATATAAAGAAGTAAAAATATTTAAAATTATAAATAAAAGAGTGCCCCAGTAGTTCGTTTAATTTGATTTATGCTGCAAAACTGTTGAACTGTGTAGACAGAGAGTCAAAATTTTCCAGCTGTGTTGCTAAGTGCGCTATTGCAACAAGTATAAAATTTTATTTTGGAAATTAAAGGATGTTTCAATAGTTAATTAGATTTCGTGTATGTGGTCAGACTTTTGAACTAATATAAGCTAAAATGTGTTTTCAAGTCGGATTTTTTTGCAAGAGTTATTTTTACACCCTTTAAAAAATCTGTATTTAATTGGAAGCAACTGAGAGCAAATTTTTATTAAACACACGAAACTCTTTAAGGAGGATTTTTGGCGGAACAGTGTAATTACTCAATTCATAATCTTTTGTAAATGTGTAAAATTTTTAAAAAGATAAACTATAATATTTAAATAAAAATTAGTAAATAGATTTTCGACCTGCGTTATTTAATACAACGCACAGATACAATAGTTGTGAGTTGCATAAATATTTTAACGGTCATTGAAATTCTTTTAATTTAAATAAGTCTTAGTGAACAGTTAGATATTTATAAAACTGAAATAAAATATTCAAAACTTTTTTATAAGTACATGACTTTAATATTTTTCATTCTTTAATTAAAAAAAAAATTATTGAAAATTAATTAAGCATAAAAAATAGCAAAAAAAAAACTAGTTCATTCCTTTAAGCTGAAAACAGCAATTCACTCAAAACAATTTGTTAAGACTCCAAGTAAACCGCAATAGACAAGCACCCTTAAATAAATAGAAAAACTTAAAGAAACAAGAATAAAATCATGTGTTGGAAGCTGCAACAGGCTGTTAAAGCAACAGGACTAACTCATTTTCTTTAAGGTTCGTTGTATTCTCAGTGTCAACAACAATGTGCTGCAGCATATGAATGAAATAAACGAACACGAACAACGAAGAAATTCCAAAAAAAAAAGAAAATGTTGAAAAACGAAAACCGTTTTACGTATTCTTGAGCCTTTTTTTCTTTTTGCTTTTTGGAAAATATTCATGATAATGACGATGGCAGTGATAAAAGCAGGCAACAAATGCGTGAGTTTGGCGAAATACATACAACTGGCACAAGGCTCATACAAACATACACATATTACAATACATGCTTGTATTTGTGTATGTATTGTTCCATATAAAGCATATGTTCGTTTGTTTATTTGTATGTGCTTTAGATACTTGATATTTAATATCACAACTGAAGCTTAGTAGTAACCAACATCCTTCCTTGCCAGCTAAAATTAATCACTTGTTAAAATCAGTGCGAGACGAGATCTCGTTGCTGTTGGTAGTGTCTTCTTATAACTTTCCTGCTTAACTTAAACAAATCAAAAAAATAATAATAAATTTATTTAGTGTTTTATAAAAAAAAAATAAAATCAAAATTTACAAGTTCTGTGTGTAAAATTTTTAATATTTTTTAATTTATTTACAGTTTATTTTTTAGCGAACTTTTATTTTAGTTTTTGTTGTAAACGAACTATAAAGCAACATGCTTAAAAGTGTTTAAATTTATAAAAAATAAATTAACTTTAAACGAGCATAAAACGAAGGGATCATGAAAATGCTTTAAAAAAAAAGGTTGTAAGTTATTTTTTTATTTTAACATTTTTTTAATATATTAAAGGAAAGAGTTAACTGCTAAACAAATTGCAAGAATTTTTATTATTTAAAATAAAAAAAAATTATTTGAGTGGTAACTTAACAGAGTTTGACTAAAATTTTCCGCAAAATTAATTAAGTGATTTTGAATTTTGCTATTTTGAAAAATATTGAATTTTTTTATTTATCTATTTTAGTAATTTCTTAAGGTATTTACATTTTTTAAAATTATATTTTTTATTAAAAAAAATTTAATTTAATAATTAATATTTCTTTTTTTATTTTTTTTTTAATTGAGAAGCACCATCTTCTCACAAGTTTTAAAAGAAATAACAATAAGGAAAATAGAAAAAATGTCCGTCTGTCCGTACGTGTTCGGATTGAAATAAACTTTTCCAAGGCACTAGAAGAGCCAGAAAAAATTTAATTACGTCAATCGATCAGACATAGTTTCGAAATTTTTTCTGTTGAAAATAAGCAGGACAGATCTATGTCCTTCAAGCCAACGGACAAAACACCACGCCTGCTTCTAATTTTTTCTACATCATTTGAAACAAATGTTATTTAGTAAGAAACTCCCATCAAAAACAAATATATAGAAAGATAAAGAATTAAAAAAATTAAAAAACATTCAGTAAAAAAATTGTTTCTCGCCCATATTTTCCGAGGTATGAGCCTCTGAACTATTCATAGAAAAGTACGATTGTGCACTATAGTTTTTTAAATAATAATATGAGTATCATTTAAAAGCTTTTGAAGAGATCTTTCAGGAAATATTAAAATTTTTTAAAAATGCTTAACCCATTAAGAGGCGATGACATTTTTATGTAAAAATTATATTATCCTATTTTTTAATTCTCTGTCACCCCAATATTTGTTTGTTTTTTTTTTTTGATTGGAGTTACTTCAGTTAATTAGATTTACATATACGATGAAGGGTATCTAAGTTTCGGCATAGTCGCATATAGCACTCTGACTTGATTTTATAAACAATTGTCCATTGAAATCATTCTCTGTGTCTTGTGGATAACCAATTAGTAAATGTTAAGTTTAGTGAAATTATCATTTTTTAACCACCAAAAAATCGATAATAATTTTGATAGTATATTATTCCTTTACATTGTTTTACTATGTGCCTTTAATTGAAAATTAATTTTTTTTAAAAATGAATTAGAATATTAAACTCAAGCTTGACTTAAAACTAGAAATTATGTCTGCTTGGTTTTAAAAATTAGAAAATAAAAAAAATCCACATTAATTTTTAAAAAAAGATATCAAGTATAGATTGTGGACCTGCTATATCGAAAGTTATCGATAAAAAAAGATTGCTTAAAAACAATTTGTTTTGTGCGGATTTAAAAAAAAAATTTTTTATGGTTATTTTACTGATCTATAATATTGCAAAGGTTTTAAAAAGATGTTGTATATATTTTTTGGTTTTGGTTAATTATTTAATGGGATTTATTTATCCAAATTTATGAAACAATTAAATTTTGATACTTCTGAAAAGTTTTATTTCTTATTTTTGTATCTACTATTTTATTGGTTTTTTTTTTAAATATTTTCATTAATAATTTTCCAAAGTTTTATCATAGTTAAAATTAAGAAAAATTACTTTACCATTTTTTTATAAATTAAATTAATTTTACTCATGTCTAAACCATGTTATTAAAATAAACTAAAAATATAATTGGGTTTAAAAAAAGACATTAAAAAAGCAAGTCGATTAAAAGAATCATTGTTTAAAATTATAATATTTTTATAACAGTTCTTTATGAAGAAGGAATTTGTTGCAATTTTTTCTAAAAAAAATATAATTGTTTTTTGGCCTCTATAATTAATTTTCTTTTCGATTTTATTCAAGCACTAGGTCGGTTTTTTAAAATAAAAATATTGTTTGTTATTTTTTATTTTTTCAATATTTCGCTACACCGTTGGATGGCATCTTCAGGAAACAGGAAAAATTAAAAATTAAATTTTTTTCAAAAACTCCTTTTTTGTGCTATTTTTTATTTATCATCCCGATTGAATAATTAAATCACCGATATTGATTATTGAGGGCACGTCTCGATGGCCATTTCGCTACCGCTTACTTAGTTCTTCAGCAAAGTTTTCACACACATTTTAAATAAAATAAAGATTTCTGTACAAACAAAAAAGCAAAGACAAAAATCAAAGTTTAAGCAAAAACAACAATAACCAACAGTAATTCTATTTTTCTTTCTCTACTGTATACGGCTGACTTTTTTTCGGCTCTTTTATACAGTTGAAAGATAATGAAAAATAAAAAATCACAAAACACTACGATAATTTGTTTCTATGCACGGGCACTTGCAAATTATTAAATTAAATTAAATTAAATAAAGGAAATTTTACGTTATATTAATTAATTGTCAAAAAAAATGCTTTTTTCGTGCTATTTTTTATTTATTACACCGATTTTATAATTAAATCACCGATATTGATTATTGTAAGAGAAAGCACGTCTCGATGGCCATTTCGCTACCGCAAAAAATAATTTTTTCGTGCTATTTTTTATTTAACACCCCGATTTAATAATTAAATCAGGGTGATTATTGAGGGTGAATGCACGTCTCAATGGCCATTTCGCTACCGCTTACATAACTCTTCAGGAAAATTCTCCCAAACATTTTAAATAAACTAAAAATTGTTCACATTGTTTACTCTAATTAATAGAAAAATAGAAAAGAAAATTTCTTCTAACAATATTTATGTTAAATTTAAATGTGTTTTGAAAAAAATTCAGATAATTTAGAGTAGTGTAATTTATATTATTGGATTTTATCAAGGACGTTTGAAAACATTATATAATTTTTTTAAATAAAATGTTCGTGTTATAATTTTTATTAAATTCAAAAATATGAGGCTTAATAAATATTTTTGCTTGGTAAAAAAAATTACAGTTGAATTGTTTTACTTTTTTTTATAAATTATGAGTTTTCAAAACCTTTTTCTAAATATTAAAATTAAAAAAAAAATTTCTCCATTTTTTTCTTGAAATTCTCAAGTTTAAAATCCTACAAACAGCTTTTATTTAACACCGCCTTTCAATTTAAAGTATTTAATTGTCTTAAACACCGGAAATGTTTTTCACGTTTATTTCTTTGTGGTTGTGTTTTAAGTTTGAAAAAAAAAATAGAAAAATATATTTTTTTATTTAAAGAAAATAAAGAGGCATAAGGTAAAACACTAGAGATTTGCCAGACAAGTACCACATTAACAAAATAGCTAATTAAAATTTTTATCTAAAACAAAAGTGGTATTTTTTAAAAGCTTTTTCCCTTATACAACCTGCAGTGATTTGTCATTTTTTCAATATCTTTTTTTTTTTTAATAATTGCCATTGTGTTACTTTTTCACAATTTTATTATTAATTTTCTACATGATTTTAGAGCGAAATTTCATTACATAATTCTTGTTTAAAACGGTTCAAAAATTTGATCACATACATTAAAATACATCAACTATTGGAACACTCTTTAAATTCCAATTCCAAATTTCATACTTTCTGTTACAGCGGACTTAGCAATACAAGTTTTTTTGTACATTTCAACCAAATGTCTACACTGTTTAAAAGCATGGCCATATAATTCGAATTAAATGAACTATTAGATCACCCTTTAATTTATAATTTTAAGTATTTATACATGTTATTATAACGGTCATAGTATCGATATTTTATTCAATTTTCATGCGTTTTTTTATAACGGTTAAAAAGACAGGTCCGTATAGATAATTTCACGTTACCTATGGGGATACACCTTAATTTTTATACCAAAAGTGGAAAAGGGTATAACTAAGTTTGTCATTCCGTTTCCAGTTTCTACAATATCCCTTTCCGACCCCATAAAGTACACATATTCTGACCTTTCACGCATAGCGAAGTCGATTGAGCGATGTCCTTCTGTCCGTCCGTATTAGTATTGAAATCAAGTTTGCAGAGGCATTACATCAGCCATTGCAATAACGTTCTATTTAGAACTTAACTATATCAATTGTACTTCACATTAAATAAAAAACTTCGAAATTTCCTTAAAAATAATTGTGTGTGTTTTTTTTCCAAAGAAATCATATCACTTTTTTTTGGAAATCATTTTACAAGTGCCTGGCTAAAACCAAATTTTTAATAGGGATAAATCAGTCACGTATGTGTACTTTTCATTGTTTTAAACATTTTTATGTACATAAACCTGTTATTAATTACCTTTTTTTAATTGTCTTTTAATTTTTAGTAATAAACACCACATTTTTATTATAAAAAATATGGTAAATTATCCGAGTCTGACTGTCCGTTTGTCTGTCTTTTTGTCTATTCATACATGCATCCATATGTATGGATGTAGTTAACTTGGCCTATTCCATTGTTTAATTTCAATTGGTTAAAGTATTTTTAGCTTGTGCTCTTCTGATGTTTTGTGTGTGTTAAAGAGTCTTTAACTGTTTATGACTTTGACATGTTTTAAGTGTTGTTGTCTTTAGTTGTCAAAAATTTGTCCAACCAGTGGTCAATGGTTATGAATGAATAAAATTGTTATCAAAAGGTCGCTGGATTTAAATAAAAAAAAATTAAAACAAAAAGAAAATATTTTAAGAGCGGCCGTTCAAAAGTACTTTAAGCACAAATTTGTGGTAAAGAAAAGGTGTGAAGGATCATAAGGGATTATTTGTTAACTGAATTAACTTATTCTTAAATGATTTCAAAAAAAGAAGAAGGTTATTAATTTGACTAAATGTTACTTTTTCATGTTTGTGCATGCAAAACTCAGACATTTCTGAACTGATTTAAAATTTTTTCTTTATTTGAAAGGTTTTGATGGATTCCGTTTAAAAATCAGTTTATAATTTAAAAAATTAAAGGGTCTCCACATACAGAGTACATGTTTTTTATGTCTATTTTAAGCCGTGAAGGGCACAACCTAAATTTAACAAAAAAAACTGCGTATCACTAAAACTCCAAATAGCAAAAGTAATACAAAAATAAATTTAACAAGTAAGAGTGCTACATTCAGCTATGCTGAATCTTATATGCCCTTCACCATCTATATAAATCTAGTTTAGTGAAGTAAATCCAAATAAAAAAGCAAATATTAGGGTGACATAGAATTAAAAAACAAAGAAAATTTGGTACTGCATGTATATATTTGTTCATAAAAATGCCATCGGCTCTTCATGGGTTAAGCATTTTTAAAAAATTTTTAATTATCCTTAAGAACCTCTTCAAAAGCTTTAAAATGATACCCATGTTGATATTTTAAAAAATTTAGAAATTTCTGAACCCCGTAACTCGAAAAATATGGGCGAGCGCTAATTTTTTCACTTGATGTGTTTTTTTTTTCTCTTATTTTTTAATTCTCTATCTCCCCATATATTTGCTTTTTTTATTGGAGTTACTTCATTCTTCCTAATACATAATATGGAAAAATTAGAGTTATGCCTGGTGTTTTGCGCACTGCGTCTAAGGACATGGACCGATCTTGTTTATTTCCAATAACACCTCTTTTGACGCTACGTCTGATAGATTGGCGTATTTAAATATTTGTTGAAATCAAGTTTGCCTTTGCACTTTTTGTGGTGCAGGGTATAACTTATTTAGCTCTTTTCGATCGCTTTTTCGACGCGTGCTCATGTACTTAATACAGCCACAAAAAACCTCTAAGCAAAGAGAGCAAAACACATTGCATACACACGAACTAGCTGTCAACAAATAAAGAACTTTTCAAAGAAATAATTACACTTTAAATATTTTAAAACAATCGTCAAATATACATTTGTTACTATTTATTGATGTTTTTAACCGACTTTAAAAAAAGAAGGAGTTTATATGTTAGTGCCCGCAGAACTCAGTCACTTTTCAACCGGCTTTTAAATTGTTTTCTTCATTGTAAAGGTCATGCCTACAGATTGGTTTTGAAAAACGTTCATTATTTTAAAAACTAAAGTGTGTTCCCATACAGCATACACGTATTTACGTGTATTAAAAAATGTAAAGGACATCAAATAAAGATATAAAAAAACTGCTTATCACTATAGCTCCCAATGACAAAAAGTAATTCAAATCTAATGCTGGCTACAGACAACGCAATTTGTTTCTGCAACACGTTTCACATTCAGGTTTCATGTTCTGACACAAATACTGAAACCAACAGTGAAAACATAAACGCAATCTCAGTTCTGTTATTTTATATTATAACATTAACATCGCGCGGAAAAGAGGATGCAAAAATGAATCCTGTTTTAAACTTTTTCAATGCTTGAGTTTTTATGAATATTTTTATATTCAATTACTAACTTTTCAATTTCTGCTGCTTTTATAATTTTATTTTTATATTTATCACTTTTCACATCCCATTTTGTTTTTTCTTAATTACTTAGATGTTTACAGCTTGCTTGTTGTCAATGTACTAAACACATAAAATAATGAAACAGCTATACAAACAATGCAATCTGTTTCAATGCAACCAAAAATATCAAAAAATTTTGATGTTAATAAAACTTGGATTGCAACCCGAAGTGAAACATGAAACATGAATTCAGACGACGCAAACTGTAATAAAATGAAACAGTTTTCAGACACACTGTGCATTGTCTGTAGCCAGCTTAATGGTGAAAGGCCAATGTAAGCTGCAGGTGGCAACAGTATTACCTGTTTGGAAAAAATAAGTTTGTTAATAAAAATATTATTACAAAATTTTTAACACCTTGCATTTAATTTAACTTGGCAATGCAGTTAAAAGCAGCCGAGCGGCAATATTTAATTTAGTTCAACTTTTCGTTTTGCCGCTTAAATTTGTCAAATCATCCATAGTCTTCTTCTTGTGTTTCTTTTTTTCACTAAATCGTTGTTCGTTTTAATTATTTTTCCTTTTAAATTTTTTAGCAATTAAATTTATTTATTTTTGCGTCAAAAAACTACAAATGTTTTATATATTTTACACAAGTTTCTACTTCAAGAAGCCGCGTTCATTTGTTTATGTAAAATAAATTCAAGCGGCAAAAAGAATAGCTGATTGCCGCCCGTGTCCGGATGCCGCTTACTTCAGCCTTTCACTATAAATCTTAAAATTAAAGGATGTCCCAATAGGTGACGTAAATTAACCTACATGAGCCTATCTTTTGAACCTACTATGCACGTTATAATAACAAGTATAAATATTCAAAATTATAAATTAAAGGGTGTCGCAATATCTCATTTAATTTGATGTATGTGGCTATACTTTTGAACATTTGTAAATAAAGGGTCATCCAAAAAACGCGCCTACATGTTTCTCTGAAATAAAACACAAACTATTTGCAATTTTTTCAAGCTGTTTTTTTTTTATTTAAAGTATGATTCATTACAATTAAAAGTGGAATAGAATATCATTCAAATGTCCACCATGACTGCGTCTGCAGACATCAATCCTAATATCGAAATTTTCAATGACTTTCCAACATGCTGCTGGTGTTATTTCACAAATTGCAACTTGAATGTTGTTCTTTAGATCATTAATTGTTTGTGGCTTGTTAGCATACACTCGACTTTTCAAAAAAAAACCCACAAAAAAAATCTAATAGTGTTAGATCACATGACCTTGGAGGCCAATTGAAATCTGCATTTCGTGAAATTACACGTTGAGGAAATTTTGATCGCAAAAGCGTAATGTTTTCTCGAGTTGTGTCACATGTAGCACCGTCTTGCTGGAAATAGACGTCAGACACATCAATATGATTCAACTGTGTCCATAAAAAGTCTCTCAACATTGATTGGTATCGCTCAGCATTCACAGTAACAGCATTTCCAGCATCATCTTCAAAGAAAAATATCCCAATGATTCCATTTGCCCAAAATACACACCAAACAGTAACTTTTTGTGGGTGTAGAAATTTTTCATGAATAACACGAGGATTTTCATCACTCCAAATACGATAATTTTGCTTATTGACGAATCCATCCATTCTGAAATGAGCTTCGTCACTAAACAAAATTTTGCTTTGGATATTTTTCAAAGAACGCCCATTTTCATAATAACTTTGAATGATGTAAACGCGTTGTTGCAATGTGTACCTGTCCATGGTTAAAACTGTACTACCTTCTAATAAAACAAAATGGATTATGTCATTTGAAAAGATGTCACGTGTAAAAATTATATAGAGCTGACATCTAGGCGTCACATTTGGATGACCCTTTATATGGTGTTTCCGTAATTGATGTAATTTGGCCTGTATGGCCCAATCTTTTTAATGGTAAAATCCAAACCCCTGCAAATTACACCAAATGTCCACTACTTTATCTGGTATAATAAGAAGGAGGAATATTTAAAATTATAAATTGAAGGCTGTACAATAGTTGATTTAATTTGGTGTATATAACCAAACTGTTGAACCATCTTAAAGAAACATGATTTTAAGTTTGTCTATTTTGAAAAAGGTTTTTTTAAAAATTATTAAACTCTAATAATCATAAAAACGCACATTCATCTGTTCAATAACTCCATCATTAAATATCAAAATCACTTATACATTCTCATTTAAAGCAGACTCTCTGAATGGCGACCTCTGCTTATGAAGCCTGTATGGGCAATATTCAATATTTTCATGGAGATACTAGTTTTACAAATTATATAAAAAATAACAATGAAAAGAGAAAGAATAATTTATGATATTTATATTAAAATGGATTTAAATTATACTTTTGTACTTTTACTTTTCTATTATTAAAGTTTTAGAACGCTCATGCCAATTTATTGAATAATATTAATTATCTTGCTTTTTTAATTACAACTTAAACATTTCTATAAAATCATCTTACTAATATAAGAAAAAAAAAAACATTAAATAAAATTATCTCCCTTAGGAATTCTCCAGTTGAAATATTTCAAGCCATAAATATAATACCAGCAACAAAACTAACAACAATAGCTGCTGCAATTTACAAAACAAAAAGGAAATAAATCATCCCTAAACCATAAAAACCTTACCAACAAATTCTGGCCGTTTTTAAGTCAAGACAACTGGAAAAAATAATACAACGTCAGACGAGATAAACGAAACGACAACACTTTCTTTTCCCTTAATCTTTTATCAACAATTCCATCATCATTTAACCACAACAAATATTGTCTGTCGTCTGTGGTGTGTTGGCTACAACAACATTCCCCCTTCTTCGTTTATACACTTTCACAACCAACAACTAAAGCATCTCAATCAAACGGTAAGTAAGAATGAAAGTAAAACAATTTTAAGTTGACATTATAAAATCATGTTTATTTCTGAAATAACAACAACAAAATAAGGAATTTATATGTTGTAAGGATGCAGGGGTGGGCGCACTTGGGTGTAATTGTCCTTCATTGGAAATTCACAAGGTAGAATTAATGATTGTAGGAGTAAAATTTAAGCAACAGGTTGTTATTGCTATTGTTTGTATTGTGTATGTGTGTGTTGGTGCTGGTGTGAGAAAAACTTGCCAAAATTATTTTAAATGGTTTAAGATTTTTTGGTTTGTGAATAAAATTAAGTTGAAAGAATTACTTATGGAAAGATTAATATTTATTTTAAGCTCATTATCATTATGCGGGCAATATTGTCTTTAAGGACCATTCAAGTAATATTAAAAGAAACTGTAATGAACTATAAAATAATAACAAATAAGTTGGAGATGTTTTTATAATATTTTTTAAAAATATGTGTTAAGTGTAATCTATTAAAGCGTAACATTGAAGTGATGCATAGTTTGCATGTCAGAGCATCTACGTCTGGAGACAGCTGATTACACTGTTCTGCACGAAAATCCTCCTTTAAACCAAAATATGCTTTCTTGCTGTTTTCAAATGTGCTGAACACGAATTTGAAGTCAGATTTTGTCTTGAGAAATTCTAGTTTTTTTATCCAAAAATGTGAGTTTTTTGTAAATTTGACGAATTTTTTTGGCATCAAAACATAGTGAAAAAAAATTTAAAAGCCCGATGATTTTGAGCGCAATAAAGTGTATTTGAACAAAAAATATTTGATGGGAAAATTACAAGTGGTTGAAGATATATGGCTAAAAGGTTTTTTCCTGTACGTATAATTTCACAATTTTTTTACGGTGGTATCCTTTTTATTCAAATCGCTACCTGCCCCCTTTCACCCTCAATACCCCAACTCCCACCCCTCCCACTCAGCCGCTCTCTTGTCACTATTTTCTTCTAGGATTTGATCAGTACTTTTAAGGCTTATGCTCCAAGTATCTCCTCTTTTCTCCCAAAATCAGATGGTGATAGAATTTTTCTGAGTTCAGATTCGGATTCAGCACACCTGAAAACATGAGAAACAGGCAAAATTGTTCAAGGGAGGGGAGAAAAGTTTTTTTTTTTGCAGAACAGTGTTATCGACCTTGCAATTTTAATCCTACCATCAAGTTTCAACATGCCATATCAGAATGCAACACTTCCCCAACAGGTCAATTGTGATTTTACATGTACTGTATGACGACCTGAACTTTATAAGTCCGGGCAAAATGGAACCAGCATTAAAAAAAATTATTTTTTAAATTAATAAGAAATATGCTCCATCAATACATCGAAAATGCTGAAAACTTAAAACTTTAGTTTCACTAATTTTTGATTTTTTTATTACACTTAGGCCTGTTATTGCAACTTGCTTTGAAGTTCTTGTTAGTAAGAGCTAACTTTACCTAAAACAAGGAAGAGTGCAAATATTGGGGTGACAGGGAGTTTTAAAATAGGAAAAAATTAAGTACTACATGTATATTATTTTACATAAAAATTTCATCGGCTCTTAATGGGTTAAGTATTCTTAAAAAATTTTTTTTTTATTTCTTAATAAACTTTAATCGTGCTTGATTCCTTCGAAATTATAAATATTTCATGATATACTCATAAAATATTTATTATTTAAAACATCAAAATGAAATGTGTTGCTGCGTGGAAAGAATAACCATATGGCCATTTCGCTACTGCTTATATAGCTCATCATTGGATTCTACCCAAATTTTGCATAAAAAACCTAAGAGTCTTATATCAGAAGGCAAATTGATTAAATGAGAACTCCATTGAATCAACAAATCAAAAAGACAATAAAAACTCAAAATTTTTTAAAGAAAAATACCGCAAGAATTCAGTCTGTAGAATCCACTGATGAGCTATATGAGCATATGGATATGCCTTCTTCGCATTTCATTTTGTAGTTTCTATATTTCTAAAGGAATCAAACACGATTAAAGTTAGTTAAGACTAAAAAGATTCCGAATAATAAATTTTCATATTTTAGTATTTCCTTAATGATCTCTTCAAAACCTTTAAAATGATGCCCATATTGATATTTTAAAAAATTTGAAAATTGTAGAGGCCCGTAACTGGGAAACAATGGGCGAGCACCAATTTTTTTACTTGATGTTTTTTTTTTCTTATTTTTTATTCTCAATCGCCCCATATATTTATTATTTTGATTGGAGTAACTTTATTGTTATAAATGAGATGGAACAATGAGAGACAGGCGTAGTGCTTTTCCTGATGCCTCGAAGAACATGGACCGATCTTGCTGATTTTCAATACCAAGTATTTCAAAACTATAACTGATCGATTGGCGTATTTAAATTTTTTCTAACTAATCTAGAGTCTTGAATTCAACACTAACACGGATGGAAAGACGGACATCGCTCAATCGACTTCGCTATGCATAACACAATGTATATATATACTTTATGGGGTCGAAAATGGATATTGTATAAATAACAAACAGAATGACAAACTTATATATACCCTTTTTCCACTTATTTTTGTGAAGGGTATAATGAGGAATAAAGTGACATTTTACTATTGTTCGCTATTACAATTACTTATTAAATAAAATATGAAAATATAGCAATGCCGACTTCTTTTACTAATTAAATTTGCTTCTTAAAAATACATAGTGGCAACGCCGTACATTTAATCGGTTATTCACTTAATTATTGCAAAAAAAAAATATCGACTTCAAAACAGATTTTAGCTGTCTATCTAAAATGGTTCAAAAGTTTGGTCACATATATCAAATATCATCTACTATTGGGACACCCTTTAATTTCTAAAAGAAAGCAAATTTTATACTTACTGTTATAGCGGACTTAGCAATACAGATACTTAGTAAATTTAAACAGTAGCTCCACAACTGTTTAAAGGTATAGCCATATATGTTAAATTAAAATAAACTATTGGGGCCCCCTTTAAATCATTATTTTGAATATTTATACTTGTTATTATAATGGTCATAGTAAATGACATTCTGTTAAATTTTCAAGCGTTAATCTATAACAGTTCAAAAAAGGAACACATATTGATCAATCTACGTCGCCTATGTGGACGCCCTTTAAGTTTTAAATTTATTTTTGTATTACTTTTTGCTATTAAGAAGTATTTTGATTCCCATTTTTTATATTTAAAAGAGGTGCCCTTTACGGTTCATGTGTTTTGTATGGGGAGACCCTTTAATTTAAAATTTTACAAACTCTTCCTGAAACGGGACCCATCTGAAAGCATAGCCTTACAAATAAAGAAAAACATTTTAAAATCGGTTTAGAAATGATTGAGTGCTTCGGTCACAAACATAAAAAACCATTCGAATTGATGACGAATTAATAACCACCTTCTTTTTGTAAAGTCGTTTAAAAAACAACAAAGTTCACCAATATTGTGTCTTTTCTTAAAAATAATAACTAACAACAAGCAAAGTTTTATGGATGCATTATATTCCGAAAGATTTGATTTCCATTTTTATTTCAATTGCAAAATAAAATTATAATTTGTATTTTATTCTAAATACGGCAACATCAAATGAATAAATCTTAAAATGAAAACAAGTAAGAGATAGGGTTTAAATTGCTTGTTTAAAAATAGCAACAGCACTAAAATTTTTGCTTTGCTTACATGTTTTTCAGCAAATAAAAAAACTAAATGTCTCAGCATTTGCAAAACATTTCATTATAAACGAAGCAACAGCAAAAATCAAATGCAAAATAATTCTTGCGAAAAAATACGGACTTCAAAACAGATTTTATCTGTCTGCCTATAACAGCTCAAGTGTATGGTCACATAAATTAGGTTACATTAACTATTGGGATACACTTATATCTCCAAGCTTTATACTTTTTCAACTGTTCAACACTTTGGCAATATACATCAAATTGCAGCAACTATAGGGTCACTCTTTAATTTTCAAATTCAAATTATAAGCTTCTTGTTAAAGCGAACTTAGCAAAAAATGTTCCTTGTAAATTTCAGCTGTCTGTCTATAACGGTTCAAAAGTCCGGCCACATACACCATATTATACCAACTATTGAGACACCCGTTTATTTCCGAATCCAAATTTTATACTTGTTGTTATAGAGAGTTAGTAATACAGGTCTACAACTGTTTAAAATTATGGCCATATACCAAATTTAATGAACTATTGGTGCACCCTTTAATTTTTAATTTCAAATATTATCAGATGTTACTATAACAGCCATGTCTATAACGTTCAAAAGATAGGCCCATATAAGTAAATCTTCATCAGTTATGGAAAACCCTTTCATTTCTAAATTCAAATTATAATCTCGTTAATATAGCGGGCTTAGAAATGTAGGTCCCTTTTAAGTTTCAGCGTTCTGTCTGTAACGGGTCAAACGTACTTGAAATTACATCAACTATTGGAACACCCTTTAACTCCCAAATCCATATTTTATATTGATGTTATAGCGGACTTACCAATACAAGTACGTTGTAAATTTCAAGTGTCTGTCTATAACTGTTAAAAAGTATGTCCATATACAACAAAATTAAATGAACTATTGGCAAACCCTTTAATTATTAATTTTACGAATAAATACTTGTTACCATAACAACCATAGCAATCGACATTCTGTCCAATTTACAAGCGTTTGTCTATAACGGTTCAAAAGATAGGCTCATATAAGTAAATCTTCATCAATTATGGGACACCCTTTAATGTCTAAATTCAAATTATAAACTTGTTAATATAGCGGATTTAGCAATACAGGTCCTTTTTAACTTTCAGCGTTCTGTCTATAACTGTTCAAAAGGTTGTTCACGTACACAAAATTATATTAACTATTGGAACACCTTTTAACTTTCAAATCCAAATTTTATACTTGTTATTATAGCGGACTTAGCACTACAGGCTCGTTGTAAATTTCAAGCGTCTGTCTACAACTGTTAAAAAGTATGGCCATATACATCAAATTTAATGAACTATTGGCGCACCCTTTAATTTATAATTTGAAATAGTAATACTTGCTACTATAACGGCCATAGCAATCAACATTCTGTCCAATTTGCAAGCGTTTGTCTATACCGGTTCAAAAGGACGGCCATACACTTGAAATTACATCATCTATTGGAACACCCTTTCACTTTCAAATCCAAATTTTATACTTGTTGTTATAGCGGACTTAGCAATACAGTTTCGTTGTAAATTTCAAGCGTCTGCCTGCAACTGTTCAAAAGTATGGCCATATACATCAAATTTAATGACTTATTGGCGCACCCTTTAATTTATAATTTGTAATATTAATACTTGTTACTATAACGGCTATAGCAATCAACATTCTGTCCAATTTGCAAGCGTTTGTCTATAACGGTAAGATAGGCCCATATAAGTAGATTTACATCAATTATGGAGGCACCCTTTAATTCTTAGATTTATTTTTGTAATTTTTTTGTTTTGGGAGCTATAGTAATACGCAGTCATTTAAAAT
Source organism: Gymnosoma rotundatum (assembly GCA_916610165.2). NCBI lineage: Eukaryota > Metazoa > Arthropoda > Insecta > Diptera > Tachinidae > Gymnosoma > Gymnosoma rotundatum. Next base: position 13,665,845 of record OU744339.1, read on the forward strand.
TTTACAGAATCGACCTTTACAGTTCATAATACACTTGAAAAATATGTATGTTGTATGAACTGTTTTTAAAACTGGACCAATCTATAAGCATAATCTATCATATTACCAAAAATTTTCAAAAACGGATCAGAAATGACTGAGTTATGGAGGCACAAATATAAAAAAAGCAACATTCAACCGAATTGTATAACCTCCTTCTTTTTTTCAAGTCGATTAAAAAAAGTAAAAAACGCATTTGCTTAAGCTGACTATGTTTTTCTTTCTGCAGCAAAGCAATCAGCAAAGCATTTATTTTGAAAACTTTTGCTGTTATTATTCTATCTTTAACTATTGGCAAGTTGTAATAATGGACCTTATGATAGTAGTTGGCAAAGATTTACATTAACAATAAAACATAAATTATAATTAAATATTATGAGAAACAAATTTAATTTTTTTTGCATATTTACGTTTTAAAAACACAATAAAAATATTCCTAAAAATTCAATGTCAATGCGAATGAAGTTTTTTAATGAATGAAAATGTTTGCATGTATTTGCATAAAACTTTTTAAAATATAAATAATTCACTAAACACCATCGCGTTTATTAAATTTATTACGTTTTACCAAAGAAATCTCACACATAATAGTCTGAGATTTTTAGAAATGAAAAAAAAAATAATTAAAAATTATTTCTTCCACTACAATAAATACTCGTACTATGCCTATACAAACACACACACTCAATATTCATTAAAGAAAAACTAACATTTATTATACCCTTCACTACAGGTGAAAAAAGGTATTTCTAAGTATGTTATTTCGTTTGTAACTTCTACAATATCCATTTCTGACCCCATAAAGTAAATATATTCTAAGTTCTTATGCATAGCGAAGCCAATTGAGCGATGTCCGTCTGTCCATTTGTGTTCGTGTTGAAATCAACTTTGCAAAGCTCATCTAGTACTAGAGAAAATTTAAATACGCCAATCGATCAGACATAGTTTCGAAAATTTTGCTATTGAAAATCAGCCAGATCGGTCCATGTACACCGAGGCAGCAGGCAAAACACTACGCCTGCCTCGCATTTTTCCAATTTTTTTATACTCTTCACTACAAAAAGTGAAAAAAGGGTATAACTAATTTTGTCTCTCTCATTTTGCAATTTCTACCATATCCATTTCCGACTCCATAAAGTCTATATGTTCTGACTTCTTATGCACAGCGAAGTCGATTGAGCGATGTCCGCCTGTCCATCCGAGTTAGTGTTGCCTCGGCAAACTTGATTTAAAAAAAATCGATAATATATAGTGTCCAAAAAGGTGCTATTGGAAATCAGCATGATCGGTCCCTGTCCTTCGAGGCAGCAGGCAAAAACCACGGCTACCTCTAAATTTTTCATGTCATTTGGAACAATAAAGTAACTCTAATCAAAAAATTAATGTAAGAGGCTATAGAGAATTAAAAAATGAGAAAAAAACAACAATTGAGAAAATTGGCGCTCACCCATATTTTCCAAGTTAAAGGGATCTGAAATTTTAAAATTTTTAAAAATATCAATATGGGTATCATTTTTAAGCTTTTGAAGAGATATTTAAGAAAATTCTTAAATTTTTAAAAAATGCTTAACCCATTAAGAGCCGATGTCATTTTTATGTATATGCAGTACCAATTTTTTTAGTTTTTAATTCTCTTTCACCCCAATATTTTCTTTTTTGATTGGAGTTATTTCACTAAACTAGATTTTCATAGATGGTGAAGGGTATATAAGATTCGGCATAACCTAATATATCACTCTTACTTGTTATTTAAACAATTTAATGGGAAATCTGCAGTGTGATACATGTGGTTATAAATATATAGTGAAGTGTGTATAACATTCGGCATAGACGAAAATAGCACTCTTGCTTGTTTTAATTAACCTTACGTCTAGTTGCGTGTCAAAAGTTGTTAAAGAAAAATATTTATTTTTTTAAATTAAAAAATTAGAGATTTTTTTATAAAAACATATTTCGCGTTTAAGCAAATTATAAACAATTTATAAAATAAAGCGAGTAATTTTAAATAAAATTATCAATAACTTTATAATTAATCAATGCGACAAGCGACAAACCACAATTCGATACCCGGATATCATTTAAAAATTTTCAATAAAAGTTGTTATACAACAAAGGACATTTATCAATAGGAGATAGAGTTCTATTGTATAATTAAAATAATAACTTTTAAAGTGTAAATGAAAACCAAAGCCCTGTGTGCCCGTTAGTATGATTGCAAATATACGGGTGACAGAGAATAAAAAAAATTGCAATCGGCTCTTAATGGGTTAAGCGTTTTTTAAAAAATTTAGCAATTCCTTAAAGACCTCTTCAATAGCTTTTAAATGATACCCATATAGATATTTTAAAAATTTTAAAATTTCAGAGCCGCGTAAGTCGGAAAATATGAGCGAGCGCCAATTTTTTCACTTGATGTTTTTTTCTTATTTTTTAACTCTCTCTCTATCGTGTCATATATTTATTTTTTTGATTGGAGTTACTTTATTGTTCCAAATGCCATGAAAAAATTAGAGGTGTTTCGCCTGCTGCCTCGAAGGACGTGGACCGATCATGCTCATTTCCAATAGCACTTCTTTCGACACTATAGCTGATCGACTGACATATTTTTTTTTTTTTTTTGTGAAATCAAGTTTGCCACGGACGGAGAAACGGACATCACTCAATCGTCTTCGCTATGCATAAGAAGTCAGAGTATATATACTTTATAGAGTCGGAAATGGATGTTGAAGAAAATACACACTTAATGACAAACTTAAATATACCCTTCCCTTTTTTTGAGGTGAAGGGTATATTTAAATCGAAAAGTATTTTATGATGCAAAAACAAAAAGATTTATGATAAAATTCCAAAATTTACGTTTTTTTAGTTGCTCAAACACTAAAATTGCCAATGATTTAAAAAATCGTTAAATTTTTTATGAAATTAATTCATTGATTTAAGTACACGATTTAATTAAATTAGCATGTATTAAAAAACTGCCATTGAATTTAAAATATTTAAAATAAAATTATTTTAGAAAGCCTAATATTGAATTCTTCACTTAAGTTATGGTAAATAATTTATTTAATTCATTTTAATTCTTTACTTTTTATTACGTGTTTTAAACTTTTTATTATGCAGCTTTTAAAAGTGAAACAAAATTAATTACTTTAATGCGATTAAGCACATCTTTAATTATTTTCTAAAACAGAAAATTAAACAAATCTTTATTACTAAAACAACAGAATAATTTTGAATAAATATCTAAGTTTGATATTTTGTTTAAAGAAATAAACAAGTAGTTAAACAACAGTAACAATAACAATAGCAATAACTGAAAAAAAAACAAAAATGATTTTGTTAAATTATGCCAAAACTAAAGCGAAAAAGCAAATAATTACAATCGACATTTGTTAAGATGCAAAAACTAATAAATTAATTGAATTTTTTTTCTTTTTTGTATTTAATAATAACTGAAATTTCATAAAATCTTTTCAGTTGCATTTAACTCTCCAGAGAATAACTTGGTTGACTTTTTAAATAATTTTTCGTTTTAACAATTAAGATAAAAATAAAAAATTAATTACATTTTAATTTCAATATAATTTTTTTTTTACTTATCATAAAACTGAAACAGTGTATTGTAAATACTTATATGTTGTTACTTAAAAAGCTATAAAAAGTGTTATAACATTTTTTTAAATAAATTCTTAAAAGTAAAATCACAGTGATGTAAGTTTGCTTTTTAAAAGAAATTAATAAAAAAATTTCTGCTCAAGACCACATGCTTTTATTTAATTAACCAAAATTATTTTCAAAAAAATACATATCTTCATTTATATTCATATAATTTCATTTATCACTGCTGCCTACATTGAAAATTCTCTAACACAACGTTTAAATTTAATTGTTTCTTAAACAAAAAATTAAAACTTAAACTTGACGCTTGACTTAAAATACACGCCAAATGCAAACAATTTAAAAATTTATATATTAATTATGTTGACATTTGTGTTAAATTGAGTTTACAATTATGACAATCAGCTGTAACAAAAAACAAGTAAAAGTGCTATATTCGGTTAGGCCGAATTTAATATACCCTTCACCATTTATGTAAATCTAGCTTAGTGAAGTAACTCCAATCAAAATAGCAAATATTGGGGTGACAGAGAATTAAAAACTAAAAAAAAAAATTCGTGCTGCATATTTATTATTTTACATAAAAATGCCATCGGCTCTTAATGGGTTAAGCATTTTTAAAAAATTTTAGTATTTCCTTAAAGATCTTTTCGAAATTTGAAAATTTCAGAGCCCCGTAACTCGGAAAATATGGGCGAGCGCCAATTTTTTCACTTCATGATTTTTCTTATTTTTCTCTATCGCCCAAAATATTTATTTTTTGATAAGAGTTACTTTATCGTTCCAAATGACATGAAAAAGATTAAAGGTAGGCGTGGTGTTTTGCCAGCGGCCTCGTGATACATGGACCGACCTTGCTGACTTCCAATAGCACCTCTTTCGATACTATATCTGGTCGCTTGACATCTTTCGTGTGAAGTCAAGTTTTTGTTTATTGTTTTTTTTTTAACATTTTTGCAATTTAAATTTTTTTCATGAATTCTTTAAAAAAAATTAATGCGATTTATTTATATCACAAATTATGATAACACTCGATACTTATTGTACATCATTTTGTTTTTATAAACAAGCAAGCATCTCATTTCATAAAGAAAAGCCGCATTGAAATTATTTATAAATAAAACAAAAAAAAAAAAAAATAAACGAATAATTTAAGACTTAAATACAACAAATTAAAAAAAAGAAAGCAACAACTTGTTGATATCTAACGTGTGATGTTCTAACAGTAGACTAAAAGAAATATCTGTATAAAAACTGAAGGTATGTTAAATGAACATTAAGTTTTCAGAAACAGTGTGACCTTTTCACAGCAAATTTGCAGCAAAATAAAATATTTTTTTTGTTTTTCTTTTTCGCCTGCAAATGTTTTAAATTTTTCCCTTGCATTTAATTAAGCTTTTTTTAATATAAACTGTAACCGAAGCTACTGCTATTTAAATATTTTTAATTTCAAAAGCAAAAAAAATTTTCAAATCTTTAAACAGGAATTTTTATTAAAAATATAATATACAATTTTTTTGATACTTTTTTTTGGTACCACAAGGTACTGCTTGTCATTTCTTAATGTGATAAAAAAAAACTTTCCAAAGTCTCTTGAGATATTTTTGCCTAATTTTATAGATTTTATTTAGCCATTTAGGAAAACGTCCAAAATTGCTGTAAAACACCAAAAAGTAATAAAAAAAAGTACTAATTTCTCAACTTTATCCACCTTAAGCTCAGGGTATATTTTAAAATATTTACTTTGTTGTAATGTGAACAAATCTATGTTAACCAAATAAAAATCGTTCTAATCGAAAAGGGATCAAAGTTTATTCGAATGTACTTTTTAGTACTTTTTTTGTACTCGTTAAAAAAATAATGTTTTAAATATTTTTTAACTTAAATTAAATGGCTAAAATGTACTTATTACAAAATTTTGTATAGGTCCTTATTAGTTTTATTGCAAAAAAGAAGAAAAAATATTTGTATACAAAAAGTACCAAAAATTTTAAAAATTTTACCAGTTCGTTTATCAAAAAGGTTAAAAAATGTGGTCATTGTTTTGATTAAAACTTTCATTTCATGTTTATAATTTATAAGACTAATTTAATAGGGTTTTTTAAAGCACCTTCAATTAACATATACCCGTTTTGACAGCATAATTAAACATTAATAAATATGAGAATAAAAAAACTTTTTTGCAAAGTTTTACTTTTTTAAAACTACTTAATTTTTATTTGTGAATAAATTTCCAAAAAATAAAATTTTAGTTTAATTTTATTTTATTTTAAAGCATTTATATTTTATTTAAAAGCTTCTTTTTAAACTCATTTAAGTGTTATTAATTGTTCAAGATCTGGTCACTCTATACCAGAGAAAACAAAAATAAAGTCGTTTCAATATTTTCATATAAAGAAACTATTACAGTTATTTATAGCGTTTTCTCATATTTTAAGAGAGTCTATTTAGTAGAAATTTATAGTTTGTTTATATCACATATAACGGTTACAAATTGTTTAAACTAATAAATAAGTATTTAATTGCATGTGATAAAATAAACACTACAATGACCAACAACAAAAAAGTACTGCTGAAAATATTTAGTTCTCGCATTTTGAATGTGAGTGGTGTTAAATGAATATCGCATTTAAGTATTTAAAAATTTTAAAAAATAAAAACTAATGATTAAAATTTTGTTACAAAGTGATTAACAAAGTTTTTAGTTGTTACAAAAATGTTTTAAAAAGAATACGTGAAAATTTGTTACTTTCTTAATAACATTTAATATTTTTACTTGCATATTTTTAAAGAATTCAAAAAGTAAAATTGGAAAAAATTCCAGAAATATCCTTAAAGTAAATAATTTTATATATTTTAATTACCATTTTATTAAATTATTTTTAAATAAGAAAAAAACCTCTAAATAAAAATAAAGTAAATACTTAAAAAAGAAAATAAAATACAGTTAGCCGGTAGCGCGAAATATTTTTCTCTTATCTAAGATAAATCAGCTAAAGTCGAAATACCACTTAAGCATTTATATTAAATCTGATAACAAATTAAATGCTTTTAAATAAAAAGTGTAAGCTGCACATTAAAATTTTTAGATTAAAATCGATCTGAGAATAAAAATAAAAATAAAGTTTGTTCAACTTTTCTTCAATAAGCAAAATGAATTGAAATTGCAATTAAAACAGATTATACTAAATAACAATTGATATATTCATATAACTTAAATAACTACAACAGTAGCAGCTGTCTTGCTAAGAAGGATTAGCTGTTTGATTCGTTATTCTAATTGAATACTGCAATCTGTACAAGCATTGGTATAATTATTTTTTTCAATAGTTCAGATAAAAAAAACTACCGTTTTGTTGGTACAAACTAGTGATGTCCAAAAATAAAAATGTAGCTGTATTAGTGAAAACATTAAAGCTACACTGAGAAAAAAGTTTAGTAATTTAAAAGAAAAAAAATTTATCAAAAATAAATTTTTAGAATTTCTGTTGGTATTTTAGGAGAGTAAAAAAAAACTTTTTAGTTACAAATATTACTAAAAAAAAAATGAAGTGGGTAACTAACTCCTCTAAGGGAACTAAAATACTAGTAAACAAAAATATAAAATGACAATAGAAAAACATTTTTCCAAAATATATTAAGCAAACATGTTTTAAGAAAATTCTGCAGAATACTAATTATCGCCCAGCGCTGAATAGCTAAAATTTTAAGGCTGATACAGCTATATTAAATAATTAAATAATAATTTATTAAATAATTATATCCACACATATTAAGCTTGATACTTTCATTTTTTGGTTTGTTTTCTACTTTAAAAATCACCTTTTTCTTTACATTAATGAAAACTAGCAAAGGATATTCAATCGTAAAAAACTTTTCGTGTATCATCTTTAAATTTCTTTCAGTGCACGTTGAAAAAATTCTCCAAAAAATGTTTTTTAATTAATTATCATAAGAATGTATGTCACTTCAGCCAGCATAATTATGCCGTGGATGGACATTAATGGTTTAAACTGATAAAAGTACCAAAAGTAGCAATAAAAAAGTACCAAAGCGAATATAAACAAGAAAAAGTTAAATTTATTTTTTTTTCAAATAGTTAAAAAATACGTTTAAAAAAATTAAATTAACGTCATTAAAAAAAATACCATTAGAAATACAAATTGAGAAAGATCTACATAAAAAAAACTAATTTAGAAATATTAGAAAATTTACTCTCAAATCACACTTGTGATTTTTTCATTACCATTAAAATTTCATTAGCATTGTTTGAAATACTGACAATGAAAAATAAATTTAACTACCATTTAATGCTAATGATTTTATTTTAATTATAATTGTTTTTTATAACGAAATTTTTTATAATGAAATTTCAATGAAATTGTTTCATTACTAATTACAATTGAATCAAAAATAATTGTTTCTATGAAACAGATCGCAGAAACTAAAAAAACTATGCATTAAATAAATAAATCTTAACACTCTTTTTTCATAGACTTGTACTTGAAAATTTTAATAATATATCATTTTTAAATGAGCTAAGTGTAAACTTTGATGTCTGAGATCTAAAGTCACCTAAAACCACAACTACCAGCTCTTAAAATTTACACGAAAACAAAAATAGCTTCCAAAAATTTTTCATTTGTCCTGGGAAAGTTAAAATATAAATATTTTACAAAATCTTTCTGATCTAAATGCCATTTTTAAATATTGCTCTACTATGCTTTAAAATGTATATTTAGTGTATAAAGACAAGGAACATCTTTATTAATGATAATGATTTTAAACCATTTAATCATTAGTCAATGCTAATGATTTTGTTTTTTAACTAATTACCAATTAAACCTTTTCATTAAAAAGCGTTACTATTAGTAAAAAAAATGATAATTCTAATAAAATAAATATATATAAATAATAATTAGCATTATTTATCATTCAATGCCAATGAAATCGTCAATTAATTAGTCTATCTAATTAATAATTTCAATTTAACCCAGCAAAATATTTTAATCGAGTATGGAATTAATCATTTTTGGGAGAAGGACTTTCCAACTTTATTACAAACCTAATGATATTAACAACGCTTGAGACTTTTATAATCAATTACTTATAATTAATTACATTGATTAATTTTTGAAAATAATAAAGTTCATTAGTACGTATCTTATGGATTTCTCTTTTAACTTGAAGAACTATTTCAATTACAATATCCTATTTTGCAAACTAATGTAATGTGTTTTGTAACTGAGTAACAAAATATGGCAACCACAAAAGTAAGTTGTTATATAGCAAGTACTTTTTAAGGTAATGTCTAATTTTTTGGTGGGAAAGAGTACTTCTTCTATTTAAAATGTAATTTTTTAATTTTTACAAAATAATTTTGCAATTTTTAGAAAACAATATGAAAAAATTTACTTTTAAAATAGTAATTTTTTTAAAAAGAGCATCCAAAGTTATTTTTGTTCACCAAGTTTTAAAAAAAAAAGTAAGCAAGCACATTTTTAATAATTTTTTTAATAATTTTAAATAAAAAATTTTATGATGAATATTTTTTTAATTTTTAAAATAATTTTTATATTTTTTATTTGTTTGCTAAAAAATTGCAAACATTTAATAAAAAAGCCCTCTTGTTAAAAGTAAATATTTGAAATATTTTTGAAAATTTCCAAAAAGTACCTTTAGAGTACATTTCCATCTTAAAGGAATTATTTAAAAAAAACCATTATCTTTTAAAGCATTTTTAAGAGGGGTGGGTTTTAAAAAATATGTTTTTAAAAAGGTATTAAAGAAAAGTACTTTTCTAATAATTTAATAAAATTTTGTGTAAAAGTACTTTTTTAATTTTATAAAACTTCTTTTTTTAAAGGTACCTTTTCGCCTTTAAAAATCACGTCTTCTAATAAATACAGTAAAAAATGCTGTAAAATAAAATTAAACTCTTTAAAAAGTACCTTTAATACAAACAGCTAAATAAAGTACCGTTAAAAGGTAAAATTAACAACAACAAAAATCATTATTTTTTAAAGCATTTTTAAGACGGGTGGGTCTTACAAAATATATTTTTTTAAAAGTTATTAAGTAAAGGTACTTTCTTAATAATTTAATATTTTTTTTAGAAAGTACTTTATTAATTTCATCTAATTTTTTTTAAAGTACCTTTTCGCTTTTAAAAATCACGTTTCATTATAAATTCAGTAAAAATACTATAAATTAAACTTGAATTCTTTAAAAAGTACCTTTAATGCAAACAGCTTAATAAAGTACCGTTAAAAGGTAAAATTAACAAAAAAAAAACTTAAAAAAGTACAAAAAGTACCTTAAAATAAATAACTTTTAAACAGAACATTTTTTTTAATTTTCTAATTAAAATATTGACCCTTTTTATTGAAACTAAATAAAAAGGAGAGAAAAAATCTTAATGCCTTGTCATAATATTGATGACCCTAGTAAAATTTACTACTTGACCTGTCTTGCGGATTGACAATGAAAACGTCTTGTTGTCTTGCATAAAGCTCCATTTTTATTAAAACTAAATTTTGAACTTTAAAAGACATCTCGCTTCAGCAATAACAAACGATTCTTTATAAGCATTACATTTTTGTAATTAGTATTTCTTAAAATTTTATTTAGATACTTCCTTTCAATATTCAATGCAATCTAAATTATAACTTTTAAACTTTTAAAACTAAAAATTTCTATTTGTTGCTAATTAAATTGAGTTAAAATTAATTTAACAGAAATTGTAGCCAAAAACTCATGAAAGTTGTTGTAATAGGCTAGAAAGGTTTCAGATTGATGCCGTTGTAAAAATGTTACTACCGTTTCTTTACGAAATGTTTTTCATACAACAAATAATATTTGTTGTTAATTTAATTGCTTGTAAAAAGAAAACTTTTTTCTAATTTTGCCTAAAAAAGCAACAACATTTTTCTTCAGCGAAAAGCCAGTCAAGTCAGTCAGTGAGCCAGTCTATTATTATCATTATTGACATATTCTTTACATCATACACTGGAAATTAAATTAAATTATGAAAATTCAATTTTCATTTTCTAAAGATGCAAATGAAAATAAAATAAATGTGTTGATGATGATGATGGTGATGACGATGATGACAATGTGTTATAAAACTTTATTGAATGGTAAAGACGTTGCTGCTAGAAAAATGGTTGTAGAAAAAAATCAAAAGTGGAAGATGTAAGTGAATGGTTTGATACTGCTAATTTATATTTTGACAAATTTTTATGGCATTGACAGGCAATTGATATAAGTTTTCAAACACTTAAACCTTGCGATATGATCGAGAAAACAAAAATAAACCCTTAAAAATTCAAAGCAAATGGGAAGTGACGGTTTAATTGCATTTAAAGTCTCTGTTTCACTTGGGACTCACTAATTATCAAACAATTATTGTATTTTAAGGCTGTTGTGTTTTATATTAATATTTTTTCATAAAAAATTGTCTTCTGTTTTTTCAAATTATTTACACTATTAATTATTTGTTTCAGATTTCTTTTAATTTTTTTACAATTAAAATTCATCTCCCATTAATTGTTCTTAACATTTGTAAGGATTCTTATTTCAACTTTAAATTTTTTTCATTTGTATCAATTTTTTTTCTTAACAATCAAACTGCTAATCTAATTAGAATTAACAAATGTAAATTAATAATTAATTTTATTATTTTTAATGTAAATTTATAAATTTGTTTTGTGTTTTAAATTCAAAAATTAATTGTTGTCTATTGTGTTATCTATAAAATTTTTTGTTTTATTATTAATTCTAAATATTGTTTTCTATTTATTCGTTTTTGCTTATTACTTAAGTTTATTATAACCATTTAAGTTGTATTATTAAACAATTGTGGCGATGTGAACTTTTGCTCAAGTTCTCAATAGTTTTTTAGCCTGAATGACTTAAGTAGGCAGTTGTGAACCAGATTTTTTATGCTAAAACGGACTAAAAAGCAAGCTATAGAAAATAAAAATATTATTACATTTTATTTACTAGTTCAGTTCTTTTAGTAGTAAAAAAGATTAAGCCAAAATATTTTTTCTTTGATGTTACTTTATTAACTTAGTGCCTTTGAATTTTATTGACAATACTCTTTACTTTTGTCCACTTAGAGATTTATTGTTTTATTTGCCATACTGCTCTTAACTGCAATTTTTATTTATAGGCGAGTTAAAACGTCAAAATTTGTATTATAAGGAAAGATAAGGTAGTTTGTTCAAACATTTTTTTTACTCTTCTATTTTTTTACGTGCCGGTATGAGCCAATTAAAAAATATTGCAACATTGCATTGTGTGTTCGAATTTCATAGAGGGTTTAATTAAATTTGTTGTGCTTTTATAAAACATTGTAAAGCCTTGTAAAGTTATTTATTGTTGTTTTAAAAATTCAGACAAGAAAGGTCTTTATTTATGCCAGATTATCTATAGTTTTTAATTGTTTAATAATTTGAATTGATAATAGTTAAGGGATAAGAACAGCAGAGGAAAGAATAAACTATAGATATATAATTGAGTTTATGTTTAAGAAAATGTCCACAGTCAGGAGAAGAAAAATTAGGCATCCAAGCGTTAAAGAAAGCGAAAAAATATTTTCTATTCCTTCTTTTTTTAACAACGTGATGCGACTTCAAATTTCTGTAGCCATATGAAGGCAATTTAAAAACTACGTGACATTTTTCTTAAGCTCAATAACGCTAGTCCTATGCAGTAAAACAAGCCTTGCCAAAATTTTCGGTGGCGGCGCATGGGTAATCTTTAACCGGCAAGAGCGACTTTTAACACAAAAAAAGTGGAGGCGGCTCAAATGTCGGCCTGAACATTTTTTGTTCTATAAAACTTCATTTAAAATCAAGATTTAAATAAAAAATTTTAGAACATAATGTTAAAATTAAAAGGTGTTTTTTTTAATTTTTTCCCAATCAGGATTTGAACCATTTGAAGAAGACAAGTTACAAAGAGAACGAAAAAGAAATGGTTTAAGTTTTGTGTGAACTTCGTCTCACCAAATTAAGATTAAGATTAGTTGGTTAAATAGATGATGTTTAAAACGTACATAACATAAGGTAGATGGATGCGAAGAATGCTGATGTGGCGGTCCAGAAAATGCTGCATTTCATTCTGCTAGAGTCTAATTTTTCTTGTTTTCTTTGCAAAACGTCCGCATGCATTTGTAAATAATTTTTCTTTCTAAAAATGTTTAGAAATTAAATTTAAAATGAACCAAAAGCCAAAAATAAGTTATTTTTCATTCAATTAAAAGGTGTCTTAAAACTTTTTATTTGTAGAGGTTTCTTAAGATTTCTTTTACTTGTGCTTTTATTAATACTTGTACAATATACTAAAAGAAAAAAAAACTTTTTATTTAATAAAACTAAAATTTTTTTGCTGATAAACTATAAATTTTTTAGTTGAATTTATACAAGCCGGTCAAAACGGCGGCTGTTTCTGAGCCGAAACAAGATGAACAAAACGACGGCGGCGTGCCGTTGGCTGTGAACTAATCACCTTGTTTCTCTGGTCCTATATTCTTCCAATTTTTTTTTATTACTTGTAATAACTGACTTTCTCAAGAATTTCGAAATGGGTGATTCATTGTTTAAATAATAGTCGTTTCATAGGAGACAAATTTGAGGGGAATTTTTCGTTATTAAATGAGGTTAGTTTTACTTCAAATATGCTTCGGATCTCTTTAGCACCTGCGTTAATCGAAGAAATAAATTTACCTTTTTTTAAATCATTAAAGTAAAGGACTGTTGCCAAAGTCTTTTTGGGTAGCTAGTAGAGTTGGGTTTATCAGCTCTTTAAGGTGAGTGCTCTGTTCAGCACAGCTCATTACAGCGAACTAGTTCGTTCATTTTGTTAAAAGCTCACTTAGTTAACTAAAAACAACTGAGCGCATACAGTTGCCTCAACAATTGAGGGAATCCAGTTGATCTGGTTAGCTCAATATTTTTTGATGCAATAAATTTTTAGTGTTCTATGATAAATTAGTCCTAAATTAATCCTTAAAACATATTCACACATACTAATGAAAAATTGTGCAACTGAAAAATAATTTAAAGATTTTTTATATTTAAGTTTGCACTTTTACCTGAATTTATTTTTGTATATTGTTAAAATTAAAAAAGAATAATGGGTTATTATAATATATTTTGTAGTTACAAAAGGATAATCCTGCTTAATTTGTACTTAAATAAGTTTAAAGGTTTCATTCAAGTTTTAATTTCATATTTGTTTTAATATAAATAAAGATGAAGTAGAACCAATGCTCAATAACTGAGCTAAAAGAGCTCAGAGTGTTTAATTGAACTACTCTTGAGTATTCAATTGAACTATGTCATTCACGAATTACAAAATTTTATTAGCCAGCCAGTTAAATCCACTGCTGTACTGTTCTGTTGAAATTTTTTTCTTAAATATTTTTTGAAAATTTCTATTTCCATCTTTTTTTTAATTTTTAAATAAAGCGTCCTTCACCTGTTGTGTTAATCCATATTTAATTAGTAAATTAAAAGAAAGAACAACTTATTAGCAAAATATTTTTTCCAAAGATTTAATATAAAAGAATTGTATCCACTTGTTTTTGCAACACCTGAATAATCATATGATCCAAAGAATTTGCTAGGCTACATGCTTAAAACTAATTATTTTTGTTTTTAAAATATTTTCATATGAATACTAAGTTTTTTAAAGAAATAAGAGAAAAGGGACTTACTAAATTAAAAATTAAAAAAAAAAATATTATTTTTATACCCTTCACCACAAAAAGTGGAAAAACGGTTTATATAAGTCTGTCATTCCGTGTGTTATTTCTATACAATTTCCGACCCCATAAGGTGTATATATTCTGACTTCTCATTCATAGCGAAGTCGATTAAGCGATCTCCGTCGGTCTGTCCGTCCGTGTTAGTGTTTGCTGCGGCAAACTTGATTTCACAAAAAAAAAATAATTGTCAATCAATCAGACATAGTGTTTAAAGAGGTGCTTTTGGAAATAAGCATGATCGGTCCATGTCCATCGAGGCAACAGGCAAAATACCACGCCTACCTCATTTGGAACAATAAAGTAACTCCAATCAAAAAATTAAATATATGGGGCGATAGAGAATTAAAAAATAAGAAAAAAAAATATCAAGTAAAAAAAATTGGCTCTCACCCATATTTCCCGAGTTACGGGACTCTGAAATTTTAACATTTTTTGGAAATATCAATATGGGTATCATTTAAAAGCTTTTGAAGAGATCTTCAAGAAAATACTAAAGTTTTTTTTTTAAATGCTAACCCATTAATTTTTATGCAATTTTATATTTATGCACTGCCTAATTTTTTTGTTTTTTAATTCTCTGTCACCCCAATATTTGCTTTTTTGATTGGAGTTACTTCACTAATTAGATTTACATAGATGGTGAAGGGTATATTAAATTCGCAATAGCCGAATATAGCCTCTTACTTGTTTTAATGTCATTTTTGTCTCCAGCTTATTTAGTCTCTATTGGTAACAATTCTATTGGTAGCGTTCTCTGAATTACATTTTGTTACCATCATTTCGACTGAATGAAAATAAAATCCCATCATAAAATTTATACTCTAACAGGTACTTAAAGCGAATTGAAATGATTGTTAAATGTTAATCAGATTAGAATTTTAAAACCTCAATAAGAATTGAAAAAAAATAACATTATGCAGTTTTAAATTTATTTAAAACCTGTTTCCATTTTTTTTAATAAAAATATTTTTTTTTAAATAAAAAAACAAAGATGAGAAAGTGTTTTAAAAATGTTTTAATATTACAATAAATTTTCCATAAATAAAAATTTAAAGACATGAACAAACATGACTTAACAATTCGTACTTAATGACATTAAAATTGTTTCTCTCCCTTTTACTACAAGTGGCATAATGTTCGTCTTGTACTTAATAGGATTATTTTGGCATCAACTTGAAATGAAATTAAAAATTAATCAAAATTCACTACAGATGTTGCCTTCTTTTTCATTCTTGGCTATAATTATCTAGACTTAAATAAAAAAAATTTTGGGTTTAATTAAATATTATTACAGATTTTAATATCTTTTTTTTTACTTTTTATAATTTGAATTTTTATTCTGGCTTTTTTGCAGTAACAATTTTGTAACGCAATGCAATCGACTGATACTGGTGGTGAATTGAGACAACAGTATAACACATCATCATCATCATCATTAACGGCGACTACGAAATCTGGCAAGACGGGTTGCAACGAAACGACAACATCCTTCACCACTACCAATACACCGAACACAACAGCACTTAACAACGAAACACCTAGTAAGAATCCTTTTAAGCAGCAATATCAGCAGCAGCAACAACAACAACAGCATCATCAAAATGGTAACTCGGATGGTGGCCACAATGCTGAACGAGGCATATTGGGTGTGGCCGCTGTTCAATCACCGCCACCCTCAACCAATGCTTATAAAATGACCTCATCATCGGGTAATGGCAGTGGTAAGTCTGGAACAGGTGGTGGTAGCAATGGGCCGCCTATACCACCACCAGATCATCATCGTCAAGAAGATCCTAGAGCTGCCGGGTCCTGGGCCGCCTTAAAAACTTGGATAATTGGATTTCGTGGTTCTAGACGCTTGGTGTTGGTCATAGTGGCCATTGCTTTGCTTTTGGATAATATGTTATTGACGACAGTCGGTAAGTCCATAAAATACAGAAATAAAATAACAACAATAAGAACAAGAACATAAAAAGAATTAATTAATTGAACGAACTTTTTCAATCAATTTAATCACATTCTCATACAACTATTTGTCTTGTTAACTGACAATTAATTTATTTCGCTTGGTTTTTTTTTTTGCAAAAGCATACAACAACAATAATGGGTTACGGGCTCTTTGTCCACAACCAATCAAACTTTAAGTACTTTTTACTACTTATTTGTCTGACAAATACACAAAAATACAACAAACATATACACGCACTTAAGTAGCTGTTTTTTAAGAGGGTGAGAGCAACTATGTTTAAGAGTATTGGTAATAAATGCTTCCACGATAAAAACACACACACACTTATTAACTACCACTTGTCGTACTGACATTTTCTCAAAGGAATCAATTAAATAAACACTTAAAGGCAATAAGCAAATATTTAAAGAGGGACATAAAGAGTAAAAAAAAAATTATAACGGAAACTAAAAGGAAAATGGTTTAACAGCAAAACATAAAAAAATAATAATAAAATAGACTGTTGTAGCCAGCTGACTTGGCGAGAATGGCTATAAATCTAAAAAAATTTAACTAATTTCTGGTTTGAAAAAATTACTTTCTCGCGCTAAAATTTCTTTAATATTTTTTGAAAATTTTTTGAAAGTTAGTTTTAAAAAGTACAAAAATTTTTTATTTTGATAATCATTAAAATTAAATGTTATTGCGTTCTTCTCTTTGCTAATCGTAGAGCTTATTTATATTGCAAATACCAAACAAATACTATTTATTGTCAGGTGATTCTTATTATTTGGCTCTGGCTTATTTCATTCCCACGATCTGTTGTTTATTCAGCATACGCCTTATATAAACTTAAGCAGCCATCAGCACCACTATCTGTGATTCCGGCGAAACTCGAACAACTCGATGTCTTTTTAAAAAAAGCATGCTCTTTTAGCGAATGAAGTTATCCGCACCACAAGTACGTTGTGGCTCCGATGAGTGACAAACGATTTGTTGCCCTTCAAACTTGTCAAAACTGATTTGTTGTAACTGTCCCCTCAAACTAACATTCCACCGAAGTTTGTACTACAATTTCAATATTAATTTATACGGGCTCTTTAAACATCTCATCTGATATTAAACAACTGCTTTCCTTTTCTAATCGATACTCAAGCAGGTTTGAACTGATATTTTTTGTTATTTGCCTTTCAAGGAACTCCTTAACCGTGCTACTTAAATATAATTATTAGTTTTTTTTTTCTAAAAGCTGTGTTGGGATTCGAACTCATGCTTATGATCTTCTGTTTACCAAAAACGCGAACATCTCTACCAAAACAACAATCAGGGCTGCTCAAAATCTTTAACCCAGTTTTTTTTGGTATTGTATTCACACAGTGGTGGATAGAACCATTTATTCAGCTCGGTTTGCCACAAATACACATGGACAATAACAACATTAGCTTCTAGTTGTTAAAGATATATAAAGAGTTGCCAAATTTAATTTTCGTAAAAGTATTTTATATTCGATATCACACCAGCAGCCTTATTCTGTTAATCGCTAAATGATATTCTGCAACACTTTTTCCGTAATTGATTTTCAGAATAAGACTGCAGCTCGAATTTAAGCTTTAATTTTTACGTTCTTTATCAATTCTGAAATAATAATAATAATTTTGAAATTCGCTTTTGCAATTTTTATTCCATTCACCACAGAAAGTGTAAAAAGGGTTTATTTAAGTTTGTCATTCCGTGTGTAATTTCTACAATATACATTTCCGACCCCATAAAGTATATATATATTCTGAGTTCTTGTGCATAGCGAAGTCGATTGAGTGATGTCTGTGTGTCCGTCCGTATATGTGTTGATTTCACAAAAAAAAATTAAGCCAATCGATCCGATATAGTGTCAAAAGAGGTGCTAATGGAAATCAGTCTGATCGGTCCATGTCCTTCGAGGCAGCAGGCAAAACACCAGTAAAGTAACTCCAATTAAAAAAATAAATTTATGGAACAATAGAGATTTAAAAAATTAGAAAAAATATCACGTGAAAAAATTGGCACTCGCCCATATTTTCTGAGTTACGGGGCTCTGAAATTTTCAAACTTTTTAAAATATCAATATGGGTTGCATTTTAAAGCTTTTGAAGAGATCTTTGGGGATATACGAAATTTTTTTAAAAATGAAGGGTATGTAAGATTAGGCATACCCGAATATAGCACTCTTACTTGTTTGTTTTTAGTTTGGAACACTTCAGCAGATTACCTTCAGCCTATCTGTATTAATATCGACGTAATTTTTGTTATATTCTTTAAGAATGTGTAACCATTGCTTATACATAATTTTTAGTTTCTAAGCCACTTTCATGCCACATTCATGCCATTTTAAACGAAATCAGTTTAATGGTAACTTTTCAACATAAACGTAGATATCTCTGAAACCACTGCATAAATTTTCTTTCAACCTATAGCATTTTGTTCGCCTAATATTCTTTTTTCAGAATCTGTAATTGTTATTAAAATATAATTTTTATTTTCCAAGTAAAGAACTGACGCACGTTGCTGGAAAAAATAATTTCTATTAAATGCATGGAGAGTCACGAAGTCTAAGAATTTTTCGTGTCTCAGACCATCATCTGACAAATTGTGATCAAGATTATCACCAGCACCTGCCACGATGGCCTTTTCTGATGGTGGTCTTACCATTATGAAAAAAACAATGCGTCGAATAGCGCCCTTCACTGGCGTAGCAAACAAAGTTGTAAATCTAAGCAAATGGCTGTCATTGAACTACTCATGCTTAAGGGATTGGAGAGCATCCAACCCCGTCTATTGGGAGTGCAACAGCATTATTCGGTCGGCACCGCACCTTCCTTGCATTGACCTAAACCACAGCCACCATCTGTATCCTGAAGGTACCTCACCAATAACCGGCCACAGAGATAGGCGGTTCTCTGTATGGACTACCGGTTCCCGTGACATCAGTCAATGAGGACACTGGTCAGGTATTCGACAAGTATTTCATTGTCTATTCAGATTTTGGCGCCTGTACACTGGGTGACTGGTTCGTCTTTTATCCTGGAAGCACTTTGTCAGAGCCTAGATTAGACCAGCTCCGACAATTAGTAACCCCGGGGGGAAGACCACCATTTGACAATGAAGTCTGAGTTTTTTTTTAGGAATTATCAATGTCTAATCGTCAAATCAATCGGACGTGTATTTTTTTTAAACTCGCAAAATAAATATACCTATTACAAATAAAATTTGTGAGTGTGTGAATTTTAATAAACAAACGACAAAAACAATAAAACCTGATTGCACAAAACAACAAAGTTGCTGTATTTTTTTTTCTTTTCAATTTTTTTATTTTTTTTGCAACGGAAGTATCAAGTGTATAATAAGACAAAACAAAAAAAACAGTACGAGGGCTCTCTAATGAGTCACTCAAATTTTAAGTTAAATCCTTCTGAGAAAAGTGCGAAAATAAGCAGTAGAAATGCATATTTTATACTAAATGCGGATACAAATAGTGAAAAAAACATTGAAATAAATGAAAACAAAAAAACTGATGCGTTCTTAAATGCTGAGCCAATTTATCGAACACGTTCTTGTTCACCGTTGTTGCTAAGTAGTGGCAATAAAAAAAATACAAATACATCCTCGTCACCTGAAATCAGTACGCCCAAACCAATAACGGTAAGTGCACAAAAACCCAAGACGCAAGTGGGTATGGATCGATACGTGACGGTATTAAAAAGAGGACGAAGCCCTAAATCCTCGCAATTAGCACCAATTTCTAAGTTCCACAAGGAAAAGGATTCGAACGGTATAAATTCCCACAATCGTTTTGCTATTTTAGATAGTGAAACAACCGAATCGAAAACGACACCCAAATCGTCGAAACCTCCTCCAATTTTCTTAAGGGAGAAAAACTCGAACGAACTTATCAAGAAATTAATTTCAGTTATTGGGGAGAATTCATTCTATGTGGTTTCTGTCAAACGTGGTAACATCAACGAGACTAAAATACAAGTAAATGACGAAACCAGCTACCGTAAAACAGTAGATGAATTTGAAAAATGCAAAAAAAATTTTTATACCTACCAACTCAAGAGCAGCAAAGGTCTACAGGTAGTCTTTAAAGGGGTAGATTCATATGTGGATCCAAAGGAGATATTAGCTGGCCTCCAAAAAGCGGGATTTAAGGTTAAACATGTAGATAACCTTAGAAATAGAGAACGGGTGCCCCAACCTCTTTTCCGAGTTGAACTGGAACCAGGCGACATCAAATTAAAGAAAAATGAAACGCACCCCATATACAATTTGAAGTACCTATTACACCGCAAAATAACAGTGGAGGAACCACATAAACGCTCAGGACCCGTCCAGTGCTTAAATTGTCAAGAATATGGCCATACTAGGGCATATTGTAAGTTGTCACCAGTTTGCGTAGTGTGTGGCGAGTTACATTGTTCCGCCCAATGTGATAAACCTAGGAATGACACCACTGTTAAAAAATGTAGCAATTGCGGTGGAAACCACACTGCTAACTACAGAGGCTGTCCAGTTTTTTCCATAGTAAGGAAGTCATCTCAAAAATTAAATACTCCTGCTAAGCAACCACAATATCGAGCAAATGTGCATTTCCCTCAGTTGGCTCAACCAACAACCCAACATGTCTCATACGCGGATATGTTAAAATCCAATAATATTTCAGCGAACAAAGCGACACTGACAGCTAGTTCTATGCCAAATTTGCAACCAGAACCTAAACAACAAACACCATCAGGTAATTTTAATCGTCTCGAAGCAAGCATCGAGACATTAGTGCACTCGTTAAACAGTTTTATGAGCTCTATGGGCAGCATGATGCAAGAAATGGTACGCATGCAATCTACTATGTTGCAGGCGTTACTCAACAAAACATGAACTGTTTAAAAATATGTTTCTGGAACGCAAACGGCTTGCGCCAACACAAAAACGAACTCGAGTACTTCCTAAAGAAGGAACAAATTGATGTCATGCTGGTTGCAGAGACTCACTTAACAACAAATAGCTTTTTTAAAATAAATGGCTATATTTTATATGACACCAAAGACCCGCGTGGCAGAGCATGTGGTGGTACAGCAATACTAATAAAGGCTCGAATCAAACATCATTTACTGTGTGACTTTTGTGAAGACTACCTTCTAGCAACAAACATCTGTATTGAAGAATTTCATCAAAACTTCGTTATTTCCTCGATATACTCACCTCCTAGATTTCAAATATCAGAAAGTCAATACAGCGATTTCTTCAAATCACTAGGTCCCTGTTTCATAGCATCAGGCGACTACAACGCTAAACATACGTTTTGGGGATCAAGACTAATTACTCCAAAAGGTCGAGTTTTGTTTGACACAATTTCAAAAATGAGTCTGAATGTGATATCGAGTGGACAACCCACCTATTGGCCTACTGATTATCAAAAAATACCAGATGTTATTGATTTTGGCGTAACTAAAGGTATTTCAAGAGAAATAATCGAAGTCGAAGCGTCACTTGAATTATCCTCTGATCATTCACCGACAATTGTCTATATATTCAACCAGCAAAATATCGTGTCACCAAGTACTAGTACAAGCATAAATTGGTTGAAATATAAAAAATATCTTAGTACTCATTGTTCAGAAAATATCCCGCTAAGAACTCCAGAAGACGTAGAGCAAAGTCTTACTAATTTAGATATAAACCTTAAATAAGCTGCCCAACATGCAACAGTAACCCGGCAACTAATAAGACACAATCAAATTCATTCTGCTGACATCGAGAGGCTTTTGGCTGAGAGAAGAAAAATTCGCAGAGAGTGGCAATCGCACAGATCTCCTCAACTTAAAAGCAGACTTAAAGAATGCACGAAACGGCTAAGAGAGTTACTAGAATCTCGAAGAGTAGCATCCCTGAAAAACTATTTACAAAATCTTGACCAAACTTCTCAATCAGATTATTCATTATGGCGAGCGTGTAGAAACCTTAAAAGACCAGTTGTACAAAAGCCTCCCTTGCGAACTTTGTCTGGAGGCTGGGCAAGAAATGATACAGAAAAGGGCAAATTATTTGGTGAACATTTGAAAAAGGTATTTACTCCAAATGTATTGACTGATGCAGTTGAGCTGCCAACTGTCGAAGCTAGTGATGCAGTACATTTAAGATTTCATTTTAGCGATGTAGAAAGGGCAATAACTGATTTAAACACCAAGAAAGCCCCTGGCTTTGATAAAACCAGTAACAAGATGTTATTCGAGTTACCCCATATAGCTCGCAAGATTATTCTTTTTATTTTTAACGCCATTCTACGTCTTGAGTACTTTCCTCCAGACTGGAAGGTTTCCCTAATAACTATGATTCCTAAACCAGGAAAAGACCACACAAAAGTTGAATCATACAGGCCTATAAGTATTTTATCAAATATGTCAAAGCTGTTTGAGAGGATGTTAATAAATAAGCTGAACCCCATTCTAAGCGACAAAGGATGTATTCCGAACCATCAATTTGGCTTCAGAAAAAAACATAGTACAATTGAACAAACTCACAGGTTAGTTAACGTAATTAAGAAGACCTTTGAAGAAAAAAAATACTGCTCTGCGCTTTTTATCGACGTTTCTCAAGCGTTCGATAAGGTATGGCACGATGGCCTAAAATATAAGTTAAAACTGAATTTGCCCGCAAACTTATATAAGCTGTTAGACAGTTATTTAACTGATCGGAAATTCATTGTTAAAGAAGGCAATTTTCTAAGCTCACCTGAGCCAATTGAAGCCGGAGTCCCCCAGGGTAGTATATTGGGGCCCATTTTATACTTGTTGTATACTTCAGATATGCCAACTAGTGTCCGAATCCACACATCGACATTTGCTGACGACACAGCTTTTTTAAGCATTCACGAAAGTCCCGAAGTAGCATCACGATATTTACAAGACCATATATTAATTCTAGAAAAGTGGTTAAAGAAATGGAGAATTAAGGTGAATGAACAAAAATGTAATCACATAACTTTCACACTGCGTAGGGAATCGTGCCCCCCTATTCGCATAAATAACCAAACAATACCGCAGCTTTCAGACGTAAAATATCTCGGCATACATCTTGACCGGCGCCTTACTTGGAAACGCCACATAGAATCAAAGTTAACACAAATGAAGTTAAAAGCAGTCCAACTCAACTGGCTTATCGGCAGAAATTCCACTCTCGCTTTAGATTGCAAACTTTTATTGTACAAGACAATTTTAAAACCAATTTGGTGTTATGGCATTCAATTATGGGGGACTGCCTCTGCAAGCAATATAGAAAAAATCCAAAGGCGCCAAAATAAGATTCTACGGATGATTACAGTTGCTCCCTGGTACATAAGAAATTCGAACATCCACAAAGATCTAAACGTGCAATCAGTAAAAGCAGAAATAGCGAAATTTGCAGTAACGTATTTGCAGAAACTTGAAACACATCCAAATCCGCTAGCTCGCAACATGCTAAATGAACGTGGTTACAGTCGCTTAAGAAGGAGGGATATTTATTCTCTCACCCGAACATCAGAGGGATAACCCACAATGAACGAAGCAACCGTGAAACATACATCTTTTTTGTCTAGCATTGGCTGGACATAATAAGTATATTTATTTTTTTATTTTAGGCTTAAGATATGAGTAATTATTGTTAGTTCAAAAATATATTTGAAGATTCAATAAATAATTAATTAATGAAAAAAAAAAAAAAAAAAAAAAAAAATCAATGTCTAATAAGTGTCTTTAGTAATGTTTGAAGCTGCAGTGTTGCTAGTGAAGTCAACTTTTCATTGTCATCTTACAATATCGAAGGACATGACAATCGTCTCAAAGAAGTATAAAATTGTTCATTGCATCCAAAATGAAATTTGGCAAATAAAATTGGGGATGACTACAGGAATGCTGGTGGTTGTAGAACACCTTCAGGGAGTATTAAAGCCTCTCTACGTTTTTTAATAAAAAAAAGAAGGCTAAGGGAGGATAAAATGCTTTCGATAATTTGTCTGAGGCCAGTAACATCGACCTATGTTATATATTAAGCCACCGGTTGACACTCTTTATAATAATTGAGGTCCTGTGATATCACAACTTACTAATGGTGTCCCCCCAACAGCCATCAGTAACTAAACTAAAGCGTGGCACTCTTTCGAAAGTCAATTGGTTTTTTTTAGGTTGCAATATTTGTTTTTTCTAAGACTGTCCTATGGAAAATAAATTAAAAATTTGAAAAATACGCTTGTAACAAGTTTAATAATGTTAAACAAGAACGTAGAGAAGAGAATCTTAACAAAAAAATTTTTTTATTTTTTTTTTTTTTCAATAAAATGCCTTCCATACTCAAAGCAATTACCAAACCTATTACACCAATTGTTTCCTACATTAACATTTACGAAAAGTAAAAAAAAATGACTGTTTGAATTTTAACAGACAATTGGTAAGAGAAAAAAATCGAATACTTGTACATGACACAAAGACCACACAAGTGTATAGAGATTTGTTAAAATTCCCTTAGAAATTCAAACAGTAAAGAAAGAAAAAAAAAATAATAACAATAAAATAAATGAAAAACTTCTTGCAACTACTTGTTGAAACTTACGCGAAAAAAAATTGTAGAAACGGAAGTCACAAAGTTTTACTAAGAACACAATTTTTTTTTCTTCGGTTCTACAAAAATGCAAGTAGGAATAAAAGCAAGAATAGAGTTGAAAGAAAATAAATAAAAAAAAATAAAATGACTATGAATACTTAAGAAAACTTAAAAGGGGAAATGAACCAACTAAAGACTCGATTCACATTTCAAGATTTTGCACATTTTTTTTTATTTTTCTTCTTTTTCCTTTATTAAGTAAATCCATCCATCTTTTTATGCGTGCGATTGTGTGTGGGATAATAAACTTTACCTTAAGTGGCTACATTAAAGATAAATCTAACATTTACTTTTATCTGACTTTATTTAAGTTCAAGTGTGAAACGTCTTGTTAAATAAATTTTTTTTTTCTTGTAGCCACACCATGAGAAGACGTTGTAAAAAAGGCACAAGGGTGGAAAAATAACAAACATTTAAACAAAATTGATTCTTAGTAACAAAAAAAAAAAAAAAAAACAAAAAGGTGTAAAAAAATTTATTCATGATATTTATTTAACGAAAGAAAAAAGCTTTCCAAATCATTAAATTAATTTAGTTGATGAGTAAAAGAATTGAAATAAAAAATATATTTACAATTCTGTATAATAAAGTAATAAATTTATTCAAGATTTTTATATAAATAATGTTAACAGTTTTCCTTTGAAACAATAATAAATTATATAAAATAAACTATGAGAAGAGAAAAGATAAACTATTTAGAAGAGAAAGAGATTAATCTTCTCAATGGTCACTGTGATTTACGGCTTAAAATAAAATATTAAATATTTTTGGTATTTTTTAAAAGTTTGGAAATTTCTAATGAATATTTCATTACATTCATTAAGTTGAGTGTTATTACTCTGTCCATCATTACAATAATACAACTGTTGTACTTTGCATAATATTGTGATTTGAAGAAAAAAATCTCTTAAGCATTAGATAATATCCAAGGAATTAATATCGAAAAAAAAACACAAAAAACTGTCTTAAGAACTTCAATTAAATGCTGATTATTATTGAGAGCCTACTTCTCTGCTAGTAATTTTCCATTAATATTTTATTTCAATTTTCCAAATCGTTTATATTTTTAACCAACTTCGAAAAAAAGGGGTTATCAATTCGTGTGAATGTTGCTTATTTTTTTTAATGATTTTGCCGGCAGAACTCAGTAATTTCTAAACTGATTTTGAAAATTTTTTTAATTTGATAGATTATAATAACAGATTGCTTCCGTTTTAAAAACAGTTCATAATGTTAATAACTACAGGGTGTCCCCATACAACATAAATATTTTTACGTGTTTTTTGAGCTGTAAAGGGCACTTCTTAAAAATTTAAAATTACTGCGTGTTACTATAACTCTCAATAATAAAAAAAGTAATACAAAAATAAACCGAAAAATTAAAGGGTGGCTCTATAGGTGACGTACATTGACCAGTATGGACCTATCTTTTCAACCTTTATAGACAAACGCTTGAAAATTGGACAGATTGTCAATTACTATGAACGTTATAATACCAAGCTGACGTAGTCTAAGTGGTAAACACGTTGACTACAAACCAACTGCCCTGGGTTCAATCCTTGCGGTAAGTCAAAAAATAAAAATGTTTTTTTCGCCGGCGAAGTAAAATAATTAATAAAATGGCTATATCTATCTCCTTTCACCACCTTTCTTCTCTCTCATCTATCCCTTTCCTAAAGAATGTAGTACGGTTACGAACTAAGTAGGTATTTATTGATGCCTGAAGTGCTACTTCTCTTTAAAAAAAAAAAAAAATTAAAATTATAAAGGGTCATCCAAAAAACGCGCCTACATGTTTCTTTGAAATAAAACACAAACTATTTGCAATTTTTCAATCTGTTTTTTTTTTATTAAAAGTATGATCCATTATAATTATAAGTGGAATAGAATATCATTCAAATGTCCACCATGACTGCGTCTGCAGACATCAATCCGAATATCGAAATTTTCAATGACTTCCGACATGTTGCTGGTGTTATTTCACGAATTGCAACTTGAATGTTTTTCTTTAGATCATTAATTGTTTGTGGCTTGTTAGCATACACTCGACTTTTCAAAAAACCCCACAAAAAAAATCTAATGGTGTTAGATCACATGACCTTGGAGGCCAATTGTAATCTGCATTTCGTGAAATTACACGTTGAGGAAATTTTGATCGCAAAAGCGTAATGTTTTCTCGAGTTGTGTTACATGTAGCACCGTCTTGCTGGAAATAAACGTCAGACACATCAAAATGATTCAACTGTGTCCATAAAAAGTCTCTCAACATTGATTGGTATCGCTCAGCATTCACAGTAACAGCATTTCCAGCATCATCTTCGAAGAAAAATGGCCCAATGATTCCATTTGCCCAAAATGCACACCAAACAGTAACTTTTTGTGGGTGTAGAGAATTTTCATGAATAACACGAGGATTTTCATCACCTCAGATACGATAATTTTGCTTATTGACGAATCCATCCATTCTGAAATGAGCTTCGTCACTAAAGAAAATTTTGCTTTGGGTATTTTTCAAAGAACGCCCATTTTCATAATAACTTTGAATGATGTAAACGCGTTGTTGCAATGTGTACCTGTCCATGGTTAAAACTGTACTACCTTCTAATAAAACAAAATGGCTTATGTCACGTGTAAAAATTATATAGTGCTGACATCTAGGCGTCACATTGGATGACCCTTTAAATTAAAAGGTTTCCTAATAGTTAATGTTGTTTGATATATGTGGCCAAACTTTTAAACCCATTTAGATAGACAGCTGAAATTTACAAGAAACCTGTACTTATAACTCCGCTATAATATTAAGTATAAAATTCGGATTTGGAAATTAAAGGGTGTCCCAATAGTTGGTGAAAAATGATGCGGCCGAACTTTTAAACCGTTATAGACACAACGTTAAAACTTAAAAGGGACCTGTGTTGCTTAGCCCGCTATATCAACAAGATTATAATTTGAATTTAGAAATTAAAGGGTGTCTGCATAGGTGACGTACATTGACCTATATGGGCCTATTTTTTAAACTTTTATAGACAAGTGCGTGGAAATCGGACAGAATGTCAATTACTATGATCATTATAGTAAAGAGTATTAATATATAACTTTATAAATTAAAGGGTGTCCAAATAGTAAATTTAATTTGATGCATATGGCCATACGTTAGGCAGACGCTTAAAACTTACAACGAACTGCTATTGCAACAAGAAAAAATTTTGGATTTGGTTGTACAGCCGTTTAAAATCAGGAAGTCTGCAATATATAAAAGGGGTGAAAGGCAGGATCCCAAAGGATAGCCTGTTAATATTTTCTGTTATAGAAACGGTATCCAATAGAAATGGTAAAACTTCGTTTAGAAAGAAAACTTGAGACAATTTTAATTAGAAATGAAAGAAAATTTCATGTTATCATTTCACAGATTATACCATTATGTCAAACGGATTCAAAGGCGGCCTTAATATCCACTGGAACCATTCTCGTTAATTTTCCTCTTATAAGAAATTAGAGTTAACGACGTTTCGTATTCCGCTAAGGGGCTGAGTAGAAAGATGCTTTCTGCAAAAACCAAACTGTTGTGCTGGTAAAATGTTTTCGGAGTCTAAAAACTCATAAATTTTTATTAAAGAATTTTTTTAAGTATTTTACTCAAACTAGAGAGCAGACTAATTGGTCTATATTTTATTAAATATATAATTATTATTCACAATACTCACAGAATATTTTGTGGCTCAAAAACATAATTATTTATGAAGAAATCAGCAGTTTCCAAACGGTTGGACAGACGAAAACAAAATTTCACATGTAGATAGTAGAGAAGTAAACAAGGATTAAGCTCAAAGGAATAAGCTCTGTGAAATAATTTATTATTAAACTGAAGTTTAAACCAATAGCGCGCAGTTAAAAATTTATAATTATGTTTTTAAGTTGATAAAAAATTTTCAGAATTTTTTTCAAAATTCGTAAAGGAAGTAACGAAGCAAGAAACCAAACCACGAAGTTATATTTACATATTGCATGCTCAGCTGTTGCTTCACAACAAAAGAGAAAAATTTTAATGAAGCTTTTTAGTGTGAATGTATTGCAACTTAAAAGGCAGGACCCCATTAAATAAATAAAATATTTAGAATCTGAATAATTATTGAACAACATGAAAAAGGAAATTTGACAACATAGAATTGTTCGTAGGTTTTTTGCAAGATGACTACAACTCGATATATTTGGTACGTGACCCAATTCAATCAAACAAATTTCTTTACGGTGTTTTTTATTAATTTTAGACATGCCTAATAATTATATATGTTCTTCAAAGAAAAATCAATGGGTATTTCTGCAATCGTTAAGCTTAACGTCTGCTTACGGTTCTCTTCTGCAGGTGGATATTAGAAGAGGATAGCAACACAAACAAGCAAATATATCAGTTGCTTAACATTTTAATAACTGCTTGTGACATTAATTAAGAAGAAATAAGTACCTTTAAAAAATATATAACGAGTTCTCCACTAAAACATTTGATTATATATTTCTAAAGAAAAAACAAACATTTTTACTAAAACAATTTTTGGTGATTTAAAAAAAAATTTCAATAAATGAAAATATATTTAAAGGGGAGTAATAGCAACAACGGGCGTGAATATTTATTGGCAAAGAAATTCATTAGAGTCGTCATGGTAAAGTGCCAAATAAGTTACTAAATCACCTGAACAATAATGTTAAATCATAATTGTTACCAATTTTTTGAAAAATGGGATAAGTTTGTCATTCCGTTTGTAATTTCTACAATATCCATTTCCCACCCCATTAAGTTTATATAGTCCTACTTCTTTTGCATAGCAAAGAGCAATGTCCGTCTGTCCGTCCGTGAAATCAAGTTTGCCTCGGCAAAAAAATAAATATGTCAATCGATCAGATATAGTGTCAAAAGAGGTGCTATTGGAAATCAGCTTGATGGATCCATGTCCTTAGAGGCAGCAGGCAAATCACCACGCCTACCTCTAATTTTTTCATGTCATTTGGAACAATAAAGTAACACCAGTTAAAAAATAGATATACAGCGCGATAGAGATTTAAAAAAAAAGAAAAAACATCAAGTGAACAAATTGGCGCTCGCCCATATTTCCGAGTTACGATGCTCTGAAATTTTCAAATTTTTTTAAAATACCAATATGGGTATGATTTTTAAAGCTTTTGAAGAGATCTTTAAGGAAATACAAAAATTTATTTAAAATGCTTAACCCCTTAAGAGCTTACAAAGGCTTAACCCCTTAAAAACCAAATTTTTGTTTTTTTTTAATTCTCTGTCAATATTTGTTTTTTTGATTGGACTTACTTCACTAAACCAGATTTACATATATATGGTAGGAAATATAGCACTCTTACTTGTCTATATTAAAAATTAAAACAATTAAACAATTGTAGCTTACGACTAAACACAAAAACTTCCGCACGAGGTTTTTACTTTTCCCTTTTCTCCTATTATAAATTTGTTCTCGTTTTTATTGACTACGAAAAGTAAAAAATATTCAAAGGAGAAAGTAGATATTATGAATTTTAAAAGCGAAATTAAGTGTAAATAAGCATAATAGCGCCCTTTAAATTACGGTGATGCCAGTTTTTTAACTTTTATGTTCCCACGGAATTCATATTTCGAAGAATCTTTTGTCGAGAAATACTTTTTTTTTTGTGGAAAAGAAATTCCCTTATTTTCGGCTTTTGGTTCTTTTTGGAAAACGTCCGCATGCATTTGTAAATAATTTTTCTTTCTAAAAATGTTTTGAAATTAAATTAAAAAGAACCAAAAAGCCGAAAATAAGTCAATTTTCATTAATTTATAAAATCGATGGTTCGAATCCTGATGGGGGAAAAAAAATTTTAAATTGAAAAGAAATTCCTTAAAAATATTCATGACTGGGTTGTAATATTTAGGATTTTATCAGAAGGACATGCCATTATTAGATATTTTAAATGGGGTTTGCAGCTGCACATCCATATGCCAACTTTAGAAAAAGCTTCGTAAACAGTGGTTAGTAAAGATTCATGTCTTCTTAAGGCTTTTTGTCCATTTTACAGAAGTAGCAAAAGTCGTTTCGATATATAAAAAAAATTGTTAATTCTATATTCTTCTTATATATTTTTATCAAGACTTATTGACTTACCCTCGTATAATTATTTTTGTCGCCATTTTCTTACTTAAATCCACAAGTAAATAAAAGATTTATTTATTGAAGCACAAAAAAACACTCTTTAGCAATAGTTGGACACCATTTTTTTTATTTATTTTTTTTTTTTTAATTTTTATAGTTTAATTAAAATTACTTTTACTTTTAATGAAGTTTTAATGATTTAAAGATTTAAACAAAGTTATTGCTTTTATTATTATATTTGCATTTCAGTGAAAAAATTATTAAAATATTTATATTTTAAGTATTAAACATTTTTAAATATTTGCAATTTTTTAACATTTCGTCTTAAGCTTTTCTCGAAATACTTTCTGTTAAAAGATTAAAATTTTCATTTTTAGCACTGTTGCTTTTTAATTAAATTTAGTGCTTATTTCTACTCCTTATCCTTAATATCTAAAGTTTCCAACTTTTGTAAAATTTTCCGGTGCTCATCCGCCTCTCTGTCTTTTTCAGCGTCAGTATCTTTATTTACAAGTTTCTTTTCCTTTGTACACTCCCGCGATGAACTGCGACTCATTGGAAAATAAGCCTTCGCTTGTCTTTGTAAAACTTCTTTGTTGATAGAATTTTGTAAAATTTGTTGATTTATAATGTCAGCATAACGTTGCTCAAAACTGTTTTGATGTCTAATAGGTGCGACAGGTATTTCGCTACCACTTCCAGTTGCAGAATTTTCTGTTTCAGTTGAATCATTAGAAGTCATTTTGAAAATACTTTAAGGATATTTTAGTTGTTTTTTGTGTATTTTCTTTAACACTTTTCGCTTATTTTTTTTTTTAATTTGCTTTAAGAAACGAACCTTAGTTATTGACAGTTAAAGTTGAAATGTTTATTTAAATATTTTTTAGCATTTAACTTCTTTTGTTCTTTTTTTATACCAAAATTTTTCTTGTATATTGTTTACCTTTTTGGTTAATTTTAACTGTCTGCCATAATTGGTTTTTGTTTCAAGTTTATTTACTTTATAGTCTTTTTATTCACAGTAAAGTAGTATTAGTGAAAGCAGTGATGTCAAATACAAATAGATGAACTAAAATTTTTTTTATTTAAATCCTTTTTTACTTTTCCAAAGCCTCCAAACTCCATATAAAAACTGTTATACAGATTTTTTATACATGGAGTTTGACAGTTAGACTACCGGCGAAAATCAATTAATTCGCCATCGCTACCATCTGGTAATTGATTCGGCTTTGCTTTAGAGGGTAAAACTTACTATTTGTTTACTACTGTTAAGAAGAGCCCAATAAAAATACTTGCATAAACAAATTTAAATAAAATAAGAGAAATAATTACATATTAAACTAAAACAATTTTAAATCTTCATTCCTCAAAATCTTTAAAAATTTCACAGTTTTAAATTTGAAATGTATTGTAAAAATGCGTTGTAAATTGCTTTCATTTAATTAATTTAATCTCATACGACCTACAAATACTTCGTTTTTAGGGTTTCGTACACAAAATGTAAAAAGGTTCCCGTATTGTTGTCGCCTTTTGGGCCCTCTGTCCAACTGTGTGTCTGTTACAGCCTTCTATCTCTGGAACTGTAATTGATAGATTCTTATAATTTTTACAGAAAGTGTTTTATACACAATAACAATAAATGCTAAATATTACAAGGGTGTTCCGCAAGTGATGTATTATTCATAAAAATATTGCTTTTATCTGTGATAGGCAGAAATGCAAAATTTGCACAGTATTCGTAAGTATAAAAAACAAAAATCTAAGCTAAAGAGTGTCTCAAAAATATAGTGATTTTTAGGTTCGTTGAGGTCTTGGTTTGGAATCTAAATAGTTACACACTACAAGTGTTAATACTTTTATGCCTGCTATAAGAATAGGTACACAAACTTAAAGCTAAAATATAAAAGGTGTCGCCATAGTGATGTGATTCTGACGTCTATTTCCTTAGTCTTTTTTTAATATCGTAGTTGGCAGACATTAAGAATTTACACAAAGAATGCAGAAATATGTCCGTTATAAATAAAAGGGTGCACAATAAACTTTAAAATAAGAGGTAGCCGTGATTTGGACGAATATGGCCTTTTCTTTTATAGGTAGTCGCATGAACCTAAAGTTAAATAAAGGCTGTCCCGTTAGTAATATGACGACAAAAAAGGAGGTTATCAATTCGACTGCATATTGCTTCATTTTAAATTTGTGTCTCCATAACTCAGTCATTTCTAGATCGGTGTTTTTTAATAACAATTCATAATCTTAAAAATTAAAGGGTGTTCCCATACAACATACATGCTTTATATTGATATTATTAACCCTTTACTACTTCAATATTTAAAAAACTGTGTATCCTTATACCTTCTAATGGCAAAAAGTATTACAGAAATAAATCCCACAATTAAAGAGTGACATAAATTTACCTTTCAACGCTTGCAAATTAGACAAAATATCTATTACTATGACCGTTATAGTAACAAGTATATGAATATTCAAAATATTAAATTAAATTCTTGAAAACATGGAAATTTACAACACACGAACGTTTAACGCAGATATTATTAACGAACAGGTAAACACAACCTCTGACACGATTTTTACAACACTAAAATTACTAAAACACTCCTACAAACGCAAAACACCCACAGATGGTCACACTTACCTAGCCACTAATAAAAGTCGCAAATATTAAACTATTTATAACTCTAACTTACTTTTGAAGAAGAACCGGACAGATATCAGGCAATTTACCTGCATAATACCATTTAAACGGACACAATTACCTAAACCCACCACCTTTTATAATTAAAACTATCTATTTTTAACACCATCTGTTCAGTGCTAACATCAATAGTTCATATAATTTTATGTATTTTGGCAAACTGTAAAACAGTTGTAGACAGACGGTTCAAACTGACACGGATTTGTAGTGCTAAGTCTGCTATAGAAAGTATAAAGTTTTGGTAGTTCCCTACAAAAGTGTAAAAAATTAAATTGGGAGGTTTCTCAATAGTAACGCCTTCTTCATAGAGACTTATTTTGAAATCACTTAAAGTGTTTATTACTACGTCAGCTGTAAAAATTCTTAAAGATAAATTTAAAAACTAAGGGTGGCTCATACATGGTACAGAATCCTTAAGTGTGAGTCTAACTCTAACTTACTTTTGAAGATTTTTTTTAATACACTTAACAGCCAGTGCTAAAAAAAACATATTTATCATATGGTTATAATTATTTGGAACCATCACTCTGGCATTCTGCTACATCCTTCATCAGCATTCTTCACGTTGTTTACATTGTAAACATCATCGTTTAAACTAACTAACTTTGTAAATAAGAATACGAGGAGTATTTATATCAATATTAATTTGGTCAGAGGAGATCCACACAGAAGCCAAAGTATTTCTTGGCTGCTCTCTTTGTAACTAGTCTTGTGCATTGGATTTTGCTTTGTACCAATCTGCGGTTGGTCACGAATGCAATTAATTTTTTTAATCATTCATACTTGTTTCCTTACAATATTTAAGATGCTGTTTCAGTATCATATTGATTGTTATGAGTTAAGCATGAATTTACGTGCGCTGTGCCTTGTGTTTTTTTTATGAATTTAATTTTTACTGAATTTTAATTGAAAATGAAATTTGTTAAATTTTTATTATTTATTAATTTTAATAATTTTCTTTATATTTTTATATTTTTTCCCAATCAGGATTTAAGCCGTGGATATTTTAAATGAATTAAAATTTACTTTCTTCAGCTTGGGTTCTTTTTTAATTTAGAAAATTATTTAGAAATGTATGCGGACGGTTTCCAAAGAAAGGATTTCTGCTGTTGTCTAATTTTTCTTGTTTTCTTTGGAAAACATCCGCATACGTTTGTAATAAATTTTTCTTTTTAAAAATTCTTAGAAATTAAATTAAAAAAAGGATAAATTCCGAAAAAAGTAAATTTTAATTATTCTAGAATTATTTTCCAAAACTATTTATAATAAGATGAAGATATAAATTTTCTTTACAATAAAAGCACTAAAAATAAATAAAACCTCTTTATTTTAACACTGAATAATAGTTGTTGAAAAAATAATAAATATTAATGAATGTTTTGTAAAAAATCACGCAATTTTTTTACCTTCAGAGTTCGTAAAATGACTCATTTTGTTGTGTTATTTTTAATTTAGTATCCAAAATGCAACAAAATTAAAATAACAACAAAAGTTTGTAAATGTCACTTTTTTTGTCTGTTGTTCTTATAACATAAGAATGTTATTTAAATATGGAAGATTTTATGTAAATGAAGAAGACTTCGTATTAATTTTAATACTTTTTTAAAACCCATAGGATAATATTTAATGGCAAAAGTGGGACAATTTTCCATTTCCCCATAGAAATACTTATTTGTTTATAAGTAAAATATAAAAGTATGCAAATAACTGCACGCATGTAAATATGACTTTGTGTTTTTTTTACTTTTACATTTGCTAAAAACAAACAAGTTTAATGTCTATCAGATAAATATTTTTTTACTTTGTTATATCATTTAAGTTTTTTAATGTCATTCGGTAATCGGTTTTGAAAACTTTTTTTATTTTTATAAAGCAAACATTTTAAATTAACTTTAAAAAGTTTTATTTAAATGTTAAAGTTTGTGAAATAAATGCAGCAAATTTATATTTAAAAATTTTAACAAATAGAAAATAATAAAAAAGTTCAGTACTGTCAAATAACTTTACACTGTGTCTTGGTTTAGCAAAATTTTATCACGGCTTCTAATTAAAAAAAAAATTATATTAAAAATACCACTTTTATTGTACATCAAACTTAAATAATTATACTATAAAAGCACCTAGTTAAAGCTGGAACTGTGTTTAAAATAACGATATATATTAAACATCAACATATGGCTACAAAAATTTATGTTGATACCACAATTAGAGAAAAAACTTCTGATTTTAGCGTTTATTAAATTTAAAAAAAAATATTCACACCAACATTCACCCTTATTCTGTTTGGCGTCGGCAACATTGTCGTCAATTTTGAGGCAACATCATTTCAACACAACATCAATACTTATTTGATATTCCCTAACAGTATTATGACGACGTTGTCTATTTATCGACAATGTAAATAAAAAACAAGTAAGAGTGCTATATTCGGCTAAGCCGAATCCATTATATCCTTCACCATCTATGTATATCTAGTTTAGTGAAGTAACTCCAACCAAAAAGGCAAATATTGGGGTGACAGAGAATTAAAAAATTTATTACATAAAAATTACATCGGCTCTTAATGGCTTAAGCATTTTTAAAAAGTTTTAGTATTTCCTTAAAGATCTGTTCAAAAGCTTTAAAATGATATCCATATTGATATTATAAAAAATTTGAAAATTTCAGAGCCCCGTTACTCGAAAAATATGGGCGAGTGCCATTTTTTTCACTTGATGTTATTTTCTTACTTTTTAATTCTCTATCGCCCCATATATTTATTCTTTTGATTGGAGTTACTTCATTGTTCCAAATAGTATGGAAAAAATTGAGGTAGGCGTGGTGTTTTGCCTGCTGCCTCGAAGAACATGGCCCTATCATGCTGATTTCCAACAGAACCTCTTTCGAAAATATATCGATTGATTGACATATTTAAATTTTTTGTAAATTTCAACACAAACACGGACAGACAGATGGACAAACGGACATCACTCAATCGAATTCACTATGCTTTAGAAGTCAGAATATATATACTTTATGGGGTCGGAAATAGATATTGTATTGTGTAAAGTTTTGTGTTTAAGCGTATACGTATTATTTAATTTTTAAATATATTTATTACTCATACGCCACGTTTAAAAATTAAAAACTTAATTATATATTAATCAGACGTAGCTATGCGTAGGCTTGCCAGATACCAAAAGTAATATAACAATGGGAAGAATTCACCTGGATTTAAAAAAAAAATAACTAAATAATTAAGAGTTAAAAAGGCAACAGAAAGAAAGAAAAATTAAATGAAATAAATTTCTATAGATTTTCTACTTTATTTCTATCACATTTTTAAAAACGATGGACCATATTGATAAGATCGTTCGGCCAAGTATCAAAGACTATTCGCAGCCAACAGCAGTCATTGTACAAGATGTTGTCAATTACTTTTGATATTTATACTTAGTTATAAGTTAAAAACATTTACGATTTACATGAATTTATTTTAAAAAATATAAAAAATAAATAAATTTTTTTTATTTTATCTTTGGGCTCTAGGTCACTGTTTTTTAATTTTATTTAAATAAAACTCTTTTTATGTTTTATTAAATAATAATTGAAATTATTGTTTAATAATTATTATTTAATAAAACATAAAAAGAGTTTTATTTAAATAAAATTAAAAAACAGTGACCTAGAGCCCAAAGATAAAATAAAAAAAATTTATAAAATAAAAGGTCGAATAAAATATACAAATATTAAAATAAAAAATAAATAAATAAAAAATTTATTGCTCGGAATCTGTTTTAAGTAAATTTACTTTAATCGTGCTTTCATGATTTTCTCACGAACTATTTATTATTAAAAACTACAAAAAGAAATGTACTACTGTGGAAAAGGCATGTACATATGTGCCTCATCACTGAAGATGATTTTATCATCCGTTGTGGCTATTTCTTGCCACCATTCTGACCATTAACGACGTTTGTAATAATCAAGAGGGTTTAGTTCTTAATTTAATTACACCTGTAGGCGTGTAAATACATTTCTTTATCCATAATGTTGATCAACGACAAGCGTGAGAGGAGTACTTGTTGGGCACAACGCAGAGTTGAGGTGGACAGCTCTTTAGCCACACTTTCACGAACAGCAGCAATATTTTTTGCAGTACGAGCTGTACGAGTATATACTGGTATTTTTACATCTCCTACAGAGCCGTTTTGCTTAAACTTTTTCACGATTTTTCCGATTGTACATACATTTGGACGTTTAAATTGACCGAAAAATCACGAAGTTCACGATATGCATTTTGATTTGAACGACTATTTTAATAATAAGACTCAATAGCTTTAACGCATTGCTCGATTGTGTATCTTTTCATGGTTCAAATTGAGTTCATCTAAAATTAAGAAATGACAAATTAAATGCAGAAAAAACTTGACGTTTAGATGTGGTTCACATTCAACATCGGCCCTTAAAATTTAACCACCCGATACATAAATAAGTAATTGCAAGAAACAACTGAAGTTCATGATGACAAAACAAACATAACAAAAAGCAGAAAACGCAATCGTGTGCAAACAATTAATTTTTACCGATTTTTTAATTATCGTCTGTAGGTTTTTTAGAGATATTTAAGTTTTTCAGCATGTTATGGTTTTGTTTAAGTAAATAGTTTGTATTTCTAAAGCAAAAAAATTACACTTATAACACAAATAATTTTAATACTAAAAAGTAGGTATACCAGAAGGTTTTAACATTAACATTTATTTATTAAACAATTTTACACAAACACCAAAAGTTAAAAATTTAAGACAAAAATTACAAAGAAAAAAAATATTTTTACCACTTTATTTCATAATTTTTTCTTAAAAACTCTTTCTTGGTCATCTCCTTTTCATATTCTGCTCGATACGTTTCCAGCAAAGTGTCGATAAAACTATTCATTTGCCTTGATATCAAACATATAGTAAACATATGCATATTGCCATAAAATAAAAAGATTATTTTATAGAAGTTGGCCAAAAATGCCATCAAATAGTATTTCAAGGCTGGAGGACGATTAGTTATTAGTTCGTAAAAATATATAGAATGCCAGGCTGTAAAAATTAGAGTGAGTGCTATAATTATGGATAAAACACCGCTTAAAATATAAATACGGCGGTAAATGCATTTGATATCGATTCCCAATTTTTCACACTCCTCGATGATTTCGAAATACAGATTAAGAGTCGAAACAAAATAGCCGCTGCCAAATAGCAGTGGAATCATAATAACAAACGTAATTATCATCTCTCCTAAGCGTAAAATTAAATTACCAAATTCTGTCAGTGATGAGTGACCCATCATTGGCTGAGCGAAATCCTTCCAATTTTCCATAAGTGATGATATATTTACATACGTATACATGACTACATGCAACACGGTTACAGTAAAGTATTTACGCGAAATTCTAAATTTATTTTGCGTTACTTCAAAGTGGTAAGGAAAAAGGCCGGATAATTTTAAAAGAAACAATATAAAACCATAAGTTATGGCTAAACTTTCAGGAGTACGAAAAAAACGCATGTTGTTATTACAAAATTAAATAAAGAACTAAATTTGAAAATGTTTAAGTATAATTATGCACGCATAAGCATGAAAAACAAGTTATTAGTTTTTTCTTTATAAATTAAACTCTAGAGACCACTTTGTAATTTATTTCCAATACAATGAAGGAGAGATTAAAAATTGTTTCTATTGATTTAATTTTTTTATATTTCACACAATTCACTGTTAAACTTCTTTTCCATAAGCACTTTTACTTAAGCCATTTTGTAGGCAGAATGGGTATAAAAATATGCAGCTGTTTTTTTCAATCATATTAATTATTGTAATTTCCCTGCAGGACATTAAAAAGCAATTATTTTTGCAAAGTGCCATTATTTAAATTTAATGTTGCTGAAAAGTTTGTTTGCAAACAAGACTTTATGATCTTGGTTGCCAATGTAGCAGTTTTTCACCGTGTCACTTAAATGTATAGACTGATTTCCTTCTTATTAAATATATCTGTTATATCTTCGTTTCTTTCTGAAGCCTATATTATGATACAAAATCATTTAGTAAATGTAATTAAAATTAAGTTAGCTAACTTTTATGAAATTATTAGTTGAACTGTTTGATATTATAACAAATGAATTAAAATTGATTTTGGCTCAAGTTCATTTTGATTTTATTATCTTATAATTTTAGGAAAGAAAAATTATTTATCAGAGCTGTAATAATTCATTTATATTGCATCAATTCTCGAAACATTCATGCACTGAATTAGAAAATTTTTAATGAATTCTTTTCAC
The DNA here is from genome assembly GCA_916610165.2 of Gymnosoma rotundatum. Classification (NCBI taxonomy): domain Eukaryota; kingdom Metazoa; phylum Arthropoda; class Insecta; order Diptera; family Tachinidae; genus Gymnosoma; species Gymnosoma rotundatum. The sequence goes on from OU744339.1 coordinate 13,706,043, forward strand.
ATAAAAAATTCATTGAATAAAGCAATTTAATTGAAATGAAATGTATTGAAAATGAATGGCGATTCACTTTGACAGATTCATTTGAATTGGAAACGAATTGAAATTTATTTCTGCCTATTTCGTTTAAATTAATACAGATTTCATTCAATTTTTTTTTTTTTGTAAAAAGGAAATTTTAAACACCAGCAGAATGTAAAGCTGTATTTTCTGGATGGCTACATCCGTCATCAGCATTCTTCGCATTTAACCACCGAATATTATGTATTATCTATTAAACCAACTAATTTTGTTAATAAAAATACGAGCAGTATTCGTTATTAATCACTATTAAATTGGTTAGTCGAAGCCTACACACAACCAAAAGTATTATATCTGTTCTCTCTGCAGCTCAAGCTTAGTTTTAATTATACATATGATGTTCTTTTCTTTTTCGAGATCATCCCGCTCTCTCTCTCTCTCTCTCTTTCTCACAGAGCAAAAACGTTGAAGAGAATAGATTGGTTGCTTGAAAAATACCTACAAGTATGTAGACACAGAAAAATTTGTCCTTTAAAAATTAACACCGAATAATAATTCGTGCATTAAAAAAAACCGACCTTAAAACAAACACATTGTCAGAGTGTATTGGAATATAAAATAAAACTTGTAATACACACCTACATTTCAGTTTTACATCTATAAAGTTTCAAAAGATAAGGCCATATACATCAACGTATATCATGCATGGGATCACACTTTAATTTTTTATTTTATATATTTAATCTTTTATATTATAGCAGAAGTGGAAGGTTCCATTCTCTATAATTTTCAAGCAGTTGACCAAAAGGGTTTAAAAGTTAGAGCCATTGAAGTCAGTTTCTGTTTTTTTTCTATGACATTCTGCTATAAGGGATAATAGTGGCATCAACTTCATTAAAATTTTGTGTAGTTGTCCCTTACAGTTTAATAGACATATATATAAAAATCGTTTTTTTTTTAATATTATAGCCCTGTTTTTAAACGGCACTAACCGGTAAGAAGCACCATTTAAGAAGCACCTTGACCCTCAATAATTCATATCGGTAATTAATATAATCGGGATATTTAAATAAAGGAATAGCACGAAATTTTATTTGTGAAAATTAAAAAAATTTTAAAAATATTCCCGTGTCTTTAAATTAAAAAGTATTATCGTTTCTGCAGGCATAAGAATAAAAATTAATGAGTCAATCAATCTTTTCCGGAAACCGGAAAGAACAACTGTTTGAAAGCTATCAGTTTTTAACTGAATTAAAAAAAAGAAGGAGGTTATCGATTCGACTGAATGTTGCTGTTTTTAGATTTGATGCTGCGCAGCTTAGTTATTTCTGAACCGATTTTAAAAATCTTATTTATTTATTTTATTTTAATTAATTTTATTTTAAATTTTCAAAGGTTATGCTTACAGATTGGTTCGGCTTTAAGAACAGTTCATATTTTTAAAATTTTAAGTGTATTATGAACCGTCTCACCGCATCACTCTAAAGACTAAAAAAAGTAAGTATCACTATAGCTTCCTAATATCAAGAACAAATAGAAAAATGAATTTAATGATTAAAGTGTATGCCCATATCTGACGCAAATTGAGCTAATTGTCCGTTATAATAACAAGTATAAATATTCAAAATAATTAATGAAAGGATGCCCCAATACTTTCAAATAGTTGTGGACAGATGGCTTAAATTTGCAAGAAGCTGTATTGCTTAAGGTCAGGATTCTCTTTCATACACAATCATATGATTTAATTACACAAAACTCTGAAAGAATTCTGTCCTACTTTAAAAATCGTTTCAAAATGGCGTCGTAGTTGCCACACTATTATACAAAAAAGATGCAAAACCATATGGTTTTAATATTTTGTTGATTTTTTTCTTGACAAAATCAACTCTGATCGCATAAAGAAAATTTTTTTATTATTTAAAACAAACTCACAGATTGGTTCAAGTCATCACAAGGACATTTGAATATAAGAGATATTGTTCTGCTCTTTTTATAGATGTCTCCCAGGCTTTTGACAAAGTGTGGCATGAAGTCCTGTTTTTCCAATTCATACAAACATATCTGTCAGTCAACATTCTGAAGCTTTTGGAAAGTTACATTATTGGCCGGAAGTATACTGTTACAGAAGGAAACTTCATGAGTCCTCTCGAATCTATGGCCGCCGGTGTGCCACAGGGCAGTATACTTGGTCCAGTTTTATATTTAATTTATACTTGTGATATGCCTACAAGCAGTAATACTTATACATCTACATTTGCCGAGGATACAGCCTGTTTTAGTGTGCAGGGGGACCGTCGCGTAGCATCTCAAAATCTTCAAGAGCATATTAGCCAGCTAGAAATATGGTTGAAGTTATGGAGAATAAAGGTGGACGAACAAAAGTGTGTTCATATAACTTTCACCCTGCCAAGGGATACTTTTTCCTCCATTCAAATCAACAATGAAATTGTATCGAAACATTCAGATGTTAAATACCTTGGTATACACCTTGATCGACGTCTTACGTGGAAGAATAACATTGATGCAAAGCTAACTCAATTAAAGCTTAAATCAGCTCAGATTCATTGGCCCATTGGTAGAATATCTGCCCTGAGTCTGGATTGTGAACTTTTATTATGCAAGTCTCTTTTGACACCGATAAGGTGCTACGAAATTCAGCTATGGGGGACTGCTTCAGCTTCTAATGTGGAGAAGATCCAACGTAGAAAAAATACAATTTTATGCTTAATAACATCAGCTCCAAGGTACTATAAAAGTTTTAATATCCATCGTGACTTAAACATGCCTCTAGTGACTGCAGAAATTGCTAAATATGCAGGAAAATACTTACCAAAACTCGATACCCATCCTGACCCACTTGCTAGCAATATATTCAACTTTAGTGGACACATCAGCTTAAAAAGAGGGATTCTAAGGCTCTAGTTGTCAACAATTCAGCTGAAGCGTCTTAAAAATATTCTAAATAATTAATTAATTCTAAAAAATTAAATTTACTTTTTTCTTTCTTTTTCTTTTTTGTGTTTAAAATATAGATTTTGTGTTCCCATACTTTTTTATAATTTTTTCTCTTCATGAGAGAAGATAATACCTACTCTCATTTTTATGAACTTGAACCAATAAGTAAAGAAACAGACTTAATGTTATTTGATGCATGTTGCCAAACTTTTAAACCGTTATAGATAGACAGCTAAAATTTGTTGCGAAGTTGGTTTTTTCTTTACAATTATAAAACACTGTTTTCAGTTTTTTATAATCTTTTTTTGTTTTTTTTTTTGTTTTTTTTTTTTTTGTTGATGCGTATAATAATAATAGAAAAAATTTGTTTATAATTCAAAAGAAATGTATTTAGAAAAAAACGAAAGTTGTTTTTGCTGCATAGAGTATTTGTAATACATGTAGTGTTTTTTTCAAGTCGAACGCAGAGAAATTGCTTTATTGTTGCTTTAATACTTTGAATTACTGTCCATAATTTGCAACGTACCTGTAGCTTTACAAATGCTAACATAATTCTATACACCTTAAAATTTATATAAAATTTGATTGATATTAAGGTCGATTGATTAGTCACCTTGTCCGATAGGACAGGCAAGCTTCTTTTTATATGATAACAAAAATAAATTTCATGTTTCCCATTTCCTACTGAAAGCATAATGCGAAACTCTAGTAGGAGTCATTATTTAAAAAAAAAATCAAAAGCAAATGCAGCCACCTCTTTTGAAATAAAAGTTAAATTTTAATAAAATTATTTAATTATTATTTCTCTTGAAAAAAAAAATATTGTGTTTTGTTTTTCTTGGTGCCACTATAATAATCTGTGAACGCTTTAATTTTATTTTTTTATTATTATGCAGTTTTTTTAAATAATATTTCTTTATTAAGCAAGCAAAAGTTTAAAATTTTGTTTAAATAATTTTAAATATATATATATTTTTACTTAAACTTTTACCAGTTTATTTTATAATTTTTCCTTAAAAAGTCTTTCTTTGCCATTTGTTTTTCATAGTCTGCTCGATATGTTTCCAGTAAAGTATCGATGAAACTGTTCATTTGTTTCGATATCAAATATATACCAAGCAATTGCATATTGCCGTAAAACAAAAAAAGTATTTTATAAAAGTTGGCCAAAAAGGCCATCAAATAATACTTCAAGGCTGGAGGCTGATTAGTTATTAGTTCGTAAAAATATATAGAATGCCAGGCGGTGAAGACTAAAGTTACTGCTATAATTGTAGACGCAATAATGCTTGAAATATAGAGACGGCGGTAAATGCATTTGACATCAATACCCAATTTTACGTATTCCTCGATAATTAGTACATATATATTAAGAGATGTGACAAAATTGCTGCTGCCAAATAGCAGTGGAATCATAATAACAAACGTTATTATTATGGCTCCTAAACGTAAGATTAAATTACCAAATTCTGTCAGTGATGAGTGACCCACCATTGGCTGAGCAAAATCCTTCCAATTTTCCATAAGTGATGATATATTTACATACGTATACATGACTACATGCATTACGGTTACAGTAAAATATTTACGAGAAATTCTAAATTTTTTTTGCTTTGTTTCAAAGTGAAAAGGAAAAAGGCCTGATAGTTTTAAAATTAAAATTATCAAACCATAAGACTCAGGCAAATTTTGAGGAATATTCCAAAAAGCCATGTTGTTACTACAAAGTTTAATTAATAACTAAATTTTAAAATGCCTAAATATAAGTAAGCATGTATAAGCATGAACCTAACCCCTATAAAGCTTTAAACTCTAGAGACCTTAAATGCACAGAATGTAGTAAAAGAGATTAAAAATATTTTTTTTATTAATTTTTTTTTATATTCTACACAATTCACTAAAATTATGACTCAACTCACTTATGCCATCTTCGGTTCCATAAGCACTTTTACAGCAGCCCTTTTTGGCCAAAGTAGGCATAAAAATATGCAGTTGTTTTTTGGAATCATATAAATTATTGTAACTTGCTTGCAAAGGAAGCTGTAGAAAACGTTTTTGCAAAGTGGCATTTGTTAAATCTGTCACTGTATCCAAACGTTTGTTTGCCGACAAAGATTGTTTACTTTGATTTCCTGTATTCAATTTCGTATAAGGTTTCTTAGAACTTTTTAAACAACGAGGATTTTCAGCACTTTTATATAGACGTGCTGAAGCCAACGAACCAGTAAGTCTGCGTATAGTGCGTGGGCTGCTAGACAAGGCACACAGATCGATATTTTTAACTGGCCTATTAAACCTTATAGGCTGACCTTCTTTGTTAAATATAATCGTTATGTGTTTAACTCGTTCCAAAGTTTTTGAATTTTCTATTTTAGTGGCCTGTGTAGCAGCTGTGGTGGCACGTTGATAACTTTTTGTTTTATCATTATCTTTAGATTTTGGAAGAGTTTTTAATTTGTTGTGATATCTTTGAATGGCATCTTGCCTTAACTTAGAAGTTTTACTTAATTTCACCTCCATTTCCTTAAGTTCTTGCAGATTTTTAAGAAAATCTTCTTTGCCCGCTAAGTCCAACCAATGCAAAACTCTTTCTGCTAAAAGTTCTTCGGCACTTTCTGCAGTCTGTGTTGGTTGGGTTAAAGAGTTCTTTCCAGAGTTTATATCTGATATAATTGAGGGTCTTCGGCTAAAGTTTTTCGGTGAAGCAAAATGATAATTTATTAGTTTGCTTTTGGATAATAATGATCGTCTGTGATGTTTAGATAATTTGCTCTTTTTATTATTATAATTTGCAGCTGTTTTAAAAAGTTCATGTAATTTAACTTTAGCTGAACCTAAAGGAAAAGCTTCTTCTTCATTTTTATTGTCTGGCTCAAAATCTGAAAAATCATTAACCTCCAAGGAAATGGAACGGTTTAAAGTATCTAAAACAGACAGCAGTATTTCACAATTTAGTTTGCAATTTTTTTTTTTATTTTTTTATTTAAATTAAACAAATTTAAACCAACCTCTAAATTTTTGTTGTATGAGATTTGGCGCTGAATTTAATCTTTCCAATGGCCTTTTTGTATCATAATCCAATAGAAAATGCCTTTGAAAACCACGTCTTAGTTCAGAGCCTTCTAGCCAAACAGTGCGCACAAAAAGCGGACGACTAGCTGATTCCCAAATAGTCGAATTTCTCATAATACTATCACTGCTAGTATTAAAAAAATCTATATTTTCACGCAGTTATTAAAATAATAAATTTAATTTTTAATTTTTTGATTTTTGCAGTTTGGCCATCTTCTCACGGTCGATTTTTTCGATTTTTTTTTCGATTAAATAACTGTGATGCGTTAACTTATATTTCCGGATTTCTAATGTTTCAAGTATTGACTACTTGATTTTTTTCTGTAGGTTTTTTTTAAGCAAAATAAATAGCAAACAAAAGTCTTGTTCTCTTGGCGACCGAAGTTAATCAATCCCCAAAGAAATTGAATATAAAATAAAAGAAAGAAGTTTTATTCGCTGCGGCTTAAAGTGTCTTTGACACGCGAAATTTTGTCTTCGAATTTAAATACAAAAAAGTTTTCTGCATTTAAAAACATGAAAAAATATGTAGTTTCGTTAAAGTTTTAAAACTTTTTAATAGAATTTTTTAACTTAAATGTAATAATAATATAGAAGTACTGATTAAAACCAATAACAATTTAAAATTGCTTTAAATATTTTAATAAATCAAAATGTAAATTTTTTAATGAACTTTTGTTTTTGTAATCTGTAAGAAATTACTATTTTATACTGTTAGTTTACTACAGCTATAGTTTGTTTTATGAACGCATTAATCATACTGTTGCTTTACACATCTGTAGAAAAAATTATTTTTAAAATTTTTCAAAAATAAAAATATTCTCCTTAAAATCTCTATGCTATCGACAGACATAATATTTAAGCAACAACTTATTTAGCTTGTTCTAAATGTGGCTGCAACATTTTTCAAAAAAAAAATACCTTTCAAAAAGTTGCCATATTTTTTTATATTAGAATAATCTAAACGTTTTAAATCGCCAGTAAAAAGAAATTGCAGTTGGCAAAACGACACATATAAAAGCTGGGTATGAAAAGTGGGAAAGTGTGTGAAAGGGTGTTTGAAAATAAGCTTAAAAAGGATCCGCCAAATAACTTTTTTTTAAATGCTATAAAAAAAACTACTGAATATTTTCTCAAATTTATTTTTTTATTTGAAAATACAATTCTTTCGGTTAATAATGGAAAATAATTTTATTCAAATGGCTGCTTAGGCTGGCCATGCATTAGCCTACACGATCGGTCCAATTTTTTAGCACATTATCGATTGTGTGCAGCTGTAACCATCACCAACGGCTTCACGAATATTGTCCTTTAAAGCGTCAATTGTCTCTGGCTTGTCGGCGTAACACTTATCTTTGACGGCATCCCACAAATAATAGTCCAATGGTGTCAAATCGCAGCTCCGAGGTGGCCAAACGACATCAGCTCTACGGCTGATAATGCGATCTTCAAAAGCACGGCGCAAAACATCAAGTGCAGCTTAGATTGTGTGGCATGTAGCGTCGTCCTGTTAAAACCAAATGTTGCCAATATCCTCCTCTTCAATTTTTGTGAACAAAAATTCTTTCAACATGGCCCGGTAACGATCCCCATTGACTGTAACGGCCACTCCTTGCTCATTTTCAAAGAAAAATTGCCCAATTATGCCTCTGGATCAAAATCAGCACCAAACAGTGACTCGTTTTAGGTGCACCAGCTTTTTAATGTATGCGTGTGGGCTTTCAGCGCCCCAAATGCGACAATTTTGCTTGTTTATATACCCGCCAAGTTAAAAATGAGCTTCATCTTAAAAGATGATTTTTTTGGCAAAATCGCTATCTTTTGTAAGTCGATCGCAGGCCCACTTAGCATTGGATAGTCAATTGGCTTCAACTCCTGAACTAATTTGACTTTATATGGCGTAATACCAAGGTCCTTATGGAAAATTCGTCTCAATGATGTTTCCGAAATGTTCAATTGTTGAGAACGACGGTGAATTGATGTTGATGGCGCGTCACGCACACTTTCTGCCACAGCAGCAATATTCTCGGGTGTGCGCACACGCTTTGGTTTATCGATGAGGATGCCAGTTTCTTTTACTTTTTTCACAAGATAACGAACATACGGAGCTGACGGTGCTTCTCGTCTTCCAAAATACGTACGCAATTTACGCACACATTCAAATTTTCGAAGATTTGCAAAGTAATGTCGCAATATTTCGTTCAGCGGAAGGATAAAACTAATAATCTGTCAAATCAGACATGAGCTAAGTGTTATCATTCAGGAAATAAGCATTAGTTTAAAAAAATCGTTAGATGGCGGACCCTGCATCTAACGAAGAGCAACATATTATGGTTGTATTATATGGTTGTTAACAAAAATAGTATTGTTACATTAAAGCTAGTGTTGCAACCATATTATTGTCTAGCATAACAATAACATGGTAAAATCTAAAAATATTTATGTTATAATATAAACAATAAATAGTTAAATTAAAACATCACCATCTGGTTAAAAATGTCATGTTATATAATTGAATTATTATTATTATTATTATTATTTTTATTATTATTAATATTATTATTATTATTATTATTATTATTATTATTATTATTATTATTATTATTATTATTATTATTACTGATTTGTTACAAAAGTTATTCAATAACATAAATGCAGAAAAAGAACATTTCATTGCTTATTATATATAATTAAAAGGCTACAAGAATCATTTATAAAAAAAATATATATAATTTATAAGCACAAATAAAGGCATCTTATCTGCATACATTCCCATGTGAATATCCATTTATGTAGCAAACGTGATATTCTCGTATTGAAGATATACGGTACGTAATGGTACTTCGGCACTGACTACACATTTATCCAAGACTTCTAATACGTTAATCTGGCATCTGGAAACTATTGTTGATGTATAATATGATATCTTTAAAGAAAAAAAATACGTAATTTTGCTTACGAGTATAACACAAAATAAAGGTTTATATGCTAACATATGTATATTTCAACTATTTTTAAAATGCTTTGCTTACCTATTTATTTGTTGTCATATTTTCTGTATTATTTTTAATTGTTTATTTTGTACATACATTTTTATTTTAAAAACCATTTCAACTTTAAGCTGACAAAAAATTACTAAATTGATAGGAAAACATTCTGTCAAGACCAAGAACAAAATATTTTTAAGCGGAAACATTATTTTGTTTGCTTTTAATCATACTCTAATTAATTTTATATTATTATGGTTAAATATATTATATTATTTTTAATAAGTTATAAAACTTTGGTCGTAGTTAAATTTTTTTTTACGCCAAACCAACCATGTTGTATTTTTTGTGCACAGTCCATATACTGGTTTAATATCAACAAAAACGTGTTTGTTGTGACTGAAGTATTTCTAAAAACAACTATAATTTGTTCTCTGCAACTTTACAATGTTACAAAGAACATACTATGGTTATTGTGACCATATCACAACCATGTTTTTTCTTTGCGTGTAACGCTTATAGAAAATGAATTGTGCAAAGTCAATCAATTTTATTGCTTGTGAATCTCAATCTATACATACAATAAATCAATAAAGGGGGCATATCTGCAAATAAATACTTTTTTTTCGTAAAAATAGATCACTTCGTGACAAAATAGAGATACAATTGTAAAAGCATCCAATTTTACCGGTTTAATGGTAGTAAAACAGCTGTCAGCACTTTTTATTTTTGTAGATGGAAAATTTTTTAATACTGCCTACCTGCCTCTAGAATAAATAGTTAAATCTGTATTTTAAGAAAATTAGAAATGACACGCAAACGAAGTCGTAGGGACTGCTAGTTAATAATAATAATATTGGAACCAATAAGTATGACAAGCGATATTGTGTCAAAGCATGTCTTCAAGCATTTCGATTTTAAAATTAACTCCTTAAGCTCTGCACTTGTTCTGCTTATTACAGACACTTATAGTGCCAATATTATATACAAAATAGTAAATTTTTTAATAGTTTAAAAAAAGTTAAAATGCAAAAAAATTTTAAGGTAAAAAAGCATCGAAATATTATAAATTTTAAAACAATTGAACAATTAAATTATTTTCTTATTACACAAAATCACTTTAAAACCTCTAAAGTAATAAACAAAAAATTTATAAATAAAATGGAAAATACAATTTCTTTTATAAATTTTATGTACAAGTGTGTCTGTGTGTGTCTTTACATATTACATTTGAAAAAATTACTCCCCATTAAATAATGGAAATAATTACTGCTTAGAGAATAACCAAAACATGCATTCAGTCATTCATAGGATCATATGCAGACTGCCTGCCAATACAAACAAACAAACAAACAAACAAAACACATTTGTGCTCATGTACATGAGTACAATGGCATATATTTCCGACACGCAAGCAGCTAGCCCTAAGGATAAAATGTCTAAATATGGCCACAATATTATGCCAAAGCAATTATCAAGTGTTTAGCACTTTATGGCCTAGAAGTACCAGTTACAGCAACAACAAAATTATAAAACAAACTTTAAACTTTAGACTATAAAATTGAATTAACAACAACAACTTAAACATGATAAACTTTAAGCCTGAAGTACGTAGAAATAAATAAACAAATATGTAATGATATCCCTACAACATGCAACATGTTGAACTGTAGTGAAAACTAAAGACAAATAAAGGGAGAATTTGTTTATAGATTCAAAACTTATTATTTATTAAATTGTATTAAAAAAAATATATCTTTTTAAAACAAATTTCTTTCTACTTTATGTAAAAACATCTGTTTCCAAAGAGTTTTCGTAACTTTAAAATCGAAAAAAGTCAACTTAAATAATATAAAACGCCCGCCACGACCTAAAACTTAACGTCGATGCAACAATGCGATATTCAAATCGCTGTGTGACTAAATTTTATCACTTGTGTTCTTTATTCTATTTTATTCTTTTCTTTTGAAAGGTTTTTTAATAATTTTTATTTTTCGATTATTACGTCGAAGGTTATTTCACAGCAGAAAATAAATTACTGCCTGAATTCGAAATAACAATTTATCGACATTTTGCCGGAATTTCAAAATTCGAAATTACAAAAGATCAGTAACTTGTGACGAAATCCTAAATCTGATCAAAAGCCAGAAGACGTAAAATAATTATATTGTATACTGAAACATTGGTTTATTATCTACAAAGCTGAATTCAATCAATTCAATCACAAAATATATTTTAAGATAATATATAAATTTTTAAATTTCTCTAAAGAGTCGGAAAACGTGAACCCAATTTCTATAAAGGTTTGAATTCCCTTACAATGGTTAATTATAAAAAAAAATCTGATTTAAAAAAAAACAATATTTTGTAAGAAAAATTAATTTTCATATATTCTAAAGTTTACGAAAAACTTAAAAATTATAATAAAAAATCGAAATTTTATCAAAACATATGATAATAAAATCAATAATAGAGGACAAGTTAATTTAAAAAATTTGTTTAAAAAGATTGTGATCTTTTTTTACCAAGAAGCGGATTTTTTATTTCAGTTTTAGCTAAAAACAACAATACAGGATTACACATAACAAGGATATTCTATTCTTTACTTTACTTTAATTATTTATATATCTCTAAAGTTTATATTAAGAAATTATTTCATCTTCAAATGTATTTGCAATAATTTACAAAATTCACTTTTCTAATATTTTGACTACAACTGTATTTATTAGCAACAAGCAACTAAAACAATTAGTTAAAAAAAAATTAGAGGGTTCTGGTACTTGTTAGTTAACATATTTATATAAAACAAAAAGTAATTAAAATAGAAAATAAATAAAAGCAAGAACGGTTCATTTAAAATTCAAAAACTAGAATTTTAAGTTTTATATAAAAATTATAAAAATATTTATTAAACAGTTTGAGATTAAAGCGAATGAATTGTGATGCAAAGAATGCTGTAGACGGATACAGCGATTCAGAAAATATTACATTACATTCTGCTAGTGTCTAATTTTTTACTATTTTCTTAAAAAACATCCGCATGAATTTGTAAATAATTTTTCTTTCTTGATAAAAATCAAAACGAATTTTTGAGAGGTGGCAGCGCCGCAGTGTTACCAAAACTATCAAATCATTTCCCGCTAGATATTAGTTTAAAAACCGCTTGAAACCGCTAAATATTCGAAAAAAAAAACGCTGACATAAACCGCTAAAAAATTTTTTGCACAATTTATTTTTATACCCTTCACCGAGGCTTACTTGGTTTCACAAAAAAAATAAATATGTCAATTCATCAGATATAGTGTCGAAAGAGGTGCTTTTGGAAATCAGCTTGATGGATCCATCTCCTTCGAGGCAGCAGGCAAAACACCACGCCTACCTCGAATTTTTTTCATGTCATTTGGAACAATAAACTAACTCCAATCAAAAAAATAAATACATGAGGCGATAGAGAATTAAAAGATAAGAAAAATCATCAAGTGAAAAAATTGGCTCTCGCCCATATTTTCCGAGTTACGTGGCTCTGAAATTTAAAATTTTTTCTAAATATCAATATAGTTATCATTTTAAAGCTTTTGAAGAGATCTTTAAGGAAAAACTAGAATCTTTTAAAAATGCTTAACCGATTAAGAGCCGATGTTATTTTTATATCACCCTAATATTTGCTTTTTTTAATGGAGTTACTTCACTAAACGAGTTTTACATAGATGATGAAGGGTATATAAGATTTGGAATAGCTGAATATAGCACTATTACTTGTTGAACTTTAATTCAACAATTTTCTCTGATCTCATCCTTCTTACTTGTTACATGGGAAATCCATGATAACAATTTTCACGTCGAGGAGAATGAAAATTTCATGGGAACATAAATTTCACTTCTTATTCTTATTTAAGAAGGACAAAATTATTTTTCCTTAATCAAGTGGTTACTTACGTCCTTTTGATCAAATATTTGACTAATCTGACCGTAACTTTAGACTATCTGCCACTGCATTAAACTATACAAATTTAAACAAACAATACATAGTATGAAATATATTTTAGTGGCAAAACCACCACTTTAGATTTTAGTATAAGATATTTAAAAATCAAAATCCTGCCAAGGTCAAACTAACATGAGTGTGCCAAAAACAAGAGTTTAGTATTCTGTTAAATAATAAAAAAAAAAATTTTAGTCAGGCTCAAGTTCGCATTTTCATGTCTCATTTCTTTAAAGTAATTTTAATTTGTATGTTTAATTTGTTTAAAAAAAATAGAAAATAAAATATAAAAAAAATAGACTCATTTCAATTATTTTTATTTATTACGCTTAACACGTGAATATAATTCATATATATATACTCGTATATATATATATATATATATATATATATATATATATATATATATATATATATATACATATATATATATATATATCTTTTCTTTTTTTTAATTATGACAAACAAATTAATTAATTCGCACTAAGTTCATTTTTATTTTAATTTCTGAATTTTTGTTAAGGCGAATTAATTTTATGAGGTGGACATCGCTGTGGCAGCTGACTATTTTTTGCTTAATTTTATTATTTGCAGAGCAGCTGTCAAAAGCGTATCATTTTATATTCCAAAGTTCTTTTTTTAATATTCTTTAAAATAGAATTGTAACAAGTATTTTAAATCAATTTAAAAAACAAAGCTTACTAAAAACGTTATTGAAAAGGGTAAGAAAAAAAATGCAGTAAATAATTGTGTTTTGAAGTCTATCTTTCACTGTCTTCCTTTCTTTTTATTGCTGTATTGTTGAAGCGGCGCTGCAGTGTTGCCAAAACGGCGGTTTTCCAGCTAGATCTGGTGGTTTTTTGCTATTAAAAGCGGGAAGTTTGAAAAAAAACCGCTAAGTGTTTTTTTAACTGGGAAAAATTTTAAATGGCGGGTTTTTAACGTTTTAACTATGTACTTGTAACCTTTAAAATAAATATATAGATTTCCCATCTCTTCCTTGTTTTTTTTAAACTGTTAAATCAATTAATCCAAAAGTAAATACTCGTAACGAAATATATTTTAATTAGGCCAATAAAAACTTTTTCTAACTAATGAAAACTGTCACTTACGATTACCAGAAAAGCGGGACTGATAAATTATCAGCAAATAACTCAATATTTGGAACCACTGGATTATAGTTCGGAGATAATCGAAACAATTTTAAATCAGCTTAATGATATACATAAATGCTATAAAATGGAATAATATAATGGATACTACATATTTTTGGTACGAAATTTTTGAAGATTAAAATTCGGCTGGAAATAAAATTTTCAAGAGCTAGCTGAGTTAGCCTTGCGATTATTTTGCATGCCGTAGTCTAATGCAGAAGTGCAACGAGTTTTTATTCAACTTAATATAGCTTAATTAAAGCTCAGAAATCGATTGCAACCCAATTCCTCAATTTTTTTTATTTGCCTCTTTATAATTACTTTGTTGCTTTAGATATGGTCTCTGTCGGCATAAAAAATACTTCTACGATTACAAGGTTCTAAACTTAATCGGAACCTCTAATATTTATTTGAGTTCTCAAAACGAAACTTATATGTATAGATAATCAGGGAATAAAAAAATATAAAAATGCGTATATATTATTTTACATAAAAATACCATCCGGTTCTTAATGAGTTAAAGATCTCTTCAAAAGCTTTAAAATGATACCCATAACGATTTTTAAAAAATTTGGGTGAGCGCCAATTTCATCACTTAATGTTTCTTTCTTACCTTTAATTCTCTATCACCCCATATATTAATTTTTTTGATTGGAGTTAATTTATTGTTCCAAATGACATGAAAAAAATTCGAGGTAGGCGTGGTGTTTTGCCTGCTGCCTCGAAACTTGATTTCAACACTAACACGGGCGGATAGACAGACAGACGGACATCGCGCAATCGACTTTGCTATGCATAAGAAGTAGGAATATATAAACTTTATGGGATCGGAAATGGATATTTTAGAAATTACACACCGAATGACAAACTTAGATATACCCTTTTCCACTTTTTGTGGTGAAGGGTATAAAAATAAATAAATAAAATTTTTAGAAACGAATAAACAATTTTACGACAAGAACGTGACATTCAATATGCCTGAGATGTTGCTACTGACTCATTTCAATAATATAAATAAAGTTTTATATACGATTTTTTATAACTCCATTTTACAGTTTATGTCATTTTTAATAAAACAAACTTCAGAAATTTTCAAGCAATAGATCGCTTTGTCTTGCATAATGTCAGTGCATTGCAATAACTGATCTTGAATGAAAAAAATGTGATTATAATTCTAATATTCTAATTAAACAGATAAAAACTTGCATAATGTAATGCAGCTTTGTGGCAAAATTTAAATAAACAAATCCAAGGGAAAATTGGAAAAAATTCGGGAGAAAAAATCAATCACGATAAAGGGAATTTTTGTTTAAGTGAAAAATCGGTCACGTGATTTATTCAGGAAAAACATTTCGAGGAAAAAAATATTTATGATAGGGGTTATTATAAATCGCCATACGTAATGAAAAGTGTCAGGAAAAATTATATAAACATTTGTATAAATAGCAGCTACGCATTTTTTGTCAAATATTTGACTAATCTGACCGCACCTGAGTTGATCTAGGAATGTTTGCTTGCCGTTCTTTTAGAATGTATTAAAATGTTATTAATTACTTTTTTTATTCACTGCTTTGAATGCATATTTTTTTTTTTTAAGTTATCATACTGATCTTTTGATTTTTTATTTAAAACTTTTGCTTTTCTCCATTTAAAATTTCATAAGTCTCAATTTAATATGAACCGCTTAGTAACACAACCTCAACAAGTTTTCTAATGCAATTTACTCTTGTTTAAATGAAAATAATATTGTTTCCATTTTTTCTTGTGTTGTCGCCAAACCCAACAACAATTACTTAGCAAACATGCTTGTTTCGCCTGTGCAACAATTTTGTGTGACACTTAAACAAAAAAAAAACCAAGACACAATTAACAGGCATTTAACATTAAGTACACAAAAGTGGGTTTATTTCACATAATTGTTGGGCGAAATAATTTCGTTAAACCTTTTAACAACAACTTAATAATTACACAAAGTTTTTCTTTTTTTTTATTTATTAAAAACATTTTAATTTTCTTTTTTATTGCAGTTCCTATTATACCTGAGTTTCTTTATGATATACGACATCCAGATGCACCCTTGGATAGTTATCCTCGTACACCTTTAACCATACACACACCACCACCACCCACTCAATGTCCCTGCCTTAAAGATGGAGATGTTATGCCCACTGCTGATGTTTCAACGCTTAGTCCAGAGGGTAAGTTTAATAGACAATTATAATAAAAAGCTGGATGAAAAACAAAAAACAAAAACAACAAAAACTGACTTCTGAAATGAAAGTCCTTTTAAATGGATTTTTTAATATAATTTAGAAAATGAAACATTCTATCGTGAAATGGAGGAAAGGCATCAGGAGCTGGTAGGAGAAACTGTGGAAGTTGGTCTACTTTTTGCCTCCAAGGCATTTGTACAATTATTGGTTAATCCAATTGTCGGGCCATTAACACACAGGTAAGAATAAAAGAGAGCATGACTTAAAAGAGGTAAAAAAAATTTATTTACCAAAATTTTTAATACAAATTAGGAAAGTTGAAATTAGAACTGTTTATTTAGAGCACATAGGGGTATTTTGCCAATCTAGCCGGACATTACTTTTTTTAGCTTACATTGGCTCTAAAAATTTAATGAAACTTAGTAGGAAAATCTGCTATGGTCATAGACTTTTAAAGCTAGAAAACAAGAAAAATCAGACCATGGAAAAAAAAGTTCTCCCTAGAAGAACTTATTCTACCTCTGAAAAATGCAAGTTTTTTTATTTTAAATTAGTTTTGTTTAGCAACTACTACTTTTAATGTCAAGGAATGTTTAAAAACTTAAAGTTGGACTAAAATGCCATTTTTGCCCCGCCCCTTTTTGTGGGCGGTAAAGTAAAATATTATTTAAAAAAATAATGTAGTTATAAAATATGGATAATATGCGCCTTAAAGCCATAGAAATTAATTTATGTGGACAGGGGGAGGTATCCCTCCAATCCCAATCCCACAAACGTGCCTGTGAAAAAAAAATGTTTTTAATTTTTTTTGCCAATTGCCTTAAAATATTCATTATTATTCTTTCCAATGTCTTACCAATCCCCGCCTCCCAAGAATATTATTAAAACTATATTTTTGTAGTTCGTTACTTTATAGTATTTTATTTATCTGAAAATAATTATTTTATTAATAATATAACTCATTTATGATTGTAACGGTATTTTTTTTATGGTTACAATTAATTTATTTAAAAGAACTTCTCCTTTGAGTGCCATGGTCCTTCTTCGTCTAATTCTTCAAAGGCCTTTTTCGAATCTGAATCCTCTTCAGCGTTAAGTACAGGTGGACGCATGAAAGAAAGATAATAACTTTTTTGGAGTGGGTTAGGCGCAAACCTGCGCAACTTTTTTTTCTACAGCATAAAACAAGAGATTGCAAATTTTATAGTAATATATAACATTTTTAGGATCGCAATGGAGATCACTCTCAATACTTCTCACTTTTTATTTGACAATAAAATTAAAAAAAAATTGTTTCCTTAATTTCGAACGAAATTTTTTTATCATAAAAATGTAAAAAAAAATTTTCTAAAAATCACTATTAGTAGCTGCAAAAATAGCCTTTCACAGGAAAAAAATCAATTTAACGTCTTTATTCGTTTATCCAGAAAATATATTACAAACCTGTTTTAATCGTATAAAGTCAATAAAAACGTATGGGATTTATCCAACTTTCCTGACTTTAACAGTGTCCCAAAACCACAAATCTTAAGCAAAAGTCTTGAAAATTCACTAAACGATGCAGAATGTTGTTATCTATTCAGGTGAAAGCACTACTCGATGGTCATTTCGCTAACTAACTTCTCACAAAAAAAAAAAGTCAGCCGTATACAGTGGAGTAAGAAAAATAGAATCATTGTTGGTTATTGTTGTTTTTGCTTAAGCTTTGATTTTGGTCTTTTCTTTATTGTTTGGACAAAAATCTTTAGTTTATTTAACATGTTTGTGAGAAGTTTCCTGAAGAGCTAAGTAAGCGGTAGCGAAATAGCCATCGAGACATGCTTTCATCCTCAATAATAAATATCGGTGATTTAAATAGTTAATCGGGATAATAGAAAATAGCACGAAGAAAGATTTTTTTGAGGATTTATTTATATAATGGAAAAATTCCCGTTGTTTAATTAACTTCCAATCCCACAATATCGCAAGTGTTTGTTCGTTCGCATAATTACATTCAAAACAAAAACAAATCTTAGAAAATTCTTTTTTGTTTTAAAAGTAATTATGCGAACGAACCAACGATTGCGACATCGTGGGACTGGCAGCTAATTTAAAAACGTATGCGATTTATCCAACTTTTTTGAATTTAACAGTGTCCCAAAACGACAAATCGCAAGCAAGAGCCTTGAAAACTCACTACACAATGCAGAATTTTGTTATCTATCCAGCTGCATGCTTAAATTTGTACATTTCTTAAATTTAATTTTTGGCCGGCTAGATTGGCAAAGTACCCCTATGTGCAGCGTGTGGTAACAGAATGTTAATTGTTATATTTTTACAATGAAAATATTTATATTCATATAAAAAATAATTTTAATTTTTTTAAAGCTCTATTGATTGTATCTTGTTCAGTATGGCTGAAAAAAAAATTTAATTTTGAAAATTAATTTTTTGTAACTTACGTCGTAAGATGATACGTTACGTAATGTCAAAATTACCTTAATTAATTTTGAAAATTAATTTTTGTAACTTACGTCATAAGATGATACGTTACGTAATGTCAAAATTACCTTAATAATTTTGAAACTTAATTTTTGTAACTTACGTCATAAGATGATGCGTTACGTAAGGTCAAAATTACCTTAATTAATTTTTGTAACTTACGTCATAAGATGATACGCTACGTAATATCAACATTACCTTAATTAATTTTGAAAATTAATTTTTGTAACTTACGTCATAAGATGATATGCTACGTAATATCAACCTTACCTTAATTAATTTTGAAAAATAATTTTTGTACCTTACGTCATAAGATGATACGTTACGTAAGGACAAAATTACCTTACGTAATATGCTTTAAATTGAAAAAGTTTTATTTTTAATAATTTTTCCATTTTCTTATTTCCTCAGAATTGGTTACAGTATTCCCATGTTTGCTGGTTTCGTTATTATGTTTGTATCGACCATAAGTATGTTTTACGAAATATAAAATTAAAAAAAAATTGTTTTCATTTCTAAAGTTATATTGCTCTTTTGCCTTAGTTTTTGCATTTGGTCGTTCTTATTTGGTGCTTTTTATTGCTCGCGCCTTGCAAGGTATTGGTTCGTCGTGCAGTTCTGTCTCTGGCATGGGTATGTTGGCCGATCGTTATACGGATGACAAAGAACGTGGCAATGCTATGGGCATAGCATTGGGTGGTTTAGCTTTGGGCGTTTTAATTGGTCCACCTTTTGGTGGTATTATGTACGAATTTGTAGGCAAATCAGCACCATTTTTAGTACTTTCAGTATTGGCTCTGGGTGATGGCTTACTGCAGTTGTTTATGCTGCAGCCTTCGATACAAAAAGCAGAAACCGAGCCACCAACTTTAAAAGCCTTGATATCAGATCCATATATTTTGATTGCAGCTGGTGGGTTTGAAGTATTCTTTTTAACAATTTGTTATTTGTTTTTTAATACTTTTTTTTGATTTGTTAAAGGTTCTATAACTTTTGCCAATATGGGTATTGCAATGCTGGAACCCTCATTACCCTTATGGATGGTGGATAATATGGGTTCTAGTCGCTGGGAACAAGGTGTAGCCTTCTTGCCCGCCTCCATAAGTTATTTGGTTGGTACTAATCTATTTGGTCCCCTGGGTCATAAGATTGGCAGATGGTTTGCTGCCCTTTTGGGTTTAGTTATTATAGGAGGTTGTTTGATTATGGTAAGTGGCATATTTCAAATTAAATATTTTATCTAAGTAATGCATGCAGTTAATTAAAAAATAATTTATATAAACAACTCTTGTTATCAATTTCTTTTAACTATAACAATATAGATTCCCATGGCTACTTCTATTACTCATTTGATTGTACCCAATGCTGGTCTTGGCTTTGCCATTGGTATGGTTGATTCGTCTATGATGCCCGAACTGGGTTATTTAGTGGACATACGACATTCGGCAATATATGGCAGTGTTTATGCTTTGGGAGATGTGGCTTTCTGTGTTGGCTTTGCAGTTGGTCCTGCCCTAAGCGGTACTCTGGTAAAATCGATCGGTTTTGAATGGATGTTATTCGGTATTGCCATGTTATGTTTCCTGTATGCACCCCTATTGACACTGCTAAAGAATCCCCCTACCAGGGAAGAAAAGAAGGTTGGTAGTGTAATGCAAGATAATGCAACGACTGTTCAAACAACAACTCCTGCCATATTACAGGACGGCCTTGTAAATAATGCATATGAAATTGAAAGGCTTTAATTTTATTTTATATTTTTTTTTAATTAATTTTGATTTTAATATGTTTTTAAGATTTTTTATAAGTTGTTTGTCTGTCTAACTTTAAATAAAGATTTTTATTTTTGTTAAGTTTTCAAAACTATTTTAAATGGTATTTTTAATCAAGTTATTACTTTCTAAGTTTTTTGATTTGTACAATAAAAAAATTTCAAATTGTTCTTGTAATTTGTAATTTGTCGTTTAAAGCCTGGTACTTTGTTCAGTTTTTCATGCGAAATGCTGTCAAACTACATACATAAAATTGTTTTATGGAAAAGTCATGAAAAAATGTTGCAGAAGTAGTACTCTGCTTTTACTGCAGAAAAACATATGAAATGTTGCTGGCAACATTTTAACAAACTTGTGAAATAAAGCAAGTAGGCATTATTTCATGGGGAATTTTACAAACAGAAGCTGATCATATGTCTTTTGCTTACATTTTTTTTAAATCAATGTAGTACACGTAAAAATAATAAAACGTTAAATTCTTCTAAATTGCGAGATAGACACCACATTTTAAATGTCAAATTTTCCACATGAAGTAATCAATGTTGCTCAAGAATTTTCACAAATTCGAACAGAGTACCAGGCTTAAGCTTTAAACTTTTATGCAATAATTATTTAAGCTTGAGCTTTTATTTACAGTGACTCCATCGCATAATCGGTCAACAGTTTTTATATCATGTAAATAAACTCAAACATAAAAAAAACTGTGCTAAATTATGTTTTTTTTTCAATTATTTACGCTTCATATACTTATCTTTCTGTTTCTTTACTTTTAGACTGTTTTAATAAGAAAAATTTATTTCAGGAAATCAGCAAAAAATAATATTTTTTAAATTTCAAAATAAAATCTTTTTTCGTGCTATTTTCTATTATCGCGATTAATTATTTAAATTACCGATTTTGATTATTGAGGGTCAAAGCACGTTTCAATGACCATTTCGTTACAGCTTACTTAACTCTTCAGGAAACTTCTGACAAACATTTTAAATAAACTAAAAACTTTTGTCCAAACATTAAAGCAAAGACAAAAATCAAAGTTTAAGCAAAAACAACAATAATCAACAGTAATTCTATTTTTCTTTCTCCACTGTATTATACGGCCGATTTTTTTTTTTTTTGTTGCTCTTTTATACAGTTGAAAGAAGATGAAAAATAAAATATCACAAAACACCACGATAATTTATTTCTATGCACGGGAACTTTGCAAATTATTTAATTAAAGACACGGGAATATTTTTTAATTAATTTAAATTGTAATTTTGCTTAAACGTTGGTTTTTGTCTTTGCTTTCTTAAAAACAATTCAATTGCATTCAAAGCATAATCGGAAAATGATAAAAGAGCTAAAAAAAATCCAAAAATCAATATTTAGTTGCATATCCTTTGTTATCCAGAAACGTCTTTGAATCGATTAGACTAAAATTTGGCATACTTGCGGCTGTATGGAATTTAAGCTTCAATTAACCGCATTCTTTAGCTAAAATTATTTTTATAAACTCTCCCAATTAACTCCTGCCAAAGAGGTTCAACCATATTAAGATCAGGACTCTGCGCAAGTGTTTCCATAAGTTTGGGACAGTTGTGAAGCAACAAAAGCTAAAAAAAAACGTCGTTCGAAATACACAATTTTTCTGCGCTTTGCTTTAACATTGCCTTTTAAAATGTTGAGGCAGGCAAATTTGTCCATTTTACCATCAATAAAATCACCTACCCCGGCACTCGACATGCAGTTCCAAACCATAAAAGAGCCTCCTCTATGCTTAACAGTAGCTTTTTTGTTTTTTGCGATCGAATTCGGCATTTGGTTTACGCCACACAAACATCTGAACCATATTAATTAAATTTGCTCTCGTCAATTAAAAAAAACCTTAAAATAGTTATAGATATCTATGAATAGAAATATATTGTTACGAAAATAAAATCTGGCAACCCCTATTGTTGTTTCCGTATAAGCGTGGTGAATAATGTTACTTCCACTTATGGTGTGTGTATAGAATAATACCACAATTAACTAACAAAAGCTTAGCAACCTCAATGACTGCGTTGGTAGAGGTGCTTGCTGTAAAACAGAAGAACGTGAGATTCGAGCCCACCTTCGGACATGCGTACAAGGGAAAGTAATAATTCTTTTAATGCAATTAAAAATTTAAAAGCAACAGTACAAACCTCCCGAGAAGCAAGACAATTATTGTGTGAAGCCATTTAGGCAGATAATTTAGTGGAGACGTCTAATTTAATATAAGAGTAACAGATAATTGTCAAGAAGCCCTTTATAACAAAAAGTAAGAACGGTAGCGGTTAGCGCAGGGAAGTGTAACAGCATAACAACGGTGTATGGCAGATGTGTGTTGTGGCTATTAGATAAAGCGGATAACCGGCTTAGATAAGAGGCGTAGTGGAGTTGTCTGTGGAAGGTTAAGGTTACTAAACAAGGCATCGAGTAGGTCATGTTCGCCGGAGTAACACAGTAGTGTACCGTGGATGGCTGCTTTTGAAATAATAACTTATGTAGAGTAAATTAGAGACCATAGGGTTCACAAGACCGTAGGATCAAGGATTATAGCCACATAAAGCCACAAAGTAAAAATACAGAATTAAGACGAGCCACAGTGGTATTTGCAATCAAAAGAATCCGTACGTTTGTCTAAAAAGGGAAAAACGTAACAATATTTTAAGATGATTTGCTAACAAATTACTTTATTCCAAAAATCTTCTGTGTTAACTAAATACTCCTTAGCAAATTTTACTCTACTGTTTTTGTTTTTTCAGCTTATAAACTGGGTTTTTCCTGGCAACGTTTTCTTAGTAATTATGTTTATGTACAGTGTGGCATCTTTCCTAGTGCGAGCTTTTAAAGATATTTGAAGATCTTTTGCGGTTTAAAAAAATCTTTTCTTATTTATTTAACTATCGCAAGCTCCTCTCGCTCGTTTAGTATTTTGCCTTGACCTTCTCTCTCTCTTTATTGGCCCACCTAAACTTTTCGCGGAATTTCTTAATATTATTGCGGGCAGTAGATTTGTTTTTACCAAACAATTTAGCTATTTCTCTCACCGTTATACCATCTAAGTACAATTTAACTATTAATTGCCTGATTTCGATAGTAGATTGTGTTTCATTTCAATCCATTATATAAATTTTTTTTATTTAATATTACAGTCTGTTTAATGCTATTAACTAATGATTAACTATAACAAAGCAATAAATGTTAAAATATGGATTTGGAAAATAACTGCATTTTTGCTGTT
The DNA here is from genome assembly GCA_916610165.2 of Gymnosoma rotundatum. Classification (NCBI taxonomy): domain Eukaryota; kingdom Metazoa; phylum Arthropoda; class Insecta; order Diptera; family Tachinidae; genus Gymnosoma; species Gymnosoma rotundatum. Next base: position 13,729,921 of record OU744339.1, read on the forward strand.
GCTACTTTGATTTGATGCGTTGAGTGCAAATATTTTAATTTTCTTTTGTTTTTCTAAAAAAAAAATTGCACTTTAGGAAAACAAAGAAAAAGTGATTGTTCTTTTTTCTTCAGTAAGACACGTATTTGTATCGTAAATAAAGGCAAAGAAAACATTATTTTAGCAAATTTTTAAACAAATATAGAAAATTTTTCTATCAGATATAACGTTGTCCGATTATGTGATGGTGTCACTGTATTTTAAATTTTTATTTTTGTTATTTCTCTACAGCATTCGAGTTTATCCGTAAGCTCTAATTAAACTTAAAAGTTTAAGCTTATATTATTTATTTTTCGTCCCGGCTTTGTTTAAATTTAATTTTAATTAATTATTAATTAATCTTTTTTTTTGTATTAGACAATAAATAATAATGTTGAAAATGTTTTTCTCAAGCTTCAAAATATTTTGTTTTGCTTATTATTACTCGTACTATTAAAACTTTAATAAGAATATGGGATCAAATTACTTTTAAATTTAAAAAAGAACTTTACCAAAAAAAGCTTTTTAGATAGCTTTTTAAAAAAGAAACACATTGCAAATAGTATATTTCCATTCTAAATGAGTTGTTTTCGGCTTTGGTTCAATTTTTAATTGAAAATGTTTAGAAATTAAATTAAAAAAAATTAAACCAAAGCCGAAAATAATTCGTTTATAGTATATTTTCATAAAATTGCTTTTTTAATAAGATCTTTTTGAAATTTATATTTTTTAAAAATACTTTTCATGAAAGTACCTTTAAAAGCGTACCTTTTAAAAAGATGTATTAAGAAGAGCATACTTAGAGATCTGGCTTTAAAAAGTAAATACTTTTTAAAAATACTTTGAAAAAATTTATCTTTTAAGAAACAGCTTTAAAAAGTACCTTCTGAAAATAGTATCTTTTTAAATAGTGTATTTTTAGGAAAAAATATCTTTTAATGACCTCAATTTATATATAAAAGGTACATTTACGAGTAAGTAATGCACCTTTAAAAAACGTTTTAAAACCTTAACTTCTTGAAAGCACGTTTTATGAAACTACATCTTTAAAAGTACCTTTTACAAAATACCTGTTAAAAAGAATCTGTGTATTAAATATTTTTAGAATATCACATTTCAATAGGCTACCTTTTAAAATAAGTAGCTGTTAAAAAAACTTGTCTTAAAAAAGATTAACGAACTTACTCCTTAAAAAAATGTCCATTTCAACGTTTGTTGTTAAAAAAAGTTTTGCTTTTTAAAGTACTTTTTTAATAACTAACCTTCTGAAATATTTAAATACATAATTTTTAAGAGATAGTACTTTTTTTAAAGAACTTTTTTAAAGTACCTTTATAAGTACTTTTCCTAAAGTACTTTTTTAAGTACTTTTTAAAAGTACTTCTTTAAGTACTTCTTTAAGTACTTTTTAAAAGTACTTCTTTAAGTATTTTTCTAAGTACACTTTTTGAAAATGCTTCTTTAAAGAACTTTTTTTAAGGAACTTTTAAAGTACTTTTTTAAAGTACTTTTTAAAGTACTTTTTGAAAGCAATTTTTTAAAGTACTTTCTGAAAGTAATTCTTTAAAGTACTTTTTGAAAGTAATTCTTTAAAGTACTTTTTAAAGCTCTTTTTTAATGTACTTTTTTACACTACTTTCTTTTAAATATTTTCTTAAGTAATTTCGTATCTTGTTGAAAAACAAAAAAGTTTTTTTTAGGAAAAATCAATTAAAAAAACGACATTTATTAAATTTTTTTCAATAACTTTATTTTTAGTCTCTTATTATTGGCGAACGATCAGCGGTGCGTTATGTAACATATCAAAATTATGACGATGACGAATAAATTACCTCTCACTCACATGGCTAACGATTCTAATGAAAACTAACTAAAAATGCTAAAAAAAAATTATCAACCAATAATATCAGAAATATCATATGAAAATTTTGTTATTTTTTATGTTTTTGTTTTAAAGCTTTTGATGTTTAAAACTTTTATTTTGTTATAAAAAATTCAAATGAAAAAAAATTTATGTCTACAATTAAAGAAAAAATTATATTATTATCAAGCAAATGGTTTGAAAAAAATCAAAAAAATCCAAAAAAAAAATATATATATATATACAAAAATGTAAATGTATGCAGAATATTTTATGAAAGCAAACAGTTCATTTAAGCGGGTTTAATATAAAGAAATAGAAGAGTAAATTTTTAATGTTTAATTTACTTTTATTATTAAACCTTTTATAAAAAATCTCACTTGAATGATTCAGTTTTTTCTTTGCTTTTTATCTAAGTTTTAAAATAATTTGTTAGTTAAGTTTATTTAACTAAAATGTTGATGCTTTGCATTACTTATCGTTAAGATATCTTTAAAAGGAAATTTCAGAATTGAAAATTCCTACTCCCAGTAAAGAAGATTGTTGTCACTGTAACCACTCGAATTGAGATGAGTCAATATTTTTCTAAAATAATTTAACATAAATTAAATTCACTAACACGATTATTAAGTTCATAACAATTTATAAAGAAAACACTCACAAAAAATATTTAGTTTTTAATTTTTATACCAAAATAATATTTCTTTTTTTTATATTTAATTTAAACAAATACTCTTAATAAAAAACTTTTTCCTCGAAATGTTTTCCCTTTTCTCTAAATTGCAATCGTAAATAGTTCACGTGAATAATTTTTTACGTAAACAAAAATTTCACTTATTGTGAATGATTTTTTCTTTCGTAATTTTCTCACTTTTCTCTTGGATTTGTTTGCTTAAATTTTGATGAAGAATTGCATAAAATTAAGCAAATTTCAATCTGTTTTAATTAGTTTGTGCATTGCCGACTGATATCATGCTTGACAAGAAGCTAAATAAAGAGATGTATTGCTTATAAATTTATAAAGATTTTTTAATAAATGGGTTAGTAGCAAAGTCTCGGTTAACTTCGAGGGGTTAAAAGCGTCTTGAACGTGACGTTTTTATAATAAAATTATTTTCTCGTATCTTAAAATTGTATTTATGTATTTTTAAATATCAATTTTACAATTTTCACTGAGCTCATTTTTTTCAACTTACATTCAATGTGCACTGATAGCTCACTTATTTTGAACAGCTGTTTAATGAGGGGAATGAAAATTTTATGGGAACTTAAATTCTACTCTTATTTATTTATTTTTTTTTTATTTATTTATTTCTTTTCTTTTTTTAATAATTAAGAACTACTAATTTTATTTTTGAAATTTTTTATTTTTATTAAATTAAAAAGTGTTTGCATTCATAAGCATTTTAAAAAAATGCTCCAAAAAACACACAGTAATATTTTATATTTTTAGTATAATTTTTTTACACAAATTTTGAAAAAAAATATTTTTATTGCAATAGAATTTGATGCGTATATAAATTAGAAATGTAAAAAAATATGTTTGAAATAAATTATGTTTTTTTAGTTCGGCTTAAGTTCGTTATTAATTATAATTAACTGTAACTGTAATTGATAATGAACTTAAGCCTAAATAAAAACTAATAATTCATTTATAAACATAATTCGAATGAATTATAATTAAAAAAAAGTAAATACAAAAAAATTAACTAAAATTTATATTTTAACAAAAATTTTAAATAATTTTACGTTTTTACTTTTGCAGTTTTTGAGCTTAAGATAACACCCTGTCTATTAATTAATATATGTCAAGCTTGCAGATTGTTTTAGATGTTTGTTTTCACGTATTTTCGTTTCTTAAACTTTAAAAAGTTTCAAACGGTCTGTAAATAAATTGATGTTGACATTTAGTGGCAATCTAGCGTTACGCAATATTAATGGTGATGTGGCTTTGTATGGTGAGGATAAGCAATGCATAGATGCAACCATGGATAAATGTTGGCCCTTTTTAAGCTTGTTCAAAGAGGAGCCCTTAGAAGTCAAATCTGAAACACCAGATTTGCCCAAATTGTTACTGCTACGTTTTAAATTGTGATGACTGCAGCTTCTTTCTAGATTTTTGTTACGATACACGCTTAAATTATCTTTGGCTTTTGAAGCGAACGATGCTTTTTTACAAGTTAAGTTTTCTTTAAGCAATGAAGATTGCAGATTTCTTCTGGAGCCACTTGACTTATATGTCATTAGCGAAGGTAAACGTTCAAACGATTTAAGATTATTTACTTTTGAGGGTTTAATATATTTTGCAGAACTGTATATGGCAGTTAAATCCTTAGCCCGTTCATTACGTTTGTCCAAATTTGAGGAAATCTTAGACCATTTTTTGCTTAAACCGAAACTAGTTGAGGAACCCAAACGATTAACTGCGCTCTTGGATTCATTGGAATGTAAAAAGGGCATGTTTAAATCTTTATATACAGAATCACTTTTAATTTTAATATTAACATTGTCATGAGTGCTGCTATTCTCTAAGCCGTTGATATTTATATTAATTACACACCCAGAACCTGTAACACGATCTGCATTTACAGAAACAGCACTTGAACTGCAAGGCATTGCGAGGTGTGTGCTAACTACTGGCTGGGATGTCGACGGATAGTTTGGAGAGTCTAAAAGGTTTGAGGACACCGGCTTTAGCTCATCTCTAACAGAAGCTTGAATTTTAGGGTTAAAGGCGGAGTTATTGCTACTTTCCTTTTGAAACAATGTTGAAATGTTGCCGCCATTTTTCTTCAAAGACGCCTGCGTTTGATTTAAATTTGATTTGTCATTATATAGATTCGATAGGGAATGGCTTGTTTGAGCGTACTGAACTGCTTTTGAAGACATTTCTTTAACTCCTTTTAAGTAGCTGCTACTTCTATTTGGTAGAGTTTCATTTAGAAATCTTCTTTTACGATATTGTTCGAATTTTGTCAAATTCTGTGCACCTGTATCATTTAGGGACGAAGCATTCCTTCTTCTTGAACCAATAACTACGTTGTTCGTACTTGGAAAGTTGTGATTATAAAAATACGTTTCACAATCTCTTTGCTCGTTATCCAAACTTTGCCGCAAAGCTGCCGTCGGAAAAGCAGGACGTTCGGCATAATGAAAATTATATGACTGAATTTTGAATGGATCTTTTTCAAATGGATCAATTTGTTGTCGCCTTTAGTGTATTTTTAGGAAAAATATCTTTTAATGACCTCAATTTATATATAAAAGGTACATTTACGAGTAAGTAATGCACCTTTAAAAAACAACGTTTTAAAACCTTAACTTCTTGAAAGCACGTTTTATGAAACTACATCTTTAAAAGTACCTTTTACAAAATACCTGTTAAAAAGAATCTGTGTATTAAATATTTTTAGAATATCACATTTCAATAGGCTACCTTTTAAAATAAGTAGCTGTTAAAAAAACTTGTCTTAAAAAAGATTAACGAACCTACTCCTTAAAAAAATGTCCATTTCAACGTTTGTTGTTAAAAAAAATTTTGCTTTTTAAAGTACTCTTTTAATAACTAACCTTCTGAAATATTTAAATACATAATTTTTAAGAGATAGTACTTTTTTTAAAGAACTTTTTTAAAGTACCTTTATAAGTACTTTTCCTAAAGTACTTTTTTAAGTACTTTTTAAAAGTACTTCTTTAAGTACTTTTTAAAAGTACTTCTTTAAGTATTTTTTTAAGTACACTTTTTGAAAGTGCTTCTTTAAAGTACTTTTTTTAAGGAACTTTTAAAGTACTTTTTTAAAGTACTTTTTAAAGCAATTTTTTAAAGTACTTTTTGAAAGTAATTCTTTAAAGTACTTTTTGAAAGTAATTCTTTAAAGTACTTTTTATATACTTTTTGAAGTACTTTTTAAAGCTCTTTTTTAATGTACTTTTTTACACTACTTTCTTTTAAATATTTTCTTAAGTAATTTCGTATCTTGTTGAAAAACAAAAAAGTTTTTTTTAGGGAAAATCAATTAAAAAAAAGACATTTATTAAATTTGTTTCAATAACTTTATTTTTAGTCTCTTATTATTGGCGAACGATCAGCGGTGCGTTATGTAACATATCAAAATTATGACGATGACGAATAAATTACCTCTCACTCACATGGCTAACGATTCTAATGAAAACTAACTAAAAATGCTAAAAAAAAAAATTATCAACCAATAATATCAGAAATATCATATGAAAATTTTGTTATTTTTTATGTTTTTGTTTTAAAGCTTTTGATGTTTAAAACTTTTATTTTGTTATAAAAAATTCAAATGAAAAAAAATTTATGTCTACAATTAAAGAAAAAATTATATTATTATCAAGCAAATGGTTTGAAAAAAATCAAAAAAATCCAAAAAAAAAATATATATATATGCAAAAATGTAAATGTATGCAGCATATTTTATGAAAGCAAACAGTTCATTTAAGCGGGTTTAATATAAAGAAATAGAAGAGTAAATTTTTAATGTTTAATTTACTTTTATTATTAAACCTTTTATAAAAAATCTCACTTGAATGATTCAGTTTTTTCTTTGCTTTTTATCTAAGTTTTAAAATAATTTGTTAGTTAAGTTTATTTAACTAAAATGTTGATGCTTTGCATTACTTATCGTTAAGATATCTTTAAAAGGAAATTTCAGAATTGAAAATTCCTACTCCCAGTAAAGAAGATTGTTGTCACTGTAACCACTCGAATTGAGATGAGTCAATATTTTTCTAAAATAATTTAACATAAATTAAATTCACTAACACGATTATTAAGTTCATAACAATTTATAAAGAAAACACTCACAAAAAATATTTAGTTTTTAATTTTTATACCAAAATAATATTTCTTTTTTTTATATTTAATTTAAACAAATACTCTTAATAAAAAACTTTTTCCTCGAAATGTTTTCCCTTTTCTCTAAATTGCAATCGTAAATAGTTCACGTGAATAATTTTTTACGTAAACAAAAATTTCACTTATTGTGAATGATTTTTTCTTTCGTAATTTTCTCACTTTTCTCTTGGATTTGTTTGCTTAAATTTTGATGAAGAATTGCATAAAATTAAGCAAATTTCAATCTGTTTTAATTAGTTTGTGCATTGCCGACTGATATCATGCTTGACAAGAAGCTAAATAAAGAGATGTATTGCTTATAAATTTATAAAGATTTTTTAATAAATGGGTTAGTAGCAAAGTCTCGGTTAACTTCGAGGGGTTAAAAGCGTCTTGAACGTGACGTTTTTATAATAAAATTATTTTCTCGTATCTTAAAATTGTATTTATGTATTTTTAAATATCAATTTTACAATTTTCACTGAGCTCATTTTTTTCAACTTACATTCAATGTGCACTGATAGCTCACTTATTTTGAACAGCTGTTTAATGAGGGGAATGAAAATTTTATGGGAACTTAAATTCTACTCTTATTTATTTATTTTTTTTTTATTTATTTATTTCTTTTCTTTTTTTAATAATTAAGAACTACTAATTTTATTTTTGAAATTTTTTATTTTTATTAAATTAAAAAGTGTTTGCATTCATAAGCATTTTAAAAAAATGCTCCAAAAAACACACAGTAATATTTTATATTTTTAGTATAATTTTTTTACACAAATTTTGAAAAAAAATATTTTTATTGCAATAGAATTTGATGCGTATATAAATTAGAAATGTAAAAAAATATGTTTGAAATAAATTATGTTTTTTTAGTTCGGCTTAAGTTCGTTATTAATTATAATTAACTGTAACTGTAATTGATAATGAACTTAAGCCTAAATAAAAACTAATAATTCATTTATAAACATAATTCGAATGAATTATAATTAAAAAAAAGTAAATACAAAAAAATTAACTAAAATTTATATTTTAACAAAAATTTTAAATAATTTTACGTTTTTACTTTTGCAGTTTTTGAGCTTAAGATAACACCCTGTCTATTAATTAATATATGTCAAGCTTGCAGATTGTTTTAGATGTTTGTTTTCACGTATTTTCGTTTCTTAAACTTTAAAAAGTTTCAAACGGTCTGTAAATAAATTGATGTTGACATTTAGTGGCAATCTAGCGTTACGCAATATTAATGGTGATGTGGCTTTGTATGGTGAGGATAAGCAATGCATAGATGCAACCATGGATAAATGTTGGCCCTTTTTAAGCTTGTTCAAAGAGGAGCCCTTAGAAGTCAAATCTGAAACACCAGATTTGCCCAAATTGTTACTGCTACGTTTTAAATTGTGATGACTGCAGCTTCTTTCTAGATTTTTGTTACGATACACGCTTAAATTATCTTTGGCTTTTGAAGCGAACGATGCTTTTTTACAAGTTAAGTTTTCTTTAAGCAATGAAGATTGCAGATTTCTTCTGGAGCCACTTGACTTATATGTCATTAGCGAAGGTAAACGTTCAAACGATTTAAGATTATTTACTTTTGAGGGTTTAATATATTTTGCAGAACTGTATATGGCAGTTAAATCCTTAGCCCGTTCATTACGTTTGTCCAAATTTGAGGAAATCTTAGACCATTTTTTGCTTAAACCGAAACTAGTTGAGGAACCCAAACGATTAACTGCGCTCTTGGATTCATTGGAATGTAAAAAGGGCATGTTTAAATCTTTATATACAGAATCACTTTTAATTTTAATATTAACATTGTCATGAGTGCTGCTATTCTCTAAGCCGTTGATATTTATATTAATTACACACCCAGAACCTGTAACACGATCTGCATTTACAGAAACAGCACTTGAACTGCAAGGCATTGCGAGGTGTGTGCTAACTACTGGCTGGGATGTCGACGGATAGTTTGGAGAGTCTAAAAGGTTTGAGGACACCGGCTTTAGCTCATCTCTAACAGAAGCTTGAATTTTAGGGTTAAAGGCGGAGTTATTGCTACTTTCCTTTTGAAACAATGTTGAAATGTTGCCGCCATTTTTCTTCAAAGACGCCTGCGTTTGATTTAAATTTGATTTGTCATTATATAGATTCGATAGGGAATGGCTTGTTTGAGCGTACTGAACTGCTTTTGAAGACATTTCTTTAACTCCTTTTAAGTAGCTGCTACTTCTATTTGGTAGAGTTTCATTTAGAAATCTTCTTTTACGATATTGTTCGAATTTTGTCAAATTCTGTGCACCTGTATCATTTAGGGACGAAGCATTCCTTCTTCTTGAACCAATAACTACGTTGTTCGTACTTGGAAAGTTGTGATTATAAAAATACGTTTCACAATCTCTTTGCTCGTTATCCAAACTTTGCCGCAAAGCTGCCGTCGGAAAAGCAGGACGTTCGGCATAATGAAAATTATATGACTGAATTTTGAATGGATCTTTTTCAAATGGATCAATTTGTTGTCGCCTTTTTTTGGGTTGTTCTTGCGATCCCAAAGTAACTAAAGGAAAAAAGGTATTTTACATATTTATATCATATTAATTTTTTGTACAAACAACACATACAAACATTTCGATGGCGATTAGTGTTCATAGTAAATTTTAATAACGTTTTAACAAAAATTAAATTTTGACGATGCGAAAATGATTTATTTCAAATAACTTCCAAATTTTTAATAATTTCCAAATCAGTTTTCTTTCCTATTTGTTTAATTTCCCAAAACATAAAAAAGAAAAAAAGGGTAAATTAAAAAGCCAGGGCTTGAATTTGATTCTCAAAGACAATACAGCAATAAACTTAAAGTGAAAACAACACCTCGAGGTTGCGTTAGCGAATTCCGCTTCTAAATGAAAACGCAAACTAAATCCACTACGTAAGGAACTGCGGATTTAATTAAATGTGGCAACATAGCGAAAAGACAGCGAGTTGAACTAAATCACAGAAAAATTAAAATAGATTCTAATTTAGTGAAAATTTTAATTCCTAAATCCTCTACGAAATTGCATTTTCACACTTATATTTTTTTTTTTTGGAAATTTATTGAAACATTTTGCAAATTTAAGTGGAGCAGCGGCAACAGAAAGGGTTTTATTTTGCACATTAAAACCCTGGTTAAAAATCTTCTTTTAACAAATCAATTTTAAACTTGACTTCTTAAAGTAGTTTTGTTTAAATCAAATATTATATAAAATAGATTAGAATTATAAATATATAAAATATATTATAACTCATATTAATTAAATATTTTTTTGTAAAATTTATGCAAACATAAAAATTAAGCACAAGTTATCTGACACAAAAAGGGAATAAAGTAGTTTTAGTAATTATATTAAATAAATTATTATTGTAATTGTTGTTACATCATTTAACTAAATTAAATAAAACTTAAAGGAAATTTGTTTAGAAATTTAACTATTTTAGGTATTTTTTAAGCAAAAATTTGAATGGCTGCAAATTTTTGTTAATAAAAATACAAATTAAAGAGTTTCTTCTTTATGATTAAAGAAACTCTAAGTTTTATATGAATAAAACTTCTTTTTCACATAATTTTTAAGAATGATATTATAACATTTTATATACATATGTATAAGCAAGGCGAATCAATACTTGGTGGTCGCGAAAGCGAATTCATTAATTTTCGCCGAAAGGTTAAATGACAAACAAAATTTTCACATTTTTTTTATATATAGAGTTTGACATTTAGCGTTTACGGTGAAATTAATGAATTTGCCATCAAGATCACCAGTATTATTTCGCCATGGCTATCACCTTTTAATTAATTCGTCTTGCACAATACTAAAAAACAAGGCGAATTAATTATAAGGTGGTAGCGATGACGAATTCATTCATTTTCGCCGGTATTCTAACTGTCAAACTCCATGTATGAAAAATATGTATAGTTTTTTATACGGCGATTGACGTTTAACGTTTACGACAAAAAAATAATGAATTCGCCGTCGCTACCACCTTATAATTGATTTGCCTTGGCTTAACGTTAAATTCAATGCCAAGGCGAATTAAATACAAGGTGATAGCGGTGGCGAATTCAATTATTTTCCCTGGTATTCTAACTGTCAAACTTCATATATAAAAAATCTGTATAACAGTTAGATAAATTTTTTATATATGGAGTTTGACAGTTAGAATACATGGGAAAAGAATTGAATTCGCCACCGCTATCACCTTGTATTTAATTCGCCTTGATTCAATGCGAAATAATAAAGGTGGTCTCGATGGCGAATTTTTTCATTTTCGCCGTAAACGATAAAAGTCAAACACCATGGCGAAATCATACAAGGTGGTCGCCATGGCGAATTCATCAATTTCGCTGTAAACTCTAAATGTCAAATTCCATACATAAAAAGTATGTATAACAGTTTATTGTATGGAGTTTGACAGTTAGCGTTTATGGCGAAATTAATGAATTCACCATCGCGACCAAGGCGAATTAATTACAAGGTGATAGCGGTGGCGAATTCATTTATTTTCGCCTGTATTCTAACTGTCAAATTCCATATATATAAAAATCTGTATAACAGTTAGATAAATTTTTTATATATGGAGTTTGACAGTTAGAATACAGGCGAAAATAAATGAATTCGCCACCGCCATCACCTTATAATTAATTCGCCTTGATCGCGACCACCTTGTATTATTTCGCCATGGTTAAATTAGCGAGTTATTTTTTGCTTTGCATTAAACCAAGACTTATTTAATTCGCTTTGATAACTTAAAATTAATTTTCAAATTTCAAAAATTTTTTTAAACAATTTCCGTTTAGAATAAAAGTAGCAAAATGTAATAAAAAAATATCTCATAAATGTATTTGTTAGATTTATAAGGCAAAATACAAAACAAAATGTCATATATTTACAGTTTAACCACGTTAAATGTAAATTTGGGTTAAATATGCAAAACCAAAGTTGAAAAGCAAACATTTGTAGTTGAAGGCAGGTATTTATGAAAGTTATATTTAAATTTGTAAATATTAAAATAGCTGAAATACTTGCTGATATTTAGAAAAAAATATATATGTATTTATGTTTTCAAGCGTTTCTTTTTAAGTAATATAAAACATAAGAAAATTCGCCCAAGAATTGCCACAAAAATGCAATCATTATGTTAAATTAAAAATAATAGAAAAAGCTTTTGTACAGGGTATGTAAGCATAAAATGAAATAAAAAGAGTTTATACGGTTTTCATAATATTACTTCAGTACATATAAATAAATATATATATCAATATGATAAGTAAATATATATCATTAGAGCGGTATAATTTATTTCCTGCCGTTAATGAGTATTATTGTGTGAATTAGACAATATAAATTTAAGTTATAAATAATATAATCACAATATTGCTATTCAAACTATATGTTATTAATAATTATTACTACATATTAAATATATAAAAAATACATACATATTTGCACATTAGAAAAAGCTGGTATGGGGTCAAACACACTATTCACTGAGATATTTAAAACATATATTTAAAATAAATAATTAAAAAACTTATAAAAAATACTTACAAATTTATCGTATATTTTAAACTAAACAAAACAAAAAATTTAAGTTTATAAGCGCTTTGTGGCCAAATATTATAACACTCATTAAATTTAAAATTGATTTAAAAACAAATTACAGCAAAAAAAAAAAAACAAAAAATTTAAAATATATAAAAATTGTTTTGCATTTGAGCATAATAGTCAAAATATTTATACTCTAAATAATTATATATAAAATATTATTGATATTAGCTTTTACATATTAGTAAAAAAACTAACAAACAACTACATACAAATTACAATGGAAGAAACCACTTAAATGTTATTTAAAAAAAAATCACCCGAGGAAACCCTTAACGAAAAGCAACTAAATTAAAAATTTATATAAAAAAATTAAAAACAAAATAATTAATGTATTTCAAACATAATATAATTTAACATTTTTAAGAATTTATAAATGGATTTAAATTCTACAATAAAAAATATTTAATTATTAATATGATCAAATTTGGAAGAATAAAAATTACGTTGTTGGTGAATAAAACTGAGCTACACTTAAAACAATTACTTTTATACTTTTTATTCTTGATTAACAATATGGTAAGTTATTTCCAGTGTTTAAATTGCTTGCTTAAAAATAGCAACAGCTTTAAAATCTTTGCTTTGCTACATGTTTTTCAGCAAATAAAAAAACTTAATGTCTAAGCATTTACAAAACATTTCATTATAAACGAAACAACAGCAAAATGCACATGCAAAAAAATAGAAAGAAACTTATTTGCTTCAGCTGACTATGTGTTTCTTTCTGCAGCAAAGCAATCAGCACAGCATTTTTTTTGAAAGCGTTTGCTATTGCTTAAGCAACAAGTCGATGTTTATTTCTTCTTTTGCTGTTGCGTTTTAAGAAAAAAAAAACACCATTTAATGGTGTCATAAAAACAACGTTTGTATTTGTATTGTATGTATTTTTCTTACGTATTTTAAGTAATAAATACATAAAATACGTTTCCAATGTTAAAAGAGATGAAAAGCAGCGAGTTGCAGCAAGAACCAGCAATAGTACTCAGCCACAACTTCATAGTAAAGAGCATGGCGAAATAATACCAGGTGGTCGCGATGGCGAATTCATCAATTTTCGCCGAAACCCTAAATGTCAAACCAAAGACTATAAATATACTAAGATGTTTCACAGCCGTACATTCTACATCCAGTGCATATTTTGTCGATGGACGTACTGCTACTGCCACTTTAAGAGTAAAATCACAAAGAGAGATTATTATTCTCAGCAAACTTGTTACTCTCATCTCACATTAATTCATTTGTATATACGTGCATACGAATGTGTATATATTTACATTATAAAATATTCAACGTAAACCAATGTTACCGACTGTGTATTTGTATGGTAACAACATGTGTTTTGTTGTTGTATAAGAGAAATAACATCGATTTACACCGAATATTAAATTCATTTATTATCAGTATGCAAATTTATTATTCGGATTTTAATTTACTTTACTTTTTTAGTTACTGAATGTTTGCTGTGTTTTTGTATACTGTCTTTTTGTTCCCGTCTTTTTCTCTTATTGATTCAATAGAGTTCTTATTTAATCAATTTGGCTTTTGATATAAGACTTTCAAGTTTTCTATACAAAATTTGGGTAAAATCCACTAATGAGCTAAAATAGCAGTAGTGAAATGGCCATATGAATACACTTTCTACGCAGTAATATTTTCAATTTCTACTTTTAAATAAAAAATGTTTCATGAGAATATCATGAAATATTTTTATTTGAAGCAATCAAGCACGAATAAAGTAAATTAAATTCATTTATTATCTAAATTTAATTACTACATACATATAAACTAAATACCACAATTATTAACATTAATGAATTTGTTTCAATAACATTTATTAACATTAATTTTTTTATTTTTTATCACTATTCTAAGAAGAATACTAGTTTAGCGTCTCAGTTGTAGTGAACATAATGCTTGAATCTTATATATAAAAATGGTGTAAAAAATGTATAGTAATTCATAAAATGAGAACAGCTGTGCCGATTTCTGTAGCATTTTTTTTCAGTTGTTCGTATTTTCAAGTAGAAGGTTTTTACGGAAAAAATTTTTTGAAAATCCCTCCAGAAAAGTTGGAAAATTGAAAAAATCAAAAAATTGGTGATTTTAATAATTTGCTTGGGATAATTAGCACAATATTTTTTAAAGATAATAAATTTAATTTAAAATTCCCGTAATTTAATTTTAATTATTAAAGGCCAGGATTCACTATCGTACACAATCGTACGACTTAATCACACAAAAATCTGACAGAATTCTGTCCTACTTTAAAAATCGTTCCAAAATGGCGTCGTATATGCCACACTATAATACAAAAAAGATGCAAAAACATATGGTTTTAATATTTTGTTGTTTTTTCTCCTTATCATCTTAAAAAAATCAACCCTGATCGCATAGAGAAAAATATTTTATGAATTATTTCAAAAGATTATAAAATCGTACAGATCTGTCAAAAACTCTGTCACACACATACAATTTTAATCCACACTATCATACTTTTTGAGCACACTTGAAATTTTTGACAGATCGTACGACTGAGTATGATAGTGAATCCTGGCTTTAACTTGCAAGTGCCCATATAAAAGGCATAAATAAATTATCGTGGTGTGTTGTGATATTTTATTTGTTGTCTTAATTTTACTTATACTAATGTTGCTAAGAAAGCATTGCTCATGGGAAACACATGAGTGCAAAGTAAGAAGTACTTGGAAAGTCTCAATTTTAAAGCGCAAGTAATTTATTTTGTTTGGCAATTTATATATATAAATTTAGCTATCAAATTCATATTGAGGTTTATATATATTGAACCTATATGCAGGCTAAATATACTTAACAAAATATTTAATAATAAATATACATAAATAAGTGCCTTATTTTATTACCATTGTTTGAAATTTCTTAAAACACATATTTACCGCATTTACACTATGCAATTTTTCATGAAACTATCATGAAATTTTTGTTTGTTTGTAAAGCAGGAGGAGTAAGCAATATGGTATTGCTTGAATTTTGAGGGGATGTTACTGTTGCTAGTGTTTACTTTTAGATATCGCATAGCGCTATAACTTTAATAGAAAATTGAGAAAAAAATGCCTCAAAAAATTGCATAGTGTAAATACGGACATTAAGTATCCACAAGAATAAATTCTAAAAAAAATTACTACATAATTTAGGGTATGATTAGTTCGGTGCGATTACGCATATTTTTAAAAATACACAAATAAAAATGTATAGTTACCCTACAATAACAAGAGCAGTCATATAGTTTCGTTTTTAAGCTTATTTTACAAACAATTTTTAAATAAGTAGGAAAAATAGAATTCAGAAATAAAATTTTATGAAGCACATTCTTCTTTATATGTAGATATGAAAGTATGTATGTACGTTTCTATATGTTAAATGTGTGTTTTTGTCTCTCAATACTTTACTTTAACAAAACATATCTTATGAACATCCACACACATTTTTAAACGCATGTGTGTATGAATCTGTCTTGTTTACAAAACTAATATTGTGCTCTGAGTTTTGGTTGCGCTCACAGAAATTTCTTCCCTCTTATCTCTTACCCCCGCTACCATGAAACTGCTCATAATTTTTGATTTTTTAAATGTTCAGAGTGCAACATCTTTATAAATTTATAGTCTTTGGTCAAACTCCATATATAAAAAATGTGTATAATTTTTTTCATGGCGAAATAATACAGGTGGTCTCGATGGCGAATTTATCACTTTTACCGTAAACGCCAAATGTCAAACTCCATACATAAAAAATGTTGTTATATTTTTTTTATATGGTGTTTGACATTTCACGTTTGGGGCGAAAATTATGAATTCGCCATTGCGACCACCTAGCATATTTTCGCCATGTACAGATTCTTTACATGGCGAAATAATACAAGGTGGTCGCGATGGCGAATTCATTAATTTCGCCGTAAACTCAAAATGTCAAACTCCATATATAAAAAATATGTATAACAGTTTATTGTATGGAGTTTGACACACGGCGAGCCATTGCGGCCACCTGGTATTATTTCGCCATGGTTTGACAGTTAGCGTTTATGGCGAAAATAATGAATTCACCATCGAGACTACCTGTATTATTTCGCCATGGATTCTTTATATATGGAGTTTGACAGTTAGGCTACCGGCGACCACCTGGTATTGATGCGCCTTGAACTGATTGCTCAAGCAACAGCAAATGTTTTCAAATTAATTGCTTTGCTGCAGAAAGAAACACATAATCAGCTAAAGCAAATGTGTTTCTTTCTTTTTGCATTTGCTGCACATTTTTCCACAGCAACAGTTAAGCAACTACATATGCATTGAAAATAGTCAAACATTTTTAACATGTGGTAATAATCGTTGAAGCAATTAAAATATGTTTCTTTGTTAAGTCGCAGCCATTATCTGAAATATTTTCATACGATTGCCACAACGGTGGCCCCATGTGTGCGAAACATTTAGGAACAGGTTACCTAAAGCCATTTCTACAACGATTGCTTCTTGTGCTTTAAAGCTTTATTCTCATTATTTTAAACACAATTTCAAAGAAGACCTAACGATAATATTCATCAAAAGTCATTACTTTAGCACATCAGCAAGTTCCTTGTTTTTCACTTGTAAGCAGTGCTGTTTAATATTTGTCGACAATTATTAAAAACGTTTATCAAATTGCAATAATCGTACCACGAACACATTTCCAAACCAGCCAGTTTTTTTTTAATCTGGAAATTATACCAATTAATCTGGAAATTACTTGTACGAAAGTTTAAGAATCTTCGCCTTACAGTTCCCCAGGTAAACGATATCCGATATCAAACTATGAAATTTCCAGAAATATCGATCGACTGGTGTAGACAGCTATAGCTCTTCGACAAACCATACAAATAAACAAACATATATTGTGTTTTCGAATACACCAGGGGACTGGAGTAGTCATTTGTAGAATTTTATTTTATTGCCTTTGAATATTTTCCATGTTTTTTTTTTCACTGCTTAGAAAGAACATTTATTGCTCGTTTAGTTATATTTAAGATTTAATAATTTAAAAACTAACAATAAAAAGTATTTAGTTAAGCATTTTTCAAGTCGTCACCTGCCTGAATTGAAGGCCTCCAATCCAATTTATGGCAAAGGATGAGGGATTAGATGAACGTCTGTACCCGGCGCGAAGCCCTTACCAGACGGTGGTCAAACCACTATTCTGTGCAATTTTAAGACCATGGCTTGCAGGACCATGAATCTACCCCTTGCTAAAGGTTCGGAGCCTATCCATAAATTCCTCTGCTGAGAGTGCAACGGCACGCTTCCGCCTATTTTACGCCAGACCCGCAGAAATAGACTTTAATTTATCCACAGCCACCACGTGTACCCCGAAGGGACCCCAACAATAACCGGCTACAGGGAGGGGCGGCTCTCTGTATGGGCTACCGGTTCCCGTGGTGCCAGAATATTTCATTGCGGCTTAAATCTTGTTTACGGACGCAGCTTAAAAATTTATTATTATTATTTTTAATATTTTCCTTTTAACCCTGGAGTTAATGTCGACGTCGTTGACGGCGTTTCAACGCCGAAAAAGTTGAAACAGATTGAACTTTTAAGGCGTTGCAACGCGTTGAGATTAACTGCTCTCATACAATTTCATACGATTCAACTTTTTTTTTGACATTTGACGCCGTCAACGACGTCGACATTAACTCCAGGGTAAATTGAATAGATATTGAAATTACCTTTTCAATGATACTGATATTGCCCCATTACACCACAAAATACTCGATATATTCCATATTGTCCATACAAACTTTAGAGGCCCATAACTCGGAAACCAAGCGTCAGCGCCAAATTTGTCACTTAACATTTTTTGCTTAAAATTAAATTTTACACCCGGTAGGTAACTTTTTTTAATTTTTAAGCTGCGTCCGTAAACTAGATTTGTTCCTTCATTGCTATTATTATTCATACGTTATTATCATTTAAGGACACTGGTTCATCCTTAGACAGTTACCCCATTGTCTATTCAGATTCAATGCCTGCACACCGAGGGACTGGTTCCCCCTATACCCCGTAGATACGGGGCCAATGTTACCACAGCCAGATTCGAAGTACCCCCGGGGGGATTTATGGCAAAGTATAAATTTTACTAATACCCATTTTAAATCGACTTTGTCACCACATCAGCACTAGAACTCCAAGAGGGAAAAATTAGCTTGATAAAAATTTAGTGTTTTTACTTTTAAAGAGAGAAAATTCCTTGTGTATTTTATTTTGAATTATTTTTCAACATGTTAAAAATTGCATTCCATTTTTAATTAAAAAATACACAATGTGACTACTTTACGTGCAACAAAATTTATTCAAATTAATCTTTAAAAAATAATAGATATAATTGCTTTAATGACTTTATATATTTTTTATTAAAATATTTAGTTTTTTTACATTTACAATAGAGCAGTTCCTCACCTTAAAACTAGAGCCGAACAGTAATATACGAATTTTGTTAAATTTTGAATTTGTTTAGATAATCGTAAAATGTTTAAAGTCAAGTTACTTTATTTAACTTAAATTACCAAGCAAAAACAACAAATGCTTTAAACAAAAGTTAAAAAAAAAAAATATGCGTATAATATTATAATAAAACCTTATTTAATTTGTAAACGTGTTAAAACTTTTAAAAAGTTTTGAATGACCTAAAACCTAAATTTATTTTCGATATTATTATATACAGTAAGTTTAAATAGTAAAAATTATGATGAAACACTTGGTCAAACTCATATACAACTAACTACAATTTGTTTAAACATAATTTCAAAATCTTTTATGAAACATGTGTGCAAATTTACTATACATTTACACAGTTTATCGAATTCGAATAATAAATTAATGGCGGTTCGAATTTTAAACTCAATTACTACCAATTTTGAAAAAAAAAACTTGAAAGGATCATCTGTTTTTCAATAGTAAATCCGACAACAACTACTAGCTTCTCTAACAGCGGCCATGACTCTTTACAATCATTTTACAATCAATCTTAAGGCCTTTGGTTAAAATGATAATTTTATTGACATTTTTTACAATATATATTTTTTTTAATTTAACTCTTTGTTTACTCTTGCGAATAACTATTATCAGTATTGCGTATGGAAAAATCTATAATTTCTACCAAACAACGTCCTAACTCTTCCATAACCATTTTTTCGGTTTGATACGCTGGCAAACTATTCTTTTCACACTCATCCGCCTGGGTGATCATGCATTGAATTGTTGCATCAATTACTTCCTGAGTTATAAAATTACACTGTTGGCGCTCTATTGTAGGTGAAATGGCACCACTCATTGTGTCGTAGCTACTAAACGTTTTAATGGGTTCCTTAGCAAATTTTTCAGTTTTGATGGTCATGCTCTGCACCGAACCACCATAATCTCTTTGAGATTTGTCATAGGTACGTTTAAGTGTTAGATTGTCCGTTGTACCACCCATGGCTATTGTGGCCATAATTTTTGGATCTATGGGATCCATATCCAAATCTGGACGATCTTCAACATTGCGACATCCTATTCAAAAAAAAAAATAATAATAATTATTTTTATTCTTCGTATTGTTGTTATTTAATTAAATCAAGATGAAATTTTCTTACCCACACATTTACAATTGGAGCTGCACGGAATTTTAGCTTCGTAACACTCACAATAGTTTTTTAAACATCCGGAACGTTTGCAATTGCATCCTTTGTTGTGTAAACGCATATCAGCTTGATCTCTTGAGGATGTAATTTTCGGCCTGAGTTGAAAAAAAATTGGTTTATTTATTTATTTATTTATTAAACTTAAAAGATCTTTGCAGAAAATTAAATAATTTGTTTTTTTTTATCTTTTGTATGGTTTTATTGCAAGAATGGTCTTGGCCTACTTAGTTTAACAAATACACTATTTTCAAAAAAAATCACGTACATAATTTAAGGTGTGGCAACACTATCCATATAGAAATACAACCGCACGGATGCGGAAGAGGTTTTTTTTCATGTTGCCACTACTTTCAAATTCCAACAGGAAATAATAAACTTATTTTATGCATAGGTATTTTATGAATGTTTTGGGAAGAAAATTTATTTTCAAAGACCTCATATACTAAATAAAAAATAAATAAATTTATATTAAAATAATTTATTGCCTTCTCCAAAATATTCAAATAAAAATTAAAAAGTTGCTACTAATTTAAACTCTGAGTGAATTGAGACGTACACAAGAAAAAAATGGGAGAATAATATGCGCTGCGTCATCACAGCTAATTTTAGTTGTCTTTTTCCAGAATCCGTGTCGTTATATTTGTGATGCGCTTTCAATACTGTTATTAAGTTTTGTGATTTTTTGCTTATTGTTTTTTTTTGTTTTTTTGTAATAAATTTTTTTGTTTTCTGTGTTTTGTTTTTTATAAAGAGCTGATATGTTGTTACAGAAAAACTAATCAAAATAATTAAAAAGCAGAATGGTACGGAAAAGAACAGCCACAGGAAGTAAAGACTAATGAGGCCTTAATTCTGCCTTAAGTATTGAATTAAATGAAAATTTTAAATATATTTAAATAAGATAGCTAAGAGCGACGTTTTAACATTTTAAATACATAACATATTTTCGCGAAATAGTGTACAAGAATAATTTTGCTTAAAAATTAGTTCGGTTAAAGGGAAAATTTTAAATCACCGAAGCGAGTCTTTTACGACTACCCAAGATGACTTAAATCTGATTTATCAGTTGTGCGTTTAAAAAAAGACTCGAATATAATTCCGGCAAACGCAAACAAAGCGAGTTGTTTAAAAAACAAAAAGTACAAAAAGTACAAAAAGTAAATCATGGCGAAATATTACAGGTGGTCTGGATAGCGAATTCATTAATTTCGCCGTAAACTCTAAATGTCAAACTCCATATATAAAAAAATATGTATAACAGTTATAATTATAATAATTATAATAATTTTCATAAAAATATCTCAATTCGTAAAGAAAATAGAGACACAAATGTAAAATAAATTTTTTTAATGAAATTTTTTTTTCAAAATTTAGAAAAATGCATTTTAAGAAAATTAGAAATAACACGCTATCGAATGTAATGAAAAATAATAATTTGCCATGTTTGGCTTCGCGAAAAGACAATTAGGAATGTCCGTATAATATGATAGGAAAACGACTCGCATACGCCTAGTAATATGATAAAAAATTTGACTCGAAATATTTTCTTATTTGATTATACATAAGTATGATTGAAAACAGTATCGAAAATGAGTAAAAAACGCAAGTAGTAAGGGACTCGTTTAGAAGAGTCGCGGCTAGGGTACCATTTTCTCCCGACAAAACAATCATATTCGACTCGAGCGCATAAACGATTATTTTAATTTATTTCTGTCTAATTCGTTTAAATTTCATTCAATTTTTTCTTTTGTTTTGTGGGAAAAGAATTAATTAAATATTTAGCTAATTGGTAACGAATTAAAATCAAAAAAGAATGAATGATTCATTTACAGCTCAAGTAACACAATATACATATTTTTATATTTCTTTTAATAAACTGTTGCAATACTTACTTGAAAGCATTAGGATTTCTGTCCAAACAAGCCTTAATAGCTCTCTGACGTTCATCTTCGTTTTCCAAGTTGTTAAAGCAATCTTTACACGTACAATCCTGACAGAATTCTCCGTTGGCAAAACAATCACAATATAGTTTTAGACATTGTGATTTGCTACAATTACAATGTTTGCGCCTTACACCTCCTACCAGATTATCTAAAGTGTCGACATCTTCTTCGACAGATGTGGGCGGCAAATTAAGCAGAGCAGCTGTTGTTTCTGCATTTACATTTATAGTGGTGGTGTCGCTGTATATTGAGTCCGCTGGTTCTTCTTTTATTTTAATTGGCAACAGATATGTTGACGAGGTTGTTGTTTGTGTATTTAAAACTTTTATATTTTGACTCGTTATGTTTTGTTGCTGGTTCTGTTGTTTCAGTTGCAGCAGCTTTTGCTGTTGTTGCAACACTTGTTTATTAATTAAATGTTTTACTATGCCATTTTCTAACGTTGTTGTTGTTGTTGTTGCGGTTGATGTTTCCGCATTTGGATTGTTTGTTTTAAGCACACTGTACAATTTGGGATTGGTTTTTTGTTCAACAGACGAGGGTTTCAAGACTGTATACAGTTTATTGCCATTTTGCGTTACATTGACGGTCTGCACCACATTTTTGCCTGAGTTAGAAGTTTGTGTGGCTGGGGATATTGAAGTAGACACAATGCGCCCTGGTTGTTGTATGCTGTTATTGAGTATTTTAGGTTGCAAATTATTTGAAACGACTACCACTCTATTATTTGGCGTAGGCTTTTTAATTTCCGGTGGTCCCGAATAATCTGATGATGTTGTTGTTGTTTTTGTAGTTATTCGTTGTATTTCGGAATTGATTTCTGTTATTTTATGTTTTCTTGCCAACGATGACTGGTTTGTGTCACTGCTGCCACTGCTACTACTCAATGAACTATTCTGTATTGATTTGATTTGGGATTGGTGTTCTACTTGGGTTTGTAAGTTCTTGATCTTCTCATCCCCCAAAGACTTCATTGACGGTACAGTGACTATAGTCTTTTGCACCTTAGATGTCATAGGTGAAAATTCCGATTTATTTTGATTACTAGGCACATCTTTCTTTTGAGTTACCATTAATTTTGTAGCCGTACCTTTTTGTACTACAGTGAATTTTTGTGGCAAGGGATTCATAATTTTCACAGGTTGGTTTATGGTGTTTAAAGTTTTCGTAGACACTGATGTTATGGTTGACGTTACAGAAGATGCCAGCGAGCTATTTACAGTTTTTGCGGGTACTTTTGTATTGGGTAGAACACGTACATATTGAACTCCTATTTTACCGGGAATTTGTATGGCGTGAACTTGACTCGATCCGGTAGTTGATGTGGTAACTGTACTACCAGCAGCTGTTGTTGATATTGTTTGGGGTTTTGGTACTAATTTTACAATATTCTGATTCGAGACAATAATTTGTTTACCACTTGTTCCATGCACAACAATAGGTTTGGATTTGTTTAAGTCACTTGACTGACTGGTTACCAATGCCGATGATGTTAAAGGTTTAACCACAGTTCTAACTCCAGTTATTGCATTAGTGGTAATTGTTTTTGCACTAGATGCTGTTACTATTGAATCTGTTGACTTTATTGTTCCCTTTATTATTACCTGACCTCCTGATGAAGTTATTATTTTTTTACCAGCCAAACTAGTGGGTGAAAGCGTTAAAGTGCTTTTTCCATTTGTGCCTGTTGTTGAAGTTTTCAATGGATGGTAGCTACCATCGGCTGCCCGTAAAACTTGAATCGTTACGGGTTTAGAGTTAGTGTTTCCTAACGCTTGGGATTTAACAACCGTTGTCGCGGTAGCCGTTTTAATATTTGAACTTGCTGGCGATTTTTGTATATAAATAATTTGTCCATTAGATGTCCTTACCGCAGTTTTTCCAGCCAATGATAAATTTGTTGTACTACCGTTTGCTCCCACTACTTTTTGCGTGAATTTAATTGAATTGTTTAATGTTTGTGCAGATGATTTTGGTAAAATATTTTGGTTGTTTAGCAAAACTGGTGTTGCAGATGGACTATTATTATTTTTAATTACATTAGTCAATGTATTTGGACTGTTTCCCAATTTGACGGCTTGCTTTCGAATGGTTGTTGACATTTTTGAGCCGCTTAAAACAGCTATAGATGTGTTAATATTCTTTTGTATTATGGGTGGCTTTTTAGGTCCTGGTGTATTGAGAGTATCGTCTGCATGATTTTTTTCTTTGTTAGCCACTTCCAATGCATCATCATCATCAAAGTTTGGCTTATTGCTCTTTTTTGCAGGGGATGGGTCTAAAAGATCATCAAAACTTAATTCTGGCAACGCTGACGACGATTCGTCTAGAAACTCTATAATGTCGAAAATTATAAATAGATCACAAATAATTAATGAGAGAAACTTGATTAATGTGTATTAAGTAAATTAAGACTAAATAATGTAAAAAATAGCGTCATTTGTATTGCTGTCATTTTGGACTGGTTCTGTGTTATTTTAAAAAGATTTAGTTAACGAGTAATGATTTATTGCAAAATGCCCTTGAGCCTTAAGAGATTGTAAGGAAATAAAAAATAGTTGCAGTATGGTTCGATCTTTACGCTTACACTATTCCGAGGAAAAAATGATCAACTTATTGAGAGCAACCGGAACTTTGTTTACTCTTTTAAAAACTAATTTAATTTAATTTTAATATTTATTGAGCCTTTTTTTAACAATAGTAAGAGCAATAGAAACAACATAAAACAAAAGAATAACTTAAGACTTTTACCGCATTTACACTATGCAATTTTTCATGAAACTAGCATGAAATTTTTGTTTGTTTGTGAAGCAGGAGGAGTAAGCCATATGGTATTGCTTGAGTTTTGAGGGGATGTTACTGTTCCTAGTGTTTACTTTTAGATATCGCATAACGCTGTAACTTAACTAGAAAATTAAGAAAAAAATGCCTCAAAAAATTGCATAGTGTAAATACGGACTTTGTCAGCAGTTACGATTAAAACGACCCGAATCTAACTCGGTCAAAGGTTGTAAACTTAGCAACAACTACATATATTTAACGGAAATTTCCTTTTAGGGCAGAACTTCTGTCAATAGTACAGCTGTAAGAAAAACAAACTAAAAAACTTTTAAGGGACTGTGATAGTCTTTCGACCTGCTTAATGTTATAAGTTTTTATATTTCTTGCAACCAGATTATGCTACTCGTTGCTTTATTGTTTCAGGTTGGAAAAAGGCTATTCTTTAATTGTCATTATATCTTGTGTTAAAAGTGTCTTTTTAAAATTGTGTGGAATGTTGTCTAACACTATTAAGACATTTAAAAACCGTAAACTAATTAAATGTTTAGAGCCCGTAGATAGGGAAAAACATGTTTGTGTAAATTGACGGTTGGAAATTGAATTTTTCCTACTTATTTATTTATTCAATATAGATTGTAAGCCCCTAGGGCCCAATTAAATTATGTGGCAAAAACTTAAAAAAAAATTTTTAATTAAGATCTTTAGAGAAATAAAATCAAAAACCCCCCAATTGCACGAATATAGAAATTTTTTAAAAAAGCAAAGGAAAGAAAAAAAAAACAAATGCTGGAGCCATGGCGAAATCATGTACCAGGTAGTGGCAGTGACGAATTTATTCATTGCCGTCGCTGCAGGATATGTCAAACTCCATACATAACAAATCAGCGTCAAAATTTCTTTCTATGAAGTTTGACATTTCCTGCAACGGCGAAAAGGAAAGAGTTCGCCACTGCCACCACCTGGTACATGATTTCGCCATGAGTGGAAGTTTATTGTAATGGATTTAACCAAGTCTTTTGAGAAATTAAAGATTTTAATTTCCAAACCCAAGGCTGGATTAATTTTTGCTTTGAGATTCCTAATACATAGTTAGCATTTGGAATTTTGTTTTTACAAAATCAGCAAAGTGATTGTATATTTTTACCTAAGATGACTTAAAACTTATTATTCAGTTGTGCGCTTAAAGAAAGACTGGAATATAATTCCGACAAACGCAATGAGAGCGACGTGTTTAAAAAAACAAATTCGACTGTTTTTAGAATTATTTTAGATACATATTTAGCGCAGCCTAAAAATGAAAAAATGATTCAAATATTTTATTAATTAATTTTTTTTAAATTCATTTTTCTTAATTTGAATTTTATAAAATTTAATTATAATTAGGAATGTGCGTATAACATGATTCGAAGAAGACTCGCATACGGCTAGTAATATGATTAAGAATGACTCAAAAAGTTTCGTATTTGATTATAAGTACGATTTAAAACAGTTTCGAAAATAAGTCAAAAGCGAGAATCGTAAGGGAGTCCTTCAGAGGAATCGCGGCTAAAGTTCCATATTTTTGTCTTCTAGAAAAGTCAATAGTCTCAAATATGATCAATAATTAAAAAATGCTAACTGGGTATATAAAAATTATTATTTGCTTTTTCCCTAACTCCAACTAATTGTTTAAAAGTTAAATAGTTTTTCAAAATCAAAAGTGCATTCCCGCAGAATTTTAGCTTTTTCACAGCGCTATAACCCTCATCTAAGCCGTTACAAATATAATTTTAACAGTAGCTTTATTAGTGCCGCAGCCTTTTCAAAAGTATAGTTATTAAATAATGATTTGCAATCGTAGCGAAGATTACTTTTTTTTAACATGAAGTAAATGGTTAGACTACTGTTAAATCCTTTTCCGCACGATTTATAATTGATTACGATTATTTTTTACAAAGCACTAATCGTAATCGCAATTTGACAGCTATGATCTTAAGGCACATGAAAAATCATTTAATATTTGGTGTCCATAAAAAAAAACACATTTTTTAATTTAATAATTTTCGATTTTTATTTAAACGCACTTTGCAAAAGGAAAAAATTATATTACTTCTTAATATAGAAATATAAAACGAGTCTTACGTTAAGAGCCCCCTAAAAATGAAGGACAACACTAATAGGCAACCATCGATGTAATATATGCCAGAAATGCTTTTACCACGAAAAACAAAACATTTTAAATATTTAATTTTGTTAAAATATTTTGAAAGTCAAGACGAAAAACAACTTATAATAAACTATTACATTATGGATAAGTTTTCTTTATTTTATTCTACATTTATTTTTTAGCCACTTGCTTCTTTTCGCGGGCCTTCTTTCCTTCCGTTAAAGACAGGCGTTCAGCTTCGGACAGGGATGACAAGACTTTAGTGACAACACCAGTTCCCAATGTAAGATTTCCATCACGCAATGTAAAACGTTGTCCTTGTTCCAAAACCATCGGACGTATCAAACGTAGAATTAGTTTAGTATCTTCGCCAGGCATGACCATTTCTTTGTCGGGAATTTGGACTTGCGCAGCACAATCCCATGTACGCGAGAACATTTGCAACTGAATAAAAGACATAAATGGTTTAGCTCGACCACCTTCTTCTTTAGAAAGAATATAAACTTGAGCTTCTATTTGATCCAGAGCTTTTACACTGCCGGGCTTGCACATTACCATACCACGCTTAATATCTTCACGTTTTACACCTCTCACCAATGCACCCAATTGATCACCGGCCTGAGCTTCATCCAAAATTTGATGGAACATTTCAACACCAGTAACGGTTGACTTAAGAATTTTGTTGTACCCAATAAATTCACATTCCATGCCTTTCTTTATAATACCTCTTTCTAAACGACCAGTCACTACAGTTCCTCGTCCGGGAATTGAATATACGTTCTCTACAGGCAACAAAAAAGGTTTGTCTAGTTCACGGACCGGTGTAGGAATAAAGTTGTCAACTTCGTGCAACAGTTTTAATATTGCTTCGGATCCAATCTCGGGATTCTTGCCGTCTAAAGCACACAATGCAGATCCCTTAACGACGGGAATATGATCACCGTCGTAACCCATTTCAGTCAATAACTCACGGATTTCCATTTCCACCAGGTCGACCATTTCTTGATCAGCAGCATCTACTTTATTGATAAAAACCACAATGTGGTTGATTCCAATTTGTTTTGCCAACAATAAATGTTCTCGGGTCTGCGGCATAGCACCATCTGTTGCAGCCACTACCAATATAGCGCCGTCCATTTGAGCTGTGCCAGTTATCATGTTTTTAATGTAATCAGCATGACCAGGACAGTCAGTGTGGCCATAATGACGATTCTCAGTCTGGTATTCAACATGTGCGACATTAATGGTGATACCACGGGCTTTTTCTTCTGGAGCATTATCGATTTCGTTATACTTCTTGCTTTCAGCCAATTGTTTATCTGCCAAAACCTTAGTAATGGCTGCAGTCAATGTTGTTTTGCCATGATCTACATGACCAATTGTACCAACATTACAATGAGGTTTGCTGCGCTCAAACACCTTTTTCTCGGCTGCATATTCACGAACAAATTGCTGTGTTCCTTTAGTACAAGCCGGCATGGGAGATAAACGTTGCAATTGCATTAGGGATGCTGGTGTTCCATATCTCAAACGTGTTAATCGTGCGGTACTTAGAGCGCGACGCACAGAGAAACATCTTCCCAATAATGAAGAGGCAACACCGCTTGCTTGACGCACAGCACAGAAAGCAGACATGATCTCAAATTAATGTTTTACTTTTGAATTAAATGAGAACTAAAAGAAAGAGTTTTTCAATGTTTCCCTATTAACAAAGTAACTTATTGAACTTACTACTACTTAAATTGATATATTTCTGAAAACTTATATTTTTCCAAAACGACTCAATAAGACACCAGGCAATTGCGTAAAACTAACCCTCAAAATGTATAAAGAAAAATGTCAAATTATAAATATCCCTTCATATGATCAATTCTGGCCAGACTGTTGACACACTATTAAAGTAGGAAATTTTTAAGTTTGGCATGTTCAGTTTTCAATAGTATGGCAGCACTAACTCAATAAAAAACATTAGAGGAAACGAATGATAAAAAACAAGAATTTATAAGAAAGATTTTACAATTTATTTATTTGCATGCACATTTCTACTTAATTAATTGTAACTAAGAATAGGAAGAATAGTGTAGGCCTTTAACAATTTTCTTTTTCAAATATTCAAGTCCCGTTACCAAATCAAACTGTGGCCGTTGGCAAACTACCTTTATATGTAATGTACACCTAACGTAGGTACGATGTTCAAGATGTATTTGAGGCAACACTTTTTCTCCAATAACAATTACTGTCCACTTTCAAAATATAATATTCGCATATATTAAACAATTATAAATATTCAAAATATACGTAAATATCCATGGCTCAGACAATAGGTCAGAGATACATAGTAGTACAGGCAAACACCAATTGAAATTTCAATTTGAAATGAAAAAGATTATTTCCTTCAAAATATAAGTTACGACTTACCAATATTATCAGTAATATCCATTGCTATAAGCTTTCTGTATATTAATTAAATTACGTATATTAATATTATCAAAAATTTAAATTCTTGTAAAAATAAAGTCCACCAATATAGTCAGTAAACACTGCACAGCGCTACTACGTGAATTTTTGGAAGAGTTACCCCACAAAATAGGCGCGTTGTTATACCAAAAGTTCAACGCGTTTCCACACTTTTCACCTTAGCACTAAAGTTTATTTTCCTTAAAATAATTTTAACACATTTTACTTAATATATTTTGAATAAAATTTCAAATTAAATTTTTGCTGTATTCTGCGTTATCGTATATAGAAGGAAATTTTCATTTATTATTGAATGGATTTTTGTGCTTATGATGACATTCGTCATAATGTAAAATTAGAGTTGTAATTTTATTTGCTACGTAAGGTTGGTAGTACTGTTAGTGGGAAATAGGTACAAGGGAAATTTTTTGCAATTTTCAAAAAAAAAATATATATACATATTTATTTAGATTTAACATGAGAATTTCTTACATCTTTTTATAAGAAAACCAAATGAAAATAACTTAATTTAAATTTATTTATTTTAATTTAAACAAGACCATTAATTTAAACAAGACCATCTTTAAGCAGAGTTGTATTGAATTAATATTAAAATTTCGTAATATTATTTTATTATTTAATTTTTAAAACGTGCATCCATAATAAGATTTATAAAATATAAACATAAACTTTTGAAGTGCAGCTACTTCGTTTTAATAAAAGGTGACATGGATTTAATTCTTTTTTTGCGTTACCAGTTTTAAACTTGATTGCTTATAATTGCTTTATTTTTTGTAATGAAATTATAATAAAACTATTAAAATATTAAATACAATAAATTATATACACATTTAGTTATTTATTTGATTTACCTTCAAAATCGGTCAAATTTCATGACTTATCTACCTATAATAATTAATTCATTAATTTTTGCAGAAACGCTAAATGTCGCCATCGTCAACACCTTGTAATAATTCGCCTTGCGAATAAATTATAAGGTGGTAGCGATGACGAATTCGTTAGTTTTTACCATACGTCCGAATGTCAAACTACATATAAAAAAAATTGCCTGGATTTTATATATATATGGAGTTTGACAATTAGACTGTCGTCCAAAATCAATGAATTCGCCATCGCTACCACCTTACATATGATTCGCCTTGAAATCTATAAAAATTTTTATGGCACTTTTATATTTCGGGCAACAGCAAAAATCAATGAATTCGCTAATGCAACCACCTAGTATTGATTCGCCCTGATTATTTAATTAATTTAATTTAATTAATAATTAAATAATTTTAAGTCATCTTGAATTTGTTTACAAGTAATTAATAAACTTATTAGTTTACATTAAAATTAAATAAATAATAAACAACTAAACTAAATAATAATAAAACCTTGCCTTGTTAATTCGCCTTTGGTTTTTTAATTATTAACGGCAGAAAAAGAAAATATTTCACGTACGTGGATCTGCAGTGCTTTATAGTGGCAAGAGAAATTGCCGTCTTAATGGCAGCTAGATCTGCTGGAAACCAACGTCATTCGGTAAACGTGCTTCTATAACTCTCAAATTGGGTTAAACTTTTTTGTTCAAC
The DNA here is from genome assembly GCA_916610165.2 of Gymnosoma rotundatum. NCBI lineage: Eukaryota > Metazoa > Arthropoda > Insecta > Diptera > Tachinidae > Gymnosoma > Gymnosoma rotundatum. The sequence continues at coordinate 13,760,900 of OU744339.1, forward strand.
AACAGCAAATGTTGCAATCCCGTTCTGAAAAGAACCGTCCGTATAAAATACAACTTCTGGACCACAAGCTGAAACTTTTTCTTGCCAAGTTTTTTTTGAAAACTTGAGTCTATTATTGCAAGTTTTCTGGCAACTTAATAATGTGCTTAATAAATAGCCTGATAATTTCCGCAATAGCAACTATTTTGATGCGTTAGCTGCGTTTTTTTTTTTTTTCTTTCTAAAATATACTGAAAATTTTGATACTTTGCTTTGATCAACTCCCGATTTATTTTACTGTGTTGATTTAATGGGTTAATTAGTTTTAAAAATTTAAGTATATCCAAAAAGGTAGTATTTCCTTAAAGCTTTAAAGTGATACCCATATTGATATTTAAAAAAATTTGAAAAGTTCAGAGGCCCTCAACTCGGAATATATGGGCGAGCGCCAGTTTTTACTTGATGTTTTTTTCTCATCTTTTAAATCTTTGTCGCCCCATAAAGTTGTTTTTTGATTGGTGTTATTTCATTGTTTTAAATGATTTGAAAAATTTAAAAGTAGGCGTGGTGTTTTGCCCGCTGCCTCGAAGGACATAGACCGATCATGCTGACTTCCAATAGCACCTCTTTCGACACTATGTCTAAACGACTGGTGTATTTAACTTTTTGCAAAGGCAAATTTGATTTCAATACTAACACAGATGGACATCGAGTTCGCTATGCATAAGAACTCAAAATATATATACTTCATGGGGTCGGAAATGGATGTTTTAAAATTTGCGCACGGAATGACAAATGACCCATCTTCCAATTGGGGTGAAGGGTATAAAAATAAGAGCTGTGTCGTTCGCGAACGAACGGGTTAAATTGACCGAATCAATAAAGTGAACGGAATGATCCGGTCATTTAAATCCGGTCTTTTCGTTCAATAGTGTACGGGTTAAATTGAACGGATGACTTCATTGAACGAAATGAGCCAGATATTTAAGCGGCTCCTTTCGTTCAAATTGACCGATTGAACGAACGAATCAGTCTTTCATAACCGGTCACTAAAACGAACGACCGGGCACATGTCTAATAAAAATATAGGACAATAACAGCTGAGAAAATGCTATACGAACAGAATCTACATATGTATGTGAATGTGTTTAAAAATACCCCAAACAAAAATAAATGTTCCATATTTTCAGTGTCTTAAAACAAGTACGGTATATCTTTCAAACGTTCGCAATATTTCGGCTTATAGTTGTCGATATCACAAATTATACTTATTTTTTTGCCAAGTAAAATTTTATTAATAAAAAGTCTAAAATATGATATTTAAATTAAGGTAAATACCAAGTGACTTAACTAATTCAAAGAGTAGATAAAATAAATTTTAATGTATTATGTGCAGTCCCATTATGACAAGACATCGTGTGGGATATTTTGTTAACCCTCTCCGAACCATGTGTACGCAACAAGTTTGGTTTAAACCGGACGGTGTTGACACCGGCATACGCATTTATAATTGTGCTGCAAGACGTCAAGTTCCTTTAATTTTGTCTAATGAAAATTTTTTGACATGGTATACTTGTGGTCCTACAGTTTATGATTCCTCACATTTAGGCCATGCTAGTTGCTACGTAAAATTAGACATAATCCAACGAATACTGCGGCAGTATTTTAATATAAATGTTGTAACTGCTATGAATATCACAGATATCGACGATAAAATTATACGAAAGAGCTTAGAAAACGGCAAGGATTGGAGAGAAATATCGCGGTTTTATGAAATGGACTTTTGGTCAGATTTGAGAAAACTTAACATTATTGAACCGAACATAAAGGTGAGAGTTACCGACCATATATCCAAAATTACAAACTATATTGCTGATATAGTAAAGAAAAAGTATGCTTACGTTGGTAAGGACTCTTCGGTATATTTTGATGTAAAAAAATTTCCCATATATGGCAAATTACAAAATTTAAACTTAAATGAAGCTGAGAATTTACAGCCAGAAAATAAATTTTGTTCTTTGGATTTTGCGTTGTGGAAAGCATCTAAAAGTGCAACTGAACCTAGTTGGCCATCACCTTGGGGTGCTGGAAGGCCTGGTTGGCATATTGAGTGCAGCACATTGGGAAATATGATATTTGGTAAGTCTATTGATATTCATGCTGGTGGTATGGACTTACGATTTCCACATCATGAAAATGAAGAAGCTCAAAGCTGTGTATATCACAATACTCGGCAGTGGGTAAACTATTGGTTACACACTGGACATTTAAATATTAAAGGAGAAAGTGAAAAAATGTCCAAGTCTTTGAAAAATACTGTTTCCATAGACGAAATGCTAAAAACCTTTAATGCGGATGATTTCCGCATGGCTTGTGTTCTTTCAAATTATAAAAATTCAATGGATTATAGCAATGAACTAATGGAAACGGCAAAAAATACTTTAAGCAAATTTAAGACCTTTAACTCTGACTGTTTGGCCTACTTAAGTGGCAAAAAAGTTGGTTCAAATTTGAAAGTAAACACAATATTACAAAATCTTAAATACGCTAAATCAAATATAGACACTTGCTTAAGAGATGACTTTGATACCTCACATTCAATAAGTATTCTCTTAGATCAAATCTCTGGAATAAGTCGTTGCATTAACTCAAACAATCCCAGTCCTTCAGAAAATGAAACTACCTCTTGCTTAGATGCCATTGCCGCGGTTAATAATTATGTTGAAAATGTTCTGCAAACATTTGGATTTTCATTTGTTGAATTAAAAGTACATCAAGATTATAATATTGATAAATTAAATTTAAATATATTTCTTGAAGACATTTTAAATACTCGTCAAAATATACGAGAACGGGCTTTGAAGGCCAAAAATAAGGAATTATTTAAAATATGTGATGATTTGAGAAATTGTATGCGCCAACATGGTATTGAAATCCGTGATCATGATCAAGGCAGTTCGTGGAGTTTAATAAAAAATGAGTAAAAATGTTACTTTAAAAAAATGTAATTCCAGTTGTTTAAGAAATACTAGCATAAAATCTCTTTAAATATTGCAATCGAAAGTAAATTGGTTTTATTTTTATTTATTACATCCGCTCTTATCTATCTTTGTTTTTACACAATTCCTTGTGAATATATTACTTAATAATACAAAAAAATGAAATAAATATTTATTTATTTATATAGATTACAAATTAATTTAAATACATGTATACATAATTTATAAAATAAATAATTGTAAACTATACTAGGAAAATTTTGAATTACTTATTTTTATAGTAAGGTAAACTTTTAGTTTAATGTCTTAACATACTTTAAGATTCATACCACATTTGTTATTCACTTACATTACTTTAAAATAAATACATAACACAAATATATTTTTCAAGATGTCACCAGGATTCATGTCATGAATAAACTTAAAGATGGAAACGTATGGAAATTTTAGGGTTTGCAAATAATAAAATAGTACTTGCGAAAGACAGGGTATATAACATTTTAATTAAGATACGCTTAAAAAAAGACAATTTTTTTTATTAAAAGTTATTTATAACAGTTTTAGGTGTTTTATACAATATTAATAGCAAAAGCTGTAGACAAGTGGCGTCAAGTAATGAGAGCAGAGTTTTTCCAAGAATACTTTTAAATAAATGACTTCCCAAGGGGTTAAGTCTTTATACCCATATAAATTACAGAGATGTGTGTTTGTGTTTATTTACATTAGGGAAATTATTTAAATCCAGTAGGAAGTTTTTTATGGTATCAGCAGCTGTTTAATAATGTTTACAATTTTATTTTTTGCTCATAAAACAAATTGAATTTTCCGAAAACGAATATACAATTCTGAAGTTGAAAGCCATTAATTGAATTTTGGTAACATCTACAACCGTTTTTCATTCATCTTACTGTGTAATCATTCATTTCTACTCCAAAAATGTTTTATTCTCTATGCTTTATTCTACTTTTAGGCGAACTTTTAATCTGGAAATAAGAACAAATGAAAGACTTGCTTATCTCTAAAACTTTTATAGCTCTTCAAGGTGTGGAAAAAATTAAAAAAACGTTCAAGTCAGCATAAGAAAAATGCGTGACAACAAAGAAGAAGACGCAGCCGGTGTTGCAAACTCTGGTACTCCAATGCCCAAACACATACCATTTCCAGATTATCCAGGTTCCTCAGAGATTCTCAATGAATTGTTAATGTTTTTATTTACAACATGTGCAGCTGCCATGCAATTTATAAATATATACCGTACAAACTGGTGGCTGCCTCAATCGCAAACAAGAAACACGATGGTAAGTATTCGTACACAATCAATCTAAAGTATTAAATATTTCTTTTTTTTTAGAATCTTTATCACATTGAACCCTTTTTAATAATTTTAATCGTGGCCGTAAATGCTAGAAGATTAGTGTATTGCATTTGCTTGAGGGCTATTGACGTATTATTGCCTACGAATCTGCAACAGATGAAGGGTATATGTAAATATGTTATAGAGGACATTATTTTAGCATTACTTATTGTATGCATTGTAATATTGTATAACAATAACAATTACTTGACTATATTTTTGTTAATATATCCGTAAGTGCTGAGTTTTAAACATCTATGTAGTAAAATAGAAAATAAGATTGCTTTCTTTTTTAGGTTTATAGTTTATTTCTTGGCTTTTGGGTTTACTTTAGAGCCCTTTTTACGCTTTAATTATGAAGTCAAAGGAGCTTACTTCAATGGATTCCCTTTACATTCTTGTTCGTCTAATCCCAATGCCATACGCTTTGAAATAGATGTTTTACGCAATGATTTCAACTGCCGCTTTAAGCAGACTATCTTTACATCAATTTTAAATACATATTTTTCAACTTTTCTTCCATGTTACTTTGCCACTTCTGTTCATTATAATATTTTATGGGCCAGCATACACATTATGTTAGTGTTCTTCAGCGTATTCACCATGTGCACCGTATTCAGTTTTCCTTCTAAATATAGCGATATCCTGCATAGAGCTGCACTTCATTTGGGCTATTGGTTTAAACTCGAATTGCGTGCGGGAGCAGATAGTGTCGTTAGCGCTTCCGCTCCTAATTGGATAAAGAGCACTCTGTGGGGCCATAACACGGTAGTAAAATGTAGCGGTGAACTGTACCGCAGCTTTGGCCCAGTAACGGTTGCCTCACCAGGAAATTTATCACATGCAAGATTTTACGTAATACTCCTTTCGATCTCCAAGCACACAAAATTTTTTTTTTAATATTTATTTCAATTTCAGAAAATTTTCCATAATCCTTCTTTAATTTATGCCACCTTAACTATTATACAAACTTGCACGGTATTGTCTGGAATTTCGTTGTTGTATTACGCCACCGAGTGGCATTTCGTTTTGTCTTTAAGTTTTATTACTTTAACTAATCAATTTACATTCTTTAAACTAATGCGTGATTATTTAATAACGAAACGTGTTTATTTGGCGGAGGTAACAGTAAGCGATTTGAAATTGATGGAAAACTTAAAAAAGGAAACATAAATAAATTCAAGACTGAAAACAACATTTGTGTTAAAAATTGATTGAGCATAAAGGTAGGTGATTTGAAAATTCTATTAGGGACGTTTCAAAATCTGATGATTTTCAAATATGAAAAATTTACAAATAGTGGTTGTGTGCCTTTACAAATTGGTATTGGAGCGCTTAAGCGTATAAGAAGCTAGGATCAGATAAAAGTTTTAAACGTCAGAAATATTGAATATCAACTTAAAATGTATAAGGTACGTTAGTATAAGAGTTTACTTAAAAGTACTACAACAGTTTCAAACTACTTAATTTAATATAAGAAACTTTTTAAAAGACAGTGTTTAGGTAAAGTTTATTTCAAAAAACCTTATATAAATTTAAAAGTTGTAATAAAATTTGTTAATCAATCACCAACTTGGATGCTTTCTTTCTCTAAGAATCTTATTGATTGTTTACTCAATTTCTCTTTCTTTCTTTCAACAAATAGTGCTATATTCGGCTATTCCTAATCTTATATACCCTTCACCATATATGTAAATCTTGTTTAGTAAAGTAACTCCAATCAAAAAGCAAATATGGGTTAACAGAGAATTAAAATTTAAAAAAAATGGTACTGCATATATATAGTTTTAAATTAAAATGACACCGGCTCTAAATGAGTTAAGCATTCTTAAAAAATTAAAAAAAAATTAATGTTAGACCAAAAACTCATTTTTTTGCCCAAAAATTCAATTTTTTTTAATGGAAAACTTAAAACTCATTTATCTCGGTAACTATGCGTTCTAGGAGGAAATGGTCTTTATTCTGCGATCACTTAAAAAACCAAAAAAAAAAAAAATTCAAAGTTAGAGCAAAAACTCAATTTTGTTCCCAAAAAATTATTTTTTATATGGAAAACTTAAAACTCATTTATATCGGTAGCTATGCTTCCTAGAAGGAAACGGGCTTAAATTTGCGATCACTTAAAAATTACTTTTAATCCATTTATCTGATGAGCTATATTTGTAGTGGCGAAATGGCCATATGGATTTGCTTTCCCTACAGTAATATAATTAATTTTGTAGTTTTAAATAGGAATCAAGCACGATTAAAGTAAATAAACATAAAAAAAATTCCGAACAATAAATTTTCATATTTACTGATTTCTGTAAATTTAAACAAAATATTTTGCTTATTCGGTATAGAATTAATTTTTAAAATACATGTCCCTGTGTTTGTCTACAATAATTGAGATTGAAGGATAGTATAATTTTGTGAACGATAAATTGCAATCTTATTCTGCGGCGGGTTTAGCTAGCTTTACAAAAAAGTGGTTAAATTCATCGTAGGATCTTTTGTATTCAAGAAAATTTTATTTATTAAGAAATATATTACTTTTTTAAATTAAAGCTTTTTACGTCATAAATGATCAATGACTATCATATGTTTCGCAGTAAGATCTGTATCAAAAAGATTTTTTATCGTCTTTGGGTTCTATTGCAAAGTTGGTTTTTTAAGATTTTTGTCCTTTCGTTGTGGTTTTTGCGAAAAGTTCAATTCTAATTTTTCCTGAACAAAAACAATAATTTAGAAAAAATGCTTTAAAAGAATATTTTTTTTAATCTCCCTAGTTTTTACTTACGTACTTGCGTTTTCTCAATAATAAAGAATATTTTAGTATTTTGTTTGCTAATATTTCAGTTTATTTAATTAGTTTTTAAATCATTTTTGTATGTTTATTTTTTTTTGCTTTATTTAATATTTAGAGATTTTTTTGCTTTAAATTTAAATCGTAAATAGTGAGTTGTAATTAATATCTAAAACTTACTACCGATTTTTTTTTTAATATGCTTACGGTAGTTTAATTTTAATTAATTAAAAAATAAAATATTAATTAACAACAATTTTGTATAAAAAATAGTTAGAAAAAGCATTTTATAACATTTGAATGTAATAAAAATGATGCCCTTTTTGTTTGAGTCGCAATATCTCTATAAAACTAAATGAATTACAAAGACAGGAAGAGTAGTACAGAGAGTAGGAAAGAGAAATTTTTAAATGTACAACAATCATAATCTTAGTTTTTATAAATAAATAAATAATAAAAAAAAAATAAATAAATATAAAATAAAAAATTAATTAAATTTAAAAATAGTTCTTAAGGTAAAACAGTTTTAACAAATATCTTTAAGCTAAAAAAATACAATAACACAAAAAACAGAAAAATTTTAAAAACAAAAGCAGATACAAAAAGCTTTAATTTGTTCCCAATAAAATTGTTTTAATTCTCTCTATTATAAAAATTTAGCTATTTTCAGAGGCGTGTTATATTCTCCTAGAAAATTTGGCTCTCTTTACAAACTGGTTAAATTTCTTTCTTTAAGATAGGCTCTTATGTTAGAAAGTGATTGTTGAATAATAAAAGTAATCTCTTTTTAGAAGTATTTTTTTCTTTCTTTCTTTTTACAGTAAAAATCATTTTTTTAATTATTAGTTAAAATGTTTGATAATATAATAAATCATTTAATTAATTCGGATTAAGTTCATTTCAATTTTTTAGAGTTGTATGAAAAAAAAGATAAATTATTTGCATATTTTTCCGGACGTTTTTTTAAAAACTAAATCTCATAGAAGATTCAAAAAATTCATATTAAAAGAAATTACAAGAAGTCTCAGCAACATGTTGTATAAAAACAAAGATGTATTCTTGTAGTTTCTTTATTTCTTTTTCGGGAACTGTTAAGTTTTTTCTTTAAAAAAATTTTTGACCTTTTATGATAAAATTTTTCCTGCTGTCGTAAGGGATTAGTCTAATTTTCTAGGTTATGAAAAGAATGAAACTTTCTCTTTGGAAAAAAAACTCATTTTTTTCTTACTAAGTAAACATTTCTTCAATTAGAGACTTTTTTGTCTCGAATGAAATGTTGGTTTTTTTTCCTTGTAGGTTTTAAACCATCAATTTTTTAAGACCATGTTTACCATTTCATGCGAAATTTTGCCGAAAATCAATGTAATAAAAAATTAGTGCAAAATAAATAAAAAAAAATAATGTTTCTAAAATTGTACTCTGTTTATTTTGTGAAACGTTACAAAATATTTCTTTCATCATGTTTATTAACAGCTAAATGTTTTTGGCATCATGTTAATTAATAGCAACATGTTTCTGTCAACAATTTTTTGAACTGCACTTATTTCATGTGGAATTTTAAAACTTAGTAATTAGTGTTGCATACTTAAGGGCAGCAAAAAACGAAGAGTTCTTTTGAAAATTTGCGGTTGAGATAAAGAAATATATACATATTAACTGCTGTATTCATAGAATATTAAAATAGACTTGAAATGTTTTTTATGACAAATTTCGAAGATATTTTATTTTTAATGAATATGACAGTAAGTAAAGTTGCTAAAATGGCGAAGTAGGAGAGAGTGTATTAAAATAAAATATGTGACAGATTTTTTGTCAGGATTTATTTTTTTAAAAATCTTTCCAAAAAATTTTATAAAATTAAAATTTCTATACGATCAGAGTTGCATTGTAAATAGAACAGAATTCCATTAGATTTTCTTCTGTGAATTAATCATACGATTGTGTAGAATAGTCAGTCGTGGCCTTAAGCAGTTTCCACAAGATTGAACAGAGCATTCAGCTTCAGAGTAATATCTGCGTATGTCGCTTCTTTTTTAATAATTTTGTTTTGTTTTATGGCTGCTTTAAGTGAATTTAATGATAAGCAGTGATTGAAATAATGTTGGTGAAGGATAAAAAAATTAACGATGTAAGTGTCAACACCCTTACAAAAGAATTAATAATTTTATGTTTAAAATTAGAATGTAAATGTTAGTGGGGAATCTACGGAAAAGATTCTGTATTATTTTTTAGTTGTTATTCTGGAAAATTTTTAGCTTCTTTGTATAAGTTGTAGCCGGTGTTGTCAGTTATGGCGATTACTCGCTGAAGGTGGTGTATTTAAGCCCGATAAACCTTAAATTATAAAAAATAACACTAAAAATTAAATTTTGATGAAATAATTTTTCTCAATATTATCAGTAAACTTTGGCAAATCATTATGAATAGACTCACGCTTGAAGAGTTTTCTTTACAAATCAGTCATCAATTCGAGCAACTTATAGACAACTTCGTGATTTTTAGGGTACTCATTTTTGGTTTAACGGGTTTGCTTATAATCTAAATTGCCGCATATAGAATTAGACCAATCCGCAATATACCCTACAGGCTTAATTGAATCCAGAAAAATTCACCGTTTGGTATTGGTGGCATCACGGACCTTATTTCTTCATTACCTCACCATGAGTAATGATTTTTTGTTTGAAAATATAGATGACATTGATTCGAGAGTAATGCGGTTTCAACAAGATGGCGCTACGTGCCATTCGGCGACCGCAACCATCGAGTTATTGAAATCAAAATTTGGCGATAAGTTGATTTCAAGAAATGGACCTGTCACTTGGCCTCCAAGGTGGTGCGATTTGATACCTCTCGATTATTTCCTGTAGGGCCACGTGAAGTCACTGGCTTATGTTGATAAACCAGCAAAAATTGACACTTTGAAGGCCAACATTGTTCGTGTTATTCGTGAAATACGGCCGGCAGTACTTGAAAAAGTGACCTAAAATTGGACGCCCAGAATGTGTTTTGTCAGCCGCGGTGGCCATATGCCCGAAATCATTTTTAAATATTAATGCCATGTACTGATCTTTCGTATAAAAAAATTCTTCATTACAATTTAATTTGTTGTGTTATTTTTTACAATTTAAAGTTCTATCAGGCTTAAAAAAAACACAGGACATAAAAAGTATCCCTATTCGCTTATTTTTAAAAATATTAAATACTAATTACAGTGGGATTTTTTGAAATCAGGGTTTGAGTTTCTTTACGTTAACTAAGTTAATATTCCATGATTTCTTAATTTTATAGAACCAATTACACTTTCATGACTTTCTCATAAATACTTTATTTACTTCTGATTTCTTCAAATATTAAAGAAAATACATACAACAAGTGAAATATTAATTCAGCTTAGGTTTATCATTATTTTAATTTCTAAAAACTTTTATTAAAAAAAATTGTGTACCAATTTATAAAAAAATTCAAAAAGAAAATAAATCAACCTTATTCTAGTTGTCGGCGTCGTCAAATATCATTGTTGATATGTGTCGACGCACTCGATTTGTTATTCTACTTATCGTTATTGACACTTAAGATTTTTTGCTCCAAGATTTTTTGTATTCTATAATAAATGTGACGACGATATTGTATTGAAGTGACTCTGTTTTTTTGTCGACGCCTCTTTTCATAACGACTGGAAGTTATTTAAACCAAATATAACATTGAAAATTTAAAAAAGTAAAGGTTATAAATGCAAATCAAATTTGAAAAATTAAAAAAATTTTCGCAGAGGCACTGCTTCATGCGATTTTTAAGAAAAATATGAAGAAATTGGAAAAATTCTAAATTCTCTTGGTCCGCCTAGAATATTAGTAAATGAATGGCAAAAGGTCACAAAATAAAGGATTGAATAGGGATTTATAAAAAAGTTTATAAAAATTACTTTTAAGGTATGTAAAGCCACTGGCGGGGAAAGTTTAAACAATTTTTACACAGTCCGCTGGAAGAAGCTGTGGCAAACCTTCTTAACTTCCAGAAGCATTTGAATCCTGAAGGAGCAGTTCAAAGAGTTCAAATGGTTGACATGGAAAATGATTCTAATGACATGGAACTTGCCGAAGTCAAATTTGTCGTTGAAAGCACAGCCAGGAGCAGGCAAAACATGTGTACATACTTGCGATACGGAAAATTAAAAATATTGCAATTCTGCCTAAAAAGTTTTCTTTCCAACACAAGTTTTTGTTTTTTCAAGCTTTCATTATCAATTAAATCTAAATTTTCTTCACTTCTAGAAAACATTTTACCATAAAAGTATCAAACACAAATAAAATTTAACAAAAAACTTAAGGATGTGCCTTTTCAATTCATAAAAATCAATAAACAGTCGACGTCGTCACAAGAATGCTATAGAATGCAAACCTTTTATTGAATTAACGCCGACATTCATACGAAGTAATATTGATACTAAAATGACGAAGACGACGACGCCCACAACTAGAATAAGGGTGAATATTTCGTGTTTTCATTTTTAAAAGAATCAAACTCAACTGACATAAGCAACGATTTGTTTAATTTTAACTTAAATTTTATTAGTTTTCATAAAATATTATTTAAGAACTTTTTTTTTCAGTTTATTACTTTATCTCGAAGGCGGAACATCTGTGAGCAGATTTTCCTTTTTCAAGAAAAGTGAGGTTATAATTAAAGACGCCATGCATACGTTTTTTTCTCAATTGGCTTTTACAAAAATACCATCGTCTGTTCAAATAAAATAATAAATAACAAAAAAAGATAATTATTTATACTTGAATATCCTGTTCAGGATTTATCACTTTCTATACGAAGGTATAGGTCGATGTGCAGCTCCTGGAGATACTATTTACATATATCAATAATTTTTGTGGGATACCCTGACGCTGTGGTTATGAACCCTAACCATTTTTAAATTCAAATGTCAAAAAAAGAAAATTACAAATTTGTTTAAACTTTTATTTCAATACAATTTATTCTTAATTTATTAAAAAAAACTTTATTCTTAACAAGTCGTTGTTTTGTTTGACGATCTTTATCAATTGAATAAATTATTAATGGCTTTAGCGATAAGGCCTTTCTTAACGCAGACACTTTTATTCTCAATATTCTTGCGAAAGTTGTTATATTCGTCATATAGCTGTCTATCCAAAGGACCCCAAACTAGGGAAGGTTTAAATAAAGCCATTACTTTCTAAAAATAATTTAAACAATTTTTTAATGCAAGGAATAGGAATATCAGCTGATGATTTAAATGTCTAACTTACTTGTTTAAAATTTAACTGGGTATCTTGGGACCAAAGCTGGTACAGCGCCCATCCAGGCATTTGCAATAGACCTAAGGCCGACAAGCACCAGCCAAAAACTGTAAGAAAAAATTTTTTATTTACTACGTTTTTTTTTAATTTAAAATTAAAATCAAGATACCATGAGCTATTTTTGGATAGTCTACATTTTTATAGGTTAAGGGTTTTAAGTCGGCCAGAGTATAAATTAATACAGCCAACATTAAACCGGGTGTTATGATGCCCCAACATAAACGCCAGTATATGCCGGTCTTTAAGCCCACCATAAAATTTATATCCTCACAAAAACGTTTAACACCTTAAGAAGAAAAATTATTAGTATTTAATCAAATATGAAAGTATATTCTTTTCAAAACCACTTTACCATAAACCCAACCAACAGCCAGTAATTCTCCAATAGCCAGTATTAAGGCGGTAAAAGAAACACCATAAAAATCTACTAAATTCAAAATAAATTGTCCACCAGGACACATATAAACAATGCTGATGGTAAAGCCTACAACAGTCAAACCCAAAGCTAAATACCAATTGGAAGCCCTTAAAAATTGATCCTTTATAACGCGTATAATACAAGAACCCATGCCCACCGTACTTCCTATACCTAAGACAAATAACATCAAAAAGAAAAGAACCGCAAATGCCTTTAGGTAGTTGTGTTTTAAAGCTTCCAAGAGGCCAAAAAGCCTCGATAGCTTACCTGTGGTAAAAATTCAAATTTTGCTATGGCATCAGGATAAGATATAAATGCTAAACCGGCACCACCTTTAACAACTTTAGCGATATCTGTGTTGCCAGTTTGAAATGCTAAATTACCCAAAATACCAAATGTTATGCAACCAGCAATGAGTGAGGAACAGGAATCCATAGTAGTTATAATCAAAATATCGCTAGAAAAAAATATATGTTTTTGAATGTAATATAAAACTTTTATCTCGATTTGATGTACAAACTTATAAACGTTTCGATTAAATTTATTGTAGGATGCATAAGTTATCAATGTACCAAAGCAAATGGCTAAACTGAAGAAAACCTGAGTTACAGCAGCATACCAGACCTTAATTTAAAAGACACAAAAGAAAACATAAATAAATAAATAAATTCAATAAAAAAAAAAAAACAAGTAAGAGTGCTTTATTCCCTTCACCGTCTATGTAAAGCAGCACCAAGCGAAACTCGTACACTTTAGACTAATTTTTAAACTATCTTATAACATTAAGAAAGAAGCTCTTAACAAATAACACTGTATTTATTTTATTAGTTCATTTTATAACAAATTTAACAAAACATAATAACTTCAAATTATTATTCAATAAAAACATTTTTTTATAAAAACATAAAATAATAGTAGATTCTGTGACAAAGCCAAACTCGTACACCATACTTTAATCAAATATTATTTTGTTGGTTTTAAATATTAATATTTGGTGTGCATGCCTTTATTTTTTATTACCATTTTTAATCTATTTGGCATACTACGCACAAGGTTTTCGTGAAAACTTGGTTTAATTTTGACCCATTCGTCCTGAAGAGCTCTTTTCAAGTTACCCTTAGAACTTATTGTATGACTACGAATTTTACAATCGAAATAGCTCCACAAATTTTTGATTGGGCTTATGTCTGGACTCTGGGCTGGTGTATCCATAACTTGTGGACAAATATAAAGTAGCCATGATCGCACATTGTAAGCCTTACGCTTAGGGTCGTTGTCTTAGTAAAAATAAAAGTTTTAACCAAGACAAAGTTTCTGCTTACAAACTGGCAAACTTTCAGATACATATGCTGATCCATGGTACCATCGATAAAGTGTAAAACACCGGGCCCAGATGCAGAAAATTACCCCCAAACCATTACTGACCCACCACCGTGCTTTACTGTTGGCTTCATGTTTTAGGCAAGCAACTCCTCATTGGATTTTCTCCATACATAAGGTCTTCCATCTGAACCAAACTTAAACAAACTTGAACTTACTTTTATCTGTGAATAATATCTGCTTCCTTTGTTTCATGTTCCTTGGCGAATCGTAACGTTCTCTTTGATTTCTCTTATTAATCAGAAGTTTAACTCTTGTCCTTCTACTATTGAAATTAGCCCTTTTTAATATGTTTCTTATGGTCTGTAGGCAAAATTTTTTTCCTAAGTCTTTTTCAACGATTTCTTCGAGTTTCGGATTCTTTTTTATTTAACGTAAAATATATTGCTCGTCTCCAGCAAAGAAAATTTTCTTATTTGCACTTTTCTTCTTGTTCGCAATCCTCTCTTCCATTTTATATCTTTTTATAATATATTGCACTGTTGATCGGCTTCTATCAACTATCTCAGATATTTCTCGCAGCGATTTATTATTAGAATGATGATGAATTAAAAATTTCCTTACTTCAACAGAAGTTTGTCTTCTCTGTCTACCCATTTTGTTCTCTTTTGTAACTCTTTCAAACAAAAACTCAAATAAATGACAATAAAAAAGGTGATAATGGGGAAAGTCCCTATTTTTTACGAAATATCCCCAGTTTAGATGCAAATTTGAAAAATGTTGCCAATTAAATAAGACTGTACGAGTTTGGCTTTGGCGTCGAAAGTAGCCACTTTTTTAAATATTTATCTCTATTTTAATAAATAAAGATATATTCAAGATTCTGATATTTAATTAAGTACATAGTTTTGTACTAAAATTAAGTAAATTTATTAAGTTTTAGACATATAACATAAAGAAATTTGTTTTCATAGGTGTACGAGTTTCGCTTGGAGCTACTGTAAAGCTGAGTGACAGAATATTAAAAAATAAAAAAAATTGTACTGCATATATATATTTTTTTACATAAAAATGCCATCGGCTCTGAAAGGGTTAATCATTTTTTAAAAATTTTAGCATATGACCCGCAATCTAACGTTTTTTTTTCAAATAGTGCTTATTTCGTGAATGGTAACACTTAGCTCATGTCTGTTTTGACAGGTAATTAGTTTTATCCTTCCGCTGAACAACGCTGGGAAATATTGCGACATTACTTTGAAAATAATGATATTGTTGCAGAATGTATGCGAAAATTGCGTACGGATTTTGGAAAAAGAGAAGCACCGTCAGCTCCGTATGTTCATTATCTTGTGAAAAAAAAGTGAAAGAAACTGAGGTGGAATCGTTACATCCGTGTTCGTATCGACAATCGTACGAAAAAAAAATTACGTGATACGTTAATCGTATGAACTAAATGGCATTATGACATACGATTGTAAACAGATCGTAGTTTTTTCAATGATTCACAATAGTTTTGAAATTAAAAAATTCTAAAGCTAAAGAAAAAGTGTTCAGGCTGGTCAGTTTTCAAATTTTGTTGTTTCCAAAGGTCAAAACCGATTTTTTGCCTATAGCGCTCGATTCAAGGACTGCTGCTTCAATTAACACTTCTTCACTTGGCACCAGCAGCTTTTCTTTATAAAGACCTCCTTCATTTTGGTTTTTCAATTTAAAAAAAAGTTTTTTCTTCTTAGAAAAAATATAAATTTCGAATTATCTATTTTAAAATCTTTACATCATTAACTGGTGGTACTACTGAGTTCATACACTTAGAAAGTTCAACCCATAGTCTGTTAGCAGTAGACTTTAATATGCTCAATTAGGAAGCATGTTTTTTGCCAAATTTTTTTCTTCATTCATAAATCTTAGATTTAACTTATTGTAAAAGTAACTTTATCATAAACTAAAATTAAATTTGTTTAATTCGTATTTTTTAGCGAACTTGTTGCATTTTCCATCTTTTTCGAACTAAGTTTTGTTAACGTATGTTATAATCTGCGTTATTGTGAATTATCATCCGGTAACGGTATGATACGTGTTGTACGTTCACGGATGTAACGATTCCACCAATGGTATCCTCATCGATAAACCAAAGCATGGAAGCCAAAAACAGTGCCTACACCCGCGAAAATTGCTGCTGTGGCAGAAAGTGTGCGTGAAGCGCCATCAACATCTATTCGCGGTCGTTCTCAACAATTGAACATTTTGGAGACATCATTGAGACGAATTTTGCATAAAGACCTTGGTATGACGCCACAAAAGTCCAATTGGTTGAAGAGTTGAAGCCAAGTGACCATCCAATACGTTTTTCTTATAGCATTTTCAAAAAAAAAAGTTATTTGTCGGACTCTTATTTCCTTAAGGATCTCTTCAAAAGCTTTAACATGATACCCATATCGGCATATCAATATATTGAAAATTTCAGAGCTCCGTAGCGCGGAATATATAGGCGAGCGTCAATATTTCCACTTGATGTTTTTTTTTCTTATTTTTTAATTCTCTATCGCCCCATTTATTTATTTTCTAATTGGAGTTACTTTACTGTTTCAAATGACTTGAACAAATTAGAAGGTAGGCGTGGTGTTTTGCCTGCTGCCTCGAACGACATGGACCGATCATGCTGATTTTCAATAGCACCTCTTTTGACACTATATCTGATCGACTGACATATTTATTTATTTTTTTTGTGAAATCAAGTTTGCCGAGGCTATGCATGAGAAGTAAGATTACTTATATACTTTATGGGTTTGGAAATGGATATTGTAAAAATTACACACGGAATGACAAATTTATATATATCCTCTTTCCACTTTTTGTGGTGAAGGGTTTAAAAAATGATGAAATCTACTTACTAAAGGATTTAGTAATTCCTTCCATTGTGGTTTAAAAAAGTATATTATACCTTGCAGGGCTCCGGGCAATGTCACCGCTCTTATCAAAAGTAAAATTAAAACCACATAAGGAAATACACCCAAAAAATAAGCCGCCTTGCCCGAGCTTTTTATACCTGCAATATGATTTAATATATTAATAATTTCTATATTTTAAGAATTTGTTTTTTTTTTAACCAACCTCTTATTAAAACAGCACCAATTATACACCAAGATGCTGCCAAACAGCTAACTAAATCCCAATTAGGGGTACCAATTCCATTATTAATATCAGAATATTCTCGTAAGATTTCTTTTCTATAAAAGTGTTTTGATTATTAACAACATCTGTACATCTGTATTTATGTTTATCTGTGCTCACAAGGAATAACCATCAAGCTCGTTTTCAGCAAGCATTTTTATACCCTTAAAAATGCTACATATGAACTAATTTTTTTGAAAGTGGTATAAGTCCACTTTAAAAGTTAACGGTAATTTTAAGGAGCTATAGACTTCTACTCTACAATCACAATTTGAATAGAGTTCTATCTTGACATAAACAAAAACAGTTTTGCTGTACAATTCCATCGCACAAAATATTTCTTTTGAAAGTGATATAAGTCCATTCCTTATAAATTTAATTAAAACAAATTTTCGTTAATTTCTTTCAAACGGTAGATATTTTGCAGTTGTGGAAACAGCATTAAAGTAAAAGACCAATTATAATAAAATAATGGCTTGCCAAAAAACAGATTCATTTTTATTTTGTAGCAAAAAAAAATAGAAGACTGAATCAAATAACTTAAAAGTGATATATTCGGCTGTGCCGATTCTTACACACCCTTCATCATGTATGTAAATCTAGTTTAGTGAGGTAACCAAATCAGAAAAGCAAATATTGGGGTAACAGAGAATTAAAAAATAAGAAAAAAAAAGATTAGGTACTAGACATAATTTTACATAAAAATATCATAGACTCTTAATGGTTTAAGCATTTTTTAAAAATTTTAGTATTTCCTTAAAGATCTCTTCAAAAGCTTTTAAATGAGACCCATATTGATATTAAAAAAAATTTGAAAAGTTTAGAAGGCCGTAACTCGGAAAATATAGGCGATCGCCAATTTTTACGCTTAATGTTTTTTTTTCTTATTTTTTAATTCTCTATCGCCTCATATATTTGTTTTTATATTCTTCATCACAAAAATATGAGGCAAACTTGATTTCACAAAAAAAAAAAAAATTTATCAGATATAGTGTCGAAAGAGGTGCTATTGGAATTAACATGATCAGTTTATGTCCTTCGAGGCAGCAGGCAAAACACCACGCCTACCTCTGAATTTTTCATGTCGTTTGGGGCGATAGAGATTAAAAAATAATAAAAACCATTGGCGCTCGCCCATATTTTCCGAGTTACGAGGCTCTGAATTTTTCAAATTTTTTAAAGAATCAATATGGGCATCATTTTAAAGCTTTTCAAGATGTCTTTAAGAAAATACTAAAATTTTTAAAAAATGCTTAACCTATTAAGAGCCGATGGCATTTTTATGTAAAAATATATGCAGCACCAATTTTTTTTATGTTTAAATTTTTTGTCACCCCAAAATTTGCTTTTTTGATTGGAGTTACTTCACTAAACTACATTTACATAGATCGTGAAGGATATATAAGATTCGCCATAGCCGAATAAAGCACTCTTACTTGTTTTGATTGGAGTTACTTTATTGTTCCAAATGACATGAAAAAATTAGAGATAGGCGTGGTGTTTTGCCTGCTTCCTCGAAAGACATGGATTGATCATGATGATTTGCAATAGCACCTCTTTCGACACTATATCTGATTGATTGACATATTTATTTATTTATTTTTTTTGTGAACTTAAGTTTCCCTCGGACAAATGGACATCGCTAAATCAACTTCACTATGCATAAGAAGTCAGAATATATATACTCTATGGGGTCGGAAATGTATATTGTAAAAATTACACACGGAATGACAAACTTATTTATACCCTTTTTCCACTTTTTATGGTAAAGGGTATAAAAACTGAAAGTACTTTTTGACAAAAATTTCGCAATAGTTGAAAAGCTTATGACCTCCTCTATACATCGCAGTTTGTTTCATGAAAATCGGATAAATAATTAGGAAGTTCCAGGTTTTATTCCATTTTGTTGTATTTCAAGCCACTGTGCGTCGTCACTGGCTCTTTGTATGTGTACTAATCAAAACGTGGATTAAAAATGATGCTCTCACACCGAAAGGTTAGACTGTTTTTTACTTTGGTGTGACCACCCAGCAAAAAATTAGACATTACCTTAAAAAGTACTTGCCATACAATGACTTACTTTTGTGGTTACCATATTTTGTTACTCGCTTACCAAACACATTACATTAGTTTCCAAAAAAGGAAGTATTATTGGAACTAGTTCGTTATGTTAAAAGAGACTACCGTACTAATTGTACTCATTATTTCCTACAATAATTAATGTAATCGATTCTCAGTAATTGATTATAAAAGTCTCATGCCTTGTTAAAATCATTAAGTTGGCAATCTAGCTGGGAAGTACTTCTGCCAAAAATGCTTAATTCCCCACTCGATTACCTTTTCGAAAATTTTTTGCTGGGCAATAATGTCATATTAAAATTTAAAAGTGTTTATTTTGGATGTTTTATGAATATAGAAAATTGATCGGAATCTGAAGAATTTAAAACAAATTCGATCAGAATGGTTAATACGGTAATAAAACTATTTTGATAGGAATGTGCGACATGTCGATAAAATAAAATTTTGAGTGCACTAATCACTAAACAATCATCTTAGTTCTAACTCGACTTAAGCTGTTATTCCTTGTAGAGCTAAAACATAAAATATTTCGTTCTTTCTTTCTTTTTTTAAAGATACAACAAACATTTAATTTTTATTCATATTTTTTTTTTAAATTTAATCAGAATTGAAGGGCTTGCAGCACCAAAGTGTTAACTCCGTTTTTTATAGCCAACAAAAGCGTACTTCCAAATTTTATTAATACAAAGTTTGTATACAATTTTGCTGCACTATTTAGATCTTGTATATATACAATGTTGCGCAACAAAGCATCAATTTAGAAACTGATGCGGCTGCAACGTTCTTAATACTTGTCTGCGATATGTTGGAATGGTATGCATTGTAAACATTTAGTACCACGGCATTATGAAAAACAATACATTGTTCGAATATACAGCAACTAACGTTTTGGAAGTCAGCCAAAGTTAGCAACTGGTTCATTGGGGGAAAAAATCATTCTTTCGTTTGGTTTAACAAAAAGTTATCTACCGTTAATAGTTCTAGAATAAGTTAGCTACTTTTCATTCGCTTGGGGCAAAAATTAGTTAACTCCAGGAGCTGGCTTTCTTGTTTCTAATGGTGGGCGTAGAAC
Source organism: Gymnosoma rotundatum (assembly GCA_916610165.2). Classification (NCBI taxonomy): domain Eukaryota; kingdom Metazoa; phylum Arthropoda; class Insecta; order Diptera; family Tachinidae; genus Gymnosoma; species Gymnosoma rotundatum. The sequence continues at coordinate 13,781,404 of OU744339.1, forward strand.
AGTATAAATCTAACAGTGGCTGGATAATAAGTGTCTTGATTACTTTCCTTTTGTAATCTGTAAACAGGTATTCAATGCTTTTGGTTTCCTTTTTCATGGTACTTTTTACTTAATAATTCGTAATTATTGATCAAATCAATTATTATTATTAGTTTGGAAGATGTGTCAAGTAGTTAAAATCATTTGTTCAGCGGTTTATCGTCAGACGAATACGTATTAAATTCGGAGGATAATAAGAGTAAATGAGATAATGTTGCACTAGCAAGGACAACAAGGAAGACTTAGGGAACAAAAGCTAAAGGGAACTCTCGAGATGAAGTTCTAGATTAGTGGAAATTTAAATGATGATGTCGAAAATTCTGAAGAAATTACCGACGACGAATACTATGTTCCCGTTTAGACGAGCGAACGTTTTGAAGAGAAACATTTAGTTTGCTAGCAAATTACGGGTGGGGTAGAGAGAATCGTTTTTGGGTTCGGCACTCGGCGAGGCGCTTTGTTAATATTTTCTTTGCATACATTTAAAAGCGAACAATAACAATACTAATGAAATGTTGCCGATAACATGTTCGCCTGTGTGAACGCGAATGAAAAATCAAAAGAGAATTCCAAATGTTCGTCCGACTAAACTCGGACTATGAATATTACTTTTTGTGGTAGTTTTGTATTTTTATCTTATTTTCTGGCGTTTTTGATCGTTTTTTTCTAATTTCTCAAAAATTATAAAAATTGGAGTTAATTCTTTATTGCAGCAAACCCCTTAATTTTTGTATTGTTGTTAACTTACTGAAAATAAAGTTCAGCTGGTGACATTTTATTGGAATTGTCCGTAGTATTATTTTCCATAACATCATTTTCCAAACATACGGAACCCCATTCTGGGCGGCAATAGCTCCAGGGCAAACTTTTCGAAAACGATGCTATTAAAAATCTTAAGGTTAAAGCCATCACACTGGAATAGTAGGTAATTGAGGCAACAGTAGCTAAGACTTGACCAGCAGCAACACCTAAAATTATTTATAAGTGAAATATTTAAAAATTTAAAATTCTTGTACTAATTCAAAAATTATTTAAAATATCTTTAATATTTTTTTTTTACTTTTAAAAATACCTTTCAATACTGGTGCCATTTCGAAAGCTTTAATGCAACCTCTTCCCGAAAATTGTCCTATTAAGATTTCCAAATAGTAAACGGGACGTCCAATTATAAGTAGAACAATTAAATACGGTATAACAAAAGCACCGCCACCATTTTGAAACGCTATGTAGGGAAAACGCCAAATATTGCCCAAACCAACGGACAAAGAAATGCAAGAAAATAAAAATTCTATTTCATTGCCCCATTGTTCTTTGGGTTTGTCAACAGTCGTTGTTATCGAAGTATCGTTGTTGCCATTTGTTTTTGTTGAAATGTAATTTTTTGTCTTAATAAATCCTTTTTCTTCAAGGTCCGACATTTTTAATGTTGTTTGCTTGAGTTTCAACGTAATACTGTTGGTTTTAAATAATCATTTGAATTATTGCAATCAAAATGATAAGATTATCTTTTGTCAGTTAAAGTCTTAAATTATAACCGCATGTAACTGCTACATACATGGATATGTACGAGGGCAACTATTTATATTGTGAGCACAATTATAAAAAGTTTACATTTGAAAACGTTTTAATAATCTCTTTTATCTCTTCGACGCTAATGGGACATACGTGTCCCTGGAAGTTTTAACGGCTTCATTTAGAACTTAATTAAAAAAAATAATTTAAAAGTTAAAATTTGCGATTTTGTAATTAGCAATATTAAAAATGTAAGAGTGATATATTCGGCTATGCCGAATCTTATATATCCTTCACTATCTATGTAAATATAGTTTAGTGAAGTAGCTCCAATCAAAAAAAAAAAAAAAAAAAAAAAAAAAATTGGCTTGACAGAGAATTAAAAACAAAGAAAAAAAAATTATGACTACATGGATATAATTTTACATAAAAATGCAATCGGCTATTAATGGGTTAAGTTTTTTTATAATTTTAGTATTTACTTAAAGATCTCTTCAAAAGCTTTAACATGATACCCATATTGATATTTTAAAAAATTTGAATATTTCGGAAAAGTCGAAAAAGGGTGTATCTAAGTTTATCATTCCATGTGAAATTTCTATAATATCCATTTCCGACCCCATAAATATTCTTACGTCTTATTCATAGCGAAGTCGATTGAGCGATTTTCGTCCGTGTTAGTGCTTCACAAAAAAATAAATAAATATGTCAGTCGATCAGATATAGTGTCGAAAGAAGTGGTATTGGAAATCAGCATGATCTGTTCATGTCCTTCGAGGCAGCAAGCAAAACACCACACCTACCTCTAGTTTTTTCATGTCATTTGGAACAATGAAGTAACTCCAATCAAAAAAATAAATAAATGGGGCGATAGAGAATTAAAAAATAAGAAAAAAAACATCAAGTGAAGAAATAGGCGTACGCCCATATTTTTCGAGTTACGGGGCTTTGAAATTTTCAAATTTTGTAAAATATCAATATGGGCATCGTTTTAAAGCTTTTGAAGAGATCCTTAAGGAAATACTAAAATGTTTTAAAAATGATTCCCCCATTAAGAGCCGATGGCATTTTTATGTCAAATTATATCTATGCAGACCATTTTTTTTTTTATTTTTTTATTTAAGTCTCGGTCACCCCAATATTTGTTTTTTTTTTGCTTGGAGTTACTTCACTAAACTAATTTTACATAGATGGTGAAGGATATATAAGATTCGGAATTGTCGAATATCTCACTTTTACTTGTTTTTAAAAAATGTAACATCTCGCGTAATGATTTGTGAATTTTGGTTACTGTTTTATTGCATTTAATGATTTGTTTTTAATTTAATAAGAAATTTAAGCAGATTTCGGTAAAAATAAAATGAGAAAATATGCAACATATAGTTTTATTATTTTTTTATAACAAAAAAAAAACACAAACTTGAAATAAATCTTTCAAAATATGTTTAGTGAAACAAATACGTAGTTTGCATTAAAAGACGATGAAATTTAATGAAGATAATGCTTTGTTGCTTGCTCTCAACTGTTGATATTGAATCTGCCGTTTCACCGCAAAGGCAAACTCTCAAATGGTTGATAAAAAGAATTTGCATTAAGATATTATGTCGCCTTTACAATAAATTCGTTTAGTGGCCAAAAATTATACAATTATGTGAAAACAATATTGCTTCATCCTCAGAACTAACCCCGTTCATGATTCCTGCCTGAAATTTTGACAAATGTGGCTCGAACTCTTGTTAATGATTTTTCATCTCAACAAATAAATCCTCCATCTGTAGTAATATCGGCTAAGCAATTCCGCTATGCCTCGAAATGGGGGAACTCCTTTCCATATTATGATAAAGTTTAAAACAGGAAAATATGTGTTCAATGTGCAAAAGTTCATATTGATAATCGAACAATCAACGTCTGTTCAAGTTTAATTCATTTATGTTTTTCATTTATGTTTACTTGTAATTAAAATAAATGTTTATTTCCCATTATAAAATTGTTTCTTATTAAATATTATAATAACATTTTATTTTTCTTTTCTAATTTATTTATATTATTTATATTTTCAATATTTCGCCACACCTTTGGGTGGCATCATCAGGAAACAGGAAACAAAAAATTAAATTTTCTTTTTTCAAAAATAACAAAAATTAAAATGAAATTATTTTTTCAAACAAAAACAGAAAAATTAATTTCATTTTAATTTTTGTTATTTTTGAAAAAAGAAAATTTAATTTTTTGTTTCCTGTTTCCTGATGATGCCACCCAAAGGTGTGGCGAAATATTGAAAATATAAATAAAAAAAAATTTTTATTATTTATAAAACTGACCTAGTGCTTAATAAATTAGAAAAGAAAAATTATTTAAAAAGGTCAAAGAAACATTTACAAATAACATTTTATATAAAACAACAAACAATGCTTGAATTAAACTCAGTTAAATGCGTACCTCTAAGAGCATATAGTGACACATTTGTCCCGTGTAAGAATCTTTTTATAATTTTTTGCCTAAGAGAAGCCTTATGTACACTTGACACTATTATACAACATTGCCACACTTTTCAGTGTTTTGTGTGCGTGAAGGGGTTATAAGACAACTGTAGCATTTGTCACAGTACTTTTTCCTATTCTTTCTAATATATGATGTTTAAGTTATCATTTGATATCAATTAGGGTTTGTATGGCTGTAACAGTTTTTCAAAAATTTTAGTTATTTGCAAATGGTACGAAACCCGAGAAAATTTCATTCTTAAAAAAAAAAATCATTTCAAGGTTAAAAAAAAAAATGTAAACACTTTTATGATAGAAAACTTTCCAACCTTGATATAGTTTCCCTCGTATTTAAAATTGTTTGATTATATCTACTTTAATCTGTGTTTGTTTTCATCTTCTATTTAATTGTATTTACTGACTGACACTCAGTTGTGAATTAAATAATAAAATTTGTATTGTTACTGCTTTTAAAATAAGTAAATTTATAAGACACGACCTACAAAAGGTTAAACAAAAAAATTTTTTTTGTGGGCCTCGAGATGTAAATTAAAATTTTTTTTAAAGTAAAATAAGAGTTCTTTAGATAATTAAGCAGCAATTCTTAACTACTCAACAGCTAGAATTAGTTAAGAAATGGTTAATTTAGTCTAAGATTTGATCAATTATGGAGAAAAAATTATCCTTAAGAAATATAATAAATCTATATAAAGTTATAAAAGGTAAGACATTACTTGTATATACTCGTATTACAAATCGTCATTCACAATGATTTCTCTCCGGAAAGATTGAATAAAACATTTAAAAAATGTGGTTTTGATAATTTGGTCTAATATTTTACTAATTTAGACTTATTTTTTTTAACTTGAAAAAATTTTTAATTTTTAGGTGTGATTTTTATCTTTTTCTGTCCAGTAAACTTTTTTCGATATGAAAGTCGTTACTGAGGAGTTAATCCAGACAATACATTGGACAAAGTAGCAGTTTGTGAAGCGAATCAGCAACGTCAAACGTTTTCTCAAAGCCTTTTTAAAAAAATTTTTTAGTATTTCCTTAAAGATCTCTTCAGAAGCTTTTAAATGATACCCATATTGACAAGTAAGAAAATATGGAGCACAATCATACTCAGAGGCCCATAACTCGGAAAATATGGGCGAGCGTCAATTTCTTCACTTTGTGTTTTTCACTTTTTTTTAATTCTCTATTGTCCCATATAATTTTTTTTTTTTTGTTATTTTGATTTGGGTTACTTCTCCAAGCTAAATTCATTCCAAATGATATGGAAAAATTAGATGCAGAAGGCTTATTCTGAATTGCGATGCGAAAAATAATGCGATGCGCAAATGAAATGCGATGCGAAAGAAAATTGGTATTCTGTTAGACATTCGCAATAGCATTCGGAATTTATTTCAAATCGTGGCAACGCTGCTCAAATAAACCTCAGTGTCAACAAACGTCAAATTAAAAATAAATAAAATGTTTGTGTTTGGCTGTGAAAATTGTTTATAAAATTTATTTAGGAAATTCTGCAAGAAAAAAAAAATACGAATGAAAATGGATTCTGTGGCACTGTGGTTCGAAGATGAAGAAAGGCGTAAGCAAAATGAAAGGATACAGAGAAGATTACTTAGAAGCAATTGTTGCCCCGAAGGAAAGTGTATCCGGTACCGGTAATCTATTTACGGAATCTGTCAAGTTTAACAATTTCAGCACTGGCCGCTCTAAGGGAGACAGTGGATTGATTATATCTTGATGGGCTACCGCCAATGTCGGTTTTATTTCGTCTAAGCTTCTGTTTGGTGTGTACTTTAAAATCAGCCCAAACTTATTACAGTTGAAGTCAAATATTTTTAAACTAGTTTATATGTATATTTAATAGTTTTTTCCATCCAGAAGTTTCTCTAATAGGTGTACCATTGATATTTAAATTTTCAGTTAACGTTTGCCACAAAGTATTTGCCGACTGACGTGCATTTGGTATTTTCAAAAGGTCTCTTGCCAATTGGCTGTGCCGACTCATAAATTCTATCTTTATTTTAAAATGACGCGGTTTAGTAATCTTATTGCTTGCTTCCCTTTATTGAATAATAAATATACCAAGTGTCCCAACTATAACGCCATTCGAAGTGTCATTGTTTGACATTTGAAGAATTGTTATTATTTGCTAGTTGGAGGTACGAGGTTAGTAAAAATGGAGCGCTACACGAATGAGCAACGCATTTTCATTGTTTTACCAAAATGGTGAAAGTATTGCGGCTACAGTTCGAAAATTGCGATCAATTTGGGTCACAATAATGCTCCAAAAGAGTCAACTGTTAAGAGATTAATGGATAAATTTGCTGAAACTGGGTCTGCTAGTAATGTAAAGACAACAACGCGCCTTCGACCAGGTCGATCGACCGAAAATGTCGCAGCTGTACGTGATGATGTCTCTCAAACTTCATCCACCTCAATTCGACACCAAGCTCAGCAAATTGGTGTCTTCAAATCGACTATGCAGCGAATTTAGACGAAAGATTTCAATTGACTCAGAAACTGAAGCCAGCTGACCATGGACAGCGAAGGGAGTTTGGCCCATTTCCATCTTGATGGCTTCGTCAATAGGCAGAATTGTCGCATTTGGGGTGAGGAAAATCCTCGAGTGATTCACAAGAAGCAAATGCATCCTCAACGTGTCACTCTGTGGTATGGTTTTTAGGCTGGAGGAATCATTGGACCTTTTTTTTATGAAAATGAGGCAGGTCAAGCACAAACAGTCAATGGTGTTCGATATCGTGAAATGATAACCAGTTTTTTTTGCCTAGAATTGAAGAAATGAATGTGGAGGGCATGTGGTTTCAACAAGACGGCGCCACATGTCATACAGCCAGAGAAACAATTCAATTGCTTCATCAGTCATTTTCCGGTCGTGTTATTTCGCGTTTTGGAGACCAGAATTGGCTCCCTAGATCGTGCGATTTAACACCTTTAGATTTTTTTCTTTGGGGTTTTTTGAAGTCGATGGTTTACACGAATAAGCCGATGACGACTCAACCCTTAAAAGAGGAAATCGGACGCTACATTAATGAAATACCGCAGCATTTATGTAAAAAGGTCATTGAGAATTTCATTAAAAGATCGCGTGTATGCCAGCAAAGCCGCGGCGGCCATCTGCACGATATCTTGTTCATAACCTCATTCTGTCTACTTTACGATGCAATAAAGTTTCACGATTTTTTTTTTTTAATATCTGTGTTTTATTTAAAATTTAAAAATTGCGTTCTAGTTGGGACGCTCGGTATAATGAATAAATAAATAAACTATTATATTTCAAATACATATTTGTACTTTGCGAATGTTACTTTGTTGTCAAATAAATTTTGCGAATTTGACATTTGTTTTCGCAATTTAGAATACTGACTTGCCAACTTGTCGCATTTGAAATGCGATTAAAAAAGAACTTTGCGAATATGGCAATGCAAAATAGCGATATTCGTATTTATGTATTTTCGCATCGCAATTTGAATAAGCCTCCTTCCTGGTGTGGTGTTTTTCCCGCTGCCACAAAAGACATGGACCGATCCAAGGAAGTTAGTTAATTAGTAGCCAAAGGTTCACTGAAAAACACCTCTGGTTTATTTCTGTAAAATTTCATTAAGATATCTTAAGTGGTTCATAAGCTACAGAATTTTGTTAAAAATAAATCATTTTCAAACCACTGTGCGTAGTAAAAGTAATTTATCAGACATGTCACAGAACTCAATTCCGATCGAAAGTGGTTTCAATTTCGTAAATTGGTTCTTCAGAAAACGAAAAACGAACATTTTTTCCGGAATCAAACCACTTTTAAATTTCAAAGTGGAATTTAGTTTCTTTGAAATTTTGTTATTTGCGGGTTTCAAATTTGCTTTTATTATGTATCCTTATTTAGATTAGACTTGTTGTTTAATTTAGTGTGCGGATATTGCCACATTTAAATAAAAAGGTGGAGATTAAGCATTTTTTAGAAATAAGCAAAATCGATCGGAATCTGAAGAAGGTAAAACAAAATCGATCGGAATTGTTAATACGGAATTAAAACCATTCCGATCGGAATTTGTGACATGCCTATATATGTTAAAACTTTTCGAAATAAAAAATGCATCACATTTCGGATCGGATATATATTTTTCATAAAACATTTAATGTATTTTTATAATATGTAATCAATATTTGTTTTATTTGTTCACTTTTCATTTAATATTATTGTGAAAATTATATTTGCACTAAATAGTATTAACTACTACAATAGAATAAAAAAAAAACACTTAAAATCTTCAACATTATCATATTAATTTCTATTAAGTATTGTAGTCATATTTAAAATTGTTATAATAAAGGTATTCAAGTCACCAATTGCGAATAAATGCAACATTTTCCACTAATTGACATGAGCATTACATTTTAGCAATGCAAAATAGCAGATGACATTTTTAAATTAGAAATATGTATTAACATGTCAATAATTTTTATTTATTGTTAAAAAAAGTCAATCAAAGTGTTTAATCTTTTTTGATTAGTTCTCTAATTGAGGCATCATTATCTAAAATTAAAAATATATAGGGCGAAAATAATTTCGCTACATAAATTTCTTATAACATATTAAAATCCCAGTATAATTTGCGTTGTTGCAGAAAAAATAAAAAAAATGTAAAAATGTCATCATTTGGTGCTTTATATGAAGTTGTAACAGTTGGTTTCTTTCTCCTACATGTGCAGCAATACCTCATATTTAATTTTTTGGTTTTGAAAATTAATTTTAAAAAATTTAAAATTTTTTTTGTTTTGAAAATTATTTTAGAATTTTGACAGCAACGTCGATCATAAACAAAAATCAACTGGGCTATTAAGATCACCTGTAAATTAATGCGCCTTGGGCCCAACTATAATATGCATAAGTTAAATTATATGTGGTAAAATATAATGTGCATAAAAACACTTTTCGTCAAGTTTCGTTATACGTCATTACTTGAAGTAAAGTACTAAACTGATAGAACTTTTCGTACGGAAACAGCTGATTAGGCTTTGTGTTTTACATTCATAAAGAAAAATTGCAATAAAGACCTACAGTCTACTAGGAAATATTGAAAAAAAGAACATTTTTATTTTGAACATTTTCGTTGGATTTTTGACATAAGCTCAAGTTACCTTATGCACATTATAGTTGGCCCTTAAGTTTATGTAAATACATTGTATTTAGCTAAAATTCTTTAATGAGTTATCAAAGCATTTGACAGGCTTTTCGTTGGGCCTTAATTTTTTCGGCAACACAATTTAAGTTGAACACATGTTTTGTGGCGAATTTTGCGCAAAAGTTAGTGCGCATTTTTTTATATAGTTATGTTTGAAAAAAATGTGTCACTTTTGCAAGAGTAAAATTGGCGACCTGAATTCCTTTAATGTTTTATTTATTTATTTTATTTTCATTTTGTAATTTTTCATTTTTAATTATTATTACATTTTTCATTTTTTCTTCTTATTAATATTTTTTTTGTTTTTGTAAATAAGATGCGCCTCAAAATGATAAGATCGTTTACTGTTTCTTCTTTTTAAAGCTTCAGTTACTTCATATTTGAACATTTGTATATAAACTGACAGTTGTGATGTAATCAAGTTTCAATTCAAGGTGTCTTCGTCAAGAAAATAACCGAAACACGAAAAAACCGGTGATCAGCTCTTTATATTTAAAACACGATTAATTGAATAAAGTTGATGTTTAATTTTGAAAAGTGTGAGTGTGTTAAGTAAGTGTGAGAGCATATTGTAATTTGATAGGCAAAACATAAAAGTGTTATCCCAAGTTAAAGATTTGCTGCTAGAAAATTGCTCATTAATAATGTTCGATCGCTCGAAGAATCTGGCCATCTTTAGACCGGGGCAGGTCGGCTGCACTACTACAGCTACCGGGGAGTCGTTTTCGCGACTTGGTGTCTGCGGTGATGATTGATGATTTCTGTAGAAGTTGTCAGGACGAGGAGGAGACGATGGAACACCTACTTTGTCTATGCCCCGCGCCAGGGTATATACGACTGAGATACCTCGTTCAACGGTACTACGGTAGCCCATCTGGTATACCATCACTGGAACCTGGTAGATTCACTTCCTTTTTGAGTTGCAGTGGTTGGTTTACAGACCCGCAGTCGGACGTTGTGACCCAGTCAACAGGATGAGCGCATATTTTAGGCAACGGCCCTTAAACGGCGGGGTCTTCTCTGCGTTCTTTACGCTCACAGTTTTTTCTCTACTCTATTCCTTATATTCATCTCTTTTCTGACTTTCTTTTCTCTCTCCGTTTATTCTTCTTTCTCAGCAGGTAGCGTTAGATATTTGTCCTCATTGTCAAATAGTGTAATAACCGAATTAAAAACTAAATCGATTTTAATGAAATTAGAAAAATAGATAAAGCCTCAAGTATAAGCTCTGTTTTCAAAGATTAGACCTAGATGAGAGGAAAAGGGGAAAAACGGGCATTTACAGCAACACCAATTTTAATAAAATTTATAACAGAGATGCATATATTTATTTGGAAGTTCCAAGACGGTGCTTATTTAAAAATTAAGCTCTGAATCGATTTTAACAAAAAGCGATCTAAAGAAATTTTAAATACAAATAAGTCCTGATCCATAAGGTCCAATAGGCAGAAGGAAATCTGTTTTAACTTTCATATTAATATATAACATTTGCATGTGACTTTATAACTCATGAACGGTCAAACCGAATTCCTTTAAATTTTTAGGGTCTGTCCGTATGGTCGTGTAGGTGGTCTAAAGTTTGCACAAAAACCGGCAGTTATGACAAAAATGAGCACTTATTACGGCTGCACCGATTTTAAAGAAATTAAAATAGAGATAAATATTTATTTAGCTCCAAGAGGAACTTACTTAAAAAATTAGGAAAAGGGGGGGTAAGTGGAGAAAAGAAAAAAAAAATATGCGGAATCGATTTCAACAAAAAACAATGTTAAGAATATTTTAAAGATGAATAAGTCCTGATTTATAAGGTCCAATAGGCAAAAGGAAATCTCTTTTAACTTCCATCAAATAAAAAACTTGCTGAGAAGAGTGGTCGTGGTACGATTATTCTTATTGGGGTAGCGAAGCGCCCTGGGAATAGTTAGTTAAATATAAATTTGGCTTGGAAGTGTTGTAGCACGTGAGCTACAACAAAAAGTCTTATCATTTTGACGGGCATAACTTATTTGTTGTTGTATATAGATTAAAACAAAAATATTCAAACAAACAAAAGTGATAATAGGAAAACTATAAAACAAATATGGTAGTGTGAAAAAAGTAAATTAAATTAATAATAATAATAAAAAACATAATAATTTACACAAATGTATGTTTATTAAATTAACATTTTAATAAATTGAGGCACTTTTTGGCTTTACTTTTAACTATTTAAAGAAAATGGATTAAACTTATGCATAATACAATATATTTATATATAATAATAATATTATAATTAAACTAGTTACAGGTTAAAAAACTACTTATATTAAATAAATGACACGGAAAGTTTTTTTTTTTAATTCTTTTAAAAATAATTTTTAAATAAAGTTTACAATATAAAATAAATATTTACAAAAAGGCATAATGTTTTAAAATTATAAAAATGTGTAAAATGGCATAAGAGAACATATACCTACATACACACATACACACATATATGTTTATATGTGTGTATTTAAATATGTATTTGTATAACAGTTAAGAATAAGTAACATTGTATTATTACACGTTTGAAATTTTACTTAAGTTATAACACAAAACAATTCTTTCATACTAAAAAATATTGTGATTTGTTTTACAAAAACAAAAAAAGTAACGAATCTCATGGATAACGAAGGGTAGAAAAATGTGTGTTTAAGCTTATATTTTGAAATTTAATTTATAACAGTTTTTAAAAGAAGTCTTTTTTGTGTACAAGTATTTCTTATTGGTTTTAATATTTCTACATATTTTTAGCTAAAATCCTTTATTTTTTTTTTTTAAATATTAAAATTTTAATTTATTTTTATAAAACAATATAATGAAATGGCAAACTGTTAAGGAAAAGAAAAATATAAAAACATTATAAAAACATTATCTAAGCGACTTAGTGAATTAGGCATAATTGAGACAAATTGCTATATTCAATATTTCCAATTCTTTATATATGAAAGTAATATTTTGCTGCAACATAAAGTTAAAAGCATCCATGAAAAAAATAAAAATTTTTGAAAATTTACATATTTCTTGTGTTTAAGAAAAATGAAGTTTAAAATTTCATAAATAAATGATATTTAATTTTTTTAATAATTCTATTTTTAAAGCACAAAGTCTTTTGTACAATGAACTATTTGTTTTAATGTTTCGCCAAATTTAGGTGTTAATGTTCACCCCTATCGTGAATAAGAAGTGAAATTTTTGTTCCCACGAAATTTTCGTTTCCCTCGAAGTGAAAATTGGTTTCATGGATCTCCCATGAAACATTTCTTTACTTCATTGAAATGTTTTTTTCTGAGTAGGAAAAAATTTAATCTTGAAAATAAATCGCCGGATGCAGAATCAGCTGTTTTTCATACTTTATCTTAACTTGCGGGGTTAAGGCACCTAATAGATCTTCTTTCATAATTTACACTGTTCACGTTTATATAAAAGAAGAACTATAAGAATTCTCCGAAAGAGCAAACATTTTAATTTTTCTACAACCATTTTAAAATTAATTTTAATTAAGCACTTTTTGTTAATGTAACAAAGTCCCTTAATTATATTCAAAATGATCTCAAATTGTAATAAAATCGAAATACATGCTGGCTGTCCGCCGGGAAGGCATACTACTTTGTTTTGCCGCGATTTCGGTAAACATTAGTCTTAACATCTTATATTTGGCAGTCGTGAAGTAAACACGTGGCATATTTATTATGAAAAAATATTCGCTAAATCAACGTGTTTAAATCGGTTAAACATTTTATAGAAATCAATTATCGATTACTGTGATGATAAGAAATGATGTGAATTTTTTGTGAGAAACAACTATTTATCGTGAAGTGAATGATTTTGAAGAAAGATAGATGAATGGCCCAAGCATGGACCACAACGTACTGCAACATTTTAGATTCAGTGGACACAAAAGCTTCTTCCACAAGACCATCTACGCCGCCGTACATTTACTGCCAATAGTATGTTACAGCTCGCCCACGACAACCCCGATTTTTAAGAAAAAATTATGGGTGACAATTTGCCTTACATTTTTATATGGATGGATATGTGAATAAACAGAATATTCGATTTTGGGCAATATAAAACCCTTAAATTATTCATCGGTCATCTTTGCATCCATTAAAAGTGACAGTCTAGTGTGCAATTTGGTCAGTAGTGTTCATTAGACCTTACTTCCTTGAAAATGAAAATGGCGTATCGGTAACTGTGAATGGGGAGCGAGTCGTAATATGATTGAAAACTTTTTAACGCCACAGCTGCATGCTTTGCGCTTGATAACATGTGGTACAATGGAATTGCTGCCAGACCTCTTTCCACAACAAGTTATTTAAATAAACGGTGATGCTGATTGGCACCACGGTCGCCTTATTTAACTGCTGCGGATTTCTTTTTGTGGGGATATCTGAAAAACAAAATTTATGCAAACAAACCAGAAACGATTGAGCAACTCAAACAAAATACTCGTGATAAAATTAATGAAATGTTTGAGAATGTAATAAAAGATTTGCTCAAAAGGTCTCGCGTTTGTGAGGCTAACAGAGGCGGACATTTATGTGATATTGTATTCCATACATAATTGCCGACATTTAACAAAACATTTAACAATATAAGATCCATTCTCTTTCATTCAATTAAAAATTATAAACAAACAAAGTAGTATGTATACCTTCCCAGAGGACACCCTGTACAAGTTAAGGTTCGACAGTCTTCATTATGTCACTTGCTAAGTATTTTCATAATAGAAATAAATTTCTTTTTAAGTCGAATGTTGTAAAAAGGATTACTGAATGTTAAACAATGTTTACAAAAATTATTACTGAACAAATTAAATACACTAAAAAATCATAAGGAGTGGAGGAGGGAGGAAGTTAAGGTGTATATTTGTTTCTATATTGTGAACTGTAAAATATCAATTATATTTTTAGTTTGCATGTTTTTTTAATTTTTAGTTAATTATTTTTTTTATACGTCTGTATAATATTTTTTGTATTTTCTTTTTAATTAAATTTGGCACATTATTTTTAATTTGAACATTTTTTTAAAATAAATTTTTTTAATTAATTCCATTTAAGTTTTCTTTTTTCTATTTCATATAAGTTTATATGTCCTTTAATTTTTTTGTCATATCGCTCCTTTATTGCAACATTGTCATATCTCAAAAAATTAAAAATTTGTAGTTACTTAAGTAAAGCTGCTCTTTTAGACCTTCTGTACATGTTGAAAAAAAATCAGTTTATATATATCCCAAGCTGAACCGAAGTTATAGCAATTGCAATTACGGCAATTACATCATCGTATCAAATCAAATCGCATTTTCCCAAGTTCAAGTTTTTTTGAGATATGACTATGTTGCAATAAAGGAGCGATATCATTGTTTTAATTAAATATTAATAATTTACATAATCACCGATTAAAAAGTTTGTGAAATACATAATAATTTTGAAAACTTTTTTTTTCAATCGATTTAAAAATTCGTTTTAGTTTTAGATTCTTTGAGACTGTAATTTTTTTTCTTGTTAAATTTATATCTTGTAAATTGTTTATTGTAATTATACTTAATCATTCGTTGTTTTAACAGGGTTAATTGTTTGTGGGTGGGTGTTAAGGAATTGGCCTCAAAACAACAAATATATATATATTTTTGCTTGGTATGTATGGTTTTGTTTAAACTGTTTTTTTTTCTCTTATAATCGTATGATATTGTTTTTCAAAGTTTCGTGTTGTTTAAGAATTTCATTTTGTATGTTTTATGTTTGTATGAATGTTTATATAATACATTTATATTATAAGTTAGAAAATTTAATACTTATCATTTTCGTTTTTATATTTATATTTACAACAATACTAAATGTGTCGATCGATATTGAAAAAAAGTAAAGGTTTGTTTTTTGCTGGATGCTTTGAAACTTAACACAAATTTAAAAACAAAATTTTTACTTAAAATACAGCAACTTACATAAAAATTTCAAACTGTTACGTAAAACCACGACTAGGTGATTGTACAGGTGAAGGAGGTGGCGGCAGTGGAGAAAAATATGTTGATGACCTAGAACTAGGCGAGGGAGGACACGAAGATTCTGGCAATATTCTCACATCACTGTGATAGTGTGAACGTGGGGTGGGTGGTGGGGGATAGGGTTCGCTGTCATAACCATACTGTAGGCAAGAGTTGGCGTTGGCCGAAGAAGATGACAGCTTTGTATTGCCATTACTATTGTTGCTGTTTGATTTGCTCGTATAGTTTGAATCGGACTCATCGCAAATATCTGTGGAACAAGGAGTGGGTGGTGGAGGTTGATTTATTATTTTATAATGACGATATGGCCGTCTAGAACGTGTAGCTGGTGAAGGTGGCGGATTAATGGGATATGCTACCATGCTAGAGCCGTTCGTTGTAGAACTTGAGGCTCCTGTTATATGATTACGATCATATGAATTCATGCTGGTACGAGAATTTAAAGTAGACATGCGTACGGCATCTGCTACTGAAGCGATTTTTGATACCCGCTGAGATTTACTAAGCGTTGATGGACTTAAGGGATCAGACGCTTGATCGTCTTTGGGTTCGTTACGATTTTTTCCAATGCGTGTACGACAAAACTGCAGCAAGTAGACAATGGAAAATATCGTTATCATTGTTGCCACAATTAATATCATGAAGGCTTTTTTATCCGAAGAAGGCGCCATGCGTCTAGTATTGGCTTGCGAGCAAATATCAGCAGATTCATCAGCCCCATCAGCACAGTGATCCCAGCCATCGCATAGCAAAGCAGCCGAAATGCAAAGCTAAAAGGTAAAATTAAAATATTAATAAAAAAATACATCCTTTTAAAACAAAAAAAAAAAAAAAAAAACCCCACCTTGTTAATGGGACATTGAAATTCTCCCGGTCTTTTGCAACAGTCTGCCTCATCATGACCATTTGCACAATTTGTAGTGCCATCGCATACCAAAGCTTTGTCAATACATTCGCCTGACTGGCAGCTGAATTGGTCTGGTCTACAGGAAGGACATCCAACTTCATCCGATTTATCGGGACAATCATTTTGGCCATCACATCGCCACGAAGCTGGTATACAATCCTTATTCATATCGCTATTGGCACCACTACCGGCCACCGATGCAGCACAAGTGAAATGATCTGGGCCACAAGCGGGCAAAGCACCGCAATTTTGTTCATCTTCTAGTAGCATTAAATTCTTCGGGCAAGAACACACTTCGCGACTTCTGCCCTCTGCCGAAGCTATACATATATGTGAACACTTGGTTCTCGTATGCAGACATGTATGATTTCTAAATAGTTTCGATTCTGGCGTCCAAACAGATACAATGTCAGTAATTTGTGGCATACGCTGCATTTCAGCACGTCTACCCTCGCCATTAATACTGATACGTTCTACACCGGTTTTGTCATCTAACCAATAAACTAATCCCTGCAATGCAGCTATAGATATCACTTGCGAAATGTGAGTGGAAACTAAAATTTTTCTATAAGAAATAAAAAAATTATAAAAAAAATACATTTTAAAAAATTTTTGTTTTAATTGCAAAAGCAATTCTTACTTATTTTTTCCATTTATATCCATTGAATCAATTCGTTTGCCATGAGCATAATAAATCATATCAATTTGTTGATCCACTGCCAGGGCAGTAACGCCTTCTAGCTTAAAAGCCAATACCACACGTTCGGCTCCATCTACCCTTGAACGTATAATGGCCTGTTTGCTGCCAACATCGGTCCAAAAAAGTAAACGTTTCATGGAATGAACAGCGATATTGCGAGGTTTTTCCGAATCGCCAGTATCTATAACGCCAATAGAATCTCCAGCAAAACTATTAACAAAAACATAGTTTGCAAATTTTATTTTGTTGTATTTTTTAAGAGAATGATTTCTAAAACAAACCTGGTAACATTAATGCTGTTGGAGTGAGAACAAGTCCAAAACAATAAGCGTCCTATAACATCAATGGCTATATCGAAAGGCTGAGAACCAGAACCAACTAATACAGAGGCACGGGTGCCGTTAACTAATGCTCGTTTAATGCTGTGACTACGGCCTTCAACCTGAAATTATTTGCAAAATATTAAAAATTATGTCATTCAGAAAAATTCGAAATCATCATACCCAATAAACAAAATGAGTAATGGGATCATATTCCACAGCTCTGATATTTTTTCCCGTAACGGGTAGTGGCACATTAGGACAATCTGTAGTATTAGGCATTAATCGACCGAAACTGTTACGTTGACTAAAGATTAAATAGTTTTTGGGTGGAATGCATGAAACATTATCCTTGGCTAATGTGTAGTGGGTAGGGCAGGCGCAGGTCATGCCACGCCTATTTGGCAAAGCTAAACACAAGTGAGAACATCCACCGTTGTTAGTTTTGCACGAGTTTGTGCCAACTTGTCGTTGATTGTAAAAAACTAACAAGGAACCGATGTAGGTCATGCCACTGTGTACTAAACTGCGATTTTGTCCTGTAATTTTGTGAACTCTTTCTATATCACCGGTATTCCAGTCACTCCAGTAGACATAGTCGCGATATAACGATACTGCATACGGCTCGTCGATATCTGTGCTGACCAAAACTTGACGCTTTTTGCCATCCCAATCGGCTGATTCAATTTTAGTGGGACGAGACTGAGTTGCCCAATAGAGACGTCTAGTTTCAGGGTCTAGTGTTAAACCTGTAGCATGATTAGCACTTGAGATTATAGTTAATAATTCAGAACCATCCATAGCGGCTCTTCTTATCGAATCCGAAGGTGATTCCGTCCAATACATATAACCTTTGCGTGGCTCTAGCACCAAAGATCTGGGTTCTTCTACGCCTTTCCAAAGTAGAACTCTTCGACTGCTGCCATCCAAACGGGCAACCTCAATGCGTCTAGCTTCCGAGTCTGTCCAGTATATATTGTGGCCTAGCCAATCTACCGCTATTCCTTCGGGTCTTATAATACCAGCATCAACTATTCGCTGAACATACGAACCATTAAGAGAAGCTCTATAAATACACTTGGATTTCTGGTCAGTCCAATATATTCGCTTATCCGCTACATCAACATCCAAGGAATGGGCATAGCGTACATCTTTGAAGGGTATTTTTTCATCATTGTGATTACCCTCATTATTCTCGATGGATATACGACCAATATACTCCTGTTTCGAAAATAGCAAATATGCTTCCGGAATGACACATGTTTTCTTATCGTTTGCCAACTCATACTCAATAGAACAGCGACAGACATAATCACTAGGCCGGTTGAGGCAGAGATGAGAACAGCCACCATTACGTACTGCACAAGCATTTGTACCCTTGACTTCTCTCAGGCGTGTTACTTTAAGGCCCATTAAATCGGGATATTGATCCACTACTACTATGCGATTATTGCCAGTAATTTTATGAGCGCGATCTATAGAACGTCTTTGCCAATCGGTCCAATACAGATAGTCATCTAACAAACTTAAGCCAAAGAGATGTTTAAGATTGTCACTAATTACTACGCGTCTATCGGAACCATCCATATTTGCCACTTCAATTTTGTCGGTTTTGCCATCGCACCAGTAAATTGTTTTTGCCTCGATATCCAGTGCGATACCATTGGGCCACGCCAAATCTTCAGATACTAAAACAACTCGTTCAGAGCCATCTAAAGAGGCTCTTTCCACTTTGGGTTTCTTTTCATTCCAATCACTCCAAAACATCCAGCCCAGTGTAGGAGCTAGAGCAATTGCTCTTGGTTCCTCTAAATGTTCGTAAACTAAAACTTTACGTGCAGAACCATCAAGTCGACATACTTCTATGCGATCAGTCACCGTGTCAGTCCAGTAAAGATTTCTCGCCAACCAGTCTACAGCTAAGCCATCTGCATGTCTCACTTCGGAAGTCACAAAATCCGATACTCCTGTGCCATCGGGGTGGGCACGTTTAATAGAGAAGGCTTCTACATCTGACCAGTAGATATACTCATCTACTGGGTCATAGTCAATGGCAATTGCATACTTTACTTTTCCCAAAGGCAAAGGAAATATTGTAAAATCTGGTGAATCTAAGGATATTTTGCTAAGTTGTCCTCTTTGCACGATGAATAGCATTTCTTGAGATCCATTGGCACACGTTTTTTCCGACAATAGCTTAACACCTGTAGGACAAGCACAACTAAAACCCTGATGGTTAGTACTAAGCAAACAAAGATGACTACAGTTGCCATTGTTATGGGCACAAGGATTATCTACATAAGGTTGCAGAGAAGGATCCCAAGTCCTTACAGAGTTTGGAGCTTCTGGTGTATCTATTAATTCTTTCATTTCCTTTGATTTCAAATCAAAAACATTTAGAGATCCCTGAGACCAATCAGTCCAGTACAAACGACTATCAAAATAAGTCAAACTGTAGGGATATTTAAGGTTATTGACAATAGTTCTTCTATTGCTGCCATCCAATTTCATAACATCTATAAATTTCAAGTGGCCATCAGCCCAATAAATCAAATCATTTTTCAAATCCACTGTTAAACCATTTGGCCAGAATATATTGTCTTTGACCAATGTCATGCGGGTCAAAGGATCACCATCCATACTGGCTCTTTCGATTTTGGGATATTCACCCCAATCTGTCCATATTAAAAACTTCTTTGAAGGTACAAGAGCTATGGCACGCGGCTGATCAAGATCCGTCCAAAATAATACTTTTTGATATTTACCATTCAGTGTGGCAACCTCAATACGATTTTTCTCACCATCAGTCCAATAGATTTTATCAGTATACCAATCAATGGCTAAACCTTCAGGTTTATCTAAACCAGTCGATATCACAGTTTGTTTAGGCGCCTTCAATATCGGCCCCGTTGTATTCACATTAACACATTCGATTATTTCGCGACCACAATCGGTCCAGCATACTAAATTCTTGGCATAGTAAAAATCAATGGCCATTGTTTCGGTGAGATCTTTGACAAGAACATCAATTTGTGGTCCACCGGTGGGTTTTGTTATATTTGCCACCTGAATGTCATGATATGTCGTAAAGAGTAGGGTGGCAGGTGTATTGTAGAATGTGGAAGACAATGATGATACAGAAGTTAAACTTGTATGTACTAAAAGAGAAATAAATAAAAGAATAGAAATTAATTTACGCTAAAATGTATTTTGACATATTCTGGGCTTAAAATTTTAAATTCGTAAAAATAATTGATACTACTCAACCCTTTTTCAATTAAGTATTTGATAATTTCTCGACAAAGTTTTATTTTTTTTTTAATTTGAAACCATGTTTAATATGAATTTTTAGGTTTAAAAACTAACTCTTTTGCACTCACTAGAATGCTACGTTCTATCTCTGAAGCCGTAATTGCTAGACATTTGTACGTTTCACAGAATTTGAACTTTTAAGGCTGCTTAAATTATATAAAATAAAGTTAAAAACAAAGGGTGTTTTCATAGGAAAAAAATAAATTGAAAGTCAAAAACTGTGCTGCTTTGTGTTAATCGTTTGATGATCTATTAATTTATTTATTAAAAATACAACTCTGAAAGCTTTTAGGTTTTTAGTACCCAAAAAAACAGTTTAAAATTTCCTTTACTCGATTACTAAATACTTTGCCACCACTAACTACAATCTTGTAGATCTTAAATTTTACCAAGCCAAACAGTTCCAAAGAATTTCTTTAATCAACATGGCAGAAACCGTGTTATTATTTATAATTTTGGTCTAATTGCTAGAGCTGTGTCGTTCGCGAACGAACGGGTTAAATTGACCGAATCAATCAAGTGATCGAAATGATCCGGTCATTTAAATCCGGTCTTTTCGTTCAATAGTGTACGGGTTAAATTGAACGGATGACTTCATTGAACGAAATGAGCCAGATATTTAACCGGCTCCTTTCGTTCAAACTGACCGATTGAACGAACGAATCAGTCTTTGATAATTGACCGAAAAAGACTGGTCACTGAAACGAACGACCGGGCATGTCTACTAATTGCAAATGAAAACGTGTTAAATAAAAACAAATAAATAAGAAAATGCAGCAAAAAACAAATATGAGAATAAAAATAAAAACAATAAATACTCTCCCATCAACTGAAACAAAATTAAACATCCAAAAGTTTACATTTAACATTTATAACCTCTTCAACATCTGCAGAGCTGGCATTGCAGCGCAGTTAGGGTTTCTGTCACAAAATTCCTAGAAACTAAATTCTCCAATTACTGGCATTTCATCAAAATTTTAATTACGATTGTGAATGAAGCTTAAGAAGAACTTAAATATACAATAAATCATAGCGAAATAATACTAGGTGGTCTCGATGGCGAATTCATTAATTTTCGCCGGAAACGCTAAATGTCAAACACCATATAAAAATTATACATATTTTACATGAGTCGAGGTCAGTTAAGAAGGATAATGGGTATTATAACCATTAATTGCACTCTTGATAAACGTATGGTAATAATGGAGATAATAAATGCAGGTAGTGCAGGAAGGCCTAGCCCTGTCCTATCTAAAACAATATCTGGTAATTTGGCTCCTACTTCATTCAGAATCTAACAGATATAAAAGATGCTGCTGCATTGCTACGAGGGCTGCTCTATATATATCTGGCCTAATAGTAAAAATGCGAATATTTATAATCAAAAATGGTTTTATTGTTTTTCAAAGTATTCTCCAGCATGATTTATACAATTTATCATGCGTTCAAACCAGTTGTCGAAGCACTTTTTCCACTGCGATTGAGACACCTTTTTGAACACTTCAACAGCTTCTTCTGGCGACGAAAATCGTTGACCACGCATTTTTTTCTTGATGTGTGGAAACAAGAAGAAGTCATTAGGTGCCAAGTCAGGGCTGTACGGCGGATGACCCATTAATTCGACGTTTTGGCCGGTCAAAAACGCTCTGGTTTGAGCCGAAGTGTGAGAGCTCGCATTGTCATGGTGAACAATGATTCGTCTTCACTTGTTCGTTTTTCGATTTTCTCCGATGACTTCTGGCAAACAAATTGTAGTGTACCACTCAGAAGTGACCGTCCTACGTTGCTCAAGCGGAACAGTCGCCACATGACCA
Organism: Gymnosoma rotundatum; assembly: GCA_916610165.2. Lineage (NCBI taxonomy): Eukaryota > Metazoa > Arthropoda > Insecta > Diptera > Tachinidae > Gymnosoma > Gymnosoma rotundatum. The sequence goes on from OU744339.1 coordinate 13,803,726, forward strand.
GTTTTGCCGAAGAAACAGGCGACCATTTGCTTCGAAGTGCTTCTTCCACGCACAACTTTCGTTGGATTTTGCTCGTCTTTGAAGACCCACACGGTCGATTGTTGTTTCGTTTCGGGCTCATACGCATAGATCCATGATTCGCCACCTGTGACGATCTTATAAACGTCTTTTGAAGCACCGCAATCGTATTTTTGCAACATTTATTTGCACCAATCGACACGAATCTTTTTTTGAGCGACTTTCAAATTGTGCTGGATCCAACGAGAACAAATCTTTTTTACGGCCAGGTGTTCATGCAGTATCGAGTGTATGCTGGTGGAAGAAATGTCCAGGGATGTCTCTATCTCTCGGTATGTCGCATGTCGATCTTGCATTATGAGTTCACGCACGGCATCAATGTTCTCTGGCACAACAGCCGTTTTCGGACGACCTTCACGGAATTCGTCTTTGAGCGAGCTTCGGCCACGATTAAATTCATTATACCAATATTTCACAGTGCTATAGGATGGTGCTTCATCGCCATACAAAGATTTAAGTTCATCAATGCACTCTTGTCGTGATAATCCACGTCGAAAGTTGTGAAAAATAATGGCACGAAAATGTTCACGAGTTAATTCCATTTTTTTCTATATTAATTTTTTCAAGTCAATGTAAACAACACAAATAATGGTCGTACGTCAAAACGTTTTGAGTTCGATTACGCTTAAAAATGATTACGCTTAAAAATGACAATGGAAATGTCAGATTGCACTTGGCAGCACTCAGTGTTGCCAGGCCAGAAATATATATAGCAGCCCTCGTAAAATTCTTTTGCTTTTTGTGACACTAAACCCACAGTATCAACGTGAAATGAATTGGCACGAATAGAAATCGAAGAGTGAATGGAATGAGCGATCCAACAGTCCCAGCATAAAATATTTATGGTATGAATCGAAGGTCAAGTATAGCAGAAAACGTTAAGACATGAGTCGAGGATTATGAGTATTATAACCGATAATAACACTCTTGATAAACGTATGGTATTAATGAGAATAATAAGTGCAGGTGGTGGCGGGAGGCCCAGCCCTGTTCTATCTAAAACAATATCTAGTATTTTTGCTCCTACTTCATTCAGAATTTAGCAGATATCAAAGATGCTGCTGCATTGCTAGAACTTATTAGCAGCTCGAATAGGACCGCTTTGAACGGAACGATGGTGGGAGGCATCAAGAGCTAACAATAAAAGGAATTATACTGGGCCTAATTGGCCAATATGGAACCTACCAAAAGTGAAATCGTCGTTATCATTACAACCTTATCTATGACAAGTTTTAATGAACCCTCAGTTGTGCGCTACTTAAGCATGTAGCGCGAAAAGTTACGTAAGCACAATTGGTGTAACATAAGTAAGATAAGTTAGTTCTCAGTAGGAACAGCAACTTTTAATAACTTTATTTGACTGAGCCGAAAATCCACAAAATGATGTTGGTAGACTGAGTCTGGAAGAATGACTATTTTTAATTGAAGAAAACAGGCCGCAACACATTGAAAAAGGGGTCCTTTAAGGACCTATTTTTAAAAAACAGCTGCAAAACTGTCTATAGTTGGCACATTCGATAGTTTGCTTAAAAACTATCGATACTACGAGTTTTTTAAAGTGCTCATTTTGTCAACAATACCAGAATATAATTTGCCGATACTATCGCTATCGGAAAAAATTTATCGATAATCAGCCAAAAAGAAAACTATCGATATTATCGTTGTACTATCGATTGTTTTGCAGACCTACTTTAAAATTAGTTATAACGTTAAAAAAAGAAGGTAGAAAACTTAAAATATCAAAGGCCAACGAAAGCGACATTAAGGGTTTGGGACTCAATGATGTGTAAGAAGAACGAGATCTACTTCAAGTAAGTAGAAACTCATTCAACTTCCACTAGTTAAAAAAAATTTTAATAAATAACATAAACCAAATTCTGTTATTAAAGTTTTAAGGAATTTATTACGAGGGTTATTAGCTGTTATATCCTGGGGGAAATGTTAATAATTCCCCTAAAAATGTATTTTGTTATTTATACAAGATTTACTATAAAAAATAAATATTAAGAATAAAAACTGAATAAAAGCTTAAACCGCTTTTTTATTCACCCTCCACAATCTCATTGAAATTTATAAATGATAATTTTTAATTTTATTTTTTTTTGCAGAAACTAAATCTTGGCAACAAAAATCTTATACAACAATAGTCTGGCAGCACTTAAAATCCTCTTACATAAAAACCTATTACACCTTTAACCTAATTTCAGCTGCACTTACTACCACACTACACAGCACAACCCATCGGAACACAACTCAACGCAAAACAACACATTTTAACCCTATTTTTTTAACTTCCTTAACACAGTGCAATTAAAATTTAGATGTATATGTGTACATAACCGTAAATATTTTTTTTGAATAGGTTCAAAATATACATATACACACATCTTCATTTAAAGGGGTTGGTTGTCGTAGGACCAAGTGAAGAAAGTTTAGGGGGTATGAGACAAATATTCGAACCCACAGTAAAGTCTACAAGTTTAAATAAATACACACTACAAACGTACAAATTTCAACTTAAACACACAAATATACTTTCTATGTGTGTATGTACTTAATAGATGTGTATTTATTTTGTGCCTGAGAAGAAGCAAGTGACAACCCAACAAACATAATAATTTCAAAAGATTTTAGATAAAATTCTATAAAAACAATATTTTTCAAAATAGTTCCGGGCATGTAAAAACAGTAAAGTTTTTTTATGGTTTTTTAAAGGACAACATTAAAATCATTTAAGACTCCCATAAGAAAGATGGATTCGAAATCTTCTTCGGATTTCTTCACTTTAACATTCAGAACACTGGGCAGTAAACGAATTGTGTCAACAGCCATTAGGTCCTTCACAATGCTTTGTTTTAATTAGACAGTCGGATTCGCCAGTTCTAAATTAATTGTTGATAGTCGTTATAATTTAAAAGATGTTTTATTATGAAAGTTCTACAATTGGCTACGTAATTACTATCGGGGAAACAAGATACGATAATATCTATCTATTTACCCAGAACGAGTACATAAACCATGTTTATGCTTCCCAATTAAGCCCGACTATTTTAATCGTCAGAGCTAATTCTTATCCCGAAGCTATAGATCTAATTTGCCTACTTCCCTTACCTACATTATTCTATCGAATAGAGACTCTTCATCTTGCAGACCAGCTGCTGATGTTGGTACGTCCTATTGAGAAGTTTGCGTGACCGCGTAATAAATTTTCAACGTCGGAGGAGAAAATATCAACACAATATTAAATGTCATGCTTTTCTAATCCATCTACTATTTTTCTCTTCCAAAGACTTCCGATATCTCTCGACGGCTGCGTTATGGTCATTCGTGTTGCCAGAATGGCCCATATATAATAACAAACGTATAGTCAACAGGTTACCGAATTGGAACCATATTTTCTTTCGTTCAAAATTATTCAAAACGTCAAGATGTAAAAAAAATATTTTTTTTCTTTTATTACGTTTTTAAAGAAGGCCAGAAGAAGAAGCTGCACAAAGCATTCCATAAATTTCATTTTTAATTTCTGTTTTTTTTATTGCAGTACTTTCGCGAATTGCTTTAAAAAGTTTAGCGCGAAACCGGAAAAATGAGATCAGCAAAAAATTTTGATTTAGATACCCAAGGCTGCCGAATTTATATTTTTAAATGACTAATGCACTAATGATAAGAAATATATCTAGGATTTCAGTTTATTCCATCTGAATATTTAGAGCGATTGCAGCAGAGGACTGAGTTTAAATCCAAGACGGAGTTGGTTCCATTCTCGGACATACAGGAGGAAAGAATAGGAAAGGAGTTAAAGTAACTTAAACGGGTAGTGCAAAGTACTTCGGCATTGCCTTGAATAGACAATTTCCTTTAAAGCTTAACATAACAACAATAAGTATTTCTTCTAGAGACAATATTAACGTAAAGTTGATATTGAAAACATTATCAATTAGTCACCATGTGTTAAAAAGCGATTAAAAGTACTACTTTGAGAAAGTTCTACATAACGATTACGTCAGTCATAAAGTAAATTCCTACGAAGGCTCCTTTTGTTATTAAAAATATTTCTAATAAAACTTTTACTGAGATTACTACCAGAACTATTCCAGCATAATAAGCAATTAAAAAAAAATTCAAATTCGAACAACCTTTTTTGACTTCTTTATTTCAGAGTTTTCGGCTCCCAATGTCTTCAAAAGAAAAAGACTAAAGATTTCGACAAGATTAGAAGATCGTAAACTTCTAAGATCCATATCGTATGTTTATTTCACCTTAAAACTGGTATAGAAATTTTGAAAATTATTTTTTTTCAAACAAATAATTTAGTGAAAAATACCATCCTGAATATTCACCCCTATCGTAAATAAAAAGAAAAATTTTTGTTCACGTGAAATTTTTATTCCACCCGAACTGAAAATTGGTATCGGAAATTTTACATGAACAACTTTGTCCAACACTTGAATATTACATTTGCAAAACTGGAAAAAAAAGTTGTTCACGGGGTATAAAATGCAAATTTAAGCAAAAACGTTAAGTGAAAAATTTTGAACTGACCCTTAGATTCGGCGTTACGGACCTCCAAAGCTTGTATAAGTAATATGGCATATATCAAGGCAATTGACCTGTTAACTTGCATCTTATAAAGAAGAATGTCACTTTGAAATTTATTTACCGATTTTACCCTAAAATTATTTTTTAGCAACCCAAAACTTCTTATTAGATAAAAAATACTTCTTATGCATGGATTCCACTATAAAAATAAAAGTGAACAAAACAATGAAAAAATTCCACATTTCACGCAAAAAGAAAACATTCATGATAAGGGGAATTTGGTTTTCAGTGAAATGTGAAAAATTTTCATGTGGAACATAATTCGCGATAGGGGTGATAATATATTTTATTCAAGCTTTTTTTTTTCAATAGTTGAAAATCTACAAAATCATGTTTGTACCCTGAGCCTGCAAGAGCCTGGATGGCAGAGCGGTATGTGTTTCAATGTCCAGCACTGGATAATATTAGACTAAGGACTACAGGCGGCCAGATGAACGAGGTAAGGACTGTAAAGAATTCAGTTATACGAGTAAATAAAAAACTCGAGAACTATCAGTCGACGATTGAGAATCACAAAGAATCCAGGGAAAAGGGAAGATAAATACAATCCTTAAACTTTTTGCTGTTTTAATTCATATTTTGTTAGTTGATTTTTCTTTAAATTGACATTTCAATTTGATGGGCTCTATAAAATATTGGAACACTTTACAGCTAGTCCAAGTTTAAATGATCGAACATTTGGAAGAAAAGCATCTGGAATTCTGTTTTGATTTTTCATTTGCTTTCCCACAGACGAATTTTTATCGGAAATATTTCACTAGCATTGTTATTGTTTGCTTTTAAATGTATACAAAGAAAATGTCAACAAAGCATATCGCCGAGTACTGAACACAAAAACGATGCTCTCTTCCCCACCCGTAATTACCTAGCAAACTAAATGTTTGCCTTCAAAATTTCGCTCGTCTTAACGGGAACAGAATATGAAAAAAAGAAATTTTTCTGAAATTAAAGTAAATATCAAATGTAACCTAAATGTTTGTTGGGTTTTACACTTGTTTATAATGAATGTGTAACAAGCCGAGAAGGCAGCTAAAATTACATACAACAACACCAACAACGAAGTGTAAGCAGAGAGAGAAAATTACGTTGAAATCCTTGTAAATAATTTACATTTTTTAAAGCATTTTGTTCTAGTGGCAAAAAGAAAATAAAAAAACAACAACTAAGCAAATAAAAATGATGCATTGTTGGTTAAGACGAAAAATAAGTTTACACTACTCGAGGGACAGCAGAAAAAAATTTTATTTAATTTTTTTTCGACCAACTAAAAAACGAAATGTAAAATTATGGCAAATTGTGCAAATATTAAATAATTATTTTTAAGGCAAATATTATCAGAATATTATTTTTAATTATAGTGCTAGATTTTTCTAGACTCTTCATCTAAAAATATTTAAAATAAAATTAATTTTTTTTAACAAAAATTAAAGTCTTAAAGACACGAATTTTCGCAATAATATTTTAAGTGAGAAATGCAAAGAGAAAAAAGGGTGTGTGACTAAGTGAATAACGGGGGAGAAAAACACCCACACACAAACACACAAAAAAAAAAGAAATAAATGAAACCAACCATCATGGATGGTTGATGGATACCAGTATTGAAGCATAAATCAACATCATTACAACAAAATTACTTCATCATCGTAATTCTGTTGCAGATGAATATTGTTTGAATGTTGGTGTATGTTTATGCATTAATCATTGTGTTGTTACAAGCAAGATGGTTTCGTGTTGCTGCTGCTGCTGATGTTGGTGTTGTTGTCGATGATGCCCTTGTTGCTGATGGTGATGATGGTTGACTATTTAACAAATAACCAACAATGAGAACAACAGGAGCCATAAAAACAGTAAGTTAAATAGGAGAAAAAAAAAACAAAACAAAACAAAAAATGGATTATAATGCAACGCAGGAATATTTTTAATTATTAATGTATACACATGCAGCAGTAGGCAAAAACCATCAAGAGCATAGTAACGTCATCATTTTAAAAAAAGCAACAAAAATAAATACATATAAAAATATACATATTTACGAAAAAAAAGAAAAAAAACATCACCAGCAATAACAATTATAATAAGAGCTTTAAAATAATGCAGTAGATTTCAATGTAAATAAAGTCCTACTGTCTTAAAGCGATTTATTTTAACAATTTAATAATAAATAAAAATAAATTCCAAATGCTTTTGGGGCTCTTTTTAATCCCTGCACACAGAATGTTACTTTAAAACTTGTCGTACTTTTCAAAAAAATTTTGCAGATACATTTTATTATGCAAAAACGAAGCAAATTAATATCATTTGGAATAAGCTCAAGATTTTTACGCAACCCCATTAGGTAGGTACTGCTTGTCAGCGTATCAACTCTTGGAACCCAAAAACCCATAGGAATATTTGATAGAAGGGCTAAAAAGGCTTAATTATAATAAATGTATGATTTAAAGGCCCATTAAAAAAAAATTTTTTTTTGAAAAATATTTTCTCTAGACTAGCAGGCACCACAATATAAAAATTATAAGCTAAAATCATACTTGAAATTTTTTCATTACCATTGAAATGTCATTGGCATTGTTTAAAATAATGACAATGAAACAAATTTAATGCCAATGATTTTATTTTAATTAATTAATGAATTATTTAATTACCAATGGTAGCGAAAATTTAATGAAATCGTTTAATTACTAAACACAATTGAATCAAGAATAATTGTTTTGACGAAAAACAAACTTTAGTCCGCAGAAACTTAAAAAAACTATGCATAAAATAAATAAATCTTAACAATCTTGTAGATAGATATATACGAGGGCTGCAATATATATTTCTGGCCTGGCAACACTGAGTGCTGCCAAGTGCAATCTGACATTTCCAATGGAAAGTTTGTCATTTTTAAGCATAATCGTACTAAAAACGTTTTGACGTACAACCATTATTTGTGTTGTTTACAGTGACTTGAAAAAATTAATATAGAAAAAAATGGAATTAACTCGTGAACAATTTCGTGCCATCATTTTTCACAACTTTCGACGTGGATTATCACGACAAGAGTGCATTGATGAACTTAAATCTTTGTATGGCGATGAAGCATCATCCTATAGCACTGTGAAAAATTGGTATAATGAATTTAATCGTGGCCGAAGCTCGCTCAAAGACGAATTCCGGGAAGGTCGTCCAAAAACATTGATGCCGTGCGTGAACTCATAATCCAAGATCGACATGCGACATACCGAGAGATAGAGACATCCTTGGACATTTTTTCCACCAGCATACATTCGATACTGCATGAAAACCTGGCCGTAAAAAAGGTTTGTTCTCGTTGGATCCTGCACAATTTGAAAGTCGCTCAAAAAAAGGCTCGTGTCGATTGGTGCAAAGAAATGTTGCAAAAATACGATTGCGGTGCTTCAAAAGACGTTTATAAGATCGTCACAGGTGACGAATCGTGGATCTATCGTATGAGCCCGAAACAACAATCGACCGTGTGGGTCTTCAAAGACTAGCAAAATCCAACGAAAGTTGTTCGTGGAAGAAGCACTTCGAAGCAAATGGTCGCCTGTTTCTTCGGCAAAACTGGTCATGTGGCGACTGTTCCGCTTGAGCAACGTAGGACGGTCACTTCTGAGTGGTACACTACAATTTGTTTGCCTGAAGTCATCGGAGTAATTCGAAAAACCAACAAGAGAAGACGAATCATTGTTCGCCATGACAATGCAAGCTCTTACACATCGGCTCAAACCAGAGCTTTTTTGACCGGCCAAAACATCGAATTAATGGGTCATCCGCCGTACAGCCCTGACTTGGCACCTAATGACTTCTTCTTGTTTCCGCACATCAAGAAAAAAATGTGTGGTCAACGATTTTCGTCGCCAGAAGAAGCTGTTGAAGTGTTCAAAAACCATGTTTTAGAGGTGTCTCAATCGGAGTGGAAAAAGTGCTTCGTCAACTGGTTTGAGCGCATGCAAAAGCGTATAAATCATGCTGGAGAATACTTTGAAAAACAATAAAACCATTTTTGATTATAAATATTCGCGTTTTCACTATTAGGCCAGAAATATATAGAGCAGCCCACGTATTTGAAATTTTTTATAATTCATAATTTTTAAGTAAAATAGGTGTAAAACTAAAACCCCAGCTAGTATATCTTATAACTTACACGAAAACAAAAATATGTTCACTTTTCCTGAGAAAGTTAACACATGTTTATTTCACCAAATTTTTCTGATCTAAATGCCATTTCAAAATAATGCTCTGCTATACTTTACGATGTATATTTAATGTACAAAGACAAGGTATACATTCATTAATGATAATGATTTGAAACCATTTAATCATTAGTCAATGGTAATGATTTAGTTTTTTTAACTAATTATCAATGAAACCTTTTTATTAAAAAGCATTAACATTAGAGTAAAAATAATGATAAAGTTAAAAAATCACTAGCATTACTTATCATTCAATGCAAATGAAATCGTCAATTAATTAGTCCATATGATTAAATACTCAAATGTATGCCTAAAATTAAAACCACAAATGAAAGTTTTTTAAAATTTATTAAAAAAATTTTTAAAATAAGAATAAATTCAAAAGCAATTTTTTAAATCCATTTAATATTTTATTTATTTTTAACCGACTTTAAAAAAAGAAGGAGGTTATCAATTCGACTGAATGTTGCTTTTTTCTGTTTGTGCCTGCAGAACTCAGTCATTTCTGAACCGATTTTGAAAATTTTTGGTAATATGATAGATTATGCTTACAGATTGGTCCCGTTTTAAAAACATCTCATAATCTTAAAAATTAATGGGTGACCGCATACGACATACATATTTTTTACGTGTATTATGAACTGTAAAGGGCACTTCTATAAAATTTAAAATGACTGCGTATTACTATAACTCTCAATAAAAAAGTAATATAAAAATAAACCGAAAAATTAAAGGAAGTCTCCATAGATAACGTACATTGACCTATATGGGCCTATCTTTTGAACCTTTACAGAGAAATGCTTGCAAATTGGACAGAATGTCGATTGCTATGGCTGTTATAATAAGAAGTATACAAATTATAAATTATAAATAAAAGGGTTTTAAAATAGTTAATATAATCTGATGTACATGGCCAAACTGTTGAACCGTTATAGACAGACGGTTGAAATTTACACAGAACTTTATTTTTAAATCTTCTACAACAGCAAGTATATAATTTGAATTTTGAAATTAAAGGGTGCTCCTATAGTTGCTGTAATTTGATGTATATTTCCAAACTATTGAACAGTTGAACAAGTATAAAACTTGAAAATATAAGGGTGTCCAAATAGTTAATGTAATCTAATTTATTTGGCCACACTCCTGAATTGTTATAGGCAGACAGATGAAATCTCTTTTGAGGTCGGTTTTTTTTTGCAAAATTATTTTTGCATACACTGCGCGTCATCAGCTTAGCGGCCCCTTTTCATTGACTGTTAGTGTTAAATATTATCTGAACCAATTGAGCTATAGCCTTAAAGTTTTAACACAAAAGTGAGTACTGTAACATTCAATATAATATTTTACATAATTTTTTTTAAACGATATACTAAAAAACTTATTGAAAAATCGGTCAACAGAATAGCGCCATCTGCGATAATTTCTATATAACTTTTAAATACTTACTTGATTTCAAACAAAGGCGGCACTAATTAATCTTTGTTTGAAATTATTTCGTAAATTCGATTGGAAATTGAGTTGTAAGGTTTTTTTTTTGTAATATAATTCAGCGAAATTGTGGTCCAAGCCTGTTTGATGCTTCGAATAATTTGATTTCTTTGTTGTATTGTTTACTTGCTCGTACACTTTTTTAGCCAACAATCCCTAGACGTTCTGGACGATACTAAGATCGAAAGAGTAGTTGACCATTTAAGGACGTCAAGTTTTTGGCTTTGAATCCAAGATATAATGGATCTGGCTGTGTGAATTAGAGCATTATGGTGCCACTTTATATTTAAAAATAAGTTTTGAAAGTGGGAAGAAGACGTTTTAAAAATTTTATTGTAGTGCTCTTTTTTTATACGTGATGTTAAAAACTGTAACTCGCAGGTGCCATAGTAAGATGTTTCTTCCCACACCATTACACCACCACTCACTCGGCTCTGCAAGCAGTTCAAATGATACTCCTCCTTACGTAGGTCATAAAATTAATAATTATACCAATTGGGCCCTTCTAAATTATTTTAGCCCAATTCACAATCTTGTGCAAATGGTCTTGCATCATTACAATTGCAAAATTGTGTAGCATATTTTACTCATTACTACATGTTTTGTTGGTGTAAACTAAAAGTATGCTACACAATTTTGCAAATGCTATGATGCAATACCATTTGCGCAAGATTGTGAATTGGGCTATTATTTTTTCATCTGCAAACAATGCGTTATAACGCTGAGTAAACCAAGTCATGTGCGATGGAGCACAATCTAAGCGCTTCCTTTTCTAGGTATATTAAGTGGCATTTTTATTTTTATTTTCCGTAGGTGAGCAACTTTTCTAATTTCTCTTTGAACCGCTTGTCTACTTTGAAAACTACTCGATTATTAATGCCCTAGAATTTTTTTCCATAGTGTTTCAGAAAACTGGCAACCGTTTTTCTTTGCCTTACAGTTTTTTTCAGAAATTTCATGAAAATATAGTCCAGAATCATATAGTTGGCTTAAATTTTTGTGTTTTTTTCCAAAGATAAAAATGTTGGTCTTCCTATTTTATGCGCTTATTTAAAGACAAGTACTAATTAAATTTATTTTAATTGTCAATATTTATTTTAATTGTAAAAATAAACCAGATAACTGAAAATTTAATTGGGGCGCTAATTTGATGAGGCAAAATAAGTGAAAGTGAAATAGCAAATAATATATAACAGCTCTTCGATGGTACTTGAATTGCATGTGAGAAATATCACATAAAATAATTCAAATCCATAACAAAAATTACTTCTTCATGCCATAGAAAAATAGAAAACAACAAAAACAAATGAGCGAAAAGGGGTAGCTAATCTAATGGTGCGCAGTGTATTTATAAAAAAAATCAAAATATATTTATTAACAATTTTTAAATTTTCAAAACAAAAAAAAAAAAAAAAACAATCTTATTTGAAATTCTTTATGTTTTAAAAAAATTTTTTTTTCATGCATTTTCAAATATTTTTGTTTTTGGTTTGTGTGCACGAACATTTTCAAATCTCAAGATTTCCATCGCATTCATCAAAAATGAAAATTCTTTTAGAATATCATAAATAGCAAATTCTTACGAAAGCTTTTAGATTTTAAAATAAAATTAATTTTAAAAAATATATCAAATTTCAAAACATGACTGTCAAATTAATGAAAAAAACAAACCATCAATCATTTTTTTAACATTTGATATATTGACAAAATTTTGGCTGTTTTTAAGAGACAAAAAAAAAATAATGTTTTCTTGCTGTCATAGTGTTACTCATCACTTCTTTATTGCTTAACTTTAAGTATTTTCAATAATAAGAATTTAACTTCACACCCTGGAATTTACTGAAAATCGAATTCTATGCAAAGTATTAGAATTCGTAACAAAATTTGTGCCAATAATAATTTCTCAGAAAGTTGGCAAAAGAACGTAAACAAATGGATTTTTATAAAAAAAAAGCTGCATCCTTTGGGGTCTACCTCAAAAAATTGCTAACTGAAGAACTACAGGGACAGATAGCCCTGAATACATACTAACGGTGCACAGTGGTTTGAAAACAATTTTTTTTCGACAAAATTCGGTATCTCATAAACCACTCAAGATATCACAATGAAATTTTAAAGAGGCAAAGCAAATTTGTTTCTCAGTGAATCTACGAACGGTTGACCCTTTAGGGTTAAGGAGGACTTTTGGGTAGGGCACCAAAATTGGGTACCTCGAACATATAATTTTTTTAAAATGTCTTAAAAAGTTTATTTTTAACTTAAACGTTAAGTTTTTTTTTTAATTTAATTAGGACTTAAGTTATTTTAAGTGGTTCATGAGATACCGGCTTTTCTAAAAAAAATCGTTTTCAAACCAATGTGCAGTGGTAACTGACTCAACGAGCTCTCACCTATCGGTGGTTTAAATGATGATCAGCGCTGATATTGACACATTTAGTACCAAGAGCCGATAAATATTCGAAAGAATTTTATGGTTCACTAAACGAGAGGTTAAGGCACGATTCATTATCCTATATGTTCGTGCGATTCATTTAGAAAATTGTACTACTCAAAAAATAGCAAGAATTTTTTTTTAAGTGTCAGGCTGTCACACAAAAAAGATGCACATGAAAATGCAACTCTGATCGTTAAGAAATTACCAATTTAAATTTTCTGTTAAACTTTTACTAATCAGGCAGACCTGAATAAAAAAATTTTCATGGAAATGCAATAAAATAAAAACTAAAATATTACTTTAAAAAAGGGAGCAAGGTTAATGTATTAAAGTAGGGTGTAAATAAGTACAACAAGAATATGTTGCAGTACGTGTTGATGTTTGTGAATAAGTAAAAGATGGTTATCGTAAATGTCATAGTTTAAATGACCGATTCAACGTTTCACTTCGTTGATATAACATGCAGTAAAATTCTAATTTAATATTAAAAAAATTAATTAAGAAAAATGTTGAGAATTTTTTAAGCCTTTTCAAGTACTACTTGTTTTTTAAATAGTTACTCACACAGTTGCTCATTGATATTTTCTTAATTAAAAATGCAGGTAATATATTTTTACAGTGTATTAAGAACATGTTATATTGAAAAAAAAGGGAAAAAAGTACCCTTGAGCACACAAGATGCTTAAGTAAAAATATGAGTGGTTGTGAGGACTTATAATACGAAGGTTAAACAAAAAATTGCTGGAGAAATTTTAAGGAAAATTCATCATTCGGTTTTTCTGTAATACAATTTTTGTGTTTTTGGAAATATAAAATAAAATAAAAAACATCTAAAGAAATCAAACTGTATTGCAACTGCTGTAGCTTCGATGAGTAGCACTTTTTAGTGGCCAGGGTTCGTATCCCAGTAGTTGGCAACATTAATTTATCTGATATATTATATAAAGTAAAGACAAAAATAAAATGGTTTTACCATCTTCAGAAACAAGAACGCACCTACTTAACACCACGGGCGCTGCAATGCTGCTATTAAGAGTGCAATTGCAGGGCTGTGAAACATTAAGCTTCTTATCTTTTACTCCTCATCACCATTTATATACCCTGCGATAGATCGAGGGCCTTTTTCTTCACATTCTGGATTAATTTTTTCGCAGATACATAAATGTTAATTAAACGTGGATCTAATATTATGCAGCAGAAAATAAATACAAGCGAAACCGCTTAACATAATCTTTTTTGCCAAGGTTTTTTTAGGGTGTCGTACAAAAGGGGCAAAAACAAAAGCTACTGTTATCGTTACAATGCCTGTTCGTCTGTGACAGGCCTTTATCTCTGGAACCGTAAAAGCGAATCATCTAATATATTTATAGAAATTGCGGTTTTATGGCAGCTACAACATGAAAAAATTAAATGAAGTTTAAGTTTAAATAGTTTCCCCATAGAGACATGATTTTGATATCTTAAAAAATGTCGTGCACAATCGTACTTTTCTATAAAAAGTTCAGAGGAACACAACTCGAAAAATATGGGCAAGCACCAATTTTTCACTACATTTTCTTTACTTTTAATTCTCTATCGCCCCTTATATTTATTTTTTGGATTCGAGTTCACTTAACTAGAACTGTTCCAAATGATAGGATAAAATTAAAGGCAGGCGTGGAAGGACATAAACCAATATTGCTTTTGAAAATCAACTATCGAAACTATGTCTTATCGATTGGCGTATTTAAATTTTTTCTAGGTTATCTAGTGGAAAGTTGATTTTAACTCAAACACTTATGAACAGACCGACATTGCTCAATCGACTTTGCCATGCATAAGAACTCACACACACATATATATATATATATATATATATATATATATATATATATATACTTTGTGGGCTCGGAAACGGATATTGTAAAAATTACACACGAAATGACAAACTTAGATATAACTCTTTTCCACCTGGCGTCGGCAATACAAGGTGACGCCAATTTTAATCGTTTTTTGAAAATCGTTTTTCTCGTTGTCAATATTGCCATTTATCGATGATTGGAAATATGAATTTGGTATTTTGTAAGAAAATGTGACGTTGGTATTGTCTTGAATTGCAGTTAATATTGTCGTTTGTGATTTTAGTGTCGTGTACAAACAAACAAAAATTAAATAGTCTATAAAAATAGCAGAAATAAAATTGAAAATGGAGAACCTGAAGATTACTAATCAACCCCAACCAATTTGAAAATCAGTTGAAGAGCTGGAAAAAACATCAATCACTTTCAAGAGGTTTTCGAACAGCCACTGTTTCTTCTAATTTTAAGGAACAGTGGAAAATTATGGCAACCGATCTAAACGCCCTTGACCCACCAAATAGAACGAGTGATGGATGGCAAAAGAAGTTATATAGTGCTTTACAAATTTATGTTTGACAAAAATTATTTAAAGGTAGCTACCACAAAATAGAATATAAAGCTACTGGAGGCGGTATATTTAAGCAGTTGGTACTAAGCGTCTTTAAAGAAACTGTGACAAATCAGCTTCAGTTCTAAAAGTAAGTCAACCCTTAGGGTATGCTTCAGGGTGTCCCAAGGGAATGGGCGTGCTTAAATTATTTCAAATGTTAAGCCATGTTCCCCCGAGAGGTCCACTTGCATTTGTTGAGCTTCAATAGAATTTATTGCACTAATTATTTTTAAAATACCGTTATTAAAGATAAATTTCAGCCTTATTTGCTTAAAACTTCAACATAAAATTTACTGACAATTTTTCTGTAATATAATCTGGCACTTTCTATAGGAAATTAAAAGACTACTTTCTTCTAAATCGAGGTATGGGTACGGTTATCAAATTTTTCAAGCAGAATAACTGAAGTTACTAATAATTTTTGCAGCATGTTTAATTGTTGCCAGAAACATTTTGCTATTCCTAAACATGAAGCAAGAAACATTTTGTGATTTCTCACAAATTGATCAGAGTAAATGCTATAAAAAAAACACAGTGTAGCTTCGGCTGTGTGGCACGTAGCGCCGTTCGCGTATGCGTGCGGGTTTTCTGTACCCCAAATGCGACAATTTTGCTTGTTTACATAGCCGCCAAGATCAAAATGAGCTTTATGTGAAAAGATGATTTTTTTTGGCAAAATCTGCATCTTAATGTCGCAATATTTCCCAGCGTTGTTCAAGCGTATACACAACCATATTCGTTCAGCGGAAGGACAAAATTAATTATCTTTTAAATCGACATGAGCAAAGTGTTACCATTCACGAAATAAGCACTAGTTGAAAAAAAAAAAAAAAACGTTAGATAGCGGACCCTATAAAATACTAAATACCAAGCTTGTTATGAGAGTTAAAATTCAAATTGTTGACTAATTAGCCCGATTTGATTCCCAACAAATTTTTCTTTTCCAAACTTAATGGAAACGAAAATGAGTTTTTTTTTTGGGGACATTATGAAATCCTACTTTGCGGGGGAGAAGAAGTAGGAAGAGCGAAAAAAAGAATTATTGACTTCCCCTCGTATTTATTAACGGTTATGCAACATCTCCTAAACAAAACAACGACAACAACCCCAAGAACAATAATAAACAACGAAATGGTTAAAACTGCTACAGCATCAGGCAGGCAACAGCCAGCATCAGCCGTAATATTAAACAAATCTTGCTTGGAAAATGCATTAAAATATAAAAACCTACACAGAAATACACACATACAAACATACATAGATGCCTGCATTCGTGCAAATACTTGTACGTAAAAAAAAATAAATAAGAACAACACTTAAATGCTTAATGGGTGAAAATGGACTCGAGTTGGTTTTTATGCATGATGCACAGTTGGCAAAATACGGTTGCACGTAGCCGTTGGTAGCAAGTTGGAAACGTAGTAAGAAAATTTATTACATTGAATACCTTGAACAACAAAAAAAAAAAAACAATCTTTCTACATGACATTAAGTGAGCATGCACAAACAAGCGTTGGTTGGTTGGTTACTACAACAATAAATATTAAAAAAAATAAATTAAAAAAAAAAATTAAAAACCAACCAAAGATACATACGAGCACACCTACACCTTCAGCAGTCGAATATTATAAATTTAATATTCAAGCACAAGCAAACACGTAGGAATATTCTATCGTAATCACACTCCCACTACACTCTTCACACAATGCAATGCAGTAATTGAGAAGTAATGCATGGAAAGACAAGCATTCAAATTTAGCTACTTGTTCCAAAAAAAAAAAAAAGAAAAAAATCTATAGCATTAAAGGTGGTGGTACATGTGTTGCAAAGTATGAAGAGTTTGTACTTCGTAGCTAGTGAAAGAGATGATATTTCAACGAGAAATGCTATCAGATTATATTTGTTTGGAGATGACTGGCAGGCAGCATGATGAGGCTTGCTCGATTGCTTGTTTACTTAATTACATACGGAAGGCTGCAAATATAATAATGACATACATACATTTACATTATGCAAATAATTGTATTCTCGTCAATTCTTAAAAGTTGTTATATTTCAATAGATTACCTGGGCACAAATTTAATAAACTCAAGTTTGATATTCTTGTGAATACTTATTTTCGCTCTAAAATATAAAATTTGAGTTTTTGTTTATATTTTTTTTTCTGTGAAATAATTAATGTAAAAAGAAATTCGGCTATGCCGAATCTTATATACCCTTTACAATATATTTATAAACACATGGATATATAAATCGGCATAAGAAATTCTTTTCTGCAATTAAGTTTTTCTCTTTAATAAAAAAGTGTTGAAAATTGTAAGTTTTGATAAGGTTTCAGGTCATGGCACTAGATGGAGCTAGAAAAAATTTAAATACGCCAATCGATCAGACATAGTTTCGAAAATTTTGCTATTGAAAATCAGCAATATCAGTCCATGGCTTTAGAGGCAGCGGGCAAAAAATTATTCCTGCCTCTAATTTTTCCAAAGACATACGCCTTAATTGCGCAATTAAGGAATTTACGCATTTAAGGCCTTCATTAAGCTGAATTTACAATATAAGTAGTCAATTAATAAATTGAGCAATTTGTACTTAATTGCATCACTAATTGAATAAGATGCGAAATGCAACCCTTGCCAACAAGTATGTTTACTCTGTGAACTATGTTCAGTGAGAAGAAAAAATTTATAAAATTGACAAGCCGCAAGTAAAAAATATAAACAAACAAATTAAAAAAAAATGGCGGGTAATACGAAAATGACTTCCAGCTTCAAAGCAACAACAAACAGCCATGTTATTTTTGTAATAAAAATAGAAATCAGCTGGGCGGACGACACTACCTGTGAAAAAAATATGCCTTGTGTAAACACCAAATTAAATTGCACAATTAAAATTAAATTGCACAATTAAAATTAAATTAACTCAATTAAAAAAACATGTCTGAACAGGGTATTAGTAAAGTAACTTAATTAAAAAAAAAAAAAACAAATATATGGGGCGATAGAGAATTAAAGAATAAGTAAAAATCTTTAATTAAAATAAATTGCTCTCGCTCATGTTTGCCGAGATATGGGCCTCTGAGAATGTGGCTGCTGTGTTTGAAAGTGGTTCGCCGATCTCCATAACATGGCATTTAATGCATCAGCAAAAAGGAATTTGGCACAAGATCTGGAATTAATATCCCAAAGGCTCAGCATTTTAAGGGAAATGATTCAGTTTGGGTCTTACAGAAGCAACGATTAGACATCGAAAAATCCCCTTTTTCACGAGACGCATTTTAATCCCGGCGCCTACGGCCGCAAAGAAAATTGCCATTTATTGTCGAGGTGACACGGATAGTGACAGTTTGCTTTAGATTTTGAAGTGAAAATATTCCTAAAAACATTATATTACAGTCAATGTTGAAGGCTACAGAAATTTTATAGAATTTTTATTGCTTGAAAGGAAGATAAATACTTGGATAATTTTTGTTATTATAGTCATCAATCAGGATGACACAGCATATCAAGCAGCTTATAAAACAATTGATCTTGGTGATGTCAATTTGAACCCTTAAGACTTTTATTTAAGGGTTTCGTTTAAGAACAACACTAAGCGAATAATCCAGAAACAATATATTCTCTTAAGACTAATATTGTTTAATCCATTCCCGAAATACAATTAGAAACTGTCAAACAAAGTCTTGAAGATTCAGAGTAAAAGCTACTACAAAGCTAGCAGCGGCAGTCACATAAATGAAGTCGCGTACAAAGATTTCATTTAGTTATAATTGGACGTAGCGTATTTAAAGCCTGTCTCCGAGTTCACCGTTTTAGAATTCCTTAATCTAAGTATTCGCATTGTTAAGTGTGTTCAATCATGAGCATGTATGGAGATGTAGTAGTGCAAGTAGTAGTTGTTGTTGTTGTCGTTGTATGTACTAAATATTTACATACTACTAGAAGTAGTTTACTTGGCATCATGGTGCATAATTAATTTTGTTCATGAATAAATTTTAATTTATCATAATAAGAGTAACAACAAGAACAAGCAGAGGCATTTATGTAGTCATCCATGACAAAATATGCATACGGAAAAAATTTTAATCTAGAAAAAAAAAATGCAAAAAAAACAACGAAACAAATTAAATAAAAATATTGTCACAATAACGTATTATGGAACAGTGAGTAAACAGTTTTAAACAGGGGCATGGATAAAAAAAAAAAAAAATAATGGGGGGAGCAGTAAAAAGAATTGTAATGGAGATTGAGGTAGATCTGCCAGGAATTGAATTCACACAGCTTTAAAATTTATCTTAAGAAAATGTTGACAACTTGCACTGAACAGTTTTCATAGGCCAACGGAGAAACCAAAAGGAAGGAACAAAAGAAAGGTCAAAAATATCTTACAAAAGGCAGACGGGATACGCTCTGAAGGCAATCCTGCGTTAGTTATCCCTCAATAAGAATTCTAGCAAAGTGCTTGGATTTCATTGAGTTGTCTCAAGCTAAATAACTGTGTTGTGACAGATCAGAGAAACTGAAGTATCATCTATTCAAGATGAAAATCAAAAATGATGCTTGCAGACTGTGCATGGAAAAGACTGGGATGGTAGCGCATTTTGTGCATGAAAGTCCAGTCCTGCCTATTATTTAGCGTAAGACCACAGGCAGACTTCCACAAATGTTAGCAATTACCTGAGACTACGCGATAGTAAAAGAAGTTGTAATTACTGGAACAAAGGAGGTCAAAGAGGATTACTTCGGTTATCCAGCCCTACAAATGTAAAAATAATTGAAGTTATAAAATCGGGTACCGGAAACCATTAAGGAACATGGGGGATTAAAGAGGCTACCAACCCCCACAAATTTAAAATAATTATAGTTATAAAAAGTTTTAATATTTTTGTTTAAAACTCCCACAGGCAGGTGGGTGAGAGATAGATAGATAGAGAGAGAGACAGAGGTAATTTAATAAAAGTACATTTAGAAATGTTAAACACTAATAAAAGTGTCTCTAAAAGAAAAAGTTTTGCAAAAAAAAAAAAAACAACTACCGCTCTGGGAAGTTAGTTGACTGCAGTTATAACCAGTGGAATTTAATTTAAATTTATTTATGACAAAAATGTTTAATATTAAATTCCATTAATATTATGTTGTTACATACATAAACTTACACACAAATGTATGGCCACATTAACAAAACATACATACTGCAAATGAAAACATTTATTCAATGTATGAAATTGTAGGAAAAATAAATAAAATAATTTTAAAACAACATTACTTTTTTTTCACCACCCTCTTGAAAAATATTTTATACATAACCTTCTTCTACAGCTCCAGCCAGCAGCTCTTTGCCCCTCATCTCCCCCCTTCCAGACCAATTTAGTTGGAGAAAGGTAGAGAGATTCGTGGGATTTAAAAATTACACACAAGCATAAAAATCTGCTTGCACCAACAATTACACTTATATACATTTCTAAACATACAAACATACACACTTATTAAGCCATAATGAATATGTTAAAATGTTTTTGAGTGTGTGCGTGTGTGTGTGTGTGTAAACATAAATATTTATTCAATATACAAATACAACTGTACAAGTACTTCAGGTGGAATTGCAGTTGTGTTCTAGTGTAGTTGTTGTTGTTCTTGTTGCTGTTGTTGATTATATATACATATCAGTGTTGCCAGCGAAAAACAGGAAATAGTTACGCTTTTCCTTCAAAAAAGTTACATATTTTCATTTAAAGTTATATTTAAAATTTTCCTTAAATAAATTACTATATAAAAAAGAAAAACGTATAAAAAAAATCTCATGCCGAAGATACTCATGATTAAAATAAAGACTCAATACGAATATTTCGGTATAAAAAGTGCATGCTCTCGCCTTTCAATAAAATAAGTTAAAGTAGGATTTTTTTTTTAAATCCACTTTACCTTTTTCTTTTAAAGATTAAGCTTCAGTAGAATTTACTGCACTAATTAATTTTAAAATACCTTTATTAAAAGTAAATTGCAGCTTTATTTACTTAAAACTTCAACATAAAATTACTGACAATTTTTCCCTAACATAATCCGGCACTTTCTGAAGGAAATTAAAAGACAACTTTCTTCTAAATCGAGGTATTGGTACGATTGTCAAATTTTTCAAGCGGAATATAACTGAAGTTGCTTACAATTTTTTTTGAACAGAATGCTTACGCACGAAATGCTGCTCAAATTATTTCACAGTTGGAAATAATTGTTGCCAGAAACATTTTGCTGTTTCTAAACATGAAGAAAGAAACATTTTGTTATTTCTCACGAATTTAACAAAGTAAAACTTAATGTACCCTTTACCAGAAAAAGTGGAAAAAGGGTATATCTGAGTATGTCATTCCGTGTGTAATTTTTCAGCATAATCGGTCCATGTCCTTCGAGGCAGCAGGCAAAACACCACGCCTATCTCTAATTTTTTTTATGTCATTTGGAACAATAAAGTAACTCCAATCAAAAAAATAAATACATGGGGTGAAAAGAATTAACAAATAAGAAAAAAAAATCAAATGAAAAAATTGCAGTTTGTGTTTACTTTCCGAATTACGGGGCTATGAAATTTTTTAATTTTTTTAAAATATCAATATGGGTATCATTTTAAAGTTTTTGATAAGATCTTTAAGGAAATACTAAGGCCCTTATTACAAGTTGCATTCGATTCTCGATCTTCGCTGGCTAACGAAAATTCGTCAAATTCGTATTATGAGTTGGTAGCACTGTCGAAAATTTCGTTGTGCAACGAATTTTCAATCGAACACAATTTTGCTTTCGGTGGCAAAAAAATAGGAAGAAATTACACCTTTCTGCTTCTGGCGAGTTCCATAGAGCGTTCATCTTTATCAGACGAATAACCGAACCATAATTCCATCATTATCATTTTAACTAATAATTATTTTAATTTTTAGTTTACAAATTAGTAAAACAATATTTCTTTAGAGTGACAGCTATTAAACCTGTTTTATTGCAAATAATCCAATTGAGTAAAAATCACAATAGCACTATTTTTATTGAATGTGCGCCACAATACCAAATGAAAATTCGTTAGATCAGCTCTCTCGACTACAGTCGAAGATCGAAAGTTGTTCATAATCACAGAGTTAATTTAATATTTATTTTAATTTTTCGTATATAAATTAGTAAAACAATATTTCTTTACAGTGACAGCTATTATCCTATTGTGAATAATCCAATTGAGAAAAAATCTCAATAGCAATGCTTTAATCCAATGTGCCAAACGAAAATTCGTTCGATAAGCTCTTTCGACTGCAGTCAAAGATCGAAAGCTGCTTATAATTGGCACCTAAAATTTTTTAATAATACTTAACCCATTAAGAGACGATGGCATTTTTAAAATAATATATGCAAGTTCTCTGTCACCCCAATATTTGCTTTATTCGTGTCTGTACCAAAAGCTACGAAAATTTGGCCTGATATAAAAAAATTATACATGTTATCTGCAGCCTTTAAAAGTTACAAAGAATGTAAAAAATGTAACCAAGCGGCAACACTGATACATATATTTATTTATTTATTTTTTTTTGTCATGATTGCTGGTTGAGGTTGTTGAATGCTGATGATGCTACTTGACAAAATGAATGAATGCAACATTTTCTAAATCAAGAGTTTATAGTTGTAGTTGTATTAATTTGTTGTTTTTGGTTTTAAAAACCTCTATTCTAAACATAGTTTTTTTAAATAACTTTTTTTTTGTTTATTTTAATTTTCAATCTTATTGAGTAGGGGTGTACATGTGACGGTAGGAAAGAGTGTGTTCTTATTTATTTTATTTTTTTTTATTTTCGTTGTTGTTGCTGTTTTGAATACAGCCTTCATAATTGCCAAGTTAGGCATGATTAATTAATGTAGAGTAGTCTCTCCTTCAACCAACAAACAAACTTTTTGGTACCAAACTCCACTTGATAAAGTTGATGAAAATATTTGGGGTGTATTTCATTAGAATAGTTTACTTAAGGTTTGTTTTCTTTCTTTTTTTTTTTGTGGTTGTTGCTGCTTGTAGTTTTATTTTGTTGTACGTAGTTCACTCTTGTTGGTATGAATGCTTGATGAATAGTTTGTTGTTTTAAGTTGAAATTAGTGAAGCTTAAATTGACATGTTTTATTTTATTTTTTTTTTATTTTTAATTTCAATAGAGATTTAGTTGAGTTGTTATTAATATACTTAACAAGGGATAATGATGATGCAGATTAAATATAATTAAGGAAAAGTTAATAAATATTTCATTTAATTGAATGCTTAAGAGAATCTTAGAAAAGTTTTTAATTAAAACTAATTTGTATGTACGAGGGGAAAGAATATAAATTGTAATAAAATAGTTTTTGCGGGACTTCGAATTAACGGTAAATTTATGTTACTTCATTGCAATTAAGGTGGATAGATGCGATGGATGTTGGTAGCGGATGTAGCGATCTAGAAAATGCTGCATTATATTTTGCAGGTGTCTAATTTGTCCTGTTTTCTTTAGATAACTTTCGCAAACATTTGTACATAATTTTTCTTTCTTTAATAAAAATTGTTCTAAATTAAAATAGAGATAAACTTACGCCGAATTAGTTTGTTATATGGAAATTTTAAAAATTTTTAAAGTCATGTTGAGAAATAATTTTTGTAGAACTCAGTGAGAGCTATCGACAAAAATAATAGTTTTTAAAATTGAATAAAGGTGAAGAACATCGTAAAAAGGGTGCCCTGCTTTAAATAAATATGGTGCCGTCAGCCTAAGCAATAAAAGGTTAAACTAAAGCGCAGTTACTTTTGCCTTGTATAGTTAGAACTAAGAGATTTATTTTATTTCTTGTTAATATCCCCACTGTGCGGCAGTACGGAATTCGATTTTTCTCCTTTTTTTTAACTGAATGAAGGATTCTCTTTAAAAGATCGTGAGTCCTCTTTTGAAACTGTAAATTATTAAAGAAATTTACCTTGTTTTAAATTGTCGTCATTTAAATTGATCAGCGCGGTGATAAAAATTGCTTTTTGTATTAATCGTAAAAAATGCTTTTAAAAGAGTATTTTTCTTATATGAATTAATTTTAATTGATATAACAAACCGAAATAATGTTATGAATAAAACATTTAAACTTCTTCTGTTAAATGAAAAATTATTAGTCGTGCATAGTAAACTCTTTGGCAGTTTTATTTTTCAAATACAAACGATTGTCCCATATTTATCCAATTACTTTAATAGTTTGTAAAATCTTATATTTTCTTAGCAACAATAACAACTTCTTCTCTAATAAATAATAATAAATTCAACATTTACAATTCAAATATAACAACTGAATAGATTTTCAATCTAAATATATCATGTACTTCCTGCATGAACCAAATTAATACACTGACAACTAAAACAAAGAGTTTATATTTATGTAAAAAATTTTATAAAAATATTTATAAAAATAATATGAGTAAATATTTTTTGTGGATCAAAATTGTAAATGTTCGAAAAATTTTAGCACGAGCGAAAAAAGGGCAAACAATCATTTTTCTACCCTTCACTAAAAAACTGGAAAAAGAGTATATCTAAGTTAGTTCGTCATTCCGTGTACAATATCCATTTCCGACCCCATAAAGTATATATATTCTGCTAAGTCGATTAAGCGATGTCCGTCTGTCCGTCCGTATAAGTGTTGCCTCGGCAAACTTGATTTCACAAAAAAAAACAAGAAAAAATATGTCAATCGATCAGATATAGTGTCAGAAGGGGTGCTATTGGAAATCAGCATGATCGGTCCATGTTCTTCGAGGCAGCAGGCAAAACACAACGCCAACCTCTAATTTTTTCTTGTCATTTGGAACAGTAAAGTAACTCCAATAAAAAAAATAAATATATGGGGCGATAGAGAATTAAAAAATAAGAAAAAACGTCCGGTGAAAAATTGACGTTCACCCATATTTTCTGACTCACGGGGCTCTGAAAGTTTTTAATTTTTTTAAATATTAATATGGGTATCATTTTAAAGCTTTTGAAGAGATCTTTGTGTTTTTTTTTTTACAATTTAAAAATCTATCGGACTTTAAAAAAACTCCCTTTATGAAATTTAAATTTGAGCCAACTTCTTTTTTTAGTGACAAAATAAAATTGCATGTGTGAATGCTAAAATAACGATGATGACTTTCACGATGTTTAATGAACACACAAAAAAAAAAATAAAATGCTGAAGGAAAGCTTAAGCATTTATAGAAAAAGATACAACAAACAAAAAAAAAAAAACACAAGAACAAGAACAGCCAAAACAAAACTTTACTAAACAAAATAAATAAATAATAAAACACCACAGACCTGAATAAAAATTTAAAATGAATCCATTGAATTTAAAAGAACCACCAACAAATATGAAACATAACAATGCCATGCAGTCGAAAAGCAAATGCATAAAAGTAACAACAACCAAATTAATACAAACAAATACGAGTAGATGCGTATGTTTATTCGAATTAATGCCTGAACTGTATCTGTAAACCTGAGAAATAAAAAGTAAGAATTCAACAAAAGTACACTCAGGCAAGATGTTGTTGTTAATGATGACGATGATATTGTTAATGATGAGAACGGTGATACGAGTGGAGAAAAATATATTACTTTAACAAAAACAAAAAGAAAGAAAAAAATATAGAGAAGATACATACTACACCAAGAAGACTGGCAACAGTATTATCATCATCTTCAACTGAAGCAGAAGTAGTATCGTCATTAACATCATCATTATCATCATCTGTACCTTCATCATACTCATCACAGAATTAACTACAGCATCAGCAGTAGGAACGAAGGCAACGGAGCATATGTGTTAAGTTGATGTTAAGTGGATTCATTTTGTACATTGCTTCGTTAAGATGCGTGATGGCAATTTAAATAAAATATGTAAAAAAGAATATACAATGAATACAAGCCAAACAACGACAACAGCGGGAAAAAAGTAGCCACCAAATAAGTAAAGAAAAAGTTGAAGTAAAACAAAAATAAGGAAACACCAATTAACCCTTTTGTCAATGGAACTAAAAATTGGTTTTCTGTAAATCAAATCTAAGATCTTAAAACATTTTTAACGACAAACTATTTGATTACGAATTGTTCTTAAACTGTTTTGTTGACGAAAAATTGCAAAGCTTGCAAAAATAAAATGGATGGTCATTTATAATTTTTATTTCAAGTTAAATAATTTTCATTTTTTTTTTAAACTAAATAAAGTAGTTCATTATATTTGGGTCATTTAAGAATGAAATAATTCGATTTTTAAAATATTAATGGTATTTAAAGTCATATATTCATAATTTCTAATATTTAAAAGCATTTAAAACATGTTCGAAAATTTCGAAATTAAGTTCGAAATTTCGAACTTTCTTTGAAAAGTAATATTTTTGCATTTTTTATTGAAAACATAATTTCTCATGTCTACCAGACGTTAAAATAGATATTATTGCTTATTTCGAAAACTTAAACATCAATTAATATATAAAAAAAAATCAAAATTTAAAAATTATCATAGCTGCTCTTAATTTCCAAATGTTCTCTGTTCTGTATTGTACAGGAAATCAACTAGACTTAAATAATTCCAAGGATTTTGATTTCGAGTGTCTTAGTGTTGCTTCCCATAGTCTCATGCCATAGACAGATATTCCAGCTTTAAAATTACACGTCTCTTTAAGCTTCTTTCAGGAAATAATATCGAACTTATAAATCAAGTACTTTACTGAAAGCAAAAAAAAAATCAATGCTTTTTCATCTCAATGGGTTAAAGCATGCATATGACCGGTGTGTTGTTACCTTCTTTAGGATATCCTGCATCTTAAAATTGATCATTTAAAATTAGAGCTTACAAGCAGGACCAACAAAAACAACATTAAATTTTAACTTTTAAGCTTTCATTAGGCAGGCAGACTGTATTATTATCGTCCAAAGTTGTTGTTTTCCGAACTAAATTGCAATCTTGAATATGTTTGCAAACAACATATACAACATATTCAGCAGCTTGGAACAAGACCCAACCAAAAACTCGTTACAAAAACTCAAAAACGAAGGAAAGAAATAAGAAAAAAAAAGTATTTTTTTCTAGAGGGTCAGTTTATTTAAGTGAGTTGATTTGTATTCGAGTTACATGAGAGGACGGCAATAAGTCTTAAAATTCATTAATTTTTCAGTATTTTTTTTTTAATAGTCTTGTTTTTTAGTTCGCGTTTCGACAAATTTTGGGTTAAGCATTTTTTAAAATTTTTTAGTATTTCCTTAAAGATCTCTATAAAAGCTTTAAAAAAATAAAAGCTTTAATA
Organism: Gymnosoma rotundatum; assembly: GCA_916610165.2. Lineage (NCBI taxonomy): Eukaryota > Metazoa > Arthropoda > Insecta > Diptera > Tachinidae > Gymnosoma > Gymnosoma rotundatum. Next base: position 13,831,278 of record OU744339.1, read on the forward strand.
AAGCTTTAGAAATAGTCGTACTTTCTATGAAAAGTTCAGAGGCCCATTACTCGGAATATATAGGCGAGTGCCTGTGTTTTCACTTCTTTTTTTTTCGTATTTTTTCATTCTCTATCGCCCCATATAGTTGTTTTTTTGATTGAAGTTACTTCACTAAACCAGGTTTGTTCCAAATGATATGGAACAATTAGAGGCAGGCGTGGAGTTTTGCCCTCTGCTTCGAAGGACATGAACCGATCTTACTAATTTTCAATAGCAAAATTTTCGAAACTATGATCGATTGGTGTATTTAAATTTTCTGTAGCTCATCTAGTGCCTTTGCCAAGTTATTTCAACCCGAACACGAACGGACAGTCGGACATCGCTCAATCGACTTCGCTATGCATATGGGTTGGGAAATGGAATATTGTAAAAATTACAAACGGAATGACAAAGTTAGATATACCCTTTTTCCACTTTTTGTGGTGAAGGGTATAAAAAAAAGAAAAGCAAAATGTTCTGGTTAAATATCTTGAACAATTGATTTAGAAAAATATATAAATAGCAAGTTGAACGTTTTCCGATAATCCCAGTGCTTCCCTCGTACTAAAGTATAGTTTCTCTGTTTGTTCGTTTTTTTTTTCTGTGCAGTCTGTCTGGCTGTGTCTGAGAACGATGGCTAACTCCAAAATGTTGAGGAGTGTTTAAAGGTATTAAGGCGGTTCTTGCATGTCATCGCCTGATTGACGAAACGATGAATAAGTTGTTGTCGAAAAAAAGGAAAATTATAAAAAAAAAATCCACTACGACATCAGACTAAATTAAAATAAAAAAAAACAAAATAAATAAAAATAAAACAACCGATGTTAAAATCAGCAACTGAAAACAATAGTACAACATGATTATAATAACAATGCAATATGTGTTGATGTGTATGTGTGTTTTTTCGTTCCTCCGTTGTTCGATGAAATGAAGAAACTTTATACATTTCTTCCATTATGGCACGAAGAAAATCACATTATTTACAACATCAGCATGAAGGCATCTTCAGTGGAGAATGAATTAAACAAAAACAAAACACAAACAAAACACAAAAAAATCTTAATAAGGAGTAAACTTGTGAAATTTTGTGAAGAGCAAATCTTTCGACAAGTACTATAATTATAATAAATTGAATATAATTGTTAAGTAGGATTCGCTTTTTTTCTGCTTTAAAGAAAAAAAAAGAAAAGACAACTAAAATTAAATAAATAAATATAATGCTAAACGTAGCTAGCTTTTTCGTTTCTTGCATGTTGACGATCAACATGCATTATTAGAAGGAAATTTTCAAGATTTGACTGCTAGAATTCCAAAAAAGTTATAAAAGTTTTCCAAAGTGTACCAATCAAACTTCTGTTAGGAAAAAAACTTATCTGAGCTTTGAAATATTTTAAGTACAAGTTTAAATCCCTTTTAGATTAACGGTTAGTTAAAAAATTGGTGTATTTACTTTAATAACCATCTTTTTTAATATTTTAAACATGTTCGAAAATTCGAAATTAAGCTCGAAAATTCGAAGTTACTTCGAAAATTACTATAATTGCATTGTTAAAGAAAAAATAATTTTTCTTGCCTACTACATAGTCTTATAAATTGAATTTCATAAGAGTTAAAAAAGTTTTAAAAAGTGTACCAATCAAAATGGAACTATGACTTCTGTTAGAACAAGACTTATCTTAGCTTTGAAATATTTTAAGTACAAGTTTAAAGCCCTTTTAGATTAATGGCTAATTGAAAAAACTTCGCGCATTTACTTAAATATCCATTTTTTTAACATTTAAAACATGTTCGAAAATTCGAAATTAGGTTCGAAAATTCGAAGTTATTTCGAAAATTACTTTTTTTGCATTTTTTAATGAAAACATAACTTTTCATGTCTACTAGATGTTCAAATGGTTGTATATCCTTATTTCGAAAACTAAAATATCAATTAATATACAAAAAAAAAATACAATTTCTAATAAGATATATGCTAACCACAGTCTTCTTAACAGAATTTACATTACACTATGGCGTTTTTTTCCAACAATCCAAGGTTTGTTGAAGAGCCTTTGAAATTTTCTACCTTTATCCTTCACAACAATAATTACGCTGTTTATTTTTAAAATAATAATATTTATTATTATTATTCCCTATATTTTCTTTAAGAGTTTGCAAGTTACTAAGCTAATGTACAAAGAAATGTAAAAAAATACATAGTTTGTTGATAGTAGTAGTTAAAGCTTTAAGATTTTCGTATTAGGCTTCAAAAATAATTCTCATTTTGTCGACAACAATTCTTTGCTTAAAGAAAAATATGTTTAGCTTTTAAAAATTTCTTTAAAGGTTTTCTTCTGGCCTGGCTTAAACTTTTCTACTGACAAATAAAATAAGTTGCATTGTTTGTGTTTGTATAGGCCAGTATTCATTTTTCTTGTTGGAGTTTTGTAACTCTCACTTAGTTAAATAAGTTTTATGTACAATTATAATGTTCTTCAGAGCACAGGGGATAGAATTTCACCTTTTTTTTTAGTTAAAATTAGGTTAGCACCAAGGAACGAAGCCGATATCAAATATATAACGATGGCGGCTTAGTGAAAATCAGTTCAGCGGCGGGTCAAAGTCCACTAAGCCACAGTCGGCTAACATTTCTAGCCGATGTTAGCACTTTCCCTCGGCGGCGGCTCACTGACTTAAGTATATATCGGCGGTGGCTATTAGTCGACTATGAGCCGTTCGGCTTCGTTCCCTTGTTAGCACGTAGACTTATTAGATGAAAATGGGAAAAGTTTAGATGACATGACGCCCAAGGATTTAAATCTAGCCACTAATTCCAGCATGTTGCTAGAGCAAAAATTTTAAATACCCCAAAAATATTGTTTATATTAACTGTTAAATTAACTTGTTTCTACATTACTTTTCTAAAATTTCTTAAATTGTTAGAATTATGCCAGAGATGGGTAGTTCGGCACTATTGCATTTATTGTGTAGGAAGAAAATCTTTTCGTTGTAAAACAAATACATTTTTCCTATAAAAAAAAAGTAATGATAAATAAATAAATAATCTTAAAGATATAACTGCTTTCACACCTTGTGTTCAGATTTAAACTATTTGTTTTTAATTCATTCAATTATATATTTAACTAATTTTTGAATTATATAAATGATTGAATTAATGATATTTTTGATAAAAAAAAAAAAATAAAAGCATAATGGAACAAATTAAATACTTTCTTAATTTTCATTATGAAACCTTTTTATAAAAAATGAATTTAGCAATTTTTTTAATTATGGGTGATTCCTGTTTTAAAAAAATTTAATAAAAATTAAATACAAAAATTTTATATTTTTTTTGGAGCAATATTAAAATCAGCGTTTTTAAAAATTTATTTATTTAATAAAATTTTCTTCTTATTTGCTTTTGTCCCTGTTCTTCAGCACTTTTTGTAAGCGATTTTCTTTTGACTATTTTTTAAATCCAGGACTTTTTTAAATTAACGATTTTTTTTGTCTCTTCATTAATTTTTGAAGTTTTAATAAAAAAGGAAGGTATTTAATTTATTTGAAGTTAATTATTATGAGCGACAGATCCTTTTTTTAATTTCTAGGTTTTTAAAATCAATTATTTGTGTTATTTGTGATATTTTTTCAATAATAATTATTATAATTTTCCGCAATATGGAATTATTTGTAAAATCAATATTTTTTTAAATTGCTTTTTGAAGAAATCACTGCTTGTATAAAAACAGTTTTGTAAATTTATTTCTGATTTTATATAAGTAATTTGATCGGCTATCTATCTGTTCGAAAAACGTTAAAAATATTTCAATTCATTTATTAATAATTTTACCAAAAGTCATTACTGCAAAGATAAGTCCATATAACAAATACAAAAATTAAAAAGCCTTAAAATAAAATTTAAATTTCCAAACAGAAGTACAAACAGAATGGCACTTCTAAACCATTTACCCGCTTTTCTTGAAACAAACTACGATTTATACAGGACGTCATAAGCTATTCGCCTATTGCATTTGGATACACCCTGTTTCAGAACTTTTAACTTTATCAAAAGTGAACCGATTTCTTCTTTGAAATCAGAGTTTTTGTTTAGCAGGTGCGTGAACGCAAGTACCATAATTGCGTGCATCATTTACAGCTGTTTTAATGAAAAGGATGTACAAATTGTATATCAGTGGATAGGTAATTAATAACCTCTACTATTCAGCTGTGCTTAATTTTTTGCAGTGGTTTTTCGAATAAAAAAAGCTGTAAAAAAAAATCCGCTGAAAACCAAAAAAATGATTAAAAGTGAAATTTGGTGAATGAAATTTTACCTTAAATATCTCCGAAAATATAAAAGATATTAAATTAGATTTTCATCCCATTAAAGACCAATATGTATGTAACAAAAACCAATTAAAATTTTGGGAAGCAATAAATTAAAATATTATTTTTTGTGTAGATAAAAAATTATTTTCCTAAAAATTGGCCAGTTGCTGAAAACCAATCGTTCTAGAATAGTTGGTTATAAAAATAACGAAAATCCGCGTGCATTTTGTTTTACAGTCTTGAACATTTAGATTTAAAAAAAAGTGGCCTATATTCAAGCAATGTTGACTGTAGGGTGCTTCACAAATATTCTATAAAAAGACATTGGTTGGATTACTTAAGGCTTTATCTTAAAGAAAAAGTAAAAAATTTAATAATTTTACTAAAAATCGTTAAAAAATTACTTAAAAAACGGAGAGTACTTTTTTTTACCAAAATTTTATGTTTTTTTAATTTTTTTATGAAATTTTAAATTTAAAATTTTTTATTACCACTAAAATAATGAAAACAAAGTAAAAATTTTTTTTATGAATTATTTCTTATACGAGGGCTGCTCTATATATTTCTGACCTAATATTGAAAATGCGAATATTTATAATCAAAAATGGTTTTATTGTTTTTCAAAGTATTCTCCAGGATGATTTATACACTTATGCATGCGCTCAAACCAGTTGTCGAAGCACTTTTTCCACTCCGATTGAGACACCTCTAAAACATGGTTTTTGAACACTTTAACAGCTTCTTCTGGCGACGAAAATCGTTGACCACGCATTTTTTTCTTGATGTGCGGAAACAAGAAGAAGCCATTAGGTACCAAGTCAGGGCTGTACGGCGGATGACCCATTAATTCGACGTTTTGGCCGGTCAAAAACGCTCTGGTTTGAGCCGATATGTAAGAGCTCGCATTGTTATGGTGAACAATGATTCGTCTTCTCTTGTTGGTTTTTCGAATTTCTCCGATGACTTCAGGCAAACAAATTGTAGTGTACAACTCAGAAGTGACCGTCCTACGTTGCTCAAGCGGAACAGTCGCCACATGACCAGTTTTGCCGAAGAAACAGGCGACCATTTGCTTCGAAGTGCTTCTTCCACGAACAACTTTCGTTGGATTTTGCTCGTCTTTGAAGACCCACATTCGATTGTTGTTTCGTTTATGGCTCATACGCATAGATCCATGATTCGTCACCTGTGACGATCTTACAAACGTCTTATGAAGCACCGCAATCGTATTTTTGCAACATTTCTTTGCACCGTCGAGCCTTTTTTTGAGCGACTTTAAAATTGTGCGGGATCCAACGAGAACAAACCTTTTTTACGGCCAGGTGTTCATGCAGTATCGAATGTATGCTGGTGGAAGAAATGTCCAAGGATGTCTCTATCTCTCGGTATGTCGCATGTCGATCTTGCATTATGAGTTCACGCACGGCATCAATGTTCTCTGGCACAACAGCCGTTTTTGGACGACCTTCACGGAACTCGTCTTTGAGCGAGCTTCGGCCACGATTAAATTCATTATACCAATTTTTCACAGTGCTATAGGATGGTGCTTCATCGCCATACAAAGATTTAAGTTCATCAATGAACTCTTGTTGTGATAATCCACGTCGAAAGTTGTGAAAAATGTTGGCACGAAAATGTTCACGAGTTAATTCCATTTTTTTCTATATTAATTTTTTCAAGTCACTGTTAACAACACAAATAATGGTCGTACGTCAAAACGTTTTGAGTACGATTATGCTTAAAAATGACAAACTTTCCAATGGAAATGTCAGATTGCACTTGGCTGCACTCAGTGTTGCCAGGCCAGAAATATATATAGAAGCCCTCGTAGCTTTCTAAATCTGGTTTAAAAATATTCCCATCTTGTATTTTTTAAAAACTACAGGTGAAAAACTATAAAATGCCAAGGTAAAAATTTTGTATTTTCAATTTAAAAGTTGAATGTCTCTTCAAGTATTAAAGATACCATGCAAATTCCAAGAACAATTTTCCTTTATCTATGAATGTAGATTATTACAAATAAAATAACTTTAAAAATCGTTTAACTCTTGATAAAGTTATAAGCTCTGAAACATTTTTCAAATTCGAGGTTACCTACTTTGACGCCCTGTAGTACTACCCTGTACTGAAACAGGGTTTATCCAAATACTATAGGCGAAAATCTTTTAATCTCCTCTATAAATTCCAATTTTTTCCATAAAAATCTGATAAATAGTTCAGAAGTTCCAGACTTTTATTTCATTTTTTTTGTATTTCACGCCACTGTGCAGCTTTGCACCGACCTGTAATTTTAATTTCTACAACACTTTCCTTTACAAATCCATTATTTAACCGATTCTTATTTCGTTAAGTATAGCACACTGTATTTTATTTTCCAAAACCACAGCGAAATCAATTCGTGCTATTAAATTTAAAACGCTGCTTAAAAATTAAATATCCACCCATCGATAACCATGAAATTTTAAACACATTTTAAATTTCCGATAAACGCTTAAATTTCTGTTATAATGATTATAAAAACTGTTTCCACTTTTATAGTCATTGAAATGAACTTTTTTTTTACTCTCTAAGTTTTCAACTTGCACAAAAGCAGCTAAACAACCATCAACTGCATCTTAAAGATTTTGTACATTATAATTTAACAACTTGAGCATAAAAAATAGCGTTGATGATTAAATACTTTTGATGGTTTTCTTAACTTTAACTATTTACACGACTCGACAATGGCTTTTTGTCCGTCTGTCCGTCCATACGTACGTTCGTTTGTCTGTCTGTCTGTCCGTCTGTCTATTCAGATGTCTAAGGCTACGTGTGAGGCTGTGTGTGTGTGTGTGTGTGTATATTGTATTGACTGTTGAAAATGTTTTTTGTCTGCAAGTGAATATCATCTGTCGTCTGTTCGTTTGTATTTGTATCTCTTTATCTCCTTGACTTAATGCTTATTTAGTTATTTGCATAAAGTTGACTTGTTACAACAACACCTTCCTTGTTGCCTTCTTACACATCTTCTAAACATTTTTTGTTTTGTTTATTTGCTGTTATTGCAGATGCTGCTGCTGCTGTTGCTGCTGCGGTTGTTGTTGTTGTAGTATATTTAATCATGAATTTGCGTATCCTTACTACACAACAATGACTGACTACTGATTTCTATGCTCGCTTGTTTTCTTGCCCTGCTTAACTAACAATATTCTTCTTCGCAGTTGGCAAAGTTACCATGTAAATGTTCCTCTAGTCTGTCCTTAGGTTTTTTCGTGACTGTCTGGCATCAACAAATATTAAAAACATCCCAAAAAGATGCGCGCATTACGAGTACCATCCGCCATATGATTATAAACAGGCTGCAGACAGACAGAAAAAAAACTTTAATGTTGCATATTGTTGTTGCATCTACAAGAGGCATGTTTATTTTAACTGCTACTTTAATGTTTATGTTTTTCTGTTGTCATTGTCATTGTTGTTGCTTTTGTTTTAGTTTCTTATATATGTTGTGTTTTTATTTTTCGCTTGTTTACCCATGATGTTGATGCTGATGAGGACATGATGGTATCAAGTTGATGATTGTGACGTTTATAACAAGGATGTTGTTGTGATTTTAACATGTTTTTAGAGACTTTAAGTGGATTCTCAAAAATGTTAATGAATGCATTCATCATTTTTAAGTTTTTGTTTTTTCAAGTTATTCTTCTATATGAAAAGAAATCATCATAAATAAATGCTAAGGAAATGTAGTGTCATGCCGAATCGATACCTGTCTGTTTTTTAGTTAGGCTTAACTGCGTTATTTAAGGCGATTAATTGTAAAGAGATTAGTTAAAAATAGATACCAGCAGAATTAAATAAATTTTATAATCTTAATTGCTATCTTTACAAATTATTACATTAAATACGAACTTAAGCTTAACTAAAATTTATTGTAAAATAAGTTCGAATTAAATACAAAATAATAAATTTAAAATTATTTTTAATTATCTTAAAATTAATCAAAATAATACTTTTACACTTAATGGTTTTAGTATAGACTACGTAGAGCATTATAAAACGTTAGGATTTTCTTTGGATACCAAACTAAACTTTAATATGCATATCAGCAGCGTTTTTCCAAAAGTTATTGGAACACTGAGAAGATTATATTCTGTGGGATACGATCTTGCTCTTGACTTCATATCTTTCACTGACTTCATATCTATAAGAAAAATTATATTGTTCTATAAGATAATTAAAACGGACAGCCCGCAGGCTGTCGGCACGGATAAACCTGCTTTTGATACCGTCTCATTCATTCCCTATAATGGGAAGATCGTTTGTTGTAAGCGTTGCTAGAATTTGGAATTATTTTGTACATATCGGGAAAAGAGAATTCAAACTTAGTCAAAAAGTTTAAAAAAATTGTGCTGGCCAGTCTTTAAGTGAGTTCGAAATGCACTTTTAGTCAACCTTAACACAAACCCTACCTTAAATATTTTTGCTTATCTTATTTAAAGAGTTAGTAATAAGTTTGAATTTTTATTGCCAAGCTTATAACTATGGCAGATTTGGCTTGAAGGCTTATTGTCATCTGATAATAAATAAATAAATAAAAAAAATAAAAATTATTATACGAACTTAAAGAAGGTTTCTAAAAATTTGAAGTTTCACAAAACGTTTCTTAAATTTCAAGGAATTTTTTCTTCAATAGACAATTGCTTAAGACAACTATCAAAATTTTTATAAATAGTGACTCTATTCCATACTTTGGATTTTTTCATTACCATTGAAATTTCATTAGCATTGTTTAAAATTATCATAATGAAAAAAAAATTAAGTACCATTTAATGCTAATGATTTTATTTTAATTATAATTGTTTTTAATAATGGTAATGAAATTTCAATGAAATCGTTTCATTACTAATAACAATTGAATAAAAAATAATTGTTTCTATGAAATACAAAATTTTTAAACGCAGAAACTTAAAAATACTATGCATAAAATAAATAAATCTTAACACTCTTGCACATAGATCTGTATTTGAAAATTTAAAAAATTTAGAATTTTTAAATGAGCTAAGTGTAAAACTTGATGTTTGAGATCTGAAGTCACCTAAACCACATAAAGCAGCTTTTATAATTTACACGAAAACAAAAATAGGTTCCAATAGTGTCTCATTTTTCCTTTTTCTGATTTAAATGCCATTTTAAAATATTGCTTTATTATGCATTAAGATGTGTATTTGATGTTCAAAGACAAGATGAATCTTCATTAATGATAATGATTTTAAACCATTTAATAATTAGTCAATGGTAATGATTTTGTTTTTTAACTAATTACCAATGAAACCTTTTCATTAAAAAGCATTACCATTAGTAAAAATAATGATAATGCTAAAAAAATAATTAACATTATTTATCATTCAATGCCAATGAAATCGTCAATTAATTAGTCCATCTAATTAATTACTCCTATGTAAGCTCTATACCCATTAAACAAAAAGAACAATTCCTGACCTATCCAATTGATTAAATTAATTAAAACATCCAAAAAATCATCTTATTAAGGATGCCTAGTTAAGACGACTTCTTTTAGGTAATTGTCGATGATTTGAATTTTGTCTTAAAACTGAGCTGCCAGCAAGATGGGCACCACTTTCGCCTATTGTACTGTACTATGTGGATTTCCCTCGGGGGCACTAAGAATCTGCCAGAGCTAATGTAGGTTCAGACGAAGTGGTTTAGTGAACTGGTTCTCTCGTCCTCCGGTGTGCAGGGAACAAATCCGGACATTTAAGTCAGTGTTCTTAATTATACTGGCACCACGGGAACCGTTAGCCCATATAGACATTCGCCCATCTCTGCAGCCGGATATTGGTGCGGCACGTGGTGGCTCTTCGATAAGGTTGGTGTCCGCAGGGATAGTGCGGTGCTAGCCAACAGAGAGGTTGGATAGTCTCCAACCCTTAAGAAAGGGGTAGTTCATGGTCCTGACAATCATGTCCTTCGTTAGCTGCGCCAAGGAAACTCGCTACTCGACGCATTCTGTTTCACTCAATGATAAGACCATTATGCAGGCCGTCGTAGCAAGTACCGTGTGAATGAAACAGGAAAAAAAACAAAAGTCAATGAGATACATTTTAGCAGTTGAGTCCACCGAAACAAAGACAGCAAACTTGGCTGCTAAAGTTATGTCCACGCTGTCCTAGGATATTAACAAATTGCAAAAAAAAAATATAAACTGGGAACATTACGCTAATTAAACGAAAAAATTAGAAACAGCATTATTTGGCTAAAAGAAAATAATCCCTCATCAATATAATGATCGGATACAATTTTTAAGAGTAAACATACATTTTTTTTGCCTGCGAATCGGTCATGTTTGTTTCTTTCTTTTGTGTTCGTGTGTTCCTCGCACTACGAGATTTGAATGTGTGTTATTTTTTTTTGCTTATTCATGTGCTTTCATTACAAAATCAAAACAATAGCAACAACGGTTTATCTGTGATGAAAAACACCCGTTTAAAATTTGATGAAAAAAGGCTTCGTAAATTAAAGTATAATGCTGCCGGATTTTATATGAACATTTCTTTATTTAAATTCTGATCTTGCAAACTTACAAATCGAATCGAATCATTTCTTGAAGGGATTTTTATCTTTCACATTAGTTTATTTTAAAGTCTTAATAAAATCTTTAAGAAACTTAATTAATTTAAAATGTTTACACTTTTCAGTGAAAGAAACAACTCATTTGATATCTGCAATTTGAAACACTCAATATCTGTCTGGCTCCATGCTTTGTTAACCAACCTAAAAAATTTGTCTTTTTCACGAAGAGACCGGGTAAGGAGTCGCCACTTGTTAACAATCATCATTTAAATAATATTTTTGTTGCTGTTGCACTATTTTATACATTTGTGTTTTTAAAATTTTCTTATCACATTTAATGCAATCAACCAACGAAGGTGCATTGCCTTAGTTCACCATTCACTCCCCATGACAACATTGGCAATTAATTACAATTACAGCAACGCATGTTATTCAAAATATAAAATATAAAAAAAGCAAAAAAAAGAAAAACCTTAAATCCGCCAAGTGCAAGTTGGACTCACTTAACCACATGAAGGGTGCCATACCACGAATGGGCCAGCCTTTAATTTTATGTTTTTCACATTTTTTATCATTAAAATCAGGTCTTGTGCAAAGGTACAAGCTATTTTTCAAGGTTCACGCAACATACTAAACAATGTTTAGCAACATTTATCATCAGAATAGAAAACTTCATAAGATTTAAAAATTTAAATCTCATTTAAATAAAATTTGAAACATAGATAAATCTGTATCTGTTTTTAAAACTATGATCCAAGGGCGATATAATGGGAGATGTGGCTTGATCGTACTACTACTATACATGCGTTATTACAAACGCAGCCATTCATGCTACAGTACTGTGTTACTCCGGCGAGATAAACTCCACAGTCCACTAACGGTGTACATCCAGGCCACTCATGCCCTTTAATTTAATATGGCTTCACACAATACTTGTCTCGCCTTGATAATAGTCTTTTTCTTGCCGGGAGGTTTGTACTGCTGTTTCTAATTTTTAATTGCTTTTATCTACTACAATTATTACTTTTCCTGTGCACGTACGCATGTCCGATAGTGAGCTCGAACTCATGATCTTCTGTTTTACAGCACACACCACTTCCAAAGCAGACATTAAGACCGCTCAACTTGTGTCGTATTATTCTATACACACACCACTCTTGAAAGCAACTTATTCACAACAAGGGTTGCCAGATTTTATATTCGTTACGGTATGTTATTCTCCACAAGTAAGAGATTTCAACACAAACTGTGATGCCTTGTGAAATCAATCGTGATGTATTGGATTTCCTTACCAGGTCTTTTGCCTTCAAAGAGTGATAAGATACTAGATTGCATTTATTTTCGATTGCGAATAGAGGCGATATCACATTTTGCGACAGCTTTTATACACCCAAATTTTCTAACCAAATTAAAGCCTTTGAACCATTTGATGTTCTATGCATGACCTTCGATTAACTTTTCTTTAATTTCTTTTGGAGGTTTGTCTTTAAAGTAGGAGCATTATTTTTTACAAAAAGCAACAAATCTCAAACTTTACAGTTTCTTGCAACTTGACTTACACATGAACTTTATGGTAATTTTTAACCATAAATATTTCATTCTGCATAAACCATGGATTCGAATGGTAAATCTATCGAAACCTATGATTAACCGTGTATTCCCTCAATGCTAGTTTTACCAGCCATAATTTAATAAACTAACTGATGATGCAGGATATACTATTTTGCAAAAAATAAAAAAATAAATTATCTCATAAAAGAGTAAGTTTGTGAGAAGAAAAAAAAATAACTGAAATAAGTGGCATTTAAAATAATCAACAATATTTATTTTGCCTGCAGGCAACACAAGCTGTTAATTTATAACTAAAACAAACATACGAACGTATCAGGCAACAAAACCACACACATACATATGCTTGTGTGTGCAGGCATGCTCCCAAGCATTTAACCAGCCACATGTATATAAATATGTTTATGCATATTATTTATATATACATGTCTGCATGTATAAAGTGTGTATAACAAGGATGTAATTTAAACATGAACAAAAAAAGCCCTCAAACTAAATAATTTAAATAAAGAAAAAAAGCTCACAAGAATCGAAGCAAAAAAAAAAACGAAAAATGGACAGAAACTTAACTGACTGACATTTATAAACATGATAAACGAGCAGAAAGTTGATGAGTTGCAGAAATGCTCAACAACAACATAATTTTAGTTGAAGCAATAAATGTTGACCATGACACAAACATAAGGACAGTTACTACGTACAGGACAGAAAAGCTTTCGTTGGACGTTATATTCGTTAACTAGCAATAAAGCAAGTCAACATCATTATGTATTTACAAAACAAATTTGCACAAAAAAAAAAAGAAAACTTAAATTAACAACGACTAAAGGAGCAAGCGAGCAAAGAAAAGCGAGAAAAAATTAACACACAGTGGGTGAAAGTAAAAAATTTAACAATCATTTCTAATCGTAATGCCAAAGGAAAAATATAAAGCTTTTAGAAATTTCTAACACCGTAACGCAACTTTTTCTAATCTTATTTTTTTTTTAATTAATCTTCTTGTAAGTTTATGCATACGTCAATCACGGCTAAACGTCTAACCGATTTTTATGAAATTTGACAAACAAAGATAGATCCCTAACCAGGGAGTAAAATATGATATTTTCAAAACTATGACCTAGATGAGTATTAAATTAAGTAAGAGTGCTATATTCGGCTATACCGGATCTTATATACCCTTTACCATACGCGTAAATCTAATTTAGTGAAGTAACTCCAATAAAAAAAAAAACAAATAAAAAAAAAAATAAAAATTCAGTACAATAAATAATTTTACATAAAAATGTCGTCGGCACTTAATGGGTTAGGCATTTTTAAAAAATTTAAGTATTTTCTTAAAGATCTCTTCAAAAGCTTTAAAATGATAATCATATTGATATTTTAAAAAGTTTCAAATTTCAAAGTTTTGTAACTCGTAAAATATGGGCGAGCACCGATTTTTTCACTTGATATTTTTTTAATTTTTTTTTTTTTAATTCTTATCGCTCCATTTATATTTGTTTTTTTGATTAGAGTTACTTCATTGTTCCAAATAGTATGGAAAACAGTGGCAGGCGTAGTATTTTGCCCCCTGCCTCCAAGGACATGGACCGATCATGCTGATTTTCAATAGCAAAATTTTCGAAACTATGTCTGATCGTTTATAGTATTTACATTTTTTCTAGCCTATCTAGTGCCTTGGCAAAGTTAATTTTAACCAGCGTTGCCACACAAGAAATTGACTTCCTACCAATAATTTTCAAAAATCCTACCAAAATCGTTCACAGCCTACCAAAAATTTAAAAATGCATTTCGTTCACATAAACCCTGTTATATTCACTTGGTTTTTTTCCCCGTAATTGTTGAGATGAAAGTTTGTCTTTTGGTCATTTTAAAATGGGTGTTATGATTTAAAATAGTTTTAGAGCATATTATGCAGAATGAACACCCATCCCTTTCCTGGAGCTAATCAAATTCGCTCAACCATTCGGTTCTAAATTTTCTTTTGACTGTTTCTTTACAATGTTCAGTAATAGCATTATATTATTTAAAAATGTTTAAAAACAAGAACTTTAAGAGTGGTTCTACCTGGTTGATGGAATATCGTCTTCTGAAATTATATTATTTCATTTAATTTTGGAGTTTTTGATAAAAATCTGAAAAAATACATGTAATATTAGTCAATATTTATGTAATTAATAGGTATATATTTACAATTAAAAAAGTATTTTACTTTTCCATTTTGTCTGTTAATTTTTTTAATACATTCACTTGAAAATAAACCTTCACTCAAAAATATTTTTATTTTCAATTTCATAATATTGTTTGCGTTTCTTAAACCAGAGATGGTTATAGCTTTAATCATCTCTATGCAAAAAAGCAGAGATGTTTTTTATTACATCTAAAACAGTTTTTGAAAACACTGGTAACACTATTCAAAGTTATTGTTTATTTAATTCATAGTTACATTTTTTATTTTATGTTCTGAATTTTTAAGGTGAAAAATTTACTATTGCTTAAAAATTGCTAAAGGAGGAAAACCTACCAAAAACTTAAAAATATGCAACAAACCAACCAAACTACCAAACTGTTTTTTAAAAACGAAAAACTACCAAGTTTGGTCCGATTGGACCAAAGCGGCAACGCTGATTTTAACACTAACACAGACGGGCGGACATCGCTTAATCGACTCCGCTATGCATAAGAACTCAGAAAATATATATGCTTTATGGGGTTGGAAATGGATAATGAAGAAATGACAAACGGAATGACAAACTGAGATATACTCTTCTCCACCTGTGTTGAAGGGTAGAATAATATACAGAGCCTTATTTTGGGGAAGAAGGAAAATCGAGGAATTCACGTATAAGAATCACGTGTTACTGAATGCGAACTTATTATTTTGCGCAGGACCCAAAAAAAAAAAAGATTTTTTTAAAATAAAATAATATAATTAAAAAAAAATTCCCGTTGTTTAATATAATTAAATATTTGCAAAGTGCAAGTGCATATATTTAAATAAATTCTCGTAGTGTTTTGTGATAAAAGAGCCGAAAAAAATTCAGCCGTATACAGCGGAGAAAGAAAAATAGAATTACTGTTGGTTATTGTTGTTTTTGCTTAAACTTTGATTTTTGTCTTTGCTTTCCTGTTTGTGAGAAGTTTCCTGAAGAGCTAAGTAAGCGGTAGCGAAATAGCCATCGAGACGTGCTTTCATCCTCAATAAACAATATCGCTGATTTAAATATTTAATCGGGAAAATAACACGAAAAAAGATTTTTTGAAGATAAAATAATGTAATTGAAAAAAAAATTCCCGTTTTTTAATATAACCAACTAATTTTAATTGAAAAGTTTTACTCTGTGTTATTCTGTTATTCTTCGATTTAAAAAATTGTTCCGACAGTCACCGATCAACAGTGAGAAAGAATAAAAGTGCTGTAATAACAATTATTATTATATTCTTCCCTGATGATGATCAACGAAATTAAGCTACAGGGTGAAAATTGGTTTTGAGGAGTCATACATTACACCTGTCTCTAGAAAGATCCCTAAATTTTACTCAAAAAATCAATTGTTAAAAATAAAAAAAAATCAGAAAGTAATAGTAACCGCTTGTTATGCTGTTTTGTTCACACTAAAATTACAGGAGGTCCACTTTTAGTTTTTGAAACTTCCCTAATTTTTACAGAAGCTTTTTCAGTAAAACTCATGTCTAAAATAAACAAAAAATGTTAAATTTGTTTAAAGTTTTAGTGAATTAAATTTTTTCACTAACAATTTTCAAGACATATAATTTTTTTATTTTTTTTTACTTTCTTTCTATGAAACGAGCCTTTCTTTTTTTCTATGAAACGAGCGACTGTGCTTACGGTGGAATATTTTTAATCTAAATTATTTAATGATATAATGCTAACAGAATTTGAAGTAAATTTGTTTTAAATTAAAAAAAGGAAAAAACGAACACGCCCATTTTTTACATACTGAAAATGAGGGCGTGGCAAAAATTTCTTTAAAATAAAAAAATTTTTCGCAAAATTTAAATTATACAAAATGTCAATAAAATTTAAAATGGCCATTGAAAAATATATAAAATAGGATTACGATAGATAGTATGTCCATACAAAACATACATTTCGAGCGCTACTTATAATATCTAAAATATTTTACAAACTTCAACCCACACACAACAGATTGAAAAATTCTTCTACAAGACTCTTTTGTATTTTGGCAGAACTTTTCTTCGAGAATTTAAGAACGTTAGCAGGCGGTTGACGGGCTGATGGACATTTGCAAGATTCACACCAAAAAAAGAAAATATATATATATATATATATATATATATATATATATATAAAACACAGACAACAGCATCATGTTATTGAAAAGGCTTCCTAAATTGCTAAATGTGCAGTCAGCTTTCAATAGTTTGGTTTGGCTTTGGAAAATGGTAAAACTTTCATAACTACCAACTATTATCAACGATAATCGCCATCGCCATCGCCATCGTCAACAAGTCAACACCACCTACATAATCATACGTTTACAGTTCACAGAGTTTAGTGGAGAAGGCATTTAGAGTTGATTCAGTTAGTTTGTGTATATAAGTGATGTTTGGTATGGCTTTATTCCTTCCAAATGCAGCTGCATAATTGATGAATAATGTATATTTTTTTCCTGCAAGCCGTATGTTTTATTTTCTTTTTTTTAAGGAAATTTAAGTTAAAAAAGGCAAACAAAAAAAAAATAATTTTAGTTCGCCGATTGTTTCAAGCAAAAATAATTTAATCTAAAATAAGAATTAAAATCACTCTTCTTTTTAAAAACGACGTAAATAAGAATCTTTATGTCAAAGAAAAATTTCGTTTATTATTTTCTTTAAAGGATTAGAAAAAGTATAAATGTCGTTACTGTTTAGTCGCATATTCCCCGAAGCCACAATATATGACTCCAGCCCCCCTCAAAAAAACAAAAAAAAAGAGGATAATAGCACAAAGCAGTGGTTTTTCTTAGTAAAAAAAATATATGTGACAAGATGAAAGACTTCCGGCAGAATAGGGACAGTACAGCACACATTATCTTTAACTTAGTTTCGTTAAAGTGAGAGCAATCTTAATCACAAAGACTAAAAAAAAATAAATAAAACGACAAGACATTTAACATTTCTTTCGAGACAAAGCAAAGTAAATTATAACACGACCCCAGACGCGTTCTAAATTATTTAAAGCTTAAGAGGGACTTGGCAACGCGTTAAGTAATGAACTGAAAAAAAAAATGAGAAATTTCAACTTCGACTCTTCTTGCTTCAAATTGTAGAACAAAAACAAAAAAAAAAAATAACAAAGGGAGTTCCTTAAAGTTACTGAAAAATTCTTAAGCGTTTTTCTTGATTAAAGAGAAACTTTGTTCGCATACGTTTAAGTTACAGAAACAAACAATAATAACAAAAAAAAAAAAATAATAAAAAATAAATAATAAATAAAAAGAAAATTTTGACAATTTTTTCAGTGAAACCAAATAACCAACAAACGAACTAAACGGCTGTTGCGTTGCTCAATCGACACTTAATAATTTTCTTTTAAAAGCGTACATCAGCGTAACGCTATAAGTGAATTTATAAATTTCTTAAAAAATTTATGAACGCAAAATTTTTAAAAAATGTTTGGGAATGTTTTCCAAAGAAAAAAAGGAAAATTAAACCCAGCGTTTTCTAGATCGCTACATCCGTTATCAGCATTCATCTTTATGTTGTTTTAATTGTAAACATCATCTATTTAACCAACTAATTTTGTAGGTTAAAAATACGAGGAATGTTTATAATCAATCCGTATTAATTTGATTAGACGAAATCCATACACAACCCAACGCTTTTATTCGTTGTTTTCGCTGCAAATTGTCACATAAATTTGTTATTGCTTTATGCCAACCATCGAATAGCCACAAATGTAATTTAGTTTTTACACCCTTCGCCACAGGTGGAAAAGGGTATATTTAAGTTTGTCATTCCGTTTATAATTTCTACAATATCCATTTCCGACCCCAAAAAGTATATACATATATATATTCTGAGTTCTTATGCATAGCGAAGTCGATTGAGCGATGTCCTTCCGTCCTTGTTAGTATTGAAATCAACTTCGCTAAGGCACTAGATAAGCTATAGAAAATTTCAATACGCCAACCGATCAGACATAGTGTCAAAAGAAGTACTATTGGAAATCAGCATGATCGGCCTATGTCCTTCGAGGCAGCAGGCAAAACACCACGCCTACCTCTATTTTTTCATATGATTTGGAACAAATTAGTAACTCCAACAAAAAAAAAAAAAAAAAAACAAATATATGGGGCGATAGAGAATTAAGAAATAAAAAAAAACATCCAGTGAAAAACTGTTCGTTCGCCCATATTTTCCGAGTTACGGGCCTCTGAAATTTTGAAAATTTTTATAATATCAATACGGGTCTCATTTAAAAGCTTTTGAAGAGGTCTTTAAGGAAATTCTAAAATTTTTTAAAAACGCTTAAACGCATTAAGAGCCGTCGACATGTTTATGTAAAATTTTATATGTATGTGTACGAGGGCTGCTATATATATTTCTGGCCTGGCAACACTGAGTGCTGCCAAGTGCAATCTGACATTTCCATTGGAATGTTTGTCATTTTTAAGCATAATCGTACTCAAAACGTTTTGACGTACGACCATTATTTGTGTTGTTTACAGTGACTTGAAAAAATTAATATAGAAAAAATGGAATTAACTCGTGAACATTTTCGTGCCATCATTTTTCACAACTTTCAAAGTGGATTATCACGACAAGAGTGCATTGATGAACTTAAATCTTTGTATGGCGATGAAGCACCATCCAATAGCACTGTGAAAAATTGGTATAATGAATTTAATCGTGGCCGAAGCTCGCTCAAAGACGAATTCCGGGAATGTCGTCCAAAAATGGCTGTTGTGCCAAAGAACATTGATGCCGTGCGTGAACTCATAATGTAAGATCGACATGCGACATACCGAGAGATAGAGACATCCTTGGACATTTCTTCCACCAGCATACATTCGATACTGCATGAACACCTGGCCGTAAAAAAGGTTTGTTCTCGTTGGATCCTGCAAAATTTGAAAGTCGCTCAAAAAAAGGCTCGTGTCGATTGGTGCAAAGAAATGTTGCAAAAATACGATTGCGGTACTTCAAAAGACGTTTATAAGATCGTCACAGGTGACGAATCATGGATCTATGCGTATGAGCCCGAAACGAAACAACAATCGACCGTGTGGGTCTTCAAAGATGAGCAAAATCCAACGAAAGTTGTTCGTGGAAGAAGCACTTCGAAGCAAATGGTCGCCTGTTTCTTCGGTAAAACTGGTCATGTGGCGACTGTTCCGCTTGAGCAACGTAGGACGGTCACTTCTGAGTGGTACACTACAATTTGTTTGCCTGAAGTCATCGGAGAAATTCGAAAAACCAACAAGAGAACACGAATCATTGTTCACCATGACAATGCGAGCTCTCACACATCGGCTCAGACCAGAGCGTTTTTGACCGGCCAAAACGTCGAATTAATGGGTCATCCGCCGTACAGCCCTGACTTGGCACCTAATGACTTCTTCTTGTTTCCGCACATCAAGAAAAAAATGCGTGGTCAATTATTTTCGTCGCCAGAAGAAGCTGTTGAAGTGTTCAAAAACCATGTTTTAGAGGTGACTCAATCGCAGTGGAAAAAGTGCTTCGACAACTGGTTTGAGCGCATGCAAAAGTGTATAAATCATGCTGGAGAATACTTTGAAAAACAATAAAACCATTTTTTATTATAAATATTCGCATTTTCACTATTAGGCCAGAAATATATAGAGCAGCCCTCGTAGTGCTTAATTTTTTGTCTAATTTTTTAATTCTCTGTCACCCCAACATTTGCTTTTTTGATTGAAGTTACTTCACTAAACTAGATGTACGAAGATGGCATAGCCGAATGTATCACTCTTACTTGTTTTTAAATTATTTGTTGAAGTGAAATATATAAATGCGATGAAAAAATTATATTATGTTAAATCATGCTTTTATCACAATAAATAAACTTTTGTTAACATTTATTTAAAGGAAGCCTCTTATAAGCATAAAAAGCACACTTTTTCTAGGCTTGGAATTGCTAATATTTATATGTGTGTGAAGATATATTCGAATTTAACTAGTAGACACTTAAACCAAATTTCTTAACATAATTAATTTTGCAGTTAACAGAGCACTGTTAATTACTTAACAGTACAGCATAATTTTACAGTTAACAGAGCACTGTTAATTACTTAACAGTAGTTAGAATTTTGACCTTTATAAATTAAAACGCTTAATCCGGGAGTTTGGGACGCGGTCAATGTTAAGAGCGATATGTAAAAACTGTGCTAGAGTGTGCTAGCAGTAGTACAGCAAATACAGATTTGTTTTTAGCAGTCATTTTTGAAAATTTTTTGAGAAGATTGGTGGTCATTATGGAAAAATGGGGAGTGACTGGTATAACACACTCTATACATATGGAGGTCCAAGGGACACTCTATTGATCCATATTAGTGGGATATCTGAAATAATCGTAGTGGTCTGTTAACTACAACATTAGCCATGTTAAAATATTTGGTTTATGTCTTTACTAGATAAACTCGAATTTATCTTCACACACATAATATTTATTTCAACAAAATCTCATAAGTGGTATCATTTGTTAAAAATTCTTAAAACCTAAGCCCTGGTGTACCTTTTAAGTAGACAAGAAAACTATCCAGTCGCCTTCTGCAACATACAACATTATTTTAAATTATTAATGCTTCTATATATTCAATTTTGTAAAGACATATTGACTTACCCTCGTGTATCTTTTAAATAAAAACTATCTCTAGGAACTTAAATATACGGCATGCAATTTATACTGATTAATATCCCTGCAGGCTGGCAACAGAAAAAAAAGTAATTTTTTTCACTTACGCCTCTGCAACACAAAAAAAAAGTCTGTAAAATTGTAATCGTTACTGTCAAAACAAAAACAACAAATATCAGGGAACCAATATGAACAACATTCAACAGTAACAACCAACACCTCCTACTCAATTTTTTTTTTTCATTTTAGGTTCATTCTTTGTTAAACGCTACTCTCATACTCCACATGCATGAATAAAAATATACGTGCAATATGTAGTTTGGCTTTGCTGTCTGAACAAGATTTTTTTTTTTTTTTTTGGGAAACTAAATTGTAGAAAAAAAGTATACGAAAAATAAGATAAAATTAACAAAATAAAAAATAAAAACTTAAAGTCAATAAGAGTTAAGGTCTCAAAAGTAAATTTTTTGCAGCTGCAAATATTTCATGTTGCTGATGCTGTATTGAGTTGTATGCAGCAGCAGCATGTAAAAGCGTGCAGTGAGTGGTATAAATGTGTATAGTAGGAAATTGTTAATACAAAAGAAAGTTATTGGCAACATTTGAGTATGGTCACGAAACTTCAAATTCGTTAAGGATTTCTTTTTATTCTTTTTCTTAACAAAAAAAAAAAAACGGATTTAAATAACGAAAAAAAACTTTGGAAGCTGTTAAAATTCTTTAACAAGCAAGAACGTGTTGAAAGAACATAGAAAATAAAATAAAAACGTGCAGATAGTAGGTTTTTACGAAGCCATAAAAAATTGATGGATTTAAAAATTTAAAAAAAATTCTTGGCAATAAAAAATCATTTTATTCTGTTACTTGAAATGTGCTCATGCTCCTTTAAGTTTTATTCGCTATTGTTACAAAAATTAAAAAAACTGTTATAATATTGTATGCTTAAAATATTCAAACCAAATGAGAGTTAGATAAAGTTTAGTTTAAAATTTCAAAGTTTTTTAAAAAGCAACATTAACTTCTTTAAAAAACCGACTTAAAAACAGATTTCAGCCATCTGTCTATAACAGTCTGTTAGCTATTGGGACACCCTTTAATTACGAATTTTACATTTTGTACTTGTTGTTTTAGCGAACTTAACAATAGAGGGAGGGTCTTGTTAAATACAACCGTCTGTCTACAATTGTTCAGCAGTTTGGCCATTTACATCAAGTCACATTAACTATAGGGGAACTCTTTTATTTCCAAATTCTTATTGTATTCTTTAAGTTAAAGCGGACTTATCAAAACAGGTTAATTTCAGATGTCTGTCTATTACGGTTCCAAACTTTCGGCTTATAGATCAAACTACATTAACTATTGGGATACCCTTTAATTTCAAAATAGAACTGTTACATTTGTTATTATAGCAAACTTAACAATACAGGTTCTTCGTAAATTTCAACCGTCTATCTGCAACTGTTCAAAAGTATGGCCGTATACATACATAAAATAAATACACAATCGGGGCACCCTTTATTTTTTAATTTTAAATATTTATACTTATTATTACAGCGATCATTGTAAGCGACATTCTGCTTAATTTTCAAGTGTTTGTCTATAACGGTTCAAAGATTGGGCCCATATAGAACAGTTTACGTTACCTATGGGCACACTCTTTAATTATAGGATATATATTTTTATTACTTTGTTCTTTTGGGTGCTATAGTGATACGCAGTTTTTTTATTTTAAAGTGGCGCCCTTTGCGATTCGTCATACGGGTAAAAAAATGTATGTAAGTTGTATAGGGACACTCTTTAATTTTTAAAATTATGAACTGCCTTAAAAACTGGACCAATCTGTAAGCATCGGCTTAGAAATGACTGAGTTCTGCAGGCACAAACATAAAAATATCATTCTGACAAATTGATAATCTCCTTCTTTTTTTGAAATCGGGTAAAAAACAAGACAGCTGTACATCGTTATCGCAACGAATAAATAGATAAATTTTATGCCTGTGTACGGCAATCGGTCAACAAGCTGGGAGGTTTAAAAATATATTTCATGTCTCAAACTTAAGCAATATATAAACAGAAAAATAAAAAAGTGCACCAATATAGAATAATGCATAAATTTCTACAAGCAGAAGTTCATAAATCTGTATAAAACTATAAAAGAGAGATACAACAATTCTCATATTGTTTATGATATCTGAAAAATAAGATTTCATATAACCATCTAAATAAGACTTTCTCATTTGATACGAATTCTCTTTAACTGAGTCCTGTCTTGAAAATAAGAAACAAACCCGCTCTCCTAAGGAATTTCCACATTTCCATCGTTACATGTAATGTCAGATTAGAGCTACAAAACAATTGATAGTGCTATCGATAAAATCAATAATTTAATTTTTGGCTGACTATTGATAGTTTTTTCTGATATCGACTCTAGTACTGTTGTGAGAATTTGACAGTATCGATAGTTCTAAGCAAACTATCGAAAAAAAATAGTATCGATAGTTTAGCTATCGATAGTTTTAAGCTTTATGTCAGATCCTCTTTCTCACTGTAGGTGAGTGAAGTAGAGTTGCAAAACAATCGATAGTACTATCGATAAAATCGATAATTTTATTTTTGGCTGACTATCGATAATTTTTGTCCGATAGCGATAGTTTTTAGAGTTAGCGCTTCAAAAATTCGATAATATCGATAGTTTTTAGACAAACTATCGAATGTGCCGAATATTGATAGGTTTGCTGCTCTATTGCGAAGCTGGTTATTATATTATAACTTAACATAAAGCATCATAGAATCCTTTATGAACATGTTCCGAAGTCTCCTTGTCATATTCACTAAATCAGCAGCTGTTGGTCAAAATGGCCAGTCTGTTAAAGTGCTTCCTCAACCTTCAGTGGCCCATGAGAATACCAGAGAGCATTCTTAAATTGTTTTTAATTGGGGACATTAGAGCGTTGAAAAGATTTTGCTCATATGCCTCAAATGTTAGCTTAAGTCAGGGGAAATTATCATTGATACTGTGGATCTCCTTTCTAATCACGAATATTATTTTTACGTTCGCGAATGATAATTTTAAAAGAACGAAGAAAACCTAATTCGTCTTCTCTTGATCGTCGGTTTCCATAGCTCCTCACACATATCTCCATACTCGTTTTTTATTTGTTTGTTTTCGAATATGAAAGTTTTTCAAACAAGAAAAAAATACGCAAAAGCAAATAATATTCCTCCGCTACAGTTTTTAAAACGAGTAACTAAAATTGTATTCGCAAATGGAATTCCTGTTCTAACCTGGAATAAATTATTAAAACAGCACCTTAAAGTAATATAGTCGTGTGGATTGCCCGAAACCTTGAACAGGTTTGCCTTTGAAATTCTATATTCAAAATTAAAAAAACCTGTGGATAAAAGTTTTACTGTTCTAAAGAATAAAAAGAAAATCTTAAAAGTTTATGTTGATAATTTAAGGATTTATTTTTAAATCGTTTGTGCCAGCTTTCGGATCACCAACTTTGTTCTAACCAACAACAAATTTAAAGTTTGAATTGTTCATATTTTCTATATTTAACTTTTTGATTTTCCACTGCCAAAAATTTTTCTTGTTACTAGCATTTAATATTCTAGCAAGGAGTTAGTAAAACTCCATTAAAGCATTTACAAAAAACTTGCTTTAGTTTTTTTTTTTTTGCAAAAAAAGGCAACTTAAAGCAAAAAAATATTATATGTTTTAAATTAAGTAGGGATGTAATAGAAACTTTTTTTCAGAAATTTGATAGTAAATATATTAACTGGAAACGATGGAAAAATATTGTGCACCAAAAAAGAAAACTAAAAAGTTTATAATGAAATTTAAGTATAAAAACAAAAAAAAAAAAGAGGAAAAAAAATAATGTGTAAAATATTAAAGTTTCTGGGCAGAAAATGTTATTGGTTAAGGAAAAGCGAAACAGAAATAGAGAAAAAAAAATATTAATTAAAGAGGGTTGGAAAAAAAACTATAAAAACTTGTATTAATACGCTTCCAAATTGAAATCAAATTCTTCAACAAAATTGTGAAAACCAGCAACTGAATTTTTTTTCTATTCGTACTTGCTTCCAACTGACTAAAGTAAAAAAAAAAAATTATTTAAAACCAAAAATATTTACTGAGGGTTCCCTAGTCTTTTAATAATTTGTTGCACAAAGGCAAATAAATAAAGAATAAAAATTTGAAATGTAGTACCCCACCCCCCGTCTCCCCACACTCTGGGTAAAAGTCTATGGCGAAAGTAGTTTTATTATTGCCAGTGGCTTAAAAAAAGTACTTAAGAACACTTTACATGTTAGGTACCTTAATGATGGGTTTTAAAAAGTAGCATCTTCAAAAGGTCCTTTAAAATTATTTAAAGTATTCGTTTAAGTCATTTTACAGAGATACTTTTAATGATTTTAAAATAATCTTACGAAAAAAATGTTGATCTTATATAAAAGAATGTTTTTAAAAATAATTTAAAATATAATTAAAAACTTATAGAAAAGCAAGTATGAGTGCTATATTCGGTTATGCCGAATCTTATATACCCTTCACCATCGATGTAAATATAGTTTAGTGAAGTAACTCTAATCAAAAAAGCAAATATTGGGGTGGCAGAGAATTAAAAAATAAAAAAAAATTGTTACTGCTTATATAATTGCACATAAAAATGACATTGGCTCTTAATGGGTTAAGCATTTTTAAAAAACTTTAGTATTTCCTTAAAGATTTCTTCAAAAGATTTAATATGACACCCATGTTAATATTGTTACGAATAATAAAATCTGGCAACCCCTGTAGTTGTTTCCGTATGAGCGTGGTGAATAAGCTACTTCAACTAATGGTGTGTTTATAGAATAACCAAACTGCACGTTAGCCAACAAAAGCTGAGCAGCCTCAATGGCTGCGTTGGTAGAGGTGCGTACTACAAACCAGGGGGTCCGAGTTCGATACCGCATGCGGGCATGCGTGTAACGAAAAAAATAATAATTGTTATAAGCAGCGTTGCCACACAAGAAATTTACTTCCTACCAATTATTTTCAAAAATCCTACCAAAATCGTTAACAGCCTACCAAAAATTTTAAAATACAATTTTTCAATAAAATCAAAATTTTTATTTTGGCTTATATAGTAATAAAATAAAAAATTGCAATTTTTATAAAAAACATAAAAATATACATAAAATAACAACATAAAAGCAATATTTCATTTAAAATAACGGATGTATGTATGTGTATACAAAATGTATATAGATAAAAAACAAAAGGAATTTCAAATACAAAAAATATCACATATAATTCGTTGGTTTTAAAATAGTTTTAGAGCATACTATGGAGAATTAACACCCATTCCTTTTCTGGAGCCAATCAAATTCGCTCAACCATTCGGTTCTAAATTTTCTTTTGACTGTTTCTTTACAATGTTCACTAAGAGTATTATATTATTTAAAAATGTTTTAAAACAAAAATTTTAAGAGTGGTTCTATTATTATATTTTTTTTTTAATTTTGGAGTTTTTAATAAAAATCTGAAAAAAATACATGCAATATTAGTAAATATTTATATAATTAATAGATACATATTTAGAATTAATAAAGTTTAATTACTTTTCCATTTTGTCTATTAATTTTTTAATACATACACTTGAAAATAAACCTTCACTTAAAAATATTGTTAATTTCAATTTAATAAAATAGTTCGCGCTTCTTAACCCAGAGATGGTTATAGCTTTAATCATCTCTATGCAAATAAGCAGAGATGTTTTTTAGTACATCCAAAACAGTTTTTGAAAATAGTGGTAACACTATCAAAGTTATTGTTTATTTTATTAAAAGTTACATTTTTTTTATTTTATGTTCTGAATTTTTAAGATGAAAAATTTACTATGCTAAAAAATTGCTACAGGCGGAAAACCTACCAAAAATTTAAAAAAATTCAACAAACCAACCAAACTACCAAACTGTTTTTTAAAAACGAAAAACTACCAAGTTTGGTCCGATTGGACCAAAGCGGCAACACTGGTTATAAGCAATTAAAATTAATAAACAGCAGTACAAACCTCCCGAGAGGCAAAAGGCAATTATTATGTATTGGGTATTGGAGACGTCCAATAATATAAGAGTAACAGATAATTGTCAAATAGCCCTTTATAATAAAAAGTAAGAGCAATAGCGATTAGCGCAGGGAAGTGTAACAGCATAACAACAGTGTACGGCAGACGTGTGTTATGGCTACTGGATTAAAGGAGAAGACTGGCTTGGATAAAAGGAGTAGTGGAGATGTCTGTGGATGGTTAAGGTTACTAAACAAGGCATCGAGTAGTTCATGTCTCGCCGGAGTAACACAGTAGTGTAGCGTGGATGGCTGCGTTTGTGGTGATAACGCATGTTTAGTAAATACGAGACCAAGGGTTCACAAGACCGGTAGGATCGAGAAGTTATAGCCAGAGAAAGCCATAAAGTTCGAAGATAGAATTTAGCCACAGTGGTATTTGCAATCAAAAGAATCCGTACGTTTGCCTGCTAAAAAGGGTAAAACGTAACAATATTTTAAAAAATTTAAAAATTGCACAGCCCCGTAACTCGGAAAATATGGGCGAACGGCAATTTTTTCTCATGAAGTTTTTTTCTTATTTTTTAAATCTCTATTGCCCCATATATTAATTTTTTTGATTAGAGTTACTTTATTGTTCCAAATGATAATTAGAGGTAGACGTGGTGTTTTGCCTGCTCCTTCGACATGGACCGATCATGCTGATTTTAAATAAAATTTTCGAAACAATGACTGATCAATTGGCGTATTTGGATTTTCTTTAGCTCCTCAAGTGGCTCAATTGACTCGCTATGCATAAGAACTCAGAATATAATTACTTTATAGGGTCGAAAATGGATATTATAGAAATTACAAACCAAATGACAAACTTGGATATGTATACTCTTTTTATACCTGTGGTGAATATTTTTTTTAACAAAAATTATCTTAAAATATATTTCTGGTTAAATAAACTGCCATTTAAAAATCTATTTTTTCTCAGTAGAAAAAAAAATAAATTTTGAAGAAGCACCGTATCTTTTTAAACACAATAAAAATCCTCTCTTTTTAAACAATAAATACCATATAAAATCCTTTTAAGAAAATACTAGAAAACACAGAAACCATTTAGCATTTTTTAAAGAAGTCGAGAGAGCTTTAATTAAAACAAAACTTAAGAACTTCTTTGAAGAATTCTATTTAAAAGATAAAAAAAACCTTTTAAAAAAATGATTTATTAATATTACAAACGAACTTTCGAATTTTGTGTGGGTTTGTTACGCTGTAACTATTTAACCAAATGTTATGAAATGTTGCTTACACATTGCCAGTGGTATAAAAAAGGATATAGCATACCTTTTATTCAGAAAAAAGAACGATTTTTGGAGATATAGCAAAATAACTACAACCAACTTTATAATATAAATCGTAATCGAAGCATACTTTCAGGCAGTTCTTATAAAATTTTAGGTTAAGTGGTGTCAGTAGTTGAAAAAATCCCTCTATGTCCAGATTTACACTATTCAATTTTTTAGGCATTTTTTTTTCTCAATTTTCTATTTAAGTTATAGCGGTATGCGTTATCTTAAAGTAAACATTAGCAACAGTAATATTCCCTCAAAATTAAAGCAATACCATATTGCTTACATCTCCTGCTTCACAAACAAACAAAAACTTCATGCTAGTTTCATGAAAAATTTCATAGTGTACATGCCGTATATGTCAAACAATTAACAGAGTCTTACGAGAAAAAAAATTTCGCATAAAAAACAATTTTTTTTTGTAAACTAAAAAAAGAACTTACCGAATTTTCTTAAATTTAAAAATTTCAAGACGAAGTTTGAAAAACTTACCTGAAATGAGACAAAATACAAAATTTAATAAATTTTTTGTGGAATTAATATAATTATTATTAATATAACATTAAAATACAAACATAATTAAATTAAACTGCTATTAATTTTAAAGAGATTTTCTCTTTTCTAAGAGAAATTTAAAAGAGAAGAGTTAAAAAATCGCTGTTAGTTAGTGCCTAACTTACGACGACGGCGACGACTTAAAATGATTTGTTAAAGTACTACAGGGTGTCCGCCAGGAAGGTATACTACTTTGTTTATAATATTGAATGAAATAAAAGAGAATGGTTCTTATATTGATAATTATTTTATTTAGGCCCCGATTATGGTTCACAACAGTTGTTATTTTGATGTTGTAACTTTTAAATTGTGATTATGGTTTACAACACTTATCGGAAATGTTTTAGTTTATGTTGTCTATGTCAACTGATTGCGATTATCGTTCACAACATTGGCAAGTATATGTTCTAAGAAGTGTCAAAAATATACAACTGATTATTACTGGTCGTCTTGCTGCCACAGCAAGTTGAAATTTAAAATGGAAAAACTGCCAATAAAAGGAGCATTCAAGGTACTGGATGTGGTCCATACACTGACATATGAATATATATTTAATAAAAAAAGTTTTGTTTATTTTTAATTGAAATAATTATTTTAAAATAATTTTACGAGGGCTGCTATATATATTTCTGGCCTGGCAACACTGAGTGCTGCCAAGTGCAATCTGACATTTCCATTGGAAAGTTTTTCATTTTTAAGCATAATCGTACTCACAATTAATTAATTAATATAGAAAAAAATGGAATTATTTCGTGAACATTTTCGTGCCATCATTTTTCACAACTTTCGACGTGGATTATCACGACAAGAGTGCATTGATGAACTTAAATCTTTGTATAGCGATGAAGCACCATCCTATAGCACTGTGAAAAATTGCTAAAATGAATTTAATCGTGGCCGAAGCTCGCTCAAAGACGAATTCCGTGAAGGTCGTCCAAAAACGGCTGTTGTGCCAGAGAACATTGATGCCGTGCGTGAACTCATAATGCAAGATCGACATGCGACATACCGAGAGATAGAGACATCCTTGGACATTTCTTCCACCACCATACATTCGATACTGCATGAACACCTGGCCGTAAAAAAGGTTTGTTCTCGTTGGATCCCGTACAATTTGAAAGTCGCTCAAAAAAAGGCTCGTGTCGATTGGTGCAAAGAAATGTTGCAAAAATACGATTGCGGTGCTTCAAAAGACGTTTATAAGATCGTCACAGGTAACGAATCTATGCGTATGAGCCCAAAACGAAACAACAATCGACCGTGTGGGTCTTCAAAGACGAGCAAAATCCAACGAAAGTTGTTCGTGGTCGAAGCAAATGGTCGCCTGTTTCTTCGGCAAAACTGGTGATGTGAACTGTTCCGCTTGAGAAACGTAGGACGGTCACTTCTGAGTGGTACACTACAATTTGTTTGCCTGAAGTCATCGGAGAAATTCGAAAAACCAACAAGAGAAGACGAATCATTGTTCACCATGACAATGCGAGCTCTCACACATCGCCCCAAATCAGAGCGTTTTTGACCGGCCAAACCCTGACTTGGCACCTAATGACTTCTTCTTGTTTCCGCACATCAAGAAAAAAATGCGTGGTCAACATTTTTCTTCGCCAGAAGAAGCTGTTGAAGTGTTCAAAAACCATGTTTTAGAGGTGTCTCAATCGGAGTGGAAAAAGTGCTTCGACAACTGGTTTGAGCGCATGCTGGAGAATACTTTGAAAAACAATAAAACCATTTTTGATTACAAATATTCGCATTTTCACTATTAGGCCAGAAATATATAGAGCAGCCCTCGTAAATATGTGTGTGTATTTGTTTAATTGTTTTATTTTTAACAGTTTTCAATTTGAAGAGATGTAATTTCATGAATAATGTATGCTGTAATAAAATACAATCCTGTGACATACTCAACATTTAGATGTTGAAAACCATAACCGAAACAAGTGTTGTGAACCATATCGGGGCCTTAATATCGGCAATTATGTATGAAATACAATATCAGATAAATGTCCGCCTCTCTTAGCCTTACAAATTGAAGTCCTTTTGAGCACATTTTTCATTAAAATCTCAAACGTTTTATGCGGTATTTCATTAATTTCATCACAAATATTTTGTTTGAGTTTTTTAAGCGTTTCTGGTTTGTTTTCATAAAACTTGCTTTTTAGATATCCCTACAAAAAGAAGTGCGGAGCAGTCAAATCAAGCGACCGTGGAGGCCAATCATCATCACCATTTCTTGAAATAAGTTGTTGTGGAAAGGGGTTTCGCAGCAATTTCATTGTAATCCTAGCTGTATACGATGTGGCAACGGCTTGTTGATACCACATGGGTGTTCGCCGGGAATGTATACTGTATGCAATGTGGCACCGTCTTGTTAATACCACATGTTAATCAAGCCCAAAGCATAAAGTTGTGGCGTCAAAAAGTTTTCAGTCATATCACGATATCACTCCCCATTCACAGTTACCGTTACGCCGTTTTAATTTTCAAAGAAAACAGGTCCAATAATTCCTCCTGACCATACTGCACACCAGACTGTCACTTTTAACGAATGCAAAGGTGATTGATGAATAATTTGAGGGTTTTCCATTGCCCAGAACTGACTACTCTGTTTATTCACATATCCATCAATATGAAAATATGCCTCGTCACTTATTATGATTTTTTCATGAAACTTGGGGTTGTCATGGGCGAGCTGTAACATATTGTTGGCATATG
Source organism: Gymnosoma rotundatum (assembly GCA_916610165.2). Taxonomy (NCBI): domain Eukaryota; kingdom Metazoa; phylum Arthropoda; class Insecta; order Diptera; family Tachinidae; genus Gymnosoma; species Gymnosoma rotundatum. The sequence continues at coordinate 13,863,256 of OU744339.1, forward strand.
TACGGCGTCGTAACTAGTATTGTGGAAGAAGTTCTTGTGTCAGCTGAATCTTAAATGGAAACAAATGCAAATCCTTGCGCATAATTGTGGCCTTAGTTGTTCTTTGAAGACCAACCTTCTAAACACGGCGTCTAATTGAGGTTGATGGATTGTTTTGAACACTTTCATGAGCAGCAGTAATGTTTTCAGCCGATTTTGTATTACGTTTTTATTCATGCTTGGGCCTTACAACCTACAGCCCGAACCTGTTTCTTCGAAATCATTCACTACACAATAAATAGTGCGTTTTGTTGGCACATTGTTTCTCTTAAAAATTTCGCGTAACTTTCTCATTGTCACCGTAATCGATGATTGATTTTGATAATATTTTTTAACGATTAAAACATGTTGGTTTAAAGAATATTTTTTCATAACAAATTTGACACGTGTCTACTTAACGACTTGCAAATATGAAATGTCAAGCCTAATGTTTACCAACATGGCGGGAAAACAAAATAGTATACCTTCCCGGCGGACACCCTGTATATATAAAAAGGTAAACAAAAACTTTGGAATCCTTCTTCTCCTCTGCTTGTCAACCGATTTTGTTTAGTCTTTGACGTATTTGTAGATATTGTTAAGCTTTAGAGCACCGTCTTAATGTCATTTAAATCGGTTCAGTATTTATTTTAAAAATAAATGAAAAAATTTTTCAGTAATAAACTTGTTGAAATTTTGACCACAAGGTCAACTCTAGTTTTATTAAAAACAATTTTAAGAATTTGAATGCCACCTTACTTTTATTGTAATTGTGACATTTTAAATACAAAAAACGACTAAAGGAGAATGTTTCAGATTTTGGTTTTGTAAATGAAATTCCCTTAAAATAAAAATACATATAAAAAATTATTTAATTATGTATGTCAGTTTTCTAAAAGAAAAACAAAAAAAAAAAAGCAATTTACAACCAAATAAAGACAAACCAAGAATCTTTAAGAAGAAGAGGCCTGTGTGCAGTTTTTAATGCACATAAATATGCAAAAAAGGCAAATAATATAAACATGAACATAAACATGATTTTAATTTACTGCCTTAAATCAACAACCTGGGAAACAAAAAATATGTTGTGTTTATATTTGACTGACTAACGAACAGACTGACGACTACTACTACATCAAATTATGTGAGTGGAATATTAAATAAAGTCTTTAAAAAGAATTCAGAGGAGAAACTACGTTCAAATCACAGGTACATTTACACATCAACAAACACACAGAAACCCAGCCAATTCGATTAAATAACAAGTGTAAAAAATATAAAAGTCGTCCAACCGTGAATGGTTAAATATTACCAATAAAACAAACAAAATTATGTATGATTATTTAATTGGAATCAACCAAATAAAATAACACACCAGAGAATCATGTTAATGTGTATGTTTTAAATTTAGTTGTTTTCAGTGTTGCCGTTATGTTATATTTTTTGTAATTTTTAAAGGCTCCACGTAACATGATTAATTTTGTTTTAAAGAGTCCGCCTTCTAATTTTTTTCAGCTAGTGCTTATTTTGTGAATAGTAACACTTAGCTCATGTCTGATTTGACAGATAATTAGTTTTATCCTTCCGCTAAACGAATATGGTTGTGTATGCGCTTGACCAACGCTGGGAAATGTTGCGACATTAGATGTTGATTTTGCCGAAAAAAATCATCTTTTCAGATGAAGCTCATTTTGATCTTGGCGGGTATGTAAACAAGCAAAATTGTTGCATTTGGGGCACAGAAAACCCGCACGCATACATTGAAAAGCCGGTGAACCAAAAAGAGTCACTGTTTGGTACGGATTTTGGTCCAGAGGCATAATTGGACCATTTTTCTTTGAAAATGAGGAGTGGCCGTTACAGTCAATGGCGATCGTTGTCGGGCAATGTTGAACGAATTTTTGTTCACAAAAATTAAAGAGGAGGATATTGGCAACATTTGGCTTCAACAGGACGGCGCTACAAGCCACACAGCCGAAGCTACTGTTTTTTTTTTAAGCATTTTCCAAAAAAAAAACGTTATTTGTCGGACCCTTTATTAGGCCAAATTGCCGGAACAGACACGAAATAAAGTCATATTACTGAAAGAGTACTTGTTTCATTATTTGAGGTTAGAATCTCTTTTAACATATCAACCGATTCTAATAACAAAGGTTGCCTGCAAATAAAACTAAAGTCGCATATAAAGAATTAGTTTCAAATAAACAACAACAAAATAACATTGCTGTAGTTTTACTCTGTTCAATTCGTGAAAAATCACGAAATGTTTCTTGCTTTATGTTTAGAAACAGCAAAATGTTTCTGGCAACAAGTCTTTACAACTGTGAATAAATATAAGCAGCATTTAGTGCGGAAAATTTAACATGCTTTAATTTAACTTGCGAAAATTGTTAGTAACTTCAGTTATTCCGCTTGAAAAAATTGACAGCCGTACCAATACCTCGATTTAGAAGAAAGTTGTCTTTTAATTTTCTTTAGGTAGTGCTGGATTTTATTACAGAAAATTGTGAGTAAATTTTATGTTAAAGTTTTAAGAAAATAGGGCTGAAATTTATCTTTGATAACGGTATTTTTACAATAATTAGAGCAGTAAATTCTATTGAAGCTTAATCTTGCAAAGAAATGGGAAAATATTTTAAAAAAATCTTACTTTAACGAATTTTATTGAATGGCGAGAGAATACACTTTATATCACAATATCAGTCCTAATTTAAAAATCCTCATGAGTATCATCGGTATGAAATTTTATTTCATGCGTTTTTTTATTATCGTTTTTTTTTGTTGCCTTGTTATTTTCTCTGAAATATGGAATAAAACTTTTTACTATATTTTATATAAATTACATTAAATTACTATTTATTTAAGGAACATTTCGACATGTAACGTTTAATGAAAAATGTAAGGAAAAGCGTAACTTTTTCAAGTCTTTCTCTGGCAACACTGGTTGTTTTATTTCTATCTTTCTCTCTCTCTCTCTCTGATACACACTATACCACTACTTCTTCTTCTTCTTCTAAAAGAGTTTGTCCCGTAGAAATTAAATTATGACAAGCAATATTCCATAAATGTTGAAAAACAAATTTCAAATTCTTCTTATAAAGTCAAGACCCTAGAGAATCATGCCAATTAAGACTTAAGAGGGTAAAATTTAAGTACAACAGAGCGTGAACACAATTGTCTACTATTCCTTGTTTTTTTTTTTAAAACAAATTTTATTTTAAAAGTGATTCTTTTGTGAAAGTGAAATAAAAAATATTTGTTAAAAACTAGCAGAGTGATATGGATTTACTGGCCCGCTAAGGGCTTCTCAGCATCGATTGTGTCACTTCCTCTAGGTCCAACAAATAACTGTAAAGCATTATATGAGTTTTTATATACTTTCAATCAATTTTGTTTTCAGCAGTAAATTTCAATGACGCTTTGAAAGACGTCATAATGTCCATGGACACTGTGTCGTTTTTAGTCATAATGTCCGCACTTAAAACAACAACGGCTTCGCTTACCAAAGATTTCGTGCATAGCCGGCCTTCGGCTTGAGCCAACTGTGGATCTTTTTGAAACCCTAACTTGGCCGTAAATAAACATTTTTCATCCACATGCAATAAATAACTATTTCCACGGTTAACTGGCCTATGAATATCCTTGGCTTTTGCCGACATCTTGAATGCCATCTTCACCTTACAGATCTATTGTACGACCCCTGACTTGCAAAGGCAAAGGTATGGCTAGCCGTAACTAAACGTACTGTCATAGGAGACCGCCTAAATTATGTCGGGCAAACTCGTGATGCCTGTCGAACTCCAGTTTTAATATGAACTTATCTGAGCACATGGAATACTGTGTGGGTGGACACATCTTCTTTTCATTATTGGGAATTTTATGAATTAAAGCCAATTTACACTATGACATTTTTCATGAAACTAGCATGAAATTTTTGTTTGGTGACAAGAGGTGAATATAGCGTGGCTTGAATATTAAGGGGATGTTATTGTTGCTTATATTTTGTTTAAAATAACGCATATTGCTGCAATTTAAAAGGAGAAATGAAAAAATGAAATCAAAATCATACGGAAGAAATAGTCAAGATTATCTCGCAATAGATGGGCGGGTTAATCTCTAAGGCACTTCTATAACAGTAACCCCTCGACAAGAAGTTCTGAAAGATGCTCGGATATAATCAAGGTGCTTTGAGGTGGAAAACTGCGCTAGTGACAGGCCATGAAAAGGTGAAGATGAAAATTTAAGAAGAAGACTTTGGCTTAGGATTGCAGGCAGACACATCTTAAAAGAGAATGCTATGGTGAAATTAATAGAGACTTTGTGTGGAGTAGTAACAGATCATTCAACATAATACGCCGCTTTGTGGAAGCAAATTAATAGAAAACTTCGTTCAAACAAATATTTCTTTAACAATGCGAATCGATACGTACTCCTTATAGCAGACACTGTCAGTTGTAAATTAAATGGTCGAAGTAAAATACAAAGTTACTTTCGGATAGTGCGATCCAATAATAGTTCAAATAAGTAAGATTGCTATATTCGGCTATGCCGAATCTTATATATCCCTCACCATCTATGTAAATCTATTTTAGTAAAGTCACTCCAATCAAAAACGCAAATATTGGGGTGACAAAGAATTAAGAAATTAAAAAATTTTAGTACTGCATATAAATATATAATTTTACATAAAAATGATATCAGCTCTTAAGGGGTTAAGCATTTTTTTTAAAGTTTAGTATTTCCTTAAAGATCTCTTCAATAGCTTTAAAATGATACCCATATTGATATTTTAAAAAATTTGAAAATTTCAGAGCCCCGTAACTCGGAAAATATGGGCGAGCGGAAATTTTTCACCTGATGTTTTTTCTTTCTTATCTTTTAATTCTCTATCGCCCCATATATTTATTTTTTTGGTTGAAGTTACTTTATTGTTCCAAGTGACATGAAAAAATTAGAGGTAGTTGTGGTGTTTTGCATGCTGCCTCGAAGGACATGGACAGATCATGCTGATTTTCAATGGCACCTCTTTCGACACTATATCTGATCGATTGGCGTATTTAAATTTTCTCTAGCTGATCTAGTGCCTCACCAAACTTAATTTTAACACTACTCGTAACACAGACGGACATCGCTCAAACGACTTCACTATGCATAAGAACTCAGAATATATATACTTTATGGGGTAGGTAATGGATATTGTAGAAATTAAACACGGAATTACAAACCCAGATATACCCTTTTTCTACCTGTGATGAAGGGTAGCAAAAAGACGGTGAAGAAGGCGGTGTTTTGTTCAAAACAAACCGAATCGATGCTGGATCAAAAATGAATACCGGAAATCCTATTGTACTCCTTATAGCAGACATTTTCGATCCAATAATAGTTCAAAAAATTATGGAAAATTTATTCAATACGATTATTTTAAGAAGAAGAAGAACTAAATTATCACAAATTGTAGAAAGTTAGCAGTATATTGCAGTAATTTATATTTAATCGACTGGTATAAAAATTTTTGTGCTGGCAAACCCTTTTTTGGTACATGTGGATGTAATAAAATCTTGTACAAATTTATTCGTACATAAATATTTATATTGCATATTTTATTCCTGACGATTCTGCATTGATGTATTATAAATTTATAAAAGTATAAAAAGAAATATGTATACACACAAACGTATGTATGTTTATATTAAATTGATTTTACAGACATACTTTCAACCTCTCATCCATATGTATTGAATGGCAAAAGTTGTGCAAATATTATACGAGAGGAACTCTTAAAAAAAACACAATTTTTTAATGTAATTTTTTTGGTAATTTTACACAATTGACTTTTGATTCAATACACTTTAGCTATTCTCCACGAAATGAAATTGCAAATGAAAAAGAAAACACATCCGATTATTACAGTTGTTTCGAGTTGACAGTCTTTGGCGAAAACTTGCAACATATCGTATAGGTGCGAAGGACCAATTGTGTGTTAATTGTAGATGTGATCTACTAGATCGATGTTTCTTTACATTTAGAAGCAGAAGAAGAATGTGCTAACACTTTGAAATCTCACTTGTGATATTTGCTACCAAAACCTGTACAGTATGCATCCTTTATGTTATTTAGCACTTCCTTCGCTAAATGGCTACGCTGCAGTTTCCTTGGTTTATCTGTTTAATTGCTCCCACCGATCCCATCATGCATAGCCCAAAACCGTGACCGCTCTTTAATTTTCTTCGGGGCTGCTTTAATTCAAGGGTTCTATATCTCGCACAAATATTCTCAAGGATCGCCACAAAAATCCTTGGAACAGCCAAATTATTGCTTTTGTTTCATCAATGAGAAAAAAGACTCCCATATTGATGAAAGATCTTATTCTTAATTCTTCCTTTTTAATTAAAACCACTGGAAAATACGTTAAAAAAAATACGTTTTTAAAAAATGTAGCATGCGATCAAATTTTTCTCCCATACATACAATACAATTTGTATAGTGAATTCCGGACTTTTTTTTACAAATACGATTACAGCGACAAAATTCTTCCATTTCGGAGAATTAAACCTGTTGGTCTTATAAAAAAATTCTCAAATTCATTGATTTCCCAATAGGTTTGATTCACCGAGATCGTGGGGTTTTGACGCTGTAATCGTATTTGTTAAAAAAAAAGTCCGGAATTTACTATACAAATTTTACTGTATGTATGTGAAAAAATTTATCGCATGCTATATTTAAAAAAAGTATTTAACTTAACGTATTTATCTTCACACACATTGGAAACTCTTATATAACTAAGTATAGTCTGAAACTTTGAAGCAAGCGTATTGCCCCTCAAGCACAAATTTTTGAAATCAGCATGAAATTCACTTTTTCCGTTTCTTTTAATACGGAGAAAAAAGTTTATTACGCTTTTTAAAGGTTTTTATTGCTTGCGGATTGAATTTTTATTAAAGTTTTAATTAATTCAATTATTTTTTTAATTAAAAAATTATTTTTCTTATTCTTAATTATTACCAAAAAACATTGTTTCTATTAATTATTTAACTGGAAAATTTTGTATTTATTTTTTTAAGAAATATATTTTTAAGTCAATTAAAAATTTAATTAAATTGCTATCTGAGAACAAATAATGCTAATAAAGCTAAATAATGATTTTTTCAGTAGACACTAAATCGTTGAACTGTTGCAACTTATTAAACGTCCCTCGTTAAACAAATTTTGCCGCTGAGGTTTTTGCTTGTTTGCATTGATTTAAATTGATTCAATAAGGGACTCACAAGTAGTTGTAAGGCAATCAAGCAATAACGACAATAACAACATCATGATTATAATGATCGTCATCATCACCATTATCAGCATTATCGTTATCGATACCAATTTCAGCAGCAATTTTTATCAACTGATAAAACATTTTAGGGCAAATATAATCAATGTCTGTGTGCCATGAAATCAATAAATAAAACTTAAATTAAATATAGAAAAAAACGATATAGCTTTTATACATGTAAGTACACATACATAAATACGTATTTAACTGTTTAAATGTATGCATGCAATAAATCTACTATCACTCATTCTTATAAGAAAAATTCTGTAGCAATATTTTAAATTGAGCAATTTAAAAGAATTAAACCAAAAACGAAAACAAAAACATAAAGCCTTGTACAAATGTATTTCTGAAAGTTTTTAAATAAAAATGACAAAATATAATGAAAAAAAAAATTACGTTTAAAAGCCTAAGTTTCCGTTGCAGCATTTGGGTACAAATTTTGAGAAAGCTCGAATCACTAAAAAATTTTCAAATGTTTTAAAAACTAAATGTAATTATTTGTTGAATTACTCGTATTTCTATTAATAATACGAATAAAGTTGGGTTTCATGGCTTAACCGATTGTTGGCAGATAGAAAGAATAAACTTATGTAAGGATTTGCCAAGATAACAACGAAGCAAAACTTGGGGTTATATGTGGACTTTGCCTAATCAAATTAATTTTGATTGATTCTGAATATTCCTCGTATTCTTAGTTACAAAATTAGTGGGTAAAAAAGATGATGTTTACAATGTAAACAACCTAAGATACAATGTAAACAATCTAAAATAGATGCGAAGAATGCTAATGAAGGATGCAGCGATCTAGAAAATTCAGCACTACATTCTGCTGGTGTATAGTTTTTCTTGTTTTCTTTGAAAAACGTCCACATACATTTGTAAAATAATTTTTCTTTAAAAAAAATGAAATTTTCCTTTTTTCTTTAAACAACGTTCGCAAACATTTGTAAATAATTTAACTTTCCTAAATATTTTTATAAATAAAAAAAAAACGATCTTAAGCCAAATTAGTTTCTTATTTACAAAAAAGTTTTAGTTCAAATTTACCAGTTCCATCTTTTTGTGCGTCGTAACCATTTATTGAAGGAATGAACTAAAGTATTGTTTAAAACAACTTTAATTTGTTAATTATATTATTCTTGCGACCATACTACAACTATATTTTTTGACGGCTTTTAGTATTGATTTTTAGAATGAAGAAGCGATTGGGCTGGTCGGATCTGAAACCGCCTTGGACCGCAGCATGGGCCCCTATGACACTTGGCACTATTAGTTACAGTTACTTTGCATTCTTATTTAGAAAGTTAAAGTAACATGGGGTAAACTGAAGAATTGTAGGTGGCTAGAAAAATGTAACCGTGCTATACATATATAGACAAACGTAATGTTTGCCTTATGTATTAAAACAGTAAGGACATCTCTAGTCTGCTGTCAGTGTTAATGACAGGGGTATTCCTGTAAGGCAGTTTTAAGAGAAGTGATGCAGAGTTTTTTAAAATAATAATAACAGAAAAATAATAAAACCATTCCTTAGGTTTAAATAAACCATAAATATTGTTGACCAACAATACTACAACTTTAAAAAAACATTTAAAAGCTTTAGTAAATAATATTTTAATTCTTTTAAAATAAAAAGCTCCAAAAATAAATTTTATACGAACACATTTCTTAATTTTGCAATATTTATTTATGTGTCACCGGAAAACACAAATTTTTAACTTTAATGTCTTTATGAATAAAGAAAAATATTATTGCTTTGAGTTGCTATGAAAATATTGATTTTTTAAACAAAATATTGTTGTTATTCTTGTTAAATGTTTAACACCATATGGCGTTTAAAAAAAGTGAACACAATTTGAATAAATAGAGAAACTAAAGTTTTTAGGTTTTTGTTTTGGTTTTATTTTTATATTTTCATCAAAGCAATTTATGAACACATATTTGTCTATAATTTATCTAACATAAACTAAAGAAATGATAAACACAAAGTTTTCCGTTTTCGCCTCCTGCTGCTCTTTTAACTTTAGTCGTCTTAGCAAAAAAAAAAAAACCTAATGCAATCCAAATGCAACCCTGTGTTAAGAAAATATAATGTAAAAAATGGTATTGCATGTTTGGTTTTGTGTAGCTAAAGTAAACAAATAAAGGGTATCCCCTTATTAATAACAGATGAAAAATTTTATTTAAACTCTTTTTTTTTTCTTTTTTTTAATTTCTACGAATAGAGAGAGGGAGAGAGAGAAAGAGTGACAATTTAAAATAAATTTGGCAAAGTTAAAAATAAAGGGACTTTAGCATTTATTTAAATCAAGTCAGTAATGGCTTAGAGTCATAACTCAATATTTAAAATTCTGAACTAAAAATATGATATACATGTCCCTTATGATTTTATTTTCATCCCTTAAGAAATTCAAGCACTATTTAAAACTTTTTAAAACATTTCCATAAGATCAAATTAAATGAGATATGACACTCTTGCAGCATTTAAGCCAGTGTTGCCAGGAAAGGACAGAAAAATTTAACATTTTCTTTCAAACATTTAACATTTTTTTTAAGTTACACTTTGGATTTTGTTCATTCATACTGTAAGGAAAATACTGAACACAAAAAACATAATAAAGAAATTTTAAGCCCGATAATTCTCATGAGTATTTAAATCAGAACTCAATACTAATATTCCGTGATTGAGGAGTGCATGATCTTGCCATTAAATAAAATTAGTTAAAGTAGGTTTTTTTTAAATTTGTTTTATTCTTTTCTTTGAAAGATTGAGCATCGATAAAATTTACTATTTTAATAATTTTTAAAGTACCGTTATCAAAGACCAATTTGATTCTCATTTGGCTAAAACCTAAACAACAATTACTGACCTTTTTTCTGTAATATAATCCGGCACTTCTTTAAGGCAATTTAAGTTGCCAAATTTTTCAAGCGAACAATTTTCGCAAGTTTGAACAGAGTAATAAGAAATAAATGCAACTCATATTATTTCACAGTTGCGAAAAATTGTTGCCAGAAACATTTTGCTGTTTCTAAACATGAAGCAAGAAACATTTCGTTATTGTCTAATACAAATGTTGAGGAACATCCATTATTTCGCTTGAAAAATTTTACAATTAGCTAATTGTGATAATACAGCGGTTTAGGAAATAATTGTCGTTTTTATTGCCTTTAAGAAAGACACATTGTTTTGACAGTGTAAACAAAAAACAAATTTTTAATTTTGTGTCTGGAAGACGAAGAGAAATACCCATTCAACACATTCAAGATTTTGGGATTTATCTCATATGTGTTTTTGTTTTTTTAATTGCAGTAGTGAGAAAACACTTTTCTATGTCATTAAATTTATTTTTGTCTTTTTTCTCTTTTTAAATGCACACTTTTGTCAATTTTTCTTCCTTAATTTTTTTTAATACAATAAAATTAATTTAAAACAATGATTCTAAAAATATTGTTTTCAAAAATTCCATAAGAAAAAAAGTAGTGCATATGTTATTTCCTAGTTGAAAAAATGTGTTTCCAGAAACATTTTTTAGTTTGGAAAACATTTCGCAACTTTTTCCCAAATAAACAGAGTATTACTTAATCAACATTATTTCTTGTTTATTTTACAGTAATTTTTTTACATGGATTATTGACAACATTTCGCACGAAATATTGAACAGAGTACAACTAATTTTATATGTGGGATTTTGCTACCATTTGCAAGGGTGTAACCTGTATCATTAAAATCGAATTGGTATATTAATAGAGACAGTTCTCAGAGAGGTTCTTAACTTAAATAATGAAACAAGTACTTTTTCAGTAATATTACTTTATTCTGTATCTGTACCAAAATAACGACATTTTGGCCAAATGTTAAAGAATTATACATGTTACGCAGAGCCTTTAAAAGCTTTAGTTCTTTCGTTTATTTCGAACTATGAAACAATGGAGACGTGGACATGAATCAAGCAAACAAGATTGCGCATATAGCCGTTCAAAAAAATTTTCTACTGCTCATCTGCGTCACAATAGAATGATAATGTGTATTTGTTGTAAAAAATAAAAGAGATTTTTGGCTCTCTTACTTTAAATCTTTTACACTTTTCTTATAAATATTCTATATCTACGTCACACAGGAGAGAACAAGTTAGTTAGTTAGTTAGTTAGGAGTGGCAGCCTCTCACGACGAAGCTCACTTGAGCACAATCGAATGGCCCGTTGTGATACCACAAGCAAGACGGCGCGACTCCCTTTACCCAGTTGAGAACCATTAAGATTTCCGAATGAACTTTGCTATGTCCCCTATAGAGTGAGATGATAGCTCCGTAAGAGTTCTGAAGAAAGGAGAGCCCAGAATTCTTAATCTTCTTCGCCCTGATTGCCGCCTGACTGTCCGAAAATATCCGAATGGCAAGGCCAGAAAGATCGTCCCTTAACGCTATTTCGGATGTTTTCAGAATGGACATTACCTTGGCTTGATAGACGCTGCAGTAGTCAGGAAGTCTAAGAGAGAGTCTTAGTCCAAGGTTATTGGAGAAGATTCCGCAACCGACCCTGTCGTCCAGTTTCGAGCGATCGAAGAGAGAACAACAAACCACAAACTAACGGACCTAAACTAACAATGCACAATCTTGTTTTCTTGATTCATGGAGACGTAGATATTAAGACAGACAGAGAGGAAGAGAGAGAGAAAGATAGAGACAGAGAGAGCTGTAAACAGCTTTCTGCGATTTACAGATATGATACATATAAACTTTTCATATTTTGTTAAAAAATATGATTTAAAAATTATTACCAAAAGCTAATTAGTTATTATAATTGCAATTATTTTTTGCTGGCAACACTGGTAGAAAATTTAAATATAGCGTAAATATCGCAGCACATTTTATAAAAATTAGTAAACACTTTAAAATAAATTTGCTATGATTATGGGTGTTATTTTTTGTTTTTGTTTTTTATTTAAACTACTTTTTAAAAATTCGCTTAAAGTTTTTTTTAACGCCAACAGTTTTTTTTTTTCAAAAAAAAAAAAATTAAATCATGTTTAAGTTTGCTGCATGATACCAAGAAAAAAAATAAACTAAAAACCCAAGTGTAATGTAAAATAAAACTACAACAACACAAGCAAAACCTTAAGACAGACACAACAAAAATTGATTTATAAATTTGTTGAGTTTCATTTCGTTGCAATTTTCTGCAGTTCATTTTCGTGTGCCTGTCTATATTAGTGCACCCAACATAAACTTGGTGTGCGAGTTGTTTGCCTGCTTAGCTGCCCCTTCACCAGGCCAGCTGGCTCAATAGCAATTTGTTTAACGTTTTTTAAACAGCTTTAGTCATATTTTATACCTCAATTATTTTCCAATAGCAGGCACATTAACTTAAGACAGTCTCAATAAAATTTCAATTTCCACATTAACAAACGATCGATGGATGTCTTCCTTAAGTTTTTGTTTTATACATTTTGTACGTTTATTTAGTCACCCAGCCGGTCTTATGATTGTGGTGTTGAGTAGACTGAGATCAAGAGTAGGAAAAAAACGAAACAAAATTTAGGGTGACCATTTTAAATTTATTAAAAAAACGGGTGTTGACAAATTTTAGAACGTGTAGTGTAAATCACTTTTTAAAAAATTTTAAGAATTTATAATTTTATAAAACAAAAAAATTAAACATATCGTAAAAGTATGAAAAATAAAAATTGCATTGAATTTTTTTTCCGGTATGGCCTTCCTAAAATTATGAAGATAATGTTTATTCGTTCAACTGTGCGTTGCGTCTGAGTGACTGTTTTACAGCTTAGCTGTGGTATTAACGTTTTTGGTTTTAGCCATATTATGGCATGCCATTACAAATGATGTATGCGTTTTGATCGTGTTATTATATTATGATCATAAAACAGCATCACACTCACTTTATTATCTTTATTTATTTCTTCTTTTAAAGACATTTGTTTAACAGTTTTCTTTTCTTTTTCTGCTTCTTATATTTGTAGCAGTTCCTTTCTTATCTTTTTAATTGTTAAAGTGATTTGTTTTCATTTTAGTTGGAGGATTTTAATACAAGATGATATTTTTGATTGTGACTGTGAGATGGAAATTGTAATTGAAAATGTCTTAAAACATAAGACAGCCAGAGACTGGTCTTTATATAAAAAAAGTTAATTGGTTTTATATATTTTTTTTATATAAAAGATAATTGACAACATAAACAAATGTAAGTGTGATATGAAATGTCTAGATAACAGTGTCAGACGTGTAAATATTTTGATTGAGTTGATGCAGTAAAAACTGCTGTTGGTTTAATTTGTAAGAAGATCTATAAAATTTAGATCTAAGACCAAAAAAAGTGGAAATATGGTATAAGGTGAGTTTGTCATTCCGTTCGTATTTCTACAATATCCCTTTCCGATCCCATAAAGTATATATATTCTGAATTCTTTTGCATAGCGAAGTCTATTGTGCGATGTCCGTCTGTGTTAGTTTGCCCTCGTAATCTTGATTTCAACAAAAATTTAAATATGCCAATTGATCGGACATAGTGTCAAGAAAGGTGCTATTGGCAATAAGCAAGATCGGTCCATGTCCTTAGACGCAGCGGGCAAAACACCATGGCTGCCTCTAATTTTTCCATATCATTTGGAACAATAAAGTTTCTTCAATAAAAAAAAAAATATGGGGCTGTAGAGAATTAAAAAATAAGAATAAAATATCAAGTGAAAAATATTATTTTAAACTAAACTACAAAATGAAATGTACTGCTGCGGGGAAAGCATATACATATGGCCATTTCACTACTGCTGTATTAATGTTCGACATTTTTAAAAATCCGATGAATAATATATAGTGTGAAAATTATTTATATTTTATTTTGCAAGCAGCCCCATTGTGTAAAAAACCAAAACAAGAAGTTTAAATATTTTTAAGTTCTTGGTTCTTAATATAAATAAAAAATTTATCTCATGGAGTTTAATACGGGCTTTGTAAAACACTTCCATTAAAGAGCTACCAGAGTCTGCTGCTTATTCACACAAGCCAATTATTCAATTATAGCAACACCCTTTTAACTTCCAAATTCAAATGTTATACTTGCTGTTATGGCGGACTAAGCAATGTACGGACTAAGCTGCTCTATATATTTCTGGCCTAATAATGAAAATGCGAATATTTATAATCAAAAATGGTTTTATTGTTTTTCAAAGTATTCTCCAGCATGATTTATACACTTTTGCATGCGTTCAAACCAGTTGTCGAAGCACTTTTTCCACTGCGATTGAGACACCTCTAAAACATGGTTTTTGAACACTTCAACAGCTTCTTCTGGCGACGAAAATAATTGACCACGCATTTTTTTTTCTTGATGTGCGGAAACAAAAAGAACATGGTGAACAATGATTCGTCTTCTCTTGTTGGTTTTTCGAATTTCTCCGATGACTTCAGGCAAACAAATTGTAGTGTACCACTCAGAAGTGACCGTCCTACGTTGCTCAAGCGGAACAGTCGCCACATGACCAATTTTGCCGAAGAAACAGGCGACCATTTGCTTCGAAGTGCTTCTTCAACGAACAACTTTCGTTGGATTTTGCTCGTCTTTGAAGACCCACACGGTCGATTGTTGTTTCGTTTCGGGCTCATACGCATAGATCCATGATTCGTCACCTGTTACGATCTTATAAACGTGTTTTGAAGCACCGCAATCGTATTTTTGCATCATTTCTTTGCACCAATCGACACAAGCCTTTTTTTGAGCGACTTTCAAATTGTGCGGGATCCAACGGCCAGGTGTTCATGCAGTATCGAATGTATGCTGGTGGAAGAAATGTCCAAGAATGTCTCTATCTCTCGGTATGTCGCATGTCGATCTTGCATTATGAGTTCACGCACGGCATCAATGTTCTCTGGCACAAGAGCCGTTTTTGGACGACCTTCACGGAATTCGTCTTTGAGCGAGCTTCGGCCACGATTAAATTCATTTTAGCAATTTTTCACAGTGCTATAGGATGGTGCTTCATCGCCATACAAAGACTTAAGTTCATCAATGCACTCTTGTCGTGATAATCCACGTCGAAAGTTGTGAAAAATGATGGCACGAAAATTTTCACGAGTTAATTACATTTTTTTCTATATTAATTTTTTCAAGTCACTGTAAACAACACAAATAATGGTCGTACGTCAAAACGTTTTGAGTACGATTATGCTTAAAAATGACAAACTTTCCAATTGAAATGTCAGATTGCACTTGGCAGCACTCAGTGTTGTCAGGCCGGAAATATATATAGCAGCCCTCGTAGGTTCTTATTCAATTACAACCGTCTGTCTAAAACTGTTCAAAGGAATGGTCATATACATCAAAATAAATGAAAAATTGGGGCACCCTTTATTTTATAATTTTGAAATTTTATACTTGTTATAACGATCATTATAATCGATATTCGGTTCAAAAGATAGGCCTAGAAAGATCAATTAACGTCAGCTATGGGGCCACCCTTTAATCTTGAGATTTATATTTACATTACTTTATGCTATTGGAAGCTATAGTGAAACGCAGTTTTTTAATTTTAAAGTGGCGCCCTATACGGTTCATCAAAATGCATGTTGCAAGGGGACACCCTTTAATTTTTAAAATTATAAACTGTTCTTTAAACGGGACCAATCTGTAGGCATAACCTTTCAAATAAGAAAAACATTTTTTAAATCGGTTTAGAAATGATTGGGTTATGCGGGTACAAACATTAAAAAGCATCATTCAGAGGAAGTGATAACCTCCTTCTTTTTTCGAAGTTGGTGTAAAATTAAACGGTCTGTTACTTTCACCTAAAAGTATGCTACGATTTTTATAAATTGAAGAAAACCTTGAAATGAAAATTTTTTAACCCATTACTGTTTCCTTCTGATGTAAAATATAGAAGAAAAAGAGAAAGTCAATACTATTTCTTAAATAGGGATTATTATGCGCTTTAAAGAACATAGAAATCGGGAAAAACCGCTAACATGTGATGGAGTAGCAAGCATCCTAAACATCTTGGCATGCAATCTTTCATTTTCTTTTTTTTATAAACTTGTGCAGTTGTAGAATATAAACTTCGCATTATTAATGAATGTAAAGCTTCTTAAAATCGAAAAAATATCGACTTTAGGTAGTCGCAGCTATGCCTGTGTGCAGTTTTATTAAAACATCTTTAGAAGCTCAAGCTACATGTTATTTTTAGATGTTATTTCCACGGTGCATTGCCGATGCTCATTTGCATGGGTTGTAAGGCCTTTCTTCTTTAAATTATGCAGGAAAATCTAACTCAGTTGGTGAAGTTGAAACACTGTTTTACAAAAACGAAACGAATTGGTTTAACGTTTACAACAAAATAACTTAAAAATAATGTTCAATACGTGTTTGTTTTTTCAAAGAGCCGCTGTCTATTTTTTAGGCCAAGAAGTTTAAAGATTGAATCCGCCTTACACATCACATGAATTATTTTCTCTAGCAAACTGCCCTTTTAACTTAAAACCAGCTTTTAGCTGGTGTTTAATGTTTCTGTTAAAACTTTTCCAAATTACTTTTACTGTAAATCACTATTTTTTTAATGACTCTAAACAAATAAAAAATATGATGGAAAACTTTGAAAAAAAAACATTAATTACACACAGATTTATGAGAATTCTTTAAAAAATTATCTTCTTAAAAAGCCAATGAACGCATAACATTTTTTCACCTTTTATTTATATCAAATAAAAGAATATCATAACTTCAGGCAGCATAATGGTCCAGAGAGAAGCCAAATAACAACACAAAATAAAGAAAAAAAAAACAAAAAAAAACAAATTTGTATGAACAACAAATACAAATTAGAATTTTTTTTCTTTTTTCTCTCAATATATTTTCATGTTAAAACATTTAAATATCTATACAACCCATATGAAAGCCATAAATTTAGGCGTAGTTATAAAGAAACAGCAAAAAAAAAAGAAATAAACGATTAAAAAATATAAAGACTTCACACCCAAACATCAATTTAAATTATCAACAAAACACCAGCAACATTAGCAGAGAAACATTTAAATGACGTTTGATCATGATTACCATGATCTTCATTAGCAGACGTCATAATCATAAAAATCTATAGACATTAAACCCAATCTTTGAATGTGTAACTGTAGCCACTTTTGTGTAAAAACCCACACACACACACACACTCTTACAGACAATAACTAGCAGCTCAATAGCTAACTAAGCGGACCTTCCCGGTAACGATATTATGCCCGGCAGGCATAAATGTAAGTATGTAAGAATGTATGTACTCGTATAAAACAACATTTACAAACATCACGATGACTCCGTAAACATCCAACTTACTCGTATCATGCTGCACAGTGGTTTAAAAATGAAATATTTTGGACACAATTCGGTATCTCATAAACCACTAATGATATCGTAATGAATTTTCACAGAGGCAAAGCAGTGGTGTTTCTGAGCGGAGCTGCGAAATGTTTTCATACACCTTTTTAATTTTTATAAATAACATGAAAAAATCGTGAGAAAGCGAGGTTTAAAAAGCTCTTATAGCTTAAATATATGGTCGATATACATGAGAGCGGTATCAAAGGAAGCTTACGACTTTTAGATTAATATTATTATGATTTTTTTTCTTGCGTCATTATACCCTTCACTACAGGTGGTAAAAGGGTACATCTAAGTTTGTCATTCCGTGTGTAATTTCTACAATATCCATTTCCGACCCATTAAAGTATATATATTCTGAGTTGGTATGCATAGCGAAGTCGATTGAGCGATATCCGTCTGTCCGCCCGTAGTCAACATGAAATCAACTTTGCCAAGGCACTAGATGAGCTAGAGAAAACTAAAATACACCAATCGATCAGACATAGTTTCAAAAGATTTGCTATTGAGAATCAGAAAGATGGGTCGCTGTCCTTTAAGGCAGCGGAGATAACACCACGCCTAGTTTTAATTTTTCTTTATCATTTGAAACAAATCTAGTTTAGTGAAGTAACTCCAATGAAAAAAATATATATGGGGCAATAGAGAATTAAAAATAAGGAAAAAAAACATCAAGTGATAAAATTGGCGCTCGCCTATATTTTCCGAGTTACGGGGCTCTGAAATTTTCAAATTAAAATATCAGTATGGGTATCATTTGAAAGATTTTGAAGAGATTTTTTAGGAAATACTAAATTTTTTTTAAGAATGCTTAACCTATTAAGAGCCGATGAAATTTTTATGTAAAATTATTTATAATACCTGATTTAAATTGCTTATTTTTTTAATTCTTTGTCAACCTAATATTTGTTATTTTTTTTTATAAATTCCCTGAGCGGGGGAAAAATGTTCCAAAAAGTTCGTTTCGTTTTTACATTAGAGGCTAGCCTGCGTTTATTAATCACGGGACCATAACTTAGTATGAGTAGTATGTAGTCAAAAATTGGTGACTAAAAATTCCGTTTATGAGTTTTTTTATCGCTGCTCTGCATTCCGAGGGATTTTACATATTAAAATTTTGTTTCAAAACTGGCTATATTTGGATAGGACTGGAGAGGGACTCGCTACATTTTTTGACCTAACTTTTCTTTAAGCAAAAAAATAAGATCTCCTTTTTAGGTAAAATTCTGAAAAAAGGTATTTTTTACGTTTTTAAATTTTTAGGGAAAAGCGCTATTAAAACAAAACTTCAAACCTATTTATTCCAAATTTTATTAAGAATATAACAAATGTCTTAAAGTAATAATCCGATCAATAACGTCGGCCAAAATTAAAATAATCACCCTTATTCTAGTTGTCGACGTCGTCACATATCAATGTTGCTATGTGTCGACGCATTCGATTTGTTATTCTACTTGTCGTTATTGACACTTATCGATTACTACTTAAAGATTTTTTGTATTCTATAACAAATATGACGAAGATAATGTATTGACGTGACTCTGTTTTTTGTCGACGCCATTTTGCATGACGACTGGAAGTGATTTACATTACATTACATTAAAAATTTAAAAAAGTGAAATTAACAAATGCAATTCAATTTGGAAAATTGGTGGAAGAATTGCAGAAGAATCCAATCTCTTGCACTGGGTTTACGCAGAGGCTCTGCTTCATGCTATTTTAAAGAAAAATGGGAAGAAATTGGAAAAATTCTAAATTCTCTTGGTTCGCCTACAGGATTAGCAGATGAATAGCAAAATAAGGAACCGAAAAGGGATTTATAAAAAAGTTTGTAAAAACAACTTTGAAGGTATGGCAACATTTAAAATTTAAAGTGATAAAAAAGATGGTTGCTAATAAAGCGGAGTGTAAAGGCACTGGCGGCGAAATATTTATACAATTTTCACTCAGTCCGCTGGAAGAAGCTGTGGCAAACCTTCTTAAAATAAATTGCCAAGCAATAATCAAACTGATTAACTGCAGAAGCACAGCTAGTAACAGGTAAAACATAAGTATGAACATACTTGCGATCCGGCAAATTAAAAATATTGCAATTCTGGCTAAGAAGTTTTTCTTTTCAACACAAAATTTTGTTTTTTCGAGCTTTCATCATCAATTAAATCAAAATTTTCTTCACTTATAGAAAACATTTTACTATAAAAGTATTAAACACAAATAAAATTAAAAAAAAACTTAGGGATGTGCATTTTCATTTCATAAAAGTCGATAAATCGTCGACGTCGTCACAGGAATGTTATAGAATACAAAATTTTCATTGAATTGACGCCAACATTGATACGAAGTGATATTGATACTAAAACGACGACGACGACGCCGACAACTAGAATAAGGGTAACTATTGATTACCACTTTTCTCCCATACTAAAAAAAGATAACAGAATATACATAATAGATTGAAGATATTTTTAAGGTCTAATTAAATTATAAAAATTTTAACATTTGAGATAAAAGTAACATTTTTATGACATTAGCAAAAAATGATATGCCCACTGGAATGGCCAACCCGGAAGCCTCTCTTAACCCTAAATTGCCGACCGTTCATGAGCTACCGAATTATGTCCAAAATAAGTCGTTTTCAAACCACTGTGTGCTGATAGTGTTGTATGCTTGTATTCCTTCTTCTATTACTTGCAGTCGTGTACTCGAACACTAAACTTTAAAGTAAAAGTAGGTTTTGCTATTTGTCGTTGATTGTTTGCCTACCTGCCTGCCTTCTAGCCAGATAGACGGACAGACAGGCAACCAGCCCGCCAGTCAGTCAACATATTTAGTTTCTTAGCAGCCAACGAACCAGACAGCCATCACTTAACATACAACAAGCGAACAACGAGGCTTAAATCATTTCAACTTAGTTAAGCTCGTTGCACGTTTTTAGATTTGTTTTTTTTTTTTCTGATTATTTTTTTTTTGCTGTGATTGTTGTTGTTATATTTTGTTTTTATACCAACCATTAAATTTAAGCTGGGTGTAGAATAAAAAAAAAGAAATACATTAAAACCCAAAAAAAAATAATTTATTAAAATAATGCAGTGCCTTAAATTAAATTATGAAAAATGTTTATTTTATTCATTTACATAAAAAAACGAAAATCAAGGGGTCGGTTTTGTTGTTTTAAAAAGTTTGTCAGGACAATTTTTTATTGACTTTTTTCAAAAGTTAATTTTAAGTCGATTTTCCAATAAGGGCGCGAGTTTATGTCAACAGTAATTGACGGCGATGTTGTTATGGCAACATCTGTTCCTTTATTATCGTGTCATCGCGAAAAAAAGCGATTCACCCGGAAAGTCTTTTTAAAATTATTTGTTGAAGTCAATATGAATATTTCGTAAATTGATCTCCCTGAAAGATTTCATACAAATCGCAATCAACCATGTCCTTTAAAGTCACTATAACCCGGTTTAGGTTTAGCAGACAGCCGTACATGAATCTACAGCTCCCTCTAAAGCACTGCCCCCTGTGCTTTATCTTATGAAATGGGAAAAAAATCCAAAACCGAAAGGAAGAAAAAGAAGATTTTTAAGAAAATTATTAAAAGATTACATGAGAAAAGATTGAATGCTATGAAAAGAAGAGTTTATCGATGTTAGAACATTAAGAAAACCAGCCACAGCTCTTAAGAAGGGTACTTATTCGAATCACTTTTAATGCAAAAATAATTGATATCGGAAGGGCTATCGAAACACCGATGCCCTAGACACTGATGACAACAGTATTCCAGTGCGGAACAGAGGCAGAGGAGATCCTCCATCATTTCTTTCTTCCCATGGCAACTGCTAGTAAAATATAAACAGATACTTCTCTAAGTTTTGGATCCAAAGGGCTCATTCAAACAATGTCAAAATATATTTTAAAGCAACAGAAACTGCATCCAGTAAGTCCCTGCAGAAAGGTCAGTACGCTGTTCAGATATAACAGAAGTATCTTAAGCTGGATAACTGCATTAGTGGCAGGTGAAGAAAACTTCAAGTGTCATTTGGTCAGGATAAGAATCGAAGAAGTTGATGCTTGTAGACTGTGCCTAGGAGAGGTTGAGACTATAGCGCTTATATTATGAGAATATCCGGCATTGGCTGGTATCAGACTTAGAACCACAGACAGAAGCTTGTTAAATGCTGGCAATTACTAAAGACTCCACGATGAGAAAGAAAATCGATAGTTATTAGTCGACAGTCTGGCATCACTTAAGTCAAATCGACTGGGAACGTTTTCATAATTTTGAAACATGTGGACTCTACATCGTACAAAAAATATAATCAATATTTAGGATTTACCATTTATACGAGTATATCCTACAACGATTTAAAGGACACGCACAATCGATGCATTTCTGTAAAATTTTTAGGTAAAACGCATTTTTATTGAATCGAATGATTTCACTTGCTTTGTAAGATAAAAATTTTGCATTTTTTAAGCTAAAATTTCAGCACTTTATTTTTTAAGGATTAATGCTTTTGTAATTAAAAACACAACTAACTTCTGCGGCTCATTTTTGATAAAGCTGAAATGTGACGCAAAATTTTGGAATATAATTTAAGTAAAGGTAAAGCAAACAGCGGAATAATGAGAGAAACAAACATAAAGAACAACTAGCAGAATCGATAAATGCCGTTCTGTTGGACATTAGCTCAACAGAAGTAAAAATATTTAGACCAAAACTGCATCACGGTTTGAAAGGTTTATGGTAGCATGTAACTCAATGAGTAAGGTTGCTGTAATTTTCGAATCATTGGCCTATAAACATTGAGGAGGGAAGAGGGTCGAAAAGAAAGCGGCCTGCTTCAATATCCCCCACGTATTAAAAAAAATCCACGCAAAAGGATGACTGTCCTTTGAAAGTTATTTCGTTATATTTCATTCGTAAAATATTTATATATTTTGCATTTTAAACTTTTATACCAGACGAAAATATATTCGGTCTTAGGGACATTTTGAACGACCCTTTTCAATTTACCTTATTCAAATATTTGTGCAAAGTGTTAATCAAACTTTTCGCATATTTTACAGTAGATTTGCCACTGAATAGTTTAAATAAAAATCCGCATAAGAAATTCTTTTCTCCCATTAATTGTTTCTGTTAAGAAAAAGCTTTTTTCCGAAAATGTTAAGTTTTTATTAGGGTTGTTGTCTCAGCTTACTAAATGAAAAGGTTGCTGTATCAGGCGAAAAACCCACCAATTTCTCTTGTCTTTTTCATTAAAACAAACCACCTGCAGAAATACAAACGAAAGTTAATATAAGTAAGAGTGCTATATTCCGCTGTGCCGAATCTTATATACCCATAATGGATTAAGCATTTTTTTTTTTTAATTTTTGTATTTCCTTAAAGATCTCTTCAGAAGCTTTTAAATGGTACTCATATTGATATCTTAAAAATAATGGTGCACAATCATACTTTTCTATAAAATGTTCAGAGACCTATGGACGAGCGCAAGTTTTTTCGCTTGATGAATTTTTCTTATTTTTTAATCTTTATCGCCCCATATATTTGTTTTTTTTTTATTAGAGTTACTTCATTAAACTAGATTTGTTGCAAATGATATGGAAAATTTAGAGACAGGTATGGTTTTTTGCCCACTGACTCGAAGAACAGTGTCCGATCTTGGTGGTTTTTTAATAGAAAACTTTTGAAACTGTAACTAATTGATTGGCGTATTTTAATTTTCTCTAGCTTATCTATTGCCTTGGCCAAGTTGATTTATTTCAACACGAACAAGGACGGATAAACGGAGAGACGTACATCGCTCAATCGACTTTTCTATGCATTAAAAGTCAGAATATATATACTTTATCGGGTCGGAAATTAATATTGTAAAAATTACTAACGAAACGATAAACTTATATATATTTTTCCACCTGTAGTGATGGGTATAATAATTAATATTTGCGTATAACTGCGTGTATGTTTTAAGCAAAATATAAATCACTTAACCATTAAAGGCAACATGATTATTATCTTGTTTTTCCCCTTGTTTAATTCGGTTCTTTATCTCATTTGCTTCAGTACACTTTATCTTAATTACCACAAGAATGTGTTACAATTTGCACATTAGCTATGCTGTCATCTGAATGTGCTCTTATGTTGTACGAGTACTAGTACGAGTGTACGAATGTGTTGCATGCAGTAGATTGGTCAAAACGGTTGAATGCTTGGTTGGTTGGCTTGTTTGTTCGTTCGTTCGTTCGCTCGTTACTTTTGCTACAGCTTGTCGTTGTTAAGTGGTGAGTGTAGTTGGAAGATAGTAAGTAACTAAGTTAGAGTTGTACATATTTATATTTTTATACCTTCACTTCTGGTAGAAAAAAAATATATAAGTTTGTCATTCCGTTTGTTATTCCTACAATATCTATTTTCGAACCCACTTCTAGTAGGAGTTCTTATTCCTAGCGAATTTGGCAAAGCACCAGATGAGCTAGAGAAAATTTAAATACGCCAATCGATCAGACATAGTTTCGAAAATTTTTCTATTGATAATCAGCAAGATCGGTCCATGTTCTTCGAACAAAAAACAAAACACCACACTTGCCTCTAATTTTTCCGTATCATTTGGAACAATGATTTAACTCCAATAAAAAATATATATGGGCCGATAGAGTATTTAAAAATAAAACCAAAAAACGTCAAGTAAAAAAATTGGTGCTCGGCTATATTTTTCGAGTTATGGGCCTCGAAACTCTCCATAGAAAAGCACGATTGTGCACCATATTTTTGAAATCATTAATACGGGTATCATTTAAAAGCTTTTGAAGAGATCTTTCAGGAACTACGAACATTTTTTTTGAAAAATGCTTAACCCATTAAGAGCCGATGGCATTTTTATGTAAAATTTTATGCATTTATTTCTTTTCTTTCTTATTTTTTAATTCTCTGTTACCCTAATATTTGTTTTTTTTTTTAATGAAATTACACTTCACTAAACTAAATTTACATTGAAGGTGAAGGGCATATAAGATTCGGCACAGCCGAATATAGCACTCTTACTTGTTGTTATATAAAAAGTTATGTTTGGACTGTTTCTTGTTTAAATATTTTAATTGGATGGATGAGATGGGTTAATGTTGGCTTTATAACTGTGTGTGTGAGTGTATGTGCGTGAAACTCATTCATACCTACATGTGTCCAAAACCATAATACAACAAGTATTAAAATTTACCAGAGTTTCTTGCTGTTGCTGTTGTTGTTTTTATTATTGTTTTCCTTCTTTTCTGATATTTATTTGTTTATTAAGAGGTAACACAACCAATGTTTCGAACCATGCAATGTTTTGACGTTTAAATGTTGTAGGTTTAACATGTCTTGTACTCTTTCTCTCTGTTTCTTGTGACAAGGTATGATGATGACTGTTTTGGTTTGCTGATTGCTTGGCATGTTAATAACGACATATTTTGCCTACCAACCATATTAAATTGCATTGTTAATTGCATTTTTCATACATTTTTTTATTTTCTCTTTTTTTTTTCTTTTGCATACACCGTTTATAGAAATGTTTACTGTGTGTGGAGAATAGTTGGTCATGGCGCTTAAACAGTGCTAATTGAAAAGGTGAAATTTCTTGGCAAATAAAATAGGTTAAAGATTATTTTATCGGTAAATTATAATTATTAAGGACATAAACAAAGCGCCAGCAATTTTACTATTTGAGCGAAGTAGTAAAACAAAATTCATGATGGTTTTGTTAAAACTTTTTATTTTCATATTTGGCCAAGATATTTTCACCTTTAGGTATGTAATAGTTAAACTAAAGGTGTTTTTTAAGGACAGGGTTTTAGCTCTTATACAGTTTTTAAGTCCGGCAACAGGAAAATATTTTCTAAGTGTTGATACCTGTGACGAAAATCTTGGCTTAATGGATTCCCGGCCATATACAAAACATTTATTATTTTTAACGCTTCAGCAGGGCTCCTGATATTCGCTGTTAACCCTATTAAGTGTTTATTTTAACGTTAAAATTCTTATAAATTTTATTGCATTTTTTTGGAACATTCAAATAATAATAATTTTCCAGCGTAAATAAAATTGTAAAAGAACATCATCAACATCATCAAAATATTCAGATGCATTACGTTAGCACATATTTAATTTCATTTTACTATTTGCAAATGTTTGTTAATGAAAAATATTCACACTATTTAATTTTAATTATACAATTTAAATCAGTCACAACTTGTTTGCTGTAAATTCTTTCCAACAAGAGAGAAGAAGCCGGAAATGTTGATTCACTGCATTTAATAAATAAAATTTTGCCACATGTTAACAGTTTAATAAGAAGCATTATTTTGTTCTTCTTATTGTATTATTATTTCATTTTTCGTCTCTTTTTAACCGACTACAAAA
Source organism: Gymnosoma rotundatum (assembly GCA_916610165.2). NCBI lineage: Eukaryota > Metazoa > Arthropoda > Insecta > Diptera > Tachinidae > Gymnosoma > Gymnosoma rotundatum. Next base: position 13,889,361 of record OU744339.1, read on the forward strand.
AAACGGAGGTTATCGATTCAACTGAATGTTGCTTGTTTTTTTATATTTGTGCCTCCATTACTCAGGCATTTCTAGATCGATTTGGAAAATTTTAAAAAACTGTTTTACAGTTTCATATTTTAAAAACTAAAGGGTGTCCCCATACAATATACATGTTTTATAAGTGTATTATGAATCGTAAAGGGCACCACTTTACAATAAAAAAAAACTGAATATCACTATAGTTCCCAAAAGCAAAAAATAATAGAAAAATAAATCTTAAAATTAAAGGGTGTCCTCATAGGTGACGCAAATTTACCTATATGGGCCTATCTTTTGAACTGTTATAGACAAACGCTTGAAAATTTGACATAATGCCGATAATGATGATCGTTATAATAAAAAGTATAAATTATCAAAATTATAAATTAAAGGGTGCCCCAACAGTTCATTTAATTTTATGTCTATGGCCTTACATTTGTAGACAGACAGTTGAAATTTACAAAGAACCTGTATTGCTAAGTCCGCTATAACAACAAATATAAAATCTGGATTTGGAAATTAAAGGGTGTCCCAATAGTTGTAATAATTTGATGTATGTGGCCAAAATTTTGAATCGTTCTATACACAGACAGCTAAAACTTACAGTGGATCTGTTTTGCTTAGTCCGCTATAGCAACAAGTATAATGTTTGAATTTTAAATTAAAGGGTGTTCCCATAACTGATGTAATTTGACCTATATGAGCCTATTTTCTGAACAGGTATATACAATTACTGGAAAATTTGAAGAATTTTAGCTACTTCGTTTGGTATAAGATGTATAAATATTTAAAATTGTAAATTAAAGGGTGTTACATTAGTTGATGTTTTTTGATTTGTATAGCCAAACTGTTGAACAGATGTACACAGACGGTTGAAATTTATAAAGAAACTGTATTGCTAAGTCCGCTTTACCGAATAAAATTTTTGGATTTGGAAATTAAAGGGTAACCCTATAGTTTATGTAATTTATATATATATGACCGAACTGTTGAACAGACAGATGGTTGAAATTAACTAGGAGCTGTATTGCTAAGTACGCTATAGTAACAGGTAGAAAATTTGGATTTGTAAGCTAAAGGGTATCCCAATAGTTAATGTAATTTAGTACATGTTGCCAAACTTTTAAGCCGTTATAGAAAAACAACTAAAGTCTGTTTTGAAATCAAAGAGCAAAGAACTTTTTTGTGTCAATCGATTTTTGCTACAAAAAAAAACGAATAAGAGTGCTAAATTTGGCTATGTCGAATCTTATTTACCCTTCACCACGTATGAAAATCTAGTTTAGTAAAGTAACTGCAATCAAGAAAGCAAATATTGACAGAAATTAAAAAATTTTGGTGCTGCATATATATAATTTTTATGACATAGGCTCTTAATGGGTTAAGCATTTTTAAAAAACTTTAGTATTTCCTTAAAGATCTCTTCAAAAGCTTTAAAATGATACCCATATTGATATTTAAAAAAATTTGAAAATTTCAGACCCCCGTAACTCGGAAATATGGGTGAGCGCCAATGTTTTCACTGAATGTCTATGTTATTTTTAAATTATCTATCGCCCCATATATTGAATTTTTTTTATTGGAATCACTTTATCGTTCCAAATGACATGAAAAAATTGGAGGTGGGCGTGGTGTTTTGTCTGCTGCCTCGAATGACATGGACCGATCATGCTGATTTCCAAGAGGACCTCTTTCGACACTATATCTGATCAATTGACATATTTATTTTTATTTTTTTTTTTGTTGTGACGAAGCAAACTTAATTTCAAGACTAAAAAGGACGGACAGACGGACATCGCTCAATCAAACTCGCTATGCATAAGAAGTCAGAATGTGGGTTCGAAAATGAATATTATAGAAATTACACACGGAATGACAAACTTATATAAACTATTTTTCCACTTTTTGTGATGAAGGGTATAATAATCCGCCACCTTAAATTTCTTTAATTATATTTCTCTTCTTTTGGTATTTTTATTTTCATTTCACATCTGTCAATATCTACTCATTTAATATTACCCTGTCTCTGTAGCTTTTTCTCCCTCTCTTTGACATTTTATATATTATCTGTTTAGTCATTAAATTAGTAATGGTGGCAACTTTATTCACAATATTTGCATGGACAGATGGATGGTTGGTTTGGGTTGGGTTGGTTTGTTGGCTGTTTGGTTGGCTGCATCATGAAAAGATGAATGGCTAGATAGTTGGATTGGATGGATAGCAAGTAATACAAACAACACTAGTATGGAGTGGCTGCTGTTTCCTCTGTGAAATAAACTTTAACCAACCACAAAGTAAACTATTACCAGTTCACATTTCAATGATTCTTGAGGCATGTTTGTTCATTGATACTTTGGTATTTATTTCCCTATTACTGTGTTATTTTTTTTTATTAAATTTTTTCAATTTTTTTTTTAAATATCAAGTATTTGCAATTGAAACATTTTTTTTTACAATAAAAAGGTATTTTTAGAAATGCTCTTTCGTTTCAAAAAAAAAAAAAAAAACAAAACGAATGGAAATCATAAAAAATAATTTAAATACCTTCACAAATGAATGTGAAGAAAAAAAAGTAATAAATACAAAAAATATATATATTTTTTTAATGATAAAGTTAATATTACTAAAAAGAAATATGTATGTAGTAAGACGAGTATCATAAACCCTGTTTGTAAAATTATATTTAATTTACTTTGTAATAATAATGAGAGCCTTAAACATTAATTTTTTTTATTAAAATTTCATTTCGTTTGAAACTAATTCATTTCATTTAGCGACATTAAAAGATTTTAAGATGATTTTATTTATTTTTTTTTTAATTAAAAGATGCCTTTTTTATTAAGTCAACTGTTTGCAACTAATTAATTTATTAAAAACTAAAAAAGCTTAAACAGTGAAGGGCGCTGTAATAGTTTTTAAATGACGTTAAAAGAGGGTAAATAAAAACAGTGGGGTGAATATAAATAGTGGGGTGAATATAAAACAAGCAAAACTTTATATCCACCAAAAAACAGTGCAGCCAACAAAACAACAAAATTTTACCTATCGCCCTTAAGAAACGCAAAATTAACAAACACTAGACTTGGGATGAGAGCTGGGTAATTTATCTCAACAAACATTAAATTCAATTCAAGAAATAGTTTTCTTACCTCAAAATAATCTTATTGCAGAGCCAATGAGAGTACTTATCAAAACAATTTCATGAAATGAGCTGTCAATAACGCACCCGTAATTACAAACAAATGCCGTTGAAAATTTTATTTCTGTTTTTAAGGTGAAAAAGTTGTGAACAAATTTTTAAATATATTGCAACAGAAACAGAAGACAATTGAATTAGTTTATAGCACGACTGTCAGATAATTATGAAAATATTGTTTAGGATTAAGATTAGTTTAAGCCATTTAACTCCATTATTATCCTGCCGTTCTCTCACATATAGTCCCAATGTTTATCCCACTTAATATTTAGCAGTTTAGTTTTTTAATGAATATAAAATTTTATTGCCACTTTCCCCACTGTTTCGTTTCAACCTATTTACCCCATTACGGTACACAATGATAAGAAATTTTTTTGTAAAGGTGTTATGTCGTTTGAAGCGATTTCACACATGACATTGCTTACAGAAAGTTTAACTTCTGTCTTTGTTAAAGTTTTCCAGGGTAAAAACAGAGTAAATTATAAACAAGATGACTATAATATTTTCAAGTGACAATTTTCTTTCTACTATAATATAGGGTTTTTAAACAGGGACGCTACAAAAATAGAGCGACAGGGATAGCAAACAAAGCCATATTTCTTGCCGCTCTCTTGACATTTCTCTTCAGTAAGGTTTGCCATTTCGAAATGGAAAGATATGCGAGCCAACAAAGAGTCGAAATTATTAAAATTTACTATTCAGTGGCCTCAACACTAAGAGCGCTCATTTCTGGTTAAATGGCTTCGTCAATATTGACGTTATATTGCCGTTATTGATCTAGCAGCAATCCACACGTACTCCATAATTCATCATTGCATTACAAAATAACTACGACTTGGTGTGGTTTATGGGCCGGCGGCGTCTTTGGGCCGTACTTTTTCGCTAATGATCCAGACCGGCATGTTACTGTGAATGGGAATCGCTACCGTTCAATGATGACCGAACATTTTTGGCCCCAATTGGATGATATGGACTTGGAGGACATGTGGTTCCAACAGGACGGCGCCACAAGCCACACAGCGAATGTCACAATCAATTTATTGGAAAACAAGTTTGGAGAACGTGTTATCTCACGAAATGTTTCTGTCTATTGGGCGTTTCGGTCGTGCGATTCGACGCCGTCAGACTATTTCCTGTAGGGCTACGTCAAGTCTATGGTCTATGCCAATAAGCCAGCGACGATTGATGAACTTCGTACGAATATCTAACGTGAAATTCTAAAAGAATCGGCCGATTAATGCTTGAAAACCGTCGAAAATTAAGTTCAACGTTTGGACTTCTGCAAGCGTGCTCGTGGTGGCTATGCAAAAGAAACCGAGTTTTATACATAATGGCATCGAACGTACTTTCACAGGAATAAAGAATTTCATTGATATCAAAAACCGTTTTTGTTTTATTAAAAAAAAAAAAAAACAACTTTTGCATGTGAGAAATTTCTCACTTAAATTACAGAAACGCAGTACAGAGAGGGAAACAGCAATGGAATCACACCTAAACGTGACTACAAACGTGACTGGGCTTATAAACAACTTTTTCTTACAGGAACATATTAAATTAAGATTGTATGTCGCTTATCTGACACTTCTCTGACGGAGCACAGTGGTTTGAGAAGGATTTATTTTGGACAAAATTCGATATCTCATGAGCCACTGAAGATATCGTAAAAAAATTTCGCTAAGGAAAATTTAGATATTTCTGAGTAGAGCTGAAAACGTTTCAAAACCACTGTGCACAGTTAAAAATGTAAGAAAAGAGTTTTGCTTCAAACTTTTATAAATTTATAACAGTATTTAGGAGTACTTATCTTATATATAAAACAAATTGTTGCAATTGTGTTGCGACTTTATAACTCAAGAACGGCCAAACCGAATTCGATTATATTATTAGGGTTTGTTCGTATGGTTGTGTAGATGGTTTTATGCACGAAATTGGTCGACGCGACTGGCTGGATTAGGGCAGCGAAGCGCACCCGGAATTTCTACTTCAAAATAAAAACCTAGTTTTTGTGTGTGAAATATTATTTTACTTTCGTTAGAGACACTTTTACACAGAAAAAAAATTTTACCTTTTATATGGGCATAATTAATTAAAGTGATGATGACACTCCTAACATTGACGTTAATAAGTTAAACCCTAAATTTTCAAGTATACCCATGCCTCAAAAAAAAAGCGATTATTTTATTTTTAAAGTATTGATTTCAGTTCAAATCAGCTGAAAACAAATCTCTTCAACTTCCAACTTCCTATGCTAGAGGATGTAATCGAGGCAATTATTTACATCAAATCGAATGCTGTTGGTTTTGATGGACTGCATCCAAATTTCTTTAAACTTACACTTCCACACACACTAACTTATCTAACTCATTTTTTTAAAATGATTATAACAACTTCTTAGATCCCAACGGGGTGGAAACATGCCATAGCGATACCGATTATTAAACCTGACAGAAGCTATCGACCTATTGCAATACTACCAACAGTCTTTGAGAAGCTTCTTCATTTACAGATAAGTCGTTACCTGTATGCAAATTCCTTGTTATATAGTAGGCAATCTGGGTTCAGATCAAATCATACCTGTCTTACAACATTGGTTGACGTCACTGAGGAAATAAGATGCCACATTGACAAACGTCACACAAACGTCAAACGACACCGTTCACCATTCGATTCTTTGTCTAAAACTAAAACACATGTGCTATTTATCTCCAACTGCACTACACTATTATCATCGTATCTCAGTGATAGAAGCCAAAGATTTAAGTTCATCAATGCACTCTTGTCGTGATAATTCCGAGTTAATTCCATTTTTTTCTATATTAATTTTTTCAAGTCACTGTAAACAACACAAATAATGGTCGTACGTCAAAACGTTTTGAGTACGATTATGCTTAAAAATGACAAACTTTCCAATGGAAATGTCAGATTGCACTTGGCAGCGCTCAGTTTGCCAGGCCAGAAATATATATAGCAGCCCTCGTAGAAGCTGCTTAATGCCTAAAGGGATACCTCAAGGTTCGATACTTGGTCCTCTATTATATTCCATATGATCTTCCCTTGCAAGTAAAACATTGTAAAATACAAATGTATGCTGATGATGTGCAACTCTATACAAGCTGTAACATATCAGAAGCTCCTAACTGTATACGGTTAATAAATCATGACCTGCAACAAATTCATCTTTGGGCATCTGCAAATGGTTTAAGTATTAACCCAAAAAAAATCAGCAGTTCTCATTATTGGTCCATCAAACAAAGACACGTGTTACCCACCAATAATAATTAATAACAGTATTATAAAAAATTAATTAATAATTAATTAATAATAGTATTACAAAAAAATATTGGTGTGGTAGAACTTCTTCGATGCTGAGGAACCTTTGGATGTCCCAGTACTATACACCAACACATATCCGTATGCTTTTAGCCAAAACATATTTATTGCCTACACTAATGTATGGTTCCAAACTCTTCGCTAGTTGCGATGCTGTAAGCAGATGCAAGTTGAATGTTACGTATAATAATATTGCTACAGTTATGTAAACAAATTTATAATGTTACCTTTAATAACCTCTTAAGATGCCGTACTCTAATCTTTCTGCATAAAATCGTAAATACACGACCACTTGAATACTTATACAACAGTCTAACATTTTTTAGATCGAACAGTGGTAACAAGACTAATAACATAAAATACAACAAAGCGATATCTGCGCAACATTTCTTTATCCATTCGGTTCGCCTTTGGAGCCAATTATTATACTCACGGCGAGAATGAATAGAACATTGCGAAATAAATATGTACTGTCAATGTATGGCTGTCAAAAGCAAAGGAGATTACAACTTTTGACACTCGAAGAAGGAAAATTCACAATAGTCACCTGATCTGTCAAGGCCACCTGTTATTAATTCACCTTGATTCACATTATGTCAAATTATCTTTGTAGAGGACAACTTAAGTCGACGAAATACGTCTGTTTTAATGATTTTGAAATTTTGTTAAAATTTTTAACTTTTTATTTTGAATCTCTTTATTTTGTTATTTATTTTATTAACAGGTTAATTTGTTTATAAAAAATTATGCAAATTATGCAAATATTTTAGTGTGTTTTTTTCGTTAATATATTCAACTTAAATTAATCTATATTTATTTAACAAGTGTTAAATTATTAATATTATATGATATGGCAAAAAAAAAGCAAATCCTCGTATGTTTGTTTGTAGACTTAAAAAATAAATTTCCATACAAACAAATTAAAATAAAGTCACAATCGTCAACATTAAAACACAGAGAAGACAGATTTTTTTCAAATCTTTTTGATGATGACCGTCACAATAAGGTGTTTCTTATGTCTTTTTGAAATCGTTAACTTTAGAAATTTATTTTTAATTTATTTATTTTTATTTTTTTTTTTGCATAAGTTTTTTTTTGTAGCTAAAGTTGTTGTTTATGGCGCTGGCTTATTAGTTTTTTATTGTTATGTAAATTGCTTAAAAATAATAGGAAAACAAACAACTTTCAAAAATTTGTTAAGATTTATTTATTTTATGTGGAATTTTAAACTATTGATTTTATGTTAAATGATTTTATGTTTTTAAAGTGCGTCCGTTGAAATTGTATCTTAAGCTAAACTTTTAAACAGTTTATTGTTGTTGAGTCCTCGTCCACACTTGCAACGTTTGTTGCGCAATTCTTCTTGTATGTGAGAGAGAAAAGACGAGCAGAAATGGGTACACTGTTTCGTGTAATTGCAATTCTCTTTTGCCATCAAGACCGAAATTGCAGAAACAAAATTTGAATGTGTGGACACGAATGCAATTTTATAAGAGAATTAAAACAAATTGCAGAAACAAAAATTGCATATGTGGACGGGGACTAAGTAAACCAGGCTTCGATTTCATTGCGGAGCTATTTAAAATGTTCAGTATTCTGAAACATCTGAGCAAGATTGTTGTGTCCATTAGTTAACAAATGTGTTGAAAAAACTCTACAGTGCTCTTAACACCGAGTGAAAGTAAGGCAACCACCAACGCCCTCAAAGTGCCTAGTAACAACTCAAGTAGCAACTCTAAGCATAATTAACGGTAGGACCTCTAAGTTCCTGGTGAATAGCCAGATGTTATCTTAACTCACACCATCTGCTTGGCAGCCTGTGTTCAATGCAACAGATAGGACACTAGCGCCTTCCTTGCGATTTTGTTCCACAGCAAAACCGCTACGTTAGTTCCCAAAGGGCTTCAGCAGTAGCTGGACAACAGATCTGGGACTCTGTGGACTATCGGTTCCTGCTGTAACAGTAGTTTAACACTAGTCAGATCTTGAAAGTCTTTTAATTGCAGTTTAATGACCCAAAGCAAGCTCAAGCGACTGTCGTTGACTTCTAGCCCAGAAACATATCTCTGGAGAAAAACACTCTAGAGAACAATGCCTTTTTTTAGTTAAAAGATATTTCTAAAAAGAATTGAAACTTGGCCGACTAATTTTTAAATAAAGTCATCTTTATCAAACATTGAATACCATTTTCACCTAAATGTCTTTATTCATCGTCAAAATTAAGTCATTCAGTGTTAATATATTCATAAATCCGTAAGTGTCAATGTGCGAATATTGGGCTTAAGGACTATACTTTTCCGAAATGGCGTCTGATCTTACTGTTGTATGGTTTTTATAATCACACGCAGAAAAAAACATGGTTGTGATATGGTCACAATAACCATATTATGTTCTAAGTAACAATCAGCGTTTCGAAAAACTGCTATTAGCAGTCACATTTTACTAACCAGTTCATCTTTTTTCAGTTACACACTGAAAATTAGCAACTGAATTCAGTTTTCTATTTTACGCCAACTGAAAATAGTTGAACTGAGCACACACAAAACTAAAAACCAACTGCATTCAGTCTACTATTTTCAGGAGCAAAACGAACACACAGCGACTGAGTTTCGAGTTTGTAAGTTAACAGTACGGAACTGAGGAGCCAGTTCGTGTGTGTTAAGCGGACGTAGTTACGTTTTTCTAGTTTCGTAACAAAACTAAAAATATGACTGGATAATGTGAATGGGGTGGTTAAACAAAGTAGAAAAGTGAACGTTCGTATACATTTTTTCGTTCAACAAATTAAAGAAAAATATATACATGCATTACTACTTTGTGCTGTTACTCGAAAATGCTTTAATTTAAATTTTTTGAATATTTGAAATATAAAATGAAAATTTATTTTGATCGAAAAAAATTTGTAGGAAAATTATAAATTTTGTATGTTTATTACTTTATCTCGAAGGGGGAACATCTGCGTGCGAGCAGATTTTCCTTTTTCAAAAAAGTGAGGTTATAATCAAAGACGCATTGCGCACGTTTTTTTTCAACTGGCTTTTACTAAAATGCCATCGTGTTTAATAAATAAAATAAAAAAATTAATATAATCTTTATACTATAATATCCTGTTCAGGATTTATCACTTCCTATACGAAGGTATAGGTCGATGTGCCGTTCCTGGAGAGACTAATTACGTATTTATGAAAATTTGTGGGATACCCTGGCGCTGTGGTTATGTACCCCTGCCATTTTTAAATTAAAATTTAAAAAAAAAAAATAAATTTTGTATCTAACAATATTAATAGTTTTTGAATAGTATTGTAGAGCAGTGCTTTAAAAGAAATATTCACATTTGGGTTTTAATTAACTATTAATTAATTTGTGGAAATTATGAATGGAATTAAAATGTGAATGCTTCATTATTTTTAGAGGCCTTTTGCTATTTTAAAAATAACGTTGCTGTTGTATGTATAAATTGTCCTGTGTCCTTTTTAAAGAAACTGCAGCGTTTTAAAAATCATTAATATATTACAACAACAACAATACAAAATCAATCTACCTGGTGTTAACAAAATCCCACACTTAAGAGGTTTTCCTTAGTGTTTTGTACATTTGTTGCATATGGGTTTTTTTTATATTAGGTAGTGCGTTCTTCTTTTTTTGGAGTGTTCTTTCTTTTTCTTTGGTAAAATTGATTTACTTAAAGGGACCAAGAGCTCACACTGTGTGTTACTAATTTTACATAAAGCGAAGAAAAAACATTGCACTGCCTTTGCATTAAATAAATATTAAAGAGATACATCCATTCCGTACAAGTTTTCTCGAAAACACTAGTTGGTAATAATCTCATTTATTAATTAGAAGACATTAAATTTTTTCTTTATCTTTATCTTAAGTAATTCATTTTAATTTTGCACAAAACTTTTTTCAGTAATAAAGTCACTTTAAATTCAAACTGCCGTATTCATGAATTATTAAAATAGATTTGAAATGTACTTTAGGACAAATTTGTATTGAAAATTTGTCATAAAAAACATTTTAAAGTTATTTTATTTTTAATGAATGTGGCAGTTATTATTTTCTGCTTTTATTTGTATGTATGTAATACCGCATTTACACTATGCAAGTTTTCATGAAACTAGCATGAAATTTTTGTTTGTTTGTGAAGCAGGAGGAGTAAGCAATATGGTATTGCTTGAGTTTTGAGGGGATGTTACTGTTGCTAGTGTTTACTTTTAGATATCGCATAACGCTGTAACTTAAATAGAAAATTGAGAAAAAAATGCCTCAAAAAATTGCATAGTGTAAATACGGACTAAGTAAACTAAAAAATGAATTATGAAAAAAAACTGCAAGGAATATTTATTTGCTTGACCATTAAGCTAGGTAGTAAAATTGCGGATCAGCGACGGTTACTTTGTAACAGGGACAAATCCTTAACTAACTGAGACATTTGTATTTAATAGGATAGTAGACTATTAATAAAGTTCAAATTTGAAAACAAAATCATGTAAACCAAAAATTAAATTTTAGTTCAATTCGGACAACCGCATTAATCGGACAACGTACATTAATAAAGTAAAATTATTCTAATTGTGTAGAACCATTTTAATTTTTAAACAATTAAAAAAGATGAGTGTGAAGATAAATACGTCGAGTTATATATGTTTTTGACGTAATGACTTACGTAAAACATATATGAGTGTGAAGTTAAATATGTTTGACGTAACATCATACAAAGAAAAACACGAATTGTTTTACATTTTTAAATATATTTAACAATAAATTTGTAAAAAATAATAAAATTTATGCGATTTCAACACCTTCTTAATTATATCTACATAAATTAAAACTATTTTTATTAAAAGTCAGTACATCAAATTTTGGTCTCTAAGATATTTTGACCAATGTGGCCAAATGCAGAGGTGGCACACAATGCCACCTCATGGAAACTGTTTACTCTGGTCAGTACTATTGCTCTACATAAACACTTTTTTCAAATTGAGTTTGTGAGTAGTGAAAAAATGACGAAAATTTTATTTTGGCCATATGAGTGGTTTCTGTGAAGGATTTTGCCCAATGTGGCCAAATGAAGAGGTGGCACGCAATGCCACCTTATGGAAAGTGTTTACTAGGGTCACTACTATTGCACTATATAAACACTTTTTTCAAATTGAGTTTGTGAGTAGTGAAAAAATGATGAAAATTTTATTTGGGCCATATGAGTGGTTTCTGTGAAGGATTTTGACCAATGTGGCCAAATGAAGAGGTGGCACGCAATGCCACCTTATGGAAAGTGTTTACTAGGGTCACTACTATTGCACTATATAAACACTTTTTTCAAATTGAGTTTGTGAGTAGTGAAAAAATGATGAAAATTTAATTTGGGCCATATGAGTGGTTTCTGTGAAGGATTTTGGCCAATGTGGCCAAATGAAGAGGTGGCACGCAATGCCACCTTATGGAAAGTGTTTACTAGGGTCACTACTATTGCACTATATAAACACTTTTTTCAAATTGAGTTTGTGAGTAGTGAAAAAATGATGAAAATTTTATTTGGGCCATATGAGTGGTTTCTGTGAAGGATTTTGACCAATGTGGCCAAATGAAGAGGTGGTACGCAATGCCACCTTATGGAAAGTGTTTACTCTTCATTTGGCCACATTGGCCAAAATCCTTCACAGAAACCACTCATATGGCCCAAATAAAATTTTCATCATTTTTTCACTACTCACAAACTCAATTTGAAAAAAGTGTTTATATAGTGCAATAGTAGTGACCCTAGTAAACACTTTCCATAAGGTGGCATTGCGTGCCACCTCTTCATTTGGCCACATTGGGCAAAATCCTTCACAGAAACCACTCATATGGCCCAAATAAAATTTTCATCATTTTTTCACTACTCACAAACTCAATTTGAAAAAAGTGTTTACATGGAGCAATAGTAGTGACCCTAGTAAACACTTTCCATAAGGTGGCATTGCGTGCCACCTCTTCATTTGGCCACATTGGTCAAAATCCTTCACAGAAACCACTCATACGGCCCAAATAAAATTTTCATCATTTTTTCAATTTGAAAAAAGTGTTTATATAGTGCAATAGTAGTGACCCTAGTAAACACTTTCCATAAGGTGGCATTGCGTGCCACCTCTTCATTTGGCCACATTGGTCAAAATCCTTCACAGAAACCACTCATACGGCCCAAATAAAATTTTCATCATTTTTTCAATTTGAAAAAAGTGTTTATATAGTGCAATAGTAGTGACCCTAGTAAACACTTTCCATAAGGTGGCATTGCGTGCCACCTCTTCATTTGGCCACATTGGTCAAAATCCTTCACAGAAACCACTCATATGGCCCAAATAAAATTTTCATCATTTTTTCACTACTCACAAACTCAATTTGAAAAAAGTGTTTATATAGTGCAATAGTAGTGACCCTAGTAAACACTTTCCATAAGGTGGCATTGCGTGCCACCTCTTCATTTGGCCACATTGGCCAAAATCCTTCACAGAAACCACTCATATGGCCCAAATTAAATTTTCATCATTTTTTCACTACTCACAAACTCAATTTGAAAAAAGTGTTTACATGGAGCAATAGTAGTGACCCTAGTAAACACTTTCCATAAGGTGGCATTGCGTGCCACCTCTTCATTTGGCCACATTGGGCAAAATCCTTCACAGAAACCACTCATATGGCCAAAATAAAATTTTCGTCATTTTTTCACTACTCACAAACTCAATTTGAAAAAAGTGTTTACATGGAGCAATAGTAGTGACCCTAGTAAACACTTTCCATAAGGTGGCATTGCGTGCCACCTCTTCATTTGGCCACATTGGGCAAAATCCTTCACAGAAACCACTCATATGGCCAAAATAAAATTTTCGTCATTTTTTCACTACTCACAAACTCAATTTGAAAAAAGTGTTTATGTAGAGCAATAGTACTGACCAGAGTAAACAGTTTCCATGAGGTGGCATTGTGTGCCACCTCTGCATTTGGCCACAGTGGTCAAAATATCTTAGAGACCAAAATTTGATGTACTGACTTTTAATAAAAATAGTTTTAATTTATGTAGATATAATTAAGAAGGTGTTGAAATCGCATAAATTTTATTATTTTTTACAAATTTATTGTTAAATATATTTAAAAATGTAAAACAATTCGTGTTTTTCTTTGTATGATGTTACGTCAAACATATTTAACTTCACACTCATATATGTTTTACGTAAGTCATTACGTCAAAAACATATATAACTCGACGTATTTATCTTCACACACATTTAAAAAAGAAATAAGCAGAAAATCTATTTTATCAAAATTATTTACACATGCATGTAGCAAGATATTTGCAATCAAACTTTCATACAAACAGCATGAAATGAAATTATTTTCTATTTGTAACAGCAATGATAATATAAATATTTATTTGTTAAAAAGCTGTGTAAAAACAAACAATCAAACTATTCAGTCATATCATCCACACACATTTTCAGTTGTGTTACGTAACTAGAAAAACATAACTACGTCCGCTTAACACACACGAACTGGCCTCTCAGTTGCGTACTGTTAACTTACAAACTCGAAACCCAGTCGATGTGTGTTAATTTTGCTCCTAAAAATAGTAGACTGAATTCAGTTTGTTTTTAGTTGTGTGTGTGCTCAGTTTAACTATTTTAAGCAGTCAAATAGTTGAAAATGAATACTCAAACTATTTTCAGTTCAGTCGCCAGTCAAAAAAAATTTTGTTGGTGCTGAATATTAAACCCTGGTAACAATGTATAGTAGAGAACCAATTATAGTTGTTTTTAAGAAAACTTTAGTCACGATAAACATTTTCTGTTAACTTTTAACGATTAAAGTAAAGCACAAAAAATGCAACATGGTTGATTTTAACTTAAAAAATTCCAACCACAAACAAAGTTTTATAATTTATTAAAAATAATAGAAAACGTTTAAACATACTATATTAATCAAAGTATGGTTAAAAGCAAACAAGATAATGTTTGCGTTAAAAAATAGCTTGTTTTAGTTCTTGACTGTTTAGTAACTTTTTATGTAGCTAAAATTTAAAGTTGTTTTTTATTGTTAGAGAAAGTGAAAAAAATTCAAATTTATGCACAAAGTAAACAATTAAAAAAAGGGAATCAAAACATTTAAAAATAGTTAAAATAAATATGTATGTAAGCATATAAATCTTTTTTTGTGTTTGAAGAACAATTGTGAAATCATTTATTTGGGCTTATAAACTATATTTTTCTATAACTGATTCTTGTAGCTTATGCGTTAAAGCGTTATTATAAGCAAATGATTTTTTGTGAATTTATGTTTTTAAATAATTTTTATGACAAATTATTAATAAATAAAATATTAATAACCAACCCTTTTATATCAGGAAAATTTTGCACTTACGAGACTATATTATAATTCAGTTATATAACATGACATTTTCAGCCACATTATGATATTTTAATTTAAACATTTAATGTTTATATTTGAACATAAATATGTTTATACTTTAGAATGTTATTGTTTTGCTATACAACAATATGGTTGCAAGACCAGCTATAGTTTTATAGTTTAAAAAAAAGAAAAAAATTTTATTAAAAAATCACATAAATTTTCCTCCAGACATTTGTTTTAAAATGCCAATAGAATTTTGCGAAAATATCGAAAAACTGCTTAACAGCGGGTGCAATTTTTTTTTTCTGTTCGCCAAAGAACAGACCTTAAAAAAAATCAATAATTTATTATTACTCTTTTTTTATAATTATATACATTCACTCAACTTGTATTTTTCGATTTTTTTTTTCTATTTTTTATTTTCTTTTAATAATCATGATTGTATGTCAAAGTATTAAAAAACAAAACTATAAAAATAAATTAAAAAATTCTCATCTTCATCTTGCTGCTGTTCTTAAAAAAAACTGCTCAATATTTTTTTTGAACTCAGTGTGCTAAATAGAACCTTGTTATTTGAAAATTTAATGCTTCTAAGAGTTAAACGAACCGTAGGATGATATAAAAGAAACAGCAAAAAAGAACAAAAAAAATAACATCACACCTTTAAAAAAAATAAAGTAATAAATATAATCAAGTTTAGAAGAAATAAAAGATAAATTTAAAACTAAAGGTTGAATGTTGCAAGCAGCATTAAAAAAAATTACAGCAACAAGAAAGCTGAACAAGTATCCTTTGGAAACTCCATAGGGGACCCCCAAAATATATATTCGTCTCTCAAAAACGATAAAAAAAATTAAATCCAGTTATTTTAGAAAATGAATTCATGACCGCTACTAAAAGGGAATTTTTTATACTCTTCACCGCAGATAGAAAGAGGGTATATCTTATAAAGTATATATATTCGGAGATTTTATGAATAGCGAAGAAGCAATCTCCGTCTATCCATATGTCCGTCCGTCTTCGGGTTGAAATCAACTTTGCTAAGGCATTAGATGAACTAGAGAGAATTTAAATACGCCTATCGATCAGACATAGTTTTGAAAAATTTTATATTAATAATCAATCAACATTGGTCCATGTCCTTCGAGGAAGCGGGCAAATTACCACGCCTGCCTCTAATTTTTCCATATCATTTGGAACAAAGGAGTAAATCCAAGCAAAAAATGAATATATGAGGCGATAGAAAATTAAAAATTAAGAAAAAACATCAAGTGAAAAAATTTGCACTCGCCCATATTTTCCGAGTTACGGGCCTCTGAAATTTTCAAATTTTTTAAAATATCAATATGGATATCATTTTAAAGCTTTTGAAAAGATCTTTTAGGGAATCTTTAAATTTTTTAAAATGCTTAACCCATTATGAGCCAAAGACATTTTTATGTAAAATTATATATAGTACTTAATTTTTATACCCTTCAACACAAAATTGGAAAAAGGGTACAGCTAAGTTTGTCATTCCGTTTGTAATTTCTACAGTGTCCATTGCTGACCCCACAAAGAATATATATCTTGAGTTCCAATGCTTAGCGAAGTCGATTAAGCGATGTCCGTCCGTGTTCGGGTTGAAATCTACTTTGACAAGGCAATAGATCAGCTACAATAAAAAATTAAATACTCCAATGGATCAGACATACTGCCGAAAGAGGAGCTATTGGAAATCAGCACGATCGGTTCATGTCCTTTGAGGCAGCGGGCAAAACACCACGCCTACCTGTAATTTGTTCATATCATGTGTGGTGATGAAGTAACTCCAGTCAAAAAAACAAATATATGGGACGATAGAGAATTAAAAAATAAGAAATAACATCAAGTGAAAAAACTGGCGCCCGCCCGTATTTTCCGTGTTGCGAGGATCTTAACTTTTCAATTTTTTTTTAAATATCAATATGGGCATCATTTGAAAGCTTTTGAAGAGATCTTTTAAGAAATACTAAAATTTTTTAAAAATGCTTAACCCATTAGGAGCCGATGGCAGTTTTATTAAAAATTATTTATAGAATTTAATTTATTTTTTTATTTTTTAATTTTCTGTCACCTCAATATTTGATTTTTTATTGAAGTTCGGCAAAACCGAATATAGCCCCCTCTTACTTGTTTTTATTTATTTTTAAATTGCTCAATGTAATTAAATTTAGATTTGCTTTGATTTGATTTGTCTAGTTATTGTTTTTATTTTAAAAATACCCAGGGACTGCTCCTACTATTATTAAAAATTTATATTTGATTTTTTTTACATTTTTGATATAGAGAAGTTTACGATCTTAGCAAAGATTAGACCCAGCAAAAAATTAGGCATTACCTTAAAAAGTACTTGCCATATAATGACTTACTTTTGTGATTGCCATATTTTGTTACTCGCTTACAAAACACATTACATTAGTTTCCAAAGAAGGGGGTAGTAATGGAACTAGTTCTTTATGTTAAAAGAGACTACCGTACTAATGGTACTCATTGTTTCCTACAATAATTATTGTAATCGATTCTCAATTGATTATAAAAGTGTTATGCCTTGTTAAAATCATTAAGTTGGTAATCTAGTTGGGAAGAAGTTCTGCCAAAAATGCTTAATTCCACACTCGATTACCTTTTAAAAAATTTTTTGCTGGGGAGCAATTAATAATAGAGATTTTTACTTTTGTATATCTGAAATATATTGTAAATCTCTTTGAAAGTTTGTTTGCTTATTTGTACGCATTTCAATCACGGCGTGACTACGGAACCGATTTTCATGAAATGTGAAAGAAGGGTATTTATATTTTCAATAGTGGACCAGAACCATTTACAGTATTTCATTTACTGGCGGCGGAACAAATTCCATTATCACATTTAAATGTACACAAAATAAAATAGATTCACGAAACACTCATAGTGAGCTTTTAAAATAAAGCAATTTCTTTTTTTCAAACATTTCATAATTATCCTTAGCACATGGATATCTATATCAAAGTATATTTTCATAAATATATTTTCACAATTATTTGAAAATTTTCTTTTTCAAGACTTTGTTTTGCCCATGCGTTTCGAAAGTGTAGTCTGTATAACTGAGATGTTAATGAAAAAGCAAATGCTACAAATGTCTCCAAAAACTTTTGACCTTTTTCGACACATATGAATGTTAAGACGTTTTTTAATTTATTTTGCTATTTTTTTCAATCGATAAAAAATTTACACCAAAATTTTATTAAATTAAAAGCAAGCCATTGAAATGTTAATTTTATTACTAAATAAATAAATCACTTAAGTAAGAGTTGTACTCATATGCGAAAAGTGCCGTATCATGTATCATGGGTCACCCTTTAATTTTATGTTTTATGTTAGTTAGTACTTGTTGCTTACTACAGTTCAGAAAACAAAAACAAAATCAGCTCTTTTATAGAAAAACCTTTTCATGTTTACTTCTATTTTTTTACAATAATTTTTATAGAGAGGACACACTGTCAAATGTCTGCCCATAACAGTTATTTTCATTTTTTTGTACTTGCTGTTATAGCGAATACAAGGCTACATACTCTGTATTAATTTCAAATCACGTCCGATATGGAGACACACTTTAATTTTTTAACTTATGACAGACGTAATAAGACGTTTTCAGTGTAAACTAAAAGTGCCTGCCTAAAAAGTTTAAAAAGATAGACCAACATATGAAACAAAAGGTCTGTAAAAGGACACACTTTTTTATTTTTTATTGTACAGATCATAAAATTACTTGTGTAAATTAAAGGTGTGTAAATATTACGGTTCTAAGGGCAAAGACGTGTGTCACAGACAGATAGATATTGCACAGAACTTTATAAAAACGGTGACACTCGTGTAATCAATAATTTTACAATCAAAATAATAAAAAATTCTTTTTTTTCATATTTATAGATGTCTGTAGCAAACAGTGGTGCCAGTGACTCTTTTTTACAAAAACTTTTGCCTGATTTTTGAAGCAGATTTTTCAACTTGAACTTTGCTACACAAATACGTATAAAAACAAACAAAAAGTTAAATTTAATTTACAAAAAAAAAAAATTGTATGCCAATTTTCTACCAACAGTGGTACTACGGTAACGCCGTTTAGTAAAAAAATTTTGCAAATGTACAAAATTGTGTATGTATTACTTGAGGGCTCTAATTTTTTGCTGGGAAGGTTAGAAGTCCAGTAAAAATAAAAGAAAAATGTATGATTTTCGTTTTTATTTTTATTTGACTTGATCCATTGAAAATTGCTCCTGTTTCCAAAAACTAAAAAGAACCACATGCCATGATACAGGCCGAGTCGCTTAAGTCCGAACCAAACCCGGCATATGTTCGTGAATTAAAAAATGCCAGTGACAGCATGAAGGGGAGAAAAATAAATATTGATAAGTGAATAATTTTTTTTAATTAATTTATTTTTTAAATCGTTATCAACAATTTCTTAACAGGTTGCTTGAGTTATAAAAATAAAAATTACCTTGAATTATAAATTAATTTCTTCTATACTTGTATTTTATCTATTAAACCAATGTTATCTTTAATTAAAGAAAAATGTCAAATATTTCACATTTTTTGGCATTAATTAATTTTATCTTCGAAATTATATTTTCTTTTGGTTATTTTTAAGTACGAGGGCAGGTCAAAAAATCTTTGAATTCTTTATATACGTAATTTTGTTTCCAAAAAAAATAAAAAATAGTATTGAATTGTACTACTCTTAATTATAAAATTTTCGATAGAGTATAATGAAGAAAAGTTACCCAAAGGAGTCTAGAATCGACTTGTAATAAAATATAAGCAACAATCTTAAAGAGAAACAAATTAAAATTCTGCACATAAAAATGTCATCGGCTCTTAATGGGTTAAGCATTTTTAAAAAATTTTAGTATTTCCTTAAACATCTCTTCAAAAGCTTTTAAATGATACCCCTATTAATATTTTAAAAAATTAAAAAATTTCAGAGCCCCGTAGCTCGGAAAATATGGGCGAGGCGAGCTCTAATATTTTCACCTGATGTGTTTTTCTTATATTTAAATTTTCTATCGCCCCATGTATTTGTTTTTTTAATATGAAAAAATTAGAGGTAGGCGTGTTGTTTTGCCTGCTGCCTAGAAGGACATGGACCGTTTTTGCTGATTTTTAATAGCAGCTCTTTCGACGCTATGTCTGATCGATTGGGGTATTTAAATTTTCTTTAGTTGATCTAGTGCCTTGGCAAATTTGATTTCTGCACTAACACGGACGGACATCCCACAATCGACTTTGCCATGCATAACAACTCAGAATATACATATATACCTTATGGGTTCGGATATTGTAGAAATTGCAAACTTAGATATACCGTTTTTCCACTTTTTGTGTTCAGGGGTATAAAAACCAAACACTAACAGAAAACACCCTGTTACACCAGCTAAGTTTATGATTTTAGACTTTATAAACGCTGAAAAATTAAAGTTAACCAAGAAAGAGAGACAGACCATGAATATATGTATGTATATGTATCTAACAACAGCAGAAAATTAAAAAAAGAAGCCATTTAAAAGATAAGAAGGACTGATTCCTATTATAATTTTAACAACACAAAATAAAAACAGAACAACAACAGCAACACAAACACCAACAAAATGGTATTGAAATTGAAATCTAAAACCAAAATCGCTTTTGGCATTGAAAATATAGTTTAAGAAAACAAAAACAAAAAACAAAGAAAAACAAAAGCCAAACACGAAAAGGTACAACAACGAGGAAAAAGAACAAAAAAAAGACAACTTCAATTAAATGTTAAAGAGTTTAAGTTTAAGAATCGAATACAATAACAAGAACAACAAGAACTAAAACAAACAAAATTAAAACGGTTGTTATTGTTGAATAAAAAATAAACCACAACAAAACATTCAAAACTCTACTGCTGCTGCTGCTGCTACTCTTTATCTTATTAAACATGTTCGTTCAACTACTGCCAGCCTGACTGCCTGCCTGCTTGGTGGCTG
Source organism: Gymnosoma rotundatum (assembly GCA_916610165.2). Taxonomy (NCBI): domain Eukaryota; kingdom Metazoa; phylum Arthropoda; class Insecta; order Diptera; family Tachinidae; genus Gymnosoma; species Gymnosoma rotundatum. The sequence goes on from OU744339.1 coordinate 13,910,307, forward strand.
CATACCTGATTGTTGTGCACTTTACGTACGAAGTTAAAACTTTCAACAAAAAACATTAACGCTGAGGCAGGGCAGGCGTAACAAAACAAAAGCCAAAACAATATTTAAGCCCACAACAACAGCAACAACAACAATAGGATCAACAACGTGCAAATAAATAATGTTTTATATTTGACTTTTTATTCTTTTCTTTAAAATTTGTGTTTTGTTTTCTTCAACTCGGTCATGAAACTCGAGTGTTGCACGTCGTTGTTGTTTGTATCCTCCCTACAACAAAATGCCTTTTTCCATTTTTGTAATTTTGTTTTTTTTTTCAAACCCTTTCATCATGAACGAACGGTGACGATAAATAAATATCAACGTTTGCATACGTTTATCATACCGTGTGTTAAAAAAACACAAAAACAAAAATTAAATTTCGAGTATTCGGGATTTTTATAATTTTTTAATGCATCTTAAAAACGATTTATTTTGCCAAAAAATCGGTATCTCATTAACCACTGAAGATATCTTAATGAAATTTCACAGAGGCAAATCAGAAAAAAATTATGAGGAGGCGAGGTTAAGGAAGCTTTCAAAGCTTAAATATACGCTGAATATATGTACATGTAAGTGGTATCAGAGGAAAGCTTATGACCTCTACATTAATAAAAATGTATTGACTTTTTTTCGCGCTGTATTTTTTTAAATACATTTACCTCGAAAACTGAAAAATTCCCGTTATATATAAAATAAAGAAATTAAATTGCCATAAAAAAATGCCTCGAGATATTCTTATAAAATTTAAAGAAATGGTGAAATAAATATTTTTCTATTTTATTTTTAATTTCAACATACAAATTCCTGGAACGGGGAAAAAATGTCACAATTTTTTTTTTTTTTTTTGTAAAAAAGAAAAGCATTATTACTGACAGGGCAGGCAAATTAGTTTTAGAGTATGTAGCCAACAACTGGGGGACTTAAAAGTACGTTTACCTTTTTTAATCGGTGCTTTGCAGTCCTAGGAATTTTACAATAATTAACAAATTTTGTTTAAAATTGGCAATGATTGGACAGGGCTGAGGGAAGAACCGTTATAATTATTTACCTAATTTTTCCTTTATTTGCATTTGCTAAAGGTTTTCTTTAAAATGGCTTAAAAAAATTTTCTAGTACCGAAGTAAATTTTTTTACATACACATACGGGGAAAATCCTTAAATAACGATATTTTTACAATTTTCCCCATTTTAGAGGCTTAAACCTTTTTAACGAAAATCGCTATCAAAACAAAACTTCAAACTTGATTATTCTAAATTTTATTAAGATTACGAGGGCTGCTATATATATTTCTAGCCTGGCAACACGGAAAGTTTGTCATTTTTAAGCATAACCGTACTCAAAACGTTTTGACGTACGACCATTATTTGTGTTGTTTACAGTGACTTGAAAAAATTAATATAGAAAAAATAAAATTAACCAGTGAACCTTTTCGTGTCATCATTTTTAACAACTTTCGACGTGGATTATCACGACAAGAGTGCATTGATGAACTTAAATCTTTGTATGGCGATGAAGCACCATCCTATAGCACTGTGAAAAATTGGTATAATAAATTTAATCGTGGCCGAAGCTCGCTCAAAGACGAATTCCGTGAAGGTCGTCCAAAAACGGCTTTTGTGCCAGAGAACATTGACACCGTGCGTGAACTCATAATGCAAGATCGACATGCGACATACCGAGAGATAGAGACATCCTTGGACATTTCTTCCACCAGCATACATTCGATACTGCATGAACACCTGGCCGTAAAAAAGGTTTGTTCTCGTTGGATCCCGCACAATTTGAAAGTCGCTCAAAAAAAGGCTCGTGTCGATTGGTGCAAAGAAATGTTGCAAAAATACGATTGCGTTGCTTCAAAAGACGTTTATAAGATTGTCACAGGTGACGAATCATGGATCTATGCGTATGAGCCCGAAAAGAAACAACAATCGACCGTGTGGGTCTTCAAAGACGAGCAAAATCCAACGAAAGTTGTTCGTGGAAGAAGCACTTCGAAGCAAATGGTCGCCTGTTTCTTCGGCAAAACTGGTCATGTGGCGACTGTTCCGCTTGAGCAACGTAGGTCACTTCTAAGTGGTACACTACAATTTGTCTGCCTGAAGTCATTAGAGAAATTCGAAAAGCCAACAAGAGAAGACGAATCATTGTTCACCATGACAATGCAAGCTCTCACACATCGGCTCAAACCAGAGCATTTTTGACCGGCCAAAACGTCGAATTAATGGGTCATCCGCCGTACAGCCCTGGCTTGGCACCTAATGACTTCTTCTTGTTTCCGCACATCAAGAAAAAAATGCATGGTCAACGATTTTCGTCGCCAGAAGAAGCTGTTGAAGTGTTCAAAAACCATGTTTTAGAGGTGTCTCAATCGGAGTGGAAAAAGTGCTTCGACAACTGGTTTGAGCTGATGCAAAAGCGTATAAATCATGCTGGAGAATACTTTGAAAAACAATAAAACCAATTTTTGATTATAAATATTCGCATTTTCACTATTAGGCCAGAAAAAAAATTTTTTTTGGTTAATTTGTACCAAATTGGTTTTGAGGTTTTACTCAAGTTTTAATTTTATATTTGTTTTATGTGCTGTTTCTGACGCTCTCTTGCAGTAGAGAAATTGCACATTAATTATGAAGAACTAGAAAAAGCTCTCAGTAACTAAGCTAAAATAGCTCAGAAAAGGAGCATTCATATAGTTCAATTCAACTAGGTCGTTTACAAGCTACACAACTCCAGTGTGGTATAGCGTATAAAAAATTCGTCACTACTTGCTGCTGCTGTGTAACTACCAAAAAGGAACACAACTTTTTGGCAGTTTTGTTTTGTATTTGTTAAGAGTTTAGATGCGCGTGTTTGCATGTTTGTGCGTATGTGTGTGTTTCAAAATGTAGATTACTGTGTGTTCTTGGTTTTGAGTTGCCTGGCTTAGGGCAAAGTTAACACAATACAACCAACTAAATAACAACAATGCATTCGCCACTAACCTGTCAACCCGCACCAGCATTACCCAACATGAAAAAAAATTTAATGATCATTAACAGAGTAAAATGATCCTTAACAGTATTAAAAAGACAGTAGACAGGGCACAACGAAAGTGTCTTGTTAGCACAGACATACATATTAGTTGTGGCAACAGCAGGCAGCTAAAAGCTGGCACTTACACACCCACACATACTAATATACACCATTAAACCAGCAAGAATATTAACAAAATGTTCAAACAACTAAAGTGTTATAAAAATGTCAAAATGGCAAAACATTGAACACTATTTTAAATAAAGTTAGAATAAAGTTAGAATAATGAAAATAAAAAAGTTTTTACTCAATTTAAAATAAACTTAAAATGATTAAACTTTTATAATCACCAACATATTCAACAACATTAAATATTTTATACAATTTCTTAAAGAAAAAAGATTTACATTTTTTAATGATTTTATTATCATCATTTTCGGTATACAAATATTAAACCAGTTTATTGACACAAAACATTAAAAGTTACATTTTGAAAATTTCATTAAATATACAGCAATTTAATGTAATTTATATAAAATATAAAAAAAGTTTTATTTTATATTTCAAGGAAAATAACAAAGCAACAAATTCATTTACTGAACAAAAACAAAACGAAAATAAAAAAATAGAAAAACGTACATATGGAAAAAATTTTAGCCCGATGATACTCATGAGTATTTAAATCTCAAACGAAATTTACATTTAAATTATATTGAAATTTCGATCGATATCGAATACTGTAATTTGCCCCCAGGACTCAATACTAATATTTCGGGATGGAAAAGTGCATGATGATTTTTTAATAAATCCGTTTGATCTTTTTCTTTGAAAGATTAAGCTTTGATAGAATTTACTACTTTAATTATTTTTAAAATACCGTTACTAAAAACAAATTTGAGTCTCATTTCTTTAAAACTTCAACATTTAATTGCTGACAATTTTCCGTAATAATATCCGGCACTTTTTCAAGAAAATTTATAGACAACTCTCTTTTAAATCGAGCTATTGGTATGGTACCACCAGCAAGTTGTCAAATTTTTCAAGTGGAATAACTAAAGTTGCTAATAATTTTCGCAAGTTGAACAGAACAACTTGGTTTTCCGCACGAAATGCAGCGCATTATATTTCACTGTTGGGAAAAAATGTTGACAGAAACATTTTGCTGTTTCTAAACATGTAGCAAGAAACATTTCGTGATTTCTCACTACAAGAACAGAGTAAAACTTCAGCAACGTTATAATATTCTTCACCACAAACAGTAGAAAAACGGTATAACTAAGTTTTTCATTTCGTGTGTAATTTCTACAATATCCATTTCCGACCCCATAAAGTGTATATATTGTGACTCCTAATGGATATCGAAGTCGATTGAGTTGTGTCCGCCTGTCCGTTCGTGTTAGTGTTGAAATCAAGTCTGCTTCGGCAAAAAAATAAATATGTCAATCGATCAGATAGAATGTCGAAAGAGGTGCTACTGGAAATCAGCATGATCGCTCCATGTCCTTCGAGGCAGCAGGCAAAACACCACGCCTACCTCTAATTTTTTAATATCATTTGGAGCAATAAAGTAACTTCAATCAAAAAAATAAATATATGTTACGATAGAGAATTAAAAAATAAGAAAAAAAAACATCAAGTGAAAAAATTGGCGCTCGCCTATATTTTCCGAGTTACGGGGCTCGGAAATTTTCAAATTTTTTCAAATATCAATATGGGTATCATTTAAAAGCTTTTGAAGATATCTTAAAGGAAATACTTAAATTTTTTAAAAATGCTTAACCCATTAAGAGCCGATGACATTTTTATGTACCAATTTTTTTTTAATTTTTTAATTCTCCGTTACCCCAATATTTGCTTTTTTGATTGTAGTTACTTTACTGAACTAGATTTACATAAATGGTGAAGGGTATATAAGATTCGGCATAGCCGAATATAGCACTCTTACTTGTTTAACTTAACACAAAATTATTTTTCTTAATTGATCTCTTTTTTCACAACAACTTAAAAAAAATAAACTTTCATTAAAGTCCCTCCCTTTTTTTGATATTTAAAGTATTAAATTTCCAAATTTACTTTAAACACCATTTACTTGAAAAGAATAAACTTAATAGCGTAAACATGTACGTGTACACCTTTCTTTAAAAGCAGATACAAGCAAAAGGAAAACAAAAACAACAAAACAATAATGGTCTCTTTTAAAACAAATAAACACAAACAATAATCACAGCAAAAAATCTATTGACTAACAAAAGATCGTTAAAAAATCTTTAAATATAAATTACGAACCGATAAAACTAAAATTCTTGTACTGGCAGGTTATTTGTTCGAAATAAATATTCTAACGAAATACAGAATTCTTCGAAGTATATAAATAAAACAAAGAAATTTGTTTTTTTTTTTAAACTTAAAATAAACAGCACTTTTATTGTTGTAAAGATTATATGAGTATATTCTAAACTTCTAAAAGTTTTTTTTATTTTATTAAGTTTTGTAAAAATTCTTATTAAGAGTTGCGTACACTACAATATCTGTTCACCTGTAGCAGAAACCTGACATTTTAAAAGAAGTCGCATTGTTGAGGTCACTTCAAAAACAAATAGTAAAATGATTTAACAGGGTGTACTTATAGCGAAACGATTAACGCCACATTACTTTTTAAACCGTTACTGATAAACACTTAAAATTAGCACGAAGTATCAAGTTTTCCTCCGGTTCTCAAAATAAACATAACAAAACGTAAGACTTACAAAATAAATGAATGAAATTTTTATTAGATTTTTTTTGTCATGATGGCCTAAAAGTTTTAGAAAGCCATAAGTACGGGTAAGAAGGAGAAGAAAAAGGGACATCGAACATCTTATTTTTTTTCTCTGCGATGTCAGGGTGAGGTCCAACGACTTCTTGTGGGAGGGCATATTCATGGCATATTATCATCCATTGAGTTTTAGTGTGTGTTTGCTGACAGGGAGCCGACTAGACTTGCTTCGGGCTTCAAATTTTATTTCTTCTCAAACCGTTTAGATCAATTAACTGGTATGAGTTTTTGTAGCTGCTGAACTAACCAGAGGTGTTGGCAAGAACCACCCCAAGACGACGAGCCCTAGACTGTCCTTAACGCCAACATACCAGCGCGGCCAGCAGTCTGGTAACCTGAGTTTTATACTCTTTTAATTTTACACAGCAGCTGCTACTAAAATATAGGTACTTTTATTTTATAGGTACTTTTATTTTGTAGGTACTTTTATTTTATAGGTACTTTTATTTTATTTTTTAAAATAGTAGTTTTTGATAACTATATAAGGCAATTAGACCTAAGAACAAATAAGGTACATGTTACATATTCTGAATAAAAGGCAACCTATAATAGGAGTCAAAAAATGTACTCCTTTGTATAGGATACTGGGCGTAGTATGAAGTTATTGGATAAAGTGACACAAACTGCAAATGGCACAAACTAGCCACAAAGCGATGGAGTATACGTTTTTACAATAGTGTCCTCTTTTTAATTAGGAATATTTTATTTTAAAAAAAATTTTTTTTTTTGGACAGTATGATGATGATTTTTAAAGTTACATCGACTCACGTCTGAACGTGTGTTGCTTTGAAAAATTTAAGAAACATTTTATCTTTCCTCTGCAAATGCAAATACAATCGATATAAGATGATTGCTTGTTGTTATAATTTTTAAAACATTCCACACGCCATTTAGTGCTTTAACAACATTGTTAATCGTTCAATGAAAATTCATTGCCAATAGATCTTATTTTAAAAGCAATTGCAGCTTATAAATATCTTGTTAGTTTTATCATACTTTTATTTGTAATGTTCACTCTCATTATCATTCATTTTTTGGTTATGTGATCGAACGAAAAATTTTTGTCTTGTTTATACAATGTTTCTTCATGCTTCCTTCAGTTTCGTTCTGTTCTGTTCGTTTTCGTGGCACTTTTAATGCATCACGTTGCAGTATTTTTAATGGGTTATTTTTTTTTCTTTATTTCTTTCTTTAGCAACCATTAACAATTGTGGTACACACGTAATACAAGATTACGATAACGATAAGTGATAAGCCGAGTAATAACAAGACAAAAAGAATCCCCACTTTTAAAGAAACAGATCATGATTTTTGTGTCTTTTTTTTTTTTTGTTTCTTAAGGCCAGTCCATAAATATAGAGGGAGAATTGTTTAAAATATTTGGTATTTATTTACTTGATTCGCTGGGTTTTTTTTTCAGACAAAAAAAAATACTATTTTTCATATTAATAAGCAACATTGTTTTAAATATTTGCAATTATAAAATACAAATTTCTTTGAATTATTAGAGAACAAAATTTGTATACAGCGTGTAAAGCAAAGCAGTGTTGCCAGGGAATCACAATAAAAAATTACACTTTTCATTAAAAAAAAATAAATTTTTTCATTAAAATTTCCATTTAAAATTTTTCTTAAATTTAGCGAAAATTCATTAACTGCACAAAAGCAAAACTAATACGAGGGCGGTTCGGAAACTTCTTAGCTTAGCACAAAAAGCGCAATATAAGCAGAAAAGGGTTAAGGGTTTTGGATACTTCCATCTCTTCTATGAACATTTGTTAAATTTTGTTTCGATCTGGCAACTCCTTCATATAGAAAGAGGTGTCGCATCCGCCATTTTATACAATTGAAAAATTAGAAACGCGTGCTGTCATTAAATATTTACATAAAGGCAGGTTTATCGACACAAGAAATTCATAATGATATGGTGAATGTGTTAGGTGAAAGTGCTCCTTCATATGCAACAGTTAAAAATTGGGTTGCTCAATTTAAACGTGGTCGTAAAAACATTGAAGATGAACCACGTAGTGAACGTCCAAAAACAGCAACAACAACAGAAATTGTAGCCAAAGTGCATGATATGGTATTAAATGATCGACGAATAAAAGTACGTGAAATTGCTAATATCATGGGCATCTCAAATGATCGAGTCCATTAAATTTTGCATATAGAACTACATATGAAAAATCTTTCTGCAAGATGCCGCATTTGTTAACAGTCGACCAAAAACGCAAAAGAATGAACATTTCTCCAGCTTGTTTGGATCGTTTTAAGCGAAATAAAATGGATTTTAAGCATCATTTCATAACTGTTAGTGAGACATGGATCCACCACTACGAGGGCTGCTCTATATATTTCTGGCCTAATAGTGAAAATGCGAATATTTATAATCAAAAATGGTTTTATTGTTTTTCAAAGTATTCTCCAGCATGATTTATACACTTTTGCATGCACTCAAACCAGTTGTCGAAGCACTTTTTCCACTCCGATTGAGACACCTCTAAAACATGGTTTTTGAACACTTCAACAGCTTCTTCTGGCGACGAAAATCGTTGACCACGCGTTTTTTTTTTCTTGATGTGCGGAAACAAGAAGAAGTCATTACGTGCCAAGTCAGGGCTGTACGGCGGATGACTTATTAATTCGACGTTTTGCTCGGTCAAAAACGCCTGTGTTTGAGCCGATGTGTGAGAGCTCGCATTGTCATGGTGAACAATGATTCGTCTTCCCTTGTTGGTTTTTCGAATTTCTCCGATGACTTCAGGCAAACAAATTGTAGTGTACCTCTCAGAAGTGACCGTCCTACGTTGCTCAAGCGGAACAGTCGCCACATGACTAGTTTTGCCGAAGAAACAGGCGACCATTTGCTTCGAAGTGCTTCTTCCACGAACAACTTTCGTTGGATTTTGCTCGTCTTTGAAGACCCACACGGTCGATTGTTGTTTCGTTTCGGGCTCATACGCATAGATCCATGATTCGTCACCTGTGACGATCTTATAAACGTCTTTTGAAGCACCGCAATCGTATTTTTGCAACATTTCTTTGCACCAATCGACACGAGCCTTTTTTTGAGCGACTTTCAAATTGTGCGGGATCCAACGAGAACAAACCTTTTTTACAGCCAGGTGTTCATGCAGTATCGAATGTATGCTGGTGGAAGAAAAGTCCAAGGATGTCTCTATCTCTCGGTATGTCGCATGTCGATCTTGCATTATGAGTTCACGCACGACATCAATGTTCTCTGGCACAACGGCCGTTTTTGGACGACCTTCACGGAATTCGTCTTTGAGAGAGCTTCGGCCACAATTAAATTCATTATACCAATTTTTCACAGTGCTATAGGATGGTGCTTCATTGCCATACAAAGATTTAAGTTCATCAATGCACTCTTGTCGTGATAATCCACGTCGAAAGTTGTGAAAAATGATGGCACGAAAATGTTCACGAGTTCATTCCATTTTTTCTGTATTAATTTTTTCAAGTCACTGTAAACAACACAAATAATGGTCGTACGTCAAAACGTTTTGAGTACGATTATGCTTAAAAATGACAAACTTTCCAATGGAAATGTCAGATTGCACTTGGCAGCACTCAGTGTTGCCAGGCCAGAAATATATATAGCAGCTCTCGTATGCTCCAGAGACACAAAGACAATCCAAACAATGGATTGAAGCTGGAGGAAGTGTCCCAAAGAAGGCAAAAACAATTCAATCGGATGGTAAGGTTATGACAACGGTTTTTTGGGACTTCAAAGGTATTTTATTGATTGACTATCTGCAAAAGGGTAAAACAATAAATTCAGGGTACTATTGCAACCTTTTGGATCAATTAAATTGTACAAATTCGAGAAAAACGTCCTGGCTTACAACACAAAAAAATAATTTTTTATCAAGACAACGCACCAGGGCACAAGAGTGTTTTAATAATGGCTAAAATCAACGAATTAAAGTACAAATTGCTTGACCACCCACCTTATTCTCCTGATTTAGCTCCCAGTGACTTTTACCTTTTCGGAAATTTAAAAAAATTTCTTGCTGGCAAGCAAGAAATCGATAATGTGCTTAAAAATTGGACCGATCGTGTAGGCTACCGCATGGCCAGCCGAGGCAGCCATTTGAATTAAATTATTTTCCATTCTTAACCGGAAGGATTGTACTTTCAAATAAAAAAAAATTTGGGAAAATATTCAGTAGTTTTTTTTATATGTAGCATTTTCAAAAAAAAAAAAAAAGTTTTTTGGCGGACTCAAAATGGAAAAACGTTTTAAAACTCAAATTTAATAATAATAAATTTAATACCCTGTTCAGCATTGTTTTTAATTGAGTTAATTTAATTTTAATTGCGTTCACACATGCTCAATTAAGCTTATTCAATTGGCACAAGGCATAAGTATTTTTTTTAATAAGTATTTTCCAGTCCGCCCAGCTTTTTGTTGTTGCTTTGAAGTTGGAATTGTCAAAAGCCATTTTTGTATGACCAGCCATTTTCTTTTTATTTGTTTTTTTTTACATGTTTTACTTACGGTTTGTCAATTTTATGAATTTTTTCTTCTCACTGAACATAGATCCTAACGTACTTGTTGGCAAGGGTTGCATTTCGCATCTTGATCAATTAGTGATGCAATTACACACTAATTGCTCAATTTATTAATTGACTTCTTATAATGTAAATTGAGCTCAATTAAGGCCTTAATTGTGTAAATTTTTTAAGTGCGCAATTAAAGCGTATGTGTGAACAGGGTATAAGCCCGATGATTCTCATGAGTATTTAAAGCAACTCTCAATACTACAAAAATTGTTGACGGAAACATTTTGTTGTTTATAAACATGAAGCAGGAAACATTTCGTGATTTGTCACTAATTAATTCGGCCAAGTGGAAAAAGGGTATATCGAAGTTTGTCATTCCGTGTGTAATTTCTATAATATGGATAGCAACGTTGATTGAGCGATGTCCGTCTGTCCACTGGTGTTTGCGTTGAAATCAACTTTTTAAAAGCAAAATTTTTAAAACTATATCTGATCGATTGGCGTATTTAAATTTGCTCTAGCTCATATAGTGCCTTGACAAAGTTGATGTCAACCCGAAAACGAACGGACAGATCAATCGACTTCGTGAAGCATAAGATCGAAAATGGATATTGTAGAAATTACAACCGGAATGACAAACTTAGTTATACTCTTTTCTACCTGTGATGAAGGGTTTAAAAAAATAAAATTAAAAATTTAATAGTCGCCCATACATCGTACCAAAGGAGCGCTTCGTGTGTTCGTGTCTCACTTGGCTGATTTATTGTGAGCAAAATCAAACAACTTAAGTTTTCAGTCCTTTAGAGCTCTTATAATGTGACCAAATAAATTAAAGAATCTATTTACAAAGTTAAACAATTTTCCCAACAACTGTTTTATAGAGTTTCCTTTCAACCACAATTATTTTGAAGTAATTAAAAATAAAACAAACATAATATCAATGAAATGAGATGAGATGACCAAAGTTATCTTATTTTCTGCATAATTTAGAGAAAATAATAAAGATGAAAAAAAACAAAAATTTTTAAAAATAAAAGAAAAAAAAAACAAAAATTAAAAAAATACGTTAATGATAAAGAGTACTTTTGTAACAAAATGAGTGAATGAATGAATGAATAGTATTAAGTACATTTACCCAAGAGATAAGTACCGACTAACTAAATATAGTAAATATAACAACAACAAAATTAAGAAGACAAAAAAAAAACAACTACACAAAAAGAAAGTTTAACGTAATAAAGCGCACAAAAAAATGTTAAAGATTAAAAACAACCAGCTCTTTGTGGTGACAGGATTAAAAAAAACTGTTGACAGGATTGTAAAAGAAAAAAAAAACAGTGAATGAAAAATATCAGAAATTATATAAAAATACGCATCGACTATAAAGTCAAAGGAAAAAAAGACAGACATACTAGACTTAAGAACTACAACAAGTAGATGTTGATGACGACAATAATGCTGCGAATGATGTTGAAGATGATGACGATGAAGTTGATAAGCAAAAGTAGAAATAAGAAGGAGCAAAATGGTTAATGGTCATAAAAGAAACTACAATTTGATTCGCTTCAATAAAACGTTTAAAATTCAATTCAATAAACTCACAGCTAGAGCAGAAAAAAAACTTCAAAGCTTTAGAGAAAAAATATAAGCATTTTTGGAATTTTATTAAGAAAATAAAGAAAATGCACAAAAACTTAAGCTTTAACAAACACACACACACACACAGCTCGTCATAGTTGTTTCAAAGGAAGAAAAAAAAGTAATAAACTTATGTATACAAGTACAAAACCATTTTTCTTTTTTTGTCGTTTTTTTTCGTCATTGACATTGCACCAATTTGCTAAAGTTCTTTTTATTTTTTATACAATTTTTTCCTATCATTATCCAAAGCATATACATCTCAAAGGCATTGAAAAAGTGCAATAATGGGAAAAAAAACACACTGAAAAAGGCAAGCAAACAAAAATAAGGGGAATAAGGGAAGCAGGGTATTGCTTAGACATTTTAAGAAAGCAAAAAGGAAAAACAAAATTTAAAAAGAAAATCCTTTTAACAAAAGTATGCATACCATTGGCATGAAAAAGGTCCTTTAAAAGTTTCACTTTTGTAATCAATATTTTATAAAAAGTCTTAAAAACGTTTGATTAAGCGATTTTTATTTGTTAAAAATTTTCAACTGCATTATGGAGTAAAAATTTGTAAATATTGTTATGAAATTAAGATCTGGCAACTCCTGTTGTTGTTAACAGTATGGAAGTGGTGAATAAAGTTACTTCCACTAATGGTGTGGTAGAGGTGCGTGCTGTAAAACAAGACCATGAGTTCGATCCCGCCTTCGGAGATGCGTACAAGGGAAAATAAAAATTGTTATAATGCAATTTAAAATTAATTAACAGCAGTACAAACCTCCCGAGGCAAAAGGCAATTATTGTGTGAAGCCATGGCAGATAATTTGGTGGAAACGTCTAATTTAATACAAGAGTAACAGATAATTGTCAAGAAGCCCTTTATAATAAAAAGTAAGAACAGTAGCGGTTAGCGCAGGCAAGTGTAACAGCATTACAACAAGTGCAGACGTGTGTAGTGGCTATTGGATTAAAAGGAGATGACTGGCTTTGATAAAAAGGAGTAGTGGAGATGTCTGTGGATGGTTAAGGTTACTAAACAAGGCATCGAGTAGTTCATGTCTCGCCGGAGGAACACAGTAGTGTAGCGTGAATGGCTGCGTTTGTAATAATAACGCATGTTTAGTAATTCGAGACAACGGGATTCACAAGGCTGATAGGAATAAGAAGAATAGCCAGAGAAAGCCATAAAGTATGAATACAGAATTTAGCCATGATGGTATTTGCAATCAAAAGAATCCGTACGTCTGTTCTAAAAGGGAAAAACGTAACAATATAATAAAACAGTTAATGGTCAAATCGCAATTTAGTATTTTGAGTACTTTTGGGCAATCCATTTAATATAGGTCCTTTTTATTTCGAATATCACTATGTTGAATCTCATATATCCTTCACTATATATATATACGTTTAACCACATGCACCATACTGCAGATTTCCCATTGAATAGTTTAAATAAAAATCGGCATAAGAAATATTTTTTTTGTTAATATTATTTCTATTTAAAAATTCTCTCAAAAAACAAACCGACTACAAAGCAGATTTTATCTGTTTGTCTATAACGGTTTAAATTACATTAACTATTGCGATACCCTTTAATTTCCATATCCATTTTCTATACTTATTATAGCGGACTTACCACTAAAGCTTCTTGTTTATTTCAACCGCCTGTCTTGACCTGTTCAAAAGTATGGTCACATACATCAAATTACATCAACTATTTTAGCCCCCTTTAATTTATAATCTAAAATATTTTTCCATCCTGTTATACCAAAAAAAGGAGTGGACATTCTGCCTAATTTGCAAGTGTTTATATATAACGATTCAAAATATATGGCCATATATGTAGGTCAATTATATTAATTTTGGGAACACCCTTTAATTTCTAAATTTAAATTACAAACTTATTGTTATTACGGATTTAGCGATACAGGTACCTTGTAAGTTTCAGCTGTCTGTCTGTCTGTCTGTAACGGTTCAGAAGTTTTAGCCACATACAACAAATTATATCAACTATTAGCACACCCTTTAATTTCGAAATGCAAATTATATACTTGATGTTATAGCAGAGTTAGCAATACAGATACTTTGTAAATTTAGAGCGTCTGTCTACAACTGTTAAAAAGTATGGCCATATACATTTAAAAAATAAACTATTGGGGCACTCTTTAATTTTTCATTTTAAATGTTCATACATGTTTCTATAACGGTCACAGTAATCGCCATTGTAGGCAACTATTAAGCGTTTGTCTATAACGATTCAAAATATAGGCCCATATAGACCAATTTACATCACATATGGAGATACCCTTTAATTTTGAGATTAATTTTTGCATTAGTTTTGGCCATTGGGAGCTATAAGGATATTAAGTTTGTTTTTGGTACCCTTTGCGATTCATAATACACGTATGGGGTCACCCATTGATTTCTAAGATTATAAGCTGTTTTTAAAACGAAACCGATCTGTAAGCATCACCTTTTAAATAACGAAAAAATTTTCAAAATCAGTTCATGAATGACTGAGCTCCGTGGGAACAACCATAGAAAATAACATTAAGAACAACTGAAAACCTCCTTCTTTTTTTAAGTCTGTTAAAGAAAAATCTTTTTTTTTTCAAAAATTTAGTTTTGCTTATGGTTGTTATCCCAACTTAGTAAACGAAAAGGTTGTTGTGTTAGGTGAAAGCTTACCAATTCTTCAACATAAACAACAACCACCTGCAGGAATAGAAAGGAAAATTTGAAAACAGTGATGGAAAAATTAGAGGCAGGCGTGATCTTTTGTCCGCTGACTCAAGGGACTTGGACCGATTTTGCTACTTTTCAATAGCAAAATTTTCGAAACTATGTCTGATCGATTAACGTATTAATATAATTTTCTTTAACTCATCTAGTGCCTGGACAAAGTTGATTTTAACACGAACGCGGACTACGAACATCGTTTAATCGACTTCGCTACGCATAAGAACTCCGAATATATGTTTTCATACTTAATGAGCTCTCTTATGCGAAACTTTATTCATTATTTCTTCTATTTCTTACGCTGTATCTTCGGTTATTTTTGTTGTTCCTCCTTTTTCTAAGCACTAGCTTTTACGAATTACGGGGACATCTACGTTACACCACTTTATTACTCCGAGATTCAAACTACACGATACCTTGTCTTTACTACCCTTGGTCTTCGACAGAGACGTTAACTCATAATTTTTTCACTAGTACACCAAACAAGCCTCTTTAAAGAACTGAACTCAGCCATGACTACCACACTTTCTTTGCTAACTGACCATCTCATCTGTTGTTTTAATATACAGGCTCCCGTGCTAGCTCATCTATCGTCCCTACACAATAATTAATTTTCTTTTCTAATCTAGACTTTGAAAAGTTTTTACTCATCAAACAACAATTATTGTTTTCTAAAATCATGGGATAGATGGGAGTTGAACTCATGACAACCTGATCTTTTGTTGTTGGTGAAAGTTCACAAACCAAAACTAAAGTTTTTTGAAATGTGAATAAAAAACGAAAACTTGCGGAAGAAAAACTTGAATTTAACAACTCAGTAATATACCAAAATATCGAAACTGTACCAAAAACCGAAAATTCGAAAGAATTTCGAAACTTTACAACAATAGAAGAAATTAATATATATAAATACTGAAAAACTAAATTACTTTAATGAATTATCACGAAAATAATGAGAATTCAACAAAAAACCAAAAAATATTCAAAATATTAAATTTTAAAATATAGCGAGCGACCCGTTGTGTTAGAAAAAGTTTTAAGTTTAAAATATTGATATTTTACAAACATCCAAATCTAAATTTCACCCTGGCTACATTCTGTTACGATAACAGAAGTATGTTAATCACTTAACATAACCAATTTTAATACAAAAAAACTTATTATTTTAGGGTTTTCCAGGCGATATTTAAATAAAGCTAAAGTGATAGAAAAAAAATTATGAGAGAAGGCTTTTAGTACTGCCTTCAGTTTATTAAACACCAATAGTCAAATACATATTTTTTCCCAAAAAAAAAAGCTAGAAATTAAAATTCCAGGTAAAATTGAAATTTGATGGGAAACATTTGATAATTCCTATGTAAACAATTTCATCAAAACATGAAAAAGTGAACGTTTAATATAGAAATTCGAAAATTCAACAATTACCAAATGTTCAAATTTTAGAAGAAAAAGCAAATTAAAGAAAAAGTAAAAAATTCACAAAAAAAAATCCAAATTCTCAAAGAATCATATCAAAATATAACAAGTAAGAGTGCTATATCTGGCTATGCCGGATCTTAAATATCGTCACCATTTATCTAGTTTATTGAAGTAACTCCCATCAAAAAAACAATGACATGGGCTGTTAATGGGTTAAGCATTTTTAAAAAACTTTACTATTTCCTTAAAGATCTCTTCAAAAGCTTTTAAATGATATTTAAAAAAATCGGAACCCCGTAACTCGGAAAAAATGGGCGAGCGCCAATTTTTATCAGTTTTTTTTTTCTTTTTAATACTATGACGCCCTATGTACACAGGAGTGGAATCGTTACATCCGTGAACGTACAACACGTAACGTAAAAACACCTTTGATTATAATTCACAATATTAGAGATTATAATATCATATGAATGAACGTACTTTTTTTACGAATTGTCATTCGTTAACAAATTTTAGTTCGACTTAATTGAAAAGTTGTACAAATTCGCTAAAAAAAATGTTAGTTAAACAAAATTAGTTTTAGTTAAGGAATTTTTATAATAAAAATATTTATCAATTTAAATTAGTTAAAACTAAGGTTCATGAATGAACATAAAAACTTGCCGAAGAAAACATGCTTTCTCAATAAGCATAAGGAAAGTATACTGCTAACAGACTATGGGATCAGTTAATGATGTAAATATTTCAAAGAAAAAAATACATGTATTGATAATTTTATGCTTAATAATATCCAGCGAAAAAAAATGTCAATAAATATTCGCAAAGCAGACTAAAGGAGGCCCTTATAAAGAAAAACTAAAGAACTGTTAATTAAAGCAGCCGTTCTTGAATCAAGCGTTACACTCAATAAACCGGTTTTGACTTTTGAAAACAATGACAAGCCTAAATACTATAGCTCTAGTTCTAGAATTTTTTAACTTAAAAACTATTGTAATCGTATGTCATGATAGCACTTAGTGCATACGATTAATGTATCACGTTATTTTGATTTATACGGTTGTCGTTCGTTCGGATGTAACGATTTCAACCCTGGTGTAGCTTTTAAAGTGTGTCTAAAAATTATTGCTTTCAAAAAAATAACACTTTTACTTGCTCGATTTTTTTTTTTTCTTTAAAGTGAAGTATTTTTTTCCACACGTCTTTTATTAGTTTGGGTTTTGGGTTTTTTTTTGTTTTTAATTTGCTCATTGAAAGCCATGACGACAGCACTAACTCTAATAAGAAGAATCTAACTTTAAATATAAACGATGTATGTTTGTATGAATATGCATAGCATCATCATGAGTTCCTGTCACGAGCTCAAGTACACGTTACTAAAAGAAGCAAGGCATACAGACACACATTCATACTACACTCTACACTGCTTGTATTCGATATAAGTTTAAAATGTGTGTACAAAAATATCCGTATTCCCTTTTTCGGTAGCTTGTAAAGCAAGAACAATTTACATCCATACAAATGCAAAGAAAAGAAAATTTTTTCTTCAATTCAGTTTTAATTTTTTTAATGTTAAGGGAACTTTACAGTATTGGTTTTTCTCACGTTTATGTTAACAATTTATATTTCATTTTTTCAGCTTTGGAGTTTGGCATGTGTGTGTGTTTGTGTGTACTTTTTTGATAGCTGTCCTTGTAAAGAGTTTTTTTTGGAGTTGTAAAGGAATTTTTTGATTACTGAAGTAGGTGGCAGTGTAAGCAAAAGGAACAAAAACGAAAATAAAGTTTGAAAAACTTGTTAAAAAAAACTACGAACACATGATACATTATGCAACGTACATATGTTTAAGCTTTTACAAGTACTATTCTTATTAAAAATAATAATAGAGAAAAGGACATCAAAGAAACGAGCTGTGTTTCACAAATATTTATTTTATAGACATCAACGTCATCAGTTTTGTGTTGAGCTTTTCTTTTTTTTTACAAAAAAAAAAAATTTAGGATAATTAATAAGTAAAAAAATTTACCCTAAAATATTAAAGTGGAGAATGTCAGTGTCACGATGTGTGTGAAGTTAAATATTTATTTAAATAGTGGAGACAAAAAACATTTTTTTAACATTGCCGTTTTTACAGCTAACAGTGTACTGTTAGCCACTTACAGTCGTTGTGTTTTTGGGGTCCTTTACTCTGGAGTATAATTTAAGTTAAAATAAACACAAGTCCTAATAAATATATTTTCTGGAAATGTTGCTTCAAGGGATATATCCCGGAACTATAAAATTTTGATATCAGAAAAATGTTTAGAAAAGCATTAAATTGGGCTATAATAAAACTATCATTAGGCACCATTTCTTAAGAAGAAAAATTACCATAGCCATATAATACATGGTGGTCTGAAGGGTCCATAATCACCTTTATTCTAGTTGTCGGCGTCATCACATATCAGTGTTGATATGTGTCGACGCATTCGAATTGTTATTCTACTTGTCATTATTGACACATCGATTACTGCTCAAAGATTTTTTGTATTCTATAACTAATGAGACGACGATATTGTATTGATGTGACTTTGTTTTTTGTCGACGCCTTTTTGCATACCGACTGAAAGTGATTTAAACCAAATATAACATTGAAAATGTAAAAAAGTGAAGGTTACAAATGCGAATCAAATTTGAAAAATTTAAAAATTTTCGCAGAGGCACTGCTTCAAGCAATTTTAAAGAAAATTGGGAAAAAATTGGAATAATTCTTAATTGTCTTGGTCGCCCTATAAGGTTAGCAAATGGATGTAAAAAGGTAACAAAATAAAGGATTGAATAGGGATTAATAAAAAAGTTGAAGAACATTGATTTAAGGTATGGCGAAATTTAAAAAAGTGAAAAAAGATGGTTGGCTGATAAAGCGGAATGTAAAACCACTGGCGGCGGAATGTTTACAAAATGTTCACTTAATCTGCTGGAAGAAGCTGTTGCAAGCCTTTTTAACTTCCAGAAGCACTTGAATCCTGAAGAAGCAGTTCAAGGAGTTCAAATGTTTAAAATGGGAAACGATTCTAATGACATGGAACTTGCTAAAGTCGAATTTGTCATTTAAAGCACAGCCAGGAGCAGGCAAAACATATATACATACTTTCAATACGGCAAATTAAAAATATTGCAATTCTGCTTAAGAAGTTTTCTTTCCAACACAAGTTTTTGTTTTTTCAAGCTTCCATCATCATCAATTAAATTAAAATTTTCTTCACTTATAGAAAACATTTTATCATAAAAGTATCAAACACAAATAAAATTTAACAAAAAACTTAGGGATGTGCATTTTCATTTCATAAAAATCGATAAGCCCTCGACGTCGTCACAAGAATGTTATAGAATGCAAAATTTTTATTGAATTGATGCCGACATTGATACGAAGTGATATTGATACTGAAACGACGACGACGCCGACAACTAGAATAAGGCACTATCAGTCCAATATCTGAAATAATTTTGGGATTTGAGAAAATTAGTTTTTAAAAAAATGCTTTTTCAGCGAAATTTCTTAAGAAGATAAATAACCATTTTGGACAAATATGGAAAAGCACATATCGTCAATTTTTTCAAGTTTCTGGCAACACTATGCATTGTTGTTCACACTAAATTATTAAACAGGTGGGAGAGGTGGAACTAATTGATTTGTTGGCTCTTCTTCAAATCAGCTGCATTTACACCGACATGCGACATGCGTCACAATAAAACCAACACTGATGATTTACTATACAAAAAATCCACAAACGACAAAACTCGTTAAAGAAATTTTGTAAAAAAAATATATATATTTTATAAATTAAGGAAAAGTGGATTCTACAAATGACAATTGATGTTAGTAATTTTGTCGTTGTTGTAATTAAATCTTTTTAGGTTTTTGCTAAAAAAAAATATTCACAAAATTTAAATGAAAAGATTTTTTATTAAAAAAAAATCAATCCGTTTTACTTTAAAAAAAAAATTCTAAGTTAAAATCACTATGCAATTTTTTTACGGAATTTTTTCTCAAATTTTCTCAATTTTTATTTAAGCGTCTTGCGTTGTCTAAAAGTTAACATTAGCAACAGTAACATCGCATCAAAACTCAGGCAATACCATATTGCTTAATTCTTCTGCTTCACAAGGAAACCAAAATTTCATGCTAGTTTCATGAAACATTGCATTGTGTAAACGCCGTATAAGTTTTTAATTAGCACAAAATACATTTTAAAATTTTTCTGAATATTGAGGAAGTTAATTAAAAAAAAAATATTTTTTCAAGTTTCTAAATAAAACAAAGATAACCCTTCATTCATAAATTAATTAATTATAACTTTTCGAATTCACCCAAATATTTTATATGCTTTTAATTTTTAAATTTCTTTAAAGAAATTTTGCTTTTAATTAAATGATGATCACTAGACCATAATTATATACCGACAAAGTATTTTTGCATCTTGCGCTTAGGGCAAAGCAAAAAAAAACGGAAAATTTATTAAGATTCTTAACAAATAGAGGAAAGTAAATTTGGTAGAAAATTCACCAAAATAATAAAGCAAAGATTCCCAGTTGGTCAAATTGTCGTACATGAAATTTTAATAGAATTTGTCACATGCCAAATGACAAAAGAAAAAATCTTCAACGATAAAATGTGTTAAAAGTTGATTTAAACAGTTGTCATTCAATATTTGTAAAAATGTTCTAAAGGATATATTTTGTAAAATTAATTGGAGGGGCTATTGCGTTTGCCGTTCTCGATATTCCGATCAGCAAACGATTTTAATTTATTCTAAATTGTTTAAGTCTTAAATAGTTTCTTTAAAGACGTGGAGGCCTGGCCAATTGGGAACGAATTAAACTCACACACAAACCTTATCACTTCTACTCTTTCATGTGTAATTGTGTGTGCATAAAAAAAAAGAAAATCTCGACAAGCAATGAAAAACAAGCATAAGAAAAACTGGAGTCGGGGGCTTCAACAACAACAGCAGCAGCAGCCAACTTTTCGATTGACAATCATTAAATGAATATAAATACAAACACAAACAAGTGCACAATAACAATAACAACAACAACAAAAAACAATAAAAGGGAAGAGAAAAGCAGAAATTATTGTACATGTACACAAACAATTGAAAATTCAATGCATTAAGGTCGCTCAAGGGTAAATTTTGTTGTTGCTCAGTAATGCCACTTGCAGAATATTTCAATTGTTTTTGTTGCCGTCATTGTTGTTTTGTAAACGACCGCAACAAAAGTCTAAACTTCTACAAGAACACAGACATAAACAAACATACATACATACATACACAAAATTTTATACAACAATTTGTAGGTTTGAAAATGAAAATCAAAATATACAAGTTCAAATACAAGATTCTATACATCCCAGCAAACACAAGTTATGCTTTAGGATATAATAAAACAGAAACGGGGTAATTTCTGTACAAGAAACATTTTTTAAAAATTTCGATTTTGTTGTAGTTAGTAATCAATATGGATTACAAAACATCTATTTTTAGAATTTTTGTCCGTCTGTGTGTCTGTCTTTCTGTGTTCGCATAGCGTCAAAACTACTGGATGGATTTGAACAAAATTTTATGAGGAGGTTCCTTACAATCTTAATTTCAATATAGAATTCTTATTTTCGTAAAAATAAGTCACTTCGTAAAGAAAATGGTTACCAAAAATTCACAAGGAGGATTTTCCTTTAAGACCGATTTGTTCTTTTATAAATTCTCCATCTTATGAGTTATGTAAATATATTACAATGATTTTAAAAAAGATTACAGAAAATTCAAAATATAATGTTAAAAATTCGTTTGAATTTAAAGAAAGGATAAGGAACATAAATGTTCTAAATGATGAAAAATTAGTATCTTTTGATGTAGTCTCATTATTTCCAAGTATACCTGTTGATTTGGCAGTGAATATTATTGAAGAAAAATGGAACGTAATACAGGAATATACTAGAATGGAAAAAGGTTTATTTTTACGAATTTTAAAATTTTGTATTGAAGATAACAGATACTTTCAATATAATGATAACATATATTTGCAACAAAAAGGACTTCCAATGGGATCTCCAGCTTCCCCAGTTGTGGCAGATATTATTATGGAGAAGTTATTAGACACGTGCATTAATGAAATTAGTATAAAACCAAGAATAATGACAAAATATGTGGATGATTTGTTTTGTATTATTTCTGCATCTGGTATTGAAAATATGTTGGAAACATTTAATAGTTTCAATAGTTGTATAAAATCTACAATAGAAATAGAAAATGATTTTAAATTACCCTATTTAGATACGTTAGTAATAAGGAGAGGGAATAAACTAAAAATGGATTGGTACCAAAAGCCAACAGCTTCCGGGAGAATTATTAATTATTATTCAAAGCATAACAAAAGAATAATTATTAATACGGGAAAAAATTTGATAGAAAAAGTACTTAAGCTAAGTGATAAGGAATTTCAAAAGCAATAAAGATAAAGTTAAAAAGATATTAATTGATAATAATTTTCCAATGAGAGTGATAAATAGTTTGTTTAAACAGTTAAGGTTTAGAAGAGCAAATAATACAAGAGATGTTACAGAAACTAAAGTTTATAAGTCTTTAATTTATGTACCAGAAATAGCAGAAAATATTGAAAAATCAAAAATTTTTGATGGGGATAAATATAAAATGGCATACAAAACTTATAATACTTTAAATAGATTATTTAGTAAAACAAAAGATAAGATTAAAAAATGGGACATGTCAAATGTAGTTTACAAAATACCTTGTAATGGTAATGATAGTGAGAATTGTAATAAGGAATATGTAGGTACGACAAAAAATAAACTAAAAACTAGAATAGCTGGACATAAGTCTGATCAAAGATACAGGGACGTTAATAACTCACAAAAAACTGCATTATCTTCCCATTGTGCCAGATTTAATCATAATCCTAACTTTGAAGATGCATCTGTTTTAAATATAGAAAATAATTATAAGCGTCGGTATATGTTAGAGATGTTACAAATAATTAAAATACCAGCAACAAAAAGAATAAACTTTAAGGCTGATACTGATAATGTTGCGCAATGTTATAGACATTTAGTCCATAAAAAATAATTAACGTTTGAGAGTATATGATTGCTTGTAACATTTCTATCGTGAAAGTTTATGTTAATGTATTTGAATTAAGTTTTTTAACATTTTTAAATAATTTAAATGTTTTCTGTTTTTGAAATTTTTATAAGAATGTAAAAGGTTTAAAATTTTTGAGTTATTTTACTTGAATGTTTTTTGAGTTTTAAATTTATAAGAATGTAAATTTTAAATATTTGAGTTTTTTGTCGTTTGGTTTTTGATTTTTCTATTTTTTGTTTGATGAAATAATTTCATTTTAAATTTGTTATTTAAAAAAAAAAAAAAAAGAAAATTTAATTTTTGTTTCCTGTTTCCTGATGATGCCACCCAAAGGTGTGGCGAAATATTGAAAATATAAATAAAAATTTTTATTATTTATAAAACTGACCTAGTGCTTAATAAATTAGAAAAGAAAAAATAAAAATATATAAAGAAGAAGTGTTAGCTAGTTAGGTGTGGCAGCCTCTCACGACGAAGCTCACTTGAGCACATGCGAATGGCCCGTTGTGATACCACAAGGCAAACGGCCCCTCACCCAGTTAAGAACCATGAAGATTTCCGGATGAACTTTGCTTTGTCCCCTATAGAGTGATATGATAGCTTCGTCAGAGTTCCGAAGAAAGGAGAGCCCAGAATTCTTAATCTTCTTCGAGCCAGGGATGGGCAGTGGCACAGGAGGCGCAGTACGGTCTCTTCCTCATCCTCTGAGCCACAGCTGTGACAGAAATCATTAAAGGGCAGACCGAGTCCTCAGCATGCCTGCCGATTAGACAGTGACCAGTAAGTACCGAGACCGTGATACTTATGGATTTCCTGTCCAGTCCGAGCAGCTGCCTGGTCCGCTTGAAGTCCACATTTGTCTGCAGACACAACATGAACTTTCCTCTACCCATAATTTGCGAGCCAAATTAAGGTAGTGGTTCTTTATGGCCATTTTAACCATGCCCAAAAAAGGTGCGGCTTAGCGGACTACTGGGGATAAAGCCTCGGCATTGTAGATTTCAGAACTGTAAAGGTTATATTCAGTTTTTGTTAAGGTTACTAAGCAAGGCATTGAGTAGTTCATGTCTCGCCGGAGTAACACAATAATGTAGCGTGGATGGCTGCGTTTTTAATAATAACGCATGTTTAGTAAATACGAGACCATGGGATTCACAAGACCGGTAGGATCAAGAAGTATATCTAGAGAAAGCCATAAAGTAAGAATACAGAATTTATAATGAGCCACAGTGATATTTGCAATCAAAAGAATCCGTACGTTTGTTCAAAGAAGGGAAAAACGTAACAATATATTATGAAAAATGGGAAATTATAAAAATACTAGCGGACCCGGCGAACTTCGCCTCGGTCCAATTTTAAGCCTTTAGACAAAGTTTAGAGTAATAATACAACACAATTCATTTGGAAAACCATTAAGGAATAATTTCATACAAAATTTCGTACAAAAATATCAATTTTCGTTTTTTCCAATTTTCCAACTTTTTACAGTTATTTGAAATTTTTGCTTTTTTTCTTCTCTGGAATTGATGTTTATTTTCGGCAGCAGTTTTATTTATTTGTATCATTTTTAAACAAAAATTCAGGAATTTTTTGTGATGACTTTTGTACAAATTGTAAAGTTGGACAATTTGTACCTTGACTTCGTAGAGGTTTGTGGAGTTTCGCCATGTTAAAATTTTTATGCATTTAGATCAGTTGTTCCAAAATAATGGAATGTTTTAAAATAAAATAATGAATTTAAAAATGTTATGTTGAAAAATCTCTCCCTAACTGTTTGTATATGCTTGCTGGGTTAACTGTTTAATATATGTACATACACACATTTAGGAATACTCTCTCCTTCATAGTAAATGCATTTCTATTTTTTTTTTTCTCTGTAATAGAAGTCATTTGAAGTTGTTTGGATTTAATAATTTCATTCCTTAAAAACAATTTTCGAAGGCGTAATGCATGTTAATGAACTTGGCTGATGCAAATGATGAAAATGATGACGATGTGACGTGATATATTGTTAGAAAACGAATTAAAAAAATCCAGTAGTACTTGATAAATCTCAAAAGCAAATTTGTTCCTTGTGAATAAGGCAATTTGTTTATTGGCTTATCCAAATATTTGAATTTTTCTTTTCTCTTTTCAAATGAATTTCATTATAAATAAATTTATTTAATCAAAGCATTAGTTTGTAAAATTCAAATTTATGCAATTAAATTTATCCTTATGAATTCTTTTAATTTTTTTATTTAATATTCGAAAAGTAAATAATTTTCACTTGTCAATTTTAGTCTACAACTGTATGGCCAAATACTCGTACATCAAATTAAATAAAACTATTGGGGCACCAATTAATTTATAATTTTGAACATTTATACTTGTTCTAATAACGATAAATGTAAAGGCAAAAGGAGTCACTATCATATACTATCCGACAGAATTCTGTCCTGGTACTTTTAAAATCGTTCTAAAATGGCGTCGTAGGTGCCACACTTTATACAAAAAAGATTCAAAAAATATGGTGCTAATAATTTGTTTTTTATTTTTAACTGCTCATCTTAAAAAAAATCTACTCCAATCGCATAGGGAAAACTATTTTATGAATTATTTTAAAAGAATATAAAATCGTTCAGATCTGTCAAAAATCCACACTAACATACTTTTGGAGCAGGCAAGCAATTTTTGACAGATCGTTCGCCTGAATATGATAGTAAATCCTGGCCTTAATCGGCATTTTGTCCAATTTTAAAGCGTTTGTCTTTAACGGTTTAGAAGATAGGCCCATATAACCCAATTTGCATCACCTATAGGGACACCTTTTGATTTTAGGATTCATTTTTATACCTTTCAAAAAGTGGAAAAAGGGTAAATCTAAATTTCTCATTCAGTCTGTAACTTCTATAATATCCATATCCGACACCATAAAGTATATATTGTTACGAAAATAAGATCTGGCAACTCCTGTATTGTTGTCAGTATGCGGGTGGTGAATAAGTTTCTTCCACTAATGGTGTGTATATAGAATAATACCACAATTACCTAGCAAAAGCTGAGAAACCTCAATGGCTGCGTTGGTAGAGGTGCTTGCTGCAAAACAGAAGATCGTGAGTTCGAGCCCACCTTCAGACATACGTACAAGGGAGAATAATAATTGTTTCAATGCAATTAAAAATTAAGAAGCAGCAGTACAAACCTCCCGAGAAGCAAAAAATATTTATTGTGTAGAAGCCATGGCAGATAATTTAGAAGACACGTCTAATTTAATATAAGAGTAACAGATAATTGTCAAGACGTCCTTTATAATAAAAAGTAAGAACAGTAGCGGTTAGCGCAGGCAAGTGTAACAGCATTACAACAAGTGTATAGCAGACGTGTGTAGTGGCTATTGGATTAAAAGGAGATGACTGGCTTTGATAAAAAGGAGTAGTGGAGATGTCTGTGGATGGTTAAGGTTACTAAACAAGGCATCGAGTAGTTCATGTCTCGCCGGAGTAACACAGTAGTGGCTGCGTTTGTAATAATAATGCATGGTTAGTAAATACGAAACCTCAGAATTTAAAAGACCATAGGATCAAGAAGTAAAGCCAGATAAAAGCCGCAAATTAAAAACTACAGAATTTATAATGAGCCACGATGGTATTGGCAATCAAAAGAATCCGTAAGTTTATCTAAATAGGGAATAACGTAACAATATATTCTGAATTCTTATGCATTTTGAAATCGATTGAGCGATATCTGTCTCTCCGTCCGAGTTAGCGTTAGAGCGTTAGGCATACTTAATTTCAACAAAAATTTAAATGCACCAATCGATCAGAAATAGTGTCGACAGAAAATCAGCAAAAATCGGTTCATCTCCCCAGACGCAGCGAGCAGAACACCACGCCTATCTCTAATTTTTTCATATTACTTGGACATAAACCAAATTTTTTAACATAGCTAATTTTGCAGTTAACAGAGCACTGTTAATCAATTAACAGTCGTTAGAATTTTAACCTTTATTAATTAAAACGCTTAACCTGAGACTTTGGGACCGGGTCTATGTTAAGTGCGATATGTAAAAATTGTGCTAGAGTGTACTTAGTGAGATTATAAAAGTTAAATGTGCAAAACAGTTCTTAAATAACATGAAATACAAAGTTTTTGAAAATGTCTTCAGAATATTGGTGGTCATTATGAAAAAATCGAGAATGGCTGGTATAACACACCCTATACAAATGCAGGTCCAAGGGCTACTTTATTGATCCATATTAGTGGTTTTTAATAAATGAAGGTCAAAATTCTAACGACTGTTAAGTGATTAACAGTGCTCTGTAAACTGCAGAATTAGAATTAAAAAAAATATATTTACACTAACAATAAGTACACTATTGTGTTCGTTTTCATCAGAGCTGTAAATGAGCCATTCATTTTTAAATTAATTCGCGAATCATTCATTTACTGAATTATCAAATTTTGAATTAATTCTTTACACACAAAAACTGTATTCAATGAGATTTGAGTCAATTCAAATGAGTTTAACAAAAAAAAATTGTAATTCGTTTCCAATTCAAATGAATTTTTGAATGAATTCCAATTCTTTTCTAGTTCAAATGAATTTGTAAAAATGAATTGCTATTTATTTACTATTCGTTTGAATTGATGTGATTGAACTTTGAATTGATTTTATAAGTAAATTTGTAGTAAGCGACTCCTTGTTTTCTATGATCTCTGATCTTTAATCCTTGAATATAGGAGAAATTTAAATTTTTCAGTCCTTTTAGATCTGCTCTTGAATTTGAATGATTGCAACTCATTTCTAATTTAATTCATTTGAATTGTAATTCATTGTTCAATTTATTTGCATGAATTCAAAATCAATTGCATTCAAGCGAATTGGAAATGAATTGAATTCACTTTAACAAATTCATTTTTTTCTCTGTGCCTTTTTCTTGGACCTGTTCCGTATTATCAGACCCGCGCTATTTTCTGTCTTTCCCATCTCTTCATCCCCAATTCTCTTTTTCTTTCTTTCTCTAATTCCTACCTCAATCTTATTTCTCTGTTTCCTCTTCTCTCTCCCTTCTAACAGCAGGTAACACAAAAGGACTAATCATTGGACCCAAGTGGGCTGTCGCAACACTGCTGCCTGCCTAACCTAACCTAACCTAACAAATTCATTTAAATTGGAAACGAATTGCAGCTTATTCTACAAATTTCTTTAAATTGTAAATAAACTGCCATTTATTTCTGTCTAATTCGTTTGAATTGATTCAAATTTCATTCAACTCTTTTTTGCTCTGAAAAAAAAATAAATTCAAAATTAAAGAATTAAAATCAAAAAAGAAATGATTCATTTACAGCTCTAATTTTCATATACACAAATGTGTTTTTGACGACGAATATTTGCGACTAAAAATTCGTCGTTCGCTCCAGTTGTGATCGCTGCACAAGAAATTTTCTTAGAAACTTAAAAAAACAATTTAAGCAAAACAAATAATTTCTCAGTTAAAAAAAGTTATTTTACTTTAACCGAAATTCAAACAATTTGTAATTGTGTTTTCCTTTGTTTATCTTAAGCTGGCAAGAGGTATAAGAAATAGAAAAAAAAAACAACTATCTATTTTCATCTAATGTTGTTTGTTTTGTTGCTTTGTCGAAAACAAAAAATATCTCTGCATACAAACTTATCTGAACAACAACACAAAAAAACTTTAAATGGTAAAGAATGAAAAAATGTTGTACTTACCATTTTTTAATTGCAAACTAACGCCAACACAGCTCGTTAAAATTAAATATAAAACTAAGATAATAAAACGTAACGAAGTACAATTAAAGGTTTTGCTCCAAGTTGTAATAGAAGTTTTGGTAGCTGCTGCTACTTCTCCTTTAACTGTTATGTTTGTTGTTGATGTTGTTGCTGCTGCTGCTGTTGGTATTCTTAATTTTGTTGTACTTGGTGTTGTGAATGTGATTGTTGTTGTTGGTTTGATAGTATTGTGGGTTTTGTAGTTGGCATTGGCGGAGGAGGTGTAATTAATGATTGAATTGGTTTTGCTATTATGGCAACTTCTGTTGTTGTTATTGTTGTTTTTATTATTGGAATTATTAAAACAAGATAATTTTTTACTATTTTCATTACATGATAACAGTGTTGTTGTTTTTATTGTTGCTGCTGGCTGTAATGATGCTGATGGTGTTAAAAACGCCGACTCTTTTTGTTGGATTAAACATTTTTTATTAGTTTTTCCAAATAAATTACTTATTTTTGTCAAACTTTGTCTTAAGTTCTTCTCTTTATAACTGCAGCTTTTTGAATTATTGAAAGTTTTCACTTTACTGCAATACAAACTTTTTAAAAACCAAAAACTATTATCATTTATCGATGTCAATGCTGCTGATGATGTTGACAGTGATGACTTATTGTCGTCGTAAGCCATGGCTTACTGCACTTAGGCCTTTTAAGCCAGCCAATTTGTTTGCTTTTGTTGGCTTTCAGTTGTAAATAATATTTTAATTTTTCTTCTATTTATAAGGCATTAATTTAAAAACATTTTCTTTTTTTATTTTAAGATTATTTCTCAATTCACTGAAGTTTATTTTGATCTAAAAATAAAAATTGTGTAAAACAAACATTTAGCAAAAATATTAGTTATGTATTTAATGTATTTGGTTTACAGTTTAAGTCTGTTCTAAGGTGAATTTATAAATTTAACGTATCAAGCTTTTTTATACCCTTTACCGAGAGAAGTGATTAGATTAACGTCTGTACTTGGCCCGGGATCCTTATGAGACGGTGGTCTTACCATTACTTGTTTTACAAAAACAAGATTTTTTTTTAATTTTTTGATTGCATATTTTCTCTTCTCTTAAAAAATTAATAGACATAACTTTATTCGTTTCTCTTATTCAGAATATATTGATCTCTTTAACTCATTTGCATTGGCTCACTTTTGCACCAGCCAAAAATTTCTCAGTTAACGGTGCTTTAGTAAAAAAAGTTTTGCATTTAATATTATTAGTTTGAAAAACTTGAAGGTTGTGTATATATTAAAGTGACAAATAAAATAAAATAATAATGAAGCCAATTAGCCCAATTATAAAACAAAAATTCCGTGCGAGTTCTTTCACTTTTCCCTTTTCTCCAATTAAAAATTTTTTCCCTTTTGATTGACTGCGGAAAGTGAAAAAATCCGAGGGAAAAAAGTAGGTATTCTAAATTATAAAATAAAAATTATATGAAAATAAACAAAACCTCTCCCTTCAAATTGCGATGATGACACTTTTTTATAATTTTATTCCCACGGAATTCATAATTGGGCTGATTATTTATTGAATTAAAAAATGCCGTTATATAAAAGGCTAAAAATGGCGATTCAACTCGAAAAATCGCAAATTTTTATAAAATAGGACGGCTGTCAGTGGCTAGAATAATTGCTAATTATAAAAACTCTAATCCTGCTCAAAATTTTCAAAGAAAACATGGACGGCCGAAAAAACTTAGTGACACTGAAGCCAGAGCACTTGCACGTTCATTTATTTCAGGGAAAATAAAAAGCACAAAAGAGGCAGTTTCTGGCTTTCAAGTGTTGAATACAAGGCTTCTATAAAGAAGAAAAAGCCCAAACTATCTCCCAAAAACGTAAAACTGCGAAAATATTTTTTTGAAAAATACAAGTAAAAATCTTCACAATTGTTTTCTTGTACTTTTTTTTTTCACTATTTATTACTATTGTAAGTCTTTGTAATCATATATGGCCTATGGCTCGATTATAACAAATAAATGAAATGAAATGAAAAAAATGAAGTGTGTATTCGATTTATTTAATTTTTTTCGTTTTCTTGTAGGTCATATCGGAGCAAAATCACTAGATACCAATCGTATGAGAAGGTTTGGTATTGGGCCAAGCCATCAACCACACCGAATCCTGCTCATATATCTCAAACCATTAAGCACGAAGGTGGTTCTCTTATGGTATGGGGATGCATAACACCAGATGGTGTTGGTCCACTTGTACGGATCGAAGGCATAATGCGAAAGGAAGACTATCTTCTCATTTTGGAAGATAATTTGCCTTTAGCCCTTGCCAGATAGACCAGAGATTGTGATCTTTCAACATGACAACGATCCGAAACATACTGCAAAACTTGTCAAGGAATGGCTTAATTCTCAGATGTTTCGGGTCATGGAGTGGCCACCGCAGAGCCCAGATCTGAACCCAATAGAAAACCTGTGGGCGTATTTTAAGCGGCGGTTGGCAGAATACGAAGAAGCCCCGAAAAGTATTAATGAGCTTTGGGAGAGGGTTCGGGTTGAAAGGCACAAAATTCCTGCAGATTTTTTGGCAAAGCTTTACCAATCGATGCCAATAAGGATGGATCAGATAAAGAAAGCAAAAGGATACTGGACAAATTATTAAATTTAAATGGTCACAACCTTGGAGCAAAAGTATGCCAGTGGTCTGAAGTAGAATACTTTTTGTTTCCCATACGCTTAAGTTAAGAATAAATGTTTCCGTTTTATTTTATATTTTCTACACATCCATATTTTTAATTTATGTAGCAAAAAGTTTAGAAATAATTTAATAAAAACTAAAAAAATAGTTACGTATATTGATTAAAACATTGGCACAATTTTGCACCACAGTGTACCTATTCTGCTTTTGTAATATAGGTGTGTTTTCATTGGCTTTTTTTAATTAATTAAATAAATAAATAGGTATTGACTAAGGAATTATAAAAATTTTTACCAAAGTAAGTCGTCGTAAGCCACTATTTTTTACCACCTTTAAAATAAAAATGTGAACTGCGGATATTTTAAATATTAAACACAAAAATAAAAGACGAAATTTTAAATTGAACTAAAAATCAATAGTTACCAACACAAATTGCTCTTCTAAACGTCTGCATCGAATGCATGCAGGTAAATTCAAGACAACATCGAATCTTAGACAAGTATGTTACAACATATACAGAGTGTGTTAAGTTGTCAGTGCTGTTGTCTGGCAGGCTACATGCAATATATCACTATGAATTTCATGTGTTAAAGCCACCCAAAGATTCTTTTAGATTCTTTTAAACTTTAATTTATTTTATTATTGGACCACAAAATTAATTTAAGACGAATTATATATTGTCATCAGTGGTAATACAAAGCACAAAACACATCAAAATCACTTGCACAAAAAAAACATAAGCGCGATTTTCCTTTCGATTTAAAAAAATTCAATAAATGTTGAATAATAAAGTAAAAATGTTAAAAGGGACTTGTTATAAAAATCGAGGATTGCAACAATCAGACACAAACAAAACAAATGAATGTCATGATAAAAATAAACAAACTAAAATGGAAAGAAAAATAAACAAAACAACAATAAAATGCTTTTAAAACAGACTTTTACAAAAAAAAAAAGAAACACAAGAAAAGCAACACACAATAAAAAACAAAAAAATAAAACAGAAATGAATAAAAGAACGAACATTATACAAAATGGCAATGCATGATAAAGTATACGAAAAACCAAACCAGAGTAAATGTATTAACAATCAAAAAGAATTCAACAAAAATTTAGAGCAAATGCCGATAATTTTATACAAACACTTTAAAATTATTAAGATTTGTTTTAATGTAACATATTAAATTCAAAACAAATCAATATCCACCTTTGTTGCTTAGTTTTAAGTTAAAAACACCTTTTTGTTCATATCTTTTTTTTCTATGTTTGTTTGCTTTATGTAAAGTGGTTTTTGCTTATTTTATTTGGTTTAAGAATATTAAGGCATTAAAAACAAAAACAAGTTTAACACTTATACATTTTATATATATTTTTTCTTTATTGAAAACTTTGTAGTGTAAATCATTCAAGAAGTTTATATTTTCTTACAAAACGCGTTTTAACCAGAAAACTCACAAAACTAAAACGACGTTGACTGAACGACACAAAAAACAAGACTGATGGAAAATTGTATTTTAAAGCAAGTTCGTTGAATATAGAAAAAGAAAAGAAAGCAAGTGTCAGAAACTTAAGAATTTTGAGGAGAAGGAAAAGTCGAAATAGTTAAATTATTTAATTCTCGGACCGGAAGATACACATACAACTCTCATATAAACTCTAAAGATGTCTCTTTAGTGTGCTAAAGAGACCTCTAGCCAAAGTTGTTTGTATTAAGCAAAGAGTGTTTAAAAATTTAACGCTTCTCAACACTATACTGATAAAGCGCGATTTTTCTTGGGCGATTGTGTCATTTAATTTATGTATATTTTTAAAAGTTTCATTATTGTTTAAAAACAGATAGAAAAAATGGTCAGAAAACAACGCGGAAAGCCTGGTCCCAAGTCAGCTAAGCCAAGCCAAATTATACAAACAATTGGCGATTTGGGTGAATCTAGTAGTACGGGAAAAAGTGATAGTAGCACAGTGAATCAAACAGATGCAGTATTACATACGCAAGAATCAAGTGTAAGTAGACCGCAGTTAGGAACGGACAATCAGTCTGATGCCGAATATAGCCAAATACGTCAACTATCACCACGCCGATGTTCAACAATGAGATATCAATCTGATCAAAGCGGTAGTCGCAGAGCGGATGGTAAGTAGATAACGATCGAAATTATCTCGATTCTTAATTTTTATTTTTAGCCACTGCAGCACAAGTACAACAAAAAGAACTTCCTAAAAAAAATACCAAAAAGAAAGCAGCAAAAGAAACGGAAGCAACTACAAGTGCAGCAGCTGCTACAAATGAACCTTCAACAGTCGCAAGAAGACCACGCAAGCAACGTAATCCGCAGCAGCTTGGCAGACGTTTTTGGAAAGAAGTAACTAAACTGCAAAATCAGATTGATAGTATAACACCCAAGTTGCCATTTTCACGTTTGGTGCGGGAAATAATGCTAGACGCCTCCACCGAAGTTAGAAGAATAACACCAGCAGCCTTGTCCGCATTGCAGCTTTCATCGGAATTATATTTAACACAAAGATTACAGGACGCCTATATGCTTACATTGTTTCGAGGACGAGTAACACTGGAAGTTAGGGATATGAAAATGGTACAGTATTTAAAACAAAATCTTCAATAAATAAAAACTGTAATAAACAATTAATTTTTTATTTTTACATTCACATAAATATTTCCAAATTGTTATAATTAAATTAAATATAACTATTTTCTTTTTTATAATATTGATTTCGCTATTTTGTTAATGGAGCACAACAAATATTCACTATCAATGTGTTTTGTTTTTGTTCTTTTTATTTATTTGTAAAATGTTAAGCTAAAAGATTCATTTCTTTGTATTATTTGAATGTCTATTTTTTGAGTTTTTAATCAAACAAAATAAAAAAAAAAAAAATAAAAATATTGAATTCTATAATTATATGGTATTTGTATTTATTTATTAAAATTAAACAGGAACGAACTAACAACACTCAAAGTCCATCTAAATCTTCTTTAGAGTCCAAACTCACATCATTATTAGCTATTAAAGACTTTTTGTTTTTATGCTTTAGCGGGGGATTGGTGCCTTGATTAACAGTTTGAATACCCTTGGGTTTCGCACCGTAACTGTTTGATTGGCCAACCTTCAAGGGCTGAGATTTGCTAGCACCACCCTTGCTTTGATAAGGTATAGTAAAAAGTTTAATATGTAGATGAGCACAAATTTCCAAACACACCTGAAATGATTTATTTTTTTTATTAAAAAAAGTTTTTCCATTGCCACATTTCAATACTTACGTTAGTGCAATATCTGATTAGATCTTGTGTACCCCATATCAAGGAAAACCAAAGCAACCATATTTCTGGCACCACACAATTAAAATATTGATTAAGGAACAGCAATAAAGGACCCAACAGAGACCAATCCATATACTCCATTTCAGCCTTTGTCATGTGAGCAATCTGTAACTATAATATTAAAGCAAAAATTCATATTAAACAATGAAAAATGTTTACCTACCACTAATTTATTAGTGATTTTAGCGGCCACGATACCAAATGCCACTATATACAAAGAAGGATGTTCCGTAAAAATATTTTCAGGTGATTTTTGAGCAATTATAAATGCAGGCAATACTACCAAAGTCAATGGTATGCTAGGCGATAATACACTAGTACCCTGATTACAGATTGAGGATTGGTTGAAAAAAAGATAATAAAATAATTTTTATTAATTAATATTTTATTGGAATTTTTTTAATATTTAATTCCTTAAAAAACAGGTTTGAAAATGAAATAATTTTTAAATTCCGCAACTCTCTTACTGAAATTAAATTGTATAAAGGCTTGATATAAGAGGTCGTTTATATATTATTTTTAATATTAGTTATTTTTCTCGTTTATTCTCAATTGTATATAAGCTAAAAATAAAGGGTTTTCAATAAGAGCGCTACAAAAGTTTTTTTTTTTAATTTTTGGATATCAATGAAATTCTTTATTCCTGTGAAAGTATGTTCGATGCCATTATGTATGGAACTCGATTTCATTTGCCTGGCTACTACAGGCACGCTTACAGAAGTCCAGACGCTGAACCCAATTTTCGACGGTTTCCAGGCCGATACTGCTGCAATTTCACGTTCGATATTCGTACAAAGTTCATCAATTGTCGCTGGCTTGTTGGCATAGACTTGACGTAGCCCCACAGGAAATAATCTAACTTCGTCAAATCGCACGAACGAGGCGGCCAATCGACTGGACCATTTCGTGAGATAACACGTTCTCCAAACTTAGTTTTAAATAAATTGATTGTGGCATTCGCTGTGTGGCTTGTGGCGCCGTCCTGTTGGAATCACACATCCTCCAAGTCCATAACATCCAAATGGGGCCAAAAATATTCAGTTATCATTGAACGATAGCGATTCTAATTCACAGTAACGTGCCGGTCTTGATTATCACGGCAGAAGTACGGCCCAATGACGCCGCCGGCCCATAAACCACACCAAAACGTAATTTTTTCGAAATGCAATGATCACTCATGGAGTACATGTGGATCGCTGCCTGACCAATAATGCATATTTTGTTTATTGACGAAGCCATTCAGCCAGAAATGAGCGCTCTTAACATTGAGGCCAATGATTCCGAATGAAACTGACTCCGAATTTCGGTAGTAAATTTTTATAATTTCGACTCGTTGTTGGTTCGTATATCTTTCCATCATGAAATGGAAAAAACTTACTGAAGAGAAATGTCAAAAGAGCGGCAAGATATATGGCTGTCGGTCTACTTTTTTAGCGTCTCTGATTAAAAACCCTATAAAATGGATTGCAGTGTTTTAGAAAATTCTGTCAATTACAAGAAACAACAATGTTGTTTTAGCGCAATTATTTTATTTATTTTATTTTTGTTTTCTTAATTATTTCATTCTCAAACCTTTGCAAAAATATCATGACTAAATAATCTTTTGGCTTTTTAACTGAACTGTTAGTTTGTTAGAATAGGTGGGTGTGATTTTGATTAAGCTTGTATTTTAAAGCTGTTCTGTGTGTTATTAAGTTTAGTTTTAAAATTGAAAAATTAGTGAAGGTTTTTTACAATGTAAAATGATGAGACAATTAGGGCTGAAAAAATAGTGTGGATTAAGTGATATAAAAATTAGTTAAAAACTACTTAAACAATAATATAAACAATACAAAAGTAAATGTTAAAATAATTAAAAGTCAGATATATAATAACAAATACATAAATAAATACGAAAAATTTCTATAGTTAGACTAAAGACGTTAATTGTAACGTTAATCTACTGAAGTGTTATGAAAATTTAGTTTACAAAGTACAAAATAGAAACTAGAAATTTTAAATTATAAGAGTATTTTTGTGCGAATTTGTTGTCTTCTTTTTAATAAATATGAATCGTAGAAATAATTGGTGTGAAAAGAAAAGGAGTATTTGTGGGTCGCTATTTTGTTGGCAGATTAGTTAGACAAGCATTCGTGTACGACACAAATATTTTCTGATATCAAATTACAAGAATCAATTTGCAGTTTCCAAAATTGAAGCGATTTAAACAGCAATCTAATCAACATTTCAATTCAAATTTTAAAACATTTTTTTTTTAATGTTTGTGTTGCTTTTGTTCTAGCATTCAATTCATTTGATTAATATTTCTTCTTTAGTTTTTTTAGCAAGAAAATATTAATCTCAGTTGAGGACTGACTTATCTTCTGTCAAATCAGTAATGCGAAAATTAAAGTTTTACATGTCAATTTCTTTCGTAAATGCCCGCAGCAGCAGAAACTTTGGACGCAATGCACATTTTAAAAGAACTGGATTTATTGAATTTTATTATACTTTCTCAACCTTGACCTAGAAATAATGTGTGCGAAAAGTAAAAACACTAACGTTGATCAGATAAAATAAATAAATTAATACGTGAGCGAACACAACAACTGCCCATAGTTATGAAAGTGGTCTAAGTCAAAATTGTTCATACCACATTATTTTAAAATAAATTTATTCAATGTAATTTTTACGAAATTGTCAAAAATGAACTATTTGATAGTGGTTGTCGCATAGTGTAAAAATATTATTCAATTTATTCAAATCCAATTCATTAAATATCTCGAAACAAGAAATATATGACATAGACCACTTTCATAATTATGGGCACAATTCATCTCCTCGATAAACAATATATGCATATAATTGTTCCAAA
Organism: Gymnosoma rotundatum; assembly: GCA_916610165.2. Lineage (NCBI taxonomy): Eukaryota > Metazoa > Arthropoda > Insecta > Diptera > Tachinidae > Gymnosoma > Gymnosoma rotundatum. The sequence goes on from OU744339.1 coordinate 13,948,240, forward strand.
AAAAATGTCGTTACATCGCCCCATATTTTATACGCATTGTCAAGCGATTTTTTTTTCGTTTTTGCGCTTTCAAAAAACGGACGATAAATTATTTAACTTTTTTGTTATTGAAATTACAGAATTTATTGATTAGTATTGAAAATGTTTAATCAGTTTTAAACTCAAATTTTGCAAAAAAGAAAAACATCTTCAGAGACTGAAAAAAATCACAAAAATTCATTTAAAAATGTTGGAATATGCAAAATAAAAATAAAAAAGCAATTAGTGTAAATTTACAATTTATATCAAAACATTAAATTTGAGGGTGCGACTAATGCCTTTTTGGCAACACGACCATAAAACTCATAATGTATGCTGATTTTTCAATTATCCAGTTTAAGAATAATTAACAAATGATTATTTGATCAATTCACAAAACTCTCGTGTATCGCATATCGTCTATTAAAATCAACTTTTCATGGATACGGTTAAGAACACTCAATTTTATTTTCTTAGTTGTCAAAAAATATATTAAATTGAATCGGTCATGTAAACTTTTAACTGATAACAATATAAAAATAAATGTTAGCCAACATAAAACTGGAACTGATAACAGAGGCTTTAAAATTGAATAATTATGTGTTACAACAAAAATTAAAATGGAAGAAACCCTATAAAATATCTATTTCCAAAAATAAAGTACAGTTAGTGTCATTAATATTCGGTTTTATTTACGAGATATATTCAAGTGCATGTTTTAGTTCATAAAAGTTTTTTAATAAAAAAATTTTTTATAGCTTTATTTAAAATATACAGGCATGTCACAAATTCCGATGGCAATGATTTGAATTCCATATTAACAATTCCGATCGATTTTGCTTTGCCTTTTTCAGACTCCGATCGATTTTGCTTATTAAAAAAAAATGCTTCATCTTCACCTTTTCATTTAAATGTGGCAATATTGCGCACACCAAAGCTAATTTAAATAAGGACTCTTAAAGTAAATTTGAAACCCGCAAACGACAAAATATCTTGTGGGATAGCCTTTCTGTTTAACAACTTTGCTCAGACGGCTTGGCATGTTTATGCTGTATAATCTGCTGGAATTTTATCCCATTCTTCTTGAAGCCTCGATTTCAGCTCTGGTATTGAAATTATTGTGTGTTTGCGGATGCGGCGATGTAATTCATCCCATAGATTCTCAATAGGATTGATGTCTTGAGATTGAGCAGGTGGATGAAGAACTTTAAGACAGTTATAAAGGAGCCATTTTTAAATTAAACGCGATTTGTGTTTTGGGTCGTTATCTTGATAGAACTTATACGATTCTAAAACACCCAGCTTATTGGCACTCTCCTTTAAATTTTGACGAAGAATATTCAAATATGACTTCTTATTCATAATTCCGTCGATAAATACTAGTTTTCCAACTCCTTTAGCTCCCATACAACCCCACACCATAACGTGCACACTGCCTTGTTTAATAGTTGGTCTCAAATTAAGACCTTTCGCCCTTATGGTTCTTCTTATGGTTGATGCTAATACTTCTTTATTGAACTCACTTAAAACCTCAGCCGCTAATTTTGGGGAACTTAAACGCGGATTTGCCTTAACTATTCGAACAATTGTATTTTCTTTACTATTTTCTTTATGAAATAGATTCTTTCCTCTTTTTTGTGTCTTCTGACTATGTCTCCAACAGTATTTATAAGTTTTACCCCATTCACTATGAAAAATCACAAGTTTTTTTTTTGTTCTAAAGATGTATTTTGTCCTTTGCGTCCCATTTGAGTTTTCGTTGAAAAATAAACTTTTGATTGGCTGTAATCTTAAATTGAAGCAGAATTACTTTAATTGCCCGTTTTTTCCACTTATTTTCTTAAATAACAGAAAACCCGAATATTAATGGCGCGTAACAAACAGGGTTGACACATTCTTGTCATTTTATTGTGGATATAGGTTTAACAAGGAGCGATTAATTTACATATTTTTAAACATGTACGTACGGTAACACCTTTTTTATGCGTTTTTGGGTTTTTGGATAACATCATCCTTCCCGCTAATATCTGGGCGCTCATAGCAATAATATGTAAAACCGAATATTAATGACACTAACTGTAAATTTCAGTGCAATCGAAGAATTGATTTTATTAAAATAAAAGCGGATCTTGAAAAACAATAAAATTCAAAACCGAGGAGTAAGCAACATTTAAGAAGTTTTTATCCACAAAAAGCGTGACGGTGTTTTTATGAAAATCTTATATTCCTCTTGTTTACACAAATAAATTTGAGCATTGAGGCAATACTTCTACGAGGGCTGCTCTTTATATTTCTGGCCTAATAGTGAAAATGCGAATATTTATAATCAAAAATGGTTTTATTGTTTTTCAAAGTATTCTCCAGCATGATTTATACACTTTTGCATGCGCTCAAACCAGTTGTCGAAGCACTTTTTCCACTCCGATTGAGACACCTCTAAAACATGGTTTTTGAACACTTAAACAAATTCTTCTTGGGACGAAAATCGTTGACCACGCATTTTTTTCTTGATGTGCGGAAAGAAGAAGAAGTCATTAGGTGTCAAGTCAGGGCTGTACGGCGGATGACCCATTAATTCGACGTTTTGGCCGGTCAAAAACGCTCTGGTTTGAGACGATGTGTGAGAGCTCGCATTATCATGGTGAACAATGATTCGTCTTCTCTTGCTGGTTTTTCGAATTTCTGCGATGACTTCAGGCAAACAAATTGTAGTGTACCACTCAGAAGTGACCGTCCTACGTTGCTCAAGCGGAACAGTCGACACATGACCAGTTTTGCCGAAGAAACAGGCGACCATTTGCTTCGAAGTGCTTCTTCCACGAACAACTTTCGTTGGATTTTGCTCGTCTTTGAAGACCCACACGGTCGATTGTTGTTTCGTTTCGGGCTCATACGCATAGATCCATGATTCGTCACCTGTGACGATCTTATAAACGTCTTTTGAAGCACCACAATCGTATTTTTGCAACATTTCTTTGCACCAATCGACACGAGCCTTTTTTTAACGACTTTCAAATTGTGCGGGATCCAACGAGAACAAACCTTTTTTACGGCCAGGTGTTCATGCAGTATCGAATGTATGTTGGTGGAAGAAATGTCCAAGGATTTCTCTATCTCTCGGTATGTCGCATGTCGATCTTGCATTATGAGTTCACGAACGGCATCAATGTTCTCTGGCACAACATCCGTTTTTGGACGACCTTCACGGAATTCGTCTTTGAGCGAGCTTCGGCCACGATTAAATTCATTATACCAATTTTTCACAGTGCTATAGGATGGTGCTTCATTGCCATACAAAGATTTAAGTTCATCAATGCACTCTTGTCGTGATAATCCACGTCGAAAGTTGTGAAAAATGATGGCACGAAAATGTTCACGAATTAATTCCATTTTTTTCTATATTAATTTTTTCAAGTCCCTGTTAACAACACAAATAATGGTCGTACGTCAAAACGTTTTGAGTACGATTATGCTTAAAAATGACAAACTTTCCAATGGAAATGTCAGATTGCACTTGGCAGCTCTCAGTGTTACCAGGCCAGAAATATATATAGCAGCCCTCGTAATAAAATAACTACACAAAAACTGCTTGATTACTATTTTTTTCTAGTTTCTTGAATTCTAGTAATGAAATTGAGCACAGAAGTTCCTTCTCAAAACTTTTAATTATAAACTTGTGTTTGGTATTTGTTAACATTATCAACAATTTGTAAACGTGTGCTTTTTTATGTTTAATAAAGTGTAAAATTTCTTAATATCGTTATTGCTAGTTTTCACAGAATAATGAATCTAAATAAAATTTGAGTATAAAATTACAGTTTAGGTTTACATTATGTAGAAGAATAAATAAATTATGCATCAAAACATAAACTGCCGTATTCATAGAAAATCAAAATAGATTTGAAATATTTTTTAGGACAAATTTGTATGAAATTTGTCATAAAATACATTTCAAAATTATTTTATTTTCTATGAATACGGCAGAAAATATTTATTAAGTGTTATTCAGCCTTATTACGGTTGTCGTTCTCGTGTCGAAAAACCTACGTTTTTTTAAACTGGTACTACGCACGTCGTTATCGTTTAATATGTTACTCGAAAAACAAATCTATTAAAAAAATCGGTATTACGTTTGTCGTATTCGAATGATAATTTGTTCAAATATTGTCGTTGAAATTTATGTACACGACAAAAATTTTTTTTCCTAAATTTTTAAAACGAACGCTAACAAAAGATAAGTTTAATTTTGATTTTTACATTATGCTTATTTTAATTAATTTTTTGCATGCTGTTTTTATACCATCACAGAAAGTGGAAAAAGGGTAGGTTTGTCATTCTGGGTGTAATTTCTACAATATCCATTTCTGACCCCATAAAGTATATATGTATATTCTGACTTCTTATGCATAGCGAAGTCAATTGAGCGATGTCCGTCTGTCAGTCCGCGTTGGTGTTGAAATCAACTTTGCAAAAAAAAATATATATGTCAATCGATCAGACATAGAGTCGAAAGAGCTACTATTTGAAATCAGCATGATGGGTCCATGTCCTTCGAGGCAGCAGACAAAACACCACGCCTACATCTAATTTTTTCATGTCATTTTCAATAATAAAGTAACTCCAACCAAAAAAATAAATATATAAGGAGATAGCGAATTAAAAAATAAGAAAAAAAACATCAATTAAAAAATTCGCGCTCGCCCATATTTTCTGAGTTACGGGACTCTGAAATTTTAAAATTTTTTAAAATATCAATATGGGTATCATTTAAAAGCTTTTGAAGAGGTCTTTAAGGAAATACAAAAATTTTTTAAAAATGCTTAACCTATTAAGAGCCGATGATATTTTTATGTAAAATTATATATATATATATATATATGCAAAACCACTTTTTTTAATTCTCTGTCACCCCAAAATTTGCTTTTTTGATTGGAAAAATTAGCAACAAAATTAAGCATTCAAACAGAACTGTATACTAAAGTTATGAAGACGTTAAAAGAAATTGAAAGATATAATAGAAAAAGATACATATCAAAGGAAGAAACTTAAAAAAAGAAGAGCATAAAAACATTATCTAAAACTTACGTCCGATGAAATCGAATTAAAAAACGTAAAATTGAATTAGAAGAACTAAAAGGCAGAGTACGTTTTATTCTACACTAACTTCAAGTTATTTAGAAATTTTAAGTTTTTTCTTAACCTAAAGATATGATAAAACTGTAACGGAGTCATTTCTGTACATGAAATATTTTTTAAAACATTTTGATATTGGTGTAGATATCAAATACAAAACACCTATTTTTGGAATTTTTTGTGTCTGTGTTCACATCATGTAAAAACTGCCGTATGGATTTGCACAAAATTTTGTAAGGAGGTCCCTTAGAACCTTGATTCCAATATAGAATGAATTTTTTTCATAAAAATAAGATATTTTGTATAGAAAAAGGAGATACAAGTGTAAGAGAACCTGATTTTACCTGTATAATCGTACTAAAACTGTTGTCTGCACATTTTATTTTTTTATTTAAAAACACATCTTTCTAAATTTGAATTTTAAGAAAATTGCAAATACAAAAGTTTCCAAAATGAATTAAGGTTAGTCGTTTTGTTTTTTATTGTTATTTTTAAGTCTTAATTTATCGCCTAAAATGCTACTGCAAAAATTTTTTATTAAAATTTTATGTTTTGATCTATTACAAAATATTTTATCGTCGAAAATTTTACATAGTACCAAAAAAACTAACTATCGACAGCGACTTCGACTATTCTCGAATGTCGTTTTCGACAACCGTAATAAGGCCGATTATTTTTTTTTTTTTTTTTTTTTTTGTAAAACACATCAAAAAATAAATAGAAGAAGAACACTATTATTGTTTTGTTCTAAATGAAAAAAAAATGTATAGAAGAAAAACAAATATGTAAGAATTTATTAAAAGTATCTCTTACAGCTACGGAAGATCCATTTTTTCCACTTCCTTCAGTTGTTATAACTTTAGCATAACGTAAAGCTAAAAAAATATCAACCCCACAGGCCAAATATAAAGGTAATATGCGTAATTCACAGCCAACATAAGATAGCTATAGATAAATTATAGTTCCAATAATTTTTTTTTATTTATGTATTTTTGATTATTTAACTAAATAAAACGTGTTATAATTTTTTAATTTAAAAAAAAAAAAAATTTAAAAAAAAAATAAAAATATAATTTTAAAATACAGGCTGACTTCCAAAATGTATGAATACAAAATTTGTATACAATTTCGCTGCAGTACTTAAATCTTTACATATACAAAGTTGCGAAACAAAGCATCAGTTTGGAAACTGATGAGGTAGTTGCTTGGTTGCAACGTTTCTAATACTTATCTGCGACATTTTGTAATGGTATGCATTGTAATCATTTAGTACCACGGCATTATGAATCACACAATACATTTTTCGAATACAAAACAACTGACGTTTTGGAAGTCAGCCAAATTTTGTGAAATTATAAACAAACAATACATAAAAATTTCCAGAAGATCATTGTCGATATTAAAATAAACAAAATAGTAAAAAATAAACCCAATTTATGCCGAACTGTACGATTATAAAATAGAATTTACAAGAGTTCTGAAGCTTTCAGTTCTTGCCATATTTAACTTTGAATCTAGAACAGACTGTAGTTAAAAAATGACCTTGTCGAAAGTTTCTAAAAAAAGTCAAATAATTACTGCGATATAAATAAATACTAAAAGTCTTCCGTTTGTTAAAAAATCTTTCACAGCAATAAAACCAACTTTATGTTTGTTAAATCCTAAATATGATGGATCAGATTTGGGTCCGTATCTGCGCAACACTTGAGACTAAAACAAGTTCAGAACCAACGATCAAAGCAAATAATTAAATTTACATACCGAAAATGGTCGAAACAAGTTTTCATGACAATTGAATCTAAACCTAGGCTTCACCAAGACAGAGTGTATCAACTTGGCAGCAGCTGAACCGATATTAAGTTTTTCCCCTATGGAAAAGCTACTACAACAACTATAAATTTGCATATCGGACATAGAAAAAAATCAGCTTTTAAAGATTTTTTCACAACGAAGAGATAATAAAATATGTAGTTGATTGCATTCATTGATTGTGGTTTAAACTATCCAATGCCATTAAATTGTAACGAGCATAAAAATGATTTTCAATCGAAACTTCGAATATACTAACACATGTTTAAACACAACAAAGAAAATGCGTTTTTGTTCTTTTTGTTTTATTATAATTAGGAAGTAAAAAAATAATAAAAAAAATTAATAAATAATTACAATTAAGAAAATTACTGATTCCCTTTTGTTTTTAACCGACTTCAAAAAAAGAAGGAAGATATACAATTCGACTGAATGTTGCTTTTTTATGTTTGTGCCTGCAGAACTCAGGCATTTCTGAACTGATTTCAAAAAATTTTGGTAATATGATAGATTATGCTTACAGATAGGTCCCGTTTAAAAAACATAATTCATAATCTTAAAAATTAAAGGGTGTCCCCATACAACATACATATTTTTTACGTGTATTATGAACTGTAAAGGCAGATTCTGTAAAATTTAAAATGACTGCAAAAAACAAAAAATTATACAAAAATAAATCTAAAAATTAAAGGGTGACCAATAATTGATGTAGATTTACTTATATGGGCCTATCTTTTGAACCGTTTTATACAAATGCTTGCAAATTGGACAGAATGTCGATTGCTATGGTCGTTATAGCAACTAGTTTTAATATTAAAAGTTATAAATTAAAGGGTACGCCAATAGTTCATTTAATTTGATGTATATGGCCATACTTTATAACAGTTGTAGACAGACGCTTGAAATTTACAACAAACCTGTATTGCTAAGTCCGCTATAACAACAAGTAAAAAATTTGGATTTGGAAGTTAAAGGGCGTCCCAATAGTTGATGTAATTTCAAGTATGTAACACAATTTTTCAACAGAACGCTAAACTTAAAAGGGACCTGTATTGTTAAGCCCGCTATATCAATGAGTTTATAATTTGAATTTAGAAATTAAAGAGTGTCCCATAATTGATGTAGATTTACTTATATGGGCCTATCTTTTGAACCGTTATAGACAAAAGCTTGCAAATTTGACATTATGTCGATTGATATGGTCATTATAGTAAAAAGTATTAATATTAAAATTGAATATATGGGTATAATTTTAAACATCCGCTACAACAAGTATAAAATTTGGTTTTGGAAATAAACGGGTGTCCCAATAGTTGATGTCATTTGATGTATGTGGCCGAACCTTTGAACCGTTATAGACAGACAGCTGAACTTTACAAGGGACCTGTTTTGCTAAGTCCGCTATAACAAGATGCTTAGAATTTGTATTTAGAAATTAAAGGGTTTTCTCAAAATTAATGTTATTTGTTCTATATGGTCGTATTTTTTGACCCGTTGTATACAAACACCTGAATATTACACAGAATGTCTACTACTTTGTTTCGTATAATAAGAAGTATAAAAACTTTAAATTATAAATTAAAGGGTTTTACAATACTTGATAAAGTCTGATGTATATGGCCAAATCGTTAAACCGTTATAGACAGACGGTTGAAATTTACACAGAACCTGATTGCTAAATCTACTACAACAGCAAGTATATAATTTGAATTTGGAAAATAAAGGGTGAGCCTATAGTTGCTTTAATTTGATGTATATTGCAAAACAATTGAACAGTTGAACAAGTATAAAGTTTGGAGATATAAGGGTGTCCCAATAGTTAATGTAATACTCTTGAACCGTTATAGGCAGACAGATGAAATCTGTTTTGAAGTCGGTTTTTTTGCAAGAATTATTTTATTTTTATCCAATAATAAAAATTGGTATTTAACACTTATTAAAGCATATTTATTAATTATTAAAACCATTGAAAAAAAGTGCGAAATTATTTAAAACAAGTTTGATTTTCGAATAACTTTTTATTAAAAACTTTGAAAGAATATTTTTTTTCCGCCTTAGAGTAGAAATACAACCTCACGGTTGCGGATGCGGTTGTTTTTTTATATGGAGTTTTGACAATAAAAAACGTTCAACGAAACCGCATGAAATTAGAATCTATTTTAATTTGAGTGCGTTTTCTCTCAAGCTCTCAAATTTTAATTTTTTCTCTTTCTGTATGTTGCCACAGTTTTATTGTTTTTCTAACAAAAAATACTATTTGTTAATATTTTTTGTGAATGACTACGAAAAAAGAAGAGAAAGAAAATGTAAAAAGTCATTGAAAATCAACAATAATTTTGAAATTTTTCAATTTATTGCTTATTTACATTTAAAAAAAAATTTTTAAATATATTTCAATAAAAACTAATAAAAAAATTAGTAAACAAATAATACAAATGACAATAAAATCCGCATCCGTCGCCGCAACTCATTTTATTTGTTTTTTCTCTGACATGCGGAATCCGTCGCCGCAACCGTGAGGTTGTATTTCTACTCTTAGAGTAGAAATACAAGCTCACGGTTGCGGATGCGGTTGTTTTTGTTATATGGAGTTTTGACAATAAAAAACTTTAATGGAATCCGCATGAAATTAGAATCTATTTTAATTTGAGCGCGTTTTCTCTTAAGCTCTCAATTTTAAATTTTTTCTCTTTCATGCATGTTGCCACAGTTTTGCTTTTCTAACAAAAAATACTATTTGTTAATATTTTTGTGAATGACTAGGAAAAAAGAAGAAAAGGAAAATGTAAAAACGCATTGAAAAACAAAAATTATTTAAAAATTTTCCATTTTATTGATTGTTTACATTTTACGAGTACAAAATTTTTTAATATATTTTTCAATAAAAAGAATAAAAAAATTAGTGAACAAATAATAAAAAATGACAATAAAATCCGCATTCGTCGCCGCAAATCATTTTATTTGTTTTTTCTCTGACATGCGGAATCCGTCGCCGCAACCGTCAGGTTGTATTTCTACTCTTAATAATAATTTTAGAACGAAATTAAAATATTAGCCTCAATATTTTTTTATGTTTTAAAAGACAAGAAAACGATATTTAAATATCAATTTTAGGTTAGCTTTCGAATGATCCTCAGTTCACTGTACCAACCCAGGCAGAAAATACGACTCGTCCTAATAATAATGTATATGTATATTTAGAATTTTTTAATTTGTGAACATCAGACCAAGGTTATTATTTAACATTTCTTTTGTTATATCAATTTAATAAATTTGTGCTAACGGTGTTGTGATAACATTGAAAACAGTAATTTGGGGTTTCTATTTTAACATTGCAGAAACATTGTTTAATTGTAAACACAACGCTGTAAATTTAGATTTACAGTATTGTGCCAACATTAAAAATAAAAGAGTCGGAAGATTTTCATTTGATGTTATCATTTTAACATTAAGACTATATCGTAAATTTGTTAAAAAGCACGTTATACTGATGTTAAAGAACTGTCATTAACGTCGGAACAGCGGCGTGGCGATTTTCATTTCTGCTGGGAAGTTTTCTTATTGATTTCTTCCTGTTAATAATATTGTACAAAATTTTTAATATAAAGAAAACTATAAATGGAATGTGAGTTTTTGTTTCTATGAGCCCTATATTAGTTGTGTGAATTTACTCCAATACTATTAGCAAATCGCTCGAAATATATCTCTTAAAGCGGCACATAAGCAACAAATAAAAGAATACTTTCGAAGCTCTTTGTGTTGTGGTCCTCTAAAGACACTTCAAGTCAAGGTAGAGAGTAACAATTTAAGATGTAAAAGTATATGTAAAAATTAAATAAAAAATAAAATTTCCTACGGCATAATAAAATCATAAAAACTTTAATATGTAGGAGGAATTGATGAATAATTTTAAATAATGAGTTAGCGGGGCTAATGATGCATCCTGATTATTGATGAACTTAAATCTAAACTATTGTTGAACATTTCAAAATAAATATTTCATACCAATTAATATAGCGATGGCTTTAATGTTAATATTTAAAATAAATGGGAATATTTTTGATGAAATTTAACGCCATTATATGATTTTCCCAATCAAAAGGACCAATTTAAGGGAAACGCAACAAAAAAAGCATATATAATGGAAATTGGTTAAGGGTATATAATTAGTGAGAAGTTAAATGAATGAATATATGACTTAAGGCGAATTAAATACTAGGTGGTAGCGAAAGCGAATTCATTTATTTTCGCCGGTACCTCAACTGTGAAACTCCGCATATAAAAATCCATGGCAAAATCATCATCAGGTGGTGGCAGTGGTGAATTTATAAATTATCGCCGTTGCAGGAGAATGAATAAATTCGCCACTGCTACTACCTGGTACCTGATTTCGCCATGTAACAAATCTGTACAATATTTTTTTATATAAAGTTTGATACAAGGTTATTCAATACTTGGTAATCGCGATAGCAAATTCATTAGTTTTCGCCGTAAACGCTAAATGTCAAACACCATATAAAAAAATAATACATATATCTTAAAAATGAAGTTTGACATTTGGGTTTTAGGCGAAAATTAATGAATTCGCCATCGCGACTACCTGTTATTGATACGCATTGGCACGGCGATATAATAATAGGTGGTCGCAATAGCAAATTCATTAATTTTCGCCGCAAACGTTAAATGTCAAACACCATATAAAAAAAATTATACATATTTTTATATATCGAGTTTGACATTTACCGTTTACGGCAAAAGTAGTAAATTCGCCATCGAGACCACCGGTATTATTTCGCCATGCGCTTTGGTTTGCTAGTTAGGTTACCGGCGAAAATGAGTGAATTCGCCATCTGGTATTTAATTCGCCTTGATATGAATTGTTTATGTTTTTGAAAAGTTAATGCTTACAGCAACTGAAGAACCATTTTTGCCACTGCCGCCATGTAGAAACATTTTGCAAAAGTTCGTAAAATTTACAAAATAACAGACGGTTATACCCAATAAAATAACAAAATTTTTATAAAAGCCAACAATTGGTAGCTAAATGAAAAACAAATAAGAGAAAAAAACGCAGATTAAAATAGTCAAAATGGAGTGCACGTTCTTCGCTTTAAATTATTATGAAAATAATATTTTTTTATCAAATTGTTTTCGATATAATAATTCCAGGTTACGTCGTTATACAAAAAATACGTAAAATAAAAACAAACAAATCAACGTTCTACGTGAAATTTAGATGGTGAGATCTACACAAAAATAAAATTAAGGGGCAATTTAATTTTCTGATCGCAAAATTTCAGTTTATAAAGAATGATACCCCCTGATGTAATTGGAGAAGACAATAAATTTGAAATTAATGTGGGTGTAAAATTTGGTTTTTCTCTTGGGTTTAAAAGTCCTACAAATTTTTTATTTTTTTTTTTTTAAGCAACTTAAACACTTAATTATTAGTATATTTATATTTAAATAAATAACAAAAGTAAATATTTATTAAGAAAAAATACAAACATTAAACTAAGATTTTCATTCAAAAAGGGTTTTGTATTAAAAGCCTTAGGAATTAAAAACTAAACACATAAAATGGGCCTTTTACCAATTTAATGCAACATTTTTTTAAATAAATTCAAAATTTTCAAAATTAACAAAAGGAGGTGATAGAAAGTATTAAGGACAAATAGTTTAGGAGTAAAGTAAAATTAAAAAAAAAAGCTTAACATTTTAATTTCTTTTTTCGATTTTTTTTAGTTTTGTTTCTTTTCTAATATACAAGAAAAAATTTAGCCAAAAGAGAGAAATTCAATAAAGGTCGACATTTTGTATATATTTTTTTTATTTAGGACAACTTACGGCAACTGTTGAGCCATTCTTGCCAACACCTCCAGCCAAAACAACAGAGATAATATGTGACAATGACCAAATACAACAAACTATTGTCATTAGGCAAATGGAAGACCATAATTCTAAATTACCAAATATCTATGGAAGGAGTTAGGAGGGTTTACATGTAATCAAATTAATAGTTATGTATGTAAAATTTAAAAAAAAAAAACAACACAACAAATATTTGCAAATTTTTATAATATTTTAAATGGTATGTTTTTTGTTTTTTAGCGAAATAAGAAGTCAAATTAAGAGAAACATTGAGTCTTTTTAATAAAAATTAAAAAAATCTCCTGGAAATATTATTTTGTTACAGCAAAAAAAAAATTATTATAAAATTGGAAATAAATAAAAATTGTGTAATTAAGCCAAGACATAAACCATATCTATCTTAGGTATTTTTTCATTTTTATAAAAAAAAATATAGTGGCCTTTTTCAATAATGTTTAATAGAAAGCAGACATTTTTAAGACGACTATTAACGTGGCTGCTAACTGCATATTTGAACGTTGCAAAAGTCCGGCCACATGCACCATATTATATGATTTAATGGGACGCCCATTTATTTCCAAATCCAAATTTTATACTTATGTATAGAGAAGTTAGTAATACAGGTTCTTTGTAAATTTCAATTGTCTGTCTATAACTGTTTAAAATTATGGCCATATACCAAATTAAATGAACTATTGGTGCACCCTTTAATTTATAATTTTATGAACTGTTTTTAAAATGAGACCAATCTGTAAGCATAATCTATCATATAACCAATAATTTTCAAAATCGGATCAGAAATGACTGAGTTTTGGAGGCACAAATATAAAAAAAGCAACATTCAGCCGAATTGTATAAACTCCTTCTTTTTTTGAAGCCGGTTAAAAAACACAAGTTTTAGCAATATTTTAGTACAATTTGGAAAATTTTGAAAAAAATACACTTAAAATTGTAAACAAAAGAGCAAAACCAGAAAACACCTAATTCGAATATTGGTTTTATTTCCAATCGAAAATAACAAAACCGACATGTTTTCATGACACCAAATGAATCCAATATCGGATTTCAAAAACGATAATTATCAAATCCGACTTGGATTTCATGACAACCCCGATTAAAATTTATTATTCGGAATCTTTTCAAATTTAATTTACTTTATTCGTGCTTGATTCCTTCAAATGTAAATATTTCATGATATTCTTATTGACTCAATGGAGTTCTCATTTAATCAATTTGGCTTTTGATATAAGACTTTCTAGTTTTCTATACAAAATTTGGGTAAAATCCACTGATGAGCTATTTCAGCAATAGTGAAATGGCCATATGGATATGCTTTCCCCACAGTAATACATTTAATTTTTTAGTTTAGTTTAAAATAATAAATATTTCATCAGAAAATCATGAAATATTTATATTTGAAGAAATCAAGCACGAATAAAATAAATAAACTTAAGCCAAAATAATTTCTATTCATTTATAAAATATTCAAAGTTCTAATAATAAGTTAATAAAAATTTTAAAAACTAACTTAATGTTAAAACATTTGGCAAAATTTTGTAAAAAATAATACACAATATTTTCATTTTAAAAACTGACCCAGTGCTTATAAAGTTGTAAAAGAAAATCCTCCTTTTAGCCTAAAATAATTTATTTTTTTTTTAATTACGTGCAAGTTTTTTCTTTAATTTTGTAATTTGCGTTTCTTTGAAAGGATTTTTTAAAGCTTTACAGTTCCAACTGTTTTCGATGGCTGTAATTTTATATATTGAATCGATAATTGAGCTTGAACTTTACAATATAACAATTTTTTATTTCTTTATTTTACTGAATACGAAACATTATTTAAGGTTCATGGTTGAAACAAAGTTATTTTAAATATTAAATTTTCCCTAGTAAAGTAATACCTCTAAGACCTGTTAAAACAAGTTGCCAATAGTTAAACTTAGGATTTCGTGTACAATACAATACTAAAATTTTGGCACAAATCAAAGAAAGGTGACCAATCCTTAGACTTAGACTTTGGTTTGAAATAAAATTTTAACGAAAGGCCGATTATGCAGACTTAACTTTTACTATTGGCAACTTGTACTAACTGGCCTAGTTTAACTATTTAATATTTTTTAAAGAATATTTGGTGCTCTTTTTGAAGAAAAAAAAAATTTATTTAAACTACATTTTTTTGGCAACAATTATCAAATGGTTTGTGTCTTGGTTTAATTTTACAATAAATTAATATAATAAAACAAAAATCAAAAGAAAATTTGTGGACTTACTTTAGTTACCCAGATTTCAGGACCAAATATAAATGATATAATATGAATACTTATAATAGTGAATTGTGCCTCGGTCACATCAATTTTGCCAAATTTTAAAGTACCCGAAACATAAGTTTGCCAATGGGCACAATAAAATAAGGTTATAGCACAAAAACACTGCAAGTAAAAGACAAAAATTAAACTTTTTTTATTCATACTATAAAAAAGAACATTAAAATTCAAATCCACACATACCTGAAAAAATAACCAATTTGGATAATGACCTAATTGACAAGATATGCATGCTGAGAGAGCTACGAATACTGTAGATATTGAATCGCAGCCATGATCAAACAGTTCACCCAAAGGAGAGGATGTATTTGTGCGTCGCGCCTGCTTGCCATCTATTGAATCCAAACTTTGATACACAAACAAACCCAATGCACAAAGTAAACAGGTCCATCGAGGCGGTGGTTTAGTTCCTTCTGGACTATAACTACAAGTACATAAAAGTTATTATATTTATTATTAATAGTTTTAAAGAAGACTAAGGCTTTATTTTAAAACATTTTTGTAAACAACAATATTTAAGCGATATTGCAATGTGAGTTTATGCGGAAACCTTAAAGTTCAAGTTGTACAAATATGATAAACTTTATCAAGAAACTTTGTGGTCAGAGAAATACACACACCTGGTTTTTCTAAATCAAATTTATTTTACTGCGACTATTATTGTAATAAAAAGAAAAACAAAATACTTTTCAACAATTGTGTTTTAATTAGAAATTAAATGAATAAAATGTATTTAGATCAAATAAACATTTGTGTGCAAAAACAAAAACAAAAAGGGCAAGTCAAAGTCAATAGCCAGCCAAACAAAATGAAAGAATTTTTTTTTTATTAAATAACTTGTTAAATGAAATAAATTATACTTCTTAGAAGAAAATAAAACGTGTAAAAATTAACAGGAAATCGTCTATAAAAATTAGATGAAATTTGTTACACAGATGCATAAAGAGAATTCTAATGTTATTTGTGATATTTAAAATAAAAAGTTGAGTGGCAGCATATCTTTAAGACATAAAAGCATAAAATATATTTTACATAAGTTTGCTATTTAAAAAAGTAGATTGATTTTAAATATTATATTTGTTATTTGACAGCCTTTATAACTTGGAATATTGTATAATTATATATTATAGCTTCTAATGTTGCTTATGACTCTAGAAGAATTGTTTTAAATTAATCATGTAGATAAAGGGTAAAATGTAGCCAACGTCTTGATGCAGGAATTTTTAAGGAATTTGTCTTCTAATTAATTATTTTACCCCCAATTCCAATAGGCCAGCGTAACTAGATGGCGAGACATTCCAACCTGGAACTATTTTGAGGGCCAGCTCACTCGGGCATACCCGGAGACATAGTCGCGGACGAACTCACCAGACTTGGTACTCGGTTGGGAGACCGGACGATAGATGCACCGGTGGGAGTCCCGATAAGCTGCTGTAGAGCTTTATTTCAGCAGGAACTCTTTAGGGCTGCGCAGTTTAGATGGTCTGAAGAAGTTACCTGCAGGGTCTCGAGGACACTGTGGCTTCAGTACGATAGTGGGAGATCCGCAAATCTACTGAGGTTTCCTCGAGGGCAGCTGAGTACACTGGTGGCTGCGCTGACGGGGCACTGTGTCATTGGTACCCATGCTAGGAGACTGAATCTTCCGCATCATGACTACTGTAGAAGTTGTCAAGATGAGGAAGAGGAGGAAACGGTGGAGCATCTTCTCTGCCATTGCCCAACTCTTTCTGGGAATAGAGCGACCATTTTCGACAGTCTGAGACTGCATGGTCTTGCAGACTTACCTGTCTGCAATGTTGCTAGGATAAACTTGTTTATCCGGTCCTCGGGGTGGTTTGGATTTGGATCTTTGATTGTGCCGTAGGGACCTAAATCTGATCCCTGCACATGCTGTTTCCAGGTGACACAACGGGACCTTTGGAACCCAAGTGAGTCGTTCTTATTACGCCGACAGCCTGTGCAACCTAACCTAACCTAATAGGCCAGCGTAATACTGCCACACTGCCGGCAACTGCGATTATATTCTTTTTAATCTAAAAAATTTTTTCTAAAAATACTTTTAAGTGGAAGAGACAAAATGACGACTTATTACATATTTTATGAACTACACAAGAACAACGATCTAAAAAATTTAATTAAATAACCAATTTACTAGTTGTGTAAAATTGTTAAATACGTTTTTCATTGTATATATACAGTGGTGTTCGATAGAATAGAGCCACCTTGATCTAGCATTTTTCAAGCTAAAAATAGTGTACAACAAACGTTATAATTAATTCTTTTTTTATATTTCGGTTTTCTCATAAACTAAATGATATAAAAATAATGCAAATGTGGAAATTCAAAACTTAAATAAAAATTTATCCATTAAATATTAACATGACACCAGGTCCTGCTCTGCCTGTGCATAAAAATTGAGCCAAAATTTTAATTACCTAAAATTATTATTATTATTATTATTTTTTTTTTTTTTTTGTTTGCTAACTGCATTTAGTCTCATTATTTATTATTTCTTAAGCTCAGTAATTTTTGAAATAACCCTTATTTTTTACAACGTCTGAGCATCGTTTTGGCATTGAGTCTACTAATTTTTGGCAGGTTTTTACAGGAATATTTTTGCACGCATCCTGAATTAAAGTCCAAAGTTCGTCTTTAATGAATGCATTTGTTCCTCGGAAGATACATTTTTACTATTTGCCATAAGTTCTTGATAGGATTTAAGTCAGGGGACTGCACCGGCTGGCTTAAATTCTAGACGTTATGTTTTTCAAACCATATATTAAGAATATTTGTATAATTCATTCTATCCTCAATCCGAAATAAAGGTCCTAATACCATAATACGAAAAACATCCCCATACCATTATATTTCCGCCTCCATGTTTAATGGTTTTTGTGGTGTATTTTAGACGGAATTCAGTGTTGGGAGGTCTTCGTACAGGAAGGTTGTTTCTGTCTGAATTAAAGAAATTAACTTTCGTTTCGTCAGACCATAGAATATTTCTTCATTTGATTACAGGCCAATCTACATGATTTTTGGCAAATTATAATCTTTTCTTTAGAAGCTTTTTTCTTAGGTATGGGACCTTTCTACTACTTCTAGCCTTCAAATTATTTCTAATAAGAAGCCTTATTATACTTGAGGTAGAAACTAGATTATGCTCCTTTTTAAGGATGAAAGAAGTGACAAAAGGATCTTTTTTACATGACGCAAAATTTTTTGCTCCACTAAAGGTGTAACTTTCGTCGGTCTTTCTCTATTTTCTGCATCGCTTTCATATTTGACGGTGTATAATTAGTTCGGCAATTTGTCTAGAACTTGTTACTTTATTATGAGTTTTTTATTGTCTCCCGGCTCTCAAAGGCACAAGGTTTTCCTCTGCCCATTGTAAATACAATTATATAAAAATGGTTTGTAATACCTTTCGAATTGTACTATTAAATGCTAAGCTTACCTTTTTATACACTTTTAATTACGAAATAGAAATTTAATTTGTAAAAGTTAATTAATTTTCAAAACTGGCTCTATTTTTTGCACACCCGTTTTCTCATCCAAATTTATAATGATAATAAAATAAAGATTGATGACGCAGAAGCTATTTAAAGACAACGGGATTGCATTTGTAAGGGATGTGTAAAATTAGTGGAACAACTCTTTTATGCGTACTTTTTTGTAAAAGTGTTGGGGATCAGGTGACTCTATTTTATTGTACATCCCTGTATATGAAATTACAATGAAAAAAAGATTTTTAAATTATCAATATGTAAAGTTCAAGTAATTTGATACTTTTATTAATTTATTTATCCACCGGTCATATATACTACTATTTACATTAAAAAAAATAAAAAAAAAATTCATTATTGCAAGCTATAAAATGTAACCTACACATGTAAAATAAATATATATATATATTTTTAAAAATGTTTATTCAAGATCCAAAAAGCAAACAGAGCTATAAAAATATCTCAACAAAGCCGGCAAGTTGTTGAAGTCACTTGTCACTCGGACGTAGAATAAGCGCTCCAGTAAAGAAGTCAACAACGGTATCATCAACTGCCTATTTCTCTGCGATTTACCAAACTTAAATAATTCAGCAAAAAAACATTGGAACATTAAGCCTAAAGGCCTTATTTATAATAAATTTTTTTTGGTTTTACAAACCTATAATAAATTTAAAAATTGACTGTGAATAAGGCCTTAAGTGTTTTATTAAAGTTTAAGAGATTTTTAAATGTAAAATAATTCTTTCAAGAAAACCGATTTTAAAACAAAAACTTTGGCGACATACATTAAGTTACATTTGCTATTGGGACACTCTTTAATTTCGAAAACCAAATTTTATACTTGTTGTTATAGAGGACGAAGCAATACATGTTCTTTGTTAATTTTAACCGTCTGTCTATAACTGCTCGAAAGTTTGGCAGTAAATTGCATCAAATATAGGGCCACCCTTTAATTTCCAAATTAAATTGTATACTTAGTGTTATAGTGGACATAGCAATACAGGTTCCTTGTAGATTTTAGGTGTATACTTATGTACATCATATGACATCAACTATTGGGACACTCTTTAATTTCCAAATCAGAATTTTATACATGTTCTTTGTTAATTTTAATCGTCTGCTTGCAACTATTCAATGTAATGGCCATGTACATCTAATTTAATGAACTATTGGGGCACCCTTTAATTCATAATTTTAAATATTCATTCTTGTTATTATAACGATCATAGTAATCGATATTCTATACAATTTTTAACTAAAATATTTTGCTATAGAAATATTTCTAAGCTGTTTGATTAAAGGTAGACGTGGTGTTTTGCCCACTGCCTCGAAGCACTTGGACCGATCTTGTTGATTTTTAATAGCACCTCTTTCGACACTATGTCTGATCGATTGGCGTACTGAAACATTCTCTAGCTTAGCTGGTGCTTTGGCAAACTTGGTTTCAACACTAATAGGGAAAGACAGATGGAGATTAATGAATCGACTTCGCTATGCATAAGAAGTCAGGGTCGGCGAACTTAGTTGTACCCTTTTTCCACTTTTTGTGGTGAAGGGTATAAAAACAAAGCGAAAGGTAACAACACCATATTCGGGATTGAATTTACATAAATTGATATCTTAGGATAAAGGATAGGTTTCAAAAATTATTAACAATTCAGAAGAAAGTAGGTATATTGGCCTTTAGCAAGTTCTAATAAATTTAAGATATGAAAAATGAGATTTCTAAACAAAATATCAAAATTCGAATTTAAATGTTATAGAAAATAAATATTATGACAAATGCAAATAAGACAAAAGATATTATAAAATAAAAAAATTTTCATTATTTAGTTTTGCTTTCAAAATTATTCAAGCTTTAGAAACAATCGAATTTTAATGCTGAAATAAACTGTCGCTAAATATAGGTTAAAGTTCTAATTTAAATTTGCATACGTAATGCAACACGTTTTAGTTTCATTAAAAAAAATGCGGTAATTAAAATAATCTATGTACCTATATTAAACTGTATAAACTTTTTTATTTCTTCTTATGTTAGAAGAAAATTAAGGTATAAATCAAATTATAAATAATTCAGGAGAAGACTATCAAATGATATGTTTTATTCATCTAACACAGATCAATCTTTTATTATTTTATGGGTTGAAAATTTTCAAAAATTAAACTGAAATTAGCTACTTTCTTTTAAAAAAAATTATTTACAATTTTGATTTTCTGTCACTTAGTCTTTTTTGGGTAGTCCGTCATTCCAAGATGAAATAATTAATTGCATTTGTTACTACAATAAAGGTAGGTCAGGATAAACTTATTAAATTAAATAAGCTACAGCAATAATATTATAATCAAAGAAATAAATAAAAATTAAGCAAGAATTAAAGATATCAAAAGTAGATCGCAAGGAAAATGAATCAATAAATAATAAGTTAATTTTATAAACAAATATAAATCATTATTCTGTGTCAAGTGGAAAAAGTGAAAACTTCTAAGCTTTTAAAAACATAGGAATCAAAATTCCATATCATTTTTTTTTTTTTTTTCATTTAAAAATCATGAAGGATATTTTGATGACAAACTTGAAGGGCACATACGCAATAAAAGAAATTCCGATGGCGTAAAGGTATTTGAAAAATAATTCTTTCCTTCATACAAACAAATTTCTAATCCCGTCAAGGTTAATACGAAACAGGAAATTGTATGATAAAAGGAACCTATCTAATATTTCTTTTTTTATTTTTTAAAAACTATTACTCCTCAAAAGCAGTAATGCAACAAAGATAATGTTGATTATAGTAATAGAAATATTGACACGAAACAAGAAGAATAAAATCGGTTGCAAGAGTGCCAGGCGCACATACACATAATTGAAATTAAAAATCAAGGTCGACAAATAAAACTTATATTTAAAATGTGTAATAGTTACATATATTACAAATTCTTAAAGTAAAAATTTCTAAATGTGTGTAAAAAAAATTAAAATACTTTAATACTTACGATACTAAAATTAATGTGGTCACTATATTTACAATTAAGCCCAGCATTGTTATTAGATTTGGAGCTAACCAAAGAGGGGTTTTGGATACCAACCAGTTCCACCAGGGCTGTAGCCAAGGATCTAATAAGCTTGAATTGGTACATGAGTACTTATGTTCCGATAATTTCTTCAACTGTTGTGGTGAGAGTATGCGGTCCTTGTAGGCCATTATTTAACAATTATTACTTCTATCAACCTTTCTTTTTATCACTCCCTACATCAAATTTATTTTCTTTTTACCAATTGTAAAATGAATTTGCTTAAGATGAGACTTAAGCAGCTTGCGATTCTATAACAGAAAGAAAGATTTTTACTTTATATTCATTTATGGAATTTAAAGTTCATTTTTCATCGCACTTTCTTTTATTATGCACTTGCAAATTTGTATATTTTCAATAATTGCACTTTTTACCTTAACCCCTCGCTTTTAACTATTCAACCAACTATTCCAAGATCTTAATGTATGTTCGTTTGTTTTTTTTTTTTGTTTTCTTTTAATCATTCACGTGTTTGACTTTTCAATTTTTTCAGGTATTGACATAAATTTTAGAAAAGTATTTCATTCATTTAGTTATTATATTTAATACTTTTATTAATTGAATAGATTTGCGGACTTCTCTGAGTTAATTTAGCCACCGAAATTTCCAGCAAACTCTTATTATTTTCTTTCAACCGGACAGGGAGATTATACCTAACAGTTAACAAGTCGAGTCATAATTTTAGCGGCGGCTGAGTAATGTTGATGCGGCGGCGGTAGCTTGGCGGCTCTCTATCGTCTCTTTTTTGCATAGGGCAAGGCGAATCAATTACCAGGTGGCAGCGTAGGCGAATTCATTAAATTTCGGCGTGAACACTACTGTCAAACTCCATATTAAAAAAATCTGTGTACTATTTTTTATATATGAAGTTTGACATTCGTTTCTACCAGCAAAAAATAATAAATTACCAGGTGGCAGCGTAGGCGAATTCATTATTTTTAGCTGGTAAAAAGTACTGTCAAACTTCAATTATAAAAAATATACACAGATTTTTTATATATGGAGTTTGACAGTAGTGTTCACAGCGAAAATTGATATATTCGCCTACGCTGCCACCTGGTAATTAATTCGCATGGATAGTCACAAGGTGAATACCAAGGCGAATTCATTAATTTTCGCGGTGTACACTACTGTTAAACTCCATATATAAAAAATCTGTTTACAATTTTTTTTATATGAAGTTTGACATTCGTTTCTACCAGCAAAAAATTTTAAATTCTCTAACGCTGCCACCTGATAATTGATTCGCATTGGTGAATACATAGCAGGTATACTCACGGCGACAATGAATGCATCACCGTGAAAAAAATATGTTTAATTTGTTTTTGTACTAATTGTCTTCGGCTGTCAAAATCAAAGAAGTACAATACGGAAGGCAAATTGAATACTAATTTAAATCGCCTTGGTATGGTGTATGACATCAAGGCACATTCATTTTACTAGCCTTTTTATTGTGGTTTTGTGCGATGGAAACGTCAAAAACACAAATTCGTAACAAACAATGGAAAATACAAATTCGTAAACAAGCAAAAGAACTACCAAGGCGAATAAATTACCAGGTGGCAGCGTAGGCGAATTCATTATTTTTTGGTTGTAAAAATTTGAGGCAAAAATTCTTCGGGAGGGATTTGGGGTCTTCTTTTTTAATATTATCACTTTTATTTATTGGCATTAGATTTTATATTTTAAATTGTTTCTTCTAACTGCACTACTGTCTAGATAGTGGTTTAAACATTTTTGGGCGTTGTGCCGGTTTAATTCTTAAAAAAGAGTCTGGGAGCAATGGATTGAGTTATAATATCATTTTCAAATAATAGCTACAAATAGTAATGATTATTTATTTTTGACAAATTTTTTTGACAACTGTAATGTATACAGCTGATGGGCTTTTTCGCCCGTGCGTTCACCTGTATTATTTCGCCATGGTCCAAATATAAATGAAGTAAATGCGATAATATTGATCTAAATATATTCTCGATATAATTATTTAATGTTGCTTTTTATGTCAAATTGTTCAAAATTTTTAAATTCGAAATTTGATAAAACAAACATTTTAATTAGTCATAAACAACATTTATTTGGATATCATCGATTTAGATGTTGGCATATTATGTTCTGAGGAATTGCGCTTGTAAAGAAAATTAAAAAAAGGAATAAATTTGATTCAGTGTATAAAATTTTTAAAATATCCATCGACTCTAAAGATGCATAGAGAATAAAAAGTTCCATATCCAAAGACATTTTTGGCCTTTAGGCAATAGTTAACGAACACAAAGATAATGCTGGAAATATTTTTTTTTCGTAAAATGGCTGCATCTGTGTTGAATCTGTTAATTATGCCAATTGCATATTAATTGTGCATAAGCACTACGAAAACCAAACTGAGGAGTATGAAATGTTGGAATAACTGATAAGAATGAAATCTCATTTTAATGATTATTAAAACTGCTATTATAAGTTTGTAAGTTTTCTGTAGCATTCATAAAAAGTTTTAAATCGGAAAATATGTACAAAAGAGTTGAACAAGATCACGACGATTTTTTTAAATAAAGATGAATATTTTAAATTGTTTCTTTTTGAGGACAAAATTGAAAATTTTCGTTTAGATATGTGGAATTTTAGAGATATTATTCGACGAATTGGGGACAAGGGCCAGAACAAGGCGAATTGAATACTAGGTAATCGCATGAGTACAAAAACAAAAAAACGCATATATTTTGTTAGTGTAAATTTACGTGTACATGTTTCTTAACAAAGAGGAAAAATATAAAAAAAACAGAAGAAAAAGAAATTTCATAAAAAATGAATTTACATATAATAATTTGCACACCATAGACTCCAATAAGTGAAAAAATGTTAGGTAGTTGTTTATTGTCGCAAGCCGCACAATAACAAATTTTTCAAATATTTTATTTATAAACTTTAAAAATGTTTCTCAAAGAAACGTTTTCTTTTTTAAAAAAAGTTTTGTTTAGTTTATTTTATATTATATTTTTCTGCACTTCTTGGACACACACACACTTTTCACATAACGTTTAATTCGCGTATTCTGTACTATCAACAAATTAATTATTTAATAATATTTTCTTGATTATGAAATTGAAAATTTTTTCGTTTTTTAAATGGCGCGTCAACAAAATGTAAACAAATTTTGACGCTGTTTCGTAAAAATGTGTAAAGCGAATTCGATCACCTGCCCTATTAGTTTTACCTAGTATTCAATTTGCCTTGGGCCAGAATAAATTTATGCCACACTGCATACAACACACAATATACACAAACAGTAAGAAAAAAACACAAAAATTTTGACAACTCGCAAAGGAAAACATCAAACATTTGTTGACTACATGATCTAATGCAGTCACCTGTTCAGTTTGCCTTGGATCGCATTTTTCGACTCGTTTGCTTTAAAAAGTTGGCATCCCCGGCAATCAAAGCGATATTTAAAAAAGGCGGGAGAGTTTTATTTTTTGTACTTTGTGTTTTTTTATAAAAGGGACAAGAAAATATTTTGTTTAAATTTTTAATAATAAAAAAATAATATGGATAATCATAAAATGTTATATAAGGAGCAGCGTTCTTTTACGTCAAGTCAACGCAGTAAAACAAATCGGGAGTTGATGAAAGCAAGAAGAATTCAACAGAGAAGGGAAGGATATCAAGACTCCAGAAATATATTACCTAGTCCCATAGAGCCCAAGAAAGAATTAACTTTTTTAATAAACAGCTGCGATAATAAAGAAAATATTACCAACAGAACTACTACAGAAAATACAAACACAACACGCTTAGCTAAAATAATTTGTAATACTACTAATCCTGAAAAACTAACAAAGCAGGAATCTTATGTAAAGCGTTTTCTTGAATGGAAAGAAAAAAATAGAATGAAGAAAGAAGTAACAAATAAAAAGAAGCCCTTTTTATCGGCTGTTAGTAGTAATACGCATACGTCAACACATAGTTTTGTACCAAGCGGACATCCTGAAGGTTTTCGCCCGCCAGAAGGCTTAAAAAAAACAGTAGACCAAAAAGTATGTATAATAAAATTTTTTTTAAATATTTTTAAGTAAAATAATTTTTTTTTTAAGAATGAAAAAGAAAAAAGACAATCTATCTACTCCGTAGTCCCCACACCGCCGAGGCCTGTTGGAAAGAGTGAAAATAAATTTCCAATTGCAAGAAAAGCTGTAGCAACATCTAGCACTAAACCAGCAACTGATAAGAACTCGAAAACTAAAACACAAGCAGTCAATAAGAAACCAATAATAAAAAAGAGTCCTACAAAAACTGAAGCCAAAGGTGCTGCAGTTAATTTAAAAAACACATTAGAAAATAAAAAACAACAAACAAACAAAACTGCAACTGTTGCTCAACCCCTGTTAAGAAACTATACGAAGCTTCGAGCTCGTACTTCAAAAATGTCACCTAAAGCAAATTCCTTAAGATCTGCTGTTACTTCGACGAATAGACAGACGGGAGCAGTAGCTAAAGTACTTAGAGTGGCCCAAAAAAGAACTGAAATGGACAAACAAAACAAGTCGCCATTAGAAAAAAGTAGAGCAGGCCTTGCACAAAATTTAAAAGCGAAAAAAGTAAATGCTATTAAAAACGTTAATGTACCCTCCGTACAGATTAATGGTAAAAAGTTAATAAATTTATTTAATAAAAGCAAACTGGATGAAGATATGGTTATACAAACGCCAACAGATTTTTTCAGTTTAAATCCTTTCAAGGAGTTAGTAACTTCTACAAGAATTAAGCATTCCATTGATAATTCTAAAAATGTGGATGGAATAAGTCCAACAAAAACTTCTGAAAGGTTACACAGCAATTCCTCATCGAAAAGAAATATATTCCAGGAGAAAGATACTACATTATGCAATGAGCGTGACAATAAACCCCAAGAAAAAACCAAAGAAGATGGTATAAAAAACTTAAGTAAAAAATTTAATTTCATAAGATATTCCAATGTGTCCGATGAAACTTTCATTTGTCAAAAAGACAATGGAGTGGAGAAGCAAGAAGGAGAAGAGAAAATTAAAAATTTGTCTAATGATAGCAATAAAACAGTACAGGTCTTAGAAGCAAACGAAATAACTCCTGTTAAATCTGGCCCCGAAGAAAGACCAATCAATTATTTAAGTCCATACGTTATCGTCGCCCGCGGAAAAGTCAGTTTGAAAAAAGAAGAACAGAAACGGAATAGTGTCTACTTACAAAATGCTGAATCTATTGATGTGCTTACATCACCAAACTATTCGGTAGTAGCAAACGAAATAACTCCTGTTAAATCTGGCCCCGAAGAAAGACCAGTCAATTATTTAAGTCCATACGTTAGCGTCGCCCGCGGAAAAGTCAGTTTGAAAAAAGAAGAACAGAAACGAAATAGTGTCTACTTACAAAATGCCGCTGAATCTATTGATGTGCTTACATCACCAACATATTCAGTAGAAGTTCACAGAACTATAGAGGGTGTAAGATATTTCCGCAAACAGTTGCAAGATGAGATTGATAGATTGCATAAGCTTTGCGATATTTGGGAAGCGTATAAAACAGACAATCTGGAAACAATTCAAAATGCCAATGGTGAAGATATGATAGATGTGACGATTGGCCAAACTCGTCTTTTAACTAGTAAGAAATTTATGCAATTTAAAGGTTTGATAGACCGCTGCGAATCTGGGGCTACAGGCATAGGAAAGGTTGCATATGATGGTGGCGAGGACACAAAACCTATAACTTTAGTTGATTTGGAAGGATTTTGGTCTATGCTGGGTCTGCAGGTTGATAACTTAGACAAACGCTTTGATAATTTAAATCGCTGGAAATTAAACGATTGGAAAGATCCAGATGAAGTTGACACCAAAAAGATCAAAAAGAATTTAACTAAAGTTAAAAAAACTAAACCCACTGTTTCTAAAGCTAAACCGAGTCTAGCATTACAAAGCATGTTGCGAAAAATGCAAGCAGAAATGCGTAAAAATAAAAATTCTGTCAACGAAGAAGTTCAAACAGAATCAAAGTTGAAGAGACGATCATCCATCAGTAATAAAGGAACACCACGCAAATCGATTGAAACTTCCACGACAGGACGGTTATTTACAGTTGTAAAAGATCGAAAATACTTTTCACCTAAAGCTACAGTTATTTCGGTTTCATTTCCGAATTCGGGGTCTTCTAGGAAGCAACGCAAATCTCTACAAGATTCACCTAAATTGGACAGAATGCAATCGCCTTTGAGTCTAAGAAAGTCCGTTTTAATAAACGACAAATCGAGATTAAAAAGTTTAAACTCCCCATCGCCCAAAACTAATAAAAACTCATCCGATTCTACTAACGACAATAATAAAGAAAATGAAGTGTCCGTTTCAAACTATACAAATTCGTCTTCACAGTCACCTCCACAATCAACATTGTGCTCTGGAAGGAAATCTATTTTAAAAACTCCAGGCACAGCTAAAAGTAAAATACGCAATGTAATTTTTAATGAAAAAGTGCGAGCAAAAAAGTTTAACTTTTTGTTTAACGAAGATGGTACTCCATTTAATGAGGAGAATAGAGAAGATGCCAATCAAACGCATGAAGAAGATCTAGCTAAAAGCTGTGATGGTAAGCTTTTTTTTTAATTACACGAATTTTAAATGAATTTGCATGTTATTTTTAGAAGAACTAGAAAGTACAGATGCCTCCCAGCGTACATATAAGCTTCGTAGCCGCAAAGTACATTTACGACCCTCTTCCGAAATTGTTATACCAAAAAAATAAGTAAAGGCAATTTGCTGCATCACAAAGTTTTAAATATCATTTTTTATTATAATCGATAACGACCAGTGCTGCCAGATTTTTCGACCTTTTTTGTCAAATGGCTTTTTGAGTATCGTTAAATATTGCCAATATATGAAAATATGTAATATTATTTAGTTATAACAACATTTTTATTTGACTTCTTTTATCATAAAACATAAAAATTGCATTGCTTACAATAATATAAAAAAGATTTCATTTGTAAAAGGTTTTATTACAGCATTTAGGAAACATAAAATTAAAAATAAACTTATTCACATAAAAATAAATAATTTTGTTAAAAATAGTAGAGTCAACAAAAGTGAAGGACTTAAGTTATTTTTATAATTAAAGCTTAAACCTCGAGATATATGAAAATAATTTAATAAATGTTAAAAATAAAAAGTTCAAAACAGATCAATTATTGAATCAAAATTGTTATACACATTTTGTTCAGTGTTATTTTTGTCCATTGTATGCTTAATGCGGGAAATTTTATTTATATTAAATCTACTTCCGTAGGAAGCATGGCGAAATAATACCAGGTGGCCGCAATGGCGAATTCATTAATTTCGCCGTAAACTCTAAATGTCAAACTCCATATATAAAAAATATGTATAACAGTTTATTGTATGGAGTTTGACATTTCACGTTTGCGGCGAAAATTATGAATTCGCCATTGCGACCACCTGGTATATTTTCGCCATGGTAGGAAGCATGGCGAAATAATACAGATGAACGCACGGGCGAAAAAGCCCATCAGCTGTATACATTGCAGTTGTCAAAAAAATTTGTTAATTTTTTTTAAATTTAATTTTTTTTTATTGCTAATAGAAAACAAACTATCGAAATTCCTAGAGAAAACTACCATAACATGGAACCGTACTTGCAGTTCCTGATGTGTGTAATCAAAATATGCGTAAAAAGATAGTGAAATTATTCTTAACACATTTACAGTCAGGGACTTAAGTTTAAATACACCCCAAAAATTGTATGTTTAGAGAAAAGTAAACGTTTCAGAAAAACTGATAGTATGTAATTTTATTTGGTTTCATAAATAACAAAAAACAATAACAAAAAATATTAACTTCATTCAAAACTTAACGGTAATCCTTAAAAATACGATAAAATGCACTAGACAAAAGTTTAAATACATCTTGGAATGTTAGCACATTTTTTAAATAAATAAAAAAAGGAAAACATTTCAATACTTTGTTGGACCGCCATGACTATCAATAACTGCCTGCAAGCGGCGTGGCATAGAATGTACCAAGCTTTCTGTTTCAGAAGGCGATATTTCTGACCATATTTTTTTAAGAGCTTCTTTAAGCGAATCTGCTCGTTACTGAAGTTGATTGTAATTTGTGCTTAATTAAATCCCAAACGTGCTCAATTGGGTTTAAATCTGGTGACTGGGGTGGGCTATACAGCTGTCTGGGAGCATAATACAGCAACCACTCTTTCACAGAAAGTGCAGTGTGCTTTGGATCGTTATCCTGTTGGAAGATCCAATGAAGTCCAAGGCCTAAGATGTCGACGGATGCTTGCAAATTTCTTTCCAATATACTATACCGCTGCTCCAATAGCTCCCCAAACCATTACATTGCCACCTCCATGTTTTACTGTAGGAACCAAATTTTGCTTTTGAAGAGCAGTGTTTGGCTTGCGCCAAACTATTGCACGCTCATCGCTTTCAAACAAATTAAATTTACACTCGTCTGTAAATAGAACTGTTCTTCAAAACTCAGCGCCTTTGTTTTTATACTTATGTGCAAATTCTAGTCTTAGTTTTCTGTTTTTTTCACTTATCTGTGGCTTTTTTCGGGGAACTCGACTTCTGTATCCATTTTTTCGCAACACTCTTTGAACAGTTTTTGGGTGAACATGCTTGTTAAAGTTATTAGCGATATCATTTGCAAGTTTTGGGGCGCTTATTCTTGGAAATTTCTTCACTTCTCTTACGATGTGGTTAACATCACGATTGGTTAGTTTTTTCGGACGACCGCTTCTGGGCATATTTGCAACTGAACCATTTGCTTTATATTTTCTAATTATATTTTGAACACTTGAAAATGGCAAATTTAATAGTTTTCGTATTTCTCTATAGGATTTGCCTTCATTAAAATGTACTATTATTAAATATTTAATGTTGGACTCAATTTCTTTACCTTTGCCCATAATTTTCGAAGAAAAAACACTAACAAGAAGGCAAGAATGCTACTAATAACAAGTGCTGGCTTATAATAAAAGAATTTCATCGAAATATAAAATGTAACTGTACTTTGTTTTTAAGAAAAGAAAGAGAATTCTTTGCTTTGCAAGATGTATTTAAACTTTTGTCTGCTGCATTTTGTAGTTATTGTGAGATTTACCGTTATGTTTTGAATGAAGTTAATATTTTTTGTTATTGTTTTTTGTTATTTATGAAACTAAATAAAACTTCATACTTTAAGTATTTCTGAAACGTTTACTTTTCTCTAAACATACAATTATTGGGTTGTATTTAAACTTTAGTCCCTGACTGTATAATTTCTTGGTTTTTTTTGTGGAAGATTATGTTAGCAAGGCCGTGAGTATACCTGTTATCAATTTGCCTTGTATGTTAGTCTTCAAATGGTCAACGTGCAAGAATGGAACGATGCATGTGATTTGGGCAAACTAGTGGTACAAAAGAATTTTGGTCACTTTTCCTGTATTTTTATGTAACTTAATTTTTATAATATTCTTATTCTATAATAACAACCACTTTTTTTCATCAAATATATTTTTTTATTTTGTTTGTTTTTTACAATATTTTTTTGACAACATACATAATTTTGTAGCAACAAATTGCCTGTTGTTTTTTATGTTGTTGGATTGTTGTAGCCGTGCGGCCACCTGTATTAATTCGCCTTGGTAGGAAGGCATATCAATTAGGTTTAATATGCCTTGCTCCGTAGGAATTAAATCAACTTATGTTGCTTATATTCATGTATGATATTAGAACGAGTAAAGATTTGAGAAGTTCATATTGCATTTTATTTCTCAATTTGATTTTCATAGAATTCATTACAGAAAAAGTTTTTTTCGGCACAAGCATATCTTGTGGGAACAAACAACATATTAAGAACGGTCATTGACAGCTCCGTAAAGTACCGTCAGCATCGTGGTAATCGTAAGCTTTAGGCCAGAACTCGTATAGGCTTTTTGGTAATTTATTATCGAAATACTTAGTCCAGTTTATGAAAGGAAGTTTTTCCTACTGTGTTTCAGAAATACCGAGTGCTTAATTAGGATCTTCAAATTTGACATAAAAACGTTCCCACGACAATTGGAACGACCGGAGTCAACCCAGCAACAGCTGTACAAACCGAAATTTTTTTTATACAGCGAAACACGCTCGACAGCAGCAGAGCTGTTACAACAACAACAACCACATAAAAAGGATTAACTGATCTTCAACAATTTGATATAGATTTCTTTGTAAATTTGTTTGCGTTTTTGTTTATCCGTTATCACTGCTGAAAGGTAGGACCGATTTTAATAAACTCTTATATACATATGTATGTATATCCTTATTTATAAGGAAATCGAAAGGATTTAATACCGAAATTGGTTGTGATATGCTTACTATTTTCGTTTTTTAAATACCTTCAATATAGTTTTAAATAACTTTCCATTCAATTTCTACAATTACTTTGGGGTAACTTCTTTATTATTGTTTAAAATTTTCTTTATTCTTTAATTTGTCCTGCACATGCGTCGCTAATAATGGAGAGATCGTTTTGTGTTCGGATTTGTAGAGTGTGGAATTCAGTAATTCCATACCAGAATCGTCGCTTTTCCTATTCACTGCCTACTTTCAAGAAAATTTTTATATTCCACATTTAGTGTCTATGGCAACTACCTAAGTCCTATTTCTTTTAATTGCACAATTTGCGAAAATTCTTTTGTTGTCACTGGTCATCGGGGTAACTGATCTCGCCTACTGCTAAATTTATTTATCTATTGTTTATATAGATATGTATACTTCCATGTTAGGTGTGTGAGCAATAAACAGTGTTTTTTTTTTTCTTTTTTTTTTGCGGGGAACTTATTTCTACATTTTATTTCATATTATTTATTTTATTGCGAAAAATAAAACACATACATATTTATAAAGAATTTGTAGGGTACATATGAATTTGTTTGTTTTTTTTTCTCATGAAAACTTGCTAATGAATATTTACATAAGTATTTCGAATGTACATTTGTAGTAATAAGATCTTCATGTGAAATATGTTAAATTTGTATACTAGTCAGTTTGGCCCTATGGGCTTGCGACATTGAAATAAATAAATAAATAAAATATATCTCAAAACGAATCGTTTTCAAATCGATCGATTTCTATCACATTCCTGAGTATGATAAGTCTGTTTTCTAAATTTAAGTCAAGAGAGGTGATAAACCTAAGAAAATATAAATTTTATATGGCTAACCAGTTTGAATGGTATTTTGCAACTACATACATATGTGTAAAACACCATGTGGAATATTCATGCTTTACCTAATTTAAAAGTTCAGATTTATAGCGGAAACAACTCTAAAAGTTCCAAATTGATACAACCTTAGCCAAACACACAAAAATTTGTTTCTTCTGTGTCTGTAGCCATAGGTTGGGCAAAGCCTGTAAATTGGTAGCTACTGATATTATAAAGAAATATTTTGTTTCTTACAAAATTAAATAAAAATTGCTGTTTTTCACGTCACCTCTTTTTAATTCCTTTCAATCCTATCTGGCAGCCTTATAGAAAGATGTGTTTAGTGTACGTAAGCATATTTTCGAGAGAGTAATGAAATTTACTTTTTTGTTGTTGTTTTTCTTATAATTAGCACGTGTTGTTCTCTGTTTATGGTCAGTAGAATTTGTTTTTTATGTTATTTTAAATAAAATCCGGAAAATATAATAATTGATATCAACAGCAAAATGAAGTGGACAACGGCGAATGTTAAAAATCCAAATTACATAGAAAATCATGAAATTTATGTGGCCACACAAACGGGTTCTTTTAAAAGTAAGTTTTCTTGTACATTTCCAACTTTTACCAGAACGATCTTTTAACTAATTTCTTGTAGAATTAACACCTGCCTACCAGGAGAATCCTTTCCTGCAAAAAAACTTACAAAATTTATCCGAATTAAATAAAGAATCACGCATAAGTACTTTGGTATTTGGCAACGAAGATAAAACGGAAATTTTAATTGGGCGTCACCAAAACACTGCACAAGTGCATTCAGTGCGCACACAGCAACAACAATATACTATAGACTTTCAATATGCTCCAATAGTAGGTTTAGCACGTTATGATAATTGTATGGTAGCTGGCTTTGCCAATGGACAGCTACAATGTATAGCTGTTAATGAGGAAGGTGTAGATCCTTCTGTTGCCGGGTTTTCTCTTAACAACATAGAAGATGATATGTCTCATTTAAGGCAATGTTCAGTGCAGCGTAATTTAGTGGCTACAGGCGGCAAAGGCAGGCAAAACAACCTCAAAGTTTTAGATATAGTGGCCGAAGGTAAACAAGTTTTTTCTTCAAAGAATTTACCCAACGACTACTTGCAACTTGAAGTGCCAGTTTGGGATAGTGATGTAGGTTTTATTGACTCACCTCATGTATTGGCTACTTGTTCACGTTATGGTTATGTGCGTGTTTATGATACACGCAAACAGAGGCGGCCAGTTCAATTGTATGCTACCGAAGATCAGATGAGTTTTACCACTTTGGCGGCCAAGGGAAATTATATATATACGGGCACCACAATGGGAGCAATGAAGGTTAGAAATTAGATATTTATTACTTACAAAATAATTGTATTTCATTGTTGATCTTTTATTTTTAATAATATCTTCTTCAGGCCTTCGATATACGACGCATGAAAAATTTTGTTCACACTTACAAGGGATTTACTGGTGGTCTCAGTGATGTCTATATAGATGACTCGGGCAAACTTTTAGCCACTGCATGTTTGGACCGCTATGTACGTGTTCATCATGCCGATACATGTGTGCTCATGTATCAATGCTACGTTAAGTCCAAAGCAACACGTATACTTTTACGTGAATCTTTGGTGGATCCTAATATCAGTGAAGAAGATAAAAAAGCTGAAGAGAACGATGTGAAAACGAAAAGCAAAAAATCGAAAAATAAAAAGCCTATAGAGGAGGCTTCGGAAGATGAAGAATATGAAGACTTGTTTGAAAATATGCAAACGATATGGTGAGGAATTCTTTATAAATATCGTTTTATCTAGAACACTTTTTATGTTCATATATTTTCTAATTTTAGTGAAACTGAAAAAGACGAAGAAAACTCAGAGGAAGTTGAAAATAAAGAAGCTACAAACTCGGAAGATGAAAACATAACTGAAGATAAAGAAGCTACAAACTCGGAAGATGAAAACAGAACTGAAGATAATACCACATTGAAAACGGCTTCAAAACGAAAAACATCCTCTGAAAAAGTTAAAAATAAAAAATTAAAGAATTGAATTTCTTGAAATAAATAATTTTGAAAATTTATTTAAGTATTTTTATATATGTAAATATGTTAAAATTACAAACATTTAGAAAACATGCAAGTTCCTGAAAATGCAAAAGCAGTTTTGTGTTTTTTCCGAAACTTTTCATTTGTTGTATTCGAATAAAAGTAATTGCAAATCCTGTTTTAATGTATTAGAACTTTACGCATTTTATAGTTGGCTCTTAAGCGATAAGTGCAGTAGTAAAAAAATTCCACCACCGAAACCATGCTAAGTCCTAGGCACAGATTGAAAACGCCACCTAAATCAGCTGTGAAAAAGAAAAACCAAAAAAATATTGTTAATGAAATTTAAGTTTAATAATTGTGAAAAGGCTTTTTATATTAAAAAGTATATATTTTTATTTTTTGGTAGAAGGAAATTTTTTTATAAAATTTTTTAAAACAAGATTGTTTAAGCATAGAGCTTAAAACTTAATTATTAAAAAGCTTTTGTTAGACACTTTTAAAAGTTGTGTATTTACAGCTTTTTTTAGGATTTTTATTTTCTGAAAGGATATTTTTTAAATTAAAGACACGGGAATACTATTATTTAAAAAAAAAAAAAAAAAATTGTGCTATTTTTTAAAATTATCCCGATTAAATTAATATATATTGATTGATTATTGGTGGTCAAAGCACGTTTTAAATAAAATTTATTTTGGATAATAATTCTAATGATTCTTTCGCTAAGGTACTTTTCGTTAAAATTTTCGAATCTGTGCGGAACATTTTTTTTGATTTTTGTAAACGGAAAAAGCTTTTATCTAAAAAACTGAAAGTAGCTGCAATGAAAAGTATTTTATGGAAAAGTGTTTTGATAGTTTTGGTGATAAATAAGTTTTTTTGTAACAAGAGTTATTAAAGAGAAAATTTTTATGCTAAAAGCTTTTATGTCCTTATTTTTTTATAAAGGCTTTCTAAATAACAAATCATGTTTGCAGTTCTTTTTAAACGCCTTTTTTGTATAAGAAACGTAATTCGTAAAAACTTTTTATTAAAAATGAGGGTACGTTCGTAAATGCAACAGTTGCGCATCACTGCAGCATAGTAAAAGTAAAACGTTCATTAATGCAACACTTGGCAGCACTGCTTCACGTCAAAAGTTCATTTATGCAAACAATTGGCAGTACTGCCGCAAATTTCTGCAAATATTGCAACAGTTTGGTTTCTGATGCAATAGTGCGCAATATACAAATTTGTTTGGATTAAAGCTACACAAAAAGTAAATTTTATAAATTTTTTTTCAAAAGCAAAAGTTAAGTTTAAACGCAATATTGTGTAATATTCATACCTTTGTCTGGAAAGGAGCAAAAAAATAAGTTTAAATAAAAGTCACATCGCTATTACAAAGCTTTCAAAGAGAAATATATAAACACTTTTAGAGTGAAATTCCTAACCAACCGGAGTTTTGTAATTTCTGTTGAGAAAATATGGATTAAATATTAATTTTATTTAAGTATTATGGAATCAAAAGTAGAACGAGACATTCGAAAATGGGTATAGAAAACATCATCTGGATACCGTTTGAATAAAACCAAAGTAATTTTTTATTTTAGGAATAACCCTTCTTTTAAGTCTGACTTTATTTCTTATAATCAGAAGTCGTTTCATCTTGCTTTTAATTGTTTTTTTTTTATATTTTAGAAGAAAGTTATCGCTTTTAGAATCAACATTTTCAATAATATTTGCTATTAGTAATTTGGTTAACATTTTGTGTTTCTTTTGCAAAACGTTCAAAAAAACAAACTCTTTGCAGTTATCATGCATTTGCAAAGCATCTGCAACAGCTGATCGCGCATCAGCAACAAAACTTGGCATAACTGCTGCAGTGATGCACAAATTTTGCAGCATTTACGAATATACCCAAACTTTTTTTGGACACAAAAAGCTTTTAAAAAAACCTTTTTTGTAAAAAGCTTTTTTTTAAGTTTTTTGTATAAAGCTTTTTTTTAAGTTATTAAAAATGTTTTTTTGTAAAAAAAGTTTTTTTGTAAAAAAATTTAGATTTTAATAAATTTAAAATTTAGAAAAGCTTCCAAATAGAGTTAGCTTTAGGAAACTTTTGTTTATGAAAATTTCGTATGCCATATTTAAGAGTTGTTTTTTTATAAAAAGCTTTTCTGTAAATTAATGAAATAAACTTTTTAGTAAGGGATTATTTATGAGATTTTTGTAAAAACTGGCTATAAATAAAAAAATTGGAAATTTTTCAGTTAACCTAAATTTTCATTGAAAACAGTTTGTACTTACATAATAATCCTATCCAGGACATGGTGGTGATTTTGTGAATCGAAGGCACTACCTGCTTGGCTAAATAAACCCTCACAATGAATATATCCTTGGTAAAGTTGGTAAAAGAACTAAAAAGAATTATAACATTAAAAACAAAAACTAAGATTTAAAATAAGATAAAATAAACTTCTCACTAAAGAGGACTAATGGAATAATTGTGTAGCAATAGATCGGTTTTATAGGCCAATATTGAATAAGTAACATCATAGCAATTGGGTAGACAATGATCGCACTTGGCGCTCTTAAATGTATCTGAAATTTAATTTAAAAAATAAAAAATTTATTCAAACATAATGAAAATCTTCCTTAACCCACCATATTGGTCTGAATAACAGAAGGTATCATTCAGCTTGCATTCGAACTCTGTTTTGCCATTGGGTAAATAATATGGTTCACATTTACATTTTTCCATGATTAGTTGACTTTGGCAAGCAACTAAACACGAAGCTTGACGATATCTCCTCAATGCCAAATCGTCTGATATTAAACAGTCACGTTTACGTTGCGATAACTCTAAAACCTCCTTCGAGGAACTTTGAACTGTTGGTGATATTTCTACAAAACTTTGCGAATTTGAAGTGATTGTTACGGATGTAGTCGTTTCGGTAACGAAATCCATGGGATGATGTACCAAAACGATTAAACCTGTTGACAGGTTACGTTCCGAACCTTCAGCACCAATAAATGTCAAACCACCACTAATGCCGAAAATGTTGGATGAAAAGGGCACATACGAAAGATTGCGTGGATTATAATTAAAGGAACAACAGGGTCCCAAATATGAAGT
Source organism: Gymnosoma rotundatum (assembly GCA_916610165.2). NCBI lineage: Eukaryota > Metazoa > Arthropoda > Insecta > Diptera > Tachinidae > Gymnosoma > Gymnosoma rotundatum. Next base: position 13,986,378 of record OU744339.1, read on the forward strand.
GGTGGGTATAAATGATAAATATTCATGATCTTGTCGACAGGAAAATTCAAAACCGCCCCAAAAACATCGTCGAACAAAATCTTCACAACTAGCGGAAACATTCATGGCCGCCTCGTAAAGACTGACATTATTGTGACGTAAAACGGCATCGGTTATGCGGCATGCGGTACTATTGCTATTGTATGGATTCCATCCCTGATCGGTAAAGGCATTAAGAAATTCAAACCCGGCTGCCACCTCTTCAATGTCATATTGCTCGGGAATGTCTCTAAAAAGGAAATGAGTGGAGTGAATAAACATTTAAATTTTTTGAGCCATGAATTGTTAGATTAAATCAAATTTTAGTGAATCGTTGACATGTTTCATCTTAAAGAAAAAATGCAACGCTGTGACAAAAAAATCACCTGTTTTGTTTTTTAATTTATTTAAAAACCAATTAACAGTAACTTGTTTTAGTTTATTGTTTTAGAGGGAGAAAATTTTAGCTAGCAAAAAAAGAGATTGTTCTACTCTTTAGTGGAAAGCAATCCATTACAAGCCGTATTGCATCAATGTTTTGCCTGAGAAAGTTTTTCACAAGGAAAACGGTTTGTAGTCGTTCATGGAAAACTACCGAGCTCAAGCAAATTTAGTTGAAGACATTTTAAACGAAGACTAAACAATATTTATTTTAGAGGAGAATAAAATATGTCCCGGCTGAATAAAATATTGAGCGGTGTAAGAAGGGACCATTGTTTTTACGTCATGTAAATGATGTTTTTTTAAGCATAATAGAACTTAAATAAAAATAACAACACTAAAAATGAAATTTTGATAAACAGATTTTTCTTATTATTTTCAGTGATCTCTGGCAAATCATAATGAATAGACTCACGCCTGAAAAACGCTATCAAATCATTCAAGTTTACTTTGAAAAATCAGTCATTAATTTGAGCAACTTATAGACGACTTCGTGATTTTTATGGTGCACATAATAGTCCGACGAACTGTGGATTGATTTCGTACCACATATTCTCCCAGTTGTACTTATTTTTTAAATAATTTTTTACACTTATTTTACAGCTTTTTTACACTTTTTACAAAATAATACCCGCATTTTGCACTTTTTTCAATTATCTTCTTTTTTATCCGACCGAAAAAAAAGAAGGAGGTTATCAATTCGACTGAATGTTGCTTTTTTTATTTGTGCCTCTATAACTCAATCATTTCTGGATCGATTTTAAAAATTACGTTTTTATTTGAAAGGTGATACTTACAGATTTATCTCGTTTTAAAAACAGTTCATAATCTTACAAATTAAAGGGTGTCCACATACAATATACATGCTTTTACGTGTATAATAAAACGTGAAGGGCACTACTCAAAAATTAAAAATGCGTATCACTTTAGGTCCTAATGGCAAAAAGTAATACAAGAATAAATCTAAAAATTAAAGGGTGTCCCCATAGGTGACGTAATTTAGCCTATCTCTTTGACCGTTATAGACAAACGCTGTATTGCTTACTTCGCTATAACTAGAAGTATAAAATTTTGATGTAAAAATTAAAGGGTGCCCCAATAGTTCATTTGATGCATGTAGCCAAACTTTTGAACCGTTGAAGACAGACAGCTAAAACTTACAAGGAACCTATATTGGCAAGTCCGCTAAAAAAAGAAGCTTATAATTTAAATTATAAATGAAAGGGTGTTTTCAAAATTAATGTAATTTGATCTATATAAATGTATCTATAGAACCGTTGTATACAAACACTTGAAAATTAGACAGAATTTCCACTACTTTGTTTGGTATAAAAAGAAGTATAAATATTTTAAATTATAAACTAAAGGGTGTTACAATAGTTGATCTAATTTTATATATATTGCCAAACTGTTTAACAGTTGCATTAACTAGTTGAAATCAACAAGAAGCTGTAGTGCTAAGTCTGCTATAACAAGTATAAAATTTAGAAATGGAATATAAGGGGATCCCAATAATCAATGTTATTTGATGTATGTGGCCATACTTTTGAACCATTCTAGACAGACTGCTCAAATTTGTTTTGAAGTTGAGTATTGTTATAATTAAAGATTTTGTAGTGTAACTTGAATCAGTATTGCACGTAATTTTTCCGGTAGGGCTACAGGTTCTCGTGTTACAAACGTGTTAAATAACTTTTGGATAGTTCTTTTTGCTTTAGTAGCAGAGTTTCGTGAGATGATCAGCAATGGTTTTTGAGTTAAAAGAAGTTATTTTCTATTTTTAATATTTTCTAAGATTGCAACACTAAATGCCGGTAAGTAAAAATTTCTTTAAAAAAGTTGGCTGCACTGCTTCTGGAATATGATTCAATTTACCTCAGTTCCATTAACAGTAACAGCGAATCTATCAAACAAAAATTGTCATGTACGAGTACATACAAAATGTTTGAAGCAAACCATAACAACGCGGCAAAAACGCCAGGGTATACTATCATACAGAATCATACAATTTATTCACACAAAAATCTGATAGGATTCTGTCATACTTTAAAAATCGCTCCAAAATGGCATCGTAGGTGCCACACTGTTATACAAAAAGATGCAAGAAACATATGGTGCTAATATTTTGCTGTTTTTTTCTTCTCATCTTAACAAAATCAACTCTGATCGCTTAGAGAAAACTATTCTATGAATTATTTAAATAGATTATAAAATTGTTGAAATATATCAATTGATCAGATATGGTGTCAAAACAGGTGCTATTGGAAATCAGCATGATCGGTCCATGTACTTCGAGGCATCAGGCAAAACACAACGTCTACTTCCAGTTTTTTCATGTCATTTGGAACAATAAAGTAACTCCAATATAAAATAAATAAATGAAGCGATAGAGAACTAAAAATTAGGAAAGAAACATCAAGTGAAAAAATTGGCGCTAACCCATATTTTCCCAGTAACGGGGCTCTAAAATTTTCAAATTTTTCGAAAAATCAATATTGGTATCATTTTAAAGCCTTTGAAAAGATCTTTAAGAAAATACTAAAATTTTTTAAAAACGTTTAACCCGTTAAGAGCCGATGGCATTTTTATGCAAAATAATATATATGCAGTACTATTTATTTTTATTTTTTAATCTTTGTCACCCCAATTTTTACTTTTTTGATTGGAGTTACTTTACTAAACTAGATTTACATAAATGGTAAGAGGTATATAAGACTCGGCAGAGCCGAATATAGCACTCATACTTGTTTTAATTCTATACAGTGGGCTTTATAAAATAAAATGAGTTAACATAACTGTTACAGACACAAAGTGGACCTCTTATTTGTGTATGATATTTCAGGGCAAAAGCTATGAGCAAGATTGCTTTGCGTTTCTCTCTCTAAATTAGATTTGGCTGTTACTGTACAAGTATTTTTATTTTCGAAGAGTCGTAGGAACTCCAAATGCATTATAAATCGATGATTAAAAAAAACGCTCAAGGTGAACATGTGCTTTATGGTATTAGTTGATGATTGCTATCAAAAACTTAGCTATCTTTTAAATTGCTGTACATGAAATACTAGAATTAATTTAAAAATTAAAATGTTGTACAGACCACGATGATTTCGTGAAAGATCCCATCCATGTATGTGTGTCCGATTTCATAAAAAAAATAAAAAATATTAGTTTCTGTAATAGAGTTGCATTTATAGTTTATTCTTTCTTGTACGACTGGTTGGCACCTCAACACACAAGAAAAAATTTGGTTTTTAAATTTTTTTAATTTTCTTAATTTTATCTTAAATATTCTTATACGAGGGCTGCTCTATATATTTCTGGCCTAATTGTGAAAATGCGAATATTTATAATCAAAAATGGTTTTATTGTTTTTCAAAGTATTCTCCAGCATGATTTATACACTTTTGCATGCGCTCAAACCAGTTGTCGAAGCACTTTTTCCACTCCGATTGAGACACCTCTAAAACATGGTTTTTGAACACTTCAACAGCTTCTTCTGGAGACGAAAATCGTTGACCACGCATTTTTTTCTTGATGTGCGGAAACAAGAAGAAGTCATTAGGTGCCAAGTCAGGGCTGTACGGCGGATTACCCATTAATTCGACGTTTTGGCCGTTCAAAAACGCTCTGGTTTTAGCCGAAGTGTGAAAGCTCGCATTGTCATGGTGAACAATGATTCGTCTTCTCTTGTTGGTTTTTCGAATTTCTCCGGTGACTTCAGGCCAACAAATTGTAGTGTACCACTCAGAAGTGACCGTCCTACGTTGCTCAAGCGGAACAGTCGCCACATGACCAGTTTTGCCGAAGAAACAGGCGACCATTTGCTTCGAAGTGCTTCTTCCACGAACAACTTTCGTTGCATTTTGCTCGTCTTTGAAGACCCACACGGTCGATTGTTGTTTCGTTTCGGGCTCATACGCATATATCCATGATTCGTCACCTGTGACGATCTTATAAACGTCTTTTGAAGCACCGCAATCGTATTTTTGCAACATTTCTTTGCACCAATTGACACGAGCCTTTTTTGAGCGACTTTCAAATTGTGCGGGATCCAACGAGAACAAACCTTTTTTACGGCCAGGTGTTCATGCAATATCGAATGTATGCTGTTGGAAGAAATGTCCAAGGATGTCTCTATCTCTCGGTATGTCGCATGTCGATCTTGCATGTTCTCTGGCACAACAGCCGTTTTTGGACGACCTTCACGGAATTCATTATATCAATTTTTCACAGTGCTATAGGATGGTGCTTCATCGCCATACAAAGATTTAAGTTCATCAATGCACTCTTGTCGTGATAATCCACGTCGAAAGTTGTGAAAAATGATGGCACGAAAAAGTTCACGAGTTAATTCCATTTTTTTCTATATTAATTTTTTCAAGTCACTGTAAACAACACAAATAATGGTCGTACGTCAAAACGTTTTGAGTACGATTATGCTTAAAAATTACAAACTTTCCAATGGAAATGTCAGATTGCACTTGGCAGCACCCAGTGTTGCCAGGCCAGAAATATATATAGCAGCCCTCGTATATGCTTTAACTTACAGCGTTTTAATGTATCGCATAACACGCTCCGTATTCACCACTTTCGGACTACAAATAGTAACGCCCGGAAATGCCACATCTGTTATAGATAAATCATTCGATATTGTATTCAAAATGGGATACGAATAGAATTTTAACCACAATTGCAAAGACAAATAAACTCCACAGAGAAAAAGTGCAATTATGACTGAAGACCAACACCATCTGAAATTAGAATTTTTGTTTTTGTTTTAAATAACAAACTTTAGTAAACACAAGTTAAGGTTTATTTCTTTATCTCATATAAACCTTGAAATTCCTTCAGTACGATTTGGCTTTAACAACCAAATACCGCTCACTCTAGTATGCATCGTATATTCCCAAAATGTATCAACGATGGCACAGTGTAAACACTGCCAATACTTTTTATTTAATGAATTCTTATTTATTTTATTTGTTAGAAGCATTTTTTTTTAATTTGAAGGAAAAAACAAACACTTGGTCTGTCGTACTTAGTCTTCGGCCAGTGACTGAAATGAATTTTGATTTTTAGTTTTGTTGTGTCTTTAATAAATTAGATTTGTTTATTTATTGATTTATTTCTTAAAGAAAGTTTTAATTACAAACAAATTAGTATCATTGTTATTGTTAATTATTAAATTAATTGAAAAAAAAATGTATTAACAGCTTTTATTTTGAGGTTAAATAAAGGGATTTACAATAGGAACAGATAGCACAACATTCTCATGTCTTTAATATTTGATGTCACACTCTCAATAGACAGCTGCGATGTCTGAGACATATCTAAGCTTTCGTAAACTCGATTCGGATTAAAAAGAACGGCCATTTCAAATGAGAGGATTTCGCGGTGTGCTACGAGAAATTATGCCAAAACTAATAATATCAACTTTTCATTAGCCTTCAAGGGACAGCAAAAATGGACATTAAAAATGTAAACATCTTAACAGGAGCTTGGCCTAGAAAAGCCCTATCAAAGTGAAGTGAACACAGATCCAATTAAAAATTGTAAGAATAAATTGGCTTATTGGCAGAAACTCTGCGCTTCGATTAAATTACAAGCTTTTTCGTTAAAATGAGGTCCTGCAATCAATGTGGTGTTCATTGATTTCTATAAGCTGTCCGTCGAGAAGGTATGCCTCTTTGTTTTGCCGACATTTTGGTAAACATTAGTAATGACAGTTCATATTTGGTAGTCGTGATTCACGCAGCAATATTCGATAAACCAACGAGTTTTAATCGTCATCATTTTGTAAAAATTGCTGCTCAAAAAAGTATTCAAAACCATCAATCAACCTCAATTCGACGACTTGTTCATGAGCTTTGTCTTCAAAGAATAACTTTGGCCACAATATTGAACAAGGATTTGCATTTGTTTCCATTTAAGATTCATTTGACACAAGAGCTTCTTCCACAAGACTATTTAAGCCGCCGTACATATGCCGATAGGTTGTTACAGCTTGTATATGACAATCCCAATTGTTATGAAAAAATCGTAATGAGTGACGAAGCGCATTTTTATTTGGATGGTTCTGGACAATGGAAAATCCTCAAATAATTCATCAGTCACTTTTGCATCCATTAAAAGCGACAGTCTGATGAGCAATTTGGTCAGGAGGAATAATCGCACCTTACTTCTTTGAAAATAAAAACGGTCTAACGGTAACTGTGAATGGGGATATTATCGCAATATGATTGAGAACTTTTTAACGTCACATGTGGTATCAAAAAGACTGTGTCACATCGCATACAGCCAGCATTACAATGGAAACAAATAAAGCAGTATTCCTTCCTGGCGGACACTCAATATTAAGGGGCACTGCCTCCGTATTAAACTTGGAAAAACTTTATCTTGAATTTTAGTACCTATAAAGGATATGGAACTCTGCATAGGTGGAGATAACGGAACAGGTCGAACTTCGGCTTTAAAGAGGGATTAGGAACTTTAAACCAAGTGAGTTGAGCTGGAATGTTTTCCTTTACTAAAGCAGACTGGGCCTTATTTCCCTATTTTTAGCAGAAACTTACTTGCAGAATATGAAAGTCTACCTGCACAGACTTTCCTGCTCTGCAAGTAATTTTTTTACTTATAAAGTCGGATAGCGTAAATAATAGGAGAATTACCTTAAGTTCTTTAGAACTTTAAACTGAATCCTAAAAAGTTTTAGTCTTTGGCAAGCAGGTACAGTGGAAGGTCCAACTCATCCCTTTTTGTGGCGGCAATCAGAAAATAGCTTCCAGCCTGACTCCTCCACTAAGGACACGGACTATCTCTAGTTCTACTTGCAGAGTATGGAATGCTGTTTTTAAAAATCGATTAAGAAGCTGCAAAAATTTAAAACCCAATGCGCGTCTCAGAAGTGTCTCTTGCGGCTGCAATCAGAATGCGTTTTTAGAATATCTTTCTCTACAAAGAAAGTTTGTGAAGGTAGACATGATTTCGCCTTAAAAATAGGATTGAATAAATGTAATAGGATTGACCACGACCTTACAAGCGTTGGCTTGTAAATCAGCTTTAGTGTAAAGATCTGGGAAAAGAAGTCCGACTTATCCCTCTTTGCAGCGGGTATCAGAAATAGGCTTCTAGCCTGACTTCCTTCATTAAGGGTCTATTTTATTTTTTTTTTATTAAAGAGACCCCGTAATCGTGGTATGTTCTTTAGGAAAGGAATAGATGAGGGATAAGACAGGTGGTAAAAGGAAAAAGATTTAGCCAAGAAGTAAAGACGAAGAAGGCTGCATGTTGTAGTGTTAATTCTGAATATGTATTTATACCATTAAACAGAAAACAAATATTTTTATTTTTCGAATGCCGCAGGGGTTGAACCATTGCCAACCAGATTTGTAGTAAACGTGCTTACCACTATGACTACAGCAGGTATGCAGAGCGTAGAGCTCTGTACAGATAGACTCGCTTTTGCCCATAAAGTGTGATGAAATAAGGGGAACAAAATGAACTGCAGTTGACCATAGGGAAAAAATAAATTTTTAGAAAAGTTCTTAAAACTCGATTATAAAGCTTCAAGAACTTAAAGCCAAATGTGTTTCTCAGAAGTGTCGCTCTTCGGCAAGCACGTAATAGCAGAAATTCGACTAAAAATTATTCGGCGCTGCAACCAGAAAGCGCTTTTAGCATATATTTCTCTAGTAAGGTAGTTTGAAAAGGTAGACATGATTTCGCCTTTAAAGTAGGAGTAAATGTAACGGGATTGACCTCGACTTAGTAATCGTTGGATTATAAAGCTGTTTTAGTGTAAAGTTCTGGGAGGAGACGACTCGAAAAGTAAGAAAATCGAAAAAAAGCTAAAAGAATAATAACTCTGGAAACTTCAACCCAATTTAAGCACTAAGTTAGAAAAATTATTGAGTGAAGCGAAAGGAAATAAACGAGATGGGAAGAGCAATCAAGAAATGATTGAGTGAAGTATTATTTTCACTAATTAAAAATATTAAAAAAGAATTTTGGTGGTGACAAACATAAAAGTTTCGAACAAATCCAACAATAAAAGTAAACCAAAAGGCATCAGGAAGTACTATACGAAAATCAGGCTGATGATTTTAACACAAGAGGGCGTTGCTAGCCTGATGCAAAAGCTCTCGTTGTGTATTAAGACTCTGCAATAGATTCGCATTAAGGCTGAGGACAAATAATGATTGTGAGTGTCATGTTGCACCTAACTTCAAGGCTTATGTAAACTTTGTGATGGAAAACCGCCTGAGAAATTTACAAATGAGTTGGGCGAAGTATATGCTCTTATTAAAACAAATTGGCTTCTTAGCAAAAGATTTTTCTTGTTTTAATTTTAAAGAAGTTACTGAGCAGCAAGGGACTAAAATTTACTGCAAAGGTCATTAGAGCAACAGAAGGCTATGTGAGGAACTTCCCAAAATGTTTCTTACATAAGACTTAAAATGTTAGGGAATTGTAGTATACATTTTTTTTAAACAATTTATCCTATACGATCCGCTCCTGTTTAATAACCCATTGAAATTACTTGTGAATTAACTTTTAGTAAATAAGAAAATTAAAATTAATTTGTTTCTGAAAAAATTTTCTTGTAACATTAATGTACACAATCAAAGAACAAAGACAATTAAGGCATAAATTAATTGTTAGTTTTGATTTCATATTTGTCATGCAGTCGACAACAGTGGTGGCCAATTAAAATTACATATTCATCAATCCTAAAAGTTTTTGTTAAAAAGTTTTATAATATTGAATGTCGTCAAATCGCAAAATTTTAATTAAAATAATTTTGGAATATTTTTTAAGCTGTTTAAAAATTAAGCAAATGATTTCGACAAAGAAGATTACAAAGATAATCTTCGTGAGCCAAATTCACGACCGAACAAGAAAATTTTTGATGGCGAAACGAATTGAAAGGGCTTTAAGACTTCGTGTACTAGAGCAGATATATGTGAACGGTGAATAATTGCGATAGATAGAAAAATTTATTTTTTAACATTATAGTTTTGAAGCTGGTATTTTAGTTATTTTTTATTACACCAATAAGAATTGCTGTAGGGGTGGCATGTCATAGTGTACAAAGATGTAATGTCGAATTCAAGAGTGACATCATGTCCATAGAAACTGTGTCACCTTAAACAACTACGGTTATGCTTATCAAAAGTTACCCGCACAGCCCGCCTTCGGCATGCCGCAAGTATTTTCTCCTCTATAGTATAACCACACCGGCTTCGCTTATTTCTTACCAAAGATTTTCTTCAAGCCAATATATAAAATCTTTGCATCTTAATAACATAGAATACCATAAAATATAAAATATAATATCCATGGACGTTATGACTTTACGTTAATGGACATTATGTCGCATCGCCCATGGAAATTCTGTCTCTTTCTGGTGCGACATAATGTCCATGGACGTTATAACATGCCACCTGCTGTAGGCAATACTGAATTTTTTCCTGCATTTTTTCCATTTCTTATCTCTTTCTTTTCTTCACTGTTCTTTACTTTACTTTTCTTTTATTTCCCTTTCTTTCCTCTCTTCTATTTTATTCTATTCTATTCTATTCTTTTCTTTTCTTTTCTATTCTATTCCATTCTATTCTATTTTATTCTACTCTATTCTATTTTATTCTATTCTATTCTATTCTATTCTACTCTCTTCTCTTATCTTCTCCTTTCCTTTTATTTAATTTTCTTTCCTTTTATTAACTTCTCTTCTTCTTCCTTGTTTTTATTATCCTTTCTTTTCTTTTTTTTTTCTTGTTTATCTACTCTTAACCAATCTTCTCGTCTTTTCATTAATTTTCTTTAATTCACTTATGTTATCTTCTCTTTTTTTTCTTCACTTCTTTTCTTTTATCTGCTCTTATTTTCTGCTTTTCTCATCTCTGCATTTCTTTTTACTGCTTTTTTTTCATTTTCTATTCTTTTCTTTTCCCTTCATTTTCTGATCTTTCCTTTTCTTTTCAATTTTTTGGCATTTCTTTTAATTATTTTCTTTTTTTCTTCCCTTCTCTTCTTTTATTTTCTCTTCTTACCTCTCTTCCCTTTTCGTTTCTTTCTTTCCTTTCCTTTAAAGTTTCTATTATTTTTTCTTCCTCTTTTACTTTCTTTTTTATTTTATTATCTTTTCTTTACTTCACTTCATTGTTCTTATCTTATTTTATTTTTTATTTTCTTTTTCCTTATTTTATCTTTCTCTTCTTTCTTCTTATTTTATCTTTTTTTATTTATCTTCATTTCATTTCTCTTCTCTTATATTTTTATTATTTCTCTTATATTCTTATATTTTAGCTTCTCTGCCAAAAATGTTAAATCTTGGTGTTTTAATTTAACAAAATTTAAAAAAATTTTGTTCATTTCATTTTTAAGCGAAGGACATATTTGATGCGGCTCAGCCGTAAATAACAATTTCTTTGTATTATTTCGACTGCCAACATTTCCAAAGCAATTAGCCATGCTTCGTTGTTTTCGTCTTGTGGTATTTCCTGCCATTGTAGATTTCTATTATTTGCCTTAATTTCCATTTATTTTTTCTTATATTTTGCTTGTCTTTTTTCATTCATTTTAAAACAATCCATGCAATAAACTGACCTTTTTTACAACACTGGCCAAGAAATGTTTTAATTCTTGTTGTAATGTTTGAGATTTGTTGTTTTTATGTGAAAGATTTTTTCTTTAATTTTAACTTTTATTAATTTTTTTGTGGGTATTTTGTTTTCTTTATTTTTTCTTATATTTTGTTAACGTTAATTAATTTACTCGAAAAAAGGCTTTAAAACAAAACTGACCATGTACGAGTCCTGCTTTAGGTTTTTAATGAATAAAGAATATGTGTTGGTAGTCTTAAGGAATCTTCAACTACAATTATTTTTTATGTTTAATTTTGTTCTTTGTAAGACATAAAAAAATTGTTTTAATTACTGAAGTGACTGTTTAAGCCAAATAATTGTTTCAGTTTTTAAACTCCACCTAATGTTTCTACAGAATTTCTTGAGATACAAGCGAGAGCTTAATTTTACGCATATTGTGGTTTAAAGAACTGAAAAAGCGAAGAGTTTAGCGTCAATACAATAGTTCAAAATTTTGTTACAAAACCAATTATAGCAATATTGGTTATTCTTCGTCAATTGTAGAGTTATTAAAAAATGTACGACAAAAACAAAAAATCTGACCACTGGGATTTGGACTCACACACAAAGGATATTGTCTTACCTTAAGCTTAAAGTATCTGCCTGTCAGCTGTTCTATAAGGACACCCTTTAAGTTTTAATTGTAATTTTTACAAGTCTTAATTTTCAAGCATTTGACTGTAGCGGTGTAAAATATATAGACACATGCGTAAAAAACACGTTTTCTTGGAGGCATAAGTCTAAATATTATTAAGTCTAAATATTATTTCTTATCCTCTTTAAATTAGGGGCCACATAATTTTTGTAAAAGTCAAGAGTCTGATAAAAGATAATTACCTGAACGTAAAAATCAGGCCTTTATGTGTTTACCCTTCAATTTAAAAATATAAGCCCTCACAAATAAAATTATGTCTTTTATGGGGCACCCTTTAATTTTTAATATTTAGTTTTTATACCTGTCGTTACAGCGGATGTTGTGCTACACACTCTATGTAACTTTAATGCTTTAAAAGGTAAGGCTGCATATGTAATAGGGGACACCCTTTAATTTTTTTTTAATTATCCATAATATTGTACAAAGTGTTTTATACTTTGTGTTTATTTTCTAGTGTCTTTTTAGAAAAGCCACATTCATGAAAATGACGTCTCTATGGGGACACCCTTTAATATTTAATCTTTTATTTTAAACTTTTTGTTAAAGTGAACAACGTTATACATACTCTTTAAAAGTTTCTAATACATATTATATATATGAGCACATTTCTACAGGGACACCCTTTATTTCTAATTTACTCTTATTATCTATTTGTATCATATTAAGCGGACATACTAATACAAGATGTGATCAAGATTAACGTCAGTACCTGGCCGGAGGACGTAACTTGACGGTGGTCTTATCACTGAGTGAAATACAAAGCGTCGACTGGCTCCTTCGATCGCACGTAGCCAACAAAGTTGCAATTCTAAGAACATGGCTTGCAGGACCATAAACTACCCCTTGCTTGAGGGTTGGAGACTAACCAACCCCGTCTGTTGAGAGTGCAACAGCATACTTTCATGTATTCCTCACCAGACCTGCATATATAGACTTTTATTTTTAAACACAGCCACCACTTGTACCCCGCAGGGATCTCAGCAACAACCGGCTACAGAGAGGGGCGACTCTCTATATGGGCTACCGGTTCCCGTGGTTCCAGTTTACTAAGGACACTGGTGATTCCTTCGACAGTACCCCACTACCTATCCAAATTTGGTGTCTGCACGCCGGAGGACTGGTTCTCCCTATACCCCGAGAACACTTCTTCTGTGCCTAGGTTAGCTCAGCCAGACTCTTAGTGCCCCCGTGGGGGACATAATAATACAGTTAGTGTTACGGTTCTAGAGTTAGAGGCCTGCAGCAGACAATAAGCAGACAATCGGGTAGGCGTTGTAGCGATTTTAATGAAAAATAATGAACAGAAGGTGTAACTGTAGGGTTGTGAAAAATGAAGACTTTTACCTCTTCTACTCCATTCCTTTTCGACGAAGGGGACTGTAATTAATTAGTAAGTATTATTTCTTGGGTTTCCATTACTACCCGGAGCTTAGTTTATAGCTGATTCGTTACCAGTTGGCAATTGCTTATGGTAACAAGATACCAGCAGACCTGGTGGGTTTGCGAGAAGCTTTAGGTTGTTCTGGAGATGCTGTGATTCTTGTAGGGAGTTATAAAGCTAGATGGTCGGTAGGGCGGGCATTATAATATACTTAATGGTTTTTGACTTACTTGTTTCAAGAAAGCGGCCCGCTTAACCCAACCTTAACTTTATTTAATAAAAATCTGTTTCCTGATGATGCCACCCAAAGGTGTGGCGAAATATTGAAAATATAAATAAAAATTTTTATTATTTATAAAACTGACCTAGTGCTTAATAAATTAGAAAAGAAAAACTATTTAAAAAGGTCAAAAAAACATTTATATATAAAAATCTGAAATTTTCAACTAAACGCAAAATAAAAAGGAGTGTTGGAAGGATAAATTGAAAGAAGGTTTTTTAAACATTCGAAATCAAAATGACCTAGCGTTGCATATTTTTTGCTTACCACTGTAAATCTGAGGTGTAAGGAAGCATGTCCTACGAAATAATGCAAAATTGTATGTAAAACCCCAGGTAGCAAAAATGCACAAAAACTTTCTACGAGAAAACTTTTCTGCACATTAAGTTTGAAAAAGTAGTGTGTTTTTTTATTTAATTTTACCTGGTAACAAAACAGCCAAAAACAATAAATAAAAATATTTCATGTTAAATTAAAATTTTTGCATTGAAAGCATATTTGTAAGAATTATAATTTCAAACCAGAAATAAAAACTTTATTTCCTTCACCCGGCATCTTTTTTTTCCTGTTCATTTTTAATGACAACATATAAATACAAAACTAAATAAAACATTTAACACGTAACAATCTGTTTTAAGTTTATGATGAGTCATAAAAAGCACCTTCTGTTAATTCATTTTTATTTTGTTGTAGAACAACTATTAAAATATTATGCTGACACAAGATTTTGCTAAAATGTCACTGTATGAAACCATCCATGACAACACAATCAAATATCGAAGAATCAAACAAAACAACCTGTAAATTTAAAAACGAAAAAGTTCAAAGTTAATGACCTTTTCGTTTAAGAGTATTGTCACGTCCTACTTTTCATACAAAAGTACATTTATTAACAATCACGTACCTACACAAACATGATAATATTTCTAGATGCCTTTAAATCATGTAAATTTCAACATTCATAGTAAAGTGATAAACGGAATACAAAAATAAAGATAAAATTAAAACAAGTAAGAGTGCTATTTTCGGCTAAGCCGAATCTTATATACCCTTCACAATATATTAAAATCTAGTTTAGTGAATTAACTGCAATCAAAAAAGCAAATATTGGGGTGACAGAAATTTAAAAAAAAATTGGTACTGCATATATATTATTTTACATAAAAATGCCACCGGCTCTTAATGGGTTAAGCTTTTTTAAAAAAAATTTTTTTATTTCCTTCAAGATCTCTTCAAAAGCTTTAAAATGATACCCATATTGATATTTAAAAAAAATTGAAAATTTCAGAGGCCCGTAACTCGGAAAATATGGGCGTGTGCCCCTTCTTTCACTGGATGTTTTTTTTTTCTTATTTTAAATTTGTTATAATTTTTAATTCCCTATCGTTCCATATATTTGTTTTTTTGATTGGAGTCACTTTATTGTTCCACATGATATGAAAAAATTAGAGGTAGGCGTGGTGTTTTGCCTGCTGCGTCTAAGGACATGGACTGATCATGCTGATTTCCAATAAGCACCTTTTACGATACTATATCTGATGGATTGACATATTTATTTTTATTAAATTATGATTTGAACTGTGAATATTATTAATGAATGGAAATTATTCTGGCTTTAGATCATTTATTTTAATTTCTAAAAAATCTTTTTTTAGAAAGAAAATTTATTTTACAAACGTATGCGGACGTTTTCGTCTTCTACAAATGTCTTGTAAAAATGAAATACAGAGAGAACAGTGAATAAATGCCTTGGTTTGTGTGTACATTTCGTCTAACCAAATTAATATTGATATGAATATATCTCGTATTCTTACGAGGGCTGCTCTTTATATTTCTGGCCTAATAGTGAAAATGTGAATATTTATAATCAAAAATGGTTTTATTGTTTTTAAAAGTATTCTCCAGCATGATTTATACACTTTTGCATGCGCTCAAACCAGTTGTCGCAGCACTTCTTCCACTCCGATTGAGACACCTTTAAAACATGGTTTTGAACACTTCAACAGCTTCTTCTGGCGACGAAAATCGTTGACCACGCATTTTTTTCTTGATGTGCGGAAACAAGAAGAAGTCATTAGGTGCCAAGTCAGGGCTGTACGGCGGATGACCCATTAATTCGATGTTTTGGCCGGTCAAAAACGCTCTGGTTTGAGCCGATGTGTGAGTGTTGCCAGGCCAGAAATATATATAGCAGCCCTCGTATTTACAAAATTAGTTGGTTAAATAGATGATGTTTACAGTGTACACAATAAAGATGATTTCTTTGGAAAACGTCCGCATACGTTTATAAAATAAATTTTCTTTCTAAAAAAAGATTTTAGGAAATTAAAATAAATGAACTAAAGTCGCTCAATCGACTTCGCTATGCATAAGAAGTCATAATATATACACTTTATGGGGTCGGAAATGGATATTGTAGAAATAACACACGGAATGACAAACTTAGATATACCCTATTTTGGTATAAAAACTGTAGAAAGAAAAGATTATAAACCATAAGTTCATATCCCATCTGCAACTAGATGAGTTGCTGAAAAAGGCGATTAAATAGAAAATAGCAATTTAAATCACCTGAAGTTATTGTGTTGCCGCCTTAAAGCAGTTATTGTAGGCGTAATAAAAAGAAAGTAATTAATAAAAAACGTTCAGAACTTGCTATCAGTTACGAAGACATAATCTTTCACCAAACTCATCATTCAGTTGCTGTAACTGTGTTAGCTAATAAAAAAAATAGGGTTTGGGAAATTTTATCTCTCCATTCTTACAGCCAAGATCTCAACGAATACTTATCCATCCGAAAATTGGCTTGATTTGGTTTTACCATCAAATGGGTAGCAGCTTCTTTATCTCAGAAGCCATCTGAAAATATTAATATTCGTTATGATTTTTGTGTTTGATTGATATTGATAATTTTTAAAGCGAAAAATATTTCATCGTAGTTTCACGAATTATAATTTCGACTTTAAAAGTTTAAAAATGAATATCTCTTTTTTTTTACAAAATTGTTTTTAAGGTATGTGATGAAAATCGAATTGTTAAAAAAACGAAAGCGAAAAACGATCGACTTGGTTTTAGGTGTGATAGAAATCGATTGATTTCACTACGAAAAAATTTAACTCGTTTTATTAATTTTTCAAAAAATGTATTATTGCTTTGCATTTACATTTGCATATATAATTTAAAAAAAAATTGCTAAAAAATGGCTTTTGTTGTAGCCACAAGCTTTATATTAATAAATGAAAGATCAAGATAAGAAAAAATAAAAAGAAGACGTTTGCGGGATTCCTCAAATCCATTGGATTTACCGGACCATTGGTAGTGCATTACCGTAAAATTTGTATTCTACTGAAGCTAACTTTCATTTTAGTTTTTCAGAATACTTTCGTGTCAATAAGGACGCATTTCACTGGTATTTAAATAAGATGGGAGAAAATTTTCAGAACTCAAAAATTCCTTTGGCAATTCAGCTAGCAGCATCTCTAAGATTATTTGCTGAAGGCAGTTTTTAGCGGTCTGACACAATTATTTCCATGAATCGTACTACTTTCTGCAAGTGCTTTTCAAAAATGCTAGATCTTTTGGAAAGAAAGCTTTGCAAAAAATGGATTAAGCTACAGATGGACAGGGTGGAAGTTCAAAAATCAAAAGGACATTTTTTAAGACAAATACGAAATTCCAGGTGTTATTGGCTGCATTGACGCAACACGCGTCGATTTTATAAAACCGGCCGAACAAGATCATTTGTACTATGGAAAAGGCTACTTGACACTTGATTCTCTTTCACTCCGTATCTAATTATATGTAAATTTCTTTTTCTGTCACACTTTTTTTTAACAACTTTTCCGTAGAACAAAGTGGCATATGAAATCGAATTCGATTTTAAACAAATACGAAAAGATTTTGAAATAGAAGTCTACATCACACTTTTTTTCGATTTAAATTCGTTTTTGTGTCATTTCGTTTTCTATCACATACCTGTATATCTTTTTATTTATTTATAGTCATGTTTCCGCTAATTGTTTGAGGCTACTAACAAGTGGTTGATGATGGCAGTGCCTTCACTTATTTGATTTCCTAAGAACTTTTTTTTTGCTTAGGGCTGTCGTGATAGATGCAATTACCACTGCTGTCACCACGTTTGGGGACAAATCTGTTGCTGGTACCAGTGCTGCTGATGTTGCGGTTGCTGCTGTAATAAAACTTAGGGCCTGGTCAGAATAATGTCGTTAGCTCCAAGTTTTTTTTGCTGAAAACAGAAAAGGCTTTACAAAAGTTCCTTATAAAAAAACATGTTCAAAGGGACCTCAATAAATCTAGTGCCCTTTTGAGAGTATTTCAGATTATATGGAGTCTTATTTAAATATTTTAGAAATTACGGAAATGACAAAACTATATTTTTCCATTCACTGGAAGTGAAAGATCTAAAAGAAAGCATTTTAAAAAATAAAGTTATGAATGTTCAGAATATATTTGGAGAATATTTTTAACGTTTTTAATATAAATTGTGGCTTTGCTATTCGGATATTTTCGGACAGTTAGGCGGCAATCAGGGCGCTTGCTGGTGCATACAGTACATCTAAGCTAGTCCTGCGTTGTCGCTCATTACTTAACACTCTATCGGAGCGATCACAGATTGACCTGATTTGGGTCCCTGGTCACAGGGATATCCAGGGTAACTGTGAGGCCGATGATCTTGGTAAACAAGGCACATTGCTTCCTAACGTCTCCTCGCTACCAGATGTTGGAATTCCTCTGGCAACGGTAAAAATGGCCATAAAAAACCACTACCTTAATTTGGCTCGCAAATTATGGGTAGAGGAAAGTTCCTGTTATGTCTCTAGACAACTGTGGACTACACTGGACCTCAAGCGGACCAGGCAGCTGCTCAGACTGGACAGAAAATCCATAAGCATCACGGTCTCGGTACTTACTGGACACTGTCTAATCGGCAGGCATGCTGAAAGACTCGGTCTGCCCTTTAATGATTTCTGTCGCAGCTGTGGCTCGGAGGAAGAGGAAGAGACTGTATTGCACCTCCTGTGCCACTGCCCATCCCTGGCTCGAAGAAGACTAAGAATTCTGGGCTCTCCTTTCTTTGGAACTCTTACGGAGCTATCATCTCACTCTATAGGGGACATAGCGAAGTTCATCCGTGAATCCTCATGGTTCTCGGCTGGGTAAGGGGAGTCGCGCCGCTTTCCTTGTGGTATCACAACGGGCCATTCGATTGTGCTCAAGTGAGCTTCGTCGCGAGAGGCTGCCACTCCTAACTAACTAACTAATATAAATTGTAGTTAATTGGTGTTTCTTTTTGGCAAAAATCACATTTATTTATCATCATTCATAATAAACTCGTGATGGGTTAAATATAAAATAAATTTTAATTCTTTTTGTTTTTGTTGTTGTGGGAAAATTTTATTACACATTTTCATTAACAGTGAAATAAAACTAAAACGGAATAAACAAAATTACCTACATAAAGAGGGTGATTTTTTTGCTGGTTGATTTTAATTCGTTAAATTTACTATCGCATCTTTGTTTAGGGAACAAAAGAACAAAAAATTTATCACTTAAAAAATCTATTTTTTTTTCTAAAATATTATGACAAAAGTTTCAACACTTCAAATCTACATACGAGGGCTGCTATATATATTTCTGGCTTGGCAACACTGAGTGCTGCCAAGTGCAATCTGACATTTCCATTGGAAAGTTTGTCATTTTTAAGCATAATCGTACTCAAAACGTTTTGACGTACGACCATTATTTGTGTTGTTTACAGTGACTTGAAAAAATTAATATAGAAAAAAATGGAATTAACTCGTGAACATTTTCGTGCCATCATTTTTTACAACTTTCGACGTGGATTATCACGACAAGAGTGCATTGATGAACTTAAATCTTTGTATGGCGATGAAGCACCATCCTATAGCACTGTGAAAAATTGGTATAATGAATTTAATCGTGGCCGAAGCTCGCTAAAAGACAAATTCCGTGGTGGTCGTCCAAAAACGGCTGTTGTGCCAGAGAACATTGATGCCGTGCGTGAACTCATAATACAAGATCGACATGCGACATACCGAGAGATAGAGACATCCTTGGACATTTCTTCCACCAGCATACATTCAATACTGCATGAACACCTGGCCGTAAAAAAGGTTTGTTCTCGTTGGATCCCGCACAATTTGAAAGTCGCTCAAAAAAAGGCTTGTGTCGATTGGTGCAAAGAAATGTTGCAAAAATACGATTGCGGTGCTTCAAAAGACGTTTATAGGATCGTCACAGGTGACGAATCATGGATCTATGCGTATGAGCCTGAAACGAAACAACAATCGACCGTGTGGGTCTTCAATGACGAGCAAAATCCAACGAAAGTTGTTCGTGGAAGAAGCACTTCGAGCCAGTTTCTTCGGCAAAACTGGCAACGTAGGAGGGTCACTTCTGAGTGGTACACTACAATTTGTTTGCCTGAAGTCATCGGAGAAATTCGAAAAACCAACAAGAGAAGACGAATCATTGTTCACCATGACAATGCGAGCTCTCACACATCGGCTCAAACCAGAGCGTTTTTGACCGGCCAAAACGTCGAATTAATGGATCATCCGCCATACAGTCCTGACTTGGCACCTAATGACTTCTTCTTGTTTCCGCACATCAAGAAAAAAATGCGTGGTCAACGATTTTCGTCGCCAGAAGAAGCTGTTGAAGTGTTCAAAAACCATGTTTTAGAGGTGTCTCAATCGGAGTGGAAAAAATGCTTTGACAACTGGTTTGAGCGCATGCAAAAGTGTATAAATCATGCTGGAGAATACTTTGAAAAACAATAAAACCATTTTTGATTATAAATATTCGCATTTTCACTATTAGGCCAGAAATATATAGAGCAGCCTTCGTATAATCAAAAATAGCTAAATTTTTAAACTTCAGCTCAAATTGGAAATTTTATAAAAAATCTACACTCTTCCTAAAATTTTAAATTTCGCCAATAAGTAAAGTATCTTTTTATAAAAAACCTAAATTTAAAAAAAAAATATAACCTAAATAATTTTCTATTTTCTTGAGCTTTGGGTCCTTATATTTTTTAATAATATTTTATTTCAATATTTCGGTACTTTCTGCGTACCTTCTTCAGGAAACAAAATTAATATATAACCAAAATAACAAAATTAATTAATTTTGTTATTTTGGTTATATATTAATTTTGTTTCCTGAAGAAGGTACGCAGAAAGTACCGAAATATTGAAATAAAATATTATTAAAAAATATAAGGACCCAAAGCTCAAGAAAATAGAAAATAATTTAATAAAAAAAAGGGTCAAATAATCATTATTATAACCTAAATAATAAAATCACGCTTTAAAATTAAAGTTCACTAAAAATCCAAGTTTTACTTATTAAATTAAATTTTTTTATATAATTCAGATTTTTTCCCAAAATTTGAAATTAAAAAAACGAGCTGTTACCAAAAATAGCTTCAATTTATCCAAAATATTGAAATTTCTGTTAAAAATCGAACATAAAAATCTAAATTTCGTCACAAAAATTAATAATAATGAAAATCGAGATACCGCCACAATTTTCAAAATTCATACAAAATATTAAAATTTTGCTTCAAAGTTAAAGTTTCACCAAAAAACCGAATTTTTAACTTAAAACTTTAAATTCGACAAAAAATCGAGAATAAAAAAATTAATAAAAATAAATGAATAAATAAACTTACACATCGAAAAAAACAGACCTTATTTAGCCGAAGTATTAAAATATCCCCCAAAAATGAAACTTTACCTGAATATTTGAGTTTCATATAAAAAATAAAGATCTCACCAAAAATTTGAAATTAAAATTAAAAATTAAGATATTGCCAAAATTTTTAAAATTTTGTCTAAATATTATAATTACACAACAAAGTGAAAATTTCAGTATAAAATCTTAACTTTCTCTAAAAATTTAATTTCGGTCAGATGATCAAGAAAAAATTGTAATATCTCCAAAAATTGACGAATTTTAGCAAAAATATTAATATTTTGCATCAAAGTGGAAATTTCAACAAAAATTGAAATTAGCGAAAGATCTGAATTTCGTCAAGGTACTTTAAAAAACTTAAAATTATGAGTTATCGCAAAAAATAAAAAAAATTTTAAATTTCACAAAAAAATCGAAATAAACTATTGCATAATTTAATAAAAAAAAAAAAAGTTGAAATTACTAAAAGACATAAAATTCATATAAAATCGAGTTTTGGTTTATAAATTTATAATTAAAAAAAGTAAAACAAGTATGATTGCTATATTCGGCTATGTCGAATCTTATGTATCCTTCATCATCTACGTAAATCTAGTGTAGTGAAGTATCTCCAAACAAGGAAGCAAATATTGGGTCGAAAGAGAATTAAAAAATAAAAAAAAAATTAAATAATAATTTTACATAAAAAATTGCATTGGCTCTTGATGGGTTAAGGATTTTAAAAAAAATTTTTATATTTCCCTAAAAATCTTTTTAAAAGCTTTAAAATGATACCCATATTGATATTTAAAAAAAAATTTGAAAATTTCAGAGGATCGACCTGGGAAAATATGGGCGAGCGCCTATATTTTCAGTTGATCTTTTCTTATTTTTGAATTCTCTCGTCCCACATATATTTTTTTTATTGGAGATACTTTTTTGTTCCAAATGACATAAAAAAATTAGAGGTAGGCGTGGTGTTTTGCCTGTTGCCTCGAAGGACATGGACCGATCATGCTGATTTCCAATAGCACCTCTTTCGATACTATATCTGATCTATTGACATATTTATTTTATTTTTTGCCTCTGCAAACTTGATTTGAGCACTAACACGGACGGACAGAAGGACAGACAGAAGTTAGGATATATATACATTATGGAGTCGTAAATGGATATTGTAGTAATTAAACACTGAACGACAAACTTAAATATACCCTTTTTTCACTTTTTGTGGTCAAGGGAAAAAAAGTAGAGATTTAAAAAAAAGTAGCGATATTTAGGTTAATTGAAAATCCTTTTAATGTAAGTGGACTAAATCTTACTCTAATGAAAAACCCTGAATATTCAAAATAAGCCAACGCTTAAAAATTCACTCCAAATGTACTAAATCTTATCAAGTCATCATTATTTATTATTTATTTATTTTTATGATATTATGAGTTTACACATTATTTTTTTTTTGTTTATTTGTCTATTTCTTGTTAAAGTATTTTATTATTTCTTATGATTTTTATTAAATACTTTATTAAAATTTACTACGAAAAAAGAGCGGAGTACGTAAGTGAGAGAAATGTGGGCATATTTGTGTGTCCATTTCAATGTATTCATGACACACATTTGGTCTATCCCTGCAAGCATTTTCTATCGAAAACGTCACTACATCGTTACTTAATGGAGTTGAAATAAATATCAGTCGCGAAGAAACGTACCACTACAGTGATACAACAATTGGCAAAATAATTAGCATCTCATAGTGGCACTTGGATACACCCTCTTTAAGTACAAAATAGTACCACAGCGCGTCAAAGTAGGCAACTTCGAATTTGAAAAATATTTCAGAGCTTTTAACTTTATCAAGAATATTTTATTTCTAGTAATTTATATAAAGGAAAAACGTGCTTGGAATTTGCACGGTATCTTTTATACTTTCAGAGAAATTCGACTTTTAAATTTAATGGGTTAATGGTAATAGTTTTCTTAATTTGAAATTTCTTGAAAAGTTAAAAAAATTTGAAATATTGGTCAAAAAGTACTTTTTTTAAGTAGATTTTTAAGGTTTTTTTTTGCAAATTCATAAAGTTTTTAACTTTTTTTTTATTAAGTTACAGCCTTAAGTAATCCATATAATGTCTTTTATGAAATTCTAATTAAGCACCATACAGTCAGCATTGTTCGAAAATGGCAATTTTAAAAAAAATTGCATCCGAATTTTTATTTTTTTTATAATCGTTCTAGAACGATTCTTTTTCAGTAATTGGCAAAATTTTGTAGGTTCCTACGCTGTAACGGGGTCTAGGGAGGCGCTTAAAGACAAAAGTACAAGTTTTGGGAAGAACATTTTTTATCTAGACAAAAAATAATATTTCGACTTTTTTTTTGCCAAAATTTTTATTGATTTTAGTTACGTCTTGGTCTTTAATGCAATGAAAATCTGATTTCATATCCTTTTTATTCTCGGGGATGTTCAAGGTAAAGTTTCATTCCCAAAATTTTATTTTTGATTTGTTTTGGTTTCTAGAGGTATTTTTTTTTATTTGAAAAACTACTGCAAAAAATTAAGCTCAACTAAATAGTGGAGGTAATTAATTACCTACCCGCTGATATACAATTTGCGCACGTTTTTCACTAAAACAACTGTAAATGATGCACACCAAAGTGCTGATGCAAAAAATTTCTTGTCTAATAAATGCTTCTACTTTTTATTACTTTTTTCTTTGAATTTTGAGATTTTTTTTGTAATGCAGTAAGTCAAAAGTTTTTTAAGTTTAAGAGAATATGTAAATATCACTACCTGTACATTTAAACGCGGCAAACCCATGCGTGTGCACATACCTTTTTCTTGCGTTTACTTTATTAATGATGCCCTACTTCTCCTAAATTTTGTTAAAATTTAATTTGTATTAAATTAGGATTTGAACTGTAAATATTATAAATGAATTGAAATTGGTTTTGGCTCAAGTTTATTTTTAAATTCTTAAAAACCTTTTTTAGAAAGAAAAATTATTTACAAAGAAAACAAAAACAATTAGTCACCAGCAAAATTTATTGTTGCATTTTTTGGGTTGTTACATCCTTAATCAGCATTCTTCACATATATCTACCTAACGTTGTATACATTGTAAACATCATCTATTTAACCAACTAAATTTATAAATAAGAATACGGGGACTATTCATATCAATATTAATTTGGTTAGATGAATTCCACACACAACCCAAAGTATTTCTTCACTGTTCTCTGTTTTGTTTATGACATTAATTAATTCCCTCAAGTAGAGTACAAGTTGTGACCTATAAGAAATTTTTGAGCAATCAACTTATAATCATCTGGTAGTTACTCTTTAAATAACAAATTTAAGAGAAACTGTATTAATAGGAGGTGTCCTCCGGGGGGTATATCACTTTGGTTGTTTATAATTTTAAATGAAAAAGAATGGATCTTATATTGATAAATGTTTTATTTAATGTCGGCAGTTATTTATGGAATACAATTTATGCGAACCCTTTTGAGCATATTTTTCATTACAATCTCACACATTTCACGCAATATTTTATTAATTTCATTACGAATATTTTGTGTGAGTTGCTCAAGCGTTTCTGGTTTTTTTATACTCTTCACCACAAAAAATGGGAAGAGGGTATAACTAAGTTTGTCGTTCCGTGTGTAATTTCTACAATATCCATTTCCGACCCCATAAAGTATATATCGCTCAATTATTGCAACATAGTCATATCTCAAAAAAACTTGAACTTGGCAAAATGCGATTTAAGTTTTCAAGACATAAGTCCTATGATCTAATTGCCACAATTGCAATTGCTATAACTTCGGTTCAGCTTGGGATATAAAACTAAAAGAGCAGTTTTGCTTAAGTAACTACAAATTTTTAATTTTTTGAGATATGACTATGTTGCAATAAAGGAGCGATATATTTTGACTTCTTATGCATAGCGAAGTCGATTGAGCGGTGTCTGTCTGTCCGTACCTAAAAAAATAAACATGTCAATTGATCAGATATAGTGTCGAAAGAGGTGCTATTGGAAATCAGGATGATCGGTCCCTGTTCTTTGAGGCAGCAGGCTAAACACCACGCCCACCTCTAATTTTTCCATGTCATTTTGAACAACGAAGTAACTCTAATAAAAAAAAACAAATATATATTGGGTGATAGAGAATTAAAAATAAGAGAAAAAATAAAGTAAAAAATCGGTGCACACCCATATTTTCCGAGTTAGGGGGATTTGAAATTTAAAAAAATTTTAAAATATCAATATTGGTATCATTTTAAAAATTTTGAAGAGATGTTTAAGGAAATATTAAAATTTTTAAAAAATGCTTAACGCATTGAGACCCGATGGCAATTTATGCAAAATTATATGCAGTACCAATTTTTTTTTAGATCTCGGTCACTCCAATATTTGTTTTTTTAAATGCGGGCAAAACAAAGTAGAATACCTTCCCGGCGGACACTATATAACGGGTCATTCTATTCAATTTACTTCTGGTGGATACAAAATAGTGTCTCTAAGAAGCTCTTAATTCGGTAATAATGCATGTTGTTTTTGTAAACGAAGAAGTTTCTTCTATTGAACAATGCTCTGCAAACTGCTGGCAGGGATTAATTATGAAATACAATAACTAGTTTTATATCAACAGTATAATAAATAAATTGTTAAATGTGTACAACAACAATAACGTTAACTGCCAGCCACTAACATAAATTTCTAAGATTTTATTGTAAGTTAGTAGACGACTGGTTCTATTATTAGCATTTTCACAACAAAATATATAATAATCATATGCATGCAGATACATGTCGACAAGCTAAGAAAATTCTAGGCTATCTAATACAGATAAATAAAAACAGATTACCAAAATGTGTGATATGAATATTAAAATTTTAACATTAACACGAAAAATATTAAAGGTAATAACATTACAAAAAAATTATTTTACATAATTAG
Source organism: Gymnosoma rotundatum (assembly GCA_916610165.2). Taxonomy (NCBI): domain Eukaryota; kingdom Metazoa; phylum Arthropoda; class Insecta; order Diptera; family Tachinidae; genus Gymnosoma; species Gymnosoma rotundatum. Next base: position 14,012,479 of record OU744339.1, read on the forward strand.
AGTTGTTGTTTTAGTCCTTGGAGTAGATAAGAAGCGCTAGGCCTTAGCCTTAGTTTATTTACAAAAAAGGAAGGATTCAAAGTGCTTAAAAGTTTAAAGTGGAATTAGAAATTAAAAAAAAAAAAACTTTGAAGGAAACATGAGCATGTTTCACTTAATGTTTCCTCGTGTATAGCAATGTTTCCAGTTGAAATTAATTTTTTTCATGTTTCCTAAGGCGATGTTCCCTCGTCTGTATCATGTTTACAAAATAAAAAAATTAAATAAAAATTAAAAACAAATGCCAGCAATTGGTAATTGAAATATTTCGCATATAAAAATTTTGAGTATAAAAAATTTAAGGCAGCTGTGCGAAATCAAGGATAAAGGTTGTGAAAATGAAACTTAAAGAGATGCAGGTTGTGTTTTATTATATCAACAATTTTCAAAATGTTTTTTCGAAAGTCTTTTGGCTCTTTTTTTAATACTTTCAATTTTTTGAATATATTTTTGGAAACTTGTGTTCTTGTTCTTCTTTATCCAATACTTCGTCAATAAGAATAGTTGCAGGTATAATTCATTCTTATTTTCTTCTTCGTTCGTGTTTAACTCTAAAATAAACACAGAAATTATTTTTCTCGTGTGGTTGTCTCTTCTGCACTGAAAAAAGAATTATGTTCTATTTGATGTCGCCTCGTGTGTATCTGTCATAAAAGACTTTCGACTTGTCATACACATTTATGCTAAGAGTTATTAGCTAATTTTATAGAAAAGGCAAATAGTTTGGTCAAAAGAAGAGCAATTATAAACATGTTGGGACCACAGCCTTATTCTGGAATTGAAGCAAATACAACCTAAAAAATCAACAGCATCCCGAAATATTAAAGGCGACAAAATCGTTTTCGAAGTTCCCATTTTTTTTAATCAAAACATTTTAAGAACATTTTTTTGAAAAACCTTAATTAAACTGGACATCATGATCCGCATCTTCCGCAAATTTCAGGATGAATGATAAGGAATCTTCAGAACACATCCTAAAAGACTGTTATGCTTAATGTAACATTACAAAAACAGCTGGGTAAATAGCTACTGAAAAAAGGAGATCTGGCAACACTAGAACGGATGACAGATTCGTTAGGAGAACAGGTTAAAATGAGCTGGATGTGCATAAAATAGATCTTAAGCCTTAGTGGCATACCTGTTCCCTTAATAATTATTTGTATCCTTTAATCCTGATTTATATTTTTAATAAATTATTGATTTTTATATTGTAAATATTTTGATTTTACGCAATGAATTTACTTTTGTCTGCAGATATTTCTGCCAGTTTTTACAAATGAATCTTTGAAAACGCCACCCTATAGGTTGAAGTTCTCCCTGATAACAAATTATTTATGAATCGTTTCTATAAATTTAATACATTTGATAAAAATTTTCTTAATAAAAAAAAACGAGACTAAAATTTTTTTGTTTAAAATTCTCATTTAGTTTGTGTTTCCTTTTTGTTTAACTTGTATTTCGTTTCATGTCGTGATGACTCAAGCCCAAATTATCAACTATCACTAGCACATTGTGTTTGTGTGTGTGTGTTTATTTGTTTTTTGACAGTTAACCGTTGGTTCTATAAACCGACCTTAAAAAAGTAAGCATTCATTGATTGGGCAAAGACATTTAGATCTAATTTAACTGATTAAAAGTTTTTTAAACCCCTTAAGAACTAAAAAACCTTTATCTTAGAAAATCCATTTATTTTCTTATCTCAACAAATATTACAAAATATCTCATAAAATGTTTCACTTTCCAATAACTGTTTGTTTTCTTTAATGACATCAAATGTTATCACAGTAATAAAATGTTTTGTTGTCACAATAAACTTTTAATGCAGCTGTTGATGTTAAAGTCAAGAATGCGCATTGTTTTAGCCAACAGCCAACTAACTGATACATTTGACTTCTCTTTAACGCCTTCTAATAAACAAGGAAAACATATTTTAACTAAACAGTTTTATTTTCATAACTTTTGCTGTATCCTTTGCACAAAGTAGTGGCATCCTTAAAGGCATCTTTTTTTTGTGTTTTTTTTATTTATTTGTTTTGCTTTTAATTCTAATATTGCTAAAAGCAAAATGCCACAAATATGCCAAGAATATTGTAATATTGTTTAAAAGAAACCTTTAAGAGCAGTCATTATTAAAATATATAGAAGTATGTCATAAAAAAGAACACAGTGGGGGACTTAACAAATATTGCGGTTTCACACCTCTATTTTAACAGGAAACTTATAATTACAATTCATTTTATTTACGTGAAGATATCATCTTATTTTTTTGAGAGTGGTATAAACATTTTAAAATTTCAATATAAAAAAACAACTTTTGGCAGAAACGCCAGTTTTTGTTAAAAATTAAATTTCATATTTTAAATAAAATATTCAAACATATTTATATGTAAAGAATTTGCTTTTGCTAGTTAATATTTAAAGTAAAAAGTGATTGTTTAATGTTAATCAGCGATTCCCAAAATAATTTTTAAAATTCCCAAAAATGGGATTTTAATTTTTTTTTGGCGGAATTTACCCAGAAACAAGCTAAAGACTAAAATTTGGACAAAGGTAGGTTAAATATATAAATTAAAACAAATAATTTACATATCTACACAACTGTAAGAAATAACCCATTTTTATTAGCGGCTTTTGGTCACAAAACCTTTTTTTCGGCTTATAACTTGTGTTTAAAAACTCGGGTTTAAATAAAGCTTTTATCCTTTTCAGTGACAGATAGCTTACTTTTTTTTTTAGACCAATAGAGAACCAATACGATAATCACTAAGTAATTGCTCAAAGCCTAGTCTTGTTATACAGATCTGTACTGCTTGATCTAAACGTCCCAGATTATGGGGAAATGGCATCATGCATAAAATTTTTAGTGAGCCATAACGCAACTAGCTTGGTCGCACCGAGATAGAATAATACCAGGCTTAGCCTTTCCAAGCGCGTTTAGTGATATTAAGTGATGGAAAACTTTTGATTCGACCCAAAACCCTGTCTTTAATCATTTCTATATCAAAATTAATAGTTGAATTAAAGGAGTGCTCTGGTCCTAAAAATTTACGTCTATCCCGCCAGTTTTAAATAGGGGGCTCGATTTACAGAAAAACAATTAATTTGTTCGGAATACAAACTTTATTAAGAAATGCCATACATTTCTTTGCTGCTTCTAAACGAAGTTCATACGGAAAAAGGTTCTATGTGAGGATTAGATGTCTGACATCACAAAAACTAAAAACTTCATATTCATCTTATCAATCGCTTTTTAAAGAAAATGTCCTTAAAATTCCCCAACGAAAATAGAGTCGGTTTTATATAATCAGATACCCGCTTTTATATAGAAGATTTCTTTATGATCGTAGAGCGCTTCCATAAGTCTCCTCTTGTACATACGAAAGATACGCAAACAAAGCGACAGGCCTTAGAAATAACCCATTTGTGCAACAATATTTTATTTCACACAGTTCAATTTTAGACTAAAATAAAGACTAAAAAATTATCGACAGTTAAAAAAGTTGAGGCTTAACTCTTCTGAGAAAAATTCGCTTTAGAAATGACATTTAAGAATTAATTTGAAAAATCTGCTTTAACACTGACGCTTGTTTTTCTGACAAATCACCCACTGTGCAACAAAATAACTTAAAGTAAGGTTAAGAATTCATTTGTTGTCATTTTTAGTTTTCATTTGCAATTGTTTTTTCAAGTTCATTTTTACATATATTTGCTTGTTCTTTGTTGTGTTTTTTTTTTGTTCAACATTTTTGCGTTATAAATTATGTCAGTTTGCCATAAATGTTTGGTTTCCTGTCTTTGATTTTCGTTTGTACTTTTTCTATCCTTCTACTCTTTGCTAAGACAAAAGGGTTCAACTAAAATTGAGATCAATTATGTTGAGTATAATAAAAACGGCCTTAAAATCTCCTTTAAACTTTGTATTTTATTAAGCTGAGATAAAGGTTCAACGATATAAAATTATAAATGGGGTTTGAGTGACAAAGTTGTAACCAACTTTAATAAAAAATCAAACATGTTAGAGTCGTAAAATAAACTTAATTATCAGTGAATTCTTGAACACAAAAAGACGCCGTAGAAAGCATAGAGAAAAGCTTGTTATTTGAGAAAGTGGGAGAATTGATAAGGAACTTAAGAATTGATTTGACCTTGTCAAAGAGAAAAATTTTTGAGCAGCAGAAAAGTTCGTCTCTAAGCTAACCTTCTGAGAAAGAAAAAGAGGTAATTAATGTATGACAGTTTTAAAGAAAATGGCAGCCCAAAAAACTCGAACCTGGTCTAACTACGGAAAAATCGTTGCTTGATTAGGCAATGCAGCAGAAAAATTATATTTTGAGGACCATAAACTAGAATTGAAATATATTAGCAGATTTTCATGGGCATAGTTTGTAATGCTTTAAGGGAGCAGACCGCTTAGTAATAATTTTTGCAATATTTTATTTAAAGTTTAACTTTATAACAAGAATATTTTCTCAAAATTTATTATTTTCAGCAAATTTTAAAATTATAAAAACAAGTACAAAAGCTGCCAGATTGTTTCATGTTAGAAGACTCTAGACGTTTAAAATCGCCTATAAATAAAAAATGCAGTTGAGACTGCTATTAAGTATAATGTCGCGTAGGGAAGTTTAAAATGCACCGTAGTAGCAATGTCTTTTAACAAACTTATACAGAACTGAGTAAATATTGTGAGTTAAAAGAAAACTGTTCTTGGCATATTTTATTTTGTAATTTTAAGAATTTGACAAATAAATCAAATGTTTTCAAAATTTTTTATTTTCGGTAAATTTAAAAATTATAAAACCAACTACAAAAAGCTGCCAGATTGTTTCATGCTTAAAGACTCTAGACGTTTTAAATCGCCTATAAATAAGAAATGCAGTTGAGAATGCTATTAAGCATAATGTCGCGCAGGGAAGTTTAAAATGCACCGTAGTAGCAATGTCTTTTAACAAACTTATACAGAACTGAGTAAATATTGTGAGTTAAAAGAAAGCTGTTCTTGGCATATTTTATTGTGTAATTTAAAGAATTTGACAAATAAATCAAATGTAACTATATTTAATTCTTTATTTGAAACTATTAATTTTATGATTTCATTCATTAGCGAATTGTTCCAATTTTCACGGAACCGTTTCAAAATTCATTTATTTGATTATAATTAAAGTTTTTGCTCTAACATGCACTTTAAGTATTTGGATAATGTTGCACAACAATTTCTTAAAATATCTGCTGGAAAAAAATGTTGTAATAAATAAAAAAAACTGTTTGTCTTTTAAAGGAAATATGTGATAATAATTCCTAAAGTTTTCCTCAAATTGTTTAAAACAATTGGAAATTTATTGAAAATTTCATAGAAATCATTTTTAATTTTGTAAATTTAAATTCTACAATAAATAAAATTTATTTTAATATTTAACATCTCTCTGCTACGTCAAGCATTAATTAAACATTAAACAATCAAGATAAATTAAAAATCGGCTGCTTTGTTCTTTTTGTATTTCCTGTTTAATTTATTTTAACACTGAAAATTTTATATCCTGATTATTACGTTCAGTTTGATGTTGTTGTTGTTATTTTGATTTTTGCTTTTGTTAATTTAACTGTTCAAATTAATTATATGTAATTAAATTTATTTAAACTTTTAATAAAATTTATTTTATAGTACTGTTTTATTTGTTGGTTTTTTATGTTTCTCTTATACGGCATTTCATTTTTAGTTGTTGTGTGAGAGCATTAAACTTATTGGGTACCAGCTCGGTAGCACATTTGAAAAGCCTTTCAGTTGAACTTTTAAATTAAAGCATTACCAAATTAATTATTCAAATTTAATCTTGAATGTAAAAAAGAAATAACACAATTTAATAGCATAAAGTTAGTAACAAACAAATTAATGATTAATGGCACAAAATAAAGAAAGAATTGTGCAAATGTTAAAAGAAAAACTCTAAATTGGCACAAAATAGAAGTATACAAAAAAAAAATAATAATGCAAGAAGAATATTAAAAGAAACTTGAATTAGTAAAGAAACATACAAAATATTAGTAACGAAGTAAAAATCGCCTAAACAAATATATATGAAATATTGTAAGAAAGAAAACAAACTCCCTAAAATAGCTAAAAAAATCACAAACATCGGACAATAACAGAAATGTTGTACAGTAAAAAAACGCCTAAATTATAAAAAAACGCTTAAATTAGAAAAAAAACGACAAACATTTTTATATTGGAAATGTTTTCAAAAGTTTTTAAATATTTTAATAGCAAATATGAAAAAGGCCATATATTTGGTAAAATAAATTCATTGAAGAAAAATATAATCAACCTTATCGCAAATCTCAAGGGAATAAATTCTAGGGAATAATTTTGGTATTCCCGTAAATTGGCATCGCCAATTGTTAGGGACTTAAATAAACATCTATTGCAATTCGAATGCTCTACTGTGAATTAATGTAATTTTATTTTTTACGCGAATACTTGTGAATTTTTTTTAATAAATTGTTATTTTTTTTTGCCAAATGAATAGTATTTCAATGAGATACAAGTTGTTAGAAGAAAGAGATGAAATTTGAGAGATACGTCAAGTCCACTATATTTATCAGAAGCAATGTAAGTGAAAACAGGAAGAGTTGTTGGCATAATGTTGGTTCCAACAACATTATAGAGTAAGAAAAGTAGCTTTCAAATATCGTTTAGATATAATGGTACAGAACTGCGTACCTGATAGAAAGTCGTCAGCGATTCCCTCAGTAGTGAAGCTTGCAGCATGTTTACGCTTTTTTGCAGAAGGAAGATATCAAAAAGGTGTTGGGTGGGAAATGGACATTGGTGTAGCGCAATCTACTTTTCGTGGTGTTGGCAGAAATTTTAACGATTTTTGAAAACTGACATTGTCCGAGGTGGATTTGTTGTCCAAATATAGAAGTACAAAAAGCTATTGCCAGAAGATTTTTTGGAAAAATTTCGCTTCTCAGGTATTAAAATAAAATCAAACAATTAACAACTATTTTAAAAAATAACAAGAAAACTGCTTACATTGCGTTTCTTTTTTTATTCCCAAGCAAAATGTTTGTGAAAAAATTTACACGGGAATAAAAATCGGCAATACTATATTTTTCGAATATGCGAGTTTTTCCTCGTGAAAATAATTCACGATTGCAATTTAAGGAAGAAGGGAAATATTTCGAGGGAAAAAATATTCCCGATAGGGGTGAATATTTTTAAAATAAAGAAAAAAGGAATCGGATTCATAGATTAAAAAAAAAAATCGACGAAATCCCAACAAAAGTATTAAACTTGAAAAATTATTCTTAAATAATAAAAAAATCATTTTAATCACAAATATATATTTTATCACAATCATTTGAATTGTCAAATAAAACGTTATAAAATAGACAGAATTAAAAATACAAATTAACATGAAAAAAAAAAACGAAAACTAAAAAGCTTAAGTCTGCCGCAATCTTCTTATAGCAAAAAAAAAAAAAAAGAAAAAAACCTGCATATTTCGTAAAATAAGAAATTCATAAATAAATAGAAGTTAAAAATTTTGTTTTAATTAAAATAATCACAATAAACAAGGCAATAGCTTTTTGAGGCCTAGAAGAAATTTATTAGAATTGCTGAAATGTCTCACATGTCTCAAAAGTCCCGAAAATACTGCTAAAATTTTTATTAAGAAAAAGTGTATAAAACCGCTTAAATTGATTCGAAATTAAAACAAAAACGCCACACTTAGAATAAATCTAAAACAAACTTTAAGTTCGAGAATTTCTGCAGGATTTGGAAAATAAGGAAAATTTGCTTCCAGAAATCAGGAGACGATAATAATTTTAATCATCTAAAGCTATAATAATTTTTTATCTTCAATTGAATCTTCAATTGAATAAAATAATGTAAAAATTACCAAAATATAGAAATCTCTAGTTAAGATCAAAGATCAAATAAAGCGAATACATTTTGTTGAGAGATATAAAAAAGTCTAAACATTGCTTATTGGAGGAATAAATGAATAAATAAAATGGCCAAAATTAAGGATACCACGTTATTAGGATAAAAGGGTGAGAATTAAAAAAAGCCGGAAGCGTTGAAGTGAAAATTAAAAAGAGATAAAATTGCCGACGAGGAAAAATAAACAAAAAATCATCAAAAACAAGGAAATGTCTAAAATCGCCATAAGAGTAAAAACGCGGATATCACTAAAATCGGCAAGAAAAAAAAATCAAGATATGAAAAAATTAATTAAAATTAATTTTGGCTCTTCAATTTTTTTGTTTTACTTTCTGAAAAATTTTGAGACAAAATTATTAAAAATATTAATTTTCTAAATTAAAATAAAAAATGAACTTAAGCCAAAATCAATTTTAATTCAGTTTTCAGTTTTCATATTTTATTTTTTTTTTTGGAATATTTAAGAGTTTAAGTAATAATTTTATAAAAATTCATATGATGAAATTTAAATTGAAATTTTAAAATTAAGAATAATATAAAAATGCACACAAATTTTATTATTTGAAAAAGAAAAAGGTTTTATTAGAATAAAACGTGAAAATGAAAAAAACGCTTATAATCAAATAAACAGTAAAAGCTAAAGAAAAATTTTAACAATAAAAAATCTTTATACGAAAATTTTTATTTAAAGTAAAATAAACAAAAAAATTAAAACGGTAAAGATGACAAAAATCGCTTAAGCCACAAAAATCCTCTAATCTCAAGAAGCAACAAACTGAAAAAACCCTCTAAAAAAATTAAATATTCCTTTAGAGGCTCTTAAGTAATATTTAATTGACTAAAACACAAGTTACTTTTTAAGGTTTTATGAATTACGACATTGAGTTAATAAAACTATTTTTTAAAATACAGTTATTGCTACTAACACTTATATTTTGTTGATTTTTTGTAGTTGAATAATTTCCACTATTTATAAATTCGTTTAATTTAGTTGAATTTCAAACTTTAACAAATAGTTGCTTATTTATAAATAGTTAAAGGAAGTTAGTCACAGAAGTGTGGTTAAGCATGGAAATCAAAACAAAACCTATTTCTTAATAATCCATTTATAGAATTCCATATCACAATAATAAGCAATTTAAATTTGATAAATTAATTTATTAATTTAATCAATTATTTTTTAACTCTTTTATTACAAAAATTAATTAAAATTATAATTTAGGGCCTCTTGTGTAAAATATTTGTAAATAAATCATTAAATTATCATTAATCATACGCCTAAGGGCATGCTATACAATTTTTATTTAATTAGAATTATTAATTATCATACGCTGTGGTGGACTGTTAAAGTTAAATGGAAGTTTTTGCAGACGTTTTATTGCAAATTTAAATTAAATTGCCAGGAATTTTTTATTATATTTATTTAATATTGCATTTAGCTTTTTAAGGAAACAATATCACACTTTTTATAAAAAAGCCATGTCAATAAATAGAATTAATTTGGTAATCAATAATTATTAATTAATAAAAAAATATCAAAAGAAAACAGTAAGTACTCGTAATAGGAATTATTTTCCCTGGAGTAATATCGAAATACAAACACTTACATTTAGCGAAGTAGACAGAATCGGTCGTTCATATGCTTAAAGTGGTCGGCACAAAGAGACATACAACACGTCCTTCTGTTTTTTAAGCCTTAATTGTGAGCATTACTTTTGTACATTACTTTGACTTTTTGTAGCTTATGGGTAAAAATGGTTTTTGGTCTTTTTTGCTACCCCACTAATCTTGTAAAGCAATAAATGGAGAGAAATGAAATTAAAATAATCTCTCTCTCTCTCTTTCAAGGAAAAATGTTACTTGTTTCTTTTTTGTACCTTAAAAGTAAAAAGGGGGTTTAGGTACTTTTTGCTACCTCATTTATCTTGCAAAGTAATAAATATATAGAAACTTTAAAAAATGTTGCTGAATTTTTTGAGGTAAAAAGCGGAGTTTGGTACTGTAGGCTACAATATCAATCACAAAGAGTAGTAAATATATACAAATGAAAATAATATCTCTCTACTAATAAAAAAGTATCAAACACTGTGAGACAAATCAAGGAAAAATTTTTACCCCTTTTTGGTACTTAAATAAAAAATAACATGAACTTTACTTTTATTTTAAATAAACCAATTTTCAATAGCTTTGCTATTCATTTTGACGTGTAGCTTTCAAATATTTAAAATAATAAATTCAAGAGCTCGATAAAAAAATGCGGATCAGTTAGATTTAGAAAGAAAATAAGGACGTTCACTAGTATATCCAACAGTATGGCAAAAACAGATATATCGTGTACATTACAGTTACGACAGATACAAAAGAACGCATGAGTGTAGTTGATATTGTATGCTTTCGCTTTTGCATACTCACGCTATGGATATAAACACATACATTTGTTTATGGTATTGCATAGAGTAAGCAAATTATCAGTTTTTTACTCTCAAATATCTGTTGTACCATGAGTATTTGGATATATCTGTTTATGAAACTGATATTATAGATAATTGTGTGCTGCTTATGATAGAGGCGAGAACTAATAAGCAGTATTTCAACTTCGTAGTAATAACCCGAATTGTAATTGTTATTGTTTAGCTTTAGTAATTAGTTTATATGATTTTAAATGTAGAATTAGTAATATTTATTATATTAATGATAATTTTATTTTATGAAAACAAATGAAAAATTAATAAATTTTTGTCTAATCGCGCGTTGAGTTATGAGGATAGAATGAATTCAATTAAGGAATTTTATTATATGTTTATTTAAAAAAAATTAATTCCTTTTTGATAAAAACTAGTAAAGAGTAAAATTAATTGTAAAAAAAGGTTTAGTTCCAAAAAATTTCAATTAAAAAAAAAAAAATTAGGGAAAACGTTTACACTTCTAGAAATACATCCAGTAATAATATTGTCCCTTTTATATATGTACCTATTAAATAACGCAATTTTTGTTTTTTATGCACTTAGAAGGATATTATCGTTATGTTATTTTCAAAATTTCTAAAATTTTTAATATGTACTCAAGAAAACTTCTTTTCTGCATTAAAAAAAGTCCTACAGCTTAAATAAATAGAGAGTAAAATTTATTTGAAATTAAAAAGTGACATTTTTATCACAAAAATCTGGTAAAATATGTACGTTTTAACATTAGGCACTATAAGAAAATATTTTTGTTTTCGAGTAGGAAATCCCTAGCTGGGGTTTGAGTAAAATTCAGATATCAGACATTAAGTTTTTAAATTTAATAAATTATTAAAATTTTCGAATGCATATCCATCAACGAAAGGGTTAACGTTTATTTTTATGCATAGACCTTTTTAAGGTTTTGCTATTATAATTTTATTTTTCATAAAAACAATAGTATTTTTCTAGTTGTAATTCCATTTCATTTCCATTATTAAAACAATTATAATTAAAATAAAATTATTAGCATGATATCGTAGTTATTTTTTTTTTATTTCATTATTTTAACTAATGCCATTTTAAAACAAACTTAACATAAAAATATTTTTTAATTCATTTTTAATTATCAGGCTTTTCGTCGCTCTAAATATAGAAACATTCATACATATAATTATTGAGTTATTGTATCCATAGAACTGTTGTAATTGTTGGTGAAAGTTGTTAAAAAACATAATAGTAATTTTAATACAATTTTACGCATTAGATTCATAAATTTTTGTTAAAGAATTAAGTTTTGTATATTTAACTTCAATAAAACACAATAAAACAATTAAAAATATTGATCATGTTTAGAAACAATAATTTTATTTTTTAATTTTAATAAACCAATGCATATGTACGTATGAATGGACATTGATTCGCAGCACACAATAAGTACTTATGGTACAACCATCAATATCAGTTTGTATTCGTTTGTGCGAAACATAGGAGAACAGATATGTTACTCTCATTCTCTCTTTACTCATTCGCATCCATCCAAAGAGAAAAAGTAACAATATCAACTTATATCAGAAAAACAAAAGTACTCATCTTAACGCACTCATAAGAGTAGACACACAAAAACTGATACAAACAGGTATGTCTGTGTCTTTAAAAGAAAATACTTTAAGAAATTTTAAAAAAGGACTTAAAAAAGTTCTCTAAAGTTAAAAGCAGACTCTTAAGGAAATTAATATAAAAATTAACTAGAAAAATTAAAAAAATGAAATAAACGAAAGATTCCTAAAAATCATTGTATAAATCCCAATTGCAGGGAAGCTAAGTATGCTGAAGGTACACTTGTAAAACCTCATAAAAGTTTATAAGAGTTTATAAAATCTATCAGTTTATTATTTTTACAAAATTCCTATTTCTGGGGAAAAATTGGCTTAGTATTATATAAGTCTTTTTTTTAAACCCACACAATTATCAGTGTGAATTTATCTTAATAATGAATTTATAGATTCCCAAAAACTTTTGAAAATGTCTAAAATCCGGGGAAAATTAGTAAATATTGAAATACAAAAATTTTGTAAAATATATAATCATGAATATGTTATAATTTTGCCTCAATAAAATAAAAAATAACTTTAAAAGATTCCCAAAAAAATTTTATGAAATCGCCACTTTCTGGAAAACTTTGAAAAGCAGGTTAATACTAATATACCTGCACTTCGCGTCATAAAAATAAATGTTTAAAGTTTTGTATTATTTAATAGTTGTTATATGATTATTAGCATGAAATTTACAAGAAACCCTAACTGGGGATCTTTCGTTTGTTTAAGGGAGAGGAATTAAAAACTATAGTTTTAAAAATTCCTAAAAACTATTTGAAAATCCCAAATTTTTGGAATGCTACTTAAAAAGATAATTACAACAAGAAGTTAAATAGATTTTTTAACTAGTAAAACATATTTATTTGTGCAGCTAAACTCATAATTTTTAAGACTCTAAATAGCTTATTACAAAAACAGGAAAACGATCTTTAAAGTGAAGTAGTAAGTATTTTATAAACTTGGGGTTTTTTATTTTAACTTAAAAAGTTTAATTAATCCTGTTTGGAGTACATTTTATTTTCATAATTCATATTTGATACAAAAACATTACTTTCTTGAATTCCTAAAAACTTTTTTAAAATCCCCACTTTTTGGGATGCTACATAGAGGGATAAATATAGCAAGAAACCTATCTTAAAATTTAACTTAGTCCAATATATATAAATATATGCACAGCTAAAATTATTGTTTCAAGGACTCTAGATTACAAAAACCGGAACATTTTTTTAAAATAAGACTTTAAGCACTTTAAAGTGACGTAGTAAATCTTTTATTAGCTTGGTGATTTTAGTTAAAAGTAAAAGAGATTTATTAAATCCTGTTTGGAGTAAATTTTTTTTTAAAAATTCTAATTGAAAAAATAGTTTTCTATGAATTCCTAAAAACTTTTTTAAAATCCCCACTTTTGGGGATATTGCATAAAAATTAAATTAATTAAGGAATCTTCTTAAACGTAACTAATTTTGTAAATTTAATTCAACTAATATATTTTTCCAGCTAAAAGTACAATTTTTGAGGCTCCATTTAGTTTTTTACAAATACCGGGAAATTGTGGTCAACAATGAACGATGAAAAACACCCTGATTTAAATATTATAAAACATTCATTCGAAATTTTCAAGGGCTTCAAAAATTTATTTGGTTGCGTTAAACCATATTTATGCAATTTCCCTTTTTTTTTTTGTTAACAATTTTCATTTTAAATCGTCTATTTTAAACTTAATCACAAGTTCCGAAACAATGCACTGCAGAGTAGACTAAACCACTAAACAAACAATAAAATCTGTTGAACAAATATTTGCTTTAAGTCTTTTTTTGTTTAAAGGGTGGCAATGGAGGTAACAAAACATGGGTGGGCTTCCAGTAAACACAAAAAGAAAATCTAGAGCAACACATTCAGGGCAATAAAGTAAACATAAGTACAGATTGTATGAAGTATAATTAAACAATATACCCCCAGGCACGACAGGAATAGGAAACACAGATATACACATGGATGCATACAGAGATAAATATGAACACAATGTACACAGACACAAATAAAAAACATAACAATGTGTAGAAGTTGTACATTTATGAAAACTATTTAGGGTTTATTGTAAATTATTCTGAAAGGGTCATTTGAAACTAAACTAAAATTTTAAAGGGTTATTTGGCTTGTAGAGATGGTAAACATTAAAAGTTAAGCGTTCAGTAGATCTAGCAGTTGCTTGTTGGGTTTAAAATCAAAAAGTTGAAGTATATTTTTGAGTCTTATTAAAAAGGATATAAGGCCGCACTCTTTAAGGAAAGGTTAATTAATACAAAATGTTTCAATCTTATTAAGCAACTTAAAGTACGTCCTTTAAGTCCTAATTTACACTTTTATAAAAAATAGTTTAAAAAAATTATATGGCAAATCCTTTAAATAAACTTTTTTGTTTTTATCTGGCTTCGGTATATTGCATCAAAACTATTTTTTAGCTCGATTTTAATATTTATTCAAAAAAGGATATAGGGCGAGGAGCTTCAGGGAAATGTTTATCAAGAAAAAAGTTATGTATTCTTGTTAATTAACTTAAAGGACGTCCTGTAAGCTATACTTTTGTTGAAAAAAAATTTATCTTATGAAAAATTTGAGGAAATTTTTTTAAGTAAGAATTTTTAGAGATTTTTCATTATTACTTGTAATTGTAACAAATTTTTGTTTAAGTATTTTGCTACCTTCTCAAAAAAGGATATACAGCGAGGATGTGTAATTAAGGTGTTAGAACAATCAAAAGTATGCATTCTTATAAAAACATTCAAACTGCCTGCCGTAAGTAAAAAAATATTTTTTGTTGAGCTTATATGTAAGGATTTTAAGGAATAATTGAGGCTCATTAAATGAAATAAGTAAATGTGGTGACGAATTGGTATGCGGATTACGTCCTTTAGGTTTTGATTTAAAAACAAACAAAATAATATTTGGGAAAAAACTAAAACATTTCTTAGGCAGGATCTTCAGCGAGTATTTTTTTGGTTACATGTTTTTTTGCATGTTTATAACATAAATCTATATTTTATATTAATATGCATTAAAAAAGAAAAGGTGGCTTTAAAATTCAAGAAAGTGTGCAAGAACAAAAAACTTGCATCCCTTTTTATCGACCTTAATGACGTCCTGTACGCAGATTTAAGTTAAAATAAAAATATTTGAAAGAGGTTTTGTGAAAGGCATTTGGAAACAATTATTATTATTGTAAAAAGAAATTATGGTGTTTTTATAAATTTTTTCAATTTACATCCTGTGATCCTTAATTACTAGAAATATTTTTTTAAGTACATATAAAAGAGGATTTATATAAAATATGTTTTAAAGAATAATTATGAGAGAATTATATTTTTCTTTGTTATAGTTGTTCTATTAATAAGCATTGAAATAAAAAAGGACATATAGCAACGATCTATTGAAAAGGGTTAAGAAACAAAAAGAGTGTGCATTTTTGTAAGCTAACTCAAACTACGCCCTTTAAGCCCATAAATTGTCAAGGTAAACAAAATCTATTTGATAAAACGCTTGAACGAATAAATCTTATATATTAAAAATATATATTTATATATAAAATATATAAATCAAAAGCTATTTTTAGAAAACGTACTCAAACTACATCTCTCGAACCATATTTTTTGTTAAAATAAAGTTAAACTTGTTCTGAAAAAGGAACTTTTATTGGTTATTGTTTTTATGAATTGATTTAAAGAGTCTGATTGGCAAAATAAACATTTTAAGTGCTAAGGATGTAAGGCGATGTCTTTCAAAGAAATCTATACAAAGAAAATAATTTACCCTTTTTATAAATAAACTCTTACTACGTCCTGTAAATATGGAAATTTTTAAAATAAATTCATAATTAAAAAATTTGAGTTTGGAAACTGTTGCTTATTCTTCTTAATTTTAACACCTAAAGAGAAGATCCGAAAGGATGAAGTCACTCCAGATAAATTCTACTAGTGTATTTTAACTCATTTATTTAAACAGAATTCATCTCTTAATTTACCTTTTCTATTTGTTGATATTTTCATAACTTCATTAAAAAAAGGATATACGGTGAAGATCTAAAATGATAATATTAGTATCTAAAAATATATATTTTCTTAAAGAAAAAGTCGAACCACAACCTTTAAGTAATAAATTAATACTTTACAAGTCCTTTTAATTTTATTTACAAAAAAGGATATATGACAAAGTTCTTAAATGATAATATTAAAATCTAAAAATATATGTTTTCTCATCAACAAAGATGCCTTACTACTTTTAAGCTAACATTATGGTACTTATGACTATTAACAAAAAAAAAGGATATATGGCGAAGCAGTTAAGGCTAAACATCAACAGCTTAAAAAGTATGGTGACTAATAAACTAAATCGAATGACTTTCTTTTTACTTTTACCATTTATAATAAAAAAGAATATGTGGCGCTGAATTGTTAACATAATGTAAAGGTTGAAAAATGTATTTAATTTTATAAGAGAAGCCAAACTACTTCCTTTTAAATAAAATCAAGTTATTAGCCTTACTTTATGTGTTAAAAAAAGGATACGAATTAAATATTTTATTTTAAGTTTTGAAAAACTTTTACAAAGCATAAACATAAACATGGCATGCAAACTTAATTTAGGTGATAATTTCATTAAAAAAAGCAAACAAACTTTTAAAACTTAAATAATATTAATAAAAATGATTAAGTTTCTTTTGAGTATTTAAAACTTTTTAAATAATTTAATTTGTTTTATAAAGCTTTCGTAAATAATAAAATTTATTTTTTTTGCCAATTTAACAAAGGATATATGGGGAACTTCTCATGTAATCATTCTAGGCAAAAACTAAGTAAGTATTTGGCTAGTGTACGTAATACTGCGTGTTGTTAGTTATTTTAAAAGAAGCATTTGTTAACAACAACAAAAAATAATAAAAACTAAAACTAATTTTTATGTTCGAAATAGCATCCTTTAAATTTTTTTTTGATGTTGTTAAGCATTTTAGATGCATTTATTTTCGAAAATTGATTTTATTAAATATTAACAACTTTTCAGAAAAAAGGATATATGACTAAGTTCTTCAGGGACGAAATTGAAAACAAAAAAATTAGTTTTTCTTTAAATCGATATCAAACTACAACCTTTATATATTACATGAATCTGAAACTGCATTATTCCAAATCTAGTTTTGCGATATTTTTACGGCAGTCCTTTATTTAAGTGGATTTATTTTATGATTTTGTAATTTACAATTAATGTAAAAGCATGTGTGTGCGTTTACGAGTGTGCAAACATTTATTGCCAGTAATTACACATGATTTAACACTTTCAATGAACAATGAAATTATAGAAGGTAATAATTTATTTTTTTTTTTAATAAATTATTATTTTTATTTTTATAAATTATTTTTTTCGACAGACATAAAATATTTAATTTCACAAAAATATTTTAGCGTATGTGTTGACTTTAAAAAAATTTCCGTATAAGCTATGTTGCACATAAAACAAATTTTAAACTGTAAAAATATTTAAAAGTTTAATTTAAAAAATTAACTTTTCTCTGAGTGTAGTTTGGTGTCAAAAGAACCATTTAATAACAAGGATGTGTTATAAAAATTATTTGATGAAATTTGAAAAATCATAAAATTAAAATAAATTTTATTATTTCAACTTAAAGTTGCTTAATTATTCAGAGTTAAATTGTATTCAATAACGTTATGTTTGCGTTAAGTGCCGACGTTTTAAGAAAGCATACAACCCACGGTTTTGAGAACAAGTTTTAAATTTTAGATTTTTTATTGCATAGTACAACTTGGTTATGATCTGGTCATATATCCTTTATTTAAACTTAACAACAATAATTTTTTTATTGTTAAAGCTTTAAATAATAACGTAAACTTAAAGCATTAAATAAAGGCGTAAAATAAAAGCAAGTAATTTAATTGCAAGAAGTTTACGGGATATGGGTGCGCGTTATTTATTACATGCCTTTATTTTTAAGATTCTAGGATTATCTTATTGCTTTCAGGCTATATATTCTTTTTTAAGCTAATATAAAATTCAGATTAGAATGATTTAAATATGTTTTCAACAAACTAAACTACAGAAAATGCCTAATTGTTAATAAAAAATGTTAATATTTAATTTCTTTATATATGTTTTATTATTTGTTTAAGAATTTGTTAGTTTCTTAAATATAAAATTATCCTACAACATGTTCCTTTGATTGTGAAACCAAGAAACATAGTTTATTAATTTCTAGTATTTTTTAGAAAAGTGCTCGCCTTATATCCTTTTTTTATATTTATGTTTTTTGTCATATTCGTCATTTTTATTAGTTGCAAATTACATTTAAATGTTTAAAAAGGTCTCCTTTGATATTAAAATCATATTCCTAAGTGTTCTGCCATTATATCCTTTTAGGAATGTTTTATATTTTTTTTATTATGTTAAACGGAAATAAAGAAGTATACTTGATCTTTAGAACAATGTAGTTAATTTTTATATTAAGAACTCTGAGGTCGTTTTATTTCACATTTGTTTGTCTTGATATCAATTATATCTTTCGCTTAGGGGATGAAGTTAAATTTTGTTTCAAAAATAATATAACTTTTTACTTGTTAATTTTTTTCTCTCCATTACAGCCCTTTTATCTTTTTAACATTCCATATTAAGAAATTTACTTTAGTGGAGAAAGTTTAATATTTTTCTTACTAAATATCATACTTGGGATTTTTTCTATACCATTGAAATTCCATTGGCAGTGTTTGAAATAATGACAGTGAGATAAAATTTAACTACCCTTTAATGCTAATGGTTTTATTTTAATTATAATTATTTTTAATAATGGTAATAAAATTTGAATGAAATCATTTAATTACTAATTCCAATTGAATCAAAAGTAATTGGTTTAATAAAACACAATTCTTTTATTGCAAAAGCTATGTATATAATTAATAAATCTTAACACTCTTTTAGACAGATCTATATTTAAATTTTTTTATAATTTAGCATATTTACGATAGATAAGTGCAAAACTTGATGTCTAAGATATTAAGTGATCTAATACCCCAGATAGCAGATCCTATAACTTACTCGAAAACAAAAATATGTTCCCAATGTGTCTCATTTTCTGATAAAGTAAAAACATATACACTTCACTAAATTTTTCTTATCCGAATGCCATTTTAAAATAATATTCTACTTTATTGTAGGATCCCAGCAAAAAATTAGACATAACCTTAAAAAGTACTTGCCATATAACGACTTACTATTGTGGTTGCCATATTTTGTTACTCGCTTGCAAAACACATTACATTAGTTCGCAAAAAAGGAAGTAGTGATTGAACTAGTTCTTTAAGTTTAAAGAGAATTGCTTAAAATATTTCCTGCAATAATTAATGTAATCAATTCACTGTAATTGATTATAAAAGACTCATGCCTTGTTAAAATCATTAGGTTGGCAACCTTCCGCCAAAAATGCTTAATTTCACTTTCGATTACCTTTTCTAAATTTTTTTGCTGGGATGTAGATTTAGTGTAGAAAGACAGGGAATGAATTCATTAATGATAATGATTTTTAACCATTAAATCATTATTCAATTGTAATGATTTTATTTTTTATTAATTATCAATGAAACCTTTTTATTAAAAAGCATTACCATTAGTTAAAATAATTATAATGCTAAGCAAATCATTAGCATTAATTATCAATCAATGCTAACAAAATCGACATTTAATTAGTCCAAGTAATTAATTACTTTAATTTATGTTAAATATAACAGTTTTATTTAATTTTTAATTTCAAGTTAATTAGGATTAAGGTTCGTTATCTTATATATCCTTTTTAAATATATTTAATTTTTTTTTATATTTTTAATTACACTTTGTAAAATGTTCTTAGTGCTTGAATTCACTTTTCATTTAGTTTTTTAATGGATTTAGTTTCAGTTTTTTAAGAAGCTTTAAAAGTAGTTATTAACTTTAGTACTGAACTAATTTTATGCTTACGGTATGTGCCTTTGTCTTATTTAAATGTTAACGAAAAGTTTTGGTTACTAACGTTATCCTTGTGATTTCCTGCCATATATCCTTTTTTAAACATATATTTAAATCACAGAAATTTTTAAGTTAAGTATAAAAATACAACTGATTTTTGTTTTTTTTTTATATTTTCCTTCTTTTATTGTTTTATATTAACATAAATTGTAAATATAATTTGATTCTTTTTTTCGTTGCAAGCAAAATACTGTTTTCTATTGTTTAGTATGCTAATAAAATGCAGGTGGGCTTAAACATTTATCCTCTATTTACCAAAATTTACACACACATTTATGCAAATTAGCATATTAAAGTTTAACAATAAAGTATCAAATATTCATTAAGTCATGACAACATACAATTTGGTTTTGGATCTGCACTACTCTAACTATTTGGGCCATTTAGGCAGGTAGATAGATAGGGGAAAGATAAAGAAAAAAATGTTTGTTAATTGTTTTTTTTATATTTATTTAAGACCCAAGTTTTCAATAGGAGGTAATTTAGATTTTTTCTAGTTATTTGAGGTTTTTAGCTTTTTGGTTAAATATAGTTTTCTGGGAGTTCTTAATCAATCTTTTTAGCTTTTCAGCACTCATATTAGCTAACTGATTTTAAATGTATTTACTTTATTGCGACGCACGATAATTTTGCACCACAAAATAATTTTTCAAAGGGAGTTAACAAAAAAAGAAGTTAAATAAAGTGAAATATGGCCTCCCTCCTAAGCCATTTAGCTCTAAACTTTATTCATTGTGTTTTTTGTTTCTTAGAAGACACAAATTTTTTTAAGATTTTATAACAGGTGGTAAAAAGTATTACAAAAGTTAAATGTCTGTCTAACTACAAGATTCTTTTAAAAGTTTATTTTTTTATTTTTGCAGGTTAAAGCTCATTTAATGTCTATTATGAAAATCACGCTACTGTTTCTTATTTTTAAGAATGTTGAATGCAATATGTTAAACTTTTATCTTAAATTTATGTAAATTATATTTTAATGTTAAAGTTGAATATGCTCAAAAAGATTTAAAAAACAAAAGAATTCAAAGATAAACAGACAGTGTCGTGATATAAGATACTTATATGAATAAATGACAAAACAACTTTCTAACTCACAAAATTAAATAAAAAAATATTCAACAAAATATTTAAAATTTGTTGAAAAACCAATAATTTTCAAATTCAATTTTTTTTTGTTAAATTTAAAGTCAAGATCTTAAGTTTATAAAAAATTGTACTGATAAGGAAATTTTACAACAAAATCAATATTTTAAAAAGACTTAAAAAAGTGAGACTTTACCAAAATTAAAGCTGAACATTAAGGAAAAATTAAATTCTTTAAAGTACAAAAAAAAAAAAAAAAAAAAATATTAACTAAATGAAATCTGAGAAAATTATTAAGTTTTGCTAAAAATAATGAGTTTATTTTTTCTTCAAATTAATTTTTTTCGAATATTTTTGATTCGATTACTCGAGTCAATAGTTTGTATGCTAAAATTACTATAAAAAATTAATAAGTTTTACCAAAGATAAGGAAAATATTTTTTATTCGAATTAATATTATTCGAATATTTTTAATTCGATTATTCGAGTCGATAGTTTAAAGTTTCTATGTAATATTGCAAGCAAATATACAAAGGTTAACATAATCTCATATGCTGCAATGAAATTAAAGCAAAAATATGCTTCATTACGATATATGTTTGCAATATGTTACTCAGCAATTAAAAAGTATTTTGCGCTCTTGTAATGCTTATATTTAATTTTCACAGTCTTTGATGTAAATAAACAAGTATGAAGAAATAAAATTTAAAATTGCATTGCTAAAAGCAAAAACAAAGATATGTGAAAATTAATAAAGAGTACAACGACTAAAGTTGTGTGTGGACCTAGAGTAGATTGTTGCCACACATATTTGTTAATAATTTTTCTTTTTTAACATATAATAAATAATATAGGTGAACGAAGCTGAGCCGAATAAATTATAAATTTTTTTTCTTAAAAATATTAATCGATTGTTTTAATCGAATATAATTTAAGATCGTAAATTTGAAGATTTTATTTATAAAAACTCCTATAAATTTTTAGAGATCGGTTAGATTATTTTTTATTCGATTAATTTTTTGTTCGATTGAATATTATTCGAATAATTTTTATTTGGTTACTAAAATGAAGGGTCTATAATTTTCGTGTAATCCATATATTTATAAAAGATATTAAGATATCTTTTATTTAATCCAAGGCAATTCATAAAATGCAGTTTTTTCTAAAGTTCTTGTTCTGTTAAATTTATTTAATTTTAAATACAATTTCTTTTTGATCTTTATAATTAATTCTCATTTCTAATTTTCTAAGCAATACGTCAGTTAAAAAAAATAAATAATAAATAATATTTTTATTAAGAAAAGTAAATTTATTTAATATTTAATAACAAAATTGTTGTATTTCAAATGAAAACACTTTAAAGACTTTGTTGTTAATGTGCGTTTGATAGCAACCCAACAATTCAAATGTGTGTATTATTTAAAATAGTTTTTGTTTCTTAAATACTTCTTAAGTTTTGCCTTTTTAATGTTAAAAAAGATTATTAAACGTATTAAATTTCTTAATCTAATTTTATAGTTAGAAAATTGTTTAATTTAAGGAATTTATTTACAAAAAGAAACGTACGCATTTTTATAAATAAATCGATTATTTTTATTCGATTAATTTTTATTCGATTAATTTTTATTCGATTAAATATTATTCGAATAATTTTTATTCGGCTACTAAAATGAAGGTTCTATAATTTTCTTATAATCCATATATTTTTAAAAGATATTAAATCCTTTATTTAATCCGAAGCAACTCATAAAATGTTGATTTTTTTAATGTTATTGTACATTAAATTATTTTCTATTTTATTAAGCTTTGGGTCCTTATATTTTTTATTAATATTTTATTTCAATATTTCGGTACTTTCTGCGTACCTTCTTCAATATCAATATTAATTTTGTTTCCTGAAGAAGGTACGCAGAAAGTACCGAAATATTGAAATAAAATATTAATAAAAAATATAAGGACCCAAAGCTTAATAAAATAGAAAATAATTTAATAAAAAAAGGGTCAAATAATCATTATTAAACTAGTTATTGTACATTTAAATTTAATTTTCTTTAAACCAAAATTTTTGTATCTTTAATAAAAACTCTTTAAAAACCTTGTCGTTAATGTGAGCTTGATACCAGCCCAACAATACAAATGTGTGTATTATTTAAAGTAGTTTTTGTCTCTTAAATACTGCTTAAGTTTTGCCTTTTTGATGTTCAAAAAGATTATTAAACGTATTAAATTTCTCAATGTAATCTAATAGTTTGAATATTGTTAACACTAAGCAGCAACAAAACATTAAAGCATTTTAAATATTTTGGAATAGTTTGAATGCGAACGAGAAAAAGGGAGGAATTAACAACATTAGAAGAAATAAAAATATATTTAGTTCATATTAAAATATTTGTTTTCTTGTTGATTGATTGATTTTTTAGCGTATGTCGTCTGAATGAAATATTTGTAAGGATATAAAATGCCAACTATAATGGTAAAGCATCTTTAAATTTCTGTTTTTTAGATTTGTATTATAGATCTTATAGGATAAATGTTTTCTCTCAAATAGAAACCTCCCACTTTTTGAGTATATCTCGCAAGAGAGTCAAATATGTTTTTAAAATCAAAGTCAAAGAAGACTAAGGAAGAAAATATTTGTCTTTAGTTTGTTAAAAGAAAATTTGTTAAGATTAAAAATGCTATTAACAACAAAAAAAGTCCTAAAGAAAAGTTTTCAAGTTTTCAAGTTTTTTTTTGTTTTTTTTTTTGTGATTGACACTTGTAAAATTTTTCTACTTAAAAAAAAAACGAAAATATAATGTAACTTAATCATTATCTAATTTATGCCAGACATAAAAATATTTTTTTAATATGTTATCAATATAATCCAAGCATTAAGAAAGAAAATTTACCCAAATTTTATTCATAAAAAATTTGCGCATTTTAATGACATTCAAGGATTAAATGGACATTTTGGTTAACACTTTAATCAGTATGCGAAGAGAAGAGATAAAAACAATGTTTCGAAAGCTTAAGGTAAACCATATTCAAGTGTTAAGGAATAGTCAAATGCCGTTGGAAGGCATAAGAAGTAGAAGAGTATTCAAAAGATAGCATAGAACATTCAGTGTGGATCGCCATGTTCATATTAATGGCACGGAGAGAAACATTGAGAGCTTGCGAACGAAAGATTGAAAAACTATAGCAGAATTAAATTTTTGTTAATCCTTTTTTAAAAGAGGAATATGTGTTCGCATATCCTACCGAAATATTCGGTTTGCTACACTGGATCTGCTGGAGTAACTACGGAGCCAAGTGCGGCTGAGTAATATTCACATTCAGCTTTTTAACCACAAGTTGATAAGAGGCATAAAGAAACTAATTCTAGGCTCTAAATTATTTCTGCAAAATATCGTAAACCTCAATTTGTAAAATGAATCAACACTGATATAGTGGATGAAGGATTGAGATATCTGCATTAAAGGAAACGAAGCAGCGGATGATCTTTCAAAATAGAAATTAAATGATAATTTTTCTGGTTCCGAACGCAACTAATAGCGTTATTCCAGCAGACAGGCCAGAATAATATTGGAATAGCCCTCAGGTAAGAAGGCAAAAGCGGTCATTCGATAAAGTTGAGGTACCCTAACCGATATTACTGCTTTGGTGGCAAAACAAGGGAACTTCCAATATCGATTGGCTGGAAGAAATGTCGAACAAAACGATGTTCTTAGAATAAGAATTAAATATTTTAGGAAGGCAACTCTCAGATTCCTGTGATGTTAAGTGCGATAATCAGTGCACGACTAGAAATCACTAGAGGATACGCGCCGTGAAGTTGCTCGAAACTCGACTAGAAGGAAGAAGGGTAATATTCTCTGTCGAATATTTTGTTCTTTACTTACGAATGAAAAGGAAATAAAAAAGAACCTAAAACAGGTCTGTTTTAGTATCTCCACTTACGATTGTTATAATAATTTATTATTACCAAAATTCCTAAAAACAAATTTATAAATACCCAAAAGAGGATTTTGGATTTCTTTTTTTTTTTTTGAAAAACTAACAACTTTATGGCATTAAAAAACTTATTAAAACATATAAAACAGTCGAATGCAAAGAAGTAAACTCCTTAATATTATACATACCTCGTAGCCAATTTACACCATATGCCAAGGAAGGCAGGTTCAAAAAAACTTGGCCTTCTACAATGGGATAATGCAGCTTCGCATTAATTGAAGTGGTTACTCTACTTGAGTAACGAAATATCTAAATTTTTTTTAAAAAACTAAAAAGACATTAGTTTCAACAAAAGGCACCCCAACTAAGAGAGAGATAATACATCTGCAAGCTTTAATGAAGTCTACATGAGTTACAGGGGTCAGTTAATTGATCCAGTTCGACTAAAGCCCAAGAAGCTTTTAGGAAGGAAACCCACAAAAATGCTAGACAACTTCGGTAGCTCAAGGGCGAGGAATCATGAAATAGTACTTGGTACCTAATTTTTGTAAGCTGCTGATGGGGAGGCTAAAACGTCTAAGAACGTTGTATGAGAACAACTAGCAGGCACTGTTTGTTATTAGAATACAGACTGTGCTGATATAAATATTTCATGATATTCTCATGAAATATTTATTTTTATACTAAACTAATAAATGAAATGTATTACTGCGGGGAAAGCATATCCATATGGCCATTTCGCTACTGCTCATATACAGCTCATCAGTGGATGAGCAAAACCTCAGAGTCTTATACTTAAAGCCAAATTGATTAAATGAGAACTCCATTGAATCAATTAGGCAAAAAGCCATAAAAAACTCAAAAAATTTTAATACAAAAACACAGTAACAATTGAGTAAATATAAGTCATCATTTCGAGCAACTTTTTGACGACTTCGTGATTTTTATAGTGCATATAATCGTCTGTCTGAGCCAGCCATCCGTCGAAGTGTGGATAGATTTCGTACCACATACTCTTAGGAGGATGCAAAAACACCATCACATCGAAAGAATGTGCGTACTGAAGAAAATATCGCTAATGTAAACGAAAGTGTGGAAGAAGAAGATCAAAATTCTGTCTGTCCACTATGTGGAAAATTTTGCTTAAAGATCTTGGCCTACACCCGTATAAGATCAACCTAGTGCAGGAGTTAAAACCACGAGACCATTATATGCGTCGTTCTTTCGCCGATTGGGCCTCAGAGCAGTTAGTAACTGACCCGTTGTTTTATCGCCAAATTGTGTTCAGCGATGAGGCTTATTTTTGGCTTAACGGGTTTGATTGTAAGCAAAATTGGCGTATATTGAGTCAGACCAATCCACAACATACCCTACAGACTCCATTCCATTCCATGCTATTATTGGAGATTATTTCTTAAAAAATGAGGCCGGATCTCACGTTAGGTCAATGGAGTTCGTTACACCACCATGATTTTTTGTTTGAAATATGGATGACATTGATCCTGACGAAATGTGGTTTCAACAAGATGACGCTACGTGCCGAACGGCGACCGCAATCATCGATTTATTGAAATCAAAATTTGGCGATAAGTTGATTTCGAAAAATAGACCTGTCAATTGTCAATTTTCTGTGGGGCCACGTGGAGTGACTGGTTTATGCTGATAAACCAGCAGCAATTGATGCTTTAGAGGCCAACATTGTTCGTGTTATTCGTGACATACGGCCAGCAGTATTTGAAAAAGTGATTCAGAATTGGACTCCAGAATTCTTCATTGCAATTAAATTTTTTAAGTTATTTTTTTTTATTTTAAGTTCTATCGGTCTTAAAAAAAACCCGATATCAATGCTATCAATGTGTTCAGCTTAAGGGCAGCAAGGGATGACAAATATTAATCAATCCTTATTAAAATTAGTGAACTTGAGTTCCTAGTTATAAATGTGAAGCTCCAAGATGGCATATTGTATTTTATTTCGTAAATTTATTAACAGGAAAAATATTACTGAAACAACATTTTACTTATAGGACCATCTTTAAGATTAAATAACCAACGACATTTTATCAGAATTATAATCTACTCTAGAGCAGACAAACCAAGCTGAGCTAAAAACCTCATTTAAGTTAAGGCCTGTGATAAACATTATGACGTCTCCAAACAAGCTCGGAACTTAGGGCACGCTAACACTGTATTAGATTCCTACTCATGATCACCTTTTAAGCAATAAGCGGGCTAACCATGCAGTCAATGCAAGGGTTCTACACAGAATCTTTTGGAATATCGAATGGCTATGGAAATGTGAAAACGAATTTCGAAAACGAATTAGAGTTTGCTTGCAATTGGGAGGCATTAATAGGGGAAAGATAAGCAAAGGATTTTATGACGCCACTATAGCGTCTCGCAAAGACTGCTGTTAATGAATAAATGACAAATGCAATGATTTTCCGAACATTTTTTTTGGTGAATTTATAGACAAGATTTGACAATGAAGGTTTCGTAAAATTCAACATGAGATCTGTGTTTGTCCTGCTTTAGAAACAAGTGGACAGAAATTCCTCGGTTGTTCTCTGTTAATCTATTTTGAGCCACTAATCTTTTGGATTCAACAATACACAAGGAGGTTGCAAAAAGGATTTCACATGTCTTGAAACGTTTGGGAATCCCTATGGGAAACCCATAAAGGCTGAAAACTAAAAGCCATCACTTTAAAAAAAGATAAAAAAATAACTTCACCACGTTATCAGATTTATTCCGTCACTGCGTTGTAATCTAAAATAAATTTCAATCATTTATGTAGAGCTTAAATAAATATCCTTTTTTCTGCTACCAAATTCCCTAGTGCTTTTAGAACCTCCATCTCTTTTTTTATTTTAGCTGCTATTTTAACTTTCTATTGCCAGTGAAATTGTGACAATTAGATTAAGTTTATGACACAAGTAAAGCGAAAAAATCCAACAAAAATTTAATAGAGAAAATTACATCATTTTATTTTTTCAGAATATTTCGTTTTTTTATTTTTTATTTATTTCTGTTTTTTAAAGGGATGTTTGTAGTTAAACAAATCATGTAAGACATTTTGAAATTGCATGTGGCATGAACATTAACTGTACACTTAATACTTCTACTCTACAAAAACAACACATGAACTCAAAACAAGTAAAGGAGAGACAGACCGAAACCGTTACAGTGACTGATTTGAAAGGTAAATAAACTGAATTTTTATTTATAATTTCAGTTTAAATTTTTTTTAAAGGATTTTATTAACATGGCAGGGCTCCTTAAGATAAAAAATTTGAATCTAGTTAAAGGTTTCGTAAATAGTTTTTACACATGAGGTATTTTAAAACTAAATTAAGGATCCGTTTAAATAATTATTCTGATGTGGCTTTAAAAACCCTGTCCTAGTTTATCCAAAGAATTTACACAGCCAAGGCAGATTTTTAAACAAAAATCAAACGCTCCATTTATCTCTTCTTAGGATTTTAATTAATTTTCGAATTCTTTTTTCTCTTTAAGAATTTATACTATTTTATTATTTAATCTGTGTGTATCTGTGTGTATGTGCTTACCTTAGAAAGTGTGTGTAAGTGTGTGGGTGCCTAACATGTTGCTGTTACTTAAAATGTGATAAATCTGCAAGTCTTTTGCATAAAAATTTAACACAGCATGCTCCTGTAAAAAAAAGAACAATTTACAACGTACATACATTCGTGTACTTAGATGTGTCCTTTATTAAAAAGCACATTCGAACACAAGCACATAATCACAAATATTTTATAAAATCCCCATAGTTCTGGTAAATGACATTAAAGGATAAAAAGAAAATCCTTCATAGAATGTAAATTGTTAGAGAAGAGTGAACAAAAAATGTCTACACTATAATTTAATTGGGGACAATAATTGTTAACTGACTCCATGATGGATTCCTTGAAATAAGTAAAGCAATGCTTTATATCCTTTAAATTGTATACCTAGAACCAACAGCGTTACCCCAGTCTCAATACAGAGAAACTTTGTAATCCCAGTTGGATAAATAATTCCTCAATGGGAAGAGTAAAGTAATTAAATGTCCATATTGAGCATTTCCAGAAGTGACTTTACAATGACAAGCAACTCTTGGGAATAAAAAAAAGTAACATCAATTAACTATAAACCGGGACCAGAATCGAAATTTAACTCCATTGCAATTGCCATTGTTGTGAAATGTCCCTTTTAGCGAGATCATCGTCCTTACAGTTACCCAGGATATCCCTGCGACCAGGAATCCAAAACAGGTCAAACTGTGATCTCTCTGATAGTGTGTTTAGTAAGGAGGGACATCTCAGGACTAGCTTAGATGTACAATATTCACCAGCAAGCGCCCTGATTGCTGCCTAACTGTTCGAAAAAATCTGAATGCCAAGGCCAAAAAGTTCGCCTGTAAGCACTATTTCGGATATTTTCAGAATAGCCATTATCTCGGCTTGAATAATGCTGCAGTAGTCAGGGAGTCTAAAGGAGAGTCTCAGTCCAAGGTTAAGCTAGCGTGAGAGGACAATAAGTCTGGCTGCACAGTACTTGGCCTGTTGCAACACCAGGAGTTTGGTAGGTAACCAGTGGAGAAGTGCATACAGAGCCTTTGTCGAGGTAGTTCGGAGAGCCCCAGTAATCAAAATGGCGGCTCTTCTCTTTTGACTTTATCAAGAGGCTTTTGGTTTACCGCTTTCTCGAAAGTGGGCCACCAAAACACAGCACCATAGAGAATGTTTGGTTCGATGACTGCCTTATAGACCCAGGAGGGTCTAAAGTTCCCATCTCGTTCCTAAAGCTCTCTGGCAGAAGTAGAGCGCGCAGGTTACCTTCCGAGCTCTTTCGGCAATGTTCGCCTTCCTTTGAACAATACAATACATAATTTTTTTTTCCTTTTTTTTTTTGTTACAAACATATTTTATTTGTTCTCGTTGAGTACATTATTGTGGGAGTTTGCGTGACCAAACACCCTATAGTTTTTACATAAGAACTGCTTTGAGATAAATTAATTGGAATTTGCAAAATAAAAAATAAAAAAAATTTTTTTTCTGTAAAATCGATAAGGAATGTTATTCATGAATGTTTATTTTGCACTTTAATATTGCTTCAAAAAAGTTTTATGCGCAAAATATTTACATTTAGTTGTTTTTTCATTCGACATCTTGTTAAAAATTTTTATTTTTTGTTTGGTTTTTAATTTAAACATGTTTTGGAATTGTGAAATATGACTTAAATCCTGTTTTAAAGTCCCATTTAATAAATAATTAGTTGTGCAAGGACACTAAAGATCTTTTTAAGACAATGTTCGAAAATTCGAACATACAATTTTAAGATATTAATTTGTAATCAATATTTAAATATTTCATAAATGGTATTTAAAGTTAAGAAAGTATAAAAACTATTTTATAATATGAAATTCAAAACGATAATTTTATAAGAATTATTGAAAATAAATATTCGAAATTTCGCAATGATTTTAAACTTAAGAAAAAATCAAATTATCTCTTATAATTATATATAATAACATTTTATATCGACTAATAAATTATTGAATTCTATTTTATTTAGAAAATTCGAAATTAATTTTAGAATTTAGTATAAAATAACTTCTTATCAAGATTGCAGTTCGAGTTTTCGAAATATGCAATGTAAAGTAATATCTATAAGGAAATCCAATTTACATAAACAAAGTGATTTGTTTCTAATTTCAAAACCTACATTTTTCTAGTAGCTATATTCGAAACTTCAAATGTTCTTTCATACATTAATTTCTAAGATAAAAACGTACATTTTTGTTATAGCTATATTCGATACTTAAAAATTCTTTCGTACATTCAAAGTAGGGTAAAAAAATCAATTCAAACCTAAAAAAAATTGCAAAACTAAAAATCCCTCACCTTAATAATAGAGTTAAGCGTTAACCAACTTTATTTCTTGCAACACAAAAATCGCCAACATTTTTTTTTTCACTTAGCTTTTTACAATTATGTTAACAATACTGTTAAACATAATACACTTAACTACTATGCACAAACAAATTCCGTGTGCGATTTTATACTTATTATTATCATATCGTTCGCAACTGCGATTTTAATTTATAAGCGATTTAAAACGTCTAACGATTGTTAATGTGGACAGATGTGGCAACTTTTTTTTTTAGTGTAACAACAATTAAAAGAAAATATCTTTTTATAATGTTAAAAAATAATTGGGATCAAAGAAAATTGAATTCTACACAAATTGGTGGTTGCATGTCCTAACGTCCAAGGCGTTGTGAGTTATGCCATAGAGAAAAAAATATTTAGGCACGGACGAAGGCCGGTTATGCCGGTTATATCGTCTATAAAGCAGTTCAAAGTCTCTATGTTTAATAGAAACATTTTAAACTTATTAATTTTACAATAACTTTGAACAATTATCTAGTGGACGGACGTCTTAGAAGGTTACTTCAAAGAAATAGTGTGCTTCTTCATAAAGAAATTATAGATAAAAATAACACACAATAATTTTCCCCGCTTGATAACAAAAAGAAGAGATCCTGCTATTATTGTAAAATTTAATTGTTAATAAAAACTTCAGATAAACTCTTGGGGTTAAATTATTTTTTAAACTTTAAACTTATTTTCAATATGCTGCCTGAATAAACTTTTCGAAAATTGTTACAAATTAAATTTCTTATTAAAATTTCCCTTAGGCATTTTTTGTTGATGTTCTTAATTTGCTTAAATTCCAGATGTTGTTGTTTTTATCAAAATATTTTCAGCAACTGTACGAGGCAAGTCTTAAAATGATAAAAAAATATTAATTCTTTAATAAATAAAATTTTTTTTTTGCATCAGCAATAATTTTGAACATTTCGAAAATTTTGTAGAAATTATAGCTTATGAATTATTTAGTTAAATTTGGCGTAATGTCGTCCTTTAAAAATAATTTTCCGCTTAAAAACAGACAGCATAAATGGAGAGATGTATCTGGGGAGTACTTAACACTAAAACCAAATGCATCATCATTATTTTAGTTATTTTTGCCATCACTAATATCGTGTTATAAGAACTGAGAATTATGCTTGAAATATAAGTATTGCATATCCCCATGGCACGAGCTCGTGGTCGAATCTGGAGACATATCGCTCCTTTATTGCAACCTAGTCATATCTCAAAAAATTAAAAATTTGTAGTTACTGTAGAGCAAAACTGCTCTTTTAGACCTTCTGTACATGTTGAAAAAAAAATCAGTTCTATATCCCAAACTGAACCGAAGTTATAGCAATTGCAATTGCGGCAATTAGATCATAGGACTTATGTCTTGAAAACTTAAATCGCATTTGGCCAAATTCAAGTTTTTTTGAGATATGACTATGTTGCAATAAAGGAGCGATATAAGTTCGAAAAATACAAACGAAAAAGGGGACGCTATAAGAAGCAGAAAAGTCGGTTGAGCAGTTGTTTAAACGGTGAAAAATTCGCAGCCGGTCATACAGGGAAAGAAAACGTGCAGTCATATAACTGCTTTAGAGTTTGCTGCCAGAACTTGAGGTCAACCAGAAGGATAAATAGTTACTAGTGTGCGGATTGACAGATACTTTACCCCAAGGCTCAACAAAGACGAAATAGAATTCTTGCAAAACAGGATATTTAAAAAGTTGATTGATTGAAACCTTGAAAAGATGAATGGAAGAAAAAAAATTAATATTCTTGCTGTAAATTGAATGAGAATTATACTTTGAACAAAAACCGGCTTTTTATTCCAATTTGAGCATCGCTTATTTGTCTTCATCCTTATTTTTTCACGTTTATTTATCCAGGAAACATGATTTAAGAATAGTTGATGGTTTGAAATCCCGAAAAGATGGAGGTGAGACAAGAAAAAATATTGTTGCTGTAAACTGAATGAGAATTATATCTTTAACAAAAAACGACAGATGCCCTTCACATCACTTTAATTCAATTTGAGTGGCGCTTATTTGTAGCAGAACCTGTTCTTATCACTTTGTTCAAATTTAAGTGGCACTTATTTGTCTTCATCCCTAATTTATCATGTTAATTTATCCAGGAAACAGGATTTTAAAATTGTTGAATGATTAAAATCCCGAAAAGATAAAGGAGAGACAAAAAATATTGTTTCTGTAAACTTAATGAGAATTATATCTTTAACAAAAGTAGCAGAAGCTGTTCATATCGCTTTATTTAAATTTGAGTGGCGCTTATTTGTCTTGGACCCAATTTGTCATGTTTACTGTCTTCGTCTCGTCGACATGTACTGGCAGAATCCTGCCGGGCGCCCCTTAACTAAAGTTTTTTTTTAAACAGAAATATTTCAAAATTTCGTTGCGTTAGAACAAAGGAATCTTCACCTCAAAATCTTTTTATATTTCTTCACTATTTTTATATTAAGTAGCTTAAAGAGGAGTAATAAAACTAAAAGAGACGATAAAAAAGAAAAAGCTTTTAAATCTTTTTGCGTCAATTTTAAGAAAAAAAAAATAATCCTTTTTATAAGAGCAAGTTGTTAGCACCTACTTAGTGTCAGCTCATAATGAATTGCAAACACAAACACATGTTACACAAAGATTTATTTTCGTTGTTATTTTTTTTCTTTATACTTTTGTTTTCAAAGGAATGGAATGCAGTAGTAATCGCAGCATATGGCTGATTGTAACTAAAGCGCACCCAAACAAATGAAAACATGTTTCTAACTTTGTATAAATTACTGAGTAATTCAGTCTGTTTTCTTTTGTTAAACAACTTTTGTTGTCAGGCGAATGAGTGTAATGAATCCTAAGAAGGAATAAAGAAAGTTTGAAGGAAAAAACTTTAAGCAACTTCTAGTAAATAAAATGAAAATATTTATTAATTTTATCATAAGATGCAGGGGAAAACAGTTTAGTTTTAGCTGCAAGTAGTTGTTCTTCTTCTTCTTTTTCTTCTTCATCGTCTTCTTCTTCTTTTTACATTAGTTTAGAGTATTGAGTTCCCTAAAGTAAGAAACTTGAATCTTTTTAGTTAAATAAATAGATGAAAAGTTTGGTTGTGTTAAAAAGAATGAAATAAAATAAAATTGAATTACACAGTGACATTGAGTTTTTCATATTATTTTTGACACAAACTTTTCAACTCGTGACATGTATAAGAGTCAAATAAATTTACTATGAATGTAAATTGAACTCATAAAAGTTAAATATTGAAAGAAAATTATTTTATTACTTTTCCATCATTCCACATCGTATTGATCGTGTTACCAAGGAAGAAATCCATGCAAATACAAAAAATATTTCGTTCTAATTTGACAAAAAGCCGCCTGCGTAGAGTAGTTCTTCCACTGCACAAAATAGTTCCTTGACGTCAATAAATAAGAATCGTCATTTTAGATGTCTAGATTAGATTTTAGTCATTGTCTTTGAAGCCGAACAGAATTACAAATGAAGTGGCAAAGAAGGGTGCAATGCTTAATAATGGTGCCACTAACAGATATTAAGCCAACCCCTTGTCTGCCAACGGGCAGTCCAGATTTAGCAGATGATTTATCGAGGTGACTTATTTGATTGCAAAAACAATATGACTCCAATTAGATCAGAGGAAAACGGCAGCACTACTGCGAATGTCGAAAGAGCAACTGCATAGTAGATAGGCGCTGACTTTTTATGCGAGGAAGATTGGTCTCCCTTACAATAACTTTTGCAAAAACTGCTAAGACGAGGAAGAGTAGAATACAATCGAAATTCTTCTCTGACTATGCCGTGAAATGGAATGCCGATGACTAGAGCACCTTAGCCACCGGTTTTTGGAAGCCTTTCCGATTTAAAATTTTTTGAACTGAAGAGGATCAGTTCTTTTTAAGCAGCTATGGTTGGTTTTCTTATTAACTGCACGTTCCAGATAGTCAGCCTGCCATCAATTCCTCTTCAGCATCTCTCTCTTTCTCTCTCTTTCACATTCTAATTTCTTTCTCTATTTTGGCTGTCCGCCTTCGTTTAAAGATCTTCTCTCTATCTCCTCTTTTTGACTTCATTTCATTCTTCTTCTGCTTCTTCTACTTTGAAAGTAACACAAAGGCCTCAGCAACTTAATCAAAAATAAAGCAGTGACATCTTTCTCCAAGAGTTTTCTAGTATCGACTTCCATACTCAGCATTCGTAGTAACTTGCAGCTCAAGTTCATATGACTATTTGATGGTTTATATCATAATCTCTCTCCACTGAGTTCAAGCAACCGTTAGTCCTTAATTATGGATTGTAATACATTTTTGCCTGTAACCTTGCCGTACAATCCTAAATTCTCCCCTGTGGTTCGGGATCAAGGTTTGAGGAAAGACAAGTCGTATGGTCACATGCTTTGCTCCTCTTTGCAATCATTTATCTTTATTTAGTTGGATGTTATTAAAGCTATTAAGTGGCTATCAATCTCTTTTTAAACATTCAAGTTCTGAAGTTGAGCTTTAAATTTTCGGCACTGATATTTCTGCAGCGTTTTGATTAGACTTGGAAAATTCCTTTAAAATTCAGCTCTAAATGCTCTAAATCATTGGCCGGCTGTTTTTTAATCGGTGGCATGTCATAATGTCCAAGATGTGATTAACATACCTGGTCGGGGCCCATAGCTGACGGTGGTCTTACCACTATTTTGTCGCAATTTTAAGAATATGGCTTGCAGGACCATAAACTTTCCCTTGCTATAGGATTGAAGTCAGTTGAGAGTGCAACGGTACACTTCTATCTATTCCGCACCAGACCTGCAGGTATAGACTTTTATTTTAACCACAGCCACCAGGTGTACCTCGAAGGGACCTCACTATTAACTGGCTGCAGAGAGGAACGGCTCTCTGTATGGGCTACCGGTTCCCGTGAACCAGGATGCACCAGTACTCTACTGTCTATCCAGATTTGGTGCCTGCAAAACCGGGGGACTGGTTCCCCCCTTACCCCGAGAACACTTCGTCTGTGCCTAGGTTATTTAAGCCAGACTCCTAGTGCCCCCGGGAAGATGTCATAATGTCCAGTGGTATTCTCTGTAAGAAAGAAAATCTTTGGTCAGCGAAGCCGGTGTTGGTTATACCAAAGAGGAGAAAAACCATGCGTCCTGCCAAAGGCCAGCTATGCAGAAAAGCTTTGGCAAGTGAAGCAGTTGTTGTTTTCAGTGCGGACGTCACACTTTCATAAGTGACACTATTTCTTTATGGACTTTATGACGTTTTTCACTTTTGAGCGCGACATAAAGTCCATGGATAGTATGTCTTTAGACACTTTAGAGACTTCCTAGATATCGTAAAAACCCGATGCTTGAATAAATGTTTTCATCCGTTTTATATCGCATTTCGAAAGTTTAACAAGGTTTTGGGAAGTAAAACTTGTAGCACTTAGGCGTCTACTGAGTGTGTGGGTGGCGATAGATAGGTGAGTATCTCCGCATACCTTGCAAGGTTTCAATCTTGAATAAACTCTCTCTAGAAGAAGAAGAATTAATTGCTAAGACTAAGACTAGAAAAGTTCACGCATGTTAGAAACGAAACCTAGAAACCAAAAGGCGAAAAAAGGAAAAGGCTGAATCAAGTGTAAACTGAAACAGCCTTGGTTGTCCTTAAGGTTATCGTATTCGGGGTTCAAACAGCAGAAATTAGAAAAAATTAAGTCACCCAATGTGATAGCAGGGATACAGATTTCGTTCTGACTAAATAATAATCTGCAATTGCACCTCCTAGACTTTCCTTTAATTTTGTAATTAATTAAAATCTTAGATTAATTTCCGGACACCCTTTGTTTAATAGTTTTCTAAATTTTGAAGCTAAAGCACGGAAACAAGAACGATGAATGCATGAACATGTTAAAACCTTAAATGAGATTTATCACTTCAAAACGCAAATACCATCATTCACACATCAACTATAAAACACACATATGTACATATACACACTCAGGCATCATATGATAAAAAGTATTTTAAAAATAGACAAACTAAAGGGAAAGAAAATAAAAATTATTTTAACACATTCGCAAACATTAAATAAATCAAAACCTTAAGTTTATCGCACATTTTCACAAACAAATATTTGCTCTCTCTCTTTTTCTCTTTCGATGCCTCACATTCTTTCTCACTTTATATTTAGCCGTACGGTAAAAGAATTTGCTGACTAAGAACAATTTGATTTGAATAAACTTGAAGCAAATAAACATGTTGTTGCTCTTGAAATAATTCTTAATAAACACTCACACACCTGCAATCGACAACATTCTTAAACGAGATGACTACGTACTTCATGTAGGAAATATAAATTTACGTGCATATGCAAATGAGTTTTAGTTCTATCTAAGTTAAAGCATACTTTAAGGAGTAGATATTTTCGACTTGAAAATAAATGAATATTTTCTCATATGCCCTGTACAAAACATGATATTGAAAATGTTTTCGTTTCCAAAATCCTTTATCATAATTTATGCAGCAATTTTTCACTTTAAAGTGTTGAAAGTTGAAAACGATGTGGAAAATATCAAATGCTTCAAAGCACTTATCAGGTTATAGAAGAAAGATTAATCGAACACTTTACAATCATTTGAAAAATGTTTTTAGTTTTATACAAAATTTTGTATAAGCCCAAAAGTTGAAAAATTTTTCTGAATAAAATAGAGATAAAAATAGAGTTAAGAAAATATTTCACGTAAATTTAACTATTTTGAAAAGTACGTAAATATAGCTGTTTTGGAAAGTACTCAAAATCTTCAAAACTTTTTTAGCAGTTTAAAATGGTTGCGGCACCTATCTATACAAGGTAAAAACTTTACATATTCGAAGTAATTTCCAGAAGTACTTTTTTTAAGTTAAAAAAATATTTTACGAGCATTTTTCGAGAGTAAACTTTTTTTTGAAAGTTAAGACGGGTAAGACTCTCCCAGCCATATTTATATATGAAAAAATTACTTTGGTATTTATTTAGACAATTAAAAATTTTAGCTTTGGTACTTTTTAGTACCTTATTATGTTTTTAAATAATAAACACAGAAATAAATA
Source organism: Gymnosoma rotundatum (assembly GCA_916610165.2). Lineage (NCBI taxonomy): Eukaryota > Metazoa > Arthropoda > Insecta > Diptera > Tachinidae > Gymnosoma > Gymnosoma rotundatum. The sequence continues at coordinate 14,050,586 of OU744339.1, forward strand.
CTTTTTAAATTTCAATCAGGTAAAGAAAACTTCTTACATTGCTACAATTTTGCGTAAATTTCATGTCTCTATTTTAATCAGAAGCTGAGATATTTTCATTTTAAAATGGTAACGTCTTCCAAAGTCCTCGTTTTTTCCCAACTATAGCGTTAAATAACTCTCAAGATACCTAAGCGAAAAATCTGAAGCTTGGTAAATAAACTAAATAAAGTAGTTTTATTGCGTACAATATGTATAAGAAAAATTCGTGTAATTCCGAGAAGGTCGGGTTAAAATCTGTGTTGAGTTGATATGGAATGACACAGAATAAAATATCGTTACGAAAGTACGTTTAATACCTTAATGGCTAATATTAACAGAAACATAAATACAACTATAAAATATAAATTATATTAAGCTGCCAGATTTTTGCTTATTATAATGATATAGACGTTTTAACTCGCCTATATTCAAAAATTGCACTTGATAGCAGTACGGCAGCGTTGTTAAGCAAAATATTAAATAAAGAAGTTTCAAGCGTGTAAAATTTTACTGAGCTGAGTACATAAGGAAAATTCTTCTTTCTTTAAGCGATGTAAGAAAGTACCAAAAAACAAAACAAAAATGGTTCACTAAGTTTTAATTATGTTTTACAACCATATTTCAAACAGTAGCTTTTTAAAGATTAGAAAATAAATTGGTATTGTATAATTTAGAATATGAGTACATAAGGGTGTTAATGAAGGGCATTTAAAAAAATGTTGGTACTTTTTCCAACATAAAGATTTTTAGGTTACTATAAATATGTCTACATAGAATAAACTCTTGGTAAAAGGAATTAAAAAAAAAATATATTTCCTAAATTAAAAAGGTGAAAATTTGGTACTTTTAAGAAGTTGGTACTTTTTAGATGTTGGTACTTTTCAGAAGTTGGTAGTTTCTCTTTATAATTTTTTTATAAAGAAAAGTCAGAATTGCATTTGAAAATCTTTATTTTTTGAGTTATTTTTATGTGAATCATTAAATTAACGGAAGTTGCTTTCTAAACTTGCTTTAACATGGGAAATTTTGTTCCACGATACAGAGGACAAGAGCGAAATTAACCTACATGGCCCATATCTCATAGACTACTAATATCTGTTTAAGTTTGTATTGCCTGTGGCGTGGGTCATCTTAGTAAAACAATATTGGTATCTAGCAATTTGTACAAAGTACTTTTTTTTACCACATTTTGATATCAAACACCAGTAACATTCACTGCGTAAGTTGCCATGCCGCTCTGGAAGGAGTAGGGAGTACTCTTGTTCATAACTTTTGAACTAAAAAATGTCAAACATATTTTAATTTAACATCAAATGTTCGAATAGTGGCCGTCTTAATTTAATTACCTTGGAAATATTGTTCAACAATCAAAACTTATTTCTCTTTTTTTTAATTATTTTACAAAGTTGCAAACAAAAATGGTAATTGCACACACTCGATTTTCTCACAAATTTGGAATGATTGAAATTAAGCACATTTAAACGCCAACATCAGTTAAAGTTTGTCTATTATAAATGAATTTACACATTACCAAAAGTGAAAGGAAGTCAAGCAGTAACAGCAAAAAAAAAAAATCGACAATGACAGCAACAAGTACGTCAAAAAGATACAAACAGATTTCATTAAACTGATACTATTGACTTTTTGAACTGATACATTAGCTCCTTTACAAATAAAATACCTAACGGTTAACAAAAATCAATTTTATTTCTTGCCTTCTAATATTTTCTTGTTTATTTCAAATGCCACAAGAAAAACTGACAGAATTGAAAAATTATGTTGCAATTATCTGACAGCTTAAAGGAATTCAAAGGTTTTCATTTTATTTATTTATTTCCTTTTTTCATTTCTGGTTTTGGTGCTCTTATATGCCAGCTTTATTGTTATATTATGGAAGTTTTTGGAAAAAAAAATATGTGACGCCGTCAAAAGCAGATAATAAAATGTCAAATTGTTTAACATAACAAATAACAGATTCATCGATTTGCAAATAATATTCAATATATTACGAGAGCTTAGATTTTGAAAGTTTTCATGTATTTCCATTAATTTTCTCAATAGACAAATTCTAGGAAAATATGAAAGGGAGGAGAAATATAATTTGCATAAATTATACTTTTCTATAAAAAGTCAATTTTGAAGTTATATGAAATAGGGAAAAAATTTTTTTTTAATTTTCTCAACAGGAAACATTTGTCTCTATAGTCTAGTTAAGTTACTGGCACGTTAACAAGTTTAAAGTTTAGTGTGTATCTTTAGCGTATTTGGGTTAGTAATATTAACATGTAAAATTTAATCTGTAGCAAAGTATAAACTTTGGTGCCAAGTCTGCGTGATAGGCAATATAATGATTCACTTTAAAATTAAGTCTGCAGTAAAGTCTGCAATTTGTTTAATCGCCAATATTTTATAATTTAGTCGAGTGGTCTATTTTAATTTAAATTAATTTTTTAGCAGACATATATAATTTGAAGTCTAGTCTATAGTTTATTGTAAAATCTAAAAAAAAGAATCTATGGGCCCATTTGATGTTTAGTGTAGCACAAAGTCTAGTCTATTTTAATAGACGACTTCGTAGTCTTTTGTTTTAGACAATTATGTAGTTTTAACTGTGTTATGGGTAATTCTGATTAAAACTTAATTTTTAAGGCTGTGTTAATTATTTGCTATAAATTAGAAAAGAGCTTTTTCTATTAGGTACTTTTTCGGAAAGGTACCTTTTAAAAATAGTACTTTTTTAAAAGTACTTATTGTGAAAGATAATTTTTGTTAAGGATACTTTTATTTAAAGCAATGCTTTGCAAAATTTTTTTATAAAGTAGTTTTTCACAAGCTGAAATAAAAACCACCTTTTTTTAAAGATAGTTTTTAAAATAGTATGATTTTTACAAACCATTTGAAGTCTACCGGCTTTTTAAAATTATTATGTTTCAATCTGTTCAATTAAGAGAAGTCTACAATAAAATTGCTTTAAACATTTCATATGTACATTACCCACACTTAATGTCCTTCAAATGTGTTATGGGTAATACTGGTTGAAAATTGATTTTTAAAGCTGTGTCAATTATTTGCTATAAAATAGAAAAGTATTTTTCTATGAGGTACTTTTTCTGAAAGGTACCTTTTGTAAATAGTACTTTTTGTAAAAGTACTTTTTTGTGGAATAATTTTTCTTAAGTATACTTTTATTTAAAGCAATGCCTTGCATAACTTTTTAAAAAAATTACTTTCTATAAATAGTACATTCTTTTAAAGAGATATTTAAAAAAGTACTTTTTCTAAAAAGGTTTTATTTATGTAATTTACTTTATTCGTGCTTGATTCCTTCAAATATAAATATTTCATGATATTCTCATGAAATATTTATTATTTTAAACTAAACTACAAAAAGGAAATGTATTACTGCGGGGAAAGCATATCCATATGGCCATTTCACTACTGCTCAAATAGTTCATCAGTGGATTTTACCCAAATTTTGTATAGAAAAACAGAATATTTTTGAGTTGTTATTGTCTTCTGTCTTATTGATTCAATAGAGTTTTCATTTAATCAATTTGGCTTTTGATATAAGACTTTCTGTTTTTCTATACAAAATTTGGGTAAAATCCACTGATGAACTATTTGAGCAGTAGTGAAATGGCCATATGGATATGCTTTCCCCGCAGTAATACATTTCATTTTGAAGGAATATTTGAAGGAATCAAGCACGAATAAAGGAAATTAAATAAATTTTAAAAGATTCCGAATAATAAATTTTTCATTTTGAAAAAGGTTTTATTTTAAATAGTATAATGTTTATTAACCATAATTTTATAAGAAAAAATTCTATTAAAACATACTTTTTATAAAAATGAACATGGACATTTTGAATGAGTTAATGTATTCCACCAGTGACAATATAGTAATTGCCTTCCAAAAGTATTTACCTTCCAGTTTGTTAGCACGTTTCGTGCCTCAGAAATGTCTAAAATAGGCGCTTCCTTATAAAAAGAAATATACCTTTTTTTAAAAAGTACCTTGTTGTAAAAAGAAAGGAAGTATTTATAAAAAGGTACTGTTTTATAAAAATGAACTTATTAAAATATTGTACTTTCTATAAATAATAATTCAGTTAAAATATACTTCTTTTTTGTTAAAATATATTTAAAAAAGTACCATCTGTGTTTTGTGAGTACTTTGTTTATTGTATGTACCAATTTTTTATTGTGGTTAACTTTCTGTGTAATTTCGCTTATTAGTTGTAGAGAGACGTCAAAAATAGCATTCCAGTCCAGTTTTCTATTGGCCTTTGTTCTCCTTGAAATTTTGGCCCAAAATTTTGGTGCCTTCATATGATTTGATCTGTCATTTTAGCACCTTTCTACCCACAAATATTATTATTCTCGATTTTCTGGAGGTTGTCTTAAGCCCCGTCACCAAGGGTATTTCAACTGTGTCTTCTACCGCCGTTTTAGATTTATGATATCCAACTATTTTAATACCTTGTGGATGCTTTACTCGCGTCAAATCTTTTTCGGCTTGATTTAATCCAGAATAAGATTATCGGCCAGCTTGCACTGCCTGCGTTTGTTGGACCACAATATCCTTCCATAAATTCACCAGATTCAAGTTACCACGATTAGTTTTCGAGTCGTCCTCTTTCAAAGTAGTGTAGTCGTTTTATAATCTGTAGAGCAAGTTTGATAATTTTCAAATCTTTTTCTGGTCTTTACAACACTTTGTTTTTTTTTTCGTTCTACTCACGCTCGATAAGCTTCAACTTGGGAAAAAGTTAAAACTTTCTGTTGGAAAATACTTTTTTTGTGGAGTTTTGAAGAACTTCTTATTCTCCAGCAATTAATCGGCGAGGAGCCTTATATTTCATGTGACATGTCGTTCTTTGTTTTCTTTAGCGCTTTTCCGACAACTTTTTATTGAGTTAGATGAAGTTTTTAATCTAAAGCCCATGAGAATTGGGCAAAAAAAAAAAACAATCCAACCGCTCATAGCTTCATTATACAAATACGACTCTCTTTAAATTTTTGATCGACAGGTATTCAGAGTTCATATACTAAGGAAAAAGCTTTCCTCTGGCCACTTATCGCTATAGCGTGCTCTTTCACCGAGAGTACAGATTAAATTAAAATTATTTAAATCTGAAACACTCTGAGACAGAACTCATGTGCTTAACAGGTGTTTCAATGTCTTCTTCTTATTGCACAGCGGGTAATTAAGGCCAACTTAGGCGTAACCTCATTAGAGTGGTAAATTCGGGGTTAAGTTTCACGTTACAACCTCCAGCGAGCAAGCGTCAAGCTATATTCTATAAAAGTATGGCAACTCTGGCAAATAAAAATTGTAAACAAGTATTTTAAGACTTAGAATCCGATATTAAAATATATTTTTATAATTCGCCACTGGTTAGTAAAAGATTCCTGAACTATGATTGATTTGAATATTTAAAGGACCTTTTGAAAAAACATATTTTTTTCTAAATGATTTGTTAATTTTGTGTGATATAGTTTGATTTGTTAAAATTTAAGTTTTTTTTAAAATTTTTATAAATAGAATCACTGTTTATTTTTTATTACAACCAATTAAATTACAACGCCCAAGCGAAAATTGCAAGGAATATCATTTTTAAAATTATAATAAAATTTCCAACCAAAATCAATTTGTTCAACAAACATTTTTATTTTTATTTAAGACAACATCAATTACATTTTCATAAGATTAATTCTATTTTGTAACAATTTTTTGTTAAGCTAATTTTGCTCCAACCTAAAATTTATAGTGAAAAATTACTCAAATTCGCCACCATTAATTTTGTTATCAAAAATGTCCAAATCAAAATTTGTCAAAATGAAATGAAAAATAATTACAGTAAACAAAAGTCACATCGAAAAAGTTGTTTTTTACGCTTAAGGTGTGAAAAGAAAAAAAAAAAAAAAATATTTTTGAACATTCTGGGTATTAAAGCAACAAAAGTACATTGGGTTCATTAAATTCCATTCATTTCTCCAATGAATTTTCTCCCAGAAGAATGCCAATGAAAATTCAAGTGTAAAATGCTTTAAGATAATTTTTCCTTCATTTTTTTTTTCTTTAAATCTTAAAGTATTTCAAAAGAAAAAAGCAATCTTTGCAATACGAGTATTTAATGGATTTTCTTTTACTTCTTTGTTCGCCACATTGCATTAGCAGAGATATTTGAGCTCTTAAAAAAAATGTTCTTAAGTTTGGGTTGCTGTTAAAACGATAAAATATTTTATTTAAGGCTCAAATTAGAGTCATAATTTTTATCGTAGAAAACAATTTGTTGTAACAGAATGATAAAAATAAGACCATTCAGTGTTTGGCAAAGTAAGTGTTGGGTAATAAGAGAATCCAGACAATTGAATAAAAATGAAAAAAAAAACATAAAACAATTTTCAAAGAAGCTTAAAAAAATTTATTTAGTGTCGAAGGAGTGCTGCAGAAAATTCCAAAAGACAAACGAATTTATTTTCACAGAAATGATTAAGCACCTGACAGCAATTTGGCTAGAAATATTGGTAGCAATATTTTTGGCGAAATTCACATTGAACACAGAGTAAAAAGTGAATTGGAAATTGGGCTTAAGCCGGGGCTGGACTAGATGTTAAATAAAAATTAATTAGCAACTAGACCACTAAAACACCAGAATTACACAGTAAAACTAGAATTTAATTAGAACTGGATTAGAACTTGACTAGATCTAAAATATAACTAGAATTTTTTTAGACTAGAAAGAAACTAGCACTAGACAAAAATTAATGCTTGAATAAAAAAAAACTAGAGCTAAACTGAAACTGACAGCAAACTATATTGAGACTAGAACTAGACTAGAAAAAAAACTAGCAATAGACTAGAACTAGACTTAAAACTAATTATTATTTATTTAGAGACTAGAAACTAGAGCTAACGAATGGCTAGAAATAAACTATAGCTAAACTTGAGGTAGGATAGAGCTGGATTACAGCTAGACAAGAGCAAGACTAGTGCAAGACTCGAGCTGGACCAGAGCCAGAGCTAGGTTAGAGCTAAAATAGAACTAGACCTAAAACTAGACTGAAGTTAAACTACAGCTAGAAGTAGACAAGAATTAGGCTAGAAATAGAGAAGAACTAGACTAGAAGAAAACTGTAACTGGTTTTAAAATAGACTTGAACTAGCCTAGAGCTAGAACTAGACTAGAGTTGGAACAAGACTTGAGATGGACTAGAGCTATGATAGAACGGAACTAGAGCTAGACTAGAGCTAGAACCAGGCTAAAGCTTAACTGGAGCTAGACTAGAGCTGAACTAGATCTAGGATAGAGCTAAACTGGAGCTAGACTAGAGCTAGAACTAGGGTAGAGTTAAACTAGAACTTGAGCTAGAACTAGACTAGAATTGGACTAGGACTAGTACTAGATAAGAATTAGGCTAGAAATAGAGAAGAACTAGAATTGAGTTATAGAAGAAGGAAACTTGAACTGGTTTAAAAATTTACTAAAACGTAGCTAGGCTAGAGCTGGATTAGAGCTAGACTAGAGAAAGACTTAACCTAGAATAGAGCTAAAATTAGGCTAGAGTTAAACTAGAACTAGACTAGAATTAGAATAGATCTAGGCTAGAGCTGGACTAGACTAGAGAAAGACTTGAGCTAGACGCGAGCTAGAAGTAGGCTAGAGCTAAACTAGAGTTAGACAAGAGCTAGACCAAGATTAAAGCAAAACTCAAGGTAGACATGAGCTAGACGAGAGCTAGGCGAGAGCTAGAAGTAGGCTAGAGCTAAAATAGAGCTAGACAAGAGCTGGACTACAGCTAGACCAAGATCAAAGCAAGACTCAAGCTAGACTAGAGCTGGAACTAGACTAGAGTTAAACTAGACAAAAAGAATTGAGCCAGAAATAGAGAAGTACTAGATTGGAGTTAGGCTAAAAAAATAAAGAAGAACTAGACTAGAAGGAAGGAAACTAGAACTGGTTTTAAAATAGACTAGAACAAGACTAGGGTTAGAACAAGACTAGAACTAGACTAGAACCATAATGAATAGAGCTGGGAAGATCAAAGCACAGGCGATTAGGGTTGAGCCGACTGAAGGGCAGAACTGTCGTAGATTAGAGTAACGTACACACGCAAACAACAGTTTAGTAGAGACAGAACAAAAAAGAGTTCAGTAGATTTTAAAGGATTAGATGAGAGCGAAGTGCAGTAGAGAAGCGTGGATGAGACTAGAGTAATTTTAAATGGAGTAGTGCAGAGTAAAAAAAGTATATGAGAACACAGTTGAGTAAACTAAATTAGAGAAGAGTATGGAAGCTTGTTAGTAGGTGTAGAGTACATACATGTACAGCATAGCAGAAAAGGATAACTAGATCGATTAGAAAAGGAGCACAGAAGAGCAGAGCATGCAAAAGTAGACTTAAGTAAATAAGTAAAGAGACATTAAGCACATTACACTTAAACAGATTAGAACAAAGTAAAGTGAGATAGAGTAAAGTTATCTACAGTAGAGAAGTATGGAAAGAGAGCAGAGAGGATAATTATACAATGCCAGTGTACAAAATCATTACATTATTCTATTAAATAAAAAAGAGTTAAAAAATCTCTGATAAAAATATATTTTTTTTTGCGGATTTTATTAAATTTTAATTTATTCATTTTCTTATTTAAAGATTTTGCTGGTGATGTGTCATTCTTTCGTAAATGTAAACATCCCTGTATAAATATCTGCATGCGATTTCATGTATATAAATTTCATTTTATTTTTATATCCTCGCATTTTTTGTTGAGTTTTTATTTGATTTTTTTTTATTCACTTAAAATGACAATGTTTATGGCCACAGTGGGCGACGAAGATGATGACAATGATTATACGCCTTATGATACCATCATCAAGTTGTTTTTTTTGCAGTTGCTATTCTTTTTGTTTTTTGTATTTTCTTATGGTTGGTGTGAATGAAGATTGTGTATGAATTTATAAATAAAAAGAAAGAAATCCCACATCATGGATCCTCCGTGCGTATGATTTATGACATCAAATGATGGCAATAGAAATGATGAATCTTAAAAAATAAAAATAAAATAAAAATGAAGAAAAAAAAAGAAATAAAATGAAATGGATTAAATTGAAGTTTCAATTGCAATAAAAAGGGAAAAGAATTATTAAAGAGAAAATAGTTTATGGCATTAATATAGTGGGATCAGGAAAAACTTATAATTTTCGCTAAACCTTTTTAAAATTTTAATGCTTTCAAGACATGAAATATGCATCTTGTTTAATGATGTATTCAATTACTTTGTTAGTGTACAAGAGTTTGTTGCATTTACCCAGCGGTTGGTGAAACTTAAAGAAAAACTAAAAACATTTCTCAGAATTCCATACGAAAAGTACATTTTTCTTTTATTTTTTTTATTTGTTTCTTTTGTCCTTTACTATTCTTAACTATGTTTTACAGTATCTACAAGATGTATCCTTTTTAAGATCATACTAATATAATTTTTCATTTGAGAATAAAGACAAAGTGGCCACAAATTTTTCCACAATTTATCAGACAAAAACTGAAAAAAGGAAAAACTTTTTAAAATATAAAAAAATAAATAAAATAAAGAAGCGTTATGCATCATGACCTTTTATTTTTGCTAGACAAAAGAAACATCTAAAAAACAAATTTTAATGTAAAAAAGTAAATCTTTTGATAAATCTTGGAATACTTTAAATAGTTTTTTAAAAGATAAATATATATTTTTCTTTAATCCTTAAAATTATTAAAAAGAATGTTTGACCATGAAATAGCAGCAATTTTGTTCATGTTTTCTCAGCTTAATAAAAATTTTTAAATTTATGGTTTCCATACGTGTATGAGCAAAATGGTTATTTTGGCGATTATAAAACTAAAGCTGTAAAGGATAGTTGTGTTTTGCAAATTAATTTTCATTAACTCTAAACAAAAAAGCCGCCAAACTAAAATTATTAATAAATTTGAATGAGCTTGAAAAAAGGATATATGAGAAAATTCTTAGGGGCTGAATGAAAACATAACCAATTTTTAACATATGTTTAGAACACTTTAATGCATTCATATGCCACATTTTAAAAGCAGCAGTAAATTTTTAAGGATTTAATGCGAGCTTTAACCTCTCGAGAAAAATTTAAATTAAAATTTTGTTTTAAAAATTGCAGAAAATTCCATTATTAAAATTTTTTTAATATATTCCACAAAATTTTTAATTTAGTTTTATTAAAGAGCAAAACAAGGATATATGGCAAACTTCGCAACGGCTAAATAAAAGCATATGAAATTTTTAGCATCTGTTCAGGACATTATAATCTATTCATATACAAAACAATAAAAGTAACGGTAAACTTTTAAGGATTTTATGCGAGTTTTAACCTTTAATAAAGGTTTTTAAATTTTAATTATGTTTTTAATATTAAATAAAATGGCGCTATTTTACATTTTTAATACATACCACAGGGTTTATATTTTTTATGGAAGCATTAAAAAAGGATATATGGCAAACTTTTTAAGGGCTGCACAAAAACATACATAATTGTTAAAAATTTTTGGAGAAAAGTAATCCTCATTCATATGCTTATTTTGCAAAAAATAACAGTACAATTTTAAGGATTTTATGAGAGCTTTAACCCTGTATGAAATTTGAGGCTTCAATTTTGTTTGAAATATTGCAAAAAATTAATTTATTTATATATTTGAAACTTGCCACACGATTTAAATATGTTAAAGTGCAAAAAAAGGATATATTACAAATTTTTTAATGACTAAGAGAAAACATATGAAATAATTATCATTTGTTAAGGACACTATAGTGCAATTATATACGAAGTGGGGAGGGTAACGATACATTTTTAAGAATTTTTTTGGGAGTTTTAACCTTTTATAAGAGTTTTTCTTATTGAAATAAAAAAAAGGATATATGACAAACTTCTTAATGGCTGAACAAAGACATATGAAATGTTAAAATATTTATTAAGATAATTACACCTCATTCATAGTCTAAATTAAAAAAGTACCAGCAATGTTTTAGGGACTTTATGGCAGCTTTAATCTTGCACAAAAATTGTTGTTTTAAATAATGCAACAAGAATTAAATTATCTACATACTTCTGAAGTTTTTTAAAACTTTTATTAATTAAATTGTTGAATATTAAAAAAAAGGATATATGACAGACTCTTTGCTGGTTGTATAAAAATCCACGAAACTTGTAGCAATTACTTAGAATATAATTCTGTATTCATAAACTAAATTTTAAAGCTAGAACTAAAATTTTTAGGATTTTATTTAACTTTAAAATTTAATAAAACATTTACATTTTGCAAAAAAGAAAATTTTATGTATATTATCAACAAGTTTCTTTAGGACTATCGCAGTTTTTTTTTTAAATAAAAATGTTATGTTTCAATTTGTTAAAAAAAGGATATAGGATCAACTTTTTGAAGATTTAATCCAAAGCCACGAAATTCATATCGCATATAAAGAAAAAGCAGATCCATTCATATACCAAGTTTAAAGAACAACTTGTTAATTTTCAAGAGTGTATGGGCGATTTATTTTTTATAACCTAAAAAGGATCATTTTTTAATCTTTATTTATAATAAAATATTGAATATTGAAATTATATAAAATTAGAGGAATTTGCAAAAAAGATTAAATTCATTAGGTTTTGAAAAAAAACTAAAAACACTAAACTAAAAACACTAAATGCAGTTTACATTTCAAGGATCTTCCGTTATAAATATCAATTGAAAAAGAGTAGTTTTTTGTATGTTTTAAATAAATTTGCTTTTTTTATTTAACAGAACAAAAAAAAGCAGAAATTTAAACAAAAGTGTAATGTTGTAAAAAAAGGATATATGGCAAACTCTGTTGATATAAAAGTGAAATCAACCAAATTCACAGGATGTATAAAAGACATAAACCTACATTGATACTGATAATCTTAAAGGATATCATTGGTTTTTAAGGATTTTATGTGCTATAAAATTTTACAAAATTTTTTTTTACTACACTTTTGTTCTTTTTTATGTTTTTCTTTTTGAATAGTTTGTGGTAAAAGCGTAAACAACTTGAAAAATATAAAATGTGTACAACCATAAATGCTTATGTCAAAAGAGGATTACAGCACAAATTTAATGTTTTATGATTTAAATTTAAAGATTTGTACACACTTATATCACAATGTGATTTTTTATTGTTCCTTTAAATCTTTCTATCATTATTTTTTGTTTTTTCTTCTTTAAAAATAATTTTTAAAATTTTGTATTTGAGAAAATTAATACGCCAATAAAAAAGCGTATTAAATATTAAATAAGGATATTTAATAAACTTTCCTGCTTTTGACTCAAAACCCAATAAATTGAAATCATAAAAACATTTATGCCACATTAATTTTGTTCATTATTTTTTATTTTTTTTCATTTGGATTTCTTATCATATTTATAGATTTTATTTGAAGCTACAAAATTCATCTGAAATAAAAAATGTCATTTATTTTAATGTATCTTTTTTAATCTTTTTTTGATTTTTAATGTTTTGCCAAAAAATTTTATAAATGAAAAAATCAAATTAAATGTAGAAACATAATTTTCAAGAGATATCATATATTTGCTACTTAATTTTTGCCAATTTATGACAATTATTAAAAGTGAATAAAAAATTTTTTTTGCGTTTATTGTTCAGTTAAAGTAAATAAAAATAAAATTGGAAAAAAGTAAAGTATTATTGCAATTCTTATCAAAGCAGAAATTTTTATTAAATTGACAATTTCATGTTGTCAGAGAGTGTAACATTTTGCTTCTATTGCTACGGGCATTTACAGGTAATTATGGGGAGCAATGCTGTTTTTACTTCGCCCCAGGAGTTTTAACAAATTACCTTATAAATATATGTTTTAAATTATTCTTTTTTCATATAATTTTAAAGAAACAAGTTTTTGTGAAAATTTGTAGGTTATGGCTGAAAATGTAATTTTTAGTGATAACAATTTTTTTTGCGGAAACTGTAGTTTGTATAACAAAACAATTTCTTTAAATCTACGATTTTTTTGTGATGAAATTCTTTCGTTTTGTCGAAACTTTGATTTGCCACCAGAAATTTTTTTAATAAATTCTCCTTAAATTTTTGCCTTTTTTTTGACTTTCAAGATAGTTTTTGGCGATTTTATTATTTAAGTTAAAGTTTTAGAAATACATTTTAATTTTTTTTTTATTAAATTTAGAATGTTTTGTTATGTAGTTTTTAGTTTTTAAGAATTTTTAATTTTAGATGGAATTTATTTTCTTAATTTTTTTTATTTACAAATATTTTATTTATGAATTTAACGAGCAATAGGCTAAAATGGACTTTTTGCGAAAAAGAACTTTTTTATTTTTGAGAATGGTTCTTTAGGTCGTCAGCAGCAACTTTTGTTCCCTTATTTACAAAATTACCGTAATTTTTAGGTTATTGTAAAAAAAAATAAAAATTTTGATCTTTAAATTTGCATTATTTAGTCGAATGTTTAGCAAATTTATACTAAATCCTTTGGCGAGTATTTTTGCTGAACATATTGCTCCTTTATTGCAACATAGTCATATCTCAAAAAATTAAAAATTTGTAGCTACTTAATCAAAACTTCTCTTTTAGACCTTCTGTATATGTTGAAAAAAAAAAAAACAGTTTTATATCCCAAGCTGAACCGAAGTTATAGCAATTACAATTGCGGCAATTAGATCATAGGACTTATGTCTTGAAAACTTAAATCGCATTTGGCCAAGTTCAAGTTTTTTTGAGATATGACTATGTTGCAATAAAGGAGCGATATGATCTCATAATATTTGCAAATACTGGTACTGACAATTTTTTCATTAAAATTTTTGCGACTATAATTTGTGCTAACTACATTCAGCAATTTGAAAGGTAATTTAAATTCCTTTTCCCAAAAAAAAAATAATTTTTTTTTGGAAAAACGGTTGAAAAATAACCGAATGAGAAATAGAAGAGCTATAGGAAAATTAATGCGTCTATTTTCATCAGAAATTAATTTTTTATATATCCTGCAGAATGCAAGATTTTGTCCATTCTATTTAAAAAGCTCAGCAACACCCACAGCTTATAATGTGTTCCTTTCGTGGGTACTTTTTCTATTCCGATTAAGATTTCATAGAATTCGTTCTCCATTAGGGCTGTTGAAGCAAACGCTTAAAGTTTATGCACTCCCGTAGTTGTCTCTTCATGATGGAGAGTAAAGTTATTACCATTTTTCAGTATTTGCTGTAGCATTTTAGCTGTTGATAATTCAACAAAATAATTCAATATTAATTAAATTAATTAATTCCGCAGCACTTGTCTTCTTTTGAGAGGACCTTCGACTTCGTTTAAAAATTCAAAAATGCTACTATCAGCAAAAGTTATATGTGAATGAAGGTAAGAAAAACGAATTTTTTCAATTTTTTCGCACTTTTTTAAACATTTTCCAAATATTCTTGTATAAGAAAAATGCGATCGTCACTCACCAAGGCAGAGCTTTAGAACTTGAAATCATTAAAAACTGTGTTGAATGGTAAGACATAATATTCAGCCCAATTTGTGCCGCGTTAAACGTGAGCATTAGTAATTTCTTGCTTCCAAGTTTTGTTGTTGCCATTTTGTTTTTCACAGTGTATTGCTGCAATAATTTCCCTAAATGTAAGAAAACTAACTATGCACAAAATAAAACATTGATTTTGTAGCTGTTAATATAAATATTGTGATAAATTCATTAAAAATTTAAAAATTTAAGTTTTATATTTTCGAATTTTTTTGTTTTATCTGGACTAGTTTCATTTTGAATTTATTTTTCCTAATCTTTTTTTTTCTAAATTTTTTGGTGAAATTTTGATGAAACTATTTTTTACTCTTTAAGTTACTTAATAAAACGTCGCTTTTTTTGTTAATTAAAGTGGTTAAGTAAATTTTTTATTTTTTTCAAAAACTTGAACAAAAAGGATATCACTGCATAAAATCCAAATAGCAAGATGAGCGATATATGCAGCTCGTAATATTTTGCTCATATGTCCCCCCTTCTTTTTTAGTGTCCATATTTCCAAAAACTTATTTGAAAAGCAGAAATCTGCCAAAAAAAATTTGCTTTTAAAAATGGTGGAATCAAAAAATTAAATCATAAATTTTTTTTATAAAATTTAAATCAATATCTTTTCACGACTGAAAAAATCGTCTTTAATGCTTTACGAAAACTCTAAACAACGAAATAAATTTCTTTTACCTTTTGTTGCAGCTCTCTTTTACAACTCATAAATACAACTGCAAAATAAATACAACTGCAAAATATATACAACTAAAAAATAGAACATGCTGCCAGATGTGTCAGTTATAGAAAAATATGGACGTTTTAACTCGCCTAAAAATGGAAATTGCAGTTGCGAAATGTATGGCAGTATGAAATAAGCCTTGACGACAAGAAAGTCGTTTATGTAGAATTGAAAATTGCCAGGTAAAAATATATTAGGAAAAAAAAATAACTAAAGTACTCTACAAATAAATAAAAATATAAACAATTTAAAAAAGAAAATTACAAAATTATGTGTGTATAACTTTTCTACTGTATTTTTGATTTTAAGAAATTGTGAAGAATAAAACATGAAAAAATTTTTAATAAAGGATTTAAAGTTTACTAACTTGCACAAAGTAAACCAAATACGAAAAATACTGCAAGTACATATTCCAAATAATAATTTGTTGTAAATTCGCAAAAAAAACAAAAATTAATTTCCTTTTTAAAAACATCAAAATAAACATTTTACATTTAAGGGACGAAAAAAAGCCTTTTTGTGCTCCAAAAATTAAAATTATAACAATTCCTTTTTTCCTTTTTATTTTCTTAATATTTTTCTTTTGTTTTATTATTGAAATTATGCAAATTCAGTTGAGTTTACAAGTTTTATATTTTTTTAATGTTTGTACCATTTTTTCAAGAGTGTTATAAAATTATGTAAACTGTTCATTTTTACTTTATAAGCATTGAGATTTCTTACCAGAATTTTAATAGAGTTTTTATCTTTAGATTATGATAAATTGAAAGATTTGCAATCAGTTTGATAAAAAAAGGCACTTTAGTGTTTGTTTTTAATTTCCTTTTATAAGAGTTTTATTGCATAAAAAATAGGACTGTGAATACGCCATTTCCTTTCCTCTAAAATGTGTTGTCCACAGCCAATCAGTATTCATTTTCATGCTTGTCATTTCAAAAGGCGATCTCAAATCATTTTCATAGCATCCCCAAAAATTTTGATCAGCAGTTGATGTGCGAAGCAGCTAATTTTCATCTGATTCTAAAATGAGCATAATTTTTAGTTAGCACAAATACTTGTTTGAATAATAAAGAACTCCTAGATTCCCCAGAAGCAAAACCTATAATGGGACCTCAAATTATTAAAAAAAGAATTATTTTTAGTCAGTCCAGAGTTTATTCAGTCTAGAGTATATTCAGTGCTGAGGCAAGCAAGTCATCAGTCTGGTATGTCTAAAGCCTAGTCAATTTAAAGCCTAGTCAGTATTGAGATCAGCCAGTGTAGGGTCTTTGCAGTTTCGAATCTATTCAGTCTACAAATTAAACACACTCGAGAGTCTTGCAGTCTAAAAATCAGTCAGCCTAGAGTTTAGTCAGTTTAGCGCTTACTTAGCCTAGAGTCTAGTCTTTCTAGAATCTAGTCGGTGTAGATCTGAGTCGGTTTAATATCTACCGGTTAAAGTCTAGTCAGTATAGAGACCCGTCAGTCTATAGTCTAGTCAGACTAGAACCTAGTCACTCTAGAATCTAGTCGGTCTAGATCTTAGTCGGTCTAAATTTTAGTCAGTCTTAAGTCTAGTCAGTCTAGAGATCCGTCAATCTACAGCCTAGTCAGAGTAAAATCTAGTTGTTCTAGAATCTAATCAGTCTAGATCTTAGTTGGTGTACAGTCTAATCAAACCAGAATCTAGTTGGCTTAAGTACAATACAGTCTAGAGCCTAGTTGGTCTAGAGTCTAGTTAGTATATCGTCCAGTTAGTCTAGAGTCTAGCTGGCAAATAAATTATTCGGTATAAAGTTTGGACAGTCTAGAATCTGGTCAGTTTTCAGTTTTTTTCAGGCTAGAGGAGAGTCACTCTATATTGTCGCCAGTCTAGAGTGTAGTCATTCTAAATTCTTGTCAGTGTAGAGTCTATGAACTTTTGAATCTAGCCAGTCTAAAATCTACTCAGTATAGAGACTAGTTAGCCTAAAGTTTAGTAAGTCTAGCGCCCGCTCAGTCTAGAGTCAAGTCATGCAAGAATCTATTCGGTCTAGATGTGAGCCGCTCTAAAGTCCAGTCAGTCTAGAGGCCTGACATTTTAGACAGACTAGAACCTAATTAGTGTAAATTCAAGCCTAGTTAGTCCAGGGTCTAGTCAGCCTAAGGTCCAGCCAGTCTAGAGGCTAGTAGGTAAAAAATAAATTCTGTATAAAGTCTTGTCAGTCTAGAGAAGAGTCAGGCTAGATCATAGTCAGTGCGTTTTCGAAAGTTTTAATGGCTCTTATTTTTCACAGGCGATAACAACATTATAACAATAACAACAAATAAAAAAAATAAAATAAAAATAAAAGGGTCTCGCATAATGTCCTGATTCCTTAAAGATATACACAGTTTCCGTATAAAAAGTAAAGGAAAATAAACAAAAAGAAATAAAAAGAGTTAAAAAAATTAAGGGGTGTTCCCATAGATGGCGTATTTTTCCTTTATTATAGACAAACACATGAAATTTTCATAGAGTATGTTTTGTATTTTATCCGCTGTTGTGATCAGCCAGTTTAATAGATAAAACAAAAAAGTTACAGGGTGTCCCTATATAAAAATTAATTTTGACATAGACTTAAGATATTAAAAAACGAATAATTAAAATATGTACCGAAAAGTTAAAGGGTGTCACTATAGAGACTTAAATTTTTTGCTATATGGCTTAAAATTTTGGATCGTACTAATATGTAATCTACAAAGATTATAATTTAAACTTACAGGGTGTCCCCAAAAAACAGTAATTTTTATTTAAAAGGTAGTTATTTGAATGTTACGCAGACTATGTTGCACCATGTGCGCCATAAGCATTAGAAATAAAAAAATAAAAACTAAATTAAAGGGTGACCCTATAGGAGATGTGAGTTTGACAAACCTGGCAATTACTTTTAAACCACACATGAAATTTTCAAGGAGTGTGTTGTGTTATGTCCGCTTGAATAACAAGTTAAGAAAATAAAGGGTGCCCCATAGAAGAGCTAATTTTTAAATATATTGTCTTTTAAATCGTAAGAGCCAGAAGTCATATTACATTTTCAAAAATAATTAACAAATAAAAACTAAGAAAATATAATTAAAGGGTTCCTCATAAATGGATAAGGAACTATACTATGAAATCAGTTTGCTTAGTTTATAAAGGATATCTTTTAATTTGGTGATTTTTTTCTTGTTATTCCACTTTATAGCTCGCTGATGTCCTGTAAAAAATATTGCCTTTCTTATTAATTACCACAATTACCACAACTCCATTATTTTATGTTTTATTGAAATAGAAAAGGATATTATTTTTTAACTATTTATTGTTCTTGTTATTAAAAAAATCTTCTGCTAAGAATTTTTTAATTGTCTTTTTTTTAAACATATATTTGTTGTTGTTCACTTGTAATCGTTAAGTCCTTTAGGTTTCAGTAGCGTTGTCTATCCATGTGCAAAAAATTGTAACTGCAAATATATAAAATTAATTAATTAATTTTCTTTTAACAATCTAGAAATAAGTACAAGAAAAAATTTATTTTAATATTTTTCAGGTATAAATTCGTTATACGATTCTAATTAGCAAAGTGCTGTTGTGCAGAATTAAGAAATCCTCAATAACAAAAAAAAAAACAAAAAAAAAATTGTGCTGATATTGGTTGCTTTTCCAGGAATATTTATATTAATTAAGTTAATAATACACTTACCTTGATTTCTTGTGTTTTATTGTTTTTGTATTGAAGAGATTTTATAGACAATAGAAACGTAAAATGTAGATTAAGACAACACGTGGAAGTAAGAAAAGTAAAAATAATTACACAGCTTATGATTGAGCTTTTTCAGATGTAAGAAAGTCTATCACTGAAGTTCTTTACTTTTTGATATTTTAAGACTTTTTTATCTCCAATTTATTTTGCTATTTTTAGATTCCTCTTCTATGTTTTATTTTATGAAGAGAGAGAGAGAAAGAGACATAAATAAAAAAGATAAAGAGGTTCGAAAGGTACCCTTTAAGGAAAAATATTTTTATTTTAGAGTCAAATCGTGACTTATTAAACTGAATTAAATTAGTTTCGGCTTAAGTTAATTTTTATTTTAATTTCCTAAAATTTGGAAGAAAAAAATTTTTCTAAGAAAAAAAAAATATGTACAAATTCCAAAGAAAATAGGAAAAATTAGGCACCAGCAGAATATAATGTAGCATTATCTGTATCGCCACATCCTTCTCAGCATTCTTGGCATCTATTTACCTTAAGTTGTGTACATTGTAAACATCATCTATTTAACCATCTAATTTTGTAAATAAGTATACGAGGAATATTCTAAATCAATGATAATTAATTTGGTTAGACAAATACAACCCAACACATTTCCTTGCTGTTTACTCTGTAAATCGTGATGTGCATTTGTTCTTGTTTTGTGTCATTTTTGTTATTTTATTTTTATTTTTATTTTATACAACATTGTAAATGCTGTTTCAGTATCCTAATGATTGTAATGAAGGAAGTATGAATACGCGCTAACCATTGCATGTAATTTATTTTTTTTTTTATATAAAAATCATAATTTTTGTTAATGAATCGAAATTCTTTTGGCTTTAGTTCATTTATTTTAATTTCTAAAAATCTTTAAAAAAAAATTAATATAGCAAACGTATGCGCACTTTTTCCAAAGAAAATAAGAAAAATTAGACGCTAGCAGAATGTAATGCTGCACTTTCTGGACCGCTACGTCCTACAGTTTAAATCCTAATTCAATAAAAATTAAATTAATCATAATTCGTATATCCTTCATCACAAAAAGTGAAACAATAAAGTAACTCCAATCAAAAAATATATATATGGGTCCATAGAGAATTAAAAAATAAGAAAAACCATCACGTGAAAATACTGGCGCTCGCCCATATTTTCCGAGTTACGGGGATCTAAAATTTTCAAATTTTTTAAAATATCAATATATCAATCAATAATAAAGTAACTCCAATCAAAAAATATATATATGGGTTCATAGAGAATTAAAAAATAAGAAAAACCATCACGTGAAAATACTGGCGCTCGCCCATATTTTCCGAGTTACGGGGCTCTAAAATTTTCAAATTTTTTAAAATATCAATATGGGTTTCATTTTAAAGCCTTTGAAGTGATCTTTAAGGACATGCTAAAATTTTTTAATTTTTACTTAACCCATTAAGAGCCGATGACATTTTTATGTAAAATTAAATACATGCAGTAACAAATTTTTTTTTTTGGAATTTTTAAGGCATTTAAGTGTTTTCTGTTGAAAACCTTCTTTTCTTTAGAATTTTTTTTTTAATTTTTTATTGGAAAATTTTTGTCTTAATATTCTTTTGGAACTATTTTTTATTGTAAAATTTTTTTTAAGAAAAATTTTTATTTTTTAATTTTTTTTTTTAATTTTTATTTGAACTTTGAATATTATATAAACGAGTAGAAATTATTTTGGCTTAAGTTCATTTATTTTTAATTTCTAAAAATCTTTTTTAAAAAGAAAATTTATTTTTTTACAAATGTATGCGGGCGTTTTCCAAAGAAAACGAGAAAAATTAGACGCTAGCAGAATGAAATGCTGCATTTTCTGGACCGCTACTATTCTATTCATTTATATAATATTCAAAGTTCAAATAAAAGTTTAAAAAAAAATAAATTATAAGCACGCAAGGCACAGCGAGCATTCATGCTTACATCATAACAATCAAAATGATACTGGAACAGCATCTATAAAGTTGTGAGTAAACAAGTAAGAATGACTTAAAAACAAATTTGCATTCGTGTTCAATCGATTATTGAAACAAAGCAAAAACAAATGTACAAGACGAAATACAGAGAGAACAGTAAAAGAAATACGTTGGTTTGTGTGATATGAATATGAGTGTTCTCGTATTCTTATTTACAAAGTTAGTTGGTTAAATAGATGATGTTTATAAAAATACACAACTAAGGTAGATACGAAGAATGCTGATGAAGGTCGTAGTGGTCCAGAAAATGCAGCATTTCATTCTGCATGCGTCTAATTTTTCTTGTTTTCTTTGGAAAAACGTCCGCATACATTTGTAAAAAAATAAATTTTCTTTCTAAAAAAGATTTTTAGAAATTAAAAATAAATGAACTTAAGCCAAAATAATTTCTATTCATTTATATAAAAATTTTTATTTTTATGATTAATTTTTAATATTTCACATAAAACCAGAATTTATAACTTCTTAAATGAATATTTTTGGATGAGAGTTCAAATTTATATATTTTTTTTTAATTTTTAAATTTTTAAGTGAGGAAAAGAAATCCAGTAGAATTATTTATAAATTTAAACCCGTTAGTTTTTTTTAGAGAAACTTAAACTTTTTGTTAAAATAACAACTCTTGGTGAAATTTTAGATTTTTGAAGAAAGTTGGAATAAAGTTTGAGTTTGTTTTTAATTTTCAGCTTTTTCGTGAGCACGATGGTTCTAAGTGCATGCAGGAGGGATCTCCTTAATTTTTCACGGCGCGGATTTTTCAATACAAATGCAAACTTAAAATTTAATAAAATATACACAAAAATTTCAATATGTTCAGATATTTATTATTTTCCAGCTTAAAACAGCAATATACACATTTTACATCATTTATAATATTAATTAAAATAAATTAAAATAATCTTTTCAACATCATTGTTCATTAGAAAAAAATATTTGAAAATTTTATTTAAGATTCCTTTATACACTGAATAACATTTAACAATCCACAGCACTGTACAACAACGTAATGAATTTACAAGAAATTTATACAACCAACATATCAACACATGTACAAATTTAAAACTAAAAGTTATTCATATTAAAATAATTTATAGCATACTTTAAGGATTACAAGTTTAACTTTTATTCTATTATAAAAAAACAAACTTTTCATACTATTAGAGAAGTTTGATTGTTTGTTAATAAATCAAAGTTATAAATTAATAATTTTATTAAATTTGTACTTTTTGTTAAAAACACAAAAGTTTACAACATTGAAGTAAGTTTGTATGTGCTTGTGAGTGTGTTGTTTTTTTTTATTATTAAATAACAAAACAAAATTTTTCTTATTTTACAGCTTAATTTTATTAAACAGTAATATTATTTACATAAACATTTTTGATGTGCTTTAGCTTGAAATAAAGAAATTTTAAAATTTTAAAAACATATCTATCTCTAATTTAATTAAGATTAAACTTAAAAATATATTATTTAAAATACTACATTAAGGGACAAAGAAGTTTAATATGCAAAGAATTTTTTTTTTTCTGAAAAAAACTTTTTTTTTGCATAAGAAACTCCCCTTACAACGATTATAGTACACAAGAGAAGCTTTCGTAATCTTATACAAATGTTGTGTGTGTCTTAAAATAAGAAAAAATCTCTTTAAAGAAGTCGTAATAAAGTGGTGAAAGGTTGATTTAGAGAAATCTCCAAATTAATAAAAATTAAAAGTAACATATATTTTGCATGAATTTGTTATTTAAATATGAAGACTTTTCTTTCTTTTTTTTGTTTCGAATTTTAAACTAAAAATTAGAGCATATTTTTGCATTTCAGAGCTACAGTTTTATATAAAAAATTAATCATTAACTAAAAAGGTTTCACTAAATTAAAATTTTCTGTGAAATCAGAAATATTTTTTGTGGAAAATTAATCGATAAAAAATTTATGTTTAGAAAAATTATCGATAGTTGAAGTTGTCTCTAGAAAATTATTAATTCATTTTAAAACTCTTTCGATAATTGTTACTTTCTTCAATTGCCAAAATTTCAATTTTAAATTTATTTACTTAATAGATTATTAAAAATTTATCGATAAAAAAATTTATGTTTAGAAAAATTATCGATAGTTGAAGTTGTTTCTAGAGGGTCGATAATTAGTTTTAAAACTCCTTCGATAATTGTTACTTTCTTCAATTGCCAAAATTTCAATTTTAAATTTATTTACTTAATAGATTATTAAAAATTTATCGATTTTTGGATTTTTTGTACAAAACATATTAAAACGTAAATTTTTGCATAATTGTACTTTCAACTTTTATTTATTTTATTGATGTAAAAAATCAAAAATATTTCTGTCGGAAATTTTTCGATAACTGATATGTAAAAGTTATCGAAAATCAAAGTTATTTCTGTTTGAAAATTTTTGATAACTGATATGGAACAGTTATCTAAAATCAATGATATTGAATAGTTATTGAAAATCAAAATAGTTTCTGTATTTAATTTTTCGATAACCGATATTTTTTATAAAAACTTTATCGATACCTGAATTTTTATAAAAATATCGACATTCCAAATTTGTATAAAAATCATATTTGATGTAGAATATTTTCTATAATTAAAATGTTTAAAGAATATTAGTCGACAGTTAATATTTTTTTTAAAGAAAACTTTTTGATTACTCAATATGTATTGAAAAAATTTGCCGATAACTTAAATTTTATTTACAAATTTCTTCAATTTCGATTTTATCGAAAAAAATGTATCTATTACTTAAGTTTCAAAAATTTATCAATAATCGATAAATTATCGATTTTATTATGTTTACAAGTTTTTTGAAATAATTTTTTGAAGGATTTTCATTCTTTTAATATATATTAATAACTAAAATTGTATTAAAAACCTTTCCAATAGTAGACATTTTTATCGAAAATTGAATTTATCTGTAAATGAATAAAATGGATAGTTTCTATAAAACCTTATCGATGTCTCATCTTAATTTTTATGGTTAAAAAAAGTTCGATAACAATTATATTTATTTATGCAGCGGAATAATTAAGTTTTGTACAGAAAATTTTTAGGTAAAGGATTTTTTTAATTCAGACAAAAACGAAAAATAGTTTAGGTTTTTTTTTATTGGCTTTGATAAAATTGTAAATTAAGTAAATTTTTTGATTTTACTAAATTCGGCAATTAGACATTCAAGCTTTATAATATTTAATTCAACAAATATCAACTTTAAAATTTTATAAATCATAACTAAAATTCTAGAGTCATTCTTACGAAAGGATTTTTATTTGATGATGTTATTTCATTAAATCCGTTTAAAATTAAAATAAAATATTGTGTCAAACTTAATTTTTATGTACAATTTCTATACATTGACAACCTTTTTTTTTGCTTAAAATTTATAGAACCAGCCTAGTGAGACTTAAAGTTAACGAGTTTATGATTACAATAGTGTTGACATTTTGTGTTGATGTTTTGTGTGGAAATATTTGCATGTTTAACTTAAATTTTTATAAAATTGTGTCGGCCTTTAAGACCACAGTCATTGTACCTCACCTTTTATCATTAAGTATGACAGCACTCTGTTTTACAGCTGTTGCTGTAGTTAAACGACCATTATCAACAACAATGGAAACTCCTTTGTCTCCCACCATTCCTGTTCCACCATTATGCTGATGTTGCATAGTAAGATGACGTCTATGGCTATGATTATGATGAAGATGATGATGATGATTATAAGAACGTCCCATGCCATTTATGTTATTGTTGCCATTGAAACCACTAATACCACCAGCAC
The DNA here is from genome assembly GCA_916610165.2 of Gymnosoma rotundatum. Lineage (NCBI taxonomy): Eukaryota > Metazoa > Arthropoda > Insecta > Diptera > Tachinidae > Gymnosoma > Gymnosoma rotundatum. Next base: position 14,075,419 of record OU744339.1, read on the forward strand.
CAATTCCTCCACCTCCTCCACCAGCACAGTTTGCATTATTAAAATTGATAGAAGTCCGATTATAATTGGTTGTGGATCTCAGTGACATGTTGACAATACTTGTATCCATCATACCAGTTGCTGATGAGTGTTGCCTTAGACGCATTTGCCGTTTGACACAAAAACAGCAAAGATATTGATTGAAATGTGCACGAAAAACTCCCGAAACACAATACAAAGCCACTGGATTAACACATGAATTGAGAAAACTAAATTTAAATAAAAAAGGGTGAAGAGAATAAGAAAACAAAATCAATAAACACACCAAAAACCAGAAAATTATTAATTGCAATTGGTTTTTGGTCAAATTCGTAATGAAGAAAAAATTAAAATCGTTTTAATATTTAAAAATTAAATTTGTGGTTTACTGAACTTTATAGGAATTTTATTCGACAAGTGCAGAACATGACCATGAATAAATTGAAATTTTTTATTTTTTTACAGAACCAAAATATTATTCTTTAAAATATTTGGCTACAATGAAAAAAGAAATTTTACAAAATTTGTTGTAGAAAAAAATATCTTAGAGAAAGGTTTTCTATAGAAAATTTTGTCGCCAGCTAAAAAAATTTCTAAAGTAAATTGCGTCGCGGGCTAAAATTTCTATATAAAATTTTGTCGCCAGCTAGAAAAATTTCTATAGAAAATTATGTTGCCAGCTAGAAAAAAATCTATAGAAAATTTTGTTGCCAGCTAGAAAAATTTCTATAGAAAATTTTGTTGCCAGCTAGAAAATCTCTATAGAAAATTTTGTCGCCAGCTAGTAAAATTTATATAGAAAATTCTGTCGCCAGCTAGAAAAATTGCCATAGAAAATTTTGTCGCCAGCTAGAAAAATTTGGTGCCAGCTAGAAAAATTTTTTTAGAAAATTTTGTCGCCAGCTAGAAAAATTTCCATAGAAAATTTTTTCGCCGTCTAGAAAAATTTCTAAAGAAAATTTTGTCGCCAGCTAGAAAAATTTCTATAGAAAATTTTGTCGCCAGCTAGAAAAATTTCTAAAGAAAATTTTGTCGCCAGCTAGAAAAATTTCTATAGAAAATTTTGTCGCCAGCTAGAAAAATATAGAAATTTCTGTCGCCAGCTAAAAAAATCTATAGAACACTGTGTCGCCAGTTAAAAAATATTTCTATAGAACATTTTGTCGCCAGCTAGATAAATTTCTATAGAAAATTTTATCGCCAACTAGAACAATTTCTATAGAAAATTTTGTCACCAGCTAGAACAATTTCTGCAGAAAATTTTATCAGCAGCTAGAAAAATTTCTATAGAAAATTTTGTCGCCAGCTAGAAAAATTTCTAGAAAAATTTTATCGCCAGTTAAAAAAAATCTATAGAACACTGTGTCGCTAACAAAAAAACATTTATATAGAACATTGTGTCGCCAGCTAGAAAAATTTCTATAGAAAATTTTGTCGCCAGATAGAAAAATTACTACAAAAAATTTTGTCGCCAGCTAGAAATATTACTACAAAAAATTTTGTCGCCAGCTAGAAAAATTTGTATAGAAAATTTTGTTGCCAGCTAAAAAAATTCCAAAGAAAATTTTGTCGCCAGCTAGAAAAGTTCCATACAAAATTTTGTCGCCGGCTAAAAAAATCAATAGAAAAGTTTGTAGCCGACTAATAAAATCTATAAAAAATTTTGTCGCGGGCTAAAAAAAATTTTTTATAGAAAATAAAATTTTTTCGCCGGTTCAAAAAATTTTGTCTCCGGTTAAAATTTTTTTTGCCAGAAACTTCTAATGCTGACAACAAACAGAATTTTTTTTTTATTATCCTCGCTTCACATAATAGTTTTTTTTTTTTTATTTTCCAATTTAATTTGTTTTAATTAATCACTCAACAAATAAGAAATTCACTTACTAAGTACAAAAGCCAATAATTCGTATTGTGTGCCAAAGTTCATCGAAATCTTCACGAGCTGTTGGATTCAAATGGAACCACAATTCAAACAAATGATATGGAAAGAAACAAATAAAAAATACTGCAAATAGAAAAAAGAAGAAAATAATTTTATTCATAGAAATAAAAGTTGTTGGGAATAAAATTATATATTTTATTTTATATTTAGCTGTAAATCTAATTTTACGATTCTTAGTGTGTCATTCGATAACTCTTATGACAGTCCATCTATCAAATAAACTAAAGACAAAGAAATTTTTTAAGGATGTAATACAATCACACGGATAATAAAACAGTGATGATCAAAACATTTGTAGATAAAAGTAACTACAACAATTTTTTTTACAAAGACAAGAAGGTGGTCAGGTAATTTTAAATATTCTAGAGGTACAATACCATTATCATATTTTTTTGACTGTTTTTGTTTTATTTATGTGCAAACTAACTAGATGTTAGCTTTTATTAAAATGTCGCCTTGTAAAGTACTCGCAGTTTAAAACTTTACTTGCCGTGTACTAGTTGACATTCCAAATTTTCTATGTACGGAAAGTTATCTTTAGAAAATATTGTCTTTTAATATGAAACAATTTTTCTATAGAAAAATGTTTTTTTTTATATTTTGTCATCGAAAATAAAAAAGTAATAGAAAGTTTTTCGCTGTCAGTGAATAAATTTTCTGTAAAATTATTTGTAAACTTGAAAATTTATTATTCAGAATCTTCAAATATAAATATTTCAAACATATTTTTCTAAAGAAAAATTTGTGGCTGACATAATAAAATTTCGAAGAGTATTTTGTTGCTAACAGAGAAAAAGTTTCCATAAAAAAAAAATAATAAAAATTCCGTCACGAAAAATATGTTAGACAATGAAGAAATTAGTTTTTAGTAAAGTTATTAATGGCAATGAATACTCTTGCATATAAAAAAATTTTGTCGCTGAAAATAATAATAAAATATTTTCTATGGAGACATTCTACTGAAGTTCTGTTTACTTTTCCTTGATAAAGATGTTGTCATTTCGGCAATAGTAAGGCGGTGGTTCTGGATGTATCGAAGCTATTTATAGAGTTTAAGATAAGTTCGCGGATTATTCAAATTTTTTTGTTGTTATATGGAAAACATATAAAAAGGGAGATGTGAGAACAGAGTTGATTTTAATGCTCGTAGGACCCATCATACGGTGTGATGTTCGATGGACCAAAAAAAAAAGTTTCAATTTTCAAAAAAAGCATTCAAAAGGGTTGAACTTTTAAAAATTACTCAATCTGATATTTCTTTTATTTGTGCATATATACAACGGAAAAATAGAATGGAGCGTGTAGAGGAGCGGTAAAATACCATCATAGATAACAAAAGGGTCTTCTATCAATTCCCTTAAATATCACTAGAATGTGTAATACGTTTCGCTGCCTTGTTTATTCTTCATTGAAACATGCCTTTTAAAAACACCGAGTATATCTCCGGAACCCCTCTACTTGTAGGCAATTACCCACTAAATGGTTTTTAAGTTGAGCAGTTTGTACATAGAATTTACTCCATCTTTAGTTCTTCCTACACTACAATAAATAGTTTTCGTTTCAGAATAAGGATTTGTATGACTGGGGATTTTTTTTGATTCACAGAAAATTATTTAAAAGAACCAGAGTTTATTGTTTAAATTTTTATGCATTTACTGTTTTAATCATAAAATATTAAAATTGATTTGAAATATGTTTTAAGGACAAATTTGTATGAAAATTTTATCATAAAACACATTTCAAACTTATTTTATTTTTTATGAATATGGCAAACGAAATCTTATTATTGTTCTCATTTTTCAATTTTGAAGTTTATCATAAATTAGAAATTTTAACAAAAAGCCGTATTAATTTACTGCGAATCTGCTGTACTATTCTCGATAAAAAGAAAAATATGTGGTACGTGACATTTATTCATTGTGTTCCATTTCCTATTGGTCTTCACGTTTATCAACACGAAGGTCCTAACAAAGTGTCATTAAAATCATATAACCTCTTTTATATTTTTTAAGTTTTAAAAGTTTTGATCACCTTTCCTTTATTTGTCTTAAACGGCATAAACAACTAATAATATTTCCTCTTGCAGCCATCTGTCTCAATAGCAAACACAAATTAAACCAAATAAAAATGAAAATAAAAATCTAGCCGTAATAATACAAATTAGAAGTAAAGTCAATAATGTATTGGCTTGTTCTTTACTGTTGCTGTATCTGTTGTTTTTGATGTTTTTAGTTTTACTTACCAACTACAAATGCTACAACCATACGAGCCACATAACGTCTAGCTCTTATTTGCGAACGACTCTGGACACTTAATGTTTCGCCTGGCATTTCACGTGCACTGACATGTAAACGTTGTGCCATCATCAGATATAAAACGCCAATTATAACGAGTGGCAGCAAATAGTAAACGAATGCTTTCGTTACCACTACATATCTAAAGGTGAGTGCAAAGGAAATAAAAACGGAAAATAGACAATTACAATTATGTAGATAAGCCACGTTTGTTATATTTTGATCAGTTAAAAAGATATGAAAACGTTGTTAGTTGCGTGTAGAATTTAAAAAGTTTTTGTTTTTTTTTTTTTTTTTTTATAAAACACCATTTGCCAAAGTTAAAAAAAAAACATGTTCTGGTAAATCGTAGAATAAAATTAAAAGATTGTTTTTGATTTTGAAAAAATTTATAATATTAAAAGAATTATGACTTTTTGCTTTATTTTAAGAACAGCACAGCACAGTAATGGTACAGTACCATACAAAGCAGTTAACTACAGTATAATAATGCGATTGTAAATGACTTTGAACCTCATGCAATCCACATGTAACTGACGAAAAATAACACACTCACAACGTGCGGCAATACAATTGTGTAGAAGCCACCGCCAGAATTTAATTCTTCAAAAGAATATGACGACATGATAACACAGTTCTTTCTGCATTAATTAGATGTCATTCATGTGAAAAATTATACTCAATGGATATTGTCATATACAAAATAGTTTCAGTTCCGAAGAAAATTTGTTGGATTCCTTGATCGTGTAATTTAACATAATTGGATTTTATGGAATGATGAAAAGCTTAAGTTCTATTCCAACAAGTTCGTGTATTAAAGGAGCAAGTTGCGAAATGCATCAATTAACATGGTACTAAAATTGCACTTTCAAGAAGCCTTAAAGGACAAGACTGATTTGAATTCATTTAGCAAGCAAAAAAATTACAACCGTAAATTAACTGGATATTTCAAATATCTTAGACTCTGTATCTATAAGGGATGGTATTATTTTAGAGAGCAGGTTCTAGTGTACTGTAATTCATAAAATTATTCTGTCTACAATATAAAAATTGTCGACTTATTTGATACTTCTACCGTAGCCTACAGTACCTTAAAGTCTACGGTAATAAATGGAGCTTACGTAACCTGTAATGCATGGCACCAGTACTGTACCGTACCTATACTGTATGACACACCTACTCGACAGTACCTATACTGTACAATACCTGTACTGAACGATACCAGTACTGTACGGCACCTGTACTGTACGGTACCTGTACTGTACGATACGTTTACTGTGCGGTACCTGTTCTGTACGATACCTATACTGTATAATACCTATTGTGTACGATACCTTTACTGTAGGGTACCTTTACATTACATATACTGTACGATACCTGTACTGAATGGTACCTGTACTGTATGATATATGTACTGTACGGTATGTGTACTGTAAGTTACATGTACTGTACGGTACCTGTTCTGTACGATACCTGTACTGTACCATATGTGTACTCTACGATATCTCTACTGTTCAATATCTGTACTGTACGATGCATGTATTGTACGGTTCTGTACTATACGGTACCTCTACTGTACGATACTTGTATGTATTATATCTGTACGGTGCTGTACTATATAGTACCTGTATTATACTGCACTATTCCTGTACCGTGTCTGTATTACAGCGCATATGTTTTGTACTGAATCTATACGTTACTATACCAGCACTGTGCTGAACCTGTATTGTACTAAGCAGTTCAATACAATGCATTTACTAAACTTATACCGTTAAGTGCTTATACTATATCAAACTGAAACTTGTGCTGTACCTATATGAACTGCACTATGTTGAACCCAAAGTTAAATTGTACTGTACCTGGAATAATTTGTACCGGTACTATATTGTTTAGTACTGTACTGTAGCTACACTTTACGGTAGCTGTACTCTGCGGCGGCACCTATACTGTACGATACCTGTATGTATTGTATCTGTGTGGTACTGTACTGCATAGTACCTGTACTTTACTGTTCCTGTATCGTATCTGTATTGTCCGTACATGTTTTATACTGAATCTGTCCTGTATTTTACCTGCACTGTGCTCAACCTGAATTGTGTTCACCTCTAGCATACAAGGCATTTGCTAAACTCATAATTCACTGTACTGTAATGTAGCATGCCTGTAAGTTATCGTACATGTACTGTATCATATCGGTAATGTACAGTACCTGTACTGTACTGAACCTGTATTGGAACTAATTTTTCTGTACAAAGCATTTACTGAAAGTATACTATTCCGCAATTATACTATACTGAACGTGTACTGTACCTCTATATAACTGTACTATTTTTAAATCTGTATTAAAACCTGCTGTGCTATACCTGCTCATTATACAGGAGCGATAAAAAAGAATTGAAAAAATACCAACCTGGCATAAATTTCCGAATTGTTACGCTGCTTGCCAAACGGTGTACAAATAATTATAGTCAAATTAGTTTTATCATCGATTAGTATGTTTTGTAAATCTGACATAACAAGTGAAGGTGTGGCAAGAGAAATGCTTAACAGCCAAATCATTGCGGCCGTTATAACAGTTAAAGGTTTTGTCTAGATAAAAAAAAAGAAATAGAAAATAAAAAAAAAAACAATTTAGTATTAAAGCGAATAATGATTCAAGGTGTATTATTGCCTTGTAATAATAAAAAGATAAAATTTTATTTACCTGTAATTTCCTTAAAGGATTCACTATAGCACAATATCTTTCACCTGATAATGCGGTTAACGTAAACACGGACACTCCTATTGAAACGTCTTTAAAGAATTCTGTTAGTTGACACATACTCTTGCCAAATGTCCAACTGTCAGTGGTGTAAACCAAAATGGCTAAAGGAACGCAAACGATTATTACTAGGAGATCAGCTAAGGCCAAGGATAAAATGTAACTATAAAAAAGCAAAAGAAATTTTAAATGAAATTTAAGACTTTTCGTTTGTTTTTTAAATCTATAGGAAGTTCGTGGCCCTTTAAAAAATTTTCAACATAAATGTTTTTTAATTTTTCATATATTCCCTTGTAGTGTATTCAATCCTGCTTTGTTATAAAAAAAGCTATTCTTATATCCTTCTTCATAAAGATTAAGTAACATTATTACTTGCAAAGTTTTATCTCCTTCCTTAAAGCTATTTAACGTTAAGAAAGTTTTTTTTTAAGTATTTGCATAAATAGCGCGCACGTGGGTGGATTGACTAACGTTGTTAATAAAATTAACAGCAAATATAAAATTTTCTAATTATCATTAAAAAGTTTATGGCATATCCTTTTTTTTTATAAAATTTAGAAAAAATTTTTAAGTTCATGAAGAAATATTTGGCAAATATTTAATTGATATTAAGCTGCCTTTTAACGGTTTTTTATTTAACGTCATTTTTATAAAATTCTTAAAACTCTGTAAAAAGGTGTGAAATTAAAAAAAGGATTTTAATATATAAGGCAACACAGTGCTTACATTTGATTTACTAAGGTTTTAATGTATCAGGGTAAAAAAACAAAGATTTAAAGTTTAAAGTATAAAAATTATTATCACCAAGCAAACAAAATAATGTTTAAATAAATGAAATGAATGTCAGATAGTGTTTTTTATAACTTCTTCAAATTTCGCCCTTTTTAATCAAACAGTTTTTAAGTTCACCATATATCCTTTTTTTCTAATATTGCGTTAAATTTTAAAGAACCATTAAAGCAGTTTTTGGTTGGTTTTCATTAAAAGTTTCTGTTAAATGAATAAAACTAAAAATAGCAATTATTTACTTCGAAAAAGGATCAAGCGTAGCGATAGCTGTTAGTGGAAGTACACCCAAACTGGATTTGTTTTACCCTTAAAGTAATGAAATTGCCATAAATAATTTGTTTAAATATAAATCACAAACTAAAGCTTAATTTTACTTCAGTAAGTAAGGAATTAAACAATTGTAAAGTGTTTTTGCTCCAAAGTAATTTTAACAACGTTTGATCCTTAAGAGATAAAGTTTGTCATACATGTATCTTTTTATTACAACGTAGCGAGTGCTTTACGATTTTGAAAAAAATACTCATTTTAATACTGTTAGTATTAAATGTTAAATAATGAAAGTAAATTATGCTGAAACAAATGTGAACAGAAATCTTGTAATTCTTTTTGTACTTTTGTTATAAAAAACTAATCTTTAAAGAATTTAAAATTCTTTCTAATCTGAAAGCAAATCCAAAGCATTTGCAAAATCTATTGTCAATATTTCAAAGCACTCTGTTTGCATTTTAAAGTAAGCCCACTGTTTTGAAACAATTAGAATGGTTGGGAAAATGTATTTAAAGTAGATGGTAAGAATTTGATTTAACTATGTTCCAAAACAACAGAGGTCATCATATATCCTTTTTTTTAGTAAACAGAAAAATGTATCAAAGTAATAGAAAAACCGGATTTTTTTAAGAATTTTAGAAAATTTAATATTCAGTATACAATTATTCTACTCCAAAGACTCTTTTAACCAAATCGCTTTAATCAAATAATAACACTTCTTCATCACAAATTTAACAAAATCTTTAAAATCAAATGAAATGATTTGAAACTTTGAGAATGGTCGCAGAAATATTTTATAAACTTTCGGTTTAAATTTAGTAAATATCTATAGAAAAACAAAAAATCTGGCCATATATCCTTTTTTTTCTAATAAAAACAAAATTTTATTAATTTATTTATTATTTATATATTTGTCAAAATAAATAACTTTTTAATTGGTAATTTGAAATATTAAAAAATTTAATTTAAAATATTAAGAAATCATAAGAATACTGTTAAACTAGTAAGTTGGTTATTTTTTTTTTGTAACTTTCCTAACATAATTACATTTACTTAAATTATTGAAAATTTTACATTAATCTTTAACACTCAATTATCTCTTAGAAAAATCATTTAATAATTTTCGGATTTTTTAAAGTACTATAAAATCTATGTATGTAAATTAAATCCTTTAAAACTACCAGAAAGGTTGGGAAATAGCATAAAAAGTGTTTGCTAAAAGTCTGCGCGAAATCGCTTCAAAAATTAAAAAGTTGCTCATATATCCTTTTATAGCGTAACCAAAAAAATTATTTTATTGGTGGCAGTAATACGAAAGCCTGAAAATAGGTAATTTTTGCCTAAACCAATAATAATATTTTAAAATTATAGTTATTGCACCATTATTATTTTCATTACCATTTTAATTTTTTTATTATTTTTTAAAATTGGTATAAAATCTATAATTGTACACATAATGCTTTGATACTGTGAGAAAGGTTGGGAAATCGCGTTAAACATGTTTAACAAAAGTTAGCTTTAATTAGCTACGATAATTAAAAAGCTGCTCATATATCCTTTTTTTAATAACAAAAAGAAATTATTTTAATTCTGGTGGTAATAACGAAATGTCCAAAATAGTTAATTATGCCTAAACCAATAATTATATCTTAAAGTTATCATTATTTTGTCATTACCAACTAATTTTTTTTTATTATTTTTATAAAGTGCTATAAAATCTTTAAACGCAAACACAATCCTTTGAGACTGTGAGAAAGGTTGGAAAATAACATTTAACATATTTAAAAAAAGTTTACGTTAATTTGTTTTGATAATTTAAAAGCTGCTCATATATCCTTTTTTTTTCTAATAACTGCAAAATTTATTATTATTCGTCGAAATAAACAAAAAATGTTCCATTGTTATTAGTTTATGCTTTAATAATCATTTATCATTTGTAATGTCTATTATCTCACGTAGAATTTTTAGTGGTATAAAATTTATTAATGTAAAAAGGATACTGTGAAACCACGAACAAAGTTTGGAAAGTAATTTAAAAATTTTATGTAAAAGTTTTCTATACTTTAGATGTAAATGAAAACGCTGTTCGCGTATCTTTTTCCTTCTAACAATCACAAATATTTATAAAGTTAAATTTTGTATTCTTATTTTAATATATTTTGTGTCAAGGATTGTTACCAAATTTTTTAGGTTCTAGAAAATTTTGAAATGTTGTTTTTCCAATGAAAGCATATTTGAATGTTCGTAGAGACTGAAGCAGCAAAGTAAGTGAAGGTTCAAACAAGGCAATAGTTAAAGCTATATGTATTGGTTGCTTTAATAGTTGTCTCGTGTGTATGCAGCACAATTTTTGTAATATATTTTTTTAACATTGAATTTAAAAATTAACTAAATTAAAAAAAGAATTGTTTTAGACTGTGTCATGTCATAGTGTCCAAGGAGATAATGTCCAGGGATATTGTGTTGATTTTAAACACCTAAAACAACAACGGCTTTGCTTGCCAAAGATTTCTCCCAACACCGACCGCTTACTAAAAACGTTCTGTATAGCAGGCCTTCAATCGGGCGCAAGGATTTTCTTCTCTGTGGTATAACCAACACCGGCTTCGTGTACCAATAATTTTCTTCAAGCCATTTTATAAAAATATTGCATCTTTCTTACAGAGAATATCATAAAATATACCTATAATATACATGGAGGTTACGACGCGTCGTTACGTTGATGGACATTATGTCACATCGTAATGGTACATTACGTCCATGGACATAATGTCACTTTATCGTGCGACATTATGTCCTTGCATGCCGCCTTTATAGAGAATATTTTTTTAATTATTTTTTAAAACAGCTGTTACTTTTACAAAAGTAAATTAAATGAAAGGAAATTTCTATAAAGGTTGGCAATTAGCAGCATAAATAATTACTATGAATTAAAAAAATTTTTTGTTGAACAATACAAAAGTTGACCATATATCCTTTTTTGATAGAAAGAATTTTTGAGAAAATAAATATAATTTTTTTAATTAAGATTAAAACATTTTGTTATTCTCTTGTAAAATCTCATGTAAAAATATATTCTATAGTAAAATCTAAAATTTTGTTTTAAAAACCTATCAAATTTTTCTCTAACTTAAAATATAAACGACAATTTGTCTTTGTAATATTTCCTAGAAATTTGAGAAAATTTTATTCATAAACAAAAAATGTCTACATATATCCTTTTTTTCTATTATATCAGAATTATTTAAATTAAGTTAAAAACCACAACTATTTATTTAGTGTTTGTTATTAACTTTACTCTCTGGCTTGTTGTGGCTAAGGATTAAGCTATAAAATTTCTAAAATGATAACAAAAATGGAATAGTTAAAATCACAATGTTTGAACTTCTTTCCAGAATTTAGTAAATTTTTTTTAATGGTAAAAGTTTTTTCTTTACTTTTTGATTGGAAAATCTAATTAAATGTGTATAAACTTTTTTTTTATAACTATAAGCTGACATAGAAGTTATGTACATTAAGTGTCAATGTTAAGTGTTTACTTACGTATTTGGAATGTTGCGCATAGAACGATGTCGAAAGAAAATTATCACCAGTGTGCCATTGCCCAAGACACCGACAATGAATATAATTAAGAATAATATGGTTATGAAAAATGTTTCGGGTCTTTGCAGTGGTGGCACATATGAAAATGATGAGTCAGTATCAAAAGCATCCAGGGCATCTACGCCTGAAGAACTTACACCTCCTATTCCTGTTCCTTCTCCACGGTCTGTAATACTGTTATTAATGTTTCCTTGCAGACTAGAATTACTCCAAATTTCATAATGCTGCTGCTGCTGCTGGTGCAATAAATTATGTGTGAATTTTTCTATTGATGCTATCGTTTTTGTTGTTACTGTTTTTATTGTTGTTGTTTCGGCAGCATTCATAATATGCTGTGTTAATGTGCTGCCAACTTCAATAAATGTTAAAGGAAACATTTTGCCTTTTTTGGCATCTTTAGTTTACAAATGCCACATTTGAGTTATTGTTAAAATATTTGACCAAAGAAAAACACAAAGTTATAAATACATTATAAGGAATGTCCTGTGGTCAACCGGCTGTTGTAAATATTTATATAAACCGACAGTATTTGATTTTCTATTACGAATAATTACATTTCGTTCGCATTCGAGAAACAATTTTTATTATTTTTATTTTATTGGTTTTTACACTGACAAATTATTTTTCTTAGTTTTTGTATTACTTTTTATATCCTTAAGGAAGTTGTTTCAATTTTTTCATTTCATTACATTTGCTGATTTGTTTTTATATCCGATAAAAATGTCTTGGCTTAATATTAGCTTGTTTAATATCCTGATTATTGTTTCAGGCTGCAAAAAAGAAAAACATTAAGTAAAAACACATGAAGAGAGTTGTTTGCCATAAATTTAAATAAACAAGTTAAAGGATATGTTTTTCTTAATATAACTAGATGTATAAAATGGCACTGTTATCAACAAAAATAAATGGAATCTTTTAAAACTTTGGAATTGTTATTTCTGGAAAAAAAGAACTTTATTTTTTAGCCGCAAACTGTGTTCTATATTCTTTTTGATATATCATCATCATCATGTTGTATATATCTTTTGTTAAATTTAGAAAGTTTTGAAATTATTCTAAAATAAAATTTTTGGTTTTAGAATATTACACACATCCGGCCCAAATTTTAAAGTACACATATAAAACAACTAAAATGAATGTAAAATAATATCCCTAATGTTCACTAAAAAGTTGGCAGCAAAATCTTTGTTGATAATATTTGCCGTCATATATCCTTTTTCTTGGTTTTGAAAAATAAAGAAAATTTTTGATTTGTTTTATCATCAAATCGTTTAAGAGTAAATATAAAGTTGAATGTAAAATTTTAAATGGGATTTTCTTTAAAAGAACTTAGTAAATTTTTTTTTTATTTTTTAATGAAATTGTTTTTTTAAGTCCTTGTAATTGTAAAGCTGTGATATATATGTGCTTAACTGTGCAAGCAAATTTTCATTTAATAAAATGTTTTTTTTTTTAATTTTAAAATATTCCATTTTATTCGGACTTAACGTTACCTAAAAATTGTAATATTATTAAAATGAACGTAGAAATATATATTTTACAAGTGACTGAAAAGTTGTTATAAAAATTTTCATAAATAAAAGTTGCTCTCGTATATCCTTTTTTTGAAGTTTTACATAAATGAACAAAATTAATCATATAAATTATATAAAGGGTTTTAGTAAAGGGTTTAAAGTATATTTTTAAAAACTACAACTTAATAAATATTATTTAAGATACCATTGCTAAATATTTTTGTATCCTGCAAAAAAATGTTTCAAAAAAACTTGAAAGTGGCAAAGCGGACGTAAAACACTGTGTTTTAAAGATACTAAAAAAATGGTTTCAGTTGCTGCAAAAATAGGAGTAGCACCCATATATTCTTTTTTTCTTAATTTGAAAAATTAGTTAAATAACACATATTTTTTATTAATTTTTCGATTTCCAAATTATAATATTAAATAATTTAATTATACGTGTGTAGGCTTAGATCTTTGCGCAAAATTTTCCATGTAGTATACAGTCAGAGTACCCAATTCCTGCGACCGACGACGAATCGATAAATTTGCATTTTTTTCACACTTTCGTTTACGGCAGCGATATTTTCTTCAGTACGCACATTCCTTCGACGTGTTGGCTTTTATTGCAGCCCCTAGAGAGTATGTGATACAAAATCTATCCACAGTTCGACGAATAGCTTGCTCAGACAAACGATCATGTGCAACATAAAAATCACGAAGTCGTCGATAAATTGCGCGAATTGATGACTGATTTTCAAAGTAAACTTGAATGTTCAAGCGTGAGTGTATTCACAAAAATTTGCCAGAGTTTACGTAAAATAATTAGAAAATATTTTTCATCAAATTTTAATTTTTAATGTTATTTTTTTTAAATTTTAAGTTCTGTCGGGCTTAAAAAATAAGCATCCTTTATTTAACACTTATCTAAGAACTTAGATTGTAAGATATATAAGAAGAGAAGCAGAAAATTTTTTAAGATTTTAAGTATTGGTTCATCAGGACAACAGGATATACATAATGTCCTTGCAAGCGATATTGTCGACCACACTTTTAATTTAACGCAACAAAACAGAAATGTATTATTAATTATCCTTTCGTTTCAGTTAGTATTTTTTTCAAGATGGTAAATAACAAAATTGTCCTTTAAAATTTACATCCTTCTCTTTAAGGGACACCATATCAACAAAGAAAAATTGGAAATTTCTAGTGCCAGTATAATGAGTTATTTTTGAATGTTGGTCATTTTTCACTGTCAAATTATATAAAAAATATCTTTTGTGTCTTTTACAGAAAACACTTTATCTAAATAAAAAGTAATAAAATAGTTTGTCAAATAAAGATTAATTGTGAAATACCCCTTAGCGTGTTTATGTCAAAGAGAGATCCCTTAAATCTTTTAAAGCTTAACATAAAAATGTACACATTTTCAGTAAAAAAAACTCAGGATTTTTAAAATCTTTAGTAAATAACTAAAAAGTTTATTATATAACGTTACACACAAACAATCAGCCAAATGTTTTCTATGTGCAGAAATGGATGTAAACTAATGTCTTTACGCTATACAGAAAATTTAGGTCAATTTCCTTTCTTAACAAGAAAGTTTCTCATATATCCTTTTTTAAGGTCATCAAAAATCTATGTTTTTTTGTATAAAAAAATAATAATCAAATTTTTTTGTGATAAAGTTAGCTGGACATTTAAGATAACATTCAAACTTAACACTTTAATGTAATCAAAAATTATTGCATAAACAGATTGGGGAAATAAAGGATATCAAGGAAATCCCTAGATGTGACATAATGAATGTTTATAGGTCTGAAATGTCTCC
Organism: Gymnosoma rotundatum; assembly: GCA_916610165.2. Lineage (NCBI taxonomy): Eukaryota > Metazoa > Arthropoda > Insecta > Diptera > Tachinidae > Gymnosoma > Gymnosoma rotundatum. Next base: position 14,090,420 of record OU744339.1, read on the forward strand.
CAGTTAATATTGTTACAATAGAGTTCAGTATATCCCAGTAAGTTAGGCAAATTAACGTTAGTAAGATAAAAAGTTGTTACTATTATCCTTTTTACATATCCTTAGTCAGATATAATCAACTCAAATCATTTTAAGTATACACAAAAGAATGTAAAATAATGTGTGCTTTTGTATTCACAAGTTTTTGTTATTATTGCTGCCATAATAAAAAACCTGCTTATATATCCTTTTTTTTTTTTGATAATATGTAATAATGTTTGGCGAACTTTGATTTTATAATACTTTGAAATGTGTGATATTTACTGCTCTTTTTGTTTGCTAAAAGCAATAAAAATTTATAGCAACATAAACTAATTTAAATTTAATCAAAGTCGAATAATTTAAAGAAAAGGAAAATTGAAAAATATTTTTCTGAAACAAAAAAATTTTTGTACATAATTTCCTTAATACAAAGCGAAAAAAGACATTTAAAAAAAGTAGAAAATTCATGATTTCTACTTTAAATGTACTGGTTCAATTTAGGGGAAGGAAAACGCATGCTTTTTTCATTGGTAAAGAACAAATTTCTGTTTAGTTTTTTTTACTCGTTGTCTGTCAAGAAAATGAATCTTTTATATATTTTTTTGTTGTAATAATCCTTTCAAAAATTAACCGACTTGAAAACAAATCTCATCTGTCTGTCTAAATGGCTTCAAAAGTATGTCAACATACATTAAATTACATTAATTATTGGGACACCCTAATAATCCATCTCTAAGCTTTATACTTCTTCAACTGTACAAAGCTTGGCAATATACATCAAATTACAGCATCTATAGGGGCACCCTTTAATTTATAAAATTTAAAATATATACTTGCTGTTGTAGTAGACTTGGCAATCCGGTTCTTTGTAAATTTTAACCGTCTGTCTATAACAGTTCAACAGTTTGGCCATATACATCAGATTACATCAACTATTGTAAAACCCTGTAATTTATAATTTAAAATTTCAATACTTTTTATTATACCAAACAAAGCAGTGGACATTTTGTGTAATTTCAAGAGTTTTTATATGTATAACGGTTCAAAAATACGGCCATATAGATGAAATTACATAAATTTTTGGAGCACCCTTTAATTTCTAAATTCAAATTATAAGCTACTTGTTAAAGCGGACTTAGTATACAGGTCTCTTGTAAAATTCACCTGTCTGTCTTCAAAGATTCAAAAGTTCGGCCACATACACCAACTTGCATCAACTATTGGTACACCCGTTTATTTCCAAGTCCAAATTTTATATTTATTGCTATAGCAGAGTTGGCCATACAGGTTCTTTGTAAATTTCAAGCCTCTGTATGCAACTGTTCAAAAGTATGGCCATATATATCAAATCAAATCAACTATTGGGGCACCCTTTAGTTTAGAATTTGAAATATTAATACTTGTAACTATAACGGCCAAAGCAATCGATGTTCTGTTCAGTTTGCAAACGTTTATCTATAAGGATTTAAAAGATAGGACCAATTTACTTCAATTATGGGAACACCCTTTAATTTTTAAATTAAAATTATAAGCTTGTTGATATAGCCAGCTAAGCAATATAAGTCCCTTGAAAGTTTCAGCTATCTGTCTACAATTTTTTAAAAGTATGGCCGTATACAAAAAATTATATTGGGGCACCCTTTAATTTATAATTTTGAAAATTTTTACTTGTTATTATAACAGTCATAGTAATTGGTATTTTATATAAATTTTTCAAGCGTTTGTTTATAAGGGTTGAAAAATGGCCTATATAGGTCAAATTAGGTCACCTATGGGGACACCCTTTAATTCTTAGATTTATTTTTGTGACACTTTTTTTTACTGGGAGCTATATTAATACGCAGTCATTTTAAATTTTTAAGATGTGCCTTTTACAGTTCATAATACACGTTAAAAAGATGTATGTTATATGGGGACACCCTTTAATTTTCCAAATTATGAACTGCTTTAAAAACGGGGCCAATCTGTAAGCATAATCTATCACATTAATAAAAAAAATCAAAATCAGTTCAGAAATGGTTGAGTTCTGTAGGCACAAACATTAAAAGAAAAGCAACATTCAGACGAATTGATAAACGCCTTCTTTTTTTGATGTTGGTTAAAAATTGTTTAAATCTTTTAAAATAATTAACTATAAAAATATTTTTACTTCAATTTAATTAAATGTAACTGTAATAAAAGGCAGTTAATGTATCTTAATGAGGGAGAACATTAAGCCGATTAAATTAATTATTGTTTATAAAAAAAAATCAATTGTACTTACATTCATGCAAACATGTTGAAAACAATGAATATTTATTTACACAAAAGTAAGTGAATGTTAAAATAACTTGGTTATTTAAAAGTATTATTTCGGTTACACTTGACCAAATGTTCTGGAACTTTGAAAATGAGTGTGTCATTATATGAAAAATAATTAAAGAGACTTTCATTAGATTTTCGTTTTTAAAGAAAAAAGTCACGCAGATATCCTTTCTTTGTTGGCTTACTAAAAGTAATTTAAATGTTTATAATTAAAATTGTTTTAACTTTTAAAGCAAGAAATTGAATAATTGTAATTAAGTAAAGTATGATCTAAAACACATTTTTTGCAGGTATTCGTTTTTAATATGAAAAACCTGTATCCTTTACAGTAAAGGAAGGATGTGAAAATTGCTAAATAAACGCAGATAAGTTTGGGCTATGTCTCCTTTAGTTTTGGTCATTTTGAGTTCACCAAAAATATAGCCGGCCATATATCCTTTTTATACCCTTCATCACAAAAAGTGGAAAAAGGGAAAAATTAAGTTTGTGATTCCATTTCCCACCCAATACAATATATATATTCTGAGTTCTTATGCATAGCGAAGTCAATTCAGCGATGTCTGCATGTCTGTCCGTCCGTGTTGAAATCAAGTTTAAAAAGGCAAACTTTATTTCAACAAAATCTAAGTACCACAATCGATCAGACATAGTGTAGAAAGAGGTGATGTTGGAAATCAGCAAGATCGGTCCATGTCCTTCGAGGCAGCGGGCAAAATACAACGCCTACCTCTAATTTTTTCATGTCAATTAAAAAAATAAATATATGGGGCGATAGAGAATTAATAAATAAGAAAAAAACATGGCGCTCACCTATATTTTCCGAGTTACGTTCCTCTGAACTTTTAAAATTTTTTAATATATCAATATGGGTATCATTTTAAAGCTTTTGATGAGATCTTTAAGGAAATATTAAAATTTTAAAAAATGCTTTAAGAGCCGATGGTATTTTTGTGAAATTATGTTAAAAAAAAAAAAATACTCAATGCTGTGGGACAATTATCAATTGCTTTCAAATTAAAAACATGAATGTGCTTAAGTTTTGGTAATATTGGAACAAAATTTGTAAGCTTTGTGTTAAATAGGAAAAAAGTTGAACATATATCCTTATAATAATTAGGAGCATATCAACTGACTTCAAATTGAGAATATGAATGTGCCTTTAGTATTATGATTACCTGACGAAAAAATTTTTTGATTTGCCTCAAAAGCAAAATAATTTGTCATATATCCTTTTTATTAAAAACTAAAATTTTTTTATTTTTTTATTATAAAATTGCTTTACTTCTTACTTTAATGCGATAGCTTTAAAAATGAAAAAAAAAATATGTAAAAATGTAAGAAGTATTGAAAAAAATATCTGTCCTGGAAAAATTTTAATTTCTCCCTAAAATCCATAATACTTCTTCAGTTACTTTGAAATTAATAAAAAGAACGTATTCCGATACTATTATTAAGAAACAAAAATTTTTAAGGTCCTGTGTTAATGGCTGCTAAGTTGCTCATATATCCTTTTTATATACAGAGAATAATTTCAGTATTTTTTAAGCATTATATATAATTAATATATCTTACTTTAATACACGAATTTTAAAAAATAAGAAAAAATTATAAAAAATGGGATTAAAAAGATCTGTTATGTAAAAAAATGAGTGTCCTTAAAATTTTTTATAGTTCTTCAAACATTTTAATATTCACAAAATGAACGTATTTCGATGCTATAATTAAGGGACACATATTTTTAAAGTTCTGCATCATAAGAAAAAAAAGTTGACCATATATCCTTTTTTTACATAGGGAATTTTTTCAATATTTTATTAAATAAACGAGATGCTATAAGCAGAATATGCTTATGAAGTGAATAAAAAATCTAATGTCATATAACTAAGATAAGAAATATTAAGTACTTATATTTATAAAATGTCCTTTAAAAATGAAAACATTTGTTAAATGTGTAATTAATTTGCAATTACATTGATATTTGGAAAATGAAAGTGTTTTGTTATTGTTTACCTTAGAGAAAAATTTTTTAAGGCTTCACTTTAAAAGCAAAAAAGCTTGTCGTATATCCTTTTTTTCTTATACGCTTAATATTTTTTATTTCGATCAAAACTGTTAAGGATTTGGTAATTTAGTTTATTTTAAATGTTGAAAATTGGTAAAAAATACTAATAAACTAAATAATCAAATTGAAACATTTTAAAAAGTCAAAAAAAAAATTATAATTTTTTTTTAATTCTTAAATATGATCTAAATTTTTAAATTTTCACGCTTTAATGTATTTTAATACTCTAAATACTCAACTTTATTTTTTACAGTTCTTTTTTATTAACAAAAATGGCCATATATCCTTTTGTAATTATATCCATTTTGGTCATTTTAATTACTGTAATCTAGCACAATTAAGATTTTTGTGGCAAATAAAGCCCAAGATAACGCTGATATTTAATAAGCAAAAAACATGTTTTACAACGGTAAATGGCCTGTACTTTATGTTATTATAAAATGTAATATTTTATGTTTTTTTATGATGACTTTTATTTTATCCTTGTTGGCAGTTTGTAAATACATTTAGGCTTGTAAGTAATTGTAATACAATTTGTAATATTTCGGTTAAAATATAAAATTTTAATACTCCTTCGTGTATTTTATAACCAGATGAAATGTATTTTTAAATGACACACAAAAAAGTTTTATTTAAGGACAATGTAAAGAATTTAAGTCACAAAAAAATTTTATCACACGTTTATTGGAAGTGAACTGCTAGACGCTTTAAAAATTAAATAAGATTTAAATTTTATCCGAAGTATAAGTCGTAATCATTATAAATAAAAGGAGCAACAAATAATAACATGTATAATATTTCCGACCTTACTCTGTACTTTTTAAGAGATTTTTTAAAACTACATTTCAACATTAAGGCGCCCCTTCTTAAGGGTCCGCGAAATAACTTTTTTTTTATAATTTTTTTTAAATGCTATAAAAAAAAACTACTGAATATTTTCTCAAATTTCTTTTTTTATTTGAAACTACAATCCTTCCGGTTGATAATGGAAAATAATTTCATTAAAATGGCTGCCTCGGCTGGCCATGCAGTACACGATCGTTCCAATTTTTAAGCACATTATCGATTGTGTGCTGCTGTATTTCACCAATGGCTTCACGATAACCGTCCTTTAAAGCGTCAATAGTCTCTGGCTTGTCTGCGTAACACTTGTCTTTAACGGCACCCCACAAATAATAGTCTAACGGTGTCAAATCGCAGCTCCGAGGTGGCCAAACGACAACAGCTCTGCGGCTGATAATGCGATCTTCAAAAACAAGGCGCAAAACATCGAATGTAGCTTCGGCTGTGTGGCATGTAGCGCCGTCCTGTTGAAACCAAATGCTGCCATTATTCTCCTCTTCAATTTTTGTGAACAAAAATTCGTTGAACATGGCCCGATAACGATCGCCATTGACTGTAACGGCCACTCCTTGCTCATTTTCGAAGAAAAATTGCGCAATTATGCCTTTTGGACCAAAATCAGCACCAAACAGTGACTCGATTTCGGTGCACCGGCTTTTCAATGTTTGCGTGCGGATTTTCTTTGCCCAAAATGCGACAATTTTACTTGATTACATACCCGTCAAGATCAAAATGAGCTTCATGTGAAAATATGATTTTTTTTAGTTAGTCGAACGCAGGCCCACTTAGCGAAGCGAAAACGCATTGGATGACCATCCAACTTCAACTTCCGAACCAATTGGACTTTGTATGGCGTCATACCAAGGTCTTTATGCAAAATTCGTCTGAATGATGTCTCCGAAATGTTCAATTGTTGTGAAAAAACGACGGTGAATTCATGCTGACGGTGCTTCATGCACACTTTCTGCCACAGCAGCAATATTCTCGGGTGTACGCACTGTTTTTGGCTTTTCACGTTTTGGTTTATCGATGAGGATGCCAGTTTCGTTAACTTTTTTCACAAGTTAACGAACGTACGGAGCTGACGGTGCTTCTCTTCTTCCACTAGTTGAAAAAAAATGTAAGATGGCGGACCCTATATGTCTGTATAAAAATTTGTATGAACATAAAGAAATGTTCTTTATTAATATTTTTATATCTCGTTAAAATAGCAATAAAAATTCCAGGCATAAAGATGATTCAATGGTCTCTAAAGGGTTCAAACAATAGTTGAAATAAGAATAGTTCTTCTTTTTAGTTCGATATTAAATAAAAACTTTTTAACATACTTCTGGAACTGACCTCGTGAACTACAAAAATATTTTATTATTCTAGAGATTGGTTGGTTTGTTTATCAATAGAAAAAGCAAACAATGAACAATTCAAACCAAAAAGAACAAGTGAACAGGTGAAAGCACAATTCATATTCATATTCAAATCAAATTTTCTCTATGCGTTACAAAAATGTTTGATTGTTTATTTGTTCGTAAATTTAATCAACTCATTGATGTGTTAAAGATAACTAAACAAATGAGATGTATGAACGAACCATCATAGTCATTCATTTTTATTTACTTTAAACGAAATATTATTTAAGAAAAATTCGCATAAGGAAAATAATAAAAATATTATTAGATAAATTTCAAAAATATAAAAATATTTTATATTTTAAAGTATACAAAAAGAAATTCAAGGTATTATTAAGAAATAACTAAACCAATTAAAATTTTTGTAAAGTTTCGAAATCTATTTATAAATATTATTTATAATCTGAAAAAAATATTAAAAAAAAAATACCTTTTTTAACCAATAATACATATAATTATAAATTTCTTTTAACACTTAAAATAAATAATTTTGAATCCTAAAAGATATTTAAACTCATTAATTATTAAAAAAAACCTTAAATTATAATATATAAAATCATTAATTTATGAGACATAATTTCGCACAAAATGTCGAATTTTCGAACTTGAGTAAATCTTAAATTTGAATTATAAAGATTTATTTTACAAACACCAAAAGAAAGTTTTTGGGACTAAAAGATAGATTATAAATGTTTGAAAACTAAAGCTAAAATACGAAAAAATGTTTTAGTTTTCGAATTTAAGAGGAAACTCAATTAACAAAATTTTTTAAAATTTTACTTTTTTATTTTATTTTTATCATTTTGAATTTAAAAACTTTAATTTAATGTGATTACAAATTTTATGTATAGAAATTAAAAAAAACCAATTTTTGCTTCGAAATTTAATTAAAGCCTTAGTTATAAGACAATTCTTATAAGGCTATGTTTTTTGGGTTAGAATAACATATTTTCAAAGTCTTGATCTTGTTTGAAAATAAAAAGAAATTTCGAATAAAAATAATAAAAAAAAAACTTAAATTTAATGAATTTTATGTTATGGTGTTTCATCTTATTATTTATTATTTTTTTTTTTTTTTTATTAAAATATTAGCAAGTTTTTTTACACTAAATGAGTTTTTAATATTCAAAGATAAATTCGAACTTAATAATTAAAGCTATGATGCCTTAATTTTACAACATCATCGTATACAAATGAGAAGAGGACAACATTTTTAATATTCTTTAACTCTGCAAGTTCAAAGCCGATGTGGAGTTTTAATTTGAAGTTTCGAAGTAAGGTAGGAATTAAATTTGAATTTTTATAAAAACCGAGAAAAAAAATTTCTAGTTTTAATTAAAGCATTTTTATTATAACAAATAATTATCGAAACAAGCAAAATTTTAAATTTTTATGCTACTTTATTAACATTCGAAATTAGTTTAACACGTTAAAATTTATATTTTGAGTTTATTTGTGTGACTTAACAAAATTAAATAAACTTAACTTTAAATTCTGAATTTTAGGAATCTAAATTTTAAAAATAGTGGCAAAAAACATTATGTTCAAAAATTCGAACTTATTTTCGAAATACATTTTTTAATTAAAAAGTCTTTAAACTTTAAAGATTGAGGTATAGAACTTCTAGGGAAAAGAAAAAAAAAATTATTTTTAATTTATTTTTCAACTTAATCTTAAATTTTAATATAATTTTGAATTTCATAGTATTTTGAAATTAAAAATTAAAAAAAAAAATTTCCAAGAAAACATAATTAAATAATTAAATAAATAATAATAATAAATATTAATAATAAATAAATAAAAAAAATAAATAAAAGAAAATAATTAATAACATGTCATATAAACTTTGACTGAAGCTTTTTGAATATTTTTGAAACCATTTGAAAATTCGTACTTAATTTCAAATTCATATCTAAAAAATTTTATTACAAAAACAATTTTGTGCTAAAGCATTAATTTTATAAATTATTATGACTTCTTTTTTTATGCCACCATTTAATTTCATGGTTTTTGAATAAGTTCGAATATTACATTTTAGTTTCGAATTCGAATTTCTTTACAAATAAAAAATTCGAACTTTTAAAAAAAAGAATTTATGCTGCCCTTTTAATTTATGCCGGAGACTGTATTCTATGTTTTTTTCTTTCAAGACGTTAATTAAGGTTTATGTTTAACTGTTTGTTGCTTGTTCGTAAAGGAAACAAATAACAAGGGAAAATAACTATAGACAGCGTACTTCTGTTTAAGACTCAATTTTCCAATGACGTAAAGAACATTAAGTTGTTATTAAGTACATTTAAACACGCACATCAATATAAAAATGCCAGAGATTATTTTCGTAGGAGTTAAGAAAATATTTTGGCATTTGATAGGAAAAAACATCAGAAATATGAATTTTTGTTGAATTTTCTAATTTTATTTCATAGTTTACTTTTTTTTTAGAATGAAAAAAAAACAACTTAAAAAATAGTTTTTTAAGATTTGTTACACCCTTCAACACAAAATTTGAAAGAGGGTATAACAAAGTTTGTCATTTCATTTGTAATTTCAACAATATCCATTTCCGACCCCATAGAGTAATTATATTCCGAGTTCTTGTGCATTGCGAAGTCGATTGAGCGAAGTCCATCTGCCTGCGTAGTGTTGAAATAAAGTTTGAAAAGGCACTATATCAGCTAGAGAAAATTTAAATTTGCAAATCGATTAGACATAGTGTCAAAAGAGTTGCTTTCAACACGCAGCCGCTAATTTTTCCATATTATTTTGAACAATAAAGTAACTCTAATAAAAAAAAAAACAAATATATGGGGCGATATAGAATTAAAAAATAAAAAAAAAAACATTTAGTGAACAATTTGGCGCTCGTGCATATTTTTCGAGTTATGCACCTCTAAAGATTTCGTAGAAAAATACAATTGTGGGCAATATTTGTTAAAATATCAAAATGGGTATCATTTTAAATCTTTCGAAGGGATCTTTTAGAAAATATTAAAATTTTTTAAAAATACTTAACCCATTGAGAGCTAATGACATTTTAATGTAAAATTATATCTAGTAATTATTTTTTTTTTCATTTTTTTGTTCTCTTTCACCCCAATAAAAGAATTTTTGATTGCAGTTACTTCGCTAGATTTACTACATTTACATAATAAGATTCGGTTTGTTCACAATACCACTTAATGTGGAATAAAAAAAAAAACAAAATATCGCTACAATGTCTGTCGCTTCAACAACAAATAATAAAATTATATGAAATATTAAATGAAACGCTATTCACACGTTATAGACAAACACTTGATATTTACACACCATGCTCCTGCTACAGCAAAAAGTATAAAACATATAAATCCAAGTGAAAGGGTGTTCCGATAGATTAAAATTTTTTTCATAAATGAAAGACATTTGATATTTACGCAGTGTTTATAATACAATGCCTACTTTAACTATTTTCAATGCATATGTAGTTGCTTAGCTGTTGCTCTGGAAAAATGTACAGCAAAACCATAAAGCAAATGCAAAAAAAGAGAAGGAAACTCATTTGCTTCAGCTGAATATGTATTTCTTTCTGCAGTAAAGCAATCAGTAAAGCAATTAATATGAAATCGGTTGCTGTTGCTTGAGCAATCAGTTGTTCTTTATTTTTATTTTTGCAATTGCTTAACTCTTTACTATGAAGTTGTAGCTGACTACGATTGCTGTTTCTTGCTGTAACTCACAACTTTTCATCCCTTTTAACACTGGAAACGTATTTATGTATTTATTACTTCGAACACGTATGAAAATACATTTTTAAAACGTTGTTTCTATTACACTATTAAATTGTATTTTTCTTTCTTAAAAAGCAACAGCAAAAGAAGAAACAAGCATCAACTTATTGCTTAAGAAACAGCGAACGTTTTCAAAATAAATGCTTTGCTGATTGCTTTGCAGCAGAGAGAAACACATAGTCAACTGAAGCATGTGCGGTTCTTTCTCTTTCTCTTTTTTTTGCATTTGCCTTTTGCTGTTGCTTCGTTGGTAATGAAATGTTTTGTAAATGCTTACACATTTAGCTTTTTTATTTGCCGAAAAACATGTAAACAAAGCAGAGATTATAGTGCTGTTGCTATTTTTAATTAAAGGGTTACATACACAGACTACGAATTTTTCTAAATAAGCTTATCTTTTGAGTTGTGGCAACAAACCTTACATTATTCTACCCGCTATAAAAACAAAATTAGAGCAAATAAAAAAAATAATAATACAGGGTGTGCCCAAAGAAAAATTTTGTTTCAAATTATATTTAAAAATAAATTTAAAATCCTAATGGGCAACAGACACCTTGAATTTACAACCATAAATTAAAAGAAAAATTCGAATTTAAAGGGTATCCCGATAGTTTTGCGTTTATTTTTTATGTGTAAAAGACATTTTAAATTAACTTTGAGTATATAATACTTAGTTTGGTATAATTACTAATATATAAATACAAAATTTAATATTACAGGGTGTCCCATACAGGACTTAACTTTTACGAATATAAGCTTATCTTTTAAACTGCAATAGCAGAACTTAAAAATTTTAAATCGTGTGTATGCCCGGTTACACATTAAGAATCAAATATTAAATAAAAAAATAAAGGGTGCCCCCCTTTAATATTTAATGTTGATTTATATCGTACAATAAATTTTCAATCGTAATAGTTAATAAATTTAAATTTGCAACAAGAGTCTAGCAAAATAATAAAATAAAATTAAAGGGTCTCCCTATAGAGTAATGATTTTTTCGTACATGGCAATAATTTATACAGAATATAAAGAAAAAGTTTTGCTATAATCATAAGTATATTAACATAAATTTAAAAACTATAAAGTTTCCCACAAAGGAGCAAAGTTTTTCGAATTAAAGTCTAATTAAGAATTAAAAGGTGCACAACACATAGATGAAAATATTCCTGTGTGAACTTAACTCGCAGGTTTAGCAATTATTTGTCGGTATTTTCACTTAATAAAAATATTTTGTTTGACAAGTTATGTCAACCTTAAAAAAGATGCAAATTTTATAATTACTGAAATCCCTTAAATATGACTGCCAAGTGAATGGCCCAAATAAACTATACGAAATTAATAACTTCGGGTGCGCCATCTAACAATTTTTTTTCAAGTAGTGCTTAATTTGTGAATGGTAACACTTAGCTCCTATCTGATTTGACAGATAATTAGTTTTATCCTTCTGCTGAACGAATATGGTTGTGTATACGCTTGAACAACATTACTTTGAAAAACATGGTAATGTTGCAGAATGTGTGCGCAAATTGTGTACGGATTTTGGAAGAAGAGAAGCACGGTCAGCTCCGTATGTTTGTTATATTGTGAAAAAAGAGAAAGAAACTGGCATCCTCATCGATAAACCAAAGCGTGAAAAGCAAAAAATAGTGCGCCATTAACATCAATTTACCGTTGTTCTCAACAATTGAACATTTCCGCATCATTGAGAGGAATTTTGCACGAACACCTTGTTATGACGCTATGCAAAGTCCAAATGGTTAAGGAGTTGAAGCCAAAAGCATTTTTGCTTCGCTAAATGAGCCTGCGATCGACTAACAGAAGATGCCGATTTTGCAAAAAAAAAATCATCTTTTCACATGAAGCTCATTTTGATCTTGGCGGGTATGTAAACAAGCAAAATTGTCGCATTTGGGGCACAGAAAACCCGCACGCATACATTGAAAAGTCGGTGCACCCAAAACGAGTCACTGTTTGGTGCGGATTTTGGTCCAGAGGCATAATTGGGCCATTTTTCTTCGAAAAAGAGGAGTGGCCGTTACAGTCAATGGCGATCGTTATCAGGCCATGTTCAACGAATTTTTGTTCACAAAAATTGAAGAGCAAGATATTGACAACATGTGGTTTCAACAGGATGGCGCTACGTGCCACACAGCCGAAGCTACATTCGATGTTTTGCGCCCTGTTTTTGAAGATCGTATGATCAGCCGCAGAGCTGATGTCGTTTGGCCACCTTGGAGCTGCGATTTGACACCGTTAGACTATTATTTGTGGGGTGCCGTTCAAGATAAATATTACGCCGACAAGCCAGAGACAATTAACGCTTTAAAGCACAATATTCGTGAAGCCATTGGTGAAATACAGCTGCACACAATCGAAAATGTGCTTAAAATTTGGACCAATCGTATAGGCTACTGCTTGGCCAGCGGAGGCAGCCATTTGAATGAAATTATTTTCCATTATTAACCGGAAGGATTGTACTTTCAAATAAAAAAAGAAATTTAAAAAAATATAAACAATAGTTTTTTTATAGCATTTTCAAAAAATAAAGTTATTTGGCGGACCCTTTATTTGCTTATTTTTTATTTTTTCATTCTCTATATTTAATTTAAATTGTTATACAAATTTTTTTTTTAATCCTTGTTATTAAACAAATGCCATTAAGCTTTAATCGTCCTTTATTTTCTCCTTTCGTTGGCCCATAAAATTTCGAAAATGTCTTCATAACTCAATAATCTTAAAATTATAATTATTTTGAAATAAAATCCGTCATATACCTTACAAATACATACAAGTCCATAGTATACTTAAAAGGACATAATAATTAAAATGAACATGAAAAAAAGGAAGATTTATGTTGTCTGCCCATTAAAAAACTCTTTTATTTCGAATTAAATTTTCCACACTGGGTTAAATAAAATCTGTAACAATATTTTTTCTCTTTTTTTCTGAAATTAAAAGAATCGTTGTAATTTGGTGTCAAATATTTTTTATTGTTATATTATCCTTTTAAAATAATTTAAAACATGAACGGGGCTTCGCTTTAAAGGCTGTTTGTCTGTATGTGTGTGTGTCTTGAAAGCGAAAATGATATTTTTTTGGAAATAATTTATAATGAAATCATTGTTTTGATTTAATGGCGCCGTATCAAGGACTCTTGCTTACAATTCCTTTACATTAAATCTATAAAAGAATGAAATGACTTGTAAACACGCACCACTATAGACTGAACACAAAGCTAATTAAGACTTTAAATATTAAGAAAAAAATCTACAACCTTAAATCATGAATTTAATATGTGTGTGTGTTCACAAGGAAATTAAATTCAATTATTTTTGCTGGCATTTTTATTTCACCTAAAAATTATTTTGTAATTTTTAAAAAGCATTTTAAGTTATAATAAAAAAAATTAAAAATTGTAGAAAATCTACATTAAATAGATGAAAATAATGCTGATGAGCAATGTAGCATTCCAGAAAAGGCTGCTTTACATTTTATCTGTGTTGAATTGTTCGTGTTGTTTTTTTTTAGCATAAAAATTTATAAAACAATTTTCTAACTTAATTTAGAAATTAATTATGATCACACCTGAACTTAAGCCGAATTAAAATTATTTATTGATTTATAATCTTGCAACCCTTTAAGTTGAAGAAGATTTTAAAGGCTCATAAAGATACTTCCTACACTTTCTACTGTTGAAAACAAAAAGACTGGAAGATTAACACAAAATAAAAATAAAAAAAAATAAGTAAATAAAATTAACTAGGCTTAAGTTCGTAGTTTTCTATTATTTTTTAGTAAAAAAAATATTTTCTATTGCAGGCATCAGTTGAATATTTGGAATTTTGTGAATTGTTATATTAAATTTAAAAACTTTTTTTCTCCTAAAAGAAATTATTTTTAAATGCGAACTCAGGCCTAATAAATGTTAATTATTTTTTTTTTATAAAAAGAAACTTATAAACTATTACTGATCGATATATTTTGTTAATAAATACCCTAAATTCTCTTTTACTTATTTAGTGTGGGAATACAACACACGACGGTAACGAATTTTTATGCAAATTTGATACAAGTTATCGTTCAACGACATAGCCGCTGATATAAAATTTATTTAATTTTCTTGTCGGTTTTCATTATTCTCTAACATTTAGTCTCTCCATTTTTCCATCTCCATATCCATTTGTCCATTTAGCTACTGCTTATATAGCTCATCAGTATGCTTTCCCCGCAGTAAAACATTTCATTTTGTAGTTTAAAATAATAAATATTTTATGAGAATTTTATGAAATATTTATATTTGAAGGAATGAAGCACGATCAAAGTAAAGAGTCCGAGAAATAAATATTTATATAAATGTTACGCAGTGTATGAAATTTCAGATTTTTTTAAAAATATTAATTACTTTATCCTTCCAACTAAAAATACAATTATAAAAGCTGCTTTTTTTATAAAAATCTTTATCTGAAGAAAAATTGCTGTTATTTTATTGGTCCCTGTAGTTTTCATTCATTTCAAAATATTTTATTTTTTTCATTGAAAGTTTATTCACAGAAATTCTTACTTGCAATTAAAAAAAATATATAATCAAAAACAACAACAATTTCCAACTTTAGCAATTATTTAGCACAAGGAAATATTTAACAAGTTACCCAAATTATAAAACAAATATTTAAGCTAAAATTAAAAAAAAGAAACCTTCAAACAAAAATAAATCCTAAGGGATTATAAATGTTAGCAACTTTTCATTTTGTTTTTCAAAATAACAGTTAAATAAATTAGAAATAATTTTATTATTCGAAATTGCAAGGCAGTACAGTCTGTGGCTAAAAAATATATTTCGTTTTAGAATCCTAAATTTTCTAGACTATAAGAGTGAAATAAAATGATTTTCAGGTGCAGAAAACAACGAGAAAGACTTTTTTGAAGAAAAAAAAAACATTGCAAAACAACCAAACTGCAACATGAAAATGGCTAAGACCATAAACATGAAAAATATTTTTATCCCTAAATTAAAAAGAAATTGCAAAAATCTCACTAAAGATCTGATTGAAAAAAAAAATTAAATGAGAGAAAAGGCAGCATGACAAATGAGGAAAACAAAATTTTTTAGTTAAAAAGAAGTAGTAGAAGAAGTCGGCTATCCCGAACCTTATATATCCTTCACCATTTGTAAATCTAGTTCAGTGAAGTAACTCCAGTCAAAAAAGCAAATATTTCGGGTGACCGAGACTTAAAAAATAAAAAATATATAATTTTACATAAAAGTACCATCGGCTCTTAATGGGTTAAGCATTTTTAAAAATTTTAGTATTTTCTTAAAGACCTGTTTAAAACCTATAAAATGATATCCATATTGATATTTTAAAAAATTTTAAAATTTCAGAGCTCCGTAACTCACAAAATATGGGCGGACGCCAATTTTTTTTGTTTGAAATTTTTTTCTTATTTTTTAATTTTCTATCGCCCCACATATTTATTTTCTTGAGTGGAGTTACTTTATTGTTTCAAATGACATGAAAAATTATAGGTAGGCGTGGTGTTCCCTGCTGCCTGGAAGGACATGGACCGATCATGTTGATTTCCAATAGCACCTCTTTCGACACTATATCTGATCGATTGACATATTTATTTTCAACACTAACACGGACGGAGACTAACACGAACGGACATCGCTCAATCGACTTTACTATGCATAAGAAGTCAGAATATTTATACTCTATGGGATCGGAAATGTATACAGTAAAAATTACACACGGAATGATAATCTTAGATATACCTTTTTCACTTTTTTGTGGTGAAGGATATAAAAAAGTGCCAAAATTCAGGGCGCAAAAATAACGGAAAAGATTTCTTCAACTGGAAAATAATGTAAATTAATAAAACTGCAGGAGTTTGAAAAATCGCTGAAACGACAAAAATTTTACAATTGGAAATATTCATTACACTCTGAAAACCATAAAAAACGCTAAAATTACATTAAATTTCTAATTATCAAAAAAAATCTTAATAAGAGAAAAAGCAAAATTAAAAACAAAAAAAAATTGGTGCAAAAAAAAAAAATAATAAACAAACAAGATTATAAATTATATGAAAATGTACGTATACATTTCCTCATTTACATCAAAAACGTCATAACTCAAAATTTTAAATTTTGGAGTTAAGCATACAGCATTGTTCGCCATTTCCTGCTTTATATTGTGTACAAGTTTCATCTTTATGTCTTTCGTACTTTTCACGTTTTAAGAGAATGAGTCGTTTTTTTATTTCATGTTTGGAAACTTTGTTTGTCAATAAGAACGACACATTTTGAGTTGTGGAGTGAACTTCATAACGTAGAGATTATATCGCTTTCTAAAACATTGTCACATTTCGTTTTGTGTTTGTATATATGAAAAAAGATATTTTTTTAAAACGTATTGACTTTTCGCTCCATTTTTCTTTTCACAAATAACGACATAATTTAGTTTACGACACAGCATCGGATATATTTTTACAGCAATAATGTGACAATTCAAACATCCCACATAGTTTTTCCAAGACCAATTGAAGAAAGTTTTTTTAAATGTTTTTTTTTTTTTCAATTATGAATCATTTTACTAATTGTAGTGAGAACGAGTCAAAAACTTAAACTACAATTACCTCGAAATTAATTAATTGAGTTATGACGGTCTTGAAGTAAATAAGCGATTTTTAAAAATTTTTCTTTCTAAAATTTTTATAAATTAAATTAAAAAATTATTCAAAGCCGAAAAAGAAGTCAATTTTAAATTCATTTAAAATTATAAATGTTAACAAAAAGCGCTAAAATGAGCAAAAAACATCGAAAAGGGAAAACACAAATTTTAACAAAATTGTTCAAGTTTATAAACAAATATTTTACTGCAACAAGAGCTTCTAGAAAAAATTATCAATCGAGCATTTCTTTCTTTAAATTTTTTTAAATAAAAAAAACGGCGAAATAGAAAAAAGCGCTTAAATTAAAAACTTTTCCTACAAAAAAAAAATATTTTTGCATATATTTAGCTTCAAAATATCAAATATAATTGCCTTTTGTAATTCTATCTTTAAAAAATATAATGTTAGAATAAGATAAGAAATTCGTAACATTTCAAATACAAAAACGCAAAACAAAAACCAGGCAAATTTAGTTTATGAAAAATATAAAATTTTGTGTTAAATAACAGGAAACATTTTAATGATGGGCGGTGTATTAAAAACACCAGCACTCCATTATGTTTCATTTATCATGAGAAAAATTGCTACTTAAATTTAATTCCTTTTTTTTCCTGTTTTTTATTCTATTTTTTTTTTTTTTTTTTTGGAAAAGGAAACCAATGGTAATAAAACCCATTTAAGGTATCCTGTTTTTTCTTCTCTGAAAATAAAAGTAAATCTGACAGCAGTTGTAAAGTACATATTTTTTTAAATGAAAAATTACAACCATTTGAAGCAACACCTACTGAAAATGTAGACATTCATTTGGGATATTGTGTGATGTTTTTAGAAATTTTTATTTAAATTGATAAAAAAAATAGCATGTGTTAAAAAAACACCCCTTATATTTAAAAATATTTTCTTTACCTGTATAATGGAAATATTTATATATCCTCTTTTAAAATTTTATCATAAAAAAAAACATTCTTTTGTAAAATTTAAGTTTCGCTGGATGTTTTGAAGGATTTGAGTTACATGGAAAAACTTCAATTAAATCTTAGAAAAAAGTAAAAAAGTGATGAATAACAAATGATAAATAAGAGAACAAGGTAACAAAGGTAGCGCTTATGCAGACACAGCGCCTAAAATTAAGGTCCACAATATGCCAACGATAGTCAAGAATCGTTTGGTAAATAAAGCAAAATTTAATGAATGCATAGAAAAAAAAAAATTATGAAATAAAGTTGACAAACAAAAAGCATTAAGAAATGAATGGAAGTTTAAACGAAATTTGATCAAGAAAACCGAATCAGACGTACAGTCTTCGTCTTCAATTCACCTTATTTTTGCTTCGGATTGTTACAGTTTAAAATTCTTTATTTAAACGAAATATTGTGGCACTAATTTTATGACTCAAAAAACAGATCTAATGAAATAATATTAAATAATTGCCCTTATTCTGTTTGGCGTCGGCAACATCGTCGTCTATTTTAAGGCTTTTGAGGCAATATTTCTTCAACACAACATCAATATTTATTTCGTATTCAATAATATTAAAGCACGTTTCAATAGGCGTTTTCTATGACTTTAAAAAGATATTGAAATCGCCTTTCTAATGACATCCGTATTGCCTCATTCCGCCATGAAATACTCGATATATATCACATTATATATATAGGGTGTTTTTTTTAAGTCCGATAGAATTTTAAATTATGAAAAATAACACCAAAAACTTAATTTTATTGAAAAATTTTATCTTATTATTTTCAGTAAACTCTGGCAAATCATTATGAATAGACTCATGCTTGAACAGCGCTATCAAAACATCCAAGTTTACTTTGAAAATCAGTCATCAATTCGAGTAACTTATAGACGACTTCGTGAACATAATCGCCCGTCTGAGCAGTCCGTCTGGGTTTGTTAATAAGCAAAATTTACGCATATGGAGTGATACCAAACCACAAGATATCCTTTAGACTCCATTTAATCCAGAAAAATGCACCGTTTGGTGTAGTTTACATGCTGGCGGTATTATCGCAGCATATTTCTTCAAAAATGAGTCCAAATTTTACGTTACGGTCAATGAAGATCGTTACCGCATCATCGTTAATGCTTTTTTGTTTAAAAATATGGATGAAATTGATCTGGATGAAATGTGGTTTCAACAAGATGGCGATACGTGCCATACTGCAACCGCAACCATCGAATTATTATTGGAATCAAGGTTTGGTGATAAGTTGATTTCGAGAAACGGACCTGTAAATTGGCTTCCAAGGTCGTGCGATTTGATACCTCACGATTGTTTCCTGTGGGGCCACGTGAAGTCACTGGTTTATGCTGATAAACCAGCAACAATTGAAGCTTTAGAGGCCAACATTGTTCGTTGTATTCGTAATATACGGCCAGCAGTACTTGCAAAAGTGACCCAAAATAGGATGTCCAGAATGCTCTTCGTCATAAGCAGAAGCGGTGGCCATATGACCGAAATCATCTTTAAATGTCATTGCCATGTTATGATCTTTCGTATAGAAAAATTATTTTTTAAAATTTAATTGTGTTATTTTTTACAATTTAAAGTTCTATCGGGCTTAAAAAAAACACCATTTACAAACTTTGGAGGTCGGTAGTTTCAAAACTAAGCGTTAGACCCAAATTTTTTACTTAACAAAATTTGCTTGAAATTTCATTTTAGACTACACTTTTCTTTTTCTTCAGTTTTGAGCTGCTTCCGCTTAAACACTGCCACTTGGTGATGGATTTTTTCCAATTCTTGGACTACCTTTTCATATCAGTTGGGGTTGGTAATCTTCAGTTTCTCCATTTTCAATGTCATTAAATTTTTTTTGTACACGACACCTAAATTTCATGCTGCAATTCGAGGCAATATCAACGTCACATTTCCTTACAAAATACCAAAGTCATATTGCTAGTCATAGATAAATGGCAATATTGACAACGAGAGAGAGATTCTCAAAAAACGATTAAATTTTTCGTCGCCTTGTATTGCTGACGCTATACAGAATAAGTATGAATAATTCTGGTCAAAATAATTGAAATTTTGGTCATCGGAAAGGCATTTCCTACGATGTAAAATACTTGACAATGTCTTCAAAACCAATCATAATTTATTACTTTGCGGTCAATGTCTAACGGGTTCTTTGCAGTTGATAATCAAAAATTCTGAAACTTTCAAAATCGTTATCCAATTTTTTTTTTAGAAAATTTTGGACTCCATTTTTTTCATTTTTACAATTACATTTAAGTTGTTAACCGCAGGAAAAAGAACACCTTAGTCCAATAAGAAAAAATAGGTTGAAAAAACCAAACTAAACTCAAAAATTCCCATATCATATATCAAGAATCCCAAAATCGAAAATTTGTATAAATTTATTAGGTCGTAAAATATATATTTGTCATGAAAGACTTTTGAGAAAATTTAGAAAAGTCAGCAGCCTATACAGACTTATAAAAAATTTTTTTTGTGACTTTAGAATGTGTAAGCTAAATAGCTCCTGTTTAAGAGGGTTTGGGGCTAACTTTCCAGCCATCTAGATGGCTTCTAAAAATGTGGAAACAAATTTTTGTTTAAAAATTTTTTAATTTTGGATATAATAAATAGTTTTACAATTTCGCTGAAAAACTACAAAAAAAAAACAAAATTGAAAGAATTTTGTTGCTTTAAATACAAATAATTTATTATATGAGGATGATAACTTTATGTTTTATAATTAACTTTAAAATCTTTATTAAGATTATTTTAACTAAGAAAACATGTTTATATCTATTAAAAAAGTTAACTTATTTTTAAACTAAAAGTTTTGGAATGCATGTTTTGGAATTCTAGCTCAAAAATCACACTGCTTTTATCATGTTAAATTTTGGTTCAGTCATTCCAATCGTTAAAAATTTTCTGCCATACAACTAAAAAAGTTTGTTTCTGTCCCACTGTACATTAATAAATAACACGTTTTATTAATTAACACGTTCGACATTTTGTTTAAAACTGAAACTGTTTTAATACTCACAACTTCGCTTAATTTTTATAGGCGATTTAAAACGTCTAGATTGTTTAATTATGAAAACATCTGGCAACTTTCTTTAATTTTTTCTTTTACACTTATATTAAATGTAAATTTTAAATTGTTGTTAATCCTTAAAGATGATTTCGGCTGCAGAAGTGTAAAGGTATTGTATCTCTTATAACTGAATTATAAAATAAAAAAATATAAAATATAATATAATAAAATATAATACATACTTTGCTAAATTATTGAGTTTTTCTCATAGTTTTAATTAAAACTATTGCTCTTTTTTATACTAAGAACATTCAAATGAAGCATTAACTTTTTATGCAAATCGCGAAATTAATAAAGAAAAACATACAACCAAAACAGAAAAGAATTTATTTTTGAAACCAAATATTATACTATTTTTCTTCGTTGCTATATTATGTTACTAAAAAAATAATAAGATTCTTGTCATTATACCACAACTTTAATTCTTCCTAGCGTATTCGTCAATCAAAAGTCAATTGCTGAGAACTCTATCAAATCTGTCAAAAACAAAGAAAAACCTTAAATAGAAAACATCAGTTATAATTTCGTTTTTTTGCAATAGATCTCTCCCTGTTGTCTGAAATTATTCAAATTTAATTATTATTCAATTTAATTTATGTGCAGACAAATATCTGGAATTGAATTGCTTGACAATGCTTTGCTTCAACTGTGAAAGAATTCAATCGATTTCTAATTAAAGTTCTGTTGTTGCAAATGCTTCGAACACATTTAAATAAGAAATGCATAAATGAAAGTAACTAAAACATATGGAACATTTTTTTTCTAAATAACAACAGACACAAATTCCAATTGACAAATTCTTTAAAGACATACGAACGATTAGAGAGTACATAAGAGGACATGGATAAACGTCAATGGCTAAAAGAAGAATTTTTTCATGGACTCTTTAATTGAATTGAAAGTAAAGGACTTTAAACTTTTTTTTATTCCATATCAAATCTTTGTTAAAAATTAAAAAATAATTAATATCAGAAATTAAATGGAATTTTTTGGGAAATATCGGATATTTTCTTAAGCTCGATAGAACTTACGAAAGGGTTAACTGTCAAACAAACTGCGTTCACTTTTTGACTTTAACAAATCATTGCGGATAGATTGTCGTGTCGGTTTGTGGAATTGCGATGCTGTGTTTTGACGTGGAAACTTTTGTTAAAAAATTTGGTCCACATTCTTATAAGATCCAGCTGGTGCAGGTATTTAATTTACGAGACCATCACATGCGTCACTGTTTCACTGATTTTTCTTTAAAGCAATTGGTCAGTGTTTTATTAAAAAAAATTTTTTCAGCGACGACTTTCATTTTGCCTCATATGAAGTAAAACCAATCCACAATTTAATCTAGAGACTTTATTATATCTAGAAAAAATGCAGGTGGCATCACTGGACCTTATTTTGTTCAAAAATAAACCAGAGCTCGCATTTCGATTGATAAAGAGCGTTACAATCAATTATTTCATGTATGAAAATATTGATAATGGGCGAAATGTAGTGTGAACAGCATGGCGCTACGTGGTATACGGCAATCAAAAATATTAATTTTATGAAATTAAAATTTAACAATAACTTAATTTCGAGAAATCAAGCTGTTTAAAGTCATTTCATTATACACATCTCCATTAGTTTTTGTGGGGCCACTTGAAGTCACTGTTTAATTTTAATAAATCAGCAACAATTGACGCCTTGGAGGTCAATAGTCTTCGTGTTTATTTGTACAAAATTATATGTCCAGAATGTTCTTCGTCTAGAGCAGTCGCAATGGCCATTAGATCGAAATCATTTTTAAATGCTTTTATCCTTTAGATATTTTTTAATAAAATCAATTTAAAAAATTATTTTTTTTTTTAATAAAATTTAATTTTAATTTACTTTAATTGTGCTTGCTTTTTTACAATTTAGAATTCAATCGGGCTTAAGATATCACCATCTAGCATCTATTAAAATATCAGTATAATAAAATATATATAAAATTTTATAAATATTTCACTGAAAACAAAAATAGAATGAAATGTAAAATCCCATAAAACATTTCTTAAATCAATTGAAATAAAAAATACAACTTTTATTTTACTCAAAAGATAGATTTTTTTACATAAAATTGTTCATAATTGTTTATATAAGACTTTAGTTAATATGTGTGGCCCACTCTGTTGCAAAAAGTACTAAAGTCATCTCCTGATTTGTTCAAATTTATAAAAAGTATTTAAACATCGTATATGTACATCGTTTGACATAAACTTCTACATTTAAAGAGTTTTATTTTTTTTAACGCCTAAAAGTATGCTTGAGTTTAATTTTTGCTCACTTTATTTATTTTTTACACGATTGTGCAAAGTTTATTTTTTCTAAAAACTAACAACATTGTTTTTTTGCAGCTAAAAGTTATTTTGTGACCTTTACTACACCACTTATAATGTGTGTACAAAATTTTATAGTGATCGATCCAGTGGTAGGAACGGGAACAAACAAAATCATATTCGCATTAATGAAATACAAGCAAAGAATTTTAAACTATACAAAATATTTTTAATTCTCTAGTTCGATAGCTCGAGCCGCCAAGATATGTTATACGACTGTCTGTCACTCGGTCTTTTTAATCTTTTTTAGAAAACATAAGCAACGTTTAAAAATTGTTTGTCAAATGAATTCACTTCTTCATCTTTACTTCATGCCAAATTTCTCTACATTTATTTTTTATTTTTTGGCGATAATGATGAGTTTTATTTATGCCAAGGACGACCATAACCCGCTGTTATTTTTTTTTTCTATTTTAAACACATTTTCTCTCCCCAACATTTCTAATCTCTGAAAACAATTTTTTAAAACTTGAATTATCCAACGATTACTATGGGGGTGAATGAAAGCCAAATGGTGTGAAATAATTTCTTGCTTTCTGTTGAATGACTTTTAATAAGCACGATTGATTTCAAACTTGGAATTTCTCTTCTTTAAGCTCATTCCAGCCAAATCGATTTAAAATGAATTTTTTTTGTTGTGTTTCTTATTGAACAATTTTAAATAAATTTGTGTATTTTAAGAAAAAAATAATAAGAAGAAAGAAAGAAATAAATTTAAGCAACACAATTTCGAACAAAAAAAAAAAAAAAAAAAATTGAGCCAATAAACCGATGAATTACCTCCAGCAAAGAAATAAATACATAAAATGCAGAAAAGCAGAACAGACAAATGTTAGGAATATTGCGGTTTTTTTTCTAAAAAGTTAAAGAAATATTTGCAGTCAGTAGTTATTTGGTTGCTCATTATTTCTACAAAATTTATTTTTAAAGGGTGGTATCTTTTTAATTTCAGAGTAGATATCTTAATACATTTTTCAAATCAAAAGAAAGGATACACAGGCTTTATCTTTTTCATTGAATTTCCTTTTTTTGTAAGTCAATTAAATTCAATAATTATTTTACAGTTTAGATTTTGGTTAATTGTAAGGATGTTCATAAAATAAATAATTTAAAAAAAATGTAAATAATTTTTTAAAAATTTTTCACTTTTTAAAATATGTCATGCTATTTTTTATCCCGATTAAATTTTTTAAATCACTGATATTTATTATTGAGGAAGAAAACACGTCTCGATGGCCATTTCGCTACTGCTCACTTAGCTCTTCAGGAAACTTCTCACAAATATTTTAAATAAACTTAAGATTATGGCCACATAAATTACATCAATCCGGAATCAGGTTCTTTGTAAATTACAACCGTCTATCTATAACGCTTCAACAGTTTGGCCATATACATCAGATTATATCAACTATTGCATACCCCTTTAATTTATAATTTAATTTTTTGTATACTTCTTATTATACCAAACAAAGAAGTGGAAATTCTGTCTTATTTTAAGGTGTTTGTATATAACGATTCAAAAAATACGGCCATATAGGTTAAATTACAGTAATTTTGGGGACACCCTTTAATTTCTAAAATGAAATTTTAAACTTCTTGTTATAGCGGACTTAGAAAAACATGCCGCTTGTAAGTTTTAGCTGCCTGTCTATAACGGTTCAAAATTTCGGCCACATACACCAAATTACATCAACTAATGGAACACCCGTTTATTTCTAAATCCATATATTATACTTGTTGTTATAGCGGAGTTGGTAATACATGTTTCTCTTTAACTCCAATGGTCTGTCTACATCTGTTCAAAAGTATGGCCATATACATCAAATTAAATGAACTATTGGGGCACCGTTTAATTAATAATTTTAAATATTAATACTTGTGACTATAACAGCCATATCAACAATCTGCAACCGTTTGGGTATAACAGTTCAAAAGACAGGCCCACATAAGTAAGTCTACATCAGTTATGGGACACCCTTTAGTTTCTAAATTCAAATTATAAACTCGTGTATATAGCGGTTTAGCAATACACGTCCCTTTTAAGTTTAAGCGTTCTGCCTATAACGGTTCAAAAGTTCGGCCACATACTTGAAATTACATCAACTATTGGGACACCCATTAACTTCCAAATCCAAGTTTTTTAATTGTTGTTATGCGGACTTAACAATAGCGGTTCGTTTTAAATATCAAGTGTACGGCCACAACTGTTTAAACGTATGGCCTTATACATCAAATTAAAGGAACTATTGGCCCACCTTTTAATTTATAATTTTTAATATCAATATTTGTTATTAAAGCGGCTATAGCAATTGACATTCTGTTCAATTTGCGAGCGTTTGTGTTTAACCGTTCAAAAGATAGGCCCAAATAAGTCAATTTACATCACCTATTGGGGCACCCTTTAATTTTAAGATTAACTTTTTGTATTACTTTTTGCTAAATTTTAAAGAATTGTCCTTTAGAGTTTCTAACAAACTTAAAAACATGTTTGTCATATGGGGCCACCCTTTAATTTTTACGATTATGAACTGTTTTTTTTAACCAGGATCAATCTGTAAGCATAATCTATCAAATTAAAAAAAATGTTCAATATCAGTTCAGAAATGAGTGAGTTCTTCAAGTTCAAACATAAAGCAACATTCAGTCGAATTGATGACCTCCTTCTCTTTTGGAACTCGGTTAATAATAGATTGTTATTAAAAATTCTATTGTAATGTGGCTATTTCGTGATTCAGGCTGTTGTTCTAAAATAAACGTATTTGCTCTTTTATAATTAATGTAAAAATTTTAAAATTAAATTTCCAATATTTTTAAATAGAATCAACTGGTTTGTCAATACACATACATACATCCTTCTCTTAAAACTGTCCATGAATATTTCCCTCAATGCGGCTTATTTTCTTATTTTATTGCACAGCTGGTTGTAGGCTTATTCGGTTAAGCGCTGGCTTCAAGTACTCCCGTAATTTTATAAGTTCTTTAATAATTTCCATGACTGTGGCAAAGAACAATCCCTCTTATTATTAAATTATCTGTTCCTTAAATCAACAGATTTTATTTTTTTTTCTTATGGATATAATTGCCTCTTTATGATTTAAAACATTTTGGAACAGATGGACAATTTTAATGCGATTTGCCTGTAAATTCAGTTTTATTTCAAAGAGAACGTTTAATAAAAATTTTTTTGAAGTTCTTATGGACGACCAACTAAAAGGGAAATATTAAGGGTGGTTATCATCATGTGGCACTAACAAGGACAAAGTGTTCTTCTTGTGACTTTGTAAGATGTAAACACATTTTTATGTTGAACAATTACTCACGTATTAAATATAAATGAAAACATCAGTGACCAATAACAAAAAATATATTTTTTAGGGGAAATAAAAAATAAGGAAAGAATTTTTCTGATTTTAAATTAAAGTGAATTAATAAAAACAAGACCATAAAAAAGATATATGAAATTCACCCACAATTGTAAAAATAGGGATTCTAAAAAAAAAATAATGGTTGTGTTGCGGTCATATGAATCAAATGTTGATCCTTTAAAATATAAATGTCTATCATTGACACAAATTCTAGTTGTTTTAAACATATTTAAGCTTTGATTAACATCTTATCCCTAAAGACAATAAAATTTAATCCAGTCATTAAAAATGTTTGACTATGTTTAATGCATATGTAGTTGCTTAACTCTTGCTGTAGAAAAATGTACAGCAAAAGCAAAAACCAAATATAAAAAAAGAGAGAAACGCATTTGCTTTAGCTGAATATGTGTTTCTTTTTACAGCAAAGCAATCAGCAAAGCATTTATTTTAAAAACGTTTGCTGTTGCTTAAGCAATGTGTTAAAACTACACTTAAGGGTGTCCCAATAGGCAACAAATTTTTAGTTATATGGCTTTACTTAACACTTAAGCAATCGAAAATTACATAGCACATTTAGTTTTATCTGTGCTGTAATAATATAAATAAATTTGGAAATTAAAGGGTGTGCCTATAAGTTAGATTACTTCAACCATTGTAGACACATAGCTAAAATTTCTATCAGAGGGGTATTGTTAAGCCCTCTATAACAGCAAACCAAATTTTAAATTGTAAGTTAAAGGGTTACCCTTCGATGACTTGTATTTTAAACCGTTATAGACAGTCACTTGCAACTTAAACAAAGAATGTAATAATATATCAATAATTAAAAGTATAAAACAAAACTAAAAGGTGCCCTCATAGCCTCATATCTGAAGTAGTTTGACTAATGTGGCCTTTACAGTGAAACGCTAAAAACTAAACAGAATGTAAACTTCTCTGTCCACTATTATTATTTAAAATATTTACCATTAGAAATTAAATGGTGTCCCCATAGGTACTGCAATTTTATATTCATTGCCTTTTCTTTTGGATCGTAAATTTTTATTTCACATTCGATGACTTGTTCAGAAGTCGATTTTATTTTTGCAAGAATTATTAAAATTAAATTTATTGAAAATAAAAAGTTTACCAACGTATGAGTGTTTTTGTTTCTTTAATTTAATAATATTCATACGCCATGTCCGATTTTATATTAAATAATATTACTCATACGTGACTGTGCTGTTTTAAAATACAATTTTTTTAAGTTTGCTTTTTAATCGAATGTAGGAGTCAGCTTTGATATTGTGTTTTCAGTAACTCACACTGCGAAATAGTGGACAAAAAAAATTTATGTTCTAGAAAAGTTAACAGAACGAATGAATAAATGAATATACGAATATTATTTGAATATAATTTGAATTTTTTTTCTTACTCACAATTTTATTTAATACTTGCATGTTTTTTTTTTTTATTGAAAACGTGTTGAAAATATTTTGATAAAATAGAAAACAAAAAACTCTTCGAGCGATAGGAATTCTTCTTTTATATAAAATTTTATTAAGTATTATTCATACGTCATGGTTATGATTCCATTTGTCTTATTATATATTACTTATACGTAGAGTAGTGCTACGAACTGAATACATAATTACGAAATCAACTTTCAAATATTTTGTTTGAAATGTTGTTGAACAAAATGCCAGAAAATAATAATAACATGGAATTATGAAAATCTGTCAGCATTCATAATTCTGATGAAGTTCAAATACCACAATAGGATTTTTCAAAGTTCCAAAATAAACATCACTATTATTAAGGGTAAATTTAAAGCTTGAGAACGTTAAGTGGTATTTAATTGTTATTCTGGGCAAATTTAGTTTTTCATGGAGAAATTTTTAGTATTTATATAACCTAAAATTTAAGTTTAAGAAGTTTTAAAGTAAATAGTATCGGTATTTATAAAATATTAAAATAGATTTGAAATGTATTTTAGGAAAAATTTGTATGGAAAATTTGCCATAAAATACATTTCCAACTGCTATTATTTTTCATGAATATGGCAGTATGAATATAACCTTAATTAACTGGATTTTTTTCAGTGTTGAACTAAAATGATCGTGCTATAAGACATAAGCATATTGGTGCGTAGATGAAGCCTAAAATTATTTCTAAGACAACTTTTTTTATTAATTCGGTCTCGATTTTCCGCTTTATTTTATTGTTATTTTCTTGCTTGTTCTATTCTGGTGTGAAGCTTATTACACATTACTCATGTTAACCCGACTTCGAAAAAAACAAGATTATCCGTTCATTTGCTTTTTAACAGATGGCAAAATACATTAAATTACGTAAACTATTGTCACACCCTTTAATTTATAATTAAAAATATTTTTACTTCTTCTTATACCAACAAAAAAAGTGGACATTCTCTCTAATTTTCAAAAGAAACGGTCATATAGGTCAAATTATATTATTTTGGGAACACCCTTTAATTTCTAAATTCAAATTATAAACTTGTTGTCTTAAAAGACTTAGTAACACATGTCGATGCCTGTCAAAAACGGTTCAAAAGTTTTTCGACAGAAAAAAATTACATCAACTATTGGTACACCCTTTAATTTCCAAATCTAAATATGATACTTGTTGTTATAGCAGAGTTAGAAATACAAGTAAATTTCAAGCGTCTGTCTAGAACTATACAAAAGTATGGCCATATACATCAAATTAAATGAACTATTGAGGCACCCTTTAATTTATAATTTTGAATATTAATGCTTATTTCGACATTCTGTCCATTTGACAAGCATTTGTCTATAACAGTTCAAAAGTTAGGCCCGTGTAGGTCAATTTAGGTCACCTTTTGGGGGCACCCTTTAATTTTTAGATTTATTTTTGTATTACTTTTTGCCATTTGGAGCTATAGTAATATGCATTTTTTTTATTTAAGGTGGTGGCCTATACAGTTCATAATGCACGTAAAAAAACATATATATTGTATGGGGACACCCTTTAATATTAAAAATCATGAAACGTTTTTAAAACGGAAACAATATGTAAGTATCTTTTTTCAAACAAAAAATTAATTTTAGAAATCGATTCAGAAATGACGTGAGTGATGTGACGTAACATTATATGTTTGAATAAAATAAAAGTTTCAAGATTCGTTATACCTGATTCGCTTAGAAGGAATACTATAAATTAATTGTAAAGGTTTGACTATCTTCATATACCGATTACAAAATGTTCTACCAAAATCTGCGCATCAGCTCATCCTCGTAATTTCTTCTTTTAACAACTAAAATCTGTAATAGTGATATTTCGCTTCATTGGGATTCATTCCACACAATATTTTACAAGTTGATTTCCTCTTTTATGTGTGATTTCAAAAAAACATCATGTATGAGGAATATTGATTAAGATAAATTCCATTGTCATCATAATGCATGATTAATATTTTCAGCGAAAATTACATTCATACCACTCTTTATTCACAAAATTAAATTCTTAAAATTTTTCTTGAATATGAAAACTTAATACTACAAATTAATTTTACAATACAATATTAGAAAACATAAGCAAAATATAAAAACTTTTTCTTCTCAAGTAACGCAACCCCTTCTTAAAAAGTATATTTTTGTTCAGTAAAATTTTTAAAAGGAAGTTTTTGATGATATGTGTGTTCATTTTTTTAAATAGAAAACTTAAAAATTAATTCATAATACATTTCAAGTGATTCATAATATAATAAAGAGAATTCTTAGAATTTACTGCATAACTAAAATATATTTTATATAAAGTATTCTTTAGGAATTTAAAGACTTTAACAAGGATAATACGGGATCCAAGCGTGTATGTTTTGTTAGCGTTGGTTTCCTTAAAATGGGTTACACAACAACAACGTTTTATTAAAGAAAAACCAAAATTAGATTTTTTATTTTCTAAAATGTATTTAAAAATTTATTCGTTTGTCAGATTAATCTACAATATAGAAAATGAAGGGATAATGATATTTAAGACCATCTACAAAACTTAAGCCAATTTCCCATTAAGACATTATTATTACGCCACCCTCCATTAAAAGTTAAATTGGCTAAAGCTTGTAGCGCTATCTTTTTTTATTTTCGTTTTCTATTGCAAGCTCACAATTCAAAGGTATCCAAAGTTAAAAACATAACACAGTTAATATCGTAATAATGAATGTAACATCTAAAGGGTACCGCCATATAACACTGCTCGTACAGGATTTTATATTTTGAACCGCACAAGGCAGCCATCTCAAATATCTATAGAGTATGCAGTTCTATGCCCGCTATAACAATTTAAAAAAATATTAAACTATTAAAATAAAAAAAACACAAAGGGTGACACATTTTTCATGTAAATTAGTTATATTTTGCAAACCATATTAGTCTGACCGTTGTAACTTATGCAGAATGTATGACACTTTGTTCGCTACAATAATAATTATAAAAAAAGTAAAATTAAAAAAACTAAAGGGTGACCCATAAAACACGTGACTATTAGATATTTAGGCTTTTTTAATTACAAGCGGAGGTTTTTTAAGCTTATATCGTGCCCAATATAGCAACAAATTTAAAAAAATAAAATAAAATTTAAAGGGTGACCCCAAATAGGATATTTTTCCATGTATATGACCTTATGTTTTTAACCAAAATAGGCAGACACATGCAATTATCATATAGTACGTTATTTTAGTCCTAACACAACAACATATAAAAACGAAATTAAAAGTATGATATAAAATTTTAAAGGGTGTGCCCTACAAGATGTGGTTTAAACGTATGTAGCCTGCTTTTGGAACCTCAATAGGCAGAGTTTTTCAATTTACACACCTAGAACACCTGCCATAAAACAAAGTATAAAAAAATTAATAATTAAGGGTGTCCCCATAAAAGCTTTCAGATTTATGTATATAACCCAAATTTCTTTTAATTATAATTGAACTATAATATAAAATATGTATAAAGTATGTAGTTCTAGACCTGATTTAAGAATACACCTGAAAATAGAAAATTTCAAATTAAAGAGTGTCCCATATAAGATGTGAGTTAAACGTATATAGGGTCTACCCTACTTCAACTGCAGCAGGTACACTCTTGAAATTTATACCGAATCAAGGCTGTAGCGTGTATAAAGAATATGTAAAATAAAATTAAGCCTTAAAGGGTGACCCCATAAAAATGGTGATCTTTACGTGTTTAGGTCTAATTTTTAAAACACAACCAACAGACTTTTGAGGTCTACACAGAGCAAGTGCGGGCTATAACAACAAGTATAAAAAATGAAATAAAAAATTAAAGGGTGTACCGGTAGAAGACCTTATTTTGGTTTCAATGGTTTTATTTTTTTTTTTCTTAATTTTGAGCAGTATGTAGTACTAATTCTGTTATAACGAAAATATTAAAAAAAAAACAAATATTTAAATTAAAGGGTGTGCCCTTAGAAGATTTTATTTATATTTCAAGTAGTTTTAGGCAGATACTAGAAATATGAACAAAGTCAATGGTCACTTAACTATAAGCATACAAATAAAATGAAAACTTACAGGGTGTCCCCATAGAAGATTTTATTTTTGTTTATATAAATTTATTCTTTTAAGGTGATATTTTAGAAAGAAATCCTAACAAACTGTTCAAATATACAATTGATATTGAAGTAATTCTTCCACAAAATTTCGTTTAGGACTGAAGCTAATTTATGGTAAAAATAAAAAAGTCTATAAGAAATTACATAAAAACCTTAACATCTACAGAAAATCACTCTTTTATTCTCTTTATTGATCGGCGGAATCATTAGTACTTATTTTTTTTCTAAAAACGATAGCAAGGTAACTGTAAATATAACGAATAAAAAACCAATTTAAACTGTGTATGCTTAACTCCATATTTGTCAAAATTTCTACTTTAAAAGAAAGAAACGAATTAATAATAATCATACGCAACAGAGAGTTACTGTAAGAAATCTTATCTAAATTAAAAACAGAGATTTTCGAATTTTTATTTTTTTTTTTATTTTTAAATAATCATAGAGAAGATATGATAGAGTTTTGTAACACAGTGTGCAAGTGGCTTTCCTTGCTTTCTCAGTACCACTACTGTGTTTAGATTTTTCACTAGCATTTCTCTTAAGCATTACTAACTCTTGTTGGTGCAGCTTTAAAATTCTTTTTTACAAATACAAGTTTTGACTAAATAATTTTTATTGATAAGAATCTTATGCGCCAAGTATTGTCTAAAAAATATTTAAATTAAATAGAATTTTTTTTTTATCTTTCTAACTATTTTATCCAGACACTTGAAATTAAAGCAGAGTCAGTGCCCTCTTTACTATAAGTATAAAAAGAAAATTATAATATATCCCCATAGAAGCTTTACTTTTTGTGTATATGACTCTATTTTTTGTCTCAACAAACTGACTGAAGGTTTTCCTTTACAAATTTAATAACATACGTCCCTTTATCCTTAAAGCTACTTTTTATTTTATCACTTTGAATTGCGCCACTTTGGAGTTGACTTGAGAATAAATATGT
Source organism: Gymnosoma rotundatum (assembly GCA_916610165.2). NCBI lineage: Eukaryota > Metazoa > Arthropoda > Insecta > Diptera > Tachinidae > Gymnosoma > Gymnosoma rotundatum. The sequence continues at coordinate 14,123,804 of OU744339.1, forward strand.
AAAATACATCTTTTGGGAATATTGTGGCTTTTACACTTTAGCCATTTTTAATTCCCCAAACAGCAAACACTTTGACTATTTGGTCCTGTGTTTTTTTTTTTCTTTACAGCTTAAAAAATAATTTTCTTTATTTTAGCCACAATTCTTGATGGGACTATTATTTTCACATTCGTTTTTCTAGTCCCTAAAATGTTTAGTAATTTATTTGATTCTTTTTGTTTCATTAACTTAACGATGGTTTTAACACAATAATAACAAACGCTTTAACAATGGCTTACAGATGTGTTTTTAGTTCACTGAACATGTCATTTTATTTCATCTGCCCGATGGCTTGACCTTAAGCATAGAGAGCTGGCGAGAGAGAGAGAGAGAGAGAGGGAGAAAGTTTTTAATAAAATTGAATAAATCATTTTTAGTTTATGATAACAAAGTTTTTCCATTTAATTCATTTTAGTGTTTTATGCTGCCACTTCTTTATTTGTGGTTTAAGATTTATTTACGAAATAAATATTGGCAGAACATATTTTGGTTGATTGTTTTCGTAATTCATTTCAGAATTTAATTTACTAAATGTCAAAGATTTCTTTTGTTTGAGTTTGTTTATTGTTGAGTTTGATAAAATGTTAAATTTTTTAAAAATCTTTATACACCCACAATTAATTTATATGTTTTAATTAATCTTTTTGTTTAACGAAAAAGGTCATACTCATCCTGCCGATAAGAAAAAGCTTTTCTGTTTAATGACTTAAATAAAAAATGATGAAATAAATCCTCTTTTTTAGGTGGGATAACATTTTGTGTGTTTGTTAATAAAATGACTTTTTTACTTTTCAGCATATTTTTTTCTTTTTTTTTCCTTTTTTTTTTTTTTGTTTAATGAATTAAATCTTATTTTTTTGTTCGTTGTTTGTATTTTACTATAGAAACAAATATAAATCTTTAATGCTTCAATATTTTTTTTTCACTTTATAAAATTCCTAGGAATCAAGAAAATGTCTGAAGAGCTAAATCTGTTAACTCCATTTTTTTCGGAAGTATTAATTTCCAGTAAATTCTAAAGTTTAAATATATTTCTTTAAAAGAAATTTATCTGAAAATGAATTTTAAAACTTTGAAATAAAAAATACTCTTAATTTAAAAAATTATGTGTATAAAAAAATTTTTAAATATAGATATATCCTTTTTAAAATCATTTAAAAAAATTTAATGGAGTTGATCAGTTTGTTAATTAAACAATTCAATTACTTAAAACGAATTTTGAATATATTTTTAAATTAATTTGAATTGGGCGAATTTAAATTAATAATTAATTTTTACCATCTTAAAAAACTTTTGATGGAGTTCATCAATTTGGCAATCAAACTATTCAATTAATTTAGACGAATTTAAATAAATTTTTAATGGAGTTAATTGAAATACCAATTAAAACGTTTAATTAATTAAGACGAATTTTGAACAAATCTTTAAATAATTTAAATTTGGCAAATAAACCATTCAATTAATTTACATGAATTTTAAATAAATTTTTAAATGGAGTTAAATAGTTCGGCAATTTAACAATTCAATTAATTGACACAAATTTTAAGTGGAGTTAATCAATTTCGTAATTAAATCAATCTATTAATTTAGACAAACTTTTAGTACATTTTTAATGGAGATAATTAATTTGACAATTTAACAATTCTAAGTGAATAAGACAAATATAAATAAATTTTTTGTCGAGTTAATCGAATTGGAAATTTAACCATTTTAAAATAATTTTTTAAAATTTTAAACGAATGCATAGTTTTATGCTTTTTGAAGACGTTTTTGTGTTAACGCCACTATGCGATAAGCTGGCAGTTTGGTTTTATGTGATATTTCAAAAAGAAATCCTAACAAACTGCTTAAATAAGTATACAATTCATATTGAAGTAATTCTTCCACCAAAATTTCGTTTAGGACTGAAGCTTATTTATTGTTAAAATAAAAAAGTTTATAAAAAAATTACATAAAAACCTTAACATCTACAGAAATTCACTCTTTTATTCTCTTTATTGACCGGCCAAATCATTAATACGTATTTTTTTCTAAAAAACGACAGCAAGTTAACTGTGAACGTAATAAACCAATTTAAACTGTGTACGCTTAACTCCATATTTGTCAAAATCACTTCTTTGTACTTATTACACTTCGAAGAGTTATTTTCTTAATCATTTAAAAATTTTTACATTTTTTTTATACGTATGAGTAATTTTTAATCAAATAAATTAATAATAATAATTAATAATAATCATACGCAACAGAGAGTTATTGTAAGAAATCTTATCTAAATTAAAAACAGGGATTTTTTCTTTCGAATTTTTTTGGATTTTTAAATAATCATAGAGAAGATATGATAGAGTTTTGTAACACAGTGTGCAAGTGGCTTTCCTTGCTTTGTTAGTACCACTACTGTGCTTAGATTTTTCATTACAATTTCTCTGAAGTATTATAACTCTTGTTGGTGCAGCTTAAAATTCATTTTTTACAAATACAAGTGTTTAACGACTTTTCGGCATAAAATCTTGACTTTAAAGAGTATGACAAAATGTTTCCAGATACGGATCTTATCCGTCAGTTATTATTAGCGAAATGACAGATTGTTGAGCAGAAATTGTGAAATGAGCTTCCAGTAGACATCGTAACAAATCCTCTACATAAATATCATTGGTTTTCGAAAGAAATAACAGCATTATCGTATCGCGCAAGCACTTAACCAGACTAATTTTCTATTAAATATAGTGCAGTTCAAATTCGTACTAAACGGTCACATATTAGGCTGCTCTGAAACCCGAGTGAATAATTTTGCCACTTAAAATGGTTTTCTATTATGTTTCTGCTTTAGTGGCACTATTGACAATAAATTTTACGTGAACTTTAAATCAGTAATTATGTCAAAGATGGGCTTTAAGATATGCTTCGCATATTAGCTGGAAGGCAGACATAAACATAGGGCTCAATGTAACTAAGTGTACGGTGGCAGCCAGAAGCAAGCATCTATTCAGGTATTTGTCAAAAGGTGCAAGACGTGTGAACGCTAATATCTGTCAAATAAAAATTTTAGAATATGGCCCTGTTTGGTTAGAAAACTTATCCCCATTACTGGAGATTTTATACATTATAATTCTAAAGTGAGAAGCCGACAGGAATGAAAAAGAGGCTTGGCAAGAGCTGAAAATTGTGGTTTATAAATCGATGTACAGAGGTAAATATAAGCACAATATAAGATTTAAGATTAATATTCGTATTTTAATATGTATTTGTGGTATGATCTTAAATTTAAAGCCTGGTAAAATGATGCCGCGAAATGGGGGAAGTACCTGGAAAAAAATACAAAAATATAAAACTCGAAAGCGGCATCCTCTTTGTAAAAAATACTCTTCTTAAACTAAAATTTAAATAGAAACTGATAAATCTTCACTGAAAAAAACACATTTATAAAAGAAATGGTTTCATTGTTTTAAATGCTTCCTATTAAAATGACCCTGAACAAAAGACGTACATTCACAAAATTTTCCAAAATGCTTAAAGGCAAATGTACACATACAAGCAAATAGTTAAAACCTGCCACAAACAATTAACTTGATTGCTTTCTAAATAATTTTTCCCTTTAACTATGGAAAATCCTTAAAATTATTTTAAAATTAAATAGACACCTGTACGCATACTTAATTTCCCCTTTTATTAAGTTAAACATCAATCATACGCTCAGGTGCTCGTTTGAAAAATAGCCAAAAGCATTAATAAATAACAAAATTAACCAGTTAATGAGACTGTTTGAACCTCTGACTTGGTATTTATTGTTTGTTTGTTTGTTTGTTTGATTTTCACAAGCTTATGGCCAACAAGTGCTCAAATGCTTAAGAACTCCTCCAACAAAGAATAAATAGTGTAAGATTTAAATAGATGTTTAGAATGTTTAAAGATTTCTTACAATTTATTATAATAAAATGTTTCTATAGACTTATTAAGAGCAGCAGTTAATTTATAAAATATGCGTAAAGGTTAAATGTATAGCAGTGTTGTTTTTAATAATTAAATAAATAGAATATTGTTCAATTATTTCTTGTAAATAGATTAAAACTTAAGAATTTTAATTAAATTCAGAAAATTGCATAAAAACCTAAATTTCATACCAGCAAAATTTTTGCTGTTTTATTTGGTATCATAACGAAAATTCATAAATTGTTTATTTCAATTGATTCAATTATTAACTGTTTCTTCTTCTTCCTCTATTGTGTCATAGCCTTCACCAAAAAGTATAATTTCTACAACATCCATTTCCGACCCCACAAAATGGTCTGACTGACAACATTAGAAGTAATATTTCTAAAAAAGGAGTCTGTGTATTATTATCTTTGGACTTCTCTAAGGCGTTTGATAGTATTAAGCACTCCCTTGTGATCAAAAAACTGCATAGAATTTATGGTTTTTTGTCTACTGCTTGTAAGTTCATATATTCCTATCTCTCCAATAGAATGCAATATGGTTTCTGCAATGGTCGATCTACGATGTTGCTACCTGTTTACAGTGGAGTTCCTCGGTGATCTGTACTTGGACCATTACTTTTTATCATGTTTATGAGCGATCTTTTTAATGTAGTTTCGAGTAAAATATGTGTCTTCCATTTTTTTGTGCAGCTCCTATTTCGAGGTACTGGGGAAGTTTCTGACGTTTTGCAAAACATGATGGATTTCACTATGGGTTTACTTCTAGTTTGGGTCTCTGAAAATTGTCTGTTGATCAATACTCAGAAAACTAAGGCTATGTTGTTTGGTAGATGTAAAAGTAACAGATTTTCAGTTGAATTTAATAAAAATTCTATTGAATTTGTTGTTAAACTTAAATGTCTTGGTCTAATTCTTGACACATCCTTAAGTTTTGAATGTCATGTTAATTCTTTTATTTCTACAGTTAATTTTACTTTACGTCGATTATATAGTTTGAATTTGCTATTGCCTTTTCATATTAAAAAATAGTAGTACGTGGTCTAATTATGCCAAATTTTTTATATGCTTTAGAGGTATTTTCTGGTACTTTTGGTTATATCATGAGAAAGGTTAGATTATCCTTTAATAGAGTTATGCGGTATCTTAACTCTTTTGTGGTTTTTCGTTAATCGAATTTGTTTAATTTAGGATATTGTTGCACTTTTATAGATCATATAGGTTACAAACACCTAGGTATTTGGTTAATCTCTTCCAGTTTTGTAGATCGACTAAAAATAGACAATAGAAAATTCCTACATTAACTCCCATATTGAATTTTTTTACTATGCATATTGTTAAGGTACTTTTTTTTTAAAAATAAGCACTTTTAAAATGTACTCATTTCAAAGGGTGCTTTCTTAAAGGAAGGTTGTTATGTTGTAAATTTAAAGACATACTTTAATAATGTTTACGTTTAAAAGATACTTTTTTCAAAGGGAATTTCCTTCATAGAAGGTTTTTTCTAAAATGTTCTAAACGTAAAGCTTTTATTAAATCTTCTTATTAAATTGCACTTTTCTTAGGGTAAATGGTACTTTTAATGAGGATATCGTTTAAAAAAGTACTTTTAAAAAAAATACTTTTTAACATACATTTTTTAAATTTGCTAATGCACAACGACTTTTTTAATAGATATGTATTAAAGAAAAAAAGTTTTTTTCAATCCACTTTTTTGAAACGTACACTTTAAATAGTAACTTTAAGCGAGGTAAGTATTCAAGAATTCATTTTTTATATTAACGATAACGATAACTTTTTTTTGGAATGTACATTTTTAAAAGATTTTTTTATAAGGATTAATAAATTGGATTAAAATTTTTCATATTTTAATCGAATGAAATTTTTGAAATATTACTTTATGGTTCTAATAACATTCTCTAATACTTTTTCTCTTTAAGTTATTAAAAACTTGTTTATTGTGACTATAGAATTGTTAAAGAAAAAACAATAATTTTTTTATAGCAACCATACAATTTTTATAGAGAAAATAAAATATTTCTTGTTACCATAACACAACCATACTTTTGGGGTTTCATTGTGTGTACTATAACAACCAAGATTAGAATGAATTGAAAATTGAAAGGTGTCCCAATAGAGAAGTTATTTTCATGTATATACTCTCATCTTTTAAGCCTTTATAAGCAGCCGTCCTTATTTTGTCATATATTATCTTATCTTCGGCACTGTTACAGAGAGACTCTTTACATGTTTAACAACAAAAAATAAAATTATAAATTTTAAAACTACAGGGTGGCCCATATATGGTACGAAAAACTTAAACTTTCATTTGGCGAATTTATTTTTTCATCTTTCAGATATGGGGCATTTTCCTTATTAATGATTTCTCTGGCCAACCCTTTTTACATTTACTAAATTTTATTTTGTATTTTAAATAAAAAGAAACAAAGGAGAAATACGTTGCATTTGGAGTGTTCATTTAGCATGAGAGTGGCACGAACTTATAATGCTTTACCAATGTCTTTAAGGATGTTTGATTGTCCTGCGAATGCTTTTAAGATTAAACTATTTCATGAGCTTTCAAGGAATGAATATTTAATTGACTAATTAATACTTACTAAAACGCTGTTACTTCTATTATTTCTGTGGCATATCTATCTTTGTTTGCAGTAGCAGAATAATTGTTTTGTAATTTTTTTCCTTTTGTGCCTGACTTCTGATTTATATATTTTTTTTAAATTAGTGCAAAAAAAAACAAGTATTTTTCTTCTGTTATTACTTTTAGTATTGCTATTAATTTAAATATTTTTTTCTTTTTTATTAATTTTTTATGGTAAAATAATTGTTGTTGTTGATTACGGGGAAAAGGCTAGGTTATTCAAAAAACAAATATATGAATAAACAAAAATAAAAATAAAATGTATATATTCTGAGTTCTTATGCATAGCAAAGTCGCTTGAGCGATGTCCGCCTGTCCGTCCGTGTTAGTGTTAAAATTAAGTTTGCCAAGGCACTAGATGAGCTAGAGAAATTTTAAATTCGTAAATCGAAAGCTTTTGAAGAGGTCTTTCAGGATATATTACATTTTTTTTAAATGCCCATAAAGAGCCGATGACAATTCTCTGTCACTCCAATATTTGTCTTTTTTGTTGAAGTTACTTCACCAAACTAGATTAACATTAATGGTGAAGGGTATATAAGATTTGGCTTAGCTCAATATAGCACTATTACTTAATTAAATACATAATTGTTTATGATTTTATTTATAATAAATTTATTTTATTATTTATCTTTTATTTATTTATTTATTTTTTTTTTAATAAATATCTGTCTCCTTTGTTCTTCTTCTACATACAAAAATATATTTGTTTGTTTGTCGGAACGCTATACAATTGGACCGATCTTCCTAAAATTTTCGTACTTTGTTATTAGATACGCAGTTAGTAAAATAAGGCACTTATTTATTTTAAATATTTCACGTGGGCGTGTTTACAAAGTAAATATTAATTAAATTTAATTATGCTTAATTTCTTTAAACATAAATATTTCATGATATTCTCATTAAATATTTTTTATTTTAAGCTAAAATAAAAAACGAAATCTATTATTGCGGGGAAGGCATATCCATATGGACGTTTCGCTATTGCTCATATAGCTCATCAATGATTTTACTCAACTTTTGTATAGAAAACCTGAGAGTCTCACTCCAAAAGCCAAATTAATCAAATAAGACCTTCATTGAATCAATTAAGCAAAAATATTTAATTAAGCAAAAATACAATAAAAACTTAAAACTCTTTGAAAACAAAAACACAGTAACTATTGACTAACTATTTTTATTTTCTATTTTATTTTTCAATATTTTAAATTTTTTAAATTAAGATTTCACAGATTTATTTCCAATTTCTTTTTTTTTTTTGGAAAAAATTATTATGTTTCTAGTTTTACCTGCAATTTTATATTTCAACTTCTATAAAATAATTTTTTAAAATTAAAATTAATTTTTACAATTAATTTTCAATTTTTTGTAAAAACTCCACTATTCACAAATTTTGTTTCAAAGACGCTTTTAATAGTTATGATTTCTTTTTTTAATTAAACCAAAATAAATTTTTTTTTAATCTTTAACCAATTATTGCGGTTTTTTGTAATACAGTTTTATTCCAAATTTTCAATTTTTTAAATTAAAATTTTTGAATTTTTTTCATTAAAAATTTTTGCTTTTGGTTGATTTTTAATTTTATTTTTTCAATTCACTTTTATTTCCATGCGCTACTTGGTTGTGATCATTTAAACCTCACGTTTTAAACTAAATTCACTTCGCCGTCATTTGTCGGCAAATTAAATTTGTTTTGTTTTATTTAGGATTCAACAGCTGTTTTTCTGAAATTGTAAAGAATTTTATACGACAAATAAGCAAAGTGTGAGTGTGAGTACTTTGGCCACCAACTATTGCTGCCTATAGTATCATCAGTGAATTGTGGATTGTATGGAAACTGTTCCACTTTGTTTAAGTCATGCGCAAATCTTAATTCAAAATTTATGCTCTTTCTTTAAGTAGAAAGAGTTAAGAAGTCACTTTTTTTGAGCCACCTGTTGATTTGGTATAAACAACAATACAACAAATGTAAATAAATAAGATTTTTGTTTTCAATCAGATAATAATTTTAAAGTTGAAACTAAAAATAACCGATGTCTTTAACCGATGCTAGAAAACTTACGGACGAAATATAATGGATGGTGTAATTTTTATAATAAAATATGAATTTAAAAATTTTATTAGCAAAACAAAGAAACCATTTTTGGCTCTACAGAATTCTCCGGATTCATTGGACACTTTCCCAGAATTCTTTCTCTACAAGTTGCTATCAACTGAATCTGGCTGATTAATTAATCGAAAATAATCTACACAAAATTCACGTCTTATGCTTATAATAATAACAAGTCCAAAAAATAAAATTTAAAAATTAAAGGGTGTCCCCATAGTAAATTTTTTTTTTAATTAAGCTTTATCTTTTACATCATTAAAAAAAAGCTACTTTGCTCAAAATAAGCAAAAAATATAAAACTGCAAATTAAAGGGTGACCCATGCCTAAATTTTCCATAAATTAGCTTATCTTTGGAAAAAAAAATATTATAAAATATTCAATAATTTTGTGTCAAAAGTAAGATAAATAAAATTAAATAAAAAATTAAAGGGTGTCCCTATAGATTTGATCAATATGATTTTCTTTTTAAAAATAAAAATGACAGTTTTTAAAAATGTTTACCGACTTTGTATCTACTAGAATTTCAAGTATAAAAAATTAGGCCAAAAAAAAAAATAATATTAAAGGGTTCCCCACAGAAAATATGTTTAAGACAACTAAGGACTTCTCTTTTAAACTATACCCAAAAAAAAAAATAAAATTACAAAAACAAATAATAAGAAAAAACCTTAAAATTTAAAACTAAAGGGTGCCCCCTAGAACATGTAATTTTTACAAAGGTAACCATATCTTTTAAACGGCAAGGAAAAGACTTTTTACAAAAACAATTAAAAAAATATATAAAATTAAAAATTAAAGGGTGCCCCATAGCGGTTGTAATTTTCACATAAGTAACCATATCTTTAAAAAGCAAGGAAAAGGCTTTTTACAAAAACAAATAATAAAAAAAACATAAAATTTAAAATTAAAGGGTGTCCCATAGCAGATGTATTTTTTACGTAAATAACCAATCTTTTAAACTGCAAGGAAAAGACTTTAGCTTTTTATATAAAAACATGTAATAAAAATGTAACTAAAAATTAAAGGGTGGCCCCATAAAAACTGTGAGTTTGATGAATATGAATATTTTTCTTTTACATTTTTTTAGGCAATCATCTGAAAATGTCATCGAGGTTGTAATTAAATGTTTGCTTTAACAAAAAGTATAAAAATTATGTGTGGGAGACCACCTCAAATTTGGTGGGATTTTTGTTAAATGTTTTTTTCTTCGAGTGACAGCAGTAGTGACGCTTATCGACTAGTTTTCATTCGTTCGAACCTTCAAAGATACCATCACAATTCGTTATCATTTAAACGAAGCAATTTAATTTAAAATTTTGACATACGAGGGCTGCTATATATATTTCTGGCCTGGCAACACTGAGTGCTGCCAAGTGCAATCTGACATTCCCATTGGAAAGTTTGTCATTTTTAAGCATAATCGTACTCAAAACGTTTTGACGTACGACCATTATTTGTGTTGTTTACAGTGACTTAAAAAAATTAATATTGAAAAAAATGGAATTAACTCGTGAACGTGGATTATCACGACAAGAGTGCATTGATGAACTTAAATTTTTGCATGGCGATGAAGCACCATCCTATGGCACTGTGAAAAATTGGTGTAATGAATTTAATCGTGGCCGAAGATCGCTCAAAGACGAATTCCGTGAAGGTCGTCTAAAAACGGCTGTTGTGCCGTGCGTGAACTCATAATGAAAGATCGACATGCGACACACCGAGAGACAGAGACATCCTTGGACATTTCTTCCACCAACATACATTCGATACTGCATGAACACCTGGCCGTAAAAAAGGTTTGTTCTCGTTGGATCCCGCACAATTTGAAAGTCGCTCAAAAAAAGGCTCGTGTCGATTGGTGCAAAGAAATGTTGCAAAAATACGATTGCGGTGCTTCAAAAGACGTTTATAAGATCGTCACAGGTGACGAATCATAGATCTATGCGTATGAGCCCGAAACGAAACAACAATCGACCGTGTGGGTCTTCAAAGACGAGCAAAATCCAACGAAAGTTGTTCGTGGAAGAAGCACTTCGAAGCAAATGGTCGCCTGTTTCTTCGGCAAAACTGGTCACGTGGTGACTGTTCCGCTTGAGCAACGTAGGACGGTCACTTCTGAGTGGTACACTACAATTTGTTTGCCTGAATTCATCGGAGAAATTCGAAAAACCAACAAGAGAAGACGAATCATTGTTAACCATGACAATGCGAGCTCTCACACATCGGCTCAAACCAGAGCGTTGTTGACCGGCCAAAACGTCGAATTAATGGGTAATCTGCCGTACAGCCCTGACTTGGCACCTAATGACTTTTTCTTGTTTCCGCACATCAAGAAAAAAATGCGTGGTCAACGATTTTCGTCGCCAGAAGAAGCTGTTGAAGTGTTCAAAAACCATGTTTTAGAGGTGTCTCAATCGGAGTGGAAAAAGTGCTTCGACAACTGGTTTGAGCGCATGCAAAAGTGTATACATCATGCTGGAGAATGCATCCACAAATAAATATTTTAAAAATTTGAAGGTAAATAAACTCTATTCACGACTTTTATAATTAAAAAAAATATATTTATTTAATTTCTTTCCCAAATATTCACGATTGTTTATTAATACAAATTTGTAAATAAAATTTTTAAATCAATGTGTAAATAATTCAAGTTCAATGCCTGTTGTCTAGACAACGAGACATTTAATTCGTATTTAAACGTTTTCTTTAATTTATATTTTTAATTTATATTTTTTAACCACAATTTTTCCAAACTTGTGTACAAATCTTTTATATATTTTATCCCTTTTTTGGCTATTATTTACAACAAATTCCAAAAAAAAAACATATTGAACAAATTTCAAATCAAAGAAAACTAAACAAACCCTTTTCATAGGTCAACAAGTGTATCAGTGTTTTCTTTTTTGTTTTTACAGGGGTAAAAAATTTAAAAAAAATATCATTTTTCTTTTGCCTTCAACAATAGAGATGCAAATTTTTTCTATTTTCTTTTGTTAAATAAGCGTTTGAAAATATAAATTTTTATATTTATTCTTATTCTGTGAAATTACGAATAAAAAAACTTAGCGGCAGTTTAAATAATTGTTTTTGTAATTTTATATGGATTGCAAAGGTTTCGAGTTTATTGAACTTTTATTATGAGTCTGCGAAAGTTCAATTTTAAGTTTTTTTTAGGGACACAATATAATTAAAACGACAATTTAAAATTGTGAAATTGAGAAACTTTTTTTGATGAAGAAAATTTTTTATAATTAAAAAAAAGTACATCTAAAAATATATGTATTTTAAAAAGTACTTTTTCGAATGTACTTTTTTAAATGTTTTTTTTTTTTAATTGAATTTTTTATAACTTAGTTTTTAACCAGTGTTTTAAAAAAATAAATTGTTTCCAAAGGTACCTATTTAAGACAACTTAAGAGGTTATGTTATTAAAGGGGACCTTTTCTAAAATGTGGGTATGACAACAGTAAAATTTTAATTTGTTCATTTTTATAAAACTCATTTTAAAAGTAGCCTTTTTAAAAGTAGCTTGGTTTTTAAATATGCTTAGAGCAAAAGTACGTAATTAAAAGATTTATTTTCAAAAGGTACTTTTTTGGAAAGATTCTTTTCGAAACGTTCCCCTTTGAAAAATTTTATAAAAAATGAAGTTTAATCTTAATCCTTAATTTTCCAAAGAGAAATTTCTTAAAAGCTACGACTAGAGAATGAACATTTTACAAGGTACTTTTTTAAGAGCAGCCTTTTTTTAAAAAAATTTTTTTACTATGCACATTGTTAAGGTACTTTTTTTTAAAGCACTTTTAAAATGTACTCATTTAAAAGGGTGCTTTCTTAAAGGAAGGTTGTTATGTTGTAAATTTAAAGACATGCTTTAATAATGTTTACGTTTAAAAGATACTTTTTTCAAAGGGGATTTCCTTCATAGAAGGTTTTTCTAAAATGTTCTAAACGTAAAGCTTTTATTAAATCTTCTTATTAAATTGTACTTTTCTTAAAGGTACTTTTAAATTGAGGCAATTTTTATATTTCCTTTTTTTAGTGGTACTTTTAATAAGGATATCGTTTAAAAAGTACTTTTATAAAAAATACTTTTTAACATACACTTTTTTAAATGTGCTAGTGCACAACGACTTTTTTAATAGATATGTATTAAAGAAAAAAAGTTTTTTTCAATCCACTTTTTTGAAACGTTTGGGGTGGTACTTTTCTAAGCGTACTTTTTAAATAGTAACTTTAAGCGAGGTAAGTATTCAAGAATTCATTTTTTATATTAACGATAACGATAACTTTTTTTTGGAATGCACATTTTTAAAAGATTTTTTTATAAGGATTAATAAATTGGATTAAAATTTTTCATATTTTAATCGAATGAAATTTTTGAAATATTACTTTATGGTTCTAATAACATTCTCTAATACTTTTTCTCTTTAAGTTATTAAAAACTTGTTTATTGTGACTATAGAATTATTAAAGAAAAAAAAACAATAATTTTTTTATAGCAACCATACAATTGTTATAGAGAAAATAAAATAGTTCTTGTTACCATAACACAACCATACTTTTGGGGTTTCATTGTGTGTACTATAACAACCAAGATTAGAATGAATTGAAAATTTCAAGGTGTCCCAATAGAGAAGTTATTATCATGTACATACTCTAATCTTTTAAGCCTTTATAAGCAGCCGTCCTAATTTTGTCATATATTATCTTATCTTTGGCACTGTTACAGAGAGACTCTTTACATGTTTAACAACAAATAATAAAATTATAAATTTTAAAACTACAGGGTGGCCCATATATGGTACGAAAAACTTAAACTTTCATTTGGCGAATTTATTTTTTCATCCTTCAGATATGGGGCATTTTCCTTATTAATGATTTCTCTGGCCAACCCTTTTCACATTGACTAAATTTTATTTTTTATTTTAAATAAAAAAACAGAGAGAAATACGTTGCATTTAGATTTTGAAAGAACACACTTATTTCTTTGTACTTTCAAAGAGTGTCTTAAAATTAATAAAATGTTTAAATTTAATAGAAGAGACAGTTTTACCTTAAACTGTACACAGAATTTCTAACACAATTAGGGGTCTTTGTATTTTCTCTCCGACTTGGGCGACAGTTACAGTAGTTAAAGGCTGCCGATTTCTGATACAGTAGTCACATTCCGGAGTAGGAGAGGAATATAAAGGCTCTTTTTCTAAGCATGAAAGAATTTCAAATTAAAAAAAATAACACTAAAGATTAAATTCTGAAGTAAACGTTATCAAATCATTCAAGTTTACTTTGAAAATTGGGCTCTAGAGCAGTTAGTAACTGACCGGTTGTTTTATCGCCAAATTGTGTTCTGCAACATACCCTACAGTTTCCATTGCACTCAGAAAAATTCAACGTTTGGTGTGATTTACACGCGGGTGGCATCATTGGACCCTATTTCTTCAAAAATGAGGCCGGATCTCACATTACTGTTTATGGAGATCGTTACCGTACCATGATTATTGATTTTTTTTTAAATATTTATGACATTGGTCCGTACGAAATTTGGTTTTAACAAGATGACGCTACGTGCTATGCGGTGACCACAACCATTGCGTTATTGAAATAAAAATTTGCCAGTAAATAGATTTCGAGAAATGGACCTGTCTATTGGCCTATAAAATTGTGCGATTTAACACCTCTCGATTATTTCCTGTGGGGCCACATGTTATGCTGTTAAGCCAGTAAGAATTGACGCTTTGGAGGCCAGCATTGTTCTTACTATCGGTGACATAAGGCCACCAGTACTTGTTAAAGTGTCTCAAAATTGGACGTCCAGAATGCGCTTCATCATGAGCAGCCACGGTGCCCATATGCCCACAATCATTTTTAAATAATAATGCCATGATCTTTCGTATAAAAAAATTCTTTATAAAAACTTAATTTTTTGTATTATTTTTTACAATTTAAAGGTCTATCGGGCTTAAAAAAATACCCTATAGAACAATTGCTCTGCCAATAAATAAGATCACTCATTATCAAAAATCTGTCTGATATAAGTTATATCGAATCAGTATGCATATCAGTTTAGTGGCATTATAACGGACCCAAAATTCTAAAAGTATGGAAGGATCCCCGACTATCACCTTTACCTAACCTAACATTTTTACATCAATGTACGAGAGTTATCTCCGCCTTTAAATCTACAAGAGTGGAAGACCAATTTCAACCGCTGTGTATAGAAATCGTAGGTGCTGGAATAACCTGACTTCAACATCAATTTAGATCAAATTTAGTCAGAAAGAATTTTTATTTAATATCGCGTTACTTACGAATAAAAAAAGTCATTGCTTGAACAGCCTCATTTTCAAATGGTCTCTTGGGCTTTTGGTGAATTATTGACGCATGCAATTTCCGACAATCGTACCTTTGTTTTCAAATCCTCAACATTCAACGATTTGGAGGATTAATAAAAATGCTTTAAAATCTGCTAAAATCAACTCTGTCTCTTATGACGAATATGCTGAGAAATCAGCATCCTCTTGCTGTCATATCTGGGAATTATAACTACCCTGCAGTTCTTAAAACAGTTTTAATCTGCAATACATTTCGATGCAGATTTCTAGTAGTACACGATATAAAAGTTTTCAAAAACATTTTCTTATTAACCGTGATCTCAAATAGACATTTACCTGCCTTCTTTATAGTTGGCCACAAAATTCCAACCATATTTTTTATGAACTGTATTGCCAAATTTGTTATTCTTTACATTATCGATAATTTAAATGAACAAATGTTGATAAATTAAAGTCTTAAGACAATTTTAAAATACCCTTTAGTTTATTTTTATTTTAAGTCACGTATGTGTACGTTTGTAAAAGTTCTTGTAAATTGTTTTCAATAAAAAGAGAAAATGAATAATTAATGCCGGCATGACTTTGCCAGTTTTCCTAGAAGAAATTCATGTCAAAAAAAATAAGAAAATTTCATCATCATTTTTTATTTCTTAATACGAATTAAATCCTTAACAAAGACAACAACCACCCACTACAAGTAACTTACGTGTATTTATAATTAAAAAGTTCTTGTCGTTTACAGTAAATTTACTTCCTTCCTTCTTAATTTTGTTTATGTATTCAAAAATAGTCTTTATTAAAATTCATAAATAATTTGAAGCACCATTTTATTACTCATTGTTTCTTTCACTTGTTTTAGAAAAACAAAAACAATCGACACTTACAAAAAGTCTATGAACTTAATCTTTCTCTCTTTCTTTCTCTTTTTCTCAGCTGTAAGAATGAAGTGAAAAAATAAAAATTAAATGTCGTCGGTGCTGAAGCAAAAAAATATTAATGAACAATTTAGGATGTAATTTATGCAAATAGCACAATAATTTTTTAAAATACTACTTTAATTAAATTTAATTGACCCATTTAATTAAAAAAGTGTGATGTATGTAAATATAATAAAAAAGAAAAGTCAGCACATGCATTCGTAGAGGTATCCGAATGTTTATTAAAACTAGGAGTCATGAGTTCAGTTCCCATCCAATTTTATAACTGTTGTGCAACCGCGATAAATAAGGAAATACATAATCTTTAACGATAATTATAAAATTTAAATTGAAAACTAAAGGGTGTTACCATAGAGACGTAACTAATACGTGTGTATCGTTATTTGTTAAACCGTTAGTGTTGATACTTAAAATTTATACAAATCGGGTGCCCTCCACAAAAACAAGTAGTAAATTCAACTCCTGATGATTAAAGAAAAAATTATTACTATTGGGCAACCCCGATGGATGAGGTGCCTGTAAATTTAAAACAATGCCGGAGACAAGTATAAAAAAATTAAATTAGAAAGAAAAGATACTGGAAAATTATACAAAAAAAAATCAGAAAAAGATGAAATTTTAAACATGAAGTGAAATGAAAGGTGCGTCCCCATAGAAGATCTGATTTTGAAAAATCCCTCCGGAAAAGTCGGAAAATTGAAAAAATTAAAAATCGAGTTTTTGTATGAAATTTTGCGTGAAATTACTCCTTAATGGCTTTCCAAATCAGAAAATAAAAAGTTCTTAGTGTAAAACATGGAAAATGCGGAAAATTGCAAAAATCAAAAATTGATTTTTTATATGAAAGAAGGCTTAAAATTGGGGCGAGGCGAAGTTCGCCGGGTCCGCTATATATAATTTTGAATATTAAAACCTGTTACTATAACAGTCATAGCAATCGACATTCTGCGTTTGTCTATACCGATTCATAGGTAGGCTGTTACAGGTCCATTTACACCAATTATGGAAACATCCTTTAATTTTTAAATTCAAATTAAAAGCATGTTGAAATAGCGGGCTAAGCAATACAAGTCCTTTATAAGTTTCAGCTGCCTTTCAAAAACGGTTCTAAATTTTGACCACATACATCAAAATACATAAATTTTTTAGACACCCTTTAATTTCCAAATCCAAATTTTATACTTATTGTCAAAGCTGAGTTAGCAATACAGGTTTATTGAAAATTTCAGGCATCTGTCTAAAACTGCTTAAAAGTATGGCCACATACATCAAAGTATTTGAACTATTGGGGCACACTTTAATTTATAACTTTGAATATTAAAACTTGTTGCTGCAATAGTCATAGCAATCGATATTCTGTCCAGTTTTCAAGCATTTGTCTATAACTGTTTAAAGGATAGGCAAATTACGAGACCTATCGGGGAAGCCTTTAATTTATAAATTAACCTTTTCATTACTTTTTGCCATTGGGATCACAATTTACGTAAAAAACATGTATGTTGTAGGGGAACACCCTTTAATATTTAAGATTAAGAACTGTTCTTAAAACGGCACCAATCTTTCAAATAAAATAGAAATTTTTAAAATCGATGGCACAAACATAAAGGCAGCAGCATTAAGTCGAACTGATAACCTGCTTCTTTTTTTAAAGTCGGTTAAAATTCCAAAATGTCCATTGAATCGACGAATATCTCCCCAAAATTTAAAATAAAGAAATATGCAGCAACAAAGTTATCCTTCAGAATTTTTTAAGTATTTTTATGAGGAAGCTATTATTTGTTCACCTTTGAAAATAAATCTCTTTAATCTACACAAATACTAATGAAACACAGTTTTTACTTTTTTCTCATGCTTTTCCTAAAGACAATAATTTTCTGGACAATTTACACAATTTAGGACTATTAAACGGCAATAAAAAGTTCTACTTCAAATTACAACAACATCAAATTGTTAAAAAAAAAGCTGACAAGAAAAAAATTAAAAAAACAGAAAAACTTTTGAATAAAAATGTAAATAAATTTGCTGAAAAATGTAGAAAATATAATTTTTGTTTTCAATTCACAAAAAACTTTTAAAAACCAAAAAGAAAAAAGTTAAAATTAATTTAAGCTTAAAACGAGGGTATGACAATTTTTCGTACAGATTTATACAAGAAATCTTAGCGTACATAAGGTTCGTCTGAAGAAAGGAGTATAAACTATCCCTCATACTCCCTTTGTTGAATACCCATTTTGATATATTTTGTATCTTACAGAAGCGTTTGCTATTCGTTTGTAGGGGAATATCAAAGCAAGTTCCTTCCTTAATGGGTTCCTTTTCGAATTTCTTCTGTCAACAATTATTATAGGCAACCGTTTTGCAATTTATGTCAACGTTACCCTCATTGAGCCACGTTATACCATTGGCCTTTATATTTGACTTTTGTGGATTAAGAATTTATACTCGTAACTGTCGAGCTTATTTCTCATTACGGAGTTTCTAGTAATTGCTTGCACTTATCTGAGGCTTAAATCTCCTATGGCATTCATATTTAACAAGCTTCTGTCTCTCTGTTGTCAGTGAGTGCGGGACATTCCACACTATGAGCGTTACCGCCTCAGCCTCTTGCTGGCATAGTCTACAAATGACATTTTCTTTGATTCTCATTGAGGCCATATGATACTTGCAATTTTCATGGCCTGTCACTAAAGCAGTTATCCAACTTATAATACTTCTATTGCATCTGAGCACCTTACTAGCGATTAGTAATCAAAAGTTCTATTAGTGCACAAACTAAAGTCTTCTTAATGTAAACCCATTTAAGTTTAGAAATTGTAAACCTTGTTAAGGTTCTAATAACCTGCTGAGTATTGGTGTAAAAAAGAGATGTAGATCTTTCATTTTCATTTAATATTTTCTGCGATCGGCATAAGATCAGCCTGAAAAATTGCATTATGATCAGGAAGATGAAAATACTATTCTCGTTTTTTCGTTTGTTTTTAAATGATTCGTGTGTATATCAATTTCTTAGTTATTATTTCCTGGTCTTCCCTTAAATATTTAAATAATCCAAGTTTGTAGACACATTAAAAGCACTACTCATTTTTAGTGAGCTCTGTAAAATGTTGTTAACACCATTGTTTAATTACACAAACCTGCTTTACTACTAAGCCTACATACGGTCTCTGTTCGATGGTTTACTTAAAAATTCCATACCGCGCATAGGTGAAATTTCTGTTTACAGGCGAGTTTAATCGCCTAGATTTTCCTAAAGTGAAAAGATCTGGCAACTTGTTCTAGTTGTTTCTTTTATATTTGAGGCAATGCACTTATTATTTGTAAAATGTGTTTTCTTTATTCAAGTAGAATTTTATTTGTTACTGGAAGTCTTATAAGAGAAAAAGAAAGTTATATTTCTAGTCAAAACAGTTTTTTACAACTACTTAATTTAAGTATAATATTTTAACCCAAAAGCTATAAATCTCTAATAGAAACACCAATTACTTATTTTCCTGAGGTAAAAATGTCAAGTAATTTTTATATACTTATTTTTTCGTTTTTTTTTTTTTTGTTTTATTTGTTTTACAATATTTTACATTACTTTTTTCAATATTAGGCTCCCAATGCTTTTAATTATTATGCGTTGTTCGAAAACGATAAAAACATTTTAAAAATAAAAAAATTTAAATTCCCTTAAGACAACTATTTAATTTATCAATTATTCGCAGTACTTTTAATTTTCATAGAAACCAAATTGCTTTTAAAATATATATGCCTGCACGTGCAGCTCCTAAGTGCGCTTTACCCAAAACACACATATGGGGGTTTCTATAAAAAAATAAAACGAATTAATTTAATCGGGATAATTAAATAAAAAAATAGCACGAAGTTTTTTATGAAAATTAAATATTTAAAAAATATTCCCGTGTCTTTAATTAAAGGAATATTAAATTTTTTTAAACATTTTTCCAAAAATATAATATTGTTTTAAAATGTGCTTAAATAATATAAATTTCTTACATTTTTGGAATTTTATTGTCTATAAAGCGAACGAAAATTCTCTGAGAAGCACAATACAAATATAAAGGCTTAAACATACAGCAATAACAAACAAATTAGGTTTTTATTTTTCATCCATTGCGTGTTAGAGTTCATCGAAAGCTTATTATTATTACTCATGCCATGGCAATAGTAACAAAAAATTTAATAATATTAATACTTAATGTTTGCTTCCTAGAGGCCCTTATAGGCAGACACTTGAAATTTACACATTGTTTGCAGTACTACGTCCGCTATAATGAAAATCACAATGGTTATCATTACCACACAATAATAATTTATTTATTTATTTATTTATTTTTTTTTTATTTATATAATTGTTTTTTATAATAACCTAGCCTCTTGGCCATAATCGGTTACAATATTCTGCTTAAGTAATATTAATAAATAACAATTATTTTATTATGTAAAATTAATAAAAAAGAAAAATATTTAAATTAATAACAATACTAAAAGTAATAACAGAAGAAAAAAAAATAAAAAATACATGTATAAATTTATTTTGCACTAATTTAAATAAATATAAATATATCAGAAGTCTGTCACAAAAAATTTAGAAAACAATTGTTACGCTATTGGAAACCAGATAGATAGGCCACAGAAATAATAAAAGTAACAGCTACGGCTTCGGTAAGTATCAAGTAGTCAATTAATTATTCATTCCTTGAAAGCTCATGAAATAGTTTAATCTTATAAGCATTGGCAGAACAATCAAACATCCTCAAAGATATTGGTAAAGCATTATAAGCTCGTGCCACTCTCACTCTGAATGAACGCTCCAATATGGGAGTTAATGTAGGAATTATCAATTGTCTATTTCTAGTCGATCTACAAAACTGGAAGAGATTAACCAAATACCTAGGTGTTTGTAACCTATATGATCTATAAAAGTGCAACGATATCCTAAACTTAACAAATTCCATTAACGAAAAACCACAAAATTTCAAAACGTAGGGCGAAACATGCTGACGTATTCTAAGCGACTAAAGGTACCGCATAACTCTATTAAAGGATAATCTAACCTTTCTCATTATATATCCAAAAGTATCAGAATATACCTCTAATGCATCTAAGAAAATTGGCATAATTTAATTTAATACATATCAGTTGTAGTGTCGAGAATCGGTCCATGTTCTTTGAGGCAGCAGGCAAAACACCATGCTTCCTCTAATCTTTTCATGTCATTTGCAACAATGAAGTAACTCCAATCCAAAAAAATAAATACATGGGGCAATAGAGAATTAAAAAATAAGAAAATAACATCTA
Organism: Gymnosoma rotundatum; assembly: GCA_916610165.2. Taxonomy (NCBI): domain Eukaryota; kingdom Metazoa; phylum Arthropoda; class Insecta; order Diptera; family Tachinidae; genus Gymnosoma; species Gymnosoma rotundatum. Next base: position 14,145,119 of record OU744339.1, read on the forward strand.
GTGAAAAATTGGCGTTCGTCCATTATTTCCGAGTTACGGGGCTCTGAATTATTCAAATTTTTTTTAAATATCAATATGGGTATCATTTTTAAGCTTTTGAAAAGATCTTTAAGGAAATACTAAAATTTAAAAAAAATGCTTAACCCATTAACAGCCGATGTTATATTTATGTATTTATGATCACCCCATATTTGCGTTTTTGATTGAAGTTACTTTACTAAACTAGATTTACAGGCTCTAAAAAATTACATATTTTTTAAAGTATTATCTTTTTTTTAATATTAAAAAATCATAAATTTTAATTATAGAAAAAATGTCTGCAATATTTATAAATAATTTTTTTTAGCAATGGAAAGCCCCCCATATATAAATCAACATTTATTTCCTTAAGCTCTTTTTTTTTAAATTATCTTAACAACCATAATTACAAGCAATTATTGCGGTTGGCTTTAAATGAGCAGATATTATAACTACATGTGTATTGGTAGTTAAGAGTCTGTCTGCACAAGATTTTTGTATTACAGCTGATTTAAAAAAAAAAATATAATAATTCATATAAATTTTAATATTAAACAAATAACGAGAAAATATGTTTTTGTCGCATTATTGTAAACAAATTATTTTCACTTCGTTAAATATGTTAAAAATATGCAGCAGTTTGTGACGCAGTAAACAATTAAGTGTTTTCAAAAATAAAAATAAAAATAAAAATACGTATAAAACAGACGTTTACAAAAATTTATTTAAAATTAAGTAAATTAAATTTAAATGATTTTTTTATTGTTTTATTAACGTATTTAATCTTATCTTTTAAAGCGTTAAGGAAGGACACTTGAATTTCACTCACAGTATAAAACATTATGCCTTGAGCCACATTGTCTTATTGTTTGAGACGTGTTAGGCAGATACTTAAAATTCTTAACAAAACATTATTAAAATGTTAAATTTAAAATAAAATGGGATTAAAATAAGCTGCGAAATGCTTCCGTTGTGAGGCCAATTCACACTTGACTGATTTCTTTTCACACGTTGACTATACATCCTTCTATCGCCTCTACTTTTCAAAATAAGCAAAGCGGCCAATCGTCAGAAAATAAAAATAAAAAAATAAAAAAACTACTTAAAACTTGTCCTATCGAAACTTCAAACAAACCCCCTGTTAAGAAAAAATAATTTATTTTAATTAATTGATGCCTGATAATGACAAGAATTTTCAACACCTTGAAAAGCAGCAGCAAAAAAAACACTTAAAAAACTTTAACAAAATAATTGCATTTTGTAGACATTTTCTTTAAGGACAGCAAAACAATTAGAGAAAACTCAAACTTAACTAACAAGTAAGAAAATAAGCCACAGACAAATAGTCATGTCCTTTTAAGGATGCGCTCCAATGCTTATAGAATAAAATATAAAGAAACAACTATTTCAGCTCTAGTAAAACAACTACAAAAGTTTTTTTTTAATAAACAAGTAATGTGTGAATGTATGTGTTAAACAAATAAAGACAAGGAGTATGATGCTAAGAAAATAAAATGTTTTTTTTTTTTTTCTTCCGATTTAACCAAGCAAATATTTACTTGGCCACTTGTGTTTATAACAGCAATTTTATGAGAGAAAATTACAAGTATTTTTTCAGCCAAATGATAAACAAACACTTTTGGCTAAAAACAAAATAAACAATAAAACACTCGAGCATGAGAGAAATAGAAATTTAACTAACTTCAACTTGAATATTTTGTATTCATTTTAAGTACATGATTAATGAATGAAAATTGCAAGTACTTTTGTGCTGCTGGTACTAATTGCCACGTGTATTTTTTAATAAGGATACAAAGATTTTTTAATATTTAATGTATTGTTTGCTTTTCATTGAGTACAAAAAAGCTTAACGAACTTAAGCTAATTGATTTAATTTAATTTCAATTAAAATAAATAAAATTACAAACGTGCAATAGAGAACAAGAAAAGTAAAATTTAAATCATTACGAGTAGAAGGAACTTTTTCAAAGAATTATTTATATTTTCAAATAAAAACAAGTAAGAGTGCTATATTCGGCTATGCCGAATCTTATATACCCTTCACCATCTTTGTAAATCTATTTAAGTAAAGTAACTCTAATAAAAAAGCAAATATTGGGGTGACAGGGAATTAAAAAATAACAATAAAGTTGGTACTGCACGTACATATTGTTACGAATAATAAAATCTGGCAACCCCTGTAGTTGTTTCCGTATGTGCTTGGTGAATAAGCTAATTCAACTAATTGTGTGTTTATAGAATAAAAAAACCACAAGTTAGCTAACGAAAGCTGAGCAGCCTCAATAGCTGCGTTGGTAGAGGTGCGTACTGCAAAACAGGGGGTCCGAGTTCGATACCGCATGCGGGCATGCGTGCAACGAAAAAATAATAATTGTTATAATTCAATTAAAGTTAATAAAACAGCAGTACAAACCTCCCGAGAGGCAAAAGGCAATTATTCTGTGAAGCCATGGCAGATAATTAAGTAGAGACGTCCAATTTAATATAAGAGAGCAGATAATTGTCAAGAAGCCTTTTATAATAAAAAGTAAGAGCAATAGCGGTTAGCGCGGGGAAGTGTAACAGCATAACAACAGTATATGGCAGACGTGCGTTGTGGCTACTGGATTAAAGGAGAAGACTGGCTTGGATAAAAGGAGTAGTGGAGATGTCTGTGGATGATTAAGGTTACTTAACAAGGCATCGAGTAGTTCATGTCTCGCCGTAGTAACACAATAGTGTAGCGTGGATGGCTGCGTTTGTGGTGATAACGCATGTTTAGTAAATATGAAACCAAGGGTTCACAAGACCGGTAGGATTGAGAAGTATAGCCAGAGAAAGCCATAAAATAGGAAGACAGAATTTAGCCACAGTGGTATTTGCAATCAAAATCCGTACCTTTGTCTTAAAGTAATATTTCTTTAAAAATCTTTTCAGAAGCTTTAAAGTGATACCCATATTGATATTTCAAAATTTTTAAAAATATCCGAGCCCCATAACTCGGAAAATATGGGCGATGTCCAACTTTTTCATGTAATGTTTCTTTCTCATTTTAAGTTCTTTATCGCCCCATATGTTTGTGTTTTTGATTGGAGTCACTTCATTGCTCCAAATGATGTGAAAAAATTAAAGGTAGGCATGGTGTTTCGCCCGCTGCCTCGAATTTGCTAGTTTTCAATAGCACCTCTTTTGACACTACGTCTGAACGATTGGTATATTTAAATTTTTATTGAAATCAAGTTTCTCTTTGCAACAATACTAACACGGATGGACAGATGGCCATCGCTCAATCGACTTAGCTATACATAAGTCAAGATATATATGCTTTATGGGATCGGAAATGGATATTTTAAAAATTACATACGGAATGACAAACTTAGTTGTACCCTTTTTCCATTTTTTATGGTGAAGGATGTGATAAAATAAATCAATTACAGACTAACATGTAACGGGTTTCGTCACATGTATGGACCACCATTTAAGTTTTAATTTAGTACAGTTTCAAAATTAGGGCCCTATACCTGAATACACGATTCTATGGGGACATTATTTAATTTTTAAATTTGTACTTTTTCTTATAGCAGGCATAATAATTCATTCTCTATGCAAATTTCAAGCGTCTGCCACATATGTGAATATTACATCACTAGTGGGATACCATTATATTTAAGGTTTTTTTGTGACGTTTTTACCTTATGATAACGGAGGCAAAAAATTTAAATTTTTAAAGAAACTTAATAAAGCTATTTGATAAGGTACTTTTTTACCGGTTATATTTTTAATGCTTTTTGTTGCTTTAAAAAATAAGAGATACTATACGAACATCAAGCTTTTTTGCATCACCAAGGAAAGCGCCAGCCATATTTAAAAATTTCCCTTTCCTCACTGTATGTTCCCTAATTGCTAGCATTTTATTTAAACTGTGGTCCCTCCTGGTGGCATTCACATCAGTTATTCTCCTGTCAGCGATCCTCATTTTAAGGCTGCACTGCCATCACATGACCAATCATTGTGAAACACTATCTTTAACCATTTCAGATTTACTTTGATTAAATCACGGAAAAGAATGTCTGCCAATTTTCACAGTTGTAAATTTTCTCCTCCATTTTAGCTCATTAGCTGGTTATCCGCCATATGATATGACAGTTATACAACTGCAAATCGACGTCATTGGCTGGTTTGTTTTCGTACTTCCAGGCTTTTTAATCATGCAGTTCTCTACCGCTACTCTTAAATCCTAAGCTGTGTGCAGGCGTTCAGATTCATTTCCGCGCTATCACATTTAGTCCACCCATGTTTTCTATAACTTATACGATATTTCAGCTCAACATCTCTGATAATGAGGCCCACCTGCGCAAGCAGCCAAATTATTTAGAGTAAAAGTGATAGACGAATAATTAAAGACAGGAGGATTTAATTCTATTCACCTGTATGCTGGGGCAAATTCTAGCACACGACTTTTAAATGTTGATTTTCTTATAACAGATTGTACCGAGCGTTGACGAATGGCTCAGCTGAGCAGCACCTCCATTTAAAGTCAAGAAGTCAAACACTAGTTCAATTCAAATGAATCCATAAAAAATTCACATTTATTACTAGTTATCCCAAAATTTCACGATAGGGTACTTTTTGTAAAAGTACCTTTTTAAAAGTAATTTTTTAAAGTTACTTTTCCAAACATAATTTTATTTAAAGAGAACTGTTTTTATGGTACTTTTTTAAACTTATAACAGGTACTTTAAGAGATTTGAAAAAATCGTAAAAGTATCATTTGAAAAAGTTAAAGGGTATCTTTTAAAGAAAATTAATTAAATTTGTTATTTATGAAGTCAATTTACTTAAAGACACCTTCTAACCGCATAATTTCTTAGTTTGACAAGTATTTTCATTAAGAAAAATTTCTTTAATATTATTTTTTAAAAGAAACCTTTTAGAAAGTCTTGGTTAAAGAATTAAAAATTTCAGAAAAATAAGTATCAAGGAGGTACTTTTTAAAAAGTACTTTTTTCAAAAGGTTTATATTCAATATTTTATTTTATTTACATTTAATATTTTATTTTTTAAAGGCGATTTTTTAAATGTACTTTTTTAAAGATACTTTTTAAGGGTACTTTTTGAAAGGTACTATTATCTATTAACTATTATTAATCTATAATTTTTAAAAGTTTTATTTCAAATATTATTTTACTAAAAGCACACTTTTTCAAAGGTAATTTCTTTATAAGTACATTTTTGAAATTTCTTTATTACATAAACTGTGTTTAAAGGTACTTTTTTAGACATTTAAATACTGTTTGTAAAAGGTATCTTTTTATCTTTTAAAGGAACTTTTAAGGACACTTTAATACTGTTTGTAAAAGGTATGTTTTAAACAGCATACTTTTTTTAACGGTAATTTTAAAAATGTCCTTTTTTAAAAATCATTTTCTATAAGGGTGGTTTTAAAAAAGTCCTCTATGTGGTACCAGTTTAGAGATTTTTGTATGCGCTTTTTTAAATGTTACAATTTGAAAAGTAATTTTATGAAAAGAGGGTTTTTAAAGAATGCTAGTTTTTTAGTTGTTTGAAAACATACCCTTTTGAGAGGGAAAATTTTAGTCAAATCCGAATAATCGATTATTAAATAAAAAATTTGGATAATAACTTAAAACGGCAAAGGTACTTAGTCAACTGGCTGTTATGATGAATGCTATCGAAGGGTGTTACAAACAAGCATTGTTCCTTTTCTCCGCTTAATAAAGGGGTAATTTAATGAAGTTTATTTTTTAAAACAAATTCAATATATTTTCTTTTGACTGTAATTTACATGACAACAAAGAGTAAAATCCATTGTATGTAAATGTTAAGCCATTAAATTTTATAAATATTCTAGTCATGATTTGTATTTAACCTTTTTTGATTGTTTTAAATTATTCTCAAATAAATAATAAAATTATACAAATAATAAATAATTTTCTAAATAACATTCATAAGTTCTTTATTTTGTTTATACTACAACATCTGGCGCAACATTCAATATACAATTTTTCTTATCGTTCAATAAATTGAAAAAAAAAATTTTAAAGAAAATTTTTAGTGTCAAATACTCTAACATTTTTATTTTATATACGGAAAGAAAGAAGCTTTTAATAAAGAAATATTTAAGTGTTTTTATGTTTAAGAATATTATTTTTATTAAAAAAAATATATCTCAAAGCACACAGCAGTTTCTTGCATCTACAAACAAAATATAGCATTTTTTAAGAGATTAAACAAGGAAATTTGGTTTTCATAATAAATAAAGTTATTTAAAATTATTAAATAGAGAAAAAGAAGAAACAAACACAAAATATGAAGCCTTGAACGCGACAGCCAAATAAGAACACATTTCAGCCTGGTGGTATGCAACACATTTTTAATACTTTAAATAAAACTACCAAGCAACTAGAATGCAGAAACAAAAAAAATCATAAACAAAATGTCTTTCAAACAACAAAACCTACACAAACATTTAATCAATAAAAATGTAACATTCCGTAATAATCAAGCATTAGATACAGCATAAAAATATCACATGTCCTAAACGCTAAATGACAGTCATTATAAAAATCACGTACTTGTTTTAAAACTCAATTTCCCACAATGCAATGCACAGCACATTTTCTATATTTTTTCCTTCCCCTCTCAACACGTACGTGTGTGTTTTTATTGTAATTTGTTCTTTCAGTTTAACCTTCGCTTTTATGGTATCTACCGAGGTAGATATTTTGATTTCTAGTCTTTAATAATTTTCATATTTTTCATCAAATGTCAAATTGCTTTCAGCTCAGTTATCAAAATTTGCCTAATTTTTAGAAAATTACAAAATAAAAAATTTTATAGTAAAATTGCGGAAGTTTTTTTATATTTTGTGTTTTTGTGTATACGGGTTTATAAGTATATACCCTGGTAGATACATTAAATTTTATGAAAACTTATATTGTTTTGATACTTAATTAGCAAATTATTTCTCGTAAGTTGAATTTTTGAGAGCTACAGTCCTTGTATCAGTTTCGGCACTTAATTTGAAGCATTTTTGCCTAGTAGCTCTTCTCCTTTTTGAGTCGTGGTATCACATGTAGCAGCCAAACTTTTGCTTAATGCACCCTGTAGCATCCCGCTGTGGCTCAGTATTTGATTAAAAGTCATCGTCATTGCTGCTTGCAAAGATTGGTTGAGTATATATCGTTTGTTATTCTTTAGATTTCCAAAAATAGTCATTTTCTATTTTATAAGTTCTTTAAGCAACGAACGATAGCGAAGTAAAAAGTTATCTACCGTCACATTACGTGCAGAATTTTTGTAAGGAGCAACTAAATTCTTCACGAGGCGTTTACGTCTCTACAATTAGCTCTTTTTCCGATGTATATTTTTTCGATTTAGGGGATATGTATTTTGTGAATCGCAAGCCCACCAAATTTGTATACCACACTTTGCTGGAGTGAAAGGCATATATTTAGTGAACTTTGTGCTAAATAGTTATCGACATTTAGCTGCTCTTCAACAGTTATACATTCATAAGGTCGAAAATGAGTTTTTAAATTTGAGTTTATCATTTTAAATTTATCTCTTATTGGACTAGCAAGCAACTCTTGTCATATGATTGTCGAAACAAATAAAACGTAAAAGCTATTGGAAACGATTGATAGACATTGTCAAATGATAAAGGGGATAAGCATTCTGCTTTCAAAGCTCACTTAACTTTTCCTTTGATGATTTTTTTGAGCCCATCACAAGCAAAATTCCTAGGAAGGTTGTGAACTACATGCCTGTAAATTTAGTCCATGGCAGAGGGTGTTTGTCAGGAGTGTGGCATTCCAATGATTAAAGAAGTCTTCAGCATTCTTGTTTGACAGTCTTTGGTCTCTTTGCGGAGAGCTCATAATGGAAAAAAAAGATGTATCCACTGGTGATAAGTTTTTTGTAATTGTTGTAGGTCCCATTCCAGATGAGTCATAAATAATATTGTGGGCTCGTTGACGAATAAAAGTATTAGTGTTCTTATACCATTTGCTTCCATCTTTGCTAGTAAAAGAGTTATTGTTTGTGTTAAAAACTGCTTCTTTATTATCAGTTATATCACTATCGGATTCGATTTCACTATTGAGCTCAATACTATATATACCATATAAATGCTGCACTAATTGTTATTATAATATTAGACATTTCGATAAAAAAAAACTTTACATACATAAAAATCCATACACAAATTTAATGTAAAAATTCCTTATCTACCCAGGTAGATACCATGAGTTCACATACAAAAAAATCTTCATAAAAGCGAAGGTTAAATATAAAAAAATTCTGAATTGTAAGTGTAGGAATATAACAATTTTTATTTCTCTCAAATTGTTTTTGCTTTAGTCGTCATTGACTCTTATTTTCTTCCCATTATTATGACTTGAAAAGAAAACAGATTAAATTATTTAATAATTTGTTGGACCTGCAGAAATTCTGTCTTTTTTATCACGTACAATTCTTGTAAAATAACAAATTGCTGCCGCAGTTGAACTTTAAAATGAAACAAAAAAAGAAATCATTAAAACACGTTACAGCAAATGGTTTCACAAAAAAAATTAAAATTTTTTGTTGACCACAGATGGCCAGCACGAGATGGGAGTCTGAAACCAAATTAAAAAAGGCAATTGCTAAACAAAGGCTTGACTAAGGCTGAACTAAAACTAAACCTAAAATATTTGAATATTTCTGGCATATATAAGATTAAGACTAAAACTTAAATTAAGATAAAGTCCAGGAAAAGGGCCAAGAAGAAGACTACAAGTTAAACTATAAATTAGTTAAAGATTGGCCTAACTTAAACCTAGATTGAAGCTTAGACCTAAACTAAGGTTAAAATCAAAGCTTAGACTAGGAACTAGAACATATCTGGTCAGACAGGCGAACAGCAGTATACTGAACAGGATACTGCGCACCTCGGCCTTGATGGTCACCGGGGCATGCGCACAACTCCGTCGAGGGCACTTTTTAAAATGCTGCACTGGCTACCGGTCGATCTCATGGCCAAACAACTGGACGCGAAGTCGGTAGTTAGACTGAATGCAGCTGTGACGTGGAGGCCGGGGGACTTAAGACATGCGGCCATTTTGGGCTGTACCTCGGCTATTCCTGACAACATCGATTACTGCACGCCCACCCCAATGTCTGATATTGCTTTCGTGGTATCAGCGTCGGGCACGTCGAATATGCCTCGTAGAGATGTGCTTGATGTCTAAACTGACGGGTCAAAGTCGGACACGTGGGTCGGGAGGGCATCTTCATTAGGCTACAAGATCAATGTAGCGTGATACAGGCTGAGATCTCAGCCATTAGAAGGGCGGCTTGCTGGTTTTGGTTTTAGCAGGCTGGTTTTACATGTCACATGGCAAACACAACTATCGACTTATTGAATTCACACTTTGGCAATAAGCAAGAATTGAACTCCAAAATAAATATTAAGACTAAAATTAAGACAACGACTTTACAAAGACTATAAGTAGCACTAAGACTAAGACTTCACGCAGTCTAACAATAATCTTAGAAGTAACAAAATGTAGATTGATTTAAGACTAACTGCGGACGTAAAATTTGAATTAAAAGTCTTAAGGCTGAACTTTTAATAAGCTGAGACAGGACTTTGTTCAAGCTAAGACTTGTTTTAAACTACAACACACTCTAATGTTTAGTTTAAGTATTTATAATTCTCATTTGGTAAAAGAATTTTTGAATAAAAAAATTTTTATTCTTTTTTATACCTAATGGCAGGATACAGCAGAGAAAGAAAAATAGAATGACTGTTGGTTATTGTTGTTTTTGCTTAAACTTTGATTTTTGTCTTTGTTTTATTGCTTGGACAAAAATCTTTAGTTTATTTAAAATGTTTGTCAGAAGTTTCCTGAAGAGTTAAGTAAGCGATAACGAAATGGATATCGAGACGTGCTTTGACCCTCAATAATCAATATCGGTGATTTAAATAATTAATCGGGAAAATAGCACGGAAAAAATGGTTTTTGAAAATTAAAATTTAACATTATAAATGTTTTAATTAAAATTAATTTTTTTTTTTAAAAAAGGTAGCACCTCAAGCAGTAAAACCCAGTTATTTATTTTCGTAACCGTAATAAATACTTTAGGAAAAGGGATAGATAAGAGATAAGACAGGTGGTGAAAGGACATACCCATTTTATTAATTATTTTACTTCGCCGGCGAATATGCTATGAAAAAGTACCGACGGAGGAAACTGCATGTTGAAATGTTAATTCTGAATATTTATTTATACCATTAAACAAAAAAATATATTTTTACTTTTTGATTTCCGCAGGAGTTGAACTCTGGCCAACCAGATTTATAGTCAATGCGCTCACCACCTTGACTACAGCAGTCTTAAATTGTTTTATTATTCGAATTATTTAAGCGACGTTAAGTTCGTTATTAATTTTGATTGATTGTAAAAAAAAACCAGGAAAGTAAAATACCAGCAGAGCGAAAATAAAATTTCAATTGATAACGGACTTAAGCCTAACTGAATAATAATAATTTATTATTAAATAAAAATTGTTTTACTCTCAGTTTAAAATTTCTGAAACAGCTTCAAAATACACTTTTAAAATCAATATTGCTTTTTATTACTGGGTCAATTAATAACTCCAAAAAATGGTACGCCCTATTTAATACCAAAAAGAACTTAATCCACTAAATAAATTGAACAATTGTTAAAAACAAACAATAAAAAATAATTCTCTTGGGGTTTATTTAAAATTTCCGATAGAAATGTTATAAAGACTTGCAGGTTTATCAAATTATAACTTTATAACAATTGAATATTTATTCTAGAGCATTATCACCCTTTTTACATTTCTTTATTTATTTTTACTAAATAAAAACAAAAAAAAAACCCACACAAATTTGAAGTCCTAACACATAAAATCAACAAAGAAAAAAATGTTTTTTTCTTGAAAAAATATAAAGAAAATATTTGCTCTTAAGGATACACGCCAAGTGTGAAATGTTTTTTTTTTTATCAAACTGAAAATTTCCCTGCGGCTCAGCTTAATAAACACGGAAGAAAAAAAATAGCTTAAGAATTTCTAAAAAAAAAAACAAATAAAAATAAACAACAAATTCAGGTAAGAATGTTTTAGGAAATAAAAGAAATTATTTAAGATTTTTTTAACCTCAAACCAAAACACACACACACGGCAGTCAAGGGAGCAACGAGTCAAAGAATGGCATTAACCGCATTAAAAGGAACAATCCAAAACAGCAGCACATTTTCATCTCTGTCTCTTGTTTACTAAAATAAGTAAATATTTAATGCTTTTAAACAGCTACGGAAGTTGTCTGGACAAAAAAATAAAGAAAATACACTAAAAGACAATTAAATCTTTTAAAGCCAAATGTCAAAGAAAAAAAAACAATAAAGAAATAAAATGTTATCACTTGAATTTCAATACTGTTTAAATCTTTAAAATAAAATCAAGTCAAAGGGCATTAAATGGTTGTGTCAAATATTTATTGCACTAAATTTACTTAAAAAGCAAAGGAGACTGATTTGGTATATAATCGCCTTTCTCCACAATGGAAGGATTTAAGATAAATTTAAATGTTGTTGTTTTTAATTGTTTTGGACAAAATGTATTTTTGTCAAAAATAAAATCTTATGTCAAAGAAATTTCGAATAATTATGTCCAAGGCGAATTTATGCACCAGGTGGTGACAGTGGGGATTTCATTCATTTTCGCCGTTTTTATAAATGTCAAGCTCCATCCAAAAAAAATATCAGGCTGATGTAGTCCAGGTGGTAAGCACTACTAATCTGGTTGCCCTGGGTTTAACCCTTGCAGCAGTCAAAAAATAATTTTTTTTTCTGTTTATTGGGATAAATACATATTCATAAATAACATTAAAGCATGCAGCCTACTTTGTCGGTACTTCTTCGTAGCATATTCTCCGGCGAAGTAAAACAATAAAACGGCTATCTTTTATCTATGCTTTTCCTAAAGAATGTAGTACGGTTACTAAAAATAACTAAATAGGTTATGCCTGAAGTGCTACTTCTTTTAAAAAAAATTAAATTAAAAATGACACCACCTGGTACATGATTTCGCCAGGATTATGTCACTTCAATTTTTGCAAAATCCGCCGCTGCTAGAAGAAATCGAATTATGACTCACCAATATTGAGTGTACTGTCCAAAGTCTAATTCAAACATTACTCAATATTCAGCTTTTTGTTAATAAAGCCATTCAGCTCAATATTCCATACAAAATCTGAATAATTTATTGCGCAATAAGTACGAAATTGTTATAATATTAAGTAAAAAATTAAAATACAACACTGTTCAGAAGATGTATTTGAAGCAAATTTTCAAAATTCAAACCTCAAGCACAAAACAGTTGCGTCTAAACCAAACTAATTTTGGCTACCATTAACAGAGTGTTGCTATTAAGGTCTTGTCCCTACTATAAGGGTAGTTGGATTGAATGAATTATGGATATCTGGCAACCTTCAGATTCAACACTGACTTGTTTGCTTATGTGGAACTTGTTGTGGATAGTCATCTTTTCTCTATAACTGTGCATTTATTGTGTATTATAATTTTGATTAAATAAATTATGACTGTTGAAAGTCGATCACAAAATTTCGCAGATGTTAATCCCTGAAGGAACTCCAATATAACGAAGCCGATTGAGAAACTATCAAGAAAAGCTGCTGAGTCAATAACCCTACTGCAGAAAGTCATTTGATTAAAGTTAAAATCGAGAAACACTATATTTGCAGAGTGTGGCTGAAAGAGGCTGAGACGTTAGCACACATTCTGTATAAATCGATGGCATTATAGTTAGGACCACGGCGGGCAGCGACATACATATTAATTATGAATGATAATGAAGACTTTAACTGCAGTCAAATGTAAACAATATATGATGAGAAGTAAAGGCTGGTGACAGCACAAAACTCAATGCAAGTCAGGTGGACTTAAATTACAAATCGGATACTAGAAAATTAGGGAATTAACGAAATAAAAAAAGTACCCATAATTTTTTTGATTTCCTTTAGCACTTTTTACAAGTAGCTTTGATCATCTAACTTAAGTCATCTTACCGATCCCCTTCTGAAACTTGCAGCAAGGAGAAACGAAAGAAGGGAATAGTTACAGAAAGAGAATGGCAATCCACAATCGTCAGGAACGCAGCTCGGCTATATTCCACAAAAACAGAGCTAAAGCGACTTCCATCCACTGCTCCATATAATGGGGCTGATCCTAATTAGGTTCTTACCCAAATTTTGGACAACCTAGCAAGATACTGGTCCTCTAAAAGCCATAAATGCAGTCAGTCCACGACAAGAGCAGAGTCCTGCAGAGTCGCCTCACATAAGTAAAAAAATAACCTGGAAATATATGCATACTCTGACTCTTTCATAGCAATTTTTTTTAAAGGTACCAAATATCAATCCACCGACTTTGATTTTGTACAGAAATATCCTCTTTTACATAGAAGCCAATGTGAAAACCAACTTGGTAGCAGAATAGTTCCGGTTTAGTTTTGGCCTTAAGCAGAACAATGCAACATGGACACTAGACAAACTTTTTCTCACCACCAAATATATTTAGGTAAGTTTCCAACAAACTTTAAGACGCGAAACCTGTGCCTACCTCATTTGCGCCAGTGAATGTAAGAGGAGGAGAATGAGAGTTACAAGAGATGTCGGATATGGAGGCAAATCTAAGAGTCATCACCTCATATGAGGTTTGGATCTGAAGTAGTCAGAGACTGTGTGACTTCATGAAATAAACAGTTTAAAAGTATACTGTGTCCAGAGGGCCTTCATGGCTGACTGTGTAGGCAGATTTAATTCTTAGCTTGATGTTCTTAAAACCAGGGCCCTTCTTTGAAACCTTGAATGTCTATAAGTAGGATTGGTTTTTGGATTGAGTAAGACTTCTTTCGTCATTGCAAAATACTGAAAGGACTCATGCTGGCAAAGCGCGTTACTACGCTATCTCACTAGCTACCGATTTTTAGTAAGAGTATCAACGTTCATTGTCTGCTTAGATGTCATCAACTCAGTTCTGGCTACACCAAAGATAAGCAATGCGTACTCCGTGCACAAGCTTATGAAACTTTGGAGCATTTTCTTTATGATTGCCTGTTGTTGTTTCAAGATTTCTACTTCAACTAAAGATCAATCATTGAGTCTACTTTTTACGCCTTTTTGCTTCAAGATTTTATTATAATATAGCACTTTGCAGTCTAATTTAAGCCATCAAACAAGATGTGTACCGAGGTGTTTGGCTTACAAAAGCTTGGATTTCAAAGGAAAATAAAGCCGTGTCAGGCAGACCTTACAAATTTTCAATACCGAATAATGAAGACATGAAATTAAAAATCTAAGGGTAATCCATATATGATAGTATCATAATGATGCAGAATCCTTCTTGTGTGAATCGAACACAAACATTCAAAAAAATTTCCAAATAAAATATCTAGATGCTACTTGAGGAAAGGCTTCCTTATTCCTGAGCAAATATATGTCGTCAATAAATATCGAGGTGTCAATATCGCTTCTAGTTTGTAGATCTCTATAGCATTCATTGCCAGCGGTAAACTTAAGTACTCTCGTTCTTAGGGCATAAATTTAAGACCCGTTAAATGACTTTTACTAGCTTATAAAGGATTATTGTAATGGATTATTTCCTTGGCAGATATTGTTGTAAATTTATTTTTTACAATTATCTGGACTATAGAAACGTGTGAACTCAAAAATCAATATTGTAGCAATAATAAACGACAAATGTCAATTTCATTTTTATGAACATCATTGCTACACATGTGTGGTAAAACCAATAACAGAATTTTCATAAAATTTTACAACATCCTTGAATGCAATATTTCTTTCAAACAAAAACCCGCAAACACAAATTTAAACTGAAACTTATCCCGTTAGTTCTTTAGCTGCCAACACATTGCTTTTTCTTAATACTCTCTTAAAGAGAGTTACTTTTGTGTAATTTAGTACTTTTATGGCCCAAACGTAAACTTAACGGTTAAAGGTTTTGCTACGAAAAATAGAGTACGAAATTTCTATTTATCTATAACAACAAAGCTTAATAGCCTTTTCAGACTCCACATTCAGCTTTACTTAATAAAAGCCATTGTTGATCTCAATATTCCACACAAAATCTCAATAATTTATTGTGCAATAAGTACGAAATTTTTATAATATTGAGTAAAAATTAAAATACAACACTGTTCAGAAGATGTGTTTGAGATAAATTTCAAAATTCAAACTTTAGGCACAAACCAATTGCATCTAAACTAAATTAAATTTTGAAATTAATCCTCAGACACAAACCAATTGCGTCTAAGCCAAACTAATTTGATCAATACACAGAATATTGACTCAATAAAAGTGCACGTATGAACATACTATAAAGCTACGGTTGTTGTCTGCTAATTACGTTGGTTTGTGTCTTAGATAAAATCATAGCTGAATTATTTATTACTTCCATTACCAACAAGAAACTTTTTGAGCTGCCTGAAAAGAATAAAAAAAGGAAACTTTCCGTTGATAAAGGTCTCTTAGAGTTTATTAAAGAGAAGACCTAGGTTCAAATCCCAACAGACCTTTGAGTACAAAGAAAAGTAATTCTTGTTGAGCTGTCTAATTGACTGTTTAAAAAAAGATTTCAGAAACGTCATTTGTTAAGACGGCACCTGGTAAAGGTGAGTAAAGCGTCACCTCGGAACCTCTGCAATGAAGGAGAGTGAAAATGAAATAATCAGCGTTTTTCGGGATGTTTAACACCTATCCTGAAATTTTCTCATAGACAAAGGCGAAGGCATGCCCATAACGTGCTGAACCTATCTGCTGCGCTCAGAGCAAAGTACTTCGCCATAAGATCAGTTAGGAGTCAGTACACTGAGGGAAAAATCTAATCTAATCGGACTTAAATCAAGTCGGAAACGTCATAAAAGTCTGTTAAGCTTGAAAATTCTAAAATCAAGCCGAAAATCTTATTTTTAGAACGATAATTCTTAGGTTGGTTTTTAAGCCGGTATGTTCTTAATTTAAGAATAAATATCTTGTTTTAAGAATTATGCATTCTTAAAGTAAGATTAATGTAGGCTTATTTTAAGTCTGACTCAAGCTTAGCTTAAGAATGTTTATTCTTATTTCATGAACGTTCCCTCTTAATTTTATGCTTTTCGAAATTCGAAATTCGAATGTATTTAATCCCATTAACCCAGCAAACAAAACAAAAGATTTTTAATTCTATTTTTATCTTACTGTAATTTTATTCAAACATATAAATGAAATATAGAAAATTTATATACTTTTGTGTTTATAATTCTATTTATATGTACTTAAGTCTAATAAATGCTTTACCACTATTTATAAGTTACATATATTTATAATATATACATTGTCTGTTTTTAAATGTTTTTTTGGTTCAATTTCATATGACTAAAAATGATTATTAAAGCCTTTTACCTTAATTCTATAACACACAACATTAATAATTGTTTTATTTGAAAGAGATCATGTGTGATGTTCGTAATTGCTAGGAAATATTTAGGTTCATAAAGTGTACTCTTATAAATCATTTCGTCAATCATATCTACATTAGCAAAATTTATATCTGGTACTGAAATTATTAAAAAAAATAAATTACATTATCTTAAATCAACATTTTTTGAAGATATATACATAACTTAAAAGAGGTTCTAATGAGTTTTCTCAATCTAATAAAATATACATTTTTATTTAAATTAGTTGTTAGCGAGAAAATTTCAAATAGAAGTAATTTTTGCAGATTGAATATCAAAAACAATTTTTTGTATGAAAAGCCATGGTAATTGACAAGCATCGGGATGCTTTAAAATAAATACTTTAAAATTTTTAAAGCACACGTCTAAACTTTCTACATAAAAATCAATTTTGTATAAAGTCTTATCAAAATAAACATAAAAACCTTTTATATCCACATCTGATAATCCTTCTTTCTACCAAAAGAAAAGCTGGTAATTATTAATTGACGTCAACCTTAGTGCAAAACTTTCCTATACATCGACAATAGTTGCCTTCCCTGAAGAATTTCGAAATCGAATAAGGGAAGGCATTACAGCGTTAAGTAATATGGTCAATATGTAGTCGTGAGCATCTGAAAAATAAAAAAAAGAAATACAGAAAATTATATTGAGTCTTATCTTCATTCTTCTTATTTATATTGGTTCTTACCTTTGTTTTCAGTTAACTTTGCGTTATTAGGTTGTTGCCTACAAAAATCATTACGATTATGGTTTTTATAATACTGAATTAATTTTACTTTAAAATCTTCCCTTTTTGATTATAGTAATTTTGATTTAGATGGATACAATAACCAAAGTCGACTTTGATCTAAAATTGTTTTTAATGTTAGAAAATTATGAAAAGAAATTGCTACACAAATATTTACCAATCCGGGTGCTCTTCAATCTTATATTTTAGCCCAAGGATAAAAAAGTCAGTGTTTTCCATTTCGTTTAAATCCTGTTGACGCAACTAAAAAGTTAATTTCCATTTTTCGCAGACATCATTCCAGTCAGAACTATCCCTGCTTAAGATTGTTTTAAACGCTATGATTTGTTGGTCTCAGTTAAGATTTCATTGTTAAATGGTAAGGTTTCAATTGAAGAATCTTTATCAGAGTATTTTTTTTCCAATTCATCAATAAGTCTCCGTTTTTTTGATCTTCTATACCTTATCCTGGTATAAAATAGCAATTCTGAAAAAAAAAGGAATATTTGTTAATATACTTAGTACAGTGAAATAGTATACGTCCTATCTCTACAGCTTTTTAATTAGGAAAAATACTCACAATTTAATTTATTAACACAAAAAAGTCTTTTGCATGGAGCGTAATATTGTTGCTGATTACTTCTTCTACTATGACGTTTATCAATTCATTTCTGTGCTGGTGTGTTAACTTTTGGTTTTGATTGTAAAATTCAAGAATAATTTTTCCTTTTGATGTTTTATTTAAAATAATACTCAAATCTTTATTCAATAATTTTCCACAGACTGACAGATTTACAGATGAAGAGTTTAAGGAAGTGTTTTTTGGATTTTTCACAGTTTCCAGCCAGTCTTCCAATTTCGATGGCATTACCTACTATAGTCTATTACAAAGTTTATGTTTATAAATATTTTATAATAGTAGTGTCTTTTAACATTTTTACCTGTTCCTTTTCCAAACAAATAACTTTTCAGGAATTTCTGTGCGTAGCCTAACGGAGGAATAGCTTCCTTCAAGTCTCTTTGCGCATATACTTTAAGCTCCTATAGGTTACTTCAACAGCTAAATAATATCACAATAATGAATGATGTGTAGAGCATAAATAAAGCACTAAAACTTACCCTTTAAATATTCAAAGACAGGTTCCAAGTCGAATTCTTTTAAAAGTTTTCTCAAATTTTCCTCGTCTTGGTTTCCGGCAGAATGCTAAAATTGTTCTTTTTAAACATTTAAAAGCACAAACTCACTAGAATTATTTGATGGGAATCCAAAGATTTCCTTTTGAAATGTTTGGAGATCATACCACGATTAGCTTTCAACGGTTTCTTCTCCAGAGCATTTAAACTGTTTTCTTCGGCCGGAATAACTGCTTCAATAGCTACAGTCATCCAATTATTTGCGAAGCTTTCATAAATGTTTAAAATTTGAGTATTTTCCATTGAAACAGAGTGTTTTTTTTACTTTTATCACTTTTCACCTTAACACGCTGAAAGAAACGCTCAACTAAAGAAGTCAACGCATACAAAAGTGTTTCTTAATTTAAAATCCTTTCGGCTAAAATTAAGAATTTTATGCTTGTTTTAAGTATTTTTAGATTTAAAAAAAAATTTTTTCCTTAATGTAATCTTAAATCAAGAATTTTATTCTTAAACTAGGATTTTTATTCTTATTTTAAGATTTCAATCTTTTTTTAAGACCGTAATTCTTAATTTTATCTTCATTTTAGTGTTTTGCAGGCTTGATTTTTTCAAAATTTCAGATTTCTTAAAACAAGCCCAACACAGCTTGATTTTATCCCGCAGTTTTTCTCTTAGTGTACGTTATTGTGAAAATTTTCTTTGATTGGTTCTTTTGAATCGTTTTCATTAGCGCCATCATAATAGTGCATAAGTATGGGCTTCAAACCCGTATCTATGGGACATTTAGCATTATTGTGACTGAATCCCTAAGTTCCTTCCATGGCTTTTCCTCCATAAAACCCACGTTCTTGACTTAACGTTCACCTTGGGGTTCAGAAGGAACCGCACTAAGTTCTTTTAAAGATGGCATAGAAACAGCAAATATTTTACTCTTTATCCTAAAGACCACCATATCCGTCTTCGTCTCAGTCACCTGCAGGTCATATTCATTGCACCAGCCATTTGCTAGGTTTAGCAATGATTACAGAAGTTGTGTCCAGTGCTAGAAGCAGTATATTAAGCGCAAGATTACAAATAAGAGAAGATCCTCGAGGAGCGCCACTACTTAGTAAATTCCTTAAGTAGCTAGATTTTATAATTATGTTACGAAAATAAGATGTGGCAACACCAACATATCTGTGTTGTTGTCAGTCTAGGCGTAATAAAAAATAGAGGTGAATAAGGTCATTTCCACCATGAGTGGTTACGTTGGTAGAGGTGTGTGATTGCTGTATAACAGAAGATCGCGAAGTTCATGAGTTCAAGCCCACCATCGGACATGCGCAGAAACATGATTAAAGCAGAAACAGCAGTACAAACCTCCCGGAGTCTATATTAGAAAAAAAAACAATTATTGTGTAAAGCCATGGCAAATAAGTTGGTGAAGTCATCAACTTTAATATTAGAGTAACATAATGGAGCCTTTATAATAAAAAGAAAGAGCCTCTATGGAGGCAATGAGTTTAAATCTCTGCCGTGGCAACAACGGTCAGGATGGCTTAGTTCACTAACAAAAAAGTATCGAGTAGTTTGTGTCTCGCCGGAGTAACACAGTGGTGATATTACGTGGATAGATAGCTGGAGGCTTATTCTGAATTGCGATGCGAAAGTCAATGCGATGCGAAAATACATAAATGCGAACAATTGCTATTCTGTATTGCGATATTCGCAAAGTTCTATTTTAATCGCATTTCAAATGCGAAAACGTGGTAAATCGGTATTCTAAATTGCGAAAACACATGTCAAATTCGCAAAATTTATTCGACAACAAAGTAGCATTCGCAAAGTACAAATATGTAAGTAAAAAACAATATTTTATTTATGTATTCATCATATATTTATTATTTAATTCAGGGAAGTAAGCAATAAGACAAACAAACCGTGTCAACTTTAAATAAAAATAGAATTTATGAATAAGCACAGCCATTTGGCAAGAGGCCATTTAAAAATACCAAATGCACATTAGTCTGCAAATACTTTGTGGCAAACGTTAACTGAAGAACTAAATATTAATGGACCACCTATTAGAGAAGTTCAAAAATATTTGACTTAAATTTTAATAGGTTTGGACCTAATAAATAAATTTTAGAAACAATTTTCACAGCGAAGCACAAAAAATTTATTTATTTTTAATTTTATTCAACATACTGATGTTTATTTGAGCAGCGTTGCCAACGATTTGAAATAAATTGCGAATGCAATTGCGAAAGTCTAACAGAATACCAATTTTCTTTCGCATCGCATTTCATTTGCGCATCGCATTGATTTTCGCATCGCAATTCAGAATAAGCCCCCTGCGTTTAGAAAAGTGAATATTAAGTAAGAAACAGACTGTAAGATCAATAATAGATAGAGCGACAGAGTAAGAAATAGCGAGTTTATAATGTGCCCCAGTAGAGTAAAAAAGAAATTATTTTCAATAGGTTCTTTTAAAAATAAAACAGCAGTAAGAAAAAATATCAACTTTAATATGTATATCAAAAGCTACAGGGTAATCAACAAATTGTCAGCACACACACAAACTACAGTTTTTATACAAACTACTACTACAACTACACACAGATTGTGTGATTTTTAGTATATGAAAAGATTTTAACAACACTGATATTAATTTTGAGTAATAAATTTTTACATCCTGTACACACATACAAAAGAACACACATACAAAATTTCTCGAATCTTCCACTTCAACCACACAAACCAATAATATTTATTACTTTTTTGTCGGCTACAATATTCGAGTAAGAGTAAGTAAAAACATATAAAATTCAATGTGTATATGTATGTGTTCTTCATGTTAGTGTGTAAAATATGTTTATTAAAAATATGAAAAATCATTTAATTAAAGTAAACTGTGATAAACACCGATCTCACGTTAAATAACTTAAAGAAAAAAGCTCTAACTTCTCTTCAAAATTACCTGAAGCTTGAAATAGAAAATTTTTATATTGGACAAAAATGTCGTTAATCTTGCACAAAGATGTCTGCAGCGGATATGAAAATATCTGATTCTAGAAATTAAATTACTATAGAGGGCTCCAATTTCTTTACTTTTATCAGCAATTGAATGTTGCCAACTGGCAGTTGTAGAATCTCTTTCATTTTGCCTTAAATGATTTCTTTTACTTACAATTATCTCAGGCTGAGGTCAGTTCGAGCACTAACGTCAACTTTCATCTTCGTTTAAGTCTCTCTTTTACTTGAATTCCTTCAATTTCGATTTAATTAAAGAACGTCTTTTAATCCTCTAACCAGTTCAGTTCTGAGTCCAAGCCCACGACATCCCAACAGGTGTATTGGTCGTCCTACCTTTGAAGCAATTTCTTCATCCATGTGTCTCTTACTGGAACAGTCGTTGTAGGAAAAATCGAAACTGCAATAAAAATTCAAGATTTTAACAGAAAAAAAAACATTTAAATTCACAAAAAGCGGAATTTTACCGAGAAATCTAAATTGAGTTAAAAATTCAAAATTTAACAAAAAATTAAGAAATAAATAACGGGTTTTTAAGGATGACAGAACTTGAAATTATAAAAAATAACACTGAAAATTTTTTTTAATAATTATATGAATTGTTTCAATTTTTTTATGAAAATTAAATTTTAATGAAAAAATGTTGTCATATTATTTCCAGTCAACTCTGGCAAATCATTATGAATAGACTCACGCTTGAACAACGCTATCAATTCATCGAAGTTTACTTTTGAAAAGCAGTCGTCAATTCAAACAACTTATAGACGACTTCGTGCCATCCGTCGATCTGTGAATAGATTTCGTACCATATACTCTAAAGAGGATGCAATAAAACCAACACGTCGAAGGTGTATGCTGTAACCGAAAGTATGAAAGATCTAAATTTATTGATTCGTGGTCGATCGCGGGAATTGGGTCTCTGTCCGTCCTCTAGGTGGAAAATTTTGCCCAAAGATCTTAGCCTACAACCGTATAAGATTCAGCTTGTGCAGGAATTAAATCCACCAGACCATTATATGCGTCGTTCTTTCGCCGATGGAACTCTAGAGCACTTAGTAACTGACCCGTTGTTTTATCCCCAAATTGTGTTTAGCGATGAGGCTCATTTTTGGCATAAAGGGTTTGTTAATAAGCAAAATTGCCATATATGGAGTGATACCAATTCACAACATACCCTACAGACTCCATTGTATTCAGAAAAATGCACCGTTTGGTGTAGTTTACACGCTTGTGGCATATCGGATCTTATTTCTTAAAAAATGAGGCCAAATCTCACGTTATGGTAAATGGAGATCGTTACCCCACCATGATTAATGCTTTTTTGATTGAAAATATGGATGACGTTGATCCGGACGAAATGTGGTTTCCACAAGATGGCACTATGTCCCATATGGCGACCGCAACCATCGAGTTATTAAAATCAAAATTTGGCGAAAAGTTTTTTTCGAACAAATGGGCCTCCAAGGTCGTGCAACTTGACACCTCTCGATTATTTTATTTGGGACCGCGTAAAGTCACTGGTTTATCCTGAACAGCCAGCAACAAGTGACGCTTTGTAGGCCAAAATTACGCATGTTATACGTAATGTACGGCCAGCAGTACTTGAAAAATTGACCCAAAATTGAATGTCCAGAATGCGCTTCGTCATGAGCAGCCGCAGTGGCCATATATCCGAAATCATTTTTAAATATTAATACTATGTTCTGATCTTTCGTATAAGAAAAATCCTTCATTATAATTTATTTCTTTGTATTATTGTTTACAATTTAAATTTCTATCGGGCTTAAAAAAATATAACAGCCCTGTGTTTTTTAGGATAATTAGCACAGGTTCGCCGTTCAATGGAATTAAAGTTAAAATAATCGTGACCGGTATTTTATACCCCTTTTACCAGGACTACGTTTCCTAGTCACCGCCTCTTAATAAGTTCACGAATTTATAAACGAACAATTCTCGACATTCTCTGCCGAGAAGTTATTTTGTATTAGTTAATCAAATAAAAATGGAATTTCACTTGAAATGTTAAATAAAACAAAAAAAGCTTCACCCTAAAATCTTACTTCCAATAAAAAAACAAATATTCCACAGTTATTTAAAATCTTGCTTTTAACAAAAAAAAAAAAAAAAAAAAAACCGCAGCATCAGCAAAAACTCGAAATTTAGCATAAAAACCGGATCCTTACAAAGAATTCGATTTCACCGAAAATCGAAAGATTCACCAAAAATTCGAAAGTGTCAAATGTAAAAAAAAATTGGAAAAAAATATTTTCAGCAAAAAACAAACTTGAAATTTCATCGAATAAAAATGGAATTTTAAATTTTTAGTAAATATTTAAAATTTCACATAAAACGCATATTTCACGAAAAAAAAATTTCACTAAAAATTGAAGGCGAGTCTTAAATTTTTCAAGAAATCGTAAATTTAAAAAGAACGAGATTTTGCGAAAATATTAAATTATATTCAAATAAATTTAATTAAAATAAACCACGGGAATCTAGAATTAATTAATATTTTTTTTTTTAATATCGTTCTATTTTTTTTTTTTTTTTTTTTTGTTTAATTATTTAACAATTTGCTAGTGCCGAATGACGATAAAATTACAGCAAAAAACCAAAATTCCACCATAAAGTCTAATTTCCAATAAAAAGAACTGAAGCTTTAGAAAATTTTAGGAATTTAATTACAAATTCCAGATTTACACTACGCAATTTTTGAGGCATTTTTTTCTCAATTTTCTATTTAAGCCATCTAAAAGCAAACGCAAAATTTTATTTCACCAAAAATTGTTAGTTCAACAAGAAATCAAAAACAATAAATTTTATTATCAAATTTTATTACCAGCAAAAATCAATAAACTTTATAGAACAATCTCGACATTTTACCGATAATTCGAAATTTCCAAATTTTACAAAAATCACAAAAAAGGACATTTTCAAAATTTTATATTAAAAAAAAAATCTCTTAAAATTCTGAATCCTACAAAACCAAGCCGGAGACAACAAAAAACAATAATTCTTAAATTAGTTAATAAGTAAGGCCAAAATAAGGCTTTCGACACAAATGGAAAAAAATTTAAGTTCTACTGAAATTTTGATCGATATCGAATATTGTAATCTGCATACTAATATTTCAACTTATTTTAATTAAATAGCAAAATGTATTATTTTAATAGTTTTATCTCCTTAAATGATGTTGCAAAATGTAAGAAGAATTTTAGGTAGGCAAGACCTGAAATATAATACCATTTTAAATTACTCTTACATGTTTTCATTTTGTTGTTTTACCTTTTGAAAAATTCATGAAATTGAAAAACGTTTATAATATAAATACTTTGTTAATTATAATAATAATAAAAAAACAAACAAACAAAACACAGCATGAAATCTGTGTAAAGAAAAATTTACAAGTTGGTTTTCGGTTTCATAGTTTATGGTCATGTTTAACATTTTCTTTTTATTTACAACAAATGCACTCAACCGTAAACAAAAGGTCAAGAATAAAAGACTAAAAAAATTGCAAAGATTGGGGCAGGTTTATATATAAATTTTCTCTTTTAAATACAACAAAAATAAACATAAAATGAATCGTATTTTTTAATTCATTTTACCCAAACAAGTAATTTAATTAATTTGTATAAAAATTTAATTAAATTTTTTGTCATTCTTTTGATAATGGTGTCTTAAGCAAGTGTCGGGTCATTATCTCGACACAGGTTTCACTTTAAAACCCAAGAAAATTAAATAAATTCTTAAATAGAAAAAGCAGTGATTTATTACGCTATTTAATCTTCCATGTGATTATTTTAATCCAAACAAACTTCTTCTGTTGAAACAAAATAAAATAAATTGTGGATTTAAAATTATATTCCACATTTCGCCAAGCCCACGTCTTTTATATAAAAATCAAATTCCATCAATGTGTTTAGTGGTGATAAACTTGGCTAAACTTAAAAGCTTTAAATTAAAGTGCGAAGCCAACAAGCACAAATTTTAGGTTAAAGAAATTGTGTCGCGACTTAGTTCAGACTTATAAAAACTTTTGTGGCCAGACAAAAATTTTGTAGTAAAAAATTTTGTAGAAAATTTTTAGGAAAAAAACTTGTGACCAGACAGAAATACTTTAGTAAAAAAATTTGTCACTAGACACAAATTTTTAAAAATTTGTGACCACACACAAAATTTTAGTAAAAAAAATGTCTGACCAGATAGGAATTTTTCTACTTAAAAAATTTGTGACCAGATAGAAATTTTTCTAGTAAAAAATTTGTGACCGAACAAAAATTTATCTTGTAAAAAATTTGTGATCAGACAAATATTTTTCTAGTAAAAAAATTGTGATCAGACAAAAATTGTTCTAGTGAAAAAATTTCTGACCAGACAAATATTTTTCTAGTAAAAAAATTGTGATCAGACAAGAATTTTTCTAGTAAAAAATTTGTGATCAGACAAGAATTTTTCTAGTAAAAAATTTCTGACCAGACAAGAATTTTTCTAGTGAAAAAATTTCTGACCAGACAAAAATTTTTCCAGTGAAAAAATTTCTGATCAGACAAAAATTTTTCCAGTGAAAAAATTTCTGACCCGACAAAAATTGTTCTGATAAAAAAATTCGTGACCAGACAAAATTTTTTTAATAAAAACATTCGTGACCAGACAGAAATTTTTCTAATAAAAAATTTCGTGACCAGACAAAAATTTTTCTAATAAAAAAAATTCGTGATCAGACAAAAATTTTTCTAGTAAAAAATTTCTAACCAGACAAAAATTTTTCTAGTAAAAAATTTGTGATCAGACAAAAAGTTTTCTAGTAAAAAATTTCTGACCAGACAAGAATTTTTCTAGTGAAAAAATTTCTGACCAGACAAAAATTTTTCCAGTGAAAAAATTTCTGATCAGACAAAAATTTTTCCAGTGAAAAAATTTCTGACCCGACAAAAATTGTTCTGATAAAAAAATTCGTGACCAGACAAAAATTTTTCTAATAAAAAAATTCGTGACCAGACAAAAGTTTTTCTAATAAAACAAATTCGTGATCAGACAAAAATTTTTCTAATAAAACAAATTCGTGATCAGACAAAAATTTTTCTAATAAAAAAAATTTGTGATCAGACAAAAATTTTTCTAATAAAAAAATTCGTAACCAGACAAAAATTTTTCTAGTAAAAAAATGTCTGACCCGACAAAAATTTTTGCAGTAAAAAAATGTCTGATCAGACAAAAATTTTTCTAGTACGAAAATATCTGACCAAGCAGAAATTTTTTACTTTTTTTACTTACTATTCGTCTCCTAGAATAAGGTTTTTCTCTAAAAAAAAATGTCCTTACTTCTTTTTTTAACTAAAATGTTTTTTATTTAATTAATTTTTTGTTGTTATTAATTTCATATTAATTTTCTTTTTGTTTTCATTAAGAATTTTAATTTTACTGTACAGGTTTTTTCTTCTTGTTTGTAATAAAATTATGACGACTTAATTTTTAAATATTTTTCGAAAGATTTTGGTTAATTTTAAAATTTCAAATAAATTTGTTTTTTAAACATGAAAAAAGCTTAAAAACTATGGCAGATTTTTTTTTTTAATAATTATACGAATTATTTCAATTTTTTTAATTAAAATTGTTATTAAAAAAGAATTATGTTCTAAAATTTTTTTATATTATATATTTTCTGTCTTAAATTAATAACATGTTATATTTTTTATAATTTTTAAACTTTTTATACTTAATTTATTTTCAATAATACTATTTGATTATATTGAAAAAAGTCAAAAATAAATAATTACTATAATGTTTTAAGACTATAAATGCTTTAACTGGTATGAAATGTATGGCCGCTTGTCTAGCACATATTTTTTCATTAAGTGTATCCAAGTATTTACAAATATTTTTTGCGGCTTTGGTTTGCGAAATGTTAATGAGAAATAATTTTACGAGTAATCTATAATATTTATAATTGTTTTTAGTTATAAAGGTTTATTCTATTTTATAAAGATAAAAATTATCAATTTATTTTAATGAACAAATAATCAAATTTTGCAGGGCAAATATTTTTTTATAGATAATGAGATGTTTCAATTCAAGAAAAACAAAATTTTTAACAAAAAAAAAAAATTAAGTATACATTAATAGAAAGTTTATTTAAAAATTATTTGTCTAAATAAAAACAAAAAAATAAAAAAATAATTTATTTTCATCAAGTCGGAAACTTTTGTTAAGAATAATTATTAATTTAAAAATAATATTGAAATAAATGTTGAAAATAAGTACAAATTTTTCTTTTTTTTTTCTTTTTTTTTTTTGCTTTCAATATCAATTGAGGAACGTTTGGCAACGATTTGTTTTAGAAAATCAGGGTATATAAAAATAAAATAAAAGTCTCCTTAAGTTATGCAACAATTTTTGTAATCTTGAATGTAAAATAAACAACCATTTCATTTGAATACTTTAATTAAAATTTTTACACTGCAAAAAAAATATTATATAAAATGTTTTCATTGTAAAATAACAAAGAAGCCTTCGAAAATGACGCCCTGCACTGCACATTTTAGTTATGGAAGTTTGTTCATGTTTATCTAAAATATAATTTCTTTCAACAATTTGAGAATTGTTAAAATTCGTTTTTGTTTTTATTTTAAGCGGGTGACAACAAACACACAAAATGCTGCCGACATTTTTACACAAAAATTTGAGTATTTAACAGCCGCTTTAAAAACATGTATAATTTAAGATTTATTAAATATAAAGTTTTAATTATAATATTTAAAAAATTTTTATGAATTAATTATTTATATTTTATATTCTGTTATTATATTCTAATATATAATGTTATATTATATTCTAATTTATTTGTGAATAAAAGTTTACATTCTAAAATGCTTTTGTATAAGTAGATATACTTAAAATTATTTATTTATTTTTATTTATATATTTACTTTTTGTTTTTTTTTTTTTTTTTTTTTTTTTGTAAGAGACAATACAACTTAAATAACATTTTTGGCTTTTTTATCCTCCTTTTAAATATATTTTTTCGGTTTCTTATTATTTTAAATATAAATGCAAATTATTTCACAAAAACTACTGTAAGTCTCACTCATTTTATTTGTCCAAACTTTGTATGGCCTTACTTAAAGCTGAACCCAGTTGACTAAATGAAGGCCGTTCCCTGGGATTTATATTCCAACAAGAGGTCTGCAAAGTTAAAAAATAGAAATTTTCAATAAATCACTCAAAAAAAAGTTTTTTTTCTTATCCAACTTACTAATATTTCCCTCAGACTATCGGGTGTATTCTCAGCACACTGCCAATCAAGTTTGCCGGTTTGGCTTCGTTGTATCACTTCTTCATTGCTTAACTCTTCGAATGGCATTTTTGTGGCCTGTGTAAACAGTTCCCATACTACAACACCGAAAGCATAAATATCACTTTTAGTGGTGTATTCATCCTCTTGTATGCATTCGGGAGCCAACCATCGTATCGGCAGTTGAGTATTACGATGCTTGAAATATTCTCGACTGTATTTGTCTTTGCTAAGGGCAGGATATGAAACCTTAACAATAAAATCACTGGAAATAATGCAGTTGCGGGTAGCCAAGTCCCTAAAAAAGAAAGAAAAAACTTTTGTAAATTAAAGTCTTTAAAACATTCCAGTTATTCTATTCTATTAATAGACTCAAGTACCACGACCCTTAGATTCTCTTGCGCAGCCTTCATGTCCACTGTTTAAGTTCCAAGCTACTAAAGAGTCTTTTACAGTAAGCGATTATTTGTGTTTCCTCGATAGACCAAAGGCCCCCAAAGGAATTTTGCCCTGCTTTTTCAGAGATCTCATCGTGCAGTTCTCAGAACTTGCTAACTTTGATCTTGGATTCCCTGTTGTATATTTATGGCATCTAAGTTGCTTTTATTGAGGACGACCCCATGTCAGGGCAATAAAAAGTTTTCCGTATCTGGGCCCTATCAGAACTTTTCAGTGATAAAAGAGCATCGCTTTGGCCCAGGATTTAGATTTTTTCTCATCATACCCAGTAGATATATTAACAAAATGGTTCGGATCCTATAAATCTACGTCGGGCCCCTAAGTTGGCTAAGTGCTTTGCCGTCTTGTTACGAACGAGACCCCCTTGACCAGGCACTCAAATTAACTTAAGTTTAATTTGAGATGCTATACAATCCATAGCCACTCCGAACCTTCGTTCAAACAAATCTAAGCCCCTTACCTCAGCTTGCCTGTTTGACATCAGATAAATTATTACACTCCCTGTCCTTGTCCTGAAATATTCCTTATTATATACAAGGATGACGTATACTTCAGCCCGAAAGAATGTTTAGTATTTGTCTATGGGAACAACCCTTGGAAAATCCTGACCAAAAATGCCTGCACCCATGTCACCATTCTTCCGCTTGTGGACGTCAGTAAATCAAATCGTTTTCGCCACCTAGTGTCATCAAGTCTAGTTGTTCAATGGAACTCCAAAAAAATTTTACCTTGACTACGACAAGGTATAAATCTAAGACGGTTGGAAATATCTCTTAGGCAGTCCAAAACAAATAACGCTTGGTTTCTTAAGGCTCCATAAAGTATTCTGTATAACAAAAACTTATTACCAACCACTTACTTGTGTATAAATCTTGATCTATAAATGGCATCCATTCCTCTGGCTATTTGATAAGCTACAGCTAAAACCTGACCCGTCTGTAGTGGAGGTGGTGAAGAGGAATTTGTCGAAGTATTTACTTTGCCAGCAGTGGCTAATAAAAATTGTTTTAAATCACCCTATAATCACAAAATAAATATATTTAAATTTTAAAACTTGATTTAAAAAAAATAATATTTACCCAATCCGTATATTCCAAAACCATATAGTGAGGATCCTTTTCACGGCACAAACCATACAATCTTACCACGCCTTTATGCGTTAAAGTACGAAACATTTCAATTTGTCTTCGGAACTCTTGACAAGCGCTTTCATCTTTTATCTTATTCAAAGCCTTAACCATCACCAGTTTATATTCATCTGAATTCATATTGCCATGAACATCACCCTCACTGCTACAGGTTTCCTGTTCTTCTCTTATTTCTTCTATATTATCCATGGATGTCTTTGATCTTCTCTTTTCTACTGTAGTAGAGTTAGTGCCGGCCGAACCATTGCCATTATCACTGTTGCTATTCTTTTCAGTATCAGTGTCCTTATCTTCAACCTGTCTGATCAAGGATGTTTTAATTTTTCCCACAAAAACATCACCGAATTCACCACGGCCAACTTGTAACAGTTCCGTTATGCCTGAACGAGGAAAACTCAATTGATCATAGACATTCGATTTCTTGGAAGTTTTGGAATGATTGCTGCATGCAGTGTCATCAGATTTTTGTGCATCATAGCCAGCTGATCCCTTGGGATTATTATTGCCATTAGTTTTGCGTGTCTTGGCACTCTTGTTCTCCGATAAGCAGGGCTCATTTTCAGCCAATTTATCACCTTCTCCAATCTCAGGATTGGTTTCATTCAAGCGAGCCTTACGAGCCTGTCTTCTGTAGCGACACCAAATCATAAGACCCACCACCAAAATGATATAAGCAAAGGCCACAGACATGGTAATTAAAACAGCTCGAGTGATAAGAAAGCCTTCTTGTTCTCCATCTCCTAAGGGAAACCCATCAGCGGCTAGAATTTTAAAAGAACGAATGATATATTTTTTTTTACTTAATTAAACATTATTTCGTAGTTTATATTCACTTACGTTTTACTATAAATTTCACTTCGTCTCTTTTTAGGCCAGCACTATTGCCTATAGTACAACCATATCTGCCCTCATCTTCCACTTGGACATTGTGTATTTCCAAAGTACCATTCTCCAAGAACTTAAATCTCTTACGATCTGTATTATTCTCGCTTAAATATTCCAAGTCTTTGTCCCACTGTATGGTAGGTTTGGGATCTCCCGTCGCCTGACAATGCATTATGGCCACACCAGATTCAACACTTTCTATGGGTCCCTCAGGTGCTACAACAAAACGTGGTGCCACTACAACATTTATACTAACGGTAGCATTTATTTGACCTTGAGCATTCGTAGCCATACAGGTATAATTGCCTCGATGTTCGGCTGAAACATTTTTAAATGTTAAAGTACCATTTATGTCCTCCAAAGAATCGGGTAGGTCTTCCTTAAATTCCTGCAGCAAAAAAGAAAAGAGAGTATTTATTAGTTTACAAAAAGGACAAAGCAAATATTAAAAGAATTATCCGAGATTTTATCTTAGAAAAGTAAAAAAAACTTTAAAATCCCATATTCACAACGAAAGGAAGCAAAAGAAATTCCAAAGTGGAGATAATGATACTTTGAACTGCAAGCAGTAACGAAAACCAGGTAAAACGTCATGTACAAGCCAAAATAAAGTTGGCGGAAAGATGAGAAATATTTCAGATAATTATCCGAACTGAAAAGTGAAATACGAAAAAGTATGAAAGTAAAAGAAAGGCATTAAACGGAGACGACAGGGGAAACCACGTAAGGACTAGGAAACTTTTGAGGAGTTTTGCAACTGACTCGAAAGAGAATAATCCAGAAAATAATTTCAAGGCTACCAACACCCTTTCACAACCGTACAGTAGGCAGGTAGACGCGCAAATACCCAGAAATTTACGTGCAGGTCAATTAAGGCGAAACAGAATTGGTGCCACATTCAGCAGGCTCGAATGGTGCTCAATAATCTTTCTTTCTTGGTCAGAATTCGTGCTCAAGAAACCCTTTCTTGGTCAGAAATCGTCCTTCTGTGGATTCAAAACAATCTCAGTACTTTGACCGCTGATTACAGGACATACAACTCATCTGCTGAGATGTCTAGCATTGGATACCAATTTAAGGAGAAACAAGAACAGAGCAGCACACATAAAGTAAATGCAATGAGTCACCTGAGTGTAAAGTAAATCCGGAACAATTTAATAAATTACTAAAGTAAAATAAATTCCTATTGAATGGCGCGGAATTGATCAGAAGGAGGTTTATTGTTCCTGCTCGTCACTGAGTAATGGAAGAAGCTTGAAAAAGGAACCTCAAGATATACCGGTCTACTTCAGTATTTCCCCTATACGTTATCTATCTCGGAGAAATACTCTAAGGATGGTTGGTTACATACAAGTCTTCGACAAGAAAGAAATTAGATGAAAAGAAAAGGTAAAAATCATTTTGGGGAAAAAGCTTAAGATTCGCAGAGTCAGACTTTAAAGATATTTTAGTTCACGTGTAAGTAAGGAGTCAGGTAAACGTAAGAAATGCATTTAAAGTTTTTTTTTTTTAATTTGAAACAAAATATGTTTTTCAAAAAGAGACTATAAGGTTTTTGTAATGTCAACGAAAAACCAAACCTTGTTGAAATCGAAATTTCGGAAATATATTTCTGGAAAATTTTTCGCGAAATTTCAAAGGCGCTCTTGTCAGCTGGGGAAAAAAACTCTCTTAAATTTATTTTAAAAAGTTGCATATAAAACTATAGAATATCTCGTGGAAATTCTGTTTTACAAAATGTTACCAAAATCTTGGGCGTGTTTTTTAAAACACTCTATTCGACTATTGACTACTGCCATTTGAAACTGGAATAACAAAAACTTGAAGCGCCACCCCACACACACGCTTTTAATTGGAGAACGTCCAGATTTTAGACCAGCATTACAGCACAAATTATTAGTAATAGTAAATGGTTTCCCAGTACTAACGCAAGATTTTAATTGAATTCAGTTCTTATAATTTGCAACAGTTATTTAAACATGTTTAGCTCATGTGGTTTTTAAAATTTTTAATTTAATTTATTATTTAATCAAAGCACTAACATTAAACATTAAGTACTTTTCAATTTTTGTACCCTTTCAGGCTTTGGCTAATTTAAAAACATTACATTTGAAGTTAAAAAGCAAGAGCAAAGTAAAAGTAGAAATTTAATACATAAATAGTTTATTTTTCATTTATTTTATTATTTCTTAAAAAAAAATAAAAATTTCCATTTTATTTCAGATTTTCCCTTTTTTTAGTCGCAAATAAAAGGTAAAGAAATGCCCATTGGTCATTGACTTTATTTTTTTGAAATAAAATTCCATTGCATACTTTCAAGTAACAGAACTAGTCTTGCTATGTTTAGCACAAAAGTAGAAAATACTCCACTAAGCTCTTTACTATTTAATTTTTTTTTTTTTTTCCTTTTAAGTGCTCCAAACGAGTACAAGTATTTCACATAATATCTTTAAGTACGTTGTTCAAACGAAACTAATTTTCTTAGATTTATTTAGATATTTGCAGTATTTTTTTGCCAAG
The DNA here is from genome assembly GCA_916610165.2 of Gymnosoma rotundatum. Lineage (NCBI taxonomy): Eukaryota > Metazoa > Arthropoda > Insecta > Diptera > Tachinidae > Gymnosoma > Gymnosoma rotundatum. The sequence goes on from OU744339.1 coordinate 14,178,891, forward strand.
CTACCCTTAATTTTTTTTTTTAATTTTTTTTTTTTTTTTTTTTTTTTTTTTTTTTGTTTGTAACCCAATAGAAAGACAGTGGTCAAAGTGCTAGAAATAGGTTAGGAGTTTTAAAGAAGTAATTTTATAATTAAATTAAAGTTAAATTATTCTATACTTCTTTAAGATGTTTAAAGAAAAATTCACAGCATACTTTACGGCAAATTTATGAAATGGTATGGCTGGGAACAAAAGTAATATTATTTGGGACTAAAAATATTGAACTGCAATTGCATTAATTAGAGAGTAACGCAAGTGACGACACGATTTATCAAAAACCGGTTAAAAATAAAAGCACATGAAAAATATGAAAATTGTTATATGAATAATATTACACGTGAATTTTAAATGCAAAGATCAGACTAGTAATGGCAAGATTAAATAGAAATGAATAATAATCAAAGCATACTTTCCGGGGGAAATGTAAAAATTCTAACTTGGCAACAAAATAAATGCACTACTATTTTGTTATAAAAAATATTTAAACTAATTGAGAAATTTTTTAAGCGGGGTTGAAATTAGTGCTGGCTCGATTAACCAAGAAAGGAATAATTAAAGCATATAAATCGATTTTTTTACAAATAATATTTTGTTGGTAAAAGAATATTGTTTTCTAATTACTAATAACTTTTTGTGGGATTGCTTTGAATATTCATTTTTAATGTGAACAAGTTGAAGTTCCCCCGTAATGCATCTACTCATATTAAAACTAATATTACAGAACAGTTTAATGTCTCTAGATATCATTTATAAGGAAAGGTATGTTAAATGTGCTAAATTGCTGGAATCAGGAAGGCAAATACTGTATGAGGATGCCAAGATTTAATAAAATTATTACTGAGTAAAAAGGTCTCACTCATTACTTAGAAACAAATGAGAGTATAAAAAACAGTAGTGGTCTGCTTCATTTGAAATCAAAATTTCTAAGTCGAATATTTCACTTATTCGAATATTTCCATATTATTTGTTTTATTATAAGAATAAATATTATTCAAATAAAAACTATATGGATTAAGAGGCAGTTTGAAACTTTATATTTTAAATACGCATTTTGTTAATTTGCATTTAAGTTTAAGTTGTTTTTAAATACAGTTTCAGTTTTTAGTCATCTATGATCGTTCTTATTAAACGATGATAAAAATATGGCAGCATTACGAAATGTCAAAATAAACATTAACAGTTTTTAAAAGACAGCTGCTTACCAACACAATAATAAATAATAATAAAATAATAATAAAATAAAATAATAATAATAAAATGAAAATTTTGTTAAAAAAAATTTAAGTATATTAATATAGTTTTTTATTTGACCTTTTTAATTATTTATTTTTTAATTTATTATTCAAGCACAAGGTCTTTTATTTTTTATTTTTTAAATATTTCGCTACTCCCTTATGTAGCATCATCAGGACAAAGAAATATTTATTTGAACACAAAAAAGCTACACAAGGGAGTAGCGAAATATTGAAAAAATAAAAAATAAGAGACCTTGTGCTTGAATAATAAATTTAAAAATAAATTAAAGTATATTTAAAAAGGATGTCTCTGATGCTCAAGTATTTGCCGTCTAAACTTAACTTATTTATTCATTTAAATTTTTAATTACCAAAAATTATTTCAATTAAGATTGATATGCAAAATAATAATTTTTGTTCTATCAATGACTAAAATGTTTGTTTACTTTTGATTAGTTTTGCGAAACAACAACAGTTATTTTAATAGACTCTAAATGCACAAGCTTGGTCATTTAAGAGTAATTTAAGTGTTCCTTGAAAAACTTAGTTTTGTTCTTAAATTGAACTTAGATATAAATGACATTTAAACACGAAGTCATAAAGTTGCTCTAAGTTTGGAACTCAGTGTACTCACTAATACTTCGGAATATATAATATAAAGAGTATATAAAAAACATTTATGATCTGCTTAAGGTTACCCCATAAAAAATTATTCGAATAAAAATTTATTCGAATGAAAAAATTATTCGAATAAATATTATTCGAATAAAAACTAAACAGATTAAAATAGTTAAATATTCTAGCAAAACAAACAGTTTTCGAATTAAAAATATACTTAAAAGTATATTTTATTCGAATAGTTGCTATTCGAATAAAAACTAATCGGATAAAACTGGTTGATTATTTTAGCTAAACAAACAATTGTATATATATTCCAAAGCATAATTATTAATTTAGCGCATTTTTGTCTGTAACATAATGCCTTTTATTTCTTCTGTTATTTTGCAGTCTGTCGGTATTGTGATGGTACTTTAAACCAATTATTTTTACTCTTTACTATTATTTTTTCTTGCAGTTTTATGAAATTTGAAATCTGTTTTAAACAGTAATTTAACTGTTAACTCTTGCTGTGGATATCAAACCACTGTGTTTTCTACCCTTTTCCTGGTTTTTATTTTATACAACTTACACTAGGATTAACTATGAGAACAAATAAACTACCAACTCGTTTGGTGTTGTTGTTGTTGTACTCTTAGTTGTTGCTGCCACTGATATAACTTATTTAACTTACCTTAAGCCATTTAACTTGAGGTGGAGGTGTTCCCTGTGCTTTGCAATGTACTTTGCCAACTGAACCTAATTCCAGATTTTTTGAAGTTGGTTGTGGCATAAATTTTAATTGTTCAATGACTTGCAATTCACCAGGCTCTGAAGTCGTGGGACGATATCCTTCCACAACGATTTGACACACATATTGGCCAGCATCGCTGGCAATAACACTGGTAAATAATAATGAACCATTTTCTTTGGCAATCGAAATACGAGCATCTTCACGCAACATTGGATCCTTATTGGATTCCAGCAAACGTTGGGAATTTGTGTTTTCGAACACATCAATTTGTCGAAATATTTTACCATCCTTACGCCATCTGAGTAAAACTTCTGCGGGTTGTTTTTGTGAACTTGTATAGGAACAGGTCAATTCAGCAGCATCATTTTCATTCACCACGATTTTTTTCAAAGGACCCTGAATAATTTTAATGTCAGACGGCGGTAATTTCTCATCATCTCCACCTCGTTTGCCACGGCACAAAAACATATTTTTCATACTCTCCGGCATGATGTAGTTCTTCCTCAGACGTGGTATACAATTGTGTGAAGATTCATAGTTTTTCGATTTCGGAAATGGCCAGTGGAGCACGTAACCCTTTCGACTGATCACACGTCCAGCTGCATTGGAGGCGATGCATCGATAAAGGCCACCATCATAGTTACTGGGATTCCGTATGATAAGGCGATTTTCTTGCAGTTCAATATTTTTAATGGTGCTCAGTTTTTCGCTGTTACGAAACCATTCTATTTCGAGCAGACCATCTCCGGAAGAGGCCTCAACATGACATTTTAATATGACTTCATTTGGCCGATTGCTTACCAATTGCACGGCAGCAGTTTTTATCCCTGGAAAGATTTGAGAAGGTTAAAGGTTGAATATTTTGTGCATTCGAATAGAAAAAATTTAAATGAAATTTCCAAGCGTTTTCTGGGAGTTATGAGTTTCTAGAAATTCAAAAGAGAATTTAAAAAAATTTTGCGATGCCTTTGCTTGCATGTATTTACATTGACCCCCAACTAAATAGCAACGGCAGGAAAAATGCTGACTAAAACTGTAATGTAGTACGATAAGAAATACTTAAGGTGAAATTACTTTTATGAGAGAAGTTTTTGCAGTGAAAGTGCTGGTGTCTAATTTTTTTTTTTTGTTTTCTTTGGAAAACGTTTGCTTACATTTATCAATAATTTTTCATTCTTAATAAAAAAAATAGAAAATCAAAATAAAAATGAGTTTACGCCGAATTAATTAATTAATTTATTTGCAAAAAAAAAATAATATTTGACATGAAAAATTTTTTTAGTAAAACACTTTTAGAAGAATTAAAAAAAAGAAATGTTGTTAATAATGAATTTTAATCAAAAAGATTTTCGATATTTAAAGGAAAATTACATCATTCGTTTATTATTGTTGTTCTTGCTTAAACTTTTTATTTTTGCTTCATTGTTTGCGCAAAAATCTTTAGTTTATTTAATAATTTTGATTGCAATAAATGACCGATTAAATTTAAGTTTTTTTAATTTTCCCATGGTTTAATTTTAATATAAAATTTTTGTTGCATAAAATTGTTGTTGAAAGTAGTTACTTGCAGTTGTAGAGATCGTTGTTATATTATCAAAAAAAATACGCCAAAAATTGCATTAAAAAGTTTCTGAGCGATAAAAAATTTGAAGTGAATTCAATTTTTAAAAATTTTTTTTAAGGAAAAGTAAAAAAGGAAAAATTTTGAATGAATTTTCTTTTAAATTTTCAAGGAAAAAATTTTAAGAAAAAAAAAATGATGTAAAACTTTTTCATTGAGAAGTTTTGATGTAGTAACTTGAAAAGAAATAACTTTAATGCATAAAATTTTAATAAAATTTTTTTAATAAAAATGTTGAAAATGAAAAAATTTTTATGAAAAATTTTTTTTATAAAATTTGAATTAAAAAAAATTAAATGTAAATTTTAGTAAAATACATATCAACAATGAAACAAAACGAGAAATAAAAATTTTGAAATTTTTTTTGAAGAAAAAAATATATGATGAACAAAATTCGTTGAGGATAAATATTCGTGTAATAAATATCATTAAACAAAGTATAATTTGGAAATATTTTTATTTTTTGGTAAACAATTTATAATGTCGCAATACTCTTTGTACCTGAAATATAACTTTTTTATATGAAAAAAATATTCGATTTTTTTTTAAATAAACAAAATTTATTGCTAAACAAATCTTGTGGAGAAGTTTTTATGAATTTTTTATAGATATATTTGGAGAAAATTTTAAAACATTTACCTAAATTTTATGTCGTTGTTGGAATGATTTATATACAGCGAAAAATTGTTTGGTCATAAAATACTCATAAACAAATTTGGAATAATTTTTTAAAGTACTTTTATGTGGAAAAAATAAAAAAATAATGATAACATTATTTTTTATAAAACATGTAAATTACCTAATTTTTAGTTTTATGCAAAACTTACTAAACTTTTCCTAAATATAGTTTTATGTTTTTAAATCAATTTTTGTAAATAAAAAATTTTTATAGAATTTATTTTTGCTGGAAAAAAATTTAAAAGCAGAAATACTTGGGAAAAAAAATTTTAAGAACAATTTTTCTTGTTTTGCATTGAAAAAAAAATTAATTTAATTTTTATTGTTTTTTTTTTTTAAAGAAAAAAAAAGAATTTTGATTTTGAAAGTTATTTAATTTAATAGAAAATTCCCGTTGTTTAATTAAATTGAGTTTTTTAATTTTTATAAAAAAACGTCTATTTTAAAATTATCTCGATTAAATTAATTACCGATATTGATTATTTAGGGTCAAAGCACGTCTCGATGGCCATTTTGCTACTGCTTACTTAACTCTTCAGGAAACTTCTGACAAACATTTTAAATAAACTAAAGATTATTGTGAAAACAATAAAGAAAAGACAAAAATCAAAGTTTAAGCAAAAACAACAATAACCAACAGTAATTTAATCGAGATAATTTAATAATAGCACGAAGTTTTTTATAAAAATTAAATAAATTAAAATATATTCCCGCGTCTTTCATTAAATAATTGCAAAGTGCCTGTGCATAAAAATAAATTATCGTAGTGTTTTTTGATATTTTATTTTTCATCCTCTTTCAACTGTATAAAAGAGTCGACAAAAAGTCAGCTGTATACAGTGGAGCAAGAGGCAAACTTGATTTAAAAAAAAAAATTCAATCGATCAAATATAGTGTCGTATAGGATTCTATTGGAAATGAGCATCTGTCCTTCGAGGCAGCAGGCAAAACACCACGCCTACCTCTAATTTTTTAATGTCATTTGGAACAATAAAGTAACTTCTAACTAAAACTAACAAAATAAATATATGGGGCAATAGAGAATTAAAAAATAAGAAAAAACATTAAGTGAAAAAATTGGCGCTCGCCTATATTTTCCGAGCTACGGGATTTTGAACTTTTAATTTTTTTTAAATATCAATATGGATGTCATTTTAAAGCTTTTGAAGAGATCTTGAAAGAAATACTAAAATTTTTAATAAATGCTTAACCCATTAAGAGCCGATGTAAAATTATATATAAGCACCACCAAAATTTGTTTTATTCTTTAATTGTCTGTCTTCCTAAACTAGATTTAAGCATAGGGTGAAGGGTATATAAGAATCGGCATAGCCGAATATAGCACTCTTACTTGTTATTTTTTCTTTTATAGGGCACAAAGTCAAAAATATAATTTTATGAAACAATTCTAGGGGAAAAAATATATAAAGAGATTTAATTGAAGAAAATATTTTGCTGGAAAAAATTTTTTTGACAAGAAATTTAATTTTTACTAAAGAGATAAATTTAAGATTTTGTTTAATTTCTAAGATTTTTTATCACTTCGAGGGTATTTTTATTTATACAAAAATATATTTTCTGTTATACAATGGCACGGTTGTCTTAACACAAACACATTTAACAGATTTACGAAGCACATCGGCATAGAAATTTAAGCCAAACATAAAACAAAATAACAAAACCACTTGAGTTTGAACTTCGAAACTGAACAACAGCAACAGCAACAACAAACAACATGCAGCAAAAGTAGCAAACATGTACATATTTGCATTTTGCAGCCACACCACATCATATCACTCTAACTTCGCTTCTTCTTCTTTTTCTTCTTCTTCTTTAGTACTTTAGGCTTGAATATGGATGGTAAATATTCATTCATACATCGTACATTTTGCACAATTGTCTGCACTTTTGCATAGAAAATTTGTTTAAGCGTACAATAAATTGCACTTAATGCATTTCCATAACAATCGTAAATGTTGTCATGAATTTTACAATTTACTGCAGGCTAAGAATTCATTTATTTCTTATTTTTGTTGAAATAAAAAAACAAACAACAACAATTTTAAACCAGAAAATATGCAAAAAAAAATAAAAAAATGAACGTATGCTTGAACACGAGTATAAAAAATCTTAACAAATAAATGCCAAACAAGTGAAAGAAAAAGGAATACAAATACGAGTACGAGTACGAGTACAATTCGAGAATCTTAAAACTAACAACATTTCAGTAAATGTAAACTCTACATCCGTTTCTTTATTCTTTATGCAGCCAACATTTTTTTTTTTTCCATTTAGTGGGAAAATAAAAGACATGAGAAATTTTCAAATCGTCCAACAGACAAAAGTGTTCAAAAATATATTTAACAGAAATAATTATTGCAAATTAGAGAAAACACGTTTCGCATTTTATGTTTAAAATATTTCAAGTGCTTAAAGTAAAATATAAAACACATGACAAAGAAAATGAACAACAAAAAATTTGTAAAAAAAATAATTTACGGCAAGTTAAACAGATTTTTCACAAATATTTTAAAGTGATTTTTTTTAATTGTTTGTTTAATAATTCCGTCTATTTATAACGGCTTAAAAATTTGGCAACAAAATTTTGCATTAAATTACAATAACTATTGGGACACCCTTTAATTTCCAAACTCAAATATTATACTTGCTGTTATAGAGAACTTAGCAATTTAGTTTATTTGCAAATTTCAACCGACTGTCTACAATTGTTCAACAGTTTAGCCATATACATCAAATTACATCAACTAATGTAACACCCTTTAATTTATAATTTTTAATATTTATACTTCTTATTATGCCAAAGGGGGTGTAGAGAATATTTTTTCTAATTTTTAACTAATAATATATAACGGTTCAGAATATAGGCCCATATATGCCAAATTACAGAAATAATGGGAACACCCTTTAGTTTCTAAATGCAATTTGTGTACTTTTTCTTATGGCGGACTGAGCAATACAGGTTCCTTATAAACTTCAGCTACCTGTTTACAACGGTTCAAACATACATCAAATTATATCAACTATTGGCACACCCTTTAATTTATAATTTTTAATATTTATACTTCTTATTATACCAGACAGAGTAGTGCATATTTTTCTATTTTTCAACTAATAGTATATACCGGTTTAAAAGAGAGGCCCATATAGGCCAAATTAATAAATAATGGGAACACCCTTTAATTTCTAAATTCAAATTGTATACTTTTTCTTATGGCGGACTGAGCAATACAGGTTCCTCATAAATTTCAGATACCTTTTTGGCAACGGTTCAAACATACATTATATTACATCAGCTATTGGGACACCCTTTAATTTCCAATTTCAAATTTAATACATTCTGTAATGTAAATAACATCCGTGTGTCTATATTAGACATCCGTCTAATTGCCAAGTGTATATAACGGTTCAAGAGATAGGACAATATACGTCAATTCACATCAATTATGGGTATACCCTTTATTTTTAAATTCAAATTATTTTATTATTATTATTATTATTTATTTTTAAATTCAACCGTCTGTCTACAAATGTTCAAAAGTATGGCCATATAGATCAAATTAAATAAACTATTGGGGGCACCCTTTAATTTATAATTTTGAAAATAATAATTTTGAAAATAATCGGCATTTTGTAATATTTTTAAGCGCTTGTCTATAACGGTTCAAAGGATAGGCCCATATAGGTAAGTTTACGTCACCTATGGGGACACCCTGTAATTTTTATATTTATTTTTCTATTCCTTTTTGCTATTCGGATTTAGAGTGATACTAGGTTTTTTTTAAATTTAAGAGTGGTGCCCTTCACGGTTCATAATACACATAAAAAAAATGTATGTTGTATGGGGACACCCTTTAATTTTTAAAATTACGAACTGTTTTTAAAACGAGACCACTCTGTAAGCATAATCTATCAAATTACAAGAAATTTTCAAAATCGGTTCAGAAATGACTAAGTTCTGCAGGCACAAACATTAAAAAAAGAAAGCAACATTCTTACGAATTGATAACCTCCTCCTTTTTTTAAGTCATTTAAAAACAGTATTATTCATAGCATGCTTAAATTAAAGTGATTTCCGATGCAAGTCATAAACAGCGAACAGAAACCTGAAAATGTGTAGAACATTTGAATTTTTCATCTGTTTACATTAATCATCATTTGTGATAAATTTTTAATCCATTTACTATTTAACTTTATGTGTTTTAAATTTTTCTCTTATATTAACTGTGATAAGCCTTAAATAGTACTTTTTTAATGCACTTTATCATTTTATTTATTTTATCAAAAAAAAAAAAAAAATAATATCTTCAAAAACTGCCTTTATTTTCCCTAAGACTTACCCGCCACTTTTGTTTTTTTTTAAGTTTCTTATCTATGAAATTGATAAGAACTGAACGATATCAAACTTAGCACCTCTTTTTATTTGAAGAGGTGACACATTGAGTAAAATATTAAGTAAAAAATATTGTCTCTAGCTGGACTTAAGTCAAAAAAAATATAAATATTATGTTTGACAATATATGTAAAAGTAAAATATTAAATATTTTTTTAATTTATTTTTATATAAAACGTGAAAAATCAAAGTTGGTAACCAAATGAGCACCTTGTTTAGCTTAAGGTTACGCAAGACATCCGGTCATTGAGGAGAAGGATATCACTTATTAATTAGTGAGGTTAAGATCTATAACAGTTAGCTCATTTTGGGTAGAAATAATCAGTTCTAAGGATATAGACGGTATAACAAAATTTCAAGGGTCTTATGGCTCAGACTGGATATTGCAGGGAAGAAAATATTTCTAGATTTGGGCAGAAAGTTTCCAAGGGTCTTCAGGCACGAACATTTATGGCGTCTAGGTAATGCTTTTAATTTGATAAAATTAAAATTGTGTTTTCTATTGTAAACAGGTAAAACTGATAAGGCGATCAAGGGAGATCTATATCGAAAACAATCAATCTGTTTTAATGGAGCAGTAAACGCAAAATAACCAAAATATAATATCAAGCTTGAGTTGAAAACTTGCTCTTATGACAATACTAGGAATCATGTTGCTCAGTGAGTCAAAACTTTTTACAAAATACTAAAAAGATGTTTAATCTCCACCTCCTTTTGTCTTGAGGCCTTTTCTAATTCTAAAAAAATTTCCTAACGAATTTTCCTAGGGAAAACAAAATACTTTTTTTTAATAGAACAACCTTTATTTAATGTAAATAACGGTTTTGAAAAGTATGATAACGACACGTCTGTTTTTATTAACAAAACACACGTTTTGCTTGTATTGGAGGTGGGTGGATAATTTTTTTTTTTACCTACAAGAAAATTGATTACAGTGTTGAAAGATCTAACGAATTGTTTACGTTACGTTACTAACACAGGCAATAAATTGTTGTGTTAATGCGAGTGTTTCTGATTGAGTACATAAATAATTGCGAGAACGTGAAAGAAAAAAGTGTGAAAGTGTGGAAGAGCAGCGCTTATGGTACTTTTAAAGCCAGGGCTGGTATTTTAACTCAAAATTTTGCTAAATATATGTTTTTGTAAATTTAAATTTATATTCATATGAAAGGAAAAAATTACAGGTCATGTTAGTATGGTCTGCCATATTAGATTGAGGCTCATTGTGAACTCGAACCTATGAACCTAAGATTTACCATTTCCACTGGCAGCGTATACTTTTAAGTGGAAAAACATTAAGATGCTTAAGGAAAGTTTTCCTCTTAGTGAGATCTTCACTATGTGGTAGGTATGAATGTAATTTTATTGTTTCAATGAGTTCACAATCGTCTGCTTCAGATTGGACGGCTTGGTGGATCTGTATGTCTCCCCAATGCGGCAGATTTTTTAACTACATGGCAGTATGATTAAAATGGAACTGCATTCGGAGCCCTATTCTAAGTGTAGTAACAATGGATGGTTTCGTGGGCATGTCGACTAATATTAGAAGGCCCAAACGATCTGCTCAAGCAGATGATTAATTGTTTGAGTAGTCTTAGGTGCTAGATTAAACGTGTTTTCTTAAGAAAAGGAGCCACCTGTGTCATTTGAACATCTTAACAAAATATTATCTTCGATCTGCTCTAGAATGTAAATCATCTAAAAATTATATAACAAAACTTATACACGACTAACTCTAATCTACGCTGTGTTAAACAAAATGATTATAATTTGTTAACAAACGAGGCATATTTCGACAAACTTAACTACATTAAACCTTGTTTGCTTCAAGAACAAGCATGTTAGTCAATAAAAAAAACTGAATAACTAGCAAAAAGCAAATAAAGAAGTTGCCGAAAGAAAGGATATTAAGAAAATCTTTTTATTGTTCCAGATAACGTTTCCCTAACATCATTTTGTAATTACTAGAGGCAAACTCAAATAGCGTACCTTTAAGTGCTTTTTCTTTTTCGAGTACCTGCATTAACGTAAATTCAGTGTGCGAAATCATATTTCGAATAAACTAAGTATTGGAATTGCTCTGTCGAAGATGTACCCTTTGAGAACACAAATTTAAAACAATTAGCTATTGCCGTCTTAAATAAACAAGATTATAAATAGCAGAGAGTTATAAAAACCTCAAAAAATTTAAAAAGGAAAAGTGGCAAAAAATCGCTAAAAATTAAAATCAGAACCAAAAAAATCGCTAAAATGATATAAAAAATTCCAATTTATTTAAAAATCATTTTCTTCTAAATTCTAAAAATATGTGCTTTTTTAAATGATTTTATTACAAAAGGCACTCACTCTTGCTTTAAACAGTAGCAAAAATTAATTAAATTTATTTTTAAGTTGCCGAATAATTTTTTCTAAACCATTTTTCAATTAAATGAAATGAAATTTAACTCCTTTTACTTAGAAAACAGGTAAAAAAGAAATTTGGCAAATTTTACTAAAATTACAAACAACATGTTTCGTTGTTTATTGTGTTAAAAAAAACAACAAACATTTATTTTAATTTTTCAAAATTATATCTTTGTTCTTTTGAGAAGAAAAAGAAAAAAGAAAAGAAACAAGCAGACAAATAGAATAAAAAGTCATTTACAATATTAAAAAACTCTCCCCATAAACATTCGTAGACAGTCAGCGCCTGTAAATATGCTAGACAAGTGAACGAATATTGTGCTGATGACAGAGAAATTAAAGAGTGTAATGTTTGTTAAAAAAAAATATTTAATAATTTTTTTATTTTTAAATTTCAATTTATAACGTTTTCATACCTTTTCGTATAATTTTGTTTCCTAAATACAACAGCACAACACGTTTTTTTTTTAAATAGCAGTACTACAAATATCATAATTATTATCTACTACATAATGATATTAAAGATAATGATGATATTATAGTACGTGAAGAATCAGCATAAACGAAACAAGTCAATGATGAAAGTTAAAGTTTGAAGTCTATTACAAATATAAGGGTTGTTGTTGTTGTGATTGTATTTGTATTTGTTTTTGCCGTTGCTATTCTGGTTGTTTTAACTTTTGTTTAGTTGTTGTTATTATTATTATTTGATACACAGACTGGTTAAACACAATCAACCACTTCTCAACCCAAACAAGGAGTAAAAATATTTAATCTCAACATAAGAGCAAAAAATAAAATAAAAATGCAGCCGAACCTAACCACCCTCTTTACACAAACACACGCATTCATATACACACAGCCATATGCATATCATAAGTTCTTTTGCCCAGCAGTTTTGAAAATGCAAGCTTTATTACATCAATTTATTTAATGGCTGGCTGACTGGCAATAAATTATCCGACACCTTTGCCTCTTTAAATGCAGCAGAGTATTGCCAGGCCAGAAAATAGTGTTTTGTATACCCCGCCTTAATAAATAAAAATGTAACGCTTTGCCATATGATGTTTTATTGCATCTGCTTCGACACAACGGTGGCCATTTCAACCCTCCATTAGGCCGTTAATTTGTTAATTTCAAAAATTTTTAAGTTTGGAGAGCATAAATTAGCCGCAATGTGTTTTAGTACTATTAAAATAATTCCCTTGTTTAGGGGAAGTACAACTCCTTTCTCATCATTTTTTCCACAATTATTGAGATCGTTTTTAAAGTAAATAAAATTAAAAGACTGTGCCCCTTTTTTTCTTTTCCAAAAAAAAAACAGAAATTTAACATTTTTTTTTTTAAATATTTTTTATATCATGGAGTGCCCTTTCTCTATATCACCGGATTTTTCAAGGTCTATTTAATTCAATTTAAAGTTACCTTAAGCTACCTCTACACGACATGTTTTTTACATCTGACTTTTTAACTGTATGAGTCATATGTAATTCTGCATGTGTGTCACAAGCGTATATCTATAATAACGTCCGACATAATTATTAATTGTTTACAACAGCTGATCAAATTCGCTTTCAATATGGCTTGTAGTCGTGTTGAAATATTTTTGCGTTCGTTACAAAATCACTGAAGACTTGTCAATTTTAAATATTTTCTTTTTACTTTATATGTATATGAACAAGATCAGTTTGCCTTGAATAATGATGCAGAATATACATAATTGTTATCAAATAGTTAAAAGCCATTTTAAATTTTGGTCACATAAAATTTTACCACCAGGCGGCTAATACCGCCAATAGTCAACCGCCGTTGTTTCATGCGGCATAGGGTTTTTGCAATACTTTTTAGAATTATAAAAACAGCTGATGTCAGATGGTTGTCAGATCAAAATTGAACACGTTATACATGAAATTTTGTCAGACGACTTTTCACATATATTTTACAGAAGCAATGTTTCAACAAAACTATACGATATGGTTGTGTTTAACAGTGGAAATTTTGACATCTGAGATGTAAAAAACATGGTTTCTTATATTTCTTACAAAGGCGGAAAGTAATTATTTTTATTAAATATTTTTGCTTATCCATTACGCGAATTTTTTTACGATGATTTAAATCGTTCTTTTTTTCTTTTATTTTTTCAAAAAAAAGAGATTTTTTTGTTTGGTTGTTTTGTTTGTTTTGCCGCCATTTTGGTAACCATTAGTCTTGACAAGTATACACGTAGCAAATTTATCATGAAGAAATATTTGGTGCCACATCGCATCCAGGCTATACCAGGACTTCATTAGAATTGCTGCGATACCTCTTTTTACAACAAGTTATTTCAAGAAATGGTTATGTTTTGATTGGCCTTCACGGTCGCCTGATTTGACTGCTCCAGACTTCTTTTTGTGGGGATATCTGAAAAACAGCTTAAGCAACTCAAACAAAATATTCGTGATAAATAAATAAAATTAATGAAATAAGGTATAAACGTGTGAGAATGTAAAATGTGCCCAAAAGGGTTTGTTTTCGTGAGGCTGATAGAGGCGGACATTTGTCTGATATTGTACTCCATACATAATTGCTGCCATTAAATAAAATATTGTTACGTTTTTCCCTTTTTAGCAGAAACGTACGGATTCTTTTGATTGCAAATACCACTGTGGCTCATTATTCTGTATTGAAACTTTATGGCTTTATCTGGCTATACTTCTTGATCATACCGGTCTTGTGTACCCTTGGTCTCGTAATTACCAAACATGCTTTATTACTACAATCGCAGCCATCCATGCTACACTATTGTGTTATTCCGGCGAGACATGAACTACTCGATGCCTTGTTTAGTAACCTTAACCATACACAGACATATCCACTACTCCTTTTTATCCTAGCCAGTCAGCCAGTCATCCCCTTTAATCCAATAGCCACAACACACGTCTGCCATACACTGTTGTTGTGCTGTTACACTGTTCTTACTTTTTATTATAAAGGGCGTCTTGACAATTATCTGTTACTCTTATCTTAAATTGGACGTCTTCACTAAATTATCTGCCATGGCTTCACACAATAATTGTCTTTGGCCACTCGGGAGGTTTGTACTGCTGCTTCTTAATTTTTAATTGCTTTATAACAATTATTATTTTCTGTTGTACGCATGTCTGAACGCGGGATCGAACTCAGGACCTCCTGTCTTGCAGCACGCACCTCTACCAACGCAGCCATTGAGGCTGCTCAGCTTTTTTTAGCTAATTGTGGTATTATTCTATACACACACCATTAGTTGAATTAACTTATTCACCAAGCTCATACGGAAACAACATCAGCGGTTGCCAGATTTTATTATTCGTAACAATATTTTTCAATACAAGATCCATGTTATTTCATTTAAAATTTTAAAGAAACATAGTTGTATACTTTCCCGGCGGAAATCCCTATAATGAGCTAAGCTTCTCCATTTCGCCGATTTTTTCACTAATATTTACATCGTTTTTAAAGTAACGTAAATAAAACTTAAAGATTCTCTTCTTTTCTTTTTCCTAAAAAAAAAAGGAAAATTAAATATTTTTCTTTTAATAGAGTACCCTTCTCCTTTGCGCCGGGTTTTTGTACGATTATTCACTCAAAAAATAAAGAAGAATAAAGAGTATTTTTTTCTTGAGTGACCCGGCATACCCATTCCATTAGTTTTTTTTTTACCTGTCTATTCACTTTATCTTCAAAAAAACTCTCAACTATTTTTACCATTAGTTTAGTAGTTCTCTAGTTCGAGAATACATAATATTTATTTTGTACGGGGGTACCCTGACACCTCAACAACTTAAACCCCATTGAGAAAACAATCATTTAGCGTCCTCTAATGTATAAAGGTTATTTTTAACGTAAAGATTAACGACCCTAGAAGTACGCGCCCTTAAAAATTATATACCACAGAGTTGCATTTAATTATTTTTTTTTTTTGCTCCCAATGCTATTCTCTTTGTTATTACTGATGACATCAATAACTTTTAAAAAGTCAACGGCTTAAAGGCCATCTTTACAACTATAGGGTGATGATGGTTAAGCAAATAAAAAAGCAACTACTTGTACAGACTGGTCTCAGTTACACAGTCATAGTCTATGATTTTTTTTTTTTTTTTGGCACAGTCTCAAACAATTTATGTGTACCTACACAAGTCTGTCTAAAGAAAAGCAGCTGATGTTGAAACCTTAAATAAATTATTTTATAAAAATACAATACAAGGGAAATTTTTATACGAGATGCATCCTCTTAAAGTTGGAAGTTGAATTTATAATTTAAAATAAAAAGTAAAAAAATTATATTTATGTTATTGTGATGACTCTTGTGTTGAGGTTAGTGTCAATGTTAATGTCAATGTTAATGTTAAACAATCCTTTGGTCATCCAAAGACAAAAAAAAATTATATTCTTTTGTTCGCCAGACAAGTTCTATACGTTTTTAATGTTTAAGCTCATTGTTTCCATATTTGAGTGCTTTATAATTATAGTTGGCAACACTATGCTAGCATACAATATAGAAATTATTTTAAGCATGTCGAAAATGAGTCACAAAGTTCTCAACTCAGCGCCTTCCTTTAATTATAATTCTTTATTCAGGTCTCAAACATGACACTACGCCTTGAGAAGTCGGCATGATATCTGCAGGTAAAATGATAATTTGGACAAAGCATCTGTCAAGATCCATTAGTACTTTAGCTAATTTTTCGATCTCTGTCTAGAGCCAGGGTTTTTCTCAGTAAAATATTACATCTACTCAACAGGCTGAAGATAATAATCTTTGCTAAGTATAACTTCCTAGTGGCAAAGCCTCCTCGACGTATATTAGAATTTCAGTGGCGAAATTTTTGAGTGGTCTTAAGTGCGAGGATACAAACTTTTTGTTTTTAACCTGCAATATAATGCACTGCTGCTGCAAAAACTACTAGATAGGCCCTGGTTCTGTAACAATTTAATGAGGAGAACCTTCGGAAAGTAACGTGGTGGTTTTAGTTAAAAAACAAATCGGAAAAGTAATCAATATTGTTACGTTTTTCCCTTTTTAGAACAAATGTACGGATTCTTTTGATTGAAAATACCACTGTGGCTTATTATAAATTCTGTATTCTAACTTTATGGCTTTCTCTGGCTATACTGCTTGATCCTACCGGTCTTGTGAACCCTCTTCTCTTATTTACTAAATATACGTTATTACTACAAACGCAGCCATCTACGCTACACTACTGTGTTACTCCGGCGAGACATGAACTACTCGATGCCTTGTTTAGTAACCATCCACAAACTTCTCCACTACTCCTTTCATCCAAGCCAGTCATTCCCTTTAATCCAATAGCCACACAACACACGTCTGCCATACACTGTTGTTATGCTGTTACACTTCCCTGCGCTAACCGCTTCCGTTCTTACTCTTATTATAAAGGGCTTCTTGAAAAATATACGTTACTTTTATATTAAATTGGACGTCTCCACTAAATTATCTGCCATGTCTTTTGCCTCTCGGGAGGTTTGTACTGCTGTTTATTAATTTTAAATTGAATTATAATAATTGTTATTTTGCCGAAGGCGGGATCAAACTCATGATCTCTTGTTTTACAGCACGCATCTCTACCAACGCAACCATTGAGGTTGCTCAGCTTCTGTCGGCTAATTGTGGTATTATTCTATAAATAAAACATTAGTTGAAATAACTTATTCACCACGCTCTTACGGTAACAATAACAGGGGTTGCCAGATTTTGTTATACGTAACAATATGTTATTTATATGCTGTTACAAACTGGCAGAGTTCACCCAGTTAAGATATTCCAACTACTCAATAAAAATTATTAACAATGTTCTGGCAGCCATGAAGATTAAGTTAACACTTAAGATCATTAATGTTCACTTTAACTCAAGTCGATATCAGGGTTGGACCTCAAGATCGAGTGATTTAATTAGATTCCGTCTACTAAAGTTGTCCTTTATAATCTCATCTTCAGGATCAAAACTCTGCAAAATTCTGAACTTAATATTAATATAACTCTGCTATCGCTTGAGTTTAACCTGATCTACATAAAAAGAGTAAAGAAAAGTAAAGCTTTCGTTTGCATGCTCACTTCCGAGTGAAGCCAGAGAGGTCATTTTAATGATTTCAGTACTCATAATTTTGTTATCTTCAACTGAAATGAAGCATAATCTAGTCAGGTTGTTATACATCGATGGAAATAAAAGTTGGCTGGACCAAAATCTGCACTAAAAGTGGGAGTTAAAAATTCCCTTCCAACATGAGTTCGACGTTTTTGTGTTGGAAATTTATATCTTTATGACTGCTGACTGTGGATGTATCTCATTATTTGTTGTTTGTACAGCTCTTCTGTATGACAAGGACTTAAACAAGCGATACCCTTATCCAATATTTCTCTAAAGTTGTACCTTAGGAGTTGCTGGAGACAAAAAGAATTATCCTTGTCATTCATTAGAGATCGATGGGTTATGACAAATTTTGCAGGTAGAACTTGGGACTTTAATCCAAAAATGAGTGTAGAAGTCATTGTGATGATTTTTAGACCAATAATAGCGTTCAAAACTCTTCAAAAGAATTCCAGCGTAGAGCTACTTAAAGTACAGCGCTTGGCATGACACGTCCTCTGACTGCATACGAGAACATTGAAGTATTTACAAACCTGACTAAGGTGGACATGATTGGATTGGTTCGATTAGACTCTTAGTTTCCTTTAAACTTACAGCACTTAAATTAAACACAGAATGCAATGGTTCTGGAGCTCAATTATTTCGAAAGGATTTAGAAATGGTTTTTAGGACATTGTAAGAATTATATGCCGCATAGGACTTCTTGGATGAGCAGAAATGCTGTTGGGTGTAAAAATAAATATAAAGAAAACTAGAGTGGGGACAGAAATTTTTTTTAAATGGGTAACCCGCCCACTAAAATCTATTTCTATACTCATTAACCTTAAGGAGGCACACATGTATATACATATATCGACTTTACAGTCCTGGTCCTCATTGACTTTTACATACAGTGTAGTTTTAAAATACATATTTCCACACTCTTCAACCAAATTCTAGCGTAAACCATGTGAAGCTGAAAATGATGAGAAGGCAACGGCGTGGACCAAACTTGCTTCAGTTTTGTCTTGTCCTAGGGCTGAAGCATCTTGGTGTCAAACTGCAAAAGCACTTTTATACAGCCAATAAAAACTAGTTTTTGGAGGTTTGCACCACGAGTCAAGAAAGTCCATTATTAAAATTTTAATAGGTAGACCCTTGAAATTTTCATTACCGCTACAACAACAATTGCTAAGGGTAAGTTAAAAATTAAAGGGTGAACACATAGAAACGTGATTTCTACATATAAGGCCTAATTTTTTAAACCGCTACAACAGTTAATTCAAATTGATACGGAATATTTCCTCTACAAGAATAAATTAAAAAAAAAAATTAAATTAAAGGGTTCCCCCATAGAGATGTGATTTTTGCATTAAGGCCCCATCCTTTTTAATCATTTCAACCAGTTAATTAAAATTTATAAAGAGTATGGCTTCTATGAGGGCAAATTTTATAAATAAAAGCCAAAATAAAGGGTGCCCTGTCGTGATTTTCACTAATTTCGACCTTATTTTTTAAACCGTTACAACTAGTTGATTCAATTTTATACAAAATATTTTCTTTGTAAGGAAAAGCTAAAAAATAAAATTTTTTAATTAAAGGGTGTCCCCATGGAAACGTGAACTTTACTTCTAGTGCCTCATTTTTTTAACGATACAACCAGCTAATCCAAAGAATCCTTTGAAAGAAAAATTAAAAAAATAAATAAAATTAAATACGAACGAGTGGCCCGATAGAGACGTGGTTTTACTTATATGACCTCAACTTTTAAACCGTTACAACCAATTGATACAAATTTACGTAAAATATCTCTTTTGTAAGAAATATTAAATAGTAAAGGGTACCCCTATAGCGACGTGATTTTTACATGTATGGCAGCCTCACCTTTTAAACCAACATAAGCGGTTAATTTAAATTTACATAGAGTATATCCTCTATAAGGACAAGTTTCATAAATAAAATAAAATATTTTAAAGAGTGTCCCTCTAAGGACGAGATTTTTACGCAAATAATCTCATCTTTTAAGCTTTTAAAATGTTCAACAACAAATAGTAACAACATAAAATTTTTAATTAAAGGGTGGACCATACATGGGGTACAGAACCTCTAAAATATTTAGATTTGCAGAAATCAAGCAGTAAAAAGTAAATTAAAAGCAAAAGGATTCCGAAATATAATTTTCATATTAAATTAAATCAAAATATATATTTTTGTATCTTTTTAATCTTTCTCTAAATAATCTTTAAATAATTTCACTTTGTTTTGCTTTGTTTTGATATTTTGTCTAAAAATATTCTCAACCATTCTTTGGCTTTAAGTGATTAATCAGACCATATAATTCCCTGTTATTATGTCGAAATCTAATTAATATTGTTTAAGTAACTAAAAGATACATACAGTTAGATTAAGAGAATAAAGAAGAATAAAAGTGGGAGAGAATTAGAGTGTGTGTGAAAATGTGTGTTTGTGTGTTTGTTTGTATTAGTTTAAGGGTAGTAGGTCGTTGACAAAGAAACACAAGCCTTCAGTTAGGAAAAGTAACATTAACTCACTTAGACTGCTATTAAGTCAATCACTGACTTCCTCATACATTTACACACATTGTCAAAATCAACACATTGTTGTTGTCATCTTAAATACCACAAAATAAATAGTGTTATGTAGCCAAAAAGAGGAAATTTTAAAGGAAATCGAAATGTTTAAAGTAGTTTAAACAACATTGTTAATATTTTATTTAACCAAAAATTATGTAATTATAAGCCAAATAATATTTATTGTAAAAAAAAAAATAATATTTAAAAAATCCGTTGATTTACTCGATTATTTGCCAACCCTAAAAAGTTCTTGAAATAATTTGGTGTGTGTGTGTGCGATAAACTAAAAACAACCACTTAACATCCTGTCTTCTAACAAAGTTAAGTGATGGCTGTTGTTGTTGATTTAACAAAATTGTTGACGAACATTTTTTTTGACATGATGTCATGTTGTTTGTGTTGTTCTTGTATTATAGTCTTCATTTTTTGTAGGTATTTTACAAAGTATGAATATTGTTGCTGCTACTTCTTTTCAATTTAAAGCTTCTGCTCTTAAAAAAGTTCAGCAATTTTTTAATGATGTATAATTTACACGCAGTGAACGAGGGGTTTTTTTCTGTTAATTTGTTCAGAAGTGTAGAAAGTTATATCACCAATTCAATTTCAATTTGACTTATGAAATTTTATACACATTTTGTTTGTTAATTTCTTTTGTGTTGTTTAAAATAAATATGATTTAATAACATGAATAATTATTTCTTTGTTTGTTTTTGGTTCAAACGAACAAAAGAAGAGGTCGTCTTTGACATTGATGAATAAAATCTTAGTTAATAAAGGTGTGTGTATGCACTCCGTAATTATTAAAAACTAATTTTTTTCATTTTGGAAAACGACATAAAGTAGTGCTGTAAAAGAAACAAACTAAATTGATGGATAATAGAATCGAGGTGGGTATTAAAACTTACATAAATTACATTCAAAATATTTTAAAAGAAAAATTTTGTAGTTATGAACCAATTTCAATTTATTTGTAAAAATATAATAATTTTTTTTTAATCGATTATTCGTAAATCCTAAATAGTTCTTAGATTCCTCTGAAACTGCCCTTCAAAAAAGCCACAACTTTTATGAGATTTTGTTATTTCTTCGATTAATCTGTGAAATTATTCGATTAATTTTCCGACTAAATTATTCGATTAAAATTTTGATATAATTATAAAAACTCTTTTGTAACACGCTTGTGATACAAATAAATACATAAGTTAAACGCAAAAAAAATATTTTTTCCCAAATTCGAATAAATTCGAATAATAAAGCCACAACTTTTATGAGATTTTGTTATTCCTTCGATTAATCGATTAAATTATTCGATTAATTATCCGACTAAATTATTCGATTAAAATCTTGGTATAATTATAAAAACTCTTTTGTAACACGCTTGTGATACAAATAAATACATAAGTTAAACACAAAAAATTTTTTTTTCTAAAATTCGAATAAATTATTTAAATTTTAAACTAAAAATAAAATTGAAATCAACTCATTTTTAAACAATTATTAAAAAATAAATTTTATAAATATTAATTTTCCCAAATAAGATTAGTTTTTATTGGTAAAAGAAGATCTTTAACCGATTAATCGATTGATTGTATTATTTTTATATTACGATATAATTTACAAATGCCCACTCAATGTTTAAAAGTAACTATCGAATTTAGGATTATGTTTTAAATAATGAAATAAATAAATTACTTTTTTTGCCGTTTAAGAATATAATTTATATTTTTTTTTTTAATTTGGATAAAGATATCCTAATGATCTGCCTTAAGCGACGGGCTTTTTCAGAGGCAAATATATACAATCCATTTAACAATACAAAAAAATATTAACTTCATTATTACTTTAATATCATTCTAAAACATTTAAAAAAAATAGTAAATAAACTTTTAAGAATAACAAAATACAATAAAAAACACTTTGTTCGATTAATCGATTAATTTATATTAATCGAAATAACATATCAGTAAAACTTTTTTGATTATTTTTGAAATCAGCACATTTAACAAAGTAAACTTATAAAAGATTTAACGGATTAATAGTAAGATTAATCGATTAATTTATTCGATTATTATTTTTTTTATCAGTTTTCAATCTTATTTATATTTCCAAATTAATAAATAATAAATAAAGTTTGTAAAAATATTGAATTAAAATAAACTACACAAATTTAGCGAATTAAAAATATATTTTCTGTTTTTTTTTTTTTTAAAAAAATGTTTTGTTTTATTTTTTTGTTCTTAGAAAAGTAAAAAAAAAATTTTACAAAAAATTATTAAAAATTTTATTGAGTTATTCGAATAAATATTATATAAGTCGATTAATTTATTCGAGTAAATTTTAATTTTTTTAATGTTGAAAATCTATAAATAAAAAACTATTAATAAATTTTAGTATAGAAACTAATTAAAAAATTGTAAATTAATTTTTTTTTGTGTAATAACTCTTTAACTAAAACCCTTAAGTAATGCAAATTATTTAAACAACTTAAAATGTCTAATCTTTAAAATTTTAAACAAACTTAATTTTAATAAAATATTATTAAAAAAAATTACCTTTTTAATGTAGTTTATACAAACTGAAACTAATTTTAACTTTTTATATTTGCATCCTCAGTGTTTTAAAACTGTTTTGCGAAAATTCATAAAATAATTTATTTTATGCGTTTGAACATTAAGACTCATTCTGTGTTTAAGTTATTCCAAAATGGAATTTGTAACATCCAGCTGTCATCATAATTTCATGCAAAAATTTATTTTCATTTGCCACAAAAACAAAGTTAAATTCACAAAAAACAAATACATATTTTTACAGAAATTATCTTCAGTTTTGTTGTTATTTATATACATACTTTTACTTTGTTTTTGTTTTTTTAATGAACATAGAGAATATTGCTCGATGTGTGCCTCCATAAATATTTACCGACAACAGCAATAGCAAAAAAAAAGCAGAAAGAAATAGGAGAAAACATAAGAAAAACTAAATTCAACTACAAACTTCTACACCGATTTTAAAAATCATAATTTCTATTTATAATTATTTTCAAAATAATTGCAAACATAAAAATTCAACTCTGGACCAAATGTTTTGTTAACATCTCATTTCATAACTGTTTTGTTTATTATTTTTATTAAAAGAAGTAAGTCTCTGTTGCAAAAAGTGACAAAAATTTTAGTGCAGTAAAAATGACCCGTTTCATTCTTAAATAGTGTCACCCATATCTAGGTGAAGGGTTTTGGAATGAATATGATAAAAGGGAAGAAAGGAGGAACGCTTCTCGATATCGCGATGGTCGATAGCTTCTCTTCGCCTGCAGGAGGCGATTTGAAGGTTAACTGTATGTATGACCTGGTTTAGACCAAATGTTCTAATGAACCAACATACTTAAAGGCACAATTCCTTGGTATGTGCAGAACACGGGTTCGTGATTTTGTGGTCACGATTCCTAGACAACAATGCACTACTATGAATTTTAAGAAGCTAACAGAGCATCTCCTCTTCTTTTGTCCTGCCTTTTGCGAATCTTTATGCCCGGTACTTGGGCAGGAATAAATTCAATGACATTTTTATCAGAAAATGTGGATAGTTACAAGGAAAGTCCTTCTCTCCTTTTATGCGGAAACCCTGGGCTTTCGCGAGCGTCAGTCCATATTTTAGGGGGCTCGCCTGCTTTTTGCCCTTTTCTGCATGCATTGCGCGTCTACCAATATCTAATCGCTCAACTCTTCTTCTATTATCTAATTCTTCTTATCTTGAGATTCTGTTACTTTCTCTCCTTTTCCAATTTAATTCTTGGTAGGCAGCACAATGGGATTCACATGTCAAACCCACATGGGATACTTAACTATTACCTGTCTAACTTTACTTATCCTATTTCCCTATTTATTAAATTAATTCTTAAATAGGATCACCCACACCTGGGTAAAAGGATACAGGTGTGTATATGGCAACACGATGGCCCATGAGATCTTTTGGCCTCAGAAGGCAATTTTAAGTTTAACTGTACGACCTGGCTCAGACCAAATGTTTTAAGGAGCCTAACGGCACAATTACTTGGTATGTATGCAGGACACGGGTTCGTGATTTTTTGTGGTCATGATTCCTGGACAACAAATGCACTACTATGAATTTTAAGAAGCTAACAGAACACCTTCTCTTCTTTTGTCCTGCCTGTTGTGGCAAATAAAATTATTCAAAACGATCCTGATATTTCAACAATTTACGAAAAGAAACCATGCATGCAAATCCTCTTGCTATTTCTCCCTTAGATGACAGTAATGTAACTAAACCATTGAAGCGCACACATATCTATATTTTACTTATACTTATTAAAAATAATGCCATCTTAAATTTTAAAAAAGCTGTTCATATAGATAACAATATATAGTTACCTTCGTAACACATCACTATTTACTTTTCGTATGTAGTAAAATACTATAAACTTTTCCATCTCTGTGTAGTTTACACATTCACACGCTCTTTATTTAACATATCACACAAATATTGTAACGATATTGTCGGGGGAATCGTATACGAAAACACAAAAACATTTTTGTTGTTTCTGCCTGGTTCGTAAAATTTTATGGAATCTCAGTAGAGATATATTCTGCTTTGTACTCATTATCGTGGTTGCCATATAATTTTTTTTATAAAATCATCAAAACTTGTTATCCAAATCGTCAAATAGTTGCATTGTGAAATATTTTAGCAAATTCGTCTAATAACTTTAAGATGGCCAGACTTCTGAATCGTCACTTTTTTAGCATTCAGACTTCTTAAAAATGTTAATAAAAATCCAAAGGAACAGTTTCGGTATCAAAATAAAAGTCATTAAAAAATTGATAATGTATATATTTCTCTATCGTTTATTGTGGCTAAATGGTACGCAAGTAACCAAAATTTCCCTTTCTTAGAGTAAAAATACTACGAACGAGATCTAAATGCAGAAGACAAAATTAAAACATATTATTACATTTAACCCAGCTACAATTAAAAATTGAAAACCAAATAATTTTCCTTACATTCCTTTTTAACGACAATTTTATCTTCTTTCTGTTGGATTACAAAGTTCAAAAAAGTTTATTTATTTGTTAGTAGTCAATATGGCAAGGAGATTTGTCAGAAATGGGAATCCCAACTATTATCAGATGAGCAATGAAGCTATTTGAAAGTAAGATAATTCAGGAAACTACCGAATATCACAACTTATGTAAGAGGAGAAAAATCTCACATGCCTAAAGATTCAAAGCAGCAGATAATCTGCGGCGGCTTTTCACAGTTCAAGAATCCGAGTGACAATAAATTTTAAGGCAGTCTTCGATGGTACTCAAGTATGCAAAAAAGAGCCAGTTTCAAAAAGTAGTTCTTCAAACAATGATTTGCTTAAAATCGTCATGCTCGGATTTTAAAAATTTAGTTTCGTCTGCCTAAGCAGGACCATTGGCATTAGCGGTTAAGCTTTTAAACGGAACGAGCCAAAAAATCTGCGTTAAAAAATGGGAAACATGATTTGTCTTTAACTTTCGTGACTTGCTGTAATCGGGTTAAAATCTTTACGTGAACCCAATTAAAGTCCAATGCCAGGCCGTGTTTGTATATTTCTGCATCTCTAAGCTCTAAACACTTAGACGACAGCAGACTTCAAAACTTCACGGCTTCAAATGCTGCGAACTTCAAATGCTGCTCTGAAGTCAGCTTCATAGTTATTTTGAAGACAGCAACAACAACTATGTATTTTAGCAATATAAATTTCAGGGATACCGCATATATATTTTATAATGAATTAAATTAAAGTTATTGATAAAAAATGTTATTACATCACGAAAATCTATAAAAGCACATAAATTTATTTCCTTATTGTATTTTTGTAATGTTCTTTTATGTTTAATATTAAAAAAAGTTATTGTTCTTATTTTTCCAATTTATATGTATAATGGCAACATTATATTTGTATATTGCTGCCCATCAAAATAGAAAATAGCCTAAGTTGGCAGCAGCAGCAAATGCTGTAGTGTAGTCGAGCTGCTGTGATGTCGTTAAAATAATCGTTTTCATTTAAACACATGTATTTTATTTTTGACAGTTTGCTGTCTGCTGCCTGCTGTCGTCTAAGTGTTTAGAGCTTTAGCAGGTGATTTAACGTTTTGCCATGATCATAAATGTCAGAAGATATCTACCCTTGTCCGCATTACGTCTTAAGCTATTTGCATTACAATAAATAGTGTGTTGATTATGAATAGAATAAATAGAAGTTTTTCCCTGTGGAAAAAATTTTCCAGCTGGCACAGCTGTTGCAAGGTAGATCCTATCTTTGGAACGTTGTATTGTTAGAGGTATCTGCTTGTATATTAAACAAAAGGTCAGAAGTATGAGTTCAAATCCCAAGAGCAGCTTGAAAAAAAGGAATATTGTTATTCTAAAGTAGGTCAATGGATTTGTCTAAAAGTCGAATAAACAGAAGATACTGGAATACAATACTAATGTATGAACCCATACTTCAAAGAGGAAAGCGAAGATTTCATTGGTGATAGTAGCGTATCCTCACAGGAGCATCCACGGATTGTGGGATGTATTTCACTGTTTTATTGTTGCTTTAACAACAAGTTAACAAGTTCGTTAACAATAGCGCATCTCTATTGGTTCGATTGGCC
Organism: Gymnosoma rotundatum; assembly: GCA_916610165.2. NCBI lineage: Eukaryota > Metazoa > Arthropoda > Insecta > Diptera > Tachinidae > Gymnosoma > Gymnosoma rotundatum. Next base: position 14,205,977 of record OU744339.1, read on the forward strand.
AAGTAATCGCACTATGCGTTAAAGAGAAAAAAATTTTATCCAAACAGTTCATATATGACACAAATTCCCTGCAAAGTTCTTTCCTGTCACTTTCACTTCAAATCCAATTTCCATAAGCACTACTCCGTCTATCCTTCTTTAAACAACCTAATTTCCTGGCACAATGCGTTGCACGGGTTGGAGTTATTTTCTGAGTGCTGGTCTTATTAAAAAAGAACAGAAATTGGAATCTTTTGGAGTACAGATTAGGAAATAGAAACAAAATATGAGATTATCAAGCCGCTGTATAATAAAACGTGGAGCTAGGGAGAAATTTAAAAAATATAAGAGTGTGTTGCCGTCCCGGCTAAGATGGTTAAAAATGGCTGGTTGGTAAAGCAGGAAGGATATTTAGAATTCGACTTTTATCGGAGGCACAAATCATTGCGGAGTTTGCTAAACGCGACACAGATTATTTCGATTTTCGTAGAAATAACCGAATACTGTGTTGCCCAACCACAAAAGAAATCAACACAATAAATTTAACAGAAAAATAAAAAGGACACCTCTACATTTGCATACAAAAGAATCCTTTAGCTTGAAAAGGAAAAGCCATAACACTATATTGAGACATTTAAATTTGAAATTTATAGCTCTAGTTCTGGCAGCAAGAACTGATTTTCTTTATAAAATTTCAAGTATCGGGCTATATATTTACCCTAATTATGAATATTCTTACGGAATTTCTTTCCCACGGAAAAAATTTCTTTTGCTTATCTTTTTTCTCAAAAAAAGATTTCTCCAATTATGAATTTCGTTGGAATGAAATTATAAAAAAGTGGCATCATCGTAATTTGAAGGGAGTTTTTTTATATAATTTTCATTTTATTATTTATAATACCTACTTTTTCTCCCCAAATTTTTTCTCACTTTTTGCAGTCAATCAAAAGGGGAAAAAAATTTTAATTGGAGAAAAGGGAAAAGTGAAAGAACTCGCACGGAATATTGTTTATAATTGGGCTGATTACATTTTCATTTGGAACGTTACATTACTCCAATGGAATAATAATTTAACAATTTCACTCCATCCAGATTAAATTTTTTTCGAAAACTTAAGGAATTATTTTTATTATTTTGAATAAAATTTGGAAGAAATTAAAAAAAAAATTAACTAAAAATGTTTAATTCTTAAAATCGCAAAATGTTAATAAATCGTCAAATCTGGAAACTTTCGTTGTTACTATGGTTACATATAGATGCTGTTTGTTGCTGTATATGTATTTATATTATGATAATGTTCCCTTAGTTATTGTTGTTATTTGCTTAGAAAAATATTTGGCTTTAAAATGTGCACATTATAATGATAAGGTTCACCTACGTTACCTCAAGGACATTTCAGTTTTATAAAATGTTTTGTTTTTATTTCATATAACATTGTTAATTTTAAGCAACAAATATTTTCTTTTTCCTTAACAGAACAAAGAATAAGTAACCCTAACATTTTGACGCGCACCTTATAATAATTGTTTATTTTTTTTTTTTTTTGCAAAAAGTATAAAGTTCCAAAGTAATAAAAGCATTAAATTCTACAGGAGTTTTACCAACATTCTTTTTATGTGTTGAAATATCTTTCATTCTCGTTACAGTAAACTCCAATGTTTGTTGGGTTGTTTTCTTATAATCCTTCTAATACAACATCATGTGTGTCTCTTTTTAACCAAAAACTTTTTCTTTTCATGCAATAAACAATTTATTTTAGAAAATATTTCAACATTAATGAATGAAAAAAAAAACTTTATCATTCATTTAGTTTGTTTTTCTTTAACAGCAGCAGTAAAAGCAACAACAACAACAATTGTTGCAGAGGAAAAATTTTATGGAAAAAAAGATTTTTAAAGTTTTTATTTGTAGATTTTATTGTTGTTTTTGTTTTTATGGATTTTTTATGGTCTGATTTTTTCGTCTTGGGTTTAATGGTTGAAACAACATTAACATTTTACAACTGAATGGAATTGAAAGCTAGGAAATTAATAGAAGCCTAATTAGGGTCACAGCTGTAAACAAAATGAATAGAAGTGAATAAAAGGATCTGTAATAATTTTCATTAGTAAATGTAATGTACACAGAAAGAAAAATCTTATTTTAAATTTAAATAAATTATTCTTGTTTTTGTCAAAAATCATACTTAAAAACGTAAATGATTTTACAGTCCTGAAAATTAATTGCTCAAGTGTAAATTGCTCTACATTTCCTCAAGCACTGAAAAGTACAATAAAAGTCATGTGAAGCTCTGGGAGTCTATCAGTTTACTAGAACATTGGTGTTTTTAAATTTTGTAATTTTCTCTATTCATCAAATTTCCTAATTTTTGGTATTCTTATCGGTGATTGGGGCATGCGGGAAAGTATGAATAATTTCGTTAAGCAATTTTCTGTGAGAAACTATGAATGGGGTCCTACGAACTTAATGCTCGTAGGACTATATTGTATACACCCTGACAGACATATCATTTTTTTTTTGATTTTCATTCTCGAGTTAAATTTAAAAACAGGATATGATTACAAAGTACACCATGATGGCATGTGGTTTTATCAGGAATAGATATTTTTTATTCAATTATATTTCGATATTTAAATTGTTTATTTTAATACTTAAGTTTTGTTCTTTAAAGTCTTTAAATTTCTAGAAGTTTGCACTCACTCCCTTCCTTTTTTTCTTTCTTATGAATTACATGAATTCGCTATAATTATTTTAATTTATAAAGTCTAGATCAGAATTATAATGAAAAAAAAACACAACCACAAAAAATGTTTTATACTTATACTGTTTTCCATACTTACATAATAAGCATATATATGTAAATGTGTAAGTAAATGTATATAATTTTCATTATTCATAAAAATGTACAAGTTGTATACAAAATTGGAGTGTTTTTTTTTTTTTTGTTTCTGAAGCATGCATTTTGCATTCATTTGGCAGAAATCCTTAAGGATAATAAATGTCATTACACATGTGGTATATACAGACATTTATAAACATAAACATGCTCTTAAAAATGTATTTTTACATTTACTTTAAAAGGTAAGATGAAAAAATTATGTATAGAAACGTAAACACAATTAATAAATAAGGGTATCCAACTAATTAAAATATTTGAAATCAGTTACTGTTTTAACCTAATGACATTAACATATCAATAACTAATTTTTATTTAATTAATTATTTCATTAAGGTGAATGGTAAAAGTTGAAGAGTTGGGACATTATTCGAATAATTTAATCGAATAATTTCATTATTTAATCGGATATGAGGCAAAATTATTCATTCAAAATATACCTTGGCAATTAAAACAAACAAATGTTACTTTCAAAAATGAAATTTACGTAATAAGAGCAAAAATACAAAGTATTTAAAAAATATCTGAATAAATATTAAACAAAATTTAAAATCTTATTTTAATTGTATTTACAAACATAAGAATAAAAATTAAAAACAATTACATTAAATCAATTTTCGATTTTGAGAACCATAAATATTTTTCAAAAATTTAAGCCAAAGAAAGTTTAACTCGATTTGGCGAAAAAATAACTATATAATTTCTAAAATATTGAAGAACATCTATTTTCCCTTTTCAGCACATTGAGCCCACTGAACTTAATTCTTTCTAGGTATTTTTTTACGTTAAACTCTGTATTTAAGAACTAACAAAACATAAAAAAACTATAACAAGTGTGAGTTCAATTATGGAAATAATCGAATAATGTTTAAAACACACATACAATTTTGTAAGTAATCTAGTGACTTACATCCACCTACAAAAGTTTTAACGTTTAAAAATATTCGAATAATTTAATCGATTAATTAATCGGATAATAGAATAATTTATTTAATTGCCAATGAAAAAATCTTTTCTGCAGAAATAGTTATAAAATTTTTGTTTAAGTTACAGTTTGTAAATTAAAATCAACTTAAAGTAATAAAATCTTTCATAAGTCAAGCCTCATTTATATTTTAACAGTTACTAATAATCGGTTTTTGTGGGCCATTTAATAACTTAAAAAACTTTTATAAAAGTATAAATGTGAAAAAAAGTACTTGCATAATTTATTCGAAAAATTCAATATTTTTAATCGGTTAATGAGATAATTTTTTCATTTAACCAAAACAAATTTAAAACCTTATTGTTTTACAGAAGAGCTACTAAATTAAACCAAAGATTTTTTTCCAAAAGAATAAATTATTCGATTCACTTAAATGTTTAATCGAATAAAATTTTTTTTAATACATATCAAAATTTAATTTTTAATTATCAGTTTAAAATAACAGATTTATTTTTATACACGGAAACATTGTCCGTTTTTCTGGGCAATGTAATAACTTAAAGTACTTTTATAAAGTAAAAATGTAAAAAAAAGCACTCGCATAATTTATTCGAAAAATTTAATTTTGTTGATCGGTTAATCAGATAATTAATTAATTAAAACAAAAATTTCCAGAATAGTTAGTAAACTAACCAAAGACTTTTTCCAAAAGAAGATATTATTCGATTCATTTAAACATTTAATCGAATAATTTTTTTTATAAAAAAATTTTTTTTTTTAAATATAAAATTAAATATAAAATTAAAAATAAAAATTAAAATATAATTTCTATTACAATTGAACTTATTAGTGTAGGAATAATTATTATTAACAATATTTTAAGTTTATTTAAGAACAGACAATTTATTTTAAATCAGTTTTTAAAATTAAGAGTAACCCTGGAGTTAATGTCGACGTCGTTGACGGCGTTTCAACGCCGAAAAAGTTGAAACAGATTGAACTTTTACGGCGTTGCAACGCGTTGAGATTAACTGCTCTCATACAATTTCATACGATTCAACTTTTTTTTTGACATTTGACGCCGTCAACGACGTCGACATTAACTCCAGGGTAAGATTTTTGTTCGATTTATTGTGTAAAAAAATAAAACACTTTTTGAAAATTTAAATAAATATTGCAAATTAAAACATTGGTATATTAAAGGCAAACTGCACACTGCATTTACACCACACTGTGCCCACAATGAAACCTAACAATTAAAAAATTTAGTTGCAGATTTTCACAAGGAATGTTCTACCAAAATCGGTTTACATTATTTTTAAGTGATATTTTCTTAGTACAAATAAATAAAAAAAATATTTTCAAAAGTAAAAAATTATATAATTATTCGATTCATGAAAATAATTAATCGAATAAATTTTCTTAGAAAAATATTTAATTATACTAATAATCAAATTGAAAATACATTCGATTAATTTTAAAGAAAAATTGTAAAATAAAATTATTTCAGGCTACTTAGAAAGGGAAACCCTAAATTTACTTAAGATTGAAATTTTGTAGAATGCAAAACTTTTTTTTTAATATTTTTTATTTAATCGTAGAGTAAATAGGACTTAGTTGTAATGTATAGAATAACACACTCTTTTATTAAAATTTTTTGTGGTGGTGCAGTGTTCATGCAATTTTATACTTCTTCCTCTTGCAAAAGGGTAGTTGTGGTCTTTCTGGTATAAAACAGACTTAAAAACCGTACATTTAAAGAAATGTATTTAAAGAAAACGATCGAAGAACAGATTTACTGAAAGAACTAAAATACGACTAGAAAATGTCTCATGCAGTAATTTAATTCTTTCTCGAGTTATCAGGCACGATCAAGTCACATAGCTTTCACATCAACTTTATTCCATTTCTACAAAAAAAAATATTTTTAGAATCTTTTCAAACTTATTGAAGCATCCTTTAAATACTAATTAAATTCAACTATTTTATGCTTCTGTTACATTTCTTGAAAATTTTTTCTTTTCCTATGAAATTAATCCCCTCCACTTTTACAAATTTCTTGGTGTAAAAAACAAATCTAATTTACAGAACATAAATTGTTTTGCACATGAAAAACTTGCATGATAGACAAAAATGTTATCACGTGCATTTTGGGTTAAAAACAAAAAGGTTTGCATTTTTTTCCCTTTTTCATAAGACTACGTTTTACTTTGTCAGCTTATGGCACTTAAATAATAAAGTAAAAAATTGTCTAGGATAGATTACAACAAACAAAAAAAGGAAATACTTACATATGATGCTTAAACGTGCCGGTGGAGATGCCTGACGTGCACCACTTGCCACATTTGTAGCAATACAAACATAATCGCCACCATCACTGTCTCGACTTACTGAATCTATATGTAAATCGGAACCATTTTGATAGACACGAGAAGTATTTGTTATTGAGTGGCCTGAAAAACAAAGAATTAAGAAATTTTTTTGTAGAACTCTGTTTAGCATTTCTTTCAATTTTTATTATAATTTTTTTAATTTTTATTATTCTGTTTGTAAATTTCAAAAGAATCAGAAAACTATCTTTTCTGAAGTCTTTACACTGCTAATGTATTTTTAGAGCAGGCAGCAGTTTTTTAAACTCGCAGCACTTGTCTGATTCACATTCTAGCATTTATTCTGCAACAGGCCAACTGTAGAGTCTAAATAGTTTATAAGAAAGCTATAGTCTGTTTCAAAATTATATTCCAGAGACTATGGTCTACTCTATATTAAACTGTGCACTAGTTTATAGTAAAACAGATTAAGATTATTTTTTAATAAATTAATCGATTGATTTTTTTTGTAATTGATTAAATCAATCATAAATTTGATTAAAACAAATGAAATTAATTTTGTAATTAAAAAAATAATATAATCGATCATACTCTAGTGATCTACTATCTGGCAACGTTACTATAGCGTTTGGTAATCTGGCAACACCGGCTGAAAAGTTGAGTTGCAGTGAAATACATCTGATTTATGCAATTTTCCGTTGAGATTATTATAAAATAAAACGTGATTGTGAAACCATTTTAGTACATTTAATTAAAACAGAAGAAAAAAATTTTCTAACTATTTCAATTATTAAATCAATTATATATTTATCGAAAAAATATTTAGTTAAAGCACTGCACAACAAATTTCCAATTAGAAAAATCACTGAATCAGTTATAAATTTAATTAAAAGAGAAGATAACTGTTTTCTGATTAAACAATTTAATCAATCAATTATTATTTAATTAAAATAGAAAAAGGTTATTTACCTTAATTGATAATAATAATTGATTTAATTGATTCTATATTTAATTAAAATAGATGAAATTAATTTTGTAATTAAAAAATAATTGAATCTATTTTATATTTAATTAAACAAACAAATAAAATAATTGATTGAACCAAACACAATTATTATCCAGTTAACAAAATATTTAAATCAATTATAAATTAATTTATAACAGAAGAAAACAGTTTTCTAATTAAACAATTAATTATAACCAGCGCATATTTATTTTAGCTGAACAAAAAAATTTTTCAATTAAAAAATTAATTAAATTATTAATTAATATATTTATTTAATTTTTAAGCACTAGGTCTTTTTTATTTTTATATATTTTCTCAATATTTCGCTACTCCGTTGTGTAGTATCATCAGGAAAATAATTATTTATTGAATTAAGCAAAAAACAATAACAAAATGTAATAAAAAATTTTAAATTATTAATTAATTTAAATTCATCAAAACGAACACAATAATTGTTTAATCAAAAATAAAACTAAATCAATAATAAATTTAAATAAAAATAAGAAACCAGTTTGTTAATTAAATATTTCTTTAAATCAATTATATGTTTAATCAAAATAGAACACAACAATTTTCCAATTAAAATAATATTTGAATTAATTAAAATTTTTTTTAATAACTGACCAAATATTTTTAACAGAAGATAAATAATTTCTAATTAAATAAATAATTGATTTGATTATATATTCAAGTGAAGCAAAATAAATTAAACTGAAGAGATATTAGACATTTCCGCAGTCTCGTTTAAGACCAGAAACTGTAAAATTTTTAAATAACCCAGAAACTGTGGACTTGTATATAGTGCAGAGATTCTAAACAGTTTTCGTAATCCAAAACTGACGACTTATGTATAGTTAAGAGGCTGCTGACAAGTCTCTAGTTTAGAGACTTGTCTATAGTCTATAGATATTGTAAACTTTTCTATATTCTAGTGACTGAAAATTTACCCAAGGCCAGTGATGGCAGAGTTTTTTATAGGCTTGTAACTTTCTGTAGTCCATTAGCTAAAGACTGTAGCTTCAGTACAATGACGTTTTCTCTAAAGTCCAGAGATTTTGGACAAACATCTAATAAGCAGAAAACGTGAAACAGCTAGGGCAGGGTTCTGCACTGTACAGATTTTACTACGGCGGCAACTAAGCAAAAAAAATGTCGGCCGATTAAAACAGGCTATTGATGAGCTTTTAGAAAAAAAATAATTTGTTAATAAAATAAAATTAACAAAAACCTAATACAAAATAGCTTAATAATACTGGCGAAGGCGGCTAAAGTAAGCAATTTCAGCAGTTTCTACGCAGATCTCTAATACTTACACCATAAACTGAGTCAAGAAAAAGTAAAAAGTCGATCCACCCAACAAAAAAAAAACATGAATTTATTTTTTACTTACCATTTAGAGTCCATGAATAAATCAACCCTCTGGAGGGGGTAGCATGACAATTAAAGTCAACAAAATCTCCTTCGACTATTGTTTGACTTTGAGGTAAGGTCAAGAATCTGGAGGAAGATTCAGCCAGACAAAATGCTAAAATGAAAAGATAAAAAAGAAAAATTAATCAAATTGGATTCTTATTTAAGGAAAAAAGAATATGAAAAGTACAAAAAAAATTTAAAGAAATTATTTGCTTTAACTGAAGAAGAGTCTGGGCAAATAATTATTTTATGGCAATCAACATTATGTTACGCTGTTTTAAGGTGGGTTGTAATCAATGTATAGCAACATCTACACATCATGTACCATCTACACACTATCCGTGCAACATCTTTACAGAATTTTCAACATCATATCATGGCTATCATCATCATTTAAAGTTAAATTTTATTTAAAAGGCAAACGTTGTTTAAATATTTGTAGATGCTGTTGATGTCCATCATAACGATAGTGTTCAGTGGAGCTAAATATTGCAGGTTATTTTAACGAGGTCAGGTATAAAATTATATTCTGCTTTTTTCGATCATTAATTTTAGCAAAAAAACAACCGTTTTTGTTAAATAATTAAAACAATTTTATAAAATTAATTAACAAAGAAACTAAGCAAATATATAAACTAAATACAAAGTTAAAAAACCAATTAAAAAATACCTATCAAAACAGAAGGAAACACTTTTATAATTAAAAAGGTAATTATATCAATCATTCATACTAATCAAAAAAAAGAAAATAATTTCCACATTAAATAAATAATTAAACCAATGTTTTTTGGATAAACAAATAATTGAACCAATTACAAAGTTAAATAGCAAATGAAAAAATCCAATTAAATAATTAATTAAATCAATTACATATTTAATTACAAAAGCAGCAATTATTTTTTTAATCAAATTAATAATTAAATTGATCAGTTATTTTAATAAAAAAAGAAGAAAACAATATTTTCATTAAAATTGTAATTAAACTATTTATATGTTTAATTAAAAAAAATAAAACCATCTTCTGGATAAAAAAATAATTGAAGCACTTACAATCGTGACTAATAAATAAGAAGCAAGACTTCTATATTCGGCTATGCCGAATCGTGTATACCCTTCACCATCTATGTAAATCTACTTAAGTAAAGTAACTCTAATCAAAAAAGCAAATATTGGGGTTACAGAGAATTAAAAAATAAAAAAAATTTTTAAACTGTGTATATATAATTTTACATAAAAATGACATCGGTTCTTCATGGGTTAAGCAATTTTAAAAAAATTTTAGTATCTCCTTAAAGACCTCTTCAAAAGCTTTACAATGACACCAATATTGATATTTTAAAAAATTTTTAAATTTCAGAGCCCCGTAACTCGGAAATATGAACGAGCTTTAATTTTTTCACTTGATGTTTTTTTCTTATTTTTTCTTTTTTTATTCTCTATCGCTCCATATATTTATTTTTTTTTTCATTGGATTTACTTTATTATTCCAAATGACATGAAAATATTAGAGGTAGGCGTGGTGTTTTGCCGATCATGCTAATATCCAATACCACCTCTTTCGACTCTATATCTGATCGATTAACATATTTATTATTATTATTATTATTATTATTATTATTATTATTATTATTATTATTATTATTTTTATTATTATTATGAATTTTTGTTTTTGTGTTAAATCAAGTTTGCCTTGGCAGACGGACAGACGGATAGTTCTTCATCGACTTTGCTATGCATGAGAAGTCAGAATATACATACTTTATGGGGTCGTAAATGAATATTGTAAAAATTACATATGGAATGACAAACTTATATATACCTTTTCCCACTTTTTGTGGTGAAGGGTAGGTTGCACAGGCTGCCGGCGTGAGAAGATCGACTTACTTGGGTCATAAAGGGTCCCGTTGGTTTAGTGGTGAAGGGTATAAAAAGTAAATAATTTTCTAAATAAATAAACTATTGAAGCACGTATATATTTAAGTAAAAAATAAGCACTTTTAAAATTGAATGAATATTACAGTTATAGTTAAATAAATAACTGAATCAATTACAGATTTAATCAACAAAGAAGTAACGAAACAAAGTTTAAAAAAACAACTAAATTAATTCCATATTTAATTAAATAACAACTTAACACTTTTATCAATTAATGAGTAATTAACTTAACAAATAAATACATAATAAATAAATAACTAATTAGATCGTTTATTCATTTGAATTAAATAGAAGAAAATACTTTTTTCATTGAATAAATAACTAAACGAATTAAATATTTAATTAAAATAAAAAATCCATTTTCTGTATAAACAAATAATTAAACCAATTTTAATTTAATAAACAAATACATTTTTTTATGAAACAAATCTCTGAATCAATTATAAATTTAGTTTAAAAAATAAATAAAAAGTCTAATTAATCAATTAGTTGAAGCAATTATATATTTGATTGACTTAATTATATATTTAATAAAATATACGAACAGAATATAATAACTTTGTAATCGTATTAATAATTAAATCGATCATACGATCATAAGAGCAAGTAACGATAGTACGTATTTTAAGATGCAGCAAATTATATTCGGCATAAATGGTTTCTGACGATCTCCGGTCTTAACATTGGGTCTTTTATACTAATTTAGCCTTTAAGCCACCGTGTACAACATAAACTGTCTTAAACTTCAATATGGCTGGAAGACGACTTATCCATTTAAGAATGCTTCAATCACATCCAAGTCCCATTTTCACTCTGCTTAGTTATTAACAAATCTTAAATGTTGCCCAAAGACCTTTAGCCCCAGTCCTCGTAAAATATATTTAAACGTATTTGTACATTAAACAATATAGAATTCATCATGGCCATTGATTAAAACTCTACACATTTTGTCATTTATGGAACATTTTTAAACAAACGCTAAATTTTCCACAAAAAAAAATAAAAGTAAAAAAAAATTGAGAAAAAATTGAGAAAAATCAACTAACTAAAAAACAACAAACACATGAAATATATACTACAAGGAAATGATGGAGAGAAAAAAAACTATTCCTACATATTAAACTGTTCATGCATAAAGAATCGATTTAACCATTAACTTCTTACGGTCCTTTGGATGAAGCATACAAACAAACGTACAAACTCAATGACTAACTAGCTGCCTCACTGACTATCTGGCTGGCTGGCTGGCTGGTTGCTTGGCTGGATAGCAAACTAATTCAGCATTTATAACGAAACCCTTGGCTTCACATAAAAACTTGAATGCTAAGGCAGCCAGTCAGACTCAATAAGGAAAGCAAAAAAAATTTACAAACTTTAAGACACAACAAAAGCAAAAATGAACCAAAAACAAATAATTTCTTTAAAAGAAGAGAGAAACAAACTGACAAACATACAGACAGCCAGACTGTCAAACAAACATGTTCTACAACCAACCAAACAGACAATTTATTTCGTTTTTTTATTTCTTCTTTTTTTGCTATTGCTGTCAATTTATACACACGCACACGTTTATGTACAATCAATATTGTCTTAGCCCCAGCCAAAGCCAAAGCCAGTTTTGTAAGTTTTTAAGACTAAATAACAAACCAACCAACCAACCATTCATTTGCTTAAACTCTTTTTTTTTTAAGGAATTTACTAATTCAGCGAAATTCTTCACATCTTTTTTTATCTTGAATTTTTTTTTTCATATCTCTGGCTGTTACTTTGCTGCTCCTGATTATTCGGTTTGGTTCTTTCTTTTCTTTAGGTTATGAAAACTTTAGCGCAAAAAATAAACTGGTTCAAAAGCGAATGTGTGAAGAATAAAAGAACATCCAGGCAAAACTAAAAGAATAAAAAGTACATTTGTGTGTAGGGAGTAATAATAATGATAGGGTTTATTATACTGACACGTCAAGTTCGACTTGAAAAAAAAGAACAGAAAATAATATCTAAAAATGACAAGAAAAGATATGGAATTTTTAAACATTAAAAAGATGTTTTAAGATGACTTGTAGCAAAAACTTTAAGATAAAGCAAAATAAAATTAATACAATATTTGTAAATGCTTGTTCGAAAATGGTTATTAAAAAAGTACATTCTTTACAGGTACTTTTAGAGACACGTTTTTTAAGAGGTATTTCTGATAGTGTACTACGAGGGCTGCTATATATATTTCTGGCCTGGCAACACTGAGTGCTGCCAAGTGCAATCTGACATTTCCATTGGAAAGTTTGTCATTTTTAAGCATAATCGTACTCAAAACGTTTTGACGCACGACCATTATTTGTGTTGTTTACAGTGACTTGAAAAAATTAATATAGAAAAAAATGGAATTAACTTGTGAACATTTTCGTGCCATCATTGTTCACAACTTTCGACGTGGATTATCACGACAAGAGTGCATTGATGAACTTAAATCTTTGTATGGCAATGAAGCACCATCCTACAGCACTGTGAAAAATTGGTATAATGAATTTAATCGTGGCCGAAGCTCGCTCAAAGACGAATTCCGTGAAGGTCGTCCAAAAACGGCTGTTGTGCCAGAGAACATTGATGCAGTGCGTGAACTCTTAATGCAAGATCGACATGCGACATATCGAGAGAAAGAGACATCTTTGGACATTTCTTCCACCAGCATACGTTCGATACTGCATGAACACCTGGCCGTAAAAAAGGTTTGTTCTCGTTGGATCCTGCACAATTTGAAAGTCGCTCAAAAAAAGGCTCGTGTCGATTGGTGCAAAGAAATGTTGCAAAAATTACGATTGCGGTGCTTCAAAATACGTTTATAAGATCGTCACAGGTGACGAATCATGGATCTATGCGTATGAGCCCGAAACGAAACAACAGTCGACCGTGTGGGCCTTCAAAGACGAGCAAAATCCAACGAAAGTTGTTCGTGGAAGAAGCACTTCGAAGCAAATGGTCGCCTGTTTCTTCGGCAAAACTGGTCATGTGGCGACTGTTCCGCTTGAGCAACGTAGGAGGGTCACTTCTGAGTGGTACACAACAATTTGTTTGCTGAAGTTATAGCAGACATTCGAAAAACCAACAAGAGAAGACGAATCAATGTTCACCATGACAATGCGAGCTCTCACACATCGGCTCAAACTAGAGCGTTTTTGACCGGCCACAACGTCGAATTAATGGGTCATCCGCCGTACAGCCCTGACTTGGCACCTAATGACTTCTTCTTGTTTCCGCACATCAAGAAAAAAATGCGTGGTCAATGATTTTCGTCGCCACAAGAAGCTGTTGAAGTGTTCAAAAACCATGTTTTAGAGGTGTCTCAATCGGAGTGGAAAAAGTGCTTCGACAACTGGTTTGAGCGCAAGCAAAAGTGTATAAATCATGCAGGAGAATACTTTGAAAAACAATAAAACCATTTTTGATTATAAATATTCGCATTTTCATTATTAGGCCAGAAATATATAGAGCAGCCCTCGTATAAATTGAAAGGCATTTTCTTTTCAATACACTTTGTTTAATGTCCTTTGATTTAAAAAGTAAAACGACTGCAACTTTTTAAAATAATTTTTTTACGAGTATCTCTCTTGAAAAGTACTTTTTTAAGAGGCATTTTTCTTCTTCTTTTTTATAAAAGGTACTTCCATTATAAGCATTTTTTTCGAATTTTCAGGCATGTTACACTTTCTTGTTTAAATGTTGCAATTTCTCACAAGTTAATCAACAACGCTACTCTAAGTAAGGGCACATAAAAAAAGTTAATTTAAAAACCGCAAATGACCAAATTTAAAAGAAACTTAATTCCACTTCGAAATTTCATTCCTAAGAAATTTTTCGATTTTCGTTTTCTGAAGAATCAATTTGCGGAATTGAAACCCCTTTCGATCGGAATTGAGTTCTGTGACATGCCTGATTATTTTCGTAAAAGTGCTGTTCTGAAAAGTACTTAAAAAAAACTCTTTTAAAGACTTCTTTCCTGAAAGATACAGGGTGTTCGCCGGGAACGTATACAGCTTTGTAATTTTAAATAAAAAATAATGGATCTTATATTGATAAATGTTTTATTTAATGTCGGCAATTATGCATGGAATACAATATCAGATAAATGTCCGCCTCTGTCAGCCTCACAAATGCGAGCCCTTTTGAGCACATTTTCCCATACATTCTCACACATTTTACGCGGTATTTCATTAATTTCATTACGAATATTTTGTTTCTGGTTTGTATGGATAGACCTTGTTTTTCAGATATCCCCTTAAGGAAGGCCAAGGCAATCAAAACAGGCCATCGTGGAGGCAAATCAACATAAAAATTTCTTGAAATAATTTGTTGTAGAAAAAGCTCAAGCAGCAATACCATTCTAATCCTGCGTGTATGCGATATGGCACCGAATATTTTTTCATAATAAATTTGCCACGTGTGTATTTCACAACTGCCAAATATAAACTGTCAAGACCAAAACCAACCAAAATGGCGGCAAAACAAAGTAGTATATACCTTCCTAGTGAAAACCCTGTATTTTATTAAAATAACTTCTTTTAGGAAGCATTTTTGAAAAGTACTTTTTTTAAACAAACTCTTTAATAACACATTTCCTAAATATTTTTTTAAAGCCTTATACAAAGGTACTTTTTTACACCCTTGTGTTTTTAATTCAATAATTTTGTAGCTAATTTTTCATGCTTATTTCTAATGAATTTATTTAAGTTTTTTCTTAAATGTAATTTTGATGCGATTTCAGACGATTCTTTGTATATTTTTTGTAAGTTTTTTTTTGGTAGTTTCTTAAAAAGTACATTTTCTAAAGAACCTATTCATCAAAGGTAGTTTTTTCAAAGAAACCTTTTTCAAACCCTACTTCAAAGTTGCTTGTTTGAAAGATTGTTTTATAAGAATCCTTTTTAAAAAGTTACGTTCAAAAGGAACTTTCTCAAAAGGCACTATATTTAAAAGTATGCAATTTTTTAAATTTATTATTTAAAAAGGTACTTTTTTAAAAAGTACATTTGCTAACAACGTCGTTTCGACCCATGGCTTGAAATTAGAAAATTAAATCTCTACTAATGAAACTTTAAAAAAAAATTATTTTTTTAAAAAGTACTTTTTGTAAATTAACTGTTTTTCTTTAAAAAAAAAAACTTTTAATTATTTTTCACAAACATTTTTTTTAAATTAAATTCATCCAAGGGAATATTTAATTAAATAAATAATTAAAAAAATATCGTGCTATTTTGTATCCCAATTAAATAAGTAAATCACTAATGTTGATTATTAAGGGTGAAAGCACGTTTCGATGGCCATTTCGATATTTTTCGGGTCCTTCATACAGTTAAAAGATGATAAAAAATAAAATATCACAAAACGCTAATTTTTTTATTTTATGAAAATTCGAATTGAGAAGAGTAGCTCAAAAAAATGTATATTATAAAAATTGCATTTAAAAAAAATTTAAATTAAGATTCTGAAAAGTACCAATGAAACAATAGCCTTGAAAACAATACGCTTTTAAAAAATTTTTGTATTTAAAGAGTTAGCTTGTATAAAAAGTTAAAAACAAATAGCTTTTTGAAAACTATTCTTTTTTAAAGGTATTCCATTAAAAAAAAGTTTTTAAAAACAACAAACAAACAAATTCTAGAAAAAAAAATACTTTTTAAATTATTACGTTTTAAAGGAAAGCAAGTACATACTTTCAAAAATAAACCTGTTTTAAGAAAAACTTTTTTCGAAAATTGCTTTTAAAAAAATTAAAAAAGGTAAATTTAAAAAAAGTACCTTTTAAAAAAGTAGTACTTATTATAAAAGTACTTTTTATAAAAGTACTTTATATTAAAGTAAAATGTAAAAAGGGTACTTTAGATAAAGATTCACTTTAAAAATATTAAATGCTCAAAAAAGTACCTTTTAAAAAATATCTTTAATAAAAAATTTTTAAAACGTAGCTTTGAAGAGGATAAATTTTAATGAAGTACTTTAAAAAAGACCTATATACGATGCCGATGAAAAACAAACCTTTAAAAATATGCTTTATTAAGGGATCCTTTAAAATGCTGCATTTTAAAAATAATTTTTTATACAAAGCATCGTTTAAAAAGTACCATTATTATGGACGGTTGAATTAAAATTTTTCTTTTCTAACAATTCATATTCATATTTTCAGTAAAAAATTAAAATGAGAAACTAACAACATTCCGATTTGATATGCAACGTTTTTTATTACAACTTTGACTAGATTCTTTATAACTACTTTTTTAAAGTATTTTTTTTTTTTAAGTAAAACAATGAGAAAATTATTTTGATTATTATTTCTTCTATCTTCCAAAAAAAAAAGAAAAAAAAAGGAAATTTAGAATAAATCAAAAAACATTATTTAAGAATTTTTTTTTTTTTTTGATTTGAGTTACAACAAGAATCATTACTCAAGATTATTATATTCCTTCCTTAATATACTTTTAAAGAATATAAAAGAAAAAACTATTTCGTTTTAGTGATTTTTTTTCTTTTGTAACAAACATATGCTCCCTCATCCCTGCTTTCAACGATTATGGCCATTTACTTATTAACATTTTTTGTAAAATATTTATAAATAAGAAATCAGTAGCAAACTACCCTGCTAATAAAGAAATTTAGAAAAAGAAAGGAAATAAATATGATGAAATCATCATAATTGTGATGCTGCTTCTGCTGCTGCTGTGAAAAAAGTGATAGTTTTTGTGTCATACTTGAGACACACAAAAATGAAAACTACTTCACAAATCTGCCGCTTAACTTAATTCTAATTTTTACGGATAATAAATATGACTATAGTAATGTGTTTCCTTATTATTTGTTTTTGTTGCTGTGTAGTTATTGTCTGTACTCGTAGGTGTCCTTTGTTTTCGTAGGAATTCAATCAGTCCTTTTGTAACAATTGTAACAATTCAATTTTTATGGTCTACAGGATTTCTATAGCGCAAATTATAATATAATTTTCTTATTTTTCTTGTTTTTTGCTTTTTTCATTTTGAATTTGTTTGAAGTAGTTCACAAGTAGTTTCACATTGTAATTTAATTGTTTGGCTTACAAAATTTAGCTCTTGTGATTTCAAGTACTTTTATATAGATACAAACACACACACATACTAACACATAAACACGGAAGATTATTATTTCAATAATATTGGTATTTCTAGGATTATACTAAATAATTGGCTGTCGTACATTATACAACAGATTAAGAGAGAGGGAGAGAGAGAGAGAGAGAGAGAGAGAGCAGGAGATAAAAAATATTTGCTATTTTAAAATTAACAAAGAAAATTATTTCAAATGATGCCTTATATTTTAAAGCATGCTTCTTCTTCTATTAAATACATCACACACTCTGGTTAATTTTAGAAGGAAGATACTTTTTAACTATTGTTCGGCATATTTTCCAAGCTTAAGACACACTTAAACTTTTTTTGATGCGTACTTGTCAACAAAGATACTTTTTGAAGTACTTTTAAAGTTCGTTTTTATTTAATTTAATTGCGTTTTCAAATGTTTATTTTTGTAAGGCATTTTGTTGTTGAAAACAAAAATTATTTTAATGTATTTTTAAGGATACTTCTTAAAAAGATATTTTTTAATGGCCCTTTTAAAATTTCAAGTATTTTTTAAAATTAATATTTAAAGAAATTTTTAAAAAATAATTTTAGAAGGAGCTTTTTGAAAGAGGCCATGTTCTAAAATATATTTTTTAAACGGTACTTTATTGCAAGGCCCCCTTTCTTAATAAGTACGTTTTTAAAATGTACTCTTTTCAAAGACCATTTTTGAAAGGGTGTTTGTGAAAAGTATATTTTTAAAATATAATTTTTTTAAAGTACTTTTTGCGCAAGTTACTTTTTAACAAGGTACTTTTAAAAAGTACTTTTTTAAAGGCACTTTTACTGTTAATAAAAAAAGTACTTATTCGAAGGACCTTTTTTTGATATAGATTTTATTAAAGCAATTTAAAGAGATAATGTTTAAGAAAAAATTAAAACAATTTTTTATTCATTGTTAGAAGGTACTTTCAGGTTAGAAAACAAAAATTATAAAATCAAACATGAAATCTACCATAATAGATTTTTAAAGAGTATTTTTAAAATGTAATTTATAAATAATTTTTTTGGAAGGTACCGTCTAAAACCTGTTTTATTTTTAAATGCTTTTAGAAGATAATTGCCAAAAATGCTTTGAAAGAGACTTTTTTAGGAGGATGTTTTTAAAGACTCTTTGAAGATTGCTTTTTTTAAAAGGTACTTTTTAAAAGTTAATTTTTTTCAAAACTTACTTTTAACAAGCAATTTTTAAAAAAAGCGCGACACCAAAAAGTAAACTTTTGCGGCTTTTATTGAAAAATAAGTATTCTTTAAAGGGAAGTTTTTTGAAGCTATCTTAGAATAAGTTTTTAAATCTCTTAGTTATAAAAGTACTTTTTTAAAATTGTTTTAAAAAAGGGACTATTTAAAAAAGTACTTTTTTAAATAGGTTTTAAATACCCTTTTTTATTTACATTTGTTTTAAAAAAGTTCTTTTCTCAAAGGATACTTTATTAAAAGGTATTTATTTAAATATACAACAATTTTGAGCGATAAAGTACTTTTCTACTTTAATAAAGAACTCTTTGGAAAGGTGTGCTAAAGCCAGCTTAGGTAGGAGCTAAGAGAATTTTGTAAGTGGAGTTTCCACAAAATATTCATTACTGCAACTAAAAAAGCGGAAACAGTTTCTTATCATCTCTGAGAATGGTAATATTTTTTGACAAGCTAATACCGGATAAATGAGATTTCTTAGAGATCATAGGTTCTATTAAATGAACTGTTTCGATAATAGAATGTTATGAGGGGTTCGGATCTACTAGTATCTTCAAATACTATTATCTTAGGATTGTCAACTTCAATTTTGCAGTGAAATGTGGTCACTACAAAGGAAGTCGCTTAAAACTGCTTAATAGCATGCGTTAGACGACCTACAAGTTAACCAACTTAACTTGGCTACAGGCAGGACTCGGCAAGGTATGCCTTAAATAATCTTTGATGACGACAAGTGTTATGTTGGAGTATCTAGTACTGGCTGGCCTGAATAATTATTTAAATCAATTGTATATTTTGTTGAAAAAATTAAAGCAAAAATTACTTTCTTGTAAGAAACAAAAGTTTAATACGAGACAAGCTATGGAACTACATTTACAAAGTTATATATCGAGTTTTTTTTTAAAACACCCTTTAAAATTGCCTCCAGTATTCCCACAGCCATTACCATGACCTGAAAATGTTAGCAAATGAACTAGGTATCGGTTAAAAATATAATTTTTTCTTAAGGTCTGACTAAAAGCAGTTACGTAAGTGTCTCTAATGTACGGGCCGATCCTTAAAATTCTATAGAAGTAGACGAAGAAACTTGTGTATGACATAAAGATATCCAACTCCTATGACTCACTAGAACATCGATGGATTTTGATTTTATGAAATCAAACACAGATTGAAAGGTCATGCTTATAGATTGGTCTCATTTTAAAAACACTTCATAATTTAAAAAATTAAAGGGTGTTCCCACACAACATACATGTTTTTTACGTGTATTATGAACCGCAAGGTGCTCCACTTTAAAATTTAAAAAAAATAAGTATCACTATTATACCCTGTTCAGACAAACGATTTAATTACGCATTTAAGGAATTTACGCAACTAAGGCCTTAATTGAGCTCAATAAGAAGTCAAAAATAAATTGCATCACTAATTGAATAAGATGGGAAATATAACCCCTGCCAACTAGTATGTTTACTGGGATGTATGTTCAGTGAGAAGAAACAGTTCATTAAATTGACAAGTCGCAAGTAAAAAATATAAACAAACAAATTAAAAGAAAATGGCGGGTCATACAAAATTGGATTTTTACACTTCCAACTTCAAAGCAACAACAAATAGCCATGTTGTTTTTGTAATTAAAAGAAAAATCAGCTGGGCGGACGACAGTACCTAGTAAAATAAATATGCCTTGTGCTAATTGACTAATTGAGCATGTGTGAACGAACACCAAACTAAATTGCGCAATTCAAATTAAATTAACTCAATTAAGAAAACATGTCTGGACAGGGTACTACTACGAATAGCACAAGGTAATACAAATATAAATTAAAAAATTAAAAAATTAAAGGGTGACCCCATAGGAAAAGTAAATTAACCTATATGAACCTATTTTGTGAACCGTTTAAAGCAAAAAGATAAAAACTGGACAGAATCTCGATTACTCTGATCGTTATATAAACAAGTATAAAAATTGAAAATTATAAATTAAAGGGTGCTCCAATTGTTCATTGACTTTGATGTATATGGACATACTTTTGAACCGTAGAAATTAACAAAGAACCTGTATTGCTTAATTCGCTATAACAGCAAGTATATAATTTGAATTAAGTTTCAAAGGGTGTCCCAATAGTTGATGTAATTTAATGAATGTGGCCGAACTTTTACATAGCGAAAATTTACAAGGACTCTGTATTGCTATGTCCGCTATTACAACAAGTATAATATTTGGAAATTAAAGGGTGCCTCAGTTGCTAATGTAATTTGATGTATGTGGCCAGACTTTCGAACCGTTATAGGCAATTATCTGAAATATCTGTTTTTTTAAGAGTTATTTTACGAACAGTTAAATAAACTTCCAGCAGAGGTTTGTCCTGTCGCTTTCAATGTGGCAAGGTCTCAATAAACTATGCCCAAACTTAGTTTCTATATGCCTTTTCCCACACACTATTATTCTTTTTCTGCATTGCAGGAGTGCTGGGGGTTAACTACGGCATTTGATAATAATCAAAATTTACATTTATGATCGATTGAAATTTCGATCAATAACGCGTTTTGTACTTTGCCTTTGATAAGAATAAAAAAATAAACCATAATTTCAGTTGACAACTTGCAAGTTATTTGCTCCTTTGTTGTCTGCTTGATGCTCACTGTCAAGTATTATGCATAAAAAAAAACATGTTTTTAAAGATTTACAGTAATAACATCCTTATAAAAGCTTTTCTGTCGATTTTTTCAAAAGCCATTTTTGTACGAGGTTGAGATTTATTATTAATGGAATTAAAATATTTACTTAAATACTTACTTTGTAAGCTTAAAATCATAAGCCCAAGCAGGGCCATTAAACACGATGATATGATGTTTACAACATCCATATTTTTTTCCAAATAAAAAAAAATTCTCCAAAGTTTCAACAAAATTTTTCAATTAAAATCCTTGTGTTTTGTTGATGCTGGGCAATTTAATGGCGATTTTAATAATCCTTTAGCATGTTTGCAAATAATTTGTGGCATGTGTTATCATGATATTTTTGCAGCAAATAGCAATGGCAGATAATGCTTTTATAATTATAATGATTTCTTGAACGTCTGGATGATGAATGGATGTATAAGTAAAAAGTGCAGTTCACAGTTTTAATGATGCATTTTTCTTATATATGGATTTCAAAAGTTTGAAGAGCGAGTAAGTGACTGATTAGTAAGTGACGATGTGCATATAGATGATGCACAGTTTACACTGGGGTATATTTAAATTGATATGTGGAAGATAGAAATATTTGTCCACTTTTTCTTTTTCTGTGTGTGTGTGTTTTTTTTTTTTCTTCCTTTTACTTTTTTTCTTTTTAAAGGTATAAAGACAAACAATTGCAGTTATACCTACTATTTGTTAAAAGGTTGGAGTATTTATTTTCACTTAATATTAATTGATATTTGAATAGTTATAAAAAAAAGAAAACACATATTCAGGCACAATTTTTTATAATTCCCACCAGTAAATTTTAATGTTTTAGTCTTAACAGACTGCTATACAGAACACTACACAAAGCGTTAATGCACGCACGCACTCACACACACATACACATACCTGTGCAACTTATTTAAACACTTTTGGCTTTGGGTTCGTGACGACTGTCTGCAGCAGGAGTTATCTGTGTTTATTTTGTAGTTGGTTTTTTTGCCTTTTTATGTTGGTGTTATAAACTTCAAAGGCAGATATACACATAAAAAATTTAAGTAAATATTACTTTAATGCACATTTTATCTCTGTGTATTCTAGTACCACCAACAAAGAACCATTTAAATAATGTAATGTTTTTTCTTATTATTAACCTTTTGGCACAGCGTTGTATGTTTTACATCTTTATGTATTAATTTTACACACATTTATTTTGTTAAGTATTTTACCTTTATTTATTTTTCTATTTCTTTTAGGGAAAAACAAAGAAACGAAGTTCTTTAAAAAACCTGGTTTGAAACCAAATAAAAATAATATTTTCTCTTTACTTATTTAGAGAAAACAAAACACTTTTTAAATATTTCTTTTTTAAATTTTTTTACATGACAACTAAATGATGCTTCCTTTATTATTTTCTTGTTTTGTGCTAAACACACATTCATGCATACACTCCAACTTCAAAAAAAAAAATAACTTCTATACGTTATACTATCTTCCGTTATCCACAACCGTTTATTAAGAACCAACAATGAGAACTAACCAAAATAACAAACTGCATGCTGTTAAATCCTCTCTTCTTTACTGTTAAATACATCAACAGCAAGGTATTATTTCTCTCCGGTAAACACACTGTTACACACATTTATACAATATATACTTCCGGAGCCATACAAAAAAAAAGCCGGTTCTTCATTTACACAAATTGAAAACATAAAAAAGTTGCCAGATGCTGTATTTTAGAAACATACAGTCGATTATTGTTAATCAAAATTATTAATTCAGCAAATGAATATATGCTTTAAAGAAATAGTCACATTTTTCTGCCTCAGAGTGCTTTAAAGTGAAGTCTATCGGATAACACATAAATAGTATGCTTTAAAAAAACATTTTATATCATATTTTTAAATGTCAAGCGAATTATAAAGGATTATAAAAATATTTGCAAAATTAACATTAAACACAGTTTTTTTTTGAGTTCTGTACATAATGTGTAAAACGATGCACTATTGTTTTCGTTACAATAACTGTCCGTGTGTCGCATCAATCTATTTCTAGAACTGTAATAGGTAGACTATTGAAAGTTTTCTAGAAAATGTATAACAATAGCCGCTGTAAAAACAAATACTAAAGATTTAAAGTTGTTCTGAAAGTAATAGATAAACACATTAAATTTGCACATTGTTAGTACAACCATGTGCACTACGCCAAATATAAAATTTAAAGTTAAAGGGTTTCGCAACATTGCCGTGCTTATCACGGACGTGGCCTTGGTTTTGAATTTCAATAGGCAGACATTTCAAGTATTTTTATATCTACTATAAGATATGTAAACCAAGTAAAAATCAAGCTAAAACATGAAGAGTGTTCCAATAGAAAGGGACTATAACATATATGGCTATAGACTTACAATCAAAATAGACAGGCATTTAGAATTTATATAAAGTATGTCAAAATAAAATAAACATAAACATAACAAAAATGATACGTAAAAATTAGAGGCAGACATGGTATTTTGCCCACTGCTTCAAGGGATATGGCCCGACCTTGCTGATTTTCAACAGCAAAAGTTTCGAAACTATGTCTATTCGATTGGCGTTTTTAAATTTTTTCTAGCTCATTTAGTGCAAAATTGATATTAACCCGAATACCAATAAACAGACAGACAGACAGACATCGCTTAATTAACTTCGCTATGCATAAGAACTCAGAATATATACACTTTATGGGGTCGGAAATGGACAGACAATTAAAAAATAAGAAAAAAAGTAACTATTATCCAGCAAAAATTTAGACATTACCTTAAAAAGTGCTTTAAGTTCTTTAAGTTAAAAATTTGCCTTCATATATAAATATTTCATAATATTCTCATGAAACATTTTTTATTTAAAAACTACAAACTGAAATGCATTACTACGGGAAAGCATATCCATATGGCGATTTTACTACTGCTCAATCTATTACCTTTTTTAAAATTGTATATATAATTTTGCATAAAAATGTCTCTAGCTCTTAATGGATTAAGGATTGTTTTAAAATAATTTGAACTTCCTGAAAATTCTCTTCAAAAGCTTTTAAATGATACCTATATTGACATCTTAGTTTTAAAAAACTCACGCAACAAGGCCTTATACACAAAACTGTTGCGTCAAGATGTCAATAATTTAATGGATAAAAACCAGAAAAATTCCTTAAACAAAAAAACGTGAAAATAAAGATAAATTGCCGCATCTGGCAACAAGACGCTTATACACAAAATATAAAACTGAGAGCACGTGCTTATATTAGAGTACTCTCCCTTCATATTCCTTTTATTCCGATTTGAGTGCATCGATGATGTAAACACGGCCGCTGTTAAATTCAAATAAGAATTTCCTGCTGACTTTTCTTATTAAAACTTTTCATTAAAGTTTTTTTTTTCTGAATCATTTCTTTGGGATTTATTCGTTTAATAAAGATTACTATTATACAAATTTCTTAGGGTTTTATTTTTGTTTGTAATTCAAATAAATTTTTATTGTAAACAAAAACAGGATCATGTTTTTTTGTTTTCTTTATATTATTATTAGTAATAGAGTTTGTGTTATGCAGCAAGTAGAGATTTTTTATTTCCATTTGCGTTTAAAATTCTTTTATTTTATTACACTACCGAAATTTACAACCGCATCTAGAATAAATATACAATGAAAACACAAGCAAAAGAAAGATCTTTTTAAAGTCAGTAGCGGATGCATAGGGAAGGTACACACGTACGTACATATGTAATGTTATAGGAATGATATCATTCAAAAAGGTTGGAAATTCAATTTTCGATTCGTTTAACTTAAATTACAGGATGGAATATATTCTTGGATGTTAAATTGCAAATTTCGTATTCAGAAACATTATTTAAGCTGATTTATGTTCATTTTGTTTGATTTATAAAATTTTTTATATAATAATTTTATAATTAAAAATAATTTTATATGTAATGTATTTCTGTGAGAAAAGTATTTCGCTACTGCTCAGACTAATTTAAAGGTGACAGTAGAGTATTCAGCTCAATGAACTCACTGCTTTATGGTTACTTTAATATGATTCTTCTTATATTAAAAATCCCTACTTCGATAACTACTAATTTTTTATTTGTGACAAACTGTTCACTTGCTCCGCTTAACATCAGTATGGTGTTAAGTCGTTTAAAGGCCGTACAGCTCGTATGTGGCAAAGCTGAAGAGGTTGTTATCTGAGAAATCAAATGTCGAGTGTCCATAGTTCGAATCGAATATCTGGTGCGTAGATCTGGTTAGCTCTAGCGGCGGCAGGTATAATGCTAAATTTGCGAGCATAAAATATAACTTTTATTAATATTTTATTTTTGAAGAAATCAGTCTCTCATGGATTAAACGGAATAAAAAAACTAAAACCGGGATTTGAATACTCCAATATGTCCATTCTTGCCTTCAAGTCAAAAAATCTTCTGTAGTCCGTATTATGATAAATACAGCAAAGAAATTGAAAAACTTTTGTTTTTGGAAATTTTTAAAAATTGTTTGGGAATTGTGGGATTTAAACTTATATCTTTTAATATTTAATATATATTTTTTAATCTAGATCACTTAATGTTAAATAGTGCTGCATGCATTGTCCTAAAAATAGGATAATACTTTCATATACTTGGAGAGCAATGACAACAACATTGCATACACGTTCCTACGACAATTGGATCTGCGCTCCAGAACGGCCAGAGATTGTCAATCCAGCAACAGCTGCATAAAATGGAATTTTCTTCGTCAGGGAAAAGCTCTCGACAATAGCAGAGTTGCTACCACAACAATAACAACAGTGCATACATTTTTATACTGGGGAAAAATAATAATTGAAAATAACATTCTCCTTTATCTTTAACAATCAAATTTTTGAAATCTTCAATGACTCGGAAAAAATTTTTTAAGTCTTCTTTGTGGTGAATTCTTAATTTTTAATTTATACAGACACACAAACTTTTCCTCTCAAGTTTCTATTCTAAATTTTTCTAATTCAATTTCTACTTTTCTTTCCGCTTCTTTGCCTGTGTTATGATGAAAAAAGTTCGAAAATGTTTCTCAAAGTTGTTGAATATTGAAATAAAGTATGCAGGAATTTACTTTTAATATATTATAGTTCGCTTCTAGTTAAAAGAGTGATCAGAATAACTAAATACGCTTAAAAATATATCTGAAATCCAAATTCCATCAGAATCGAATAGACCGTTTAGAAGTGATTGAGCAACAAACATCCAAAACATACAAACTCTTACCCTTCTATAATATAAAAAAGATTCAGTGATATTGCTTGTTATAGGTCAGAGCTAGTTCCCTTGTCTATTCTACTAGTTACTAAGATCAACTCGTCCCTAAGGTTCAGTTAGGTTATAAGGAAGTCTCAGATTTTAACTAAGGCAGCATCCTTAGTAACCAATTTGTTCCATTATGATACCAATTGTTATATTCTCTTTCTTACTTTCACTATTGTTTATGTTCCTCTTTCCTATTAACTATTAAAAAAAAATTTAGAACTTAAAAATATTTCAACTAAATGAGAATTAAAGTTGTCCAATACCATGACATCAATCGTTATTTTAAATTTCTTACTTTCCATTAACTCTCATTTAGTAAAACAAATGAAAATGTACAAAAATTGAAAAATTATATTTTAATTTATTTTTCAAGCACAAGGGTTTTTTATTTTTATTTTTTATTTTTTTTTTGTGTAGCATCATCAGGATGATGGAGTAGCGAAATATTGAAAAAATAAAAAATAAAAATAAAAAGAGCTTTTACTTGAAAAATAAAAATAAATTAAAATATAATTAATTAAAACGTCAAATAAAAAAATATATTAAAATTAAAAACTAATACAAATCTGTTCCCCTACCTTTACCACGCTCCTGCTTGAACACATACATCTTATAAGAATAAGCAAATAATTTACTTTTAAATTTAACGATTCTCATTTTATATATATTTTTTTTTTTGCTTTCTTGTTGTTATTGCGGGTGGCAATAACGATGTTGCTACTGCTGCTTATAAATCCACCAAAAATAATGTGAAAATAATAATGATGATGATCATCATCATTATCATTATTAGTAGCAACATGATCAGTTGTTTGATCTTGCAGCAAAGAAGTGTGCATTCAATTACTAAAACTGCTAATTAAATGCATACGTTGCTTTGCACAAACGATTCAGTTCATTTATTTTACTTCAATCAATCTTTGATCTGTGGATGCTGTAGTTGGTGGGGAAATCATTAGGTTTTGAAAAATATTTATACCTCATGTTGTTGATGGAAGATTTGAATGGTAATTTGTGTATAGTCTTCTTATTGTTGTTTTTGTTTTTTTCTGTATTTTATATTTTTTTATTGCACTTTTATTGAAGTTCAGGAGTCAATGATCGTCTGTTGTTTGTATATCTTGTTGTTGTTGTTCTTCTTCTTTACGTTTGCTTGTTTGTTTAACTCGCATTGATCAAAGACATCTTTAGTGCTCATGGATACAATAGAGTTGTGGATGAAACAAGTAAAGAAAAAAACTTAAAAGCCCATAAAACAAGCAACTTATTTAATTTTATTTTTATTCATATTAAAAAAAAAAAAAGATTGAGTTTCTTAATTTGTTTTTATTGTTTAGTCTATTGCGGTTACTGTTCGTCATGAGTTAATAAATTTATTCTTTTACTGCTGCACTTCAAAAAGTGTTTTCTGATAATTTTTTTTTTATTTCATGATAAAAAATAAAAATGTTTACTTAAGGATTTTAATTTCAAAAGAATAAAAAACAGTTGCCTTTTTTTAATACCTCTCTTACAGACATATCAAAACAAGAGCGGAAAGAGTTTTTTGCTGTTAAATGTTCTCATGCCCAGGTCTGCCATATTTGCCGATTTTTTGCATTACAATTATCAAAATGCCGATTTGCCGATTTTTACTCCAAAAATGCCGATTGTTTCGATAAACACTTAAAACACTTTGTTAGTTTTAGTATAAAATTTTACTTTTGGGACTCACTAGAATTCTTGTTAAATTAAAAAAAAATAAAAAAATATCATTAATAAGTTTGTTGTTCCCTAGAAAATTGTATCCTTGTTAATAAAATGATATTGGTCAGAATAAAAAAGGGAGCATATCAATTATATCACAGCACATTGGTTAAACTAAAATAGTTTAATGCGATTTTCATGATATTATCAAAAAGAAATCATTTATAAAAATGCTTTTACCTAAGAATATTAAAAAATTGATTGTTTAAGTTTTTAAAAATCGTCAAATAATATTGAAATGATAGATCACAAATTTTGTGATCTATCATTTGTGTTATTTAGGTCTTAATTGTTAGTCTTTAATTTGCCGATTTTTTGGCGGTTCTTATCAAAATCATCTGGCACCCTTGCTCATGCCTCTACATTTTGTATGTAGCTTACCGAAACAACGCAGCGGAAGCGCTTTACAATTAAAAAATTCGATTTTGACAAGGCGTTTAATAATAATAATTAAAATAAAATAAACATTTTTGAGTGAAAATTTTGGGGCTGGCCCCAAGTTTTGAGGAGAAGGTTTTTACGGATGAAAAATCGAAAATTGATTTTTTTGTACGAAATTTTGTGTGAAATTATTCCTTAATGGCTTTCCAAATGAATTGTGTTGTATTATTACTCTAAAGTTTGTCTGAAGGCTTAAAATTGGAGCAAGGCGAAGTTCGCCGGGTCCGCTAGTTAATTATATTAATACTTGCATCGTGTAAATTAACATTGTGTTCCAAAAATATTAGAAATTGTACGTAAAACACAAATGATATTTTATTATTTCTTCAAATTTATTTTACACCTTAAGAGCGGTTCTAATTAGAATCCGTGCTTAAGGAAAGGTTTTATCCTACTTTCTTTCTTGGTCCTGAAATACTTTCTATAATTTAGGTTTGAAATTAAAAACTTAAAATACAATTTTTACATTTTTCACATTTATGCTATAAAGTGTTAAGAAAGGTAGTAGCAATTACTCATCAAATACAAAACAAAATGTTTAGTTTTTTTCACTGTATTGCAAAAAAAATAAAATAAAATTTATATTATTATTGTTGTAGAATTGCTACCATCTGTTTTCATAACATCTCTAAAATAGGTTTATGTTGAACGATTTTTAAAACATTAGCAAATCGGACAGACCTTTTAGAAAATTTGTCACATATTTTATCTAAAACACATACTGTTATACTTTTTGGAAATTATTATTATTATTATTATTATTTTTTGCTAGTTTTTGTCAAAAATGTTTATAATTTTTTTAAGCAAAAACTATTTTCTATAAAACATTTAAACGAAATGGCCAAAGCGAATTTATTTATAGGTGTTTGTAACAGCCCAGCTGATTTGTGTTTATGTTTAACATTGTCAAAATTTTGAAATAAGTAAAAAATGAAAAAATATTAAAATATTTTGAAAAAGTAAAATAAAATTTTAAAAGCCAAAATTAATTTAAGAGGAATTGCATTTGAATTGTTTTTCTTAGTCAGCAGTTTTTGATATCAACGTGGTGCTCTGCAACAACAAAATTACACTAGGTTTTTTGTTTTTTGTAGAGGTGCGGTCACCTATTATTAATTCGCCTTAGAAATGGCTAACATTCGCCGAGAAGAGAAAAAATATTAGTTTTATATAGACCAAGGCGAATCAATTACCAGGTGGCAGCGTTAGAGAATTTATTAATTTTTGCTGGTAGAAACGAATGTCAAACTTCATATATAAAAAATAGTACACAGATTTTTTATATATGGAGTTTGACAGTAGTGTTCACTGAGAAAATTAATGAATTCGCTTACGCTGTCACCTGGTAATTGATTCGCCTTGGACATACATAAATACTTGCACACAAACATCCAGTAGGGGTATCCTCAGGATAGGATAACGGGTGTGATGACCCCACTGAACACAGTTCTTCGTGGCTGGAAAGCGTACTGCTCCAAAAAAGTGTAGGCATGGGGGAGCAGACACCCATAAGTATGTGTCATGCACATGATACATATGTGAAATATTTACTCCTTTTCTCTAGCCCCGAGGATAATATGGACTAGCTGCACATGTATCAAGAACAGTGCCATTTTATTTATAGTATTTCGGAACAACGATTTGGATTTGATGACGCTTTGCCGACAATTGTAGAACTTGTCTACTTATAGATAAAACTCTATGGAAATAGCTTTCAGGGCAATGTCGTAACAGACGCCTCCTACTAAAACTCGGCAGGCATCAGAGAACGTTCGGATTTTGTTGCCGTTCAATTGTCGGTACAAGCTCGGATGTGTTTCCCGACTGCGCGAATCTGGCTTCGGCATGTTGTTCATTAAGGACTTCATGGTCACCTTGCATGCCTAGATATCCATGGGATTGTGCAGTGGCTGCACATAGAAAGTAGACGGGTTGTGAAGAGCTTTCACTCAGATGGTATCTGTTTTGAATGAACAGCTTGAATTGCTGTTATTTTCTTTTTTCACAGGACTAGCGATAAGTGTTCTATTCTAAAAGTCTGTGAGTTGCTATTCGTTTTCGAAATGGAGATTGATAATTTTTGGAATTCCAACCTCAATGTAATTACATTAATCAAAAAAACAACATTAAGATCTTAATTTAATTTCAAGCGATTATCCTTTTCAAGCAACTGCTCCTTTTCTTGTATGGTAATGAACCATAAATTATGACTTTTTATATTTCTTCAAAAGTATTAATCGATATGAAAAGTTATTACAATTTTTTTATTCATTAAGTTGTTGTGTTTATTGTTGTTGCTGTTTCTTAAAACAAAATAATTTACGCTGATTATTGAAAAAATTTTTTTTTTATTATTTTCTTCGCCATTTCAAACAACTCAAGTTTACGACTTTTTTATGGCAACATTTCATGACAGACAGCAACAAGATTTTAACTCTGGAAACACTCTCTGTCACGACTACAACAACTGTAATAAAAACATTTTTTTTCTTTTAATTTTTTAAACCATTGAGCAGACTATTATTCTGCTGCTGCTCTGTCGTTCTACAACATGTTTGTTGGTTTGTATTGATAAGGATAACACAAGCGACAGGACTCTCGCCTTAAATGAAAGAATCACAAGCATAAATATCACTTTATGACACGAAGTAGTAAAAATAATGTTTTAGAAAAAGCGAAAAAGAAAAAAATTTCACAAAATTAAAATAAAAATGGTGGAGGTAGAAGAGCCCAGGGTTTAGCTTAAGAACTGAAATAAATGTTACTAAATATTTCCATAGATTTCTATTAAAACACATGCGTAAAGGATCTCACAAAATTTACAATACATTTTGTTTGTTTAACAGTTCGAGCAGAAGAATTATTTTAGAGTGGGATATCATTTTTACGACAAACACGAGTCAAACATAAAATTGTCTTAAAAAATTTTTTTAACAATAGCAACAACAAAACATATATTTACAGAGGTATATACACAGTTATGATTTGGATTTGTGTCTGTATGTGTTAGAACATATTTTTATTTAAATTTTACGTAGAACAAAGTACACGTTTGTATATTGTAAATGAAATTTTGTTTAAATTGTTCATAATCATTAACAACAGTGGGGCAAAATTATTAATTAATTATTAATTTTTTTAAATTTTGTATAGAAATTTCGGCGGCGAATAACGAAGGTAAACAAGTAAAAACTTGGGGTAAAGGACGGGATGGATGGATACTTAATTCCTAAATATAAAATCTGAGAACACTATGATCGCTACACTCTCTAAAGGCTACAGCTGACTATCTTAGACAATCATATGACTCATTAAAAAAAATCTAATGGAATTTGTTCACACTGTTACAGAAGAAGATGCAATTTAGAATGTTACTCAAACTATTATTTTATTAAATTTCATGCCATTTTTTTCAGATCTAAAAGTAAGCAGCTTTAAAACTTACGAGCGTTTTTTAGTAGAAGCTGGAATTTATGTTTCGATGAAATTTCTTATTCCCCTCGGAAGTCAAAATTGAACAAATTTTCATTTGGTATTATGGCACACATTCAATAAAAAATAGTGCTATTGCGAATTTTATTCAGTTGGATTTTTCACAATAGTACATGTTCATCAGCTGTGACTCTAAAGTCGTACGATCTGCCAAAAATTGCATGTATGCTCAAAAAGCATAATAGTGTGAACTAAAAGAGTATGTGTGTGACAGACTTTTTGGCAGATCTGTACGATTTTAAAATCTTCTGAAGTAATTCATTAAATATTTTTCTCTATGCAATCAGGGTTGATTTTTATAAGATGATGAGGAGAGAAAACAACAAAATAATAGAACAGTATGCTTTTGCATTTTTTTGTATAATAGTGTAGCACTTGCGACGCCATTTTGAAACGTTTTTTAAAGTAGGACAGAATTCTGTCAGATTTTGATGTGGTGCCATAATTTTTGAGTAATAATTAAAAATTTTATTACAAGATTGTGACGTGCAAGACGCTTATAGCCCCCTTGAAGTTACCCAAAACATTGATTATTGACCCACAGTGAATATAACAAATTTTTTTATTATATTTCTCTTATCTTCATTTTTAATTTAATGGTATTTTTTATAAAAAATGTTTATAAATTTAAAAGCAGTTGATCGCTTCGTTTTGTATCTTGTCGAGCGTAATGATCTTGAATTAAAAAAATGTGTAACTAATTTATATATTCTAATTAAAACATAAAAGTTTGCATAATGTATGCAGTTCCCCAGCAAAATTTAAGTAATCAAATCCAAGGGAAGAGTGAAAAAATCTTGAAGGAAAAAAATAATCACAATAATGATTTTTATTTACGTGAAAAATTGGTCACGTGAATTTTTCACAAATTAAAATTCGGGGAAAAGGAAAATATTTCAAGGGAAAGATATTCATTATAGGGATAATTTTTTATATTGAAAACTAAAATAATTACATATTGTTAATTTGATATTGGAGCAGCCAATATTATCATACAATTTCGAGTTTAAGCTTGGCGGTATACGACAAGGAGGACATTTATTCCCCGATCGAGAGTAATTCTAAATTGTCCCATATATTTTAAGCTAGAACAGTGAAATTCTCTTAATTTGATACAGACAACTTTAGGACTCGCGTACTTTTCCGAAGCTTAGCGGTATAGAGCGGGCGGAATGTTTATTTATTTCCCAGATAAGGCAATTTTAAAATGCCCTATATCTCGAAAACTAAAGTAGTAAGACTTTCTAAATTCTATACAGGCTACTTTTACACTAATGGGCAGGTACCCACCGCCCTATGTTTTATAAATGTACAGGAAAATTTTTCTATTAAATGTTGTCTGTCGTATTTTAGTACCAACAATTTCGAATTATCGGGAGTTCCAGTCCATAAAAAGCAACATATAATTGTCAATGAATTAAACTAAAATAAAGACGCTATTATTAAACGTTGATCCCTTTCTTTTGTTTTCTACTTCGTTTAGGAACATTTTTGATTTGTTATTTAAAGAAAAATTTAAAAAGTACCACAAAAGCAAAGAATAAGCTCCATTTTGTCGCCTTTATGTTGTAAGACTTCATTTAGAACCATTTTTGTTTGAAATCAAGGCTCATGCCTTATAAATGCATCCCAAAAAAGGAAAAGGATCACAATATAATATACAAAAGTACCAAAAGGTTTTTTTAATATAAAATATTTTATATTAAATATTCACATGTCAAATATATTTATATTCAGTAGGTACTATTTTATCTGAACAAATCTCTTTCTTTTAGTTAAAAAAAATTATTTTCAAAAAGGTACCAAATTTTACCCATATATCGCTTTATATTACCATTTCTTGCTCATATCTAAATTACTCTACATCACTTTAATTCATTGTTATTTTAGAAACTTTTGTTTAGAAATTTCTACAGATTGGTCAAGACTGGACAAGACTGTTTTTAGTACTTTTTGCAATTTTCGTAGAAAAAAAAATTCTTTAAAAATGAATGTATATTTAATAGAGGAACTCATAACAAAGTATATCACATGCTATGCCCGTGTACATAAACAATTTGGTACCAAAACGTACTGTTTATCGAGTATTTCAGCCCGTAAAACCGCAATATGTAGGTGACTAAGGAACAAACGCGCCTTTCGTTAGTTGGATTAAAAAAAGACAGGAAAAGCCTTGCAACTTAATAGTTGTCATAGCTAATAACAAAGATTCGGCCCCTTTTGTTATTAATTTTCCACGTCGTTTAGAAAAATGTATGCTATTATTATATAAACAAAAAGTACCACAATGTGCAGAATATGACCCGTTTGTTCGCTTTTATGTTTTAGTACTTCGGGTCTAACTATTTTTGTCATATTCGTTGTTACTGCTTAATAAATTTTAAAATTCAAAATGATAAAAATAGAGAAGGTACTAAAATGTAATATAAAAAGTACCATAAAATTTTCAATTAAAGTATATAATCTTTTAAATATTTATCTTGTTAAAAATATACATATATTCGATATACTTTCTCTACATATATCTTTTAGCTTAAAAGCATTATTTAAAAAAAAGGTACTAAATTTTACCCGAATATTTTGCTTTAATACCTGTTCATGCTCATTTTCTTAATAACTCTATATTAGTTTTATTTTATGTTATTTTAGAAACTTGTGTTCAAAATTTTATACAGATTGGCCTTATAGTTGTGGGCAAAAACTTTTTTGGTACTTTTTTGTAAAGCACGAAAAATTAAAAATGTTTCCAAAATCAATTTCTATTGAAGATAAAAACACGATAAAGATATCACATGCTATGCCCTTTGCTATAAAAAAAATATTTGCGTAGAAAAAGTACCAAAAATGGGTAAAATTGTTGGCCTTTATATTTCCAAAACATTTTAAAAAGTATTTATTTTTTTAAAGAATAGAACAACAAATTAAATTTACATTGTATGAGAAGAGCCACACTCACTAAAAAGTACCCAAAATCTCACTCTATATTAAAAATATTTTAAGCTTCAAACCACTGTCATCGCAGCTATTAACCAACGACGAAATGAATGAGCGTGATACAAGTAGCCTTGATGAGTAGCAGGCAGTACGTTCAAGTTGGTTTTTGGATTTTAATCCTGACAATGATACTCTCTAATGACGATTATTGAAAGGTTGGCCAAAAAGCAAGACACACCAAAAAATAAGTTGCGAAACAGAACACAAAAAAAGTAATCAAAAACAAGCAAAAATATAAAAAAGGAATAATAAGGACTGCTTGCTGTTTTACTGCCGCACTTCCTTGTGCTAATTCCATGTTTTATAGCTTTTTCGTTTACGTTCTTTCTTTATCTTCTTCAACCCCTCCCCTAAATGCAATGAAAAATATTGTTGTTTTCATTTTTATTTAAAACATTTGAACAGTTAAAGTGAAATGTAGAAATAAATGCAGCCGATATAGAATTGTAGTTACAAAAGCAGAAGTAGTAAAATAAGGAATCAAGATCCTTTTACCAAAAAAAAAAAAAAAAATAAAGTAAAATAAAATAATAAAAGTTTGTGCTGTTTTTATTGTTTGGTGCGGCTTGGCCTGGCCTGACTATAACAAAAATGCCATAAAAATCCTTTTTTTTTTTGTTATTGTTTAGTTTCATTTCATAACGTGGCATTACAACGTTAACTTTTAATGGGGGGTATTGAATAAAATTGTAGAATGAATTTTAACACGACCAGGCCAGGGGTGGAATTTGTACACTCACACACACACACGCTAATATTCCCATAAAAACAAAAACAAACGTAACGCGTTTTACAACAAACAAAAAGGATGATGATTACGACTACGACGACGACGAATGTAGTTGTCGACGAAATCATTTCATTCTTTGACATTTATTGATGCCATAAACTAGAGAATTTATGTTTCATGGCTTCTGCTGTTATTTTGCCATCATACAATAACTGCTGCCACAAATGCTCGTATTCAAATTTTACTTCACAACTGCTGCTGCTGCCGCTTTTAATTCTCGTATTTATTGCTGTTTTAAATTTCAATGAAAAAGCTGTAACATTTCTTCCCCTCTTTTACTTAACTTTAAGCGTAAATAGTATTATATTTAACTCTGCTTCTTACTTGAAAACCACACACCACTAATTTTCAATTTGAAATATCCAAAAGAAAAGGATATTTATTCTGAAAACGAAATTTTCCTAGTTTTAAGCAAAACGATTCTTAAATGTCCGAAAAAAAGGGCAAAGAAAATTCAACAAAGAAATGTTTTTTTTTTGTGAAACGCAAGAAGTTTTAAACATTTCTTTACAAAGGCCTCAAACTGACAGTGACAAGCAAAACAAGTAAGTCTTATATATTCGTCTTTGCCGAATCTTAGATAACCATTCTCGAAGCTCAATCTATGAGTCCATTTTTTACCTCGTTTACTGCACGATATGATTTTAAACAAGCGATTTGTAATCCACGACTAATCTAATTTCACTAGCATTGCAGTGATTTCAAACGTTCGGCCTTAACAAGTGTCTGCCAGTGGTCCTAAGCCTGGCAATACACACACATCGTGCGCTGTCGTGTCTGACTCTTCCAGGCTTAGTCTGTTAGTTTTTCCCTTTTTAGAGAAACATACGGATTCTTTTTGATTGGAAATACCACTGTGGCTCATTATAAATCCTGTATTTTTAATTTGTGGCTTTAATCTGGCTATACTTCTTGATCCTAGGGTCTTGCGAATCCTATGGTCTCGTATTTACTTAACATGCGGTATTATTACAAACGCAGCCATCCACGCTAGACTACTGTGTTACTCCGGCGACACCTTGCCTTGTTTAGTAACCTTCACAACTCCAATACAATCCAGTCATCCTCTTTTATCTAATAGCCACAACACACGTCTGCCACACACTGTTGTTATGCTGTCACACTTCCCTGTGCTAACCGCTACCGTTCTTACTATTTTATTATACTAAATTAGACGTCTCCACTAAATTATATGCCATGGCTTCACACATTGGGTCTCATGCATAAAACGTAAGCTTGTGCTCGGACTCGAGTTTTTGAGTAAAAGGTGCTTGTCCTATGCATAATAAAATTTTATATATTTGCTTTTACTCACTGCTCACGTTTGATCTCGTCTTGCTCTGTTTGAATTAAGTTGGATGAGCTTCTGCTTATTTTCATATGCTTAAAAACAAGCTTATGCTTTTTTTTGTGAGCTCTTGCTTGAATTTTGTTGAGCCTGCCTTATATTTGCTTCGCGTACACTAAAAAGGAATCATGGCTGAATATTTTGTGCCACAAAGAAATACAAAATGTTATCTACAGCGTAAAACAAATTTAACCAGTAATGAAAAAAAATTTTATGTACTTAATTATTAATTTTTTTATATAATTAATAATAAAATGATAAATACATAAGTTTTGATGATAGTAGCATCTGCTTGTTGACTAAATAATTTTTTGATGAGTCAGAACCCTCAGCAACATTGATGAAATTCGACTGTATTTAGGATTTCGTGCAGATCCTGCATTCCAAAATGATATAGCCACATATATTGTAGTCAATCAAGTAACTATGTCGCTAACAATTGCGGAACTTGTGATACTTATATCTGCCAAAGCAAGAGAGTGGATAAAATTTCCGAAAGATGCAGATGAAATAAAAGATGCTCAAATGAAATAGGAAGGAAATTATTACTTTCCATTTGCAATTGGTGTGATTAATTGTACTCAAATAAAAATAAAAAAACCCACAAATCAAAGCGATGAGTATATTTGTAGAAAAGGCTTCCATTCTATAAATGGAAAAGAACTTTTTACAAGCGTTGACATATCCTGGCCTGGTTCAGTTCATGACTCACGCACCTTACGAAACAGCGAGGTATGTAGAAAAATGCAAAATGCAACGACCGATGCATTCATTCTCGGGGATAAGGGCTATGGAATATGCCCATGGCTACTGACACCATTCCGGAACCCAACAACTGACATAGAAAAAAAAAACATTCAAGAAACTGTTTACAAGGGAACGTGTCATTATAAAACGGTGTTTTGGCCAGTTGAAGCAAATATTAATTTCTGTTACACATGTTTCTTTTGTTTGTTTTCTTATTTTTAATGCTTGGTAATCGACCCTTTTCTAGTAAATATTAATTTTGTTTTATTTTTTCTACTAAAAATTTAGAAATGTCTTTAGTTTGATTCTACTAAACTTGCACTTGACGACATGTTTGCACTTCAATAACAGACATTTAATCTCCCTTTGCTCAAGTGACTGCATTTGGTTTGAACTCATTTTTATGCATAAGAAATTGAGCAAAAGCTGTTGCTGAGTGAAGGAACTCGATTTACGAGCTATTGCTTACCTTCCTAAAGTCAGCGCTTTTATTCGTTTTTATGCATGATTAATTATCTTTTGCTTCTCGGAAGGTTTGTACTGCTGCTTTTTAATTTTTAGTTGCATTATAACAATTATTATTTTTCCTTTTACGCATGTTTGAAGGTAGGCTCGAACTCACTTATTCACCACGCTCATACGGACAACAACGCAGGGGTTGCCAGATCTAATTTTCGCAATAGTATTATCTTCTTCGACTTTCATTTGCCACAGATAATATTCAGTAAAGCAGTAATCCACCTTAAGGTATCCCTATTATATTTAAGCACTTTATTGGCCTTTCTTAATAAGGGAGTCTCTTTGAGCATCAATCGAGCTTGTCTGCATGTGGTAGCCTTTTTCTCAGGTTTTAAAGTAGAAATTTTGCTCGCAACAGGTCATTTCCCAATGCACAGAAATTCTGATCCACAGAAATTCACAGCATATCCTCTTTTTGCCAGTTCGTCTGCTGCTTCATTCCCAGCTGTGTCCTTTAACTCACATTATTTGGAACACGCTCCAGCGCTAGCTTGTGGCCTACGTTCGCTTGCCTCACTTCTTTTATAACCGACTTTCAGTAGCAACCCATACAATTCCTCGCGGTAGAGATTTTTAATTCTTCTATCGAGTACAGTGGAATCAAACAACACGTCCAACACGGAAAATTTTTATGGTTTTCGTTTTTACTTTTACTAGACGATTTTTTTAAAGCGTTTAATTTTTGTTTGAAAAAATCTAAAATTATATTAAAAATCTATCTTTTCTAGTATTTTCTACGAATTTTCGGTTTTCAATGCATAAAAGCAAAAAACAATATTAACAAAAAATATCACAACAGCATGAAAGAAACGTAAGAAAAAATGGCTTTTTCTTTAACATATCTTCAAGATTCATGGACCGACGTTCCTTAATTTCAATGGTAACTCTTACGTCACTATACCTGACAGGTAAGCTTTAATCTATGTACCACTTTTGGGGCCTTGACAATACTGATTTCCACCTGAGTGCTGTGACTTTCCAATGTATAATATTCCAAAATGAACTTTATGGGGTCGAAAATTAATATTGAAAAACTTACACACAAAATATCAAACCGCTGCCTGTGGTCAAGGGTATAAAAAATACTTAAGTTAGAATCTTCCCTAGAAATGAAATTGTTCACATCTTTAATTAAGAGAGTTTAAAGGACTTTTTATATAAAGCTATCAACAATGCCTTGAACCGTTAACGTTTTCAAAATGTGTCCATCAAGCATGACAGCTTTGATCATTAAAGACAGGCGTTCAACCAACCAACGCACAGTGGCGCCCGTAGAGCAAACGAGGTTGCAAAAACCAAAATTTTTATGAGCGCCCACGAAGTTTTGAATATACCCATGTTATAGGAAACTTTTCAACGATTTCAAATATGCCACTCTTAATAATATCACATTTTTAGTTTAGAAGATATAACCGTTCAAAGGTGACCGATTTACGTTTTTCAAAAAAACACACAATTTTTAGTCAATTTGTTGCGATTTCAGGTATAATATCACTAAAAATAGGTAACGAATCGCCATATTTTTTGTTTGTATTGATTGATGTATTTATTAAATGTATAATGATAAAAAAAATAACTGTTTGCTTTGTGTTTCTCCTGGTAAATCACTATTTAAAAACTATCCGTTTTTTCACTATTTTTCAACTTTGACGGAAAATAAAAAAAATCTATATTTTTCTATATTTGCCATATTTGCAAAACCTGTTCTTTGATTATTTCTTTACATAATTCAAAAGGTTTTATCTGCCTGCACGTGCCCGTTTGGCTTCTAGAGGTAAAAAAGTTTGAAAAGACATGGTTGCAGAAATTGTATGGCGTCCATCCCTTAAATGTTTTGACTGACAGTAGTTTTTTTTTAGTAGTAAATTTTTGTTTATTTTTTTTTTAGTAGTAAATTTTTAGGCATGGTAGCATAAGCCTATATATTGCAAAATAAGCACAATGATAATGAGGTGAAAATTCTTCCTGAGAAGTTGACATTGATCAGCAAATGGGGCTGCGATGGATCATCCGGACAAAGCGTTTATAAGCAAAGGATATCTTCCGATGACGCTACAATATCGGACGGAAATATGTTTATGGCATCTGTTGTTCCTTTGCAGCTAAAATCTGATGTTTCCCTACACTGGAGAAATCCACGTCCGTCCGGATTAGGTGTATGGAGTTCTTGCTAAAACTGGCGTATACCCTACCACAAGAGGAGAAAAACTTCGATGAAAATACATCAATAAAGGATAAGGAAAAGATCAGAAAGAAGCAAATACAGGATGCTTTTTTTTAACAAGTTGGACTAAAAGTAGACTGTCCCAAGCACGGATATGGTAACTTAAACGATGGAAACACTTCTGGGAGATTTTTTGAAAATGATGAGGCAGTAACTAGAATCACTGGAATTGCCAATCAAATCGTGAAAAGATTGGGAACGATCTTGGATGTTTTAAACTGCAAAGAAAATGTCAATTCTACAAAATATGG
Organism: Gymnosoma rotundatum; assembly: GCA_916610165.2. NCBI lineage: Eukaryota > Metazoa > Arthropoda > Insecta > Diptera > Tachinidae > Gymnosoma > Gymnosoma rotundatum. Next base: position 14,247,324 of record OU744339.1, read on the forward strand.
AGAATATGCGTCGAAAACTGCATCTCTTTTAGCAGAAATGTATTCACAGAAGAAGTTGACCCCGGCCGTCCATAAAATATTGGCGCATGGCAAAGATATAATTGAGTTCTAGTCTTTGCCAATTGGAGAGCTTTCTGAAGAAGCACAGGATTCTTTTAACAAATTTTATAAAAAATATAGATTGCAGAACACATTCAAAACATCAAGGGAAAGGCAAAATGAGGACCTCTTCAACATATTGGCAGCATCTTCCGATCCACTTATTTCTTTCCTGCGGCATGTGAAGTCACGAAAAGAGTTAGAAAATAATTGTAGTTTAGAAATGCTTAGTCTTTTAGATATACCTTCTCTTACGATTTGTGATGAATATTTTACAGAAAATTGAAAAAAATTAATTTTAAAAAAATTATTTTTTTTTAATTTTTTTAATTTAAAACATAAAACCCTAAAGAAAAAAATTAAAACTATTTAAAAATGTAAAAATAAATTTTTTTAGTTACCATAAAATTGATTTTTCTACTAATTTTTACTTTCTAAACGCTCATTTCATAGGCTGAACAGTTATCTATCATATGCTGTTTAAACTGTTTAATTATCTTATTCGGTTCAAAAGATATGATTTTTGCAACGAAAAAACTCAAATGGCGCCACTGTGCAACGTCCTATTCGCAGATTCAAACTGTCTACCGAAGAATGTGTAAACTAAGAGATTTGCATGTAGTGTCAGGAGTTGGCGAAATGATAAACATGAGAAAAATTGTATTAATTATAATACGGAAAATATTTATAAAGTTTTAACTATTAGCAAATAAAAGACAAATTTATTTCATTTCTTTATCCAATCTTTGGGATTTTTCCAACATCTTCAGGGATAAATGTTTTTATTGACTTAAAAATATAATTAAATAAATCGTCAAAACTTTATAAAAATTTTCCGGATTATGTATATTAAAATTTAATTTTACATATCAAATTATTTTTATACTCTTATTTTAGTTTTAAAAAATCTCCAGGTAAAAATTAGTTTTTTTAGCAAAATTTTTTCGTATTTTCCCTTTTAGAAAAATTAAAGAAATTAAAAGTAAAAATACCTTTGTAATCAAATTAAATTACAATATTTTAAATACATATTAAAGATTAATAATTATGTATTTACTTAGAGTTTAAATAGTCCATTGGAAAGATATTAATTTAATTTTATTTTCTACGAAAAACTAAAATGAACTGTAAATGAACAACAGCTAATTTTCTTTGATCAATGGAATGGCGTTAAAATGCCGCCTCTCAAATCAAACACATGAACTCACAAACGCACACACTTTCTCAGTAAAAAAAAGTTGAGTTGAAAAGCACATGCCATCGTTGACAAAGAAGTCACAAAAACTAAAGGCCCAACTATAATGTGCATAAGCTAGCTTTAAGGCCCAACTATAATGTGCATATACTAGCTTATGCCAACTTATACAACTGTGCAAATACATTAAATTATATGTGGCAAACTATAATGTGAATAAGATAACTTTTCGTCAAGTTTCGTTAAATTTCATTTCTTTATGCAAGGTACGAAACTGATCGCACTTTCCGTACGGAAACAGCTGATTGTGCTTTGGTTTATACATTAATAAAGAAATATTCTAATTAAGACCTAAGTTGTTAAATTTTTTAGTTTTTAATTCAATAAAAAATGTTAGAAAAAATAACATTTTTCTTTATGGCTAATTTTTTACAATTATAATATATTTTTAGTTAAATTTGTATTTATACACACATATGTATACCATATAAACGATTAACATCGTTGCATTTTTTAGTACGGTTGGCCACAAACACAAAACAGAAAATAATTTGTAATGATTTTTTTTACATTTTCTTAGAACATAAACCAAAATATGTAAATGTGTTTGTGAATGTTATTAAATATATAAAATATTTTCTTTAAAGCCTTTTAGTTTTAAAATTTTGTTGATTTATATAGAAATTATTTTTGGCAAAAGTTCGAAATAAACATAAATGTGCAACTGTGGCAAATAAGTTACTAAATTTATATATGTACATTGTAGCCACATAAATTTCTTTGATAAGTTACCTAAGCATTTGACAGGCTTTTCGTTGAATTTTTGACATAAGCTAAAGCTAGCTTATGCACATTATAGTTGGGCCTTTAGCTTATGTCAAAAATTCAACGAAAAGCCTGTCAAATGCTTAGGTAACTTATCAAAGAAATTTATGTGGCTACAATGTACATATATCAATTTTGGAACTTATTTGCCACAGTTGCACATTTATGTTTATTTCGTACTTTTGCCAAAAATAATTTCTATATAAATCAACAAAATTTTAAAACTAAAAGGCTTTAAAGAAAATATTTTATATATTTAATAACATTCACAAACACATTTACATATTTTGGTTTATGTTCTAAGAAAATTAAAAAAAAAAAAATTATTACAAATTATTTTCTGTTTTGTGTTTGTGGCCAACCGTACTAAAAAATGCAACGATGTTCATCGTTTATATGGTATCCATATGTGTTTATAAATACACATTTAATTTAAATATATTATAATTGTAAAAAATTGGCCATAAAGAAATATGTTGTTTTTTTCTAAATTTTTTATTGAATTTAAAACAAAAAAATTTAACAATTTACGTCTTAATTAGAAAATTTCTTTATTAATGTATAAACCAAAGCACAATCAGCTGTTTCCGTACGGAAAGTGCGATCAGTTTCGTACCTTGCATAAAGAAATGAAATTTAACGAAACTTGACGAAAAGTTATCTTAATCACATTATAGTTTGCCACATATAATTTAATGTATTTGCACAGTTGTATAAGTTGGCATAAGCTAGTTTATGCACATTATAGTTGGGCCTTAAGGAATAGTTTTTTGTCTGTTTTTCTTGTTAAACAAATGAGGGAAAGGAAACAAGAAAAAATCAATTGGTATAAAGAAAATTTATCTGTTAACAAGTGCACTAAAATAAACAGAAGTAAATCCGTAAAAAATTAATCATATGCTCAACACATTGTTTTGGTAGAGTTGGTTGATTGGTGAGAAATGGTACCGTTATAACGTTATATGTATATATATTCATACACACATATATATATTGTTTCTCTTGTCATTTAGTACCTTTTTTATTGCAGATTTGTTTCTGTAAATTTACTGTAGTTTATTCTCCATTTTTTCTTAAGCCAACAAACACATACAGTGGCATAGAAAACTCTCACACCCCTTTCAAGCAAAGAAATAATATAGATTTCATTTCTGAGAAATTTAAAACAGGTATAAGTTTTTTTTATTAATATATACATGGATTTTAAGAACAATTAGTATTATTTAATCTATAAATTCTAGTTTAAATTTATTTATTTAGAAATAATCAATATTTTTTTAAGCACAGAAATTTTTACCTATAAAATTTATAAAATTATTTCATTCACAGTATTTTGAATATCTTTTTACAAAAATATTAATTAAAGTGATGTTGCGCCTTCTGTGTTAGCACCGCCTCCAATATACTCTTGATTGTATTTTGTGGAAAAATATGTAACGTTTTTCTCTAAACTTGAAATCGGTTTCCATTCTAGTTGCTGACTTTTTAGATCTGCTTATTTTGTAGTAATTGTCTTTAAATCCTATAAAATAACTGATCCCATTAATCCTCTATGGCCGACTGATGTCAAGTTTTCAGTTGCTAAGGCAAATTTGGAAGCCATACTTCTATCAACGTAATTATGTTTTTATAAGAAATCTCATAAAATGTAAAATTTTCTTGGGGTTGGGATGACAAAACTATTTCTCGGGCTGTCTTAAGGCTCCCCAAACAGGCCTTCTTACGCCAATTCAAAAGAATTAAACGATCAATATAACATGATCGGTCTCAATTAATATTAAATTGCCTCTTTCTAATCCCATTATGCAAACCTGTAAAGTATTATAACTTACACCATATTTCGAGGTTAGAAGCAAATTTCGTACCTTTTTAGTAATTTTCCAGCTGTTTTTTAAATAAAGTTTATAATTTCTTTTAACTATCTCTGGCTGCATGAAAGCTAATTGTAAATAAAATAAATTAATTTCAGGCTTTTGCAATTTTCTTTAGTAAAGTTTTTGGGTTTTTTCTTTTTACTTTACCAAGAAGGCTTCTTCTACTTGCTTCCCGTAATGAAGTATTGTGCTTTTACACGGTTTCTTTTTCTATTTTTTTTAGCTAACTAAATTCTTAAAGAGATCTTACTTCGTGGTATTGAAAATTTTAATTGCCGTAACTCTAAAAATATTGATTTTCTCTTTTTGATTTTTTCTGGTTTATTTCATAACTTTTGGGAATAAAAATTAAAACAAATTAATTAAAAATAATAACTGTATGTTTTTGTGGGATAAAACAGTCTTTTTACTGTCGCAGGCTTTATAAATTGACAGTATTGCATACTTCTCTGCATTCTAAAATTGCGCATTTGTTGTTTATGTAAAAGATATTGTCATTTTTATAATTAATTATTTTAGCTTTAATAATTTTTTGCTTTTATAGGACTTTTATAATGCAATATAAATTTTATTTTCAAAAAGACTTACGTATGTGAGAGAATGAATTTAGACTTCTCTGTACCACTGTATATACAAACTTAATACTTGAGAAAGTGTAGAAAAAAACGTGTAAAAAAACGTTGAAGTGTAAATAAAAATAATAATTCGAGGCATTCACAGTCTTCTATTAAAAAAATATGAACTCCCTAAATTGATGCTTTTTTCCCAAAATGTATGTTGGCATTAAGCTTTTAATTTTGATTTATTAGCTCAATATTAAAATTACTTAATTTTGAATGAAATTATGATTAAGTTTATTTATGTTTTGATAAAGATAATTGCTTAACTTACAATATTGCGCAAATGGTCTCGAATCAGAGCTTTTGCAAATTGTATAACATATTTTGTTCTATACTCATATACAATAATGCAATAGTCGATTGAGCGAAGTCGATTTAGCGATATCCGTCTGTGCGTTACAGTTTGCAAATTTGCCAAGGCACTAGATCAGCTATATAAAATTAAAACGCGCCAATCGATCAGACATAGTGTCAAAAAAAGGGGCTATAGATAATCAGCAAGATCGCTCCATCTCTTCAAAGCAGCGGGCAGAACACCAAGGCTGCCCCTAATTTTTCCATATAATTTCGAACAATGAAGTAACTCCAATCAAATAACAAATATATGGAACGATTTCGAATTAAAAAAATAAGAAAAAAACATCAAGTGAAACAATGGGTCTCTCCCATATTTTCCGAATTACGGGTCTCAAATTTTTTTAATTATTAATATGGGTATCATTTATAAGCTTTTGAAGAGATCTTTAAGGAAATACTAAAATTTAAAAAAAAAATGCGATTAATAGCCGATGACCTTTTTATATAAAATTCTATGTATGTAGTACTTTTTTTTATATATATGTGAAGGGTATATAAGATTCGCCATAGCCGAATATAGCACTCTTACTTGTTGTATTTAAAAAATTAAGTGAAAAATTGTTCTTCTACTTATTAATCAGATATGAATTTCGCGTTTCGCAAAAAGCATTGCAAGCTAAACCAAAAGAGGTCATTCAGAATTGATTGAAAATATTTCCAATTGCATAAATTTACAATTTGAAAAGAGAATTGATTTAGACAAAATGAAATTGCAAGAAACGCTCTAGAATCTCTCAGGTCAAACACAGAAACGGTCATCAAAACCACATATAGGATCCGGCAAATTTCATTTAGAAGTCAAGACGTTAAAAAATTAGGAAGTTGAATTTTTCTTTTTTTTTACTAAGTTTCGCGCAATCGATGGTTTTTGTTAAGGCCAAGGCTTCTTAAATTACATCCACATACTCCTTGAGTCTCTGTAGCGCCCTTAGTCTGTTCATCATTCGTTATTCGTGCCCAACATCCGTCGCCATCTTAGCACAGTTAAGGCACAGACTACATACATCATCTATTTATTATATGTATCTTCTTCTTATTTATCTGCAAATCAATACTAAAATATAAGCTATATTTGAGACTATCGGCTAAACTTCTAGTGTCTGCTAGTAATGGCCATGTATGTACATATGTAAGTATTAATCATGTGTCTCTGCGGTTACTCTTTAAGGCCAGGATTCACTATCATACTCAGTCGTACGATCTGTCAAAAATTGCATGTTTGACAAAGTATGATAGTGTGGCTTAAAAGTGTATGTGTGTGACAGACTTTTAAAATAATTCATAAAATATTTTTTATATGCGATCAGAGTTGATTTTTTAAGGTCAGAAGAAAAAAAACAACAAAAAACTGAAACATCTTTTGTACAAACGTGTGGCACCTACGACGCCATTTTGTAACGATTTTTAAAGAACAACATAATTCTGTCAGATTTTTGTATAAATTAATCGTACGACTGGGTATGATAGCAAATCCTGACCGTTAGTTTGCAATTTAATTTTATTTTTTTTTTCTTTCAAGCATATTTCTGTAACGTCTTGAAAAATAAGGCAACAAACAAGAAAATACAAAATATATAGGGGCACCCTTTAATTTTTAACATCATTTTGTTACTTGATTTTGTTGTAGTGCCACAATTATGTAACTTAAGTGATACTTTCAAACGTCTAGATATTACGGTTCCAAACGTAGAGGCCTGCGACAGTGGGTCAGATATTTAAGCAAAAACAATAGAGTAACAATTTTACTCTTTTAAAGTTTATATACATACGTATATTTACGAGGGCTGCTATATATATTTCTGGCTTGGCAACACTGAGTGCAGCCAAGTGCAATCTGACATTTCCATTGGAAAGTTTGTCATTTTTAAGCATAATTGTACTCAAAACGTTTTGACGTACGACCATTATTTGTGTTGTTTACAGTGACTTGAAAAAATTAATATAGAAAAATATGGAATTAACTCTTGAACATTTTCGTGCCATCATTTTTCACAAGTTTCGACGTGGATTATCACGACAAGAGTGCATTAATCGTGGCCGAAGCTCGCTCAAAGACGAATTCCGTGAAGGTCGTCCTAAAACGGCTGTTATGCCAGAGAACATTGATGCCGTGCGTGAACTCATAATGCAAGATCGACATGCGACATACCGAGAGATAGAGACATCCTTGGACATTTCTTCCACCAGCATACATTCGATACTGCATGAACACCTGGCCGTAAAAAAGGTTTGTTCTCGTTGGATCCCGCACAATTTGAAAGTCGCTCAAAAAAAGGCTCGTGTCGATTGGTGCAAAGAAATGTTGCAAAAATACGATTGCGGTGCTTCAAAAGACATTTATAAGATTGTCACAGGTGACGAATCATGGATCTATGCGTATGAACCCGAAACGAAACAACAATCGACGGTGTGGGTCTTCAAAGACGAGCAAAATCCAACGAAAGTTGTTCGTGGAAGTAGCACTTTCAAGCAAATGGTCGCCTGTTTCTTCGGCAAAACTGGTCATGTGGCGGAACGCTTGAGCAACGTAGGACGGTCACTTCTGAGTGGTACACTACAATTTGTTTGCCTGAAGTCATCGGAGAAATTCGAAAAACCAACAAGAGAAGACGAATCATTGTTCACCATGACAATGCGAGCTCTCACACATCGGCTCAAACCAGAGCGTTTTTGACCGGCCAAGACGTCGAAATAATGGGTCATCCGCCGTACAGCCCTGACTTGGCATCTAATGACTTCTTCTTGTTTCCGCACATCAAGAAAAAAATGCGTGGTCAACCGTTTTGTCGCCAGAAGAAGCTGTTGAAGTGTACAAAAACCATGTTTTAGAGGTATCTCAATCGGAGTGGAAAAAGTGCTTCGACAACTGGTGTATAAATCATGCTGGAGAATACTTTGAAAAACAATAAAACCATTTTTGATTATAAATATTCGCATCTTCTCTATTAGGCCAGAAATATATAGAGCAGCCCTCGTAAATAAACAGTACTTACCTAATAAATAATAATGCCTTAAGCCAAGTTACACACAAGGACTTTATTAAAAACTTCGGCAACCAAAACTTTACTTTTTATTGTCTTTTATCTTTTTAACCATAAACTGTGACATCCCTTCAATTTTAACAGAAACTATTTATGAGCTGACTGAGTAAATAAAATATGCTGCACAAGAAACACTTAACTAAACATGAACTTGATATTTGTTTATATTCTGGTAAATTTTTAAATCAACAATTTTTTCTTGTTTACTCTACACACAAAAAAAAAGAAGAAGAAAAAGTATAACAGTACATTTACATCGAAAAAAAAAGAGCAGATATTAAAGCAAAACAAAAAAAAACAAAACAGCTCTCATATTAAACGAAACGAAACATCAATCAATAAAAGTTTATCGACTGACGCCAAAATCTTAAATGCATCCATGATTTTAGTAGACAAATGTTAAACTTAAATCAATAAAGATCAAGAAAATACTTACATATGTACATATTTAATTGCTTGTAAATGCATGTGTGGTGTATGCACGTAAGTGTAAATATTTCAATTGGTAGGGAACTTATCAATTCACACCTTGATTTCACTATTTGTTGATTGCTTGAATATCTAATGTTTTGTTTAAAGATAAAGAGATTTGGTTTGTAATTTTTCCCCAAAAAAAAGTTTAAGTGCTTGAAGAGATAAAGTATGTAGAAGTGGAAGTGTTGTTACTCGTATATGCATAAATGTTCATACATACAAATTATTCATCAACATTTTCCACTGCATTCATACAAAATGTAAGTTGTCATTATGAGTTTTATTATGCGTTTTTGTTTTTTTTTTTTCTTCTTCTTATTGTTGTTTCTTGTTGTGTTCGCATGAAATGATTTTATGGCCATAAACTTGATGCAAACAAATATGAATTCATTTAGGGAAAAAAAGGACACCTCAACAATGTATTCAAGTAAGCAAACAAAACAAACCATTCCATCATTTCTTTAAGCCAAGTGTTCCAAACAGGCAGGTTTTATTTTAAATTTAAAATTACGAAAACGAAATGAACGTGCAAAAATTTAAATAAACTTTTTAACGGAAGTTTAAAGCGAATTTTTACTGAGCTGCTTTTTAAATTTTTTATAATAATTTAAAAAACTTTTTAAAATAATTTAAAAATTTTTTATTATGAATAATTTATTTGAACAATTGAAAACATTATAGAGATAAGTGGAAGTTTAATGTTTTGAATATTGTTACTATACTTTCCTGAAGATGTCATCCGATGAATGACGAAATATCGCAATTAATAAAAGGAAAATAATATTTTATTAAATTTGACCTTAAGCTCGAATATTACAAATAAATTATTGATATCAGAAAGGTCGAAGAAGAAAATACAAAGATTTTTTATTATGTATTTGAAATTATCCTCCTTTCTTATTTCTAGTTTATATACATATTTCGAGCTTTTAAAGCCTGTGGTTTGATGGCCTAGCTAGAGACGACTGATTAAAAGAACCATTGGTCCGTCGTTCATACGTGACAATAAAATCTAATGAAGAGTTAAGAAAAACTCGAAGGAGTTAATGGTGCTCTGCGCTTATTAATAATTATTTCATACAGCTAAAGTCATAAAGGAATTTGAGTCTATGATTGTTCCGCGTATAAAGGATTTGAACTTGCCACCTTAGGTGGTGTAACTTAATTTCTTTAGTATCAAGAAATTCGATCACTCAATCAACAAAGACACGAAGCCATTAAGCTGTAAAGCGTCAACTGGGAAATGTAGTTTGGGAATCAATAGTCGCTCAAACTTCTTTCTAGGCCCAAAGAAAACTTCAGGCCCCCAAACACCTTTACGTGTTTAATTGATATGCGGTGATATCAGATAAAATGAAAATTAACCCGTCTTGCGTAGATCCAGAGAAACCAAACGTGATTTAAAAAAATTGGCATTAACACAGTCTTTTCAAGCATTATTAAAAGTTAATTTTAAGCCCGGTGAGATCAGATTAAAGTATGAATAAGCCCGTCTCGCGTAGATCCAGAGGAGACCAAACATTATTCGGAAAAATTTTTAAATTTAAAAAGACATATCAAACCATCAAAATCGAAACGTGGTGATGTCAGATTTAACAAAAAAGAGTGTTATATTCGGCTATTCCGAATCTTATATACCCTTCAACATATATCTAAATATAATTTAGTGAAATAACTCCAATCAAAACCGCAAATATTGGGGTGACAGGGAGATAAAAAATAAGATGAAACAAAAATGTCATCGGTGCTTAATGGGTTAGGCATTTTTTTTAGATATTTTAAATTTTCCTTAAAGATCTCTTTAACAGCTTTCAAATGATACCCATATTGATATTTTTAAAAAAAGGGTGCGAAAATCGCACTTTTCAAGGAAAAGTTCAGAGCCCATAGCTCGGAAAATATGGACGATCACCAATTTTTTCACTTGAAATTTTTTTTATTTTTTAATGCTTTATCGCCCCATATATCTGTTTTCTATACCCTTCACCACAAAAAGTGAAAAAAGGGTATATCTAAGTTTGTCATTCCGTGTGTAATTTCTACAATATCCATTTCCGAACCCATAAAGTATATATATTCTGACTTCTTATGCATAGCGAAGTCGATGGAGCGATGTTCGTCTGTCCGTCCGTGTTAGTGTTGAAAAAATAAATATGTCAATTGATCAGATATAGTGTTGAAAGAAGGGCTGTTGGAAATCAGCATGATCGGTCCATGTCCTTCGAGGCAGCAGGCAAAACACCACGCCTACCTCTAATCTCTTCTAGTCATTTGGAACAATGAAGTAACTCCAATAAATAAAAACATTAAAAAATAAGAAAAAACAACCAGTGAAAATTTAGCGCTCGCCCATATTTTCCGAGTTACGGGGCTCTGAAATTTTCAATTTTTTTAAATATCAATATGGGTGTCATTTTAAAGCTTTTAAAGAGATCTTCAAGAAAATACTAATTTTTTTTTAATGCTTAACCCATTAAGGGCCGATGTCATTTCTACGTAATTTTCTTTTTTTTTTTAATTCTCTGTCACTCCATTATTTACTTTTTTGATTGGAGTTACTTCACTAAACTATACTTACATAGATGGTGAAGGGTATATAAGATTAAGCATAGCACCCTTGTTTTCATTAAAGTTACTTCACTAAAGTGAAAAAAAAAATAAAAATAATTACTGAATGTTTGCTGTGTTTTTGTATAGAATATTTTTGAGTTGTTATTGTCTTTTTGTCTTATTGATTCAATGGAGTTCTCATTTAATCAATTTGGCTTTTGATATAAGACTTTCTAGTTTTCTATACAAAATTTGGGTAAAATCCACTGATGATCTGTTTGAGCAGTAGTGAAATGATATGGAAAAATTAAAGGCAGGCGTGGTGTTTTGCCGCTGCTTCCAGGGACATGAACCGATCTTTTTGATTTTCAATAGCAAAGTTCTTGAAACTATGTCTTATCGCAGGCGTGTTTTAATTTTCACCAGCTCTTTTAGCGCGTTGGCAAAGTTCATTTCCACCAAAACACGGAGGGACAGACGGGCATAGCTCAATCGATTTCGCTATGCATAGGCACTCACACGGAATGACAAACACCTGTAGTGAAGGATATAAAAACGATCAAACCCGCCTTGAGTAGATTGGTAAATCAATAGGCGGTAGAAGTTTTGCCTAGGCCCAGAGAAAACACCAAACACTTTTACGCGCTTAATTAATAAACTTCACTCCAAGCAGCAGCCACTATATTCACCAGGTGCTTATTATCCTCAATTAGCCTAAGCAACCACTAACTAAGTTTTACTTGCTGATAATTTTAATTCGAATCAAATTCCATTTGAAAAAGCGCCGTTCTCAAGGCAATTAGATCTTTACTTTGAAACGACACGCGTGTCAATCAAAAATGTTGTATTATTTTTTTTTTTTTTTGAGGGTAAAAGCTTCCAACATTCGCAGCGCTATTAAAGTAACAAGTCTACACGACTTTGCAATCGAAAAAAGCAAGAGAACCATTTCTAATTTATGCTTTTTGTCGTATCGAGTCAACAAGATTGAAAAAATGAACTCTTTGTTATTGCAGACAGTGGCATTAAGAAATGCTGTCACGAACGAAAGCCAACAAACAAATGGACTGAAATATAATCTTTTAGCTAGAAAATCTGATATACTTCTTATCTCTGAGACTTCTTTGACCTCTACGGAAAAACATTATTTAGAGATCAATGCTTGCCAGGATTAGTATCTTATTAGGATCTTATTATTTTATTGTTCTCTCTCCGGAATTTCAAGTTACGGAAAATTATTATTATAGATTTGATAAACCTTATAAATTAGTAATTAAAATTTGGCAGATCTTAGCCAAAAGATCCCTTTCGTGAAAGTCACTCCTCAACCAACAACACTCCTTAAGGAATATTAGGAGCTCAAAAGTGAAAGAATTTTTCATAACCGAAATTTTAAGACTTCAAAAGGCTAACTTGATCCATTAAAGAACTAACTTACGATAAAATGTCTTATAACTGGACAAACTAAATACTCCTGAAACTGTTTTTAAGGAACATAACATCCCTTAACATGCAAGAAGGTAAATTAAAAACAATCCCCTCCATTTTTGCCATGATGACATTCAAATATAAAATACTTGAAAATATTGTTGCATGCAACGAGTTGAATGAATTGCTAGTAAATAAATAGGTACATGTGTGTAAATAAAACAACAACAGCAACCAAGATATCAGGTTTATTATTTTTTTAAATTTCTATATGGAAGACACTTGAAATTGTGAATCAGCAACACGAGGAGCAAGCAACCAACACTTGAAATAAAGTAAACGTTCAACAACATGCAAACATACGAGGGAAAGTCAATAAGAACTTAAGGAAATTCTTACGAAAACATTAGCGTAATACACATCATCCAGCGATGCTTTATATGTTAAAAGCTCCTAAAAATATTTCTGTTAAACTTTTTTATATTAAAATGGGGAAAAAGTCACTAGCAGTCATCTCTAGGTTACCTCCTTTATTTCTGATATCAAAACTGGAAATAGAATTTAATTTAAATAAATCCACTAGGATTTATTTTAACTAAAATGGGTTGGCTAAAATATGTTCAGCAGTCACACTGTTTCCTAGTTTAAGAAAAGATCATGAGTATAAGTTCACATCCCAAAAGAGCCTTTGAGTACAAAGAAAACTAATTGGTTATAAAAAATCAGCTGTTGATGGGCTGTAAAGGAAAATAATTGCTAGGTTCCTGTAGTAAAAGATAGGGATTCAAGCCTTAATGGAGCCTGAGTTAGATATCAAACAAATGTTCAAATACCCAGCCATATTGGCTCCAACCTGAAGGTAGTCTTACCATCAAAAGATTAACTCAGCTCTCATCGCAGCATTGGCAACTTCTGTTGCGATGCCACAGATTATAGAATGCAAGCGTCCTGGTACTTGAACTGTAATGCCTACGGGCTACCGCCTCTATGGTTCTAATAGTAGGCCACCAGTGAGACTTCGAAAGTTTTAGTTCCAGGTCTCTGCAAGCCTAGGCGCCTGGTACCGTCTTATACCCCTGAAGCACAAGCATCAAGGAGATGGGGCTTCTAAGACAAATATGTCTCTGGAGAAAGTTAAAGAGAAAAGTAGAAATAAAAGCTGTGCGTCTATAATGAATGATTTGATTAAAGGTTCTGGTTACTAAACAGAGGTCGTAAGTTCGAACCCTGTCGGAGTCATAAATCTAAAGAGTAACAATATTGTCCATTAATTGTTCCCCCTGGGGGCACCAAGTGTCTATGCTGAACTAACCTAGGCGCAGACGAGGATTCTCGGGGGTAAAGGGAGAACCAGTCCCCCGGTGTGCAGGCGCCAAATCTGGATAGACAGTGGGGTACTGTCAAAGGATGCACCAGTGTTCTTAAATGATAATATTTAATAAATTATAATAGTAAATAAATAAACTGGCAGCACGGGAACCGGTAGCCCATACAGAGAGCCGCCCCTCTCTGTAGGCGGTTATTGGTGAGGTCCCTTCGGGGTACACGTAGTGGCTGTGGTAAAAATAAGTCTATATCTGCAGGTCTGGTGCGGAGTAGATAGAAGTGTGCTATTGCGCTCTCAACAGGCGGAGTTTGGCTAGACTCCAACCCTTAAGCAGGGGAAGTTTCAAGGTCCTGCAAGTCATGGACTTAAAATTGCGACTTAGTGTGGTAAGGACCCCCAGCCAAGTACCGACCTTAATCTGATCACTTCTTTGTCCATTGATTGTTTTTTTTACCACGATCAAAGTATATTTATATTTATTTTAGGCGAAAAGCAGTGAAGATAAGATGGCCAGAAAGCCGTAAAAGCCAGAAAGAGTATTTTTCTTCCTCGGGTGAATTTCTCTGGAAATTTTATTGCCTGAACAATTGATTTAGTTTATCCGTGAAAAACACTTTTGGTTTGCGATGAAAAGTTTCCAAATCAGTTACAGTTTTAGATACAGAATGGTCTTATTCCTCACTTTGAACAAACTAGTCGTCCCTATAACAGATATGTTTTTCATTTTCTAATTGTTACTGAACTATTTAATATAGCAATCCATATAATAGGCCCATTATAGCCTTAGTTCGTCAAATAATAAAACTATTTTGTAATCTTTATGGTGGATTTTTACAGTACGAGATTTTCGTTAGACCTTTCTCGCGGTTCTTATCTTAGCCAGATGGTACCTTTTTTCTGTTTTGGAAAGAGAAGTAGCACTTCAGGCAAAAAACCTATTTAGTTATTTATCGTAACCGTGCTACATTCCTTAGAAAAGGGATAGATGAGAGATAAGACAGATGGTGAAAGGATATAGGCATTTTATTAATTATTTTACTTCGCAGGCGAATATGCTATGAAAAAGTACCGACGAAGGAAGCTCTACATGTTATAATGTTAATTCGGAAAATGTATTTATACTATTATTTCTGATTGCCGCAGGGGTTGAACTCTGTCTAACCAGGTTTGTAGTCATCGTGCTTAGCAATTTGGCTACAGCAGCCTCCTCTGCAGTTTTCATGCATCTCACTATTGCAATAATTTAGTTCTGTGCACTTCAATTGTATTCTTGATGCCAGTCGGCTCATTAAACTAAAAACTTGGATTGTTTCACATTCTTATTGCTTCCCCATAAATAAGTTTGTAAGGACTTATAATCCTCCCTTCGTATCAATCTTCTGCTAGGTTTTTAAAAAGTTAAGGAATGCAAGTATAGGAATGTATAACACTTACCTAGCTCTTTTTCAACCATCTTAAGCAAAAAAAAAAAAAAAAAACTCCTCCAGAAAAAACATATATCCTCGTTTGCTAATTAACAGTACATGAATATAAAATTACATTTTTATTGTTTATGGATGCACTGTTATTGCACAGTGAAATGTTATTACTTTATCCCCCTGCTGCGTAATGCGTTTTTTTTCCTGTAATAAAAGTATCCTTAAGGTTTCTATGGATGTTTTTTTTTCTTGTTGTTTTTTACCATCACACACAAAAAATAATATTTCTTAAAATTTTCAGCAACATTATTATGCACTCACTAGTCTTTCCTCATTCCCTTCAATATAATTTTAATTTTATTTTTTTTGCTTGCATACCTTAAGGAGTCACGTCGTAGGTTCCAAATCGTTAAGGGAAAAAAATACACCAGAGTTTTTTTTTATAAATTTGGAAGTAATTTATGCGTTAATAACTTAACGCTGCTGGTTTTTTGTTTAAAAATCTCATTTTGTTAATTTAATGTGAATAGGAAAGAAGGAGTTTAGCCCTTAAGCAAAAAAAAAAACAAAAAAAAAATGTTGCTTGTGCTAAACAAATACAAATAATAAAAATAATACTCATAATCCACCATCAAGTCAAGTTGCAGTTATGAAATAAAGTAGTAAATGAATGTAGATACGAATGAATGAATACTGCTGTTTTTAATTTTAACGAGTTTTATGTGGAATTAACATTTAATTACAGTGCAATCTGTACACGTGAAAATACACATTTCCCTTTAAGAGAATTTATCGTTGTATAGACATTTTATAACTTTTGTAAGTTAAAAAACTTTTTTTATTAGTATAATGATTTTCTCTTAAACAAATTTTAAAATTTTTCTTCAAATTTAAAAATTTCCCTTTGAGGGAAATTTATGTCTCACATAATTTCTTTAAAGTTTTATTACCTTTACAACAAAACAAAAACTATACAAGCATTTTGTCTTAAAAATAAAAATTTCCCTTCGAAGGAAAATTAAGTTTCATAAAAAATTTTTTTATAAAAATTTTCCTCCAACCATTTCCATTTTATTGAACTTTTTAAAATTAAATCATAAAAATTTCCTTTTCATAACTTATCTTTTTTCATGAATTAGCAGTGTTGTAAAACATTTAGAGGAAATTATTAACTTAAGCAAATTCCTTTGTAAAATTTTTATATGAGGACTGTTTTACAGTGACTTGTATTCTGGTGTAGTCCCCAAACGTGAAAGCATAATAAAAATTTTTATTGCATAAACATTTTATAACTTAAGGAAATTTAAAAAACTTGTTCCCTTTAAGCAAATTTGAAGATTTTGTCTTAAAATAAAAAATTTCCCTTCGAGGGAAATTTAAGTTTTACATGATTTTTTTGTAAGTTTTAATATTTTTACAGCAAAACAGAAGAATCAAAGCATTTTGCCTTAAAAATAAAAATTTTCCCTCAAGGGAAGTTTCCCTTTAAGGGAAATTTTTAGTTTTACATAAATTGTTGGCAGTTCCCATAATTGCAATATATTTTACAATAAATTTTTTTTTTTATAAAAATTTCATTTGGTTTTATGAAACTTTCTAAATTTCCTAACATTACCTTGATTTCCTAACGGCTGCACGCATCAAGTTTGTACTGTATTTATGGCAAAAGTGAAAATTTTAAATTGCTTATACAATTTGTAATTTATTGTTTGTATACAATTTAAAATGCACAGTGGGCGCAACGAAAAATAATAGTTGAACTTAATCATCAAAAAATATTTGTTTACCTTAACAAGAGTATTTAAAGAGAAATGAAGGAGTGAATCTAGGTCAAAAATAAACTTGAGATTTGAAGACGATTGTCTTTCGTATCCCTAACTATTAAGTCGACTAATCAAGGAGTCGACTTGAATAATTTAAAAAAGAATCTATCTGTGACTGTTTTAAAATGCTGGAATTGCATACTACGCATCTCAATTTGGAGAACATTTCAGTAAAGTAGATCTGTTCATGTACAACTATTGCATATTCCGTCATCTACGTAGAAGTAGAGAAAACGATTATAAAGCATTAAGATTATTTTCTATTCCCAGGAAACCATTAACAGACCCAAGCAATCCGATATATCATATTGAAAATCGATTCTTTTGATATGAGAAGCGGTAAGTTTTTTTACTTACTCTACTCTGACTTAGTCTGTACTTAAACATATGTACCACTAAGTGTAGCTTTCGCTTAGCAATAAAACTATCTATCGCTTTGTTTATTTTCCCATCTGGCTTCATGATCTTTTCTTGATAATTTTAAAGAGGGGAAAATGGATATTAGCCGAAGTATACCGCAAACTTTATACGTTCCTTATCCACCCCTTCCTTTTCTCAAAGATTTTAAGAGCCCAATTTTGATTTCAGAATGTTGACTTTTTCCTTCCTCATCACAAAGTCTCTCGTAATTAAGTATCATTTAATCATACACATATACTATTTAATTTAATTTCACTCCATCTGATTTCCATACTATTTATACTACCTACATCCGGCCAAGAATGGAACAAAACTCTCATGTATAGGCCGGTGCTTCAAATTCTGTTTTGGTGTTACTCGACCGCTTACAGGAGAGGGTGAAGAGGCTCATAGATAACAGTAGGGTATCCAGTTAGTTTGACACTCTTGAACATCAATGCAATGTGAATTGTGTTTCCTGTTTTATCGATACTACAATGGAATGTGTTCTAATGAGATAAGGAAACTGATTCCCGATATCCGCACGTTTTTGCTTACAGGATAAGTGATTAGATTAACGTCTGTTCGTAGCAGCAAGCCCTTATCAGATGGTGGTCAAACGACTATTCTGTGCAATTTTAAGACCATGGCATGCAGAAACATGAATCTACCCCTTGCTACAGGGTCAGAGCCTATCCTTAAACTCCTCTGTTGAGGGTGCAACAGCATACTTCCATATATTCCACGCTAGACCCGCAGAAATAGATTAATTTAACCACCACGTGTACGCCGAAGGGACCTCACCAATAACCGGCTACAGAGAGGGGCGGCTCTCTGTATGGGCTACCGGTTCCCGTGGTGCCAGTTTATTTATTGCTATTATTATTCGTACGTTATTATCATTTAAGGACACTGGTAAATCCTTCGACAGTTACCCCACTGTCTATCCAGATTCAGTGTCTGCACACCCGAGGACACTCGTCTGCACCTGGATTACGTCAGCACAGACTCTTGGTACCCCCGAGGTAGGGGGGGGGGGGGGGGGGGGCTGTTTTGCGTACAATACGCTCTTCATTAAGAGCACATCTATTTGTGGTCGATTGGCCAGTGAACCGCACTATACATTATAGAGAATATTCGTTTTTTAGCCGAACAGTTCGTATGTGAAATCAATCAAATCGAATGTCCACAAACATTACTCCCTCCATCCTCCCTCCCATAACCTGATTTCCTAATTCTGGCACAAAGCACAAAGCTTGAGTAGGGGTCATTCAGTAAGTGCTGGTCCGGAATAAAAAAATGTGTAACTGTGATCCTAAGCCAAATGCTAGCCAAACATTTATATGTTTTCGTGAACTATTACCAACTATTACTAACGCAGTGGTCCAGCTTAAGGCACCTCGATTATATTTAAGTACCTTTCTGGCAATCCTGCTAAGATGTTACTGCGCCAGGACCACATTTGGAAATTACCGTGACTACTGCTTGCATGATATATTTGTCTATCTCTTTCGAGTTTCTCTGTTGGCCTGAGAAAAACTAAATTTCTTTAAAAACTAACTTCTTCTCCTCTTACGAGGCGTCTTTGCAAAACCTCTTCGGATTCTACTACCATAGAGCTCCATATGCGCAGGTAAGTCTAAATTAAAACTGAAGATCGACAGGCATCCATAGTTTGCTCAACTTTATATAGCCTGCCTGCTAGCAGAGACATGGCCTAATTAGCATGGCATGTTATCGGCCGCCACCTAGCGGAGTAATAAGTCAAACTTCTGATTGTACAGTCAGCCCACGACCATCTTAACTAGTTAAGATAACCAATACGAAAATATTATTAACACTTTTGTCACTCTTTAAAACCTTGCAAAAATTTGGATTTGACTTTGAATCCACTGTCAAACTAAACATGGTCCATATGGTATATTTTAAAAATATTAAAATTTATATACTTATGTTATCATGAACTCACACACACTCTAACACACATTCCAATTATACACATGTAAATACACAAACAGAGACACACAGGCGTATTTGAAATTCATGCACTTTTTTCCCAATACATATTTGTTTACTAAAAATACATATTTACATACACTGGTGTTTGTTTAATCATCTATTCACGCTTTAAACATTATTTTTCATGAAGTTAGTCGTCATCACCATCAACTTCATCAAGCTGAACGTTGTCATCATTCTCTAGAACAACAATACCCACCATCCTCCATCATCAAAACAAAAAACGTTGAAAAAAGGCGTGATGGCATGTCATTGTGTATTTTATGCTAACAAAGATGTTAGAATATTATTTCAATATTTATAGTCGCATGGTTGGATACATAGATAGATGGTTTGGAGAGATGAATGAATAAATGTTTTGATACATGCATCCACATGTTGTTTTAGAGATGTCGACTAAAAATTGCTTTCCTTGGCCACAATTTCCTGTTCATTTTTCTATGCAGTTTATTTGGCTCGCGTTTACACTTCTTTTTATTTTGTTTATTATCAGGTTTGAACACTTTTTATAAAGTAGTTTCAATTTTAGTTAGTCCCCTTCACACACATCAGGTTTGACTTATCAAGTCTTAAGTTTTTGGGAGAAAGAGGAGAAGATAATAGAAAGAGGTACAAACCTGACAGTACCATCAAGTTTAGGAAAATTTTATACTTGAAGTTGGCTGCAGAATAGAAGTTGCAAAGAAAACAAAACTTGATGAAACAATCTTGACGGTGTGTGTGAACATAAATGCAGGTTCAAAAGAAAATTAATCAAAAACTGATCAAGTAAACCTGACGTGTGTAAAAAAGGACTTAGTATTTGGAACTTGAAACGAAAGGGTATTTAAAACGACTTCTTCGAATACATTTGCTCATTGAAAGAAACGATGTGAAAAGCATAGGTGTTTCAGAAGCCATCTTGCTCTAATACTAGGGCAATATGACAGAGGCTGTATCGTGCCAGGACAATATGTCACTTAAGCTAAAGAAAGTTTCAATTGCTGGATGTAGTAGCTATGACTATAGGCCACTTCAAAGACCATAGCAGTGGAATGGAACTCTGCGCTGGCTGATCAACTCATAAAATTTCTAAGAAACTGGTATATCAATAGCCTGTCCGATACTTTTGAGACGATGGAGGCCAAGATCAGTTTCTGTATACGAACCAATAGGTAGATTACGCACTAGCTTTCTTTTGCTAGATACAGTCGGGCTGCCGGCTAGATGATATCGCGGCCTGACTGAAATTCCCTATTGCTTTTCACTCTTCTCTGAATTATTTATTTCAGTATTCTCACAACCTTGTCTTTTCTAACTCACTTCTTTTCTTATTTCGTCTATTACTCTGCCTCTCTTCTTCCTTTAGCATATGATACAAAGGGATAACCACACGGACTCAAGTGTGTAGAACAATTGAAGGCTGGTTAGATTAACCTTACCTGAACTTAATGTAGGTACGAGGGAAGGAGTTCGACAAGTTTATAATTATTCTCCAATACTATTCAACGCAGATATGTTGGAAACTAAGAAACAGAGTAGCACCCAGGGATGCCTTGCCATTCTAGACCGATATAATATTTGGAAACTGTGAATGCGGTCGATGCACAGTTTGAACGCAGGCTCAATTGCAACCCTGTAGCGATTTTGAAGAATATTATCTTTGACTTTGATTAGTTGATCGGTTTCCAATTGGCGTGATCTCTCAAACTGGCGTTCTCTACGTGAGTAAGGAGCCTATTATGAGCAACTTTCGATCTACGACTGTGGTCAAAAAGGCTGATCGAACAAATTTTCATTTGGTATTATGGCGCACATTCGATAAAAAAAAAAGTGCTATTGTGAATTTTACTCAATTGTATTATTCACAATGTTACTTGTTTATCAGCTGTCACTCTAAAGAAATATTTTTTAACTTATTTTATAAATAAATTAAAATGACTAGTACGCAATTACGGTTCGATGATAAATATGAACGCACGTTGAGACTCGCCAGAAGCTTGAACTTTAGTGCATGTGGATTTTGTTCCATTAGATAAACGAGCTTTTCCAATTGTTGTTTTGTACTTAAAACCTTAGACCTGCATGTTATTAAAATAATTTAATGCCATAATTTGTAAAGAAAAAACAAAAAATTCACAAATATTTACATTTTCAATAAGTTTTAAAAACTGACACAAGCCAGCAAAATTGTGTTCGATTGAAAATTTGTTGCACAACGAAATTTTCGACAGTGCTACCAACTTATAATAGGAATTTGACAATCGATATTCGACTTTCGTTAGCCAGCGAAGATCGAAAATGGAATGCAACTCATAATAAGGGCCTAATATGCTGTCTTCTTCTTCCGGAAATGGTCAATAATATAGGATTTAGATTTTTTTTCGATTTAAGCAGTTCGAGTTGGCCAGCACTGAACTACCTCTACATCAATTTAAACAATATTAGGCGCGTCTATATCAGTAGCTATATATAGCATAGTTAATGAAAAGATTCTTGATTTTTGCATATCTTTAGCTGGTTTTAAGTTGAGGGTAAAGCGGCACCATTGGCTGTATTTATGAACATGAAATTGACGAGAGTGAAGCTTGTTATGGCTTTGCCATATTTTTTCACTTTTTAGGCTTCTAAAACAATATCTGCAATATCTCGGATATAGCGCCACTTTTTTCATTACGCACTCGCCCCTCTTTTAAATAGGAGCTATAAAATTCGTTACAGCCAATTCTAGTTGTTTAAATGGAATTTGGTTTATTATTGTTTTTTATTAGTATAACGGGTTTTAGTACGTATGAAGTTTCACATACACGTCAACAAAAAAATCACCTGATGTAGAAAATAATATAGAACATATATTTATATGTATGTATGTTTGTATAGAAAGGTAGGTGGGCACCACTTACTTGTATATAAAATGTATTTTATATTTATACTATTTTTTTATAGATTTTTACCTCTTGTATGTGTTGATACATGAATTCGTATCAATTTGGATATAAAATTTTTGGTTTCTACCAACGAAACAGTCAACAAAAGAGTATTTGCTTTTCTACTCACCGTGTATTTTTGCAATATAGAAAATTTAATAAAACCAAAACAACTTCATCAAATCTGTTTTAAAAAGGAAAACCTATTTGCTTCGCATTGTTATGATAAAATTTCTGCGATACTGTTGATGTTTAGTTTTTTGGTTTTATTTTCGTATTGAAATATTTCTTTATTTATTAAAATCAATTCCTAAAAAATCTTTATTTGTAGAAAACTAAATAGATTATTTGAAATACATACACTGTAATAACAAATGGTTGGTTTTTTTAATTTCATTTTTATTATCTGATCAGGTTTGATTTCTTTAAAGCTAAATCCAATAAACGTATTAAAATTGCAGATTTGGTAATTGTGAAATTGTTGTTAGAGACACAATAAGAAACTATGTAAATTGATTCATTTAAGTTTTTTCAGGACTGACGTTCGAGGCCAAAACTAATTTTAATTTATTTTGTGAAAGTACAAAAATAGATGGTAAAGAAGAGTGGCAAAAAGCTTAGTTTTTCAAACCCCTAAAATTGAACTTTATGTTTCTTTGGAAAACAGTAGCTGCTAACTATTTAATGTTTCGGGAAAGAAAAACCAACATAAAATTTGTTGAACAATTTCCAGATGCCACTAAAACTACAGAGCCCCGTAACTCGGATAATGTAGATCAGTTTAAATTTTTTCACTTGATGTTTTTTTTCTTATATTTCAATTCTCTATCGCCTCATATATTTATTTTTTTTATTGAGTTACTTTATTGTTCCAAATGACATGTAAAAATTGGAGGTAGGTTGCCTGCTGCCTCGAAGGACATGGACAGAAAATGCTGATTTTCAATAGCACCTCTTTCGACGGACATCGCTCAATCGACTTCGCTATGCATAAGAAGTCAAAAAATACATACATACTTTATGGGGTGGATATAAACGTGCGCCAAGATAGCGTCGAAGAAATAGCGTCGATTTTGGGAATTAAAAACCGGGAAGTAAAATTCCCCGGGTTTGGGTATTTTGAATTAAAAAATAAAATTTGAATAAATTTTGGCATCTAGAAGAAGAAAAATTGATTTATATTGTAAATAAATAAACAAAACATTTGTGTATTTAGAAAATAATTATAAAAAAGCGTTTTTAATGATCACAAAAACCGTTGCTGACTTTTCCCTTGGAAACTATTATACTCTCACCCCAAACGGCAATACATTATTAAAATAGAGACATTAATGAACAAAAATTGCCAACCGTGCAACAATTCCGCCGATCCGTTTTCGAGAAAAGTGGCTTCATCCTGAGTGGGCACAAAAAGCGTTGCTAATGTTTTCCATGGAAACTATAACACTGTCGCCAAAAATGGCTATACATTATTAAAATAGAGACATTCCATGGAAAACATTAGCAACGCTTTTTGTGCCCACATGAGAATTTTCGACAGATAGTGGCGCGTTGCGCGCCAATTTGTATTTGTCTGTTAATTTTTAATTAGTAATATTAAATAGAAAATTTATTATTTGGAAACTTTTTTATATTAATTTACTTTAACTGTGCTTGATTCCTCTAAATATAAATATTTCTTGATATTCTCATGAAATATATAAACTAAAAATTAAATGTATTACTGCAACCATTATGTAGAGAAATGAAAGAAAAAATAAAAATGTTTACTCAATTTAATTTTTATTAAACTATTATTTGAACTGTGAATATTAATATAAAATAAAAATGAATAAAAATTAAATTATAAGCACGCAAGGCACAGCAAGCATTCATACTTACTTCTTCACAATCAAAATGATACTGGAACAGCATCTATAATGTTGCATGAATCAAATATTTGATTCATGATAATGTTGTGAGTAAACAAGTAAGAATGACTAAAACACAAATTTGCATTCCTGTTCAATCGATGATTGAAACAAAGCAAGAACAAATGTACAAGACGAAATACAGAAAGAACAGTAAAGAAATACGTTGGTTTGTGTGTAAATTTCGTCTAACCAAATTAATGATGATATGAATATTCTCATATTCTTATTTACAAAGTTAGTTGGTTAAATAGATGATGTTTATAAAATACACAACTAAGGTAGTTAGATGCGAAGAATGCTGATGAAGGTCGTAGCGGTCTAGAAAGTGCAGCATTTCATTCTGCTAGCGTCTAATTTTTCTTGTTTTCTTTGGAAAAACGTCCGCATACATTTGTAAAATAAATTTTCTTTCTAAAAAAGATTTTTAGAAATTAAAAATAAAATGAACTTAAGCCAAAATAATTTCTATTCATTTATAATGTTTACTCAATGGTCACTGTGGTTTTGTATTAAAATTTGTTCAGTTTTGTATGGCTTTTTGCCTTATTGATTCAATGTAGTTCTCATTTAATCAATTTGGCTTTTGATATAAGGCTTTGAGGTTTTCTTTACAAAATTTAGGTAGAAACCACAGATGAGCGATATATGAGCAGGAGCGAAATGGCCATTGGATATGCTTTCCCCGCAGTAATACATTTTATTTTTATACCCTTCACCGCAAAAAGTGGAAAAGGGTATATACATATAAGTTTGTCATTCCGTGTGTAATTTCTACAATATGCGTTTCCTACCCCATAAAGTATATACATATGTATATTGTGACCTCTTATGAATAGCAAAGTTCGTGTTGAAATAAATGTGTGAGTCGATCAGATATAGTGTCGAAAGAGGTGCTATTGGAAATCAGAATGATCGGTCCATGTCCTTCGAAGCAGCAGGTAAAGCACCACGCATACCTCTAATTTTTGCATGTCATTTGGAACAATAAAGTAACTTCAATCAAAAAAATAAATATATGGGGCGATAGAGAATTCAAAAATAAGAAAGAAACATCAAGCGAAAAATTAGTGCTCGCCCATATATTCTGGGGAAAGGGGCTCTGAAATTTTCAAATTTTTTGAAATATCAATATTGGAATCATTTTGAAGCTTTTGAAGAGATCTTTAAGAGCCGATGGCTTTTTTATGTAAAAAATAATTTTTTTTTTAATTCTCTGTCACCCCAATATACGCTTTTTTGATTGGAGCTACTTCACTAAACTAGATTTACAACAATGGTGAAGGGTATATAAGATTCAGCATATTCGAATATAGCACTCTTAATTGTTCAGTTTAAAATAATAGCCCAATTCACGATCTTTGTGCAATGGTCTTGCATCATAGCATTTGCAAAATGTGTAGCATATTTTACTCATTACTGTGTGTTTTGTTGGTGTAAACTAAAAGTATGCTACATTTTTTTGCAAATGCTATGATGCAAGACCATAGCACAAAGATCGTGATCGTAATCATGAGATTATCATGAAATACTTATATTTGAAGGAATCAAGCACAACTAAAGTAAATTAATATTATTATTAAAAATAATAATTACAACAGTTGTCAAATAACTTCTGAATAAAAAAAGTATTTAATTTTTAAGCTTGCTATTCAGATTTAAATTCCTTTAGATAACACTGGTGTAAGGCGAATTTATAACAGGTATACTCACGGCGACAATGACTACGAAATTACAAAAGTATTATATGCATTTTGTTTTTGTACAAATCGTCTTCAGCTGTCAAAAACAAAGGAGATTATAACTCTTGACACTCGAAGAAGGAAAAATCATAATAGTCACCTGAGCTCTCTAGGCCACCTGTTATTAATTCGCCTGTGTAAAATTAAACATCCCTGGATTAATTTTAATTCCACAAACACAGGTGCCAGATTTGACGATTTATAAAAGTTGTAGCAAAAACGACAACAATCTATAGATGAGTTATTTTCAGGTTTTATGATGAATTTGAACAGGTTTCCGTGCCGTTTAACTGTTTTTTGGTACATTTGCTTTCAAAGGTAGGCAAGTAATATACGAATATAACAAACCTTTGCAAGAAATCCTACATAAAAAATTATCCGCTAGCGATATACTATCACCTTTAATAAAATCGTCAAACATAAACCTTATAAGTTCCATGATTGATAATGTAAACGCTGACGATTTTTTGCAAAAAAAATACGAGTTTTTAGATTTTATTCTGGCAACTATGCTCTAAACTGCTGAGTTGGACGTTTTTAAAATACTTTGGCTGTATTTTAAATGTAAATTTGCATGAAAAATTGTATCCAACTAGATTAAGTTTAAAAACAAAAAAAACTTTTAATTTTTAAGAAGTTTTAAGTGTTTTTCTTAAAATAATTAACTAAAGTAATATAAAAACATAGCTCAAAAATAAATGTTGCAAAAAAAGTAAACAAAAAACAACGAGATGTCAAACAGAAAACTGCAATAAATATGCGTGTATTTTTATAAATATGTGTTTGTAAAGTCCTCATTGATTGCTAATTAAATTAATGCTGTAATAATGAGACTTGTAAACAATGATTTTATGACAGTACTTGATCAGTGGTAAACTACATCATGAAAGAGCAGCCGGAAGGAACATAAATGGCCTAAAAACGCAAGAAAAGAAATGCAGTTTTAAAATAGCATTTGCTTTTTGTTTTCTACTTATTTTGCTTCTAAAAACAGCAATTGCATAAACAACATAAAATGACTTCTATGCGTTTTGCCAATAGGTGAGTGTATGTGTGTTGTGTGCTTATTAATAAGTTCTAACATCAATAATTTATTGATTTAATTCAATGGTTAATTTTTTACTTACAGATTAGTTACAAGAACCCTACTGCTGCTTACTCTGTTACTTGGTGCTTACAATGAAATTTTCATTTATTACTTCAATAGAGCTTCTTGGCAAGAAATCAATTGCAAATTGGGTAAGATACTTGCGGCAGTACAGAAAGCACTCATTACATGAAGTACTTTATAAAAAAACTATTTTATTGCGTTAGACTTACGAATAAAGGTTTTTGGTTTTCATACAGGCCAATCATTAATATTCTCACGAAATTTCTTTTCCACGAAAAAAATTTTTCTCGAGAAAAGATTCCTCCAATTACGAATTCCATGGGAACAAAATAATAAAAAAAGGGGCATCATCGTTATTTGAAGGGAGCTTTTTTTTTTGTTTATTTACATATAATTTTTTTTTTATAATTCATAATACCTACTTTTTTCCCCGAATTTTTTTCACTTTCCGCAGTCAATCAGAAGGGGGAAAAATGGGAGAAAAGGGAAAAGTGAAAAAACTCGCACGGAATTTTTGTTTATAATTGGGCTGATAGTAAAAGCGGGAAGACTGCTATTTTAGCCTGCCATCGCTTTTATTTGAGACAGGTTGACTTCCAACACAAACTTGATAAAGAAGCACCAAGGAAATACTAAAAGGCTAGGTTCGGAGCTCATAAAAAAAATCTTGTATGATAACTGATTCGTTTATTCTGAATGTGGTATAAGTCACTTTGCTTTTAAGCTAATAAACATATTAAAAGTATTATGTTTAGGAGGTTTTGAGGTACAGAGGCTAAATCTTGAGAAGACTTACTTGCACTTCTATCAGAGGACTTTCTTTCCCTAATTAAAACTAAGGTCAACATAGAATCGTAGCAGCTCTTAACATATAAATGTCTTCCTTTTTTTTAAGTGACTTATTCCACTTTCAAAACAAACGGCTCAATTGAAAAATTTTTTCATGTAGATCAGAGTTCTAGAAAGTCCGTCCGCACTACTTAAACTCAACGAAAAGACAATATGAGCATTATTACTGCTAGTTTTTAATATCGTAATAAACTGGATTGAAGACTTTTCTGGTAAGACTTTTAGCAACATTAAAATACAAAGTTAGTCTCCCAAGAAATTCTGAAGAAAATCATGAGTTTTCAGGAGTGTTTCATTGCAGTCTTAGAGCCTTTCTAAAAATTTTAAATAAAATATTTAATACAGTAAAACCTATAAAAACAAGCTTCAATTGCAGAATTATATGCATATTTTTGTAGATACAATAATACTCCATATTTCAATTTTTAGACAACTGCACTCGTCTACTATTAATAGCCGACCCTCAGCTTCTGGGACTAACCTATGATAAGTCATTTTACAGTGGTATTGGCAGATACGATTCTGACAGGTAAATATTAAATTTATTGCACAAAAGAATACTGGGGTAAATAAATTATTCAATTATATAATCAAAATTCCAAATTTGTGTAAATTTTTTTTAAAGAATTATTGTCACTTATGGTAGAACTTTTTAAATAAAAGATATTTAATAAATAAATTTTTTATTTCTAATATTTTGTTAACAGTTTTATAAGATGTTAAGCAAGTTAAAAAAAAATAAAAAAAGAATTGTTTTAAAAGTTCTATACAAGACTGTCAAGTTCTTTTATACCCTTATATATATTATAGCCTTAAACAGAAATGTTTAGTTTTGATAAAAATTATCTTAAAGAAATTAATCCAGTAGTGTCACCAATCAATGTTCACTATGAAAAGTTTAAAATTCGAACATAATTTTCAATAAAAAAAAAACCTCCAGCTCTGATACAAGTTTTATTTAATATCCAATTCTAGAAAAAATGAAAAAGTATTAAGAGTCATTTTGCAAAAATTTTTCAGATCACAGGGCTTATTCTGTAATTCTCCTAAGCTAAAGTTGCTTAAAAGTTGAACTTATCCATGTTTATTTTCTCTAATTAATCGGTATCTGTTAGTCTATTTCAATAAATAAGAGGGTGTTAAGTATAGGGTTATATGTTCCAATGTCATATTTGTAGCAAAACACTGCTTTGTTAAAATTAAATAATTTTAGAGATGGCGATTTAGCTTAAGCAACTTACAGAATAAGGCTGCAGATGTAAGTATTTAACAGATTTTCTTTAAAAGGAATTTTTATATTTTGAAAAAAAATTTCTATTAAAAAAATAAGTCATTACAAATAAAAATTTTCCCTAAAATTATAGAAAAAGTTTACTCAATGTCTGCTATAAAAAATGGTCCAGTTCTAATACAAATATTCTATAAAGAAATGCCGAACTTCGATTGTATATTTTCCACAAACAGATTAATTTCGAATTTCGATACCAATTTTTTAAGAAAAATCTGTTCGAAAAATTGTTCAGGTCAGATGTAAGTTTTTAACACGTTTTCTATAAAAGGAATTTTTATATTTTGAAGAAAATTTTCGGTATAAAAATAGTACAGTTCTCTTACAAATATTGTATGAAGAAATATCAAACGTCTATTGTATATTTTCATCGAACAGATATGTCTAGTGAATTGCAATAAATTTCAAATTTCGATACAAATTTTGTTCAGAAAATTCTTTAAAATCTTTTCCAGCTTTGATACAAAAAATGTTTTGTGTAAATTTTTTTCATTTCTAATATAAATTTTCTGTAGAGAAAATGATAATCTATATAAGAAATCTCCAGTTCGAATATAAATTCCTAGAAAATTATCTTTACATGACACAAGTTAACTAGAGATAAGTGTTTCATATTTTTAAAGAACTTTTGAAAATAGAAGTGTTGGCTAACGGTTAACTTCTAACACAAGCTTTTGGATTTTAGATATTTACAAAAAACGTTTCACCAAGCTCTAACTTTTACTAAACCCCACATAATTTGCTTCTTGGGAGATCTTTTGGACGAGGGTAATGTTGCATCGCCTGATGAATTTCAAAGTTATGTACAACGCTTTCGGGACATTTACAAAATTGAAGAAGATATAAAAGTAAGAACATTTTTAAATGTAAATTGATTGTTAAGACTTGGACAATGCTAAATTAAAGATTTTATAATTTTAACATTAAAGTTTAAAATGTTTTCTCCTTTCAATCAGGTTATTCATATACCTGGCGACAATGATATAGGCGGTGAAAATGGTGAATACATATCGAATTTGAATATACGCCGCTTTGAGGATGCCTTTACGCAGCGTGATATATTCGACTATAATGTATTGCGCTTCTTCAAAATCAATCGTATGATGTTAGATTTTACAAATCCCGATAGGCTTAATAATAAACAAAAATTACGCATTGGTCTATCACATGCACCCATACTTATTGGCGGTGGATCGTTATTAAGAGCTATTTTAACTGAACTAGATCCACATATTATATTTTCTGGTCATTGGCATGAATCTCGTATATTTATGCATCCCTCTACTAAAGTTATTAACTTTTACGAACATACAGTCAAGCATTATAATTTAAAGACCTTAAAGGAACAGCAACATAGTTATTTGGAAATAATGGTACCTACCTCATCGTATCGTATGGGAAAACCCAATATTGGCATAGGCTATGCTGTTTTAGGTATGTTAAAACATTTAAACATTTATTTCATATTTTTAATTTTTTATTTATTTCATTTTCCTTTTTAGAAAACTATGATCTCAGTTATACCGTGCTGTGGCTACCAAATCGTTTAATTGCTTTAATAGTCTATAGTTTCTGGTTTCTATTCGTCTTTTGTATTTTACTTACAATTCGCATGATGACTCGTTGTCCTTTTCGTAAAATATCTAAACGTCAATCGCAATACCAACCCGTTAACAACAGTAAAACCGATTATAAACAATAGAAAAACACTTGCGAGCCTTTGATACAAGAGGTTCAATATTTTAAAAAACCTCGAAAGTTTTAATTATTGTTTGTACATTTTGCAAAGCTTAAAAAAGAGTCATAATTTTTTAATAAATATATCATTGAAGAAAAATTCTTTATGTTCAACTTAGAAACTTAAATTTTTAGTCATGAATGACACTTTTGCTACAAAAGCTCAGTATATATTTTAATATTATTATGTTGTTTTTATCTTAATTATACCTTAATTATTATTAATTATTTTTATCTTTATATAAAGTATTACATTTTTTAATAAAAAATTATTTTATTTATTTTTTGCTTTTTTGGCAATAAAGAATATTAATTAATAATAAGAAAAAAGATAATTTTTTATTAAAAAAAACATAATATTATTTATTATTCCATTTAGTTATAAGTGAAAATTATAAAAAAAAAAAACCTATATAATCTTTTAATGTAACGAATTTATTAAAAATTTACTAGATTTTTAACCGAACCAAAGTTCAATATCATAAGTTTTAATAATTTAAAAAAATAATTAAATGTATTCAGTACTTATTTTAGCATAAAAACAATAAAAAGACATTTAGTTAATCGTTTATTATAAAAATAAAAGTGAAATTGTAGTGTTTTTTATTTAAAACTTTTTTCTCTTTAAAATATTTGTTTTGTAATTTTTTAAATCGTTTAAAATTTGCCTCATTTTTTAAAGCATTCGTTTTTAATCACATACCTGGCGGCGAAGTTTTGGCATTGTATATTCATTGAAATTTAAATAGAATCTTTATCTTCTATATAAGTATATATAAAAATGGTGTAAAAAAATGTACAGTAATTTTTAAAATAAGAACGGCTAGGCCGATTTTTGTAAGTTATTCGTATTTTCGAGGAGAAGGTTTTTGCGGAAGAAATTTTTGGAAAAGTTGGAAAATTTAAAAAAAAAAATTTTTTTACTAATTTTTGTTTGAAATTATTCCTTAATGGCTTTCCAAATGAATTGTGTTGTATTATTACTCTAAAGTTTGTCCGAAGGTTTAAAATTGGGGCAAGGCGAAGTTCGCCAGGTCTGCTAGTCCTAATATAAATTTCAAACGATATCGAATACAGTAATTAGATCCCTAGTTTTTCTTTTGAACAGCTGGTTTGTTAGTACCAGGGTTTAAATTGCTTGCTTAAAAATAGCAACAGCACTAAAATCTTTGCTTTGCTTTCATATTATTTAGCAAATGAAAAACTAAATGTCTCATCATTTATAAAACATTTCATTACAAACGAAGCAACAGCAAATGCCAAAAAAGAAAGAAATGCATATGCTTAAGCTGACTATGTTTTTCTTTCTGCAGCAAAGCATTTATTTTGAAAACGTTTTCTGTTGCTTAAGTAATAAGCAATGTTTGTTTCTTCTTTTGCTGTTGCTTTTTAAAATACGTTTAAAATAATTGCTTTGCTAATTGCTTTGCTGCAGAAAGAAACACAAAGCAAATGTGTTTCTTTCTTTTTATTGCATTTGCTTTTGCTGCACATTTTTCCGCTGCAACAGTTAAGCAACTACATATGCATTGAAAATAGTCAAGCATTTTTAATCACTATTTCATACAAAAGAGTGAAATAAAAACAAAAAGCAATAAAATAACAATTTATCGGTTATATTTAAAAAATATTCGCAGTTAATATATTTCATTTTCAGATTTTTTCTTGGTATTTTTTAACACGCAAAAAATGGAAAAACAAATGAAAATTCATTAAAAGCAATATTCCTGAATTGCAATTTAACATTTTGAAGTTTTTGAGTTTTACATTTTTTGAAGAAGCTTAAAACATTTTTTACTTTCATACGAATTCGATTAAATAACACATCTGTGTGATTTTGCTGACTGTAGCGCTATAACAGAAAATTTTTTTCAAAGATAAAAAAAAACAAGCTCTACTTCTATCGAAAACTCCTATCTGGAAAACAACTTTCGATTGCTTGTTACTCAATTGACAATAATTCGCCGAGTATAAATTAAGCCATTCCTAAGGAAAGATGTGGAATATCTCAGTGCAGTTGCGGACCTCAGCTACATATATATGCAAGCAGGTGAACGTCAAAGCTAAATATCTTGCATTTTTATGAAGCAGTTCACGTACAAACATTTGGTTTGACAACGAAGAACAAATAATTTTACATGTAAAAAGCAATCAACTGTTGATCTACACTCATCCCAAGGAAAATTCATAAAAGGTGAATGCATTAGCTCATGCGGCTTTCCATTCCTTTTGTATTGTAAGTGCTTGACAACTGAACCGGATTTTGCAAAAACGAATTACTTTTAAAGCTAATGTCAATTTGCCTTGTGCAGGAAAATTCTCAAAAGGCATATTTACATTACATATTTTACAGTGCAGTCACACGGTCAAGTTTTTGTTCAATTCTCTTTCAAGAAATTTACACATACTGCTTGTCAAAATTCACAAAAATTAAAAGCTGTGCATGCAATTTCAAAGCAAATTTTTAAGCAAGATGTCGTCAAGAGAACAAATAAAATTTATTTGTAGGAAAAAATTTCAAACAGCTGTTTTTTGCATGTAATTTGAAATACTCAATTAAACCAAAACTTGAAAGCAAATTCTCAGAAAATTTGTAAGTGTGATTCTGTTGGTAAAATAATGAGAGAAATTTTAAAAATTGAATGAAAACTTGATCGTCTGATACTTAAGTTACATTATTGTACAATTTGTGAAGATGGAATTTATTTTATATTATTAGCAACTTTAAAAAATTATAATTATAATAAAAACTATCATTAAACGAGGGTCTTAAGCATGTAGTTTGACACATGATGAATTTATTATTAACATTTTGCTATTCCAATTTCGAACTGAAAATATATAATTTATTATTCTTTCAACATTTCAGTACCCATATATTTTTTACCGTGCATATTTAATTGAAGGGTACACTACTGCCGTCTGGCGTTTTTCCATACATTTAATTTTTTACTACTGCCATCTGTCTGCATTGAAAAAATCTTGTGACGCCTCAAAAGATGGCGTAGAATTGTGATAAAGTGCTAAACAAATCGTAAAGAAATAACTCGGGGAAAATAATATCAATTGAGTGGAAATAATATAATTTAATAACAAATTTATGTAATTTAAAATTATATAAAAATGTAAATAATCAAAAGAAACATAAACACAGCAATAATCAACAAATACAAAACGAAAAATTGAAAATTTTTAATAGCAATCAAAAGACACTGTAGTGTGTGTGAAGAAAAGACGTAAAGCCAAGGAAAAGAAGCAGCCACGAATTGAAAAAAATTACTTAAAAGAAGTTTATTTAGAAAAGATAACAACGTAAGAAAAACTAATTAAACTTAATTGATTAAAATATCGGGATTATTATCATTATTGAGGATAAATGTATGATGAGTGTTGTATAGTGGACAGAAACTAGGAATGAAATTCCGTCAGTGCAATATTGTGATTTTTATGTTTGCAAGCGGTGTCACTTTACCCTTAAACGCATGTAGTACCAATACATTTGTATGTAAATATATCTAATTGTTCTTCTTTTGAATAAATAATAGCATGCTAGTTATTATTTAATAATTAACAGAGTGCAGAAAAATTAAATAATTTTTTTTTATTTTAAATTTGGCGGCATTTCTCAGTATGTAAGATTAACATATATTATCCTTGTTTGGAAGTTATTATTTGTGTTTTTTTTAATGAAATGGATACATACATTGCCACTGTAACGCAGAGAGTGTAATGAAATAATAGCAGTATCGACAGATTACGCATCTGGCAGACTCATTTTACTCCTGTCTTTTTAGCTGTTGGGCGCACTTCTATTAAGATCATAGAATCAAAGATACATGCATGTTGTTACACAAATAACCATGTAACTAACGAAATCAAATATTGTTTTCATTATTGCAAAATGCCATAGGAAAGCAGATTTTGTATTAGTTAGGTACAAGGGTTTTCAGTTTAGCTAACGACATGTAGATTTGTTTCTAAAAATAAATTTAATTGGTTTCCCATGGGCTAACATTTTTTTCACATTTACTTATAGGAAGTGTAATGGTTTATTTCCTACAATATAAATATTGTTTTTTTTCTATCGGAAAATATCTCAGAATCTCAAATTGAGATATCTTTTATTACATACCTATATTACAAAATAAACGTATGAAAAATAATATATTGTTGATTACACATATAGATGCCTAAAAACTTTTAGGGTCCGTAAACCAAAAATATAGGTTTCCTCAAGTCTTTCCATTTAACATTTCTCTTTAAAATTATTTTTCTACTCGCCAGATAAAAACGTTTGTAAATAAAATAAAAAAAAAATTTTTTTAATTACAATTGTATACTTTAAAGCGGTGAGAATTTCTTTTGTTTTGTTTGATATAATCGAGCCCATAGCTCCATATATAATTACAAAATAATTTAAAATATGTCCGTTAAATAAATGCACCAAGTGTGACGAAGGGTGCCGTACAATGTGTAGGGCCCTCCTTAATGTTTAATTCTATTTTTATTAACTTTTTACATCGGACATAGTAAAACTTACCTCGAATAAAATTGAAATAAGGTCGGTACTATTGAGATAACTTTTCACTTTCTGAACTTACTTTCATAGTGAACTAGCAATACACACTATTTGATTTGAATTGTAATGTACTTTTTAAACGAAACTCCTGCGTCTGCCTATAACGGATTAAAAATATGTCATATGAACTGTATGTGAATGGTTAAAAAACCAAATCCATATAAGCGATAAGCACGTCAATATTGGGACACCTTTAAATTTAAGGTTTTATTCTTTTACTTGTTGCTATAGCGCACATAATTTTTACTAACACTGTGTCTATCACAAATAAAAAATAAAAAGATATTTATAAATAATATGTCACTTTTGGAACACCTTTTTATTTTTAGTATTTGTTGTTAGAGTGGCTATTAAGATAGAGGGCTGTGACAGACAAACAGAGGGACGGACGGACAAACACTGTGACAAGAGTTATATTTTACACCTTGTGTACTGAACCCTAAAAACAGCAAATAAACGAATTTGAAATATTCGGTTATTATAAGTGACGAACGAAATTTAAATATCGCATTCTTATTGAAACCCCTTAATTTATTACAAAATTTCCCTGAAATTTCTTTCCTCATCTCGAATAATACGGCATTTACACTATGCAATTTTTCATGCAACTAGCATGACATTTTTGTTTGTTTGTGAAGCAGGAGGGATAAGCAATATGGTGTTGCTTGAGTTTTTAGGGGATGTTACCCTTGCTAATGTTTACTTTTAGATAACGCATAACGCTGTGACTTAAATAGAAAATTGAGGAAAAATGCCTGAAAAATTGCATAATGTAAATCTGGACTAAAAGTTATTTAACTTTTGTTTTTGCGCTATTGAAAATTTCTAAATCCAAAATGTTAATTTATTAATTTCAAATTATTAATTTAAAAAATATGAAATATCAGTGAAAACGAAATTGTATAAGTTAGTGATCCTCAGAGTTTTACTGTCAGGCCCACGTCGAATTTCATTTTCATCGGTTACCTAACTACTGTCAAACTCCGTATATAAAAAAATGTATAAAATTTTTTATATGGAGAATTAATGAATTCGCCATGATGGAGATTGTTGATTCGTCTTACGCAGCAGTTTTTTTTTTTTATAAACGTCAAAATTTATTTAAATTTTTTGAAAAAGTAATTGGCAAACAGGCGTTTAAATTTATTTGACAGTTTTTATTATAATTTTTTGCTTTAATTTCTTTTTTCTTTATAACTTTCTTTTAGTCTGCTTTTATTGGAACACTCAGTCCACCAAGAAACAATGAATTCGTCTTGCATAAAAAATATTTATTTTCGTCGAAAGCCTAACTGTCAAACTTGGTATATAAAAAAAAATCTGTATAATTGTTTTATATGGTGTTTGATATCTAGGGCTTCGGTGAAAATTAATAAATTCGCCATCGCTAACTTTGCCAAGCGGTTTTAGTTTGCAAGCATCTTGTCAAGAAAACGTTATTTTGAATTAATTATTAATTTACTTTAATCGTGCTTGATTCCTTCAAACATAAATATTTCATTATATTCTCATAAAATATTTTTTATTTAAAACTAGTAATTGAAATGTATTAGAGCGGGGAAAGCATATCCATATGGTCATTTCACTACTGCTCATCAGTGGATTTTACCTAAATTTTGTAAAAAAAAAAAAAATAAAAAAAAAAAACAAAAAAAAAAAACTTGAAAGACTTACATCAAGGGTCAAATTGATTAAATGAGAACTACATTGAATCAATATGACAAAAAGACAATAACAACTCAAAAATTTTTTATACAAAAACACAGCAAACATTCAGTAACTATTTTTATTATTTCTTTCTTTAATCTTGTTTACTCAATAAAATCTCTCTATACTGTGTTTGAAGTTGACATTTTACAAAAAGTGAGGCTTCTCGTTCTAGTGTTTTGCCAAATCCTTCCAGCAAATTTGGTTAATTTCGATAGTTCGAGAAGGTAGGCAGTGTTTTTACTCATTTTTGACGTTTAAAACTCGGAAAGAATAACTGCGTCCGCATATTTGTGTGTTTATGCCTTCTAATTATTTGCATTAGTTTTTAGTCGCATGGCTAAACAAGATTAAGAGAAAATTATTTTTAAAAACATTAAAAAAGGAATAATATTTCGATACAACTGAGTAACATTTTGTGTATGAATTTAAATTACTCTTTAATTGCTCGTCATTAACAATTCTAATGTAAAAATAAACTTATATCGTTTAGATTTCGTTTTCAATTGAAGTGTAAAATAATAAATCTGCCGGTATTTACTAATAAAACATTATGGCGGATATTGCATATCCAACAGGATGCAAACCCCTAACAGAAGATCTTGGGACAGATGAACTAATACGTCGTCTTAAGGTAACTTCTTAAGTGATTTATTTTAAGGAACAAAAAAAAAAAAACTTCTTTGTATATTTTCCAAAATGTTCGTAGACCTTAGCCAACGTTTTACAGGCCATGGGTCAAGATGATGGCATGTATCAGCAGTACATTCCGCTTTCCTTACATTTAGCTGATTATTATTTTCTGCATCATATTTCACGAGATGTACAACTTTTAGTGGCCTGTTGTATAGCAGATGTATTGCGCGTTTATGCACCAGAAGCACCTTACAAAGACCAAGAGCAAATTAAGACAATCTTTATGTTTTTCATCAAGCAATTGTATGGTCTTAAAGATCCGAAGGACCCCTCATTCAAACGCTATTTTTATCTATTGGAAAATTTAGCTTATGTTAAATCATTTAATATGTGCTTTGAATTGGAAGATTGTGCAGAAATATTTTGTGAACTTTTCGGTATGATGTTTAAAATTGTTAAGTAAGTCTTGTTTTTTTTTTTTAATTTTTTTAATTTCTAAAAAATAAACAAAATTTACTGTTAAAAATTCTCTCCTATTTCTAGTGAGGAGCATAGTGTTAAAGTGAGAAATTTTATGATCGATATTATGTCACCATTGATAAATGAAGCTGACAATTTTACTACAGATATTTTGGACATAATATTAATAAATATAGTGGAGCCAAAAAAATCACAAAACAAATTTGCCTACCAACTTGCAGAACAATTGATTGTTAAAACGAGTGACTCCTTGGAGACCATAATCAAATTGGTATGTTATTGAATAGTAAACTAATAAATAATTTATTTAGTTTAATTTTGTTTATTTTTTTCGAAACATTTTCAGTTCTTTAATCAAGTTTTAGTACTTGACAAAATTGATACCAGATTTGAAATTTGTCAAAAGATCTATGATCTAATCTACGAATTACACATTATCAATCCAAATATATTGGTTTCTGTTTTGCCTCAGTTGGAGTGTAAATTGAAATCATCCAATGAACAGGAACGTTTAAGTAAGTAAACAATTTACATTTTTATAAAACTACAAAAAAGGAAAATAAAAATTCTTACTAAACTTCAAATGTCTTTCGAAGAACAAACCACAAAAAAACTCAACGCATATTAATAAATCAAACAGTTTTTTATACTCTTCTCGGCATAGCAATTGCTTATTTTTGCTTTCAATTATTTAAAAAAGGTAAAAAAAAACACTCGAAGAAATTTAGATTTTTACCAAATTTTCGAACTCGAAAACTTTTTAAAGTTTGACGTAAAAATTTCAGAATTTTTATTTGTTTTGCAACACCTTTTCTTATATTGTTATTTCATTTACTTAATTCGGTGATATTAAGCCAAACACGATCAAAATAATTATATTGCATAGGAATTGAACCTGAGATTATAAGTCCATAATTTTACAATATTCAGATTTCATTTTTGTTTAATTCGTGATTTTTACCGAATTTTATATATTTTTTTTTTCTTTTTCATATTATACACCTTTACTTACTAAGTCATTCAAATAAATTTTTATTTTATGTTCACTAAACTCGAAATTGCACAAAAATTTCACAAAATACCACAGAAAAAGCCAGAGAATATCTAAATTTTACCAAAAATTGAAAATAAAAATTCTCCAAAAGAAAAAATTCCAAATATTACAAAATTATATTTAGCCCAATTATAAATATTCTCACTAAATAAATAAACTAATTCATAAAACCCTGATTTCCACACTCAAAAAAGAGAGGAAATTTTTTAATTGGAGAAAAGTTATACTCAGCCCAATCATGAATATTCTGACGGAAAAATTTTTCTCGAGAAAAAATTCCTCCAATTATGAATTCCGTGGAAAAAAAACGATAAAAAAGTGGCATCATTGTGATTTAAAGGGAACTATTTTGTTTATTTACATGTTTTTATTTTATAATTGAAGCAAAGCCGCGAAAAACGTTGTAAAAGACAAATTTTGCAAAACCTGTTTTTTTGCAGATTACCGTTAATTTTACTCTCTTACATTTGTTCCAACAAGAAAACATTAAAATTATGCATTTTATCACCGTCAAAACTCAATTACAACGTGTCAATCAGTGGAGATAATCAAACCATTTAAATACGTTTTTTTTGCTCTCCTGAAAAATTATTATTTTGTCATTTGCAACGTTATTCGCGGCGATCCTTCAATTCATAATACCTGCTTTTACTTTCCACAGTCAATCTGAAGGGGAAAAAATTATAATGGGAGAAAAGGGAAAAGTAAAAAAACTCACACGGAATTTTTGTTTATAATTGGTCTGAATGTTTATAATTGAACTGAATAGGAATAAAACATTTAATTCACCCAAATTAAAGATATTTACGAAAAGTGGCAGTTACACCAATAATAAAAAATTCCAAAAGTTTATTTTTAAGTAAAAAAAAAACTTACCCAAATTACAAATTTCTAACAGATAATTCTAAAAATCAGCTAAAAGTAAAAAAAAAAATAGAAAACGCTGAAAATAACTATCGAAAATTATCCAAAAATGTCTTTACAAAAGCATAACTTCTTGGCAAAAATCGAAATTAAAGCAAAAATTCGAAATTGCACAACATATATTTCAAAGAAAAACTTAAAATTAATTAAAAAGAATCACTTAAGTCGAAAGGCAATCAGCTATGAAAAATCGCGCATCGAACTTATTTTGGGGTAATTTTGGATCGAAATTTCGACGCTTTGAATTAGTTTTTCAATTTTCGATTCTCAATACATTTTTATTTCTTTGTGAGAATTTATTGATTTATTTTTTGTTTGACTCTAGATTTTTTGTAGTATGCACAATTTTCATCACGGTCGAATAAATATGTAACTCTTTCATTCCAATTTTTTCGCTAACGCCTTAAATTGTAAAATTATCAAAATATTGTATTGAATTTCGTATATTTTATGTTTTTGATTATTTCTGATACTTTTTTATACTCTTTACCGAAGGTGAAAAAGTTTGTCATTTGTGCATTTCCGACCTCATAAAGTATATATGTTCTGAGTTCTTATGCATAGCGAAGTCGATTGAGCACAGAGGGCAAACCATGCCGGTCTTTAATGTTTTCTATTTTTTTTTCAGCTTTCGTATTCTTTCCTTCAGGTGGTTGTGTTTATAAAAATTAAGGAAGAAGATAAAAAAATTAGTGAACTTTTCACCACTTACTAAATTAGCGCGTGAAGCGCAACGCCTTCTTACGTCGGGCTTTTACGCTGCAATGACATACCTAAATAAGAGCGTCAACTTTATGTCTTTTACAGTAATGTTAACTCATTTTATTTTATAAAATCCGCTATATAAAAATAAAGAAGAGATAAAACCGATAGACCGCCTTGAAAATAACTAAATTGTCATTACTTTTTAACCATAACAAAACAATCCAACAAGCAGCCAACTTCAATTCCTAACGCACTGTTAAAATTGGATTTTCCAATTGCTAAGCGTTGATGCTGTGCTATTTAGGGATGCTTCAAACATATTCTATGTACATAAGTTTTTAAAGATATCTTGCGCTTTACGCGGTA
Source organism: Gymnosoma rotundatum (assembly GCA_916610165.2). Taxonomy (NCBI): domain Eukaryota; kingdom Metazoa; phylum Arthropoda; class Insecta; order Diptera; family Tachinidae; genus Gymnosoma; species Gymnosoma rotundatum. The sequence continues at coordinate 14,288,767 of OU744339.1, forward strand.
ATTTAAGGATGTCAGTTACTACTTATTCACCACTAAATTTTACTAGGATCTGATACAGTAATCATTTCATTTACTAAAGATTCAATTAGACGTGCCATGGCCATAACCATATAAAACAGCTGTTTAAACCAACGTTATGGAAAATACTGTATTTGATTATTGGTGACATACCATAATGCCATAGCCATAACCGTAACCATAGATATAAATTAAATTTTGATTTTTTACCATAACCATATTCAACTGACTATTGAATTTACGTATTAACTGTTTGATTTTTATTTTGTTCTTGTTTTTCCCTTTCTCTACATTGTATTGGCGAGTTTTAATTTATATTTTTCATTGCGCTGCTTTCTTAACAAACGACAAAACAAACAAACTTATGGCTATGTTACCACTATTCGCTGGCAGTAAATATGATTATAGTTATGGCCATGGTTACTGCTATGGCGTTATGGTATGGCACGTCTAATTTAAGCTTAAGCTGGGACAACAACCCTAAGCAAAACTTACAACTTTCGAAAATAAACAGTCTTTTTTTCAATTTGTTTTAATTAAAAAAATAGATTTTCATACATTTAAAAAATCCTTTGTTTTGTTTGCGTTTTTTAATCGATTGAAATTTATTACAACCTTACAGAGAATAATCGTTTTGAAATCGATTTCTCTCATTCATTCCCGATTGCTGGCTCATTTCATTTAAGTTTTGCTCTTTTACTCCATTCAATTTTTAAAGATCCCAAACGATACTTTTACAAAAAATATTTTTTTAAGTGCAAAAGGTTTACAAAGGAAATCTCTTAGTAAGACTTATATGTACATCAATATAGTTTTTATTTTTCAAAAATATAATAATATTTTTGGTTATTCTTGTTCTATTATAGAGGCTGTTTCTCTTTTGGCCCGCATGTTCTCCGAAAAGGATTCTACACTATCAAAAAAACATTCTGCCTTATTGCGCATGTTCTTGGGTCGTTTCTGTGACATATCCGTTAGCATTCGCGTCAAATGTGTACAATCGTCTATGCACTTTTTACTTAATCAACCCCATCTACGAGCCGATATAATATCTTGTTTAAGGGCCCGCCAACATGACTCAGACGAAAATGTGCGCTATGAAGTTGTCATGGCCATAGTCGAAACTGCAAAGAGAGAATATAAAATTGTCTGCGAATCGGAAGATCTATTGGATTTTGTACGTGAACGTACGTTAGATAAAAAATTTAAAATACGCAAAGAAGCCATGTGGGGTTTGGCTTTTATATACAAAAAGGCCATCTGTGAAACCAATGACTTATCCGAAGATGTGAAAAAGTCCATAGAATGGATTAAAAATAAAATAATGCACGGCTATTACATGCCAACGCTAGAGGATCGCCTACAGGTCGAACGTTTGTTAATCACCTCATTAGTGCCCTATAAACTGCCATCGTTGGAACGTATGAAACAGCTGTATCATCTAATGGGCACCTTTGACGACAATGCCACCAAGGCATTTATAGAATTGCAAAAAAATCAAATGAAAACACGCATAACCGTCCTGGAATGGGTGAAACTGCATAAAGCTAAGGAAATGACGCCATCATTACAAAGTCAGCTGAATGTCAAACAGGGCATTATTTGTAAATTACTTGCAGATCCCCTAAAGGCTTCGGAATATCTAAGTAGATTTAGTACGAATTTGCGTAAAGATACGACATTGTTTCGTTATATGGAAACAATTCTTAAACGTGATGTTTCGTGTAAAGAATGTGCCGATACAATGTCGTTGTTATTGAAGAAATTGGGTACGCCAATTATGACAAATTTGTACTATCAGACAGTCAAAATGTTAATTGAACGCATTGCCTCCGTAATGATTGATAAGGAAGCATTGGGTATATTAATTAGGTAATCAACCATCATTTCTTTTAATGTACATTCGAAATTCATTTATTTATTGGTTTCAAAATTTCACTTTCACCCTTTTAGTTTAATAGAAGATTGTATGCGTGGAGGTGACACTGCAAAGGAAATTTGTTTGCCACCGAATGAAGCTGGTGAGCAGGGATTAAAACTATTGACCGTAAGCTTTATTACCTGCCTCCAATTTCCTTTAAAATGTTAACAGTTTTTAACAACCAACAGGCTTTGTCGTATTTGTTTTCGCCGCATTTTTTTACGGACAAAACTCTTCGTCACATGATTTCTCTGCTTAGTTATGATGAAGACTATGCCGCGCCGCTTATACTGAAATCTCTAACACATTTGGGTCGCTACAAACCTCTTATATCAGTTGATCCCAATATCTTGGAAGAATTGGCACCGGTTTGTAAAGATTTTGCACTGGAGGGTACGCCGAAACAGGCTAAACATGCAGTCCGTTGTATATTTGTCAATACACAGGCTGTGGTAAATGGCGCCACCGATTGTGCAGACACACCTAAAATGGTACATCCGATCTTTAATGATATCATGGATAACTTGCGTCTTACCTTGAAACCAAATTGTCCAAAACAACGTACAAAAGTTGTTACCATGGGACATATAGCCTACAATATGCCCAAGGCTTTTGCCGATAAAATGAAGAACATGATTGCTCGACGCATAGTTAAGGAATTGTTGATACAGCCTGTACCTGAAGATAGGGTCTGTTTAAAGATTGAGGGTGATTGGTGTGAACAGGAAGAGTTGCCAAATGATACTTTATGTAAATTAGATGGCCTTAAGACAATGGCCCGTTGGCTATTGGGATTGAAAGATGACGAAGCTTCGGCTAAAAAAACATTCCGTATGCTAATTGCTTTCATACATCATGGCGGTGATTTGTTGAATCACAGACGTATGTTTGCAGCGGAATCATCATGGTTTCGTTTAGCTGCCGCTTGTGCCATGCTGAAAGTGTGCGAGCAAAAGGGCGTGGGGGATCAATTCACTGCCGAGCAGTTTTACAGTTTAGCACAAATAATGGTTAGTTTTTTATACAACAAAATCGTCTAGACTATTTTTTGTTTTTATAAATCATTTGTGTTTGTGCGTTTTTTTTTCTTGGTCTAAAGTGTGATCCTGTGCCTCAAGTCCGTGAAATGTTTGCCCGCAAATTGCATAAAGGTCTAAACAAGGGCTTACCGAGTAATTGCCTACCATTGGATTTTATGGGTTTTTATGCTTTCTGTGGAAGTGAGACGGACAAAAAGTGAGTAGTAGCAAAATAATTTGTAACATTTTTTTTTTTAATTTGTTGAAAATGGTATTTCAACGGCTTCTGAAAGAGGTGAGTGATTTCTCACACATGAAAAGCATATCGCACAATACAATTTAGCCAAAAACTCTTCCCTTTTTTTTTACTGGACTTTCAGTTAAACAAAATCCAATAACTGCTCGCATTAGAGCGCAAGTTGTGAGAGTAAAGTAAAAGGTGAGACATATTATAGAAGAAATATTAAGAGAATATTTGTCAAAACCTTTTTTTCTATTTCTATAGAAAAATTTGTAAGAAAACCTTCTACAGAAAAATTAGTTTGCACGATAATTTTTTAGGTAGAAATTAGTCCGAAAGAAATTTTTCTATAGAAAAATTAGTCGGAAAGAAAATTGTCTATAGAAAAATAAGTTCGAAAAAAAACTGTCTATAGAAAAATTTTCTATTGAAAAATTATTCCGAAAGAAACTTGTCTATAGAGAAATTAGTCCGAAAGAAAATTTTTAATAGAAAAATAAGTCCGAAAGAAAATTGTCTATAGAAAAATTAGTTCGAAAGAAAATTTTCTATAGAAAAATCAGTCCGAAAGAAAATTGTCTATAGAAAAATTAATCCGAAAAAAAACTTCTAAAGAAAAATTAATCCGAAAGAAAATTTTATATAGAAAAACTATTCCGAAAGATTTCTTTCTGTATAAAAATTAGTCTATAGAAGAACTAGTCCGAAAGAAAATTTTAGAGTACATTTTTAATGTAGAAATTATTCCGAAAAAAATTTTTATAGAAAAATTAGACCGAAAGAAATTGTTAATAGAAAATTTAGTTCTAGAAAAGTTTTTGTTGAATTTTTTATAGGAAAATTAGTCCGAAAAATTTTTTCTAAAAATTTTCCATAAAAAAAAACTATTCAGAAAGCCAAATATCTTTAGAAAAATTACTATGAAATAAAATTTGCTTTAGTAAAATTAGTTCGGAAGAAAAAATTCTATAGAAGACATAGCAAAATTTTTATAGAAAAATTAAAAAAACGCATTGACGGATTCCGCGTGTCAGAAAAAAAAACAAATAAAATGAGTTGCGGCGACGGATGCGGATTTTATTGTCATTTTTATTATTTGTTTGCTAATTTTTTTATTCTTTTTTATTGAAATATATTTAAAAAAATTTTTTTAAATGTAAATAAGCAATATTTTGAAAAATTTCAAAATTATTGTTGATTTTCAATGACTTTTTACATTTTCTTTCTCTTCTTTTTTCGTAGTCATTCACAAAAAATATTAACAAATAGAATTTTTTGGTAGAAAAACAATTAAACTGTGGCAACATGCTGAAAGAGAAAAAATTCCAAATTGAGAGCTTGAGAGAAAACGCACTCAAATTAAAATAGATTCTAATTTCATGCGGATTCGTTGAACGTTTTTTATTGTCAAAACTACATATAAAAAACAACCGCATCCGCAACCGTGAGGTTGTATTTCTACTCTTACAAAATTAATCCAAAAGAAAAAATTCTATAGAAATAATTGTCCGAAAGCAGTATTTTTATAGAAAAAATTAGTTCGAAAGATAATTTTTTATAGAAAAATTAGTCCGAAAGAAAACTTTCTATAGAAAGATTATACGAAAAAAGTTTTGTGTACAAAAATGTGTCGAAAGAACATTTTGTATAGATAAATTATTTAAAAAGCAAATTTTGTATAGCAAAATTGGTCATAAAGAAAATTGTGTAAAGAAAATTAGAAAGAACGCTTTTTAACTCATGACAATAAATTTTTGTTTTTACCAATCAACCTATTTTAAATAATACAGAATTAAAAAATTTGTAATTCTTTCTTTTTGTTTACTAGATTATTAGATGGAAAACGTCAATTCTTGGAAGCAGATATAAATCGAAGACGTGAATATCTAAAAACAATACAATCCACAAGTAAGAATTTCGATTAAAGAAAATGTCCCAAATTCATAGTTATAAACTAGTCTTTTTTGCTTTCATAGTGAAAAATAAAGTATACTTTAAGTTTAGCCACCTTCCACTGGGTACCGACTGTAATTTGATAAATGTTTTCATACAATTTCTAAACAAACATTAGAAAAAAGTAACCTTGTGTTTATTTTGTTCACATTGGTATAGAAATCAGATATAGAGTATTGTGTTCTTAAACCAAATAAAATAATTTTGGTAAAATGAGTTAAAAACAGCTTTGGGTAGTTTTAAATTTAGAGTTGACTTTCTCGCCAAAAATATCTTTTAAATTGTCTATGAATGAATTAGAGTCGAGTCTAAAATAAAACCGACTTTAGTTCCCTTAAAGTATACGTTATTTTAACTATGAATTTGGGCCAATGTTTTTTTTTTTTTTTATTTAAAAAAAAAACATCAAAAAAAATATTTCTAATTCCAGATCCAGACGCATCTGCCGAACAACGTTTATACCTACTACCTGATTTTATATTAGCTTTTGCTATACCAATTTTAGTACACGATCCCAAATATACCAATCACGAGGATCGGACACAATTAAAACATGTTGAAAAATGCCTACGCTTTATTTTAGAACCCATAATGGCTAAAACAGAGGCCTTTTCATTTAGTTTCTATAAGAATTTAATTGAATTAATGAAAAATCGTTATGTGGTAACACCGCACGAAGATAATCAAACCTATAATTTGGTAAGATAAAATAAATTATTGGAATATTTATTTCATTTATTTATTTATTTTTTTTTTTTTTAAGAAAATGTGGGCTTGTTGTGATCTCGCTTACTATATTATTTGTTCCAAAATGGGACAATGTGATTTAACGCCAAACAAAACATTCAATGTAACCATTAAATTACCCACATTGTATTTCCAAAGTCCTCCCAGTGATTTTCCACCAAACACAAAAATTTATATACCTTACGATACGTATTCCTTGATATCTACATTAAGTCCTGCTAAGAAACTAACAAATGCCTTCAAGCCAACAACTAGTGGCGGTATATCAACAATAAAATCAAATCCTGAAAAACGTCCAGCCACCGATCATTTAACATCTATAGATCAAAATTCATTGGTAAGAGAGTTTTTTTTTCAAGTAACTTAATTGAAACCTTTTTTTATTTTTGCAGGAACATGCTGCCTTGTTTGATGGTGTTAAGGACGACGCTAATGAACCCAATGCCAAAAGAACACGAGCAAATGTTATTCGAGCAGGTCGAACGTAAATGTTACTCAACAGTCGTGCATGAATTTTTAACTTCTTGTTGCCAGAAGAGAATTTTGAAGTAATAAAAAAAACAAAAACAAGAAAAAAACTGTATTTATAAATAATGTTAAGTCTTTTTAATTTATGTTTTATATATTTTTTTGAAACATAAATAATACAAAAAAGAAAGGAAAACACTCAAAGTGTAATTGATTTTCAAGACAATTTTGCCAAACAATTCAAATGATAAAGCAAAAAAAAACGAAACAAATTCTTTTTAAAGAATTTGTTTGCATTAACTTGTAATTTTAACCAGAATCATTTTCTAAAACATGCCTTAAGGATACAAGAAAAAAAACTTGTTTTTCTTTTAATAAAAAATCCCCAATTTTAAATGTTTCTTTGTTTTTGTTTATATAAATATTTAAAGAAAAAGAATAACAAGTCCTAATAAATCCATAATCCAGTTTGTTAATTAGTGTTGAATATTTTTCAAAGTGAATTATTTCCATGTTTTTATCATTCACTTTTATTAACTTGTATACAAAAAAACTTGTCGTTTATGTTTTAAAACTTTTTTTATTCCTCTCCAAAAACCAAGACGATTTTTGTTAAGAATTATTCTAATTTTTCTTTATTATAGTTTTATACCAAACCCTTTTTATTTATAAAAAAAAGTATTTTTTTTTATAATTATTTTTACCTAAGATTTGAAATTAATATACATATTTATATATGAATGTTTAAATAAATAAATTTAAATTCATTTTTAAAACAATTTATACAATAATTTTATATTTATCCATTCGTATCAAACGTAATTAATTTTAGTAATTAGTTTTAAAAATAAATATCTCTCTACATCAAAAACAATTAAAGAAAAGCTAAAGGAACATCTAATCATTAAACTGTATGTAAATAATTAATATTTAAACAAATATATATTTAAATACAAAAGAAAAATAATAAAAGCAAAGTAAATATTGTTTTTCAATAAAAATAAAAAAAAATAGTTTTACTTCCAGCGATTTGCCACTCAAAGTAAAAGTCATAGTGATCACTGGGATTGATTTTGTTTATTTGTATAAAATATCAAATCGTCAATTTTTAATTTAACAAACGAAACTAATCTGAATAAGGAAACAAAATAAAAATAAATTTAAAAACCGCCAAAAAATTGATATTAAAAGTAGATTAAATCCAAAGAAGTTTTTCGCTTACTGAAGAACTTATTTGCGAAATTGACTTGGTGGACTTTATTAATTCAATATAATTTCCAATTTAAGCAAACACAACAATAAGTAATTTGTTTTCTTTATTTATTTTTCATATTTATGACATTCTAAAAAATCTATAACATAGAATTGCGTTTCGAATTCATTAAGTTTAAAACTCTTACATACTTATATATTATAATATATAATATTCTTCAATTCTATTTCTCTAGACCTTTTTAACAATCTGTACAACATCTTCATCGTTGAGCACATGATCAATACCAACTTTTTGCGGTTGATGTTTAACGGATGAACCCCACACTAAGGCACTGTATAAAAAGAGAAAAAAATGTAACGGTAAACATTTAAAATTTTTTTTCTACTGTACAAATTCTGATAGTTACAACATTCTTAGGCATTATTCGTTTCAATCTACTTAATATCGTTTCAATTTAATATGTTATGTTTTTTTATCAATTAATAACTTACTATTTAAATTCTTTCGCTATAGAACGATGCAATTTATTACAAAAATCTGAAATTGTGGTACGTTCATTGTGCAAAACAATAGGTGAGCTGTAGTCAGGTAGTTGGCCCTTTGGTTTTGTGTAGCTATTGAAAAAACAAGCAAATATTAGTGAGTGAAATTTCAAGTTTAATATGTTAAAAAATTTGTGCTTACATCCGAACCAATTTCAAATATTCCCACATCATTTCCAGCAAATCGTCAAAATTCCAACGATGATGAGCTGATATTGGTACACAATGAGGTATCTTATAGATGACATCCAATTCTTCAATTGAAATTTGATCGATTTTATTTAATAAATAAATGCAGGGTATATAAATGCGATTGCCTTCAATCACATCGATCAAATCATCACTAGTGGCATCATATCGCAGCGTTATATCAGCATTGTGTATTTTATATTCCGATAAAATGGTTTTCACCAAATCAGAATCCAACTCAGATTGTGGCACCATTGAGTTCAGATTTACACCGCCTTTGTCTTTGCGCTTAAAATAAATATTTGGTGGTTTCTTGTTAAGACGTATACCAAATCCTTCCAATTCGTGTTCCAGCAATTGTTTATGACCCAACGGCTTAAGACAATCGAGTACCATAAAAATCAAATTACAGGTGCGAGCAACAGCAATAACTTGTCGGCCACGACCCTTGCCATCTTTGGCGCCTTCAATAATACCAGGCAAGTCCAGCAGTTGGATTTTAGCTCCTTTGTATTTTATACAACCCGGAACAGTAGTAAGCGTAGTGAACTCATAGGCCGCTACTTCAGAATAAACACCGGCTAGGTTAGAGAGCAAAGTAGATTTTCCCACCGAAGGGAAACCCACAAAGCCCACCCGGGCATCACCAGTCTTGGCCACCTCAAAACCTAGAACACGAAAAAACCGTACAAAAAATCGTTATGACCCTCTTTTTTAAATATTTTGCCTAAAATCTATTTACCTTGTTCGCCTGTGCCACCGCCACCACCTTTAGGAGAAATTAGTTCTCTTCTTAATTTGGCCAGTTTAGCTTTCAATAAACCCAAGTGAGCCGATGTTGCTTTATTTTTTTGGGTACGGGCCATCTATTGGTGTCAAACATTATAAACCAACCGGTGGGGTATGAACAACACACAAAACAAACGAAATAAAGGTTAGATTTCTTGCTCCAAATTTTCATTTGTAACTCTAATACAAACCTCGCCTTCAATGGCGGCAATTTTCTCTAATATAGTACTCATCTCTAATTGCTTGAAGTGGTTTTATTTATTACATATATTCATAAGTTTTCTTTTTCAATATTTAAAGAAAAAACTTGGTGGCTAAATACAAAATTATTCGCGTGGACAGAAATTCATACCAGCACACAATACGAAAATTTGACAATCAAATTGTCAGAAAATCATAAAAAAAAGAGAATGAAGCAGCGCTGCCATATTTTTCCTGCGCTGATAAACACTTGTTTAGTTTAGAAATGATGCCATATGAAGAAAATATGAATTAACGTTGAAAGTTTTTGTTTTCCGAAGGTTACTCTAATAAAACCGTTATTTATTAACAAAACAAATTTTTCTTAATTTGCAGAAATGTTTCGATCAGGTATTTATTTAATATAAAAAAATTACAAAAATAAAAAAAGATACTTTCTTAGCTAAGCAAACCAAGCCACTAGCTCAAATTTTACGTGAGAAAAATTCGAGAAATAGATTTATAAGTGAATTAACCAACAATGAGGATCAACTTTTTAATCGCAGTTTGGATTCAGCGCAAACTGCTCTATTAGAAAAGAAACCTAATTTGAAACAAACTAAGCTCTATATACGCCGTTCATTAAAACGTCCTCATGATCAGCTTAATGATTCGTTTACATCTTGTGAACAAATGGAGACTAAAACTGAACTTTTTATAATGCCATCGCCAAAAATGAAAGTATTGGAAAGTAAGGCTAAATTAAATAAAACTTTTTGTGGTAATGCGGATAGCTTTGAAAGGCCATCGTGTAGCACTAACACAAAGAGAAAACACCAGGAAACTATTGCACATTCTACAGCGGCATATGATCTTATGGCATCTGCTGAACGTAATATGTTAATGTTAGTGGGAAAAGTGGATTTTGTATTGAAGATTTCAAAACAATATTCAAAAATCAATGTTTTATGGGATGTTTATGGTAATTAGAAAAATGGATTAAAAATTTCATTAATTGTGTAGTCTATATGCAAATTAGTATAGTAACATCTGAACTTTTATTTTCAGGCAAATTACAAAAAATATTTAAGGGAAAGCATCACTATGAACATATTTTACTTATGCGTAATAGCGAAGGTGATGGTCCTATACTACAATGTGTCTATTATGATTTCGATAATACTTTGGATGCTTTTAAAAATGGTAATTAACGCTGATATTGCTGTAGTAGGGGATACTTAAAATGCAAACAATAAACCTTAATGCTCCATTTGTCAAATCGACTAACTCCATTAGAAAGAACTTGAAGCTACAAAAATGGCCTTACCGTTTGTGTAATTCTTGTAAACGTATTTAAAAAAAATTAGTTAATTAATTTGGCAATTGAAGCATTCAAAAATTGGTTCGATATTTAACATTTATCACTTTTCAGATTCTAATGTACGTGTAGTTGGGCGTATTAATGGTTGCAATCGTTTAAGAGTATTTAAAATACAACTTTTAGAAAAACTAATAAAACAATCCAGCTTAATGCGCATACAAAACGTCATTTCATTTGTTCTATTACAAAATCAAACAGCCAGTAAAGAATAATTTTTTATGATGGGACACTTGTAAATATGTATATTTTATTAGTTAAATAACTTACTATCTAAGATTTTGATTAATATACATTTACAATTAAAGCATTTAAAGAAGTTATGTTAAAAAGTTTCATTAAATTTTAAATATGTTTAATTAGCTGATTAAAGAAAGAAACTATCTATAATACTTTGTACTTAAGTTGTTAAATGAAAAGATTTCAAATAAATTTTATTTTGATTTGTGCCTTAGTTTAATTCTTGTTATTATTTAGTGAAGTACGCAAGAAAATATTTATATAAATAAGAAATTAAGTCAAATTTAAATTTTAAAAAATATATGGCTTTTCGTTTTTGTTATATTTAGACATCTAAATACATAAAAACTCCTATGATGAGACCCACAGCAATAGCAGTTAAATATCCCATATGAATGCTGCTTTTTTGTTGATAATAACTGTATGGAAATTAAAAAAATTGAAAATTAAAAAACTACAAGAAAATGTAATGGCAGTGCCTAACTAAAATAGTTTTAAGATTATTAAACTTACTGTAATTGTTTACGCGGCGAAAATGGCGATGGTGGATTTATGCCTGGAATATTACTATCTAAATAGACTAATGTGTAGCCAAATATTGCGACAGCTAAGCCACAAAATAGCGGCTGAAAAATTTTGCTTAAGTTATTTTCATTGACCCAATTAATGACATCATAATATCGAGCATCAGCAAACTTTTTCAAATCAATTAAACTTTCAGAGTTTGCATAGGGCACTGAAATTAAATAAAATTATAATTTATTATAATTAATCAACACTTTAATTTCTATAAAGCATTTAATTATATTTAAAAAAACAGCTCTTTAAAAATCGAAATTATTATATAAAAGAATATATCGATATTGGTAAAATTGGAAAAGCTTTTATGAAATTTTATAAAATGAGTATCAAAAGTACCCTTGTTGTACGTAATAAATGTATTTCACCGAAATTCCCAGCCCTGACACGAAAACTGTATCTTCAGTTTAATTAGTTCGTTTTAACGTAAGTATAAAGTAAAGAAACTCATTATTTTAATTTAATCAAAAGAGAATCAAAAAAATCCTTGTACTTTTCAGAAACAATTCTAACTAAATTAAAAGTATTTCACTAAATTTGCCGTCCCTGACTCGAATACCAATCTTCAATTATTGTAAACAAAATCAAAATCTTCAATAGGTATATGAAGATACCGTTATAACAATAGATGAAAATAATAAAAACACTAAAAATAAAACGGAAAATATATACATACACACATAAATACTTTTCTTTAAATCTAGTCAATAATAACTTTTATAAACAAGTCGTAAGGTGAGGGTTGAGTAACAAAATATATATTACAGAAAAACAAGCATATTTAAGTGAGATCATCAATACCTCAAAATGAGTTTTATTGTCTATTTTAAATACAATATGCAGTTGTATATAAACTATTTAATACGAGATCGAAATACTTAATTTAGAATGAATAAGCAAATAACCCTGTGTACCTATAAAAAATAAAAAAAATCTGCATTTGCAAACATTTTTTAAGGCATTTGAAAAAATTAGATTCATTAATTTAAAAACACGTATGCACACATGAACATGACATGATTGGATAAACCTTTACCTTAAAAAGAAAAAAAAGGTACTTACTTGTGACAATAACCATTTTGTATATTACTATTACACTAAAAAATAGCAAAAGTGCAAATAATATACGTTTTTCCGGCAATACGCCCAAATTTGTTAACTTCTTGACCTTAAAATATTCTGCATTAAATAAATTTCCACCTTTTAATTTGGTCGGCAACTGATGACTGTTGCCATTGAAGTGTTGGCTGAAGGAATTACTCGGTTGTCGGCTAATACTGTTTGAACTTTTTGTATAAGGCGAAGAGCAAGCTGTTATATGTAGATTAAAAGATGAAAAATTAGAAGAGGAACTTACAATACAATTTGTATTGTCGCTAGCGATCGCCGCAGTATTAGAGCAAACGTTGTGATGAGCCGCTACTGGTGTTGACGAAAGCAACGGTAATGATTCTTCTTGCATTTTTATTTTTGCCTTATTTTTAAAAATAAACAAAACAAAAAATCGTCTTTTACACACCAAAACACAAAATTAAAATTACAACAAAACCATAAATAGACACAAATACAATTTACACCAATTGGACTCTTTTAGTATGACGTAGATACGTTGAAAAAATATAAACATTATTTCTAGTGACGCAATAATTATCAGGGTTGTAAGAAGAAGTATTTTTTAAGGGTCCAAAAGCTTGCCAGACCTCGTGAAATTAAAAAAAAAATTCAAATTATCTTCTGTATTTATTTTTTTTACTCACAAAAATCATACCATCATATAAATACATGTGTACAAAATCAACTACGATTAACACTGACACATTTGAGAGAGCGCCAGCAGAATAGCGGAAATGATTTGCTGAATTTAATATCAATTCTAAGGTTGGACATAACAAATTTAAAAGTTTGTTAGTCCAGAAATGACTTTTTCCGGCAAATAAGGCTCGGACCCGAATATTTGGCAGAAAGCGAGGAGTCACTTCTGTCTAACGAGGGTGATTCCGACGCTACCATTACGGCCAAAAACAATGATGATGAAGGTTGTGCAAATTAACCTTCATAATTCCAATACTGCTTCGGCGGCCCTACTCCTCCGCCTGTCACAAAAAGGAGAGGATATTGTTTTGGTCCAGGAACGCTCTTTTTCCCGGCAGATTCACTGACAGGGATAGCGTTGCCATAGCAGTGGAGGCGGGCTCCAATGATGTCTGGGTGGTCTCCAACTATATGGCCCGCGTTCATGACTTGGGTATTGTCAATTGGGGAAGCAAGCCCACCTTTGTCACTTCGACTAGAAGGGAGGTTCTCGATCTTACCCTTAGGGGGCTTGTCTGATATTGTCAGTGCTCCTTTTCTGAAATTTCGTGCGAAACTAGCAGGCTACGCAGGATTTTTAGCACGTCCCCGAGAGCTATTGACGGACTTTGTAATCGATACCTTGGAGACGTTGCTCGATACTCATTTCCCTGTGGACTATAAATTCCACATCGGTTTGCCCACCCACTTTCCAGGTGACCAATGCTCACATAGAGTGGGCCATCATGTCGTTTGATGCCTTTAAGTCTCCTGACAAATTGACAATATCATCCCAGCGAACTTGCAACATGGCATGAACTTCAAAAAACCATGGCTATTGCGAATTTACAATGCTTACCTGGAAAATACTTACATGCCAAAAAGTTGGTGTGCGGCCCGAGTTGTTTTCATCCCTAAAGCGGAAAAGGCATCTCATATTAAACCTAAGGGCTTTAGGCCTCGTGAGAGGCTGCCACTCCTAACTAACTAGTCCAGAAGGCAGCAAATATTTGACCAAAATAAGCTCAGTTTCTTAATAAATGCCAAGATCACAGAGCAAAAAGCGTCGTGTAATATAAGCATATAAGGCAAAAAAAATATTAGAATACAAAGAAATTTAAAATCGTAACTCATAATAGCTTATATAAAAAATTTTACGGCAGCGGTAATTAAAACCGACGTCTAGAAACCGACTTAAAGTCGGTTGACATCTGCATTACCTTTTATTATTTATCAAGCAAACTGCATCAAAATCATTCACAATTGCTAAAATAAACAGCTGATAACAAAAATATCGTCTTGGAAACCAAACAATGTAAAAATCAATTATTTTTTCATGGAAGTAAAGTAATATTTTAATAATCTCTAGTACTTATACATATTCAAAAGACAATTAAATTAATGCATATGGATGGTTTATATTTAAAAAAGTTGAAAAACATTGATAAAACAAGGTTTGTTTTATATACAACACCACCTTTGCAAATAGTGCCAGCAGCCAGAGATAACAGCAAAAAAATGGAGCAATTGTCGGGTGTTATGATTATTATAATAATTGGTGGCGGGGTATTGACATTTGTTATGTTGTTCATATTTGCAAAACGACAAATAATGCGTTTTACTCTGAGGAGCAGACGAGGCCCACATGTGCCAGTGGGCAACGATGCTAAAAAAGTAAAATTTTTAATGAGAATCGAGATTTTCTTTTTGATAACATTTTCATTTACTTTTTGTTGTAGGCATTAAGAAAGGAAATAGAGCGCCGCTTAGATTGCATACAAAAAATTGCTCAAGAACCAAAATTGTTATGGAATGACGATAAATATATTTTGCAACGTGATAAACCTCTGCCTCCCTATTATTATCGCATGCAAGCTGTTGATGATGTTAAGATATTAGGTATGATTTGTTTTTTAATTCTAAAATTGAACTTTACAATAATTTACCTAAACTGAATTAGAACGTGAAATAGCAAAATTTGATGGTTCCACACGACATCCCTATGATAATTTAAGAGCATTTCTTTTGACAACGCTCTCATCATGTCTTAATGGGGCAGGTCAACGTATTATTCATCAATTTTGTGACATGTATGAGCATGCACGACATGATCCTAATGAATTTGGCAGTGAAGAATATGATGCATATCATAGGATTTTGCTAAAACTAATAGAAGCGTACGAAGTTATTTGTATTTTCAATTGAATAAACTTTATTTATGTGGTATTTATATTACAGAGCCAAACAACTGAAACCGTTTAACAATTCACGCAAAAGTTCACCTGCACGTTCCATGATAAAGCCAACAAAAATGCCTTCTCTTCTTGACCCATCACGTCTCAAACCTCCACCTGCAACTATAATTAGACCAACGGGAGCTCAATTATCTGCAGCCGCTAGCGATTTGACTGTTGGCCATCAATCGAAAGTTAATTTAACATTAGGTCTTCATGGTCGAGATATTGATGGTTGTGAAATTGTTACTAATCCCTTGCATTTACAAACACCAGTGGATCGTGATATTATCATAAGAAATCGCATAAAAACACCAACTCTAGATGATATAGTCAATGAACCGGATGAAGATATTACTGAAGGGGGTGATGATGAAATTATGAGCATTTCTTCAGTTAAATTTAATGATAATGCTAGTGCTGTATGATGATTTGATTTGTAATAAGCCAAAATAGTTATTTATAAAAAACGTAATTAAAAAATGAGAAGATATTAAAAATTTTAGTATGTTGTCAACATTTTTTTTCTTTTATTAATGATAATTTATTCCAGAAAATTTCAAAAAACTGCCGTTAAAATGATAGCAGTATATTCCGAAAATGGACTTAAAATATATAAAAATTTTGTAAATGTGAAAAGATTTATGTATTTCATCTTGGCGCTGCAGCTACAAATTAAAATTTCAACAGTAATCTGAAATAAAAAGAAAAAATAGAATGAAGATCCCATGGCAATTCAAAATGTTTTCGGTATTCTAATTCTTCCTATTATTATCAATTAGCAAGCTGCCTAACTATAGAATAAGACGGCAATCCATTTTTAAGACCAATCACTATAGTAAACCGAGTTTGATAGATTAGATGAAGCATAAAGAAAACGTACTATTAAAAAAAATTAAAAAATTCCTACGTCTCAAAATTAACTGGCGATTTCTTTTACATATCTAGATGAACTAAATTTCGCCTTTATTCTTTATAAAAAAAATCTCCATACAAAACTATGCTCCAATTTAATATTTCAATATTTATTTTCTGAAAATTAAAATATATTACATGATAATAAATAAATAAATAAATTATTTACAGCCGCCGCCAACACTTTGAATGTGCACAATTAAGTCGAATAAGCGAGAACAATAACCATATTCATTGTCATACCAGGCAATCAGTTTGTGAAAATGTTCATTTAAAGAAATGCTTGCTTTCGCATCAAACACCGAAGATATGGAATAAGTATTAAAATCAGAGGATACTACGTCATCTTCCGTATAACCAAGTATACCTTTTAAAGGACCTTCAGAAGCTTCTTTTATTGCTTTTCTTATATCTTCCGCCTTCGCTGGTTTTTTTAGGCGTGCTGTCAAATCAACCACAGACACATTGGGGGTGGGAACACGAAAAGCCATTCCAGTTAATAGACCATTTAGTTCGGGTATGACTTTACCCACTGCTTTTGCTGCCCCTGTACTGGCCGGTATTATATTTTGCAATGCTCCTCTTCCACTGCGCCTATCTTTCTTTGCACCATCTACGGTAGTTTGAGAGGCTGTAGCTGCATGACATGTCGTCATTAATCCTTCGATGATGCCGAATTTTTCCTGTATCACCTTGGCTAGGGGCGCCAAGCAGTTGGTGGTACAAGACGCATTTGAAACCACATTCATATCTGGCTTATATTTGTCCAAATTTACACCGCATACGAACATGGGAGTATCATCTTTGGAGGGCGCCGAAATGACTACTTTCTTGACTGTACCTTTTATATGCTTTCCAGCTGTTTCTTTAGTTAAAAATTTGCCTGTAGCTTCTACCACAATTTCAACCTTAGCGTCATCCCAAGGTATCTTAGCGGGATCTTTTTCGTTAAATACACGTATATTTTTGCCATCAACTATTAGATGTTTGTCATCCGCACATATGGATGTATAGATACGGCCATGCGTAGAATCATATTTTAGCAAATAAGCCATGTATTCCAAATTTATCATAGGGTCATTGATAGCTAGGACACATGCATCCTTTTTTATACAACGCCTTAAAAACAATCGACCTATACGACCGAAACCATTTATACCAATCCGTGACATTGCTGCTCAATAATTTTATACTTTTGAAAAAACTATCTTGATAGAAATGTCAGTGTAAGTTAATTTGAAAGTTATTTTATAATCAAGTGAAAATTTTATTAAACTAAATAACAAAACCAACATAATAATAATTGAAAGAAATCTAGAAAAGATGAAGATGGAATATTTTTTTCGGATTGTTTAATTTCTCTCGTTTATTTTCGGCGCAATATTTTTTTTTGTAATCCAAAGTATATAATACAAGGGCCAATTTATATAAGCGGGGAGAAGTAACCTCTTAATTTATTACACTATACCGAAAAACTTTAATAGAGAATTTTCAAAATTGATTTGGGTTGCTTTATCAAATATTAGGATTGAATTTGAAATTCATTTAAACTTACGCAAGAGTAAGGCATCGATCGCTAAGCGGACTCAAATGAGCCAAGGCTGTCCACTGGAAATTATTCAAGAACAGTAGGTTCGGTTAAATAATCCAGGTCCCTTTAGTCACTTTTCGTTTAAATTGAGAAAATTTTAATTTAGAAAATTCTAAATGAAATTGAGAAATTTCCAAATGCAAATACGAATTTCTATTTGAAATTAATTTAAAAATTATTTTAAAATAGAGAAAAAATTATTTGTTTAAAATTAAAAATTCGCAATATCATTTGAAATTTTCTCAACTTTAAAAGGAAACTCTCAATTTTATTTGGAATTTTCTCAATTTCATATTGACATTCTAATTTTCAAATTGAAATTCTCATTTTTATTTTCTCAATTTCAAATTGATATTCTCATTTTCATTTGAAATTTATTCAAATCAAAATTGATATTCTCATAAAAAATGATGTAGTGTTCTATTCTATTTATTTATTTCTTTGTATTGAAAAAACCCTAGTGATAATATCGCTTAATACATAGTGGTATCGTTCGTCCAGTCAACAAAGCTCTTGTTTAGCCTTCGAACATCGAGTAATGAAAATTTCCAGTTCCTTCTCAAACACCCTTCAAAATCTCGAGTGCCCTTCTTCCATAAACCGATCATTATTTTAACTTAACAATGATCGTAATTAATTCTATAATAAAGGTATTGACGTCACAAATTTTGCGCCTGCGGAATTGCTAAAGATCAAAATTATACTCGACCATAACAACAACCACATAGAAAAAAATTCGTTTTAAATCTTTTTATTTGATTTGAAAAAATGTATGAGAAATAAAACAAGTAAGAGTTCTATATTTGGCAATGCGAATCTTATATACCATTCGCCATCTATCAAAAAAGCAAATATTAGGGCGACAGAGAATAAAAAAATAAAAAAATTAATACTCCACATATATAACTTTATATAAAAATGACATCGGTTCTTAATAGGTTTAGCATTTTTAAAAGTATTAGTATTTTCCTTAAGATCTCTTTAAAAGCTTCAAAATGAGACCCATATTGATATTTAAAAAAATTGTAAGTTTCAGAGCCCTATAACTCGGAAAATATGGGCGAGCGCTAATTTTTTCACTTTATATTATTTTTTAATTCTTTATCGCCCCATATATTTATTTTTTTGATTGGAGTTACTTTATTGTTCCAAATGACATGAAAAAATTAAAGGTAGGCGTGGTGTTTTGCCTGCTGCCTCGAAAGACACGGACCGTTCCTGCTGATTTCCAATAGCACCTCTTTCCACACTATATCTGATCGATTGGCACATTTATTTTTTTGTGAAATCAAGTTTGTCGAGGCAACACCAACACAGACGGACATTGCTATAACGATATTGTAGAAATTTCACACGGAATGACAAACTTACATAAATTCTTTTTCCACTTTTTGTGGTGAAGAGTATAAAAAAATGGAAAGATTCCGAAATTCAAAATATATTGCATTATTTAGAAGATAAGCGAAAATGTTAAGAATCAATAAATATTTTTTACCGAGTTTTTTATTTGTTAGTGAAATTTTAATGAAATGCCATCTAATTAAAAAAAAAACGGTCTCTTGTTATTTTGAATCGTTATTCTTGCTAAAATTGATGCTCACGCCAATTATTGAAAAATTCTTCTTTTTCGCATTTTCGCAATAGGTGAAGTGAATACCTTAAATATGGCTCTTTAAAACCTGCAACTCATTCTTTCTTTTCCAGAGAGTAAATTCTCCATTCGATATCGATCGAAATTTACATTTAAATTCTATTGAAATTGAAGCTTTGTATATTTTATAATAAAATTAAATAAATAAAAAATTTCGATTGATATCAAGTGCCGTAATTTACCCCTAGGACTAATCAATTGTACTTAATTCCATTTAATTTAATTCCCTGCAATACTAATTGTTTGATTGTTTCAGCAATCGATCACTCGATTCTACAATTTATTAATAAGTAGAGTTTAAACAAATATTTGCAACATTTTTAAGAAATGCTTGCGATCATAAAAAAAAAAAAATTCTTAATCTAAATAAAACCTGCTAACAGTCAACAAGTATTAAAAAAAAAAATTCACGAAATTACTTTCCCTGTAATTTTGAGAGAAAATCCATTAAGAATTGATGTCGTGATGTTATTTCAAACATTGTCCTATTGGGTAGTTTTTCGGCTATACGTTCATATAGTTCTTTGCGATTCTGTGATCCCATTTTCATTTCGATTAATATTATTTTATCCTCATCTCTTGTCCAGGCTGCATTTAATTGTATAATTGATGATGATTTGTCGTTCGATTGTACTGCTGTGCTAGTCTCTTGCGAATCGTTAGTTAGAGAACATACTATATCAATCTTGCAATCCTCATCGCTGGCTGGTATTGGTGGAGGTGTTTTTGTTTTAAGAGCATCTTCTTCATTCGAATCGGTTTCAATTCGCAAACAAGGAAATGGACTAGGACTAAGGGCTGATTGCTCTGTAAGAAATTCTTCTGGCTTTTCCTTCTTAACTTCTTCACATGCTTCAGCAGAAGTGGAGCTTTCCAACGATGGCTTTAGCGAATTTTTAGTTCTCGCTACTATTTTGATTATATCTTTTGCATCAATTACCTCTTCTACGTTTTCAATTTGTTGAATTTCGCCATCTATTAAAGATTTTAAGCGTTTGGCACACTGAATAGCAGAATAAGCTTCATGTATAACTACCATGGGCTGTACCGCAACATTACTAGTTCTCACAGTTTTAACGCTGTTGCTTGAAGGAGATTTTAATTTTTTACTTGGAGATTTTCTTTTTTCTTTGGTGTTAATGGGGGAAATAGAAATTGATGTCGCTAGAGGCGAAACTAAATTTTGATGTGCAGATGTCGAAGACGATGTCGAGTTTTTACGTGGCGACAATTTAACATCGTCATGAAAATTAAGCGATGTCTTTTTAGCATGGGCATGATGAGTTTGGTAATTATTAATTAAATTAGGTGTACTAGAGGCATTGGCTGTTGAATAATAAGTGGAACTGTAAACAGAGGGATTAAGTCTTGTAGCATGAGCTCGTAAGCCCGCCTCATCACACAATTCAACCGATGAACTACTGTCTTCTTCATCGGCCGTAGTGTCAATAACTAAAGCTTTTGAGACGTCTTCTTCTTCCGATTTATCTTGGTCATCACTAGAAGGTGGTTCAACAGTATTCAAAAGTGTTGAAGTTAATTCTGCAGCTTCTTGTAAACGTTTTTCGCCATATTCTTTTATGCCATGCACACAGGAGTTTGAGGAAGTCGTAGCAGTTTCATTAAGTATAATTTTGTCATTGAATGAAGCTGCCATAAACGATAATTTGGCAGGTAGTAGCATTTTCGAACCATAGAAAATGCGACCATTTATATACTAAAAAGTTAACAAAAGTAATAATTAGCTGTTGTTTTAGAAAAACCGACCAAACTTACTCTTAACTGACAGCTTTGTTGCTGCTGGGCATCATTTATAGGTGAATCCATTAAATCAGTTACATTTTCAATATACTCTCCGGTACGATTGCACTGCTGATCCTTTAGATTTATGTGTTCCGGCTTGTAAAACAATCTTTAAATATAATAAAAATTAAAATTTAATTATAATTAAAAAAAAGGATTTAGATATACTTAACCAAAATTACCTTTCGGGAGGTGTATTTTGTGGGAATTGTTGCATAAACCAATCAATTAAAAATTGATTACCCTTTAGCAATGGCAATATTTTTGTTTCTACTTTTTTCATAGTGACATTTGGGTCTTCGGCCAAATCGTTTAGACAATTATATATTTTACGTATTTGAGCTGGTTGTTTATTAAAATAAATATTTAATTTGTTAATGAAGGTGCTCATGTTATTGATCATGAAATGTTCAAAAAATTTTCCAATTTCTGCCGCTTCGGAAGGCAGCAGAAAGGTAAGAAAAACTTGAGCCAGCTCGGGATGATCGGGTAAAAATAGTTTCTCTAATTTCTAAAAAAAAAAACATAGGAAGGAAATATGTAAAAATTAAATAAATAAATAAATGACAATTTAAAAATTGAAAAGTGCAACTTACATAATATAAATCTGATACTTTGTCTTTTTTGGGATCAAATGATTTCAGTATGGCATTAAATTTTTTACAGTCTTCTGGTTTATTTGCAGCTTTAAAAGCTTCCTCAACTTTCTCATAGAAATTGAAAGCATAAACTAAAGTAACAAATAATATAGACGTAAAACATTTTAAAGATGATTAAATACAGAAAATATATTTCTTTTAGTACACTTACTAGCATCTTTGCGATTTGCCTCCTGTGGCGTGTCGGGTAAAATCATGTGTCTAAAATTTTCCTCTTGGCGATTTAATTTTCTCACTTGTCTAGCCGACACTGGACTATTGTCATCATCTGTATGAGAGTTACAATTGCGCGTTCGTTTTAAATTAGATGGACTGGACATTTTGTTAGAATGTTTACTACAAAATGATTTTAAGCCTTTCAAAAGGTAAGTATATAATTCTAAAGCCTTAAAATTGATATAATACTGATGTATTAAGGGATAATCTTTATATTTAGAAATTATTTTATGCAAATGCAATGTGTATGTTGTAATAAGTTCCTCACACCTTCTTTTCAAATGACGTTTCTCGCGAAAAGCCGATGCTTTTTGTTTTATTCTTTTATGAAGTTTAAAGGCTCTGCTTACTTTCTTAGAGGTTCCTAATTTTCTACTTTTGTTTTTAACTAATGGAGTAGTTGAACTATCGTCATTCACGACTGGACTTGGAGAAGACAATCGTGATTGATTTAAATCTGCTTGCGAAGTGTTATATGCCGGTTGCAGACTTTTTGTTCTCCAATCAAAATTGTAAGTAATATTAGGGCAGTTAGTAGTTGTTGTTGTATTATCTAAGTTATTTTGAGCTAAATCAATAGTACTATTAGTAACAGAGTTAGGTAGGCTTTTACTACTTGCGTTGAGGTTGGTAACCGTTGATGCAGTATTTACGAAGTTTTTAGGTAATTCATCATCTTTGACAGCACTACCGACTTGTGTGTTTTGCGATAAACTGTTGGTTGAATATTCAACGGCGTTCGAAGGAGCAGATACTACTGCTGGCGATTGGCTTACATCTAATCCGTTGCCATAAACGTAATTAACATTTATGGTTAATGATTGCGGTACGATTCTTTTCGTTGTTGGCTTAGAATTTAAACATTTTTTAAGTTTGTCCCCAAAAGCAGTATTTGAATCTGCATCTGAAAATTGTGTATCACTTGAATCCACAGGGTCATAAAAAAGATTTGGCAATTGAATATCCTCTCCTACGGCTTCTTGCACAAATTCTATGTAAGACCTTCTAAAGGCATCCGAAACTTGTGTCGAAGATCTTTTACGTGATTTTTTATTTTTAATGGTTTTTGGTTTAGACGGTTCGTTTTTCTAAAATTTTATAGCACAATATTACATTTTTAATAAAGAAAACGGCTTTAGCTATATTAATCTAAATCACAAAATAAAATTTAAACATTAAATATTATGACTGACAATACGAAACTTAAATGTCAAAACAAAAGACATCTCCGTTATAAAACGAGAAGACAAATGTCAAATATATATCTGTAATACTAGCATTCACAATAGTTAAATCTCTTGTAAAAAATAAGGAAGTTATTACTAATATAATAAAAATATTAAATAAAGTATTTTACTTCTTTAAGGAATAGATTAATAACTTCAAAGAAAAGGTGTTAATATAGATCTTTCAAGATTTAGAGTGTATTTTTAAATCAATATCTAGAAATTACTAAACCTGACCACGTCACATAATTTCTTTTGCTTTTTGTAGTTTGCCAGCAAGTCATTGGTCACAACTCTACTTACGTACCATGTCGAAAGTTACTTTTAAAATTACTTTAACCTCGGATCCAAAATTACCTTTTAAAGTTTTAAGTGTTCCTGAGGCAACACCTTTTACGGCTGTGTTAAAATTTGCTGCTGAAGAATTTAAAGTGCCTGCAGCCACTAGTGCCATTATTACCGATGATGGTATTGGCATCAGTCCCCAACAGACTGCTGGCAATGTCTTTTTGAAACATGGCTCTGAATTACGTTTAATTCCTAGAGATCGTGTAGGCCAATAAGTTGAGTGTCTCATTTTTGTATGTCATTTAGTAATTATTTTTTTTATAATTAATTTTTAAGATTTAAATAAAAGCGAAAATAATCAAATATCTACAGAATTTTTTTCATCTAGAAAACATGAGTGAATTGAAAAAGTACTTTTTTCTATGTAATTGGTGTGAATTATGTATTGTGTAGTATTTTTTCTGATTTTTTACACTTTCGAAATTCGAATAAAATATGTTATAAAATAAAATTTATGTTTTTAATTTCCAAATTTTATATACCTAGACCTTTCGAACATAAGTAAATTTTTTCAATCTCCATAAATATGATTTTTTTTAATTATAAACAGCAAGTCCAAGTTGTCATAAACACCAAACCAACTAATTTAATCGTATTTCAATTTTGTCCTTGAAAAGTTTTTAAATATTTGTTTCTAAAATTATTTTAGGAGTTTAATAATGAACTCAGAATGTATAAACATTATGGGGCCAACAATTGATATTGTTGAAATTACAAACGGAATGACAATTTTTTATATAACCTTTTTTACCTGTTGTGAAGAGTATAAAAAGAGGCGGGATGAATAAAAAAGGGGAACAAATTATATTTGTAACAGGTTGCTGATATGTATCTTTCGAAAATTGTTGTGGTAAACGATTAAAAAATTTTGAAAATTTTGGTTTTACTGTAAAGTTTATAATTATTATTTAAATACTCATTTAAAAAATGTTTTGTGATGTCTTTTAATTGTAAATATATGTTTCGTATCATTTTAGCATATTAAACATTTTCAAAACACTTACCTTTTGCAAATATGATTGAAATACGAATGGCAATTCTGGTATGCGATCTTTAGGCGGTAATACCACATTATTTTCGAAAGTCCAAATTGGATCTTGTTCGACTGGTGGAGCCCGATTGTGTTCAAAAAAATACTAAAAAGAAAATTGACTTTTTATTTGCATTAAATTTTCAATGAATTTTTAATATATTATTTATTTACGGCTGGGGAGCCAACAGATGATTAATACTGAATTATTATGTATGTAATATTGTTATTTTGGCCGCCAAGGCTTAATATTACAAAATAAATAAATAAAAAGTAAAATAGAGAAAACATTTTTCAATAACAAAATAATTACCTTGATTGGATTATAATAATCAACTTTTTGCAGATGCATTATATGATCCCAAATACGTCTATAGCTCTTACCATACACTGTGTCATTGGCCAATCTTTTACAGGCCACCCTCAAAGGTGTAGATTTCAGAGTTTTTTCTTTTTTTTCATAAATTAATTGCAAATGTTTTTCCAAGCCCATGGCAATAAGATAGGCTTCAACTGGAGAGAAAATGGGAAATGATGATATGGCTGAAAATGGCATTTTGGGTAAATACTGAGGATACATAAAAACCGGAGAGTTAAGATAACATTCTAATATGCGTGGATGAAAACGAGGTATTTGTCGGCTATGATGATGGCTAAATATAATTAATATATTGAGTTTATTTCATGTGTTTTTATTATTTATTAATATTTTTTTGTACTTACGCAAGCATATTTTCGTGATGTAAAAAGTTCATTAATTCTGTATTTTCTGGTGTATCTTGATCTAATTCCTTTTGCCAATTATTTATAAGTTCTATAGCAAGTTCTAAATTCCAAGCTTGAAAATTTACATTATCTTTAGCTTTTTCCTGTAAATCCAGTAAAAGTTCTTTAGCTTTAGGAGCCAATTTCCACAATTCAGGATGACAGTAGGTTTGCACAACGGTTTGTGTTAATTGTTGTACATGAATTCTAAGCTGCTGTTGCATTAAATCATATTGATATTGAGTAAAACCTGAATTTGTGTTTGGTACTGTAGCTGTGGCCACTATACTATCTGTTGTAGTACTAGAGACTTTGTTATCCTGGGGATGTTGTAAAGTTTTAAATTTATCTATATATTCAGCAATTACTTGACGTCGTACGGATATGTAAGTACAAGGAGAGTTTTTACCACGTAAACCTTTTGAAGCATTATTTTTCAATATTTCGGAATTTTCAGCTACTGCTGCTGCTGCTGCTATTGTTGTTGTTGTAGTTGTTAAATCAGCAGTGTTTACTTTATTTTCTGGATTGTCTACAACTCTTGCTAATTGATAACAGTTTGGTTGTCCTGGTATAGGTATCGCAATTAATTCAAACTGAGTATTTAAGGCGCCTGGAGATAAAATAATTGTTTTGTTATGAGAATCTACGTCATTATTATCTGTTTGAGCTATAGGTATCAACGCCATACTATCCGAGTTAAGATTGTTACAGTCATTATTATCATTGTTGTTTTTGGATTGTTTATTATGTGTGGAAGGTGTAGACATGATACCTGGTTGAAATGTATAGTCATGTTGACTATTTGTGGATATTATTGTATTATATTTGGTCTGTGTTTGTGAAACTCCTTGGTCACTTGACCTGTTTAAGGCGTTGGCTTCGCCCCCTGCTTCTTGTAACTGTTTCGGAAATTCTTCTGATTTTTGTTCAAAATCCAGTTGTCTAGGTGCATCCAAACTCGGAGAGGTATTGGGTGTATTAAGTCTATCTTCTTGACAGCTTAGTAAAAATTTGCGAGGAGTATCCAAGTCTATACTTTCCATGCATAAGCCTTCATTCATTAAATCATCATAAAGCTCAGCAACTAGTTCAGACAATTCTTTTTTCGATATATTGACATCCCTTAGTTCCTCAGCATCAACTTTGAAAAAAAAAATGTGAAATAGTTTTGAAAAAGCGACTAAAAGCTTTTTAAATTTCTAAAAGTTAATCATTTTTAAATATAAATAATTTTTTTTTAATTAAAACTAAATTGATTTTTAATTTATTTTAATTTATTAAATTAAAAAAAAACTTTGTAAAACCTTATAATCTAAAATACATAAGAACATTAGTAAAACTACTTGTCTATAAAATGACTCTGATAAAATATATAATTCTCAAACAGTTCATTAGTGCTGGATGTTAATAAACTAGTTCGTAATATTTTCTGCAAGGGAAATAGACGTAAAACACTTGAAGGTGAGGGTATACAGGTGTTGTAGCGAAAAAACATTTGCTTTATAGTGGGATATTTTTGCAAGGATGTTAGGGTGCTATCGCTATCTGCCAGATAAGAATCAATTTCAACCTTCAAAGAATTAGGAGCTGGATTATCTTCCGGAACTGTTATAATTGCAAAAAAAAGAAGGAAAAAGGAAAGTTTATAAAAAATATTTAATATTAAAAAAGTACAACTTACTGTAATCGTCGCAATCACCAAAATCGAAAAAGTTTGAAGCGGTTGTCATACTATTTTCATGTTTAAAAGGTATTGTGTTAGCATCAGATTGTTCCTCCTGATCTGTATGATAATCTTTACCATATTTTAGTAATAAGTTTCTTGCTTGAAAATTAAAACACAAAACTGAATCCTGTAAGCCCATTAAAAATCGGGTTTTTACTGGTGGGTAAGTAATGGCTGCTATAATGGCTTCCGATTTCGAATCGTTAAGTTCATAAAACAACTTAAATTCCGTCAACAATTGCTCTTTTAATTTTATTAAGAGCTCCTGTAAATGCTTTAACTTTTTACTATTATGCAATCTAATCAATTTCCATTTTAGGGTGACTAGTGTGGGCAAGAAACAACCATAGAAATGATTTTGTGGCATATCTAAAAATTCAAATGCAGCATGCAGTGGTTCAAACACCTCCACCAATTCTTCTAAATATTCAAGTTCGATTTCAGAAAATGATGGTTGTTCTAAAAGGTTGCAAATTTCTGGCAGCTTATTCTTATTTAAGTGTAACTGTTTCAGAGAATTGTAGAGAGAGGTGAAAGAAAACAAATAGGGTCGTCTAAGAGAACCGTTCAAAGTGGTTTCAATACTTTGCTCTATGCGTGCGCTGTGGCTAGATTTCCAGATTACAAAACATCTAAAAGTTATAAGAAATAAATAACTCAGAAATAATTACGTATTAACTTTAATATAAAAAACCTACTTTTCTATACATGCTCGATGTAAATGTCTAGTTTTCACGTCAAGATGATTACTAAATCCAATAACCCATATTTTGTTTAGTCTTAATACATCCAGCTCTATGGCATTATTAGCAGCCTCATTATTTGGATGTAACAATTTTAAATTTTCTTGCATTTGCTTTAGTAAAGTATCATCCCCGGCGTTGTCCAAGTAATCAAAACATAATGCTTCACTTTTTATGCCAAAATCTGTAAAATCCGTCTGATAATTTTGTATATTATTTGTTACAATATTAACAATATATTTCTTTTGAAATCCATATTGCATCACAACTTCATTTTGTATGGTTTGTAAACATTTTTCTCCTTCAATAGAGCTGCGTATACAGGCAATTAAAGCAGTTTGTCTTTGATATTGTTCGTCGATCCAATGACATGAGAAGGCAAAATATTTATATTCTCCAAATGACCAAACGTCCGATGTAAGACAAACGTATACTTTGCTATTATTAAAATAATTGGCCAGCATTAATTGTTTATATTTACAATCATCTTTAATAATTTGCTCATATTGAAAGGGTGTTCTTAATATAACGGGAAAATCCAGAAACTCAAAAAGATTAAGGAAATTGACATTTTCTACCAATTTTAAAGACTGATTTGTTGCTATTAAAAAGTGCAATATATTTCTTTGAAGCTTCTCCTGGTTTTCTTGATGTTGTAAAATATTACCCAGTGCCTGCGGTTTAGTCGGATAGGGACTTGTTCGAAGGCCACAATATGATCGTTCGGATCTTCTAACTCTTGATCCTGCACCCGATTCTTGTTTTTGTTTAAGAAACTCCTGATAAACTTCAGGATGACGAGCCTTTAAGTGACATATAAAGTTGGAACTCACTTTAAGGGATCCCTTGATTTTAACACCACAAGTATGACAGGTGCTTACTATACCCGTGCACTCCTTTTCATGATCCGTTTGAGCAGTCTATATAAAAAAATCTGTATTAAAATTCGTAATACATACATTATTTAATACTTACAGCATGCTCTATATAGAAATATTTTCCGGAACAGAACAGTATTCTATTACCAAGTCTTAAGAGAACTGATATTTTATCACCATTAGGCGTCTTAATTGTAGTTAATTCTCCTATACTTTCATTTATTTGACCAAAATTATGTTGTTCTTCATCTTGGTAATAACTTCAAAATAGAATTTAATTAATTACTTAGCTTTTTATTAACAATAATTACTTTTTTTGTAATACTTACAAATTGCTATCATCAAATTCATTTTTCACTTGAAACTCTTCCTTCGTACACATTTTATTAAATATTGAGTTTTAGTCGTATTTTCAAAATAAATTGTTTATGTAAAATGCAATTAATTTAATTTTAATTTCACGCAAATTATTTTTTTAATTACAAATCTGAAAATTTTCTTATAATTAAGCCAACACTATTGTGAATTATTATAAAAAAACTCATAAACATAAACAAACATTATAAGGCTGCCAGAGTATTCATCATATAAAATACATTTGATACACAGGCGCTTTTAACATTAGAAATGTTGCGATTTTGGCAACGAATTTACTTTAGCAAATAAATGCTGCTCTATATACACCAAGGCAAGTTTAAAGCAGATGACTGCTTCAGCATAGGAATTCAATAAACACGTGTTACCGAAGCCAATTTCATTACTTTTCGCAGTTATTATGATTTTTAAATTCCACACAAAAAATATATAGATTTTTTATACATAAAGTTTGACAGTTATGTTACAGCATAAATGAATTCACTAACGTTACCAGCTTATGAAGGCCGCAAAAGCTAACTTAATGACCCGTTATGCATTCAATTTAGCGGAAAATTTGCATAAGTTAAAATTGCAACTTAAACTTTGCAATATTCTATCAATTATATTCAACGATTTCTTGTTCTAATACTTACAACTTAAAACAATATGGCAATTCTAGCTAACTGTGAATGATTGAGTTTGCATAGACCATTTTTCAAAATTAAAAATGTTTAACCCTAAACAGAATACTTACAGTGCCCCAGTAGCTACAAGTTTTTTTTCATTTAAAATAAATTTCAATTTTGTAACTATGCTCAAAGTATGCACTAAAATTTTTGACCCTTTATGTTTGATAAGTTTTTTTTTTGTTTAATTTGTATAACTTCTTCAGTAAAATTTATTATTCGTTCTCTATGTATTTATGACCGCGCGGCACATTTTGAAGTTTAAGTACTACAATAGGAAGGTCATCAAAATTAAATAAAGTTTAAATGCATACCTGTTACTTTTTCAGCCGCAACATACTCTGGATCATTTATTGGGTCATCGTCGTCTGCTATTAAACTGTTATCTATATTAAAGAAAAATTAAATAAGTATTGTATTTTGCACAATAAATCTGTGACAATTTATAATAACAAATTAAATAGATATTTGCTTGGCTTAAATTTTTTATAATTATTTTAAAAATCTATGCCGACTACGTTTAATTAAAAATTTTTTTTATTATTTTTATTGCAAAAACAAATGTCTATTTAATTTATATTTTTAAGTATTTACTTAATGGTTTTGTAAAATCATTTAAAAATTGCATCCAGTCTTCATCCATAGGTTGAAAATCTGATACATCTAAAGGTTCTTCTACATCCGGCGGAACGAATTCCGATTGCAAATCTTCAATAGTAGTTTGCTCCAGACATAACTTGGATCTTGTCCTTGCGGCTATGCGCAATCCTTCGGCTAGTTCATTGGATTTTTTACTCGTGGGCACTTTAAAACAACCATCATCCGATAGTTTAACGGGCGATTCCTCAAAATGACTAGCTGGTGTTTGTGGAGTACGAGGGTTTGATTCTAAATCGGAAGCTGTTGTATTGGGATCATCATCAGACTAAAAGAAATCACAAAGCTTTTGTATTAAATTTTTATCGAAAAATAATATATTAATATACCGCGAAATCTTCTTCTTTGAACACATATTCTTCATCTTCTTCGTCTGAATGCAAATCTTCCTTGATTAAGGCAGCTATTTCTGGTTCCTCTTCCTTATCTTTAATTGAAGCAAGTTTCATAATTGGTGCTTTATTAAGTTCTCGGGCTTTTGCCCTTGTGAGTTTTGCTACTGAAGGTGTTTCAGTTATAATTATGGCTCTTTGTTCTTCACTTTTTCTCTTTTCTTTGGCCAATTCATCTTCAGCTTTAAGAGTTACTAAGGCTAAAATATGCTCATTTTTAACAAATTTCTGAAAAAAATGCTTAGTTTTATTGTTAATTTAATATTTTAAAAAATTCTTAAGTACATGTAGTAATTTTATCATCTCGTCATGAGTTAAAGAGTTTTTACGGGCAACTTTACGTAGTTGTGTTTCTAAGGCAGCAGCATCTTCAATGTTACAATCTTCGAATTCAGATTCCAAGTCACTGAAGCGCACTTCGTTGCAGCGTTTTCTAAATAGAATAATTTAAATCAAACCAATAAATTTTTATGACAAAAGTGTCGCTAAGGCACATTAGTGGGTTAATATGACATTTTTGCGTAAGGCAGCATGAAGGCTTCCGAGTTTTGACTTCTTTTTACTACTGGATTTTTAAATGAAATTACCTTTTCCGTGATTTCCCTGCGTTGCTACTGCTGCTACACTGACTTAAGGGACTTGTGTCTGTATGATTGCTGTTGATGCCATCCTCGCATTGTGATACAGCCAAAGAGTCTTTGTCGCAATTACGCTTCTTTCCATGGGATTGTTGCATTTTTTTATGAATTATAAGTAATTTTCACACAAATTAGGGCGAACTTGTTAAGTATTTTCTTTTAAATATTTTTAATTTGGTATATCTCACATATTTTAAAGGCTGAATTTTTGTAAACAATGCAAACAGCAGATGTTTTCTGGATTTAAGTTACAATAGTTATTTAACAGCCGTTTTTACATTATACATTATATTAACGAACACAGCAGCGTCTCTATTGTTAATGAATTAAATAAAAACTACATGTCAATGGGGTGGTTGTTTTTTTGTCCGGCATTCAGTAGCAAAACTCAGCACAATTTTTTTTTATAAAAGAATTATAATTTTACAGAAAAGGTTTTAAAATTATATGTTAAAAATATATTTTCTTGTTTGATGATAATATTTTCATACATTTTAGTTGCTGAGCCAAATAAAATTAAGCATATACCACGATGACTTATTCAGAAGCTGATGTGGTGCTTTTTAGCATATTGGGTTTATGTATTTTAGAAAATTTATTCGAAATTTATTTATCTTTACGTCAGGTGAGTAAAACATATCAATTTGTTGTATTAATCTTTTGTTAAAAGTGTTTTTGACCGGTTTATAATTTATAAGAACCTGGTTTTAAAATGTGAGGATATAGAGTTATCATAAAACCCTCATAGAAAATTAAAAAAAGATACATTTCAGGTAACTAACATATTCCGAGTAATTGGCATCATACCTTCAAGGGCACAAGGGCATATCAAACTGCAATTGTGCATATATTTCATTTAAAAGTTTTTGAATATATCTTTGGTGGTTAAACCTAAAATTCTTTAACCCATTAAGAGCCTGCACAATTTTTAGTACACCAAGCATTTTTATCTTCACACACTTCGCCTAATGTTTCCCGCTTAGTCGCAATATTTTTCTTCTGCATTTATGGTATGACCAACAGCGACTTACTCCGCTTTCTTCCTTTAGCGGTCGCAACTTGTTTTAATTAAAATACATAATAAAAAGTGTTTGATATTGTTTGCATTAACATATTTATCTTTTTTAACTTTTCAGGTAAAAGTTTATAAAAATGCCAAAGAAGTACCTGCTGAACTTAAAGAACACATGGACGATCAGACCTTTCATAAGGCCCGTTTGTATGGCTTAGACAAAGAACAATTTGGTATTTTTAAAGATCTCTTAATGGATGTTTTGATTGTTCCCTTGGAATTGTATTTTGGTCTCATATCAGTACTTTGGCAAAAGGCTGTGCACGTGGTGCAAACATTGCATTTGAATACGGAAAATGAAATCTTGGTTAGCTGTTTCTTCGTTCTTATTTTAAGCCTGTTCGGTTACGTGAAAGATCTGCCATTTAAC
Source organism: Gymnosoma rotundatum (assembly GCA_916610165.2). NCBI lineage: Eukaryota > Metazoa > Arthropoda > Insecta > Diptera > Tachinidae > Gymnosoma > Gymnosoma rotundatum. The sequence continues at coordinate 14,321,998 of OU744339.1, forward strand.
ATTTATAGCACCTTTGTGTTGGAGCAAAAGCATGGTTTTAACAAGCAAACACCTGGTTTCTTTGTATGGGATCAAATTAAGGGTATATTGGTCAGCAACATTTTATCGGTGGCATTATCGGCTGCTTTGGTATTTATAGTGCAATGGGGTGGTGAATACTTCTTCATTTATTTGTGGGCTTTTGCTGGTGTTGTGTCCTTGGTTTTACTGACAATTTATCCCATCTTTATTGCTCCGTTATTTGATAAGTATACACCTTTGGAAGAGGGAGAATTAAGAACGTCTATTGAAAAATTGGCTGCTTCTTTAAAATTCCCACTTACCAAGTTGTATGTGGTTGAAGGTTCTAAGCGCTCTTCCCATAGTAATGCATATTTCTATGGCCTCTGGAATTCTAAACGCATAGTTTTGTTCGATACCCTGCTACTTAATAAAGGCCAGAAAGATGACAGCGATATCAAAGAAGAAGACAAGGGCAAAGGCTGCACCAATGAAGAAGTATTGGCTGTTTTGGGCCATGAATTAGGCCACTGGAAATTGGGTCATGTTACAAAAAATATCGTTATTATGCAAATAAATTTGTTGCTTTTATTCTTTGTTTTCAACTATTGTTTTAAATATGCTCCCTTTTATGAAGCAGTTGGTTTCGCACCCAATGTACGTCCTATTTTGGTGGGTCTTTTCATTGTGCTCACCTATGTTATGGCGCCCTACAATGCCGTACTTAGCTATGCCATGACAATGCTATCCAGACGTTTTGAATACCAAGCCGATGAATTTGCTCAACAATTGGGTTTTTCGGAAAAACTACAAAAAGCTTTAATCAAACTTAATTTAGACAATTTAGGTTTTCCCATACACGACTGGCTGTACTCATCTTGGAATCATTCACATCCCACTCTATTGCAGCGTATGCACAGACTTGTGGAATTAGAAGAAGCTGATAAAAAGGCAAAATAAATTTTATTTTCTAATAATAAGCTTTTACCTTTAAATATAACTCAAGATCGAGTTAAAAACAGCAAGCAAAATGCACTCATTTTTATGTAACTTTTGTAAAAAAAAATAATAACACTAATAATAATAAAAAAAAACGATTGTTTTTGATTATAAAAGGAATGGTTTATAAATCTATGGTAAATATTGAGACCCAAATCAGTTAAAACATTGTGGCGTGTATGGAACTTATAAACTATTCACCCGTTTTTCATGAAACAATCTGCGATTTATAGAGGAGGACATAAGCTTTTCATTTACAGTATTTGGATAATCCCTGCTTTAGTACAGTAGTAGTAGAGCGCGTCAAAGTAGGCAACCTTGAATTTGAAAAATGTTTCAGGGCTTATTTCTAGTAATCTCCATGGAAAGATAAAGGAAAAACGTGCTTGAAATTTAAATGGTATCTTTTATACTTTTAGAGAAATTCGACTTTAAGATTTAAAATAAACAAGTAAGAGTGTTATATTCGACTAAGCCGAATCTTATATACCCTTCACCATCTACGTAAATCTAGTTCAGCGAAGTAACTTCAATGAAAAAAAGCAAATATTGGGGTAACAGAGTGTTTCGGCGTATATCCGACGTACAAAAAGCAAATGATAATTCGATATATATATATATATATATATATATATAAAGAAAACAACAAGGATTAATATACTTTTAAATCAAATTTCTTATATTTTTATTGAAATTTCAAATTTACCTTTTATATGATTTTACAAAAGCACGTAATGCTTGGTAGATATCCAACCATCGATTAAAAAACAAAATGTCTCACAAACTTAACTAATAGTGGCAAAACAATATTTAAGTACCGTTAACGGTTTACTCGTTGAAAAGAACAAAAAGGCCTTCCAACAAGGATGAGAAAAAATGTATCAATCCGACACTTAGAGAAACTAACAATTTGTACTTAAACACAGAGAATTAAAAAATAAAAAAATGTTAATTAATTTTCAAAAAATTTTTTTTTCGCGCTATTTTCCCGATTAATTATTTAAATCACCGATATTGATTATTGAGGGTTAGTGTGCTAAGCATTTAAAACAAAAAAAAATTGTATTTCCTTAAAGATCTCTTCAAAAGCTTTAAAATGATACTCATATTGATATTTTAAAATATATGAAAATTTCAGAGCCCCGTGATTCGGAAAATATGGGCGAGCACCAATTTTTTTACTTGGTGTTTTTTTGATTTTTCAATTCTCCATCGCCCCATTTATTTTATTTTTTTTTTTATTACAAAGTTGACGATGTGTTCAACCCGCTCATTAACAGTAGAACTGAAGAAACTATTTCAGTAAAATGTTCGTTTAATTCAATAATAAATGTTTAATTGCATAGAGAAACCTAAAAATATTATAAAGAATTCAAAATACATTTACTAATTTTTTAAAAGAAAAAATGCAACGTAATACGTTTGAAATGTTTTAATACTGACCGAATGAAGACATTAAAAATCATAACGCTCATTATCACCCAAAAAAAAAAAAAAAGCTGAAAAGTCAAATCTCTTAAGCCAAAATGAAACTAAACAACTAACCAAACATCAACTAAAGAATCAAACAGAAAATTTAAAATCAACAGAAAATAAGAAAAGTATTAAATCAAGTGTAAAAACAGCAAAGTCGGCAGAATGAGTGAATGTGAAAGATGTTCGTTGGCAGCAACAGCAGCAGCAAAAAAAATGAAGCTGATTTCATAAATATGGCCCACTAGCTACGAGTATCATACCTATTTTACTTGTTCACATGAGACATAATACATTTGCACACTTTGGTTGCCATCGTGTGCATAGTGCTGGGTCTAAGGATTAACAAATTCTGCTGACATTCAGCTTGGCAAAGTTACAAAAAATTTTATATGAATGATAGGTGCCTCGAATAAATGAGACTGAGTTAGAATAGGGTCAGCAAACATGATTTTGTTAAATTTAAATTTTTTATTTGGTGGATTTGAATCTCACATTTTTTTTAAAATCGCACTCTGTTTTTTTATACCCTTCACCACAAAAAGTAGAAAATGGGTCTATGTATATAAGTTTGTCGATCCGTGTGTATTTTCGACAATATCCATTTCCGACTTCTTATGCATAGCCAAGTCGATTGAGCGATGTCCGTCTGTCCGTCCGTGTTAGTGTTGAAGTAAAGTTTGCCTCTGCAAACTTGTTTTCGCAAAAAAAAAAAAAAAAAAATCGTTCAGATATAGTATCGCAAATCAGCATAATCCTTCCTCGTCTTTCGAGGCAGCAGGCAAAGCACAAATCGGCGCTCGCCCATATTTTTCGAGTTACGGCCCTCTGAAAATTTAAAATTTTGTAAAATATCAATATGGGTATCATTTAAAAGCTTTTGAAGAGATCTTTAAGGAAATACTAAAATTAAAAAAAAAATGCTTAACCCATTAAGAGCCGATGTCATTCTTATTTAAAATTTTATATATGCAGTATCAAATTTTTTTTATTTTTTAATTCTCTGTCACCCCAATATTTGCTTTTTTAATTGGAGTTATTTCCCTAAACTGGAATTACATAGATGGTGCAGGGTATAAAAGATTCGGCATTGCCGAATATTGCAATCTTACTTATTTTAGTTTAAAATTTAGCTTAAATCTTTATTAAGTTCGTTATTCATTGTTGTTTAGAGAAACGTTGCGTTTTTGTACCCTTTCATTTTGTTACTGTTGTTGTTGTTTTTTGTTGCTATATCTTCTATTGTTTTAGTACATTATTGTAGTCATGCATGAATTTATTTGTCATCCGAAATGTTTTATTTTATCATGTATTTATTTTAGTCGTTCATATTGTACACAGTGGGGGAGTTACAAAAAAAAAAAAAAAAAATAATTAAAAAAAAAAAAATAAACCAACAGAATAAAAAAAGAAAACATATTTGTAGTTTATAACTATGAATATCCATCAGCTGGTTGACCCACAGGTAAATGAAAGAATTTTTTAAAACTGATATTACAAACTTTAATTTTTATTCGCTTTTATAGTTCAGCACAGCAAAAACAGTGCTTTTTGTATATACAATCAGGCAATAAATCCCATTATTTAATCATGTAACCTTCTCTAGAAAGGGAAAAAGTGGAGAATATAGAACGTGAAGAGTAATAATAAAAAAGATTAATTTAGAAAAACTCCGCATTTTTTATTTAGTAAGATTTTTTTCCTTGGCGGAGGAGAGTGCTCTATTAATAAATATTCTTATACACCAAAAGATAAAAATAATTAAATTTTGAAATGTGAAGTGGTCGGTAATTTACAAACAAATTTTTATTAGCAACAAAATCTTTTTTATTGGCAACAAAATCTTTAACGAATTATGTCTACATTGCATTTTCAACCTGCTAGGAGCTGCAAAACATAACCCTAACTTTATTTCTTCTACAGAAATGTGATATTTCAGTGTTATTCGATTATTCGTTTAGAAGCTAAAAATTAAATTTTCATTTATTTTCACTAAATACCCCACTGTGTGTTGTAACATTAAGTATATTTGTCCCAATTTATTATGCTACAAAGACTTTTACATTGTTGTAGGGCAGCAACAAAGAAACCTTCATTAAACAGTAGTTTTCACAACCTTGTTTTGTTAACTAAATATAAAAAATTAGATTTGAAAACCTAATACGAGTCCAGTTATTGAAAGCTGTTAAAGTAAAATATAAAAATTAGGAAATTTTCACAATTTCTTGCCTTACAAAAAAAAAAAAAAAACAAATAAATAAATAAATTAAAATAAGTTATTGATTACGTCACTATTGGGATACCCTGTAATATAAAATTTTATTTTTAGCACTCGTTAATACAATGTGCTAATTTCATATGTTTGCTAAAACAAATAAATAAATAAATTAATTAAAATAAGCTATTGATTACGTCACTATTGGGACACCCTGTAATATAAGGTTTTATTTTTTCCCTTGTTGATACAATGTGCAAATTTCATATGTTTGCTAAAACAAATAAATAAATAAATTAAAATAAGTTATTGATTACGTCACTATTGGGACACCTTGTAATGTAAAGTTTTATTTTTTGCACTTGTTGATAAAATGTGCAAATTTCATATGTTTCCTCATCACATAAAAAAAATTAGCATATTTTTAAAAATATCACGTCACTTTCGGAATACCCGTTATATATATATATATTAATTTGAGTTTTAATTTTTATGTACTTGTGTCTAAATTGAACTTAAAAATAAGGAAATTTAAAATTGCGACTCAAAAATAACGACGTCACTATTGGGACACCCTTTAAATTAAAGTTTATGTTTTACATTTGTTGATATAGCAAACATAGTTTTACATACAGTGTCCAAATTTGACGTGCCTGCCTACCACAGTTTAAAAATAAGAATACTTATATGAATATCAAATTACTTACGGAACACCCTTTCATACCATCTTTAAAAATATTAAGAATCTACCTATTACGGTTCTAGCGTCAGAGGGTTGTGACAGACAGATCCTTTGGGTACAAAATCCCAAAAGTTTCAATATAAAATTTAAAGGGTGGCCCATACGTGATATGTATAAGTCAAATAAGCCCTTAAAAGGTTTATTTTATTTGTGTATCATCTTATTAAAACTCATTCGCATTTGGAATTTTACAATAAAAATATTTCCATTTAATTACAACTTAATAAACTTTTCATACTTACCCTCGCATAATAAAACAAATTTAAAGATGAAGGTTACAGATTATGTAAATAAATTTTGATAAATGAAAATGATTTAGATTTACCTTCGTATAATATTATTTTGTATTTAAAATAGTAACTGTTGCAAGTTAAATAACATGGGTTGGCCAAAAGATTAATGGTTGCGTATGAGTAATAAAACAAAATAATAATCAAACAGATAAACGTCATACGCCAACGGGCATAAAACTCATTAGTTGTGTATATTGATATGTAAAAGAAAAGCTTAGATCAGGAATTTTTAGGTAAATTATTTTTAAAACTTTTAAAATAAAATAAACACAAATTAATATAAGGGAAAAATTTGATATTTAACTTTGGAATTAATTATAAGTCGAAATATTTTAGTACTATAGCCAATTGAAAAATTTTAATTAGTCCTAAGTTCACGTATCTTGTAAGTTTCTAAATTTTTAAAAAGGAAAAATTAGTGTAAAAACTTTTTAGTTTATTTCTCTAAACCTCATGATATCAGAATATCTTTCCTGAGATATCCTTAACGCTGGTTGCTAGAATTAGAAGCAAAATCGATAAAAGGAAACTTAAAATTAAAGGAGAAAGTTAAAGGGTATTTCTATGGAGAAGTGTTTTTGACGAATAATGTTTAATATTCGAGCCCTAATAGAGAGACAATTGCAATTTATACAGATTGTGCAACAAAAATACAAAGAGTACTTTGTGCCCCTTTGATTTTTTTTGTGCTGCCTGTAAAAAGCGAAAAACGAAAAAAAAATGGAAAGAGAAATTAGATATAAGCTTTGTTCTTTGTACCAAAAATACGTTTATTCTCACAAAAAAGTTTAAACAAGATGAATCTGTTATCTTTTAACTTTCATCAGTAAGTGTTTAGTAATAAACGTGTGAATATTTAAATCACTGCTTAACCTTCAACCTTTAACTTTCAAGATGACTTTTGCTCAAATCACCTTTTATGTTTCGAATAAGAAAATAAAGACTGATATTTTTTTAACAAACTTGCAGAGTACAGCAATGGAAATTCTACACGTCAAAAGATAAACTTAGAAAAATCTAAGTTATAGTCTATAACAATGTTCAAGAACTTTCATTGTCTTATCATAAAATTATAGAGTATTTTTACTTAAATTTTGTAGCTATTAATAAATTTTTGAATAATAGATATATAAAATAATAATAAATTTTTATCACAAAACTTCTAACAATATTTTCATAATTTTTGAAAGAGGATTTTTTTTATCAAGGAAAAAAAGCAAAGAGAATAATTTTAAAAGTAAGGTAAATATCAAGGCGAAGGCGAATTCATTAATTTTCGGCGGTAGCCTAACTGTCAAGCTCCATATTTAAAAAAAATCTGTACACTATTATTTTGTGTAAATTGTCATTCGGGCTAGCGGCGAAAATTAATGAATTTGCCATCGCAACCACCTTATAATTGATTTGCCTGATAAATAGAAAAATTATATATCCAGCATTGCCAGAAGCTTTAAGAAGAAAATCATCATAGGCAGAAAAAAAATCATATTTTACGGAAAAAAATCATCCTTTTTTCAGTACAATTTTTTTTAATTATAATTAAAATCTGGGTTTCATATTTTTAATAATATCTTGGTCAATTTTAAAATTATAGCAGTAACAGTTTCTTATTGCTACGTAATCTTTTGCGTTTAAGATACTTCGAGATTGCTATTGTATTATCTATTTCTATATTTAGTTTTGTTTAAATTGACCGTTAAGAATATTCGTTCGACATTTTCTAAAGAAATGGGAATACCTATTAGGTTTTGAATAAAGGGAAAAGCTGTAATGTTGGCAGCACCAGTTATTTTAGAAACTTTTGACCAAAATTCCTTACAGCTAAGATTATCTAGAGTTGTAAAATGACAACTGAATTTTATAAAACGGAGTTCTCTAAATTCGTTATCTAAATTTAGAATATCCTTTTCACTAATTAATTTGGAAAATTTTTGAAAAGGTAATCGAGTGCGGAATTAAGCATTTTTAGCGGAAGTACTTCCTAACTAGATTGCCAACTTAATGATTTTAACAAGGCATGAGACTTATAATCAATTACAGAGAATCGATTACATTAATTATTGTAGGAATTAATGAGAACCATTAATAAGTATTTTAAATATTCTCTTTAAACATAAAGAACTAGTTCCCTTATTAGTTCCTTTTTGGGAACTAATGTAATGTGTTTTGTGAGCGAGTAGCGAAATATGGTAATTACAAAATTATGTCATTATATGGCAAGTACTTTTTAAGGTAATATTTAATATTTTGCTGGGGATGAGCTTAAAAAAATTTTGTTTTGTTTACAACAAGCTGATTAATACAAGACTTAACTTCACTGTGTAGTACAATTACAATGAAAGTACTACGTACTTGAAATAAAAAATTATAGTTTTTATAAATTAGAAATCAAAATTTAAGAAAAAAAATCATCAAATCATATTTTGGTTCAAAAATCATCAAAAATATGATATCAAAGCTTGCAAGCATGTCGAAATCATGTAACAGGTGGTGGCATTGGCGAATTCATTAATTTACTCGGTTACTAGAAATGTTAAACTCCATATATAAAAAATCAGCGTCAAATTTGCTTTATATGAAGTTTGACATTTCCTGCAACGACGAAAATATATAAATTCGCTACTACCACCATCTGATTTCGCCATGCTTGCAAGACTACTGTTGCCATATTTTTTTTTGCTGAATTTGTCGAAATTTCATTAAAATTCTAACTGCCATCCCTAAATTAGCGCGTAAGACGCAAAGCAATGTAATTCATAGCTTTTGCGCTGAAATGTCATCCCTAAATAACAGCGTTAACTTCGTGTCGTTAAAAGTAATGTTAACTCATTTTATTTCATAAAACCCGCTGTATAAGAATAAAGAAGAGATAAAACCGCTAGATTGCCTTGAAAATTACTAAATTGTCACTACTTTTCAACCATAACAAAACAAAACAAACCAACAAACAGCAAACTTCACTTCCTAACGCACTGTCAAAATTGGATTTTCCAATTGCTAAGCGTTGACGCCAAGCTATTTAGGGATGCTTCATACGTTTTGTATGTACATGAGAAATTTTGACAGTTATCTTGCGCTTTACGCGCTAATTTAGGGATGGCAGTAAAAAATGTATTTAATTGAATGACAAAAATTCGTCAAAAGCCGAAAAAATGAATGGCAATGCTCACAAATCATATGTAAACAAAAGTTTGGTTAATTTTTTGCATTTTGCTTTAAGGTTATTATGAGAACTTTAATTATTGCAATATTGGGTATTTTAGTCAACAATGACGTTCAAATGACAAGTCAAATAATTAACACTGTTCTGGTAGGCAGATTAGTGTAAAGGAGATGCTGTTAATTCTAGGTTCGTAAATATGGAAAGTAAAAATATCAAAGACCAAGCCTTTCAAAAAAATTATTTCTTAAGAAATCAGTCGTCAATAAAGTTATGCGCGAATAATCAAGTAAAACCGCTATCCGAATAGTAAGAATAGTCTGCAAAAACAGCTGTAAGCGTCCAGGGTGTAGCGTTGCCATTTCATAATTTTCCTACATACATAAATTTTTATCTCTTTCTTTGTTTCCTTTTATACAGGAAAAATTGAATGATAAATTTTCCTAAAAGTTTTCAGTTGCAAACTCATTGACTTTTTCATGAAACTGTTAATTTTTTTGTATTTAACGGATAGACAACAGCTGCCTTTGTTTTTCTTTTTTCTTTCTTTTTCCCCTTTTCTGATTACGCTCATTATATATTTTTTTTGCTTTACATTTCCACACAAATTTTTTTTTGTTATTTATTATTTATTTTTCTACAGTTACATTTTTTGTAACGAATTTCTTTTGTTTATTGTTTAATTTGTTGCTTTTGAACATTTTTTAAGGAGATCTTATATTTTTGTGTTTACAAGTTTTTTTTACAAAAGAGTTTAATTTCGAGAGGTCGCTTTCCTATTGTATTTGTTGTTTGCATTAAAAATAAGAGAAATAATTTTTTTGTAATTTAATAAAATGTTGCTATTGAAAATAAAGTGCTTGTTCATTACAGTGATGCTCAAAATAAATAAAGAGATATTTTTATTAACCGCAAATTTTTTATATCAAAAAAGAGCTATGGTAAAAACAATAACACGGAAAGCAAGAGAAGTAGAAAAAAGGGTAATCCAAAATTTAAGCAAGGTTGCATTATTTTGTAGTTGGTAATTAACACAGGTGTTTTATATCATCGAGTTCACACACGTCAATTTTTCTTGCAGCAAATTTGATTTTTGTAGAAGAGAAAACAGTGTAGAATCATTTTATTTTTTTTCCCACATACAAAAATCAAATTTTTTAATTTTTTCCCAATCAGGATGTGAACCATCGATTTTATAAAATTATGAAAATTGACTTATTTTCGGCTTATTGGTTCATAATATGCCGTACAACAAATGTACAAGACGAGTTACAAAGAGAACGACAAATAAATGCTTTAAGTTGTGTGTGAACTTCGTCTCACCAAATTAACATTAAAATTATTTGGTAAAATAGATGATGTTTACAATGTACATAACATAAGGTAGATAGATGAGAAGAATGCTGATAAAGGATGTGGCGGTCCAGAAAATGCTGCATTTCATTCTGCTAGCGTCTAATTTTTCTTGTTTTCTTTGGAAAACGTTCGCACACATGTGTAAATAATTTTTATTTCTAAAAATGTTTAGAAATTAAATTAAAAATGAACCAATAAGCCGAAAATAAGTCAATTTTCATTAATTTAAAAAATCAAAATTGCTACAGTTTGTTACAGTTGTTAGTCTTATTCTATAATTCTCGTAGCTTAATCTAACCTCAATCGCTCAAAAGCTAAAAGTCAAATAGGGCAAAATTGGTATAGAATAACACTCGTAGATTTTAGAGTTTTAGCTATGGAGATTTAACTTTAGCGATTTATGGAATAAGGCTGCTGGTAAATTACATAATGTAGAGGATTCCAAAAATATTAAATTTTTCGCGTATAAGGTACTTTTTCTAAAGCTTTAAAATATTTTTAAATAGCAGATTTTTAATTTTTTTGCATCTTAAGGTACTCTTCTCCACAAAAATAGAAAAAATTTGTTATTTCTATATATATTCTGAGTTCTTATGCATAGCTAAGTCGATTGACTAATAACCGTCTGTTCGTCCGTGTTAATGTTGAAATCAAGTGTGTCTTACTAGATCAGCTAAAGAAAATTAAAGTACGCCAATCGAAATACAGTAAGATCGGACCATGTCCTTCGATTCAGTGGGCAAAAAACCACGCCTGTCTCTTTTTTTAATAGCATTTGGAACAATAAAGTAACTCAAATAATAACAATAAATAATTAAGGGGGCAATAGAAAATTAAAAAAAAATTTAAAAACATCAAGTGAAAAAACTAGAGCTCGCCCATATTACGGCCCTCAGAAATTTTCAAGTTTTTTAAAATATTAATATGGGAATCATTTTAAAGGTTTGAAGAGATCTCGAAGGAAGTATTAAAATAAAAAATCCTTAACCCATTAAAAGCCGAAGACATTTTTATGTTAAATTATAAATATAACTTAATTTTTTTTATTTTTTAATTCTCTTTCGCCCCGTATATTTATCTTTTGTTTGGAGTCACTTCATTCTTCTAAATAATATGGAAAGATTAGAGGTAGGCGTGGTATTTTGCCCAGTGAGTCTAAGGATATGGACCTGATTTTCAATATCATCTCTTTCAACACTATGTCTGATCGATTGGCGTATTTAAATTTTAACATGTACGGACAGACGGACATCGCTCAATTGCTAAGAGGTCAGAATATATATACTTTATGGGGTCGAAAATGAATATTGTAGAAATTACAAACGGGATGGCAAACTTAGTTATACCCTTTTTTAAATTTTTATGGTAAGATTTTATTTGTATTATTTTAAGAACTGCAACAAGACAAAGTGTGTGTTCACTATAATAAAGAATTAAAAAAAAAGAAATTATATTTCAAAGGTATTCCAATAGAAGATCTACTTTTGTTGTAAAGTGTCTTATTTTTGAAACGTAATTGGAAGTTCCAGGAAATTTATATAAATTGAAAAACAAGTGCAAAATATAATAAAAATTTTTCAAGGGTGAGCCCATAGAAAACTAATTTTGATAGATAGAGTTTCATCTTACGAACTACATCAGGCAGATATTTTAATTAAAAAAAATTAATATTAAAAAAATGATAAAATTGAAAGTTAAAGGATGGCTCTTATAATACTTTCTAAATTACTAAAATATTGACTGTTCCAAAAAAAAAAAAAAAAAAAAATTGATTGAATTGATTGTATACAGAACAGTTACAATTATTCCAAAATTTGATAAATATTTTTCTTACGTAGAATTTTTTCCATTCTCGTGTGAAGTTCTTCATTTGTTTAGAAAAAAAAAAAAATAAAATTTAAATGATACATAAGTTTCCGCTCAGCACAACATGTTCAATTTATAAAAATTTTCAAACGGATGTCAATATTTGTGTTTTTTTTTTCTTGTGCCTGTTAAAGAAATTCTTCCGTCAATAATTTATGACCCCAAAATAAACACAGGCGGTTGATGCAAAAAGTTTAATTAACTCGTAAACACAATGGAAACGTTAGAAATATTTTTTTTTATTAATTTATTGTCTACTTCAATCAAATTATGTACAATTTTTTTTCAACTAAAAAACATTTAAACAACAATTAATTTCGTTGCTAATTTTGTTGTTATAAAATATTTATAGAAAAAAACTTTAATCTTTGAACTTTTATTTTTCCCAAATTTGAAAAGAAAAATAATCTGCCTAAAGTATATTTTGTTTAAAAAGCGAAAAAAGCAAAACAATTTTCATTTTATTAAGAATGGAAATGTTTAATAAATTATTTACTGCTGATTGCGTTGGAGGGATGGATGTGTTTTGTTGTTTAATATTGATGTATTGGCCATTTATTTATGTTCCTCGTTAATTTACTTGATTTATTACAACAACAATCATAGATTTTGGTTTAAAATAGAATTTTATTTCAAATATTTTACGTAATAATTCTTGCACAAAAAACCAGAATTCAAAATAGACAGCACCTTTGGTGACACTCCTTAATTTTAAATTTAAAATTTTTATATTTGTTTTTTTTAGCGAATATGGAAGTACACATTCTGTGTTATTTGCAAGCGTTTGACTACAAAGGTTCAAAAGAGGCAGTCATATAAGCCAAATTAACACACCTAGGGGGACACCCTTTTAAATAAAATTTTTATTTGTTGTTATTAGTGGAGATAAAATTATATATTTTGTATTATTTACAAGTGTTTGAGTTCAAATGGAGATACCCTTTAGTTTTTAAGTTTATTGCTTTATTACTTTTTGTCTTTGGGCTTTACATATAGCGATGGCCACTTTGTTAAAATTTTATTTTTTTTATGGGGACACCCATTTACTTTTAAATGCTACAGTGGCAATTTTAGAATTTGATTAAACATTTAAAGACTAGAATAAATTTTTTAATGTCTGACGGAAAGTAATCAATCTTTAGGCGTTCTGCAGCCTTATTCTGTAAGTCGCTAAAGCTAAAACTCCATCGCTAAAAATCTATAAAATCCATTTAGCGATTTTTAGCTGTAAAGGCAATTCTGTACCTCGTTTCTGTATTTCTCGCATCGTAAAAGTTTTCACATCAAGAGTGAAACAAAAAATTTCATCGTTTCTCGATTTGCGAGTAAAAAGTGTTTCTGGTTCTTAATGCGAAAACAGACAACACTGATTCTGTTTTTACTGGAATAATTCCAGTACTAGTGTCAAATAAAAACAAAACGTCAAATTAAAGAAATAAATTATCAACCAATATAGAAAAATAGTGAAAGTGTAGAAAAGAGTTAATAAATAAAATAAGTCTTAAATAATATACCGAAAAAAAATGTATAGTATAGTGTGGAGGACATGTAATCAATTAGCTTTTGATGTATGGAAATTCTTTCTATTTTCTAAATAAAAAGATATAAAACATAAATAAATGCATAAATACTTATTGATAATACTTTTTTATTATTAAGTTAAATTGCTTTTTACCTTTTCGGCTGATTTAAACTCCATGTTTACACAAATTTAAAAATATATTTTTAATCTTGCTTGTTCTCGCGCTGTTTTGAAATGTGAGTTATTTTGACAGTTCTTGCGTAAAACTTTTCACAAAATATTGGTACAGAAACACTTTTTCTCGCATACTTCCAATAACTGTTGGAAAATAACTTAAATGACATATAGTTCTCGCATTTTAAAGATACAGAAACACTTGTGTGAGAAAACCTATTTTTTGTTTCAATTTACATCGTCTTTCTAAAAATTTACTTGTTTCATGCGAAAACTTTTAAGGCCGTGTCAGATAAAACTTTTGCTTTGCGTTGCGTTGCAAATTCGCTTTGACATCTAAGATAAAATGCACGAACTTATATGAAGTATGTCACATAAAGCACTTTTAACGCAAAGCAAAGCGCAAAGTTGGGCAACACTCATCTTTTTGCGCGCTTTGACAATTAGCTGCTATACATTTGTATATTATTTTTGGCAAAATCGAACGTCAAAGAGTTAAGAATTTTAAAGTATTATTTTTTTTATTATTTATTCTTCCTTTATTCTTTTTTTTAGAAAATTATGGAAGAAAAACATATAAAAACAAACAATAATTAGGCGCTGTTAAAGTTTTTATTGTGACATACCTCTTGCGTTATACGCTTTTTTTTTCAAAGTTTGAAACGTCACGCAAAGCTATAAAGTTTTATCTGACACGGCCTTTACGATGCGAGAAATACAGAAACGAGGTACTGTAATGTAAACTGCTTAATTTGGCGATGTCTAAAAATCCAATTCGCCGTAAATTTATCATCGTCGCTAAAATTTTCTAATATTGTATGCTCTATTTCAAATAAGCGATTTTTAATAAAAAATAAATAAAATTTTTAGCAACGAATATTTTTGAGTGCTAAAATTTGGGTAAAACATATACATTTTCTATTTGTGTTTTTTATGCAAATTTTATTCATTTTAGCAATGAAAGAGCAGGAATATATGCTAATTCACTATATATTCGCCAATTTAAATAATCAAAATCGGTGATTTTAATAATTTGTTCGGGATAATTAGCACAATTTTTTTTTAAGGTAATAAATTTAATTTAAATGCTTATTATTTTTAATTTAAATCTATTTTTTCTTCAAAGGCTGTTGTTGACGATTGTTTTGTGTTAACTTTTTGTACAAAATATTAGTGTAAAATAGTGTTGCATCTTGAAAATATGTTTCCATCATTGCGGCGGTTAATAATTCCATGGTTAACCGCAACATTTAATTTACACATTTTTTTCGGAGGATTTAAAAAAATTTCTATAAATTTAAAATAATTTTTAGAAATACATCTTATACATATATTGAAAACTTTTTGTGGGTAAACGCTAATCATTGTAAGGAAAGCGAATAATTAAGTAAGGTAACTCTAATACGAAGCTGTCAAAATATTTGTCTCTTTTTAACAGCAATTTATAAAAGTAGAGGGAAAGGATAAGTATAGTGATAGCAAATTAGCTACGGCAAAAATCTAAAATTTTAGCTAAGCGATTTCTATTACAGAATACTAGTTTAGCGATGTAGCTAAAATATTCGCCGTAATTTGTTTTTAGCTTTTTAGTGATTAAGATTTAGCTTTAGCTACGAGGATTAGAGAATTAGGCTGCTGGAGATTATATCACATCTTACCACAGTCATTTATTCGAGTTCGCAGCTCGTGTCTGGAAACAAAACCTAGACCTGGCCTTGCTTTTGGATGTCAGTGCTTCTTTTGATTTTCGTTTCAATTTTTGAAATCAATCTAATTTGTGATTTTTAAAGCAGTTTCGATAGATTTTTTTTTTAATTTTTGCAACTAAATTATTTGAGACTGTCATAAGGGTGGCACCGAATCCTATCAAATTGTAGTTTTCGTGATTTTGTGTAAAGCATGTACAAACATTTGGCATAGTATATCTACTTTTCTTATTTGAAAGAAATAGTTCTATGTTTTTAATATTACACATATACGTAAAACATAACATAATGACTTGGTGTTGCACAGATCGGTTGATTCATTCACGCCAGCGAAAATTTTTTATTTTCTAATAGCTTACATGGATTTAAGAACTGATTTTTCCATTACAGCAAATAAGCCTAACCCCTTTTCTCCTTAGAGGCAGTTTACATTAAGGGTATTGTATCAGCTGCAAAAGGCATGATGCAGAAGTTTCTTGGCAAAAGGAGTAGAAAAGCTTACGGGGTAGCAAAAGTAGCACGAAATCAATATTCATGACTCTTTGCAGTTTTTTCTCTCATTCCTGTTTCTCTATTTCGTTTGTTTGCAGTTCTATGCTTGAGCTGTTTTACCAATATGGCTGTTTTTTTTTCTATACTGTTCAAAAATTAATACGTTTAGTTTATGGCAACACTTGAGAAATTGTTTGATAAAACATCATAAAATTCTCTCACTTGCTACAAAAGAGTCATAATATAAACGCGTGATGACTTAGGGAGATACTCCAAAAGAAAATACAATAAAAAAGTCAGCTACAATACCCTTAATGTAAACTGGCGCTTAGTAGAAGTGTTGACTTATTAACAGTTGCCTCTTTCTAATGTTACAAGTATTCTAGTGTTGCCAAAAATTAATAAATTATTCTAAAACAAAAAAAATTACCTTGCTACAGTATTATAAAAAATCCGCATTTTTGGAGCAAAAATCGACAAATTGGTATTTTGATAAATTTGAGGCGAAAAATCGGCAAAATATCTATAAATCGGCAAATATGGCAGGCCTGCACTAGAGCCTTTTCTCTTTCTCTCTTTACAGTGATCTAAGGACCAGATCGTGATATTTCATACTAATGAAATAATTTGTTTGGCGTTTTTTCATTAACATTTTACAGAAGAAGAAAATTAAGTGATGTATCAATAAAAAGAAAAGCGAAGGTACAACAACGTTGAGGGACATTTCCTTTCGTGTTTATTATCAATATTTTATATCCATTGAAAATTCTAATTGAGAATTGTGTGTTAATTAAATCTTTCAAACATATTTGGACACACCGTTCTTTAATAACAAATTGAAAAGAAAAAAGAAATCACTAAGAAAAAACTATGTTCACGCTCCAGTACAAACAATTAAATTTTAGGGGAACTAAAAAAATAAAACTTTTTTCTTGAATTGCTAATAGAGCAGTAAAAACAAAATGTGCTTTTGAAAAAATTTGTAATTACAAATGGCTCTGGGTGGGGGAAAAATTTAAATAAAATTATAATAAAATGGGTGCTAACAAGGGTAAATAAACTTACTCAAAGCACGTTTATACAACAAGGGTTAGATGCAGGGATGGCAACGTTAGCAATATTGTACTTTTTTACTTTCTTTTTAGCGACATAAACTTCCGAATTTTGAAAAACGAAATGTAATAGAAATTATCCGAATTTTAATTGAATTAAAAAAAAACACAAAAATGTTTTTTTCTGTTAAATAATAGGCCTGTTCGTTAATGCATTAACCCACTGTATCAGTAAATTTAAATGTTCTAAAACTCTGCACTGTAGACTGAAGAAGCATGCATAATACAGCTTAAACATTTTATACAAAATATGGCCAACAAATTACTTACAACCAACCAATTACCTCTTCAAACATAATCAGTCTTGTCTTATATTAAGCAGATCAACTGTCAGAAGTTCGACTTATAGCTTCTGGTAGTGGAGGCAGTTAACAGTCTTTTGATCAAAACTAATCCATTTCTTTAAACATGGCACTAAAACATTTCCAAAAATTTTTTATTGGTCGGTTTTGTTATTGTAGCGCTTTTGATTCGAAATTGAAATTAATTTTTGGCTTGTGTTTAAAAAAGTTAAAAAAAACTTTAACTATAGTTTTGAAAATATTTTGTATCTGTTCCAAAAATCAAGTCAATTTGTATTAAATATTTTGTAAGGAATTTTGGAAGTAGCAACACTGTTTCTTATATACATCACATGTATACAAAAGTTTTAGTAATTTTTTTTTGAACTTTGTCTTTAAGAATGTAATAGAAAATTTGTTCTAATGACCGACACTTTTGTGGTACAGGTTATGTCATGTCTCTGCTAGGAGGAGGCTAGCTAAATTAAGTCGAGGAAACTCTTGATAGATATCTATCTTTTACAGGAAGTTTGGTTTATTTTAATATTAAAATCCAACAGGTCGATGAGCATCAGGGATAGACAAGGTAGTTTCGTAAATATTTAGTCTCTGAAGGCACTCCGTTTTTAAGGGAGGCATATGGAGGACCCGGAAAAGATGGTAGACTGGTCATTTCATAAAGGCAATAACTTCTCAGCAGGAAGTCTAGAAAGTTGCACGATAAACAAAGTTAGTGACAGGTTATGGGAACAAGACGACACTGGCATTCAAAATAGGACCAATAAAGTTAATGTTCTGTTTCGATATTAAAAAAAGAAGTTTTCATAATTAAGGAAAATTAGATATTTTGATTGCTGGTGATTGTCATTTAGTATTTATTTTATTTCATCAGACGTTTCAATAATTCTCATCAGGTTTAAAGGGATTTTAAATAATTAGTAACAAATCTGGTAAACAACGCTGGTGATTTTATATACGCTTGTCAAATGAATTTTTATGATCATTTTGCATTAATGAGGCTGTTTTGTAAATTTGTTTGCTTACTGATGAGCTAGAACAAGAAAGCGGTAGTAAATTACAATCTCAATGTTAAAGAATAACACTCTAAAAATAATATTAATTTAGGCATTTTTACAACCAATAGTTTAAAGTCCAACCCTCTCCAAGCAAAAGGTCTGAACAAAAATTTATTTTATTTAAATGTAAAAATTTTTATTTATTGCTAAGTATAACATTGCAAGTTGCCAAAAGGTATTCTTTGTACACAACAATGTATTTCCACATGGGACACAGACTTTTTGTTAATTTTAGCACCGAAAAGAAAAAAGCAAAACAATAAACACTCCTTTAGGTCATTAAAAGTTTACATTGTATTGTTTTTCTTTTGTTTTTGCTTTAAGCAACAAGTGGTTTGCTTAAAAAATTTC
Organism: Gymnosoma rotundatum; assembly: GCA_916610165.2. Taxonomy (NCBI): domain Eukaryota; kingdom Metazoa; phylum Arthropoda; class Insecta; order Diptera; family Tachinidae; genus Gymnosoma; species Gymnosoma rotundatum. The sequence continues at coordinate 14,340,816 of OU744339.1, forward strand.
TAGATTTGGGCTTTTCAAAAAAGCAGTAATAATAAAACATGTGTATGCAGCAAATAAGCACAGGAAAGAGAAAAATACCAACATACAAAATTTTGTTGGTTTTGGTAATGTAAACTAAAACTTATCATTACTGTTATCTAGAATATTAAAATCATCTAATATATAGTTTAGTTATCGTTCTAACATTATCATTAAATATGGTATAGAGTTGTAGTATTTATAACAATCGATAACTATTCTAAAGAATAGTAAAGATACCGATAGCAACTTTTAAAGAATAGTAAAAAAATAATGTAGTTATCGATAAATCTTCTAAAGAGTAGTGAAGTTATCGATAACTATTTTGAAGAATCGTGAAGTAAATAATAACTATTCTAAAATATTACAGTTTTTTGACTTTTTAATTAATATTATTTTCTAATTGTTGGTGTGGTGAACTATCGAAAAAAAAATAAAGAAATAAACAACATATTTTTATACAAAAAAAAACTGACCGTGTGCTTGAACAATAAGAAAATAAGATAACTTTTCTATAAAATAGTAATGTTATCAATAATTTTGCTATTCTATAGAAGAGTAATGCCATTTGTAGAATACTGAAGTTATCGTTAACTATTCTGTAGAATAGCCAAGTAATCGATAACTATTCTGTACAACAGTCAAGTTATCGATAACCATTATTTAGAATAACTATTTTATAGAATAGTCAAGTTTTTGATAACTCTTTAATAGAATAGTCAAGTTATCGATAACTGTTTAGTAGAGTAGTCAAGTAATTGATAACTATTCTATTGAATAATTAAGTTGCCGATAACTATTCCATAGAAGTTTATAAATTTTGCAAAAATTTTTTACAAGAGTCTAAAAATATGCTATTAACTGCTACAATACTTAATATTCCCAAAAAAAAAAACAATTATTTTATAGGAATAAATGTAGTTTGATGGTTTTAACCAAAGTCTTTGCAATGCTGCTGCTATAGTCTCTAATACTACTATAGTTTAGAGAGCTATTTTTACTATATGCTGTCTTTAGACTTCAATGTAGTCGAGGCAATAGTTTTAATAATAGTAGAATTAATTAGAGTCTTAGCTATAGTCATGAATATGGTATTGGCTACAATCGTAGTTATGGTTTAAGCTATATTTATGACTATATAGCTGGATAAAGACTTGTCTAAACTCATGGTTATAGCTGTGGCGTTGGTCTAGGTTGTATTTAAGGCGTCTTTGCTTTATTCTTAACTTAGAATTAGCTACTGTTTTGATTACACCCTTGAAAATGTTCTTAGCTATAGTTGACTATAACCACGAAGAAGTCATATTTATAGCTTCGACAACACACAATAAATTGATATATTATTGAGTTATTGTCTATTGTTTGGGTTATAGTCGGGACTGTAGCCTTTAAAATAGCAATGGTTAAGAATATTGCTATTTTTAGCTTTTGTCTTAGCTGTATTTATGCATTTTTTGTCGTTGCTAAGGTCGTGACTATATCCTTGACCATACTCTTAACTTTAGTCATGACAAGAGTCTCAATATTTTCTTAGCTATTTTCATGTTTTAAGCCCTTGCTAATATTTTAAATATCGATTTCTCTATTATATTTGCTATTGCTTTTGATATTTTTTTAAATTAAGACTTTATGACCTAGATATAGACTTGACAATACTGTTTAGTGGTTGTAGTCGTGATTAGAGGCTTTGCTATACTTTGCTGTAGTAGTGACTGCAGGTTTTGCTTTTGTCATAACTATAGGTTTTTATATGGAAGTGCTTTGGTTTCTGCTATAGCCATGAGTATAGACTTTACTACAGTCGTGACTATAGATTTCGTTATAGTCGTGGCTATAGGATTTGCTACAGTCGTTACTATTGGTTATGCAATAGCTTTGCCATAATCTTTGCTATAATCGTGTGTATAGTCCTTGTTATAATCGTGATTATAGGTTTTGCTATAGTCGGAACTATAGGTTTTGCCTTAGTCGTGACTACTGGGAATGCTATAGTCGCAGCCATAGTCTTGACTAAGCCGGGAATATTTTCTTGGCTGCAATCGTGAATATTGTTTTTTTTTATGGTGGTTAATATAATCTGTGCTATAGTAGTATACTTATTTTTTTAGGATAAATACTGTTTATTTTATGCTCTAAAAACAATTTCAGAATGGCCAACAGATATCGTGAATATAGCCTTTGCTATAGTCGTTGCTTGGCCATAATTTTAGTCTTGACTATAGATTTTGCTTAAGCATTAAAGATGGTATAGACTATAGTCCTTGTATCAGCAATATTAATGAATATAGTTACATAAACGCCTTGACTGTATTCATGAATCAAGTTTTTAGATTAAACTGAAATCTTCACTGCAATTAAGTTGTACTTTGAACCAAAACAATGAGAGAGAATTGTGTTTTTATTCTAAACTCTAGTTCTAAGTGTAATATTGAATATATTCCGACTTCAATTTTGAAAATATGAAGAAATTACGTATTTGACAATAGTACTCTACTGTAGTTTTGAGTATATATTACCTTAACACTACAATGTACATTTTCCATTTTCCACAAGATGTTTTGCATTTTAATTGGCAATTTCAATAGCATTTTGATATTGCTATTTAATAACTAGTATATGATGGTATACAATCTTATCTAACAGTTGACAATTTAATATGACAACTGATTTATTTTTTGCATTTTTTTTACTTCATTTACATATTTATGATGATGACACTCATAATTATCTTTAGCAGCAGTAGCGATGAGTCTAATTGTTTAATTTTTAATGTCTGTGTTGGCGCTTCCTCAACTAACAACACTTATTTTTATTTTATTTTAATAAAAATGAAAATGTGTCTACAAGTGTGTTATTGGAATTAGTGTGTCAAAGGAAAAAAAAAAAAAAATAGTTTTCACAGCAATATAAAAATGTTAAAGTATGTAAATGTTATTCGGTTGTACTCGTAATACTCTATTCTTGCAAAATAGAAAGATATAAAATTGAGATTAAATTAGTGGACAAAGAATGAGAGTTTGCTAAAAAAGAAAAAAATAATAAAAAGTTTTCTTAATTAAGCATAATTTAGCATTATATGGTTGCACATAAAGGGTGTTTGCTTTATATTTTAAAAGTAGTTATTTAAATGTAGTTCGCGCGCTTCATTGCTCTAAACAATAGACCTGTGCTATTGTTAACCTTTTCCTTATGGACTCAACTAGTATCACCTTAACTATAAACAATAGCTTTGAATATAGTCTTGAATATATCATTGTATATAGCATTCATTGTAGCCAAGATAATAGTGAATACTCTAGCAGACTATAGTGAAGGCTATAGTCAAGATTAAAAGAAGACTTAAGCCAAAACTATGTCTAAAGCTATATCAAAAATCATATTTAAAGTTGTAACCACGACAGCTATAGCTAGAATATAGTCTGAAGTGTAGCCTTGATTATAGTCTTAGCTACAGCCTTGAACGTAGTTTTGGCTAAAGACTTTACTATATCCTTGACTATATTAGGTCTGTACCGCTGTCTTTAGCCTTGTCCGTACACAGTAGCACAAGAGCCTCGACGTTGGCTATAACTTGTATATAGTCTTAGCTCTAGCTTGACTATAATCTCACCTAGAGACTCTCCTATAGTCCCGATTATAGATTTGACTGTTGGTTTAAGTGTATTTGTCACAAAACTCTTGCCTGAACTCCTAATTACAATCTTTGCTTTAGTCTTCACTATACTTTGGGGTATAGTATTCGTAATGATCTTAGCTATAACCTTGACCTTGGTCTTGCCTGTTGAAATTATCTTGGTTACTTTTAGATCATTAGTCTGGACTTATTCTATATTCTAGACTTTCCTTTTAATGTCGGACTTTTAAGGTCGTTGCTAATAGTCTTTAGGCTGTGTGAATACTTCAACTCTAGTGTACACCATTGTCTGCATTATAGCCTACTGCTTATACTCTTGCTTACAGTTTAACTCTAAAGGCTTAAAATTATAAACGAAGTTTATGAAAAAAATGAACTAAAAAAGCGTTGAGAATATTTTATAAAAGAAAACTCAAAAGATTTATTTTCATATTGCACTTGTATGTGGCTGATATACATATATTCATACTGACACAACAAAAGAAAATTTTTGAACAAATTTTAATGATTTTTTGTTTTAAATGTATGTGTGTGCATATGCATATATTACAACTGTATACAAGTGTGTAGAAGCTTCAACTCCATTTTGCTTTATTTAGAACGAAAAGCGCATAACATTTGATTGGCTTATTGCCAAATGATTGCATACTTTAAGGAACTCATAACATGTATTTTTGGTGCATATACAAAAGACTCGCATACAGATGCACACACAAGTTTGTATTTTTTGTTAAAACAATTTTAAAGAAAGCCTAAAAATATTTGTGTATGTTTTTGTTTACTTGTGTGTTATTGAAAGGCATATATTAAGTCATCTTTTGCAGAATTTTTCAAAATTAAGTGATCATTAAAAGGGAATTTAATGCCAAAATGATGGCTAAATAAAAAGAAAAATAAGAAAAAAACTATTAAATGCACTCATGCTCAAAAATAATAGGAAGAACTAAGCAACAAAATTTAAATGAAGGCAAATAAGATAACTAAATCTTGTTGTATTTTCTCTTGGATAAACTGCTATTTCCGACTGTGAATTTTTTTACGCTGGTTTAAGTTATATATATATATATTGAGTTTTCTACAAATTTACTTAACCCTACAACCATTACTGATAAAAATTAACTTTATTTCAGCACTTAGCCTTCCGGAGTGTATTTATTTATTCTCCGGAAGGCATGTTGGGTTGGTGGTTTTAGATGTTGCTCCAACTTTTAAGCAGGGAATAATGCATGGTGTTACAAAACGTGTTGCGAAGTTGCTACTTGTTCCGCTATTTACGCAGTGGCAAGACCACTGTTAGGTTATGGCCTTCGGCTAGTTGCTGACTTTAATGTCGTATTAAATCCTTACTGTCAATATTATAAAAAAATAAAACAACTTTGAAATATGTTTTATGATAAATTTTCTATACAAATTTGTCCTAAAATAAATATCAAATCTATTTTAATATTTTATGAATATGGCAGTAGGAATTTTGTAAGATATTTGGTTGTAGATCTGACTTGAGTTTAGCCGTTAATCAGGTTATATGAATTAAAATTGGAATTTTGATGGACTTATTTTCTATCTGGTAAGTATCATTGATATAAGTCGGGACTTAAGCTTTGGCTTTATTTTAGATTATAGCAAATTTTTACAAAACCAAATTTTAGGTTAAAGATTTGGATAGACTTTGCCGTAAAGTTCCTAAATTTTGTGTGTAAAATGATTTTCTAAAAGAGTTTAACGAAGCTCTTATTGTTATTTATAATATAAAATAAACTACTGTAGTACGAGTAAGTGATGGTTTCGGTGGCTGGCTGATTAGCCAGGATTCATCATCACACACACACACATCCCCTTGGGGTTAGTAATTGTCTGGGACGATCATGCTAGGGCTCTGACGCTGGCCTACCAAAAGGCCTGACCAGTATCTTTATGGTCGTAGCCCCACAGAGAGCCGCCTATTTCTGTGACTAGTTGTGGTATACGTGGTGGCTGTGGTTTGTGACCGTATTCGCGGGGATGGTGTAATACCGATTGATTTTGCTGTTGCATTCTCAACAGATGGAGTTACATATATGGTTTCCAGCCCTCAAGCAAATGATCGTTCATAGACCAAAACACCATATTCATCTTTGCTTCTTCGTTGTGCTACGCCAGTAGAGGGCGCTAATCGACACATGGTATTTTCTTAGTTGTAAGACCAGATTTGATTCCCAAAAGTTTTTTTATGTATTTAAATAATATAAAAGTTTAAAAATGCGTAACGGGCCAGCTTTACTATCTACTGGATTTTAGGAGACCTTATTCCTAGAGCAAATGGATAAAAATATTTTTTACTTTGGGTTTAAGTTAGTTGCAAAATGTAAGACTTGAATTTTTATAGATATTTTTAACAACCTCTTTTTTTTTAAAACAACCCTGTTCAAAATTTTTTTTTTCAGCTGCCATACCGCTCGTTGGAACGATTTTTATTTATAGACGATTTAAAACGTCTAGATTGTTGTAATATGCATAAATCAAATCAAGTTTCATTTTACAACATTCAGGCATGTCACAGAACGCAATTTCGATCCACAAATTGTTCCTTAAGAAAACGAAAAATTTTTTCGGAATGAAACCACTATTAACTTTCAAAGTGAAAATGCTTTTCTTTCAAGTTGCATTTTTTGTGGTTTTTTAAATTTATTTTTATTTTGTAAGCTTATTTAGATTAGACTTTTTGTTCCTTTGGTGTAATCAAGGTTGCCGTATTAAAATTTAAAAGTATAGATTCAGCATTTTATATAAAATTTCTGTCGGTATCTGAGGAAGTCAAAAAAATTATTCCCATCGGCATTTGTGACATGCCTTTATAATTCAAAAATTGAATTAACGCCACTAGGAATCAATTCTTGATGCCGACTTGCTTTATTTAAGTTCTGATTCCTTTTCTCTACGTACTTTTTGTACAAAGGACCTGAGAAATAAGTTTATAATAAATTTTTACGATGACATGACTACATCTGGCTAATTGACAATATGCCATTGACTCTAGATCTTTACAGAGACTATTAATCGATTTGAGCTTGTTGGTAAAAATATCTTTACCATTTTTAATTCACTTATTATTTGAAACAGAAATATAAATGCCGCAAAGCCTCCGCTGCAAATTGGTAGACTGCTCAATCTTCAAGCCAGGCGGGCTCAATGAAAGTTAATATTTTTGAATTTCTAGTGGTTTTGTAGCTGAAGCGGTGATAGCGCTATGGGCTTGTTTACTTTTTAGTTTGAGATTCATTAGGGAAGATTTGATGAAATGAGATCTCTGGATTTGGAATTGATTATTTTACTATCCGCGAGGCCAAAGGAGGTTTGAGAGACTCCAAAAAATATGTAAGTCTTTTAATGAACAAATTAGTTACAAACCTTTTTGTATGGCATCTAGCCTTAAAAATATCTACCAGGGCGCTATTTAAATAATCAGCTGATATGCATTTTCATTAGTCTTTAGTGTAGGGCAATTGCAAATGTTTTTATATGTGTGAATTTATTTCAATGCAGTTATAAATTTTGCCCTTAATTTGCTTCTAATAATCTGCTGCTATGCTTCCAATATAAATACCAATAACTTGGAGAATGAATGTACAGAAAAGAAAACCCCAAAATAAGATTGTAGAGATTACAAGGAACTTGTCGGCTAGGAGTTATGTATTTGTTGCTATTTTTAAGTTTCCCATAGGCTTAATAAGAATTTAGAGATGGATAAAAAAAAAACTACAAACAAATTGTGCACGTTTAATCAGCAGATTCAATTTGGTTAAAAAAGGAAGAACGAAAAATAGATAACAGCAACAGTGAAAAAATAAAATTCATGGGTAATTTGTTGCCTTGTGTAGTATGGAATGTGTATTTTAGACATTTTAGAGATTTAAAAACAAACAACATTTTATTTTAAAATGTGTCATTAGAATATTTTAAATTTTTTATGTTTTAAAATAATTAGTTTAAGTATTTTAAACAAATGGGCAGTTTTAATCGGGCTCAAGTTTACGTAAATTTTAATTTGTAAATTTATTAAAAAAGGAAAATTATTTTATCACTCTTGTGTTAATTTTTAAAAGGAACTAAAAAGAAATAGACATTAACGGAACATAGTCTAGCATTTTCTGGATCGCTATATCCATCATCAACATTCTTCGCTTAGATTGTGTACGTTGTAAACATCATCTTTTTAACCAGCTAATTTAATAAATTAGAATACGAGGAGTATTTCAAATCAACCAATACTAATTTGGTTGGACGAAGTTTACACACTTTCTTTCGTTGTTCTCTTTATTAATCGCCACACATATTCGATCTTGTTTACTGCTAATCGTCGATTCAATAACGAATGCAATTTAATTATTTTATCACACTTTTCTTATCTCATAACATGAGATGCTTTCCGGTTTCATGCTAATGGCTGTGAAGGAAGTATGAATGGGCAGTGGTTTGTGTGTAAAGAATAAAGAAAAGCACTCTGCTAGACTTCGTCTTAATAGATCTTCGTATAATGACCGATATTGCTTGCAGTACAGTAATGCTAAGGGCTCCTGCATTTTGTGGAATGGGAATATATGGTCATGCGTGAAATCTGGGCATTTTGTTTCCGGTCGTAGACCAGGAAGGAGTGGTGTTAGGATGATATATGTAGAGAGAAATATTGTAGAGGGAAATATTGTAAAGAGAAATATTGTAGAGAAAGGACAAATACAGGGGGAAACACAAATAGCTCTGCGATCAGCTGTGGTATTGAATCTGTTCTGATTTTATTGAACTTAACTTTAGGATCTCATATCGCCTTACAGTACAGTATTTTCCAAATATTTTCTATTCGGAAAGCACGTAGATATAGAGCGCATATTGGTATCTTTCTCAAAATTTAAGTGGCACTTCTGTCATTATTAAGGCTGGGTTGGCTTTTTGTCATCATAATAATTGGATTTCCTGAACATGCAAACTCACTGCCGTGATGAATAAACACACGAATTAGCAGGACCTCGAGTGTGCTTTGAAGCTTTAGTCAATTAGTGTTCCTAGGAACTTTCCGTAAAATAATTGATAATAGATGGTATTATATATATACCTAGAGTGTTGCCAGATCTTAAAGGCAACATATTGAATGCTGAAAGAGAACTAAGGTCGACTCGCGGCTCATTTATTAATGATTGTAAAGACAGCGAAAAACATAACCATCCGATAATATACACAGAATTCTGGACAATTATTTCATATACAACTTTGATGAAATATCCGAATCCAGACTAAATGGAATCCAGACTTAATGACCCTACTAGCCTGATGAGTGTTGCAGTGTTGTTAAAATGGGATGCTTTTAGCTTGAATTGACTATTTGGGGGTAGCGAGCTAACACGTTAACCAACCAACCAACCTACCATCTGACTTTAATTTCTGTTACTATATACAATATATAAATTACTAGAAAGGATACCTTTGCTGATTTTTGGTGTATGTACTTAGTGCTATTTGCTTGATTAAGAACAACAGTTAAAAGTGCTTCTCATTTTCAAATATTTTCACCATCTCTGAATAAACAAGTTTAAGGACATTAAATATAATGATTATTTATTTATTAAAAAAAGAAACTCCTGTTGGGCTTGATTTTGTTATAAATGACCATTCAAATATAAATGACATGTGAATGTTTTTCTACGTCTTAATAGCAACCCACAAAATACCTTTATGTCAGTAAATTAATTTATTGAATTGATAACAGATATGTTAAGCAACATGTTGACAACAGCATCATCATAGCAACAATGTTTAACTATTTAATTTAGTACTCTGGTATTCTCACTGCCTTTAAACGCATTCTCTCTGTTGTTTGCGTGTGCAGTTAGTGCTCTCTTCTTATTGTGTTTGTGTGTGTTTACAATTTTTTTATTGTATTTTAAAAATACTCGTAGGCATGTGATGTTGTTTATAAAGCATTACGTTTATTACTTCGGTTTTTGATTTCGGCTGTTAATTTTTTGTTTTTATTTTTTGCTACGTACACACACACACTACTCTTTAGTTTGATTTAAATTTGTGTGTGTTCGTTTCACGTAAAAAGCCACGTTTTTCAACAATTTTCAAACAGTCTGCACAGGATATTCGTGATAAACGTTACTAATACGCAGTTTAAAAAACTCTAACTACTTCTATTTGCAAAATTTAATACCTTAAAAACAATTTATCAAAGATAAAAATTCTTACCAAATATTTTTTGAAATAAATTTGAGAAAAGAAATTATTTTTAAAAAAAATACATTACATAAAATATTCCAAAAAATCTATTGTGGTTAAAACAAAATTGTTTAAGTGAAATTATAACTTAAAGTGTAAAAGACGCAATAAAGTACAATAAAATAAATCTGCGGCTGAAAAAGTAAATATGAATTATGTATTTTAAATTTTATTTTATAATATTGAGTTCTTTATAAACAAGAGATTGAATTACGACAATTAATTTGAATGGAAATTTTAACTTAAATTATAATGAGTCTTTGAATGTAAAATTAATTTTAACATTTGATAATTCATTTAAAAATAATATGTAATTAGTTTTCTAAAAATAAATTTTAAAAATATTTAGAATAATATTAGAAGGAAACTAACTGCATTTAAAGGATTTGCAAATAAATCTTTAAAAAGTTAAATATTGAAAATTAGAAGACCTTCAAAAAAAGTTTTTCGTGATTGATTTTTTTTTTTTTACAAAAGATCACACAAAGAAAAAATATAAAAGTTAAAAATGCAAAGGCTTGAAAATTTTAGAAAATTTCTCTGACTTTTTTTACGTTTAAAATATTTAATTTTTGTCTTGCGAAAAACAATTGAATTTTCATAATTAATATTTTGAAACAAATTTAGAAAATTTTTCAAGTTTTGAGAACACAAACTCAAATTGTCAGAATTTAATCATTTTTTCCAAGTTCTTGGAAAAATTTAAAAAATTCAGAGTTTCTCAAAGATTTTTTGGTCAGTTTGTTTTACTGTAAAATTAAATCCAGGGGTGGAATCGTTACATCCGTGTTCGTATCGGCAATCGTACGAAAAAAAATTACGTGATACGTTAATCGTATGAAGTAAATGGAATTATGACATACGATTGTAAACGGATCGTAATCTTTTGAATGATTCACAATAGTTTTGAAATTAAAAAATTCTAGAGCTAAAGAAAGAGTATTCAGGCTGGTCAGTTTTTCAAATTTTGTTGTTTCCAAAGGTCAAAACCGATTTTTTGCCTATAGCGCTCGATTCAAGGACTGCTGCTTCAATTAACACTTCTTCACTTGGCACCAGAAGCTTTTCTTCATAAAGGCCTCCTTCTATCTGGTTTTTCAATTAAAAAAAAAACTTTTTTCTTTGCTTGATACCTATTTTGGATCAGCCTCAAGCCCAAAGATATAAATATAAATATTTTCTTGCAAAAATATAAATTGCGAATTATCAATTTTAAAATCTTTACATTATCAACTGGTGGTACTAGTGGGTTCATACACTTGGAAAGCTGATCTCATAGTCTGTTAGCAGTAGATTTTAATATGCCCAATTAGAAAGCATGTTTTTTGCCTAATTTTTGTGTTCATTCATGAATCTTAGATTTAACTTATTGCAATAATAACTTTATTATAAACTAAAATTAAATTTTAATTTTAATTCGCACTTTTTTTTAGTGAATTTGTTGCATTTTTCATCTTATTCGAACTAAGTTTTGTTAACGTATGACAGTTCGTAAAAAATGTAAGTTCCTGTATACGATAATCTGCGTTATTGTGAATTATCATCCGTTAACGTATGTCATAATCCGAAAAACGTATTTTTACGATACGTGTTGTACGTTCGCGGATGTAACGATTCCACCCCAGCACTTTATTAAGCCTAAATTAAGCAGCTTCCATTATAAATCATCAAGCCATTTTCTAAGGACCAGTTGAGGGCCTTTTGTTTTTGTACGAAAATGTTCTTTCTGTAGTGGAATTACGAAATAAAATTATTAAAGATTATTATTATTAAAGGTCACAGTAAGAATATTTTAAGCTTTTTATTTATTTTAAGCTTTTTATTTATAACAAACTTTAAGCTTAAATTCTTTTCATTCATGATCTTCTACGGTTAAGCTAAAATAAACTCAGGTTATCTCAGATCTAATTCTTCTTCTTTTTTTTATTGATAAAACTAGTTTTTAAAATAAGACTAGCAATCAGGGAATGACCTTTACTCATACAATGCATTGTGTTAGGAAAATAAGGAAAATTATAGAGGGAGTAGTGTTTGTAGCCATTCGATTTAAATACCTCTGAAGGGAGTTTATTTCATATACAAACTAGTTATCTTAAAAACAAGTTCACTTTGTAATATGTGGTTCGGTTCACAGATCAATCGATCCACAAGGACTGCGCTTTTAATATAATATGTGTTTCGCGAAAGAACTTACGGTTTTCAAAAGTAAGTTCCTCGATTTTATAAGAGTACATTGCTATAAAGTAAGAATTAAAGAGAAAAAGACATCCTATAATGCGTCGATGTTCCATTAATGAGCTTTTTTGCCCTTTCCTGTACGTGATCGAGTAACACTAAAAAATTCTATAAAGCACTGGCTCATACATCACAGTTGTATGCCATTTGCGTTCTGATAAAGGTGACATAACTAGTCAAGATTTCAGATGGAGTAAAGTATTTCTTGAACCTTTTTAGAAAACCAAGTCACTTGAATGCCTCTTTTGAGACCTAAAAATTATACTGGTTCCATTGATAATCACATGAATTTTCATGTCAAGAGCATCAAGAGGTTTTGTGCTGTTAATATTAAGAAGAGGAAGTATGCAAAAGAACACAGCACTGGGTTTTCCAGACATGAAATTGAACCGCACTACCCCATGCGGTGATTCTCCAAAGATCATGATTGAGGTTATTATCCATATGCCTTCACTTTGCCCCAATCTTCAAGCTCTTAGAATATTGCAAAAGGAAAGCGAATGGGTATATGTTACTATCAGGGTTGAAAGTTTGACATAAAAGGTCGTTTAGAGAAATAAAAAATAGGAGTAAGAAAAGAAAAGAAACCCATAACATTTTTGAATAAAAGAATAATTTATATATTTATTTATCATTTGTGGAGTTATATTTTTTCAGTTAACCTTTACCCACACGTTTACGAAAGCCAAAATATTTTATAAATATCCACATTTCTACAAACAGAATGAGAATTCTTTTGTAGATCTACTATGCGTTTTTGATTTCTTTTATACCATTCTGCATTTGTTTATATATATGCGACCTATAAATAATATACATTTCAAGAATGGCAAGTTTTTTAATTCATATTTAAATACGCATTTAATTTATTTGCATTTAGGTTCAAGTTCAGTTTTTCAATCATACCCAGCAAAAAATTTTTGAAAAGGTAATCGAGTGTGGAATTAAGCATTTTTGGCAGAAGTACTTCTCAAGTAGATTGCCAACTTAATGATTTTAACAAGGTATGAGACTTTCATAATCAATTACTGAGAATCGATTACATTAATTATTGTAGGAAATAATGCGTACGAGTACCATTAGCTACCGTACTCTCTTTTTACATAAAGAACTAGTTCCATTACTACTTCTTTTTTTGGAAACTAATGTAATGTGTTTTGTAAGCGAGTAACAAAATATGGCAATCACAAAAGTTAGTCATTATATGGCAAGTACTATTAAAGGTAATGTCAAATTTTTTGCTGGGTAACTTCACTATGATAAAAGTATGGCAGCATTATAAATATTAATACTAAGTAAATTATCTATAGTTCTCTGAAAACAGCTGCTAACCAATAAAATGAAATAAAAATTTTTAATTAAAATATTTTAAATATATAAAAAAAAAACTCTGCCACAACATGTCTTTTACACCTGAACTCATTTAATTTATTTCTTAAGTTTTTTTAATTACCACAAAACTATTAAAATTAACTTAAGTACGTAAAATATACATTTTTGTTTACTTTTGTTTACTTCTGCGAAATATAAAAAAACCGCCATAATCACAAGCTAAAACAGAATTATTTAAATAAACTTGAAAGTTAAAATAAAATTCAATACTTTTTGAGAAGAATTGGCTAAAATTTTCTTTCTAGGAAATTTACTACAAAATTTCTATGAAAAAAAATATTTAAAATTTTTGGTATTTTAATGTGTTCTAAGAAATAACTTAAGCTGATGGCAACTCCCATACTGTTCTTTTGTAATGAAAATATAATTAAAAAACAGCAACAACAATGATATGTTGTTTTTGATAAAAAAGACAACTGCTTTGTAATTTTCTTAGTTTCTTAAGAAACTTGAGTACCCGCACAATGGGGTATTACGGCAAGAAAATTTTTTTGGAATTAGATTTGTAGTTTCCATTTACACTTCAAACTTATTGAGTGTAAGTGTAGTCAAACTTAAGGTTTAGTTAGGAAGCTTGCTGCTCTTAGCAGTAGTCAAGCTTTAGGTATAATTAAGAATCTTGCATCTCTCAGCAGGGGAGTCACCATATTGGCCCTATGTAGTGCTTCTTCGGTATATCAAAAATATAAAGTGATGAGAATTTTTTAGTTTTAAACTAGAAAAGAAATTAAAAAAAAAATCTAAAAACCAAAATTCCCAGAAAAGTTTTAATAATTCCCAAAAAGGGGATTTTTTAAATTTTCACGAGTGGATAAAGAATTGTATTTGCAAAACAAATAAAAACATATAACACACAAAATTAAAAAAAGATATTTTTGTGAGAGGCTCTGAATTTAACACTGACACAAATTTATCTATAAAAAATTGTTGCAAGTGTGTTGTGACCTTATAACTCACGAATGGTCAAACCGAATTAGATAAAATTTTTAGGGTTTGTTCGTAGGGTCTTTCAAATGGTTTATATCTCACAAATTCCGTCAACGCGTCCGTGAGTTATGACTAAAACGGGCACTTACGGCTGCAGCCATTTAAAAAAAAAAATGAAAGCAGAGTTAGATATTCATTTAGAGGTTTCAAGAGGGTATGTTTATTTAAAAAAAGGATAAGGACGGGTAAGTGGAGAAGAGGAAAAATGCGGGGAATAGTTTTAAACAAAAAACAATTTTAAGAATATTAAATTTAAAAAAATCTTTTTTTCGTGTTACTTTTAATTCACTTTCCCGATTAAATAATTAAATCAATTAATAAAGTTTTTGTTAAGAAATATTTAAAAGGAGCAGAAATGATTTTTTCATCCAAAATTAAAAAAAAAAAATTAATCTACTTAAGCATTTTGTCAGAAAAACCACTTCAGTTAAAAAATTCAATACCACAAGATCTATTGTGAATTATTCAAAATAGACAAAATGAAAGAAATAAAAGGTAAGTTTTGATTCCGCTATTCGATCAGTCTGTGACAGAAAAACATTTTTATACCGTTTTGAAAAAAATAATTGTCTAATGGAATGAGATTATGATACTCCGATTTCCCGAATAGGGTCTAACTTCTAAAAGACTTAGGACTCAAGTCCTACATCAGATAAACTTTCTTTTTAGCCAGTTTAGGAGGTTTAAGTAATTAAATTATCTTATTTAATTCTTATTTTTTTTTTGTCAAATTTCCCACTGTCCTTGTTGTCGCTTGCTACATGTTGTTTAATTTGTAATTAATTCTTGAGAAAGCGAAAAAAATAACAATGTGGCGTGTTGCTTTATTCTTTTAAATAATAGAAAGCAACATATTAGGATGCTTAATTATAATTTAATTGTCTAACATGTTGTAACAAAACAAAAGCAAAAAAAAAAACAAGAAATGTGTCATTGAAATTTTATAATTAGAGGAGTTTCCTTGAATAAATTGAAGTGACTTTTTGTATGAAAAACATTTTTTAATGAATGATTTTCACTTTTCTAGCATCAAAATGTTTAATTAAAATTTTATACTGATTGAAAGAAAAATAACTCATTTAATTATAATTCAAGTTTAAAAGTAAAGTAATAAACCATTTTTAGTTGAAGATTTAGTTATAATTGCAGAAGGGCACTGGTAATTTTCATTACTAGTAAATTTGTATTGATTGTTGAAAATAACAACCAGCAATCAGTAAATTGAAGAAAATTTTAATTGCACCACTAGTAAAAAAATTGCGGTAGTCAGTAGAATTTTAATGCTCATGTTATTTCAATTTCAGTAATCAGTAAAAATTAACTGCTAACAACAATTAAATTGCGGTATCAGTGAAAGGTTATGGATTGTGCATAAGAAAGCCAAAAACAACCTCGATTGGAAACGGGGGCGTGGTATCACCCATAGAAAATGAAAAATTATTATTATGTACCTAAAGAGCTCTAATAAATACAGTTTTTAAATTTTGTACACGTGACCCACGTACACAGCTGAACAATAATTCTTTGAGTTGGATCAGTGGGCGTGGCACCTCCTATATAAAGTTAACAAACAGATTCCTAGAGAACTATAATAAATAGATTCTTGTGAGCTATACCTTCGTATTAGTTTGTATAGCCTAGAAAAAAATATGCTTAATACGGAAAGTGGGCGTGGTATCTTGCATACAAGATAAAAGCTTATTGTCGTTTAACTTAAAAAAAAACTATAATACGAAGAATATTGAAATGTTGAACGAGTGCAGCATTTATTATTGTACATAGTTGAACAAAAACTGGCTGCATTGAAACAGTGGGTGTGGAAATTCCTATAAAAAGTTAATATTAACCACCATATGACTTTGAAACTATTATAGGTACAGCCTTAAAGTTTTTTTTTATCAAAAACATTTTACAAAAGTGCATAGTTGCTTAAAAAATTGTTTAAATTGGAATAGTGGGCGTGGTAGCTCCCATATAAAATAAAAAATTTATTGCTGTTTTGCTAGAGAACTTAAATAGATAGAGTCTTAAAATTCCCAATCAGTACCGCACTTATTATGGTACGCAGTCCAACAAAGATCTGAGTGGATTTGAATAGTGGGCATGATACTTTGTTTTATTTTTGTTAATTTTAAAATTTCAAAATGTATCGTTTTTCTTAATTTTTTGTTAAGAGAAGTAACACTCAGCCAATAAAGCACAGAAAATTTTATACATTATTTAAATTTAAAGTTTTATTTGTTTTAAAATTTTAATTTTATTAAATTGTTCGCAGTCCAACAAATATCTGACTTGATTTATTTTTGACAAATTTAAAGTTTCGATAAATAACTTGATTTTCTTTATTTTTTCTTAAGAGAAGTAACACTCAGCCGATAAAGCACATAAAATTTTATACATCATTTAAAAGTATTATTTCTTTTAAGATTTTAATTTTATTAATATTATAATTAATTTAATTATTTAATTTATTAGAAAAATGTTTGCTTCCTTTTTAATTGAATTTATAATCGATTAAATTATTTTTTTAATTAAAAAATTTTGTTTATAAATCTTAATTAAATCTATAACTGAGTCAATTAAAATTTTAATTATATTTCCTTTTCAAACCAATTAAAATTATTATAAGTGCAACAAATTTTTCCTATATGGCTACTAATTACTTGCGTTATCTTCCTTGCAAACGATAGATAGATGGCAAAACAACCCTGTTATTGCATGTTACGTTTATTTTTAGAAAAGTGTAACAGCGCCTCTGGTGTTAAGTAGGCGTATTATAGTTTTGAAGTTAATACAGCAATTTCATTGCTTTTTTACTTGGCCGCCAATTTTAGGTGAAGAAGCGTTCTGTGATGTATAAAAACGCCTTAATACATAACAGCTATATTTTTGTTGATAAATTGACAGCGGCTGGGATATGAACCAAGGCCATCGTATGCTTAGCAGTCAATGTGCTTAAATAAAATTTATAATGTTTTTTACTAAGCCTTCATAAATATTATTTTAACTACTTTTGAATAATACTATCATTGTAACGCAAACTAAAATATGTTTAAATGGAGATGGAGCTTGATTTGTAGTGTGGAATTTTTACAATCGTTTAACCTTTAAATTCAATAATATAGCATATTGATGTTTGTTTATTGTGGAATTATTAAAAGTTCACCACAAATTATTTATTTTGACTGAAATTATCTTCTTAAAACAACACATATTTAAAAAAGAATAAATAAATAATTTATTACAGACAACAGAAAGTTGTTTCCGTGAACATAGTTCAACAATGTTTTCTTCTTTGCATGTTTTTTTTTCACTGAAATGACGGTTCAGAAATTATACACAACAATAATGAATTTTTATGGATGACTGGTAACCTTGTTTATCGTGACATGTTCAAAAATTTGTCACAATAATATGGTAATATGTTCCGTGTTATATTATTTTCGTAATCATAGTATAATCGTGTATTTTTTGTGGCTGCCCATATTAGACATGACAGTAGCTTACTAACAAATAATTACTTACCTTCAAATAAATATTTGTCTCAATCTGGCAATATCATCCTTTACTAAGTCCCCTCTCAAAGTAGGGAACTTTACTTGCTCAAATCTCGTGTTTGTTGGTGTGAGAGAAAAAGTCGGTTTGAAGGGGAAATAATTGCTAAGATTTAAGTACAGACTTGCTTGTACTTGGCAATTCTGTTTCTGCTGTCATGCTTACCTTGGGACTTAAGTATATATTTAACTAAATTAGTTTTTTCTTCAATAAATACAGAAATGAGAGAAAACGCCAAAAAAATTATACTTCCGCAATTAAAGTTGCCTAATCTTAATGGGGCCTACCTTATTTTTTAGAGGCCAGACATTTCAAACAAAATTTTTTTTACGACTAAAAGAGGACCGTTTATTATAGTGGCGACCCAAAAGTTTTCTCTACTTAAGGCTTCAAACAATAAATAAACAACAAATTATTTTTAAACTTCAAACACTATAATTTATGATGTCAACAAATATTACTTTTGGTACTTTTATAAAAGGACTCATAATATATTCGATATAATAAAGTTATTTGTTATTTTATTTTGGGTTTATTTCCTGTTGTTGTTTTGACTTTTTCCCTTTTCCTGCTCTTTCTGTTACTTAAAATCAGCCAGATTACTAACTGTCTTTTATTTATGTTTTTGTTTGTGTGTGGCTCTGTGTGTGTATGTATCTTTGCGTTTAATGTCTGTTGCTTTATTATTTTTATTATTATTAATAGAGTTGTTTTTGTTTTGTTTTTTTTACTGGAAGAGACAGATTTTTTTATTGTCATCGAATGACAATAATTTCCTTTGTGCTGACTTTAAGCTTTATTTATGTTTCTTTTGTTGTTGTTGCTACAAATACCAGTTATTATACTATATATCATTTTTGTTGTCATAGTTGTGGGTGTTATCGGTATTTGATTTTGTCACTTGTTTGCTTGTTTGCACAAGTTTGTAAAGAATGTGGCAGATGCTGTATGGCACGGAACGTATTAATGGAGCCACCTCATGCCCATATCAGCAGTGTAAAATTATTGCCCAAAAAATCATGATCTCATTGATTTCTAGCAGTGCTTTTCATGGTAATGGCTTCACCTGCTGGTCTTTAAAAGAAGTACAAATTAATGATGGCAGTCTAAAATCTAAGTTGCAAAATATAGCAATCACAAAAGTAAGTCATTTGTGGCAAGTACTTTTTTAAGTAATGTCAAATTTTTTGCTGAGAAGGGAAAGTTGGTACATTTTTTTATATTTTATATTTTCCTTTTTATTGTTTTAACAAATACAGAAATGTGAAACCTTTCAAATGACCCTGAGAAAGGTGAGGAAGCAGAAAAGATGAAATAGGTACTCTTTTGCGTAATTGAATAGTACTGTTTTTTTTTGTTATTATTCCTTATTAAACAAAGCAAAAACTCTAAATTCAAGATGAAAAAATTTTCATGAACGATATAAGAAATCTCGTTGAAATAACAGTTTTGCTTCATTTTAAAAGTACTTTTTGATAATAATTAGAACTAAATCCTTATGTAGTAAAAAGTGAATTTATTGCAGCTGATTTAATGCATTAATGCAGTAAGAATTATTTTTTAATTTTATATTTTAACAGCTGTTAATTTTTAGCTCGGGAAGTTGGTACTTTTTTGGTACTTTTTTCTGTATTATAATTTACTTCAGGTACTTAAAAATTAAGATTAGAGAAATTAAAAAAGATAGTACTTTTAAATTAATAAATGGTACTTTTTGTTTGTTTTGGTACCTTTTTTATAACAAATCAAGAGATTTAAATTTTATGGAATGGAATAATATCTAAAAAAAAGTGAGACAAAGTCAAAAGAAGGAATTGGCACTTTTATATTTTATTATAATAAAATAGTACTTTTTGTGTTTTCATGATTTTTTATTTGAAAAAGTAAAACTATAACTTTATTACTTTATTTTAAAAGTAGTTGCTGTTAATATGCAGCACTTTGACCGCAATTCATTTAGCAAAAAAAAAAGAATGAATATCGATTATTGTTGCATTAAAAGGTGTTCAAGCAAACTATGCAAGCTCCCACTGTTTTTCTTGTTAGTCCGTTCTGACATTTATTAGTCATGTGCTAACAATGGTTATAATTGCCATGATTTGTGTGTCTGCAGCAGACAATTTGCCCCTTAAACCAGCAGTGGCTGTTGCTATTTTAGCTTTTGCTACAAAATCTATTAAAACAACAGATGCAATGTGCAACACAATGTTTGATCTTTCGTTTAAGCAAATAAACACACTTTGAACAACTAAAGAATATTTTCTTTACTTTCATATTTCTCTGGTTTTTTTTTCTATTATTCTCAGTCAAATAAACAAAATTATTTTTGTTTATTCGAAATGTAATTGAAATTGATTAAGTGCTTAAAAATAGGAATGTGTACGTACGTGTGTAAATTATAATAATTTTTCCTCAATTATAAAATGTACTTATTTTATTTGCATAGATTGCGTCTGAGAAACATGTACGTGTTAGATTTATTAGATTTGAATTATTAGATTTCGTAATATTTCTTTGTCTTGCTACAATGCAACTGTCGTTTCATTTAAGGCCGTTGTAAACATTGAAGTGGTTTCTTATAATGAATTAGTTTGAGTGTTGCAAGAGTTTATTTGTCATCAGCTTTCTCATTTTGGTGTACAATTTTTAATTATTATAATAAAATTTAAAGGAGTGTTTAAAATAATTTGTTTTCTAAAAAGTATTACATAAAATTTTTAAAATTAAAAATATTTAGTTAAAAAATGTAGGCGAAGGCTCCCAGATGAGTTGAGTTGTGCTGGATTATTAAGACGTTTATTATGCTTACCGGGGATGACCATTCATATGGAAAATAATATACATATGTTTTTTTCTCGTCTGTGATTTTTGAAGGGGACAGCCGCTTTAGAGAAGGGAGTGCATGTATATGCCCTCGAACTTAACAGGTACGTATTTTTAAACGTGTTAACAATGATGTCGCTGAAATAACATATTGAGCCTTTGCCAAGAAGGTATCTATAAACGAGAACTCAAAATGGCTCTGACGCAATGTATGATGCAGGACAGAAACTTTTAAGGATGGGATACTGAAAAATCTAAGGATATAGCGGCAGGCAACTTCTTGGATATTATCGAACTGGTCTATCTTGATGGATATCATCTGGCCAAAATGAAAATCTGTGAAAATAATTTTTATAGGCTGTGCCTGAAAAATGACTGCCATCTTACATTTCACTCAATTTAAATGTTTTAGTTCATTTTCATACCCTTCGCCGAAATAAGTGGAAAACCTTGTCATTCCGTGTATAATTCCTACAATATACATTTTCGACCCCATAAAGTATATATATTCTAACTACTTATGCATAGCGAAGTCTATTGAGCGGTGTCCGTCTGTCCGTGTGTCCGTTCGTCCATCTGTTCATCCGTGTTAGTGTTGAAATCAAGTTTTCGAAGGCACCAGATCAGCTAGAGGAAATTTAAATCTGCCCATCGATCAGACATAGTATCGAAAGAGGTGCTATTGAAAATCAGTTTGATTGGCCAGAGTTCTTCGTGGCAGCGGGCCAAATACAACGCCTACCTCTAATTTTTTTCATTTCATTTGGAACAATGAAGTAACTCCAATTGAAATAATATATGGGGCAATAGAAAATTATAAATAAGAAAAAATAAAGTCTTGTGAATAAACTGGTGCTCGCCCATATTTTCCGAGTTATGGGGCTCTGAAATTTTTAAATGTTTTAAATATAAATATGGGTATCGTTTTAAAGCTTTTAAAGAGATTTTTAAGGAAATACTAAAATTTTAAAAAAATGCTTGACTCATTAAGAGCTGATGGAATTTTTATGAAAATTATATATACGAGTGCAGTATCAAATTTTTTTTATTTTTAAACTCTCTGTCACCCCAATATTTGCTTTTTTGATTGGAGTTACTTCACTATATAAGATTTACATAGATGCTGAAAAGTACATAAGATTCGTCATAGCCCAATATAGTCTATTTCTTGTTAGTGTTATTTTTTACAATTTAAAGTTCTTTCGAGTTAAAAGTAATAAAGAGCTACGAACACTTTGTAGTGGCGCATGTTTAATTAAAGTCCAACAATTTCGAGTTATTTATATGTCTTTAAATCAGAACCAAAATATCTTTTATAAATCTTTCAATCGTACATACGTCACTTATTAGGAAACTAATTAAAAGATAATTCTTCAACCCCAGCAGCTTCTTAGAACGGAGAGCTCATTCACGTTTAGTGGTATTCTTAATTCTTAATCTCTAGAAGTGCTTGTTGCCCTAAATTTGCTATTCGAACAAAAAAAATTGAGTATTGGTATTTATTTTAATTTTTGTTCGACTGAATAAAATATACAAATTTGAAAAAAAAATTTTTCGAATAATTTTTTTGAACATTCAAATATTCGAATAATTTTTAAAAACATATTTCAAAAAATTTTTTTTGTTTTTATAAAAAGTTAACTTAATATACATTTTTTTAAAATTAATCGAATAAATTTTTTATTCGATCGAAATTTTATTCGAATAAAATTAAAATATTTTGCACCTTTTCCAACAGAAAAAATTAAATTTTAATACAAATATTTTTGAAGTCGAATAATTTGACAAAACTTTATTAAACTTAATAACGAAAAGCTGTTGAAGACTTTTGAAATAAATTAAAAAATTTTTTTTTAATAAATAATCCTACTTAAAGCGTGTTATTTTTTAAAACCCTAAAAAATTTAATAAAATCCCTTTTCTTTTGTTAAATTTATTCAACATATTTTCCTACCCACATTGCTTATTTTTAATGTTTAGTTACTTATTTATACGCCTGTATTTAAAGCAAATAATTAAAGGCCATCTCAACTTGTTGGCCTCATTTTCTAAGCCATTATTTGCTTTTATTAAATGTAACTCACAATGTCAAGGCATGTCAATTGTGTGTGGTGTGTTGTTAGAAAATTAAAAAAAAAATATATAAATTTATTTTCAAAATGCTTTTAACTTGTTCGTATAGATGTTGAATTTATTTTTCATCTTCTTCTTCCTACGAATTGTATGCCTGTTTTAGTTTGTCTACGTGCTTAACTGTTTATAAAACTAAAAATACATTTATCTGAGTGAGTATTCATTTTTATATTAACATTTTTTATGCTACGTGCTGCAACATACACTCACATACACTCCTACATATGTATTTTTTTAGTTAAATTTTTATTTCGAATGGTAATAACAACATCGGCATTCACAGTTATTAAGTAAAATAAACAAGCGTATCTTTCATTGCGGGGGGTTTTTATCATACACACATACAAATGTACTTACATTAACAGATAAATACACACTTATGCAGAGTAAGAAAATATATAATATAAAAATAAATATCAGAGATGGAAAATTTGAATAGCATTTTTTATCAAAGCAATTTTCAATGGGAATAACAGCGGCATAAAAATTAATTTTACACATTTCTCAGCAGTTGGCAAATTTATATCACGACGGGTCTATTTACTAAGCTAGCTACTTGTGAGTTTTTACTAAAGAGCCAGCAAAATCTGTATACAAATGTTCTTCATAAAGCTTAAAATGATTTTTTTAAATTTTTTGCTGTTGTTGTTTTTTATGCTGATTAACATTTATAAAAATAATAACAATTAAATCACAAAAACATTTAATTTACTTTAATTAAATTTTAGCCTACGAGTAATAAATACTTGATTAAAATTATCTAAATTCACCGGTATTGATTATTGCAGGTGAGAGAGTTACTCGATGACCATTTCGCTACCGCTCACCTTGCTCTTAAGAAAACTTAAAGATTTCTGTATAAATAATTCGACTAAATCAGAATAATAGATTCAACAATTAAAAACAAAAGTCAAAGTTTAAGACAGACAAGAATAATCAATCAACGATTTCGAAACTTTGTACAATGATTCTTTTTAATTATATCTGACAAAATTCAGTCACTAATAAAACAAAAACTTAAATCGTACTTTGCAAAAATTTAACTTTAAAAAAATATCGAAGTTTCACAAAAAAATATAAATAGAACATTTGAAAAAAAAATTAATATAATAAAAAATAAGATAAATGCAAGAAAAATTCAAATTTTTTTCAATATTTTACATAAAAAATAAATAAAATAAAAATAAAAAAATGGCATGAAAAAATTGAAAAATTAAAAAAAAAAAAAAAGAAAAAATTAATAATTCTGGCAAAAAACCAACTTCAAAACAGTTTTCATCTGTCTGTCTAGAACGGTTCAAAAATATGGTATATGACTATCAAATTACGTTAACTATTGGGACGCTCTTATATATTCAATCTCCAAATTTTATACTTGTTATAGCAGACTTAGCTCCTTGTTAATTTCAACCATCTGTCTACAATTGTGCAACAGTTTTGCAATATACATTAAATTACATAAATTATAGGGGCACCCTTTAATTTCCAAATTCAAATTTTATGCTTGCTGTTGTAGTCAAGCATTGTCTCCCTCTTCGCCAGTTCATCGGCAACGAGGTTGCCCAAAATGGTCCCATGGCCCCTCACCCACTTTAGGGTGACCGTTGAAACCTCCGCCATCCCGTTAAGGGATGTCCGGCATTTTGAGACAAGTTCAGATGTGGTGAACACACCTATGAGGGACGTAATTGCGGCTTTAATGTCGGTACAGATAAAAATATCCCTGTTGGATATGTTATAGTACCTCAACCAGCACATCGCCTTTGTAATAACAGATAAAACACTATTGTAAAACACTATTGTCATTTGGGAGTCTGAAAATCATCCTTATCCAAAATTCCTCAATGTATACCCCATCCCCAACTCTCGTCCCTTTCTTGGAGCCATCTGTGTATTCACAGAGTGCTCGAGGTGGAAGAGAGTGGCCCTCCGACAGGTCAAAGAGAAATCTTCTTGTGAGGGAAGGTTTCTGGGTGAAGTAATCCATAATATCAGGAGTAACATCCGTGATCCGTAGTACGCTAGCATGTCCCCATGATCTATGGTTCCATGCGCTTATAACATTTAGTCTGACTGCCGTTATCAGCGCCACCCTCTTGGCCAGTTAAACATGGCGAAAAGCGCCTTTGTAGGCATTGATCTAATGGCCCCAGTCATCAAGATCGCCATACTGCACAGCACCTTCTTTAAGATATTCGCTGCAGAGTCCAGTGCCTTCCACAAGACAAGAGCTTCGTAGAGCATAATCGGCCTAATCACCGCTTCAAGAAGCCAATTTACACCCTGGGTTGATGCTCCAGGTTTTGCCAATTACCCTCCTGCACACATTCATTGCCGTAATGGCCTTTGACGCCCTGGCTTGGATATTCCTTTTCCAAGACAGCTTACTATCCATGATGACGCCCAAAACTTTTGCGCTATTGAATAGATTAAGGGAAACCCCATTCAGTCTAGGTAAACCAAAAGAAGGAATTTTATATTTCCTACAGAAGAGAACCAAGTTCCATTTTGGTTGGATTGACACTCAGACCGCTCTGTCGCTTCTAGGTTCAGATTGCCCTGAGCACTGTTTCCAACCTTTGCGACACCGTATCGGCGGGTATCCCAGACACTGCCACCGCCACGTCATCCACGTAGGCGACAGTCTTAAAGCATATGGAATTTAGTTTCACAAGCAGTTTGTTAATTGCAACATTCCACAACAGCGGAGACAAAACTCCGCAATGTGGTGTGCCCCTTAACTCCATCCTTCTGAAATTTGTCGTTAGACGTTATCATCCTGCAATTCAGCAAGCGTGTTACGAACCTGATTATCGACAGGTCGACCCGCAGCTCTCTTACAGCCTGAGTGATCGTAGTCGGGTTGATATTGTTGAAAGCCCCTTTTGTGTTCATGAAGCTTACCATGGTGTAGTTTTTATGCTCGAGTGAGTTCTCTATATCACCCACGAGCGAGTGTAGAGCCGCCTCAACCGAACTACCCCTTGTGTAGGCGTGTTGCGATGGAGAAAGAAGGTTCCTATCGATTTTCATACTCATGTGGATCTCGATAAGCCTCTCTAGTGTCCTGAGTAGAAAGGACGTCATACAGAACCAAGCCTAGATGGCTTGGTATTTTAAAATGAATTCAATAAATAAAGTAAAATTAAATAAATTGTGAAGGAGAATGAATATAAATTACGTTACAGCAAGCGCACATTCACATACCGTTTGAAGGCATAATTTGAAGGTGTAGCACTCCCTTTGTGTATTTTTTTTTTTTTTTTTTTTTGGCAGTAACTATACATATAATTTATATACTATAAAACCTAACTATATATTGAATTTCCTATTTTTTGAATTTCCTTAAAAATAGTTAAGTTGTCTCGTCGGATTATTGATTTTTGTTTATTTTTCATATCCCACTTTAATTGCAGTGTGTCTGTCCCACTTAAAACTTTTATTTAAAATTTTCTTACAAATTCCTTTATAATTCGTAAACTTTATTTTATATAAAATCATTGTAAACACATTTACAAGTTTTTTTTTTCTATAAAATGTCAAGTTGTTGTTAAAATAATTTTTTATTATTTTTTTTTCGATTTTTATTTTTGTTGTATGTTCCTATTTCACTGAAACATTAGATAATAATATAGTTTAGGCAGTAGGTTGATTTTAGTAAAAAATTCTAGCTTGTTTACTGACAAGTTTTTAATATAAACCTGAAAGTAAATAACAAGAGAAAAAAAACGGAAAATGAAACAAAAAATTCAATAATAGAGGGAAAAGTGTATAAAAATGTAAACTACGAAGTGCAGCTACAAAGTCCTTAAAAGAAAAAAATTAATCAAGTGTGAATTAGATTTACTAACAAAGGGTTCCATACTATTTATGGGCCACACTCTAATATTTACTATGTTTTAATTATTTGTTGTGAAAAATATCAAGTTAAAACTGTATAACGATTTAAAAGAAAATCACTTTTCCTCGGAAACATCAGGGGAAAAAATTAAACAAGCAAAACGACCATATTATTGTTATCTTCTCTATTTCTGTTGTAGCGTCGGCAAAATTTGTGTCTTTCTTAAAAATGCCCGCTTTTTACTTTTCTGTACTCAGTACTGGGAACACTTGGTATTTTTTCATTGAAATTTCATTGGCACTATTTAAAATAATGACAGTGAAAAAAATGTCAGTACCATTTAATGCTAATTATTTTGTTTTAATTATTATTGTTTTTAATAATGGTAATGAAATTTTGAATAAAATCGTTTCATTACTAATTACAATTAAATCATGAAACATAACTTTTTGCTCAAAAAACATTCCTGTAGTTAGATCTAAGATCTCGTGGAGATGTGCTTGATGTCTATACTGACGGATCAAAGTCGGACACGGGGGTCGGGGGGGGGGGGGGGTGTCTTCATTCCTAGATTTCGGATCAGGATGAAGTTCAGGCTTCATGATCAATGTAGCGTGGTACAGGCTGAGATCTCAGCCATTAGAAGGGCGGCTTGCTGGATGAGGTACCACAGGATATACGGAGAGGATATCCGGATTTGTACTGACAGCAAGGCCGCGATTAACTCCTTATCAGGTGTCTATATGACATCCAGATTGGTTCGTGAATGCTGGACATCTCTTAACGAGATGGCGAAACATTCCAACCTGGAACTGTTTTGGGTGCCAGCTCACTCGAGCATACCCGGAAATATGGTCGCGGACAAACTCGCCAGATGCTGTAAAGCTTTATTTCGGCAGGAACTCTTTAGGGCTGCACAGTCTAGATGGTCTGAAGAGGCTACCTGCAGGGTCTCGAGGACACTGTGGCCTCAGTACGATAGTGGGAGATCCGCAAATCTACTGAGGTTTCCTCGGGGCCAGATGGGCACACTGGTGGCTGTGCTGACGGGCACTGCGTCATTGGTGCCCATGATAGTAGACTGAATCTTCCGCATCATGACTACTGTAGAAGTTGTGAAGATGAGGAAGAGGAGGAAACGGTGGAGCTTCTGCTCTGCCACTGCCCGGCTTTTTCTGGGAATAGAGCGGCTATCTTCGGCAGCCCAAAACTGCATGGTCTTGCAGACTTATCTGTCTGCGATGTTGCTAGGATAAACTTGTTTATTCGGTCCTCGGGTTGGTTTGGATGTGGATCTTTGATGGTGCCGTAGGGACCTCAATCTGATCCCTGCACAATCTGTTTCCAGGTGACACAATGGGACCTTTGGGATCCAATTGAGTCGCTCTTTTCTTTTTGCGCCGACGGCCTGTGCAACCTAACCTAACCTAACCTAACCTAGATCTTAGATCTAAGTTTGAAGCACAAAACAACTTGAATTTCTGTATATTTTTTTAAAGCTTTAAATTATTAAACATAAAATTCTAAAAATGCAATTTATTATAACGTCTTGCTTCAAGCCAGTAAAGTTTATAAAGTAAAACAACAAATTAAAATAATAAAACTAACTGCACAAGACTAAAATTTTACGTACTGAAATATTTCTATTTCAGGCCATCCACCACATGTTTAATAAAAAACCTACAAATTTTTTCCCTTCAAGTATATTAATAAAATGTGACAAAAGAAATTGAAGACGAAAGAATTCTTAAGAAAAAAAAAACAAAAAATAAAAAGAAGCATACATTAAGGCGTTCCAACACTTGTTACATTGTTTAATGCACACCCTCACATACATTTAGAACACTATTAATGGAAGATATAATTTTTTTTTTTAAATTTGATATGAAATTCCTGTTAGTGAAATAAAAATAAGAAAGATTGTTTTGGAGAATTTTTTTAATATCATTTTCGTTCATTAAATTAAATAAATAAATTGAACTGAACTTCAAGCACTTTCCTCTTTAGTACAGGAGTATATTAATATTGAATAATCAACAAATTATCAATGACATTACGAAACGAAATAAAATTCCGCTAGTGTTAGTTCCGCTCACACAGAAACATTCCAGCACCATGTATGTGCCACCCTTCAATTCAAAATTTTTATTTTTATTACTTGTAGTTAAGAATTTTTAATGTCTGTCTCTTATTTTTTAAAAGAGAACACAATATTCGTTTAAGTTAGTACTTCTATGGGGACACCCTTTAAGTTCTAATTTTATTATACATATCTGGTAATTTATATGGAACACATCTAAGACGTCTACTCTGACTACTGTGCTTCATAAAATACGTAAATTTACATCAAATAAGTTGGTCTATGGGGACACCCTTTAAGTTTTGGTTTTATTTTTTTAATACTTTTTCTTTGTAAATTTCAAAAGTCTGCCTATTGCTGTTCATAAGATAAATCTATAAACGTAGAAGCTGCTTATTGCATGGGACACCCTATAATTTAAAATATTTAATTTTTTTTACTTTTATTATAGTCGCAATGAACTTTATATTCTGTGTAAATGTCAGGTTAAAAAACAAAATTATATACGTGAAAATTGCGTCTCTATAGGAACACCCGTTAGTTCTAAATTGTATATATCTACATTTGCTGTTGCAGCGGACATAGAGCTATATAATTCTGAAGTATCTGCCTGTAATTATATAAAAGATATGGCCATGTACTTAAAAAATCCATTTGAATTTTATAGGTCTGCTTGCTGCAGTTTAAAGTATAAACGTATATATGCGGTGTATTGTATGGGGCACCCTTTAATTTAAGATATTATGTTTTTATACTTCTTGCTATAGTG
This sequence comes from Gymnosoma rotundatum, assembly GCA_916610165.2. Taxonomy (NCBI): domain Eukaryota; kingdom Metazoa; phylum Arthropoda; class Insecta; order Diptera; family Tachinidae; genus Gymnosoma; species Gymnosoma rotundatum. The sequence continues at coordinate 14,370,532 of OU744339.1, forward strand.
GTCATAGAACTACATACTCAGTGTAAATGTCAAGTGTCTGCCTAAAAGTGGTGCAAAGAAGAGGTCATATATATAAATTCCGTCTCAATAAACACACCCTGTAAATTTTAACTATAGTATATTATTTGCTGTTTTCGTAGCCAATATTGTTCACCTTCTAGCGTCTATTTTTTGAAGGCTGATATAATGATTTGTATCAGTTCCTGGTCATGTTCCTTACACGACGGTGGTTTTAACGCTGAATCGAAACACTCCGACTACCAGCTCCTCGTGTAGCAAATTTCAGCATCATTATTGACAGGACATGTTCATATATTTAAATAGCTACAAGGGATGTTCGAAAAGCATTAGAGTTCAAAAACTGTCACTGTATTCAGAAAAGCTTTCATAGTTTTGCCAGTAATTACTCGTAGAACTACTATATTTATAAAAAAACCTGTTTTAAAATGTATTACGATAAAAAATTTTTTTTCATACAAAATTAATTTTAATAATTTTGAATCCTAAACTAATTACAGGGTCCGCTAAATAACTTTTTTTTTTGAAAATGCTATAAAAAACAGTGTAGCCTCGGCTATGTGGCACATAGCGCCGTCCTGTTGAAACCAAATGTTTCCAATATCCTCTTCTTTAATTTTTGTGAACAAAAATTTGTTCAACATGGCCCGATCACGATCGCTATTGACTGTAACGACCACTCTTCATTTTCGAAGAAAAATGGCCCAATTATGCCTCTGGACCAAATTCCGCACCAACAGTGATTCGTTTTGGGTGCACCAGCTTTTTATTGTATGCGTGCGGCTTTTCTGTGCCCCAAATGCGACAATATTGCTTGTTTACATACCCGCCAAGATCAAAATGAGCTTCATCTGAAAAGATGATTTTTCGACAATCTTAATGTTGCAATATTTCCCAGCGTTGTTCAAGCGTATACACAACCATATTCGCTCAGCGGAAGGACAAAACTAATCATCTGTCAAGTCAGACATGAGCTAAGTGTTACCATTCACGAAATAAGCACTAGTTAAAAAAAACGTAAGATGGTGGACCCAATATTTTTGAAACTTGTATTAATTAAAATTAAATTTTAAGTGTCCATATTCTTAAGGCTTTAAACTACGTTTTTTGCTTCTGTTCTATAGATAGATAGTTTTTCCTTGTTTGCTATACGTTTCCCTTCACTTCCGATGATAAGCAAATATAAACATAAAAAATGTAAAATTCACTTCAAGTGGTTAAAAATAAAAGTATAATAAGCCGGGTAACAAGCACTTTACTGCGTTTTGATTAAAACATTTCAATGTTTGTCACTCGCTTAAGTTAAAAAAAATATATAAAAGGTTGCCTGCCCTGTAAATAAAAAGAACATTAACTGTGTGCAAGTTTACGTGAGAGTATGTGTTTACTTGTGTGTAAATTGCTCTGTTCTAAAGACAACAAAAAATAATTATTTATAGGAGTTGCCAAATTTAATTTTTTTTAGTAATATAGACGATTTAATGACCCAGCGAACTGCAGCTTGGCAGAATGTATTTTTTGTAATAATTAACTATAACTGTACTGCCAATAAAAGCATTTATTCAAAGATATTTAAAAATTTATTTTACTGAGGCAAAAGTTGTGCCTTAAAATCCTTAAATTGTTCACCGATTAAAATATTCAAAAGTGAAGAGATTGTGCAAAATATTTTTGTAGACTTTGTGCCGTATTCATAGAAAATAAAATTATTTTGAAATGTGTTTTATGACAAATTTTTCATACAAATTTGTTCTAAAATATATTTCAAATCTATTTTGATTTTCTATGAATACGGCAGTTTGTGTGTGATATTGTAATAAAAACAAAATATTAATTAAATAAAAAATAGCACGAAATTTTTATAAAAATTAAATATTTCAAAAAAAATATTCCCGTGTCTTTAATTAAGTAAATTGCAAAAGCCTGTCCATAAAAATAAATTATCGTAGTGTTTTATTTGTCATCTTCTTTCAACTGTATAAAAGAGCCGAAAAAAATTCAGCCGTATACAGGGGAGAAAGAAAAATAGAATTGCTGTTGGTTATTGTTGTTTTTGCTTAAACTTTGATTTTTGTCTTTGCTTTATTGTTTGGACAAAAATCTTTAGTTTATTTAAAATGTTTATCAGAAGTTTCCTGAAGAATTAAGTAAGCGATAACGAAATGGCCATCGAGACGTGCTTTGACCCTCAATAATCAATGGGTAATTAAATTAATCGGGATAATTAAATAAAAAAAATAGCACGAAGTTTTTATTAAAACAAAATATTAATGGTTTTTTATATAATCCAAAAATCCAAACAAAAATCCCAAGAATGTTTTTTATATCTTTGTCAATCAGGTCCGCATGTAATACGCAACGGATTCAAGAAGAAAATTATTATCATTTTTCATTAAAAAATTTTTGTTTTTAATGAAAGAAAAATCTCTTATTGATAATAAGTTCACCGGTATTTTATAAAAATTTTTTAAAGTGACCGCATTATCTAAACGCATTGGAAGATTAAATTCATATCAGAAACTTAATGTATTATTGGTGGTTGGAAGCATGAAGGTTTTCTTTTTGTTTTTTAAAATAGCAAAAGATCTTTAAACGAATGGTTTGCAGTGACAATATTTTTTATACCAACACTTTCAACTTAAAATTTATCAGAAACCATTTTGTTTTAAATTTCAAGTGGTTCTTTTCAAAATGAAAGTCAGTGACCTTCGTTAACTAAGGTAATAGAACAAGCGATTTATATTATTTCACGACTTTTTTTACACTGGCAACTTTAGCTGTCGCATGTTCTTTTCCTATAACATATTTCTTGTTGTTGTTCTTTTTTTTTTTGTTTATTAATTTATAAACTTCAACTTGACCGTCATTATTGTCATCGATTATTGCCTTAAAAAAAATATGGTTTTGTTTATAAGTGCGTGTGCTTAACAGCAACAAATTAAATAAAGACAAAAAAGGAAAATAAAAATATAAAAGAGAATAAGAGAGTGCAAACAACCACTTGTTGTTATGATAATAAAATTTACTATGAATAAATTGTAGCATATTTTTGGGGTCAATTTAATGCGTATTTAAGTGTAAATAACTGACATTATGTGCGTTTTTACTTGTTAAAAAAACCATTTATATTACAGAATGTTAGAAGGTAATATTAATAACTAAATTATTTAAGTTTTAGATCTTTTTTTTAATGATATTTCATTAGTTTGTAAAACATTTTAAGGAATTACCAAAAAACTTTAAAAATTTAATTAAAAATAATTGAGAATCTTCAATGTATAAAATAAAGAATTAAATTACACTTAGATATTGAAACAAGAAATATAGAAAATTTATTGTGAACTTGTTAATAATATTTATTGATTTATTTAAATTTGAGAAAAAGTTACATAAAAAGGATTTGTAAAATTTGAGGTCCAATTATTTTATTTGAGTCACAGTCAGAAAGAAAATAGTCATTGGTCACATTTGTTTTCAGGTTTAATAAGGCTTTAATGCACATATTTTGGAGACAAATAAATTCAGATTCAGATTAAAAAAGCGATCACTCACAAATTACATAGCGTACATCAACTCTTCGTTAGTAATTTTAAGTCCAGATTTTTTAAAAGAAGAAGTGAAAGAATACACTTTTTATGCCAGAACATGTTTTCATGCCAAAATATGTAAACTTTCAATTTTGTTTTTGAAAAAAAAAAAAAAAAATAATTATTGATATTTTTGTTTCCTGTTTCCTGAAGATGCCATCTAACGGTGTGGCGAAATATTGAAAAAATAAATAATAAATAATAAACCACATTTTTATTTATTAATTGATCTAGTGCCTTAAAAATTAGAAAAGAAAATTTATTACTCGTGTCGCTCTTGAACAAAGCTAAAATTGTCGTTGGAACTAGTTATGCGTGATGTAAATGTTAAAGCATTGGTATCTGCCGTGAACTTAAAATTAGTTGCTTTTTTTTTAATTTTTTAAGCATTTTTCCCTTTAACTAATCTGTGACTAAAATTTCTTTCGCTTAAAAACTGCAATTGAAAAGTATACTTTAAGGCTAAATGAACCGCTACATCATGATCATCAATTATTTTAAATAACAGTAATTAATTAATTAATCAAATAAGAAATAATTTTATTTTACACAATTTGTTCGTCTATTTAAAGCTGACTGTTTTTAGATTACAAAAAAAAAAAAGATTAAATACAAGCCTAAAAGCATAACGAATGCCTGTAAACTTTTTGGCCTTAAAATATTTGCCTAAATTATGCAATGTTTGTTTTTTTTTGTTTTGTTTGCTTTTTGATTTATTTATATGCTGTGTGCAAAAACATGTAATAACATTTTGTATTTTTGCAACGCCTACGTAAAATGAACGAACAGTTACTAGATTTTTTAAAGCCATGTTGATTTTATAAATAATTAGGGATGGTCGTTATTTTCTTAAAAAATTTAATAAAACAACACAAATTATTAAGCTTGATAATGTGGTTTTAATAATATGTTTAAGATAAATATAAATAACATGGTTTAAAATATTTCAGTACACGCCTAGAAGTATGCAATCATTTTTAAAATAGTTAAATCCTAAAAGTATGCAGACAACTTTTTTAAACTCAATATATTGTCTTAAAAACTATGATTACCCTTAATAGCTTTCACTAAAACGTCAGGAAAAATTTAAACCAAAACAAAATAAAATAAAATGAACTCTGAAGGTTATTTGATTGGATACAAATTAAATTGTAATGTTATGCCTCAACTTTACTGCCAAACCGATTGTCATGTAATAAAATATACTCGCAGGCAGCGCTATTTTTTCTTTTGTTGTTGTTTTTTGTTTTTATTGTTGTTAGTATTGATTTCACATTTTACTAGAGAATATAGAGAAATACGAAATTTAAGGCATTCTATTACATCGCATAGAAAAAAGCGACAATGAGTGACACAACAAAATACTGCTTTGAAATGTTGTCTAAATGACGTACAACTTACAAGCCGACATAATAAAAATAATGAGTCATATCTCAAGTTAACAAAGGGTATCTCAAAATTGACATAATATTTGATACAAAAACAAAACGAAGTATTTTCTTAAGATCGTTCGTTTTTTATTATTGTTTTAATTGAATTAAAAGTTTCTTAAATTTCGATTAGAAGGGTTCAACAGACAAAAAATTTACAGCTTTTTGGGCTTTTTCGCTTAATTAATTTTTAGAAAATTTCACTGACCACTTTTTTCAAAGCCAAAATTGATTAAATTATTTTATTGGAATAATAGAAAAAGCACGAAAAAATTTTTTCTTTGAAAATGAATTAATTAAATAAAAAATTCTCGTTGTTTAATTTAATTTAAAAATTGGTTTTTCTATAAAAGGTTTTGAAATTCAGTTGTTAAATTGTTTTTTTGAAAAGTTGAAATATTACGTTTGTTTCTTTATCTTCTTCAAGTTTTGCTTTCCTACCGTTAAGTTGGTTTTACACTTGAAAAGCGCCTAATTATTTATTGTGTTTAATGTGTTTTATTATGAACGTTAATTAAAATCAATATAATTAAACTATGTGCAATAGATAAAAAGAAAAGTGAATAATTGTGACGTTCGTAACAAAAATGAAATGTAATTATTGGTGTTACTACTAGAAATTGTATACATTAAAAAAAAACAAAATCTGAGGGTAAGTTAATATGTTTTTCCAAACTAATGCAAGTATTACGTAATTTTTTTTTTTAACAATGTTGTTTACAGAAAAGTGACATCTGCTGAAAAATAACTGACGAATTTGCTCAAAATTAAGTTGAAATAGTTTTTGATATGTATAAAAAATTTACCAGACAACAGTGGTTTTTTGATTGAAGTCGAATTATTTACGTGGGCTTGTATTATTTTTCACTTGACATGGTGGAACAAAACTCACTATAGAACTAAACGAATACAAGATTTTTTAATCGTTTTTTTAATGCTGCCATACGGCATACAACTACGTTTTGTTTTACAGGCGAGTAAAAACGTCTAGATTTTTCCAATATGTAAAGATATGGCAAACTTATTTTATTTTTTTATACTAGTATTTTCGTATGTGCTTATGATCTATTTAAAAGATTTCTGTAGCAATAAATAAATATATGTAGAGAGCATAAACACGTTTTTTATTGAAAAAAATATGGACACTGCTTTTTTGTAAGTTCCTCTAAGGAATGAGGAAAAGGTTTTTTTCCATAAAATAATGTATACGATTTAAGTTTTTAAATATTTTCCCAGGCACATTGTATTCTAGCTATTTCTGCCATAGAAAGTTTTAATAAACTGTTTGAGAGAAAAATATTCGTGTAGAGTAAGGCGATCCTATTTGCAACAAAAACCTTTAAAAAATTCCTCTTTACGCATGGGTTTCAGGTATTGCGTTAAAGTATAAATTTTATATGACAAAAGAAAAAAAAATAATTATGTACATTTTTTCGAGTGTTTATCGTAATCAGTTATATTGCTTAAAATAATTATTTACTAATTACAATGTCGGGAATTACACGAAATTTTTAGTTTTTCCCAAGTAGGCATATCCTGCTAATATTATAAATGTGAAAGTTTGTGTATTTGTTGCTCAACTATGCCTAAACTGTCAAACCATTACTATTCAACTTTCGGCAGTGGACAGATCTTTATGAATATTTACATATAGCATACCTTTTTGTTGATCACTCTTATTCGAGCATACTTTTAGGAGTAAAAAAATTAAATTATTTTACATATCAAGGAAAAAGTATAGCTTTGGCGATATATAAAAGCCACTTAGAATGGTTAAAAATTAAATCTAAAAATACCTTAAGACGACTTGTTATAGTTCACAAGGCTCTGTTCTTTCTCCTACCCTATTTTTATTTTGCTAAATGACCTTCTTTGTCAGACTTTATACCCTATTTACTCTTTTACAGATGACAGCAGCAATCATATTTATTCGGCAAACAACCAAGCTTCTTATAGGTTAAGGCCAAGCGACTGAATATGAATGATACGCTCAATCAGGATCTCACGACAATATCTAATAGGGGTCGAGCGAAAAAATCGATTTTAATGCTCGTAACACTAAATGTTGTATGATTACGCACAGAATTTCGATCGAAAATTGTGCTTCATCTGTTAGTGTTGGCGGTATAAGTTTTAAGGAATCAGAAGCTCTTGCTGAAAATTCAGTATGATGTTCGATGGACTAAACACGTTTTTCAATTCTCAAAAGAAACTTTCAAGCGCCTCGGCTTTTTGAAACAGTGAAAGATATATTTCACTCTATTTGATCTCCTTACTATTTATGCCACCTACATTTCGCCAATAATGAAATACAACTCTGGACTTACTTGACCGCGTACAGGAGAGGGCAAAAAGTCTCATAGGTGATAGTAGGGAATACAAATCTATCGACTGTCTTAAGCATTGACGCAATGTGGGGATCTGTTTCGCTGTATTATCGATACCACAATAGAATGTATTCCAATACGATTAGAGAAATCGTTTCCGGTATCCGAAAGTTTTTGCGTAAAATATGCTTTTAATTAAAGGCTCACCTATTTGTGGTCGATTGGCTAGTGAACCGCACTATGCATTATAGAGAGAGTTCGGTTTTCAGCCGAACAGTTCGTATGTGGAATCATTTTCCTGCAGAGTTCTTTCCTATCACTTTCAATATTAGAAAGTAAAAATTGAATGTCCACAAAAAACACTCCTTCCATCCCCCTTCCCTTAACATAATTTTCTAGTTCTGGCACAAAGCGTTGGTTGAGTAGGCGTCATCCACTAAGTTCATGTCAGAGATTAAAAAAACGACCTTAAAAACTACAATTTTTTCTTATAAAGAACTTTTCAGAATTAATATTTTTTGTAACTTTTTGAAATCTTAAATAATAAAAAAAAGAACTTTCACACATTTTGGAACATAGTGTATCATACAAACCATTTTTCGCTGGCAGAAGATTATAATAAAATAGTTATACAATTTTATTCAAATACGTTAGTCATTCTAAATATTTACTGTGCACTTTTAGTTTCAGGTGAGCCTTAGGTTTTCAGATTTTTGTAAAGTTTTTAGGTCATTTTGTTATTTCTATTTTTAAAAAATTTATATACTCTCTAAAATATGCAATATTTTAAACTATATTGAATTTTTTTTTATTGAGTGTGTATATTTTAGCTCTGAACTCATCGAGGCTAGGAAATACAACACTGCAAATATAAATATTAATTAATCATTTATAAACAAAAAGACAAACATTTTATTTAAAAAAATCTTCCCTTATTTTATTAAAAAAAAAAAAATATATATATATATATATATATATATATATATATATAAGAGCATCAGAAATAAGTTTTTTATAACTCACAATCAAGATATGCAAAATATTTTTTTAAACTTAAGCAACATAAGATATGCAATATATTTTCTTTAAATTGTGCATAAGTATTTTTTTATAAAAAAAACTTAATTTTTTACTGTTCAATTTCTGATAATCCTCCAATTGTTTTGTTTTCCATATAAATTTAAATTGGTTTTATTTTCAATACCAAAATGTATGCAATTTATTTACCAACTTACTTACCTCCTTAAAGTATACTTTGTATTTAAGAACTAATTCAAATAAAAAATCTTATTTTTTCTTTTTACTCTTAGCCGAGAAACCTAACTGCTGATACATCTCGGAAACGTGACTTGGCAACATCTAATCATCTTTGCTGCTGTAAATGCCAATAATCCTTTAAGGATTTGTAAAGCTGCAAAAAAAGTGAAAAAATATTTCATAATTCTATTATTTTGCAAAGCAAACTAAATTTGTTTTCAAGTTTTTTAAAGTGTTTTATAAACGGACAGAAAAGAATAACTGAAAATAATATTAAATTTTTATAAATCGTGATCTTATCAAATATGGAGGCAACAAATGGTGCTTCTGCAGCTGCAGTCGCTGCTGCTGCTGCCGCTAAGCGGGTACAAATTGAAAAAGCTCATAATTTTATGCGTCAATATCGTGATCCTGAATCCAGGGAATTAAAGAAATTATCAGCGAATCAGTTCATGGATGTTTGGGCCCATTACGACAAAGATGGTAAGTGTTAAATTTATATTTATTAACACATAAATTAAAGTCTACTTTTGGGAGTAAAATATTATGTAAAGGGTGTCCGCTGGAAAGTTATACTACTCGCAGCAATTCAATTGTAAATCTGACTGTTTGCGATGTAGCAACGTCTTGTTGATACCACATGTTAATTAAGCCCAAAGCTTGAAGTTGTGGCGTTAAAAAGATTTCAAACATATCACAATATCGCTCCCCATTCACAGTTACCGTTACGCCATTTTCATTCTCAAAGAGGTAAGGTCGAATGATTCCTCCTGACCAATTTGCACAGAATAGCTGTTTATTCACATATTTTCTCATAAAAATTGGGGTTGTTAGGGGAGAGCTGTAACATCCTACTGGTATATGTGTGGCATCGTAAATGGTTTGTGGAAGAAGCTCTTGTGCCAACCGAATCTTCAATGAAAAAAAAAAAAAAAATGCAAATCCCTATGCAAAGTTGTGGCCAAAGTTGTTCTTTGAAGACCAAGCTCCTAAGCACGGCGTGGAAATGAGGTTGATGGATTGTTTTAAGCACTTTCTTTAGCAGCAGTTATGTTTTTGCCGATCTTGCAACAAGTTGTTGTCATTGCTTGGGCCTAACACCTACAGACCCTTTTTCTTCGAAATCAATCACTACCCGTGGGTGTTGTTTTCACGTTGTTTCCCCCAAAAATTTCACGTAACTTTCTCATCACTACAGTAATCGATGATTGATTTTTATAAAATGTTTTAACGATTAAAACACGTTACTTTATCGAATAATTTACCATAATAAATTTGCCATGCGTCCACTTCACGCATGCAAAATATGAACTGTCAAAACTAATGTTTACCATAACGGCGGCAAAGTAAGGTAGTATACCTTAAATATTATTTGTAACATATTATTGAATTACTTACTAATGAATTATCTAATGTATACTTTTAGGCCAATTCCATTTATGTAATAAATTACATTTATTTTTGTAGGTAATGGTTACATTGAAGGCACAGAATTAGACGGTTTCCTGCGAGAATTCGTTTCAAGTGCTAATGCCACTGACATAAGTCCTGAGGTAAGTTTATTCGCTCATACTTTTGCTTTATTGCACAATCCGTTTCTGTTTTCTTATTGTTTTCTTTTGTTATGTCATGTTTCATTTAAAATTTATTCTTAATTTCATATTTGCTTTAATTTAATGGATTTTTGCTGTAAGCTGTCAGCAGCTATAGAATTTTTTATGCAGTATAAATCCATATAATGTTTTTTTTTTAATTTGTGGCTCTAACGCTACTTTAATTAAAAAAAAAAGTTCTTGCAATATTATTGACAGGGTTTTATTATTAAAAGATTTATTGTTTCCTAAATATGGTTTTCCTTTTTGACAATATTCTTCGAAATTAAATTATTTGTAATCGAGAAACATTTTTGCAAAAACTTTTTCATCAAAATTATATTAAAATATTTCAAGGATAAAGAGAAACAAACAAAAAAATTATAGTTGACAGTTACAAACGTGTTTTTGTCAATGATGTTTTTCGCAAACAAGAATAATTAATTTTTTAATTTATAATCGTTTTAATAAATGTTTGGTTCTACATCCAAACTGTTTTAGGATTTAGTACAAAAAGTATAAAAATTTTAATTTTTGTCTTAGATACAATATCTGCCGGTCTGTCCGTCTGTCACAGCAATCTATATGTGTAATCATAATAAGTAGACTCCTTAAATATTCACAGATGTTGTATTATTATCTATATTATAAAAAATAATTTAAAAAAAAGGGTGCTCCGAGAGTGACGTGATATTCAAAAAAATATTGTTATTTTTGGAATTGTGATAGAAAAACACATCAAATTTGCCCAGTGTAGTACAAAAAAATATACCTTTAAAATAATAAAGGGTGTCCCAATAATGACTCGATGTTCATGTGCGTTTCTTTGGTTTTGAACAACAATAAGCAGACGCCTTAGGTTTTAGTATTTTTCCGTTCACTATAAGAAAAAATTCAAAACACTTAAATATAAAAGGCGTTCCAATAGTGATGTAATATTAACGATGCATATGGTTTAATTTTTTCAGTCGAAGTAGGTAGACACTTGAATTAACTGTCAACAAAAAATTAAAAAATTAAGGGGTGTTTTATAGAAATTTGCACAGAGCGTGTATTGCTATGTCTGCTATAGGAACAAGTGCACAAAAAATCAAAATAGAAACGAAAATAATTTTTGCAGAAAAAAACGTCTGCAAAACAGATTTTAGCAATCTGTCTATAATGGTTCCAAATTTTGGAAACAGCCATCAAGTTACATTTACTATTGGGACACCCTTTTAATTTTCAAATCCAAATTTTATACTTGTTGTTATAGCGGACTAAGCAAAACATGTTCTTTGTTAATTTTAACTGTCTGTCTACAACTGTTCAAAGTTTGGCCATATACAGCAAATTACCTCAAATATAGGGGCACCCTTTAATTTCCAAATTAAATTGTAAACTTAGTGTTATAGTGAACATAACAGTGCAGGTTCCTTTTAAATTTCAGCTGTCTAACTATAACGGTTCAAAAGTTTGGCTATATACATCAAATAACTTCAACTCTTGGTACACTCTTTAATTTCCAATTCCAAATTTTATACTTATTATTATAGCGGACTAAGCAATACATGATTTTGGTTAATTTTACAACTATTCAATAATATGGCCATAAACATCTAATTTAATGAACTACTGGGGCACCCTTTAATTCATAATTTTAAATATTTATTCATAAAATATTCACGATCATATTATTCGCTATTCTGTCCAATTTTTAAGCGCTTGTCTATAACGTTTGCAAAACATATGCCCATATAGGACAAGTAATGGCACCTATGGGGACACCCTTTAATTTTTAGATTTATTTCTGTATGACTTTGTGCTATGGTGAGCTGTAGTTATACGCAGTTTTTTTAAGTTACAAAGTGGCGTCCATTACGGTTCATAGTACACTTAAAAACATGAATGTTGTTTGGGGACACCCTTTAATTTTTAATATTATGAACTGTTTTAAAAACAGGACCAATCTGTAAGCAAAGCTTTTCAAATAAAGATAAATCTTTAAAATTACTTCAAAAATGAAGTCTCTTAAAAAAATTAAATGAAGGGTGTCCCGATAGTAACGTGATTTTGTTTTTTTTAAACCATTATAGGTTGGGACTATAAATTATCCAGAATGTGTATTGCTAGTTCGCTATAAAAGCGAGTAAAAAATAAATTAGAATGAAATGGTGTTCCAATAGTCACGTAATTTTTACAGGGCTTTATTTTAAATCTACCCTAAGTATGTAAGACTATGCCCGCTGCAACAAGTTAAAAAAATAATTAATTTTAAAGGAAGGTCCATATATGATGCGGAACCCTTCGTGTGTCAATGCAACTAGCACTTGCCGTATTTTTTATAACCTTCAACACAAAAAGTTGAAAAAGGGTACATCTTAGTTTGTCATTTCGTTTGTAATTTCTACAAAATCCATTTCCGACCCCATAAAATACATATATTTTGATTGCTGATATATTATGATATATTCTGAATTCTTATTCATAGCGAAGCAAGTTGAGTGATGTCCGTCTGCCCGTCCGTGTTAGTGTTAAAATCAAGTTTGCTGAGGCACTAGATCAGCTAGAGAAAATTTAAGTACGCCAATCGATCAGACCTAAAGTCGAAAGAGTTGCTATTGGAAATCAACAAGATCGGTCTATGTGCTTCGCATATCATATGAAACAATGAAGTAACTCCAGTCAAAAAACCAAATGTGTAGGGCTTTAGAGAACTAAAAAATAAGAAAAAAAAACATTAAGTGAAAAAATTGGCGCTCGCCCATATTTTCGAAGTTACGGGGCTCTGAAATTTTCAAGTTTTTTAAAATATCAATATGGTTATCATTTTGAAGCTTTTGAAGAGATCTTTAAGGAAATAATAAAATTTTTTTAAAATGTTTAACCCATTAAGAGCTGATATTATTTTATGTACAACTGTATATGCATATTAACTTAAATTTTTTCTTATTTTTTAATTCTATGTCACCCCAATATTTGCTTTTTTAATTGCAGTTATTTCACTAAACTAAATTTACAAAGATGGTGAAGGGTATATAAAATTCTGCATAGCCGAATATAGCACTCTTACTTGTTATTATTTATTTTTAACGTTCTAAGCGGAATATTGATGTTGTAAATAAATAATTATTTTTTCTTGTTTTTGCTCCTTTCACAACTTACAATTGTTCTTTTTTAAAATAAAGGAAAAGCTTTAATCCATCACTTCTCTTCTGGTATTTTTTTTTTTTTCATTTAATTACAATTTTAATTTTAGCTGACATTTGTCAGCATCCTTGCACTTATTGCAGCATCCATCGGCCACAGTTTAAAAGCTTGTCATCTCCTGTTGATGTAAAGCATTTTTAACAAATGTTTAAGCTCTTCTACGATGAGTTTATTCATTTTATTTTGTTGCTCATAGCTCTAGTGTAACGCAAAGTAGTTTGTATAAACATTTTTGTCTTAAATCCTCTAAAAATACAAAATGTTTTAAACTTCCAAGGAATATATGAACATGTGGCCAAATAAGTTTGTGTGCTTTAAAAATTTATGACTAAAAGGAATGTGTCATAATTATATTTTCCGCCCCCTCTCATTTGTAATAATTTAATAATAAAACATTTTGGTCCATTGATGTCATTTTGAGACCGTGTAAAACAAAAAAACAACAAAAAAAAAAAATCCTGAAACTGTGGCAAGAGTGTTATTTGCTTAAATGACAAAATAGTTTTTATATTTTTGTCATTTTATGGACTTTTATGATGTGACAAAAGCAAAAAAGGTTAAATTATAACTTTTTTGCTTTTCAAATGCCACTTTAGGGAATTTATTAAAAAGTGCTATAAAACTTTGTTAGTTTTATTTTTAACAACGTTTATTTTCATTCTGAAACTAACTTTTTTGTAATAACTTGTTAATTAGAAGTCAGTCATGGGACTGTTTTCAGTGTCATTCGAAACATTTGCGAATAATTTAAAATTAATTAACAGCTTTTGAATTATTTTCAGGGTTATGAAATAACTGTTGCATTCACAATATGTTTGTAAAGTTGTATCGGTTGTATTATTGTATATTAATACAAAAGTTTCAATATTTTGTTAGCAATTTTCATTGAAAAAACTTCATTTGATGTTTTGGCAAGGTTGTGCCACGGCCACAGCTGGGACTTACACATTAATTTGATCAACTTAAAAGTTTAAATGTGTAAAACGAGTTGAATGTGTTGTCAGTCATCAATATAAGAGTTTTAATTTATTACGAAATTTCAAAAACGGGAGAAGTTTATCTATTCATTTGTACTTTTTTATATTTGTGCCCATAGAATTCGGTTAGAAAAAATTTCCAATTCGACTTTGAAAAAAAGTTAAAAATTTTAAAAATTAAAAGGTATCCCCGTACAAGACAGAATATAATAAAATAAACTTAAAAAGTAAAGGGTGTCCCATATATAGCCTTAACTTTTGAATCCTTTTAGACAGAGAGTCATAGAAGAATTAAATTTTTATTTTATAATCCATTACCGTCTTCCCGTCATCGACTTACAAATGAGTGTTGCCAGACTTTTACTATTTTATTAAAATAAACATTATTTTACATTTTATCTGTATTCTTTAATGACGCTTCGAAATGTTTTCACTCTTATGTCACAGCTTTTCTGAAGTATGAACTAGTTTTTTTTTTTAATGTTGGTAGGTTTTTTATCAGCCTGAAATACAAACCTTTATTTAAAAAAAATGTATATTTTAATATTACTTGGAAATCGAATTTCAAATTACAGATTTTTATTACTCATTTGCTTTATTTAATTGCAAATTTCTTATTTTTTTGTTTTTTTGATTCCACTTCAGTTACTTAGCTCGGCACAATTTTTTTAACATCGCACAAAAGTCTTTTCCTTAGCGGGTGAGAATTTTTTGGTCACATTCATTGATTTCTTACTAATGCGTTTGACATTAGTAAGAATTTATTTCAAATTTTTAAGTATTTGTCACTCGCTTAAAATGGTTTACTTTACATATATATACTGCGATTTTTCTTTATAGACGATTAAAAACGTCTAGATTTTACTTGTATGCAAATATCTGGCATCCTAGTTCTAGAGGTTTGTTTTATATAATTGTTTTTATATACAGAAAAGAAAACTTTAAGAAAAGTGTTGTTCTTCTTAATAATTATTCTTGATCGTTGCTATATAAAATTATCAAATCTTCTTGTGAGCGAAAAGTTTTTCATGGAAAGTTGACTTTACCCTTCCGAGGCGTGATCTTTGTAAATATAAATTACTTATAGTTTAAAATAGATTCTGAGCTGATATATATTAAATCTGTGTTTGTATCCCTTAAACAAGTTAAGGATGTCAATGAAACTTACTGCAAGACTACAAGTAATATTAGAAATCCCCGGATTGTTGCCTTAAAGGTTCATTCTTTAAGAATCTACAATAATAAACTATGTTGTATGTATATTAGTGGAAAAGAAAAGTCAGTTGAGGAGAGAAAGAATTTCTGGTTTAAAGACCAGTTCAAGGTACTTTCATTTTACAAAGTAGTAGCGGCTCTACAACAAATACAATATTAGCAAAAACAACACGGCTTTTTGTTATTTTTTGTGGGCTTAAAATAGATAGAGAAATAAAAGATAATTGCTCTCAATACAAATGCTTGCTTTGTTTTGCAAACGCTTGTTGCTAGTGTTTTTTTTTTTGAAATTCGTAAACAAACTTTTGACATTTCCAACTACAAACCAGCAGGGCGGACGACACTACCTAGTAAAATAAATATACCTTAGTATAAATCTTTCCCTTATATGATTTTTTTTTTATAATACGTCTCATATTTCATTTTTTTTTGTGTTAGTTTCAATGTTAAACAGGGGATGGCATATTGTATTTTAAATTTTATTTTGCTCCAGGTGTTAACAAGAAGAGAAAAATCATTAATTCGTTTTTTTTTTTTTAATTTATTTAAATTTAATTTGTATCCTTTGAAAATCTTCTGCAATTTATGTATTTAATAAGTCAAAATTTCAAGAGATATTTGACAATGCAATCAATTTTATATTTTCTTGCTTTCTTTTTATTTTACTTAAAATTCAATGAAGGCTGTCACCGACACAATGTTGGAAGAATTGAAATCATGTTTTATGGAGGCCTATGATGACAATCAAGATGGTAAAATTGACATAAGAGAGGTAAGTGCCTGAGGAAACAATGCAAAACTAAAACAAATGAAATTTGCACATATATATGTATGTACATACTTATGTATATCTGAAATATAAGAAAAAAATAGGAGTAATACAGAACAATAGAGACATGTGTAGTTTGTAAAATGATTTTATTGAAATCTTGAGAAAACGTTTTGTTAAACTTGTTAACTTTGTAAAGTTCAGCCTTTTTATTTAAAATGATGGTGCCCAAAAAGTGTAGATAGAATAAAGAAACCGTTTCCTTAAAAGCATTTTTTCTTTAGTTTTTTTTTTTCTTTAAAGATAAACACATCATTTGATTCTTTACTACTTATACACTTAAATTAATTTGAACATTATTTGACGATAAAAAAGGTAATAAAAAGCTGTTCTGTATTTGGGTTAATGCAAAATAGGTGATAAAAAACATCTTTGCTAATTTAGTAAAAAATATTTGGAATTGAAAGTTTTAACAAACACATAAAAAATTAAATTATAAAAACCGAAAAATAAAATTATTTATCATATTTTTAACTAAAATCGTTATAGTAAATCGGTTAAAAAGTTGTTCAAAAAATATGTTATTAAAAAATTATTTTCTTTTATAATAAATAAACAAAAAAAAATTTTCTTAATCGTAACCCGGATAATGTTCGAATATTCGGCCAGTCATTTATTCGAATAATAGATGCATCCAAAAATGTCTATATTAGAAGTTAAATTTGAAGAAATTTATCTGACACAACAAAAAAAAAATTTCTCAACCCGGGTAATATTCGAATATTCGTCCAGTCATTTATTCGAATAATAGAGGTACCAAAAAAGTGTAAATGCAATGTACTTAACACATGCAATTTATTTAACACAACAACAAAAATATTCTTAATTTAAACCCGGGTAATATTCGAATATTCGGCATATAATTTTTTTTAAAACTAGAAATACATATCTAGTAATCTGTAAATAGAGAAGTATATTTCATGTTATGTATTTAAAATGAAAAAAATTGTTTATCTTAAACCTACTTAACGATTACTCGAATTAGTGCTAGTTGTAATTAAAGATATTTTATATGAGAACATTTTAAATTGTGTAATGTGTTTTATGATGGATTTTGCATATAAATTTATCCTACATTTAAAATCTATTTGATTATTTTTGAATACGTCAGTAAATAGTTCTCAAGTAAAAAACATATATTTTAAAGCGAATAATTTATTTTTCGAACAACCTACCAACTAATTAAAACATTGTTTCTCTAAAAACAGCAAAGTTTTATTTATCGATTTTAGAAAATATTTACTAAAAAATAAAAATTTATTTTATATTTTTTAAATAAAAATTTGATATAGAAAAGATATAATTTTAATAAAACCGATCAATAAAATATTCGAATATTTAAAAGCTAAGCAAAAGATAACTTCTCTTATCATAATTTATGTATGTAGCAAAACCATCAGGTGAAATAATGGGCAATTGTTAAGGTTAGGAACTACCAAAGTCAGTTAAGAAAAAAAAATTTTTAACCAGGTTATCGTTTATTCGAATAATTAATAAATCTTATAAATTATTATTCCAAGAACGTATAATACAATATTTATATTTTATGTAAATTATAAAATAATAAGGCATCAAAAAATTTTTTAAACGAAGTAATCGGTTATTCGATTAAAAAAAATGTTAACTGGGTTATCGATTATTCGAATAATTAATAAATCTTATGAGTTATTATTCAAGGAACGTATAATACAATATTTATATTGTATGTAAACT
Organism: Gymnosoma rotundatum; assembly: GCA_916610165.2. Taxonomy (NCBI): domain Eukaryota; kingdom Metazoa; phylum Arthropoda; class Insecta; order Diptera; family Tachinidae; genus Gymnosoma; species Gymnosoma rotundatum. The sequence goes on from OU744339.1 coordinate 14,388,666, forward strand.
ATAAAATAGTAAGGCATCAAATAACTTTCTGAACCAAGTAATCGGTTACTCGACTAACCGATTAGCCAGTTAAGCGCTTCTTCTTATAATTTAGGACTAAAAATTTATATTTATTATTGTTTGATTTAAAAAACTTATTTTTATAAAAAAGTGTTCGCACTACAATACAACACAAATAAGCAAATAATAATAAATATTCGAATAAGAATTCTTCGAGTATAGCATTACGACATTTATAATTTAACTGGGAATAAAGCAGTTGTTTTTCTCTAAGCAACGTACTTTTGAGTTCTATAATTTAAATTATTTTTGTGACATAATTGTATTTAAAAATAACAGAATATAAATAAAATGCGAATAACTGTTTAACCGTAGTGTCTAAAGTCTTGTGACAAAATCTGAAGACACTTAAAAGCAAATCTTAATATATCTTCTTTAAAAGACTTGGGTATTCATTTTTAAAAAAAAAAAAAAAAATGCATATATACATAATAAAATATTTTTAATTCGATTAATATAATCGATTATTCGAATAAGATAATGCTAATATTCTGTCTAAATTTTTTTGTGTTCAATACATATTTGTTAAACATCTTAAAACAGGTTTTTACATTCGAATAATCGTAATCGCAGTTCTTATAATAGTAAAATAGTAATGATGACAATAATAATAATGCAGTACTTAATATAGAAATGTTAAAATAGCCAATAATAACTAAGTTATTGGTTTCGAGTAATCGTTGGATTGATTTTTTTTCGTTGTTGTATTATGCAAATTATTAAAAAAAGAATAAATCGAAATAAAAGAAAATTATTTCTTATGCAATTAATTAAACGACTAATACGGTATTTACACCATGCAATTTTTCATGAAACTAGCATGAAATTTTTGTTTGTTTGTGAAGCAGAAGGAGTACGCAATATGGTATTGCTTAAGTTTTGAGGGGATATTACTGGTGCTAATGTTTACTTTTAGATAACACATAACGCTCTAACTTAAATTGAAAATTGAGAAAAAAATGCCTCAAAAAATTGCATAGTGTAAATCTGGTCTAAATGTGTAGAAGAGTAATCGATTATTTTAGAACTAAGCTCTGAAATAAAACTTTGCTAAGACACTAATTATAAATACATATATAATAAACGCTAATAACTCGGAGATTCGAATAATCGCAGATTCGAGTAATTTTTCTAGTAACAGTTGGAATAATTTAATTATGATTGTAATAATATTTGTATTAATTTAAAATAAAAAAAAATTTAAAGTAAATTTTTTATTCGAATAATGGTGCTTACAAAAGGGCGCTTAACGAAGAAATCTTTAATAATTTATATGAGAATTAATCAATAACATTAATGAAGTTGGGAAAGCAGAGCTCCTTTTAAGGCTAATATTTCAAAGATTTTGATTCGAATAATAACGGATTCTGAATTGGTTAATTTTTTTGTTACAACTGATTACAATAAACATTAATTTCTTAGGTAAGATAATCGTTTGCTATTTTTAAATTAATATTTAAAAGCGAATCATTATTCGAATTAATGTATATTATTGATTCGAATAAAAATTGATGTGTAATATTTTGTTTTTTGATTTTTATTTAGATTAACATACTATAATATCTTTCCTCATAAATATAAAATAGGGAACAACTTTATACGAATAATCAATTGTCTTGTTATAAAATTTTATATTAGAGCATTTTCTGTATCTACTGAATTATAAATCCTAATATAAAAAATAAACAAAATTTACAAAAAAAAAAATATTTAATCGAATAATTAAAAGCTCGAATAATTAAATACTCGAATAATTAAAAGCTCGAATAATTTTTTTTAAATTTTTTTGTAACATTAAAATTTATGGTAATTATATGACCGTGTCCCAGCAAAAAATTAGACATTACCTTAAAAAGTACTTGCCATATAATGACTTACTTATGTGATTACAATAATTTGTTACTCGCTTACAAAAGACATTACATTAGTTCACAGACAAAGTAAGTAGTAATTAAACTAGTTCTTTAAGTTAAAAGAGAATATCTTAAAATATGTACTAATTATCGTCATAATTTCCAGCAATAATCAATGAAATCGATTCTCAGGAGTTGATTATAAAAGTCTCATGTCTTGTTAAAATCATTAGGTTGGTAACCTTTATCATACTCAATTACCTTTTCTAAGATCTTTTGCTGGATATCAAGCATAAAGATGTTATAGCTGAAACTTACTTACTTAAGTCCCCATTTCTAAATATATTTTTGAAAATTGCCAATGAGTGTATGATCGCTGATTCTATTACTTGATGATTTAAGTAGTCGTTGCTACGAGCATTGTTGTTTAGAATCGATAGTAAAAAATAACTTTTGTATTTTAAATACTTGTTGAACTTAAAATTTTTTTTATGAATAAGTTATAAATAAATACGTTTTTAATTAATTAATTTAAAATAAATTTAAAATTTTAAATACGTTTTTAATTAATTAAATTAATTTAATCATAATAAATTTAACTCGATTTGTTTTTCAACGATATTAAAGTTCTTTTAAAATTTTTGTTTTTTATTTTTCTCAGTTGGCTCAATTGTTACCCATGGAAGAAAATTTCCTATTACTGTTTCGTTTTGACAATCCCTTAGAGTCCAGTGTGGAATTTATGAAGGTAAGTAGTAAAAAGAATAATTCCAAGAGCTTAAATTTAGTGTATTTGAAAAAAAATTATTGCCTACTTTTAGGATAAAAAAAAATTTAATTTTACTTTCTTCTTTTTTATTTTATTATTATTATTAAGTTGATTTAATTTTATTTGATTTTATTTCTTTGTAGATTTGGCGCGAATATGATACTGATAACTCTGGCTACATTGAGGCTGATGAACTCAAGAACTTCTTACGTGATTTACTCAAAGAGGCCAAAAAAATAAATGATGTTTCCGAAGATAAATTAATTGAATACACAGATACCATGGTAAGTTTTTATTTCGTTGCTAGATTATCTTTATTTCTTATAATAGACAGAATACCATAAAAAAGGAGAAAAAAATCCCTTGAAAGAGAACATAAATATTAATTTTTTGATGAAAAGAAGATATTAATTTCAGCAGGAATATGAATCATAATTTACAAAATGTTTTTATTTCTTGTTTTTTATTCTTAGTTTTTTTCGTTGACATTTTATTTTTTTTTTGTCGTTGACGTTTTTGTTGTAGTCATCACAAATTATATTTGATGTACGTAGTGGGCATAATCTATTTACGTAATAGATTATGTCCAGCTCAGTTAAAAATTTAATTTGAAATCTCATTATGTAGTAAAGCTGCCTTGAAACAAATCCAAAAACTCATTAAATTGATGAACATACTGATGTCAGCAAATATTTTACATAAAAGGCTGCACTAATGTACGTTATAGTGTTTTGTTTGTATATAATTCGATTATTGATACTGGGAATTTATGCATACATTTCGAATTCAATACATTTATCAAGAATATTATGATGATGTTATGACCTGATGGAAAAACAAATATTATTGAGTATAATGTTAGGCTGTTTATAATTTCCTGCAAGCTTGTTTTATATAATTGATACACAAATATTGATGAAAGTTTTAAGCATACTTTAAGGAGATTATTTATTAATATAAATAGTGTTGCATAAGTTTTTAATAAATAATTGCAACTTAATATATTTTTAATTATAATACATACTTTTTTAATTATAATTTTAATGGGAAGTCTAACTTAGTTTTAATATAAAAATATGACCTTGTTTCAAATAAGTTACCTGTAACTGTTGTCATGATTTATTAGTTCACTTGAACTGTGAGTTATTAACGAATGTTTTAAGTGGTATTTAAGTTTATAATTTTGCTATTTTATAATACGCTTGAATGGAGTAAAATTTTACATAGAAAACAAAAAAAAATTTTCAATAATTTAAAAATTTTTTTCTTTATCACAAAATTTTTGAAATATAATTTTTTTCGATGACAAGTATTACAGATTAGCGTTTATTATTTACCAATTTATATTTTTCTTAAAAATTTTTTTTTTTAAAAAAAAAAAAAAAAAAAGTTGCATACTTTTAGGGGCTTAATTTGTGAAACCACGAATTATTTATTTAGAAAATGCTAATAAAATGTAAATAAAATAAATCTGAAAAGTGCAACTTGGTCTCACGTACAACGTGTTCATATATCATGTATGGGCCACCCTTTAGTTTTAAACTTTACGTTTTTATTATTGTTTTTTAAGCTGTTACAGCGAACACCCCTTCTATCGGGACACCCTTTACTTAATCTTATTTTTCATTCATGTCCTTATAGCAGATATAGCAATACATATTTTAAGTGAAGTTTGAAAAGTTTACGCCACATTTATCAAAATCACGATCGGTATGGAAATACCCTTTAGTTTTTAAATTTATAGTTCACATTTATTTTTAAAACGGACAGACTTAATCATAATCGATATAAATTCTAAATGTGTGCCTACTACGATTGAAAAACTAAAGTCATATATTATAAAATTACGTCACTATAGGAACACCCTTTTCATTTTAATTTTATTTTTTAGTAGACATAAAAATCCTTAAACTTGTGTCTGCCTATTGCATGCATAAACAAGGCCATAAAGGTAAAACACGTTTCACTATTGGGTCACCCTTTAATTTAACTTATAATTTTTTACTTATTGCTATACCGAACATAGTTTTGAACACATATTAAAAGTTTCATGTGTCTGCCTATATCATCAAAAATTAAATATTTTTATGTGTGTCTGGAGTCACACCCTCTATTTTTTATTGCTTTTTGTTATAGCGGCTTGTGTAAAACACTTTCTGTGAAGATTTAAAGCGTTTACCTATAACGATTGCGGAGAAAAAGTGCTGCGTCAGACGGACAAACAGACATTGTATCAAAAACAATAGGGTTATGTTTTTACCCCTTGATTACGGAACCGAAATATAAAGTGATTTTAAATTGCCTGATTTTCTGTTACCTGTGTTCTTACCTAAAAAATTTTAATACCAGAATTTTTTTTTATAATTGTTTTTTTGGATGGTGAATGAGGGGACGAACGGGCTAAAACTGAAGCAGACTATTGCTGTTATGGCTTTTCGAAGTCCTAATTCCTATATTGAGACGAAGCTCACCGATATTGACAGTGGCCATGGTAGCACTAAAGGCTCCGTAAATACTTGGAAGGCAAGATTCTATTTCTTAGTTGTTGCAGATGTAGGTGCCCGGAACTATTCCGAATATCCCACTCTCTCTGATAAAAGTTACAGAAACCTATACAATGAAAAAATAGCTAAACTGGGTGACATAGCTGAGTTTATATTTAGTAGCCTTTTAAAATATTTTTCGGCTGCAGAAAGGATCAAATATCCCTCACTAGTTATTATCTCCTGTATCTTATCATAATAGGGGGGAGTCTACTTTACTGACTGCACCACAAAAAGAAGAAATACAATATAACATATTTACTTTAAAAATAATCTAGGGCTTGAAATACGGCAAGTATAAATTAAGAGAGGTTAATGAAATAACTGTAACTCTCTTAAATATTTTTTTTACAATACAATGAATGAACTATTAGCCACACTAAAACTATTTTCTGATTATCTTTGGTGCAAAAGTAAATTGCCTACCTTTAGGCTGCTAGAATTAATAAAAAAAATAAACCTTTATCAAATACAAACTACAATAAATTTTTTATTTATTAAAAATCTTTTATGTTTTGTGTCTTAAATGTTTTTGCTTTCATGAACATAATTTAAATATAACAAGTTCATTTCGGCGAGCAACAATATCACCACAAACAAATTAAAAATTTTTACGAAAAGAATTTAAGCGATATATTCATTAAAGAAAATTTATTGTTCAAATTTTCTCAAGTTTATTTTTTGTTTTTAATATTTCTATGTTTTTCAAACACAGACTAAAACACTTGTAACAATAATTGGCATTTTTAGAATCCTTTTTTGTTTGCCAAAAAATTTTGCATTCACGCCAAGTATTTATTACACAATAATAGTGTATTTTGGACTAATATTCAACAAAAAAAGAAAGAGAAAATAGATCGAAAAAAAACACAATGGCTGTTTTTGACTTTTGTTAATATTCTATTTTATTTTATTGCCTTCTCATGGCTTCCTGTTGTAGTTTTTGTTTTTATTATAACAAACCCCCAACTACTGACTTGTCTTTATTGTTTTAATCGCCCCTAAAAATATGTGCAGTCGCAATAAAATAAAGCCTTTATAGGCTGGCTAAAAGTTATTGAAAATTAAATTAAAGAATATTAAAGGAGTTTTCCTCTAAAAGCGTAATCAACCCCAGCCATTTAAATTTCTCGATTATTTTTTTCATAAAAATTTGTTTTGCCAACATAAAAGTTACTGTGTAGCAATTTTAAGCCACAGATAATGCTACAAAAGATTTCTTTTATGTATTTATGTTTGTTAACAGCATACATTTAGGGGTAATATAAAAATTGCAATTGATTTAAAGTAAAATAAAAATATATAAAAAATTTTTATAACCATATAAAAGGGTTGTAATTTGGTTGTAAACATTTTTAACTGTCAAATAATAAAATAAAATCTTTACGTTCTGTCATAAATCTATTTTAAGCTTTAAGGTGTTACGTTTTCTAATAAAGATTTTAATGTTTGAGAAAACTTTTAGCAATGTTTTTAATTGTTTGAACATTAAATTTCGTAGTATATTTTTAGGCAGCTAATTTTGCATTAATTAGTTTTTCGTGCAAAAACACACTAGAATAATAAAGTTGGTAATAGCAAAATGTTATAAATTCGTTGAATAAAAAATAATTCTTTTGTTAAACGAACACGTACTCAATCATGTGAATGATGTGGCTGACTGGCTGAAAATTTATAATGACAGAGCAATTTTTCCAGATGTTGTTGAGTGTTTGCGGTTATATTTCAAGTGTGGCTAGGTCAATATTAATTTTATGGATATGGATAATTTTCAGGATTATTCTCAGTCTTTAATGATATTCCACGAGAAAAAATGTAAAGGGGTCAAATCGCAGCTCCGAAACGATCAACTAACATCGCCAAGACGGCTGAACTAAGTGTCCAAAAAATTCATTATTTTTTACGTTGTGTGACAGAGTGTGTCATCCTGCTGGAAGCAAAGACTATTCAAGTTGCTATCTTCTGTTTCAGGACAAAAAAGTCCGTAGTGATGGCTTTGTACTACTCGCGGTTAACCAAAATGGCTGTTACCGCCACTGCTAAAGTATGGCGGTGAATATTTGTATTTTTTTTTTTTAATTGTTTTAACTCGTATATAAGTGACATCTGTATATCGAAATCAAATTAAATAATTGTCATAATATTGTAAACTTTCCAAGCGCCATAAGCAAGCTTGGGGTATAGATAAAATTAAAAAAAAAGAGGAGAGATTGTCTGGTTGTTAGTGACACGAATATTAGAAGACCGAGGAAGCTTGCTCTGTGTTCAAACTAAAAAAGTTAAGTGAATGTTATATAAGTATTTTATAATCTAATGTCGAATTATTTGTATGTTTAATAATAGGAATTTCAACGCCATTTAATTAAAGAAATAAAATACACATACGTATCTTAAAGAAAAATTGGTGTTAATAATCTATTGGACCGAGAGCTTGGGTTGCTTCGCCTTACAATGGCTTTTCCAGCACTTCAAAATCCACACGAAACATTTACTCTCTGAGCATGCATTGCCTCTGTTGTAAACCTTTGGCAAGACGGAAACCACTCTCCTTACAAGGAGGTACAAAAGTTGTAAATCCTTCTTAAAATTTCTCATAATATTGATAGCAACTTGCTAGTAGTTCCAAATATGTGGGTTTCATTCCCAACATCAAGCTGAATTTTGTACAGAATCTTAAGGAGAAGAAGAAGAGTAATATGACATATGATCTTTACTTCTACAACGAACTAAAGACTGTCAGTTTCTGCAATCCAACTCTTCTAGAGAACACGAATTTCGTTGAATTATTTTATACATTATTAATACCGTCACACAACTCCTGCGCTAACAACTACTAAATTTAGTGGTTAGGGAAATGGCGGCTAATCCTGTGAACTGTTTACGTTGAACTTTGCGGTTAAGTATAACTATCTTTTGGCACTGCAAGGAACTGGATGAGGAGAGCTCAGGATAGTTGGGTAGAACATATTTTAACTGTAGTGGATCATGAGCCCGTCTACTCAATGGAGTTGCCACCTCGTTGTTCATGAAAAAACAATAAGCACAATAAGCCTACCTTTTACTTTGAAGGTTTTGCACGAAAAGAGGAGTTTCTGCAAGGATTAAGATCAATTCATATAATTTTTCAGGATGAGATTTTGCCTATAGTAGAGTTAGTGGATTGGCTTAGGCTCAATGTAACCTCAACAACTATCGTAAATATATATAAGGGCAGTTGGGTCGCTAGCTTAGCTTTGGGGTCCTTGTTCTTTTGGAGTATATGGTGGCAAATAAAAAATCCCCTGATTCTATTATAACCTGCATGCTTAACCAGTTGTTCGCCTTTTATGCAAAAATATTGGAGGAACAATTGAAAGAATTTTTCCTTTATAATATTTCCACTCGCTAAATAGAAACTTGGCGTTTAAGATGATTTATGTATCGATCAAAGCCCTGACTTGTCAATAAGAACGGTCATATACTATCTATCGGACAAATCCGTTCTTGAATATCGGTTATAGATAAACTATTGCCACTTCAGTATTTTCAAGAAAGTTGAGACTGGTTGTGCAACATGTTTCTAAACATTGTTGAGTTGTAAAATAAATTTGTAGTTTTTGAAGTTCTTTGCTTTTTACCATCAAGCTCATCTCAAACAATATCAAGAAAAAAAGTTTATGTATTTTCCCTCCTCTAATTGTGTGATAAAGTTTCAATTACAATTAGTTAACCAACGATGTTGATGTATGACCGCACCTGCTCCAAAATTTTTTGATTTTCAGATTAATGCTATTCAATATTGATCACCTACTTTAGGAACACGATGCCCAATAAATTTTATAATATTTTTTTACTGTCTAATTTACTTTATTCGTGCTTGATTCCTTGAAATATAAATAGTTCATGATATTCTCATGAAATATTTATTAATTTAAACTAAACTAAAAATGAAATATGTTACTGCGGGGAAAGCATATCCATATGGCCATTTCACTACTGCTCAAATAGCTCATCAGTGGATTTTACCCAAATTTTGTATAGAAAACTAGAAAGTCTTATTTCAAAAGCCAAATTGATTAAATGAGAACTCTATTGAATCCATAAGACAAAAGACAATAAAAACTCAAAAATGTTTTATACAAAAAACAATAATAAATATTTCATGAGAATATCATGAACTATTTATTTTTCAAGGAATCAAGCACGAATAAAGTAAATTAAATTTTAAAAGATTTCGAATAATAAATTTTCATATTGATATTTTTTACTGTCTTTCAAATATAGTAACACATTTTTTTTCTTTTTATTGTTCTTTTTGTTCATAAAATTAAAGCAGAAATTAATTATAAAGTTTTCTCTTGATCGTAAAAATATCATAAAGTATGCAACAGTTTTTCTTTATTTAACAAGCCTGGCTGTATGCAACACTTGCTGGCTTTTTGTTGATAATTAATTCAGTTTGCCATTTTTGTCACATTTTGTTTGTTTTTTTATTTGCCCGTTCACTTTTACTCTCCATGTCAAAAAAGTTTTGTAATAACTTTTTGTCACTTCTGTTTTCTTTTTTCTTTTTTGTTAATTAATAAGAAAAGTTTTCTTATTTTCTTAATTTTTATGTTCTTTGTTTAAAAAATTATATGAAAACTAAAAAATACAAATGTGGGGTGTTTTTTATTTTTTATTAAAATATGTTTGAATATAAAAAGCGAATATTATATTAATTCGGGTAGAAATTGTGATAAACAAATTTAAATTGGAAAAAAGTATTCATGAAATTTAAGATATAATTTTGAAAGAAAAAAAAATATTTGCAAAAATGATGAATTAATGAAAGTTATATTTTGTCATTAAATAAATAAGTTTTTTTTTATTAATATTATTGTCTACTTCCAGAACTTGGAATTAAAATAACCAATTATTTAAATAAGAAATCCGTAAAGTATGCTTCAGTTTTTGTTATGTAAATTAGTGGATAAGTAAGGCATTCGGGTTTTTGTATTTATGGTTGTTTTTTTTTGTGTGTTTAAATGTAAACTTAATAATTATCATCCATTTTTTTCTTTTTTAGCTTCAAGTTTTTGATGCCAATAAAGATGGACGTCTTCAATTATCTGAAATGGCAAAGTAAGTAATAAAATCTTAATGTTATTATTTTATTTCAGGCTGTTGTTATTTTAATTTTTTCTATTAGGATATTGTTGTTGTCTCTTAAGTATTTATGGAAATCACTTTAAAAAGTTGTAAAGCTTAAAAGCTTTTTAGCATTAAGACTACTTTATGAAATAGGAAATGAGAGTAAATAAAGCAATTTGTTAGAAAAGAGGTTGACAAAATAATATTTGATTTTACGTTTTTACTTAAAAGTAAAAAGTTCTATGAATGGACGGAAAAGGCCAAAAAAGAAAATTTATTTTCATGTAGAGATTTTTGTAGATTTTTTAAGGTTTTGGTGTAGTATTTCTAGTTCCTTCCATTAACTTAAGTAAATAATTTAAAATAAAATTGTTTTTAAAATTAAAATTGCTGTTTTATTTTTCAAAAGACTTTTCAGAATTAGAGAAATTAGAATTTAGGAAACTTAAATTTTTATTATGAAAATTAATTTGAGCAACAATTTTTTTTTATAATTGTTGTCATGTCATTAAAAACGTACTGAGCCTGTTATTTCATCTGTGATAATAACATTAAGATTATTTTATGTGATATTTTATAAGTAATCCTAAAGATATGCAATATTTTATCTAAACAAAAATATTACCGTTCAGCATTGATGATTGTTGAAATTGAGTTCCTTCAAAAGCTTTCAAAAATAGTTTTACATATTTCCACAAATTTCTTGTTTAAAGTTCGATAAATGGCAACCAGTGATTCCCTAATTTAACTTAAGTCCTGCGTAAAGTAAGATTTCATAATGTGGTGAAATAAGGCTTTTCTTTTAGGAGTGAGATTCTGTCTTATAGCATCCAGTGAGTCCTTTAAATGTTTATTCTTTTGCAAACTTATTTCGAATGACCTTTTTATTTTTAATAAGGGAGAATAAGGCATTCCTCATCAACTCTTCGGGGAAAGGTCTTCTCAGGAATCTTCTATATGTCACTAACTTCGAGCTGTTTGGTTTCACAGACGGGGGTTTCTATAAATCAGAGCACTTCCACTCTTAGGAGTTTGTTGCGGAGATGAAGAGAATGAGAATTCTTCAGTTTTGTAAAAAAAACTTAAAGCTTTAATTTAATCTCATTAAGAAAAATTTCAAATTCTTCAATTTCTTTTAATTAATTGCTGTATATGTTCTATTTTCTATGTAGATTGCTTCCAGTTAAAGAGAATTTTCTATGTCGCCAGGTATTTAAGGTAAGTGAAGAAAAGTCCTTAATATTTTGCTAAACTAAAATAAGAACTTCCAAAGGCAGGTCGGTTTCCCTTCATATATAAAAAAAAATAATAAATTTAAAATCGCAATAAATCTTTATTTAAATAGTAAAGCTAAACTTAATTCAAAAATATATAAAAAAAATAATTAAATTAGCTGCATATCTAAAATAAAATAAATTCTTGCATCCCTCTTAAAATCAAACTAAAACACTCTATTTCTTATTGCAATAAAAAAATTAATTTAAAATATTTATCATGTATTTTTTTAATTTAAATTATAAATTTCACTTTCTATCAAATTCTTAAAAATCTTTATTTCTCAACAAAAAATATTTTAAGCTGCTTTTTAAAGCTAAAAAAAATAACTCCAAAAAATATTGCATAATTTAGTTAAAAGCTTGATTATGAAATTTTAAGCATACTTTTAGTTGTTGCGCAAAAGAAATTCAGTTGTTTATACGAAACTTTTCAATTTATTTTAAGTTTCATTTTTGAATGCAAATTTCCTTTTGTTTGCTTTTTTATTTCTCTTCATTTACATATTTTGTGTTTATTACCCTAAAAATATGCTTTGCAGAAGTCTTAAGAAAATGTCTTTTTTATTTATTTTCTTAGTTTATTTAAAAGCATTTAATTTGCATTTTTATTTAATAAAATATAAGAAAATACTCTAAAAAGGTTTAAAGTTTTATAATCTTTGCGTTGAGTATTTACTTTCCTTAAAAGCTTTCGAATCAATGTTTAATCTCTTTGGCGAGACGATATTTTATTCGCGGCGCCTTGGACTCTTTATATATACCGTTTGTAGCAAATAAATATATATTTATCAGGTCTTATATTTCATTAACGTATCGTTGTTGGCCGGCTGTTTATTAAAGCCATCGCACAGTGGGGTATTTGCTCCGAGAAAGCAAACAAAAAAAATTTTAATTATAATTTTGCAATTTTATTCGAATTTACATAATAAATTGGTGAATTAAAAACAAAAATATTAAGATTCATTTCGAATTTCCCAATTACCCAAAAAGTTTTATAATTTCTCAAAAATGGTATTTTTTCATTTATATTTGCTATATTTGCCATTAAACGAGCAAGAAGCGAAATTTCTACCGTAAGATGGTGTATTTGAAAGCATTCAAAAAAGGTTTCAGTCTTCTGATTGCGTTTTATCTGAAGAGGCATCATGGCTTAAAGTTGATTTAAAAAAAATTGGTCTCTTTCGAAAGTATACGGCTTGAGAATTAATAACAATTTTTACTATATATTTCTATGTTATATTTTGTATAAAAAAATTAAAGCCCTGCGTTTGGTTACTCGTAATTGAATAGCTCACAAAAATATTCATTACTTTTTTTTTTACCAAAAATCACAAAAAAAAAACCATATTAAAATTCTTTAAATTTAATTATAACCTTTGAAAATTACATCTGCTCCGAAATTTTTAACTTTTCTATTTGGGTACGAAAGCTCAAAAATTTCATATCGTTAACAATTTAGACCATTTAGTTATGCTGCATTTATTTCAAAATCATTTTTTTTCGTCTTATCTCAAAAGTATGCAATACTTGTTATTCACATTAAAACGCATGCCAACATTTGACTATTTTTTATTTGTTCTGGTTGTAATAACCCAAGCAGCAACAAAATAGCTTTTAAAGAAGCCTCCAAGACATGTAACAGTATAATTCGTTTTGTGGAGAATTTCTTTATGAAAAAAATTTGAAAAAAAGTTCATTGTGTTGTAAACAATAAACAATAAACTACAAAGAAGACTCTGACTTGTCAATTTATAAAAAAAAATTATTTAATTATCATTGTTACCTTAGCACAGTGGCGTGAAATAGAAAAACAGAGTGGCTAAAAAATATGGAGCTTCTAAAGTACTTAAGCTGGCCTTGTTAAATATTTTACGCATTAATAAAATTTTGAATCCATTAAAACTTTTGTTGATTTTGAGATTGAAAATTAATAAACTTTTAAATTGCTTCAATTATTTTTTTTTTATTTGGAATTTTTTCTTCTTTTATTAAATAAATATATAATTGGTATAATTAATTATTTATTTAGAAAATTTCGTGACTTTTTCCAATTTAATATATAACTAAGTAAAATAAAAGTTAAATTAAAATTCAATTGATTTTTAGTAGGTTTAAGAACTTTTTTCTGAGCAGTTAAAACAGTTAACTATTTAACAAAAATTTTTAATTTTTAAAATTTTAAAATATTTCATTTTAGTATAATAAATAATGAATCAATTCAATTCGTCTTAAGTAAACGCCAGCTTAATTTAAATTTATTAGGAAAAATATTATTATAACTTGTTGTGTTAAAAAAATCAAACGCTAACAGTATTTTAATTTCAATCTTTCGAACTTTTTCTTCTGCACAACACAGTAGATGCTGTTCCAGTACTTCAGAATTTTATTATTTAGTACTACTGTGCATTGTCTTCCATAGAAAATTTATCAGTCTCATTAAAAACAATTATTTTTAAGCCTGCTCTCACTTAGAGTATAATAAAGATGGTTGTTGTGATACAACATTTAAAGATTTGTAGATTTTCTATTGACATATATTTTTTTATTATTTATTTGTATAGAAATATAGTATATCGGCAAGTAAGTAAAAAGTTCAAGGATCCTGCTTTTATATCAATAATTGCTGAAGCAGGGTCATGCATGTGTTTTAACAGCTAAAAAAAACAAAACGAAAACAAAACAAAACAAAACAAAAACAAATCAAACAAATGTAAAAGTTAGAGCAAGAGGGTGGGAGATTTTAAGAGAGAGAGAGAGAGAGAAAAAGAGAAAATCTATGAATTAAAGAGATTTTTTTATGTTTGATTGCAATAATATTTGTGTATTATTTGTATTGATAATTATTGCACTTAATTTGACAACATTTAAAATGTTAATTTAAACACACACACACTAAAGAAAAAAAAGGAGCAAAATTGAAACAATTTAGGTTGAAAACAGTGCAGCCTAGAAGATATTATTTATAAGAGCTTAAGTCACAATTGACAGAAAATAACAAACAAGCCCAGAATACCAATATTAAGTTAAAAAATTAAATTCGCCAGTTAAAAAAAAAATTAGAAATTAAAAAAAGGAATTAGATAACTTTGGCAAAAAGCGACTTTAAAACAGACAGATAAATAAAAGGTCCATGAATATAAATTCGTGGGCACAATTAAAAAAATAATAATAAATACAACATATACGGCATTTACACTATGCAATTTTTCATGAAACTAGTATGAAACTTTTGTTCGTTGATGAAGTAGGAGGAGTAAGCAATATGGTAATGCTTGAGATTTGAGGGGATATAACTGTTGCTAATGTTTACTTTTAGATAACGCATAACGCTACTAAAGTTTATAAATTGCATAGTGCAAATCTGGATATAGTTCTAGAAATTCCAGATTTCTTAATGCCATATAAATACATCAAATTTTTTCGTTTATGGAGACACCCTTTAATTTTTAATTTTAAATATTTATACTTGTTGTTTATGTTTTGTATTCTGTTTTATTTGAGAGATTTTTTTTCAAAAGAAGGGGCCGTATAAGTTAAATTACATTGCCTAAAGGGACACCCTTAAATTTTTTAGTTAAGCTTTTTATTACTTTCTTTTATTGGAAGTTATACTGACTTTATTAAAGTTTTACGGTTCAATACACATAAAAATATAGTGATTTATCTATGGGACACCCTGTAATTTTTTTATAAATTATATATTTTTTTTTTTGGATTGTTAAAAAATTTTAAAATTTTTCATTCTCTTCAAATATAATTGAGTTGTGCGGGCACAAATATAAAAAAAACACATGCGCACGAACTGATATTCTTTTCTATTATTGAAGCCGGTTAAATATTTTTGTGCCATTTGCAATTAATTCAAAAAAATAAATAAATTCAAAAAAGTTGTCCAAATTATCTGTAGCAAATTTTAAAATGTTTTTCCGTATAATGTAGAGCACCGAAATACTCTCTCACTTCTCAAACATGAGAAAGCAGTGAGGCATTTTAATTTTTGTTTCTTCTTTTCAAAAATGTGTGAGAGTCTAAAAAATATTTTGGTTTTTTCATTTATAAATGTGATGATGTAAGTTTTTTCCTTTCTATTCAAAAGTAAAAAATGAGAAAAAAAAATTTTTTTTGACCCAATAGCTCATTTATGAGAATTAAAATTTTAATAGGTTTTCATAAGTGAAAAGATCTTAGAAAAGTTTTTCATTAAGCGTTCGCGTGTGTGTACATACGCATATTTTTTATGTTATACTGCTGGCGTATATACGCGTATATTACAAATTGTTTTTTTCTTTGTTTTGGAGTAAATGCAGATGTAAAATTTGTACTTTTAAGCTATTATGTGGCCTTCAGTGGCCTTTAAAATATTACTCTACGAATTATTTTAAAACCAAATAAATATTTTGTATAATTGCTTAAGTTATTAATTTATAATGTATCCGCTGAAGTCAGCATGTCGTATTAGGAATAACAGCTTCATAAATGCGAATAGCTTAGTGATTCCTTTTTTCAATTATTTCTCAATTTGTTTAAAATTTAATATGCTTTAAGCTAATTATCCTAAAAACTATTATTTAAAATTGTATATAAGTATATTAAATATAGTTACATACATTGTATGTTCCAACTAAATAACAGAATTTAAAAATACATTTTCTCTATGCGTTATTGTTAATTTATTAGAGATTTTACCTAGTCTAGTTATTATATTGTCTTTTATAAACCTATTTTCTTTATTTTTCACCCTTACTTGCATCAATGCTAATACATTGCAATACATGCATGTGGAATCGCAGGCAGACAATTTTTTGATGTTCGTTAATGACCGTGAAAAAGAAAAAACAATTTTTTTTCTCATTTATGAGAAACTTCATTAATCGCGCCTTTGAATGCTCATAAATGAGAATTTTTCAACAACAAAAAAATTCGTCGCATTCGTTTATGAAAAACAATACTTAAAAACGAAAGAGACGCACTCATTCATGTTTGATCGTAGCAAGAAAAATTTTTGATAGTCGTTTATGAACGTGAAAAATGAAAAAAAAATCGCAGAAATCTCGTTTATGAAAAATATCATAAATGTTTATACTTTAGTGTTCATAAATGTAAAATTTTGATTAATGTGTTTTTAAATTAACAATAATTATAATAATAACTCATGCGCCATGATATTCGCCAGAATATCATAAAGAGGACTTTATACTTAAAAAAAAACAACTTCCATTTTTAAAACTTAAAATCGAATTTATGGCCACCACAAATACACTGTAGTCCACATAAATAAGTTTTTTTTTTAAAGATTTTCATTAAATTTTCTTATTGTTCTTAAATAAATAAACCTCTTTAATGATTAATGCATTTAATGCATGTGGGTGTGTGTAAAGTTATTTGCCTGTTTAATTCTTGCTTTCCTTGCTGCTCATTTATTCGTTGTGGTTTTTCTATAGCTTTTTTATGTTGGGTTATAAAACTTTTTTCGCTTTTTATAACTTTTTTATGTGTGAGCGTTTACGTTTACAGTATCTGTAACAAATATATTTGCATTCGTAAACTTGTAAAGTTGCAGTTGAAGAGGTTATAACTGACATGAGTTTTATTGCTTTTTCTTTGCAACTTCAATTAAAATTCTTATAGTTTTCAAGACAATTTTTATTACCCGCCTGCATATTTACGCTATTTTTTCCGATACATTAAATTTTGAAAATCTTTAAATGAAAATAAAATAAACAAACTTGAAGCTTTAAAAACTTGAGTTGCACAATAAAAGTTGTGAATTGTTGTTTTGGTTAAAGATTTTAATTTAAAAGTTTTGATTAAAAGATGATAATAAACACTTTTGAATGAAAAAAGTTGTTGCCTTTTCACTAGATATTGATTACTTTGTCTCTCTTAATGTTGCAAATTTTAAATTTCTATTTCATTTCTTAGTCTCCCTTGTGGTTTGGTTTTTAAAACCGAATGTTTCCTGAACAACCTTTAGAATTTTAAATATTAAATGTGTGTAGTCTGTTTTAGGACTTTGTATGGGTTTTTTCTAATTGTTGTTGTAGCACCGGATGGTTACACTTTTTTTTCTTACAATTGAAATTATGATCAAATGAAAAAGTTTGTTTGTAGCAATTTCTTATTTATTTTCCAGACCACGGCTCTTAAATTGTTAAAAGAAAACTAAAAAAACTTTAATGTGCTTAACGTGGCACGTGTTTAAGAATTTATAAAAAGAGCTCTTTTTTAGCATTGTCCAATTTTACCTATTCTTTTATCACTGTGATAATCAAGCACGTATTTTTAATAATTCAGACTTTTTATGAAAGACAAATAAAAACTTTAAAAATCGAAAAGAAGCAGTATGAAAAGAAGAAGAACACAGAAAAAACCCTTATGGAAGGGGATTTTTTTTTACAACTAACTGATCAAGGTTGGAAATGAAAACAACAAAAAAAAAAAAAAATTCACTTAAATTGGTTGATTAAATTGATGATAATAATTATCGCACATTGGGGTGAAAACTAAATATTTTAAATACAGGGCACAAATTTTTATGCTACTAGACATATTGAAATACCATGTCATGCGCTAGCAGTGAAAGTTGGGCTATAGTTTCCCAAGATATGGCACACATGTTTTTTCTAAAATATGGCAACTCAGACGAGTTCATTTTTGCGGAAATTCTATTTTCTTCAACATTTCTTAAAACTTTGATACAACAAAGAAGTTTAAGGAAACTTAAAATTTAAATTTTTGCAAAAATAAAACTGTCGGGGTTGCCATATTTTTAAAATAATTTTTAAAGATTTTTTATTTTTCACAGTTCAAAAGCATCTTGCTTAGGCTGTCAAAAATAAATATAAATCGTAAAGTTAACATCTAACAGGCTAATAATGGTTGGACTTGAAAATATCGCAAATTATTTTCACTAAAATTTTTAATTAAATTTAAAATAATTTTAATTCACATTGGGGTAGAAGCAAAACTTTTTGAATGCAAGTCCCAAACTTCTAAGCTACTAGACATACTGAAATACCGTTTCATGTGCTAGTGGTAGAAGCGGGGCTATAGTTTTCCAAAATATGGCACACATGTTTTTTCAAAAATATGGCAACTCTAAAAATGTAATTTTTGTATAAATTCTAATATTCTTCAACATTTCCTTTAACTTTTGTATGATAAAGACGTTCAAAGAAATTCAAAATTTAAATTTTTATGAAAATAAAAGTAAAAAGTTGCCACATTTTTAAAAGAATTATTAAGGTTTTTTTCACGGTTTAATATCATCTTGCTAAGGCTGTCAAAAATAAGTATAAACCGTAAATTTAATATCTAACCAGCTAATCATGGTTGGACTTGAAAATATCACAAATTATTTTTACTTAAATTGGTTGATTAAACTTAAAATGATTTTAACGCACATTGGGGTAGAAACAAAACTTTTTGAGTGCAAGTCACAAATTTCTAAGCTACTAGACATATTGAAATACCCTTCCATGCGCTAGTGGTAGAAGCGGGCCTATAGTTTCCCAAAATATGGCACACATGTTTTTTCAAATATATGGCAACTCGAAAAATTTTATTTTTGTATAAATTCTAATTTTCTTCAAATTTTTTTTTACTTTGATATAATATAATACAGAAGTTCAAAGAAATTCAAAATTTCAATTCTTATGAAAATAAAAGTACAGAGTTGCCAGATTTTTCAAAATTTTTTTTAAAGATTTTAAATTTTTCACAGTTTAAAACGATCTTGCTAAGGCTGTCAAAATTTAATATAAATCGTAACTTTAACACCTAACCAGCTAACCGTGGTAGGACTTGAAAATATAACAAACTATTTTCACTTGAATTGGTTGATTAAATTGATGATGGTTTTAGCACACATTGGGGTAGAATCTAAACATTTTTAATGCAATTTACAAATTTCTGAGCTACTAGACATATTAAAATAAAATGTTATGCACTAGTCGCAGAAGCGGCGCCATAACGTCTCAAAATATGGCATACAATTTTTTCCAAAAGATGTGGCAAATCTGACAAGTTCATTTTTGCGGAAATTTTAATTTTCTTCAATAGTTTTTTTTATTTCTTTAAAATTATAAAGAAGATCAAAGAAATTTGAAATTTTAGTTTTTTCCAAAAATAAATATGTCGGAGTTGCCAGATTTTTAAAATAATTTTTATTTTATATTATTATTTTTTCACAGTTTGAAAGCTCTTTGCTAAGACTCTAAAAATATATATATAAATCGTAAAGTTTTCTTTTAACTTAAAGGGTTATTTGTATTTGAAAACACCTTAGTCTAGATTTTTCTTAGAAATATTAGAAATATTTTAAAAAAGTTTTAGGAATTTTTTATTTAATTAGGTTTGAAGCAAAAATAATGTGATCTTTGTTAGACTATAAATTAACGCCATATTCAATTAGAAATTTGTTAAAATGACACAATTTCAGGCATTTTTGGCCAAAAAAGGGCCATCATTTCTTTCCCCATAAAAACAAAAGTTCTCTACGAACAAGTAATTTTATTACACTTTTCTGACAAGCCTTAGACCTATTCGAGCTTGACTTATTTTAGGCGAACTTACGATTTTGTCCTTTATATATTAAAATATAAAATATATATTCAAAAGTATAAAAATTCCTATTTGGGGATTTTTGGAAATACGTTTTGGGAACGAAGGGATTGGGGTAATATTAGGCAAAATTTTTGCACTTATTACCAAAATATTAGTTTATTATCTTGAATCGTAGACATTTATAGTTCAAGTTTTCTTCCGCAAACTCTGACGCTAAATTTTATTATTTTTTTTTTTTGTGAAATTTCGATTTTTGCTTGCGGCCAAGTTTGAAATACTTTCGATCAATTTTCAATTTTTTGATGCAGGAAAGAATTTTAGGAAGACTTTAGAAATTTTGTGTAATTTATTTTTTTTGTAAATTTAAATTTTGTAAATTTTTTTACGTTTTTGAAACAAGCAGTTGTTATTATTTTAATAAAAAGGCAATTTTGGAGAGTTTTTGAAGCAGTTTAAAAAACATTTTTTGCTGCCTTGGCGAGCCATCGCTTTATTTAGCCATTGAACAATTTTCTTTCATATTTGTATTCAACCAAAACTTACATAATAATATTATCGAAATTTATGATTTGGTCACCTTAAACATTTTTTTGTTTGCATTTTAAGATTTAAGTGTATTTTATGCTTAAAACTTTTTTTTTACATTTATCCTTAAGACATATTATTTTTTTTCCATTTAAAATTGTCTTTTAAACATTTTATTTTAAGTTCCTGCTTTATTTAAAACAATGTACTCCATTAAGTTATTAAAATTTTTTCTTGTATAATTTTTTATCTTTTTGCGCAAAAACTTTTCTTTTCACAAAACCATCTGCATTTCGTATTTAACAAACAATTTTAGATTTAATCTTAATGCAAATGAATGATAACTTTGCACTGCACAAATAATAACAACTACAAACTTTTTATTATTATAATTTCCCACTCTTCTCTTCTTTCCCCTTCTTCCACATTCTAAACATTAAACACTGTTTCCTTTTTCATTTAATTGCCAATCAACAAACCAACCAACCAAACAATCAAACAACTAATCTCTCTGTGTATGATTTTTCCAAAATCACTTCCTTTGTGATGACTTAATGAAAATAATGAAATAACTGAAATGCATTATTGTGGATAAAATATTTAATTAATTAATTGCATCATGAACTAAACATAAAAAACACATTAATGTGCACGTTTATTTCATTTTAAATATATGAATGGATTTTTCTTTATTAAATTAATTTTATTTGGTATTTTAATGAAAATAAAAAAATATTCTTTGCTTTAATTTAATTTTATTTAATTTTTATTTAAATAAATTTTGTTTATTTTATATTATTTTATTTTATTTAAATTGAAATTACTTTATTGGATTTGTTATAATAATATTTTATTTTATTTGACGTTATTTATTTAATGTTTTTTGCTTACATTTATTTCTTTTTTGTTATTATTACTTAATTTTTAATTTTAATTTATTAAATTTCATTTTATAAATTTATTTTTGCTGTTGAAAAAATTTTAACTTATTTTTTTAAATTTTATTTTATTACACCTTTTTTCCGTTTTTAACTTTGTTTTATTTAATTTTTTTTTGTTTTTTTTTAATTTTGTTTAATTTAAATAAATGCGATTAATTTAAATTTAATTGTTTTAATTTTTTTTAATTGCTGTTTTTATTTTTTTATTAATTTTTTTTTATTTAATTTAATATTGTGGCATTTGTTTTTTAACTACATATTTGTATTTATGTATAAATTAATTTAATTTAATTTTTTGACTCTGTGTTTTTCCATTTTATTTTTACATATTATTAATTGTATTTAATTTTTTAAATTATATTTTTTTACTTGAATTATTTTGTTTTATTTTGTTTCTTAATTCAATTCCATTTTATTTTATAAATATTTTTTTATGAAAAAAATTTTCTTTTTTATTTTTATATTAAAAATTTTCATCTTAATTTTTATATTTTTTTATTTATTTTTAATTTTTTTTTATTTTAAATTTTATTTTACTTTAATTAATTTGTTAAAAGTATATTTTAACTTCATTTTCATATTCAAATTTATTTTACTTGCTCTTATATAATTTTTGATTAAATATTTTTTAATTTTGATTTATTTTTTTATGATTAATTTAATTCATATGTTTGAATTATTTTTAATTCTTATTTAATTATTTTTTATTTGATTACATTCAATTTTTAAAATTCACCTAATTTTTATTTTATTTATATTAACTGTGTTTTATATTGTATTTTCATATTTATTCTACCAATTTATTAATTTATATATTTTTTAATTTGTATAATTTTGCTTTAATTTTTGTTTATTTTTTAATTTTATTTTAATTCGATTTATTTTTTGAAATTAATTAAAATTTATTTTGTTACATTTAATTAAACTTTGTTGCGCTTGATTTTTTTTAAATCAATATTTAATTTTAATTATTTTGTTTTTATTTGGGTAATAATTTTATTTTTACTCAACATAATTTAAATTTGTTTTAATTTACTCTGCTTTATTATTTTAATTTTAAAACTAAAAATTTTTTTTGGTATTTTTCTTTTTTAATTTAATTTTGATTAAATTTAATTTCATTCAATTTTATTGTTAATTTTATTTTTAATCAATATAATTTAAATTTGTTTCAATTTACTCTGCTTTATTATTTAATTTTTATTTTAAAATTAAATATTTTTTTGTTAAATTCTTTTTCAATATGATTTTGATTCAATTTAATTTCATTCAATTTTATTGTTAATTTTATATTATTTAATATTATACATTTTTTTATTGGCTTGGCTTGGGTTGGCCTGATTCGATTGAAATTTATTTAAAATTATTTAATTTTAAACTAATTCGTCTTGTTTTTTTTTATAAATTTCATATATTTTATATTTGTTACATTTTATTTATTTTTATTTTAATTTCTTATAAAATTTGAAATTTATTTTATGTGATTTAAATTATCACTAAATATTTTATTTAACAATGAAATCAAAATTATTCAAACTTTTTAAACTTTTAATTAAATTCTTAAAATGTATTTACTTGTATTTTTTATTAATCTTATAATAAATTTTTCAAAATTAATAAAAAAAAAACAAACAAATCAATAACTAAATAAATCACAATCGTTTATGAACAAAAAATTATAAAAAACAATCTCACATTCACTTATATCGCATTCACCCATTCAAACAACTTGTGTAAATACACTAACTGCTACACTTTTGCATAAAAACAACAATCACTGTTAATACTACTACTACTATTACAACAACAATTACAACATGTAAAATAATAACAAATAGGAAGGTATTGAAGTAAGTACCTTAAGTTATCATAACAACAAAAACAAATTTTTTTCAATAATTTATAAAAAAAAAAAAAATTATAATAAATTATGTTTCCGTTTCCGTTTCTGGTTTTATTAAATTATCGTTTTATATGTTAAATGTTAAAAAACAACTTTTTGTTCATTTCTTTAATTTAAAAAACATAAAAAATTAAAACAAGTTTTACATTAAACCCCGCTTTAAGTAGTTTTAAGGATTGTCCCAAAAATCACACAGGATTTTAAATTTTGTGCAGTGACTTGTGCAGTCATTTTAATAAAAACGAATAAGCACCTGAAAGCTCGATTTGTTTGTGCTGGTGAATAATTAAAAAATAGTAAAAGTTTAGCCGCTTTTATTTTATTTATTGTAACATAGCTGTAAAAAAACTGGCGTTAATTTTGGGACACTCTTTTTTTTTATAAATTAGTGCTTGTTTAGTTAACAAAAATGTAGTTAAAATTTTAAAACCTTTTATTAAGCCAGACCTTTTGAAATAAATACACCTTTCCTAACCTGCTTCTATTTCAAAACACATGGAATTAGAAATTAAAAAAAAATATTTTTAATTAAATTTTAAGTCTTTTTTTTATTAAATTATTTTTTTATTTAATTTTTCTTTGTTCCTTAAATAAATGTGTCTTTAAGTTATTTAATGTTGGATAAAAAAAATTATTTAGAAAAACAATGTGTAGTTTTTTATTTGAGGAATTGAAAAGAGTAGTGTTTTTATAAAAATTCACGAATATGAAAATGGTTTTAAAAAAGCTGCGTTTGCACAAGTGAGAAAGAAACATAATTTTACATCATTCATGCAGAATGTCAAATATTTCTTTTACTGTGCTTTACTTTGTATCATCCTGCTGATATCACTTGCCATCCGTCCCTTATGTTTGGTTCATTTCGATCAAAAATTAACTGATTTTAATTGAACTGTATCGCTCATTTTCTACCTGGAAGCATGTTAACCTTTGAAACCTTGCAACACCAGTTCAGTAAATGGAACATAAAGACTTTTGAGGTCTTACGACTGGCCAATTATGGTATTCTCGAAGCCGCAGGTATCAATTTTCGATTTCAATTATTAGTGATATTCTTCGAGAACTTATGTGGCGGCTGTAGTTTAAAGGGCGCTTGTACCCATGACCTGCTGCATTTCAGCAAAAGCCTCAAACAGTGTGGTTTGGGTTTAGATATTCTCTAACTCTTTAGCAGTAAGTGCAGGTATGATATTCTTCCAGAAATAACAATACTTGCGGTGTCACTGTGACCGCCACCTTGAACAGTGCCCACATAACTCCAGAACACCCTTGTATCGCTCACTTCTAATAGTGATGACTTCACGAACGACATTTTCAAACAAATAAAAAGTTTAAACCGCAGTAGAGGCAGTGTCAACCAATGACGTTTGTAAATCCATCCACTGACGATCATACGTTTTTTTTAAATTAAATTAATTAAATGCACACTTTAATGTGCTCCCGACAGTATCTGTAGACGCGGACTCACTCAAATTAATAAATCTAAATGAGGCGTGTCAAGTATTTTGCGAATACATTTGATGGGGAAATCTCGAAATACCAGCCAATCGCTGTTTTTGTTTTTGGAACTTTTAAGCTCAAATGGAATAAGAAAAAAATATGTTTTTAAAAACTGTGAAATTAAAATGAAGTTAAAATTGTACTTAAATTGAAATTCCCAAAAATGTGTTTTAAAAACGTCGACAAAATTACAATTTTGCAGATTTTCAATTTCAATAATAAATAAAAAACGTTAAAATTCCTTATGGCAGTCGGATGGACCTAAAATTAAATTTTCTTTGTAGATTTCAAAATTAATTTAGATTTGTTTATAAACTGAATATTTCTTAACAAAGTAGGCAAAGCGGATCAATTAAATTTGAAATTTAAAATGAGTAAATAAACACTAGCCCACCTAAATAGAAAAACAACATTTCTTGTGCAATAGAAATTTACTTAAACTGCTTTAAAAACAAACAAAAAAAAAACTAAATAAATAAATTAAAGAAATTAAAATTTTTTTCTTAAAAAAAAAATAAATAAAAATGAAAAGAAGACGTTTTAATTTTTCCAGCAGAAACCAATAACATTTTTAAATAAAAAACAGCATCACGCATTGCAATTCTACTTAAGCTGTAATTACAAAAAAATTCACTTATACACGCACACACGCCCATACACGTACATACATACCTTCAGCCACAAGTAGTCAAATATTTATATTGAAAGTCATTCGTTTAGAGCTTGAAAAGTCATTAAGACAACATATAAGAAAAACGCAACACAATATACAGAATAAATGAAAACATAAAACTGAACACACACCCGACACACATACATACACAAGCAAATTTATTAGAAAATAAAAGTTAAATGCAGAATATTAAAAAAAAATGTTCAGTTTGTCATGGATTTGGTTTTAAATTATTTGAAATAAAAATAAGTTAAATTTGAAAAAAAAAACTTTATCTTTGAAAAAGAATAGAGGAAATAATATCACGGGAATGACCAACGAAAAATGTAATACATGAATTTTTATTAACGCAAAAAAAGCAACAAATATTTGCGGGATAGAAAATAAAAAACACGCTCAGAAATGGTTACTGATGCTCTAATAAATGTTTAAGAGAATGAAAGTAAAGAAAAAAGACAACAAGATTTATTGTGTAAAAGAAAATGAACAGCAACAGAATTAAACTCTTGACCAAAAATCGATTATTTTTTATATTTTTGTTTGTATCGAAACAAACAGGAACAGGAATTAATGGAGAATTAGAATTTAAATAAAATTTTAAAAGAGCAGAACAAAAAATTTTTAAAAATTATATTTTTTATAAATCAAAGGATTATGTAAGATAGGCAAGAGTTCACGCGGAGGCCCATTGTGATGCCCCGACAACTCAAAGACAACCTGGTGGTTAA
This sequence comes from Gymnosoma rotundatum, assembly GCA_916610165.2. NCBI lineage: Eukaryota > Metazoa > Arthropoda > Insecta > Diptera > Tachinidae > Gymnosoma > Gymnosoma rotundatum. The sequence continues at coordinate 14,415,115 of OU744339.1, forward strand.
AAACTACCTGTCGCTTTTTGCAAAACCTATCAGTCCAGTCAGTTTCACATCTGTGAGACAGTTCAAGTCCTCAATGAATCTTTAGCCCAGCGTTCCTTTAAAGCTAGACAGTCAAAGAGAAGTTGTTGAACTGGCTCTTAAAGTAATGAGAGTTTTTTTTTGCGAAAGCGTTAACTGTAAAAGAAACTGTCATACTGCCTGCGCTCACTTTTTAACATTTATAATCAGTGAACTTTGACAAATTATCATGAATGAAATTACTCTTGAAAACTGCCAGCAAATTATCACAATTAACTTTGGAATGCATTCCTGAATTCATGGAACGTTTAAAAGATCTTGTGTTTTTAACACCTCACACAATCGTTCATCTGTTTGAGGAGACAGCCGCCGAACTGTGGAGAGACTTCGTACCACCTTCTCTTCAAATGACCATTGTAATAACATCAACACTTCGAAGGGATGTGCGTACTGAAGAAAATATCGCGGCCATAAACGAAAATGTGAAAGAAACTCCAAAGTTATCGTTTCGTTATCTGCTTGAGGTAGGAGGCTGACTCACTTCTTCCACTAGGTGTTAATATCTTGTCTTACACCGTTGTAAGATGCAGGTAGTGATGGATATATAGCCATCACATCTATCGTACGTGTTCTTTTTTCGTCGATTTTTCTCGAAAGATATTGAAAACTGATCTCATGTTTCATCGCAAAATTAAGTTCATCGATAAGTCTTTTATTAAAAAAAAATTGACACATATGGACTGCAAATAATCTACAACACATCCTATAGACTCTGTTAAAGGGCGCTTTTTTAAGCCCGATAGAACTTTAAATTGTACAAATACCACAAAAAATTAAATTGTAATGAAGAATTTTGTTTTAAACCAAAGATCAGGGAATGCCATTAATTTTTAAAAATTATTTCGGACATATGGCCACCGCGGCTGCTCATGACGAAGAGCATTCTGGACGTTCAATTTTGGGTCACTTTTTTAAGTACTGCTGGCCGTATCTCACGAATAACACGAACAATGTTGGCCTTTAAAGCGTCAATTGTTTTGCTGCTCTTATATCAGCATAAGCCAGTGACTTCAAGTGGCCTTACAGGAAAAAAGCGAGAGGCGTCAAATCGCAAGACCTTGGAGGCCAATTGACAGGTCCATTTTTCGAAATCAACTTAACGCCCAATTTTGATTTCAATAACTCGATTTCGTCCGGATCAATGTCATGCATATTTTTAAACAAAAAATCATTAATCATGGTGCGGTAACGATCTCCTTTGACCGTAACGTAAAACCTGGCCTCATTTTTGCAGAAATAAGGTCCGATGATGCCACCAGCATGTAAACGAGACCAAATGGTACATATTTCTGGAAGCAATGAAGTCTGTAGGGTATGTTGTGGATTAGTCTCACTCCATATGCGGCAATTTTGCTTATTAACAAACCCGTTAGGCCAAAAACGAGCCTCATCGCTGAATACAATTTGGCAATAAAACAACGGGTCAGTTACTATTTACTCTAGAGCACATAATAATCTCGTAGCTTTATTCCCTGCACTAGCTGGATCTTTTACGGATTTAGGCCAAGATCTTTACGCAAAACTTTCCACGTAGTGGACGAACAGAGACCCAATTCCTACGACCGAGCACGACCCCAAAAATTTGGATCTTCTTTCACACTTTCGTTTACAGCAGCAATATTCTTTTCAGAACGCACATTCCTTCGACGAATTAATTTTACTGCATCCTCTAGAGAGTATGTGGTACAGTTCTACGGATGGGTTGCTCTGGTGCACCATAAAAATCATTAAGTCGTCTATAACTCGCTCAAATTGATGACTCATTTTCATAGTAAACTTGGATGATTTGATGGCGTTGTTCAAGCGTGAGTCTATTCATAATGATTTGCCAGAGTTAACTGATAATAAAACACCCGATACATCCAAATAATACAACATTAGGAGCGATTTCCATGCAGGTGGCACCATTGGATATTATTTCTTATTACGGTCGACGGAGAGCATGGGTGTATTTTTTTGTTAATATAGATGACACTGATTCGGGCGAGTTGTGCTGTTTCACCAGCAAGGCACTACCTGTCATATGGAGACCGCAACTATCGTGTTATCGATAAATTAATTTAGGGAAATTGCCTCTCAAATCCTGCGATTTGATACCTCTCGACTACTTCCTATGGGGACACTTAAAGTCACAGTTTAATGTTGAAGCCTAACGCAACAATTGACAACTTACAGACCAACATTGTTCGTGTTGTTCGTGAGATATTGCCAATTATACTTAAAAAGGCGACCCATAATGTGGATGTCTAAAATGTACTCTGTCTACCACCGCCGTGATGGTCATATTCCCAAAATCATTTTCAATGGTAAATTGATTTGTCTGACAAGCAATTTTTCGAATTACATTATTTTGTTCGTTTTATTTTTTGCCATTAAAATTCTAACAGCCTGAAAAAATCCTATTATCACGTAGAATTTTTGTGAGCTGTGTACAGAATAATTTATTGTATACACTCTTCTATGTCCATGCAGCGTTGCATTTCGACATATCGCTGATGATGACAACAAATTTAAACAATTCTTTTGGGCTCTAAGTTCCATAGTCCAATACAAGCTTTGCTTGAACTTGTTCATGAGTTATTGAAGAGTATGGAAATATTGCTGAACTATTTCAATTCCCTGATTTGTAATAGTCTCAAAAGGAAAACACTTTCAATAATCTGACAGTAATTCCTGTTGGTAGGACCTTCAGTTTGCAATTTATCAATTGAAACCGTTGCCTTCCTGTTGGTGGCAATAAAAATAAAATGAAGTAGATTTGAAAAGCCATAACAGTAATTAGATGAAATAAGTGCTATGAAGAAAAGAAATGTCCGGAAGGCTACTTAGTCTCAACGTAGATATTTCACCAAACTCAGCTGTTATGTACCTTATCAGGAATCTGTGTCTCTTGACAGATACGGCATAAGGGTACCCGCAAAACAAGTGTAAAATTGTCTGGTCGTCTTCTTTGTCTCTTAAGTCCTCGATCATGATTATTATATAATGTAATAAAAAAATTTCATAATCAACTTTGGCTCACCGTGTATAAAAAAATTATAATTATTATCATAGTCATGTGAAGAATTTCCCACTTAAACAATTAAACAATTTTCGTTTTGCAATAATACGTTTTCTGAGAAATGAAAAAACAAATTGACAAGTAAGAGTCGATTTTATACAGTAAGGGTTACGTAACACGTTGGTCCACCCTTTAATTTTTACTTTTATATTTTTTTATCACTTTTTGTTGAAATTTGAAAAAAAATCTAATTTTTTGCGTTATAAAATTTCAGATAATATATTTTAGAAAATATCTTTTAAGGGGACACCCTTTAATTTTAGTTTTATATTTTTTTTATCTTTTTTTGTTGAAATTTGAAAAAAATGTAATTATTGCATTATAAAATTTAAGACAATGTATTTTAGAAAGGTTATTTTAAGGGGACACCCTTTAATTTTTAGTTTTATATTTCATACTTATTATTATTATAGCGTGCACATATTTTGTATTAATTTTAAAGTTTTAACTGTTGTAGTTTCAAAAGTAAGACTTTATATATGAAAATAAAATCTTGTGTGGAGCACCCTTTAATTTTTTCTTATACTTATTATAAAGTGCACACATTTTGCGCTTATTTTAGAGTTCCACCCAATGTGACACATAAGATAACGGGTTTTTTCGCATAAAATTGAAATTTCCTGAGGGGACACCCTTTAATTTTGAATTTTGTATTTCTGTTAATATTATTATAGCCCATCAAGTACTACATTTCCGGTGTAAGTTTCAAATAGCTGCCTTTAAAAGATAAATTCATGTATGTAAAACTCCTCCTTAAGGGTGTTACCCTGTAACTTTTAATTTTTATATTATTTTCATTGGTCATAATATTACAGTTTTTTTTACTTAATTTCAAGTGAAAAGCAATTAAGTTTTCAGATTTAGAGGCCTGTCGCAGACCATATGTATTCTGAAACCTTCTAAGAAATACTTCACTCCATCTGATCTCCTCTTAATGTCACCTTTATCAGAACGAAAATGGAGTACAACTCTGATGTAAGGGCCGGTGCATCAAAGACTATTTTGTAGTATCTCGACCCTGTGCAGGGAAGAGCAAAGAAGCTTATCGGTGACAGTAGGGTATTCAGCTCTATTGATTCATTGGAGCATCGGCGCAATGTAAGGTGTTTTTTTTTACTGTTTTATCGTTACTACAACGGAATGTGCTATCACTTGTTCCTGAAAACCGTGATTTCGGAGGCGCAACGTGCCAGTAAATCGCACTACGCATTACAGAGAAAATTCGTTTGTTAGCCCGAACAGTTCGTATGGGGAATAAACTCCCTACTGAGGTGTTTCCTGACATTTTCGAGCACTACTACCTCTATCTGCCTTTCGATAACTTTAAGCGTTGCATTTGTAGGGCTCATCCCCTGAGTGCTGATCCTAATAAAAAAACTCTAAAATGTAAGAATCAATTTTGACGGTTTTATTCGTTTCACTAAATTAGAAAATCAATTTACATCTGATATAGATTCAAATAAAATTTGTATGCTAAAAGCTGGTACTCCTTCCCCTTGACTATTTTGATTTTTGTCTCTTTTTTCCGGAAGTAAATTACATACACACTCTATGGAACTGAATAAAATAACGCAAATGCTGAAAGTATCAACCGGCAATAAAATATTTTATCTTTGGCTCCATGGTTCCCTTAAAGTAGGCAATAAAATTTAAGTAAATACGTATATTTGAATTAAACATTTTTACATACACACTTACTCACCCACACACACACTCTTGCACACACATAAACACATGTATACTCCCACACGAATTTTATGTGTTTATGTATGTAAAAAAAATATTTTTATTATCTTGTGTTGAAATAAAACGAAATTATCGAATTTAATATTCCATGCAGTGGGAAAGTTTTGAAAGTAACCGTTTTGTATTTAACTTTTGTGTCTTTGTTGTGGCTGGCCGTATAGAAGCACATGTTAAAAGTTCAAGGTTTTTGTGTTTTTTTTTTCGTCCATTTTCCAACTTCTTTAAACTTTGGAAAACAACACAAAAAAACTACAGTTTGACAAAAATATGTTCATAAATTATAAATTATCTAAAGGATACTTTTTCAATTCTACCCAAAAGAAAACTATACATTTTCAATGAAATCATAATTTAAAAGGAAATTTGAGGAAAACAAAAAATTTTTTAAAACATTTTTAAAACCTTTTTTTTAGTTTAAAGTTTAAATTTATAGCTCGTTTTAACATTAAATATTCTTGGAAAATATTAAAAAAATATGTAAAAAAATTACTGTATTTTTTTTTTTCTTTTTTGGCGATTTATTTATTTAAACTTGATTTTTGGTGTTAAATGTCGCCAAAAAAAATTTATTTATTAATTTCCTTTGTTTTTCTTCTTATTTTAAATCTAACCAAAGTTTAACAATTAATTAATTTTGTTTATTATTTATTTTTTTTTCTTTTTTACCTTCGCCTTTCACCGTGGATAGGGTGCTGCCAGATTAACGAAGGAAGATATTGAAAAAGTTTTCTCACTTTATGACAGGGTAAGTGTTTTTTTTTAATTTTTTATTATTAAATCTTTAGAACCAAATAATTTTAATGATCTATTTTGGATTGTTTTCCTTAATAATGGAAACATATTTCAACTAAGAATATCGAGCTTTATCCTCATTGTCTCGCAGCTATTTACTGACGACTTCTGATTCTTGTTTGTTAACAGAAAATCTTTTTACTTTCATTTTAATCACAGAATCCCACGTTATTGCTAGCATTTTTCAAGATCTTTCTGGAACCTGCAGCCAATATGGTACTGCCTGTAGTTCTCATTCTCATTCTGTTGTTGTCAGTCTGACTGCAGAAGCGTAACAAGAGATTTTTTCTGGAGGGCGCTAAAAACTTTAAAAATTTTTTCAGAATGAAGAAACTGCAAGAGGTGGGAGAAAAGTTTTTCTGGTGTTGTTTTAGCCCTCTACAAACAGGATTATCTACGCCACTACCTGCGTGCATGCTGTTGTCTTTCGCTATACAACCATTTTAAAGCACCAGTTCCGGTAGCGTTTCTGCTTAGATAACCTCCATCTGCTTATAAATTAGCAATTCTTGCTTTTACTTGCATAATTCAACCAGATTCGAAATCTGAAAGTGTAAACTTTGAACTTCTTTGCTCGTTTCATGGCATGTTAATTCCATTTCGTTTTGTTCACTCCTGGAATAAAGCGTCGCATAGTAGTTACTACCGCTACCCTCTTTATCCCATGTTTTGAGTGTTTGTCACCTGACTGAATGGTGGTTGTAGGTTCACTCTTCTCCTTCTGCAGTCGAAACGGTTTCGAGCTGCCATTGTTCATATACTTAAATCTCTGCACCATGGTTCCTTAATAAGGTCCTCATTTAAAATATAACTTTTGCCCTTTCGCACTGCAATAATAGTTGCTATACGACTATGCTTCCTTGGTTTGACCGGTTTGAAATGCCGGGTTTTATGTTGATTAACTTTATCAACGGTTTGCTTACATCTGAAGGGTATGATGACCCCTAAGTCTGTTGCCACATTGGTTAGAAATACACTCCAAAGCTTTCTTACGGCAAAATATCTCTTCTCATCTTCCACTTCAAATCTATGCCTCAGATGGTTGGCTCACTTGGCAGCCTGCTATCCGCAAGCTCTCACGTAGAATTTAGTTTGATTCTGTTTTGACAAACGTCACTTCAGTCGTCTAACCAATGTTATCAATCAAAGTATGATTAAAAGTTAATTATATCAAAGTTAGAGATCTAAATATGATCTCTGCAAGCTCATTAGGACGTCTATTTACTTCGCTGCTAGAAATATGTATAAAAACTGCCAAGAGTCTTTAGAACATCTGTCCTAATATTAGTTGAGCTGAACGATTGCCGTTGTACTCGTAGCATAGCCAGACTTTCCTGATGATCTTACAAATGCCAGTCTATGTCAGCAACAGAGAGACTGGTTTCTCTTTGGGAACATCCAGAACATATCCAGCCTTTCCAAAAATATTGCTATTGCAACTTGCAGCTACAAATATCTAAATATCTGCCCTGGGCTGGTTCCTGTTAGCTCGGAAAGGACGCATATCTAGTTCGTTGCCAGAAATCTTTATCGACACCGCCAAAATTCCTCAGACGTCTGCCCTACTACTGCTATTATAACTTGAATGGAACGATTGCCATTGTAGCGGGCTATATTTTCCTGATGATCTTACAAGTAGCAGCCTATGTTGGCAACGGTTTCGCTTTAGGGACATTAAGAATCTGCCAACTCGTTCTCAAAAAAGTTGCTGTTGCAACTTGCGATTAAATATATCTAAATATTTCCTCTGGCTTGCAGGACCATGAATCTACCCCTTGTAAATGGTCGGACGTTACCCATAAACTCCTCTGTTGAGAGTGCAACAGCTCACTTCCGTCTATTCCATGCCAGACCCGCAGATATAACCACAGCCACCACGTGTACCCCGAAGGGATCTCAACAATAACCGGCTAAGGAGAGGGGCAGCTCTCTGTATGGGCTACCGGCTCCCGTGGTGCCAGTTTATTTCTTTGCTATTATTATTCATATGTTATTATTATTTAAGGACACTGGCATATCTTGTGACAGTTACCTCACTGTCTATCCAGATTCAGTGCCTGCATACCGGGGGACTGGTTCCCCCTATACCCTGAAAATACCTGTGTCAAAGCCTTTGTTACCTCAGCCAGACTCGAAGTACCCCCGGGGGAATGTTCATATATGACATCTATCTAGTTCGTTGCCAAAAATCTGTATCAACACCCTTAAGTGTCTTAAGACGTATCTGTTATTCCTACTATTATGGCATGAGCAAAACGATTGCCGTTGTAGCAGCGCCATATTTTCCTGATGATCTTACAAATGCCAGTCTATGACAGCAATAGAGCAACTCGTTTTGCTTTGGGTACATCCAGAATTTGCCATCTCGTTGCCGAAGGCAACAATACTCTGAAAAAGCTGTTATGGTATCAATAAGTCTAACAGTATCTTAAATCCGAAAGCTGTCAAACACAACCCAAGCATGACCATATACAAGTCTAATACACACCAAGGACACCAATTGACGTTGCTACTGTTGGAATTAACTTTTCTATCACTATTGTGAAGGTCCAGCACATTCCTTCAGCATTTTTATTGAAGAATATATAGACATCTCACTTTTTATCTTGTTTAGCTTGCCCTCCAAAAACCTTCCTTTTTCTTACATGTACATCCCACGAGTTTTGGAGTAAAAAGTACATTTCGAAGAGCTCCGAAGAGAAAGTCGACAGATATAAAGAATGCACTTACTAGAGATCAAGCTACATGAAACTTTGTTGGTTAGCCATCATATATGCCCTCCATTCGTCGCTCTGATAAATTATTATTAAATGTAAATGTAAAAGGTGAAGTTTGATCACTTAAATGTGAGAGTAAATGATAAAAAAATCATTTCATACGACAATTGACTTGTTTGAGAGACGATATGTCATATGGAACCATATTGTTATCAGCACTCTTCGTCTATTTTTAGACAGAAATGTCGGTGTTTCATGCAGCCATATCGAGCATCAGTTTCGGTCTTCTTTTCGAAGAACAATAATTTGGTACGAAACTGTCGGCCCAAAAACCGCTTGTTGTTGGTGCAACCGTATTACAACAATCACATAGAAGATTAAAGAAGTCATCCAGGTTTCAAATATGAAAGGAGGCATTTCTGGAAATTATTTTTCCGACGCTTTTCCAAACAGCGTCTTTTCGGATTTTTAAATACAGAAATAAAACTGACCTGAAACTGTATTTAGTAGAAATAAATGAGTTGCTGTAAATTCATGTTGCAATCATATTATGGTCATATCCATATTTTCTTATTTAATTGCCTGAGAATCATCTAGTTCTTGTGCTCTGCACAGAGTTGGCTGCTTACACCTCTCATAATAATCGACGGCTGTGGGTTAATTTTTTTCATCATACAAGAGTCAACTTAAAGTTTGCTTTCGAAGCAAGAAGAAACTGGATTTTCATTTACGAATAATGCTTGGGGACGTTACAACTTGGACAAGAAAATATTTTAATTAATTTGTCCTCTATTTGAAAAAACAAATGCGATTTACTTGAAATCTCAAAAACTCTAAAGTTATTTTAATTTTCTTTAATTTATATAAATTTTAGGACAACAGTGGCTCCATAGAAAATGAAGAATTGAAAGGATTTCTAAAGGATTTATTAGAGTTGGTGAAAAAGGTAAAATTATTGTCTTAAAAATATATTTAAAAAATTAAATTTCTGCAACCAGCAAATTATTTTAATTATAAAACAAACTTTCCTTCTTCTTAACCCACCTTAAGGATGACTACGATGCTTCCGATTTAAAAGATTTTGAAGAGACAATATTACGCGGTGTTGGCTATGATAAAGATGGCAAAATTTCACGCAAAGAATTAACCATGATTTTGTTGACTTTAGCCAAAATGCCACCAGAGGATGATCAGTAAATTTTCTTTAAACACAGAAAAAAACACTGAAATATTTTTTTGCGAATAAAAAAAAAAAGAAAAATATTTGAGAATAAAAAACTTTTTAACAACTTAAGGCCGCAATTGCAAATTGGTTGCAAAAAACTAAAAATATATTAATTGTACTTTATTTATAAATAAAGAAATAGATATGAAAATATAAAATATTAATTAAGATTATGTTTAAGCGTGATGTAGAAACCAAATTTATAAAGAATAATATTTCATAAATGCAAAAAAAAACAAAAATAATATGCGAAAAAATATTAAAAATAATAAAATAAATTTTGAGAAATTAAAAATAATTCAACAAATTTTTTTTATAGACAAACTAAAATTAAAAATTTAAAGCATACTTTGAGGCTTAAACTTTGTAAAAGTCACAAATAAAGCCTTTAACACCCCAATTTTGTAATAGAGTTGGTTTGCAAATATAAAGAGTTTTATTAAAAATATAAATTTATTTTTGGTTTCAATTAAAGTTCTAAGATATTTGAAAATGATTTTTTTTTTGCAAATGAATACAACTCTGTTTAAAGATAATAATAGTAATGTTTCAAAGAAAAAAGTTAAAACAAAAAAAAAATTATAACACATTTTCAGGCCTTCAATTAAATTGAGGTTTTAAAATTTTACCTTAAATTTATTTGTTGAGATGTTTTTAATTTTTCAACAATTTTTTTTATATTTAAATTTTAAAATTATTTCTTTTTTTTATACAAATTAAATAAAATGCCATTTTATTAATATAAAAACGAATAAAAAGTAAATCAACGATTTCATTTGAATTTAAGCAGAATTTAATGCAAATTTTATTTTCTTTAGGTCATTATTTTTTTATATAAAAACCAATAAACATTTTATTTTGATACAATTAATGTTTAAAGCAACAGACAAACAAAAAAAAAACAAAAGAAATTTTATAAAAAGAAGTTTTTATTATTAATCGTAATTATTAAAAACTGAAGTATTCTTTTAGGTGTTTGATATTAAATGTGAATCTCCTCAATAATTGAATAACAAAAAATACTTTGAGCATTAATAAAATTTATTTATTTTGTTAAAAATTATTTTTAAATTTCTTGTTGGAAAATCTTGAAAAATCAGAATAGAATTTAAAACACAACAGTTTTTAGCATAAAAATAATTTCCTTATTTTGGACACAGCTAAATTTATGATTCCAATTGAGCCTGATGTGGGATAAAATTATTTAAGGTCCTAGGTTTAGTGGAGTATACTTTTAGGGAAAAGAGAATTTCAACCAATCCCTTAAAAATTTTCCGCACACACCTTTAGTGGTGCATAAAAGATTTGAGCCTGCCTGTTATATATTAAAATGGTACAGTTTTAAAGATATAGGAAAAAAACTATACATTATCGTTGGGAAAGTAAATATAATGAATATAAACCAAAAAAAAAGCATAACTTAAGGAGCGCAAAATAAAATTTTAAAAGATATAAATAACAATCATACTGCCTTCCAAGGCGAAGTGTCTCTTTACAAGGTTCTAGGATTTTTATGCACTTTTTTTCGAAGTATACATCAGATATCAACTAAACCTGCGTCGCGAAGTATTTAAAAAAAAATAAAAAAATTTTTTCTTTTCGCCAAAATATTCTCTATCTTGTAGTGCGATATTTTCTCCTCTTTAAATTTTTTCTAAGAATTCCATTCAATTTTCTGCCTTTTATTGCTTATAACTCATTTTATGTAAAAGTTCTTTAAAACATAATTTTAATTAATTTTTTTTTTTTAATTTACTCTCAAATTTCAAATTTTTTTCCTCTTATAATTAAAATCTCGGATTGTATTAAGTTTTTACTTAAAAGAAATTCAAACAAAACTAATAATCTAAAATGAACTTAATCATTTGAGAGAAAGATACCTTAAAATAATTATAAAAAAATAAAACAATAAAAAATATATATAAAACAAATTTAATTTTGTTGTAGTTTTTCAAAATGTAAAATGAAAAACTATAGTTATAACCCTTCAAAGAACTTTATAAATGTTACTCAAACTAAAAGCAAATAAAAACTAACAAATTTAAACAAAAATATATATTGATGTTATGTAAAAAATAAATAATAAAAAGAAAGAGAAGAAAAGGTAAAAAAAGAAAAAGCAAAGAAAAAACTTAATGTAACAAAATTCACAATTTTGCACTTTAGCATACTTTTAGGAGGAATTTCATTGTATTTCTAATAGCCGCTTTTAGTGATTTGTGAATAAAAATTTCAAATCATGATTTTGGAAAATAAATCTATTTTTAACGGCAACAAAAATTCGTTTTAATTTATTGTTAAAAAAAAAATGTTCGATTTTGGGATTTTTAGAAAGTTTTTTAGGAATTTCACAAAATCAAATATTTTAAATTTTTATTAGAAAAATAATGAATCTAAACATTCTATAACCTCAAACATCAAATTTTCTTAGTATAAAAACCTAAAAATATATTAGTTTTTAAACTTCCCCAGTTTAAGGATTTTAAACAAAATATAAGAAACTAAACAAAAAATCCAAAACTTTATGTGTTTTATTATTTTATTTTGTTGCTTTTAATAGATATATATTTTAAAATTAATAACGTTTTTTATTTTTTTTGTATTTTGGGGATTTTTAAAAATATTATAGGAATTTTCAAAAAAATTTGGAATATATTTTAAACAATTTTTTTTAAATTAAAAAAAATAATTTTATTGCCTTAAAAAACTACATACTTTCCAAAATGTTGTACTTACGTCCTTCTTCCCTATATGTTTTTAACTGTTATGCTCTTAACTGTATAGAGCTGCTAAAGATTGATACTCCATCTGATGTTGATTGAGGCTGTTGAGAAAATTGTAGTGGTGCAGTTATTGAGCTTATTAAGCTTCAATCAATCGAAAAGTATTTTTACTTTTGTAAAAAAAAAGAATTGTTAACACTAAACGGTTGAATATGATATACCAAAGCATACTTTAAGGTGCCACTTCTTAAGATTTTCTATTGCCCTTAGTAAATATTTGTTAAATTAAGTTTTTTCTTTCAAAAATTGCCATAAATATTAAAAAACTTTTTTTAATTTAACAAATTTTAATAAAAAAAAAAATTATAATAAAAATCAGGAATAATTTAGCAAAATATTGTGTAACTTTAAACTATGAGGTGCTATCAATTTTCACTTTTATTTTTCTCCTTAATTAAAATTAAAATGTTGTTTATAAATTCTATTAGTTGTATAAAATAAAGAAGCCATTTAATAAAAATATAAAAAATACTGCTAAATAAATATAAATTGTTGTTAAACTCTTAAACTATTATATAATCATATCAAAAAGCTTTCAGAAATTTAATATTACTATAATAATTTAACTAAAATGGAATATAAAAACAATTTCAAGAATATCTTACTTTAAATATAAAACTGCTGAATTAAATAAAAAAGTAAGAATAAAAATAACATAAAAAAATGTTTTCTTCTTATTTAAAGTTGGATAAAACAAAAAGAAGGTAAGTTTTAGAAAAACATATTTCTAAACAAACTCAGAAAAACAAATAAACAAAAAAACAATAAAGCAACCATGTGAAAAAAATTGCAAGGACAATGGGTTCGAATAAAGTTTTGTTCTTTGTGTATTTCCAATATTGATTAAAAAAAAATATGAGTATTATGAAGAACATATCAACTAGCTAGGACTTGAAATCGTATCATGTATGGATCTCCCTTTACTTTTCAATTTTATATTTCTGTTAATTGTAGGTTAAGGTATTTATAGTGACACATTTAATTTTTATTTTTTAAACTTGTACCTTTAGCAGATCTAGAACCGTTCTATGGGGAAACCCTCTCATTTTCAACTTCATTTTATTATTTGCAGTTCGGGAGATAGAAACCTGTAACAGACGAGCAGACGGACAGATATTGTAGTGAAACCCTTAAAATGATAATAAAAATCAAAAAATCCGACAAAACCTTAAGGCCGTGTCAGATAAAACTTTATCGCTTTGCGTGACGTTTCAAACTTTAAAAAAAGCGTATAACGCAAGAGGTATGTCACAATAAAAACTTTAACAGCGCCTAGTTATTGTTTGTTTTTATAAGTTTTTCTTCCATAATTTTCCAAAAAAAATAATTTAGGAAGAATATATAATAAAAAAATAATATTTTAAAACTCTTAACTCTTTCACGTTCCATTTTGCCAAAATAATATACAAATGTATAGCAGCTAATTGTCAAAGCGCGCAAAAAGATGAGTGTTGCCCAACTTTGCGCTTTGCTTTGCGTTAAAAGTGCTTTATGTGACATATTTCATATAAGTTCGTGCATTTTATCTTAGATGTCAAAGCGAATTTGCAACGCAACGCATAGCAAAAGTTTTATCTGACACGGCCTTTAGAGTATTGTGAATTAAAACTGTTTTAAAGTAAAATTTTTTTAATTAATTTTAATTAAAAAATTCTATGCACATTTCAATAAACTTCAGTAAAAATAATTCTTGCGAAAAAAACCAACTTCAAAACAGATTTCATCTATCTGCCCATAAAAGCTCAAGTGTATGGCCACATAAATTAGGTTACATTAACTATTTGGACAAACTTATATCTCCAAATTTTATACTTATTCAACTGTTCAATAGTTTGACAATATACATCAAATTGCAGCAACTATAGGGTCACTCTATAATTTCCAAAAGTCAACATATATACTTGCTGTTGTAGGAGATTTAGCAATCAAGTTCTGTGTAAATTTCAACCGTCTGTCTATAACGGTTCAACAGTTTGCCCATATACATCAGATTATATCAACTATTTAATTTATAATATAAAATTTTTATACTTCTTATTATACCAAATAAAGTAGTGGACATTCTGTTTAAAATTAAGGTGTTTGTATACAACGTTTCCAAAAATATGGCCATATAGAACAAATTACATTAATTTTGGGAACACACTTTAATTTCTAAATTCAAATTGCAAGCTTATTGCTAAAGCGGACATGTCCCTTGTAAATTTCAGCTGTCTGTCTATAACGGTTCAAAAGTCCAGCCACATACACCATATTATATCAACTATTGGGACACCCGTTTATTTCCAAATCTTAATTTTATACTTGTTGTTATAGAGGAGTTAGTAATACAGGTTCTTTGTAAATTTCAATCCTCAATCATATACCAAATTAAATGAACTATTGGTACACCCTTTAATTTATAGTTTTATATATTATCAGCTGTTACTATAACGGCCATAGCAATCGCCATTGCGTCAAATTTACAAGCGCTTGTCTACAACGGTTCAAAAGATAGGCCTATATAAGTAAATCAACAGTAATTATGGGAAACCCTTTAATTTCTAAATTCAAATTATAAACTCGTTGATATAGCGGATTTAGCAATACAGGTCCCTTTTAAGTTTCAGCGTTCTGTCTATAACGATTCAAAAGCACGGCCACACTTGAAATTACATTAACTATTGAAACACCCTTTAACTTCCAAATCCAAATTTTATACTTTTTGTTAAGGCGGACTTAGCAATACAGGTTCGTTGTAAATTTCAAGCGTCTGTCTACAACTGTACAAAAGTATGGCCATATACACCATATTATATAAACTTTTGGGACACCCGTTGTTATAGAGAGTTAGTAATACAGGTTCTTTCTTTCTTTGGCGCACCCTTTAATTTATAATTTATAATATTAATACTTGTTACTATAACGGCCATAGCAATCGACATTCTGTCCAATTTCCAAGCGTTTGTCTATAACGGTTCAAAAGTTAGGCCCATATTAGTAAATTTACATCAATTATGGGGGCACCCTTTAATTTTTAGATTTATTTTTCTATAACTTTTTTGTTATTTAGGGCTATACTAAGACGCAGTCATTTTAAATTTTACAGAAGTGCCCTTTAAAATTCATAATACACGTAAAAAATATGTATGTTGTATGGCGACACCCTTTACTTTTTAAGATATTAAGCTGGGGACCAATCTGTAAGCATAATCTATCATATTACCAAAAATTTTCAAAATTTCTGATCAGAAATGAATGAGTTCTGGAGGCACAAATATAAAACGTCAAAAAGCCATCTTTAGCTTCTAATAACGACAAAATAAGTATATATCCTATAACAACAATAACAACAATATTGATATTTACAAAAATTTGAAAAGTTCAGAAGCCCGTAACTCAGAAAATATCCTCGACCATGATCCGTTCATGTCCGTCAAGGCAGCAGGCAAAACACCACGCCTATCTCCAATTTTTTATGTCATTTGGAACAATAAAGTAACTCTAATAAAAAAAAATATATGGAGCGATAGGGAATTAAAAAATAAGAAAAAAACCTTAAAGTGAGAAAATTGGCGCTCACCTATATTTTCCGAGTTACGGGCCTCTGTAATTTTTAAAATTTTTTAAAATATTAATATTGGTAGCATTTTAATGCTTTTGAATAGATCTTTAAGGAAATACTAAAATTTTTTCAGCAAAGCCGAATTCAGCACTCTTACTTCTTTGTTTAACTTTTTGTCCTTACATTTAAAAATATTAAAATTTGTCAGCATTTTTGCAGTAAAATATATCATCGTTAAAGCGAGAATTTTAGGTTCCTGCGTTGTTAAATAATATTTTAAAAATGTTAAAAAATGTGATGCTGATTTTTCGATATAAATAACTTTTCGGCCAAACAGCACACTTTTTTATTGAAGACATCTCTATTTGGTGTTTAAAGAATCCACACGTCTCACTGTTTAAGGCTGGAGACATCTTTGGACTCCCTACTTCTTAAAAATAATGCAGTTTTTCCTATTGCAGCAATATCTACTTTAACCCTTTCGGGACTACCGGGATGATACGTCCCAGCAATTTTCAAACTGTCGTTTTTTCCTTATTTTCAATGCAATCACCAGGGAGGTAGAACTCCCAAACGTCCAAAAACGGATAGCGTCAATATTGGAGACCACTTGCCAGTAGAGCAAGAGAAGCGTTGTCGCTTCAGGTTGTAACAACACCTCATGTTACAAGTGTTTTGGTCCATTCCGCAAATAAATACCTAATTGCATTTCTAAAATGTTAAAAATAAATGTAAGCTTTTATCTAAATCTAATAATATTTATATTTTAGCTATCTTTTTAATTTCGAATCGCTCTTCGAGAACACTGCTTCGGATTTTTTGTCCCATTAAAATACTTGTTGGGGTTATGCGTCCCAGGATAAAAGGACGAATTTAAAATTTTTAAGTATGGAGAACATCATACTTTTATCATACCGTTTAGAATATGAAAAAAATTTTACCATACATAATTTGGTTTTTAAAATAAAACTTCGTCCCGAAAGGGTTAATGGGATGATATTAGTGTGCCGCAAACCGATTTCGGGTTTCGTTGGGAAAAAAAAACATGAAGCATCGTGATGAGTTCACGTTAAATGAGTGATTGAGTAGGCGATCAAAACATTACACAATTTAACACTGAGTTCTCGTCACCTATAAAACCTAAGACAACAAGTAAATCTTTTACCTAAACTGGAGTTCAATTGGTATAATTTGTATTGAGGCTGCAACAAAGTAGGACTACAGAAAATGCAGCAGTTGAAACATTTGCCACTTTTAATTATTTTTCATTCCTGTTGAGCCATATAAATACCAAATCTAAGTTTGGCAAAGTGATTAAAAATGCTGCATTTCAAACTGACATGAATGTTGCCAATTAAATTTTATGTCCAAATATTTCCCTAAAATGAGATGAAAATTTTCATTTAGGGATGCTGGCTAACAATCTTAATTGAGCCACTTCAAAAGGAATTTGTAATGCAGAGTTTATTTAGTGTTTAGCCAGTTTTTCCTTGGAAACGATGATAGCATTTTTATATTAAAATTTAATTTATTTTTTTCATACAAAATGAAATTTTTCTAAACGAAAGTCACGTCGATAGATGTCAAGCAAAAAATAGTTGTTGCAACTTTTTCTTAAAATTTTAGAGAAAAATTTAACGATGCATTTAAGTTGATAGTTACGATTCTTAATAAGCAACGAGGGTAGTTCGAAAATTTACTACTTAACAAAATTTTTAATTATGAGATCTCATTATTTGGAATATGTCCATCACTAAGCTGCTGTAATGAAGCGTACTCTAGACGTTTCATTTTAAGCAATATTGTAAAGCAAAGCCACCCATATGTTAGGAATAATACGAACAATTCTGGCCTCCAAAGCAGGAATTGTTGCTGGAAAATGAGTCCTTAAAGTTGGTGTTCAAAAAAATTACACGATTTAAAGCTGACTTTCCAAGACCTAGAAAATCTGCGACAACGAGTAAAATACGTAACAGAAATATTGATACTTTTAAATGTCTCTAAATAGAGAACCATTTTTCAAAATTTTTTGTATTTCTCCAGCAAAGTCTAGAAATATTAAACTTATTTGAAAAGAACTTACTTTTCAAGAAAAAAAATTAAAAATTGCAAATTTGTATTTAATTTTTTAAAAATTTAATTTTTTTTACTTTTGACACCCACTGTAAAAACACACATTTGCATTTCGGAATGAAAATTTTATTCATTTCTGCATAAGTCTTGTATACAAATTCAAAGTATTTTTTCAAGCAAAATTTTTTTCTATAAATGCAAGATTTTGTTGTTTTTATTCGCTTTTCAAACATTTTTGCCATTGAATGTTTTTAAAGTACCAGCAGCAGCCCAGATGTAAAAAATATTCTTTAGAAATATCAAAAAAAAAAAAAAAAGTAGAGAAACTAGGAATGTAGTATAAAAGAGAAACAAATTGAAAACATAAAGTATTAAGTTTTATTTGTTTAGTTTGAATAGCAAAAAAGGATAAAAAAAGTTGGGTTTGGCCAATATTTGCAATGAAACAAAATCTGCAAATAGTTTTTAAATCAGAATTTATATATATTTTTTCTTTTTGCTTTTACCAATAAATTCTCTAATGATTATGCGAAATTCGTCTGGAATAGATTAAAAGCAATCAAAATATGTTTCTTAAATTCAACTCCTCAGACTTTTTTTTTCATTTTTTCCATTTTCTTCTATTGAAAAGAGAGAGAAAAAAAGAGGAGAACACTAACAAATCTGCCAAGTTGCAAGGATTGTTAGTGAATGTTTTATAAAATTAATGTTGATTTTTAAAAATTAATTTGATTTGTTATTAAAAAAGTTTTTTTCTTCACAATATCTATACAATGAAGAAATGATTTTTAATCGAACGCCTAAAAGTATGCTGAAGTTATACATCTTTAAAAAAATTAAAACATCTTTAAAAAATAAATGAAAATTATTAAATTAAAAGCTAAAATATTCCGGTATGTGATGAAAATCGATTTCGATATAAAATCGAGTAGAATAAGGTAAGAGGTGTAATGTGGCTATTTTTTCGTTTTTATGTTCTCGATTTTAAATTCCAATTCGTTCTATGAAAAAATTGATTAATTTTTTATGTGACGAAAATCGTTATTATAACTTTGAACTCGTTTTTAATTCACATTAGCATTGCATTGTGAATTTTCTTTTTCATATTAAAAACCTAAAGAAAAATGTAAGTTAAATTTTTGTAAGCATAAAAATAAGAATTTATGGCAAGAGGATGCCGTCATAAGGTTTATGGAATCTCATTTTTAATTTTTTTTTTTATCAAAACAAATGTGAATTAAATTTTTTAATTTAAAATTTTAATAAAAAATTTTAAATTATGTAAGTTTTTGCATTCATTTCGAAATGATATACAGTAGCTCCAAGCGAAACTCGTTCACTTTAGACTAATTTTTGAACTATCTTATAACATTAAATAAGAAGCTCTTAACAAATAAAACTGTATTTATTTTATAAGTTCATTTTATAAAAAATTTAACAAAACATAAAAACTTTAAATTATTATTCAATAAAAAATTTTTTTTAATAAAAACATAAAATAATAGTAATTTCTGTGACAAAGCCAAACTCGTACAACACACTTTAATCATATATTGTTTTGTTGGTTTAAAATGTTAATATTTGATGTGCATGCCTTTATTTTTTATCACCATTTTTAATCTATTTGGCATAGTGCGCACAAGGTTTTCACAAAAACTTAGTTCAATTTTGCCCCATTCGTCCTGGAGGGTTCTTTTCAAGTCATCCTTAGAACTTATTGTATGACTACGAATTTTAAGATCGAGATAGCTCCACAAATTTTCGATTGGGTTTATGTCTGGACTCTGTGCTGGTGTATCCATAACATGTGGACAATTATAAAGTAGCCATGATCGCACATTGTAAGCCTTATGCTTAGGGTCGTTGTCTTGGGAAAAATAAAAGTTTTAACCACAAAGACAAAGTTTCTGCTTACAAACTGGCAAACTTTCTTTTAAAATGTGAGATACATATGCTGATCCATGGTACCATCGATAAAGTGTAAAACACCGGGCCCAGATGCAGAAAATGATCCCCAAACCATTACTGACCCACAACCGTGCTTAACTGTTGGTTTTATGTTTTTAGCAAGCAATTTAATTTGATTTTCTCCATACATAAGGTCTTCCATCTGAACCAAACAAGTTGAATTTACTTTTATCTGTGAATAACACCTGCTTCCAAAATGAAAAATCCTTTGTTTCATATTCCTTGGCGAATCGTAACCTTATCTTTTAATTTCTCTTTATAATCAGAGGTTTAACTCTTGTTCTTCTACCATTGAAATTAGCCCTTTTTAATATGTTTCTTATGGTCTGTGGACAACATTTTTTTTCCTAAGTCTTTTTCAAAAATTTCTACGAGTTTCGGAGCACTTAAAAGTGGGCTCTTTTTTATTTGACGTAAAAAATATTGCTCGTCTCCAGTTGAGAAAATTTTGTTGTTTGCACTTTTCTTCTTGTTCGCAATCCTCTCTTCCATTTTATACCTTTTTATAATATATTGCACTGTTGATCGGCTTCTATCAACTATCTCAGATATTTGTCGCAGCGATTTATTATTATTATGATGCTGAATTATTAATTTGCTTACTTCAACAGAAGTTTGTCCCCTCTGTCTACCCATTTTGTACTCTTTTGTAACTCTTTCAAACAAAAACTCAATAAAATGACAATAAAAAGGTAATAATGGGGAAATTCTCTATTTTTTTAAATTATTTTTACGAAATATCCCGAAAATAGATGCAAAAAAAAAAAGAATGTTGCCAAATTAAATAAGTTTGGCTTTGGCGTTGAAAGTTGCCACTTTTTAAAATATTTATCTGTATTTTAATAAATAATGATATATTAAAAATTTCGTTTCTGATATTTAATTAAGTACATAGTTTTGTACTAAAATTAAGTAAATTTATTTTATAGGCTATATTTAGTTTTAGACATATAACGTAAAGAAATTTGTTTTCATAGGTGTACGAGTTTCGCTTGGAGCTACTGTATTTATTAAATCGAATTTAAATTTCCAGCTACGTCATTTCTTATAGCTATAGCATAATTTTAAAGGGCAGATCCGATGGGGACTTTTTCGTCATCTATTTTATAGCTTTGATAGCTGACGCCTTTAATAACAATTTCAGGTGTGTGAGTTGCATAGATTATGCAAAGCACAACAAATTTTTATAACTTGAACTGCTTTCCACGGTAAATACCACAAGATTCTAAACAAACACCCAAACCGACTTTTCAAAACCCCAATTGTCCTCTCTACAATATTTCTGGCTGACTGGGTGTATAGACGGTACCCTAATTCCTATAACGCCAAATAAACCATATTTTTCAAAAAAAATTGTTTAGATTTTCTTAAATTTTCTTTGCTGGATTTAACAAATACTGGGCAAATTTTTCTTTCCAGGCAGTTTAACATTTTTTTCAATTATTTTGATACTGATGTACGATGCATTGTTATATTGATATCGTTTCCAACAAATCGTTTAAAACTTCCTTCAGCTAAAAATCATAGTGAAGCTGCCAATTGCAATACAACTGGAATCGATGTACATATCTTCCCAGATATTTTCGATCTTTTTAAGGACAATCATAATTCCTTCTTTATTGAGCCGAAAACATTGTATAAATCTAAAAATAAATTAAATAAAAATGTCATCTTATGATAAAAATTATCTCACATGCTTTCCGGCAAATCCAATAAAACCCATTCCATAGGTTTTTTTTCAATTTTTTTTTTTGCTGCACAATGTTCACCTGTTTACTTCGTAGTATGTCATTTAAGTCAAAGTTGCGTTTGAAGGGATGGTTGCAATTTTTGTTAAAACAATATGGAATTAAAGCAAAAATTGAAAATGAAATCGATCGAAATTCATCACACTCTTATCGATTTGGATACTCGATTGACTTTGGAAGTCGATCGAAATTCATCACATACCTGATTGTGTTTTTTTTTTATAAGAAAAACAAATTCAAGAGTGTAAATCAATCAAAAGAATTTTTTATTGTAACAAGTAAGAAAGCTATATTAGGCTACTATTTACCATATATGTAAATCTAATTCAGTAAAGTAACTCCAATCAAAAAATAAATATTGTGATCACAGAGAAAATAAAAAAATAAAAAATAAGAAATAATTTTACATAAAAATGTTATCGGCTCTTAAAGGATTAAGCATTTTTTAAAAATTTTAGTATTTATTTAAAGATCTTTCCAAATGCTTTATACTGATACTCATATTGATATTTAAAAAAAATTTAAAATTTCAGAGTCCCATAACTCGACCGCCAATTTTTTTACTTGATGTTTTTTTTTCTTATTTTTTAATTCTCTATCGCCCCGTATTTTTTTTTTTTTAATTGGAGTTACTTCATTTGGAACAATATGGAAAAATTAGAGAAAGGCGTAGGGTTTTGCGCACTGCCTCTAAGGATATGGACCGATCTTGCTGATTTTCAAAAGCAAAATTTTCGAAACTATGTCTGATCTCTAGCTGCTCTAGTGCCTTGGCTATGCAGGAAACTTTTGGTGAGCGGAGCCGTGGTTTATTATACTATAGAGGTTAATTTCTTCCATCCGGCCGAAGGCCTGCTACACAGGCCGGGATAGCTCATTGATCTCTCTGTGGTATATGGAACAGCGGCTTCGCTAACAAAATATCGTCTGTATTGCCGACCTTTGGTCATAAATCTATAATATATGGTATGATATCAAAATTATAAACCTCTTTCATTGGAAAGAACTCAGAATATATGTGCTTTTTGAGGTTGGAAATGGATATTGTAGAAATAACAAACGAAATGAAAAACTTAGTTATAACCTTTTATCACTTTTTGTCGCGAAGGGTATAAAAAATAACACACAAAGATATTGCAATCACATAGCTGTTATAAAGAACTGTATTCTGGACGTATGTTGCCACGAATAATACGAACAACGCTAGCCTCCATTGCGTCAATTGTTGCTGGCAAATCAGCAGAAACCAGTGACTTCACGTGGCTTTACAGGTAGAAACAGTTCTTTGACTTCGGACAAACAGAAATATACAGACATCCACTAGTTCTCAAATAAGCCAGTCAATCAAAAATGTGGATGGTAACGCATTTTTAAAATGACATGTCATCCACATCTACCGGGTGATCTAATTACAAGTATTTTTTTTTTTTTTTGAAGAATCTGTACCCCGTTTCTGTAACTAAAGTGAAAAGTTTTTCACATGAAAATATTAGTTAGTAAAGTCTTTTTAATATAAAATAATAAAAACAACCCAGCAAAAAAATTTTTGAAATGGTAATCGAGTGCGGAATTAAGCATTTTTGGAAGAAGTACATTCCAACTAATAATTTTAACAAGACATGAGACTTTTATAATCAATTACTGAGAATCGATTACATTAATTATTGTAGAAAATAATGAGTACCATTTGTACGGTAGTTTCTTTTAACATTAAGAACTAGTTCCATTACTACTCCTTTTTTTGGAAACTTATGTAATATGTTTTGTAAGCGAGTAACAAAATATGGCAATCACAAAAGTAAGTCATTATATTGCAAGTACTTTTTAAGGTTATGTCTAATTTTTTGCTGGGAATCATTACTTAGTATTGACTCACTCTGTCTAGAACGAGATGACTAAAATAATTTCATATGAAAAACTTTTCACTTAAGTTACAGAAACGGGGTACTGATTTTTTTGACGCTAATAGATTTTTTCTGTCCGCAATATTGACTTTGTCGCATCTCCGCGGGCTCAATTAGGTCGCTTTACGTCTAAAAATATAAGAAATATTCAAAACATATTTTCGCCATGCGTTGGTTAAAAGCAAGGTTTGAACGAAATAAAGCAATAACCAATATGTCTTTCTTTGGAGACCACTTAGAGCCTCCGGTGTCATGTACCAACGAAAAAGTATCTGTTCTGACCAAAAGTGCACAAATTAATCCAAAAAAGTCAATTCGCCTTTGATCTTAATAACTCGGTGATTCTCTCATCTACATGATGCGTATTTTGCTAAAATAATCTCGAATTGTTTGCTTTTAAGGTTTTATAAATTAAGCAATTGAAAACAAACGGCCATTCACTTCGTTAGAGCCTTTCAGTTTTGGCTTTGCAGGAATTCTAAGCAGTTATTAAATCTGATCGGCCTATTATTTTTCAAATTTTTCCTTTTAGAGGTGCGGACAAAGATGAATGCTAATCGAATAATACAAAAAGAACTGAATCGTTCATGCCATAAGTGAGTTATAACAGGCTGCCAACATAAGCTACCATGAAGTAAGCTAGGACGCCCCCATGAATCAAATCGTGTTTTATGTATTAAAGAAATATTTTTTTATTTCCAATCAATTTATAATAAACCAAAAGAATTTAAGTTTAACTAAACTTTAAAATTATCTCACTACTTTCCCGAATAAATTATTTTAATCACCGATATTGATTATTGAAGGTGAAAGCACGTCTTGTTGGCTACCGCTCACTTAGCTTTTCAATAAACTTCTCACAAATATTGAAATTAAGTTTATGTGAGATACCTGTAATTTGATAATCCTATACAACTTCCAATTACACTAAAAAAAAAATATATTAAGATGCCATTATCGGAGAGCACTAATAGAATTAACTTAACATTATTTGGTTCCAGCTGCTTGCCGCGGCTGTGACTTTTATGATGTCATAAATATGAAATCTTTCTTTTATAAAATTCTCAAACATAAAATTGTAGCGATGTGTGATATTGACTTCCATGTAAAAAATAATTTTATATCAAACGCCTGAAAGTATGCTTCGATTCGATTTTTACACATTTTGTCTATTTTCTGTTTCGAAATGTTTAAAATAATATATTATATATGCTAATGTGAAGGATCTATTCACCAGCCTACAGTACAGTGTAGGCGTGATTAAGCAACAAACATACAAACTTTTACATTTATAATTTATTATTTTATTTTTTAACGCCTGAAAATGTGCTACGACTTGATTTTTATTCATTTAAGGTACATTCTGGTTTGAAATGTTTAAAATTATATATTCTATATGCTAATGTGGCTAAAGATCTATTATTGTGATTTAAATTTCAACAGCCTGGGTTTGACAGTGTAGGCGTAATTGAGCAACAACCATACAAACTTTTACACTTATAATGTGAGTAGGAGGACATGATTAGAAAGACAATTTATTGATTTATTGCTGATTCTTTTTCCTGTTTCATTATACCCATGAATGAGCTAGCGAAAGGCAAACAGCAGTTTTCAACTGATTTAATATCCAAAATGAATATTTATTTTTATTAAATTTAAAGAAATATCTTAAATTTATATTTTTGAGTCTTTAAAAGAAAAATATTTGTAATTTTAAGTTTTAAAACTTTTTCGAAAAAAAAAACTAAAAGAAAATAAAAACTTTTTTGCAAATAATGTCAAGCATATTTCAACCTTGTTTAAAATTCGGTAAATACAAACAAGATGTGGTAGAAGAAGTTTTATGCAACATTTACATTTCTATTATGCCATTCCATACACCACACTTTGGTGAGATAAGTTGCGTTAAAATAAAACTCAACTGCTAGGAAAAACCTCAAAGCACAAATAAGATAAATTTCAACAAAAAAATAAAAAATAATAATAATAATAATGCTTTTAACTAAAAAATTAAAGCATATTTATTTGAGTCAAGTCGTTTTTCGTAAACAGAAATGCAGTCAGTTATTTATTTTTTTTTTTTTTGTTACACTAATTTATTTTATTGTTTTTGTTTTTCTGTTTTTTTTTGTTCGACTTTAATAAGAGATTTATGAGCTGGTATCGCACAACACAATTTTTAACAGAACGCATATTGCTTTAGAAAAAACGAGAAATAACAATCATGGACTATTTTAGCTTAAAGGACAAACTCAGCTGTCAAGATTGTATGAGCAGTTTTAGAGAATTATACGATGTAAAATCAGTATGAATTAAATGGTTGTATCCCAACCCATACAAATAAAAAGTTAAACTTTACACCAACACCCTCTATATATCAATACTTGTACTTGACTGTGGGTGAAACCAGTCTACAGTTGTAAGGCCTTTAAACTTTGCATGAATTAACTGATTGCAGAGGTGCAAAGTTAACTTAAAAACTGATGGGATAAGAAAAAAGCAATTTAATTTCGATTTAATTAGTTTTTTTTTCTAATACACTGGAGCATAAAATAGTAATGACTCTTACAAGCAAAAATATAGTTTTTTTTAAAGAGAAAACTTTAGTTCTATTTTAACTTATCTTTGCTTATAACTTAAGCAAAAAAAAAATTAATTCAAAATAGACACATGGATACAGGGCACACCCTTTAAATTTCAAAATTATAATTGTTGCTATATGCGGCCTTAACTAAGCACGTCCTATTTAAATTTCGGCTGTATCTTTATAACGATTTAACATATAAGGCTAAATACATCAAATTTGCATTAAATTGGGGACACCCTTTAATTTATTATTTTAAATATTTATACTTTTATAGCGATGTAATTTTAAAGTGCTTCACTAGAATGGTACAAAATAAAAAATCATAATTGTCAAACTGCATTATCTATGGGGGCACCCTTTAATTTTTAAGTTCGTTTTGTTTTTATTACTTTCTGCAACTGGGAGCTATAGTGATATTTAATTTGTTAACATTGTATTTGGGTGTAAGTTATAGTTTAATAGACGTGTAAAAATCATGAGTGTAGGGACACCCTCTAATGATTTTTTTTAATTTTAAAATTTTTAAATCAGTTCAGATATCACTGAGTTGTGTGGGCACAAACATAAATTATTCTTGCAGAAAAGAAACGACTTTAAAACAGATTTCATCTGTCTGCCTATAACGCTTCAAGAGTATGGCCACATACACCAAATTACATCAACTATTGGGACACCCTTTTATTTCCAAAGCCAAATTTTATACTTGTTATTATACAGGTTCCTTGTAACTTTCAAGCGTCTGTCTAAAACGGTTAAAAACTAGGGCCATATATCTTAAATTAAATGAACAAGTGGGGCACCCTTTAATTTTTAATTTTGAATATAAATATTTGTTATTAAAACGGTCATAGCAATCGATTGTCCAATTTTCAAGCGTTTGTTATAACGGTTTAAAGTATAGGACCATATAGGTTAATGGGGACACCCTTTAATTTTTAATTTTTGTATTACTTTTTGTTATTAGCAGCTATAGTAATATGCAGTCATTTTAAATTTTAAAGAAGTCCCCTTTATAGTTCATAATACGTAAAAAATATGTATGTTGTACGGGGACACCCTTTAATTTTTAAGGTTATGAACTGTTTTAAAACGGGACCAATCTGTAAGCAAAATCTTTTAAATTTCAAAAAATTTTCAAAATCCGTTTAAAAATGAATGAACATTAAAAAAATGAACATTCACACGAATTATTAACCTGCTTCTTGTTTTTTAAAGTCAGTAAAGAAATATACTGACGAATTGCCAGTTTTTACGTAGGTTTATATTTTGATGTTTTTTGCCTCAGAACTCCAGCATATTTCTTGATTTGAAAGCTAACGATTACTAATTTAATTTGTCCTCACTTTCTGTTTTTAGGTTCTGTTTTTTTTGCAGGAATAAAAAATATATATTTAAATTATCTCCTTTAATTTTTGCTTCAATTAAATTATTGCTGATTATTTAAGTTGTGATTTTCGCCTCGATTTGCTTAAGAAAAATATTTTGAGATTTATCATTATGAAAAATAACACAGCAAAATAAAATGCAAATTTAAAAGAACAGAAAACAAAAAGTTTAGCAAACAAATGTTAACAAAGTGAAAGCTGCTGCTTATAGAAAGTTTTGCTGCGAAAAAAAAACTTGTCTTGTTTAAATATGCAAAAAAGAAGAACAAGAATAATTATGGAAAACACAATTTAAAAAATAAACAAAAAGATTTTAATTTTAGATGGTTGGCTGATATCTTTGTCAGACATAAAAAACTTGAGTTCTGTTTTCAAGAAAAAAGTTTATTTCAAGGTAAGGAAATAAGCAGATAAAATAAGCGTTGCTTTTTTTCTATTGTATGGCATTTTGAATAGCAGCGTGAGATACAATTTGATGGTGTAACAATCCAACAGACCTTTTAAAGTATCTGAAATTCGAGTATAAATATCTTAAAACTTCTTATTTTCTGATTTCCTTGCCTAAAATTTCGAAAAACTAGTCCCCTTTTTAACACACAAAAAAAAAAAATTCTAATAATTTTTGCCTTTGCACAGCACCTAACCAATAATTAAAAATCATAGATAAAAGAGAGAAATTAGGCCAGGGACCCAGGGAATCAATACAGCAGTTCTTAAAGGTTATTGTGAAAACTAAACATTCCAGACCGGTACCATTCCAAAGATATCTTAACATTTTGTGTAAAGAGTTCTTTAAATGGGACGAATTTATAAGCATAAAAAAGTTTCCAAAATCGGCTCAGGAATGAGGGTATTGAATTAACCAATAAAAACAAAAACCTACAGACGAATTTATATTCTTTTTTGAAGTTGGTTAAAAATAGTTCAATAATAAACGGAGTGTAAAGCCAAAAATTATTGTTGTACGCAAACTATATGCAATGAATATCGAAATAAAAGAAAAGTTACATCAGCAAATTTTACATTGTTCGCTTCCAGAATTCTCTCAAACGCTACTAACCATGAGTGTAAAAAAATAACAAGTTGCCAGATTTTTTCACAATAGAATAATCTAGACGTTTTAAGTCGCCTATAAAGAGTATTAGCAGTTGCGTTTGGAGTGACAGTATTAAACATTGAAATTGAATCAATCTAATTAAAACGCGTTATTAAAGGTAGCTGAATCAACTGAACTGCTTCCAGAGTTTAATTGAACAAATAAGCAAATAACTGATTTATTTAGATTTGAAATTAATCGAATAAAAACAATCATTTTATAAAAAAAATCAGCTTATGTAATCCACATAATCCACTTATCCGATTCTGTTCTTGTACCACAGATTAACTGTCGATCAATACCTGTATTTTAGGTCAATGTTGGAAAAAATTGGTTTAAGTTTTCAGAATTAGTGTTAGTTAATGTTATAAAGTCATTTATTAATATCGAAGCAAAATAATCGTTTAACAGTTCTGGGTATCAAGGGACCAATTGGGAGCAGAGATAGTGGTGGTGAACAACATAAGTATTTAAAGCAAAGGAAAATATTTCGGTTGGTTCTTAAAATCATAAAAAGATATGATTTGAATTATTTAACCCATCAGTTAATTAGAACTTTAGCAATGGCTTCAGGAAGGGTAGCGTTCCGGGTAGCTTGTCTCCTCCTTAGCTTGTCACCGCTTATTTATTTTAGTCGCTAAACAATTATTGTTTACTCTTCTTTTCGTTAGAGAATTCTTTCTCTTTGCCAGCATTATGTTAGTTCAGATTAGCTCGCATAGGCTGTATCTTTTTTGGATATCCTTATGGCCTCATTGTAATACCCATAGGTGGAAGAGCTAAGGGAGGGGTCTTAGCGTCTGCCCAAAGCCACAGTAGACACAAGTATCCTTACCATCCCGATGCCCGGATAAACGAATGTATTCCAGAAATATTGCAACCGAAAAATGGTACAAAATTTTGCAAGCTCAGGCTGCTGACAAAACGGCCCTATTAGTGGAGAGCACTGGACAATGACAGAGGAAGGAAGTGCGCCAACGTCTCCTCTTCCTCCTTCTTATCTTGCCAACTATCCTAGCAGTATCAACCCCCTAAGCACAGAAAATACAGCCACCGTCATGCAAATTTACCCCGAGGCGCCAAGCCAGATTTGTTGTTCTGCTGTTGTTATACTACGGGCATAAATACTACACAGATGAACCTGCATGACCATCTGGTCTATGCTTTTAGCAGCAATACACATCGATCTATATCAAAACGATCTGCAATTATATTTTTAGGCATCTGCAAATGTTCTGGAATCCAAAAGACTTCCATGTTGGAATGTTTCGGCATCTTGTTAAGAAATGTCCGTTATTCAAAAACCAATCTACACCCATCATGGAATTTATTGCTAACAACACAATAATATTTTAAAAGCAACATGATGGAATGCACCTTTTTGTAGGTTAGGTCAGGCAGGCAACAGTGTTGCCACGGCCCACTTGGGTCCAATGATTGGTCCCTCTGTGTTACCTGCTGTTAGAAGGGAGAGAGAAGAAGAAACAGAGAGAGAAGATTAAGGTAGAAATTAGAGAGAGAAAGAAAAAGAGAAATGGAGATGAAGAGATAAGAAAGACAGAGAGGGAAAGACAGAAAAGACCGCGGGTCTGAGAATACGGAGACGGCCCAAGAAAAATGCAGAGAAAATTCCGCTAAGTGAGATTAGTCGACCAAAGTGTGCGCTCATCCCCTGAACGATCCTACCTGGAAGCGTTGACGATATATCAGATAGGTCCTCATCGTACCGCTGACCGAGATGTCTCAGCCGTATACACCCTAGCCCAGGGCATTGACAAAGAAGGTTTTCCACCGTCTCCCATTCTCCTAACATGGGTCCCGAATAGACAGTGCCCAGTGACCGTAGCCACCAAGTCACGCAGTCGAACCCTCGGTAGCTGCAATAGTGCAGCTGCCCTGCCCAGATCCAAACAGGGCCAGATTGTCCTAGCGGTCGAATATGTCAACTCGTTAGACCACCTCGTCTGGGCCAGTTCGTAGATAGCAGTGTCGATGCGCTGTCCGCAAGCGGAGAGGGGTATGCCAAAGAAGATGTCAATGGCACCCTCGTCAAGCATCGTCCCCGTACAAGAATCGTGGAGTCTTAATTAGAAGAAGAAACACAATTATTGTGGTTAATCGCGAAAGAAACGTTCGTGGAGGTGCTTGCAATATTAGAGCAACAAATAATGCTTAAGCTGTCTGTATAATAAGAGAAAGAGCCCAAGCGTAACGTGTAATAGGAGAAAAACCTTTATTTAGCGATAA
Organism: Gymnosoma rotundatum; assembly: GCA_916610165.2. Classification (NCBI taxonomy): domain Eukaryota; kingdom Metazoa; phylum Arthropoda; class Insecta; order Diptera; family Tachinidae; genus Gymnosoma; species Gymnosoma rotundatum. The sequence continues at coordinate 14,446,069 of OU744339.1, forward strand.
AGTAACAAAACAAAATAAGAAATTTTCGTGGCTTCATAAGTAAAAGAAAAAGGAGGTATACGAGGGTCTGTATTAGAGTCGCAGCATAGAGTGTTCTGTATGGTTGGCTAAGTTTACTTGAACGAGGAATCTAGCGTTACAAGAACCACAACTTAAGGAAAGCACATACTTAGTAATCCCGAGACCGTGAAGTGAAACATAACCGGACCAGCAACGTAAGAAATAGAGAAAATAGAGGATTTATTAATAAAATGCCATCAAAAAAATCTACGAGTGACTAAGGAAAAACATAACAGTATAAAAATATTAATTTACCTTAATCTTGCTTGATTTCTTCAAATATAAATATTTCATGATGTTCTCATAATAAATTTTCAACTTGAAATATAAAAAGTTCATTTTTCACATTTTCTTACAATTATTTAAAATTAATTGTATAATGGTGTTACCTATTTTAAGTTTAATTCCTTTTCATTTGCTTAGTTTCCTCTAATGTTAAACCTCTTTTCAACATACAAACACTCACACATACCAATACATAACACTACATTAAAAAATTATCACATAGTTCCGTTACCAGACTTCCGTGGTCATATAATCACAACTTTTGTAAAACTATTAACCTATTTAAACACTTAATTAACCCTTCTGCATACAAAGAGGACAAGTTATTCTCTTCATTCAAACTAAAAAAAAATTTATACTCTTCGCCACATAAAGTGGAAAAGGGAATATTTAAGTTTATCATTCCATTTGTAATTTCTACAATATCCATTTCCGAACCCATATAGTCTATATATATTCTGAGTTCATATACGTCGCGAGGTCGACTGAGGAATATCCGTCTGTCCGTCTGTGCTAGTGCAAATAAATTAAATTAAATTGGTCAAGGCACTAGATCAGCTAGAGAAAATTAAAATACGCCAATCGATCAAATAAAGTGCCAAAAGAGGCGCTATTGAAATTTGGATAGATCGACAGTGTTTTGCCCTTCGAAGCAGGGGGCAAAACACCACGCCTGCTTTTAATTATTTTATATCATTTAGAAAAATAAAGTAACTCCAATCAATGGAAATTACAAAATAAGAAAAAAACATGAAGTGACAAAATTGGCGCTCGCCCATATTTCCCGAGTTACGGGGTTCTGAAATTTTTAAATTTTTTTTTAAATATCAATATGGGTATCATTTTAAAGCTTTTTAAGAGATCTTAAAGGCAATACTAAAAATATTTAAAAATACTTAACCCATTAAGAGCCGATGACATTTTTGATTAGAGCTGCTTCACTAAACTTCGTTTACATTAATGGTAAAGGGTATATACATTCTGCATAGCCGAATATAACACTCTTACTTATTTTTCTTTAGATTTCTTTCCTTAGAGGATTAAAATACAACTTTACAAAGCACGTATCCTTTCATAGTTTATATTAGAATTCCTTTTTACAACATTTGTTCAACACACATTAATGAACATAAAATAGACCTAAACAGGCAATCAAGAAGTAACCCACAAAAAGTAACCCACAAAAAAACCAATTGCAACCAAAATAGGAAAAAATTAGCAATAAATAGAATATGTGATTTATTTTTATCACTATTTATGACTTTTTTATCGTCAAATGTTCGTAAGACATGACAATGTTTCTTGAAAACAACTTAAATTTTATTAGGCCACAAATAACATTAACAGACATAAATGTAAAACTTATAATATATTTATGTATGTGTAAAACTATCACAATATGTCGGTGTGTAAGTTAATATTAACAAGAAACAAAAATGAAGTATAAGAAAATAAAAATGGAAATTAGGTAACATCTGCATTTATTACTTTTTATACTTCAACACAAACATACACTCACACACAAGAAGTGAATAAGTATCGTTGAGTGTTTAGTGCAGCGGGTGGTTTTTAAGCTCGATAGAACATTAAAGTGTAAAAAATAACACAAAAAAATTAAATTGTAATTTTCTACGAGAGATCAGAAAATGGCATTAATATTTAAAAATAATTTCGGACATATGGCCACCGTGGCCGCTCATGACGAAGCGCAAGTTTTCGCCAAATTTTAATTTTAATAACTCAATGATTGCGATCGCCGTATGGCACGTGCCGTCATCTTGCTGAAGCCATATTTCGCCCTAATCAATGTCATTCATATTTTCAAATAAAAAATCATTAATCATGATGCGGTAACGATCTCCATTGATCGTAACGTGAGATCCGGCCTTACTTTTGAAGAAATAAGAAGCGATGAGGCTATCAGCGAATAACGGTGCATTTTTCTGGTTGCAATAGAGTCTTTTGGATATGTTGTGGATTGGTCTCACTCCATTTGCGGCAGTTTTGTTTATTAATAAACCCGTTAAGACAATTTGGCAATAAACCAACAGGGGTGTTACTTACTGCTCTAGAGCCTAATCGGCGAAAGAACGACGCAAAACGAGTCTATTCATAATTATTTGCTAGAGCTAACTAAAAATAATAAGAAACAATTTTTCATCAAAATTTAATTTTTAGTGTTATTTTGTATGATTCCAAGTTATATCATGCTTGAAAAAACACCCTTTAAATGTGTTTTTAAAGTTGGTTGTCGGAAAGCTATAGCCGGCTATACACACTAGTCTCTTATTATAATTCATACACAACTAAACTGGCTGGTTAGAAAGAGGGGGCGTGGTACCGCCCATTAAAATTAAAATATTACTATTGTGTGTAGAACTATAAGATGTAGTGTTTTATAATTTTGTACAAATATCTCTAATGTTAAAGTGCATAGTTGAGAGAAACACTGGTTGGTTGGGCACAGTGGGCGTGGCCCTTTCCATACAGAGTGAAAATAAATTATAACAAGAAAAGCCTTGGAATTTTGTAAAATAAATAGCTGGTTAGATCGGAAAAGTGGGCGTGGTACCTTTTATACAAAGGGAAAAGATATTGTCTTTTACCTAGAAAACTATAATAAAAGTAATAACAATAATAATAATAATAATAAATGATTTATTTCTGTTAGGGTAGTGAAACTTACCGGGTATAGTAACGTTGAATATAACAGATCGTAAAAAGTATAAAATTAGAAAAGAAGGTTGGAGTAAAAATCGTTTATTAAGCCATGAATGTAATGAAAATCTAATACAGAAAGAAATAATAAACACATTTGATTTTGTAGTCACAAACAAATATTTATTTAATTTTTAGCCTGCAAAAATGTTCGTCACACTAAATAAATTATTTGAAAATTGAATTTGTCCAATTTTTTTCAATCAGAGACATTAAATTTCCGATAAATTCTTTCGTTGATTAAAAGAACTTATTTAATTAAATAATTTGTTATCTTAATTATCATATTTAGTGAATGACAATAAAATCGATTAAGAATTTCGTTAAATCAAGAAAAGTTTTTGCAGAAAAATTTAAAAATAAAATTTTTTAAAAAATTAAATTTTAGAAAAAATAACATTTCCCGTGATTATGAAGTTTATTAAATAGTAAAAAATTTTTTATAAAAATCAAGCCAATATTTTTCGTTAAATATTACGCCATATTCAATTAAAATCTACATTAATTTGATAAAGCGATTTATTAATATTATATAATATTGTTCCTTAATCCGAAATGAGAAAAAAAATTTATATTTTATTCAAACAACTTCTTGATTTCCTTTGACAGAAGACGAGTCTAAAGTGATTTTGTTGTCAACGATTTGTGATTTCCACTATATTTTTTTATTTTTCGAATGTGCAAAAGATAGTAAATTTTCTCGCTGTTTTATTTCCATAAAAGCAAATAAACCATGACTGTTTTTCCCAGTCAACCATACAACGTTCCGCATCCGCTACCATCCGTAATGAACACGAACTTCAACTACTCCTTTGTCAGAAATAATCACGTGGAGAAATCTTTCTTTGTGAAAAAATGCTAACCTCATTATAAGGAAAACTAATGCCCTAAGAGCGAGTTTTTGACTTCGTATTTGAATGTCATTTATATTTAAGTTCTGTTTAAGTACAAAATTCAGTTTTTCAATGCACACTTAAATGAAACTTAAATGACCAATCTTGTGCATTTAAAGTCCATTTAAATAATACAGTTTTACCATACGGTTATGACATTTTTGTTGTTGTTTCGCCAAACTAAACAAAAGTAAACAAACATTTTAGCCACTGGCCAAAATGGTTAATAAAAAGTTAAATTAATAAATAAAATAAGTTTGTGTGGTTAATGCACGAGTATCGCATTTTTAATATATTTCAAATATTTTTAAAAACTTTGCAATTCATTATGTTTGTTAGCAGCTGTTTTTCATAAACAATAAAGATTTATTTTGATAATTCGTAATGCTGCCATATTTTTACCATAGTTAAATAAGAACGATTAAAGCTGACTGCAAAACTGAAACTGTATTTAAATACAACTTAAATTTAAATGCAAATTAACTAAATGCGTATTTAAATATAAAGTCAAAAACTGGCCATTAAACTAGTTAGAGAGAGGCCTGAAATGGCAAACAGAAGTATTTTGGTGTCCTAGATGGGTCTCTTCACAGAATAAAATTATATTACATATTCAAGTTTTATTTGTGTTCGTATTGAAATTAAAAAAAAAAAAAATTAATTCTCTTGATTATGTATTTAAATGAAAAATAAATACAAAATATTCTAATTAATTGATTAATGTATTAATTATATATTTAATTAAAAAAAGAGAAGAAAACAATTTAATTGAACTTCATTCTAATACAAATAAAAATTTTGTAAGTGAAATGTTTCTTTAGAGTTTAACAACAGCTATCGCCAGGATTTTATACTTTAAAAATCAAAACAAAAATAAAAATCTGGCAACGATTTTAATTTTTTATACACTCAAGATGAGCTACTTTAATACATCGCGTCGTCGTTTCTCTAAGGTTTAAGTATTTAACTTAAATTCGATTACGCTCGTACAATTGCCGTGTGAAGCTTTTAGAAACAACGGAATTATTACAATTTTTTTTACTAAATGCCCCACTGTGTGATAGCAAAAAGGAAATTGAAATATTCAAAAAATCAAAGGACGCTACCTTTTAAATCTACTTTCAAAATTATTAACTCATTTTTATGCATTTAAATGGGTTCAATTCGTAATAATTTTGCGTTTGATGTTACAATTGAATTAAGTACAGAAACATCTGTTAAAGACCAAACCACTTTTTATATTTTTTACGCATTATCTACAAAATTTGAATATCGTTTCTAACAAACATTTCTATTCCGTTCAATTGACCCAAATAATATTGTGGTCATGGTTTTTTTTTGTTCTTTGCTTCTTTCTTTTATTGAAAACTTTACTCTTCAGTCATTGCAAACAAATTGATTTTTTATTACAAAAGAAAAAAAGGCAAAGAAAGAAATGAAATGAATACGAGTAAATGAAAATGAAGGAAGAAAAAATTATGCAAAGACATGTCTGTTATTAAGCAGAGTGCACTCAGGATTACCGCAGTATCATACAGCTATTGACACAGGAAGAAGAAATTAAGTTGAAAAGTATCCAGGAAGAAAGCTCTCAAAAGAAATGCAATTCACAATAGAACAAAAAAATAAGAAGTGTAAGATTTTAATAAAAGTCTAAAAATTTTGAAACAAGAATTTAAATCTTTCTAATTTTGGATATTGCAGCAATTGCTTTTGTTTACCTTCAACCTGCCAAAAGAAGAAGCATATGCATTCAAATTTTTTTATTGTTTGCTACTCTATTTCTAAGCCGATTTTAGTTGTTTTTTATACGAAATACAGGTTTTTCCCATACAATAAAGCTGGTTTTGGATTTTCTTTAAACTGCCATGGACGGGCACTTTAACAAAGAAATAAATTTTTCTGTATAAATTAAAAGTGTTTCATTTGAAAATTTAACTATATTTTAATTAAGTAGTATTTAATTACACAGAAAAAGTTATTGCACCCATTAAAGGTTTTGTTTTTGTATTCAGATTGAAATCTAACAATAATTTTAATTAAATCAATAACATATTTAATTGAAAAAGAAATACCTAATTTTCTAATTAAATAAATATTTACATAAAGTTAATATATAATTAAGAAAGAAGAAACATAATTTAATTAAATAAATTATCGAATCAATTAAAAACTTAATTAAATGTGAATCAATTTAATTAAATAAATAATTGTATCAATTAAAAAGTTGTTTACATTTGAATACAAATCCAAATAAAATCGTTAATGTGCGCAATATTTTTTTTTTCTGTGTAGAAAATTATTATCTTATTTTTTTTTACTAAATATTTGATTAGTTCAATTAAAAAAATAATAATAGAAATAATAATTAAAACTAAAGGGTGACTCTAAGGAAGAATTGGTGTTGTAAAGATTAACTGTTAAAAAAGCTGTGTAGCTTGATGCTTCCTCCTACCAAAAATTATTCCAGTTTATGTCTTTCATTTCAGGCCATAAAAAGTACATCCTGGCTGTGTAGCGCATGCCGTTCTCTGAAATGGGGCCTTACAACAACATTTTTAAAGAAAAAGTAGGCAAATGATGTCATCACTTGAATATTTACAACAAAATATAACTCTCTGTATATTGATTGGCTTAATTTCTTTATTAAATATTTTATTAGTTCAATTAAAAAAATAATAATAGAAGTAAAATTAAAATTAAAGGATAACTCTTAGGAAAAATTGGTGTTGTAGAGATCGACTGTTGAAATAGCTGTGTAACTTGACGCTCCCTCCTACCAATAATTATTCCAGTTTATGTCTTTCATTTCAGGGCCATAAAAAGTACATCCTGGCTGTGTAACGCATGCCGTTCTCTGAAATGGGACTTTACATCAACATTTTCCAAGAAAAGGTAGGCAAATAATGCCATTACTTAAATATCTACAACAAAATATAACTCTGTGTAGATTTATTGGCTTCTTGACAATAATGTACGGGTTTTTCCAAGGCAAATCAATTACCAGGTGGCAGCGTAGGCGAATTCATTAATTTTCGCCGTGAACACTACTGTCAAACTCCATATATAAAAAATCTCTGTAAAACCTGGTAATTGATTCTCCTTGGGTTTTGCGATCCCCAGTTGAAGCATTGTTTTTTTTTTCTTGAAATGATGAGATAAAAATACGCTTCGTTAGAAAAGATAAATTTCTGGCGAAATTTGATGTCAAATTTGATTTAATTAAAAGCCTTTTTCGAAAAGCCATAAGTAAATGAACGTTTGCCTTTGATTGCTGAGTGTATCTTAATTGCTCTGTCTAACATAGCATCAACAAACTAAAGCATTTAAAATTATAGGTTACCTTATACTAAAAGAGGTTTCGACGTAAAAGAGGTTATTTGGTACAAAGTATATAATTTCTAAAGAAACTAAAATAAAAGCGAAATAAAATTAATGTTTTTTTTATAGAAATTTAATTACATTTTTAATTGACTCAATTATTTTTTTATTAATTAATAGAAACATTTTTGCTACTTTTTTAATGAAATAAATTAGAGTCCGCCACCTAACGTTTCTTTTAACTCGTGCTTATTTTGTGGATGGTAAAACTTAGCTTATGTCTGATTTGACAGATAATTAGTTTTATCCTTCGAGTGAACGAATATGGTAGTGTATCAGAGAACTGCACAAGTACACCGCAACCATGAATACACCGCATACTTACTCTATACTCTTTATACTCGAGTATTTTAAACACCGCAATAAAAAGTTGCGATGTTTATTTTACCCATTCTTGTAAAAACGAGTATCAAAAATATCGCAATAAGAATTTTAAGTATTTTTTATACTCGTACGCGAGAATTTTTTAATTCTCTTTATTTGTGAGCAACCCTATTAAAGTTTTTTACTGCCGTTTTATGAAATACTGCATTGTATGATAGATTTGATCAATAGATCTGCATTGTATGCATATTTCTTAAACATTATAAGCAGAAAAACAGACAACAACCGTTTTCATAGGTATGAAATACAACACATATTTAATGAATAAAATGCAATAAAAACCGCTTAAAGGCACAGCTTTTGTACACTATTTAAAGCAGGTATACTTATTTTGTTGCTGTTTTTTATGAACAATTATTTTCAGTTTATGCGCCTTGTTGTCATAAACGTGCTACTAACGGTATTAAGGAAAACAAAATGATAAAATGAATCCGTGAATAAAAGGAAAATTACTTAATTTTTTTAGTTTTAATAAAACTGTATATACGCAGATGTAATATTGCATTGACTGAATGTCATTAGACCTTATAAATAATAATAAATAAAATTTTTAGTTTACATATTTTATTTTGTTAAATATAATTATTGCTTTTATACCTATTTATTAATTTTAAAAATCTATTTGCTTAACGAATAGAATTTTTAAATTTCTCTCCTATGTGACTTAAAAAAAACCCTAACAAAAACGTAATATAATAAACAATGAACTATTCTTGAGTTATTAGTAAACTTTTGTTGTGTTTTTAATAAATGAAAATATGGCGAATTTTACGGGTTCTATTTAATTTATTTTCTGTTATATATTAAATAAACTTTCATTATTTCAAAGATGTATGTATGTTAGCTAATTTAGACATTGGCGACTTTAGATATTGTGTTTGATTTAATAATTCTGATCTGATAACTCTGTTTTTCTCTCACTACACATTTTAAAATCTCTCTCTTGGTGTTTATTGTGAGTATGAGTACGAATAAAGTAAAGCCAGCATCGCAAACATTTTACTTGAGTATGGTAGACACTTATACTCAAATGGAATGGGTATAGTAAATACTCGCACTTAAGAAATGCGGTGGGGATCACACCGCAACCGCATTTAAGATGAGTATACTTAGAGTATTGAAAACAGACACTCTTGCAGTTCTCTATTGTGTATACGCTTAAACAACGCTGGGAAATATTGCGACATTAAGATGCCGATTTTGTAAAAAAAAATCATCTTTTCAGATGAAGCTCATTTTGATGTTGGCGGGAATGTAAAAAAGCAAAATTGTCGCATTTGGGGCACAGAAGACCTGCACGTATACCTTGAAAAGCCGGTGCACTCAAAACAAGTCACTGTTTTGTGCGAATTTTGGTCCAGAGGCATAATTGGGTCGTTTTTCTTCGAAAATGAGGAGTGGCCGTTACAGTCAATGGTGATCGTTATTAGTCCATGTCGAACGAACTGTTGTTCACAAAAATTGAAGATGAGGATATTGGCAACATTTGATTTCAACAGGACGGCGCTAGGTGCCACACAGCCGAAGCTACACTGTTTTTTTTTTACAGCATTTTCAAAAAAATTTATTTGGTGGACCCTTTATAAAAAATTTATATGTGATTTTTAATTAAATATATAATTGAGAGATTTTAAAATTCATTTAATTATCAACCTGAAAATAAATAAAACCTTTAATAGGCGTAAAAACTCTTTCTGCGTTTTGGGTCTTCGTATCAGCCGTGGTTCTATTCTTTATAATTTTCTTATTTAAAGTGTAGAAAACTGAGACTTTCTGTCAGCAAATGCAACTTAGCGCTATTGTTGTAAAATGGTTGACTGCTTGGTTGGTTATCGTGGAATTTTACTACATGGAAGCAGTCAAGTAGACATAAGACATAAGACAAATCCTATTCACAAGATTACTGCTGCTGGAAATATAAAATAAATCAAAAATTTAGAGATGTTTCAATCTGAGAATTATAAGTTTCTAAACTGGTTTTAAAGATTATTGAACTACCCTCGTTATAATGTCAAATTTATAAAAATAATTCTTAACCGTGCCGAGATTTTCTTTTTTTTTTCTTTTGCAAGAATCCTCAACAAAATCTAAAATCTTAAAAATGGGAAAACCAACAAAAAGCATTAAATGTGAAATCCTTAAGACAAAGCAGTACTTGAAATTTTATTTCACAACTACAAAATAAGACAAACGAAAAGTTTTATTTAATGAAAGGAAAAACATTTCTAGTGTATAAAATTTTGAAAACAATAAAAAGGAAAAAAAGAAAAAAAAATAACAAACAGTCTTAAGAACAATGAAACTCTTAAAGCAAAAGGACTACTCATATTTTGCAAATACTAATGCGGGCTTCAACACTCATAAGAAGAAAAACAACAACACTTTTAAACTTTTATATAAAATATAACAGATTGAATGCCTTATTTAAATTTTTAAAGGCATAGAATTTTTTTTATATTTTATTTAAGTTATTTATAAATTATTAAAAATTTTTTTTTCAATTCAATTTAAAAATTATGTTTGCTTAAAAATGTAAACTTCAAGATATTGTGTTACGTTTGATTGAATCGTTAAGTCCTTTTAAATGCAAATTTAAACACCCAAAGAATTATTTTCTTTTAATGTCACTTTATTTAATTATTTCGATACAATTTTATTAATTGGCACACACTTTTCTTCTGTTAGACAATTCGTTTAACACTGGTAAGCTGTTCGCAACTTCAATTTCTCTTTATAGGCGAGTTAAGTCGCCTAAATAATTTGTATATGTAAAAACCTGGCAGCTTTTTAAATTCCATATGTCTTTAAGCCAATCAAAAAATTATATAACAACAATTAAAATAAACAGGCTGCATAATATGTTTTTATAAGTTTGAATAGACTTTTAACAGAAAAACTGATTTTTTTTTCTCATTTTTAGCAACCAAAAAATTTTTTTAATTTTATTGAAAAATGGAAAAAATTTTTTAAACTTTTTTACATAAGCATTGAAGATATTAAAAGAAATATTAAACATATATAAATATTAAGATTAACAGATTTTAATCCCATAATTTATAATTTTTAATTTTGTCCCAATCAGGATTTGAATCGTAGATCTTATAAATGAAAGGAAGTTGACTTATTTTCGGCTTTTTGGTTCATTTTTAATTTAATTTTTAAACATTTTTAGAATTTGGGTTTTTTTAGTATTTTGCTGGAGCACATTAGGTACATTAGAGCATTCGAAACAAGTTTAGGTTTTTAAGTCATTTTATTCCTAGAGAATGATTCCTTTTAAGGTTATTAAAAAAAGTACGGTCCACTTTTGAATAAATTTTATATCAACAACCAGTTCGCAAAAAAAGCTACAGGGCCACAAGTCCACTTATAATTAAAAACAGTGATGAGTAAATTAATCAAAATAAAGATTTGTTATTAAATTAAAATCTTTTGGAATAACCTTCTCATTTTGACTTAATTGTTACGATAATAAGATTTGGCAACTCTATATATACAACAAAAAAATTCGAATGTTGTTGTTATTTCCATATGGTAAGCAGAGCTGTATAAATTGTTACTTCCACCACTAAAAAAGTGTAGCGGTGTTTGCTAAAAAGAATTGTTTGTTCAAAACGGCATTGAGGTTCAAATGCCAACAGGGCCTTGTATATAAAATAAAAATAATTTTTGTTGGAAACTCACGCTGGATTTAAGCTGCTGTTTTCCATTTATTCACCATATTAAGCCACTAATAAATGAAAAAGAGCAGTTCGAACCTACTAAAGTCTTAATAAGAAGAAGCAAACATTTGTTGCATACTCGCGGTAGACGGGTTACTGAAGATGAGAAAGTTAAGAAGCCTTTCTAATAAAACAAAAAAATACTGTCTCCGACCCTGATGGAGCCGTAGAGTATGTGTGTAAAATCATAAGTTTAAAATTCGCCAAAGCAACAGTGTATTGTAGTTTGGATGACTACGTTCCTCAAAAATCACGTTTACTACAAAAGATGTCAAGTTGAATCAGTATTACTGGATTCAAAGAAAATAAAATACTATTGTCATACTGTTTAGTGAGAGCCAGCATCACTGGCTGTTTTGTTACATCCATTTATGGAGCGCTTTGGTCTTAATAATGCAGGCACTTGCTAGCCGCATGCAACAAATAGCCAGAGGCAATGATTTCCACCAGAATTTTATTTAATACTTTTGAATAAAAAAGATATTTATTAAGTGACCTCATCATTTTGAATCACAATTTATGCATGCGCTCATGACCACAAATAAACAACTATTTGCATAAACAAACATGACTAAAAGTAAAGTATGTAAACGAAAAAGTTTTTACAAATTTAATTGCGAGCCAAAAAAAGAGTGAAATAAAAGTAACAGCACAAAAAAATATAAGTTATCTTTTATGGATTAAAATATTATATTGGAAAAACACAAAAAAAAAATGCAAAAAAACGACATCAAAACAGATGTCATCTGTCTGTCTATGATGGTTTAAAAATATGGGCACATTCAATCGAATTACATTAGTTGTTGGGACCCTCTTACATTCCATCTCCAATCTTTTTATAGAAGACTTAGCAGTTCCTTGTTAATTTAAACTATCTGTCTACAACTCTTTATCAGTTTGGCAATAAACATCAAATTACGGCAATAACAGGGGCAGTCTTTAATTTCAAAATTAAAATTTTATACTTGCTGCTGTAGCAGACGTAGCAATTTGGTTCTTTGTTAATTTCAACAAACGAATCAACAGTTTGCCCGTATACATCAAATTACATCAACTATTGTAACTTCTTCTTATACCAAACAAAGTAGTGGACATTTTGAAGTGCTTATGTATAACGGTGCAAAAGATACCGCCATATTGGTTAAGATACATTAATTTTGGGAACACCCTTTTATTTCTAAATTCAAATTATAAACTTATTATTTTAGAGCACTTAGCAATATAGGTCCCTTATAAGTTTCAGCTGTCTGTCTAAAACGGTTTAAAAGTTTGGCCACATACAACAAATTATAATCAAATATTGGGACACTCTTTTATTTCCAAATTGAAATTTTATAATTATTGTTTAAGCGAAGTTACCTATACAGGTTTATTGCAAATTTCAAGTTTTTCTCTACACCTATTTAAGAGTATGGCTAAATAAATCAAATTAAATAAACTATTGCGGCACCCTTTAATTTATAATTTTAAATATTAATACTTGTTACTATAAAAATCAAAGCAATCGATATTCTATTCAATTTGCAAGTATTTGCGTAAAACGGTTTAAAGGATAGGGCCACATAGGTAAGTTTACGAAACCTAAGGGGGCACCCTTTAATTTTTACATTTATTTTTGTATTACTTTTTGCTTTTGGGAGCTATAGTACAAAAACATGTTATTGTATGGGGACACCCTTTAATTTTTAAAACGGGACCAATCCAAATAAAAAAGAAGTTTTTTAAAGCGATCTAGAAATGACTGAGTTATGGAGGCCCAAATATCAAAAAGCAACATTCAGACGAATTGATAACATTCTTTTTTAAGTCGGTTAAAAAGACGAGTTTTTGAAACTTCTTTTACGTAAAACAAATTTTAAAAGAATTCCTGCTTCCCAATTTTATTCTGGCAGTACTTACGAGATGAGATGTAAATAAATTATTTTACTATAGAAATAGTTCTAAGCTGTTTGTTTAATACCCTGTTCAGATATACGCTTTAATTACACAATTAAGGAATTTACACAATTAAGGCCTTAATTGAGCTTGATTGACTATATAAGAAGTCAATTAATAAATTGAGCAATTAGTCTTAATTGCATCACTAATTGAATAAGATGCGAAATTCAATCCTTCCCAGCAAGTATAAGGCCTTAATTGAACTCAATTTACCATATAAGAAAACAATTAATAAATTGAGCAATTAGTACTTAATTGCATCACTAAATAAAATGTGAAATGCAACATTTGCCAACAAGTATGTTTGCTCTGGGAACTATGTTCAGTGAGAAGAAGAAATTTATTAAATTAACAAGCCGCAAGTAAAAAATATAAACAAACAAATAAAAAGAAAATGGAGGGTCATACGAAAGTGGCTTTTGACACTTCCAACTTCAAAGCAACAACAAATAGCCATGTTGTTTTTTTAATAAAAAGAGAAATAGGCTGGGCCGGCGACACTGCCTAGTAAAATAAATATGCCTTGTGCTAATTGAATAAGTTTAACTGAGCATAAGTGAACACCAAATTAAATTGCGCAATTAAAATTAAATTAACTCAATTAAAAAAATCTGTCTGAACAGGGTATAACTCGTTTGAAGTTGATTTTATACGTCGGCCACATTCAGGCCTGACCTGTAAGCCATAATAACATACATACATACGAAGAAAATAGATAGTTTACGATATTATAAAAGGAAACCATTTATTAAATTGCCCTGATGTTCGTTTAGTGAAAAGATTTTGCACTCAAACTACATCAAAATTTAAAATATTTATACTTTGAACAGATTAAAGTATTAAAAAAAAACAAGCAAAAGTGGTGTCTTAAAACTGATCAATGGTGGAGAATTAAAACCTCTGTAATTTGGCGCTACCTCTTCAATAGTTTAAATTTTTTATATTGTTTTATTTTAAAAACCTTGAAGTCATGATGCAATGCCCTTAATTTCTTAAAGTGCATTTGTTGTTTTTATTTTTTATTGTTAAGAAATTAGTTAAGAAATGTGTTAAAACTATTTCGGTAACATGCTTTGTGTCAAATTACACATTCATAAGCACAACAGTTGTTGGAGGATTTTATTTCAAAACACCACAAAATCTAGTGTGTTTTATGTTGAGTCTCTAGTAGCAAGTTCATGTTATTTTCATATTTTCTTTTTTGTTTCTTTTTTTTTTTTTTTTTTGATATTTAGATGAATCTATTGAGTTTATTAGAAGTGTGGATATATGTGTTATTTTTGTTTACAAATTTTCTATCCATTTTTAGTCCATTGATGTTAACAAATACAAACAAAAAAAGATAAATTGCATATAAACTTTGTTTTATTAGTTTTTAAGCTGATTTAAATGAATTTCAATGGAATTAAAGTTTCAGCGGCGAAATAAAAGCTCTTAATGCATTTCTAATATTTATGGAAAATAACTCTGTAGCAATTTTTATTTAAATTAAAAGAAAATCTTTAAAATGTCATTATTATTTAATGCAAAGAGTTTTTTTTTTATCCGCAGGGTTTCTGTATCTGAATAAGAGCTGTAAATGAATCATTCTTTTTCGACTTTAATTAATTTAAAATTTTGAATTAATTCTTTTTTGTTGTGAATGAAATTTAAATTAATTGAAACGAATTAGGTAGAATTAAATTACATTTCGTTTCCAATTTAATTGAATTTGTTAAAGTGAATTGTAATTCTTTTCCAATTCGTTTGAATTGAATTGATTTTAAATTCATTCAAATGAGTTGAACAATGTTTTGCAATTCAAATGCATGAAATTAAAAATGAGTTGCAATCAAACAAATTTAAGAGCAGATTTAGAGGGACTGAAAAATTAAAATTTCTCCTACCAAACTGAAAATATTCAATAATCAAGGATCAGAGAAGACAAGGAGATATCAATTCAAATTTTAATCAATTCAATTTAATTTAAATGAATGTGCGATAAACTGCTTTTTGAATTAATTCAAAATCAATTCAATTCAAATGAAATTGGAAACAAATTGTAATTTTTTTTGATAAATTCTTTTGAATTAGAAAGGAATTGAAAGTCATTCTAAAAATTCATTTAAATTAGAAACGAGTTGCAAGTAATTTTAATCAAATTCATATGAATTAACTCAAATATAATTCAATTCATTTTTTGTACAAAAAGATTTACTTCAATATTTGCTAATTTTGTGCATGAATGATTTGTAAATTAATTTAAAAATTAATGATTTTCTGCCTCAAATTGATATTTTACTGAGAAGAAGATTTTATTATTATTTTATTTATTTATATAAAATAACAAGAAGTAAAAATAATCTTCTTCATCAAACTATTAGAGAATTTGTTTGAGACATTTTTACTTTGAGTTGACATAGCGCCATCTTAGTTGTATTAACTCTTAACTTTTTAGTATTTTAAATCAATAAATTGTAATTTATATTAAAGAAAATACAAACGAAAATAATTCGAATTTATGATTTTGCTGCGAAGATTATAACAATTAAAAGTAGCAGATCCCCTGTTGATTTTGGATCTTAGTATACCCTAGGCTGAACCTTATTATAAGAATGAAAAGAGAGAAAAGTTTAAATTCAAATATATATAATAGGACAGAAGCTTTATACCCTATTCAGACATGTGTTTTTAATTGAGTTAATTTAAATTTAATTGCGCAATTAAACTCGGTGTTCACACCTACTCAATTAAGCTTATTCAATTAGCACAAGACATATTTATTTTACACGGCAGTGTCGCCGGCCCAGCCTATTTCTCTTTTTATTACAAAAAAAACAAGGCTTTTTGTTGTTCCTTTGAAGTTGGAAGTATCAAAAGCCATTTTCGTATGACTCGCCATTTCCTTTTTATTTGTTTGTTTATATTTTTTACTTGCGGCTTGTTAATTTAATAAATTTTTTCTTCTCACTGAACATACTTCCCAGAGTAAACATACTTGTTGGCAAAGGTTGAATTTCGCATCTTATTCAATTAGTGATGCAATTAAGACTAATTGCTCAATTTATAAATTGACTTCTTATATGGTATATTGAGCTCAGTTAGGGCCTTAATTGCGCAATTAAAGCGTATGTGTGAACAGGGTGTTAGAATTTGGTAAATACATCAGCCAAGTGCGAATTGAAACCCCACACGATGCCTTCTGTAAAAATCATGGACACCCTTTATATTTTAAATTTCATGATTTTTTTATTATTATTTTTTAATTTAACATGTCATACTGGTATCTTTAAGAAGATGAGACAAAACCCTTTATTTAACCGAATTTAAAAAAGGGAAGCTTAACAATTCGTCTGTATTTTTTATAGTTTGTGACTGCAGAACTCAGTCCTTTATAAACCGATTTTGAAAAATAATTTTTAAATTGAAAGATGATGCTTACATTTTTATCCGAAAAAAAACTTAATTTTAAAAATTAAAAGGTGTCCCCATAGGTGATTTTTACAGAAGAATTGGGCCTTAACTAGTACCCAGATTTAATTTTAGCAAAGTTAACATTACTAAAGTTGCCATCAACAGAAATTTGTAAAAAAAAAATAAACGGAAAAATTAAAGGGTGCCCCAATAGTCATAATAATAATTTGACTTGGGTGGTCCTATCAAGGACTTAAAAATTAAAATTAATATATGCATAGTATGCTCCAGCTAGTATAAAATTGAGAATTAAAGGGTGTCCCATATGGCCCTGTATTTTGAACAAAGTTATGCTTACGGATTGAACACATTCATTTTTTTATTTTACACTCGATGACCCTCCACCGCTGGCTCTGTTTTGAAGTTGTTTTTTTTTTAAAGAATTATTTTTAATTTAATAATTTTCGTATTTCTTATTTTGGCCAATTATTTTTAGAGTTTATTGTTGCTGTAAACGTATGACCTACAAATTTTTTCGCATTTTCTAGTTATTTATTATCATAACAGGTCACGTTTTTTAAAAACTCTACGTGATCATTTTTCCCAAAACTCCATTTTCATTTTACATTAAAACTAAAGACGTTTATCTTGTTCAATTTATTATTATTTTTTTTTATTGATTTAAACCAGTTTAAAAGTTTTTCCATTTGGCAGCTGATGTTGTTTTTTTTCTTCATTACAACAACAATAAAAAAATATAAGGTAAGGAAAATTACATGAAATAAAATCGTTTTCAATAGCTTTTCAAATTGTGGTTATAGAAAAAGTAAAAGTTTGACTAAAATTTAAAACGTAAAACATCATAGAAGGGCACACACAGCAACAACAACTTTTTTATGCCCTTCAGCTACAAAATCAATTGTGTTAATCGGCGATTATTTCTTTATTTTATAGTTTTAAAGCTTTTTCAGATATAATTTTATAAATTTTACATATTTTTTTTAATTTTAAGCGATTTTTGTTTACAATATGTACGTTTCTTTTAGGTGCTTTTTTGTTAATTTAAACGTTTTTTGGAACTTTGACTTACTTTTTCTATTTTTCGATCTTGCTGTTTTAAGCAAAATGAATAATTTTAATCCGTCTTGATTCAAGCATTTTATAAGCTCAAAGTTTAAAACAAAAAAAAAAACATTTAAAAATTTTTATATTAATTTTTAAAGAATACAGGGAAGAGCAGCGTTTTTTATCGCTACTCTGTCATTAATTTTTTTTTTATAATTTAAGTACTTCTTTTATATAAGCCATGACTTGTACTTGTACGATATTTTTACTGTTTTTTTTTCTTTTTCTTTTTTCCATTTTTGCCTAATTGGTCCTTTTTAACAATTTTTTTAATATCTTTAAGCGTTTTTGTTATTCGTTTCCTTTTTACCTTTTTTAACGATTACCAATTTTAGCGATTAAAAATCGGTTTCGCTTAAACATTTACTCCTTTACTTTCATTAATTGATTTTATTTAGACAATATTTAAATTGAGATGTTTTTTTTTTAATTTTTTTTTTTGCATTTTTTACATTTTTTACTTTTATTGGGGCAGTTTTTTCTGATGTTTTTAGTATTTTGATTTCGCTTGTTTATCATTTTCTTGAGCCTTTTCCTAGTATTTTGTTTTTTAGTTCTGCTTTCAGCGTCTATTGATGTGCTGTCTTTTTTACGGATTTAATCAAATTTTTCGATTATATTTAATATCCTTCTTTATAATTTTTGTATTTTGAAAGGAACTTTCTAATCTTTTATTCATTTTAAATCATTTTGTATCATTATTGTCAACTTTTCACTTTAAATTATTTATTTTATGAGCTTGATGCAATAACTAGCTATTTTGCTGGTTTTAGCGTTTTTTTTTTTTTTATTCGACTTTTGCGCTTTCTTGATCTTTTCCCACTTATATCGATTTATTGTATTTTCTTTTAATTACTTTTTTAATTGCTATTACAAGGTTATTCTTAAATATATTTAAAATTTTTAACAGACTTCAAACAATTCTGAGACATGTTAAAACTATTTGTTATGGCGATTTTTTGTTTGTTTGTTTACTAGCGGCTTAAACGCTTTTTTCGTCTTTGTTTTTGCATTTTGCAATTATTGACTCCTTCTAATGCTTTTAAGCGATTTACCTGGGGGCTAATTCTCGCAGTCGATACCTTGCAAAATTTACTCGAAGTTGGATTTTTTTTTTTTAATTTTGGGATTCTCGCACTCGCTATCGAGTAAGTTGTATCGAAATTTCTTATGATGGCACTCGATAGCGACTGTACGATCGAATGTAACCGTGCGAGTTTTTTTCGATACCAAATTTGGTGTCGAAATTTAATTTTTTAATAGTTCGTTGGATAAAATGTGTTTATTTAAGATTTTAATTGTTATATTAATTAATTATTCGTATAGATTTTCGTACTTTTTTGTATTTTACCCTTTTTTGCACCTTTTTAAAGAGTTTTTACACAACCTCTAACGAGTAACTTAACGGTTTATTGCTTTTGTTAAAAAGTAATTATTCTTGTTTGAACGCTTTACAGGTGCCACAACAGTTTTTAAAAGTTAACCACATTTTATTTATTTACGCAAACAACAAGAAAATGTAAGTTAAATCTTAAATACGTTTAATGCAAATTAAGTAATTAATATTAATTATTAGGTCGAATATAACAAAAATAAATTTCAGACAAAAAACAAATTCTTGCTGAGTTTATATCTGAGTACAGCAATTTAGCCAAAGGCGTTTTACCAAATACATGCCAAGGAAAATGCCTCCGGTCCACCGCTAAAAGATGTAAAAACTTGGCACAAGGTAAATTATTAATTGTTTTCCACTTTAAGATGCTGCAGATACAGACTTTTGTAATTTTCGTCCGTGACCGCGATTAGTAAAGGAAAAACTTTCAAAATTATAAAACAAATTCCCAATTCTTTTAATAAATTATTTAATTTTCTTGGTAAGTATATGTTTTTTGTTTACATATTTGTAGTGTTGGTTAAGGTTTTTTTTTAAGGTTTTAAGGTTTTCTTTTACAACACTTTATTAAAAAATCGATTCGCAAGGTAACGAGTGCCATCATCAGAAAAACTCGCACGATCGAAATTAATTTCGATACGAATTTATTTCGATCACGAGTCCCAGAATTAGCCCCCTGTTCTGTTTTTAGCTGGTCCTTTTGCTTTTTAAATTATTTTGTCTCTTGTTATTTACAATCATTTTTTTTACAGTATTAATCATATTTAAACTTAAAAAGGTTTTTTTCATTTTGGTCGCTTTTAGCTTTTTTACTTAAGTTTAAAAAAAATTTCATCAACGCTTTAAGGTTTGCGCGGTTTTATTTATTTATTTATTTATTTTTTTTTTTGAGAATTGCACATTTAGTGATTTTTTTTTCTAATGTCACTGTTATCACTTAGTTTTAGAAAAATTTGGTGATTTTAGTCGATTCTAGAGAATTTCTTTTATTAATATAAATCCTGAAAACTCCAAACGAAATGAAATTTTTATTTGTGGCCTTTTCACCTTTGGAGATATCACTTTTTCACAATTTTACAAAATTTTGCAATTTTAAAAATTTTTTGGTGATTTAAATCGATTTTGGCTATTTTTTATGTTTTCAGATATAAATCCTGAAAATGCCAACCGAAATATAATTTTAATTTAGGAACTTTCCACCTTTGGAAATGTTTAGAAAATGTTTTAAAGTTTCATAAAATATGTCAAGAAGAAATATTTCATAAACAAAAAAATAATCAAAAATGATTTAAATTACAATCAACTTATTTGCCCACAATAGCCGTGGGGTGTTAAGAATTTTTAAAATATTTATTGCTTTTTAAACAACTTACGAAAAGTTATAAAAAGAACATGTTTAAGACCATTTATTTAAAGCAATAATTTATATATTTTTATTAAATGTTTCTATTAAAATTTTTTTACATATAAAGTTTACTTTTGACACTTAAAAAAAAATTGCAGCAGTTAGTAAAACAAATAAATAAAAACTGCTCAAGTTTGAAATGGGTTTTTGTTTAAATTAAAAATATTTCAAAAAAACCACAAGTGATTTTATTTAAAAAGGATAAAAAAGGACAAAATGAAATGAAACATTCCTACACTGACAGTCGTTCCTACACAAAAGGAATAAGTAGGAATTTTTAATGCTTTAATGAAGGAGAATTTTTAATAGACATTATTGTATATTCCGTTAATTGAATATATAAAAAAATTGGCTAGAGTTTTTGTAGAAAATATTTCCAGTAATTTTTAGGGAAAATATTTATACAATTTTTATGCACGAAACAATTCGTGCATTTTTCTTGATATAGTTTACTATAGATTAGATTCGACTAATTTCTACAGATTAGATTAGACTAATTCTACAGACTAATTTCTACAGAAAATGAATCACGAAACATTTTGAGTAGTTTTCCTTAGAAAAAGGTTTTGACTAGTTTTGCCTAGAACACATTAAAAATATTTCGACTAATTTTCCATCGAAAATATTTTGACTTATTTTCCATAGAAAACATTTCGACTAGTTTCTATAGAAAGCCATTTGATTAGTTTTCTGTAAAAAATTTTTCTACGAATTTTCCACAGCAGACATTTTGAATAATTTTCCATAAAAAACAATCCGACATTTTGAATAATTTTCCATAGAAAACATTTCGACTAGTTTTTTATAAAAAGCAGTTTGACTAGTTTTCTGCAAAAAAAAAATATTTCGACTACTGTTCCATAGAAAACATTTCAATAATTTTCCATAAAAAACATTTCGACTGGTTTTTTATAAAAAGAATTTGACTAGTTTTCCGCAAAAACGAGTTTTCCAAAGAAAATGTTTTAATAATTTTCCATAGACAACATTTCGACTAGTATTTTATACAAAGCAGTTTGACTAGTTTTTAGCGAAAAAATATTTCAACTAGTTTCCCGTAGAAAACATTTTGACTAATTTTCCTTACAAAACATTTCGACTGGTTTCCAATAGAAAACATTTCGACTAGTTTTTGATAGATAGCATTTGAATTGTTTTCTGCAAGAAAATATTTCGACTAGTTTGTCATAGAAAAAATTTCGATTAGTTTTCGATAAAAAAAAATATTTCGACTATTTTAGATACAACTTTTAGTATTTGTTATTATAGCCTCTATAGTAATGTGAAAACTTCAAGAGTCTATCTATTACATTTCCTAAGATAAAGGGCTGTAACAGATGGAGAGGCAGGCAGACAGACGGACATTTTAGCTGAAACAGTGGGGTTAGGCCTTTACCCTTTAGGTACTGAATATTAACAAAATCTTGTGTCATTTCACACAGTCATTCAAGTTCAATTAAGATTTCAGTTTCACAGCAACTCATATTAGATCATTACTTTATGTCTTTCAGTCTCTCTTTTTCTCTTTCTGTCCCTCTATGAGGTATAATATTTTCTTTTTTTTTTTTTTTTTTGTTTAATTAGTCTTAGTTTCTGTCCTGTCTTATCCATTTAGTTCCTGTAGACATAATAATTTTTCAGCTTCCATTTATTGAATAACAGGGATTTTTCAGAACAGTGAATATTCCACTGCAAAAACTTTTGAATTTCACTTGAATGCGCATCGTGTTTAAGTGAAGTAAAAGCCGACATTCAATTCTTCTCTTCTTCTTGCACTGTAAGTAAAAGTAACAATTTTGTTTATACATACCACAGTGCCTGTGAGTGTACAACCAAGATTTCTTGTTAAATAAAAAGTAAAAAAAGAAAAAATTGTTTAAACAATAAAAATTTTCTAAGAAACAATTTTTAAAAAATGCTTAATAAAATAAAACAAAGTTTTTGGCTAAAAACAAAAATCGTTTTGTAAAAACACATAAAAAATCGTTTAAAAATATTTTTCTGTGAAAAACAGAAGCTTCATTTTTCATAAAAAAATATATAATTCAAAACAAAATATTCTTAAAATTTAAATAAATATATCACGCACACACACACGTTTGTAAATATATTAAACTTTTGTGAAATTAAATACATTTTCCGATTTTTTTTTTGTACTTTATTACACAAAAGGAATGTTGTGAGATAAACAAATGAAAAAATGTTTTTGTTAAATTAAAAGCACAGTTAAATGTGTAAAACAAAAATAATTGCGTGTGCCAAAAGAAGGCCCCCAACCACTTAATACACATACACAGAAACACATGTGTATGTACACTTGCTCAAATAGACACCGGCATTATTTGCCCAAACGCAAATTAAACATCAATTACAAGAATTTTTATACGAACAGCGCCAACATATTTATTTATTTATTTAATTACACACACATAGAGGGTTCTGTTATAGGAACAGACATATTTGGAGACTACATTGCCATCGGTGGTTCAAACCAGGTCAAATCAATGCGACTGTCAGTGCCCTCGGAGCCCTTAAAGACCACCCCGAGTTGCATTTTTGCTAAAGCCTTTGTCTGGCGATTTTCATCGAAATCAATAAACGGACCAGACAATTTTTTTTTTCAGTTTAAAATCTTCTGTCAGCACTGGCGACTAGTGCTGCCTTATACATCAGCAGCAACAGCATACATTAGACGTTGCCTCCAAGACAGACATGCTGCCAGATATAGAATGACAATATACAACGTAAAGTTTGACGCACAGTGGGAAGCTTAAAACTTAAATATAAATTAAAATAAAATGAATTTATAGTTTCAAAGTGATCGTATCACATGCCATCGCACATGAATTATTTGTCGATGCGAAGCGACTTTATTTAATAAATTTGCAGAAATCTCTGCATCTCGCAGAATAACTTCACCTTCTGGCAATCATCAATATTAAATGATAAAAATATGAACGAAATAGACATTTCTAAAATTTGCACGTCCTTATTGAATAACCCTTTTATTTATTATACACTGATTGAATTGAACAAAATATTTATAAATAATTTTAAATTTGAATTAATTGCTGCGGTTTTTGTGGTTCTATCAACCGCAAAAGCAATGAAAATTCGGCGGCGTAGTGTTAAAAAGCAACTTTAAAAAAATAAAATAAAAAACAAATGCTGATATGTTAGGACCAAGAAAAAGATAAATTATATGAAAAAATGTTTATATCAATTTTTTTTTTTTTAATACCAGCAGCAATCATATGAGTTAAAATTAAATTAAAAAAATTAAAACAAATGAAGGAAATTGTTTTTTAACAAAAAAATAACAATAAGAGAAAATGTTCCAGATCAGCAAAATTTAAAAAAATATTTATTTAGAAAAAAAAAACTGCGAAAATATTTTTGCATAAAATGGGAGTTTTTTACAAAATCCAAGGAATTTTCGAAATCTTGAAAAATAAAATTATTTTAATTACAAATGGTAAGGCCAGTTTCCAAGAGTAAAATATTTAAAGTTTTTTGCCAGCCTGTAGTTCATGAAGTTTTTGTTTCAAGTTAAAATTTCACTAAGAAATTTAAAATTTAATCGATTTATCAAATTATCAAAAATGAATTCAAGAATTTATTGCAAAACTGAAGCATTTAAAATCCAAATGTTTGTGTGGTCCTTGATAGCGTATTTAAGTTCCATTATCAAGTAAATTCAATTTAATCAAGACTTTATTTTTTGCTTGGAAAGTTATATTACACCAATTTTTTTTATTCCTACAGAACTAATGCTGTAAACAAAACACATTCGACGCAGAAAGTAACTCAAACACACGACAGCAAATGACGCCAGCTACATTTGCCGCCTTGTACTCAGCTACATAATTATTTTGAAGGCAGCAGCTACACAATAAAAATATGATTTTATTGTATTTCAGTGATGTTACTTTAGCGATTTTTACAGAAGCAGCTCTGATTTATAAATAAAAAATATTTCAACTATTATGTAAAAGGCTTTTAAAAGAGTACTATAATACTTGTAAAGGTCACGTCTATTTTTCGTCTGGATTGTCTCTAAAATTGAAAATATATTGAAATATTTCTCAGACGCAATAAAAAGTATAGTGATGTCTGTCAGTATAAATAACACGTAGTTGATTGTCTACTTAAACAAAAAGTACTTAAAACAACAAATAATTCAAAGGTTTACAGTTCAATGATATCTATTAAAACCAATATTTACAGATGTCCCATACAAAAAAAAAAACATTTTACTTATAAACGATAATTTAAATTTAATTTACTTTATTCGTGCTTGATTCCTTCAGTACTTATAATAATTTAAATTATCGATATGAAGATTTATTATTCGGAATCTTTTAAAATTTAATTTACTTTATTCGTGCCTGATTCCTTCAAATATAAATATTTCATGATATTCTCATGAAATATTTATTATTTTAAACTAAACTACAAAATGAAATGTATTACTGCGGGAAAAGCATATCCATATGGCCATTTCACTACTGCTCAAATAGCTTATAAGTGGATTTTACCCAAATTTTGTATAGAAAACTAGAAAGTCTTATATCAAAAGCCAAATTGATTAAATGAGAACTCCATTGAATCAATAAGACAAAAGGCAATAACAACTCAAAAATTTTCTATACAAAAACACAGCAAACATTCAGATACTATTTTTATTTTTTCTTTCCAAATTTGCCAATTAAGCCAATTTACATATTGGGCGTTTAAATACGCCGTTTCTGGTCTTGACCTCTGCCACCCTGACCTTGCCGTCGTCTTCTTCGTAGACGTTGACGACTCTCTGCTGTGGCGGGCAATTGTCTTCGTAGATTATCACCACTTGAACGACCTTGAGACTGGTCATCTCCCCGCGCCACTTGCCTTTGCCCTGAAGTCCCAGGATATAGTCGCAAGACCAAGCCTGCCAGAATGTCTGCTTGAGACCGCAAAGCAGACGCCATCGCTTCCATAATTTCGCCTCTTTGCCTGTCACGTCTTCTGGGGATTCTGACGGCAGCGAACGCAGATCCTCGCCTATCAGTAGGTGCGCTGGAGTTAGCGCTTCCCTGTCATTGGGGTCTGGAGACAGCGGTGCGATTGGCCGACTGTTGAGCACCGCCTGCACTTCTGCAAGCACTGTGCCCATCTCTTCTTGAGTGAGCGATGCGTTGCCCACGGCTCGCAGAAGTAGGAACTTCGCCTGCTTTACGGCTGCTTCCCACAGCCCTCCGAAGTATGGCGCCCGAGGTGGTATCAAGCTGAACCTCACCCCGGACAACGCTTCGTATGATTCAACGACCTGTTGCAGCCCCTTTAGCACTCGGCTGGGTCCGACGAAGTTCGTCGCGTTGTCGCACCAAACTATTGTTGGCAGTCCTCTCCTAGAAGCGAAACTTTTAAAAGGTAAAAGAAAAGAATCAGTAGACAGGTCAGACACTAATTCTAAATGTACCGCCTTAGAAGTGAAACATATGAAAACCGCTATATACATTTTAATTGGTGGTCTACCACGTATTCTCAATGACACGTTAACGGGACCAAAGAAGTCTACGCCGACCGTTAAAAAGGGTCGGATAGCTCTCATATATTTCTGGCCTAATAGTGAAAATGCGAATATTTATAATCAAAAATGGTTTTATTGTTTTTCAAAGTATTCTCCAGCATGATTTATACACTTTTGCATGCGCTCAAACCAGTTGTCGAAGCACTTTTTCCACTCCGATTTAGACACCTCTAAAACATGGTTTTTGAACACTTCAACAGCTTCTTCTGGCGACGAAAATCGTTGACCACGCATTTTTTTCTTGATGTGCGGAAAAAAAAGTCATTAGGTGCCAAGTCAGAGCTGTACGGCGGATGAACCATTAATTCGACGTTTTGGCCGGTCAATAACGCTCTGGTTTGAGCCGATGTGTGAGAGCTCGCATTGTCATGGTGAACAATGATTCGTCTTCTCTTGTTGGTTTTTCGAATTTCTCCGATGACTTCACTCAAACAAATTGTAGTGTACCACTCAGAAGTGACCGTCCTACGTTGCTCAAGCGGAACAGTCGCCACATGACCAGTTTGCCGAAGAAACAGGCGACCATTTGCTTCGAAGTGCTTCTTCCACGAACAACTTTCGTTGGATTTTGCTCGTCTTTGAAGACCCACACGGTCGATTGTTGTTTCGTTTCGGGCTCATACGCATAGATCCATGATTCGTCACCTGTGACGATCTTATAAACGTCTTTTGAAGCACCGCAATCGTATTTTTGCAACATTTCTTTGCACCAATCGACACGAGCCTTTTTTTGAGCGACTTTCAAATTGTGCGGGATCCAACGAGAACAAACCTTTTTTACGGTCAGGTGTTCATGCAGTATCGAATGTATGCTGGTGGAAGAAATGTCCAAGGATGTCTCTATCTCTCGGTATGTCGCATGTCAATTCTGCATTATGAGGTCACGCGCGGCATCAATGTTCTCTGGTATAACAGCCGTTTTTGGACGACCTTCCCGGAATTCGTCTTTGAGCGAGCTTCGGCCACGATTAAATTCATTATACCAATTTTTCACAGTGCTATAGGATGGTGCTTCATCGCCATACAAAGATTTAAGTTCATCAACGTACTCTTGTCGTGATAATCCACGTCGAAAGTTGTGAAAAATGATGGCACGAATTTGTTCACGAGTTAATTCCAGTTTTTTCCATATTAATTTTTTCAAGTCACTGTAAACAACACAATTAATGGTCGTACGTCAAAACATTTAGAGTACGATTATGCTTAAAAATGACAAACTTTCCAATGGAAATGTCAGATTGCACTTGGCAGCACTCAGTATTGCCAGGCCACAAATATATGTAGCAGCCCTCGTAAAATACAGCGCACTAAAAATACTTTAAAATAACAACTTAAGTAACTCCTCAGCTAAAACTTTATTTGGTCATCTGTTTAATACAAAATATTATAAGATTTTACAAAAAAAAAGTATTTATAACAAAAAACAGAAGAAATTAACATAATTTTATTGCCGGAAAATTGCTTTTAATTTTTCTTTTTAAATAAATTAAATATAGGCATATATACACACACATTTATACATAAACTTTGCTTTTAGCTTTGAAAGTTTCTGGTTTTCCATTTTATTTCTTATTTTTTTTGTTATTTTCTTTGCATTTACACCTCATTAATATTGATTGTTACCGATGAGAGATATGTCAAGATGATTTTTTGTTACAATATTTAAAATCAAAAGTTTGAGAGTGATAAAAGCAACCAACCAACCAACACATTAAACATCAGAGATAAATCTAAATACGCTACAGTAACCACTTTCAAAAAGCTTTTAAACCTCAAGTAGTTTAAGAAGAAAGTTTTTTTTTTCTAAAAATAATAATAAATAAATTCTTAAACTCTTTATGTAAAAGTTGTGGTTTTGGGTTTTCTATTTATTTATGTGGAATGATTTTCTTAGCAACTTTTGTTAATGTTTTTCTTATTCTCATACTTCGATTGATTAATGGCTTTATTTTTTCTTTTGTGTAAATATTCCTTGTAAAGTTTTTGAAGTTTAATAAAATTTATGGCAAAAGGTTGACTACAGCTGTCTTTCATTAAGTTCATAGGAAGTATTTAACTTTACAAAAGATTAGTGTTTTTAGTTTATGAACTTAGATTACGCTGTGGGATTAATAGTCGCCAAAGAGAAGAGATTTAATTTTTGTTAAATCGTCAAAGAGCATGTGACTTTTAGTTTAATTTACCGGACACAAACTATTTTACGGAATACTTTAACCCTCCGATAAGTGAGAAGGTCCCTAGAATTCAGTTATAAACAATAAAAACAAAAAAATAAAAAAAAAATTTTATATGAAAAAAAAACATGATTTACAAAAAAGGTTCGTAGGGACCTTTTCACACGGCCATGAAGTTTAGAACTGTCACTCGTCGGAGGGTTAAAACATCGTTTTAAAATCGAGTTTTTAGTTGGGAATTTTTTACTTCTTCATTCGGCATTGGTGAAAAACAAAACGTATGAGCAATATTTTATATTAATTCAAAATTACTCATACGCAGACGAACATTTAACATTTAAAATGAAATTTTTTTAGACGCGAAGAATGCTGATTAAGGATGTAACGATCCAAAACAAGCAGCATTACATTCAGCTGGAGTGTAATTTATCTTGTTTTCTTTGGAAAACGTCGGCATGCATTTGTAAATTTTAAATTAAACCCTTCACAATCTATATAAATCAAGTTAAGCGACCGAGACTTAAAAAAAAAATGGGTGCTGCATATCAGCATTTTTCTTTGAATGTCTGTTTTTGTCTCGTACAACTCGTACAAACTGCAAAATGGTTATATTTAGATTTAGCACCATCAATAGAGCTAATCAGTGGCCATAACTTAAGGTTATAATAAAAAAAAACTAATTTCATTTTGATTTCTTTTCCACTTTAAATGCGTACGACTATCCCGCATGACAGTATGGAATTGCCAATATATATAATTTTACTTAAAAATGCCATCGGTTCTTAAAGGGTTAAGCATTTTTTTTTTAAATTTACTATTTCCCTAAAGATCTCCTCAAAAGCTTTAAAATGATACCCATATTGATATTTTAAAAATTTTGAAACTTTCAAATCCCCGTAACTCGGAAAATATGGGCGAGTGCGAATTTTTTTACTTCAGGTTTTTTTTTCTTATTTTTTAATTCTCTATCGCCCCACATATTTGTTTATTTGATTAAAGTTATTTTATTGTTCCAAATGTTATAAAAAAATTAGAGGTAGGCGTAGTGTTTTGCCTGCTGCATTGAAAGACATCGAGCGAACATGCACCTCTTTCGACACTATATCTGATCGATTCACATATTTATTTATGTATTTTTTTCTAGCTGATCTAGTGCCTCGGCTGGACATGCGGTCAGACGGACATCGCTCAATCGTTTTAGCTATGCATAAGAAGTCAGAATATATATATTTTATAGGGTCGGAAATGGATATTGTACAAATTAAAAATCGAATGACAAACTTAGTTATAGCCTTTTTCCACTTTTTGTGGTGAAGGGTATAAAAATAAACTTAAGCCAAAATCAATTTCAATTTGTTTAACATTTACTATTACTTTAATTTCTCTAACTGTACGCTGGCAATTTTTGGCCAGTTGTTTAACAATAAAATGAGAGGCAATAAACCAGTTAATAAACGATTGAGGTTTTTTAATTAAACTTTTATTTTTATCATGGACCACAATCAAACAAAAGAATTCTTAAGTCAAATGAATTAAATCAATGTTTATAGTCTTTGCATTGAACACAGAACAAAGTTTAGGCACTTAAAGAAAAGTATAATATTATATTATAATATTTATATAATTAGATTATTGTTTTTCTCCTTTTAAAAAAATATCTAATTAATTATTAAAAGTATTTTTATAAAACTTTTTATTAATTATTTAACTGTTTCAATTAAAAATTTAATTACATTCAGAAAATAAAATATAATTAATATTAGGTACTAAAATGTTTGTCTGTGTACAGAAATATTATTTTTAAGAAGACTTAAAATACAAGGCGAGCGTTGTCATAGTTTTAAAATGGAAAAGAATATTTTAGACAGATTACGATTCATAGAATGAAGCATCTATTGTATAAAAATTTTTAATTATACTTTTTATATACATGTGACTGACATCTTAACGAATTACTATACAAGGTGGAGCTAAAGTTTACATTTCTAATTTCCAACATTTTTTTCACACCCATATTTATTTGAAAATTTTACTGAAATTATACTCTCTTTGAAATTCTGTTAAAATTTAATTAAGTCATTTAATTTTATTTTTATTCAAAAATTCATTTCCTTTTTTTTTTAATAAATATCATACTTGGGATGTTTTCATTAACATAGAAATTTCATTGGCATTGTTTTGAAATAATGAGAATGAAAAAAATTTAACTACCATTTAATGCTAATGATTTCATTTTAATTACAATTGCTTTTAATAATGGTAATGAAATTTTAATAAAATCGTTTTATTACTAATTACAATTGAATCAGGAATATTGTTTCTATGAAACACAAATTTTTCATCGCAGAAACTTAAAAAAAGTATGCAATAAATAAGTAAATAAATCTTAACATCTATATAAACAAATCTTATCTATATTTGAAAATTTTAATAATTTATCATTTTTTGAACTTACACGAAAACAAATATCGGTTTCCATATTTCACCAAATTTTTGTGATTTAAATACCATTTTAAAATATTGCTTTACTATACTTTAAAATATGTATTTAGTGTACAAAAACAAGGAACACATTTATTAATGATAATGATTTTAAGCCATTTAATCATTATTCAATGGTAATGAATTAGTTTTTTAACTAATTATCAATGAAACATTTTTATTAAGAAGCATTACCATCGGTGGAAATAATAAAAAACATGGTTGAGATATGGTCACAATAAACATAGTATGATCGTTGTAACATTGTTAAGCTGCAGAGAACAAATTATAGTTGCTTTCAACAATACTTCAGTCACGATAAGCACAATTTTGTTGATATTTAACCAGTATATGGTTACTGTGCACAAAAAATACAACATGGTTGGTTTAACGTAAAAAAATTTAAGCCTCAACCAAAGTTTTATAACTTATTAAAAATAATGTAATATATTTAACCATAATATATTTTTATTAATCAGAGTATGATTAAAGGCAA
This sequence comes from Gymnosoma rotundatum, assembly GCA_916610165.2. Classification (NCBI taxonomy): domain Eukaryota; kingdom Metazoa; phylum Arthropoda; class Insecta; order Diptera; family Tachinidae; genus Gymnosoma; species Gymnosoma rotundatum. The sequence goes on from OU744339.1 coordinate 14,477,489, forward strand.
TCAAAATAATGTTTGCGCTTAAAATTGTTTTGTTTTAGGTCTTGACAAAATTCTTTTCTATCAATTTAGTAATTTTTTGTTACCTTAAAGTTGAAATTGATTTTATTATTAGAGAAAATTTTAAAAAAAATAAAAATTTATGTACAAATTAAACAATTAAAAATAATATGAAAACAAATAAAAGAAAAGCAAAATATTTCAAAAATAGTTGCAATATATGTTCGTATGTATATACATATGTAAGCATATAAATCATTATTTTTGTGTTTTAAGCACAATTGCGGAACCATTTTAATAAGCAAATAATTGCCTTTTTTGTGAATATATGTTTTTCAATTATATATCATGACAGTTTCAACCATATTATGATGTTTTAATTTAACCATTTAATGTTTGTATTTTAACACAACTATTTTCAGATTTTACCATGTTATTGTTATGCTAAACAACAATATGGTTGCAAGACCAGCCTTGTTATTATTAAATGTAACTGTACTATGATTTGTTAACAACCATATAATACAACTATATAGTACAACCATAATATGTTGCTCTTAGATTATGGTTACCACAACCATGTTTTTTCTTTGCGTGATGATACTTAAAAAAATAATTATTAGCATTATTTATTATTCAAAGCTAATGAAATCGTCTATTTTTCAGTCACTTTAATTAATTACTCCAATGTATGTTAAAGCATTTAATTAAAAAATATTTTGTTTAATTTCTCAATAAAAATATAATTGATTCAATTAAAAATTGTATTAAATATTAAACTGAAAATAAGTAAAACCTTTAATATTTTCTAGCGATGCTACTTTTCAAACTTAAACCAGCCATAAGCAACGTGAATAAATGCCAGTAGCTGCAAAATTTAATTTCATCAAAAAACACAAACTTTTCAAAAAGACGTTTTTAGCAATAGTATGGCATTAAAAAATACAACATACAACATCCAACATAAAATAGAAAAATCTCTTAAAATGATTAATAATTGTTGAACAAATAATAGAAAACGAAAATAAAAATAGTACGTTTGAAAAAATAAATAAAATTGGGATTTTGCACAGTGGTTCAGAAACAAACAATTTTTAAAAATAAATCATTAATTTCTAAGCAGCCAGACTGTTTCGATTGTAGCACAGAAGTATAAACTTTGCAGGCATTTCAAGAGCAGGGCAAAAGGGTGCCTAATCAGAGCACCGCAAATATTTTTTTTAAAACATTTATAGTCAGTAAAATCTTCTGGCGAATTCATTTTTTTTTTTTAATCTTGACTTATACCACTTTCACAATTATGGGCACAATTTTGCTAAAGAGAAGAAGACCTTCCTTCCTCTAGGTGAATAATAGAAAACCAACAATATTATTTACTTTCAAACTAGTTGAAGTGAAGCGTCTACAGTTGAGACGCCAAAAGTGAATGTAATAATAAATAATTAAAATATTTAATAATATATTTTCCAAGTCTGACAAAAAAAATAGTAGAAAATAAATTTATTAAAATAAAATATTCCCCATTCATCTCTAATGTATGCTCAGCTATCTCTTGGCTACACAGCCCATATTTTTGCGTTTCTTTAAAAGACATATTAAACCAACTTCATATATTTATACACACATATATACATACACACATGAATGCGCATGTAATTCTGTGTTGAGTATTTATTTAAATTGTTCAAACAGTTTTTTAAAATACTTGAGAAGAGAAACCATTTTTTTGAGGTTTTATGATGATTAAGCTGTTAGTGTTCCTAAATACATACAGGCCCTTAAACTTTGGCTGGATAAATAAATGAAGGCATGAATAACTGAATGTTTGCTAAACAGCTGTAGTGGTGTTTTAGTTTTTATTCACATTTATTATAACGTTACAAGCAAAAATATTTTTTTTATTTTATTTTATTTCAAAGATGTCATGAGTTTTAAAATTTATCTTATTCCATTTAATTAAGATGGATTTTTTCTTTGTAACTTCCTGATCTACAGGTTCCACAAGGGAGGTTCAATGGGAAAGAGATCAGAATATTATCTCATATAATAGGAATTGAAATTAAAATAAAAGTTTTTTTTCTAGTACGAAATATTACTAAATTAAAGCAAAAACAACTAAAAGAAGGTTTTAAAATAAAAACAATAAAAGGTCACATGGCTCAGAGTTGCATTTTTATTTTTATTATACCCTTCACCACAAAAAGTGAAAAAAGGGTATAACGAACTTTGTCATTCTGTTTGTAATTTCCACAATATCCATTTCCAACCCCATAAAGTATATATATTTTGAGTTTTTATGCATAGCGAAGTCGTTGGAGCGATATCCGTCTATCCGTCCGTGTTAGTGCTGAATCAAGTTTGCTAAGGCAGGCAGTAGATCAGCTATAGAAAATTTAAATACGCCAATCGATCAGACAAAAGAGGTGCTATTGGAAATCAGCAAGAGCGGTCATCAAGTGAAAAAATTTCCGCTCGCCCATATCTACCGAATTATGGGCCTCTGAACTTTTCAAATTTGTTAAAATATCAATATGGATATCATTTACAAGCTTATAAGTCCCAGAGTTGCATTTTATTTATTAACTTATTTTTTTTTTTTGCTTTCTGAATGGAAATAAATTTCCGAAGATATATATTAAAATCAGAAACAACTAAAAACAAAGTTTTTAAAGTGATTCGATAAAAGATTATATTGCCCAGAGTTGAATTTTTTTTGTGCTTTGTTCGTAGAAACAGAAACGCTAACATAAACAAAGACTTAAATAAAAAACAAAAATAAAAAACAACTAAAACGAAGTTTTGAAATCAACCTAATTAAAGATCATATAGACCAGAGTTGCATTTTTTCTTCCTTTGTAAAAAAAAAGTAGAAATCGAAACTTATATTGTCTAATATTATTATTATTAATTAAAAGCCGACGATAAGAAGGTTTTTAAACTGATGCAAATAAAAATTATATATAAATTATATGGCCCAGTGTTGCATTTTTTGATTGTCAAATAGAAATAGAAACCGTGACTAAATTATAAGCATGTAATTTATTGAAAGCAAAGGCAAGGAAAAGTAGGTTTTAAAACCGTTTCAATAAAATCGTATGGCCTAGAGTTTTACTTTTTTTGTAGGCTACTGTACTATTTCTATTTTCTTTTTTGCTTCTCTTTTCCTTACTTGTATGGCTTGCAGTCTAACTATATATATATATATATATACATATTTATGTAAAATAAAAATTCAAATCAAACCAAACCAAAGTTGTAAAGAATATTTCTTTAAAATGTTGACCGCCTAAAAACACACAACACAAAAAGTTTTACATCTAAGTTATTTGGGTATGCAATACTATTGGTTTTAAAATAAATATCTTTTAAAACTTTTTTAATTAATATATTGAATTGCTAGTCCTAATCCATTTAGTACCCAATAAAAAATATTTTTTTGAAGCCTAAGAGATGGGAGTTTAATAAAAATTTCTTGAATTTTTTTTATATTCGTCAACAACTTTTTCATTTTGGTGATTTTTTAAATTTAAAGTAAATTGTAATAAAAATTGATAGATGATTGAAGATTGAGTTTAATTAAAGCGTTAAGTTGATTAGAAGCAAATTTATTTTGGTTGTCAATTAATTAGAAACTGTGCGAGTTACTAAAAAGAAACCTGAAATATGACAGCATATATGAACATTTAAAGTTGCAATAAACATTTTTCTGTGAAATACTTAACTTAATAAAAAGTGTTCTTTTAACTGCATTTGGGTTAAATCTTCGTTCAGAATGTCATTTAACCAGTTAAAGAAATCAGTGTTAAAATCAACCTCAAAGGATTTGACAAAATTGACTTTGTAACATCCTGAACATTAAGTCAACATTTGTTTTTTGATACAAGATGACTTTGTTCTTATTACCTTCAAATAACATAAAAACAAACACACTTACACAAAGCCATACTAATCAAATTCTAATGCATATTCAAAACGAGGCAAGCAATAAAGTTAATTGGCTGCTATTTTATTTTTCTAATTTTTTGTCAGGTTTGTTTGTTTGTTAATTGTTATAGTGAAGTTAAAAAATTTTCACCTTTTTAATTGCTGAATGCTTGTGCTGGATTCTAAATTGTTATTCGCATGTCATGTGGATTAGAAATGGTTGATTTCTTTTGTGATTTTTATAGGAATATGTGTGATTTTAAGATTTACTGAAAAATTCGAATAATTCAAAGGGATAATAGAAAAGAAAATAGTCAGACCGAATATTGATTTTTCAATATCTCCATGATTGCTTTAATTTTTTGTTGAAAGCCCGTTAAAACCTAAAAAGCTCTCGATCCAGTTAAGCTACCTTGAGCAGCAAAAAACAAAAATACAATTCACATCTCACTTTGAAATTAACGCTTTTGGTTTCTATCGAAATCATAACCCCATAAAATTACTCTGATAAATTGATTTTGTGTACATTTTAAGTAACTCTTTCGCGAAACCAATGAAGTGAAAATGAGTTTTAAGGGCATGACGTAATCCCAGCCCTGCTGAATGGACAGCAAGCAGCAGTTGTTGAATAGTTTAACATTTATTTCAATGAGCTAATCATTTGCTCATACGCATAAATGGTCCAGGACAGTTGGGATATTAACACAGCACAGTGGGATAGAAATAAAATATTTTGAAGAAAATTTTCAGTCGGAAATTTTAAAACTTTTCTCCAATGACACAATAGATAAACCGAGTCCCGAAATTCCCTAATCAATTATTTAAAAACCCCAAAATTTTTAATTTCTAGACTTCTGCTGGGACATTATTACAGCACAGTGGGATAGACATAAAATATTTTGAGGGAACTTTCAGTCGGAACTTTTAAAAATTTTCACCAATGACACAATAGATAAACCGAATCCGGAAATTCCCTAATCAATTATTTTAAAAACCCAAAAATATTTAATTTTTAGACTTCCGCCGTTAAACTTCAAATTTGAACCTAAACTTAAGAAATATTTTTTGAAAATTAATAAAAGGCGCTTCTTAAAACTAGCTTTATTTAATATAAATGGAAAATTTCTTAAAAATAAAGCCAAGTTTAAACACGTCCAGGCAGGAGCAACACATTAAGAAAATTAGCTAATAATGCATTTCAGAAAAACAAATTCAATATTGCTAAGTTTTTTCCTTTTTTGGACAAACGTACGGATTCTTTTGATTGCAAGTACCACTGTGGCTCTTTACAAATTCTGTATTCTTACCTTGTGGCTTTATCTGGCTATATTTCTTAATCCTACGGTCTTGTGAATCCTTTGGTCTCGAATTTACTAAAAATGCGTTACTATTACAAACGCAGCCAGCCATTCACGCTACACTACAGTGTTACTCCGGTGAGACATGAACTACGCGATGCCTTGTTTAGTAACGTAACCTTTACCCTTCACAGACAACTCCACTTCGCCTTTTATCCGAGCCAGTTATTCCCTATTTCTAATAGCCGCAACACACCTCTGCCATACACTGTTGTTTTGCTTTTACACTTTCCTGTCCTAACCGCTTCCGTTCTTACTTTTTATTGTAAAGGGCGTATTGACAATTATCTGCTGCTTTCATATTAAATAGACGTCTTTTACTAAATTATGATCTCCCAATGGCTTCACACAATAATTGTCTTTTTCTTCTCGGGAGGTTTGTATTGCTGCTTCTTAATTTTAATTGCATTATTACAATTATTATTTTCTGTTGTACGCATGTTCGAAGGTGGGCTCGAACTACTCACGATCTTCTGTTTTACAGCAGGCACCTCTACCAACGCAGCCATTAAAGTTGCTCAGCTTTTGTTAGCTAGTTTTGGTATTATTCTATACACACACCATTAGTAGAAGTAACTTATACATCACGCTCATACGGACAACAACATCAGGGGTTACCAGATCTTATTTTCGTAACAATATGACGACGGTAACGGAACGAGATATCGTTACTGGGAGTTAGTGAACAAAACAACGACGATTCTCTGACGATATTAATAATATTTATTTTCATTTCAGTTTTGTGTTTGGTTTCAAAAATATTTTGTTTAAATATTTTTTTTGTACATTTAAATGAATTAAATGATTTCTATCAAATGATTTCCATAAAAAAAATCCTTGAAATGTAAAGAATTTTAAGTACATTGCATTAGAGTCTATTGGACAGGTTAATCTTGCAAGGAATTTAATAGAACTTTTCAAAACCTTCATACAGATTGAAGTTATTTTTTCAATTGTTTTTTTATTTTTTTTATTAAGTGTATCAGTTTTTTAAAGTTATTTTTATTCCTGAAATTTTATTCTGTTCTTTTAAATAATGCGCCTTTGCTATTATTGTGAATTCAAATTCTTATAAAATACAAATATTTTTGCAAACATGTGGCAATATTGTTAAGAGAGTGAAAGACTAAATTCGAGAGAATACTGAAAACCGACAAGAAAATAAAATAAATTTTAATCTCAGCGGCATTTTCGTTTAAATATAACTCAGAGTAGAAATACAATACGCCGCCGGATTCCGCATGTCAGAAAAAAAACAAACAAAATGAGGTGCGGCGACGGATGCGGATTTTATTGTAATTTTTTATTATTTGTTTAGCAATTTTTTATTCGTTTTTATTGAAATATATTCAAAACAATTTGGTAAATTGTAACTAAGCAATAAGTTGGAAAGTTTTAAAGTTATTGTGGATTTTCAATGACTTTTTACATTTTCTTTCTCTTCTTTTTTTCGTAGTCATTCACAAAAAATATGAAAAAATAGTAGTTTTTGTTAGAAAAAGAATAAAATTGTGGCAACATGCTGAAAGAGAAAAAATTTACATTAGGTCTGTCTGCGTACACATATTTTGCATTATTTTCTGCAAAATCTTGCAAAATGTTGTCTGCGTACTCCAAATCTTTTGCAGCGAGAGAGCCAAAAAGAGAATTTTTTGACAGTTGGCAGTTAGAGAACTTGCAAAATGTTGCTGGAGAAAATTCTGCTTGCAAGATTTTGCAACTAGTTTGAACAGCTGTTTTTATTTACTTTTTGAATGAAATAATTTTTGTGAAAAAAATAAAAATTAAAATTTAACAATGGCAGAGGTAAGTAGTTAAAATTGTGTTGATTTTTAATGTTTATAATAAATTATAATAAACAAAACAACTTTAAGTATACTCGTACTACAAAATAGATGCATAGGCAATGATATATTTTCCAGTCTAAAGCCTCTTCTTATGAAGCCAAAAGAAAGAAATTGTGTAAAGCTGTATATGGAAGAAATAGTGCCCAATTACTGCGAAGAGGAATTTTGAAGGCATTTCCGGATATCGAGACAACTGTTTGAAATCCTACGCGATCGATTTTTCAATTCAATTTTGCGTAATTCTTTTGCTTTGTTATTTTAATTGTTTACACACCGATCAGCTGTTTTCTTGCAAGATTTTACTGGATGCTGTCTGCGTACTTTTTGATATATTTTCAGCCAACAGAGTAAAATTGGTCTTGCTCTCCCAAACAAATTTACTGAGTATTAGCTACTGGAAAAGCTAAGCTTGAGAGAAAACGCATTCAAACTAAAAAAGTTTAAAATTTCATACGGATTCGTTAAACGTTTTATATTGTCAAAACTTTATATAAAAAAACAACAGCATCCGTAACCGTGAGGTTGTATTTCAACTGTTATGTCGAATTTGTATGAAAATATCGTTACCGTCGTGTTCCTACACTTAAACGACCTTCATTCATCTGTTAAAAATGCTTTCGCTCATAGAAGATAATTTTGCTGCGTTCAGAAATAATTATAAAAGGCCTTTTTAAGAAATTTTAAATCTGATAAAAAAAATATATGTAAAAAAATTTACATAACATTTTGCTCTACTGTACTCAGCAACTAAGTACAGAATAGTTCCAATACTGATTAACAAAATTCTAAAAATAATTGCATGTGGTATCGCATCAAGACCTACTATCATCATATTCTCTTTTCTTCTGCAAAATAAAGTTTGAAGGGCAATAAAATAGAAAGAAGGACATTAATTTTATTTCACCCTGTAAAACATACGCTTATAATAAGAGAATTGATTTACACAACATACACACATACACGCACACAGGAAGTATGTAAAACTTGATAAGTCTTATAAGGTATTTAATTTATAGAGCAGAGGTGACATAATGAAGAATCATTTAAATCCATTGTTAGTTTAACAATAGAAATTATTTAACGTAGAGCTGCTAAAAGATGTGTTAGTAAAGAACATGAGCACACACAAATATTTCCTTTCATTTACCTGAATTATTCTTGCAAAAAAACCCGAATTCAAAACAGATTTAAGCTATCTATTTATAACGGCTTGAAATTTTGGCATAATGCATCAAATTATATTAACTATTGGGACACCCTTTAATTTCCTAATCCAAATATTACAATTGTTATTATAGCGGACTTAGCACTGTAGTTTTTTTTAGAAATTTCATCTGTCTATCTATAATTGTTTAACAGTTTGGCCATATACATCAAATTACATCTACCAATGTAACACCCTTTAATTTAAAATTTTAAATATTTATACTTCTTATTATACCAGACAAAGTAGTGGATATTTTTTCTAATTTTTAAGTAGTTATATATAAGGGTTTAGAAGATAGGCCCATATAGGTCAAATTGCATTAATTATGGGAAAACCCTTTAATTTCTAAATTCAAATTGTATACTTTTCTTATAGCGGGCTTAGCAATACAGGTTTCTAATAAATTTCAGCTGCTTGTTTATAACGGTTTACAACTTCTGTCACATACCCCAAATTATATCCACTATTGGCACACCCTTTACTTCCCAAATCCAAAACTTATACTTGTTGTTATAGCCATTCTGTGTAAATTTCAGCCGTCTGTCTATTAGTGTTAAAAAGTATGGCCACATAACATTAAATTAACTATTGGGGCACCCTTTAAATTATAATTTTGAAAATTTGTACTTGTTATTATAATGTTCATAGCATTTTTCAACGGTTCAAAATAAAGGCAAATATAGGTTAACTTACGTCACTGATGGGGACACCCTGTAATTTTTAGATTAATTTTTTTATTCCTTTTTTGCTATTGGAAGCCATAGTGATACTCAATTTTTTTTTTTAATTTTAAAGTGGTTTCCTTCACTATTCATAATACACTTAAAAAACATGTAGGCTGTATAGGGGCACCCTTTAATGTGTTAAGTTATGAATTGTTTTTAAAATGGGACCAATCTGAAAGCATAATCTATCAAATTACAAAAAAAACTTCAAAATCGGTGCAGAAATAACTGAGTTCTGTAGGCACAAACAATAAAAAAAGCAACATTCACACATACATACGAATTGATAACCCCCTTCTCTTTTTGAAGTCGGTTAAACATAAATATAAAACGCTAATTGTACATGTGACACAGTGGTGCTTAAAATATAAAGTACTTTACAGCAATAACCGAGACAATAAAATTATTAATAAAATAAAGGAGTTCATGTTCTCACTGGCTTCTTTTTTTCTCTCTGGTGAAATAAAATAAGGCATTTCCTCAATATTATTATAATTTTAAACCACCCTGTACAATTAAGAAATAAGAACTATTTTAGTTTTCTTGCTAAAAATCATTCTTCATTTTTAATCCCAAATGTGTTTCTCATGAAATAGAACGAACTTCATGTCAATTGTTTTTTGTTAAAACGCAAATAAACGTTAATTAAGGTTAAAAGTACATGTTCTTTTTAATGTGAAAGAATATAATCAAATTTAATTTCTTTATTATTTTCTTGTCTCTTAGCATTTTCGTTAATTGGATTTTCTTGTTAAAGAAAGAAAAAAAGATTTGTTTGCCACAAGTTGGCTTTAAATTAAATCACATTAATATAAAGTCAAGAATTAATTAAAAGTTCTATGAAGCTCTTTAGTTATATTTTGGATTCTAGAAAGATTGCCAACAGTATGTACTTAAATTCAATATTAGATGTTGTCTAGAACATGTCTAGAACGCAGTTTACTAACTGTATCGTCTTTTACATTTGTTATAAATCTTAATCGGTTCTATAACTGCTTATAGTCAAAAGACTATTATTAAGAAAAGAAGAGAATATGGCTTTGACTTGCACATTTGTCAATTGCTGTGACCATCTTGAATCTCTTGTTTGCCTTAAAGGGGCAGCCATGCACGTTAGAACATTTTAAGACTCGTGCAAGATTCGATGTACCTTGCAAGGCAGCCATATGTACTGCAATTATCTATGGCTCCTTTAATAATTAAACTGACGATCTTTTATGGTTTAGGCAACATCCAGCCCACTGCACCATTCTGCTTCGCCGAAATAAAAACTCACAATATCTTGTTTGAGAATGTTAAAAAAAGAAACATAAAAGTATTAAGTTTACCATCCCTGGTACATATGCTTAGGAATCATTCACATTGCAGTAATAACACAGTATAATAATTCTTGCAAAAAGAAACCTTTGAAGTCGTTGGTCTATAACGGTTTAGGATTATGGCCACATACATCAAATTATATTAACTATTGGGACACCCTTATATTTTATTTCAAAACTTTATACTTGTTCAATTGTTTGGCAATATACATCAAATTAGAGCAACTATAGGGGGAGTCTTTATAAGAAAGTTAAAAAAAATAAACACAAAAAATTCTTAAAAATGCATGAAATCTTTATTTGAATCGATAGTACTGTCCATATAATTTAATGTTTGAAGATTATTTCCCTGATTATTTGACCTTGACTGGGCCTCAAATGGTCCATCCGCTAAGTCCAATTTTGGCATACTTTTTCCAACATTTCGGCCAGTATCTCACGAATAAATGCTTCAATGTTGTCTTCCAATGCGTCAACTGAAGCGGGGTTGTCTGTATAGACTTGAGCTTTAACATAGCCACACAAAAAATAGTCTAAAGGCGTTTAATCGCATGATCTATGCGTCAAATTGACCGATCCCGAACGTAAAATAAAATTTTCAATAAGTCCATTGTTGCGTGTGCTGTGTGGCATGTGGCACAGTCTTGTTAAAACTACAAGCTCTTGCATTTTGGGCAGAAAAAAAGTTATATATAATCTCACGGTAGCGCTCACCATTCACAGCTACGTTACGATTCGCATCACATTTAAAGAGGTACGGTCCAATGATGCCACCAGCCCATAAACCGCATCAAACTATGACTTTTTCTGAATGCATTGGAAGCTTTTGCAATGCTTCTGGCTGATATTCACTCCAAAATCGAAAATTCTGCTTATTTCAGCAGATCGATTAAACAGACCATAAAATGGAAGAAGCCCGCGATGAACTTTCTTAACAGAGCACGCATTTTGATAATAAAATTTAATAAATTCCAAGTGTTGTTCATTTGTAAGACGATTCATGGGTAAATTATAGACCAAACTGAAGATGTTTGATAGTGAAACAAAACACGAAACGTGCGTCAGCTGTTTAAACCAGTGTTGCCAAAAAGATAATAGCTAAAAAATCAGCAATCAGGTTCTTTATAAATTTTAACCGTCTGTCTATAATGGTTTAACAGTTTGGCAATATACATCAGATAACATTAACTATTGTAACACCCTTTAATTAATAATATTTATACTTCATATTATATAAAAAATTGTGAACATTCTGTCTAATTTTTAAGTGTTTTTATATAACGATTCAAAAGATATGGTCAAATAACATAAATTATGGGAACACCCTTTAATTTGTAAACTTAAAATATAAACTTGTTGTTATAGCGGACTTAGCAATACAGGTTCCTTGCAGGTTTCAGCCATCTTTCTATAACACTTCAAAAGATAGGATCAATTTACTCCACCTTTGGGGTTACCCTTTAATTTTTAGATATATTTTTTTAATACATTTTCTTATTGGGAGCTATAGTAATGCGTAATTTTTAAATTAGTGCCCTTTAAAAATCATAATACACGTAAATAATATGTATGTTGTATGGGTACACCCTTTAATTTTTAAGATTAAAAACTGTTTTTAAAACAAGACTAATTCGTATGCATAGTCTATCAAATTACAAAAAAAATTTCAAATTCAGTTCAAAAATGACTGAGTTCTGCAGGCACAAACATTAAAAAAGCGGCATTCAAACGAATTGATAACCTCCTTCTCTTTTTGAAGTCGGTTAAAAATAAAGGGAAAAGTTGCCAGATTATAATATTAACATAAAAATAACTATCGTAGAGTGTTTTAACACAAGATTATTAATTCATATTTTTTTTGTACACAAATTTATTATTCCTTAAAGCTTGTTAATAAAAATATATATAAGAAAGTCACAAAAATATTTTATAAAAATTATACAAAAAGTCGCCAATTTAATAAAATTTTAGAAAACTCCATATTTAACAACAAATCGCCATAACTGATGTTTCTGATGCTGATTACTATTACAGGCTACTCAAAAACAATTCAATTTCGTCTGTACTTAAGATTCCGCTGGGATCTGAGCTCTGGGTTCTCTTTACTGTTTACCAATCTGGCAAGAATGTAAGCTAACGAATCCACCGAAACCGCTTAACTATTCTTAAAAATTCATTTTCGCACAGAAATACAATCACACACTTGATCATAGTAAAAAGTAACAACTTATTCAACTCTGTTTATCAAAGACACGAACCAACTTTTTAAATTTTTAACGAAGAAGTTTGAATAAAATTTCATTCCCAAAACAAAAGAATTTGAATGCAGATTCAAGAGTTGAAACTCAATATTTAATTATTTTTTTTCCCTTTAATAGAAGGACAGTTTATTTCTGACAAGCTATCAACAACTCTACTTTCATCTAGGAAATCTAAGAATTTATTATGCTAAGAAATAGAGTGACCAGATGTTTTTATCTAATTGTTAAAGAAATTTCAATACAAAAACATTAACATAGTGAGAATTCGCAGTTGTTTGGTTTTAAAGTTAAGCGTATAATGACATATAAAAAATGACTCACCATTATGAATCGACTGTTAAGCAAATAGTTCTTAAAGCAATCCATCCAAATTTTATTAAAATATATGCGACATTGCTTCAGCATCAGTGTCCCCAATGTACATCTGGAGCTCATTTAAAATCGTTGGCTTGTTGACAAAGACTATGAAAAACAAGCCTAAGGTATTAAATCTCATGTTTGCGGCAGCCCATTAGTTAGCCGCTAACTTTCTCCTTCGCAATTTTAAACGTAGCGCCGCTGATCGAGGACAAATCAGAGTTCCTAAATAATCTTCGATACCGACCTCAGCGATTTCACTTTGCACTAAGTCGCTGTCTGACCAGTGGCCTAACATCCAAAAGACTAAAGTCACACTCAATCTTATCTACACTGTGATGAATGATTGATCTAAACTCGAAATTCACAATTAGAATTTACAACTGAAATTAGAATTCGTTTCCTTTAGCATAAAGAGAGGCATTTTAAATAGTTAGTCTTTGCTGATAATTTTAACAACTGTCACTTTGACAGCTGATCAAAATCATCGCAATTTAAAACAACTATCATTGCTATCTGGTCATCCCTTTATAGAATTCTTTTCATAGCTTTTCATCATTTGTTAAGGATTCATTGCTTTCACTATTTAGTTAAAAATTATAAAAGTTTTATATGCAATTTCCAATTTGCATTCACATTTTCAACAAGCGATAGCAATTCTTAAATGTAAAAAAAAACTAATAAATGAGCAATAGAAAATAAAACTAAATATTGATTAATTTGCTGCTTGAGTTTTAGAAATAAAAACTTTTTTAAGAACTAATGCCAAACAAATTTGAAATAAAAAAAACGTATAGAAAATATTTTAAATAGAGCTCTAAAATTTTATGCAATAAACGTTTGCTTTTTATATTGAGCTCATTTTGATATCAAAGTTAAACTTTTTGCAATAATTTTCCCAAGCACATTTAATGCCAAAAATGTACAATATTCTTGATGTCACGAATAATCTTCTAAAGATAATTGCAAAAAAAAAAGAAAAAAGTAAAAATATTTATTACAAGGATGAAGTTTGTTTGATTTTCTTTTACACACCCACTTTTTGGTTTCATGTGCAAATATTTGTACTCATGTACACTTGTACATAAATACATATATATGTATGTATGTATGTGTACATGTATCGAATGAAGTTGAAGTTTAATTTTTAGAAAAATATTTTTTTTTTCTTCATTTTATTGTCATGTGTGTCAAAATTGTTTTTCTTTTTTTGGTTTTTTCTTAAACAAAATGGTGAGAAATATACAACACATTAAAAATATTGTACAGAAAACTTGCAAAGACATGTTTAAACATGTTTTGAATTAGTTATTGGCAAAAGTTGACTGATTATTGTTGCTATTCTTCTCTTTTTTTGTAATTGAAAAACTAGTTAAATAAAAGAACAAATAACATTGATCTGCCCTTAAAATCCTAAACCCAAGTCTCAATTTCAGAGTTTTAGATTTTAAGACCCAGCTAGATCTAACAATAGATTTAATTGTTATCTATTTTGCAGAAAAAAATTCTTTTAATTCCATATAATTTACTCAGAAATTTTCCTATTTTTGTAAGACCTAAAAAAACGCCTTCTTTCATTGTTTTGCCGAGCCACGTTTTCAAGTTTAAAAATTTTTAACTTCCTTAGAGATAGCTGCGAAGAATGCTGGTAAAGGGACGTAGCGATCCATAAAATGCAACATTACAGTCTGCTAGTGTCTAATTTGTTCTGTTTTCTTTGGAAACAGTCCGCATACGTTTGTAAATAATTTTACTTTCTTAAATTTTTTTTAGAAAATAAAATAAAAATGAACTTAAGCCAAAATAAATTTTAACTCATTAATTTTTCATTTCTGTAAGTGAAATATGCCTTTCAAGAAGAAGCAATCGATTATTACACAGAAAAAATAGACACCTATAAAAGGTTTTATTTGGGTATATTTTACTCTATCAGTTTTTGTGTCCATATTATAATCTGGCAACTTTTCACTTTCACTTTATACTATGTTATTAGCGCAAAGTGAATGATTTATAAACATATGTATCAGAGATGGTAAAGTTACTTTTTATTTATAATTTTTTTTTCTACATTCAATTATAATCACTCCTTTTACGAATATATTTTCCCTCGAAATGTTTTCCTTTTAACCGAATTGCAATCGTAAATTATTTACGTGAACAATTTCTCACGTAAACAAAAATTCCCTTTATCGTTGATATTGATTTTTTCACTTTTCCCTGCAAATATTTACATCAATAACACATTTTTTTAATTGAATATAAGTTACAGCAGTGCAGACTGGCTTAATGCTCGACAAGATGCAATGTCAAGCATAGATTCACGATGTTTTAGGCGTCTTGCGCGTGACGTTCTTGAAATAAAATTGTTAATTCTTATCCAAAATTTTATTTATTTATTTTTAACTTCAATTTAACAATTTTCACTGAGCTTATTCGTCTTACTTACATTCAGTGTGCACTGATAGCTTAATTATTTTGAACAGCTGTTCAATGAAGGGAACAAATTTTTCATTATAAGTCCACGATACCCATTTTCACTTCGAGGAGAATGAAAATTTCATGGGAACATAAATTTCACTTCTTATTCATGATAGGGGTGAATAATATCAACTAATCTCAATTTATAATTTATTTTACTTCTTTAAATAAATAAAATTAACGTTGTATATATGCATGTATGATATTTTTATTCTTTCACGGCCGTTTTTAATAAATAACTTTTTTTGTTTTTAACAAAAAAATTTTTTGTGTTTTAGAAAAAATATTTAATAATTAAAAAAAAATCTACCAAAAAGAATCATTTTAGCAGTTTTTGAAAATGATTTGGAAACCTTGACAAAACTCTGCTCAAACCTCAAAATTATATTCACCAACGTTCTCATACTATAACCAGTGTTTAAATTGCTTACTTAAAAATAGCAAGAGCACTAAAATCTTTGATTTGCTTACATATTTTTCAGCAAATAAAAAAATTAAATGTCTCAGCATTTACAAAACATTTCATTATAAACGAAGCAGCAGCAAAAAGCAAATGCAAAAAAAGAGAAAGAATCGTATTTGCTTTAGCTGACTTTGCAGCAAAGCAATCAGCAAAGCATTTATTTGCTGAAGCTTAAGCAAAAAGTTATTGTTTGATGTTGCTTTTTAAGAAAAAAAAAAACACCATTTAATTGTGTAACAAAGAAAAAACGTTTGTAGTTGTATTGTATGTATTTTTTACGTATTGTAAGTAATAAATACAGAAATACGTTTCCAATGTCAAAAGTAATGAAAAGCAGCGAGTTACATCATGAAACAGCAATTGTAGTCAGCCATAACTTCATAGTAAAGAGATGAGCAAAAGCAAAAATAAAAATAAAGAAAAACTGATTGCTCAAGCAACAGCAAACCTTTTCAAATTAGTTGCTTTGCTGATTGCTTTGCTGCAGAAAGAAACACATAGTCAGCTGAAGCCAATGCGTCTCCTTTTTTTTGCATTTGCTTTTTGCTTTTGTTGCGCATTTTTTCACAGCAACATTTAACGCATTAAAAACATTCAAGCACTATTTAGGGCGTGTCAGATAAAACTTTTGCTTTGCGTTGCGTTGCAAATTCGCTTTGACATCTAAGATAAAATGCACGAACTTATATGAAATATGTCACATAAAGCCCTTTTTATGCAAAGCAAAGCGCAAAGTTGGGCATCACTCATCTTTTTGCGCGCTTTGACAATCAGCTGTTATACATTTGTATATTATTTTTGGCAAAATCGAACGTAAAAAATGTAATGAATTTAAAATATTATCTTTTTTTATTAAATATTATTCCTTTATAATTTTTTTTAGAAAATTATGGAAGAAAACTTAAAGAGGCAATAATAATTAAACGTCACACAAAGCGACAAAGTTTTATCTGACACTGCCTTTAATCACTGATTATAACAATATCATTCGTTTAGTGCCACCTTACTTTTTTCAAATTATTTTAACGTTTTCCCAGGCAACAGCTACCTTTAATACTATTCATATCGTACATTAAACTAAACATATCGATTTCTTTTTAAATTTACTCTACTTTCTACAGCAAACGACAATTGTTATGGTTTCATTCTTAGATACTGGCAACATGCTTTTATTACAATTGTCATGCACAGAAACAGAAGTATGCATTTCTGTGTTAAATAAGAATTTTATAGAAATGTGTATTTAGTATTTTTTTTCCGTTACTGCTCATGTAAAGAAGTACATGTACTTTTTGAAGCAGCGAATTGTAAAAGAAATGTGTGATTTGTAATGTTTGCTGTAGTAAAATGTAATGAAGCAAAATGTCAACTGAAATTTTCTCTTTGCCATCGTTTAGTATTGTTGCTTACAATGTTGTCTTTTTGTGCTTTTGATTTGCAAAAATGGGCCACACCCAAGCACGTGGTAAACTCAATTGTATGTAGTACTTGGTATATATTGCGGTAGATTTTTTTCCTGTTTAATTTAGTTTACTTTTTATCTGGTGGAATTCACAATTTGCCAATATTGAGCTGTATGTGCAGATGCGTGATTTTTTTTTTTTTTTGCAAAAGCTCTTACATTTGTTTATGTAATGGTGCATGTGGGCTTCCGCTTCTTCAAGAAAAAAATAAGTCAAGAAAAAAAAATAACTTGTAATGATAAAAGTTGTAATCTCATTTGTGTCAATTTTAATACAGTGAAACACAAAAGTACTGAAAGTTTTTTTTCTCTTTTGGAAGAGTTTTTCTTGAAGAACAACACTGTTTGCTGTAACGTGCGAGTTTTAGTATTGTAGGCGTGTTTTAGATTTTTTTTTTTTTTTTTGGTTTGCTGGGCTGCTAAAAAAGATTGGTTTTTAAGCCCCATAAAAGTTTAAACTAAAAAATAGCAGAGAAAAATTTTATTTTATTTAAAAATAGTTTTTAATCAAAAAATCGATCTGCGAATTCGACACGTAAAAAAGATTTGGATCATATGGCCACTAATGCTATTCTTTTTGTTTCGCATTTTAGACGTCTACATTTTGGGCCACTTCTTCGATCATTTCTGACCGTATTTCGGGAACGATGTGATTTTGCGTGGATCTATAACATATAATCAAGAGACCTTGCAAGCCAATTGACAGCTCTATTTCTCGAAAAATTTGATTTAAAAAAGTTGCATACTAGCGTTGCCGTAGCGCCATCCTCTTGAGACCAGATCCTTTCCGGACCAAAATAATACATACTTTCAAAAATAGTTTAATGATCACAGTGCAGTTACGATCTTCATCGACCGATTGCCTGTTACGCGACTTCCGTCTTCATTTTTAAAGAAATAAGCTCCAGTGATGCCACCTTCATGTAAATCACATTAAACGGAGTGTTTCTCTGGGATATAACGGATTCTATAGGGTCTGTCGTAGATTAACAAACCTATAAACCCAAAAGTAAGCCTCATATTACTAAACACAATTTTGCATCTACAAGTTAACGAATTGATGTCTGGTTTTTAAAAGTAAATCGGTAACGTCATTCGACTAACAATCTATTTATGATGATTTGTCAGAGTATATCAATTATAAATATCAAAAATGTCAGTCCATTTGGCACTTAACATTGGTCTAATAATTTTAAAACAGCTGTTTTTTAACCTCATAAAATTTAGGTGTTTGAAAATTTTCACGACAGACTGTTTTTTCTTAACTGCACTAGATTTTATTGCTCTTTTTTTATTTTTCGTTCACGTTTATTGTCGATTTCTTGGATATTTTAAAATAATATTTATTGCAAATATTATAACCTAATGTTTGCATTTATAAAAATTGCAATTTCTACATGAATTGTTGTTACTTTAACGGGAATAGGAAAATGGTTTGACACACAAAATTTAATGAAACAAAAAATAAAAATAATAAACATGAATTCTGCCACGATATTTTTCTAAATGAATACTCTCAGTCAAATAATAAAATAACTATTTAATTCTTCTAATTGTTGATGAGAAGGAAAAAAAAAGCATTTGAAGAGAGCGCGGGCATTTATTGCGTTGAAATTACAACAGTGAGGCCAGATTGTTTTCTTATGAGTTAAAAATTTTTTTTTAATAAAAGTTAAAGATTATGAAGATTTTTCAAATTTTATTGTTAAATTTAAAAACTATATGTGAAAAGAATTGTCTTCTTTATAATTAGACTTTAATAACTTTTATTTTAAAAAATAAATTAATTTATCAACGTTATTAATAACAGGGTTTCTGTTCTCTCTGGGGTGGGCCAGTCCTGTTATTAAGTTTTTGCCCAACTAACTTAAAGGCTTCTGATTCATTAAAATAGAAAATCAACTTTCAAGCTATTGTATTCTTATCTATACGAGGGTAACTAGTTCTATTGTAGTGTCACAAAATTTTAAAAATTCATATACGCTCTTGCTTTGATTTGAAATTAAAAAATATATATTCTGTAAATAGAGATCGCTTAGAAATTAGGCAGCTTTAGGCCGCAGCGTATACTGTAGCGAACTGATGTATTTTCATTCATTCATTTCCAATTCGCTTTCACATAGATCTACATGTTGACGGCAAATTTTCATTATAATTGCTATTCTTTGATTTTAAACGTATGCAAGAAAAATGTCAACGAAGCGTATCGCCGGGTATCGACAGCAAAACCCACACGTAAAATGTTTCTCTTGCAAATGTTCGTTCGTCTAAAAGCAGTCAAAGGCGGAAGATTTTAGAACACATCAAATAATTTTTGATGTTTTGCGGTATTATTTATATTAAATTAAACTTTTAGTCTTGGCTTTTTAAAAGCTTCCGATTATGATTTACGGAGGCACAGAAAACTGTCACAACAGTATCTGCAATAATCGAAATCCTGTGGGGAAATTTGTCCACCTTTTTTATAACAAAGATGTGACTAGTCATATATCAGCTGTCTTAGACATTCAAATCAAGTCCCGTTGCATCTGTTGAGGTATAGAAGTTTGTTGCAGAAAGATAAAAATTATATATACCCGACCTAAGCTTCAGATAAATATCACAGACTTAACTGAAGCAAATCTAAGCGACTGTCATGACCGCTTTAATCCCGATACACTGCCATCAAATTGACCATGATCTCAGTTGATAGTTTGACGGTCCAGTGATTAGTGATACTGTGATTGCGTAGCAGTACACAACCAGCGTTGTATTTTTTTCTTTTTCTTCTTTTTTTTTTTTTTTTGTTAACTGATGTTAGATAAACTTCTTGAGGAAGGCAAGTCTGATTTTAAAACAATCATTATAGTTTTCTATCACTTTCTATACACTCTTGTCTCGTTTAGTTATCACAAGTAAAAGTTTCCTATTCTCTTCTTCTTTGTAATGATGGCAAATTATCATCAAAAATTAATAAATAAAATGCCTTAAAGACAGTTGTTTAACCGGTATTAATGCTGTCAACTCTTATAATATAAATAATTATCCTCGTATGTCTACGACAAAAGATTAGTCCCATCGGAGAGTGTAGGAAGTACCCACATAACACGTACAACGCAGCTGGATATATAATAAAAAAAAAATATTGTAGCAGGCATTGACTTGAAGGGCTTTTTTAAAGGCCTCCTCAGAAGTTACATAACATCTAATGTAAATGTTTCATAGGAAATCTCTTCATAAAAGCCTCTGCATTTCGTTAAAAATCTCCTGCACACATTCGTAATTCTCTTCTTGTAGAATAAGAAGAAACAGAAGTAAATAAATCAACCAGGTGCGAGTAGGACTCAAACAAAGACGTCTTCGTTCTATGTATGGATCACCCTTCTATTTTGTTTCTTTTTATTACTTTTGTTGAAATTAAGTGCCTTATTGGAACTCGCTTTCATCTTTTATTTTCTATTTTGTTTTTTATTTTAATTGTTACTATAGATTAAATAATTGAACATACTCTGCATATATTTAAAATATCTATTGAAACACCCTTTTGTAATTTTCCTTATAGCAGACATAGTATAACATACTCTTTGCAAATTTCATGTGTCTGATTTTAACGTTTTCAATATGAAGCCATCTATATGATAATCATGTATCCAGGGCAACACCCTTTAATTTTACATTTTAAATTTGTCCTTATACCGGAAATAGTTCTACATACTTTGTGAAAATTATAAAAAGCATTCTATAACGGTTAAAAAATAGGACCATATACATTAAAATCACGTAGGGACACCCTTTAATTGTGAATTTGTAAGTTTTTCCTAATAGCGGACTAACTTCTACATACACACTGTAAATGCCAAAATTGTTTATACACGGCATAAAAAATATGGCCATGTTCATAAAAAACGTCTCCATAGGGACACCCTTTAATTTTTAAGTTCATTTTATTTATATATATATTTTTGTGGTAGAGGCTATAGTAAAACAATTTCTTTCCAAATTTTTTGGTGTTTAGCTATTACGGCTAAAGAGATAGAGGCCGGTCATAGAAGATTTTTACCGTTTTCGGTACAAAAACCTAAAAATGCTTCAGGAAAACAGAATTAATTTTATTGATGGCTGCAAACAGAAGGCTGGTTACACAGGAGCCTATATTTTTCCTCAACTTTCAACGAGTCATTTCTATGGCTGAATACCAAATAATCTTTCAGGTGACAGATAAAGGCATTCTTATCTGAGTACCCACTTCAGTTGCCCACTATGCTGTTTCCATGGAATACTAGAAAATGTGATATCAATTAAAAAAATAAACTCGAAAAAAACAGACAGGGGTAGAAAAAAAAATTTTAATATTAAAAGCCGAATATCTCCTAAACTATTAAAGGCGTGTCAAGAGATATCGCTATAATTTTTCAATATTCGAGGACAAATTAGAATTTGGCAACGAATTTAATTCTTAATACATCCGCAGTGTGCCAAACATAAAGCTGGCCCCCTAAACTGTAAAACTCTTATTTGACATCGAATGGTTGTACTAAAAGAAGAAGGTTGCTTTCTGGAAAGAGTAAGACTCTCCACGTCGATTGATTAGGTACAGAGAGACGAAGCTTTCATTACCATATATCCAAAAAGCTCTTGCTTTTCGTTAAAAATGGTCCTTGAGCTCTGTGTGCTGCAAAAGTGCATTGCAGACTTGTAAACTTTGCGACTGATGCAAACAACTGAGCCTAAGATCTTCTTTCGGTGATATATATGGAGTCTCACTTTTTGAGGTGTTTATCCGCATACGTAGCTTAGATCTTGAACAATAATCTCAAAGGCTGTACTAATAAACCACATGACTCGCAGTTCCTATAGCCGCAGTTTATAATTTAAATGACAATAGCCCGTTTGTTGCATTTATTGTTAACAGATTTTCAGCTGACGTCTGAAGTGCACAGATTTTATAGATTTTTTTCTAAGCAAACTTCTTTTAATCTTCTTTTACAGAACTTTTGTAGTCAGGTCAACCACGATGGCCTTTAATTTTTGTAGTCGGCTTCTAGCGCGCCTTTAAGAATGAAGAAGGCGTGACGCCAATATTGGCAATTAAAATATATATTAAAATACTAGAGTCTGCAAAACTAGTGCTTGTAACTCCTAAATAAGGCCTGACAGAAGGCCTCTATAACACTTTCTTTTACCCCTGCAGGTTTGTCTTTTTTGTTTCATTTATCAATGTGTGTGTGTATGTCTCAGGGTTCATTAAGCAACGAGAAATTTTATCACAAATAATTTTAATGCAAAAAAGGGGACTTAAAACAATAACAACAAAAGGTACTTGTGAGATAAGAAAAAAAAAGTTGTTTGTACAAGTTTTTTTTTCGGCCAGATTAACAAAGAACCAAAAGTCGTATGTAATTTGTGATAAAAAAAAAGTTGCTTCTTAACAAGTAAAAAATACAGCTTTTATTGGAAATGGAATTTCCCTTTTTTTTAAATAAATTTTAAAAGGGATTAAAGCGGAAAAAACTTTTCAAAAAGTATGTTAATTTTGATAACAAAACTTTTCTTTCTGTCTTGATTTATTTAGGCTTTCTAAAAGACTATTACAAATGAAAAAATTGAATATTTTTTAATTTTAATGTCATAAAATCATGACCTAAATGGCAGTTTATATTATAAAAAAATATGAAATGAAGCAAATAATAAATTAAACTTTTCTTGGGTTAAAAATTTTATAGAACTTTTACAATTTATGCTATTTGTTTAATTATTGTTTCAGAACAAGAGAATTTTTTTTTTTATTTTTATATAATAAGAAAATATTTTATCTTTAACATGACGCAAAAAACTACAGCAACTATAGGTACACCCTTCAATTTTCAAATTCAAATTATAAACTTGCTGTTGTAGTAGATTTAGCAATCAGGTTCTTTGTAAATTTCAACCGCCTGTCTATAACGATTCAACAGTTTGGCCATATACATCAAATTCTATTAACTATTGTAAAACCCTTTAATTTATAATTTAAAATTTTTATACTTCTTATTAACCACACAAGGTAGTGGACATTCTGTCTAAAATTCAGGTGTTTGTATATAACGATTTAAAAAATACGGCCATATTGGGTAAATTACATTAATTTTGGAAACACCCTTTAATTTCTAAATTCAAATTATAAGCTCGTTAATATAGCGGGCTTAGCAATACAGATCCCTTTTAAGTTTCAGTGTTCTGTCTATAACACTTCAAAAGTTCGGCTATTGGGACACCCTTTAACTTCCTAATCCAAGTTTTATACTTGTGGTTATGCGGACTAAGCAAAGCAGGTTCGTTGTAAATTTCAAGCGTTTCTATACAACTGTTAAAAAGTATGGCCATATACATCAATTGGCCCACCCTTTCATTTATAATTTTTAATATTAATATTTGCTACTATAACGGCCATAGCAATTGATATTTTGTCCAATTTGCAAGCGTTTGTCTATAAGGGTTCAAAAGATTGGCCAAATAAGTCAATATACCTATAGGGGCATAATCCATCAAACTGCAAAAAAATATTCAAAATCAGTTCAGAAATGACTAAGTTCTGCAAAAGCGACATTCGGTCGAATTGATAACATCCTTCTTCTTTTTAAGTCGGTTAAAAAATAAAAGCCAAGGACTACCAAAAACTACCAGTCTCTACTTAAAACTCCTTTACATCGAATTTTAATTTACTTGTGAATTTAAATGCCACAAAACTTCTAAAAATCGAATACAAAAACTTTTCAAGATAAAAATAAAAAGAGACTTTTTAAACAACACAAAAAATGTCACCCACAATTTTCAAAAAAAAAAAATTCAAATGTTAGGCAGCTAAACAGAACGTGACACATGAAAAGAAAATGTCTCAGGTAAAAGTTGATTTTTTACTTTTTATTGGTATTTCTTATAATAAATTTAATTTATAGCAAATTTATGTGTAAACTTTTTAGCCGTGGAAGTCTATAACAAGCCAACTGATATTCCAGAAAAAAATAATATTAAAAAAAAGGTTTCCAAAATTCACTCAAGATCAAAATTTTCCAACTTTGGGCCATATGGTTGCGCAGTACACACATCATCGGCCAAAGTCTAGCGAACAACGTTCAATTTATGATAATGCTATTCACTGCAGATATAACAACATTTGTCTTAATTATACTATTCTTAGTTGTAATTCTCATTTGGTTTATAAAATTATTTATTTAATTAAACAAACCTTGTAAGGTATCGGAAAGCAATTTGTGAAGCCATAGGAATGTGGGTACCAATTCGTTCATTTGTACTGCAGATATATTTTGTATTTTATTTTTTATTCCATCTTGTGTTAATTTTGCACAACTCTTATAACAAAATGAAGAAATCTTTACCTGTAAAACTTTTGTCATTAAAACAGATTTTTATTTTTGCTTCAACTTAATTTCTTTTTGTTTCTTTTGGCCCCATTTGTAAAAATATTTAAATTAACTCAAATAATAAGTTTAGTTATCTAATAAGTTTTATAACCTTTGAAACATATTAAAATGATTTGATAATATGGAAAGTTTTTGTAAAATATATTTTAAAAGCAACAGTCAGATATAAATAGTTGATTTTGCAACATCTATTTTCCCTAAGGATTTTTTTAAGCAAAGATACAGTGTTGCCGTTTGGTTAAATTTTTTGTACCTTTTAAAGGTTCCTCATAACATGTATAATTTTATTATATTTGGGAAAAATTTTCCCAAACAACAGCCAGGAATAAAGTAATATCACTGAAAAAGTACTTGTTTCATTATTTGAGGTAAAAATCTCTCTTAACATATCAATCTTTCTAAACATAAGCATTTGATTTTAATAACAAATGCAATCCAATTCTCACATAAAAAGTATACGTTTAAAATTAACACAAAATGACTTTGCTGAAGTTTTACTTTGTTCAATTAGTGCGAAATCACGAAATGTTTCTTGCTTCATGTTTAGAAACAGCAAAATTTTTCTGGCAACATTTTTTTTCAACTGCACGGAAAACTCATCATTTTGTTCAAGCTTGCGAACATTTTTAGCAACTTTAGTTATTCCCCTTTAAAAATTTGAAAACTTGCTAGTGGTATCATACGAGGCTGCTATATATATTTCTGGCCTGGCAACACTAAGTGCTGCCAAGTGCAATCTGACATTTCCATTGGAAAGTTTGTCATTTTTAAGCACAATCGTACTCAAAACGTTTTGACGTACGACCATTATTTGTGTTGTTTACAGTGACTTGAAAAAATTAATATAGAAAAAAATGGAAATAACTCGTGAACATTTTCGTGCCATCATTTTTCACAACTTTCGACGTGGATTATCACGACAAGAGTGCATTGATAAACTTAAATCTTTGTATGGCGATGAAGCACCATCCTATAGCACTGTGAAAAATTGGTATAATGAATTCAATCGTGGCCGAAGCTCGTTCAAAGACGAATTCCGTGAAGGTCGTCCAAAAACGGCTGTTGTGCCAGAGAACATTGATGCCGTGCGTGAACTCATAATGCAAGATCGACATGCGACATACCGAGAGATAGAGACATCCTTGGACATTTCTTCCACCAGCATACATTCGATACTGCATGAACACCTGGCCGTAAAAAAGGTTTGTTCTCGTTGGATCCCGCACAATTTGAAAGTCGCTCAAAAAAAGGCTCGTGTCGATTGGTGCAAAGAAATGTTGCAAAAATACGATTGCGGTGCTTCAAAAGACGTTTATAAGATCGTCACAGGTGACGAATCATGGATCTATGCGTATGAGCCCGAAACGAAACAACAATCGACCGTGTGGATCTTCAAAGACGAGCAAAATCCAACGAAAGTTGTTCGTGGAAGAAGCACTTCGAAGCAAATGGTCGCCTGTTTCTTCGGCAAAACTGGTCATGTGGCGACTGTTCCGCTTGAGCAACGTAGGACGGTCACTTCTGAGTGGTACACTACAATTTGTTTGCCTGAAGTCATGGGAGAAATTCGAAAAACCAACAAGAGAAGACGAATCATTGTTCACCATGACAATGCGAGCTCTCACACATCGGCTCAAACCAGAGCGTTATTGACCGGCCAAAACGTCGAATTAATGGATCATCCGCCGTACAGCCCTGACTAGGCACCTAATGACTTCTTTTTGTTTCCGCACATCAAGAAAAAAATGCGTGGTCAACGATTTTCGTCGCCAGAAGAAGCTGTTGAAGTGTTCAAAAACCATGTTTTAGAGGTGTCTCAATCGGAGTGGAAAAAGTGCTTCGACAACTGGTTTGAGCGCATGCAAAAGTGTATAAATCGTGCTGGAGAATACTTTGAAAAACAATAAAACCATTTTTGATTATAAATATTCGCATTTTCACTATTAGTCCAGAAATATATAGAGCAGCCTTCGTACCAATACCTCGATTTAGAAAAAAATTGTTTTTTAATTACCTTCAGGAAGTGCCGGATTATGTTACGGAAAAATTGTCAGTAATTTTATGTTGAAGTTTTGAGCAAATAATACTCAAGTTTTTCTTTAATAAATGTATTTTGAAAAAAAATTAGTGTAGTAAATTCTATAGAATCTCAATCTTTCAAAGAAAATGGTCAAACCGATTTATTAAAAAATCCTACTTTAATTAAAAATGATAATTTTATTGAATGGCGAGAGCGTGTACCGAAATATTATTTTAAAATCCAAATTTTATACCTCATGAGTATTATCAGGCTGAAACTTTTTTTATACGTTTTTCTACTTTTTATTTTCGTGTTGTTTTTGTTTAGTAAATGAATTTGTTGCCTGGTTATTTTCAATGAAATATGGAATAAAACTTTTTACTATAGTTTATATAAATTTTATTAAATTACAATTTATTCAAGAAAAATTTTAAAATGTAACTTTTAGTGAAAAAATATAACTTTTTTGAAGTAAAGGCGTAACTATTTCCTGTTTTTCCCTGGCAACACTGCAAAGGTACCCATCTTCCTAATAACCTTATTCACTTTTACTCGTTTGTCATTCAAATGTTTATTGTAGACTTTATTTAGGATTTTCGAAGAGATTTTTTGGATGTAGGTCTACTTTTAAGTATTGATGCAGATGTGCTATAAACTCAACAAAACAACAATTAAATCCCCTTGCTGGTTTGCTTTTCAAGTTTTTGTTGTTGTTTTAACATCTCTGCTACTCTAAAAAGTCTTTACTGTCATAAAATCTTCCAGTAGATACATTTATTCCTCAGTTGATAATCTTTAACCGTGTGATACACTGGCAGCTTTAGAGCGAAGAGCCACTTGTCACAGCAATTGTCCTTTCATGCTCTTGATTATTTTTTATTTATTTCGAAAAATAATTTTTAGCTTAAAAAAGCATTCTGTCAGACAGAGATATGCTTACCAAAAGCCTGTTAAAAAATAAAACTTATTAAAAGTAAATTATAATTTTAATAAAGTGCTAGGGAAGCTAAGGACATCACGGAATTTTATTTTGTCGTCATATTTATTTTTCAAAATCATTATGTATTTTTACAAAAGTAGATACTGCTGTACCAAAAACAACTAATATAAGTTGCCACATCTTTCAATAGCGCAATAATTTTGACGTTTAAATTCGCATACACAAAGAAAAAGTAATTTTTCTTTTACAGCAAAAAAAATTATATTAAAATTGTCTATGCTTTTTACATACATAAACAAATATTTATCTAACAATTTAATAAGTTTTTCTTAGTTTTTGTTGCAAGGTTATTTATATTGATTCATACCCACAACAATGTAGAAAATATCTAACAAAAACAACTTAAACAAGTTGCCAGATCTTTTAATAGTAGCACATTCTAGACGTTTTAACACGCCTATAGAAAGACATCGCAGTTTAACAATGTTGTTAACAATATTACATAGGGCTAAATAAAAAAAGTCAAAGAAAATAATTCTTAGCGCAATTTTTAATTTTACAATTAAAAAAGTAAATGTAAATTCAAAATTACCTGAATCTAAAATTATAGGTTAATTGATTACAGAATTAAGTTGCGCTTGTTTAAGATTTCATTTGGGTTCACCATGAAATTTAATTAAGTTTTTAATTGATTATATATTTAATTGATACACTAACAGATAAATTTCCAAATAAGTTAATACTTTTATCAATTATATACTTAATTAACAAAGAAAAAATAGTATAATTAATTAAATAATAATTATCAATTAAACACTTTTAGTTAAAATTCAATGTAAAGTTTAATGAAGTCTTTACTTTCTGTGTTAAATTTTTTAGAACTGTTTTTTGGGTAAATTTCAATTAATTTAAAAAAAAAATACAAAATTTCTTTGCTGCATAATATTTAAAAGCAATATTAAAAAAAGAGAAAAGCAATAAAGACAGTTAATATGGAAGAGCAATATAAAAAAGAAATAAAATATTATTATATATGCTTTTGAACCTTCAAAGCTTAAATACAACAAATACAACCACAAACACATTGCGACACGATTTAATTACCACATATTTTTGTTTTTTTTTTACAAAATTTTGCTGCTTTTAACTGTTAAAGTACTCGCTGCAGTGATGCTTGTTAAATGATGGCAAAGAAGCTGTCGTTAAAGAATCCTCAATTTACACATGTAAACGTGCTCTTATTTATAATTTGGTCTTAGATGGAAAATTGTTTTTAAATTGTGTACATGAAACGAATTTAAATAAAAAGAGAGTGGTGTGAAGTTTAAAGCAAAACAAATTATATCGTTAAATATTTACACTTTCGGTCTGATGTTTAGAACCACATTAATTTGTGAACGAAAAATATGTAAAAATATGCCCTTCTTGCTATTAACATTCAGCGCATGTCTGTTTGTAGTTTTACATGCCTCAGAACACTAACAAAATTTTCCATACATTGAGACCGGACGAGGCACTGGCAATATGATTTTTATGCCGACATATTGTGAATTCCGCAACAACCCACAGGAAGCCGAACTAAAGGATGGCAAAGAAACAGGCATAGACAACAAACATCCTGAACTACTTAAGAGTGATCCAACTCTTAGAGTTGAAATAATCAGATCTAAATGAAGGAGTGATAATAAAATTTAAACGATTTTTTTAAACAAGTAAAAGTGATATATTCGTCTATGCCAGATCTTATATACCCTTCACTATGTATGTAAATCTAGTAACTCCAATCAAAAAAAAAACAAATATTGATGGCACAGAACAAGAAAAAAAATTAATTATAAAAATTATAATTTTACCCAAATTTGCACTTGCTCTCAATGGGTTAAGCATTTTTTTAAAAATTTAGTATTACCTCAAAGATCTCTTTAAAAGCTTTTAAATAATACTCATATTGATATTTTAAAAAATTGTATAATAATAAGTTTAGAAGCCCGTAAAGCCTAGTATTCTGTTCAATTTTGGGGAAAATGTTGAACAACATGCATTATTTCGCTTAAAAAATTTGACAATCAGCTACCAAGGCCAATATAGCAGTTTCGAAAATAATTATCATTTTTATCGGCTTCAAGAATACCACTGGAAAATAGATTTAAAATTTACTAAAGCCAAAAAGAAATACTCATCTAATTTTTTACTACCGTATTCATAGAAAATAAAATAACTTTGAAATATGTTTTATGACAAATTATTCACACAAGTTTGTCCTAAAATATATTTCAAATCTATTTTGATTTTCTATGAATACGGCAGATAGTATTTATCCCATATATGTTTTTGTTTTTTAATTACAGTAATGTGCATAATTTATTTAATTTTTGTCATTTTTAAATGTACACTTTTGTTCATTTTTCTTTTTTAAATATTTTTAGCACAAAAAAATTAAATCAAAACAAACGGTCTAAAAAAATTGTTTTTAAAAAATTCCTTACGAAAAAAGAGCTGCTTATGTTATTTCGTAGTTGAAAAAAATTGTTGCAAAGAATTTTTTTTAGTTGGTAAACATGCTGCGAAAAACATCTCGCGACTTTTTGACAAATAAACAGAGTACTACTACAGCAACATTGTCTTTTATTTCGCTGTAATTTTTTTGTATCGACTTTTGTCAACATTTTACACGAATTGATGAACAGAGTACTATGCTTAACTCGGAAAATATGGGCGAGCGCCTATTTTTTCACTTTATATTTTTTCTTATTTTTTTTTTAATCTCTGTCGCACCATTTATTTATTTGTTTTTTATTGGAGTTACTTCACTAAACTGGATTTGATACAAGTGATAAGGAAAAATTAGAGGCAGGCATGGTGTTTTGCCTGATGCCGCGAAGGACATGGACCGATCTTGTTGACTTTCAATGGCAACATTTTCGAGATTGGCGTATTTAAATTGTCCCGAGCCTGGGCAAAGTTGATTCCGTCCCGAACACAGACGGAGAGTGACGACATCGCTTAATCGACTTGGTTCAGAATATATAATCGAAAATGGATATTGTAAAAATTACACATGGAATAGCAAACTTAGATATACCCTTTTTCTACCTGTGGTGAAGGGCATAAAATTATAAGATGTATTTTTGTTGTAATTTATAAATAAGGCAACTTTTAAAGAAATTTATGAGTTTATGTTTATGGTTGCGTTTATGTGTTTTTTGTTGTTGTTAATTTCTTATTTCCTCTTATGAGTGGTAATGCCTTTGCTAATACTCTCATAAACACATGCACACACTCACACACACACACTACTCGTACAATTTTTTATTTTCTGCATACAAAAATAAGTAGAAAATTATTAGTAACAGCTATAACGGTTTCATTGCTGACAAGAGTTTAATGTTGTGTGAAACAAGTTTTATAAACTACGGCATATATAAGCACACACACACACACATACATATAAGTTTACCATGAAAAAAATGCTATAGTATAAGTAAGAATGCGAGTGTATGAAAATATAGTTTACCCAGTTGGATGAACTGTCTTTGACGATGGCTGCACGATTATTTTTTAAAGACAGTGTAAGGAAAATCGTCATTAACTACAATGTTAGCGACAAAGTATTGTTTAATGTCTTCTATGAAAACGAATTTAGAGCTAGATAAGCGACAATATATTCTATTTGGTAAGTTGCCGTCAATGACAAGGTGAAAGAAATTGTTGCTCTCTTGATCTTACACCATCTTTGTGATCATTTGCAAGAAAATATCGTTGATGATTTGTTAGAGCTGTCCTTTATATATCTTCAAGGCTTTATTATTAACTTGTAGCCATCGTTATGGATGTCTTAAAAACTTGGCCAACTGGGTTATTGTTGTAAGTACAAGTATGACATGTATGTCTTATCGCATGGTTTGTGTGTATGAGCGTTCATCACTATTGAATTTACAAATGAATGCTGCTAATCATTTGAATGTTTGCATGTCATATTAAGCAGCATTTCTTCAAAAACTTTAAGCTGATAAATGTGCATGTTTGCAATTATGCGTTTGCTTTCATTTCATTCATTTCATTATATGCCAATAATATTTGTTGTTGTTATTATCTGGAGTTAAAAATTGGTTTTTGATGTTTATCTTCTTGCTTTCTTTTTTTCTTACTATTAAGTTCTGCCATTTTTATGTTGGCATTTTTAAAAAGAAAAACCCCAAAAGCTCTTTTTAATTTATTGTATCATTTTTCAATTTTGTTTCAGTATTTTATTTTATTTATTTATTTTTAATAGTTTTTTGACATTTGTTTATAGATTTGAAGCATTCTGCAGGTAAGTAAATATTGTGGTGCAAAGAAAAGCATGTCTGTGCATGATAAGATATGCACAAATGCCAAAGATGGATATTTTTAATGGTAGACATACTAATGGACGGTAAAAATGTTCTCATTTTATTTGTTATTTCAATATGATTGATGTGTATTTAATTTTTGCTGTTAAATTTTTTTTTTCAAAAGTTCCAACTTCTTGCTGTCAACATTCGAATTATAAATGATTTAAAGAAAAAAAATTATGAGTAAAAAGTGATCAAATGAAGATTAATGTTTTATGTTATTAAAGAAAAGAAATTTTTTCCTATTTATTACAGATTTGTGGCTGAAAGCTTTATATATACATATAAATAAAAGCAAGCAAAACAGTCAATTCTGTAACTTTTTTGAATTTTTATTATTCTAAAATTACATTTTGATTGTAAAGCAGCTTAACCTAGACAAACAACAGTCTCTTTATAAAGCTGAAGTTATAGCCTGTTCATTTCTCAAAATGATACAAAATGTTGCTGGCTGCATGTTTAAAAACAGCAAAATGTTTACGGCAACAATCTTTTCAAACTGTAAAATAATTAAGCTGATTAATTACCGTTTGTATCGCCTTAAGAATACCACATTGTCTGGAAAAAATTTAAAATTTACTGAAGCCGAAGAAAAATACTCGTGCAAGGTTATGGGATCTATCCCATACATTATTTTATATTTAATTTTCGTAATGAGCAAATCCTCATCTGCGTCATTAAATCATTTTTTGTTTTTTTTTCTCTCTCTCTTTTTAGATGTGCACTTTTTTATTTTTCCTTTTTAAATTTTTTGAAAACAAAAAAATTTAATTAAAAAAAAACTTAAAACAAAATAGTTTTTAAAAATTTAGTACGAAAAAAGTGCTGCTAACATTATTTCGTAGTTGAAAAAAATGTTGACAAGAAAATTTTTTAGTTGGAAAACATGCTGCCAGAAATTTTTTTTGCTAATTTCTCACAAACAAACAAAGTAGTACTTCAGCAACATTATTTGTTATTTATTTCGCTGTAATTTTTAACCGGCTTCAAAAAAAGGAGGTTATACAATTCGACTGAATGTTGCTTTTTTATGTTTGTGCCTTCAGAACTCAGTCATTTCTAAACCAATTTTAAAAATTTTTGGTAATATGATAGATTATGCTTACATATTGGTCCCGTTTTAAAAACAATTCATAATCTTAAAAATTAAAGGGTGTCCTCATACAACACACTTATTTTTACCTGTATTATGAATTGTGAAGGGCACTTCTGTTATATTAAAAATGACTGCTCCCAATCACAAAAATGTATACAAAATTAAATTTAAAAATTAAAGGGTGACCCCATAATTGATGTAAATGTACTTATGTGGGCCTTTCTTTTGAACCGTTATAGACAAACGCTTGAAAATTGGACAGAATGTCGATTGCTATGGCCATTATAGAAACAAGTATTAATACTAATATTATAATTATAAATTAAAAGGTGCCCCAATAGTCAATTTAAATTTATGTTTATGGCCGTACTTTTGAACAGTTGTAGACAGATGCTTGAAATTTACAACGAACCTGTATTGCTAAGCCCGCTATAGCAATAAGTACAAAATTTGGATTTCGAATCAAACGGGTGTCCCAATAGTTTATGTAATTTGGTGTATGTGGCCGAACTTTTGAACCGTTATAGACAGACAGCTGATATTTATAAGGGACCTGCTTTGCTAAGTCCGCTATAGCAAGAAGTTTATAACTTGAATTTAGAAATTAATGGGTGTTTCCAAAATTTATGTAATTTTTTCTATATGGCCGTATTTTTTGAACCGTTATGTACAAACACCTGAAAATTAGACAGAATGTCCACTACTTTTTTTGGTGTAATAAGAAGTATAAAAATTTTAAATTACACATTAAAAGGTTTTAGAATAGTTGATATAATCTGATGTATATGGACAAACTATTGAATCGTTATACACAGGCAGTTGAAATTTACAAAGAACCTGATTGCTAAATCTACTACAACAGAAAGTGTAAAATTTGAATTTGAAAATTAAAATTAAAGGGTGACTCTATAGCTGCTGTAATTTGATGTATATTGCCAAACTATTGTACAGTTTAATGTTTGGAGATATAAGGGTGTGCATATAGTTAAGTGGCCATACTCTTGAACCGTTTTAGGCAGACAGATGAAATCTGTTTTGAGGTCGGGTTTTTTTTTTTGCAAGAATTATTTTATAAGGATCTTTGACAACATTTCGCACGATATGTTGAGCAGAGTGCTACGCTTTAAATAATAATGCTAATTTTATTAAGAGTGAAATTGCAAAGTATAGCAACAACTATTTAAACTATTCAGTGGGAAATCTGAAGTATGGTACATGTGGTTATACATACATGGCGAAAGGTGTATAAGATTCGGCTTAGCCGAACATAGCACTATTACTTGTTATATAAAAAATCTTACTGGAATGTCATAGAAAACTTATAAAAATCAAATAAATATTTTACGTATATTTCGGATTTTATTTAAGTCACATGTCTGATGGGAAACCATTAGAGTACTGAGAAAAACTTATCTATTTAAATTAAGTATAACAAAATTTGGTAAAGACTATTAAACTCTTACAAAGATTTTTTAAAGTGTATATTTCATTTAATTATTTATGATATAAAAAACATTATTCACTCTAGATCATCCTGTGTTAACTAATATGACTACAATATTTGGTGTGAGAAATTTCTCACTTTAATTACAGAAACGAGATACAGGCTCAAGTTTCAAATGCAAAAAAAAAAAACTTTAAAAAGAAAGCTGACATGTGTTATGCAACCAATAGCAGTTTCATTGATAGAAGTGCCTGCGTATTAAAAACAAAAGGCCGTGAGTTCAGTAGTACCGGCAAATAACTCCCACTGAAATAAGTCCCAACAATTATTTCATTATGAAATAACTCTCAATGAAAAATTATGAGATAGCCTCCAAAAAATTGGCACTTATTTCATAATTTTTATGTGATTTTTGAATTATTTAATTTTTTTTTTTTTTTTTTTGGAGTTAATTTACGGTAGCGAGTTCAGCTCTTAACGGCGGCATAAATTAGAAGAGAAAAAAATAATTCGCTATTGAAAAGTTGTTCATAAAAAGGCAAATAAATGAAAAACGGCGGTACAAACTCTCCAAATCTAGCATTGAAATGAAAGACAATTATTGTGTGCAGCAGTGTCGGACAATTGAAGGTGAACTGTCAGATCAGGTAGCTAATGATACTGTAATTCAAGAACAGCATTTAAGATGGTAAAAGGAGCTACACAACTCAGCTAAGAAGATTAGAAAAGAAAAATAATTATTGTGCAGCAACAGAGGATGATTAAGCGAAGGTGCCTGTATATTTGAACAACAGATGGTCATGGTGCCGGTATAATAAAACAAGAAGGAGTCTTAGTTACAAAGGAAAATAACGACTCTCTGCTGGAGTCTCTGTCGAGGACACAGATTAATGTGACCTGATTAGCTACGTGAGTAGCCTGAGTCTCGCCCGCCGGAGTATGACATTAAACAAGAACGCAGGACTTTAGTTTATTTTTAAATTTGTGAAAAGTTTACTGAAGATCTCAGTGAGTGGTAACGAGAAAATAACCCACTATAATTTAATTAGTCTTCATTAGCTTTCTCTAGACGTATTTTAAATTAAATTTCCTTTTGTATACTTTTAATACTATTCAATCACTTACGATTTTAATATTCTTCTTTTTTAATTCCCTCCCTAAGACCTCCGCAAGAAGAAGAAATTGTGCTCAAATAAGTTGCATGTTCAATATGAGTTTATAATTTTATTGTGAGAAGTGCGACTATAACACTAATTTGCAATTCAATTAACAGCTTTTAAACATTAAACACGAACTAAGAACTTTAAATTTTTGCTTTAAAAAACAAAAAATCAACAACAAAAACATAAGTCAAAGTAAAACAAACAGTGTTAAGTGCATAAAGACAAATAACCCAGTCAACCACAAGCTTTAAGTGAAAAATGTATGAGTGTAATGAGAGAAGAGAAAGAACTCTTGTGAAGGCGACAGGCCAAAACTCCATAAAATGAAAACAATTTTGAAGGCAAGAGAATGGGGTGAGAGATTTTTAAAAATTGATTCTGGATGTAACTTACGATTACTAAGAGTCACGATATTTTTTAATTACGAAATAAAGCCCTCCGTAAAGAATTTCATCGTTTAGGTATTTTCAACCCCTCCGGCGTAATAATAGTATAAGGATCTTCTCTTAAGTAATCAAATTAAGAGTTATTGTATTTGATTTGTATTTTAAACTAAATTAATCAAAGGTAATATTCAACTAAAATTTCTTTGGAAAACAGTCACCTAATCAGCCCATGCTAAAGTTTAACTCAACACACTATATAAACGCACAAACACACACACTATATTTGTACTATCATCGATATCGATTAATATCAATTCTTGATAAAGTCTCGACTCATTAAAATCCTCATTTACATAATTTTTTAATGTACATAAAATACAGACTCAATGAGAATTATTGCTTCACTTAATAAAACATTAATAGCACGCTAAATATCATTTTATAGCCTTCACCACAAATGGTGAAAAATGGTATATCTAAGTTTGTCATTTCGTTTGTAATTTCTACAGTATCCATTTTCGAACCCATAAATTGAGTTCTTTGTCATAGAGAAGTCGATTGAGCGATGTCCGTCTGTTCGTCCATTTTAGTGTTGAAATCAAGTATGCCTCACAAAAAAAAATAAATATGTTAATCGTTCAGATATAGTGCCGAAAGCTATTGGAAATCAGCATGATCGGTCCATGTTCCTCGAGGCAGCAGACAAAACACCACGCCTACCTCTAATTTTTTCATGTCATTTGAAACAATAAAGTAACTCCAATCAAAAAAATAAATATATGTGGCGATAGAGAATTAAAAAAAAACAAATAAAGTGAAAAAATTCGCGCTCGCTACGGGACTATTAAATTTTAAAAATTTTTTATATATCAATATGGATATCATTTTAAAGCTTATGAAGATATCTTTAAGGAAATATTAAAATTATTTAAAAATGCTTAACCCATTAAGAGCCGATGTCATTTTTTTGTGAAATTTTATATATGCAGTACCAAAATTGTTTCATTTTTTGATTCTCTCACGCAAAAAATAAACATGGTTGTGATATGGTCACAATAACCATATTATGTTCTTTGTAACAATGTATGGTTGCGGAGAACCAATTATTGTTGTTTTCACCAAAACTTTAGTCACGATAAACATTTTTTGGTAACTTTTAAAGATTATATGGTTACTGTGTACCAAAAATGCAACATGGTTGGTTTTATCTTAAAAAAAAATTTCAACCACAACCAAAGTTTTATAACTTATTAAAAATAGTATAAAATATTAAACCATAATATATTATCATTAATCAAAGTATGGTTAAAAGCAACAGAATAGTGTTTGCGCTAAAAAATATTTTGTTCTAGTTCTTGACAGTTTATTAATTTTTCTGGTAGCTGAAATTTGAAATTGTTTTTTATTGTTTAAAAAAGTGAAAAAAAAAATTTTTGTACAAAATAAATAATCAACTGTGAAAACAAATAAAAAGAGAACCAAAACATTAAAAAAAAATTCACGAAACGTTGGGGAAAAATGTAATAAAAATTGTTTTTTATTTACATGGATTAATTCAGGCCTGATTAGCCTAAAATATAAGATAATACATAAATTAAAAAAAAAGTTGAAGTAAATATGTACGTATGTATGTATGTATGTATGCTTACAGCACTTAATGTTTATATTTGAACATAGTTATGTTTACACTTTGGACAACAATATGGTTGCAAATGTAACAATACTATGTTTTGTTAGCAACCATATAATGCAACCATAGTATGTTGCTCTTAGATTATGGTTACCTCAACCATATTTTTTCTTTGCGTGCTGTCACCGAAATATTTGATTTATTGATTGGAGCTATTTCACTTAACTAGATTTACATAGAAGGTGAAGGGTACTCGTATAAAATTCGACAAAGCCGACTGTAGCACTCTTAGTTGTTATATTAGCGTCTGTCCAAAAGCTGAAAGAGCGTGTTAGCAATTAGTAAAAATTGGTTTCTTTTTAATCCCGAAAGATCTTACGATAGAATTAATTGTTAAACATTTTACTTCACTAAGGTTTTGCTTTTTGGGATCAGTGTAATCTATAAAGGCGTCATGAATAGACTGATGATTGAACAACCTCTTCAAATTATCCAGATTTACTTTGAATAACAGTCTCTAATTCCCGCATTTTATAGACTAAAAATTGTGTTCAGCGCTGAGGCTATTTTTGACTTAACAGGCTTTTCAATAAATAAAATTGCAGCATGTAGAGTGAAAAGAATTCGCAAAGAACTCAATAGTTTTCATTACATCTAGAAAAATACACTGTTTGATTCGTTTTAGCTGCTGGTGGCATCATTGCTCCTTATTTCTTCAAAAGTGAAGTTGAAGCTCGCTTATTTGTCGATGGAGATCACTAACGCATCATGTTTATTAATGTTTGTTATTTTAAATTGTACATGAAATTGATCCGGGCGAGGAGTACTTCCAAGGTCACGCGATATGACAAATGTTCATTATTTCCACGTAAAGTTGCTGCTTTATTCAGATAAACCAGCAAAAATTTACGCCTTGGTGGATTATACTCATATTATTTGTGATGCTTAAAAATTTGACCGAAAGTATGAACCACCAGAATGCGCTTCTTTAAAAACAGCAGCGATGGGCATTTGTCCGAAATTTTTTTTTTTTTTAGAAATTAAATTTTTTTGTTTTTTTTTTACAATTTAAAATTTTAGCGAAATTAAAAATGCCCTCTATAAAAAAAATCATTTTTTACTGAACAACGTGAAAACTTCTAATTATGAATAACAACACTTCCACCCAATACACCGTGTTCCTGTTATCTACCAAGACCGTCTTTTCATCTTTATCATCAAGGAAAATGATGGATAAAATCTACTTTAGTTTTCTCTTGAACATGTTCACACACTACTGAGAAGCAGTCACATATTGGCTAGTATGTTCAGATATTAAATATAAGGTACCTGCTTAATAAATTTTCCCACTGCCCCAGCTACTCATGCCGTTGAAATTCTTCAATATTTTTTGTTGCCGTTTTATTACGTTTAAATTTATTTCCAAATGTTTGGTCAAGTGTGATGTAATTTATTTGTAACACACGAGTAATTTATTTCAGATGGCGAAGTGAATTGTTGCCTACTGAATTCATTTAAAACGCCTTCCACCATTTGCAATTATTTTTAACTAAATATTTTAGTCACGAATGCAAATTACAAATACAAATTGATAGAATTGTTAAACATTGCATGTTGCAAATTATTGTGTGTTCAAGTGCTATTTTTTTGCCAACAATTTATGTATTTAATTTATTTTAATTTATATTATTTTCTAACCTTGTTTTGATTTATTTAATGTTTTCAAAGGGTTTAACAAATAATGTAATTATAAAATATATATTCCATATTCAATTAATATCCTATATTAGAAGTTTTATTTTCCTTAAATATGCAGTTTTTTTTAATTATAAAATGTATAAAAAAAAATTTATAAAACACAAAAAAATACGTTTAATGGCCAAAAAAAACTAAGTTTACCCCAAAGGTGGAAAAATACCGCCAGGTTATATGCCGACAAACATATGAAATTTTTATCTTTTTTTATTATTTAAAATAAAACAATATATGATTCAAAAAAGGAAGGTTCAACATTTACTATAAACAGGCTAAAGTTTACCTTAAATAATCAAAAAACTCTTTACTAATTCTTTTTTTCTCTCTTTACAGCCATACCTAAATAAAAGCGGAAAGCGGAACGTTTTTTTTCGCATAGCTTTTACACGCAAAGAAAAAATATGGTTGAGGTAACCATAATCTAAGAGCAACATATTATGGTTGCATTATATGGTTGCAAACAAAACATAGTATTGTTACATTTGCAACCATATTGTTGTTTTTCAAATATAAACATTATATGGTTAAAATTTTCCAGATATTAAAGACTTAATTTTTATTGTTTTATTCATTTACGGTGCTTTAAACACAAAAATAAAAATGTATATGCTTACAATACATACATACATATATATTAATTTCAAATTTTTTTAATTTTTCGGTTCCCTTTTTATTTCTTTTTATATTTCGCTGTTTTTTTAATTATTTATTTTGTACACAAACTTTTACTTTTTTCAATTTCTTTAACAATAAGAAACAATTTCAAATTTCAGCTACCAGAAAAATTGCTAAACTGTCAAGTACTAGAACAAAATATTTTTAAGCGTAAACATTACTCTGTTGCTTTAAACCATACTTTGATTAATAATAATATATTATGGTTAAATATTTTATATTATTTTTAAAAAGTTATAAAACTTTGGTTGTGGTTGAAATTTTTTTAAGTTAAAACCTTCCATGCTGCTTTTTTTGTGCACAGTAACCATATAATCGTTGAAATTTAACAAAAAATGTTTATCGTGACTAAAGTTTTGGTGAAAATAACTATTATTTGTTCTCCGCAACTATACATTGTTACAAAGAACATAATATGGTTATTGTGACCATATCACAACCATGTTTTTTTTCTGTGTGTACGCTGAAATGCCATACCTAAACAAAAGCGGCAACGGTTTGTCAAAATGATAAAAAATAAGGTTATTAAAAACATTAAGGCTAAGTCTAGTTAACGGACGCACCTCAAAAATTAAATAAAGTTGTATACGGGGTGTAAAGGAAAATCTAAGCAAAAAATTACCTTTCCTTTGATTTCCATATTGTCTCATTCTGCCTTAAAATACACGATATGTGCCATATTATACATACAAACGTTGGAGGCCCGTAACTTCGAAACTAAATGTCAGACCCAAAAATTTCACTTAAAATTTTACACCCCGGACAAATTTTTTTTTCATTCTGAACTAGATTTTTTCCAATAATATATATATTACTTCTCAAATATTTTAAAAAGAATAACGATTCAACAAATAACAAAAAAAAAGTGTTTTGTTTTTGTTTATTTTTTAATTTTTTTTTTTTTTTTTTTTTTTTTTTTTTTTATTAAACGCCTTGTCAAAATCGGATTTACCAATTGCAAAGCGTTGCCGCCGCGTTAATTCGGTATGCTCCATACAAAATTTACAGGCATGAGAACTTTTGACAGCAAAACAACGCTTTCCGCCCTCGTTTAGGTATGGCTGTTAGTTTATTTGAAAATTATTAAAAGGCAAAAAAAAAATCTGACTCTATTTTATTTTTATTACATTCCTTGTACTATTTAATAAAATACACACTTGACTAAGTTTCAACTTAAATAAAAGAGTTTAATAAACAACAATAATAATAAAATTACAAGAAAAAAAAATTCTTCATATACACAAGAATTAGAATTAACACGAAGTTTTTAATTAGCGTTTAAACTGAGGACATATTTTTAAAATATTACTTACAAAAGGGTTGTTTACAACTTTTGCAAATTCCTTAAATTTTTTAAATTCTACACAAAATTATTTCATAAAAACAAACAACAACATACTAGACTACTCAGCATGTCTACTGCTGGTATGTCTAGCATTGATGATGCTAGTGAAGAAAGTGATGTTGAATGGCAAACTGTTTGTTATAAAAACGCAAAAAGACCTCGTCAATCGCCAATGTCTTCCCCAACTAAGAGACGGCAAATGGATAATGATGCGCCTAGTTCCTCCAGGTATAATAAGTTCAATGATTTACAAGTTGAAGACTCAAATGAAGCGGAAACATCAAATACTCCAAATCCACCACCTTTGTACATCCCAAACGTAAGCAATGTGAAAGATATGAATCAACATTTTTCAAGCGTTATATCACCTAACCAATATAGCTATAAATCCCTTAGAGATGGCCAAATAAGAGTTATGGTTAAGACAATAAATTCATACAGAACCCTAGTTTCTTATTTAAAACTTAAAAATATTAGTTTTCATACATTTCAAACTAAGCAAGATAAAGCTTATAGAGTGGTTGTTAAAAACCTTCATTATACAACAGACATAGACGAAATAAAAACTTTTATAGAGAAAAACGGTCATAAAGTACGAAATGTTTCAAACATCAGGAGCAATATGACCAAAAATCAACTTTCAATGTTTTTTGTAGATCTAGAACCCCAAGAAAATAATAAAGATATCTACAACTTAACTCACATTAATAATGCTATGGTTGTAGTTGAACCACCTAGAAAAACCAACAATATCCCGCAATGCCACCGTTGTCAACAGTACGGACACACAAAAACATATTGTAATAGACCACATAGATGCGTAAAGTGTGGAGCAAACCATATAACTGCAGAATGTAAAAAAAATAAAACTCTGCCTGCTAATTGTGCTAATTGTAATGAATCACACCCTGCAAGTTATAGAGGCTGCATTGTTCACCAGGAATTAAAAAGAAAGTTACACCAAAATATTAAAACTCACCATTCCAGAAGAACACAAATAAATTATGTTAATGAAAATATACCTCAAATTAATAATCAAAACATTACAACAAATTTGTCTTATTCAGATGCTCTGAAAGGTCAAAACAATACAAACGAAAATTCTCTATTGCAAAAGATAGAAACGCTCCTTCAGAAACAAATGGAGCTTACAACAACATTGTTAAATATGATGTCAGTTTTGTGTACCAAATTATGCAAATAGACTTACGTATTGCAACATGGAACGCTAACGGTCTAAATAACCATTTGCTAGAAGTCGAAACTTTTTTACAAACAAATCGTATAGATATACTTTTAATTTCTGAGACACATTTTACCAAAAAATCATATTTTAAAATAAGAGGTTACGATCTCATAACTGCAAACCATCCTAATGAAAGAGCCCACGGGGGTTCAGCCATTTTAATCAAATCCAGAATAAAATACGTAATAGAAGAACAAACTATACGGGAATCAATACAAGCCGCTACAATTAAAATTAAGTGCAACTCATGTTACGTTTCTATATCAGCTACTTATTTACCACCTCGTCATAACATATTATGTGATGATTTTCATAACTTTTTCAACAAACTCGGTCCACGATTTATAGTTGGCGGAGATTTCAACGCTAAGCACCCATGGTGGGGATCACGTCTTATAAATCCTAAAGGTAGAGAACTTTATAAATGCCTCCTTCAAAATCAGTACTCAACCATATCTACAGGTAAACCAACATATTGGCCATCTGATCCAAGAAAAATTCCAGACCTTATAGACTTCTTTGTGTATGCCGGTATATCAAATAATTTTTTTGATATAGAGGACAATTATGAGTTGAGTTCTGATCATTCTCCTATAATTCTAACGTACAATACATCATATAACTGCTACAAGCCAAATAGAAAAATTATAACAAACAAAACCGACATTCATTCCTTTTGCTATTGGATAGAAAAAAACATAAACCTTAACAGAAGTATAAGTACAGATGTTGAAATAGACAACGCTGTAGAGGATTTTACAAACCTGATTCACGAAGCTGCTTTTTTATCAACGCCAACAGACCAATCTACTGCCCCGCGGAGCAATACACAGTTGTCTTTGGAAACTCGCGAGCTCATTAACAACAGAAGAAGATTAAGAAAAGTTTGGCAAATAACTCGAAATCCATATGACAAACGACTGTTGAATAATGCAACTAAAACTTTAAATCTCCATCTAAAGAATCTCAAAAATAATTCAATTAGTTCATTTTTCGATAATATTAATACTGCTTGCGATAATGGACACAAACTCTGGAAGGCAACAAAGTATATAAAACGTCCTGCAACAAGAAATCCCCCATTTAAAGATGCCAATGGTGACTGGTGCAGATCAGATCAAAGAAAGGCAGAGGCTTTTGGAAATCACCTTTACGACACATTTAATACACATCCAAATGACAACACAGTATTTAGAGAAGAAATTCATGAATACTTAAGTTCTCCCTGCCAAATGAGTTTACCTATAAAACATATATCTCCAAGGGAAACAAAAACCGAAATAAATAAGCTTAAAAACAAAAAATCTCCAGGGTATGACAGTATTGACGGCAAAGTAGTTAAACTTTTACCCGATAAAGCCATCATATATTTAACAAATATTTATAATGCAATCCTTCGTACCTATCATTTTCCATCTCAGTGGAAGTGCGCTGAGATTATTATGATAAAAAAACCTCAAAAACCAGAAGGGGAAATAAAGTCTTATAGACCTATTAGTCTACTCAGCACTTTTTCAAAAATGTTTGAGAAAATTTTATTAAAACGCCTTCAGATATTTTTGGATGATCAACTCATAATACCTGATTATCAGTTTGGTTTTAGACAAAAACATGGTACACTGGAGCAAGTTCATCGAGTAGTTAACACGATTCGCAACTGTCTTGAAGAGAAAAAATATTGTTCTGCTGTTTTCCTAGACATAGAACAAGCTTTTGATAGAGTTTGGCACAATG
Organism: Gymnosoma rotundatum; assembly: GCA_916610165.2. NCBI lineage: Eukaryota > Metazoa > Arthropoda > Insecta > Diptera > Tachinidae > Gymnosoma > Gymnosoma rotundatum. The sequence goes on from OU744339.1 coordinate 14,522,094, forward strand.
GATTATTGTCAAAAATAAAATCTACACTTCCAGCTCCTTTTTACTTTTTAATAAAATCTTTTTTACAAAACCGATTTTACTACGTTAGAGTTAAAGACGAAATTTCATCAATATTTGAAATCAGAGCAGGTGTCCCACAAGGTAGCGCTCTTAGCCCTGTGCTGTACACACTATTTACAGCTGATATGCCTTTGTCTGAAAACGTACGTGTATCAACTTATGCGGATGACACAGCAATATTAGCCACCCATGAATCCCCCGAAATGGCATCAAGAATAGTACAAAACGAAATAAACAACTTGGAAATTTGGCTAAAAAAATGGAATATAAAAGTAAACGCGCAAAAATCAACTCATGTTACATACTCGTTAAGAAGAAACGACTGTCCACCCTTATCAATCAACAATATCCAAATACCAAACACAGATAGTGTCAAATACCTTGGGATGCATTTGGACCGTCGTCTTACGTGGAAAAAACACATAAAGGCTAAAAAAGAACAATTAATTTTAAAAAACAGGAAACTTTTCTGGCTAATGGGCGCGCGATCCCAACTTAATCTTGATAACAAGCTCAAATTATACAAAGCAATTTTAAAACCCGTATGGACGTATGGAATCCAACTTTGGGGTACAGCGAGTAACGCCAATATCGAAATTTTACAACGTTATCAATCAAAAACACTTCGACTTATCTCTCAAGCCCCATGGTTTATAACAAATGAAGCCATACAAAACGACCTCCAAATTCCAACTATAAAAGAGGTGATAAGTTCACAAAGTGAACGATATCTGAACCGTTTAAGTAATCATGTAAATCCCTTAGCAATATCCTTACTTGATGATACAAATGAAATAAAAAGACTTAAACGACACCACATTTTAGATCTTCCATTTCGTAGTTAACTACTTCACTACCTAATTAGCTAAATTATTGTTAATTAAAAATCCAATGTATACAGGTCAAAGTTGTATGTCAAATGTCATTGTAAAAACTGTAAATATTTGTACATAATAGTTAATAGTTATTATTTAATGTTAAAATATATGTATTAATTATGATTAGTTAAAAAGATTAATATCATACTTATAGTTGTACTTCAAAGAGTACAATTATCAATGTTAGATTATTTTTCATCGAACTTGCTTATTATCAAATAGCTGATAGATTGCATTTTAAATAAAGATATAAAAAAAAAAAAAAATATACACAAGAGAGAGAATACAATGCAACGATTGTGCAACTAGTCGTATGATTAATGTTAAGCATGTTTTACAAATATTTAATATTAATCATACGCTTGCATGCAATTTTACTTTGTTGAAGGATATAACAACAATAAATAACAATTTATTTATAAGAAAGTTGATTAAACAAAAATATTAAAAAGTTTATAATAAAAAGATGTTTAAAGTTAAGTCAATACGTTTAAATGAATTTAATTTGATATTTAGTTGAAGTGCACATTTTTTAATTTCTAAAAACCCTTTGTAGAGAGAAAAATTATTTTGCAAATGTATTCCCCATACAAAGAAAACAGAAAAATTACACACTAGCAGAATATAATGTTGTATTTTCTTGGCTGCTACATCCTATTTAAAATCGTATAACAAGCCACAATAAATTGAGAAGAAAGTGGAATATGCAAAAGGTCTTTAGCAAGTTTTAAAGAAAGTCTGTCATTAAATTTTTAGTATTCTGTACCCCAAGGGTAAAATTGTTACCCTATTATTATCGCTACAATCCTTTATCTTTAGACCATTATCACAAGACAATAGAATTTTTTTTACTGATATTGAGTAATTTCAGCCGCTACAACAACAAATAAATAAAATGTGTCCCCATTAACATCTTATCTTTACGTATTATTCTTGTAAACAGTTATATGCAGATATTTGAAATAAACTCACAAGAAAAACTTTGCCCACTATAAGGACAAGTTTAAAATTTAACTATAAAAATTAAAGGGTTTCCCCATTGAGAATTTATTTTCATGTAATAAATTCATGCTTTAAGCCTTTACAGGACAAGAACACAAGTTTAAAAACTAAATTAAAAATTATTTTTTCCTATAAAGAATTATTTTTGAAAATTAAGAGGTGTCCTCATAAAGACGTGATCTTCACGTATTTGTTGCCTCATACTTTAAACAGTTACAAGCGCATAAATGAAATATTCGTAGAGTTTGTGCCCGCTATAATGTATACATAAAATGAAACATTATCGGGGTAATTTTAGTACATGAAATATTTTTTTACAATTTTGTTGGAATTTTTAATTTTTGTATGTCTATCTGTCCTTCTGCCTTTTCGTCTGTGTTCGCATCAGTAAAAAACTACTGGATGGATTTTAACAAATTTTTTTAAGAAGAGGGGGTCCCCTAGAACTTTGATTCCAATATAGAATACTTTTTTTCGTAATAATAGGTCATTTCGTATACAAAATAGCAAAATAGTGAAAGCACTTAATTTTAAGGACATAATGGTACTAAAATAGTTGTCAGCACTTAATTTTAAGGACATAATGGTACTAAAATAGTTGTCAGCACTTGTTATTTTTGTAGATGGAAGCTTTGTAACACATAACTGAAATATATAGTTAAATTTGAATTTTAAGAAAATTGGAAATGACAGGCAGACGAAGAGAAGGACACTACTAGTAACGAATATAAGAACTAAAATGGTGTCCCACCTGAATTTGAAGTATATTATCCTATCTTTTGCATCGTAATGGGACTCTTTACAACAATAAAAAATAAATAATAATTTTTTTAATTTTTTCCCAATCAGGATTTGAACCTTTGATCTTATAAATGAATTAAAATTGACTTGTTTTCTGCTTTGGTTCATTTTTTAATTTAATTTGTAAACATTTTTAGAAAGAATATATGCAGACGTTTTCCAAAGAAAACAAGAAAAATTAAAATTAAATAATAATAATAATAAATTGTATATCTTAAATCAAAGGGTGGAATACACATAATACGGAAAACTTGGTGCTTGTGGCCAACTAGCACTTAGCTGATGTATTTAACAAGTGACTAATTGAAAAATTATAGTTGAAATGTGAAATTTAAAACTGAAAATTATTTCTTTCATTATTTGGAGCGCTAAACGGAAATCTTCACGCCCCAAGTGATGCCACAATGAAATTGTAATACCAACAAATTGAGGTGTTGGAGTCATTTATGTGGTCATTTAAGTGTGACAGCGATTTCTTAAAAAAAAAAACTGGGGTATATTTCCCACCGCGCTTTTTTATTTAAAAGACCTTTAAAGGACTCTTTTATATTTTATGCGTCCTTCGACTTACATTTTCTAATTAGTAGATATCTGAGTGTTAAGACTCAGAAATCTCCTAGTTGGAAGACCAATTTATCTGCATCATGCATGCTTACCTCACTGACACTTCAAATGGTTAATAAGACTTTTGATGAAAAGTCACTTGTAATAATTGAAATAAATAAATGCATCCATGAATTCCAGCCGTGTACTTTTTTCGTGTTTTTATATTATAACAGCATGTAATTTTATACTAATGGTTTTTTTCGTAGTCCTTATTTAATATCTACATCCTGGCGTGCATTAAAGTAGCAAATTTTACTCTATTCTTATGCATAAAAGCCAATAAAGTTTTTGAAAAAAAAAGAAAACATGTGTGCCAGCAAAGAGGTGAAGGTCATGCGCTAAAGTGCTCAGCCATAAATAGTTGTTTATATTGTACATTTATTTTTTTTAACACAGGTTTGAAAAAAATTGCAGTTACATCTACAACAATTAAACAATTTCTGAAGTAAATGGTTTAATTATAATTTCTCATTACAGAAATTGTTTAAAGTAATTCTTGAAAAACAGACCGGTTTCTAAATAGACATTCAGAAGGCCATCGAATATGAAAAAAAATATAATTCTTAATTTTTCCCAATCAGGATTTAAATCATCGATCTCATAAAAATAATAAAAATTTACTTATTTTCGGCTTTTTGGTTCATTTTTAATTTAAGTTCGAAACATTTTTAGAAAGAAAAATTATTTGCAAATATATGCGGACGTTTTCCAAAATAAAATTAATAAATAAATAAAAATGAAATAAGTAAATTTCCATTAATTTAAAAAAAAAATTAATTTCATATATCTATATATAACGGTTCAGAATATAGGCAGACATAAACATACAAAAAATGTAGTTGAATCGATACCCTTCAAAATTTTTTAACTCATTAACAAAAATATTTTTTACTAATGAGAGTAATGACTGAAGTAGGTACTTAAATCAATATTAATTAACGATATTTAACTAATTTTTTATGTAAGATAAATTACGATATAATTATTTAAGCTTTAGATAGCTTAGTGATAATTAACAAATACATATAACACTTCTAATAAATTTTAAAAAATTTTTATAAATTTAATAAATATATCTTTAAATTAATAAGGCTTAACATTTTATTTAGTTGTCAAATTGCTTTAAAATCATATAAACAAATTACTTTAACTAAAGGAAAATAACAATTTTCCTAATAGCATTCCCCAATAACATTTACTTAATAACAATTTATTAGTGAAGGCATTTTAATAAAAATGCAATTTAATTTCAAACTAAATGTATGACAAATGGCGCACGTAATAAATCAATTTCATTTCATTTCTATTTGTTCTGTTTTGTTTTGTTTTGTTTTGTATTTTTTTTCGTTTGATTTGCAAGATTTATTTTTAATTAAAGGTAAATTTTACACTTCACACCCACCTACATTTGTTATAAACAAAAGTTTAGAACACTATACTTAGCAACATTGCTTATAAACATGTTAAACAATTTTGTTTTTATTGCTCTCTGTTGTAAGCATAGCTGCCAGATAAATAAATGAAATTTCGTTATATTTTTGGAAGTAAAGTCGTCAAAATCATTTAAACAAAATCATTAGCAAAAATTAATACGGACAGGGAGATGTAATAATATGGTAATAAGGTGTTGTTTTGTAAAGCAGATTAAGCCAATTATCAAATAATAAGAACATTACGTTGCACAAGGCAACATATATATAATAGCTGAGCTTGTCTTTATTTTTCAATTTCTTAAGCAATCTTTTTTTAACCAGTTTATTTTTAAAGAAAACATCAACTTATAATAGGGCTTTAAATCACTTCTGATTGAAAATTTTTACCTGCACAGGTTTTTATACTTAAATATATAATTAAATTTAATTATTCTTAAAGCCTTTTTTATTCAAAATTCTTGTATTCTGTCCTAACCACACTTATTATGAAGTATTAAATCGCCTTAATGGATAAAAAATTCAATTGAATTTTAAGACCATCTGCTGTGAACTGCTACGGTAAATGTGACGCTTCTGGGCCTATACAGCAAGCTTAATAAAGTTCCACCTTTTAATTCCTTAAGTCATTCATTTTAGCTCTAACCTATGAAGTTCCTGCACGATTATTAGGCTTCTTATCCAATACCCATCCTTATTCAAGTAAACTCCAAAGTATCTTGCTCCTCTCCTGCTATTTTAAATCTCGCTTTCTCTTGTTTTAGTAGTCTATAATCCTCTACATTTTATTCTGCATTGAAAAGAACAGATACTGCCGTTTCTGAATCCTCTGCAAAGGTAGAAAGTTCCTCTGCAAAGGTAGAAAGTTCGCACTATCTATTTTTTTTTCGAGACTAGTAATAACAAGCGTGTGGTCGTATGGAATTTCTACTGCACAAAAATACAAAAAAGTTTTAGTTTTATTTGATGCAAAAAAAAATTGTTTATGCCTTGCGATTGTTATGTATAAAAGTAACGGTTGACATGCCTTTTTGACCAGATTGTTCTAAAATAGTAAAAACAAATTCACCCCTTTCGTATTTGGTGTAGGATTATTTTGACTGCGACAATTTTGTAATAGATTAATGATAACTGTTACAAGCTACCTTTAATCTATTACATATTTTTTAACGCTGAGTTTTTGCTACGAAAACGTCAAACACAATAAGGGTGATTATATGAAATTTTGGAATTCTCTAAACTCCTAGCTAAAATCGTCAACATTAACACTTAAATCGCCAAATCTGGCAGCTATGATTGTGAGTATACGGAAACTATCTCTCTCCTTGATTTAACTTTCTACTTTATTATTCTCAGTGAGTATGCGTTTCTTTACATAACGGTAGTAATAATTAGAAAATTTTTTTCTGCAAACAAACTGTTGGACGTCGTTTTAAGCAGTTTCTGTAAAACTGAATTTTTATTTCTTAGAAAATAAAAACAAAATTAGTGAGTTACAAAGCAAGATAGCAGCATGGTTACAAAATGAGCTGTAATAAAAAGGGCCAACTTTTAAGAAAATTAAAAAACGAAATGTTGTATATGTTTCAACAATACCTAACCTTATTTACATATGTAATTTACCATACAAGAAATAGTTTCGGAGAATATGCTATAATGGCAGACATTTTTTGTCGTTACAGTTAGACATCTGATAACAATTTGTTAATAAAATATAAAATTGATCAATTATTGATTCTTAAATCTTATTTCTCTAAGGAACATGACATACTACGTAATTTCGCCGTTAGATCTATAAAAAAAAATTGGTATGTGTGTATAAAGGCGAATCAATTACCAGGTGGGAGCGTAGGCGAATTCGTAATTTTTTGCTGGTAAAAAGTACTGTCAAACTTTATATATAAAAAATATACACAGATTTTTTATATATAGAGTGCTCACGGCAAAAATCAATGAATTTGCCTATGCTGCCACCTGGTAATTGATTCGCCTAGGTGTGTATTAAATTAAAATGTCTGATAGATTTTTTGACAGGACTTTGCTATGCTCAAACACATAGACCACAGCGAGCTACAGACTACAATCTTTTGGAGGCATCTCAGCTACATGATTACTAGACTATAAGTAATTGTCGCTGTCGCCATTTTAAACTAATTTTTGTTTTAAGTTTCAAGTTACGACAATTGACAAATAAAGTGTTGACAATTTACAAAGAACGCGTAGAAAAAAATCAGCTTAAATATATGGAAAGAATTATATATATTTACATTTAAAAACAAGTTATTTTACCTGAAATACCACATGGAAAGTGCAAAAAAATTATTTTTAGGCCAGAAATGTTCAAATATTTTTTTTGTTTTTATTTATTTGATTTTCTTTTTGACCATATTACAGATTCTTCTATGTTTTAGTTTATTAAATGATTGATTTTGCGTCAAGGCAAAAAAAGTTGAAGTGGCAAAATTGAAATATGTGGCTGTCGTCTTCGAAAAAAAATTCAGCCATGAAGCTATGTTAAAATAATTTCTTTTATTTATTTATTTGATTTTTCTTTTTGACCATATTCAGTTTCTGTTATATTTTAGTTTCTTAAATGAGTGTTGTTGCGTTAAGGCAGAGTGATATTGCGTTAAGGCAAAAAAAAAAGTTAAAGTGGCAAGTTAAAGTATGTAGCTGTTGCCTTGAAAAGAAATTAATTAGCTGACTACACGGCAACATATGAAGTCAACTGCATTTGTAGCCATGAAGCTGTGTAGTTTGCTGTCATCTATGTATTTATAGCACTAATCTAAATTAAAATTTAATTTGATTTCGGATTAACAACATACCATTTTGTTTTAATTCGCTTTAAAATCTTAAGCGAACTGCATAGCCTTCCCTAACGATGAAATTGTTCATGGTATAGGAGTTTATACATTTAATAATGTATTCGACTTCCTGAAATAAATGCAAACGTTGCACACGTCCTACATTATATCGATGCTTCAGGGAGTCAATAGTTCTGAATACCCTATTGTCGCCGATGATCTTTTTCGCTCCCTCCTATTCTCGGTCGAATAACTTCAAAATAATCTTTCACCTCATATTGGCTATTAATAAGCTACATTTCAAATTGTTTTTTTTTTAAGCGCTAATAAAGAACATGACTCGTTGGCAACTTTCCAATCAAGGCCTTCTAATATTTTAAACCTTTGGCCAACACACCTGTTTTTATATTTTATTATTCTGCAAATGGTGTTTTTATAATTTTATATCTGCTTAGTTGTACACATAAGGAAACAGCCCCAAACACATTAAGCAGAAAAAAATCTCTAAATAAAAATAAGATAACACTTTTTTGGCAGCTAAAATACACATACGTCTTTCCTTTCAAATCATAACAAAAAGACTACGTTCAAACAAAAAAAAATAAACTCACTAAATAGTAAAAATTTATTTAAACTTCAAAGTTTCTTTTTAGTTAATGGTACAACCCCCGGGGGGCAGCAGAGAGTCATTTGAGGGACACACTCAACTGATTTGAATGCATTTTTGTATGAGTTGCAATGTGTTTTTGTGTTTTTTTTTTTCTTCTTCTTTTTCGACTTGTGAGGGACAAGGCCAGATTTTTTAGTTCTATAAATTTTTGATGATTTGTTTTTAAAACTTAAGGAAAATAATGTTAACAGATATTAAATACAATAATTCTTAATTCATCTAGTTTTTTTTTAATAAAGAAAAAAAAATAAAACAGGAAAAAATAGTTATTTGAGAAAGTTTGGTACATTTTTGTGTCGTTAATAAAGTACTTTCTCTTAAGTAACATTTTTTTAAAAGGAAGTTTACTTTCATCTTAAGCAGTTGTAAGTCTTTACATTTGTCTTTTCATCCTTTCTTATCTATTTGATTTAAATGTAAATTTGTAATGCCAAAGTGAAACTTAAATCGTCGATATTATTTCCACAGAGAACGTTATTTTTGTAACCTAAATTTTGGAAGCACAAATCAAATTTTTTATTTGTTTTTAACAAAGATATTTCAGGCAGCAAATTATGAGCACAGCTTTTGGAAACGGGAGACAATGTAACTTTTAAATACACTCCTGTTCAATTAATTAGAACAGCTAATGACAGATGTAGTGACTGAACTAATGCATTACAATCTGAAAGCGTTTAATTTTTGTATGTTCTCTTTAAGACATAAATGCCAGAACCTTAAGCATGACTAAAATTTGTTTTTCTTTTTTTTTTTTTTTTTGTTTGTGCTAAAATATAAATGCAAAATTTAGAGTCATAAATTCAAATCCCAACAACACCTTGAGTAAACAGGGTAAAAATTTTTGTAGCCACCGCGGATGAGTTGTTCTTGAACCAATATAAGGGACACAGCAGTTTAAACCTTTAGGAGTCTAGAAAGAAAAGAATGAAACAAAATTTGTAGCCGCGATTGATGAGTTGGTGTAAGCGTTTGTAAGTATTAAAACAGCAGTTGAGATACTTAAGGTGGATGTATAAAAAAACGGTGCCTTAGCAAGAAAGGAAAGTAACATAAGAATAGTGTATGGCAGCATTGGCTGAGTTGGTTAACAGAGCCGCCACGGCTATCAGACATTTCGTTGGTTAAAGCTGGGGATGTATTAAGACACATAATTCGTCTTCTTATAGACAATCCTTGTCGCATAAAAATTTTAATATAATACTCTCATGGTGGTAATAAGATGGCAGACTATTTAGAAACCTTAGGGGCCAAATGTAGATTTATAGGGCCAGAATCATTCTTTGAAATATTCACCGGCTATTCTAAGGAAAAAAATAAATCTAAGGCCAAAGCGGAATTCTCTCATCGAATCAAAGTGTTTCTTATGCTTTCTAGGAGTAAATTTCAGGAATTACTATAAATATACAATAGGAAATGATGAGATCAACGATAGCAGGTTCTGCGAACTGCCTGATGAGACCTAGGAAAACGTACTTCGAGCAAGCGTGATTTATTGGGGTCTCGGCAGCAAAGCTCTTAGGAAGCACGCTATCCCAAGGCGAGTTTAATAATCTCTCACTGTATAGAGTAGAGTAGAGAAGAGAATAGAATAGCATAGAATAGAACAGCATAGAATAGAAGAGAAGAGAAGAGAGAGAAGATAAAAGAAGAGAAAAGAAAACAATACCGGGGATCAATCTTATTATTTTACTCAGCAAAGGTAAAATAGAAAACATAGTATTAAACAGAGGAAACATGTTTTGAAAACAAAAATTTCACTTCCGTAGATAAAACATTTATTTACGTCCTAGAAACTTTGCTGTACAAAATTTAAAAATTTAATAAAATCGGTTTCGAAGGTTCCAGAAATAAGTTATCTGTGGGCAAAAGTATGTCAATTTACCGATTAAGGTTATGCTAGAAACTTTGCAGCATATATATATTATATTAAATTTTCCGTTTAATAAATTGCAAGTATTTTTTATTATTCAAGTTTTACGGTTTCAGTTTTATCAGGAAATTATAAGACAAGTATAATCTTAAAATTTAAGTATCCTATAACAATTGCAATGTTACCCCTTTCAAGGAAATATTATAGCTGCATGTGCAATAATAAAGTCCTTTAAACACAAGACTATAGAAAGAAAACCAATTGTCATTAACAAACGTTTAAACTCAGGCACTGCACATCAAAGGGGAAACTAAAAATAGAAAAAATAAATGAAGCCAAAAAATTTTATTTTATAAATTAACGGCAAATACAGTCGTGGTGGAAACAATTGAACTAATTTTAAGGTAAATTGAACTTATATGACTTAAAGTGTTGGAAATGTGTTCGTTGTTTGGTTAATAAGATCTTTAATTTTTCTCTATTGTTTTGTAACCATGGTGTTTTTATAGCAGGTGATTACATTAGTATAAAAAACAATTCGCCTTCAGTTTTCAAACAATTACAAAGCAATTTTGACATTTGCAAATTAATAAAACGACAATCTTCTTTAGACCGCTTGATTTGATGCATTCACCTGTTGTCTATTCGCTTTAATGGCAGCCACCTGATGTGAATTCGCCTTGGACCTGTCAAAAAATATTTCACACATTTTATAAGGGAAAGTCAATTATCAGGTGGCAGCATAGGCGATTTCATTATTTTTTGCTGGTAATTGTTACTGCCAAACTGCTTACAAAAAATTTTTTTTATGTATAAAAAATGAATGAATTCGCCTACGCTGTCACCTGTTAATTGATTCGCCTTGCGTTTTATTTTACACCAAGCGAATTAATAAGAGGTGGCCTTGACAGCCCAGGTGACTACTTTTTGAGCTTGTGTTTTTTTCTTCTTCGAATGTCAAAAGTTATAATCTGCTATTGCACTTCTTTGTTTTTGACAGCCAAGGATGATTTGTACAAAAACAAAATATATGTACATATTTCTTTGGCAGTGTTGTATTCTTTGTCGCCGTGAGTATACCTGTTATGAATTCGCCTTTATTTTATTTTTTTTAATTACTGGTGCAGGGGATGACAACTAATTATGCAACGCAATGCGCTAGAACTAGGAAATTAGATTAGATGTAATGCGTAGTGCAATGCACTGACCAATCGACCTCAAAAAGATGCGCTCTTGATGCAGAGCGCGTTGCACGTATTAAATTACAGTTTTCGGGAGCACGTTTCCTGATTTTATAAGACCACATTGCGTTGTAGTAACGATAAAATAGTGAAACGCACTCCACATTGCGTCGATGACTCAATAAATCAATAGAGCTGGATATCCTATTGTCACCGATGAGCTTCTTCGCTCTCTCCTGCACGCGGTCGAGTAACTCTAAAATAGTGTTTGAAAAAACCGACCTATACATGAGAGTTGTATTCCCATTTGTGAAGTATTTCTTATACCGTTTCAGAAAACCTAGGCACTTGAATGCTTCTTTTGCGACCTGAAAAATATTCTTGTTCCAACGAACATCACATTGAATCTTCATCCCAAAAACATTGAGAGCTTCTAATACCTTAATATCTATATCATCCATAATTACAGATGAGGTAGCATATTCAGCCGTACGTCTGTGCGAAAGCAAACAGCACTGGGTTTTACGTTAAATTGTACGCTGTTCGCAAGGCCCTACTTAGAGATTACCAAAAGGTGTCGATTTAGGTTATCGTCCACACTACCTTACTTTTTGGAAACACATGCCACTTTTTACAGATCTATTTACTAAATCTCAGTGTGTCATGGCCTAAAAGAATGGTTTCTGTACGATCAGAGTTGCTTTTTGAGTTGCATCTTTCTACCTTCATTTCATCGAATGACGGCAACACACATATTTTTTCTTCCAAACTTAAATGTGTAGTTTTTTCATAAATTCCATAACGGTGGTTTAACATCCACTATTCGAAAACAATGTTGCATGAGGTAGAGGATGCCCTTTCTCGTACAAGTGAGTATACGCCCTCAGCCCAGATGCGTGAAGACAAATGGCACTGGAAATGTCGTTCCACTTCCATTTAACACTTTCCGGCAGTATTAACCAACATACTTGACCCTCAGTAAAAATTTTGCACATGGAATCAATCGCTTGGTTTGCCTGAAAAAACTTAAATTTTAAATCTCTATTTTCGGCTTCCAATTGGCGAATTTTTTCTTATAATGTTTTGTTACCTCCTCAAAAATGGACGGACTGCATTAAAAAAACAAATAAATATTAAATTCTGTCACTATTTATTGCCTTTTAACAAAATAAAAGAAATAAAGCCGTAAAAAATAAATATTTTCTAAGTACGTAAAAATTCTTACATGTTTTTAAAATTTTGGAGTAACTTACTCAGTTTAAGACTCCTTTTCTTTGCAACGTTGTTCTGCAGACTTTGAAGCTGCTGTAGTTGTTAGTTCTTTCATGGTGAAAAAACGCAACCCCTGCGGTGATGTCACAAATTTTAATGTCGCCGGATTTTCAACTGGATATAAGTTGCTTAAAGGCACTTCACTGCAATGCATTGGCACTTCATTACAATTTATATCTATTTGAATTTCACTACAATGCATTTGCACTCCACTATAACTCATATTTATTTGCCTTTCACTTTTTTTAATTTTTTCTGGTTCTGGTACTATCGGAAAAGCCTTGGGCATTAAATATAAGCGACTTCCCGCAGTTATAAAATCGGCTTTCGAAAAATGGTCAATACGTATACGGCTTCTTTTCTTCAACTCTTTTTGGCAAACCTCACTCCACTTTTCTCTTTGTTTTGGCTTTGTTTACACACTTTTCCGCACTTTTAACACAAATTATTTGAAATAAAAAACTGTTTCACAAAAACACAGCTATAAATTATAAACGTTTATTTTATTGTTGCAAAACAAATACTTTTGACGTTTGAATACATAAAGAAAAAGTGTAGCAAAAAAAAGTCAGCTGCCGTAGCGCTGCCACCTGGTTCAATGTGCCTTGCACCTGGTAATTGATATGCCTTGGTATAAATCAGTCGGGACCTCAGTTGTGAATGTTTTTACCATAACTGTACAACGAATACTTGCTGCCATAGATAATTAAAGAATACAATGTGTGCTTAAAGTAGTTATTTCCCCAACGTTTATCTTTTTCTTTAGTGGCCACAATACTTAAAAAAGCCATCTATTCATGGCTTATAACAAATTTTAATTTTTCGTTTTTTTTTTTGTTTATTACAGAAAAACACAGAAGACTTTGTGGTCTGAAACTGTAGAGGGTCACAATTTAAAAAGATCTTACATTGAATTAATAAAAATTATTTGCTATAAGACTGCATACTTGAAACGTTTGCATTTAGTGCTTTTTTATAGAACAAGTGGCATGAGTAAAAGTAGAAATAATTACTGCAGGGATGGTAAATGGTTTTTTTGATTGTACTAAGCCTGTTGTATTTTTACTTTTTGCTAAAACTTTACTAATTTATTTTTTTAATGTTTTTTATTTATATTTTATTTAAAATAATGCATAAATTTGTTATAATTGAATGTTGTTTTTCAATAAAAAAAAACATGAATCTATTCAAAAATGGATGGCGAGAAATAAAGCAATTACACTCTTTTGTGTAAATGAACATGAGATCAATATGAATTATAACGTAGCTGATAGTCTTAAAGACTTTAATAAAGAGCTCTGTAGTGAGTTCGCACCCCAGCTTTACACCCCAGTTTTTATTTGCAGTCCTCAAGTCAGGTAATGCGAGACATATCTGATCCAAATCTGATCGAACCTTAATCCCGCCCTCAGAAGGCACGCTAGCGTTGTTTGAAATATCGCTCTTCAGTCTTTTAAACTGTAACATAAATGGCGGAATTAAGTTTGTAGTAACTAGCTTAATCAAGAAATTGCAACGACGCCAATATTGAATGCAAAATCAGTCTATTTTCAATAGCTTCTTCTTTATATCTCTTGGTAGTTTTCCTAGCCATCCGAGTCCGTAATCTCTTTATTATTCACCGAATCCTCTTTTTTACTTTTAAGCTACTTGTGAAAATAATAAGGTTTTTTTCCTTATTTTAGCATTGATTTAGAAAGTGAGTTTGATTGTTGCACTTTCTTCCTTTTACTGCTTATTCAAATTTACATTTTATCTGCGATATCGAAAATTACATACGGCACCTTCGTAAAAATATAATTTTTAGATAGAAGGCCCAACAAATGGTAAAAATTCAAGCCAGGCATACTTTAAGGCGTTAAGGAATTAAATTATTTCATATGGCGAATTACCGTTATACGTAGTTCGTGAGCAGGGATAGTTTTTTTAAATCAAATAATTTGTTAAATTTATCTACACGGGCAGAAGCATATAAGTTTTATGATCAGCATTACAAATGTTTCGAATATAGAATTATCTATAACGTACAACCAAGAAGAATTTTTAATTGTACCAAATCATCGGTGTAAGGCTGATGTCAGGGAGCGCGCTATAAGCGATGCTATAATATCGCACTAGAATGCGCTACAAACCTCTGCTTGTGTTTTCTTACGTCAACGCTCGAAAGATGTGGCAAATTATGTTGTGAAATGATTTATAGCATGGCATCGCTTCGTTATTCTTTTTGCTGTTTGTTTACATTGTAATTTAACATTTTTCATTTGTTTATTTTATTTCTGCGTGTTTAAATTTGCCATTGATTTTAAAAGTTATTTATAAAATAATGGATATTGAAAAATTTATAACATGTGTTCACACTTTCTTGGTACAAATTATCAAATTCGCCTTTTTCCGTGCGACTTTAATATATATCTTTTTACTAGAAAACAAATTACATGTATAATTTGAGATAAAAAATTCATCATCTGAATCCATTTTTAACAAAAAAGATTGACAGAATAAAAAAAGTATTTTAAAAACATAAGAAGTCGCTTTATTTAATATAGTATCCACTCTGACATCCTGTAGTATAAGTATAGCATGAATACTATAGCTTCTAGCATCGCTTCGCTTATAGCGTGCACTCTGACATCATCAGTCTAACGCTGTTCTTATTAAACAGTACCAATAAATATTGCATGTTTGCCATCCCTGACTAACAGTGGATAAATATTTAAGTACGCGTGTGTGTGTATGATTATGAGATTAAATTATTTCCAAAGCTCTATATCTACGTTTTTTACAAATCTACGTTACATTTTATGTTTCCAAGGGTTATCAAGGGAAATGATTTACTACAGCCAGAGTTAGTATGTTCAGTTTCGTTTTAAGGATAAACACACTTTGTTTAAGAGTTGTTGGTTGTTATAACCCAATATTGTATTACACTAGTATGGTAACACTTTTCACATGTCATTTTTTGATTTTTCCTTTTTTCTTCTTTTTTAAATTAGAATATAAAATGGATTGCTGAATAAACATGATAATTTAGAAACCGCGTGCATTTTTAATCGTCCTCAAAAAAGGGGATAGAAAAGTGGCGACGAGTAAAAGAAAATAAAATTCGAATAAAATCAAAGTTAATCTGACAATCAAAATAGACCAGAAGATGGATGCGTCGCAGTTTGCACAAATATTGGAAGCCTTCAATAAAACTCAACTTAACCTTATCGAACAACTTAAAAGTAATTCTAACCAACAAACGCAGCAACAACAAAATGAAAATGTTCAGCCATTACAAGTTCTGTTGCCGCCATTTGAAAATTTCGACGATAGAAAAGAAAGCTTCAAGCTGTATCACCAGCGTTTCGAAAATTATTTAACCATGAAGGGTATCATTGCTAACAAAACACTTTGCCATCAAATGCTTATAAACTCTATCGGGTCTACACACTTCAAGTTGTTGGTTTCTTTAATAGCGCCCAAATCCATAAATGAGGTCGAATACGATGTATTAGTAACGAAATTGCAGTCACATTTATGCCCAAAAACAAACATTCTAGTAAGTCAACACAGATTTCTGTCAACATATCAAAATGAGGAGCAAACAATCTCTGAGTATGTTGCGATATTACGCAGGGATATAAATGAGTGTGACTTTGTGTCTGCATGCGCTTGTAAAGCTGACATTTCGAACATTTTCTTAAGAGCACAATTTATACGGGGAATAAAGGATAACACTATTCGCGAACAATTACTGCAGTCGGATAACGCCGAATTTGACCAGATAGTACAAAAGGCCTTGTCATTAGAAGCATCTAAGATAGACAGCCGTGAGATAAATGCAAAGCAGCCCACCAGCAGCGATGTTAATTTTATACAAACCAAGATGGCAGATCGTCGTAAGAACAGGTCAAGATATCGATCTCCAAGATCACAACATCGATCACAATCACGAATAAATTATAGTAAGCTAGGGATTGATAACTTATGTATACGGTGTGGAAAAGGCAATCACAAAACAAAAGAATGCCGGACAAACTTAAATAATTTGAAATGTAATTCGTGTGGAAAAAAAGGCCATGTAAAACAAGTATGTATTAAATCGTTAATTAAATTGTCTAAAAACAAATCAGGCTATGAAGATGATGATTCTATTCACAAAATCTACGGAATTAACAAAATTGTCGATATATTTTCAAGCAAAAACAGTATACATGACGTTGAAAAGTACTATGCCGAAGTGGAAATAAATGGTCGGCGTCAAAAATTTGAAATAGACACTGGCGTTGGTTTTACACTCATACCAAAGAATCAATATGAAAAATTAAATATTAATCAACCACTTCAACCTTCAAAAATTGCTTTTAGATCATACACAAAGAATATTATAATTCCAGACGGTAAAGTCAATGTCAAAGTAAAATACAACAACGTAACCTCAAACGAAGAGATGTACATAGTACCCAGTGAATATGATGCTCTTATGGGAAGATTATGGATACGCCATTTAAAAGTTGACCTTAGACAAGTAGACGGGCATCAGGTCAAACAATTCTCAATTAGTGATGTACGTTCGATCACAGAGATTATAAATGATTTCCCAGATGTTTTTACTGAGCAGATTGGTTGTGTTCCCAACTATGAAGTCACTCTACAATTGCGTCATGGCTCAAAACCAATATTTCTTAAAGAACGAGAAGTTCCCTATGCCCTTAAAAAAAGAGTTGAAGACGAATTAGATAAATTAGAATCCGCAGGTATAATTTCAAAATGCGAAAGGAGCGATTGGGGTTCGCCTCTTGTTATTATTCCGAAACCGAACGGAGACATTCGCCTCTGTGTAGATTATAAACCTGGTGTAAATCCACAATTAGTTTCGGCAAACTACCCAATACGTCGCATTGATGAAATTTTTGATAGTCTCAAGGGCTCAAAATATTTTTGTCGCCTTGACCTATATAAGGCTTACCATCATCTACGCGTAACCCAAGAATCCAGTGAAATACAGACTATGTCAACGCACAAGGGAACATACAGAGTCAACCGTCTTTCTTTTGGTATAAAGACTGCACCATCAGAATTCAATCGTATAATCGAACAAATTTTGTCGGGTCTGAGTAAAACCATGTCATATTTCGATGATATTATTGTGCATGGTGCCACTGAAGCTGAATGTAGACAAAATTTGATAGAGTGCCTCAAGCGTCTGCAGCAATATGACCTACATTTAAATAGAAGCAAATGTTCATTTTTTCAATCTCAAATAGAGTATTTGGGCCATATTATACAGTTCAACAAAATTTTAAAATCGCCGAAGAAAATTCGAGCAATTGAAAATATGCCACGTCCATCGAATGTAGACGATGTCAGAAGATTTTTAGGTATGATTACCTACTACTCTAGGTTTATACCGAACATGTCCTCTGAGACATACCCATTAAGGCAACTACTTCAGAAAAATTCAAAATTTTATTGGTCTGCAAAGTGCGAAGCGGCATTCATAAATCTTAAAAGCATAATTTCTAGCGATCAAGTGCTTGTACCTTTTGATCCAGAGTTACCCATAATTTTAGCATGCGATGCTAGTCCTACAGGCATAGCAGGTGTTCTATCGCACATCGTCGATGGGATTGAGCGCCCCATTGCGTATGCTTCAAGATCACTCACAACTGCAGAAATGAACTACAGCCACATCGATCGTGAAGCACTTGCAATTATATTTTCCATAAACTATTTTTTTTCATACATTTATGGAAGAAGATTCAAACTGGTTACGGACAATCGACCACTAACCCGCATTTTTCATCAACATAATAAATTACCTGCCATCACATCAGCTCGATTGCTACGGTATGCCGAATTTCTTTCAAGTTTCGACTATGAAATCGTTTTCAAAAAAGGCTCCGATCACGTTAATGTTGATTGTTTCTCTCGTGCTACAATGCCACGTGAATCACTTTCTACCGAGAAGCTTATCAACGAAGAAGTAAATGAACTATGTTTTGAATCAATTTTCGAAATTTCAAGCGAATACATTAATGCAGATAAATTAGCAACTGAAACTTCAAAAGATCCCGAGCTTTCTGCAATGTTATCGAAATTGTTAAGCGGAGATGATAGCGAAGGGAAGTACACACTAAACAACGGAATTATTTTCAAGGGCCAACGAGTTATTATTCCAAAAAGTCTCCAGTCGGAAATTCTTCGAGAATTGCACAATACCCACCCAGGTATAACGCGAATGAAGCAGCTCGCTAGACGATACTGTTTCTGGATTGGCATTGACAAAGATATTGAAAATATGGTACGGTCGTGTCAATCTTGTGTTGAAATTCAAAATAAGCCATCGAAAGCCCCTCTGCACCATTGGCAAGAACCAGAAGAAAATTGGGAACGAGTGCACATAGATTACGCAGGTCCATTTCAAGACCATAACTTTTTAATTGTCGTCGATGCAAAATCAAAATGGATTGAAGTAAGAGTCTTGCGTGAAGCACCATCTACACAAAGTACAATAGACCTCCTTGAAAATATTTTCGCAACACATGGGTTTCCTTCAATCATGGTGTCCGACAATGCCGCAATTTTTACTAGCGAACGGTTCCGTTTCTACTGCAAACAAAATGGTATTTTTCAAAAATTGATCGCGCCGGGTCACCCTAGTACAAATGGACTAGCTGAACGAAATGTACAAACATTAAAACGGAAGCTAAAAGCCATGTCCTCTGAATCTGGTTCGATGCATCAAAAAGTAAATAATATACTTCAAAGATATCGAGCAACACCCCTCAACTGCGGAAAAAGTCCAGCCGAACTTTACTTAAACAGGTGTATACGAATAAGACTAGATGCTCTGAAACCGTCGCAGGAGTTAAATTCAACGCCGCCAATGCCTGGTGTTCGTAATCTAAGTGTGGGAGAAAGAGTTCAAGCTTTACACCATAAAAACAACAAAACGTTATGGAAAACTGGAACTATTCTAAAAAAGTTTGGTCGACTTCACTACTTAGTAAAGCTAGATGATGGCTACACGCTAAAACGTCATATAGACCAACTCAAAAGGTCCAAAGTGCATCAAAAGAGGGTGCATTTTGCACCGAACGATGAAGACAATACTAATTCAAATAGTTTCCAGACTCAACACAATTACGATGCTTGCCAGTATTTCTACCAGTTTACAGAGCTACCCCAACAACAAACTAGAAACGAGCATACTAGAAGTGAGACGTCATCATCAAGTTCTCAACATGGCTATGGGTCGCAGGGTCTGCAACAGCCGGAAACAAAACAAGGGGAAATTATTCGTAGGCCACAACGACAACGTAACTTACCAACTTATCTTCAAGATTATCTCACTGAATAATAGCTTTAGTAAAATTTGAATACGTTATTAGAAAAAAAAGCAAATGTATATATACGTATGTACAAATTAATTAATTGAATAGTTAGATACTAGCTAACAGGATCTCATTTAAGCTTGGGAGACTGTTATAACCCAATATTGTATTACACTAGTATGGTAACACTTTTCACATGTCATTTTTTGATTTTTCCTTTTTTCTTCTTTTTTAAATTAGAATATAAAATGGATTGCTGAATAAACATGATAATTTAGAAACCGCGTGCATTTTTAATCGTCCTCAAAAAAGGGGATAGAAAATTGGTCAATAGGGATTATTGAATAAAAACACAAGGAGGTCAACTTAATAAACCCATCAGATATTTTTCAAACGAACGATTTAAAGTTGCGATTTGTAAGATTTAAAAAATGTTAAAGAGATAAAGTTTTATCACTTTGTAAAAAACGTTTAATAAATTGAAATAAATAGAAAATATGAATACTAATTTTGCGATAAAGTTTGGAAAATGTATTTATGTATGTATATTGAAAAGCCAACTACTTGTCATGATAAAATTGCCGATGTAAAAAAGGCATACGAGGATTAATTGTTAATTTATATATTTAAATCACACCACAAGCTCATATTGGCCAAGTCCTAGTCAATAAGAAAATATTACGTGTGATAAACTAACAAAAATATTTTAATTTAATTTACTTTAATTGTGCTTGATTCCTTCAAATATAAATAAAGGACCTAGCACTCTGCTTTAAATATAATGACTAAATTTATAAATTTATTCCTTTTAAAAAGATACAGAAATCCAACTCTTTTTTAACTTAAATAAAAGACTAAAGTGAACGCTTCAATTGCTTTTTTGTTTTAAAATGTTAATTACAAAACGATTAAAAATATTTGTTCGAAACAAAGACAAAACAAAGTACTGTGACAGTGGGTTTTAAGACTTCGAAATGACAAAATCAAGGCGAATAAATTATAAAGTTGTAGCGATGGCGAATTCATTGATTTTCGCCGGTAGTCTAAATGTTAAACTCCATATATAAAAAATCCAAGCCAATTTTTTTATATGTAGCATGACATTCGGGCTTACGGCGAATCCGTTAATTTTCGCCGTAAGCACGAATGTCAAACTACATATAAAAAAAGTATACAGATCAAGGCAAATAATTTATAAGATGGTAGTGATGGCGAATTCATTGATTATCGCCGGTAGCCTAACTGACAAACTCCATATATGAAAATTCTGTATATTTTTTTATATGTAGTTTGACATTCATGCTTACGGCGAAAATTAACGAATTCGCCATCGCTACCACCTCATAATTTATTCGCCTTGATACAGATTTTTTTATATGGAGTATGATGAAATAATACAGGTGGTCTCGATGGCGAATTGAATAATTTTGCCGTAAACGCTAAATGTCAAACTCCACATATAAAAAATATGTATATTTTTTTATGGTGTTTGACATTTAGCATATACGGCGAAAACTAATGAATTCGCCATTACGGCCAACAACAACAGTAAAAAGTGTCCTAATAAGAAAAAATTTAAGGAGAATTTTTTTGAATCCGAAATAGCATCACATGTAATAATTTAAAAACATAAAATTGTTAAATCCTCTGTACTTCATTTTCATTAGGCGCTAAAACTTTCATTTATAAAAAATACGATTTTATCTCAATCTTTTGAATTCCACAATCAAAATGTCTTAATGGCTTTCAAGGGGCTCAATTCATATTTAGGTTTGCTGATACATCCAATGAAAACTCAAACATTTTAAAGATTTTAATACAAAGTTTTCAAATTAAAACTTTTAACTTTATAACAATAAAAATATAAAGAGCTATTTTCCTATTTGTTTTTTCAACACAATCACAATTACATTGTAATCATGCAAGAACTAAAATTATTAACGTATCTGAACCTTAAACTGTTGCACACAAGCATCAGCTATAAGTTTATGAACTTCATTAACTTCGGCCTGGGTTAAAGTACGTTCCATATGGCGATACACTAGGCGAAAACAAACACTAGTTAAACCTTTTTTAGGATGTTTAAATTTGTCCACCAGGCTTATCTGAAATTATAATCTAATTTATTAAACTTAACTTTATTGAGTAATAAATGTTTACCTGTTCCACCACATCTCCAGCGACCGACCTTACTAGATCATAAAAATCGTTTGGCACAAACCCATTATCGACATCGATTCCTTCAGGCAACCAAAATGATAGATCGTTTATACATTGGGGATATTGAGAAACCGCTTTGTATTTGGTTAATTTGTTTAAATCCTTTTCACTAAATTGGGTTAAAAAACCAGAATCATTGGACCAGAATAATCTTATATCTGGTATATCAAACAATACCATGGCTAAACGCTCTAGACCCAAGCCAAAAGCATAGCCAATGGAATTTTGAGCACCCGATTGTTGTAGAATTTCATGTCTCATTATGCCGCAACCCAAGACCTCTAGCCAGTTATCTTTGAAATAAATCTCAAGCTCCCAAGAAGGCTGCGTAAAAGGAAAATAGGTGTCTACCCAGCGGTATTTAATTTTTGGACCAAACAAGTCTTGGGCCAGTCCCAATAAAACCTGTTTCAATTCAAATTCAACCAGCTTAACAGCTTCTAAAGTATGGCAGGGTTGTTTAGATTGATCAATACATTTGGAGGAGGAGTGAATTACTTTAGCCTTATTTTCGATGTTTTCCCGCCAGTTCTTTTCGAATATTTCTAATTCTGGAGTACGATGAAACAGCTTGTCTTTTGTCACCAAGCGTACAGCATCTATTTGATGAAATACAGGGTAATGAGTACTATCGATCTCATCCCTGCGATAGACTTCTCCTACGACCAGAAAATTATCCAAACCCGAAGATATCAAATCTACTTGATGAGCAGTAGTATGAGCCCTTAATAAATTCTGGCTATTTATATAATAACAATCGGATTTGTTGCGGCTTATATGATTGGCTGGTATTAACAAGTTATCAAAGTTTTGCTGTACAGTTACCACTGGATTCAGTTTGTCATATACTGAAAACAAAGGATTTCCGCGTGAGGTTTTATAGGCCTGATAGAAATAGTTGACTATGCGTTGCCTTATAATAGACAAGGGATGATCCTTCTGCAGATGTTTATTTAATCCAATGTATGACAATATCTTGGGTGTAACGTTTGTCCAATTATCAATAGCATAAGATTGACCATTTATTTCCAATTGGGAAGTTTTCGGCTCAACAACACCTGAAGCAAAGAACCTTGATGCAGTAGAAAAGTATCGATAATCCAGTTTTTCAGCAGGAACTTTTAAATTTGTTGTACGTGTCCATATTTTAAGTGCGATTAACATTTTATTTATATTTTCTCAAAAATATTATTGTTACGCTGTTACGTTGTTGTAAAAATTCATTTTTGTGTTTGACATTTGACAGCTGTTTTATATTATTGTTAAATTAAAAGAATTCTTCACAATGGAGATGCCAGACATAGTGGAGAGAATATAAAAACGTAATTTTGCCTATTAACGATTTTACAAAAAACTTGCATTGGGTGCATATTTAGATTATACTCTCTAAAACGTTTTGAATGTTATAAACTCGTTTAATATTACTTTATATTGTCTACATATATATACATGTGCATTAAAAGCAAATAACCCTTGCAAAATTTCTTTTAGTTGTAAAAAAAGTTAAAAAATGTATTTTTATATCTGCAAATTAAAACAACAAAATTTGTAGGCCGCATGAGTTCATCTCTTCGCCTTGTATACACCTTATACATGTTCTTGTGTTGATCAAATACATTTTCAAGACAAATTTAGATATTCAGAGTTGCATAAAAAATCTGAATAATGTTACACAGAGGTCAATAACTGGTTTATTATTTGCATGGAAAATAGACTATTAACGCGAAAAAAAACTAATGCTATTCTTATGATTCCGATTATAAAGAATATTTTTTTATGTAAATGCCCTTTTGATTCGTCACAAAAAAGAAGCACAACGTTTTCAAGACAATTGAACGTTCGCTTCGGAATACTCGAGTCAGCATAGGCCAAAGACTTTCAACTCAACGATGGCCGAATTTTTAAGCCAGTAAAGAATTTAAGACAGCATCAGAGCTGTTTTAAAAACAGCAAATAAATTGTATGGAATTCAACAATCACCTATAAAACTATAAATAAAAACTCAAAAACTCGCTACCGGCATTTATCCAAGAAAATGTTCTTATTTTATTCCTTTAAGTAGCACAGAATTTTATATATTTAATTTTAAATATTGCTAAGTTTGGAGTGAATATATTTTACTGCATACCAATAAGTAATTTTCAGAAGTTTGCTTATTTTACAAAAAAAATATTTAAAGCTTAGATACTTTTAGATGTAGAGTAGTCTTGGACTTAGCCCCCGGCGTTACAGAGCTGAGGCCTTCTATTAAATTAAAAAATTTTATTCGAAATCGGTTGATTGACTAGGTCAACAAATATTAAATAAGATATAAATGAAAGCTGATAGTTATGAAAATTATTATTTTTGTCTATTACAAATTAAGAAATGTAATAGAATACAGAAAACAGCTGCAAAGAAAATGTAAACGAAATAAACAAAAAAGCTGGCACCGGTTGACTAAAAAAATTAAAGCTGTAAAGAACGTATCTTTTTTTTTGCTGAACATTGCTAAAAATAATTAAACGTGTAAGAAATAATCATACCACGTAAGTAAGAGACATAACCCCTTAGTAGTGAATGTTGAATGAAATTATTTAAAGCAAAAAAGTGCTGAATTATGTTATTGTGACAAGTTTGTAATTCTAGTAGAAAAATTCAATAGCATTAAACTAACATTGACAATAAAATAAGCTATTACTAATACTAGAGGATTTTGTTAGCATGCAATAGAATTAGAGCAGAAGTTGAGTAATAGTGCAGTAATGATACGGATCTTGTAAATATGGGTAAACAATGTCGGCTTTGTTTTGAGGCAGCTGTTTTGAGGAGTTTTGTTTTATATGACTGCAATAAAATCAATTTTCAAACGTATTTAATTAAAAGGTTACTCAGGTTTTTCTGTTTTTAGATAAGAAGTTATGAAGGTTAGAAGCTAGAAGGTAGAAGGTAGAATTACAGCATTAGTCAAGCTACTGAAATTTAACCGTTTTTTTACCCTTCAACACAAACAGTGGAAGAAGGCTATATCTTAGTTTGTCATTCCGTTTATAATTTCAACAGTATCAATTTCCGACCCCATAAAGTATATTTATTCAGAGTTCTTATGCATAGCGATTGAGTGAGCGCCTGTCCGTCCGTGTTCTGGTTGTAATCACCTTTGACAAAGCACTAAATGAGCTGATAAAATTTAAATATGCCAATCGATCAGAAATAGTTTCGTGAATGTTTCTATTGAAAATTAGCAAGATCGGTCAATGTCCTTCGAGGCAGCGGGCAAAACACCACGCCTTCCTCTATTTTTTCCATATCATTTAGAGCAAATCTAATTGAGAAGTAACAAAAAAAAATATTTTCTTTTTTATTAAGCTTTGGGTTCTTATATTTATAATATATGGGGGGCGATAGAAAATTGTAAGATAAGAAAAAAACATTAAGTGAAAAAATTGGCGCTCGCCCATATTTTCTCATTTATGGGCCTCTAAACTTTTCATAGAAACGTACGATTTTGCACCAGATATTTTTAAATATCAATATGGGTATCATTTAAAAGCTTTTGAAGAGATCTTTCAGGAAATTCTTAAATTTTTAAAAATGCTTAACCCATTAAGAGCCGATGTCATTTTTATGAACTGGCCTCGGCATCTCCAGATCCCTTTTATTTTGGCCATGTTGTCTTACATGTTTAAATTCATGAAATTATATTCTTGTTTAGGTATTTATCTTTACGGTATATTTAACATTATAATAGTTTATTTATTTATTTGTTATGGAAGAGTCATATAGAATATTCTGAAGTATATCTTCCTTTATTATCTTTCTTATAGCCTCTTTACCTAGATTTGGATTTATTGCCATAGTGTTAGATAAAAAAATGTTTGCTTAAAATTTTTTTTAACTTTTTTATTTTATCTGTAAAAAAAATAAATATTTTTAATATTTTTTCTTTCAGCTGGGTAGTCCTCGCTTTATTTAAAAAGTGGGGCAAGTGACGAAAATGTCGGAGAAAGTAACAAAATTGGCATTAGCGAGTCGTGTCATAGTGCTAGTTTTACAATTTGTAACCAATATTGCTCTACCAGATCATAAGAATGATGTTTTTCGAGCGCCTATAGATGCTACACAAAAACGGACATGGTTGGATAAATCTATTGATTTCACACTGGGAGGCTTAAGACACTGGGATAGTGAATATTTTCTACACATTGCCGAACATGGTTACACCTATGAAAACACTTTGGCATTTTATCCTCTCTACCCGGTGATAGTGGAAACAGTTGCCAAAATGCTACATTATATTATGGAAGACCTTATGAGTATGAGATCGTGTTGCCTGCTGGTGGCTGTCTTAATTAATATGTTGTTATTTTGTAAGGCTGCCAATATTTTGTATGTCCTGACTCTACGTATTTTTAATGACTTGAACAAAAGCTGGAATGTGGCTTTATTGTTTTGCTTTAATCCAGCCTCTATATTTTTTTCGGCTGCCTATTCAGAGACTTTATTTTGTTTGATATCTTTTTATATCATGCTTGAATGTGTTATGGAAATACGTATTGTTCGCACAAGCTTGGCTTTGGCCTTAAATATAGTGGCCAGATCTAATGGTTTAGTAAATTTTGGTTTTCCTTTGTACTTTTTGATGCGCAAATTTATCTTGAAACAAACAAATTGTTTTGTTACTGGCTTTAAATTGCTAACGTGTCTATTGGTGGCCTTAATACCTTGGACATTTTTTAATTTCTTTGCTTTTCGCCAATACTGTTATGCCGAGAATCATGTAAATCATTCAGAGGCAGTAGTATCTTATGGCCTAGAAAGGCATTATGTATTGGCTGGGCATCGTTTTGAGAGCCAATCACCCTGGTGTGATAATACGCTACCCTTTCCCTACTTTTATATACAATCTCACTACTGGCAAGTAGGTTTCCTAAAATATTACGAGTTCAGACAGCTTCCCAACTTTTTACTGGCTCTGCCCATTTTAATGTTTTTGTGCTGGCATTGTTTCATTTACTTGAGACATTTTGTAGTAAAATTTATTAACAAATATCCCATGACTCACCTCATAAAAGAATATAAAACTTTACCCTTTGTTATCCATTCATCATTTTTGACTTTATTTTGTATATTTTTTATTCACATACAAATTTCCACCCGGTTGTTGTGTTCGGCCACCCCAACTTTGTATTGGTTTGCGGCAGATTATATGCCCAAGTCGTTAGATAAACTAAAATTAAAATCAAAGGCCGGCATGATATTTGTTTGGTTTGGCTCGTATGTCATAATGGGTGCCACCTTGTTTAGTAATAATTTACCCTGGACTTGAACTGCTCAGTTGATATAAAACTGATTTTGCTATTTACACAAGTAAACTCGACATCATTTGTATTTATGTAAAATAAGACATGCCACATAACAAACAATTTAATTTTTTTAAATTGTTAAAATTTTTGTAGTTCTTTTGTTTTATTAAATTAATAGGAAACATAAAACTAAAAAAACAAAGACTGTTAAATTGTTAATTTTGTATTAAACCAAATCGAAACAAATATTTCTTTAGCTACAAATATCAACATTGTCTCTTTAAAATAATAATTAACTTTATATTTGGTCTTAAAAAAAGAAACGAAAAAAAATTTGCCAACTAATTTAGCTTAATCATTTCCTCTTTAGTTTTGTTTTTATTTTATACATTCGTCTATGTAATTCTATAAATAATATAAATTTTCTTATTTATGTAAATTAAAAAATAAACAAATACATCATTTGTAATATAAAATTATTATTAAAATAATAAAGAATATGCCACTTTATTTTGTATTTTTAAACGTCTTTGCAATTATCGAAAGTTTAAAAAAAATAATTTCCAAATATCTTCGAAAATTCAAATCGATTTTTGTCTCTCAAAATAAATTTTTTATATGAAAAACTTTAAACCCATTTGTATGGCTAAGCATGCGTCCTAGAAGGAAACGGGCTTTAATCTGAGGGCAAATTACGGCATTCGAAACCGACCGAAATTTAAAATTAAATTCAATTGAAATTTCGATCGATATCGAATGCCGTAATTTACCCCCTGTAATCACTTAAAAATTTTAAAAATTGATTTTTGTCCCTAAAATTCAATTTTTTATATGAAAAACTTTAAAGTAATTAAATTAATTTCCGAATTATTTTCTTGCATTCTAATATTTTATTGAAGAGGTTTTAAACGTCTTTGCAATTATCGAAAGTTTAAATAAAAAACAATTAAAATTGCTATATTCGGATATGCCGAATCTTATACACCCTTCACCATCTATGTAAATCTAGATTAGTGAAGTAATTCCAATCAAAAAAGCAAATATTGGGGCGATATAAAAATTACATCGGCTCTTAATGGGTTAAGCATTTTTTAAAATTTTAGTATATCCTTAAAGATCTCTTCAAAAGCTTTAAAATGATACCCATATTGATCTTTTAAAAAATTTTAAAATTCCAGAGCCCCGTAACTTGGAAAATATGGGCGAGCGCCAATTTCTACACTTGATGTTTTTTTTTCTTATTTTTTTGATTCTCTATCGCCCTCTATATTAATATTTTTGATTGAAGTCACTTTATTGTTCAAAATGACAGGAAAAAATTAGAGGTAGACGTGGTGTTTTGCCTGCTCGAAGGACATGGGCCGATCATGCTGATTTCCAATAGCACCTATTTTAACACTATATCTGGGCCCAAACCGTCGCATTCGTGATCGAATGACTTTGATCGAAATTTTACATTTTGGGATCGCCGTACTCGATATCGAATAGCTTGCATCGAAATTTGAGATCATGGCATTCGATAACGAGTAGTCGATCGAATACTTTCACTCAACATCTTTTACATTTTTAAACAAATTTTGATTCGAACGCTATCGAATGCCGCAATCCGGTTATTCGATACGTCACGAAATTTTACTCGATACGAAACCTCACTCGATCACGATTGCGACGATTTGGGCCCTGATCGAAAGACATATTTATTTTTATATATCTTAATTTCAACACGAACAGACATGCGGGTTGGCTCAATCGACTTCGCTATGCCTAAGAACTCACTTTATGGTTTTGGAATTTTTTAACTGTGTTCGAAAGCTTGACAAGTTTCCAAGATCTAGCAAAATCTTGTGGTATACCTATGTATATTGCCAACAAGTTCGAATTTTCAAAGTTATGCAAAACTTTAGGATCTTGCGAATTTTTATAAACAAGTAAAAGATCTACAATCGGCCGAATCTTATCACCATCTATGTAAATCTAGTGTAGTGAAGTAACTCCAATTAAAAAAGCAAATATCGGGGTGACAGAGAATTAAAAAATAAAAAAAATTTGTCACTGCATATATATAATTTTACATAAAAATTACATCGGCTCTTAATGGGTTAAGCATTTTAAAAAATGTTAGTATTTCCTTAAAGATCTCTTTAAAGACTTTAAAATGATACCCATATTCATATTTTAAAAAATTGGAAAATTTCGGAGCCTCGTAACTCAGAAAATATGGACGAGCGCCAATTTCTACACTTGATGTTTTTTTATTATTTTTTAATTCTCCAACGCCCAATGTATTTATTTTTATGATTGGAGGTATTTTATTGTTCAAAATGACATAAAAAATTAGAGGTAGGCGTGGTGTTTTGTCTGCTGCCTCGAAATGGGCAAGGACGTGGGCCGATCATGCTGATATCCAATAGCACCTATTTTGACACTATATCTGATCGATTGACATAGTTAATTTTTGTGAAATCAAGTATGCCAATGCAAACTTTAGACGGACATCACTAAATCGACTTCGCTAAACATTTTTTTACGAAATTGAAATTTTTCGTGATCCCAATACATTTCACACAGATACACCTTGTCACAAAATTTAAATGCAATAGTATCAAAAATAACGATTTTCTAAGCATATGCATTTTTAATATTACGAGTACATTGTGATAAATACAATTTCTATTATGTTTTTATGTTTTCTTGTAAAGTTACTTATATGCGAGTTAGGGCCTTTCTACATGAGACCAGCGATATATACTTCATGGGATCGGAAATGGATATTGCAGAAATTACACTCGGAATGACAAACTTAGATACACCCTTTTTCCAGTTTTTGTGGTAAAGGCATAAAAAGGATTTGAAATTTCCAAATATCTTCGAAAATTCAAAGTTTTATTACAGTTTAAAATTTAGTTCGAAATTTAGTTCGAAATTTCGAAAATACTCAAAATCTATGCAATAAGTTTAAATGCGGATCAAAGTTTTAATTTTTTTTCAAAATTTTTTATATTGTGTTCGAAAGCTTGACAAGTTTCCAAGATTTAGCAGAATCTTGTGGTATACCTATGTATATAGTCAACAAGTTCGAATTTTCAAAGTTATGTAAAACTTTATAATCTTGCGAATTTTCATAAATAAAAAAAAAGGTGTCCCGATTTGTGGATAATAAATACATTCGGTTTTTTTTTCTTTAACATTTTATCATTAACACAACATTTCATTAAAGTTCGAATTAAAAATCACTGCGTTGCATGATGTGATTATTTGGCATGATGATTTTATTTGTTAATTTTATAATTTGCATTTGCGAACAAAAACATTTAAGGATAAATAGATTATAATGAATTTAATTAGTGAATTAGATAATAAACATTTTCCTGAATGTTTTTATATTGAGCAACAGAAGGCATATTTAGAAATGTTACACATACATACATGATTTTCGAAGATCAAATATAGAAGAACATCAATTTTGTATGTAAAACATTAAAGAGTTTGTATTAATATATAAATTAACTACTTATGATTTATATTTGCGCCGAATACACTGCAATGCTACATTTTCGAACATTCTGCAGTGCTGCCATTGTTTCTATTTTCAAACACACTGCCTTGCAGTGATGGATTTATGAACAGGTCCAAAACTGTACTTATTGTTAAACATCAATTTAACAATTACTATTCTCATTTACGTTGAAATGTGCACTGAAGAGAACTATAATTCACGAGAAATTCATGAAACCAATTCTTACTTCGAGGGAAATGTAAATTTAATGGGTACATAAATTTTACTTCATATTCACGAAAGACAACTTCATCAAAATTAAAATCGCCCATCACCCCAGCAATGCGAATCAATTACCAGGTGGCAGCGTAGGCGAATTCATTATTTTTTCTATTAAAAATTACTGTCAAACTTCATATATAAAAAATATACTCACGGCGAAAATTAATGAATTCGACTACGCTGCCACCTGGTAGTTGATTCCCCTTGTCCCCCAGCCCAAATCACACGATTAGTTTTTTTTGGCACAAATTTCTATTTTCTCACTAAAAGTCATGAAACATATTGTCAATAGCGTTACGAAGTTGGGATATGTATGTGGAAAGGTCAATGGAAATCGCCCACTGTCCATACTAAAATGAATGTTTGGACCCCAATTTATGGCAAAAAAAAAGTGTTGTAAAGTTATCAGGAGGCTGACTCTGTATTTCGAATCGAAAGAAAAGATCAGGGTTGTTATGGAAACCAAGACAGAATTGTCATTTGTCAGAATTGAAAATCGATTCTGATTGCAATTGGTGTTATGAAATCGTCTTGGTTTTGTCTTGATTCGATAATAAACAAAACCCATGTTCGAATCAGCTGTTTTGCTTTGTTTACATTTTTGCCGGCATTTTTAGCTCAAATTAAATAGTTTATTAAAAAGTGAGACATTTTAACAATAAAATAAACATAAATTGTGGTAAAAGGATTTTAAAAATAAAATGGTTGAGGCTGTCGTATCATATTTGTTATTGGAGGAAGAAAATTTAGAGAGGGTGAAACGAAAAATATTGAGGGATTATAGCAACCCGTTGGAACTCCCACAGTCAGTGTAAGTATATAAGTTTTTGCCAAGAAAGTTGTATTTATACTTTGCTTTGATGACAACTACAGATTTATTTCACAATACCGATTGAACAAGGCGGCTTTTCAAATGCTTAGTTTAGCGTTTAGATGTTGTTAAGGTACACTTGCCTTCGTCTAGTATTTCTTGTACGATTCAACTGGCTGCAACGTTAAGATTTTTAGCAGAAGGACTTTACTAAAGGTCAGTTGGAAATGATCGCAGTATAAGCCTTGCAAGATATACTGTGTCAGTTGTACTAACGCGTGTTCTCAAAGTCCTACAAATGTCCGCAGTGGGTAAAACTTAAAATGGACGACGAGGAAAAACGTAGACACAGAAACTACTTTTTTAATAAATATAAGATCCCTTCCATCATGGGTTGCATCGATGGAACACACATAAAAATAGTAAAACCATTTAAAGACTCTGCCAATTCCTGCCAAAGAGAATCCACCACGACTTTATCACGTTTTGTAAGTCCTTTTGCGATATCTGAATAATTCTCCATAAATTCCATAAAGTCTATTTTGTGTTTGGTTTCTATGTTTCCCCCTATTTGGTGTAAAATTTTATTTATTTTATGTACTTTCTTATTTTGTTTTAATAGCTACATATGTATATTAATATATTATATTTTACTTACATTGTGCACGAATCTGTAACACCTTAAAGCAAAAATAAACATAAAACAATTAAAATATAATTAATTAAAAGGTCAAATAAAAAACTATATTAATATATTAAAAAAAAAATTTATATTCACTTATTTATTTCATTTTCTTAGATAAAAATTTAGATTACATTGTGCGCTAATTTTTAACAGCTTAAAGCAAGAAAAAACACAAAACAAAAATGTAATTCTGGCGGCTGCCAGCAGATCGGATTATTTCTGACAACAAAAACGATAACATTGGATTCTGTAACACCTTATCCTGACACAATTCTGATTCGAACATAAAATCGATTTCTGTAACACCAAATGCATTTTATTGTCGATTTTAATTCTGATTCTGACAGCAATCAGATTCCATAACAACCCTGGATGTTCGAAACACAATGTATAAGACATACACATTCGAATGATTTTCTTTTCGAATCGAAATACAGAGTAACCCCACAGAATTACAGATATATACCACGCCCTCATAAAATTTTCGAGTGACATTTGAATGTGGGGGCCTTAATTTGTTCGAGAGACGATGGCGCTCGAAAACATGAGTTATTGAAACAAACACTTTTCAGCGTGTTAAGAAACTTCAATTTTAAATTATTTTGAAATTTTTAATTGATTTTAAAATGTGGTAAATGAAATTAATAAAAAAAAATCAACAGAGACCTTCTTTTGCAAAATTTGAGAGAGCAATACAAAATAATTATTCACATATAGCGATTATTTTCAAAACTATGAAGTAATAATTCTAACTGCCAGCCAGCCAGACTACGTCTAAATCGTCCTAAATCGCTCCATTAGCGTTCTGCTATTCCTCACTTTTCGTTGATAAAAGTGACAGATCTTTTATTTACACAAAAAAGGCACAATTTATTTTTTAAGGTATTTTTTTTAGTTTTATTTTTACACAAACATTAATATTTTATAAAATTATAATTATTAAAATTAAATTGTATATTTCGTTATTCCTGGAAAAACAAAAAATAAAAAACACAAAAAAAAAACAACAAAAACTTAAACTTTCAGTATAGAGTACATTGGGTCAAAAGATTCTTGGTTTTAAATTTCAATTTGCTTTTTAAATAAAAAAAAAACATTTGTATATACGTCAATTAAAACAGAATTCAAGAACTTAAAACAAAAAAAACTGCCAGGCCAGCGAATATTTTATATGCTTGTTCTCATAACATTTAATTCTGCTCATTTTTATATTTTTTGTGATTTAAAACGTAGTAAAGCTTTTATATTCACATAAAAAAGGAGTGAATCTAAATGATTCCGAAAAAAAAATAAAACTAAAAGTGAATAAAGTTTTGTAATATAAGAATATAGAAATAAAAAAATGAAGTTAATTAAAAAAAAAAAGAAATTAATTCCTTTAAACGATGGGATAACTTGAAGAGGAAGCAATGCCACATTGATTGTCTTGATTACGAGCCATCTTAATATAGCCTTTTTCGCCCCAGGTGATGCCCCAAGAATTCTTCACTATCCAATAGTCTTTGCCGTTGGCGTCAGTGCCATAACCCACCACTAATACACCATGATCCAAGTTTTCAGAATTGCATTCGGGTTCATCGTAAACACCCTCACTGTACAATTGGAAAGATTCATGGGAGGCATCAATAGCCACAGCGATGGGACCCATAGTGGCCACAGCATGCATCATTTTGACTTCATCACCCTGAGGTATATCGAAGAAACCATTATCAGTGGCACCCACAGCACCCTTCTTAAAGTGACACGAATCATCGATGCCTTCATAAGGATAAGATTTTTCTGTATCAATGCCACCGTTTTCCTTAATATAACGGAAAGCGTTGTCCATTAAACCACCATTGCAGCCATTATTGCCATATCTGGAGGAGCAATCGACCAAATTTTGTTCACTCAGAGACACTAAAACACCTGTCTTGCGAAAATGTTGACCTTCTAAGGCACCAGTGGATGAGAAGGCCCAACATGAACCACAATGACCCTGATCCTTGACATCGGTAACAGCACCACGTTCACGCCAATCCACTGTCTTGGGTACAGTGACATGTGCTGGTGAAATGTAAGTAAAACCAGTCAAACCTGATGATTCACTAAAATTACAATTTGTGTTAAATTGTGTTAAAATTTTTTATTTAATTTTATAAATTTGTTTATCTATCTTACCGCATTAATTTACGCAAAGTATTGTTATAACCATTCATTGTGCTTTTAAATTCATGATGCAACATGTCGGCATATTTGTTCAAGCCCAGCTTGTATGAAACTTTGCCCTCGGCATACAATCGATTATGTTTAGCAATTTTCAGTCGATTATCGTTAAAAATTTTCATACGAAATTCTTCTTCCACTTCATTATTATAGATTTTACGATGTTCCGTCTGAAATTAAAGAAATTTACAAAATCACAATTAATAACAAACTTAAGCTTAACTAAAAAATAATAATTCATTTGTGAAAATAGTTCCAGTAAAACACTAACTTAAACAAGTAAGAATGCTCCATATCGGCTATGCCGAATCTTATATACCCTTCATCATCTATGTAATTCTAGTTTAGTAAAGTAACTCCAAAAAAAAAACAATTATTGAGGTGACAGAGAATTAAAAAATAAGAAAAATAATTTTACATAAAAATGTCATCAGCTCTTAATGGGTTAAGTGTTTTTAAAAATTGATTGTATTTCCTTAAAGATCCTATCAAAAGCTTTTAAATGAAACCCATATTGATATTTTAAAATTTCAGAGGCCCGTAACTCGGAAAATATGGGCGAGCGTCAATTTTTTCACTTGATGTTTTTCTCTTTTTTAATTCTCTATTGCCCTTTATATTTATTTTTTTTTGCAGTTACCTCATTGTTTTGCCTGCTGCGTCTAAGCACGTGGACCGATCTTGCTTATTTCCAATAGCACTTCTTTCGACACTACATCTGACTGCCGTGATGCAGAGGCTTAAGTGCAATAATCCATGTAGGTCGTGCTGGTAAGGACACCCATGCCAGAGGGGCTCATTGTGAGTGCGAAATTAAGAACTGCCCCCCTCCCCCTCTCAGTCTCTGTTAGCGACTGTTTCCCAAATGGGGCGGTTATCAGCTACAATGTACCGAGTGTTTCCCCTTTCAATGAGACTGGGCACTCTGTCAGAGTATGTCCGTTTTCTTAGGTCAGCCTAGATCCGGTCCACTGTCCGAAACCCACGAGCGTCTGTTCACCACATTGGTGCGACTCAGTGGGCTGCCTAGCCCACACTAGGCAGCTCTTACAATTACGTGGCAGTATGTATAAAATGCAAATAAAAAACCCACCCATAATGAAGAAGAAAACAAAATGCCCCAAGTATCCGGTCGGGGGCTTAATAAACTCCGGAGACCCTATTCCCGCGGTGGCGATTCAGGCCGCGAGTGTGACTGAGATCCAGGCTAGTCAGGTTGGAACGCCAGGCCTGACTGGTCTGCAAGTTACTGGGACACCCTTTAATTTCCAAACTTAAATTTTATGCTTGCTGTTAAAGTGGACTTAGCGATACAGGTTCTTTGTAAATTTCAACCGTCTATCTAGAACGATTCAACAGTTTGGCCATAATATACATCAACTATTGTAACACCCTTTAATTTACGATTTTAAATACTTACAAAGGGTGTTTTTTTAAGCATGATAGAACTTGAAATTATGAAAAGTAACACTAAAAACTATTATTTTCAGTAAACTCTGGCAAATCATTATGAATAGATTCACGCTTGAACAAAGCTATCAAATCATCCAACTTTACTTTAAAAATCAGACATCAATTCGAGCAACTTAAAGGCGACTTCGTGATATCTTATGGTTTATTGAATCGTCCGTCGATTTCGTACAACATACCTTCTAGAGGATGCAATAACACTAACCCGTCGCTGCTGTAAACGAAAGTGTGGAAGAAGATCCAAATTTATCGATTCGTCGTCGGTCGCAGAAATTGGGGTTCTGTCCGACCACTACGTCGAAAATTTTGCGCGTAAAACTTGGCCTATATCCGTATAAGATCCAGCTAGTGCAGGAATTAAAGCCAGGACTCGAGAGCAGTTAGTAACTGACCTGTTTTTTTTATCGCCAAATTGTGTTCAGCGATGAGGGACATTTTGGCTTAACGGGTTTGTTAATAAAAAAATTGCCGCAAATGGAGTGAGACCAATCCACAACATACCCTACAAACTCATTTGCATCCAGAAAATGCATTGTTTGGTGTGGTTTTCACGCTGGTAGCATCATCGGTCCTTCAAAAATGAAGCGAGACTTTACTAACGGTCAATGGATATCGTTACCGCACCATGATTAATGATTTTTTGTTTGAAAATATGCATGACATTGATCCGGACATGCCATACGGCCAGCAGTACTTAAAAATGTGACACAAAATTGGACGTCCAGAATGCGCTTCGTCATGAGAAGCCGCAGTGGTCATTGTTTTGTTTTTTTTGTTTGTTGTTATGCAAGAAAAAAATAATAGCTCATTTTTTTACCACACTGTATATATTTCGTTTCGTTCGCAATGTTTTTATACAAAAGAAAACAAAAACAGCAAAACCAGCATGAAAGTGATAAGAATGTCGGTCGTCTTTATTGAATATTAATTTTGTAGTTAGAGAAGAAGCATCTATTATTACAAAAGAGGATGGATTTTAAATACGAATTATATTTTAGAGTATGAATAATATTACAAGATACATAAAATATTTTTAATACTGTACTAAAAAATGACGAAAAAAATTCAACAAAATTAAAAAGCTTACAACGAAAAAATGCATTTTCAGTTCTCAATTTTATTTTAGCCTTAACAGTGTTGTTATTTAAGTAAACCTGTCTTATGTATTCTTTTGCAATGGCTTGTATACGAAATCTTTTTTTAACAATTATAAACAGGAAATGCTTGATTATACATGACACAAAGAAAAAAATACTTGGCAGTAGCCAGCCAACATATTACACAAAAAAAAAAAAAATAATTGCTATTTTATATGGAAATAAGATTAAAAAAATAAAACAATATAAAAAATGTATTTTAAAATAAAAAAAAAAATAATAATAATTTACAGTAGTGGTCTAAATGTATGCGAGATACTAAGATGACCAAAAAAGGAAATATTTTATGCTTTTTTGAAATGCAGATGTCAAAGACACCGAAATAAAATTCTTGAAAGACATTATTAACATGGCGAAATAATACAGGTAGTCTCATGATATAAAAATAGAAGGTAGTTCCACTTCAAAAATTTGTGACGTTTGCGGGAATTATTTGAAATATATTTTTTGTAAACAACACAATTTGCGTTGCCACAGATATAAAAAAGAAAAAAAATATTTTGGAACTATTTAACAAAATATGTGTAATTAGTATAATAAATATAAAGAAAACTCAAATCTAATATAAATAACACAGAAACAAAGACAGTTTATACAAATTTGCTTATTATCATATTTAGTTAAAAATACAAATGCAGAGTAAGATTTTTACCGAATTAAGCAATTTAATTAATAAAAGTTTTAAAGATTGATATTTATTTTCACGTAATTAATAATTAAATATACAGGCATGTCAAAAATTCCGATCGGATGGTTTTAATTCAGTATTAACAATTCCGATCGATTTTGTTTTACCTTCTTCAGATTCCATTCGATTTTGATTAGCAATACGCGCACACTAAAGTAATCAACAAGACTAATCTTAATAAGGACACATTATAAAAGTAAATTTGAAATTCGCAAATAACAGAATTTCAAAGGAAGTAATGTCCACTTTGAAATTTAAAAGTGGTTTCACTCCGAAAAAATCTTTCGTTTTTCGTTTTCTATAGAACTAATTTGCGGAATTGAAATCACTTCCGATCGGAATTGAGTTCTGTGACATGTCTGACAAGTTCATAAGCAAACTGTGTTTCAGAGCGTTTTATAATGATATCAAAATTGTTTATATAAGTTTTTAAGTCCTTAGCATTAGCTAAGTACAAGTTTTTTTAAATTAATAAAAAACGACAACAGAATAAGTTTTATTATTATTAACAAGCAGTTTTTTATCTTTTTACACAATTTTAATTTTTATGTTCGAAAAGCGAATACAAAAAAATTGTCTTCCTAAAAGAAAAAAATATTTTTGTAATATTAGTATCTAACATTAAATGTTTGCATATGGGGACCAGTAAATTAAGAAAAGTTAAATATAGATATAAAGGCCACCCTCAGAAAAAACGTTCACGTATATATAATTTTGATCGGTTTGAGAATCCAATTCCTTTTACCGCATTTTTAAATAATATATCCCGAAAAGTTTTCAAGTCTATCCTATCCTATTTATTTAAATGATTTATATGCTCGTTTTCTCCTTGTTCCTTTAGCTAGTGATAAAATGTAAATTTTGCCGAAAAACAAAATAAAGTAATGTATCTCCTTTTTTTTTTTTTTTTGTTTTTCACCAAACAGTATTTCGCTAATTATATTATATATTTCGAGGCTTAATGTTTCGTTTATATGTGAAAACTCGATTAGTTATCTTGAAAATCTATCACTTTTATTTTCATTTACAAATAAGACCGAAACCTGTACTTGTTTAAGCCAAAACTGAAATTAAAAATTTTATTCCATATTCTACCTTTTGTAGTCTGGAAAAAAAGTTTTTTCAATAGTACATTTTTCTTGTCCAAAACAATGTCATTTTTCCCAAAATGCAACGACCACACTAAAGATGCATTTGGCAAATCAAATTGTTCGAAGTTTGAAAAATCTTACAGAATTCTTGCAGAAACGTCTTTTACTAATGCAGCCCGAAAAAAGGCAACATTTTCGCTAAATTTTTATTTATTTTGTTTTATTTACTTAATAAAATTTGTTTATGATTTTTATATTATGTATTTCTTTCTTTTAAATTTTCATATAAGTTAAAAAAAAAACAAACAGGAAACCGGGATCTTACAAATTTATATGGTAGCACAAATTTTCATAATTCCCGCAAACGTCAGAACGTTAATATGGCGACGAAAAGAGAGAGTGGAACTACCTTCTATTTTTATATCATGGGTAGTCTCGATGACGAATTCATTGCTTTCGCCGTAAACGTTAAATGTCAAACTTCATGTATAAAAACTCCATGTATGTAAAATATGTGACGAAAATTAATAAATTCGCCATTGTGACCACCTTATATTCTTTTGCCATGATATAAGGGGCTGGGCTGTAAAATATAGTTGACCACATAAAACGTTTACTAGGGACAACCATACAAAAACCACTAGCATGACTGTTCCAATGTACAGTCATTGCCATTCGCACTGGCGAAATCATTTACCAGGTGGTCGCAGTGGCGAATTCATTCATTTTTGCCGTTGCTAGAGATGTGTCAAACTCCATATATCAAAAATCAGCGTCAAATTTTTTTATATAAAGTTTGACATTTCCTACAACCGCGAAAAATATATAAATTCGCCACTGCCACTGCCACCACCTTCAATATGATTTCGCCATGGCCATGCCTAAAATCCATGAAGTTGAATCGTACAACTAACTTAGCAAGAAACAATGAATTTTCGTTGCTACTTATTATTAAACATGGCGAAATAATACAGGTGGTTTCAATGGCAAATTTATCACTTTAGCGTTTGCGGCGAAAATTATGAATTCGCCATTGCGACCAACTAGTATTATTTCGCCAAGTTATTAAATATACCAAATCCCATTACGAAATAATAACAGGTGTACATGTACACATTTTTTATATATGGAGTTTGACATTTAGCGCTCACGACGAAATTAATGAATTCGCCATCGAGACCACCTGTATTATTTCGCCAAGCCGAATCCCTTTCGAACAAATTTTTTTAAACCTCTAGCCTACCACCTGATACCTACATACATAATTTCGCCATGCTCTCACCTCGATTCAAGGCGAAATTATACGGCTACAACAATCCAACAACACAAAAAACAACAGACAATTTTTTGCTACAAAATTAGAGTAGAAATACAACCTCACGGCTGCGGATGCGGTTGTTTTTTTTATATGTAGTTTTGACAATAAAAAACGTTCAACGAATCCGCATGAAATTAGAATCTATTTTAATTTGAGTGCGTTTTCTCTCAAGCTCTCAATTTGGAATTTTTTCTCTTTCAGCATGTTGCCACAGTTTAATTGTTTTTATACCAAAAAATTCTATTTGTTAATATTTTTTGTGAATGACTACGAAAAAAGAAGAGAAAGAAAATGTAAAAAAGTCATTGAAAATCAACAATAATTTTGAAATTTTTCAAAATATTGCTTATTTACATTAAAAAAAATTTTTTTAATATATTTCAATAAAAAAGAATAAAAAAATTAGTAAACAAATAATAAAAATGACAATAAAAACCGCATCCGTCGCCGCAACTCATTTTATTTGTTTTTTCTCTGACATGCGGAATCCGTCGCCGCAACCGTGAGGTTGTATTTCTACTCTTAAGGTATGTTGTCAAAAAATATAAAAAAAAAACAAAATAAAAAAATATATTTGATGAAAAAAAGTGGTTGTAATTTTCAGAATAAAAAAATTATAAAACCAAGAAATTATAAATAATTATACACATCAAGAACTGCAAATACGGTTCCATATTGTAGTAGTTTTCTCTAGGAGTTTCAATAGTTACTTTGTTTTCTATTAGCAATCAAAACAACTTAAATTAAAAAAAAAATAACAAATAATTTATTTTTCACAATTTTTTTTTTTTTTACAACTGCAATGCATACAGCTGATGGGCTTTTTCGCCCGTGCGTTCACCTGTGTTACTTCGCCATGCTTCGATTATTAAAAATCTTGTTAAGAAAATTTTATTATCGTCTATATTTTCATAAATTTTGCTTAAAATTGGCCAGAATAAATTTTTAAAATGTTTTCCCCAATAATTCTATCAGAAATTACATCTTAACATTTAAACTATCAATTTACTTCAATCAATTTAATTAAAAATCTACTTCAAACAATTTGAAATATCCACCACAAAATTATACGTTTCAAACAGAACAATCGTTTCGTGTTCTTGGAAATTAAGTTCTCTTAATTTAGGTCGTCTTTTTTTTTTTTTTTTGTAAAATGACCATCTACTGTTTGTTGTGTTTTTGTGCGGAAACTGTAGAGAAAAAAGTAAAACGAAAATAAATTTTATAGAGTGATATTTGATGTTGTTGTTGTCACATATTTAAGGGTGATAATTTTTTTAATTCATTAGCAATCATTTGTGTTGCATTGTTGTTGTTGTGTTAATAGACTTGTTTTTAATTTAAAATTCAAGTCATTTTTAGTTATTTGTATAACAAATAAAGAAATATTCGTGTAAAACGAATCTATATTTGAGTCAATATTAAACTTATTGTAGGCTTTAAATTTCAATCTTATAGCCCTGTTGTCGATATCGAAAAAACACGAGTCACTCGAATATGAATCATTTTGCTTTTATTTAAAAATAAATTTGTATTTTCTGTTATTTTCTTCATAATTACTTGGACAAAGAAGCACATTTTTACAGTTTCGTGCTTAGAGTACAAACATAACCTAAATTAACACGCGCTCTCTTTAAATTTTCAACAACAAATAATAATAAAAAGTTAGAAGTTTAAGGGTGACGCCTATATGCATATGGAACCCTTCGTGTGCGAGTCCAACTCGCACCTGGTAGATTTATTTTGTGTAATAGATTTTCATTTCCACTTCACCCAGCTGTTTTCCAACTTATATATTATATAAACAGAAATAAGTATAACCCCCTCAAAAATAAAAGTTTTCTTTTCATTAAAAACTACAGATTTAATAACGGAAGTAAGTAGCCCCCTATAACATTTAAACGAATTAATTGACATTGAAATATAACTTTTTTCTGTTCATTCATAAATTAATGAAGTATTTATGAAAAATACAAAACAATGAGTTAGCATAGCCAGTCTAGTCAGACGGCCAGTGACAGCAAGTGACATGTGGTTAACGCAATTAATGTCACACATATTTCCATACATACATACAGTAACCAGCAACACTAAGGACACACCGATATGTACTTTAAATTTGTATGATTTTTTTTTTAATTTTAGCCAAAAATTAACATAAAACCTGCATTAATTATTAGTTTAAAAACTTTATTATTTATATTAAACAATTTTATAACTTTTTAAAAACTGTTTTAAAAAATCTGGCATTTTTAATGTAAGCTCATAATATGGCAACGCAAAAGTAAGGGCACACATGTTTTTTATTCCAAATAACGGTAAAATAGAAAAAGTGAAGAAGCAAAATCAACTTTTGTTTTGTAAAAAAAAAAAAAACTTTTAAATAAACTTAAATTAACAAATATTTAAATTTTTTTTTTAGTTTTAACTTGAATTTAAATACTATAATGCCCCTTAAGCAGCTCACCTTGGAGGAAAGAAGAATTATTATTAATCTTTATGAAAAACAACACAAGTCATATGGAAAAATAGTATTCCGCAGTAGGTTTACGATCCGAAAAGTAGTTAAACGAAAGTTAAAAGAAAATCGAGTTGATAATAAACCCGTAAAAGGACGTCCGGCGAAGCTGAGTGGAAAGGAAAAGAGATATATAAAACGTGTAGTTGAAAAAAAACCCATTCACAAGTGCCACAAAAATAG
Organism: Gymnosoma rotundatum; assembly: GCA_916610165.2. NCBI lineage: Eukaryota > Metazoa > Arthropoda > Insecta > Diptera > Tachinidae > Gymnosoma > Gymnosoma rotundatum. The sequence continues at coordinate 14,565,399 of OU744339.1, forward strand.
CAGCTGAATTAGAAAAATATCAAAACACGAAAATTTCACCCGATAAGAACCAAGGTCCTACGCCATGTGTCCCAAGAAAAAAGCCATTAATAAATAAAGTCAACAGAGAAAAGCGCATTGAATTTGCAAAAACATATCTAAATAAGCCACAAGAGTTTTGGGAACATGTCATTTTTACTGATGAATCGAAATATTATATTTATATGGATCTGATGGGCGTTGAAAAGTGTGGCGCAGAGAGGGTGAAGCTTTGAACCCAAAAAATACAATAAAGACGGTCAAACATGCGAGGTGGAGGTGTTATGGTGTGGGGCTGTATGTCCTCTTTTGGTGTTGGCAACCTTGTATTTGTTGAAAATACAATGAATCAGCATGTTTGCCTAGACATTTAAAAAAATAATCTCCAAAAGAGTGACACAAAACTGGGTCTGACTGACACCTATTACTTCCAGCAAGATAACGACCCAAAACATACAGCCTACAACGTAAAAATTTGGCTTTTGTACAATACTCCGCATATGCTTGTAACACCTTCACAAAGTCCAGATCTAAATCCTATTGAGCATATTTGGGAAATTTTAGAAAAAAAAAAATATATAAGAAAACATGAAATCAGAAGTAAAGCGCAACTGAAAGAAGTTCTTTTAGAGTAGTGGAATAAGCTTAGTGCCGTAACGACAAAAACATTGGTAAGTTGAATGAAAAAACGTTTGGAAGCTGTTATGATAAGTAAAGGCTACCCTACAAATTATTAAAAGGTAAAAATGTTAATTTTTTGAGTTTATGTATAAAACAAACCCATATTATTTTCATAGGTGTGTCCTTACTTTTGCTATGCCAATTAAAGAAGAAGTGCGCTTATTTTGTTTCTTTTTTTATTTAATTTGTTAATGTTCCTTATTTTTCTATAAGAGTGAATTGAAATAGTTTATTATTATTTTTTTCATTGTTTTTTCGTTTAATTTGATTTTTAAATAAAAATAATTTAACAAAATTTAAAAACTGTACTGCTGTGTCCTTAGTTTTGCTGGCTACTGTATGTGTGTGTTTTTTTTTCTGAAAGAAAAAACAAATTAAAATAAAATTGTTATTTTTTTTATTGATTTTCCCGCTGGCATACAGAGAATGGTAATAAATGGAGAAATAAACACTGGAAAGAAAGTTTTTGTCTTCGGACATCATGTTAGTTATTAAATTTTGTGTTTGCAAAAGATTTGTTATAATGCACTTGCTAGACTCCGCATAGCGAGCTGCGAGACTTTGACTAACATTCTGCCAAGCATATTCTAACTTGTAAACAAACACCTGTTCAGTGTCTAAATATTAATTTCAAAGTAAAAAAAAAAACAATATTTATGCGCAAAAATAAAAATTTTGGACACTTTAAACAATTTAGATTATTTTAAACCTCGTCGAATTTTAAAAAGTGTATGGCTAGAAGGTTTTGCAGAATGAAATTCATTGTTTCGCAATCAAAGGTAAGCAGAATTTGTACAAAGGTTGCTCAGGCGTTTGCCCGAACGTCACCTGAAGAACAAGTTGTCGAAATGGAGAAATTAAAAAAAATGCTGGATTTAAAAATGTCATAGGTGCTATTGATTCCACCCACATTCGCCACCAAGCTGTTGGTGGTGACGATGCACAATTATTTGTAAAAAGTCAAATTCTTAATTTAAATATTAAAATATTGCTGCCTGCTGGAGAGGAAATACGCACGATTTCAGAATATTTAATGAAAGCAAGATAAAAAAAGATTGAGCAGGGCGTGTTTATGAAAAGATTAAGGGTTTTTTTATTTACACTTTGTAATTCAAAGCATCAAAAAATAGTTGAAGACCAAGCGGCATGGCGAAATAAAACAAGGTGGCCGCAAAATAAAATTCATTAATTTCCGCCGTAAACGTTAAATGTCAAAATATGTATAATTTTTTACATGGCGAAATAATACAGGTGGTCTCGATAGCGAATTCTCCATATATAAAAAATATGTATAACAGTTTTTTGTATGGAGTTTGACATTTAGCGTTTACGGTGAAAGTAATGAATTCGCTATCGAGACCACCTGTATTATTTCGCCATGATTTTTTAAATGGTATTTGACAAGGCGAATAAATTATAAGGTGATAGCGATGGCGAATTCGTTACAGCCATACCTAAACAAGGGTGGAGCGGATAGCGTTTTTTTGCTGTCAAAAGTTCTCATGCTAGTACATTTTGTATGGAACATACCGAAATAACGCGGCGGCAACGCTTTGCAATTGGAAAATCCGATTTTGACAAGGCGTTTAATAATAAAAAAATTAAAAATAAACAAAAACAAAACAAATTTTGTTTTTTTTTTATAAAATTTTCAATTTACACAACATAAACACCAGAATTGTTATCCTTTTTAAATATTTAGGGAATTTATATATATTTTTGGAAAAAATCTAGTGCAGAAACGAAAAAAATTGTGTGCGGAGTGTAAATGGGGTTGACCTTTAGCTTCGGAGTTACTGACCTCCAACGTTTTTATGTATAATATGGAACGTATCGAGTATTTTATGGAGGAATTAAACAGTATGAGATTCATAGGAAAGGTAATTTTTTGCTTAGATTTTCATTTACACCCAACTTTATAAAATTTTTGAGGTGCGTCCGTTAACTAGAATTAAGCCTTAATGTTTTTAATAACCCTGTTTTTTATCATTTTGACAAACCGTTGCCGCTTTTGTTTAGGTATGGCATTTCAGCGTAAAAGCTATGCGGAAGAAAACGTTCCGCTTTCCGTTTTTATTTAGGTATGGCTGTTAGTGTTGCGCCGTTCGTCCGAATGTCAAACTACAAATAAAAAAATTGCCTTGGATTTTTTATATATGGAATTTGACAGGTAGACTGACGGCGAAAATCAATGAAATCGCCATCGCAACCACCTTATAATTGATTCGCCTTGGTATTTGATATTTAGCGTTTACGGCGAAAACTAATGAATTCGTTATCGAGACTACCTGTTTTATTTCGTCATACCAAGGCGAATTTATAACAGGTATGCTCATGGCGACAATGAATACAACACTGCGAAAGAATGAATCACATTTTATTTTTGTACAAATCGTATTCGGCTGTCAAAAACAAAGATTATAACCTTGGTGAACTAATACAGGTGGTCTCGATGTGTCAAACTCCAAATATAAAAAATATGTATAATTTTTTTATACGGTGTTTGACATTTGGAGTTTACGAAGAAAACTAATGATTTCGCCATCGAGACCATCTGTATTATTACGCCATGATTATAACTTTTGAAACTCGAAGAAGGAAAAATTAAAAAAGATACCTGGACTCTTAAGGCCCAGGAGTTTGACATTAAGCTTTCGGCGAATATTTATAATTCGCCATTGCTACCACCTGGTAATTGATTCGCCTTGGTTTGACAGTTAGGTTACCGGCAAAAATTAATTAATCAATCGTCACTGCCACTACCTGCCACATGATGGTACGGTGTTAAATAAAAATTATTCGATTTCCTCAAAAAGGTCATAAGTGGTGACGAATCATGGGTGAATCTTTGATCCATTTTTTCGAATAGTAAAAAATCGAAGAGGACACCAAAACACGACTTACCTTCTTTATCTCTCAAAAACAAACTGACAATCCAAAATGGCTGATATTGCCAACATTCGTATATAACAGACATGTGTACCAACATAACAGAAAATAAATACGAAAATTGAACATACGTAACTCACTAAATTTTTATCAGACCTCATATATATTGAAAATACCTTTCCAATGATAACCATATTAACTCATTCTGCCATAAATTAGGCGATATCTGACATGTAACACATACAAACTTTCGAGGTCCGTAACTCAAACTAAGCGTCAGCTCCAAATTTTTCACTTTACATTTTTTGCTTGCATGGGCAACTGCGTCCGTAAACTAGATTTACGCCGACAAATAAAATCTAAATAAAAGTCGTAATGTAATGAAATAAAATTATTATTAAAACCTTAAAAGTTAGGAAAAGTTCTCAAGTCTATATGCAACAACTCCTTGTCTTTAAAAAATCTAACAAAAGCAGGTTTTAATAAAACAATTTGTCTGCTCAGATATTATGCTGCTGAATCACTACCAAGCGAAAACTGACAGATGATTTTGACAGCATTTACGTCAGTTATCCATTGAGAAAAAAATAGTTAAGAAATTTGTTTTTTTTTATTTTTTTATTGATTGTTGTAAATCAAAGTCTATTCATTTCCATTCCTTCTTCAATGTTTTTCCTGTTGCTTGATAAAGGTGTTACAACTAAAGGTTGACTGGTTGCTGGTTCCTCCCCTTGGGCTTCACTGTAAATTTTTTTGCGTTTTTGAAATGTTATGTATAAAACAATCCCACTTATTAGGAATGCTCCGAAAATAATTATAGATGGTATCACTACGTCGGTTGTGATATCAAGTTCCTTATCTTCCAACATTTTAAAAATATGCTTTTGTTTTCGTTTGTTTTTACTTCAATATAAATTTTTTATAAGGCGCCTTGTTTTTCTATATGAAGTTTGATAATTCTAGCCAAGGCGAAAACTAATGAATTCGCCACTGCAAGGCAATTGCTGCTTAACTTCGTAGAAAAATAGTAGTATGAATTGGTTGAAAATCTTAAATTTACATAATTTATTTTAAAAATATCTCTTTTTTATCTTAAATTCTTTGGTTTATATTCGAGATTACTTTGCTCCAGTTCTGTTGAAATAATTAACAAATTTTTTTTTTTAATTACAAAAATAAAAAAGCAATTTTATTAGAAAAAACAGTAGTTTTTTTTTTGTTAAATAGTTAAGGACACAGTGATATAAAAGTAAATTTGATTTTTAAAATTGAAATAAAATGCATATTTAAAATATTAAAAAAATATAATGTAAGCAAAAGCAATGAATTATAATATTTAATAAACCTTAAAAATCAATTTGAGTTAAAATGATTTTCTAGTATAGAAACAAGTTAGGAAAAGTTTTCAGGTCTCTTATTGTGAAACAAATGCATCAAGTCTGTAAAAATTTTAACAAAAGCACTTTTTAATGAAACCTTTTGTCTGCTTAAATATTATCCTGCTTAAGCACTGCTTAGCTGAAACTGATAGTTGAGTTTGACAGCATTTACGTCAGATGTCTATTGAGAAAACAAATCGTTGGGATAGTCGTTTTTTTCATTGTTAGAAATCAAAGTCTTTTCATTTCTATTCCTTCTTCAATGTCTTTACTGTTGCTTGATGAAGGTGCTACAACTAAAGGTTGACTGGTTGATGGTTCCTCCTCCCCTTGGGTTTCATCGTAAACAACTTTTTTGCGCTTTTGCAGTATTATGTATAAAACAATCCCATTTATTAAGAATAGTCCGAAAATAATTATAGTTGGTATCACTACATCGACTACGATATCAAGTTCCTTGTCTTCCATTATTAAAAAATATGTTTTGCCGCCGCTTGTTTTTAATTTTATATTAAGAATTTGTTCAAATTAAATTAATTTTCGCTTAGTTAATGTTTGGTATTATTTAAAATTTATCTTATCATTTTTGTTTAAGAGAACTTAATAAAAAAAAACTTTATTATTTTGTAAAATGTGCTTATTTAAGAAGTTATGTCGTAACATAACACGAGAAAAAACTGCCAAACTACAGCAAGGCTCTAACACTACTGAGCACTGTAATACTAACAGAGAGTACTTTCTGATACTACTGTTGCACACAAACACAACATAAACAAGCCGAAGAGCAAGAACAAAAAAAAAACAGATTATAAAAGAAAAAAGAGACGGGAAACAAAAGTACTTTGTAATCAGTGCTGCCACAACCAAAAAATTTTTACAACCAAAATTTGCTTTAAAAGTTACCAAATGAGAAAAAAATAACCAAATTTCAATATGTAGTATTTTTATTAAATAACATTTAAAATGGATACATATTTATAATGTAACTTATGTGATTTAAATTCAGTTAATAATAATAACAAAAATAAAATTCTTTTACCTACATATGTATGTATGTATGTAATAAGTAACGATTGTACACATATGTTTAAAAAAATAAAAGTTTGTTTAAAACAAAGTAAACAAAACTTGCCGTTCACTGTATAATAGTTTGAGACCACAGATTTACTTATTAAAAGTTCATTGCATTTTGAAGTGAAATTTCACATTTAGCAAAAATAAAAGCTGTTGACAGTGTTGTAAAAGAAAAGTATTATAAATAATGACTATCAATAAAGGCGAATTTAGAACAGGTGGCTGCACTAGCGATTTTAGTCACATCTGTTTTATTTTCAGTTGTCTTGGTAGCAATTCGAAAATTGAAGAATATAAAAGCTTAAAAAGTATAACATAAAAAATATGTACATGTGTATTATTATTTTGGAGAAAATAAGAAAAATATTCACATCTCCACATTAAAGAAAAAAATAACCACTTTTGGTTAGAAATAACCAAAAACGGCAGCCCTGTTTGTAATTTCAATTACCTCAAGAAAGAGGTACTTTCGGATAAAGAATTAAAATTTTTTATACAAAATTTGCGTAAAAAATGTTTAAATTAAAATTTTCATATGAGAATACAAAAAAGTAAACTTTTTAAAAATAACAAACTTTAAAATGTTTTTACGTGCTAAAAATGGAAACCTGATACTGAATTCATTATAAGCTTTACAATATGGTGTAATGATAAGTGTGTAATAACTTCCACCCTATATCAAACAAGATGACTATAATATCTCACTCTAGATCAAGATCTAAATTTATTAGGTAAGAAAGAATTTTCTATAATTATGTCACAAGTAGTATTTTGTGTATATATGTAAGTATGTGAAATATTTTAAATTTGGCATTAGACATTTACATCTGCTTTTCATTTCTATTGCTACTACATACTAATGTGCCCGACTGTCGGCCCATTCGATTAAACTCTAAATAAAACACAACAACGGCGCAAGCATAAATGTTTTCTTGCTTTTCCCATTTTCATTTAAAACTAAACTTGCTAAACTCCCAACGCCGGTTTTTTTTAATTACATATATGTATCTATTATGTGTGCATGCATTATTATTAAATCGATTTGACTTAAATGTAAATTGCGCGCGGCTGCAAACAAACATATTTAAGGTAATATTTTCTTCAGAATCGCCTATATAATGTGATTGTAAATTATAGAACAAAAAAATCGTCTTGCCTATTATGTATAGATTAACGGTCTTATGCAAAAAAAGTTAACGCTGCTTTAAACTCATTGTTAAGCAAAATTCCTTAAAGTTTCATACAAAAACGATTATTAGCTTAACAAACGTTTGGTAACTTCTACGTTAACTTTAAAATTTTTAAAGTAGGTAACCCCTTACTTTAAAGTGATGTTTTTGATATTTATTTTTTGGTTACATATTGTGAAGAAAAATTTTGCGGAAATAAGTTTTTAATAAGACGAAAAAAATAAATTGTGTTAATTAAAAAACAAAACTAAAAAAATGGATACACTAAATTTAGTGAGCAGAATCGGTAAAATTATTTTTGATATTATGGAAAAACTTGTTTTAATATTGTAATATTTTATTTAGAACGCATAACTGAAATATTTGGATATAATCGGCCAAGAAATTACAAGCGAAGAATTGATGATTTTATTTTAAAATGATCACAATTTACTTAAAATCACATAAAACATAACATAACTTAACAAAATTCTATAGTGATGTGCATATAATCAAAAAAAGTAAACAAAGCTCGTAACAAAGCTCGTTATTCAAATAATTGATATCAATTCTAACAAAAAAGTGTTGTGTTTAATGTTTTACATTATTGTTAATGCATTGAATTTATGTTTTTATGTATTAAAAACATTAATTTAACTATTAACTTAAAAAAAAGTAATTTTACTTTACAATAATATAAAACTTTTTCAATAGATTTGACTACCCGAACAAATTAATATTCGTGTTTATGTATCATTAACTATAAAAAGTGAATGGTGTTGCCAGTATTAACTTTTAAAATGTATTGCAGCATACATTAGTTAAAGTAGTGTTTTAGGATACCATTTTTTACCATACGTTTGTTAGGCTTAATGTGTTAGTTAACTAGTGTAAACTTTAAAGTTGACGTTAGTCTTTTTTTTGCATAAGGCTGTAAAAAAATAAAAACTTTTAATTTAGTACCGAGTACCGATTGCCCAACACTGGAGGCCAAAGCAATAACGTTTGAGGGTTGCCAGATAATTTTGATAAGAAATCGGCATATTAGAAAAAATCGGCTTATCGGCAATTTAAAAATACCTTTTGCAATACAATTAAAAATATTTTTATTAACAAAAAAATAAGAAGACAGAACAATTCAGTATTAAATTGGGTTCAAAACATATAAAATAACACAAACTGAATAAAAAAACCCGTTTTAAAAATAAATTGCTTCGTATATAGTACAAATTTTTAAATTTACTTAGCTTAAATCATTTTCACAAATGGTTAGTTTTTGGTAATATTATGAAAATCACATTAAACTAATTCAATATAAAGCAATGTGGTGTAAAGGATCAGTTCATTTTTTGTTTTGATTTTCATTACTTTCATTATTAATGTTACAATTTTCCGAAAAAATCGGCGAATCGGCACTGATAATTTTGAAGCAAAAACCAGCAAAATGTCGATAAATCGGCAGATATGGCAGGCCTGCACGTTTGGCTTACACATTTAGTTGTTGTTTTGATCTGAGCATATTTTTGGATTTTTATTTTTCACAATTGGTACCTACTTTTCCTAAAAACAAAACACAAACATAAAGGAAGAAAAAAGTAATAAAAAAAATATGTGAACAAAAAACGCAGACTTTTTATGTAGAAAAGTAAAAATACAAAGGTATATGCAGGCCCGCCTCTTTTACGATAATGAGCCATTTTTAATGTATCATCTTCAAGGTATAAAAAATTAAACTTAGATAAGATTAAAAAATTAAATAAATAATCTAATAAAGTTAAAATTATTTATAATATCAAGTGTACACATGGATGTAGGATTGTTTGTTACTAAAAATAATGTGGGTTGTTTGCATAGTTGCCAGATTTGATGATTCATCTTAATTTGGCGATTTCAAGTACTAAACATGGTTGGTATAATTATTTTTGCATTCAATGGGTGCTTGGTTATTTTTTGTAATTTCGTAGGTATTATTTGTTAAATTAAATACTGTATTATAAAGGGTCATCCAAAAAACGCGCCTACATGTTTCTTTGAAATAAAACACAAACTATTTGCAATTTTTTCAGGCTGTTTTTTCTATTAAAAGCATGATCCATTACAATTATAAGTGGATTAGAATATCATTCAAATGTCCACCATGACTGCGTCTGCAGACATCAATCCGAATATCGAAATTTTCAATGACTTTCCGACATGTTTCTGGTGTTATTTCACGAATTGCAACTTGAATGTTGTTCTTTAGATCATTAATTGTTTGTGGCTTGTTAGCATACACTCGACTTTTCAAAAAACCCCACAAAAAAAATCTAATGGTGTTAGATCACATGACCTTGGAGGCCAAATGATATCTGCATTTCGTGAAATTATACGTTGAGGAAATTTTGATCGCAAAAGCGTAATGTTTTCTCGAGTTGTGTGACATGTAGCACCGTCTTGCTGAAAATAGACGTCAGACACATCAATATGATTCAACTGTGTCAATAAAAAGTCTCTCAATATTGATTGGTATCGCTCAGCATTCACAGTAACAGCATTTACAGCATCATCTTCGAAGAAAAATGGCCCAATGATTCCATTTGCCCAAAATGCACACCAAACACTAACTTTTTGTGGGTGTAGAGATTTTTCATGAATAACACGAGGTTTTTCATCACCCCAGATACGACAATTTTGCCTTTTGACGAATCCATCCATTCTGAAATGAGCTTCGTCACTAAACAAAATTTTGCTTTGGGTATTTTTCAATGATGTAAGCGCGTTGTTGCAATATGTACCTGTCCATGGTTAAAACTGTACTACCTTCTAATAAAACAAAATGGCTTATGTCATTTGAAAAGATGTCTCGTGTAAAAATTATATAGTGCTGACATCTAGGCGTCATATTTGGATGACCCTTTAGTTTTAGAGAAAATATTTTATAAATTAGATAAATGCTCGACTGTTTGTTATATTTATAATTAATGAAATTTCAAAACGAAAATTTTTTTACTCGGTGCATTTTTATAAAACAACAGTAAAAGGAATTGGTTAAAAAATTCGGAAAATAAAGACACTAGTGGGAAAACCTATTGCATAATTTTGTGCAGCGTAAATCTGCAAACGCGATCCGATCCTTCAAACTGGGGCAATGCTTAGGTCTAATTAAATAATTTAACATCTTTACCCACACGGTTTGAAAAAAAAAACCTCTAGTTGCACAGATTTTTGTTATAATAAATGAAAATAAAATTAAACTTTAAATATTTTAAATAAATCGTTACTCAGTTACACCTTTGCCAACCTAATGAACATTCCATTATATGTAATAAGATGAGCCAAAAGGTGATAAAGGTTTTCTCCTACTGTATTTTGACGATTTGAATCAATTTTTCCCAAAATGTGGCGATTTTCCCCTAATTAACCTGGCAGCTGTAGTTGTCGTTAATTTTTTTTTACAATACTTTGTTTTAAGAGAATGTTTTTGAGGGAAGTTAAAATACACATTAATATAAAAAAGCCTTAACATATGCAATGATATTTTATTTCTTAATACTCTGCGATAAACGTTTTCAAGTATAAACAAAAAACATATCAAGATTTATCTCTAAATATTCTGAATTTTATTTAATGGTTTATTTGGAAACACAGTAACGACAACGACTACAAAAACCTTTTCAGCGCGATATTTGTTAAAAATTTAACATTTTTCAATTTTGTGTTTATGCTTTAACTAATTTTTAAAGTTTATTATATATGAAAAATTAATCTTCGATTTTATGTTTGTAATTGAACATTCAGATTTGTTATCAGTCTTCACACATAGTTCAAATAGAAAGTCTATTACACTTTAAAAATTAAAAACGCATTTAAAATATGAATGACGTCGTAAGAATCTGGCTTAAAAAAACAACGCATGACAATACAAACTGAGTGTGACATTTAATCACAGAATTTCATTGCTGGCATAGTGTTGAACCAGACAGATAATAATGTTTTTGTTTTTAAACATAAACAACATTCGCTTTTCAGAAGTATTAATCTTGTGACTTGTGTTTATAAATGATAAGTTAAATGAAGCTGCTGGCAACTGGAATTTGCATTTGATTTTTTAGCATTATTAATTTTTAAGTACTTATCAAACAATATTTGTATTACTTTTATTTTTTATAAAAAAAAAATCATACAAATAAAATTATCAGTATTTAGAGCAAATATTTTATATTTGTCGTTTTCAACAAATAAATATTTCTTTCAAATTTACTAAAGCGACATTATTTTGTTTCCAGTTTTTTTAAACTTAACATTATTTTTAGTTTTTTTTTTTTATATAAAAAGTTAAAAGATTTTTAGTTTTTTAATTCTTATTAAAAATAAGAGGGAAGGCATGGTTCCAGAAATTCTTCGCGCTATTTACAGCATTAATAATATGGGGCACAATTTAATAAGTTAGAAGAGGAGGAGATGATAACCCCTCTTTCCTCTCGATTTTGATTTTTAATTTTGTCCTTGAGTTTTTGCCGAATTTTAGTTTTCCTGCAAAAGTTTTTTTTTTAACAGTACGATTTTGTGAAAATTGTTTTTTTTGTATTGATTTTTTTTTTATTTGGATTTTTTTTTTGCTAAATGTCTGGATTTTGTAGTGAATTTTTAATTTGTTCGATATGTTTTCTTTTTCTGGCTTTACTTTAACACTAACAGTATTTTAAGTAATTAGAGAATTTTTAAATTTTATTTAAAATAAATTGTGATTTTTTGCTGGTTGGTATTTGTGCAAAATTTTTTCGATTTCAGTGCAAGGCAATTAACCACAGTATTTAATCATTTCAAATAAATAATAAAATAAAAAAACTTGGATTAAAAGCATTTAAAATAAAAGTTTGTTTTCATCGCCACTGCGATTTCTTGTTGTTTTTGTAATGCTAAAACTTGTTCAGTTGTTATTTTATTTTAAAATTGAGAAAAAAAATACATGTTTTTTATTGTTTTTCGCCCCTTTTTTATTTTCTTATCTACAAAAAATATATGAATTTGATACCAAGAAAAAGCCAATTTTTCATATTTTCACTTAAACAGCAATTGAGAAATAATTAAATTAATTTTAAATTTTATACTCTTTTAAACTGCTTGATTAAATTAAATTAAATTAAATTAATAAAAGCAAACTTTTAACGAAAAGCATTTTTTAATATACCGAAAATCTTAAAGCCTCCATAGCTCTGGGAAGGCGGATAAAGGCTTGGTTATACATCAACGAAAATAACTAAAAATTAACTTAAGGCCATGATACACTATCATACCCAGACGTTTAATCTGCCAAAAATAGCATGTGTGCTCAGAAAGTATGAAGTAATGACGATTAGATGTGTGTAATGATGATTATTTTTTAGCAGTTTTATTCTAGGCGAGCAGATTCGTACTCAGTAGAAATTGGACGAATATATTGGTGTTTAAAAACATACAATTTTCAGTTGTATATTTTAACAATTTGTTTTATTTGCATCACTGATAAAGCCACTTCGAAAATCGTCCTTCTGGCAACCCAGAATGACGTTGAAAGCAGAGATGTTAAATATTTTCGCGGTATTTTTAATAAAGTTTAAATATCCGTAAAATGAACAAATATTTAATATCGCTGGTCTCATGTAGATTTTAGCGATTCCAATTCATTTCACACAGATACACAAAGTTTGAATGAATTAGTATCAAAAATAGTTCTATCTGTAGGACCTACAGATAGCCATTGTGATACTGTGAATGTTGGCTAGATATTTGGGCAAAAACAAAAAATATTCTAATATTTTTGAAATAAAGCACTTTTTTAATAACTTACAAAAGCAAATTGTATATTTTCTGATTTCAAATGAAAATTGGCTGACAATATGTTGAAATGTAATTAAAACAAATTAATCAAATAATAAAAATATACATTCTTTTCTTTTGTGTTTTATTTAATGGGTCATTAAACTTTCCAAATTTTAGCTGCAAAATGAAACATCTTAAATTTTTTTACTTTCCTTATCAGCAAATTGTTTGATTTCGACTGACTGACCACTGCAATATGAAGTACGTTTATGAAAGAAAACATCTATATTATATGTAAATGCACATATTTAAAATAATTAGGTTATGTATACATATATACATTTATTTTTATTTATTTATATAATTTTTTTAATTATTAAAAAATGTACGATAAGGCCAAATTTAAGCTTAATACCAATGAACATAAAACTTAACTTCAGATTTTTGGTATATTGTTTTTAAGGCTTCGTCGTATGAATATAAAATATTTTTATAATTTTTTAATAATTCTGCAATGACCTTGAGAAAGGTTTATCATAAACGACTTTCAATTCTAGGTGTAACGACTTTAAAATTAAATAGCAGGATGCACAGCCGCCAGGAAAGCTATGGATAATGCATTTATAAATAAATTTCAATTCATTTAATTTATATATGCGTTTTATTTATTTAAAAAACAAGAGCTTTAATTTTTATTACTTTATTTCATTCCTTCAGAAGTTAAATGTTTCAGTTTAGAAAATTTTTTATCTAAGATTTTTTTTCTAAAACAAAATCTGTCTTGTGTCTCTACTATAGTGGAGAAAAATTCAACACGCTTTTAAAACAATACGAGAAGGAAATTAAAAAAAATAAATTGTTTCTGAAACATTGCAAAATACACCTTGCCTGCAAAGATTTAGAAACATCTGTTTTAAAAATTTATTTTAAAAGTCGAAGAGTTCTGTTGATGATTGAAAATAAAACAATTATTGAATTTAAAACATAAGCCGTAGAGAAATGAAGATAAATTGGGTTATGAACCCCGTTCGAGACATCTATATATATAAATTTTTTCAATTCATGACCGTCTTCCCACACGGTGCTGTTATCAGTAGTAGTAGAGCTCAAAGATAGATATTTTTTTTCTTACGCAGAATAAACACTTTTCGCAGCTGTGTTTTGTAAAAAAAATCTGTGATCTTCTACCCACCATTGGTTCAATTTATGACCAGCACGCCTAAGAATATAAGTAGACCCCACAGAAGAACCATCGCTTAGAGGTCATATATTTAGACAACTATTTTCTGAAGTTGCGTTTTTTTCTGCCCGTACATAGGCTTTTCTTGCAACTATAAAAAAATACTAAAAAATGTTTGATCTCTCTCTACCCACTGTTGTGGATATTTTATATAAATGAGTTCCGTGGTCCTCGTAGGAGTACAAACGCTTTAAGGCCAACAATTCACACTACTTTTTCAGAAGTTACTTTTCGGATTTTTTCTCGCTGTATTTTTTTTAAAATAATTTCAGACAACTATTTTCTAAATGCTGTTATAGTAGCCTTTATATTTTTTACTTTTGCTTTCGTTAATTGAAATTTTTTTTTAAATTTTTAATTATTAAAATTATTAATTTTTCCAAGTCTTTTGTTTATTGCAAAAATATGCCAGGCACTTTCGATACTTGGAACCCTTGTCACATTGAAAATATTTATAAAATAATTAAACAATAAATAAAAATACTGAACTTATTTACAAATATGACTAATAACGGTAAACAAAGAATTTTCTTTAGAACAATGTTAATTATAGGAGTTGCAATTTAACTTCGAACAAAAGTTTAAAAAACTAAAAATGAATGATTCATCAGCAGGATAAATTTATTTTTTTTATTATAAAAACAAGAAGATTATTGTCAAATCAAATTGAACTTACCTTATATGTATGCCACTCTTCGTCGTAAAGTTCTTTTAATAACACCGCCTGAGTTACGGCTACAAAGGCCAATATTGAAACTAATACTGTATGCATTTTGTTGACAGACCAAATGTAATGGTGCTAACAGTTGAAATTATTTTAGATAAATTCTGAAAAATAAAATTGGATATATTTTTTAAATTTTTAATAATTGAAAAATAATTAAATAAAAAAAACAAATTATTTTTTTACGCATATGGTTAATAAAATAGGCACGTACCTCTATCTAGAAATATAACAAGAGTGCTATAATCGGCTATGCCAAATCTTAGATATATACCCTTCACCCTATACATATGTACATCTAGCTTGGTAAAGCAACTCCAATCAAAGAAAGTGACAGAGAATTAAACAATCAGAAAAAAATTAAGTACTACATATACATAAATTAATTTCAAAATGTCATCGGCTCTTAATGGGTTAAGCAGTTTAAAAAACTTTTACTATTTCCTTAAAGATCTCTTCAAAAGCTTTAAAATGATACCCATATTGATATTTAAAAAAATTTGAGAATTTTAGAGCCCGGTAACCCGGAAAATATGGGATAGCACCAATTTTTCACTTGATATTTTTTTCTTATTTTTTAATTCTCTATCGCTATATTGCCTGGGCAAACTTGACTCGATTTCACAAAAATAAAAATAAAAAATCTCAATCGATCAGCTAAAGTGTCGAAAGAGCTGCTATTGCAAATCAGCATGATCGGTTCATGTCCTTCGAGACAGCAGGCAACACACCACGCCTACATCAAATTATTTCATGTCATTTGGAACAATAAAGAGCAATCAAAAAATAAATATATGGGGTGATAGAGAATAAAAATATAAAAAAAAAACAGCAAGTGAAAGAATTGGCGCTCGCCCATATTTTCAGAGTTACGGGAAATTTAATTTTTTTTAAATATCAATATGGGTATCATTTAAAAGCTTTTGAAGAGGTCTTTAAGGAAATACTAAAAATTCTTTTTAATGCTTAACCCATTAAGAGCCGATGTCATTTTTATGTAAAATTACATATATGCAGTCCAAATTTTTTTTTAATTCTCTGTCACCCCAATATTTGCTTTTTTGATTAAAGCTACTTCACTAAACTAGATTTACATAGATGGTGAAGGTTATATAAGATTCGGCATAGCACTCTTACTTGTTTAATTTCTCTTTTAAAATGGAATTTTTTCGTACACTTTTAACAATGAAATTTCTTATGCCATCGGAATTTGTACATATTGCTTTTAATTTGGTGATATTTATTGTAGTTGTTTGGATTATTTTAAATAAAACACGGTATACAAAGTAAACAAAGTGTATGTAAAACCATCGCCTTAAAATTTAAGCCATACCGTATTGGTGACCCCGATTGACCCTTTTGTCAACGAACAAAAATTTCATGCAACTAGTTTCATGATCAATTTCGTGGTGTAAGGTGGCTCTTAGTGGTGTGTATATGTTTAAAGCAGGATAGCAAGCGACTTTACCATTTTATAAGCTGGAACCAAGTGTTTGGGGTTATTATTCTTCAGAAAATAATAATAGTTATTCCTCCTTAAAAAATGGACCGAAAATTATTTACATTACTAGGGATCTATTTATTAACGTAGCTTTTTAATAACTCCTTGTCTTTCAATGTGCGCTTCGCTATTTTGCTACTTTGTTAACATACGACTTTACGATCAAAATTTGTATTATATTGTAAATTTGACGCAAATTAGAAATATACACAAACGAAGAAACATACATAATGATTTTTGTAATTAGTTTATACCTACGTAAATGATCATTAGTGTAATAGGCCAATTTAACAAAATAAATAATCGGGATAATAGAAAAAGTTTTTATTTTGAAAACTAATTAATATAATAAAAAAATTCCCGTTGTTTAATTTAATTTAATATCGTAATGTTTTGTGATATTTTATTTTTCATCCTCTTTCAACTGTATAAAAGAGCCGAAAAAAGTCAGCCGTACACAGTGGAGAAATATTTTTAATTTATTTAAAATGTTTGTCAAAAGTTTACTGAAGAGTTAAGTAAGCTGTAACGAAATGGCCATCGGAACGTGCTCTGACCCTCAATAATCAATATCGGTGATTTCAATACATATATAATCGGGATAGTAGAACATAGCACGAAAAAAGTTTTTATTTTGAAAATTAACTAATAAAATTTAATTCGATATTAAAATTTCTCCCCAAAATTTTTTTTCTGACAGTTAAATAGAATGACAACATTTCATGAACAAAGTTCTAAAGTAAATTTTCTGCTCTTAGCTAATATTACAGCAGCAAACTAAATATCAATTAAAAAATAAAGAAAAAAAACAGCTTTTTGAAAGAAAAATGGATCAAAATAATACGGATGGTAAAGGTTCAGATAACAAGCTCATGTTTTTTTATCTGGTTTCACAATTTATAATTTGGTTTTACAGTTTTCATTATAATGAAAATAGATACATTGATTGAAATGTTAGTTCAGTTAAATTTCTTAATATTCATATTACACTCCAGACTCCTCTAGAAAACTGTTCGAGAAAAAAATATCTGTCAGCGATATTTTTAAAAAATAAATATATTTACAAAATAAAATTCTATATTGAAGATTCAAAATATAATATAAGCAAACACATGTACATAAGTATATACATATGTACATATGTGTGGTTTTGTTTTTATAAATGTTAAGACCGCTTTAAAACATTTTTTTATTTTAATGCTGACATAGAATAAATAAATAAATGTTCTTAAAGAATGATATGGATTTCACACTTGTGTGTTTATAAATGGTTTAAGGGATCTATTAAACGATCTAAAACACAAGTGTTTGCAGTACAATTATAGTGTTTTAGTTCAATATTATATCAGCCGTTTTAACAGCTATGTATAGGATTTAGGTATGTACATACGTATTTGTTTGTATTTGCTTATGGAAGCAACAAACTTCAATAAAAAATTTGTTTATTTTGATTTTTTCATAATAACACGGTTTTTGTTTTATAAATAGAAATACAATCTGATTGTTTTCCCTGATTTAATGCAAATTTAAGAAAACTTTATTTTCAAAATTTGTTATTAAGTTCTTTACTCTTTGATAGACATAAAAATCCCCTGAGAAAATTGAAATTTTGTAGTTATGCTTCGATAACGGCGCCTCGAATTCCAATGATGCAATTTTGATGCTTTCCATTTTCAATTTGCACCTTCATTCAAATGTAATCAGCTATGTCCGCGCCTTAAATTGGGTCTCAAGCTGTTATCCTGGCAAGAATCTCAATAGTAAAAAAAAAAGAACGGACGAAAAATCACCGCCAAATAAAGTCAAATACAATTTTCTGGATTACAAATGACATGAGACAGGACAAATAATTAAGCGGTCAGATCATGTTAATGATTGGTGTACTGTGGTTTTTAATTTCAATGACAAAGACAGCTAGTAATTTCACAGTGCGAGAAAAAATTAGCTCTTTATAAATCGCCACCACAGCAGAAAGGGTGGTATTATGGTTTTATAGTGTCTTATAGCACAATCGATTTCAAATGTCAAAGTGCAAAAATGATTCTGCTACTAGGTATAAACTTTGCCTAAAATAAGAGGTATTTTGAACCGATTCCATGGACTGTGTAAAAAATATTAAAAAAAAAATTCGTATACTTAATTGCCGTCTAAAACATAATTGAAAATGGTTCGGAATGGCTTTCCCCGCAAGGTTTATTAAGGGTGAAAAGTCAATTTATAACTCAACAAAAAAAAAAAAAAAAAAAAAACGTAAACGTAAACGTGACGTTATTTATATCAATAATTACTATATTTTTTTTAAAGGCTCTTACTATTAAATTTTAAAATAATGAATTTTTAATTTTAATTATTTCGCTCATTTATTGCAACATAGTCGTATCTCAAAAAATCAAAAATTTGTAGTTACTTAAGCAAAACTGCTCTTTTAGACCTTCTGTACAAAGCTGAACCAAAGTTATAGCGATTGCAATTACGGCAATTAGATCATAAGGATATGGTCCACAGTAACTTAAGTGGCTCTTAGTATATGATTGAGATTATATCCAGATAAGACTCATTTCATAATAAAGAAACAAAATTTTTTACACATAAAAATGTACTTGCAGATACAAGTCTTCAAACTGTCGCTCATAAAAAAAATAAATTCAAATTTTTCAAAGCTTGTAAATAAGACCGGTTTGGAATTGCGATATTTTTTTTACTGATGAATGTCATACATGAAGAGAAACTCGAAAGCTGTACTTTTTATAAACTTCAGCTAATTATGAATAAAATATTTTAAAAGCACACTACACAAATTTAGATATGCCTAGGGTTATTTGTTAACTCGCTTTTGTTTTCTAGAAACAGATACCTATAACAAAGAAAATATACATAATATCTAAAATGCAAAATAGCCTTAAGCAGTACTTTTATAAAATACAAAAGTTCACTTATAAACAAAAGAACAATTTTGTGCAACACTGTTTGTAATAATCCGAAGACAATTCTATGTACTTTCTAACGGGATTACTAAAATGCAGTTTGTTTTACAAATTGCAATAGCAGTGAAAGACATTATATTTCTAATAAAAACAATTAGAAACAAATGGCATTCAAAAATAAACATCAACTATCACCCGAACATAATCTGAACAAAAGCACTCAACATACTTTTGTCAATTTCACAAAAATTGCATTTTTTTTTTATGACGCATAAATTTGCTGAATGAAGAAAACAAACAAAAAAAAAAACTTACCGATTTGAAAACTATTAGATCTCTTTGTTCTTTAATGTTAAATAATAACTAATTTAAATCAACAATTTTAAACTTTACTTTCTGTTTAAAACGAACAACCACTCTGTTAAAATCACAATTTCTTATTAAATATTGAAATTTCATATACAAAGCAAGAAACTTCAGATTTTATTTACAAATGCACACAATGTTGCCAGAAATGAAAATTACAAGATTGCTGAATCATACAGATTAGTCGCGGAAATATCTACGAAAGAAAAAAATCTATTTTAATGGCAATGTTTCAAAACAAACAAAAAAGCTGTCTATGGATTGTAAAATAAAATTTTTCGCAAAAACTATAAGACGAAATTGTTGTAGGAACTCTAAGCTTTTAGTTTTTCCTTTTTTATTCAAATTTAACAAGGTTGATTTAAAATCTGAATTGTTATATGTAACTGAAAATTCAAAAATTCGTGTGATCGGTTCAAATCTACTACTTGGAATTCATTCCGAAAGTATAAATAAATTAGAAACGTCATACACATATGTGTGGCACTGCACTATGTGGTTTACGCTAAGTTTTTTTATTCTCTAGCCATGTTACACAATAGTGACTGACGAAATTTGCGCAGCTTAAAAACTAGTTGAAAAAAGAAATTGTTTTTGAAAAAAAACAAATGTAATTCATTTTATTATACACAGTAAAAAAACTGAACCACAGGCTTTGGTTGACAGTTGGTCGAGAACTTAAATTAGTGATTGTTCGACATTATTTTGGCTTTCTTCAACAATTTGTGGACTGTGTTTCATAGAAAGAATGCATACATTGCGGGTATCGCGCCACTAAAGAACAACAATTCCACTTTGATCTTTCCTATAAATACTGTGGCCCACAGCATCTTTTTTTGCTAAAAGTGTCATGGCAGTCAATGTGTTAATATTAACCTAAATCTGAATTTTACACGATCTTTTTTTACACGATTTTGATTTAACATGGTTTAGAAAACAAAGAATTTTATTTAAAAAATTTTGGGCTTAGGTTTTTTGCCTAATTTTAATTTGGGGATTCCTTTTTTGAATACTATTAATGCAATATTATGTTTACTACATACTGTTAATGCAATAATATGTTTACCACATACTTACATATACAGTATTGTGCAAAACCTAAGAAACATTGCCCAATATTAGCTTCTGAGTCAAATTATGTTTAAACGAACATATTTCAATTCAATGTTTTAATGCAGTTTTATTAGTTTCTGTGTCATACAATATTACAAAAAAAAAAATTTGTAATTATCTCTCACCTAACGGTTCTTTTAGTACAACAACAAAAATTACTCAAAAATTCATTGTGCAAAACCTAAGAAACTTTTTGCTTTTGTACAATAAATTTGTTTTTTTTTAAAGATAACGGTAACTTCTTATTTTTTTCGATGATTTCTTATGAAAAAGTGATCTAGTATGCATTTAAAAGCGTGTAACGAATAAATTTCGCATTTAAAATTAAAATAAAATGCAACGTAAGAAATATTTTGAAGCATTTAAATTGAATACTATAACGCATTATAATGCAGGCAAATCACAGGCTGAAATTGCAAATTTGTTAAAAGTAAGCAAATCAATGGTTTCCAAATGGATAAACCTTTATAAAGATAAAGGAACTGTACTCAATATTAATCCTGGAGGAAGACCTCGTAAAACATCAGTTCGTGGTGATAGAAATATCAAGAAAATAATAAAAAAAAACCCCCTTCATCTCAAAAAAAAAAAAATTGTGTCAGAATTAGGCTTAAGTGTTGATGCCAGCACAGTCCGCAGACGGGCGAGAGAGGCTGGATTGAAAAGTTATAAAGCTTCCAAAAAACCTCTTCTTACAAAACGTCACGCAAAAAAACGGTAAGTATTTTTAAGCTTACAAGTCAACCATTAATGCCTGATTTTTTAGGCTCGAATTTGCAAAAAAATATCTTGATTGGCCAGTTAAAAAGTGGAAAAGTGTACTCTTTAGCGACGAAAGCAAATTTAGTTTGTTCAACTCGGATGGCATATGTCGTGTGAGACGCAATACTGGTGAAAGGCTTAAACCCCGATATTGTAAAAAAACTGTCAAGCATGGGGGTGGCAATGTGATGGTGTGGACGTGTTTTTCAGGTCATGGTCTAGGGCCGTTCCACAGAATTTCTACCAAAATGGACAGATTTGTGTATAGGGACATTTTAGAAAATAAGATGTTGCCATATGCCGAGTGGAATATGCCACTTCGATGGGTGTTTCAACATGATAACGATCCGAAACACTCATCGAAGTTGGTAAAGGACTGGATACAATCGAAAGGGATTCAATTGCTTGATTGGCCGGCCCAATCGCCCGATTTGAACCCAATCGAAAATTTATTTTCCATATTGAAGAGGAATGTTGGATCGAAACGATTCTCCAACTGAGACGATTTATTTTCGTGTCTGGAAGATGAATGGATACGCATAGATCCAAAAATAATTGATAATTTAATCAAATCTATGCCGCGTCGGTGCGCCGCAGTAATAAAAAATAAGGGTTATTATACAAAATGTTAAAAGTTTCTTAGGTTTTGCCCAATGAATTTTTGAGTAATTTTTGTTGTTGTACTAAAAGAACCGTTAGGTGAGAGATAATTACAAATTTTCTTTTTGTAATATTGTATGACACAGAAACTAATAAAACTGCATTAAAACATTGAATTGAAATATGTTCGTTTAAACATAATTTGACTCAGAAGCTAATATTGGACAACTTTTCTTAGGTTTTGCCCAATACTGTATATGCGCGTAATTTAGTTAAAAAAACTGAATATTCCTTCTTAAAAAATTTTTATACGTTTTTTACAGGGTTTTTTTCTGGAACCAATCTACCATTTAAAAACAGAATCGGGTGTAATTTAACATTTTTTATCTATCGACGTTAATAAAGTACATTTAATAAATTTCAAAAATCGACATGTATTTTATGTATGTGTAAAACTTTAATGTGGCAATATTTGGATTAGGGGTTTTCATCAAAGAATCTGCACAGAGTATATACACAAGGTATACTATAGAACACAAGGTGTGTGCTGTATGTGGCTGGGCCTACGGAAATTAAATTTGGTGGTGCTAGGTTTTATATTAGTGGGCGCTAGTAAAATGTTTTGGAACAGAAAGTTAACGTACAGTGTAGTAAGTATTCTCTTGGAGAAGTAAATCAATAGTGGTTCTAAAACACTAATTCTTATTTTATTATAAACAATGATAATAGGTATTAATATTTATACAAGTTAATACAGAGCAATTTCTCATATTGATATATTTTATTCATCTTATTTTACACAGAGTTGGCTAGATTTAATTACGGGATGTTTCATTACTTATTATTATCAAGTTTATAAATAATTCTAAATCACCCTGTGTTTTTGCTTTGTCTACAAATGCCGATGCCGTTTTACAATTCTGTTTTAAAGCTTCAGCGTGTTTCATTGCACATTTCGCTTTTAATTTCATATTTGTTACTGTAGTTGTCTGTATTATTTCAAATAACACACAAACAACAAACCATATGCAGCGAACGTACACAAAAAAAAAAAAAAAACAATATAAGAACTTCGTTCTAATTAAGGTTATATCTCTGTAATTAGGTACCTTTTTAGCTTTCAATAGAGTGGGAGCATAGCAGGTGCTTTTATGTTTTAAAGATTAAAAAGGGAGATATAATTTTTCTAGTAATTTTTTGTGTTTTTCTTTGTCAAGCTACTGATTTCAAGGTAGTTTTATTGTACTAAGTAGTGGCAATTCTACAACATGGCTTTTTATTGTTGCCTTGAATTTCGAAATGCCAAAAAACTCTGCGCCACCTCAAGGTATGCTTGCTTCAAATAAAATAATTTTTCTTATTAAAACTTAATATTCGTGATTATGTATTATTAGTTTACATAAAATCCTATCTGCGACTCAGATTTCATGCAACACATCCCTTTTGAAATGGAAGTATAAAATTAAACCTGGTATAAATTTGAATTTTTGAGCACGTAACTCAGGACTCAACCTTAATATTCTGTAGTTAACAAGTGCAAAAGTTCCAGTTTTAAATATATGTATACTTCTGCCAGCTCTTTTTTTAATTCAAATATAACGTTTTGCATAATTGTATAAACAGTAGACAATATTGCATATGTCAAGGTAATAAAACGAAAGCTCTCTTCTAAACCGTAGTACTGGTGCCACTATCGTGTTGCTTAATTTTTCGCACGTAATAAGTGCATTACTTATAGTTTAGCAATTGGGAAAATTTTTCCAAAAACAATTTGCTGTTATTAAACAGAAAGCAACAAACATTTCGTGATTTTTCACAAATTGAATAGAGTAAAACTTCAAAAACATTACTTGCTTGTTTTTGTTGAACTATTTTTTTTAATAGAATTGTGGCATCATTTGTTACCTTTGTTCGTAAAACCGATTTGTTATGTTAAGAAAAACAGCTAAAGGGGAATTAAGCTGAGAGTAAAGATCTTACGACAGATTATTTTTGCGTTTACACAATTGGTGTAGGTAAAACACACCAAAACTAAAATGGCGGCTTGCAGAAAAATGCATCCCTGATCTAATGATTCGTAATTGTCTTTTTAAAATTTCCAGCAACACGACTGTCAAATTTTCATCCGTATTTGCTCTCAATTAGTGCAGATTCATATACTCGGTGAGATTCATTACGTATTTTGTTTAGACGATCCCAGTAGTACTATTCTGCACAAAAATTTGATATTGATTTTAAAGTTTGCAAAATAAAATTCTATATTAAAGATTTCAAATATAATAATAAGTATAAACGTACATACATACATATGTGTAGCTTTATTTTCATAAATGTTACATAAATAAACATTTTTTACTGACATAGCACAGAATAAATAAATGATATGGATTTCACACTTGTGTGTTTATAATTGGTTTAAGGGATCTGTTAAGCGATCTAACACAAGTGTTTACAGTACAATTATAGTGTTTTATAGTTCAATATTATATCAGCTGTTTTAACAGCTATGTATAACATTTGGGTATGTACTCGTACATATTTACGTACTTGTTTGTATTTGCTTATGGAAGCAACAAACTTCAATAAAAAATTTGTTTATTTTGATTTTTTTTCATAATAACACCGATTTTGTTTTAAAAATAGAAAAACAATCTCATTGTTTTCTCTGATTTAATGCAAATATAAGAAAACTTTATTTTCAAAATTTGTTCTGTCAAAAATTGCATGTGGTCTAAGACACTATCAACTATCAAAATGTCTTAGCCGACATGCAACTTTTGGATTAAAAGTGTATGTGTGTGACAGACTTTTTGACAGATCTTTACAATTTTATAATCCTTTAAAATAATTAATAAAATAGTTTTCCCTTTGCGTTTAGAGTTGATTTTTTTAAGTTAAGGAAAAATAAAACAACAAAATATTAGCACCATACATATGTTTTTGCATCTTTTTTGTATAATAGTTTGGCACCTACGACGCCATTTTGGAACGATTTTAAAAGAAGTACTGTAGATGTCAGATTGTCGTGTGATTAAATCGTACGATTGTGTATGGTAGTGAAACCTGGTTTTTGATAAAATCCTTTCCTTAGCCAATGGTAAGTTATGAAAACGGTCCTAGGAATGAATATAACGAGAACAATAACATTGATACGCTTTCTGCCTTAAATGTAAAGGTAGAAAGCGTAACCTCTCGAGCTTAGGTTTGGCATCTAGCAAATAATTAATTTTAAGGTCTAGATAGTATGTTATTCTTTCCATAATTAATAAAACATATTTTTAAATTAAAAATAATTTGAATTTTATTTAAAGTTAAATTATAATTCTTATTATACTAGCGGATATAAGGCGTATGTGGCAATCGCGCATTGGTTATTTTTGTTACGTGCCATTTTTATGTATCCATTTTCACCCCAATCAGTACCCCAAGAATTTTTTACCAACCAATAATCTTGGCCTTTTTCTGTACCATAACCCACCACTAAAACAGCATGATTCACTTGTTGACTACACTTAGGATCATCGTAGATTCCTTCAACATAATTCATAAAATTTGAATTCACTTCGATGGCAACTGATACCGGTCCCTTTATGGCCACAATCTCTAGCAAATGTTGTTCATCATCTTGACGTATGATGTTGTAGCCATCACAAGTTGCGGCAATATATTTTGATTGAAATCTGCACTGGCCAGTAACCGCTTCATATGGATATTTAGATTCAGGATTTATACCGCCATTGGTATGGACATAATTAAAAGATGGCATCATCCAACCACCTTGACAGCCATAATTCTCTTTAACGCAGTCAACTAAATTTTGTTCACTTAGGAGAACAGTTTTATTATGTTTCAGATAGAAATGAGCCTCTAAGGCGCCAGTGCTTGAAAATGCCCAACATGAACCACAAGCCATTTGATTTTTTACTGGTGTAATGGCTCCTTTCAAACGCCAGTCTACGAAATTAGCAAAACTCCCATTATTTTTGGTTGGAGCACGAAATTTGTGATCCTTAAGAAATATTTCCTTCTCCCTGAAATAAAAATTTTATTAATAAGAAAATTGGTTTTAAATTAAAAAAAGTATTAAAAAATATACTTTTTGCTTATTTTTAATCCCATATAAGAATTTTCTAGTTGTTTTAAATTCATATCGCTAAAACGATTTATTGCCATTTTATAGGTGACCAAATTTCGCTCAAAACCTTTATTGTGTTGAATAACTTTTTCAAAATTTTCCTTAAAGTTTTGAAAACCTTTGTTATTTTCCTCTACGCTTCTATATTTTTTGCCATACTTTCGATTAAATCTAAGCCACTCTTTTACAATTTTCTCATTTTGCAAAGCTGCAACTAGACAATAAGACATTAAAGTCAATAATAAAATTAACTGCATTATTTTTGTGTTAAAGAAACTGTTGAAAATTTCATATTTTTCTTAAGGTTTTATACCCCAATCACTTCAAAAAAGTTATACTTTTTACACCATTATTGTTACGTTTATATTGATAAGAATAAAACATTGTTAAGTAATAATAAAAAAGAAAGAACTCGATTATTTACCCATAGTGCCGGTATGACTGTTTTAAAAAATATTTTGAGGTGAATGATCGGAAGTTTTTTTTTTTCTTACCCATAATCTTATTAAAGATATAATAAAAGTTTTTACAAAATATAAAGGGAATGATTGTTATGACTAAATTTAATTATAGACGTTTATTAAATTCATTTTAAAAACAAAGAAATATACCCTTGCAATTTTGGTTTATGGTATTAACCTCTTGCTAAATTTGCTTTAATTAATTAAAACAAAAAAAATAATATGTTTGCCGGACTTCGAACCAAGTGAAGGTTTTTAATTATCATTAATTCCTGAAAACAGCACTTTTTGCATAAAAATAAGTTTTTTTCAAGGTTAGAATGAAAACTTAAAGTGGAGAAATATTAATTAACGACGCTACATTCTGAGTTTGCAAGATGTTGCGTAAGCAACGAATCAAAGTGCCCATTTATTCAAAAGTTGGTAATTTAATCGTTATAATTTAACCGTTAAAATGGTAGCTAATTTACAATATGTTAATGAGTTTCCTTTGCACCACCTTGTATAATTTTTCGCACTAATAGTTTTCTTATTCTACATATTTCCATAAATAACTTACTTCTAGAAGCTATAAAAAATTAAATATGTTGGTTGCAATTCAAAAAATGCAACATAATTAATAATAGAAATAATTGTAATAATAATAAAACAATAATAATAATCGTAACTGAAAATTAATATATGATTTGCTTTTTTCATTATTTTTAATTTTTCTTAAAATTAAATATCATTTTTTTAAGTGTATTTCATAATGTTGCTTAACGGTAAAAGAAAGTTTGTACTCTTTGCCAGCTCAGCAGGTAAACAATGAAAGGAGAAAATAAAAAGAATATTACAAAATAACAGAGTTGCTTAAAACTTTTAACGGTTTCAGCAAGGCACATTAATTTTACAGGTAATAGCAGTTCTAAAACAACTACAACAATAAGTAAACAACATGTATTTTGTTTGTGTAAAATATATTTTCAGATGTCATATTCAAATAAAGCACAGTGGTTTGAAAAAGTTTTTTTTTTTTTGGCAAAATTGGGTATCATATAAACCACTTAATATATCTCAACGAAATTCTACAGAGGCAGAGCAGTATTTTTAAAATGTCTAACGTACCCAAATGTGCTAAGATGTTTATTTTTAACTCAAATGTTAAGATTTTTTAAATTTAATCAAACCTTGAAAATGTCTATAAAAATATGTTTAAAAGTAGCTAATCTTAACTTAGTGTTTTTGGTGTAGTACGCTTATTAATTATCGGATTATTACTTTAGGACATTTGCTATATTATTAATAAAATTTAAAATAAACAAGTTTAAAGTTATGATTGGGAAAATATAAAAAATATCGTTTTTAAGGACTTTCCGCAAAAAGGTGGTATTCTTTTCTTTGCTTATGTAATTTAAATTTACTTCAGTAGTAGCAAATTTGTTTAAACAATTTTAAAGACAAACTAAAGCAAAATTAGGTCAACAATTATAACGGTTCCCCTCCAGGCCTTTCCAACATTGCCAATTTTGAAACAAAGTTTTAAAATTATTGTAAAATTCCTCGGAGTGCAAAGCACCGATTAAAAAAGGTAAACGGTAAGTCTCCAAATTTTGGCTACATACTCCAAAAACCATTTGACAGCCCCGTGAATATCTAAGGCCTCTTTAAAAAAAAAAAACAATTTTTTGGGACATTTTCCCCTTTCCGGGAATTTATATGGTAAAACAAAATAATTAAATTTTATTTTACCATTTGATTAAAAACTCTTTTAGCTGTATTACTTAAACATTTTGTAGGAATAGCCCGATGCGTTGTGATATTTAATTTCTCAAAAACCCATCTTAACATGATTTTTTCAGTTTTTGAAAATGTAGCTCGAAAAAAATAATTAGAATATTATTAATCTAGACGTCATAAGCTTTCCTTTGATGCTACTTACATGCATATATTCAAGGAGCTTCCTAAACTTCGTGATTATGCCAGCTTATTTTTATATGTAAAAACCAAAAATGTGTATAAACACATTTTGTATCAAACTTCTTGGGTTTAACATATAAAATGAGCAAACAAAATCATGAAGAGACGAAGCCTACGGTTTGTAAATAAAATTCAGTTTAAAAAAGTGTGTGAAACAATTTTGTTTTATGAAAATTTTAAAAATATTTCCACACCACTGTAAGAAAAAAAATTTTGTAGGAAAAAAAATAATAAGTGTAAACAAAATATGACATCTGAAAACATAAACAAGAAAGTCAACTGATCTACTGCCACTACCTAGTATATTAATCTGCCTTGGGTTTCAGCAACCAACTATTAAATTAAAAGCAGGGATGTGTAAATAATGTCACTTTTAACTCTTAACAAATAATCATAAAATATCAAACAATTGAAGTATAGAAAATGTTAAATATCTTTAACAAAATATAATTTAAAAGAAAAATTGTGAAAATATATTTGTTATAGGTAGGCACATAGGTATTCCTTTTATTTAAAATATGACCAGTTTTTTTTAGCAACTCTGTTGAATAACGGCTTTTATTGATTTACAGAATGAGAAGAGCATACAGTAATATTTATTTATGCCACCATTTCTTGCCACTGCATATCGAGTGTTTGTTACGGTTTTTCTGTGTTGCGAGTTAACAGTTAAGCTACAGACGTCCTTGCTGGATTTTCTGACTCGTGTTTTTGCGTATCAAACAATTATAAAACAAGAAATAACGGTGTTTAACGTTTGGCTGTTGTCATCGCATCATCTATAAAAAAAGAAATTTTTTGAAAAGAATATAAACTTTTTTACTAGCAAATATATAAAGGCAAGCTCTTACGTAAATATAAACATATATAAACTTAAATAGAAAAAAAATATTTTTTTTTAAAAACATTAAAGGTAACACAAACTAAAGAATATTAATAATAAATTATGAAAAAAAAACTAAGCTGATAAAAAGACTATCAAAATATTTTTTATTAAAATATGTAATAATAATAGTGCTATAAAAAAGATTTTAAATAAATTTATTTCAAATGTAAAATATTATATGTTATGCTGAAAAAAAGTAAAAAATTGTTAAGAAAAAGTATTGGGGAAAATATGTTATGAAACTGTTCGTATTAGCAAACACTTAGAAATTTTATATAGTGTTCATTTGACATATAATTGAGCATGACTAATGATTACATAAGTTTTTTTTTGTGTGTAATATATTGACTTTAAATCCATTTTAAGGGAACTACAAACCTATTTTTCCTTAAAAATAATTAAACTTTTTCTTCTTTTCATTAGAAAAATGTTGTCTTTTTTTTTTAAAGAAAGAGAAGTAAAAAGTTTCTTGCAACGAACTTATCTAGGTCAGTTATTGAATTTCCAATAATCAAAGCAATTCTGCAGTATTTACATTAAAGGAAGGAGTTAAACAGAAAAAATTAAAGAGTTTTCAGTAAAAAAAAGAGTTTAAACGGGAAGAATAAAAATTATTTTTTCAGGAGATCAAGGCTAATCGTTATAAAAAATATATTATTTTCTTTTCATTTTTCTATATCTCACACACACAGGAAATAGTTAATTTAAAGCAGGATATTTGCAATATTAAGAGCATCAAAAAACATTACAGAGAATTTTTTTTTATATAAAATTTTATAAAGGTATATAAAATGCTTGCCACAAATATATGCACATATTACATACAAATAACAATAATAACAATGTAACAAGAAAAACTGTTATATCAGTAGTAAACGTAACTAGAAATATAAAAATGAAAAATCAATTTTCATGTCAGTTTAGTATATTTTTTCTTATTATCATAATTTTTCTACTTTTCTTTTTTTCCTTCTTAAACATCGCCTTCAATAACTCTTCTTCTTCCTTTTTTATTGTTACCAGCAGTTGTTCACGTTGCCATGTTAAATTAATACACACACATGTATAAAAGAATATGTCTCTCTATTTCTCTCTTTTGTGTCTTTGTCAGTTGTATAAAAGAGTATTATCTTCTTGTATAACACAATGTTGCAAATAAATTTAACTTTTCCAATAAAAATTTTTTTTCGATCTATAATACCTTAAAGAAAATTGTTTGGAAAAAAAGGTCATTGCATCACATTTTTATTAATGGGGTCATTTAAGGTCATAATAGTTTTTTTTTTCAAATCAAACAAAATGTATTTTCTTATCAATAAAAATAAAATTTAAACATTTTTTTCACACTAAATTGAAAACAATTACACATAATCCGAGTAACGTCGCCGTAAGACCCAACCACCATAAATAATTTAATAAATTTTTTAACATTGAAAACAAAACAATTCAGAAGTTAGATAATGTTAAGGTAGCTGGCAACATTTTTTTTTACATTTCTGAGTTTATATTTCAAATTAAATATTTTTAGATGCCACAGGCATCAAACAAAAAGTTTTAGCAATTGCTTAACAATTTTAAAGAAATATCTTGTAATATTTTTAACCTGTTTTTAGTACCAGCACTGCGCGGATATTCAGGAGTTCTTTAACTAATGTAAAATTATTCAATAAGATCACATCGTGTTCCGGGAATTTTATAAATCTTTATTTTTATAAAATGATAATAAATCTTGAATTTAGTATAAAAAGCTACTAAAATCAATTGATTTTAATTAAGTTCCTTTTACGCATATGATACTTTTATGGTTTGTGCGGAGTACTCGTCTAGTCTACTGATTTTACACAACAAACTGATATATTATTTATTCATGTAAAATTAAATAGAGTTCCCGTGAAGCATTAAATAATTACATGAAACGATAGTCGTAAAGTTATGGTAAACAACCAAGGCCAGTGGGATCACAGGTAGCCGCCTGTTAAAAATGAACGCCTTGAAGGATCTAAGCCTTGGCCAACTGCGATGAGAAAGAAGGCATACAGTTACCAAAGTCAAAAGTGCAGCTTGATGGTAGCACCTGACTCAAGGTTGCCGTAAATTTGGAATCGGCATACAGTTACCAAAGTCAAAATTGCAGGTTGATGGTAGCACCTGACTCAAGGTTGCCGTAAATTTGGAATCGGTTACCTATAATCATTGAGGAAAAAGGAGGTCGAAAAGTAACCTCTTAAGGAAGCGGGCTGCTTCGATATCTCTACTATATTAACAAGAATATAAAAACAACAAATTTTAATTATGGTGCCTAAAAGTATGCTTTGATTTTTTATATCTATGAAAAATGTTTATAAAAATAACTTAAAAGTTAAGAGCTTTTGATAAAACTTTCTTAGAGGAAGTAATCACTTGCAGTGATGCCAACTTAGCTCTTTTTGATTGCCGAGGGCCCAACATTTTTCTTTTAGCTCCTTTTGACAAAAAAGAACAAACAACGCGTTTGGAACATTTTATACTTGTAAATAAATTTTCCTATTTTAGACTTCATTAATTCATATTGTTACACCCTTTACCATAAAAAAGTGGAAAGAGGTTATATCTAAGTTTATCATTCTGTTTGTAATTTCTACAATATTGATTTCTGACCCTATAAAGTATATTTATTCTGAGTTCTTATATATAGCGAAGTCGATTGAGCGATGTCCGACTGCCCGTCCGTGTTCGGGTTTAAGGCAACTTTGCCAAAGCACACGATAAGCTAGAAAAAATTAAAATACGCCAATCGATCAGATATAGTTTCAAAAATTTTGCTATTGAAAATCAGAAAAATCGGTCCATATCCATCGTGACAGTGGTGAAACACCACGCCTGCCTCAAATTTCTCATATCATTTGGAACAAATCTAGTTTAGTGAAGTAAAAAATATATGTAGCGATTATAAAATCTCATATTATAAACTCATATTAAGAAACATCGCTACATTCAGAAAAAAATTAAAAACAAGCAAGAGTGCTATATTCGGCTATGCCGAATCTTTTATTCCCTTCACCATCTATGCAAAATAGTTTAGTGGGGTAACTCCAATCAAAAAAGGGAATATTGGGGTGACAGGGAATTAAAAAATAAAAAAATATTTAGTACTGCATATATATTATTTTACATAAAAATGCTATCGGCTCTTAATGGGTTAAGCAATTTTATAAAATTTTAGTATTTCCTTAAAGGTATCTTCAAAAGCTTTAAAATGATATCCATATTGATATTTAAGAAAATTTGAAAATTTCAGAGCCCAGTAACTCGGAAAATATCCATGAGCGCCAATTTTTTCACTTGATGTTTTTGTTCTTATTTTTTAATTCTCTATGCCTGCTGCCTCGAAGGACATGGGCCGATCATGCTGATTTAGCACCTCTTTCGTATGATGACATAAAATTCATAAATTATCCTTCACAACTTTAACTTCATTTGAAATGTAAGAAAATAATAAGAAATTATTTAATATCGGAAACAAAGTCAACAGTAATGTGTTATCTAATTGACAGTTAATTGCCACCAGATCCATCAACATACGTCTGCATCAGGTTTGTTATCGTTATTTGCTTTTATCTTGTTAAGATAAATTGATTGCCTCACAAATTAAGATGTAGTGAGTGTAATCAAACAGTTTGTGACAACTTAAGCAACTTTTTTTGATGACAACTTAAAATGATTATCTGTTGACCTATTTTTAAAGAGTTCTTTTCTTTTTTAAATATATTTCCTGGCTTCTTTAATAATACACATACATAAGTATGTACGTTCTTTTTTAAATAAATTTTTCTTTTTAAATTTGTGTTAAATAAGTGTTTTGACTTAAAATGGCAACCACTAACCCACCCCACCTTATCTTGCATTCGCTGTTATATTGACAGGTTCAGGGGTTTTGTCGTACAGACAATAAAAGAGAATTGAAAATTTAATACTGACCTTTACTTACATATTATTTAAATTGTATTTTATTTTAAGGTTTCATCTAATTTTAAGACAAACCCTTTTATTGAATTTTTATTAACGGATTGAAACAGTGTTGTTTTAGATTTTTCATACACTCGTGAAATTTGCAATTAGCAAAGACTTTTATAATTATATATCGTATAATTTAAACAGAAACAAGAAAGAGTGCTATATTCGGCTATGCGGAAATTTTATATACCTTCACCATTTATGTAAATCTAGTTTAGTGAAGTAACTCCAACTAGAAAAGCAAATATTTGAGTGATGGGCGACCGCCAGTTTTTTTCACTTCATGTTTTTTTTTCTTATTTTTTAACATATATTTATTTTTTTGATTGGAGTTTCTTTATTGTTCCTAATAACATGAAAGTTAGAGGTAGTCGTGATGTACATGGACCGTGCCTCGAAGTACATGGACCGATCATGCTGGTTTCCAATTGCACCTCTTTCGACACTATATCTGGTCAATTGACATATTTATTTATTTTTTATTTCAACACTAACACGGACATCGCTTAATCGACTTCGATATGCATAAGAAGTCAGAATATATATACACTATATGGGGTCGGAAATGGTTATTGTAGAAATTACACACGAAATGACAAACTTTAACACACCCTTTTTCCACTCTTTGTGGTAAAGCGTACAAAAAGAAAGCTTCATCTCTATGTAGAATCATTTATTCTATTTAGTGAAGCATTTCATTTGCATACAAATGTATATCGTTCTACTATCGGAATAAATCATTTACGAAAACCAATAACGAGAACGCACAGCATTATTTAAAAATGAGAAAGCATCACTGAAATTATGAATCAAGGCGAATAATTAACAGTTGGCCTTAACAGCCACCTAATACGTTTTTAACAGCCGAAGATGATGTGTACAAAAACAAGATGTACATATTTCTTTCGCAGTGTTGTATTAATTTTCGCCCTGAGTATACCTGTTATTATGGCGTCGTAGGTGCCACACTATTAGACATGTGCCCGGTCGTTCGTTTCAGTGACCGGTCTTTTTCGGTCAATTATCGAAGACTGATTCGTTCGTTCGATTCGTTCAAGCGGTCAATTTGAACGAAAGGAGCCGGTTAAATAGCTGGCTCATTTCGTTCAATTAAGTCATCCGTTCATTTTAACCCGTACACTATTGAACGAAAAGACCGGATTTAAATGACCGGATCATTCCGTTCACTTGATTGATTCGGTCAATTTAACCCGTTCGTTCGCGAACGACACAGCTCTACACACTATTATACTACTGTGTTTTTCTGATCGCATAGAGAACACTATTTTAAGAAATAAGAAAATTTCAGAGCCCCATAACTTGGAAAATATATGCGAGCGCCAATTTTTTCACTTGGTTTTTTTTCTTATTTTTTTTAATTCTCTATCGCCCCATGTATTTATTTTTTAATTGGAGTTACTTTATTCTTCCAAATGACATGAACAAATTAGAGGTAGGCGTGGTGTTTTGCTTGCTGTCTCGAAGAACATAAACACGGACGGAAAGACGGTCATCGCTCAATCGACTTCGCTATGCATAAGAAGTCAGAATATATATACACTATATGGGGTCGGAAATGGTTATTGTAGAAATTACACACGAAATGATTAACTTATATATACCCTTTTTCTACTTTTTGTGGTGAAGGGTATAAAAAAGATTTTATTGTTTTGAAGATTCACAACCCTTTTTGCTTTGGAAAGCTCTTTTCTAAACAATGAAATTTGAACTGGTTCATGTTTTCAAGCATTTCAAGTTCTGGTTTTTACATTAAGGTTTGAGTAAGTGAGTAAAAAGTTTGTAGTTTAGTTTGTTTGCGTCTTTAATAGTTTTGTACGTGCTCGTATGTATTCAATTTTTTTGTGTTAACGAGCCTTAATTGTGAAGTACAGTTAAAAGGCAACAAATTCGATCCAATTAAACTGTTCTTTCCACCAACAGTAGCAACTTTAACCACATCAGTAACAACAAAAGCTAAATAAAAAATAATCACAAGACAACTACTAAATATCAAACTCACACACACACAGTCGCAAATTAAAAAAAAAACACACATAAAAAGAACTCTTCGTTAGAGAATAGTTGAGTTTGTAAAAAAGTATTTTGATATTTTTATTATCCTAAGTTTTTACGTTTGTTTGTTGTTTGTGTGTATGTAATTAGGTCGTTTATAGCGTCATCAGTGTATTGAGTTTAAGAACAAAATGTATAAAACAACAATGAAACTGAAAAATAAAACACACCAACCCACATAACCACAAGCAATAAAACAAAAACTGTTACATTTACACAAATACGGAGTAGAACAACAAAAACAAAGAAAAAAAAAACGAGTAAAAAGCACTCACGAGCACTACAGTAGTGACAAATTCAAAATGAATTGTACTCAATAGGTCGTGGACATGGATGTATGTATATGTAAACTGTAAAACTATGACTTTCCTTTTGCTTTGTTACGAGACAGAGATGAAAAAAATTTTACATTTGTATAAAAAAAAGAAATTAGATATTAATAGATTTTATTTGTATCGTAAGAAAGTTTTAAAATTATTTATAGTCTGATATATATGTACATATATGTCATTCCGCAGGCTTAATTAAAAAAGAAAATTACTTAAATTGGACTTGACTTTAGCAAAATGAGAAAATTGAAAGAACTGCTAATTTATCTTAAATAAATGGCTTAAGTCATAAAAAGTAGGAAATTATTACTTGTTTAAAAAAACGTAAAAAAGAGAATAACTGCAGTACCATTAAGTGGTCAACACATAAGCAAGGAGAGAATTAATGGGGAAGTTATAAAGAAAGCGCAAAAAAATAAAGACAAACGAAAACACTACAAACTAAAGATTGATGTAGAGCCGGATGCATCAAAACGCTTCAATCACAATTATAAGTTAAAGGAAAACTCAAAAATGCATCAAAGCAAGCTTCTGAAAACAAAGTTAATTAAAAATACTTTTTCCTTTTAAATCTCATTCAATAATATATGTACATACCTAACTAAAATAGCCAGAAGGTAAAAACCGTTAAAATCATAAAAACGAAAACGCTTGTTAATCATAGTAAATAAATGAATCGATAAAAAGAAAGAATTGCTTAAGCATCTTAAAATCAAAGAACTGGCATAAGAAAAGAATTGTATTGAAACTGTCGAAGTTAACAATGGAAAAACTTAAACTTTATGAAAAAAAACTAGCTTTTGGAATTTTGTTTATTGAAATAGTTTGACATTGCTTAATGTCACTTTTGTAAATATCTTTTATTATTTTTCACATCATTCTAAGCGAAAAAGTCAAATCTCTAACGAATATAAATTAAACCTCTTATTGAAAGCTTCCTTTTATATATAAACACATGTTTTGTATTTATGTACTTGTGAACTGTTTAGTTGGTGTATACAGTACTTTTACCCATCACCAATATTAAACAATTCCTCCGAGATTCAATTATAATGTGATGACTATTAAGTTTTAAATTTGGGTTAATATAATTTTCTTAACAGCTCTTTAAATGCTAATCAATTGTGTTAAGTACTCTGTTATCAGATTTTTGTACATTACACGTAATAAACATGTTAAGTTTATGTTTCCTCTGTAGATATAGTTAGAAAACGTTGCATGTTTTTAGGGGCTGTATGTGTATTAATGCAATTGTTTTTCAGTATTTTTGTTGTCTTTTTTGTTTTCTGCTATTTTAAGTCAAAATTGATTTTAGAATTAAAAATTTAAAAGCTTAAATGCGATTATGTATATTATAGGACATATGAAAACCAAAAATATATAATAATGTATTAAATATATTAAAATATTTAATTTCCCGTTATTTATTGCTAATATGAAAATACTTATCAGCAGCGAATAAATAAAAGGTGTATGTATTGGCTAATGCTACCCTCTTTGCAAAAATTACATGCCGATATAAAATAGTAGGCGACGGTAAAAAAATCCATATAAATTACTTACCTTTTGGTTGGCGTTTTGTTCCTTTGGACCAGCCAAATAATTCTTCTCTCCTTCAAGATTCTAGAAGAATAGAGGAGTAATTTCAAATTTATAAAAAAAAATTACTTACCCATATATGTATGTATAAATTGTTTATGCGAAATTTTCTTATATTAAATAAAGCTAATGGTAAAAAAAAGGAAAGACGTTCCAGAGAGGAAGTTGACTTTAATGTGCCAGTTATTGTTAGAGCCGACACCTTCCACAACTGTTTTTAGCCGCCGCATGACAAACGTCCTTACAGCCGCTTTGCACAAAAAATATATCGTACAAAATATAAAATCTTTATTACTGGAAAATATTAAAGTTTTTAACATACAAGTTTTAAACGAATGTATTGAAAGAAAATATTTAAATTGTAATATTTCTGATAATTGAGCATCAAAAATATATATTATTCTAATATAATGTAATATTTATAGTTAACATATTATCTGTTTATTTTTTCATTTCTCTAGATATAAATACTTGAAGCGATGTTGATGTTGATTTAACATTTTGAACGTTCAAAACACCTCAATTCTCTGTTTAAGTTTTTCTGTTGTTCGGTCAAAAACAAAAAAGTATTAATAAAAGAATACAATAAAATATAAAGTGAAAGATAGAATAAGGATAAAATTGCGTGTTTCGTTTATTGATTTACACAAATCAAATTCAATTGCACGGAGGTACAAAATAAAATTTTTGCAATACCTATCAAAAGGGTTGGTTGGTGTATTACACAAACAGTGCTGTGAGTGAGTGTGTTAAAACTATACCACTCAATAAATAACGGAAAAATATAAAAACAGAGAATCAATTTTCGCTTAAAAAAGAAATAAGATAAAAGAAAGAAGCAGCAAAAACAGTTATAACTAAATCATTGACCATGTCACCATTTATGGAAAGAACATTACTTTTGGTTGCCGTATTGGCCTGTCTGCAAGGTAAGTGTTAAAGTAAAAAAAAAAACAATATAACTAAAGCAAAGTGTTGAAACTAATTTAATTAATAGGAATGACATCAAATAGTTTTATAACATTACAAAAGAGCTGTATTATTATTATTCTTATTATTATTATTTTTTTTTTTTTTTTTGGTTATTTACATATGTATGTACATATATTTTACTTCCAATGAGTGATGGACATATTCCTTTTAAGTTTTTTTTTTTAACAAAACGGCAACGATGTCCGAAAATAATAAAAAGCCGCCGTCAACATTGGGCTGCTTTATGCAAAATACACAGTTTCATGGCAGTTGACTTCATATGTCGCCGTCAGCTACTTAATTTTTTTGAAGGCGGCAGCTACATATTTCAATGTTGCCACTTCAACTTTTTCTGCCTTAACGCAAAATCACTTATTTAAGAAACTGAAATATAGAAAAAATTGAATATGGTCAAAAAGAATAAAAAAAATTGTTTTAACAGGTCTGGCCTAAATATACTTTTTTGCACCTTCCATGTGCTATTTTAGGTAAAATAATTTGTTTTTAAATGTATGTAAATATAATTCGTTCAATGTATTCATTATTGTCAACACTTTATTTGACAATTGTCGTAACTTAAAATAGAAATTATTTTATATTGGCGACAGCGACAATTGCAGTATAGTAATAATGTAGCTGAGATGCCTCCAAAAATCGCCTTCATATGAACGTGTTCATTTTACTTTAGACAGATTGTAGTCTGTAGCTCGCTTTGGTCTAAGTGCTTAAAGCATTTTGGCGAATTATCTTATTTAAAAAAATTATAGGCTTAATTATAAGACGGTGTTAAACAAAAAGATTTACAGCAAACAAAACAAAAAATATTTATATATTTATATGATACAGTTAGTCAACGCTAAACCACTCACCCATAACAGAAAAGGAAATCTTTTTTAACAAATACAGCCAAATAAATGCCGCCTGATTTTTGTTGAAAATTATCACAAATTTGTTGTTCATCATTCCAGTGCTACCTTAAGACCCTCATTTTATTTATATCCCTTAAAATATTATTTTTTTTTTTTTTATTTAAATGAAATATCTATCTATTATGGCAAAATTTCTTGGTAGTTGCGCCTGTGAGGCTTTAATGAGAAACTCTTTCAATATTTATTTTAACTGGTAATGTTAAGAAAAACAACAACTATATTGTTATAATTAACAGCAAATGCTGTAAGTAATAGCAACAGCTATAGGTTTGGTGATTAAAATAGCCCTCAGCCCGAAAACTTACAGCCTATTTATAGAACACGTCAAGAGCGAAACGAAACCGGATGGCATATGGACGAATACGTAATGATTAGCGTCCGTGGAACACGTTCCAGTTTTTTCGTTTAATTTACGTTGTGTTTCGTATAAATAAATGTTGTGTCAAATCGTAATACTGTCAATGTATTAATGTTTTATTTACTTTTTTAATTATACATTTTTTGTTTTTGCCTTAAATGATGGTAACCCTGCTTCGGCGCTTAAAAATAAACAGCTGAGTTAAATAAACAAAACAAAATTATCAAACAATGAAGTTGAAATTTTTATCTGCAAAACAAAAACTTGTGAAAATAAAAAAGTTTAAACACTAGTTATAAAAATAAACAATCATTTTTAAATGTATGTATAATACTAATAAATGTTTTTATAAGTGAAAGTGTTTTGATGGGCAGTTACCCAACAATATTAACTCCTGCCGAATGGTTTTTTTTTCTTTGCTCATTTTCGACGTGTCTGACACTACAATGCGCGATACATAAAGCAGTAAACAATTGCCATTTGTCACGTTTTTTACAAAAACAAAATGACATTCGCGTTTTAAAAACCCAAAAATGGGAAACGGTAACGTTTTTGTGCGTCTAAACGGCAAATTGTGTTCTATAAACTGGCTGTTAATGTTTTTTCGTATAACGCTTTAGTTGACCCTAAATAATCTGTAGTAAAATTGATTTCTTTTTTAAATTGGAGACATTTTTCTACACCAACAAGTATCTTGTGATACGAGCACAGACAGGCATAAATTTTTTTTGCTATTTAAAATTGGCTTTAAAGATTTTTTTATTAAATATATCATGTAAAGACACGTTATTCTTATAGATTTTATTTAAACAATAGACATATAACAATTGCTGTTATAAATTTATGAAATCTCAATATGTAAAAATCTTAACAAAAAAATTGTTTTATATAAAATTTTAATCTTAATTTGAAATAAACAATCTAATTTCTTACAGTGTTTTTACATATACATGTGCATAACAGATTGATAAACTTCTTATAAACTAAAGTATCATTTTTGTTTTAGTTACAACTGCTTTAATGTGCTACGACTGCAATAGTGAATATGATCGTCGCTGCGGAGACCCCTTCGATCCTTATTCAATAGGTGAAGTTAACTGCAGTAAACAGGAACCACGTGAACACCTTAAGGATAAGTATAAACCAATTTTATGCCGTAAAACTGTACAAAGAGGTAAGATAAAATAACAATTTTAAAAATTTTTCACAAATTATACATACATATATAAAATTAATTATTAAAAATTTCTTTTTAATATTTTTTTTTAAACAATTATCGATTTATGTGTATTTAGTTTATGGTAAAGAACGCATTGTACGAGGTTGCGGTTACATACCCGATGATCGAACTGATGACAATGAGTGTCTGAAACGTTCGGGTACTCATGATGTCCAGGCTTTGTATTGTGCCTGCACTAATGATTTGTGCAATCACGCTATGTCAACACTAAAGAATAATAAAAACTATTTTATTAATTTAATGCCCTACACAGTAGCTGCCCTATTCATATTATTTTCATGTACACGTATCAATTTTAATTTAAAACAAAACTCATAAATATAAGATCAAAAAAATACAACATAAAAGTAAAACAAAAAAAAAAAAATAATAGTAAAAATCATTTGAAAACCAACAACAACAAAAAACTTAATTCGAAACCAAAGTTTAGAAAGGCAGAAAATTGTCCTAAACAACTAAGAGGCATAAATATTAAAAATAAAATAAAAAACATATAAAAAAACTTTTACGCTTGAGGATAAAAATGATAAAGAAAATAAACCTAAAAAATAAGAAATTGAATGACTGCAAGAGTCTTTATAGGTGCATTGAAAAAACTAATAACTTTTTTTTTTTGGATATTAGATTTGACTCTTAATCAAACGACAAATTTAATAACATTTTGATTTGTAAAAATTAAATTTCAGTCTTCATTAAATGACAAGTTTAATAACATTTTAATTTTTAACAATTAGATGAGTCTTAATTAAATGAACTGCTAAAGAACACCATGTCTAAATTTTGGGTAAAACTTTAAGTTTCATTTGAATTAGTTAAAAAAAATTTTTTCCAAACCATACAATAGTAAAACTGCCTAAATATTTATTTTTAAATTTTAAGTATTATAATGATAAGAAGATTAAATAAATATTAAAAACTTAACAAAAGAAGTGATTGGCTTTGTTCTTTTTATTCGGTTTGTTATAGTAATCAAATTAACAAGAACATGATGCAAGTGGTTGTAAAATTTAAGTTATTTTTCTTTTTATTATAATTTTTTTTTTTTTTTGGAAACTTATTATTTAAATAAATATATATAAAAGAAGGGGCTTTTTAGCAGAATTTAATAAATTGCAACAAATTTAGTGAAGTTTTCTAGAACGCCTGTTTAATATTTCAAGTTCTAACGACATTAAAACAGTTTGTAATTTAATAATAAGCGGCAATGCCTAATTCGTACAATAAGATGGTAACTCTATTGATAATGTTTTTAACTGATGAGAGAGAGTAAACTTTTCTGAATATAATCTCTCTTATTGTTTTTGCTGACAACATCCGCAGTGTTGTCAACTTTTAAATTTCAAAATTGGAGTTTTTTTCGAAAAATAAAAAACGTTTTTGTTTTTGAAAGGCACGAAACTTTCATGCCATTTATTTTGAATTCTATTTAAAAGTTTCAGCGAGTTTCATCGCGTCCCTATACTGTAAAATTTTTCTTGGCATCGGTAGTTGTAAGTTTCGCTTTTAATTTAATATTCGTTACTGTAGTTGTTTGTGTTAATATAAATAATACACAAACAACAAACCAATCGAAGCAAACGTACACACACCAAGTATTTACCCTGCCTGCGTCTCTACACCTCATAACATAATTTTTTATCAACTACTTCTTCCTTCAAATAATTTCAAAAATTCTAACTACAATTAGAAAAAGTTATTGCCATAGACTGTTAAGGATAAAAACAGTTTTTGTGTAAATTAGTTATACATACATTTATATTTGTTGTTAAACAAGCAAAACTTAAATTATTCTGATTATAAACCTAAAAATGTAATAAAACAACATGAGTTCTATTTTCACATTTTCTTTTTAAAAATAAAACCGAAAAAATAAAAAAAAAATACAATAAATTTTA
This sequence comes from Gymnosoma rotundatum, assembly GCA_916610165.2. Classification (NCBI taxonomy): domain Eukaryota; kingdom Metazoa; phylum Arthropoda; class Insecta; order Diptera; family Tachinidae; genus Gymnosoma; species Gymnosoma rotundatum. The sequence continues at coordinate 14,608,449 of OU744339.1, forward strand.
AAGTAACTAAGTAAGTCCACTTACCAATAAAAATGAAAACCATAATTGAAAATAAATTCTAATTCATCGAACTTAAATTTATATGAAATAGAAAAAAGAATATGTTTATATTTAATAAAAGTAATAAAATTAAAATATACTATATTCAAATAATATAATAAAATCTTCCTATAATACCATTTAAAAAAAATTAATATGATTTTTTATGTCATAGAATATTAAAGCAAAACAAAATTTAATATTTTTTTTAACAAGTTTGGTTGCTATTTTGTTTTAAATTGTTAAGGTTTTTAAAAATTATTTTTCATATATATATAAATAAAAAAAGAAAAATTACAAAAAATCATCTAACAATTGTAATAGTTAAATTGTATTTGGAGAAAATAAAATTTATAAGTGCAATTATAAGTAGAATTAAATTTGTTTTTGTGTTATTTTTTCTACTTTAAAAAATTCATTCAAAAATTACAAGAAATTGCAAATTTATTTCATTATGTTTTTAACAAATTGAACAGCTTTCTTAGTCCCAACTTTAATTTATGAAAAAAATAAATAAATAAATAAATAAATAAGAAAACAATTTGTAAACATTTAGTTTTACTTTAAAGTATTTATTTAAACAAAAAAAGAAAAAACTACGTTCGTTTCAATTCCCATAAACAATTCATTTGTGATGGAGCAAACCACTTCTAGTTAAAATATGAATGTCGGCTGTTTAAGAAAAATTTTAGTAAAATCATATTAAAGTAAGTTTTGAGAGGCCTTTGTTTTTGTCACGAAGTATAAACTTAAAAGCTTTCATGTTTAACTCTATTAAATTAACGGTATACTCTGTATTGGTATTTTATTTATTGTTTGACAGTTTGTAAGGAACCGTAATATTTTAAGAGAGTTGCCAGTTTTAACGAATAATATACAGTCAAAGAAAAAACTATAAATACATCCATAGATTTTAAATCTAAGAAACTGATAAAAACCCAGTAAATCTAAATAAAATTAATTTTAACAATAAAAATATAAGTTTATATTTATTAAATTCTTAAATTTATTGTCTTTCTCGATCCTGGTAGTTCCACCTACTTCTTAAAGTGTCTCGTGTTCGTTCTTTAGGTACTGGACGGAGATTTCTTTTCAGGAAAATACATTTCTGCACCGTTTTTAAACAGATTCATTAAATTCGTATCTATCAAAGTTAGAGAACACCCACATGATTAATGTTTCACAATGCTAACGTAAGTCTTATTTTTGCTTAAAAAAGGCAAACATTGATCGTGAAACTAGCACTATGGCTACTTTTTATCATTTATCGATTAAAGTAAAGATGTAGCCATTGTAAATATTAGAATAATTTCGGTTGAATACCTTAGATATTACTGGTTAGCTGGCGCCTTACATAACAAGATTTGACACACGTGTTTATGTTTATGTTTTACAATTTACCAATTATGTATATTTAATAAGAAAAATATATTAATTCTTTAATATATAAATATCAATAGATGTATGTAAAGTTTTTTTCCGGACTGTTAGTTAACAGATTATAATAGTGTTTTATGTAATTAATAATGTTTAGTTAATTTTTTTACATTAAATTCATTAGCATTTTATTAGTTTTATTTCATAAAATCACTGATGATTTTTAATAATTGAAAAAAAAAATCACATATTGTTTGTTAAAGGTCTGTCTTGTAATAAAAAAAATATTTAAATATAAAAAACTAGTAAAAATTTAAAGAATATATATAACAAAAAACCTTAACTAATTACAAAAATAATAAAACTTCATGAAAATTGTAGATAATAATCTATTTAATTTTTAGTACATAAAATAAATATGTTATTAAAATTTAAACAATAGCCGAAAGAAAAAAATTCTCATATTAAAATATATTTAAATATAAGAAAATAAATACATATATAAAAACAAAACTTACAAGTTAAAATATAGTAATATTAAATTAAAAAAAGAAAAAAAGCAAAATTCTTTAATAAAAAAAAATCACTAAAATAAAAATCTAAAATAGTAAAATTTTAAATTAAAAGATCTTTAAATAGATAATGTGGCACGTGATGAAAATCATTTGATTTCCAAAGTTATCCGCTTTTCACAAATTCCATTCTGATTTCCTTAATTTCTCTATTTAAACCAAGATTAATTTTTCAAAAGTTGTCCTAAAAGTGTTATAAAATAAAAAAAAAACTAATAATTTAAGAAATAAATTTAATTTATTTATTTATTAGAGGCGTTCCGTTTGTTTCCATTTTATTAACGAGTTTTTAATATCATGTTTTGTTATCAAAAGTTTTTTTTTATAAATTCCTTATTAATATTATTATTTCTTAAAAGATAACATTAATAAAAAATTATTTTAAATACTTTTACGGACGATTTGGAAGCAATGGCGCATTATGATAGGTACATGCCTTATGTTTTCCTTCGTTAATGGGTTACAACCCTGTTCAGGGGTAGTTTAAATAACATTTAAAAAATCACCACTCTTTTAAAGTCAAGTCATAACTGGTCATCTATTACAACTCAAGCCATGGAGTAGAGATGACGAAATTAGTAAAATACTTTCTCTTTCTTAAAATATGTGGGTCACTTTCCGTCATCTTTTTGATACATGTGACGTTTAAAGAAATAATCTTAAGTGACTTTATTAGAACTTCTCGCATGGTAAAATGATTATGGCGGCTAAAAAACTTTTAGACGAGGAAATAAATGTTTATCATCACCTGCCTGAAGAATAAACATAAATTATATATTAAAAACAAATCATTATTTACGTGTAACTTGACACGCTTATTTTTACATTCACTCCGCCCTTCTTCAAAAAATACATACTACACATACACATTTAACATCTTTATTAAATAAAAAAAATACAAAAAAAATTTACGTATAAATGGACTTAAAAATAATAATGAAAAAAAATACAACAAATTGTACATGCGTAAGAGCATATCATAAAAGCTTTGCTTAAAATCTTGACAAAAAATCCCTTCAACCTTTCACAACATACAATAATAATAATAATAAAAAAGCCATCAGCATTCATAAATTCACATAATTTAACGAAAGGGGGAAAAACAAAATAAATATATCTTTCATCATTCTCTAACACTACTACACAACACTGCTAAAAACAGCAACAACAAATATATTTAAATCTTGAAGTTTTTACACAAACACCAACCAAACAACAAAAATCGACTCAAAGCCAACAACAAAACAGCTTTTCTTGTAACTTTTTATTAACTTCATCATTCAGCAAAATTTAAAGACAACAACAAAAAAAAAGAAACAAACAAACAAAACAAGTCTTTTCCGGTTTTTTGACAAACGAAACCAAAATATTAACCAACAAAAGTTATATCCACACATACATATATAAAAGAAGAAAAGAATACGAACAGCAACAAAACTTATTTTACTTTCATTACGTTTTGTTTATGAATTAGTATTTAAGTCTGTAAAGCTCTGCTTGTAGAAGAAATCAATAAATGATCAAATAAAGGAAGAATACTAAATAAAAGTTTAAACTTTCACAAAAACAACACACAAAATCCAAATATTTTCTTTAGCGGAGCTCACTCTTCGTAGCATGTCTGCAAGTCAAGCATATTTACAAAATGTATTTCTACGAAGCATAAGTGGCATAGTAAATTTATTTCAACAGCTGATTTCTGTAAAACATTAATAAATTTTTGAAAAGTTAGATTTGTGAATCGTAAAATCTTTTAAAAAAAAAATCATAAAAATTTTGCTTGAAAATAGTTGCAAAATTTTGCTCCTAAAAGTATGCAACAGTTTTTGATGTTGTAAATGTGCTACGGTGTAGCAAATTTCAGTTCTATTTATTTTGTTGTTGCATATAAGCTACGTTTTCAAGCCCTGCAAGGTTCGCTATAGAAGTTTGCTACGAAGCGTGAGTTCCGCTTTTGACTCAATTTGTTTTTTTTTATGAGAAACACACTGTAGTGATGACAACTATTTAGATCAGAACAGTAAAAAAACGTTTGTATAGAAAGATAAATAGAGAAAAAGTGAATTTTATGGAAATTGCAAAAATGCCTAGAAGGGTCTGCTTTATTAGCATTGAATTATAAATATATTTACTGCCGTATTCATAAAATATTAAAATATATTTGAAATGTATTTTACGACAAATTTGTGTGGAAAATTTGTTATAAAAGTTTTCGTTTATGAGCATTCAATTATAAACATTTATGAGATATTTCATAAACCAGATTTCTACGATTTCCTTCATAAACGACTATCAAAATATTGTATTACTGCGATCACACATCATTGTTTTTAAGCATTCATATATGACTAGGGATAAATAACATCATTCTCATTAATACTGCTTTTCATACACGAATGCGAAGGATTCTTCATCGTTGATAACTTCTTATTTATGAGCATTCATAAATGAGATAAAAAATTGTTTGCCTGCATTCCCAGATGTATGAATGTATAAGCATTAATGCAAGTAAGGGCGGAAAATAAAGAAAATGCGTAAGCATACAGAAATCAAAATTTATTAAAAGCTATATAAATATAATTTTATTTGTACATTGATATCTGTATGTATATACGTATTTTTGAATTCTGTTATTTGGTTGAAACAGCACTATTTATGTAACTATATTTAATACCTATGTATAAAAATTTTAAAATATTTTTTAGAATAATTTGCTTAAAGCATATGAAATTTTTTTTCCAAAACAAAAAAAAAAAAAAAAACAATTTGTAGCACACCCGTATATACGCTGGCAGTAGAACAATAAAAATATGCGTATATACACATACGCAAACGTTTAATGAAAAAATTTTCTGCGATCTTTTCGCTAATGAAAAACTGTTAAAATTGTAAATTCTCATAAATGAGCACTTGAGTTAGAAAAAATAAATATTTTCTCATTTTTTCACTTTTGAATAGAAAGAATAATAAATTAAATCATCACATTCTTAACCCTGGAGTTAATGTCGACGTCGTTGACGGCGTTTCAACGCCGATAAAGTTGAAACAGATTGAACTTTTACGGCGTTGCAACGCGTTGAGATTAACTGCTCTCATACAATTTCATACGATTGGGGGTTTTCACACACGATTAATTTTTAATCCGCACAACTTTTGTTCTTTCGTATTCACACTAGACTAATTATGCTGGCATAAAATTGTGCACGTATACACAGCTTTGTGTGTGTTAGTATTTTCTTTGTTTATTTCATGTTTGCCTTTCGTTCGTTAAACACATGCATAAATTGCGGAACATACTTCGATAAAATAAGTTATGATGAATTGGCAGTTAATTTTAGGAGGAATTTCTTAACTTATGCCACATTTTCACAAGATTTCAATTAATATTTTATTTATATTTGACAAAAAGTTCGTTTTCAACGTTTTTCCCTGTAAAATACATATAAAAATCAACTTAATTAACTTTAAACTTAAGTGCTGTTTCTGTATTACAGGCGAACAACTCGTCTGAAAAAATTATATAAAAAGCACTGTTTTTTTATTTCTATATTCTATTTTTATTTCTATATTAATCGCCAGAAACAGCATGTTAATTTCCCTTGATAAAATATAAGAAAATTGAATTCAATCATAACAAATCTCAATCATGTACATAATTACATCATTTCCTTCATATTTATCTTTACTCGTCGATGGACAAGTAAACACTAAAAATCGCTCTGCAAAAAAAACACGCAGAACCTGTGTTTTCATAAGTGTGTATGTGTTAGTTTTGTTCTGCTTGTGCGGGGTTGAAGCTGGTTGAAAAAATTGTGCCAACCAAAAACCACTCTCCTCACCGAAAATGCCAGCAAACTGCGATTTTATGCCAGCACAATTGTTCCAGTGTGAAAACCCCCATTCAACTTATTTTTTGACATTTGACGCCGTCAACGACGTCGACATTAACTCCAGGGTAAATGTAAAAGCCAAAATGTTTTTTTTAGCCTCAAACACATTTATGAAAAGAAGCAACAACAACTCAAATGTCTCACTGCTCTCTGAGAAGTGTGAAAGCATTTCGGTACTCTGCATAAAACTCATTTCAATGTTATTTTATTTTTTATGAATATCTATAATATTTTTTTTTTTGAATTATTTATGATTGCTACATGCGAAAGCGCATGAATTATGATTTCTACTTTAACTAATGGTGGTTCGATTTTTTAATTTACCAGAAGGCTTCGTATGTTTTTTACTTTGGAGCCTTTGATTTTTATTTTTATTTTTTGTTGAAATTTAACTTGTTGCCTAGGTATAACATAATTATAAATAAGTAAAATAGCGTTAAAAAATCTTTTGAAATATTTTCAGTCTAATTCTTAAACTTTAACAGTCTTATTCACAAAAATTTTAAACTGCTTAATAAGAGGTTAATAAGAAAAAATCGCTAAAGTAGTATTCACAAATGCTTAATAGCACTATTAGGCTGTTATTAATCATTAATAAATTTCAAATCTTTAATGTAGCAGTTACCCTTCTTTAAACCTTTAATAAGTTTTGAAAAAAGCATTTTTCCCGTAAAATTTTTTACTATAAAAGTGTGAAAAACTATTAATAAAAAAAAAAATATAACGAATATAATAAATTTAATTTCTACAATAGGTATTCGTAAGTGTTTATAACATACTTAAATATAAATTACAACTATATGTATTTATTTACACCATTTAAGACCACAAAATGCAAATGAAATCAAACATAATAACGCCCAAATTATTGTGGGGTTTTGAAGCAGCGTTTTCGTAGTTTATTAGATGGACTTACAATTAGTTTTTCAAATGCAAAAAATTTAGTTATCACTTTATCTGTAATAAATACCAAATTAACTATTAATATTTTGGAAAAATGTGTTTATAATAGAGAAAATATCATAATTTAATTAATTGTTCTTTCATAATTAAAGAATTGTATTTTGTTGATTTGAAAATAAAAATAATAAATAAAAAATTCACAATTTTGTATCATAAATAAACAAAATAATATAGTGATGTACAAACAGTAGTGCCAAGCTCGGTATTTGGATACTTTTTTGTACTCGTTCAGTAAATCATTTCATAAATAAAGATTAAACACCATTTTTATTACTTTAAAATTTTTTCTGATATAAAACAATAAATAATAATAAAATAATGATAATTTAAGTTGTGACAAATAATATTATTGCTGATTTAATTAATCTTTTTTAATTACAAAAACATTATTCAGGTATTTGGTTCATTGTTGTATGCATCACTAAACGTAAATTTACATATAATATGACATGATGTTGCCAACATAAAACTACAATACTATTAAAATCGTTTAATAGTTAATTTTGCGTTATTAAACGTTTGTGAATAAAAATTTTTATTAATGGTTAATAAAACAAAAAGTGTTTAATAACTAAAGTATACATTAAGCTTACAATAAGAAATTTTTGTGAATAAGACTGTAAGAGTTTTTAAGCCTTAAATAAGCAAAAGTACACAAAGGAGTATTCATAAACGTTTAATAGCCTATCACACTTTTTATAATCCCATAATAAATATCAGTTTTTTTATCGTAGCCTCTACCCCACTTTAAACCAAAAATTAAATGAATTTTGTTAAAATATTTTAGGAAGAAAATGTAAAATGACAAAATAGTCGATGGTCCATATTTCTAAAGTTATGTATCGCTAAAGTGTATATACATATTTTGTGATATCCTAAATACTCTGTTGCGGAATGGGACATTATGAATATCATAATATACAGTACTGTTCGAAACCTAAGCAACTTTTCCCCAGTAAATACTCATGAACGTACATATATGTTCTATTTAAATAGATTAATAAAAAAATTTAAATAAATTTTAAACAAAAATTTAAGTCCCGTTATGTTGTTATTGAAAAAAATTATTTTGGTTGATTTTATGCATTTAAGTAGTACCAATTCTTTAGAAGTGCAACAATGACGCGAACACGTTATGGATCAGCTTTTAAGCTAAAGATTATTGAACTTTTTAATAACGATAAATTCCAGATAGATATAGCAAACCCATTGCAAAATAATAAACCAATAGTTTCCCGACTTATAAAAAAGTATAAAGCTACTGGGAAAGTGGAAAAAGCCAATAGCGGTGTGCGACCTCGAAAAACCTCTGAGCGAACAGACAAGAAAATTATCCGTCTAGTTAAAAAAAAAATCCATTTATTTCGTCGAAAGTCATAGTGAATGAGCTTGAACTTCAGATTAGTTATTTCACAGTAAGAAAACGTTTATTGGAATAAAACTTAAGGAGCTTCATGCCATCTAAGAAGCCTATGCTGACTAAGAAGCATTTAAAAAAGAGGTTTGTTTGATTGATTGCAACGTAGTCTCTGATTTTCTCAGCTTTTCGGTTGTTTTAGGTTGGATTTTGCTAGAGCACATATTGATTGGACTATATCCAAATGGAGAACTGTTTTGTTTAGTGATAAATCTAAATTTAACTTACTAAATTCAGATGGAGTTTGTCACGTGAGAAGACCAAAAGGAATGCGGCTACATCCTCGGTATTCAAAAGCCACAATAAAGCATGGGGGTGGAAATGTGATGGTTTGGACTTGTTTTTCGGCCCTTTGTAGAAATTAAAAAAAAAATGGACCGTTTTGTTTACAGAGACATTTTAGCAACTCACATGCTTAACTATACTGAGTGGGAAATGCCACTTCGATGGGTGTTCAACATGACAGTGACCCAAAACACTCATCGAAGTTAGTCAAGGATTGGTTATTAGCTAATGGGCTTCAAATTTTGGATTGGCCACCTCAATCGCCAGACTTGAAACGCATAGAGAACCTCTTTGGAATTTTAAAACGGAGAGTTGTAACTCGACGCTTTAAAAATAAACAGGAGTTGATGAACTGTAATCAGAGTGGGAAGCTATACCAACCAAGGGGCGAGCGCCTATTTTTTCACTTGATGTTTTTTTCTAATTTTTTAATTTTCTATCGCCCCATACATTCATTTTTTTGATTGGAGTTACATTATTGTTCCAATTGACATGAAAAAATTAGAGGTAGGCGTGGTGTTTTGCCTGCTGCCTCGAAGGACATGGAACGATAATGCTGATTTCCAATAGCTCCTCCTTCGACACTATGTCTGATCGATTGACATATTTAGTCGTTTTTTTTTTTGGTTAGCGAGGAAAACTTGATTTTAACATTAACACGGACAGACAGACGGACATCGCTCAATTGACTTCGCTACGCATAAGAAGTCAAAATGTATATACACTATGGGGTCGGAAATGGATATTGTAGAAATTACACACGAATTGACAAACTTCGATATATCTTTTTCCACTTTTGTGGTGTCTTTCATTGCAATTTTCTTTATGGTTGTGTTATGCATAACACAACAAACACAATCAGCTGTTTTCGTAGGAAAAGTGCGATCAGTTTCGCACTTTGCTTAGGAAAATGCCATATAACGAAACTTGACGAAAAGTTTTGTGAATTTAATTATAGCTTGACACATTCGATTAATATCGCTTCTTTATTGCAACATAGTTATATCTCAAAAAAACTTGAACTTGGCAAAATGCGATTTAAGTTTTCAAGACATAAGTCCTATGATCTAATTGCCGCAATTGCAATTGCTATAACTTCGGTTCAACTTGGGATATAAAACTGATTTTTTTCAACATATACAGAAGGTCTAAAAGATTAGTTTTGCTTAAGTAACTACAAATTTGTAATTTTTTGAGATATGACTATGTTGCAATAAAGGAGCGATATGTAATTGCACTGTTTCTCAAGTTAGCTTAAGCCGGGTTATGCATATTATAGATACATCTCCATCTTTATGTTACATTTACTAATGTGCAATGCTTACCAGAAATTTGGAAAATGTTTATAAACATTTTGAAAAAAAAAATCATTCTTTACCATTTATTCATTATATAAACTTATGGACATTTCGATTACTTAACTCAAATGCTTAGGCAGGGAAGACTTGAACTCAGACATTGACATACTGTGATTAGTGAAAACATATTTAACTAATTTATGGATACAAAAAATTTTTTCGTTGAAAATAAATGTGAATATGAACCAAATGGGTGGGATAATTAAAAGGTAAGAGAGAGAGAGAGAGAGAGAAAAAATTTTTAAATCTCTCAGGCAACTTATCAAAAAACTAGAATAGTCCAATAAGTGACAAAAACTGCAAAGACTAATTTCATCAACAACACAAAATAGATAGATAAGAGAACACAACTTTTGATATATCGCTTTATATCTTCACGAAAATTTTAGCCAGCCGCTGTCTTTCATATTCTAGCAACTTTTGATCGTAGAGACATTGGACTTATACCTAATTTAAAGAGCAAGTTACCAAGTGAAATAGAGGATGGATAGATGGGCATATGCATCAGCTTAATCAGTAGACATATTTAACCCTTTCGGGACTACTGGGATAATACGTCCCAGCAATTTTCAAATTGTCTTTTTTCTTTATTTTAAGCGCAATCGCCAGGGAGGTAGAACTGCCAAACGTCCAAAAACGGATAGCATCAATATTGGAGACCACTTGCCAGTACAGCAAGAAAAGCGTTGTCGCTGTGTCCGCTGTTCTTCACTTGGCATAGAAAAGGGAACAAAGATGATATGCTCAGGTTGTAACAACGCCTTATGTTACAAGTGTTTTGGGCCATTCCACAAATAAATACCTAATTGCATTCCTAAAATGTAAAAAATAAATGTAAACTTTTATCTAAATCCAATAATATTTATATTTTAGTTATCTTTTTAATTTTTCGAGAACACTGATTGTGATTTTATGTCCCATGAAAACACTAGTTGGGATTATATGTCCCAGGATAAAAGGACGAATTTAAAATTTTTAAGTATGGAGAACATAATACTTTTATCATACCTTTTAGAATATGAAAAAAATTTTACCATACATAATTTGGTTTGCAAAATAAAACTCCGTCCCGAAAGGGTTAAAGCATTAGATACGGACATATGAATCCACAGAAGATAGAAAATGAATTTACATTTTGAAATATATTAAAAAATTAATATTATTTCAAACCAACCGGGTATGCAGTAGCCACCAGCTAATGACCAGCAATTTTTAGTTATAAATTTCACCACATATTTAAAAATAAAAGATGCGCTGATGACTCTTGGAAAGAATATATTTCGATGGTTATGCCTTTGGTGGTGAAAATTAAATCTGCATTATTATTTTTAGTTTATGCAAATCTCTGCTGTCATTCTAAAATATATAAACGAATTGCTACTCTTCCTTTTTCTCTTAGATAAAACTCTTTAATTATCAATTTTAAAATTATAAATTTTTGATTTTATTTATTCTTACATGTGGGTCAATTACCTGCTACAGCCTCTTTAATTTAAATTAATGTACATAACTGCTTATGTTTGCTTTTCTAATTATCAATATTTTGGTGGATAGAAAATCAACTAATAAGAATTCACACATTTTCTAAGTAGACATAAAAATAAAAATAAATTAGAGATTAGAAATACCTGGCAAACAATACATAGATATTTTTCGTTTTTTTCGATTAGATTAAATAGATTGTTTACAAGTTAGAGTGCTATATTCGGCCATGCCGACTATTATATACCCTTCACCATACATATATGTAAGTCTAGTTTAGTGAAGTAACTCTAATAAAAATAAAAACAAATATTGGGCTGACAGAGATGGTATACTACTTTGTTTTGCCGCCATTTTGCTATACATTAGTCGTGACACTTGATATTTGACAGTCGTGAAGAAGACACGTGGGAAATTTATTATGGCAAAATGTTCGGTGCCACATCGCATACAGCCAGGATTACAATGGAAATGCTGCGAGGCCTCTTTCCACAACAAGTTATTGCAAGAAATGGTAATGTTGATGGACCTTCGTGCTCGCCTGATTTGACTGCTCCGGACTGCTTTTTGTAGAGATATCTTAAAAGCAAGGTTTGTGCAATTAAACCAAAAACGTTTAAGCAACTCAATCAAAATATTCGTGATGAACTTAAATTAAATTATATACCACCTGAAATATGTGAGAATGTAATGAAAAATATATTTAAAAGGGCACGCATTTGTGAGACTAACAGAGGCGGACATTTATTTAATATTGTATTCCATACATAATTGCCGACATTAAATAAGACATTTATCAATATAAGATCCATTCTCTTTCATTTAAAATTATAAAAATTATAATTATAGGGCGGTTTTGCCCGCTGCCTCAAAGGACATGGATCGATCTTACTGATTTACAATTCTTTTGACACTATGTCTGATCGGTTGGCGTATTTAAATATTCTCTAGCTCATCTTGTGCCTTGGTAAGATTGATTTCAACACGAACACTGACGGACAGGCTGTATATAAGAACTCAGATTTCATATACTTTATGGGCTCGGAAATGGACATTATAGGAATTACAAACGGAATGACAAACCTAATTATAAATTTTTCTACCTGTGGTGAAGGGTATAACAACTATGAATTACAATTCTAAAATCATCTTCTATTAAAAGAAAAATAATTAAATGAATACTTGTTTGTTTGTTTGTTTGTATGAAGCAAGTTATAGCAGCCTACACTGATAGACGCTTTTTCTGAATTTTTCAAAGTGCCTTAAGAACTAAGTGAGCTAATTTTTTTCATATTTGAAGTAGACTATTATCTACGATTTTTAAATATTTTGTGAAAACTTTTAGTGCAATAGTAAATAAAATCTCTAAAAAAAAACGGAAAAGTTTTTTAGTTTTGAACACACATGAGAGAGCAGTGAGAAATTTAAGTATTTGTTGCTTCTTTTCATAAGTGTGTGAGAGGCTAGAAAATATTTTTGTTTTTTATTTATGAATGTTAAAATTTATTTATTTTTTTTTCTCTCTACTCAAAAGTGAAAAAATTTAGTTTTCAACGCTGAAAAATTCTTCGTATTCGTTTATGAAAAGCAGAATTAATGAGAATGATGTGATTTATTCCTTATCATATATGAATGCTTAAAAAGGAAACAGACACATTCATTCATGTGTGATCGTAGTAAGAAAATTTTTTGATGGTCGCAAATGAAGGTGAAAAATAAAAAAAAAATCGTAGAAATCTCGCGTATAAAAAATATCATAAATGTTTATAACTGAATGCTCATAAATGGAAAATTTTGAACTCTGGTTATGAACGTTTCAACGTTTTTTATTAGATTTTAAGAAAAACATTTGCTGTTTAAACTCCTGACCTTTATATAAACAACTATTATTTTCCTTTTCTGATATTTTTGTTTTCCTATTCAGGCTCATAAATTTGCCATCTTCTGTTCTAATACATAGGAGCCGTCACCAACTAATCTACCAGAGCTAGACAATAATAGTTTTTGTGTTTTTGTGATTAAGAGACTCCATTTCTTTTCAACAGCTTTTCTATTTTGGCTATTAAATAACAATATATATTTTTTCAATACTAATAACTCTGATGACTGTCTACACAGCCGCACGATTCATTCGCAAGAAAATCTGATGGAATTGTGTCCTACTGAGAAAAATCGCAATATAAAAGTGTTAAGGTGCCACACTGTTATACAAGAAAGATGTAAGTCAAAATGCAACTCTGATCATAGAGAAATTCTTATTTTATGAAACTTTTTTATATAAAAAAAACTGGGGCAGGATATTTTTTGGAATAACATACCGCCACTTTTGAGCCAAGTGAAGTTAATAGAAACGAATTCGAAACAATTTACAATAAATAGAAGAGAAAAGAAAGCATTCATTCAAATGTTTAAAAAAAAAACGTAACAGTAGTAAATATTTTTTATCTTAATATCACAGTGGAAGCGAAGCATACCGGGTAATAGCTTGTACAATGCTATAAAGAACCACATGCAGGTAAAAGTGATTAAGTTGAGTTTAAGGGAAATACAAAAATTATAATAAATCTCAGCAGCGAATTGATTTCGTAAATTTTTCATTAAAATTTTGGTCAGAATACTAGCGACACTATCTTTTAATTTGTTTGCAACAATTGAAGGATCGCCGCGAATAACGTTGCAAATGACAAAATAATAATTTTTCAGGAGAGCAAAAAAACGTATTTAAATGGTTTGATTATCTCCACTGACTGACTCATTGTAATTGCGTTTTGACGGTGATAAAATGCATAATTTTAATGTTTTCTTGTTGGAACAAATGTAAGAGAGTAAAATTAACGGTAATCTGCAAAAAAAACAGGTTTTGCAAAATTTGTCTTTTACAACGTTATTCGCGGCTTTGCTTCAATTGTCTAATAATTTTGAAACAAACGAATTTCGTAGGTACAGTTCGTTTGAATACGGCTTTACATATTACTGTCTTGAATTATTTCAAGGTCGCTGCCAAAACTAGTCAGAACATTACTGGGGACGTGGGGAATGTAATGAATGGCATAAATGAATTTCTAAAGTTTTTTTTTTGCTAATTTTTCGTAGAGTCTTCAAGTGCTTAAATTGGCTATATTTTCACAACCATGTTATCAATATTGGCTGTGGAGAGTTTGAAGAGTCTACCTTGCGTTTAAAATAAAACTTTATACGTGATTTTAAAGTTGTTCAAGTAATGTATATGTATATGCACTTTTGCGAAAAAGCTAATATCAGCTGTTGAAGAGAGCTTAAATAAAAATAGTATAAAGTAAATGGAAGAGAATTCTAATCGGGTAATTATTTTGTGACAAATTATTCTATACAAAGTTTTCTTGGAAAATAGTTTGGCTTCAAGAATAATTTTTGTTACAAATATATTACTAAAAATTTTTATTTGGAATGAAAATCTTTTAGCTAAAAATTTAATTTGGTACAAACTTTTCTTTTTTTGGGACAATATTTAAAAAAAAATTATAATAAATAAATAAATAAAATAAATAAATAGCTTTTGCACACTTACGTATATAGAAATTAGATTTTTCTTTTGAATAAAGTATTCTTAATTATTAATTTCGTTTGGGACATTTTTTATAGAAGAAGTGTTTTGGGACAAACTTTCTTTTTTTTTTAATATTTTTTACAAATACAGGAATACCTTGCATAGAACGGTTACTCGTAGAGCTGCAAAACTATCGATAGTCGGCATATTCGATAGTGTCGATAGTTTGCTTAAAGACTATCGATATCGATAGTTTTGATAGTTTGCTTTTAAACTATCGATACTATCGGTATTTTTAAATTGTTAGTTCTGGTAACTATCGCTATCGGAAAAAAACTATCGAGTTAGCAAAAATTAAACAGTCTATATTATCGATAGTACTATCGATTGTTTTGCAGCTCTAGTTAATCGATTCCACAGAGATATAAAATTATTATTTATTTAAAGAAAAGAAACCGAACGGGTAAATCAAGAAGAGAAGAAATGCGCGGAATCAATTTTAAACAAAAAAAAAAAAAAAAACAATTTCGATAATATTTGATAGATAAATAAGCCCTGATTCATAAGGTCAAATAGGCGGAAGGTTACAGCTTTCATTTTAATCAAGTAAAATACTTTAGCTTGAAAGAGTGGTTGTGGTACGATTATTCTCATTGGGGTAGCAAAGCACCCCCCGGGTACAACTAGTAATTTATAATTTTGTTACATACGTATAATGTAAATATTTAAATTCAATATTAATGTTTTTTGACCCTTTATTTATTTTTTTTTTTAATTTTTTTATTCAATTATTTTTTATTTTGAAAAATAAATTTTATTATTTTTTTATTTTATTTTATTTTTTAATTTCAAAAACTTACTATAGAGAAACCGTACTGATCGAAGCAGTACTATGCGAGGTATTCCTGTACTTTGTTTTAAACTCTTTTAAAAATTTTTGCTCTAAAGCTACATAATAAATTTGGCTTAGTAACGATCATTGGACATGCATGCTTACATATGTACATACATACATCGAAATATTTATTTAAAAATTAACTCATAATTTCATTTACAAATTAGATTACATTTTAGCACTTTTTTACTTCTCATGAAATAGGTAAGAATAGGAGAAAATTCTTTTTTTTACATGAACAAGAACTTTATATAAAAATTTGAATATTTGTTTTTTTTTTTAGAAAAAGCTATAAAAGACCTGTAATGAGCTACAGGAAAAATCAGTCAACTTTTTTTAATAGTTTAGATAAGATGATGCTAAAAATGTCGTTATTGGTTATTTTAGCTGTAATAGCTGTGAGTTTAGTACATTTAACGGCGGCTATGAATCATGTGCCGGCTCAGGAGTGGGCTGAATATAAAGTGAGTAGTTGAGAGTATTGAGCGTTTCTTTTAAATAGTTTTAAAATTTGATAATTTTATTTAAAATAACCCTCTTTAATAGGCTAAATTCAACAAAAGTTACAGCCCCACTGGATTTACTGAAGCCTATGCCCAATATTGCTATGCCTACAATAAGAAGTTTATTAATCTCCACAACTCTCTATACGAACGCAATTTTACAACTTATAAATTAGCTGTCAATCAATTTACGGATATGCGTCTTATACATTTTAATGCCCTTTTCCCGGAAGCTTTTTCATCAGAACCTTCATATGATTCTGCCTTGCCCGCAGTGCAACCAGCCTCACCTTCATATCATCCCATAAACGACTTTGGCTTTTCATCAAATATTGAAAATCAAGGTACCAAATGTAACAGTGGTTGGGCCTATGCGGCTGCCAAATGTATCGAACTTTTGCAAGCCCAACAAACAGGAAATATGAATCCTCTTTCGTTATCCGCCCAAAATCTTATTGATTGTGCCGGTAGTTCGGCAGCTTGTGTAAACCAAGTACCCCAGGCGGCATTTGATTATCTGACACGTTATAATATGGATTTGCTTTTAGAGAGCGATTATAGAAACAATAATAGTCGTAAGGAACCGGGTATGTGTACGCCACGCGGTGATTTGGTTACAAACTTAAGTAACTATTCCCGTCTTAGAGATGGTGATGATGAGTCTTTAAAGCTTTATGTATCGAATGGCTTTCCAGTGGTGGTTGAATTTAATCCAACTTCGTTTGAATTTATGCACTATTCGGAAGGTATTTTCCAACAGCCCAAAACACGCCGTGGTTCACATTTTATGGTCGTTATTGGTTATGATACAGATACAGTTACTGGTTTGGATTATTGGTTGTTGCAGAACTCATTTGGTACATCTTGGGGTGAAATGGGTTTGATGAAATTATTTAGATCTGCAACAAGAAAACTCACTAAAAATGCCATATTTCCCACAGAGCTAGCTTAAGTCTTATGTTATACAAATTTTTTAATGTAAAGTATATTTAGTGGCTCATATTTATAGTTAAAAATAAAGTATACTTTAAGGCAACTAAAGTCGGTTTTACTTTAGAGTCGACTCTAACTTATTCATAGATAATTAAAAATATACTTTTTGCGTTAAAGTCGATTCTAAATTTAAAAATTTTTAATGTTTACATTTTCAACAGAAAATTTTAGAGAACTCTTTAAAGTTTGATCAAAATAAGACTGTCTTGTGCGCTTACTTCAGGAATAGGAACTGCATTGTGACAGCTTTTCTGCCATCAACTTTCACTCTCTGTTGGGAGTTCAATAGCAAACTTTGATCGGTTCTGCACCATTCCAGCAGACATCAACCTTAACCACAGCCACGACGTGTACCATGAAGGAACCTCACCAATAACCGGCTACCGTGATGGGCAGCTCCCTGTATGGGCTAACGGTTCCCGTGGCTCCAGTATAACTAAAGGCACCGTCCTTTGACGAGTACCAAATTTGCCTATATAGATTTGGTGCCTGCACACCAGGGGACCCCAAAACCACTTCGTTTGAACCTAGGTTAGCTTAGCCAGACTCTTATTACCTTCGGCGGGAATTCACATGTGATAAATGATGTCGTTTTCGATGCCTTCCTTATACACACTAATGGATCTCAAAGCACCATATTAGACTGCTTGTATGTAGTTGTCTCCCGCCACCTTTACAGAGTTGTGGAATTCACATAATTGAGCTGCTACTTCCAGGTTGGATCCCATATTGCCGGCGTCTTCCAAACTACATTGGCAGTTGTATGTACGATTATAATACGACTTCCGTAATATGACCAGTTGCTTTTCAATGCAAGTAGCACTGTGGCACGTTAGTACATATTACGATCATCGCCAATGTTCCTCCCTTAAAAATAGCTATTGAGATTTGAAGTGACAAAATAGTTGTCTGCAAACACTATTCTTGCAAGTATGGCGGCTTCAAACAGCAAGTATATTCTGAGACAAACTGATGCAGCACATTTGAAATTCAAATTAAGAAAATAGAAAAAATAAATTTATTTCTCAAATATTTTTAAGCGAGGTTATGTTTCGGTTATGGTTAAATGTTCTTAAATAAGGTGAAGTTACAAGCAAAGTTAGCCCAGCTTTAAATTAACAGATTCGCTCTACAGTTTTGGAAATTTTGAAAATTCAACTAAAATGGGTACATATTCAGAAAAGACATGAATTGGGTCATTGGTATGGTGTGATTTGCGAACGTAAATATAATCTACGTCGACATTCATGCCGTCAAAGTTTTATTCTTTTTTCGAAATATGTATTTTAAAAATATTTTCACTACTATTATTTCAAAACATTATAAAAAAAGATAAGATTATTTGATAAGTTAATTATATCTATAAAATCGGCAAAATCGTGTATCTCTCTGTTCATACAAGAAAACATAAGTATAAAAGAAACAAAATTTTTATAATTTAAAATATTTAGGGCAACGATTTCACAGATAACAAGTTGCTTTTTGGCGGTGATTTTAATCGACTAAATCACTGGAAATGTTAAACTTTTTTTCTAAAAAACATTATGGAATTCTGTCAGGCAACTTGCAACTTATAAAAAAACTTACAGCAAAAAAATAAGGAAGATGAGAGCATCTTCTTTCTATGGCCTTCATAAAAAATTGATTATGGATCATTATGCTGCGTATGACGCTGGTTGTGTGACCTTCAGGTTAAAATTAAATTAATTTACACCATATATTTTAATGCCTTGTTCCCTTCGATCTTAGCACGTTCGAATGAAAAACACCCGCCAACAGTTCAGCCATATTAATAAATATTTATTAATTCAATAGGTTTATTAACTTTTATTTCATTTTCTTAAGTCGTTAATATAAAAATAATATTATTTAAAAAAAATTTTTTTTTTGAAGAAAATAGATAAAATTTTATTAATAAAATAGATTAAATAATTTTTAATTATCTGGAAGAAACAATTATTAAGTTTTATTTATTTGATATTTAAAATTATTAATTGTTAATTTATATTTATATTACTATAAATAAAATAAATAAATAAATATTAAAATATGTTAAAATATTATTATTATTATTTTTATTATTATTATTTTTATTATTATTATTATTAATATTATTATTGATCTTTTTAACAACTTTTAATTATTATATAATAGTTTAATTTATTATAATTATTTGAATATATTTTTTAATTAATTTATTTTTTAATAAAAATTAATCAAGAAGAAAAAAATCTTTATTATGTTAATTTACTATAATTGTGCTTGACTCCTTCAAATATAAATCAGGGTGGCCGCCGCGAAAGTATATTCACCCTTATTCTGCGTTTCGATTACGTTCCCGCATTCAGTTACGCTCGAATCGAAAATAGGTATTCTACAAAAAAACCTAATCGAAAGAAAAAGAAGAAGAGAAGAGTATGTTCAAACCAGCTGCTTTGTTATGAAACGTATGAAATAGAAACATAAAAAATAAAAAAAATTTGTAAACATTGTAATTGTTAAACTATGAATACAATTTTATATATAAACAGTGATAAATACATGTATTAGAACTAAATATTGTGGAAGCTATAATTAAATAAACTCATCAGTTAAGTGCGGAAAAAAAGAAAATAGCCAACAGGCTAAAAGCAAACGGTATTTGTGGCCAAACTATTCCAGCGTGAGGAATCCTGACGCGCCGGAGCAAAATTTTTATTTTCTACACATCATTTAAATTATTATTATTAAAATGTCATACTTTCTTTCCAGTTTTTTCTTTTTTTTTTGTGGCTCTATTGCGTTAAGTGCATTTGGAACTTCTTCCCAGAATGCCTATTTTTCTTCCTTGGGACGCTTATAATATCCAGACGCAATACATATCAGCCTTCGTTGCCATTATACTAACCTGCAATAAATAAAATAAAGCTTTAAAATTACAACAAAAAAAATATTACAAAATCAAGTTATAGCATTTTATACTCACATTTTATTAAATTTTACACTTTTTTAACTACAAAACAAAAATCGAAAAACTTTCCGCTAGTAAGTAAGCAACTTGAAGAAACGTAGCTACGATCGTAACGCAGAATACATACAATCGAAAAAGAAATCGAATTAATATGGGGAACGGAACACAGAATACCAAAGTTGACAAACTGAGTAATTTTCGATCCGAATCGAAACGCAGAATAAGGGTGATTACTTTGTTTTGCCGCGGTTTTGGTTACCATAAGTCTTGACAGTTTATATTTAGCAGTTGTGAAGTAGACACGTGCAAATTTAGGTACCGTGAAACAACTCCCAATGTAATGAGTCCCAACGCTAAAATAAAATAAGACCTCAAAATAAAAATATTAAAAAATTATTGAAATAACTCCCAAATGAAATACAATAAAACAAAACAAACAAAAATGAAATAACTCCCAATACAAATTACATTTGCACCCAGGCACTGTTTAACTGTTTTAACCTCTATGGTGTAACAGGTACCTTCCGATAAAAGAGGTCCTTAACTCTGATATCATACCATATCATTGATATATGACCAAAGGCCGTCTGTACAGATAATATTTTGTTAGTGAAGCCGCTGTTCCATATACCATAGAGAGATCATTGAGCCATTCCGGCCTGTGTAGCCGGCCTTCGTCCCGGCGGAAGAATTTTATTCTCTATGGTATAACAAACACCGGCTTCGCTGACTTAAAGTTTTCTCTGAAGCCAGAATAATTTAATAAGTCCTAACTAAATAGCTTCCATTAGGTGACTCCTAATAATAGCTCTTTAAATACCATGGAGGAGAAAATATTTCTACACGGCCGAAGGCCGGCTATACAGAAAACGTTTGTGGAATAACTCCCAATAAAAATGAATTAACTCCTAATTATCAAAATAAATGAAATAACTCGCAACAGAATCCAGTTAGGAGTTACTTAATGTCATTTATTTCATTCGTATGGGATTTTTTAATTTTTTGTTGGGAGTTATTTAATTTTTTTCTGGGAGTTATTTCATTTGGGAGTTATTTCACGGTACGGCAAATTTATTTTGGAAAAATATTCGGTGCCACATTGCATACAGGCAGGATTACAATGCAATTGCTGAGAGACCTCTTTCCAGAGCAAGTTATTTCAAGAAATGGTGATGTTGATTGATTTAACTGGACTCTGGACTTCTTTTTGTGGGGATATATGAAAAGCAAGGTTTATGCAAACAAACCGGAAACGCTTGAGCAACTCAAAAAAATATTGTTCATGAAATTAATAAATAAATTAATATTGAAATTAATATCGAAGATCAAGGTAACGATGGATGCAGCTACTAATGTGCTGTTTCTGTATTGCAGGCGATCAACTCGTCTGAAAAATTTATATGAAAAGCACTCAGTTTTTTGAGTTATTTTCATATAAAATTTCTAGACGAGTTGATCGCCTATATTACAGAAACAGCACATAAGTCATTCGAATTATTTAAGTATTATTCATTTTTATTTTCTTAAGACTCGTATTGTAGTGTAAAACGGGCTTTCCGTAATAAAACAAAACAAGTAAGAGTGATCTATATTCGGCTATGTCGAATTTTATATACACTTCACCATCTACGTAAATCTAGTTGAGTAAAGTAACTCCGATCAAAAAAGCAAATACTGGGGTAACGGAGAATTAAAAATAAGAAAAAAATTTAAATACAAAAAAAATTACGTAAAAATGATATCGGCTCTTAATGGGTTAAGCGTTTTTATAAAATTTTAATATTTCCTTAAAGATCTCTTCAAAAGCTTAAAAATGATACCCATATTGATATTTAAAAAAAATTTGAAAATTATAGAGACCAGTAACTCGGAAAATATGGGTGGGCGCCAATTTTTTAACGTGATTTTTTTTTTGGTTTTTTAATTTTCTATCGTTCATACATTTATTTTTTGATTGTAGTTACTTTATTGTTCTAAATGCCATGAAAAAACTAGTGGTAGGCGTGGTGTTTTGCCTGTTGCCACGAAGGACATGGACCGATCATGCTGATTTCCAATAGCACCTATTTCGACACTATATCTGATCGATTGATATATTTATTTATTTATTTTTTTGTGGACGGATAGACGGAAATGGATGTTAGAATTAGTGGCGTTTTGCAATTAAGGAGGAGAAGGTGAAGGAACTTTATAGTAGAAATGTCTGAACGATAATTATTCTGCTATTTCCTTTAAATATATTCGGTATTCGGGGACAAACTCGAATATTCTGTTTAGGTAATTGAGGGTTTAAATGGCTGCAAACCCTCGCTGATAAGCTCCCTTGTTACCTTTTAGCATAACAAAAATACGGCATCCGTTGCCATAAATATCTAATGATACATTCTCTCTAAGAACTCTACCTGTTAATGTTTTGTTTAGTTTTTTATCAAAGTTAACGACAGTTTAAACTTCAAAGAAACGTGTTACTAAATCTTTTGTTTTGTTTAAGAATCGACACATTTTGATCATAAAAATTAGAAACATTTTTATATGATTATTTGTCTTATTTTAAAACCGCAGAGATAAGATTAATCGACTAGTTAAATAAACATCTTATCATTATATTTAAATTTTTTTTATGATATTTTTCCTTCTTTTAACCAAAAAACGAAAGTATAAAAAAACCTGCAAAAATTAAGAGAAACAGTAAAAGATATTTTTTCTTTGAAGCAGCATAATGGCTAGAATTTCGCTAATAACGTTAACCATTTTGGCGGCGAGTTTATTACATTTGGTTGTGGGAACATTCCGATTTGTAACGCCAGATGAGTGGGCCAACTATAAAGTAAGTGAATTGTAAAAACAAATTGAAAAAACCCCCCTCATTTCTAACAAATATTTTCTGAATGCTTTTAGGCAACTTATAACAAAACCTACAATAGTGCTCATAATGAGAGGAAAGCAAAGTTTTTTTATGCCTACAATACACAATTAATAATGACTCATAATGCTTTGTATAACGCTGGTGCTGTGACCTACAAGTTGGGAGTAAATCAATTTACCGATATGAATTGTATATCCTTTAATGCTATGTTTCCTTTGGCAAGACCTTCACGACCTCTCAATGAAAAATCTCCACCAATAGTTCAGCCAGCCTCTCCCTCCTACGATCCGAGAAATATGGGCATTCAACTTAATATCGAAGATCAGGGTATCAGGTGTAACAGTGGCTGGGCTTATGCAGCTGCTACATCAATAGCATTATTCAAAGCAGCAGAGACGGACAATAAGAATTTCTCCTCCTTGTCTGCTCAAAATTTTATAGATTGTGCAGGGCAGATGGACGGCTGTGATAATCAAATACCACAGGCGGCCTTTGAATATTTGACAAAATATAAAAAGAATTTATATTTTGAAAAAGATTATAAAAATAATATTAATTCAGATCAACCGGGTATGTGTACACCACCCGATAACGGCCAACAATTGCCGGCTGTAAATTTAACCGCATACTCCAGAGTACGAGCTTCTGATGATGAATCTTTGAAAAAATATATTTCGGCTGGTATGCCCGTGGTGGTGGAATTCAATCCTGCATCATTCCAATTTATGCACTATTCGGAGGGAGTTTTTCAACAGCCCATTACGCTTTTAGGTTCTCATTTCATGGTTGTCATTGGTTATGGCACTGACAGTGCCACCAAAAAGAACTATTGGCTCTTGCAAAATTCATTTGGTACTTCGTGGGGCATAGGTGGCCTGATGAAATTGCATCCTACACCGTTTATAGGTTTAGCTAAAAATGCTATATTTCCATCGGAATCATAAAATTATTATTGCTTTTTGACGACTGTTAACGATAAAAATCCTATTAATTGATTACTTTTTTTGTGCTTGATTCCCTAAAAAAAAAATAAATATTTCATGATATTTTTTTTTAATTAATTAATTAAAAATAATAAATATTCTTGTTGTTGCTATATATAAATTGTTTAACAAATTTTTTAACTAACTTTGTTTTTGTTTTTTTGTTTTTTAAATAAAATTTTTTGGAAACTAATGTGCGGTTTTTGTATTGCAAGCGATCAACTCGTGTAGAACTTTTACACGGAAATAACTCAAATAAAATGAGTGCTTTTCATACATAGTTTTCAGACGAGTAGATCCGCCTGAAATACAGAAACAGCACATAAATAAAAAAAGTCTTACACAAATTACTCGTTAAAATTTTTCCTTGAGACAAAAAGGTCTTACAGCTATACCCAAATAAAGGGTCCGCCAAATAACTTTTTTTGTTGAAAATGCTATAAAATAATTCTTGCGAGAAAAACCGACTTCATCTGTCTGCCTATAACAGTTCAAGTGTATGGCCACATAAATTACATTGCATTAACTATTGGGGACACACATTTCCAAACTTTATACTTTTTCAACTGTTCAATATTTTGGCATCATGTACATCAAATTGTAGCAACTATCTATTGTCACTCTTTAATTTCCAAATTTAAATAATATACTTGCAGTTGTAGTAGATTTAGCAATCAGGTTTTATGTAAATTACAAGCGCCTCTCTGTAACGGTTCAACAGTTTGCCCATATACATCAGATTATATCAACTATTTAATTTATAATATATGTAACATTTTTATACTTGTTATTATACCAAATAGAGTAGTGGACATTCTGTTTAAAATTAAGGGGTTTGTATACAACGGTTCAAAAAATACGGCCATATAGAACAAATTACATTAATTTTGGGAACACCCTTTACTTTCTAAATTCAAATTATAAGCTTCTTGTTATAGTGGACTTAGTAAAACATTTCCCTTGTAAATTTCTGCTGTCTGTCTATAACGGTTCAAAAGTCCGGCTACATACACCATATTATATCAACTATTGGCACACCCGTTTATTTCCAAATCCAAATTTTATACTTGTTGTTATAGAGGAGTTAGTAATACAGGTTCTTTGTAAATTTCAATAGTCTGTCTACAACTGTATAAAGGTATGGCCAAATTAAATGAACTATTGGCGCACCCTTTAATTTATAATTTGTAATATTAATACTTGTTTCTATAACGGCCATAGCAATCGACATTCTGTCCAATTTGCAAGCGTTTGTCTATAACAGTTCAAAAGATAGGCCCATATAAGTAAAGTAACAGGAATGAGAGAAAAAACTAAAAAGAGTCATGAATATTAATTTCGTGCTATTTTTGCTACCCAGTAAGCTTCTCTACACCTCTTGCCTAAAAACTTCTGCATCATGACTTTTGTAGCTGATACAATGCCCTTAAAGTAAACTCCCTCTAAGTATGAGTACGAATAAAGTAAAGCCAGCATCGCAAACATTTTACTAGAGACTTAAACTCATCAATACTCAAATGGAATGGGTATAGTAAATACTCGCACAAAAGAAATGGGATGGCGATCACACCGCAACCGCATTTAAGATGAGTATACTAAGAGTATTAAAAAAAGAGACTATTGCAGTTCTCTGGCACAAATATAAAAAAAGCAACATTTAGCCGAATTGTATAATCTCTTCTTTTTTTGAAGTCGGTTAAATAAAAGTAATGTCTGGCTAGATTAGCAAAATACATCTCTGTGCGATGGCTGATACCCCACAATTCCCAAGATGAAGGTATTTAACATCATAAAAACAAGCATTTTGAGAACAATTATAAATTAGAAGTATATATTCCATTGATTTGTAAGAAAGTATTTGAGTTCAGGTTGAATGTTGGAGAAAACCGTTAGCTGTATTATTAACCACAGTTTAAACTTACTTTCTTCTCCTTGTAGATGAACAGCCGTTTAAACTTACTTTCTCCTCATTGTAGATAAATGGCCGTTGAACTTTCAATCGAACGTTTTTTATTTAAAAAAAAAAAAACAAAAAAACAAAACATGTGCAAATTTTGCACAAAACTTGAAATTATATTTATTTAGTAAGATAAGAGATCATTTGACAAACTACTTCCATTTATCAAAAAGGGTATTAACTATTATGGATTTTTAAAATCTTATCTTCAAAATAAGATAACAAGAATAATAAAACCTGGTTATGTGCATAATTTAAATTCAGTTGGGATTGTCATTTAATCAAATGAGCATTAATATGGCAAGGATTTCACTGATAATATCAACTCTTTTGACGGTGGGCTTAATAGATTTTGCTGTGGTAGCAGACCGATATGTAGCGCCAGATGAATGGGCTAACTATAAGGTAAATATTGTAATTACTAAAACAAAATTATTAACCAATAAAAGTCTTTCGAATATCTTAGGCAACTTATAACAAAAGTTACAAAAGTCTCCTAATTGAGGAACGTGCAAAGTCTTATTACGAAGAAAACAAGCAAAGGATAAGAAAACACAACTTTTGGTATGAATCTGGTATAACATCCTACAAGCTGGCAATAAATCAATTCACTGATATGGCGTTCATAATTAAAAATACTCCACTCCCCTTGGCCAGGTGTGCAGAACCAACTAATGAAAAACTTCCACCGATAGTTCCGCCAGCCGCTGCCTCCTACGATCCAAGAAAAATCGGCCTTAAACTTAATATTGAAAATCAGGGTATCAAGTGTAACAGTGGATGGGCTTATGCTGCTGCCAAGGCAGTCGAAATATTTAAAGCTTTAAAAACCGGAAATATGAACACATCCTCTTTATCTGCCCAAAACTTAATTGATTGTGCAGGTGGCGTGGATGCCTGTTACAATCAAACACCACAGGCGGCATTTGAATATTTGACAAAACACAAAGTGAATTTATACTTTGAAAAAGACTATAAAAATTATATTAATTCAAATCAACCGCGTAAATGTACGCCACCGGCTAATGCCCAGCAATCGTCTGTTGTAAATTTAAACGGATATTCCAAAATAATAAATGGTAATGATCACTCCTTAAAATTATACATTTCGGCTGGTATGCCGGTGGTGGTCGAATTTAATCCTGCATCATTTCAGTTTTTGCACTATTCACAAGGGATTTTTCAACAACCCATAACAGGCAGAGGTTTTCATTGTATGGTTGTCATTGGTTATGGCACTGACAATTCCACTAAAATGAACTATTGGCTCTTGCAAAATTCATTTGGCACTTCGTGGGGCATGGGTGGCCTGATGAAATTGGATCGTACACCAAAAGTAAAACTAACTAAAAATGCTATCTTTCCATCAGAATCATAATTTTATAATTACTCTTCTACGACTGTAAATGTGTTTTAATTAAAATAAAATTTACAAAACAAAAAAAAAAAGGAATAAATTTGTAATTTTTTTAGGAAGCAGAAGTGCCTGTGCCAAATTTCAGATAAAGACAATTTTTTTTAGGGATTAAACTGAAGCAATAAGAAAAAGCATAAGAATAAATGGCAAGCTATAAGCCCAACTATAATATTCATAAGCTAGCTTAAGCTATCTTAAATAACTGTGCAAATGTATATTAATCGTGTGTGGCACAGTGATTAAAATGCTTGACTATTTTCAATGCACATGTAGTCGCTTACTGTTGCTGTGAAAAAATGTGCAGCAAAAGCAAATGCAAAAAAAGAAAGAAATGCATTTGCTTTAGTTGACTACGTATTTCTTTCTGCAGCAAAGCAATCAGCAAAGCATTTAATTTTAAAACTTTTGCTGTTGCTTAAGCAATAACATCTTCTTCATTTTTATTTTTGCTTAAATTTTTACGATGAAGTTGTGGCTGTTTACGATTGCTGTTTCTTGCTGTAACTCGATGCTTTTCATCACTTTTAACATTGGAAATGTATTTATGTAGTTATTACTTACAATACGTGAGAAATGGTGTTTTTTTTTCTTAAAAAGCAACAGCAAAAGAAGAATCAAACATTAACTTATTGCTTAAACAACAGCAACAGCAAACGTTTTCAAAATAAATGCTTTGCTGATTGCTTTGCTGCAGAAAGAAACACATGGTCAGCTTAAGCATATACTTTTCTTTCTCATTTTTTGCATTTGCTTTTTGCTGCTGCTTCGTTTATAATGAAATGTTTTGTAAATTCTAAAACATTTAGCTTTTTTATTTGCTGAAAAACATGTAAGCAAAGCAAAGATTTTAGTGCTATTGCTATTTTTAAGCAAACAATTGAAACCCTGGTGTGGCAAACTAAAATGTACTTTA
The DNA here is from genome assembly GCA_916610165.2 of Gymnosoma rotundatum. Lineage (NCBI taxonomy): Eukaryota > Metazoa > Arthropoda > Insecta > Diptera > Tachinidae > Gymnosoma > Gymnosoma rotundatum. Next base: position 14,636,835 of record OU744339.1, read on the forward strand.
GAAAACTTTTCGTCAAATTTCGTCAAATGTTATTTCCTCAAGCAAAGTAAGAAACCGTGCATACATACCGTACGAAAACAGATGTTTCTACATAACGCGTTGCAATGGCATTATTCTAAATGTACCCAAGATGATTTAAAATAAGGACAGGAAATATGTAATAATCATTACCGTGCTTAATGCTACATAGCTTAAAGAAAAATAAAAAAAAAATAAAACTAAAAACAGAATGTATAAAACTAAATTTAATCTTTTATTTTATTCTATTTGCTTTTTTGAATATGGTTTAGTAGTCTTTAAGCTCTGCATTAATATCTCTAAGTTCTCTTTTTGCTCTAAAAAATAGCTTTTTCAACTAAATTTTCACAGGTCTTCCTTTAATTAGTTGCACCTTCCACAAACGTACTTTACTTACAAAAAAAAAAAAATTCTATGTCTACGTCACACAAATACATGATCGCTAAACATCAACCTAACGGAACTGCGTTATAAGCAATCTTGTTTTTTGATTCATGATGAACATGTGTATCATGGAACATATGATTATAGTGTTAGAAAATGGTTTCATGTATGTACGCTATTGTGAATTCATTACATTACTGTAATTACATTACATTACATTACAGTTTCCTTTATACAGTGGGCGAATCAAGAAATGGTGTTAACGTTAGTGAATGGAAAATATAAATAAGTTTAACAGGGTTAATAAGGTAATATAAATACATACAAATTAAAAATTACCCTGTGGAAATTTAATACAAAGATGACTCGATTGGAAGGTAAAATTTTCCTAAAGGCCCAACTATAATTTGCATAATCTAGCTTAAGCCAACTAAAAAAAATTTGCAAATACTTATAAATCATGTGCTGAAAGTGTTACTTGCTTAAACAAAGTACGAAACTGATCTCACATTCCGTACGGAAACAGCTGATTGTGTCTTATATTATACATACATTAAAATAGAAAAAATGAAATTTAACGACAGTAACAAATTTTTTGTTTTTAGTCTAATAGAAAATAGAAATTTTTTTTTTAATTTCTTGTCCATTTTAACCACAATTTACGGAAAAAAAATAAAATTCTTAATGTTTAAGGCCAGGATTCAATATCATACACAATCATCTGATTTAGTCCCACAAGAATCTGACAGGATCCTGTCCTACTTAAAAAATCGTTGCAAAATGGCGTCGTAGGTGTCACACTATTATACAAAAAAGATGCAAAAAAGATTTAGTTTTTGTTGTTTTTTCCTCATTAAAAAAAAAATCAAGTCTGATCGCATAGAAAAAATTTTATGAATTATTTCAAAAGATTATAAAATCGTACTGATTTCTCAACACTATTTCATTTTTGAGCACACTTGCAATTTTTGACAGATCATACGTTTAAGTATCGCAGTAAATTATGATCTTTAAGAATTAAATGATGTACACTGTTGCATTTTTTATAATTGTTGTAGCTGCCATCCACCTGGTGCAAAACCAGAACAATTAGTTTTTGTAGGAACCAGAAGCCTTCTAACAAGAAGTTGAGTAAAGTTCCACAACGACATGTTTACCAGAAAGAAAAGTATAGAGGAAAAATTCTGGAGCACTAACAGGTAACCTTCAAACAAAAGCCAAAGCCGAAAGTTCCACGTAAACAAAACGTCCATTTTTATTATTATTTTTTATAAAGTACCTGCCTAAGTTTTTATTTTATTAGAGAGCTTTTTTAAACTCTGTACCTCGTTTCTGTATTTCTCGCATCGTAAAAGTTTTCGCATGAAACAAGTGAATTTTTAGAAAAACGATGTAAATTGAAACAAAAAATGGGTTTTCTCACACAAGTGTTTCTGTATCTTTAAAATGCGAGAACTATATGTCATTTAAGTTATTTTCCAACAGTTATTGGAAGTATGCGAGAAAAAGTGTTTCTGTACCAATATTTTGTGAAAAGATTTACATAAGAACTGTCAAAACAACTCACATTTAAAAACAGTGCGAAAACAAGTAAGATTAAAAATATATTTTTAAATTTGTGTTAACATGGAGTCTAATTCAGACGAAAAGGTAAAAAGCAATTTAACTTAATAATAAAAAAGTATTATCAATAAGTATTCATGCATTTATTTATGTTTTATATCTTTTTATTTAAAAAATAGAAAATTTAATAATATTTAATAATATTTATTTAAAACTTATTTTATTTATTGTTTGATAATTTATTTCTTTATTTTGACGTTTTGTTTTTATTTGACACTAGTACTGGAATTATTCCAGTAAAAACAGAATCAATGTTGTCTGTTTTCGCATTAAGAACCAGAAACACTTTTTACTCGCAAATCGAGAAACGATGAAATTTTTTGTTTCACACTTGATGTGAACACTTTTACGATGCGAGAAATACAGAATCGAGGTACTGTATTAGTATTTTTTTAATCTGGTAATTCCTTTTGCGTTTAGGCGGATGGAAAAGGAAGAAAAAAAATTCAAAATTTTTAGCATTATTGTGAATGTAACTATTAACATTTTAGGCTGTTAATTACTAACAGATTAAGATCCCTGTTGAGTATAGTCTCTCATAATTCGTTTTATAAAAAATCATGAATCAAGAAAACAAGTAACCGCATTGCGCAGGTCCGTTAGTTCGTTCTCTCTCTTATGTGTGACGTAGGCATATAATATTTTTTGTAAGCACACTTCATTTGTGTATGAAAAGTGCAACAGAATTAAAGTAAAAACGGTGAAAAATTATTAAAAATAAAAAAGAGTTAACCGAATTAGAGTATGAAGGTCTCCAAAAAACCTCGCAGGCTATATTTGCCACAAACTTAAAAATTATACTCCAGATATTGCAGTAGCACAAAACGAGGATGGTCCAACGTATTCGTGGGTGATCATGTATCTGAGGGCGGACTAATAAAGCCGACACCTGAAACTATGAAACACATTAAAGAACTGAATCAAATATTTAAAAAAAAAATAATACAGAACTAAACAGGCTCATCATAGTAAATGTGATGAAAAAGTAAAGAAGCTATTTTTTAGATCAAAAATGTATTTTAAAATACGAAAACTAATCGCGACGCTTAAAGACTACAGCATGACCAAAAAAAGATAATTAAATAAAATAACAAAATTAACTTATTTTTTAAACATTTTGGTTTTAATTATATTTAAAAAACAAATTTATTTTGCTTTGAGTTATTTGGCATTAAGGTCATAATAATGATTTATTATATATGTATTTCCTTTTTAAAAATATTAATTTAGAATAACTAATGGAATAACTTCTGAAATTAATAATTTTTTATAAAAATTTTCATACAAGCCAAAATTTTAAGCCCAAAATAGCTCTTCTTCTTCTCGGGCTTCAAGCCCAAACAAAAGTTTTTACTCGAATATATCTTTTTTCTTTCCATTTAAAATTCTGTTCAATGCACCCAATTAGAAGTTATGCAATTATTTCCAGTTTTGCGCCAAAAATCTCCTACATTTTTTACAACAAATACTCGTTTTCATTCTATTGTGACGTAGATGCGCAATAGAAAATTTTTTTGAATGGACGAATACGCAATTTTGTTTTCTTGATTCATGATAAAAAATCAATTTAAAGCCCAAATGAATTTTTATATTAAAAACCTTAAAACTTTATTTACTCGTAATCGAATAGTCTTGGAGCTTAAATAAGGAAAAGCTGTGTTATGTGTAAAAGAGATAAATTTTTTTAAGTGATCACAGATGAAAACCCTTTTTCTTTAGGGTTTAAAATTTTGCATATAAAAAATTAGATTTTTTGGATCAAAAACTGAATTTTTTTTCTTTTGGGACGCTTCTTAATCGTAATAAACGGGTTTGGAGTTTTTCATATAAAAATTAAAATTTTGAGTCAAAAATTTAATTTTTTGTGTAAAAATCAATTTTTTTTCCAATTTTTAAAGTGATTACAGATGAACGCCCGTTTGCTTTTGAGACGCATCGTTATCAAGATAAATAGATTTAAAGTTTTTCATTTTACATTCAAAATTTCATTTCTGAGCCAAGAATTAAATTTTTTGGTCAAGAGGAAAATTTTTTTTTGTGATCACAAACGAAAGCCCATTTTCTTCCAGGATGTTAAGTTATTAAATGAGTTTAAATTCTTTCATATATAAAATTAGATTTTTGGCTGAAATTTTTTAATTGATCACGGGTGAAAGCTCGTTTCCTTTTGGGACGCTTCGTTACCGAGATAAATGGGCTTAAAGTTTTTCATATAATAAATTTTAAAACTTGATTTACTCGTTAGCTTTGTGACCTTCCTGACTTATAGTTGCTTACTTATACGACTGACATAAATTGATTTTAATACGTTTGACTAATGGGCACCTTTTGTCAGAGTTTGTATTTGTTTTCTCGCAGACAATGATTGAAACAAATAATTTAATTAATCAGTTTGAATTGAAAATCTTTATTATCTGTTAGTTAAGATCACTGAATGTTATTTTTATTAATTTTTTAACCACATCTTGATTAATTCCTTCAATTTTATTTTGGCTGCCTTAAGATCCTTGCTGTCCTTATCACTTATTGAGCCTACATTTGAGGCATATGATTCCACTAAATAAATGCATAAAAGTTTTTTTTTATAATTTTTGTTTTTTAAAAATTTAATATTTAGAACTTACTTGGTATTATCGTTGCCTTGTCCTTGTCTTGTATGCCTACTGATAGCCAAGGATCCATTTGACCGTATGTCATGTAGACATTTTCAACTTGTGGATTAAATCCTCCAAATAATTGATTTGTTTTATTTATTTGACTTTGAATATATTGGGGTGTAAACTTATCACCAAATTGCTCTTTACAGGCCTTATAATACACACTAAGAGGCATCTTAGTACCAAATGGTTGTTGAGTAGAAGTTGTTGTATAAAACCAACCAAACTCGTTACACAGTCGATAGTACCACTGGCGTTCTAGAAAAAATTTTATATATTGTTTTTTTTTTAATTTTTTGGGCTTTTAAAATTACAAAAGATATTTATTTGGGTTGGAAAGCTTTTGATTTTTTTTTTTGAAGCTCTCTTGGTTTTCTCACACAAAGCTTTTATGAAATTGAAGCTTTTATAAAATTTAGGCAATTCTCTTGTTTTTATTAATTGAAAATGCAGTATCCATTTAAAAAGCTTTTTCTGAAGCCGTAAAGCTTAAGATTATAAAAAAAACGTTTTTAATGCTTTTTTTAACCCATTTAAATATTTTTCTTCATAAAGACTGTCTGACGATTAAAAAAATGTATTTTTAATTCTTTCAAGATTTTTTTCCACCAAAGAGATTTTGAAAACTTTCCAATTCCAATTTAAATTTTAATTAATTACGAGGGCTGCTATATATATTTCTGGCCTGGCAACACTGAGTGCTGCCAAGTGCAATATGACATTTCCATTGAAAAGTTTGTCATTTTTAAGCATAATCGTACTCAAAACGTTTTGACGTATGACCATTATTTGTGTTGTTTACAGTGACTTGAAAAAATAATATAGAAAAAAATGGAATTAACTCGTGAACATTTTCGTGCCATCATTTTTCACAACTTTCGACGTGGATTATCACGACAAGAGTGCATTGATTAACTTAAATCTTTGTATGGCGATGAAGCACCATCCTATAGCACTGTGAAAAATTGGTATAATGAATTTAATCGTGGCCGAAGCTCGCTCAAAGACGAATTCCGTGAAGGTCGTCCAAAAACGGCTGTTGTGCCACAGAACACTGATGCCGTGCGTGAACTCATAATGCAAAATCGACATGTGACACACCGAGAGATAGAGACATCCTTGGACATTTCTTCCACCAGCAAACATTCGATACTGCATGAACACCTGGCCGTAAAAAAGGTTTGTTCTCGTTGGATCCCGCACAATTTAAAAGTCGCTCAAAAAAAGGCTCGTGTCGATTGGTGCAAAGAAATGTTGCAAAAATACGATTGCGGTGCTTCAAAAGACGTTTATAAGATCGTCACAGGTGACGAATCATGGATCTATGGGTATGAGCCCGAAACGAAACAACAATCGACCGTGTGGGTCTTCAAAGACGAGCAAAATCCAACGAAAGTTGTTCGTGAAAGAAGCACTTCGAAGCAAATGGTCGCCTGTTTCTTCAGCAAAACTGGTCATGTGGCGACTGTTCCGCTTGAGCAACGTAGGACGGTCACTTCTGAGTGGTACACTACAATTTGTTTGCCTGAAGTCATCGGAGAAATTCGAAAAACCAACAAGAAAAGACGAATCATTGTTCACCATGACAATGCGAGCTCTCACACATCGGCTTAAACCAGAGCGCTTTTGACCAGCCAAAAAGTCGAATTAATGGGTCATCCGCCGTACAGCCCTGACTTGGCACCTAATGACTTCTTCTTGTTTCCGCACATCAAGAAAAAAAATGCGTGGTCAACGATTTTCGTCGCCAGAAGAAGCTGTTGAAGTGTTCAAGAACCACTCAATCGGAGTGGAAAAAGTGCCTCGACAACTGATTTGAGCGCATGCAAAAGTTTATAAATCATGCTGGAGAATACTTTGAAAAACAATAAAACCATTTTTGATTATAAATATTCGCATTTTCACTATTAGGCCAGAAATATATAGAGCAGCCCTCGTATTTAAATAGTTGAGGTGATATCTAAAGCTTTATCCTACCAACATGATATCCAAATGATGTGTCTTCAACGCTACCACCATCATTTTTGTAGGTGAAATTGTTGCAATTAGTGTTGCCATAAACCATCAATACAAGATTGCTTAAACTTTTCAAATCATCCGATTCTTGCATTAGTTTTTTACAAAAGGATTGTATTTTGTTATTTCTGAAGGTTAAAAAGAAAATAATTTTAAAATAGTTTTTATTTTTGAAATATCAATTTCCTTACTCATGATAATACACCTGCACGGCAATTGCATTGAATACGTAAGAAGATAAGGCCGCAACATCCAACTCACTATTCTCATCAAATGTGTTACAAACCTTTAAAGCACATTTCAGTTCAGGAAATTTGTTTTTCGTTAACATTTTCTCCATATCTTTTACACCATTCGCTAGGCGATTGTAACAAGAGTCACCGCCTACTAAACGAATCGATTGACCGATCGCTTCTTTATATTCTGAAAATTTAATTATTTGCCAAATTTAGTTTTAATAAAATTTTGGAAAGTGAAATGAGAAATGAACACTAACCCTTGAAATCTGCTTTAGCAAATAAGGGAGCACCTGAGGCCCAGCAGCCCACTGCCAGATCAGGATAAAGTTTTTTAAACCATGTGACTAATGCTCCGGAATAATGATCACCAGCCAAAATAACTTTTGATTTATTCATGCTGGGAGACGAGGACTTTATAGTGCGAATAAAATGGGCTAAATCAGCCAAAGATTGTTGAGTATCTAAATACTGTAGATTTTCGTTAGTCATCATATCCTTTACTGGTCTACTTTCGCCATAAAATCGATGCTCAGTTTGAAGTAAAAGAGCATTATGTTCTCTAGCTGTATCATAAAAAAGACCTTCAAGTATAGAAATCGGACTATCCGGAAGAGAACCACCACCGACAACAATAAACAAAGGACCACCGGGCACATAAAATCCATCATTGGCCATATAACGCTAAAAAATTCATCTTTAGGAAAACAACAAATAGCTTTTATATCACTTACCATTCTCCAAGTTTTGTTTTCATTCTTATTAAAATGATCGAGTTTCTGTTCGATCCATTTAATTGTAACATTTCCAGCTTTTGCTCGTACAAAAGTGGTGGTGACAGCCAGTACAACTGCAAATATCAAAAATAGTTTAGACATTTCAACTATCTTCACAGCAAATCTCTATAAAACTAAAAGTTAACGTGGCCAAGAAAAGCTTTTAAACCCTTTTTTATTACACTAGGCAACAAAGAAAAAATTAATCAGCCAAATGAGAGCTGGATTCACGAACGTTAGTTTCCGGACCATATACGGATCACGTTTTAATTTAGATAAAAAAATTTTCTTTTATAAAATTAAAGTACTCCAGAAGTAGAGACGCAATTCCTAACAGTTTTGTGCAAGACTAGAAAGACATTGCAACCAAATTGAATTCCAAAAAATAAAAGATTTTAGTGATTGGCAAAAAGTAAATTTTAAAATAAGATTTAACGTACAAAGTGAAACATAACAAGTAAGAATGCTATATGTAAATCTAGTTTAGTGAAGTAACTCTTATCAAAAAGCAAATATTGGGGTGGCTGAGACTTAAAAAATAAAAAAAAAATGTGGTACATAAAGATGCCATCGGCTCTTAATGGGTTAAGCATTAAAAAAAAATTTTAGTACTTCCTTAAAGATCTCTTCAAAAGCTTTAAAATGATACCCATATTGATATTCTAAAAAATTGAAAAAGTTCAGAGCCCCGTAACTCGGAAAATGTGGGCGAGCGCCAATTTTTTCATTCAATATATTTTTCTTATTTTTTAATTCTCTAACGCCCCATATATTTATTTTTTTTTATTGGAGTTACTTTATTGTTCCAAATAACATGAAAAAATTTAAGATAGGCGTGGTGTTTTGCCTGCTGCCTCGAACGACATAAAGCGATCATGCTGATTTCCAATAGCTTCTCTTTTAACACTATGTCTGGTCGATTGGCATAGCTGAGCTAGTGCCTCGGCAAACTTGATTTCAACACTAACACGCACGGACAGCGCTCAATCGACTTCGCTATGCATAAGAACTCAGGATATATATACTTAATGGTTCGGAACTGGATATTGTAGAAATTACACACGGAATGGCAAACTTAGTTATACCCTTTTCCCACTTTTTGTGGTGAAGCGCATAAAAAATATATTTTTAAGTGTGGAAAGATTCTCAATGCAAAGTAAAAAAGAATAAGTTGGAGGTAGCAGATATAAGCAACTAACGCTTTCACCTTTGGAAGAAACTGTTGCTAATTTAATGCAGTTTCAAAAGCAGCTAACCCCGAAAGTGAAGAAGTGGCATAATATTAATAGCTTCTGAAGATGGCGAAAATATGACATTGTCTACTGCCGTAACAATTCAAGATTATAAGGAAACTCCTTTCAAGGCAAAAAAAAAAGGAAGTGGTATAAATGATGGACGCAGCAAGTTGTTGCAACGGCACAGTGCCATGCAGAATATTTTAACACTCAGAGTTGCTCAAGCGATTCTGGTTTGTTTGCACTAATCTTGCTTTTCAGAAATCTCCACAAAACGAAGTCCGGAGCAGTCAATTCAAGCGATCATGGAGGCTAATCGACATCACTATTTATTGAAATAACTTGTTGTGAAAAGAGGACTTGCAACATTTCTATTGTAATCCTGGCTGTATCCAATATGGCACCGAATACTTTCCATAATAAATTTTCCACGTGTCTACTTTACGACTGTCAAATATGAACTGCTAAGACTAATGTTCACCAAAAATGGCGGCAAAACAAAGTAGTATACTTTCCCGGCGAACACCCTGTATGTTTGAATATAATTTTAAATCAAAGAACTGCTGCAAAACTATAGGGATGGTATTTATTTATTTTTGTTTATCGATAACATATCAACAGCAACTCAACTTTCATACTGCCAATTTTGACAGTGCGTTAGGAAGTGAAGTTGGCTGCCTGTTGGTTTGTTTTGTTTTGTTGTGGTAGAAAAGTAATGACAATTTAGTTATTTTCAAGGAAATATATCGATTTGATCTCTTCTTTATTCTTATACAGCGGGTTTTATAAAACAAAATGAGTTAACATTACTGAAAAAGTTGACGCTCTTATTTACGTATGTCATTGCAGCGTAAAAGCCCGAGGTAAGAAGACGTTGCGCCTTTTGCGCTAATTTAGGGATGTCAGTTACTTAATACCAATTATTGGACGACGCGGTGGTGACGTCGCTTAAATACGGCAGTGACTACGAATTCGCACAAATTCGCCGACAACATAAATAATAGAGGAAATTATTAATCTATAACGAGTTTCCTCCTTTTTCAACTTTATAGATATGCAGGAATGTTACAGAAATTAATTCCGAACGAATGTGGTTCTTTAGGAAACGAGAAAGGAAACACTTCTTCAAAATAAAACCACTTTAAAAATTTAAATTGGAATTTAAATTCAGCATTTTTTAGGAATAAGCAAATCGATTGGAACGGTTAATACGGAATTAAAACCATTCCGATTTCCAGCACTATTTAATAATTAAAAAAAAAACAATTTCAAAAAAATACAGTAAAAAAGCAATGAAGCATTAAACGCAAAAGGCTTCGAACCAGCCTTTTTGAGGACACTGATCAAGCGATGCTAAAATAGGTAACCGCCCCACGCGATAAGAATCTTCCTACGAGTAAGTCATAAATAAAGCAAACAAAGCCAAAGAACTTGCTGATAATTTTGTAGCAACAACAGGGTGGTTCGAAAAATTTAAGAAACGGCGTTATACTGTTTTAAATGTCTTGTGTGGAAAAAGTAGTGATGCCAACATAAAAGATAGTAATGTGTGGATAAGGAACGTTTTATGGGGATTGATACAAAAATGCGATCCAAACGTCATCTTTAAGGCCGATAAAATTGGTTTGCTTTTCAAATTTTTACCAAATACAACACAAATATTCAAAAATGATAAATGTAGTGTTGGAAAACAGAGCAAAGAAATAACAACTCTCGTAGTAGCAAGCAATATGACTGGTTCAAAAAAGCTAATACTGCTTATTAAAGGAAAGGCCAAACATCCTATATGTTTAAGGGATATCGTATGTGGATATAAAGTTGCACAAAAAAAAACATGGCTGATAAGTGAAATTTTTACGAAATAGCTTTTACAGCTTGAGAAGAAATTTGTTACTCAATAAATGAAGGTTTTATTCTTTGTTAGTACCTGCATTGCGCATCCAAGGGTTGCAAAAAATAAACTGCAAAATATTGAGTTTAACTGCTTTCCTCCTAACATGACTTCGTTACTTCAAACACTGCATCAGGGCATTATCTATTACATAAAACAACATTACAGAAAACGAATTTAAACAAAATATTCACACAAATGAAGGAAAATAAATCGATTTTGATCTCGATTGGCTTGAGATTTGCTTCAAACTCTTCAAGTTTTAAGCACCGTCTAGACTGTCAACGTAAAACCAGAAACAATTTTAAACTTGAAACAGGATTTTTTTAAAGATAATATGCAGGCTCAATGTAACCATTGAGATGAAAATGACTTTCTTCCGTTATCTGATTTGGCTTCTTTACACGCTTTATGTAGGAAAGTTGCAAACAATGATAAGTCATTTAAAAACTATGTTAGTGTGGATATTGATTTGCAGGCCATGATAGTTGTCCCGAGTGAGAAACTCGTGTTTTGGAAAGGCGTAGAGTTCCGGTTATTCCATTTATATTATTTATTTGTATTTGTTTATTATTTTTATGTGCATACATATTGTTACGAAAATAAGATCTGGCAACCCCTGCGTTGTTGTCTCCGTATGAGCGTGGTGAAAAAGTTACTTCCAATAATGGTGTGTTTATAGAATTATACCACAATTAGCTAACAAAAGCTGAGCAACCTCAATGGCTGCGTTCGTAGAAGTGTTTGGTGTAAAATTGAAGATCATGAGTTCGAGCCCACCTTCGGACATGCGTACAACTGAAAATAATGATTGTTATAATGCAATTAAAAAATAAAGAAACAGTAGTACAAACCTCCCGAGAAGCAAAAGACAATTATTGTGTAAAGCCATTAGCAGCAGATAATTTTCAATACGCCCTTTACAACAAAAAGTAAGAACGGTAGCGGTTTGCGTAGGGAAGAACAACAGTGTATGGCAGAGGTGAGTTGTGGCTATTAGATAAAGTGGATGACTGGCTCGGATAAAAGGCGTAGTTGGAGTTGTCTGTTAATGGTTAAGGTTACTAAACAAGGCAGCGAGTAGTTCATGTCCCGCCGGAGTAACACAGTAGTGTAACGTGGATGTCTGTGTTTGTAATAATAACGCAAGTTTAGTATATACGATACCATATTATTTATAAGACCGTAAGATCAAGAAATTTAGCTAGATAAAGTAAGAATACAGAATTTATAATGAGCCACAGTGGTATTTGCAATCAAAAGAATTCGTACGTCTGCCTAAAAAGGGAAAAACGTTATAAATATAATAATAGATAATAAATTTTCTATATAATGAAACGATTTTCTCGTCTATTTGCAATTTTAAAATAAATATATATATTATTAAAAAGTAATTTTTGTTGTAGCCTAGTGTTTTTTATCTTTGGTTAAGATTAAGATATTCAAATCATAATATGTGTCCTAATTAAAATCTTATGAACAAAATTGTTTAAAAACAAGTTAATAAAACTTAATTGGCCACTAAAGTTGTTTTTTAAAATTGTTGTTTAGAGATAAATTTGAAAATATATAATCTTAGCATTAGTACAACTACGCAGTATCATTTTCTATTTTTTTCTGGTCCACACATATGCACGTTCCTACGTATTTATATAATTTAGAAATACTATTTGTACCAAAAAGAAAGGAATATCACATGTTTCTTAGTGTAAGACATAAAACAAATAATAATGGTCACTAAAAAAGTAAACGAAATGCCCTATTGTGTGTGTTAACAAAGCAAGAAGTTTCTAAGAAATTTCTTGACCACAAAATAAAAAACAACTAAAACAGAACGAAAAAACTAAACAATCAAAGAAACACCTACACTGGCCAAAAGCTAAATAATGATGAATACCACTACATGTGTAATATATGCGATTATTAACCACTCCCAAAGTAGCTGGAGTCAATAGAAATTTTTAGCATATTCAAACACCCCTGAGGTCGGTAAATAAAAGCCACCGCCGTCGTCATTAAGAACGTTGTTGTGTTAAGATTCGGTGTGAATAGTTGATAAAGCAGTTTTTTCCGTTACTTAAGTGGGTAAAGTTACCATCGTTTCTTTTATAAAATAAACGCAAATAAGTGATTAATCGTCTAAAAAATAATGTTATTTAGCAAAAACTATAAAAGTTGTCTGTAATTATTTGTCAATTACAAGAACTCAATAACTAATCGAATAAACGTAACAATATGTATGTATGTTTCTGTATAAACTTATCTAGAGAAATATTTGGCTGCGTCTACATACTTTTAGGTATCTAATAGCAACCATACACTTCACTTTTTGTATTCTGCCATTGAGAAAAATTATATATTGTATTCGAAAATGAAAATAACTTCACATATACAACAAAAACTTACTCCGTCTAGACCTCATTCTGAAACAATAATGTAAATAAAAGCATGTTTATGTTCATTTAATTTTAACACTGTGTTTACATAAAATTTACGATACCAAAAAAAAAAATTTCTAATTGGAGAAAATTCCTATTTGTGTCTTTAGTTGTAATTTTTTGATAGTCTAATTTTAAGAAATTAGAGAAATTTTTTCAAAAATTATCTCTTTTAAAGTCTGAAGAATAACTTTCATTGTGATATTTTATAGAAAAATAGCTGTTATTTTGTAATATAAACTTAATGTTAAGATTTTTCTCTATTGGAGACTTAAAAAGACACGTAGTTATTTATTTTTTGTGACTAAATATATTTACGCACATCATTGGTGTAATGTAAAGTTATAAAAAGTAGAGGCAGACGAGGCACATAATAAAAGAAAAAGAAAAAAAATGTAGGGTGTCCCGATAGTAAGACGATTTTCATGTAAGACAATTTAAATTTTCCACAACGAGTTATAAAAAGTAAATAAAATTGATGTGAAATAATTTCCAATAGCGCGGGACCGTTCGTGTGTAAGTTCAACTCGTACTTTGCTGATGTATTCAGTACTTACGACACCAACATGTCCATACATTTTGAGACGAAGTTTAGTTATTTTATTATTTTAATAATTTTTGAAAGCCGGCTCTTAAAAAAGCCACTGGCCTGAATAAAATATTGGCGGCTAAATTAAAAAACCTAACATAAAAGAAAAATAAAACTCTTTTTTCTTTTGGTGTGAAGCCAATTCTATTCGGCTGAGTAATGCCCTTTATTTTTATTTTTTCGTCCTTTTTATATCTTATAAAGTAACGGTACTTATTCTAAATTTGTTTCTGTAAAAATTTTATTAAAATTTGTTTTTGTAAAAGATCTTACATTTGTTACAATTCTAGTGTTGTAAAACGATCTTAAATTTAATACAGGGTCGGTATGAGGGTTACCATTGTGCAACCATTACAATTTATTCCAAACCAGCTTCTTAAAGTGAGAGAAGAAAATTTTTATACGTGATTAAATTTATTATTGTAAATCTTTTATGCATTTGTTATTGCCATTGATTTGGCCTATTAGGCTTAAAATTTCCTGGACATAAATAAATAACTTTAAAAAATCAGTTCAAAAATATTTTTTGTATTTTAATTTAAAAAGAAAAGTATTCATCTTCAGGTAAAAGCTGGCATATAAGATTGATTTTACAAGACTGCATTTTGTATGAAACCAGTTTCGTGAAATTTTTGTTTGTTGCCAAGATGTGTGGATACAAAAGCGGTGTAGACAAAATGGCATTGCTTCAATTTTGAGGGGATTTTTTTACACTTGCTTTGTGTACGTTCGCTACATATGTTTTGTTGTGTATTATTTAAAACAACGAAATGTACAAATTGTGATGACATGAAAAATTTCATAGTGTAGGAATGTGACTCGCTTGAACCTTTAAACAGAATTGAAAAAAAAGGGCGTGAAATAATCACATGTGTTTAAAACCTCGTAGGCAACTTTTAACCCAAGTTCCCATTACTAAGGAACTTGCAAAGTCTTATTACGCTGCTAAAAAAAATGTATACAAAAAAAGATAAAAACACACAACTTTTGGTAAGAATCTTTTGTTCAACAAACAAGCTGGCTGTAAATCAATTTTCTGAAAAATATGTCGTTCATAGTTAAAAAAAAAAAAAAGCTCCACCAACAGTTCCGTCCGCCGCTCTATCCAGCGATCGGAGGAATAGAACGATTTATGTTATAAATAAAAAAGTTTAAGTACAATGCTTTACCACTTTGTATAGTGCAAACATACAGTTTTAACGACATTGCCATCCCTGCTGCATGCAAAATATATAAAATGCCCTGTTACTGATTTAAGTAAAATATAGCATACTTTTAGGGATTATTGTTGGCCGTACTGTATAAAACTAATATTAAATAAGAAATCATCTAGTAATGTTAACTGTACCGTTTTAAACTACACAATGTTCTTTTATAACAAAAACAACGCTCATAAAAACATATTGATGCAAGTTATATTTAAGTCATCAGTTAATAAATTTAAAATTTTTAACTTCAAATAAAAAATTAGATTGATTTTATTTAATTTTATTTTTTTTAATTGAAGCTGGTAACTTTATACATTTTCACTTTGCCAAATACAAATAAACAATTCTGGCTAGACCTGAACCTACGACCACACTCAGGCTTATGTCGGAGTTTTTGTAAATAAATATCTATTTTAAAATTTTTCACAATGTTTAGTTGAAAAAAAATAATAACAAAGATAAGATCATTTGATAAGTTAATTGTATTTATAAAATCACTAAAAACATGTTGTACCTCTCTTACTGCACAAGAAATCTAAAGTATAAAAGCGTGGCTTTTTTCATAATTGAAAATCAGTTAATGGTTGTTTATGGCAATGATGTCGCTAATAACATTGACTTTTTTGGCGGTGACTTAGAGAGATTTGTTTGTGGCAACAACCCGATATGTAAATATAAGGTGAACAAATTCATTTTATTATATAAAATTTATATTTAGCAAATATTTTCAAAATCTCAAAGGCAACTTTTAAGAAAACCTATACCAGCCCCTAAGTGAAGATCGCGCAAAGACTAATTACGCCATTAATACAGCAGCGATTAATAAACATAACATGTGGTATAATAGTGCTGCTATGTCGTATAGCTTGGCCAGTAGCTGGGCTTATGCTGCTGCTAAATCAGTAGAATTATTTACAGCCCTAAAGACGGACAATAAGAATCCATCATGTTTATTAGCACAAAATTTAATAGATTGTGCTGGACAGTGGAAAGCCTGTTTCAACCAAATACCACAGGCGGCTTTTGATTATTTGACACAACACAAAATGCATTTACATTTTGAAAAAGATAGTTCCAGGCAGGCGGGTATGTTTACGCCACAGGCCTGTTCTAGCAATCGCCAGTTTTGAGTTTAATCGCATATTCAAAAATAAAAGATGGTGATGATGAATCTTTGAAAGCATTATATGTCTCGGCTGTTATGCCTGTCGTGATAGAATTTAATCATACATCATTCCATTTTATGCACTATTTAGATGGAATTTTTAAAAAACCCATGACAGCCGATAGTTCTCATTATATGGTTGTCATTGGTTATGGCACTGACAGTTCCACTAAAAGGGACTGCTAACTCTTGCAAAATTCATTTGGTACTTCGTGGGGCATGGGTGGCCTGATGAAATTGTAGCGTACACCCAACATAAATTAGCTAAAACTGCAATATTTCCATCGGAGTCAAAATTTTATAATTGCAGCTGTATGAGTGTAAACGATTTTTGTTTGGAATAAAATTTACATTAACATTGCCACATTAGCTGTAATTATTTTTTTTAATAAAATTTTTATATATTTTTTAACAAATGTTTTCCATTAAAACAAATAAATAATTAATTAATTCAGCTTAAGTTCACGTAATTTTTATTTCTAAATTTATTAAGACAGAAATATTATTTTCAAATTTTTAAGGTAAAGAAATTAGAAATAAAAAATTAATTGAAAATATTATTTTTAAAAATTATTTGTAAAAAACTTATTTCTTTGGGAAAATTGTCTTTTAAAATTTTTGTTATCGTTTAAAATATAAAATTATTATTATTCTCTAAAAAAATTGCCAAATTTATTTTTTTTTTCATATTTTTCATGTAAAGCTACTTAGTACATTTGGCTTGACAGCGGTTGTCGTCATTCACCAAGGGCTTAATTACAACAAACAAATTCTAAAAAATTGTTTTTGTTTTAAATGTAATTATGAGAACGAGCGAATGATTGCGACATCGTGAAACTGACCCTAAATTTATAATTATGTCACTTTTTAAGAATGATTACTGATAATATGTTTTAGAATCTTTTCTTTTTGTGAAAGAGATTTACTAAAAAGAAAACAAAGCGATGATAAAAATATTAAAAATAAAATTAACATTTTTTGAAAACTCTAATGCCTTTTTAAGCCGCAATTTATGAAAAAAAAAGTATGAAAAATAAAAAATATTGTATTCTTTGCTAAACACACGGTTAATAAAAAGTAAAACAAAATGCTACTGGCGATTAATGAGGAAACCAGAAAGCGGAGTAAAATCTATTCATTTGATCATAAAATTTAGGGGTCAGATTACTTTGAAAAGTGTGTTGAAGGCAGAAAAACTTACCTGAAATAATATGCATCTTAAGCAGTAACACGTAAGCCATGCCACAATTGTAGGAAAATAATTTACACACATTCTTATGCTCTTTAGTTAAGTCGTCAATGAAACAGCGACAAATGCACATGTGTGCGTATGTATAAATTTTTTCTTCTGACACACTGTACGAAATAATTTTAAAGATAAAGAAGTTTTTTTAGATCTTACATATTTAGTTGATTGAAATGCTATTTTAAATAAATTTAATTTAAAACTTCAAGGTAAGGAAAAAAGTTTAAATGATCTGTAAACAACTGCTTTTAACTTTAAAACTAAATTATTTTTACTTTTTCGAAAACCTCAATTGTTTATGTGAAAGGGTCTTGCGTAAAAAACAGGATCATACGGCAATTGATGAAGAAACTTTTTATAATATGCAAGATCGGTTTATAGATTTTAAAGTAATACAACAGGCTTTAATTTCTGGATCTTATACGGGTGTAGACCAAAATTTTTCATGTAGTGGACGTACAAGGCCCCAATTCCTGCAACCAACGATATATTTGGATCGATAAATTTGAATCTTCTTCAACACTTTCGTTTACAGCAGCGATATTCTCTTTAGTACGCACATTCCTTGGTGCTATTGAATTCTCTAGAGAGTATATGATATGAAATCTGTCACAGTTCGACGGATGGCTTTCTCAGATGGGCGATTATGTGCACCATAAAAATCACGAAATTGTTTGAACTGATGACTGATTTTCAAAGTAAACTTGGATAATTTGGCAGGGTTGTTTAAGCGTGGGTCTAATCATAATGATTTACAGAGTTTACTGAAAGTAATAAAAAAAATTTTTCATCAAAATTTTTAGTGTTATTATTTATAATTTCAAGTTCTATCATGCTTAAAAAACACCTTTTATTTAAAATATTTTTTGAGAATTGTTATGTTTTTAGTCCGTGCTTTAACATTAAATAATCAAATCGGTAAATTTTTATTATTAGTGGAGAATTTAGAACGCTTAAAATTAATTAAAGTGTCTACTAACAGTTGCTTTAGATTTATGTACTTAACTGATATTTCTGAGCATTTTTGTGAGACTCGTCATTGGATTATTTGAGCTGTTATTTATTGAAGGCTTATCTCTTTCAAAAGCTTGTTGTTTTGGGCGAGGAGTTCTTAATTTATAAAATTATTTAATTTTTTTTTTTGTTAAAAGAACAAATTAAAGAGTTATTTTCCAAAGTAAATCTATCTACTTGCTATTGACAGTAAAATTTCTCTCCGTCTCTCTCATTGTAATAGAAAACGCGCACTTTTTGTTTGTTGTTTTTTTTTAATAATAAATGCTAATATCGGTGTTGTTAATGCCTTTATATTTAATTTCTTTTTGAACTTAATATACAAATTCATGTGCACCTATGAGAGTTTTTTTTTAATTAGTGAAATTTTACTCTATTTTCGGCTTTTTGGTTCTTTTTAATTAATTTTCTAAACATTTTTAGAAAGAAAAATTATTTACAAATGTATGCGGACGTTTTCCAAAGAAAACAAGAAAAATTAGACGCTTCACTTATAACCTGTTACTGCAAAATTCTGTTTATTTTTTGCTCCGCAGTTTTTTTTTTTAATTATTTAAAGTTTCAAAACGTAAATGTCGTATAAGTCCCTGAAACTTCTTGTCGTGTAGATTTGTTTGCTTCTGAAATTCTATTGCGAACAAATTTTAAAATTGCATGCAACTAATTGCCTAAAAATTTGCATCAGTAATATAGTTTTAGATTTTTCATTTGGAGTTTATTTTATTTGAGATTTTGTTACTTAAATATTTTAGCTTTAAACACAGCAGATGTACCCATATAAAACAATAATACAACGATAGAAAGTTTCAGTTAATGTATAGAGTTAAAGCGAAAAACATCACAAGACAAACGATAAAAAATCTTTTTAAAACCATCTTCAGTTAATACTCAAATGTAAATAAAGACATTATATAATAAATAGAAATCAGTAACCTTAACAGCGGATACAAGAAATAAACAGAATTTCATTCATTATCAAGGTTATTTTTTTGTTTTTTTTTTCGTTTTTTTGTATTTTTTTTTCGTTTTTTTTTTTTTTAATTATATTAAAGTGCGTGTAAAATATACAAAAAGTGAAGTAAAAAAAATATGAATTAGAAATCATAGCGTGTAAATCAAAATGAAAAGATCATTAAATATTTGTTGTGTTTAATTAAAAGTTCAAGGGGAAATAAACCGCGACCTAAAACAGCCGTTGCTAAATTGTTGATCTTCAATATATAAAATATTCTTCTTTCAAAAATACTAAAAATTGGCATTTTCAAATGGTTTAAATTTAAACATTTTTTTATGTATTAAAAATTTCTAGCATTGAATTCACCAAACATTATTGCTGCGAATGAAGTTAACAAATTTAAACATAAACAAATGCATTTATTAATTTTAAATGTAGTAAATGTGCCGGATGGATATTTTATAATCAACACGCCATATTTTTTAAAACAGTTCCTACATGAATGGCAACGCTGTTTGGTTGAAAAAATTCTCTTTAACTGACTTTAAAAAAAAATAGAGGTTATCAATTCGTCTGGATGTTGCTTATTTTATTTGTGCCTTAATAAATCAGTCATTTCTGATTTGATTTTGAAAAAAAAATATTTTAAAAGTGATGCTCACAGTCACGTTTTAAAAAACGGTTCATAACTTAAAAAATTGTAAAGTGTCCCCATATAACATGTATGTTTTTTACGTGTATTTAAACCGTAAAGGCCACCACTTTAAAAGTAAAAAAACTATTTATCACTATAGCTCCCAATGGCAAAAACTAATACAAAAGTAAACATAAAAATTAAAGAGTGTCCCCATTAGTGAGTAAATTGATCAATATTGGTCTATCTTTTAAACCGTTATAAACAAACGCTTGCAAATTGGACAGATTATCCATTGCTATAACCGTTATAGTACCAACGGCAGTCAAATAATAAAAATGTTTTTTCTGTTTAATGGTATAAATACATAAGCAGAATTAACATAAAAATATGCAGCCTCCTTCGTCGGTACTTCTTCATAGCATATTCGCCGGCGAAGTAAAATAATTAATAAAATGGCTATATCTATCTCCTTTCACCACCTGTCTTCTCTCTCATCTATCCCTTTCCTAAAGAATGTAGCACGGTTAAAACTAAGTAGGCATTAATGCCTAAAGTGCTACTTCTCTTTAAAAAATAAAATAAAAATAAAAAAGTATTAATATTCTAAATTATAAATTAAAGGGTGTCCCAATAGTTCATTTAATTTGATGAATTTGGTCATACATATGAACAATGCAGACAAACGCTTGAAATTTACAACCAAACTGCATTGCTAACTCTGCTGTAAAAAGTATAAAATTTTTTTTTGAAAATTAAAAGGTGCACCAATAGTTGATGTAATTTGATGTATGTGGCCAAACTTTCGAACCGTTGTAGACAAGCAGCTGAAACTTACAAGGGACCTGCATTGCTAAGCCCGCTATATCAATAAGTTTATTATTTGAATTTAGAAATTAAAGGGTGTTTCAATAATGGATGTAAATTAAACTATAATAAACCGCTATTGCTAAACGTTTGCAAATTGTACAAATTATCCATTGCTATAACCTTATAGTACCAAGTATTAAAATTCAAAATTATAAATTAAAGGGTGCCCCAAAAGTTCATTTAATTTGATGTGTACGGCCATACTTCTAAACAGTTGTAGACAGACGCTTGAATTTTACAAAGAATCTGTATTGCTAACCCCGTTATAATAACAAGTATAAAATTTGGAGTTGGAAAAAAGGTATCCCAATAGTTGAATTAATTTGATGTATTTATGTGGTCAAACTGTTAAACCGTTATAGACAGACGTTTGAAATGTACAAAGAACCTGATTGTCTAAGTCTACCACAACAGCAAGTATAATTTTTGAATTTTGAAATTAAAGGGTGCCCCTATAGTTTCTGTAATTTTACGTATATTGCCAAACTGTTGAACAGTTGTAGAGGACGGTTAAAACTAACAAGGTGTTGTAGTGGATAGTCTGCTATACCAAGTATAAAGCTTGGGGAAAGAATATAAGTGTGTCCATATAGTTAATGTAATTTGATGTATGTGGCCATACTTTTGAATCGTTATGGGCAGTCAAATGAAATCTGTTTTGAAGCCAGTTTTATTTTGCAAGAATTACTAGTAAAATAAATGCTTTTTTGTATTTAATTTAAATACATCAGGGAACTGGTGGCAAAGAAATTTTGGTTGCAAATGTCGGTATCGTTTTGCTTTTTTTTTAATTGAATTGCTTTTTATTAGGGGAACCAAAAAGTTTTTACCATATATTTTTTATTTTATTTAGTTATATTTTTTATATATATAGTTAAAGTTTGTGAATAAGATTTAGGATTTGGAGATTTTTCTTCCTCCTTTAAAAGTTTTTCATTTGCTAATCCATCATTATCGCTCAACTTAATGCATACGCATAGGCTTGTGTTTCGTGAAAAAAAACTAACAGTGGGTCCAATTAAACAAAAGAAAGATAGTTTTCGAAAATCTTAGGACACATAATAATAAAATAAAAAATAGTGTAAATAATAAAAATAAATTATTCTTAACATAAGTCATCGTAATATATAATATATATGACTGGTGCATTTTGAAACTAATTATATATAAAAGAAGAGAATTTTCAGTTTTGATCAGAGTATAAAAACAAGCAAATATGTTCGCAAACGTTTTATGTAAGTCCACTTTTACATTATGCAACTTTTGTCGCTGCAATTTTTCTCTTTTCTTCTTTAAAATCGCATTTGCTTTCACATTGTACAATTTTTATTGCAACAATTTTTATAGATGTACACATGTGTGCATACATGTGCTAACTTCATCTTTGAAGACGAATAAGGAAACGAAACGAATTTCAAGAGAACACGCATATGTGTACCACCTTTAATTCCTCTCTCTCTTCTCGCTAACAAACTAAGAATTGCATAAACTTTTTTAAATCTTTCAAATATTGTGTTGAACAGTGTTGCCAAATGTTTTTAATAACTATATATATACCCTGTTCAGACATGTTTTCTTAATTGAGTTAAATTAATTTTAACTGCGCAATTTAATTTGGTGTTCACACATGCTCAATTAAGCTTATTCAATTAGCACAAGGCATATTTATTTTACTAGGCAGTGTCGCCGGCCCAGCCTATTTCTCTTTTTATTACAAAAAAAACAAGGCTTTTTGTTGTTGGTTTGAAGTTGGAAGTGTCAAAAGCCATTTTCGTATGACCCGCCATTTTCTTTTTATTTTTTTGTTTATATTTCTTAGTTGCTGCTTGTCAATTTTATGAATTTTTTGTTTTCACTGAACATACTTCCCAGAGTAAACATACTTGTTAGCAAGGGTTGCATTTCGCATCTTATTCAATTAGTGATGCAATTAAGTACTAATTGCTCAATTAATTAATTGACTTCTTATAAATTGAGCTCAATTAAGGCCTTAATTGCGTAAATTCCTTAATTGCGCAATTAAAGCGTATGTCTAAACAGGGTATAATATATGTATGATTTTTTTATGATAAAGTATTTTATATATGCAATAAATAAATGTAAAGAAAATACAAAGTATGCTTCTTGTTGCAAAAAGAAAAGCCGTTGCGATGGTTATGCGTTTTTTCTTTTTCTATAAGTAGCACCACCTTGCAAAAAGGCTTAACGAGTTTCTTATATATACATATGTGTATATATATTTACATATACATTTCCTTAAACGGATCAAAATAAAGTTTAGCCTAACAACCGGTCAAATGAAAAACATACGATAAAATGTAATAAAACAATAATCACTGTACATGGCTGACTTTTTTTCGGCTCTTATTATTCTTATTTATTATTTTTTACTTTTTGTTTTGCTCACTACAAAAAAAATCCTTAGTATATTTACTTTACACTATCTTGTAGTGTCTTCTCCGCACTAATACAACTTTACGTAAAAAACATGGCATTTGGAAATGTCAAAAAAAAAGAGAAACGAGACAGAATTGCTTGAAAACCATAAACAAATGCCGATGTATTTGTTTTGTAAACACGCTTTTGATATTTCCAACTTCAAAGCAACAAAGAAGAAGAAGACATGTAGTTTTTGCAATAATAGCAAGTAAAAAGAAAAATATTAGCTGGGCGTTTGACGCTCCCTAGTTAAATAAATTTACATTAACCAAACCCAAACGTTTCGTTTTATTTATTTTCGTACTTTTATTTTTAAAATTAAGTGAAGTTGCCAACCTTTTGTTATTATTATTATTATTTTTATTATTATTATTATTATTATTATTATTATTATTATTATTATTATTATTATTATTATTATTATTATTATTATTATTATTATTATTATTATTCTTATTATTATTATTTTTTTATTTCTAAAATATTTTTTTTTTTTCATCATAATTTATTTGTTAACAACCACACTGTTTAAAATATGACTCTTATACAGACATCACACATAGTAACTATGTATTTAAAACCCATAATGCATTATAATCATCTTATGCAAATATTGACCCCATCACAACAGTGTTAAAATCTTTTGTTTTTTCCGAATTCATTGATTTTTTAATTTTTTTTTTTGTTGGTTTTACAAACCAGCAAGAAATAAACTTGTTTCATATGAATAAAAATGTTACTCACATTTAAACTTTTGAAGACCTAAGAAAAACATAAAAAACATAATTACTTAAGATTGTAAACAATGAATGGTTTTTAATATCAATAAAAAAACTAATTTATTTACTTCAAGCATTAAATATTTATATAAAAAAGAATATATTAACCAAGGTCCATTAAAGTTTGTACAAATGTGTTTTATGGGAAATAATTTTGAAAAAAATTAGGCTGTAAATTACATAAAATTCCACAGAAAAAAATATATTGATATATATACGATATAAACCAAAAAGTTTATTTTTTATCAATAAAATGAAA
Source organism: Gymnosoma rotundatum (assembly GCA_916610165.2). NCBI lineage: Eukaryota > Metazoa > Arthropoda > Insecta > Diptera > Tachinidae > Gymnosoma > Gymnosoma rotundatum. The sequence continues at coordinate 14,661,267 of OU744339.1, forward strand.
CTATGGACTGTTTTAATTATCACAACGAATGTTAACAAGTAAGAGTGCTATATTCGGCTATGCCGAATCTTATATACTCTTCACCATCTATGTAAATCTAGTTTAGTGAAGTAACTCTAATCAAAAAAGCAAATATTGGGGTGACAGATAATTAAAAAATAAAAAAATTTCGTACTGCAAATATTTAATTTTACATAAAAATGCCATCGGCTCTTAATGGGTTTTAGTATTTCCTTAAAGATCTCTTCAAAAGCCTTAAAATGATACCCATATTGATATTTAAAAAAATTTTAATTTTCAAAACCCTGTAGATCGGAAAATATGGGTGAGCGACAATTAACTTCATGTTTTTTTAATCTTTTTTAATTCTATATCGCCCCAAATAATTATTTTTTTGATTGGAGTTACTTTATTGGTTCAAATGACATGAAAACGTTAATGGTAGGCGTGGTGTTTTGCCTGCTGCCTCAAAGGACATGGACCGATCATGCTGATTTCCAATAGCACCTCTTTCGACACTACATCTGATCATATGTATTTTTTTGTGCCGAGGCAAACTTGTTTCCAAAACTACCTCGGACGGACAGACGGACATCGCTCAATCGACTTCGCTTGCATAAGAAGTAGGAATATATATACTTTATGGGGTCGGAAATTGATATTGTAGAAATTAGATGCGGAATGAGAAACTTATATATAACCTTTTTCTACTTATTGTGTTGAAGGGTACAAAAATATTTTATTAAGGGGCATTGGAGTAAATAGTAATAAAACTAGGCGTGCTTTTACCTTCAATAATCAATATCAGTGAATTTAATAATTTTGATCGAAATAGTAGCACGAATTAAATAAAGTTTAATTGAAAACTTTTTACTTTAAAAATAAACTCTTCAACATCGTCAATGGTTTTAATGAATATCATATGCAATGCAATCTGGCCCAGAACATATGCGCTGAAATGTCATATTTAAATAAGGGCGTCAACTTTGTGCCACAAACAATAATGTTAACTTATTTTTTTAAACCTACCGTATAGAAATAAAATAGGGATAAAACAGATAGATCGCCCTAGAAATAACTAAATGTATATTTCAACAATAAAAAATAAAACAATCTAAAGGCTGTTTTACATTGTGTCACATGTATTTAGATATGTCACAAATTTTTTTCGAATGAGTGTAATGCTGCAAAACGGAGAGTAATAACGGATAAAAATTTGACAAGCGGATGGTAATTTTTCAAACAATTTGAAAAAATGAAGATTTTTTATAAGACCAGTGGTGCATTTTAATGTAAACAGTGTGACCGAGTGTGAAGAGAATTTATTTAACTTTTAGTTATTTAAATAAATCTTACTATAAACAAGACAAAATTTAACTTAAGTTTATATACATAATACATCATTCTTTATTTTAAATATTATAAAATATTGTTTTGACATACATAGGTATGTATTTCTTTAATGCGTTATTAAATCAATTATGTATTTAACTTTTTTCAACGTTGGGAAATTGTGCGGTTTTAACTTCTGTGGACAGTCAGCAGTTTTCTTTCTTTATACTTTGATTCTATTTGCACTAATAGTCTAAAAGTAAATAAGATTTACAACCAATTATTACTCTCATTTTTTAGGTACGGAGCTAATTTCATTATATTTTTGCTTCTACAAAATCAAATCAAAAGTATTATAGTCTAAACATACCTTAAGAAGCACCCAATTTCACTTCCTAAGGTATTGTCAAAATCGGTTTTACCAAATGCTCAGTGCGCTATTATAGTTTGCTTCATACATTTTGTATGTACTTGAAAATTTTTGACGGATAAATTCATCTTACTGCCATCCCTAAATTAGCGCGTAAAGTGCAAAATATCTGTCAAATTTCTCAGGTACATACAAAATGTATGAAGCATCCCTAAATAGCACGGCGTCAACGCTTAGCAATTGGAAAATCCAATTTTGACAGTGCGTTAGAAAGTGAAGTTGGTTTCTTGTTGGTTTGTTTTATTTTGTTATGGTTAAAAAGTAATGACAATTTAGTTATTTTCAAGCCAATCTAGCGGTTTTATCTCTTCTTTATTCTTATACAGCGGGTTTTATAAAATAAAATGAGTAACCATTATTGTTAAAGACACAAAGTTAACGCTCTTATTTAGGAATGACATTCCAGCGCAAAAGCTGTGAATCACATTGCTTGGCGTCTTACGCGCTAATTTAGAGATGGCAGTTAACGCGCTAATTTAGGTTTCGCTGTATGACGATTTTTATATGTCAGATTGTATGGAAAATAAATATTATGCACCAGACTAACTCATCATTAGCTTTTAAATGTAAAAAACTAAAAAAAAACTTTCAAATTCAACAGTTAGATTTCTGAAGAGATTATTACAGCAATAATTCTTTTCAATCGAACGAAAGCAATTTTTACTATATTTAAAAAATACTTTTTATCTCTCTTTGTAGCACTTAAGAAAAAAAAAACGGAAAAAGTGTAAAGATGCCTTTAACATCAACAATTACTACAGTGATGCTGATAACTAGTTTCATGATGGGAACTAATGCGCAGGTCAACTTTATTAAACTGTTTGATGTGAGTAGCTTTGAAGATTATCTACAACAAACGGGGAAGGTGTACGAGAATGAACAAGAGAGACAATATCGTGAGTCTCTCTTTAGAGGCACAAAAGCTTTGGTGGATATGGGAAATAAATACGCCGCTTTGGGTTTAAGCTCATTTCATATGGCTATAAATTCTATGGCAGACTTAACCCATAACGAAGTGGCCAAGCTTTTGGGTTCAAAAATTACCTTTTCGGGGGAGTAAGTCTTGGAAATGTGAAAATTTGTATATGCATTCTAATAATTATTATTTTAAATTTCAGAACAATTACTTCCAAACATGTTAATTTTGTTACGGCCAAAACCAATACGAAGAATCTGCCTGAGCACTTTGACTGGCGTGAATTGGGTGGAGTTACCCCTGCTGGTTTTCAAGGCTTTAATTGCGGCTCTTGCTGGTCCTTTGCTACTGTTGGAGCCTTAGAAGGGCATCTCTTTAGACGTACCGGTCTTTTAGTACCCTTATCACAACAGAATTTAGTAGATTGTGCCGAGGACTATGGCAGCATGGGTTGCAATGGTGGTTTTCAGGAATATGGTTTTGAATATATACGCGATCATGGCATTTCTTTAGATGTCAAATATCCCTATACTGCAATGGAAAATGCTGAATGTGGTCGTAATGATACACATGATAAAGGAGTTTATATACGAGATTATGCCCGCATTAAACCTGGTGATGAGGACAAAATGAAAGAAGTTATAGCCACCTTGGGTCCATTGGCTTGTTCAATTAATTCTGATCTTAAAACTTTTGAACAGTATAGTGGAGGAATTTTTGATGATGACAGCTGCAATCAGGGTGAAGTTAATCACTCGGTTGTGGTAGTTGGTTATGGTTCGGAAAATGGTCGTGACTATTGGATTATTAAAAACTCATATTCGGCCTATTGGGGAGAAAATGGTTTTATAAGGTTGCCACGTAACGAGAATAGTTTTTGTGGTATTGCTAGTGAGTGTAGTTATCCGTTATTGTAGGCATATGAAATTATTTTTAAGTAAAATTCGTAAGTTGATTTTAAAAGAAAAAAAAAATTAAAGAAATATTTTTTGTTAATTTACTTTTATTATTAAAGCCTAAATAAAATAAAAATTTCAGATACATCATCAATAACTTTAGAATTTTTTTGGAGGCGCTATAGTCCTCTCAACAATGGATTCTCATTTCTGTATAGAATGCGGTCATTTTTGTATATATCATCGCCGAAGCCGGTAAACCGCTGTAAATGACATTTTCAAGTGATTGTTTTATTATTTTCAAAAATAGTCTTCGTTTTTCTTTATACACTTTTATTCGAAAAAGTCCACTATGTACTTGTAGATTAGCTTTTCTAATACATGAAATGCTTTTAAAACGTTGAATAGCCGCTTGGATTACAGCCAGTTGAAACTTTATAGTATCAATGGCCAAGGTGACTTCTTTAATCCGATATTTTATACGTCAAATAAATAAAACTGTTTCTCTGTTAAATATTTGTTTCGTCTATTCTAACCTTACTTGGGGTCTACATTAGAGATAACGGGCTTGTTCGGAAATGCATTACTGCGCTACTACGTTCGAAAATGCATCAGTTGGCATCACTGCAAATTTCATGGGTTCTAAAATGCATCAATGAAATGTATGATGCGCAAACAAACGTCAAACTCGCATCACAAAAATGGCTGATGCATTTGATGTTTATTAATTTTATTTTGTTAAATTGCGTTTGTTTATACACTTTCAGAAACGAATTTGATAGTTCTTTGCTATATTTACATAATCCAGAATTTTTGGGATCGTTCTGTTGTTGGCACATACGTTTTTTAGCAGTGCACTTATTTTTAAAATTTTTAATTTTCTTTTCTTTTGTCGATTTGTACACCTTTATTTCATTTTTGCTTTCATTTATTATTATCTTCTCCATTAGTAATATTTAAGCATATGAATTATTAAAACAAATGATAGTTTATTTTTGTTCGCGCATCAAGTAAGTATTGGCATCAGTTGTTCAGCATCGCAAACTAATTACACATGCGCATCAGATGCAGTGCAGTGATGCATTTCCGAACAAGTCCAACATCTGAGATGAGAACGTTAAATTCCATGGCTGAGAGAATTCTGTTGCATGTAGACTTAAAATTAGTGTTATTGCAATCTTATAAGAATTCTTATGAGAGCTTTATTATGATATACATATCTCATAGGAACAATCTTATGAGAACTGTCAAAGATCAAAAAATAACTATGTATTTGTAAACAAAATGCCGCCATTACAAGTCTGGTGCACGAATTATTAAAAATATCTGCTTCAAGAGTACAATTTATATATTAAACGATTTTGTAAAAAGAAAGTTATTGGTTTTTAAACGAAATAAGATAGATAAGATTAACTGCCATCCCTAAATTAGCGCGTAAGACGCAAAGCAATGTAATTCATAGCTTTTGCGCTGAAATGTTATCCCTAAATAACAGCGTCAACTTTGTGTCGTTAACAGTAATGGTAACTCATTTAATTTTATAAAACCCGCTGTATAAGAATAAAGAAGAGTTAAAACCTCTAGATTGATTTGAAAATAACTAAATTGTCATAACTTTTCAACCATAACAAAACAAACCAACAAGCGGCCAACTTCACTTCCTAACGCACTGTCAAAATTGGATTTTCCAATTGCTAAGCGTTGACGCCGTGCTATTTAGGGATGCTTCATACATTTTGTATGTACATGAGAAATTTTGACAGTTATCTTGCGCTTTACGCGCTAATTTAGGGATGGCAGTAAGAAAAATACATGTTCCCCTTGTACGATATTAAGATTAAGATGGAGCAATGCTTTGCCGACGTTTTCTCTCATCTTATATCAGAGTTAATCGCAGTTGTAAACTCTGTGTTAACTCTATTTCTTTTATCCCAATACACACTATTACACTTAAAGAAAAATGAATATTAAAACACGTAAATGCTTTTTTTTATTTTGTATCATTATTTGTTATTGTATTTTTTATAATTTTCAACCAAACATATTTTACTTTTTCTATAGTAGGTATGTAAGTATGTATTTAAAATTTTAGTTTTTTTAAGTTTATTTATTAATTATATAACATTATCATTTAAGGTTACATTAATTTGTATAAACATATTTATAGGTTTATTGTGTATTCGTTTTTATTTAAATAATGATTTTTCAAATATTATTTTTAAATATTAATTTTTTAACGCGCACATTTACTACTTAAATAGACAATTATATAAATATATGAAATTTTTTCTGAGTGTATGTAAATTTTTATTTTATTTATATAAAGTTTTTAAATATGTATTATTTTATTAACAATGCTTTATTTCTATATTTCAGGAAATAATAGTTTGATTTTTTTAGCAATAAACAGCAATTTTTTATATATATTGTTATTTTGTCATATTCCATACTTATTTCTTTTTGGCATTAAAGTTTTTATTTATTAAGATTTTATATTAATTTTTATAAATATTCTTTCTTTTAAAAGTTGTTTATTGAAATATGTGGTATGTGTTTTATTAATAAGTGTTTGTTGTTTGCTAAATTTTAAATAATGATATTTTAAGTAAACTTTAAATTATCTTATAACAAAAGAATAATAAACCAAACAAATTTATTTTTAGTTTTATATAAATACTGAACGCTATACTCTACCAAAACGTGTTATAGTTTTTTTTCAGTGTATTGTTCGTAACGGATGTTAATAAATAAACAAATAGTAGTATTACCATACGATTTATTTTAAGCTGTCGATTTACAATAGTGTTGCCAATAAAGAGTAATAACAAATATTTTTCACGCCATTATTTTGCATGAAGTTATTTTCATGAAATTTTTGTTTGTAGACCAAAGGTGTAGAGAAACAAGCAGGGAAAACAAAATGGCGTGGCTTAAATTTAAAGCGTTTTTTTACACTTTGTGCACGTTTGCTGCATATGGTTTATTGTTTGTGTATTATTTGAAATAACACAAACAACTACAGTACTAAATATGAAATTAAAAGCAAAATGTACAAATTCTAATGCCATGAAAAATTTTATTGTATAGGGACGCGATGAAACTCGCTGAAACTTTAAAACAGAATTGGAATAAATGGCATGAAATAATCGCACGTGTAAATTCGGACTAATTTCAAAATAGAATAAAATCCTAAACAAATTATTTCCTTTGAAAATATAAAGATTTTGATGTTTTTTCTGGTATAAATAAAGTTTGATAAGAATATTTTTTTTGTCCTTAATGCACTCTTTGTGGGTTTCTCATTACTGATTGAATAAATAACTCCTTTAAGTCTTTGCCTTTCCTATAGTATCATATTCAAAACAGAGCACAAAATTTTTTAAGTTTAAAGATTTGTTTTGTAGATAACTAAATTGATCAGACTTTAGCCGCAGTGCCAATTTATGAAGTCAATGGACCAGAACTTTACAAAGACGAGTGACATTAATATCGGTTTAGTAGTTTTGAAGCATAATAAAAATCAACAAAGTAAAATGCACTGTTCATGTGTGTATAAATATTACGCTTCTCTTCTTTTCCTCGCTCTAGAATTAATGTTTCAAAAGCCAACAAAGCGTATTGCATATTTTATTTAAAAAATTTTTAAAGTTTTCAATTTCATTCTTATTAAATGCAAAACGTTGTAATTCTGCAACAAACCATTACAATAACCTTAAAACTGTTTAAATTCCTTCAACGCTTATTATACTACATACAATGAGAATGATGTATTTTATGATATGGCAGCACTTTTTATTTACTAACATGCTGTAAAATTCGATTCATCTGTTATGACTTGATTAACGCACAAACAAACAAAAACAATAACAGACAAGCTAATAAAGAAATTGATAATAGTATTATTTTAAAGAATACATTTAAATTAGACACGGCTTAACTAATCTTGTTATTTTTTTTTTAACCAAAAAATTTTACTTAAATATTAATACTAATAAAAGATGGTTTTTTAACTATTTTTTTTTTTAATTATAACCTGAGTTATCAGTGTAATAATGTTTGGGTTTTTATTTCTCAACAATTATTATAAACTTTACAAATTACAGTTATAAATTTTATTTTTGCAATAAATACCCATTTTAAATTATTTGATTAATAATTATTTGGGGTGAAACTAATAAAGTTTTATAAAAACCTTATACTTTTCTGGTATATATTTTAACAACTGCTTTTCATTTTATTATTAAAAAAAAAAAACTATTGTTTTATTTTTTATTTAAATACTTATTAAAATACAAAAGTTTTTTATTTCAATTTTTTAATTATTGTTAGTTTTTTTTTTTCTAAATTCTCATCTAAAGCTGAAGCATGTTTTTGTTTTAAGTGTATATTTTTTATCCAAACAAAGCTTTCTTTCTTAGTTATAGATTTTCTTTTATCTTATAACTTTAGATATGTGTACAGTAGCGGTCAAAACATTTGAGACTACTTGATTTATCTTGTTTTTTCTACCAGGTATTTTTTATAACAGCACCAAAAAATCTTTTTTCTTTACTTCAGTACAACTAAATAATATTTTTGAAATAGAAATAGTTAAAAAAGGAATAGTTAAAATTGAAGTTCAAAATATTTGTTACTACTCTAGACTCCATGGGCAGGCACAACAAACACATTATTTATTAAAGTTTCTGCACATTATTTATTAAAGTTTGGCTGCCTTAGAGAAACATTGTGCATGTAAATACTGTAAGAAGAGCAACCGAAAACTCTTTGTTGAGGAGGCAGTAAGTAGGATTCATGTAGGGACGTTAATTAAATACTCTACGGTAGAACAGTATACGCCAAAGTATTAAGGGCCATGAGAAGATTATTCTTTTTTATTCACTCCGAGGGCATGTTACTCTTGGACAACCCCACCTTTTGATGTCTGAACAGTGGCTAAGCTGCTAGCATCACTAGAAGTGATAGCCTGCGGAGATTACAATTCCAAATCTCAGGGAGAGTGCCTGCGTCCATTGCACTGTTGTATTGCAACATAATGCTACCAATAGTGCGGTGTGAGCTTAAAAAATCACTAGGTTTTTATTAAAATGCCATGATCTATTTTCTAGAAATTATTACTTGGGGTATCGCTATGCTCCTCGACTGCAAAAAAGGCTTAAGAATAACAACTCCTTAAGCTTCAACTGAATACTGATGTAGAGAAACGAGCCATCAGGTGATCCGCTTTGGCTTCCTGCAAGCTTTGTTGCACATTTAGCATCAAATCATTGCCAAGAAAAATGTACCAAGAAACGTGGATATTTAAAATAATCGGTGAGAAAAGTAGTGTTTGTACTTCATGCATGGAAGGGACAAAGCACTGTTGGGCATTAGAAAACAGAGACATTAAAATAATGAAATTTGCACTTCCCAAACAACCAATATGGGAAGAGGATCCCCCTTTTGCAAAATTTTTGGAAACATTAACATTGGACTACTGTTATTAATTATTTACCCCCAAAAGACCTCGCTTTATATTAATTCCGAACAAGTTTAAATTAGCACAGTATATTTGATGACCATGAGGAAAAAGTTTAAATCTACCGAAAAAAACCTTTTTTATATGAAATTTAAAATGGAAGAATTTCCAAGTTCAATTACAGCTTTGTATGCCGATTGGTCTTTAAAAATGTTTTTTCTTAGTTCTCTTGTTCTCTTTCTTAGATATTCTTAAAACTATTAAAAGCTTCCTTAGTAAGACAGAAAATCTGCGGTTTAAGGAAAAACTTTCATATATGATGATGAGAATTATGTTGTAAAACAAATTATAGACAACAAGGTATTTTTACATGTTAAGCACCTGTAACAGCAGCCATTTATCAAGAAAAAAAAAACTAATAATTAAACATTCTAAAATGATAAGCATTGCATTTAACATTTAAGAAATTATTTTAGCAGTAATCTCTACATAAAAATGTAATCACTAACAGCGAAAAATGAACGAATATGCTTAAATCCAGCACTGCTGTTAATTTATACTACATAATTACTTTTGTTAACAGTCATTGGCTCATTGACTTAAATATAAGTTTTTTCTTTGTTTTAAAATAAATTATATTATAATTTGTTTTTATTAAATTCTTTAGCTGCAATTGTTTTGACCCAAACTGTATTTTTTAGGCGAATGTATGTATGTGTATAATAATAATTTTTATATGTATTTATATTTCATTACAATTTTTATTTTAATGTCTTTTGTTATTCTTTATTAATATGTATTACTTCGGTGTATTTTTTGTATTGTTCAGGTTTACAAAGTTGTTGTTACTTTTTTTTACCATGAGCGCCAAATTCAAATTTAGATGCAAAAATAAATATTTTTACCTTGATAACATCAACAGTGAATAAATAGTGTGTCAAATGATATCTTGTTGTCTTATCTACTAAAGTTGGAAAGTATTTATTATAAAGATTTATCTAATAGGTGGGCTGCTGTTGATAATCCATATTTTGTGGCTGTTCCATGCCTGGAAAAAAATTTCAGAATAATTTTAATTAATTAAAATATGAAACTTTTAATTTCTTTATTTCAAAGTACCGGTCTGTTGAGATGTAAATGGTGAAGCACTGTATTGGTCATTATCATTGTCCACCGAATAGCTATTGTAGGCCTGTTGATGCACCACATTGGCGGGATCATTTTCAAAGGCGGATGTAAATTCATCGCCGGCGCCAATTAGGAAACGTTTGTAGGCCAAGAAAGCACATAAAGCCTGAAAATATAACGAAAATCAAACAAAAATTAATTAACGAAAAACAACTCTCATGTCATTAGTGCCATTATGATGAATTTTGTGTTGCATAACAACTCTGCTTTTGCAAGAAATTTTATTATAAAGATAGTGCTGCAGTATTGCCTTCACATTTAGTGTTGATAATTTTATAGTTAACTTTCCTAATCATCTAAATTCCTATTATACGCTCCATTTATACACGCGAATTTTACTTTGTAAAGTTTTGATTTTATGTGAGAGAGAGGAAGAAAGAATGATGTACAGTGCAGACTTTGATGTATTCGCAAATTTGCTATGTCTTTCTTCCGTTGCTTATACACAGTTGTATATACGTATGTACACACATATTTTTGTGTTATAACCATCGCATACAAAACGTTCAAAAATTAGGAACAAACAAACAGAAGGAAACAAAACTTGTAAAACAAAACTTTTTGTGTCTGAACACCAAACAAAGTTTAAAAGAAAATTAAAAAAAAAACTTTGTCACAGTAAAATTTTCGTGCCTAAATGCAGTCAAAGTCTGTCAGTTAATGTTAGATTTAGATGTTAGATCTGTTAACACAATTTCGTAAGTGTTGTTAAGTTTTATTGTGTGAATTAAAAGTTCATATGTGACAGATTTTTTTACATGTCTCTGCAATTTGCTAATGTTAAATAATTAAATATAAAAAACAATTTCTAACTGCATTTTGAGTTTCATCTTTTTTTTTAGGTTAAACAGTGTGGCAACTAATCATAATTCTTCTTGCGATTTTTCTAAGAAGAAAAGTATTCTATCAGATTCGAATCGTACGGTTATGTAGAATAGTAAATCACGGCTTTAAGTAGCATCTCAAATTCTTTATTTTAGGTAATGCCCTAAAAATCCAAATATTCGCTATGATGCTTTAGACTTTGGGATTCTTAAAAATAGCTGGTATGTCATCACAAGTCCTATAAGTCAGTCAGTTATGTATTCCTAGATATCTAGAAATATGATAAATCGATTCAACTCTGAAGAATATACGGTGCCCTCCTCTGAAGATCTTTGTGGCAGCTACGCTCAGTGGGTTTAAGGTTCAATAGCCAAACTAACTTTTTGGAAACCATGTAAAGTTTCAATAAAATTTTTTTTCTGTTAAGAAACAAAGGTGCCTATTATGAGCAACTTTCGATCTTTGACTGTATTCGAAAGAGCTGATCCAAGGCATATTGATACAGGTGACTGCATTAGCTTTTGCGTGTATTTTGTTTTTGTAAAATCTTGTTCAGCTGTCAAAAACGTCTGGCAATATGTGTGTATGTATTTGTGAAAAATAAACAAGCAATTGAACACATACATAGAATACACATGCACACACAATACACCCACTAAATAAAAAAAGAGCAACAATTTTGACAACTCGCAAAGGAAAACAGCAAACATATGTTGACCGCTTGGGCTAATGCAGTCACCTGTTCAATTTGCCTTGAGCTGATCGAACGAATTTTCATTTGGTATTTAGCGTGTACTCCATAAAAATAGTGCTATTGTGAATTTTACTCGATTGGCTTATTCACAATAGTACATGTTTATCAGCTGTCGCTCTAAAGAAATATTGTTTTACTGATTTATAAACGAAAAATTAAAATAATTATTAATTAAAATGACTACGACATGTAATTAAAATAATTAATTGCCACCATTTGTAAAAAAAAAACAAAAAATTGTGTTCAATTGAAAATTCGTTGCACTTTGCAATTTTCGACAGTGCTACCAACTTATAATACGAATTTGACAATCGATATTCGATTTTCGTGAGCCAGCGAAGATCGAAAATCGAATGCAACTCATAATAAGGACCAAAATAATTGTTTAATTTTTTTTTGACCAATTACCCCACAGAACAATCGCAGCAGCACTTTAAAACTTTTAATACTAAATTGTTTCAGAGAATTAAGTTGCTGCCGTGTTAAGTACAGTAAAATGGTTTCCTTTTTCAACTATTCATTTATTTTCTTCACTTTTACTAAATTTCTTGAACTTGGTATTTTAAATTCATTTTTTTATTCTATAAATTTATTTAAAATTCCACTTACCCAAGTAAATATTGAGAATAATGAAAATAAAATGGCAGCTTGCATATTACTGGCGCCAACACCACCGGGTGGCATTTCGGCTGAACTCCACTGTGACCAAACATAAATAAAGGCCACAAAATACATAAAGGCCCAAAATGCTATAATAAAAATACATACAAATAAGTAAGATAAAATTATATTGTTTTTTTTTAACAAAAAAAAAAACTGAAGTAAAGAAGCACTTTTTTAATTTTTATAAAAAAAAATTTTAAAAAAAATTCTTAATGTGCAGTTTCATACCTGAAAAACCCATATCGGCCATAACAAAACGCTTCCGGCTCTTAACTGATGACATACGTTCAAACAGAAATTCACCTCCTATGAAAGCCATGGATGCTAAAAAGCCAAATACGCCCACTGTATTGCCATATTTGCAGGCCATGTTGTCATCATTTAATATGCAAATCTCTTTACCCTCTTCTTCACGATAACCTTCTGATGTGATGCAGCCAAAAACAACAATAGAGAAGAGCTTCAAGTAGAAAGAAATAAAAGTATATAAAATTATTAAGAACATTATTGCTACCTCCCTGCATGTGATTAAAAAAAAAGCAAAAATATTAAATGTGGATAACATCTAGAAGATAAAGATCTCCAAGGGCCTCAGAGGCTTTGTTTGCAACTAAGAAAACTAAAAGTGATATACGATTTGTGTAAGTGTGCCCATCAAATGAGATTGTCATGACTAGTACTGATATACAGCACTCTTTTTTAAAGTTAATTCTTTTTAAAAGGTGTACTATTCTGTTAAAGATGTATTTTTATATTGGAAAAGCTCTTAAACAGCTGAAGATGTTTGTATTATTATTATTTGTGGTGCTTTCAAATTGAAATTTAATTAAATCTTTTTTAAATATAATTGAAAAAAATACAAAACTTTCTAAATAAAAGAAGAAAGCAATTTTCTAATTTAATAAAAGTTGAATCAATCAAGAACTTAATAAAATTTAAATGTTTCTGTACAGATAAAAATTACTTTTTGATAAAAAATTCCATTTGATAAATAGCAATTTTTTACCAAAAGGTACTTTTTAATAAAAAGCAAAAGGTACTTTTTAATAAAAAGCAAAAGGTACTTTTTAATAAAATGCATCTTTTCATAAAAGTTTTATAAGTAGACCAGGTTATGATTAGGAGTGATGCAAATCGACAAAAACAATTTTTTAATAAAAATTGTATAAAACAGGAGTGGTTAAAACCGAAAATTTTTTCAATAGTACTTTTTTGTAAAAGGTATTAGTTGATGGAAGGTATTGACAAAATTGACAAAATAATTGTGATCATTTTTCAAATAATATACTTTTTGATATTAATTACTTTACATTAAAAAGAGTACTCGTCAAAAGATATTATAAGTTTAACATATAAAAATAAACTTGGAGCTTTGTTAAAAATATTAGTTTCGAAAAAAATTTTTTTTGATAAAAAAAAAAACTTTTAATAAAAGTTAAGGTTTCACAAAAGTTTTTTTTTTAACGGACAAGTATGAATATGTTCTATTATAAAATGTGTTTTTTGGTTAAAAGGACGGTTTAAAAGTACTTTTTGAATAAAGGAACACTTTTATACTAGGTACTTTTTATAAAAGTTATTAAAAAAATATTCCTTTCAATAAAACGGTAGTTTTTAATTAAAGGAACACTTTTATAGTAGGTACTTTTTTATAAAAGTTACTTTTTGGAAAAAAGTTTTTTTTTGGATACAATGTACTTTTTAAAAAAGTTCCTTTTTACGAGTATCAAAGAGATACTTTTTGAATAAAAAAAATCCTTTCAATAAAATGTACTTTTAGATTTAAGGAACTCCTTTATACTAAGTACTTTTTGAAAAAAGGTCCTTTTGACAAAAGTTTTTAGGACAAATAAATAAAAGTGTGTTTTATTAAACGAAATATCCATGACTAGGAATGGTGAATATTTTATGGAGAAAATGTGACCGCTTTTAAAAAAAAGATATTTTTTGATTTTAACTAGTTATAGTTAAAATATACTTTTGGATAAAAACTACAATTAGATTAAAAGAACGCTTTTAAATAAGGTACTTTTTGATGAATTTTTTTTAATAATTTATGAATTTTATCAAAAGTACTTTTGGATTAAGACTCCTTTTGATAAAAGCAAATTTGATATAAGTTGTTTTTGGGACATATAAATATTTTTTTACCAATAGTGATGGTAAAACGCGCAAAAATTTTTTCCTATTTCAAAAAAGTACTTTTTTTAAGTTGCTATTTGATGCAACAGTTTTAAAATAAGTGCTTTTTAATTATTTTAATATTATTTTTTATATAAGATAAAAATCTTCTTTTGATAAAAGTTAGCATATTATTATTTATGTATTACGCTTAGGAGTGCAAAAAGGTACTTTTCGATTTAAAGTTGTTAAAAGGTTCTTTTAAGTCTTTAGAAAATATTTAACAATTAATTTTACTGTACTATTTTGTCTATCTGAATTTCTCTTAAAAAAAATTTATTTTTAACACCCACAAGGAGTTTTTTCACGTATCCGCTTTGCAGACACAGCAAAACTCTTAAGAAAATGTTTATTGCTAGAAAACATTTTCTTTCTTTTTTGCTTTAATATTTTACACGTAAATTATAGCACACGCTAGTGTCCTTATTTTAAAATGTTTGTTTTATTTATTTTTTCTTAACGAAAGTAAACTATAGCTGCTTAAAATGCAACAACAATGCAAACAGGTGTGTTAAAATTTTGTATGTATTTGGAGTTGAAGGCCAACTGTGGCCTTGGAAATGATATATACCATATTTATGATTTGACCCATTTACGTAGTGAAAAAAAACAAATCACAAATAATAATAAAAAACTATTTATAATCATTTGGGATACCAGTAGAAGGTTGGCATTGCCTTGCATTATGTGGTGTAGGTTGTGTAAGTGTTTTTTTTTCATTCTGTGCTTTTAAGGTCATTCTAGCGTATACGTAATGTGAATTTTTTTAAGATGATAATAATATTAGTCATACGTAGAGGGGAATGAAATACTTGGGTATTATTATTAAAAGGGGTAAATTATCCATAGCATAATTAAGAGCACAAAAAATAATACTTATGTCTGCTATTTGCTATTTAATGAAAAGCTGCATCTATTAAGTAGTTCTTGAGATATTTTTTTTTAACTTTGATTTCTTAAAGTTTTGTATTTTATACGTACACGTATTTTTTTCCAAGACTTCCACCCTTGAGAAACGTCAAGATATTAATATTGAGTTTGTTTAAACTTCGTTTTTTATTAAATAAAATAAAGTTTTAATAATAAAGTACTTTTCGCTTGAGAAGTTTCGGAACAGATTAATTAAAAAATGATTTAAAAAAAACATTAAGAAGAAAGTTCTTTTTGACAAAATGTACTTCAAAAATTGTTCTCCTTAGCTATAGGTACTATTTAGAAAAGATTATGTATTTTAAGAACATGAATAAAACTTTTATATAAAAGGTATTTTGTCGTAAATAAATACATTCCTTTTTAGAAGGTACTTTCATAAGGAAATTTTTAAAACATTTAATTGTCTTAAATAGCTAACTTTTATTAATGTGGTTTTTAATCACAGTAACTATTTATTAAATATTTTTTTGGAATATATTTTTTCGAAAAACTTCCTTTTCGTTAAAACTGATTTTTTGGTAAATATATATTCAACACAGTGCTAAATCAATACAGCTAAGTGACAGAGATAGCCAAGGATGTTGGGGTTCTACAAAATATAAATAATACAAAATCTGTCTATATGTGATTGCCCTTTCTAGAAATGTTGAGAAAAAAGAAAAATGAGAAACAATTTTAATAACAAATACTTTTTGTTTAAGGTACTTTTTGGTGAAAAGGTACTTTTTATTGAAAAGGTACTTTTTGGTGAAAAAGTAACTCTAAATAAAAGTTACTATTGGAACTGTGTTGCATTTTTATACAAGATCTTTTACACTAAAAGTTTCATTTTGATAATAAAATTTTTTGGACAAAAAAAGTACTTATTGATAAAAGGATCTTTATGATAAAAAGTTTTTCGATAAAAGTTTCTTTTTAAAAAAGGGTATTATTTTTTAATGAGGTTTTTGATAAAAGGTTATTATTCATTTAATTAGCTAATTGAAAGTTACTTTTAATTTGAATGTTATTTTTCATAAAAATTAATTTTCTTCTTATTCCATTAACGGTCCTCTCTTGTAAAAGTACTTTTAATCTAAAAAAAAGTATTTATAATTTTTTAATAATATTAAATTAATTAAATTTTAGTTAAATATTTTTTATATATTAAATATTTCTTCATAAAAAATAATTTGTCTCTTCTTTATATATATTTTTTTAAATGCTTTACATTATTTTCCCTATAATCAATTTTATAAACACTTCAATAAAAAACATATATATTTCTTTCAAATGAAGTCATAAAAACTACTATGACATTTCAATAAATTATTCTTTTGAAGCTTTTTTATAGAAAATATAGAACATTTTATACGTTTTAATTTTACACACTGTGATATATAAATTTATACAGGCATACGCTCACTTAAACATTTCGTATCCTTGCCTTATTCAAGCTACAACTACACGACATTTTTCCTTTTAATGATGTGCTCATTTATTATTTTTGTCCATTTATTTTTGCTTGTGTATTGTCCTACATTACATTCTATATTTATATGAATGTTTTTGTTATTGTTGCTCTTTAAAATGTGATGACGTATTTTATTTGTTTTTATGGCATTTCATTAATCTCCTTAATGTCTTACTATAAAAAATAAAAAGAATTCTTTAGTTTTATTAAAACGGACTTTTCATACTTATGTTTTATAAAAAAGTATCAAACAGTACCTTTTATCAAAAAGTGTCTTTAATCAAAAAGTACCTTTTGACAAAAAATGTCTTTAATCAAAAAGTACCTTTTGTCAAAAGGTATCTTTTATCAAAAATCATCTTTTGTCAAAAAGTGTCTTTAATCAAAACGTATCTTTTTTAAAAAGTATCATTTTATCAAAAAGGATCTTTTATCAAAAAGTATCTTTTATTAAAAAAATACATTTTATCAAATAGTATATTACAAAGAGAATGACAAAGAAAAGCTTTAAGTTGTGTGTGAACTTCGTCTCACCAAATTAACATTAAGATTAGTTGGTTAAATAGATGATGTTTACGATGTACATAACATAAGGTAGATAGATGCAAAGAATGCTGATGAAGGATGTGGCGGTCCAGAAAATGCTGCATTTCATTCTGCTAGCGTCTAATTTTTCTTGTTTTCTTTGGGAAACGTCCGCATACATTTGTAAATAATTTTTCTTTCTAAATATGTTTAGAAAATTAATAAAAAAGAACCAAAAAGCCGAAAATAAAGTAAAATTTCATTAATATAGTATATTTTCTTAAAAAGTACCCTTTATCAAGAAGTCTTTTTTAAATATCTTTTATCAAAAAATACCTTTCATCAAATAGTACTTTTTACCAAAAAGTACCTTTTACCAAAAAGTACCTTTTATCAAAAGGTACCTTTTATCAAAAAGTATCATTTGTAGTAATCATATTGTTCCGTAAAATACTGTGGAAAAATGTAAGTGCACCGCAATGCCCTAACCCGAATGTTAAATGTTTTTTTTTAGTTTTCTCCTTTCATGACACTTTTCGAGAATGCTTTATTAAGCCCATAGTATATGCTAATCCATAAAAAAGATCTGTATATCAATCAAACTTTATTAGAATCGATCACCGTATTTAGATTGCAAATATTTGCACTGCAATTTTTAATCATGGCTCTTATGATATCCTGATTATTAAAGATGCTCTTTTTTTATGTTGTCATTCATGCCATTTTGATATTTTGATTAGCAAACATGCGTCGCTAAACAGAGTAGCCAGTTCTCTCCAAAGATTCTGTCAAAGATTAGTTCATAATTTCCTTTTTTTAAGTATGCTCTATATACAGGCCTCAACTCGTCTACCAGTTATAAAACAATTTCCTTTTCTACTCAAGACTCTATTAGATTTGAGCAAGTGTTCGTTATTGATTTATTAATCGCGGTTTCTACACTGTTCTGCAAAAAAAAAAAAATCTTTTCTTCCCTCCCTTGAACAATTTTATCTATTTCTCATGTTTTAAGGTGTGCTGAGTCCTAATCTGAACTCAGAAAAATTTTATCACCCTCTGATTTTGAGAGAAAAGAGGAGAAACTTGGAGCGAAAGCCTCGAGAATACTGATCAAATCCTAGAAGAAAATAGTGACAAGAGAGCGGCTGAGTGGGAGGGAGGGAGTTGGCGTATTGAGAGTGAAAGGGGGGCAGGTAGGGATTTGAATGAAAAGAATACCACCATAAAAAAAAACTTTTAGCCATATTTCTTCAATCACTTGTAATATTCCCACCAATTTTTTTTTTGTTCAAATACACTTCATTGCGCTCAGAAGCATCGGGCTTTTGAATTTTTTTCACTATGTTTTGATGCCAAAAAAATTCGTCAAATTTACAAAAAAAAACTCACAATTTTGGATAAAAAACTAGAATTTCTCAAGAAACTGTGCGTGATAGACAGAATCTGACTTCAAATTCATGTTTAGCACATTTGAAAACAGTAAGAAAGCATATTTTGGTTTAAAGGAGGATTTTCGTGCAGAACAGTGTTATTTTTCTTTATAATCAAGAATCTGTTGGGATGATCTTCTCGTAAACAAAAACCACAACCAAGAACCTTCACAAATTCTGCAAATGGCCAGCTCTTCCTCAGCCCTTGTTCTTTAACTACAAAAAATAATTTATACAAAAATGCTTGATATTCCTCTTTAAGACCACAAATAAAAATCTTTTTCTGTTCTGGAACTCAAACTTTTAAAATAATGTCGACATAGTCGGGTCAAAGATCCAATGCACGAACACAAACCTAAATAAGAACAATAGGCCGATATCATCAGTCATTACTCTAAATCTAGAGAACTAAACTACTGAGACTTTCTTAACTTGAAAAACACTTCTCAAAGACAAACATGCAATTTCAAGCGCTTTCGAGTAAAAGCTTGATGTCGCGGGACTTGCTAGACTTCCTATACAAAATAATTTAAAATTTTTCCTTTTCTAGAAAATTTATTTTTTTTATTATTTTAAGGGATATGACTAGTTAAAAAATTACAACAACAAAAAAATCAACTTAATATTTGAACTTATGTGTTTCCGTAAGTTTTTATAAAAACTTTCACTTATTTTTCAACAACAAATTACAATTTATTTCCCTCGTTATGCTTAATGCTTTAATTAATTAAATATTTTAATTGATTTGAAAAACAGAACAAAAAATATCACTCTCATAAAATAAACGTTAATAGATTCTCAATATAGAAAAGGCCTTGAATAAAAGCAAAAAAAAAACAATAACTACAATAAAGGATAGGTATTCCCCAGAAAAATCACATTACAAATGACAGCATTGTAAAAAAAAGCAAAAAGAAAGAATGAAAAAGAATTTAAAAAAAAGTAAATAAAAATCAATAGAAATGTCTATAATTTGCAATAAACAACCAAACACATTCAACAACAACAATAAGCCAAATATACAACAATAATATTAAAGGGTGATTTCTTAATGTTTAGCTTATGATTAAAAAGAAAAAACCAAAAGTTTTTTTCTATGACTCTAGAGCACATTGGGTGCAAAAGCTTTGAAAGTTGATCTGCACTACCTCTGTGCCATAGTGATATTATGTTTCCATCATTCAGTCTAATCGTTTAAAACCTTTAGTTTTAATTTTTCTATATCTTGAAAGAACATTTTTTGGTGCAAAAAAAATATATTCTACTTAAGTTTAATGGCTTTTAGAACATATTTTAGCTCCAGCATCCAGCAGTTTGAAAATGAATCATTAAGGAATTAAAAAACCAGTTAAAAGGGAAGGCGATGAAAGGAGTAGTAATGTTTATAAACATTCACCTTAAGTTTTACATTGGCAACTAGCTTTTTGAGTAATTAAAAAATTAGTTATGGAAATAAAAACACAAATCTGCGGGTAACGACTATATGTTAGTTCAATAGTATAAAGAAATATTATCCAAATATAAGCTCAATGATTAAACAGTAAATCACTATCTGAAAATAAGATAATTATTCTTGAAGTAAGTACCGTTAAACAATAACTAAACACTTGTCCACCACCTGTTGTAGTAGTGGAATTCATGGTTTGCTTTTTGTGGACCTTTTACATTCTGTAGCACTGGTAAATCTTGATAGATTTAAAGCAAGACAGCAATTAAATGCATACCCTTCTAAATTAAATGAATTATTATAGCCATATTTATATCATGCCCTTTTGTCGTGCCCTTTTTTCGTGACATTTTTTATGCCATTTTTTCTATTCTCTTTTAAAGTTGCAACAAGTTTCATCGGGCGCTTTAACAATGAATTTATGATGGCATAAAAATTTTTATATTTTGTTTTTAATTTGCTATTCGTTATTGCCGTTATAGGTGCTATTTTTAATACAAAATAAACAATAAAACGTATACAACAGACGTACACAAAACAGGTATAAAAATATTCCCTCGAAACTCAAGCTCTATACCACTTGCCGACAAAAAAAAAAAAACCTCATCGTGTTAGTTGGTCTTTTCTTTATATCCTCTGGAATACTAAAAACTTTTATTGTGTCGATTTCTTTATAATTCAGAAAAACCGTCAGTCACACTTTAATATTTTAGATCGTAGTATATTTAAAAAGATTTAAGCTTTAAGCTTAAACTTTCTTCTCAAGTCGTTTTAATTTTTAACGTCATAAATAAATGCGTATAAGAGTTGAACATAAAAATGATAATAAAAAATGAACGTTATGATGAGATTAAGAATAATGTCAGAAACATGGACTTTCTTGACAAAATTGTGGCATCGTAACATCAACCTGATATTGAACTGATGAAAATCTTGATTTTTTAGGAATAATATTTTTTTGGTAAAGTAGAGATCCTTTTCTTGTGATATATTAGGTTCGATTATTAAGTTTCAGTTTTTTTTTCAATTTGCGTTTTTTTTAAATTGGCGATTTTATTATTTTATTCTTTTTTTGGTTTGAGGTCAGTTTTTTCTTTTACTCAATAAATTAATACATAAAAAAGATTGTTTTTTTTTGTGGAAATCTTTTTTTATATTATTATTATATAAAAAAACATCTGTGCGCAAACAGATTTTCCTTTTTCAAAAAAGTGAGGTTATAATCAAAGACGCAACGCGCACGTTTTTTTTCAACTTGCTTTTATAAAAATGCCATCGTGTTAACAAATAGAAGAAAAAGATAATCATTTATACTTCAACATCCTGTTCAGGATTTCTCACGTGCTATACAAAGGTATAGATCAATGTACAGTTCCTGGAGAGACTATTTATATCTGAAAACTTGTAAGATACCCTGACACTGCCATTTTTAAAATTCAGATTTCAAAAAAAAAAATATAATTGATATGATACAATATATTAAAAAGTGATGTAGCTCCCCACCATACAAAAATTGCCAAAAAAAAAAAGAAAAAAGAAAAATAAATGTATTAAATAAAAAACATAAATCCTATAGCGTAGATTATATTTGGGAAAAACACCAAAAATAATAGATAAATGATAGATGGTCATTCATTGGGTTGAATTAAAATGCATCGAGAGTTTCCTTCTCACAGTTATATAAGAATGGCAGAAAAGTTTGAGAGTGTTTGTAAGTTTACTCCAAGAATGGTGAGTCCTTTTCGTGAAAGATCCTGCGAAAGTAGAAATAAGTTCAAGAGGAAAACTAATTTGCATGTTACGAGTGAAATTTGTTAAAGAAAATACATTGGCACAAGGCAAAAGCCGCCCAAATTTTTTAAACTTTGTAAAAGTGAAGAGGAATATGCCGTTCAATATAACTTTTAAAGCCACATTTTAAAATACTGGTATGTGCTCCGAAGTACGATCAATAAAAAATCATAACTTTTACTATTGGTAACTTGTAATAAAGTGCCTTAGATTTGTTAAGTGACATCACGATTATTTTTATTGAGTTGAATTTTTCGTTGAAATTAAATTTTTTATTGAAATATATAAATTTTTGTGAATTCTCAATTTTTGCAAAATTCTAGTTTTAATTGATTATTTTGGTAAATTTTTAGTTTCTTATGAAATCTTGATTTTCTACAAATCTTTATTTTTTTTTTTAACTAAATGATTGTTTATTTTATCGATTTTTGGCTTAAGTTCGTTATTAATTGTGATAAATTGAAACAGTTTATTGTTTAGAAACCAGCAGAATGAAAGGCACTTTCTGTGTTTCTTTTTTTAGATTCCGTTTTTATCAAATATTTCTAATAAATTTGTAAATATAAATTTTCCTTTTTTATTTATTTATTTATTTTTTTTTTTTTTTTTTTTTTTTGTTAATTTATCTTTTTCATTTTCGATTTTTTATTTCAAATCATCAAATAAAAGTTTTTTATGTTTATCGTCTTTTATAAAATTTATATTTTTTATGGATACTTTTGTGGGATTTTCGTTTTCTAAGAATATTCGTTAATATATTTTACTTTTGCATGGTGACATTAAAACGAAAAACAACAAAAGCTAAAAAAAAAAAAAAAAAAAAAAAATTTTTTTAAACAAACGGCTATTTCTATATTGAGTCAAAAGCGCTTAAAGAGATTTATTTTTATTTTCGCCTTCAATTTGCTTAGAAATCATTAAATAGTCAAATTAAATAAAAAATAAATATGTTAATAATATCATTTGTTGTTAATTGTTTAAACCAATGCGTATCAATACCAAGTAGTCGCGATAGCGTATTCATCAATTTTCGCCGAAACCCTAAATGTCAAACTCCATGTATAAAAAATATGTATAATTATTTTTACATTTAGTGTTTACGGAAAAAATTAATAAATTCGCCATCGCAAGCACCGAGTATTTATTCGCCTTGTTTAAAAATGTGATTTTTTAAATTACTTTTTGACTTTTCAATTCTAATTAATTAAATTTTTTTGAATAGAAATCTTTATTTTCTCTAAAAAAAATTGTGAGAAGTTTCCTTAAGAGCCTAAGTAAGCAGTAAAACGTGCTTTTATCTATGATAGTCAATATCGGTGAAAAGAAAAAAATCATTTTACACAGAATATAAATTTTAAATAAAAAAACTAACTTTAGGAAAATCATATAAAAACTGACAAATATGACCAACTGCAAAAAACCAAACAGCAAAAAAAATATTCTATTTATCGTAATTTTGTTTATGTAATGTATATGTATGGGTGGGTCAATGTGTGTAAATAGTACCATTGTGTAAAACAAGGTGTCAAGTTTACAGCAATAATAAACATAAATGTGTAATATATAGCAGAACCCTAAAAAACTATGAAGAAAAAACAAAACAATAAACATGTTCATTCCATGTATATATTTATGTAAATTTAGCTTAAATTTAAAACTATTAAGGATTATAAATAAAAATCTCATAAATAAATTTAAGAAAAAAATTCTATTCATTATTTTTTTTTCGAAAGTATAAAGTGTTTCTCAGTTTGTGTGAGTGGCAAGGTTTTGCTGACTTAATGATATGATGACCCTCAAAACACTTACCCAACACAAGGCTCGTATCACTACTTGTGGTTTCATGGCAAATGCTAAGGGATCAAAGGCTCCACCAGCCTTGCCACCACCGTAAGCTCCACCAGCATTCATATTTAATATTTGATTTAACATATCCATTTTTTTTAAGGTTATTGTTTTCGTTTTCGTCTTTGGTTTTGTTTTTGTGTGCTTTTAATAACACTGAGTTGAAATCTGTTTCTAAACTAAATATTGATTAAAATTGATTTTTTTCTTTTTTTTAACTCAATCATAAACTATTGTAACGATATTATGAAAACAAGTTTAATTCATATTTTTTCTTTTATATTTATTTATATATATTTTTATTATTTTTTTAATTTAATTTAAGTTTAAGTTGATATAGTTTTTGTTTTTATAAAACGTAAAATTTCAGATTTTTCTCTATGCTTGATTTCTATTTTATTTGCAAATCCTTTTCTTGTTCTACAAACTTTTCTTTAGTTACGAATATAAACTTGCTCTTGTTCTTCTTGTTTTTTTATATCTTTTCCTTCAGTTGTATGTGTAAAGAAATTGTTTTCGCTTAAAGATTCTAGGTATGAATGTGTGTATACTACTCTGTTGTTAAAAATGTGTGTATACTACACAACTGTTTTTTGTTCTCTTCTCTCTCTATAATTGTTTTTTTTTTTTTAAAGGGGTGGCGTATACGTTTTGTTATTTTTATATTTATTTAATTTTTAATTAATTTTTTGGTTTAAAGAAATTATCTCACTGAAAAAGTGATAAGACTTTTGTTTTCTTAATTTAATTTTATTAAAATATTTAAAAACCTTAAGAGAGTATTCGTTCTATACCACAAAAAATCTAAATCAAACTGAGTTGAATGTTTTGTACACAAATTGTTTAGGAAAAAAAACAGATGTTGATTTGGTAATAAAAGCTTTTAGAAAGGCTTTTTACATACCTATACACATTATAAGGCCAGAATATAAATTTCTAAAGTTTATATAAAGCTCAGATTAAAGGGTTAGTAATGACACCAAAAGAAATCTTTGATTAAAATAAATTATTTGACCACTCACTGAAAAAAGTCACACCAAGTTTTATTTAATTTTATATTAAAGTTTTAACAGTTCCCTGTTACAAATTTCATAAAGATTTTTCTCTACTTTTCTAAATCTTTATTAAAAGTAAGTCTTTTAAGCGCCTTTTTATAGTTTTTAATAAGATAAAGTAAAAAATTGCAAAATAAATCGCCAAAACATGGCTGCCACATATTTTTTAACTTCTTCCTAACACAGTGTCTACAACTGAAATAAACTTTCGCATAATATGTGAGAGAACGTCTACAGAAGAACAAAGCTGATTTCTTTAAATTAATTTCAATTACGAACAAAAAAATAAAATTTTATATTTACATACAAATTAATAAAAAAGAATTTCAGTAAATTATCTCATTTTAAAGAATAATTCCCTAAACCAAAAAAATATTTTGAAGTATTTATTTTTTATTATTAATTATAAATATTTATAATAAATGAATATAGTATATCAGTCAACTCGAAATGGATCTAACATACCCAAATTATCTTTGTTAGCTTTTTACATCTTGTTTTAAATAACTAGTTTTTACATTTTATCTGATGGTTTTAACCTTTTGAGGGAACAATGCAAAATTTATTTATTTTGAAAACAATTCCAATATGTTTTTAATTTTAATTTTTACGAATAGCAAAATAGCACATTAACAATTCATACAACACGCCTTGAACGACACAAAGTAAATCTAAAAAAAATTAAAGTAGAAAGACAGCTAACTACACAAAAACCCCCAAAAAACACTAAAAATATAATTTGTAGCCTTTAAATTTTTTGGCTGACACATGTTTACCATCAAATTCTCCTCTTGATTTAAAAAAATCGCCTTAATCTAGGAAAAAACCCTTTATTTGAAAACATTGCCATGTCTAATCAAAATGCAATGAGATTTTTCACTCTAGGAGTCGACTTTGGGAACGCCTACTTTTTGTGCAAAGTTATAGGACGTCGGATTGTTCCAGAAAGAGACAAATTGATATAACCTGGAAGTAAAATTTTGATCATTTTTTCGCAACAGTTTTTGCTATGAACATTTTAGGAGAAAATCATGAAACGATTATTTTTAAAGGAATCGATCGCAATTAAAAATGATCAAATTTAAAGTTATTTGTTTTTTAAATTTTTGGAATTTTTTTTATAAAAAAAATTAACAAAAAAACGTTGCAGCAAGCAAACTAAACAAACTTTTCTTTTGAAGATAACAACAAAAATATTTGGAGCAAATTATATAATTAAATTTGGAAAATTTTCCCTATTCCAATTTAAAGCTATTTTTCATTTTTCCAATGTCTTGGAAGTTTTGACGCTTTTTTAAACTTTTTTACTTGGGACCATTCTGCACCAATAAAAGTGACTCAAAAATATTTAATAATTTTTTAAGCAAAAATTAAAATATCATTCTTATCTTTTCTATTATGAAAATTAAGAAATTGTCACTTTTTTATATAAAATAAATTTTCGATACATTAAATCGAGTTACTTGCAAAATGCTTAATAGAAAATTATTTATAATTATTTCATGTGCTGTTTCTGTATTAAAAGCGATCAACTCGTCTGAAAAATTTTTATTTATTTTATATAAATTTTCAGGACGAGTTGATCGTATGTAATAAGGGTTACCATATAGCCTGGATTGTCTAGTTCTGGTTCGAGTTACCACTTAAAATACAACTTGTCCAGTTAAAAAAGAGTTTACTTAATTTTAAAAAAATAATTTTGGTTAAAAATAAGTTTTAATTAATTAAATTAATATTTTTCAAAAATACTAAAAAGAAAGAAAACAAAATGTTGTTTAATTATGCAATTTGTTTTTCCTATCACAGATTAGTACCTTTATTTTGTACATCACTGACAACTTTTAACAAAAAAAATCTGTTGCCTGCGAGAACTCTTTAATAATTTGGCGATTGATATTACAAAATAAAGTGGAAAATCTATATATATATATATATATATATATATATATATATATATATATATATATATTGATCTGATTTGGTCTTTACACATCAATTATCAATGCTTTAGTATTTTAAATAATCTACGCCCACAAGAAAGGAGTAAAATGGATGAGAATAAAGAAACAATACGTAAATTATTTTATTTTTATTTTCCAGGTGCTAAAAATGATTCAGAAATCCCGAAAAAATTCGGAATTCTGAGGGTTGTGGATTTTGGAGTTCCGAGAAATGCTGGAATTTCGTGATAGAGATTTTTAAAATCCGAATCCCGAGATTGTTACAAATCAAATCCAACAAATGGCTTTTATTTTATTAAACAATTTATATCAAGGTGAAACAATTACCTGGGGATAACACTGGCGAATTCATTCATTTTCGCTGTTGCCCAAAATATCAAACAAAAAAAATTAGTGTCAAATTTGTATATATCGCTGGCCTTATGTAGAAAGGCCCTAACTCGTATAATTGTGATCTTAAGGAAGAAGATAAAAAGATAATAGAAACTGTATTTATTACAATGTAATTTTTGAAATGTAAATGTTTGTAAGACCGTTATTTTTGATACCGTTGCATTAAAATTTTGTTACGAGGGGCATCTGTGTGAAATATATTGAAAGCACAAAAACACTTAATTTCGTAAGACCACCGGTATGCAGTTTTATATACTCAGAAACGGCGAAAAAAATTGAATTCGCCACCTGTCACCTGGTATACGATCCCATGATTTTCATTTTCTTAAACATTCAATAATTTTTTTTCTGCTTCAATACAGGATGTCACATCTATACTTTCTTCATACTTTTAACATTTAATAAAAAGCGATTCGATTAACAGAACAAAATTATTAATCTTAAATAAAAACTATATTTTAATTTTTTTTAATAAATAAATAAATAAATATTTGTTTTTCCTGATACACAAAGGAGTAGAGAAAATAAAAATAAAAGATAAAGACCTTGTGCTTGATAAATAAATTAAAATATAATTAATTAAAAAGTAAAATAAAAAACTATATTAAAAATAAAACTAAAATAAAATATTTATTTCACCAGAAGAACTGTGTTCTCTGTTGGAAAATTGGATTATGAAACCAATCAAAATTCATCACATTTATTTCGTTTTCAGAATTAATTTGCGTTTTCAAAACGGTCATTTTTCCTCACATATCTGAATTACCTCATAAGCATCCAATAAAACATCAAATACATGGTATTTTATAAAATTTATATAATGTACATATTGTAAATATTTTATTCTTATGTTAAAAAAATATAATATAAAAACTTGATTTTCACAATATTTTTAAATGCATAACTGGTAATAGAAATATAAAATATTCGTTATCGTATTTCACTAGAAATATAAACTTTAATGTAAATTTATTTTAAAAAAATAACAAATATATAGTAACTCAACATTTTCTTTTTTTTGTAAAAGTAAAGTCCAAGAAACTTTTAAGTGGCATCTTTTTTTTGCTTGAGTTTTGGAAACGCAACTTTTATATTTTCTCTCATAACGATATAACATTTTGAATTTATTTAATTTTTTTTTTTTTTTTTTTTGTTATTATACTTGCTTTAAGGTTCAAATCGGACGAGATTTTTCAGGCTACATATATGTGTTCTTAGATTCATTTTGTTAAGCGAAATTTCACACATTTGTAACAAAGACAAAGCGATGCACGTTTGTGTTACTCTTCGCTATCTATCCGCATGTCATTCTCAACTTCGACAAAAAATATTTTTTGTTGTAACTCATTTAATAAGTTTATCAAATGTCCACGAGAGAAAATATAGTTAAATTGCTTAAATTTTTTAAATCCAACTAAAAAGTTTCTTGGCAAAAAAATATTGTTGCTTAAATATGAATATCATTTTTTTAGAATTTAAAGCTTTATCAATGGTAGAAAATATGTAAAGGCTATTGAGTTATATTTTATATATTGTAACTTTCAGCCAAGAAATACCAAAAAACTTAGTTGTTGTTGAATTTAGCAGGACGCTTTTCAACAAATGCAGTCATACCTTCTTTGCGGTCAGCCTAAAAGTTAATAAGCAAAAATTTATTTACTTTCTCAATTATTTAAATTTAAAGGAAACTTACAGTAGCAAAAGTAGCATGGAAAGTTCTTCTTTCGAATTTTAAACCTTCTTGCAAGGTCGTCTCATAGGCCGTATTGACAGATTCCTTGCACAATTGAACAATCAACTGAGAGTGAGTACCGATTTTTTCGCCTAGTTTAATAGCTTCCGTGACCAATTGATCGGCAGGCACAATTTTACTAACCAAACCCAACTTTTCAGCTTCAGCAGCATCGATCATATTACCAGTCAAGCACATTTCCATGGCCTTGGATTTACCAACCACACGGGTCAAACGTTGTGTACCACCAGCACCGGGAATTGTACCCAAAGCAATTTCGGGTTGACCAAACTTGGCCTTATCACCGGCATAAATAATGTCACACATCATGGCTAATTCACAGCCACCGCCCAAAGCGTAACCGTTAACGGCCGCTATAATGGGCTTTTGACATTTAGCAACACGTGTCCAATCGTTTAAGAAATTCCCCAAAATGCAATTTTCATAAGTGTTACTCTGCATTTCTTTGATATCAGCACCAGCGGCAAAAGCCTTCTCACTGCCAGTTATAACAATGGCGGCAACGCTGTCATCTTTTTCATATTTATCCAATGAAAGATTGATTTCGGCAATAAGACCATTGCACAAGGCGTTCAATGCCTTGGGACGATTCAAAGTGATGACGGCAACATTTTTCTTCTCACCAGCCAATTCAGTCTTTATGAACTGGAAATTAGAGGCTAAAAAGAATTGCAAAGAAAAAGGCAGATAAAGAACAAAAATTAGAAATTGTAATATTATTTAATAGCATTAAATCTAATATCTAGTATGTATATACATACATATTTAAATCGATGCGATCCCTGGGAAGAAATACGATTATTTATATAAAAAAGAAAAATGAAATGAAGAACTCCAATCAAAAAAGTGGCGTGACAGAGAAGCAAAAAATAAAAAAATTTTGGCACTGCATATATATAATTTTACATAAAATGACATCGGCTCTTAATGGGTTAATCATTTTTAAAAAACTTTAGTATTTCTTTAAAGAGCTCTTGAAAACCTTTTAAATGATACCCATATTTATATTTCAAAAAATGTAATATTTCAAAGCCAATTTTTTCACTTGTTGTTTTTTTTTTTTTCTTATTTTTTAATTCTCTATCGCCCCATATAAGTTTTATTTCTTTTAATTAGAGTTACTTTATTGTTCCAAATGAGATGAAAAAATTAGGGGGTTGGCTGATTTGCAATAGCACCTTTTTCGACACTATATCTGATCGATTGACATTTTTTTTTTTTTGTGAAATTAACACGAACACGGACATACAGACAGATTGTAATGAAAAGTTAACGAAAATTGTAAGCATATCACAACCATTGTCTTTTTTAAACCGTTTCGATATAGATTTCCATCACATAGCTGGGGGCGAAATATAACACTCGATATCGATCGAAATTTCAGTACAATTTAAATGTAAATTTCGATCGATATAGAATGCCGTAATTTGCCCCCTGATTGGATATGATGGCTTTGCTCTTAAATTTATTAAGTTAGTTATGCCAATTATCGCTAATCATATATTACATTTAGTTAATTCAATATTAACTACATCTACTTTTCCACTGTTATGGAAGGTTGCGAAGATCATTCCCATAAGTAAGAGATGTGTTATTGCTGGTAGCAATGAATTTAGACCAATATCTATTTTATCGATCTTATCTAAGATGGTGGAACATATTTTAAAAACTCAAATCGTAAACTATATTGAAGAAAATGACTTGCTTCATGATTGTCAGTCTGGATTTAGATGTAACAGAAGTACAACATCATTGCTCCTTGGTCTGACTGACAACATTAGAAATAATATTTCTAAAAAAGGAGTCTGTGTATTATTATCTTTGGACTTCTCTAAGGCGTTTGATAGAATTAAGCACTCCCTTCTGATTAAAAAACTGCATAGAAATTATGGTTTTTCATCAACTGCTTGTAAGTTGATATATTCCTATCTCTCCAATAGAATGCAATATGTTTTCTGCAATGGTCGTTCTTCGATGTTGCTACCTGTTTACAGTGGAGTTCCTCAGGGATCCGTACTTGGACCATTACTTTTTATCATGTTTATGAACGATCTTTTTGATGTAGTTTCGAGTAATATGTGTCTTCCATTTTCTTTTGCAGATGACGTGCAGCTCCTATTTCGAGGTACTGCGGAATTTCCTGATGTTTTGCAAAACATGCTTGATTTCACTATGGGTTTACTTCTAACTTGGGTCTCTCAAAATTGTTTGTTGATCAATATTGAGAAGACTAAGGCTATGTTGTTTGGTAGATGTAAAAGTAACACATTTTCAGTTAAATTTAATAACAATTCTATTGAATTTGTTGATAAACTTAAATGGCTTGGTGTGATTCTTGACAGCCTTAAGTTTTGAATATCATGTTAATTCTCTTATTTCTAGAGTTAATTTTACTTTACGTAGATTATATAGTTTGAATTTGCTATTGCCTTTTCATATTAAAAAAAGAGTTGTACATGGTCTAATTATGCCAATTTTCTTATATGCATTAGAGGTATATTCTGGTACTTTTGGATATATCATGAGAAAGGTTAGATTATCCTTTAATAGAGTTATGCGGTACCTTTACTCGCTTAGAATACGTCAGCATGTTTCGCCCTACGTTTTGAAATTTTGTGGTTTTTCGTTAATGGAATTTGTTAAGTTTAGGATATTGTTGCACTTTTATAGATCATATAGGTTACAAACACCTAGGTATTTGGTTAATCTTTTCCAGTTTTATAGATCGACTAGAAATAGACAATTGATAATTCCTACATTAACTCCCATATTGGAGCGTTCATTCAGCGTGAGAGTGGCAGAGCTTATAATGCTTTACCAATATCTTTGAGGATTTTTGATTGTTCTGCCAATGCTTATAAGATTAAACTATTTCATGAGCTTTCAAGGAATGAATAATTAATTGACTACTTGATACTTGCCGAAGCCGTAGCTGTTACTTTTATTATTTCTGTGGCCTATCTATCTGCTTTCCAATAGCGTAACAATTGTTTTCTAAATTTTTTGTGACAGACTTCTGATAAATATATATATATATTTATTTAAATTAGTGCAAAATAAATTTATACATGTATTTTTTTTATATTTTTCTTCTGTTATTACTTTTAGTATTGTTATTAATTTAAATATTTTTCTTTTTTATTAATTTTACATAATAAAATAATTGTTATTTATTAATATTACTTAAGCAGAATATTGTAACCGATTATGGCCAAGAGGCTAGGTTATTAAAAAACAAATATATAAAATAAAATAAATAAAATGTTCCCATCTAAAAAATAAAAAGTTCTGACAACTGCTTTAGTACCTTTATACCGGTAAAATTAAGTTTTTTTACATTTGTATTTCTATTTTCTCTACGAATCACTTATTTTTACGAATATATTTGATCCAAGGTTCTAAGGGACATCCATAAAAAGGGACATCCAAAAATAGGTGTATTGTATTCCATGCCGGTTACCAGGTATCTACATTTAAAATTTTCAAAAAATATTTTATGTACAGAATGACCCCTTTACAGTTTTATCATATGTATAGAGCATTTCTTTTTGTACTCGTTTGTATCCTTGTCGTTATTACTAACATTTTTAGTTGCTGTTCTAAAATTTTTGGGGTTGAAAAAGGTATAAACAAAAATTAATGTGATGTTCCGTATTACAAGCGATCAACTCGCCTCAATAATTTATACAGAAGCAACTCAAAAAACTTGAGTGCAAATTTTTCAGTCGCGCTGATCGCTTGCAATGTAGAAAAAGCACATATAAAAAGCAAGTAAACTTCTAGATGTCATTTTTAATTGTTTTAAATCCTGAGAGCTTTTCTGCACTTAACATTTTTTACTTGTTTTTCAATTATCTATCACTCTAACCCCACATCATTAATATTGTTTATCCATATACAAAATGTTTTTTCTGCTATATAGGCGCAAACTTCATTTTGAAGGCAGCAGTTTAATCCAATAATTAATTAAAACCAAATTATCAAGTTTTATGTTACGTAATGAAAAATCTGGGGGTTTAAAGTCTATTTGCTTAAAGAGAACAACAACATAAATTAAAGCCGGTAGATGTTTCTTTATGTGTGTACATACATGTGTATTAAACGCAATTAAAATTTTTCAATAAATAAGTTCAAAGTAGAATACAAAAGCATTTCACTTGTACTTACAATTAAAATTCTTTTACAAGTAACAATACCAATAGTTAAAAATTACTTACCAGCAGCACTATATAAACGTGGAGCTAAGTGGTGTTGTTTAGCAACATTTTGTAAAAGTTGTTGGGAACGACCGGCCAAAATTCTAGCAATTTGAGCCATTTCTATTTTGTAAAATTTTATAGATTTGATTTCCCAATGAATTCTAAAATGTAAACAGATTTTAAGAAAAATGCGTAAGTAATTGCCTAAAATTAAAAACAAAATATATTGAAAATAACACGCCACGTATGCCAGTAAAATAAATGTACATTGTGGTACAAATACAAACAACAATAATAAGTACACCCGATTCTCTTTTTACACGGTAGATTAACAAAGACATTGATCGTGTGCAAAAATAGGTGTTTGGTTTCTTGTCTTTAAAACCTACAGCCTGGTACTCTGTTCAAATTTGTGAAAATTGTTGAGCAACATTGATTATTTCATGTGGAATATTTGACATTTAAAGTGTGGTATCATTGTTTTAAAAACGTAAGTAAAAGACATACGATCATCTGTTGTATGAAAAATTCCGCATGAAATAATGCCTACTTGCTTTATTTCACAGCTTGGATAAAATGTTGCCAGA
Source organism: Gymnosoma rotundatum (assembly GCA_916610165.2). Taxonomy (NCBI): domain Eukaryota; kingdom Metazoa; phylum Arthropoda; class Insecta; order Diptera; family Tachinidae; genus Gymnosoma; species Gymnosoma rotundatum. The sequence continues at coordinate 14,695,282 of OU744339.1, forward strand.
AACATTTCATATGTTTTTCCACAGTAAAAACAGAGTACTACTTCTGCAACATTTTTTCATGACTTTTTCATACAAATTTTTTATGTGTGCGATTTGACAGCATTCCGCATGAAAAGCTGAACAGAGTACCAGGCTTAAAACAAACAAGGATTTTTTAAGAACAAGTATTCATTTTTATTTTACTAAATCACGTATGTAAAAAAATACAATATATGTATATTATGAAAACATCATGAAATATTTATATTTAATGGAATCAAGCACGATTAATGTAAATTAATATGTATATTGTGTTTATTTGTACAAGCATATTTGTTGTGAACAAAAAATAGGTTATTACATTTAAAAATTTCTTTTTTTACCTAGTAAAAAAAATATGCCTTGGCACATTGATGCAGGTGACTATATTAACTTTTGCCTGTATTTTGTTTTTTGTAAAATCTTGTTGAGCTGTCAAAAACGTCTGGCATTATGTGTGTATGTTTTTGTGAACAAAAAAGCAAGCAATTGAACACATACATAGAATACACATGCACACACAATACACCCACTAAATAAAAAAAAGAGCAACAATTTTGACAACTCGCAAAGAAAAACAGCAAACATATGTTGACCACATGAGCTAATGCAGTCACCTGTTCAATTTGCATTGACCGAAATCATTACTGTCAAACTTCACTTTTAAAAATATACAATGCCGAACAAGGCGAATCAATTACCAGGTGGCAACGTATGCGAATTTGTTAATTTTCGCCGTGAACACTACTGCCAAACTCCATATATAAAAAAAATCTGTGTATATTTTTATATATAAAAATTGAGAGTAGTTTTTACCAGCATGGCAAACATCATATAAAAAAATTGACTCTGATTTTAATGTATGATTTCTAAAAATGTTTAGAAATTAAATTAAAAATGAACCAAAAAGCCTAAAACAAGTAAATTTTCATTCATTTATAAGATCTATAGTTCAAATTCTGATTTGGAAAAAATAAAAAAAAACACAAATTAATTATTTTCAAATATTTTCTAGATTTTGGATATTGAACAAATGTAAACAGAATTTTACTTTGATTCGGAAAAATGTTTAAAGCGAATACGATTGCCTCCGTTTTTACGCTACGTTTGCATTAGACAATGCTGTCATGACAATAAAATAATACACATTAGTTGTCAAAAATGCTGACAATTGCGTCTGTAGTATAGGCGTCCAGAAAATAATTATGACTATTCATTATGAGCACGTTCTCGGAAAATTTAAAATAGCTTCCATGTTGTGGTAGTTTTCTCTAGGAGTTTCAATTGTTTGTTTTCTATTAGCAATCAAAAAAAAAAAATAAATTAAAAAAAATTTAACAAATTATTTATTTTTGACAAATTTTTTTGACAACTGTAATGTATACAGCTGATGGGCTTTTTCGCCCGTGCGTTCACCTGTGTTATTTCGCCATGGTCAAATAACTGTCTTGTTTACTGTCTTCAAAATATTCAAGACAGTAATTCAGACAATTGAAATGTGTACATGTATTAGTGAAAAACTGCATGTTTTGCTATTGTCATGACAGCATTTTCTACTGTAAACAGGGGGTTATTTTTACATATTTTAATTTGCTTTGATTTGTGTGCCCATTTAAATACAACTCTGCTGTTAGCGTTTAAAAATAAAAAACGCAGCTGCCGCAAAATTTTATTTTCAAACGGCATTTTTGAAAAGCCGAGAAGACACGCGCAAAATTAATCAAGAAATCATAAATGTTAGAATAAATATTTAGTGTTAAAGTAATTATATATAAAATATATTGAAGTAAAGATAAAAAAATGACTAGTAGACTATCTACCTTAGCAACTTTTGACGACTTAAGACGCTGCGTACAGGTCTTAATAGACGGAAGCGCGGAAGAAGAATTTCTTAAAATATTACAGTTACAAGAAAAAATGCAGTTGGAATGCATTTCCCGAGCACAGGAGGCTCAGCGTATACAACGTGAGTTAGATGCTTCTTTACAGTCAATGGCCGATTTGGAATCTAAACTATTTCATGCACGTCGTTTGCTTGAAATGGAAAGTAAGGCTCGCAAGGAAGCTGAATATGAAAGGGATCAAATGGAAAGAAAGATTGTGGCCGTGGCAGATTTATTGCAACATGAAAATAATCTTAAAAACGAGACAAAAGATAAGCTGGCCTTTTTAAATACACTGCCAAGAAAGAAAAAATCATTAAGTCGCCATTTAGAGGAAAAGTATGGCAATGATATTAATTCCACGGGAAGTTTTTTGTCAGATTTATCAATTACCCAATCGGAAGATGATTTCTTAGATGTACGTCCGTCCAAAAATTGGAATAAGCATCGTCATTCTAACAATCAAGCAGTACAAAGTGGTAAAAGAAAACGCTTGAGTAATGGTACATCTAACACGCCATTAACTACACCTACCGTCAGGCGTTCGCAAAGACGTAGCAATAGGGGCATTCAAAAGCATACTGTTGATAATGAAATGGGGGCTGATCGCATTTGTGCTACCACCACAGTAACCATACCACAAGATCCCAACGGTGTGATACGAGCAGAATCGACTATAGAAACTGTACCGGTTGTTGTTCATCAAGAAGATATACCGGATGATTTAGTGTGTTTAGGCGAAGAACCTTCTACACCACACAAATCACCAATGAAGCATGCCACTGCTCCGCCAATGACTCCGGTTAATTCAAATATTAATTCTCCCTTGATCCAACACAACTTCAAATCAGGGGGTACGCTAAGACGTCCACATAATTTTGTTAGTAAGACATTTATTAAGGCAGAAACGTGTATACAATGTCAGAAAAAGTGAGTTTTTTTTACATTTCTTACAAATAACTAATTTTTTATATAATTTTTGTATATGTTTATAATTTGTCTTTATTTTCAGAATACGTTTTGGCTCAGTTGGGTTACGTTGTCGTGACTGTCCCGTACGTTGTCACACAGACTGCCGCGGATTACTCACAGTCATGTGTATGCCTTCAACTGGCACTCCAGTTTTTAAGGGTTCCATGGGATGTATAAGTGATTATGCTCCTTCTGTGGCACCATTAATACCAGCTTTAATTGTACATTGTGTTAACGAAATAGAATCTAGAGGTCTTAATGAAGTGGGCATATATCGCGTCTCTGGCTCTGAACGAGAAGTCAAAGCTTTGAAAGAACGTTTCTTACGTGGAAAATCGCCACCTAATTTGGGCAACATTGATATTCATGTTCTATGTGGTTGCATTAAAGACTTTTTACGATCCCTTCGTGAGCCTCTTATACCGACAAATCTGTGGAAGGATTTCTGTAATGCAGTTCAAAATCCTTCCGAGGACGATATTAAAAGAGATTTGTACAAAGCAGTTGACGCCTTGCCGCAAACCAATCGTGATACTTTGGCTTTCCTAGTACTACACTTTCAGCGTATTGCTGAGTGCCCTGACGTTTTAATGCCTCTAGATAATATTGCTCGAGTTTTTGGTCCAACTATAGTGGGTTATTCATCCCCTGACCCCGATAAACATGCCATTTTTACTGAGGTCTATACACAATATACGGTAATGTTGAATTTATTAAAAATTCCCTTTGAGTATTGGTCGCAATTTGTTTCTTTGGGCGAGGAAAAAGAAAATAGTCGAATTGGATCAGCTTTGACCCAGACACCAAGTCATGGTAAAGATACAATTTACTCTTTATATGGTGGGTTTAACATTCAAAACTGATTTAAATAAATCTAAATAACTTTTTTTTTCTAGCAGCCACTCCTATGAAGTCGACATTAAAAAAACGCAAATTTTATGAAGCGTCTCCTTATCAAAGGATTTAAATTAAATAACTGAGTGTATTTATACTTTAATTATTTGTAAGGAATTAATATTAATTGCACTTAAGTAATTCACAAAACATCCATTATATGATGTTAACCATAACTTTGAAACTATTATTTATTTTTACGCTGAAATTTGTTTAATTTTTTCATATTTTTTTAACTTTACACCTTTTTTACACATTTCAATGTTTTATAATTGAACAGCGCTTGCTTTTTTTTCTTTTGTGGCTAAGAATTCACGACTTATTTTCCTCTTTATTTTTAAACACATTTTTGAAATATTGGTTTATTTGTTTAAATAAAATACTGAAACCTAAAATGGTAATATTTCATATATTTATTGCTTTTAAGACATTTTAAATAAAAATTTCGGGTTTGGTTTATCGCCAAGTTTAAAGATATCACAGTGTTCCTGATATTCTTCAAACGGTATAATCGCATGATTAGGAGCTTTGAACTGACCTCCTTCTATAAACATGATTATATCTCTTAACATGCTTTTTCTTTCTGGCGATGTACTATTCCTACGAATCCATTCTGCCAGCCAAAACCCGGTAAATGTTTGCCGTTTGAAAATAAAAGACCCAGTGGACATACTTACGGGTTTTTTTGACATACCACCATAGGTTACCATAACACCTCGAAAATCCAAAAATTTGGCTATATTTGTTGCACTCTCACCGCCCACACAATTTAATGCTAAGCGAGGCATAGGAAGGCATCCTGTTTTAAATACGTCAGTTTTAAGCAGTTCCTCTTCCGTAAAAATTTTAGTTGCACCTAAGCTTAACAAATATTGTTTCAGTTTTGTTATTTCTGGGCGATCTCGAACTACTCCAACTGACTTTATACCCCATATTTTACATAGTTGGTGGACCGCCTGGCCAACGGCACTACTTGCACCATTTTGAATAATACAGTCACTAGGTTGTAACTTTACATAATCGTTTAACATACGATATGCGGTACAAGGATTAATCGTTAAGGTAGCAGCTTCAGGCAAAGGCACCTTAAAAGGTACAGAAAATATTTGCGTAGGCTTTAATAATAAGTATTTACTCCATGTACCCAAACCGTGTTCAAAAGCTACAACATGTTCTGTTATATAAAAATTTTCTACTCTTTCTCCCATTTTAATTATTTGGCCCACAAATTCATTTCCACCAGTGGCCGGTAATTTAGGTTGTAGAGGATATTTTCCTAAAAATTTTAAATTTTATTATTTTTTATTTATCCTATTCCTATTATTATTTCTTTTATCACCTTGTATTGTATTTATATCCGACGGATTTATTGGAGCCAAAAGAACTTTTACTAAAATTTGAAAATCTTTTGGTTCAGGCAATTCTTCTGTTACCATTTGCAAAACATCAGTTGCTTCTCCATGGGTTTTAAATTTCAGCGAACGTGTTTCTATAAAACGCCTCTGAAGACTAAAGATAGATAAATTTTTGGCAAAAGATTTAAGAAACATTTGAAGCATATAATTAAAAAACTATTTTCTTTTAAATTTGAATTTAAAAAATAGCAGGGGTACATAATCACAGCGCCAGGGTATCCCACATTTTCAGATATATGTGGTCTCTCCAGGAACTGCACATCGACCTATACCTTTGTATAGGAAGTGATAAATCCTGAACAGAATATTGAAGTATAAATGATTCAGCCCAATTATGAATATTCTCACGGAATTTCCCACGGAAAAAAATTTTCTCGAGAAAAGATTCCTCCAATTATGAATTCCGTGGGAATAAAAATATGAAAATGTGGCATCATCGTAATTTGAAGGGAGTTTTTTTTGTTTATTTTCATATAATTTTTATTTTATTATTTATAATACCTACTTTTTTCCCCCGAATTTTTTTCCCTTTCTGTAGTCAATCGAAAGGGGAAAAAATTTATAATTGGAGAAAAGGGAAAAGTGAAAAAACACGTACGGAATTTTTGCTTATAATTGGGCTGATTATTTTTATTTCATAATTTAGAATACCTACTTTTTTCCCCCGGATTTTTTTCACTTTCCGCAGTCAATCAAAAGGGGAAAAATTTATAATTGGAGAAAAGGGAGAAGTGAAAAAACTTGCACGGATTTTTTGTTTATAATTGGGCTGATTATCTTTTTTTATTTATTTGTTAAACGATGGCATTTTAGTAGAAGCTAGTTGAAAAAAAAACATGCGCATTGCGTCTTTGAAAAAGGAAAATCTGCTTGCACACAGATGTTCCCCCCTTCGAGATAAAGTAATAAACTGTATACATGTAGTATATGTACATGACAATTTCCAGGGTTTAGAATTTAGTTCTATTTAGTTTAATTTTATTAATTATTTTTTGAATCTAGGGTCTAATCATCGTATACGATATCGAGCGTACTATCCAATCGAATATTTCGATACGTGTCGAGCAAGCTAACCAACACATGCGATATGTATCGAATCGTAATTTTTGCTTTTTTATGTCTGTGCCCGCAGAACTCGAGTCATTTCTAAACCGATTTTGCATTTTTTTTTTTTTTTTATTTAAAATGTAATGATTACAGATTGCTCCCGTTTTAAAAATAAAAGAGTGTCCCCATATAACGTATGTACATGTTTTTTACGTGTATTATGAACCGTAAAGGGCACCACTTTAAAATTAAAAAAACAAAAACTGCGTATCATTATGGCTTCCGTATCTTTCGAACCGTTATAAACAAACGCTTGCAAATTGGACCGAATGTCGATTACTATGATCGTTGTTGTATAAAGTTTGGAGATATAGACAGAAATGAAATCTGTTTTGCTATTTTAAAATGTTAACAAAAGTATATACAACTATTTCCGTTGAAACAAGTTTAAAAAAAAAGTTAAATGGTGAACCATAGATGGTACCTTACCCTCTTTTGTGAGCCATTATTATTTTAGATGCTTCTTTCGAAGAAGCATCTAATGCTTCTTCGAAAGATGTGCAATAGATTATCGAATTTGTTACTGTTTTTAAAAAGAAATTCTTGTGCATTTGTAACACAGATGTCGGATTTCGAAATTTAAACTTAAAGACGTTGGCATTCAAGTTTTCTTTCATAATCTTGTCAAGGTTTTTTTTGTGAAATCTTGGTTTGTAGATAGGTCTGCAGTTTTTAATGAAATTTCGATTTTTGGCAGAAGAACCAAATACTTTCCTAAAGAAAAACAATTTCTGTAATTGTGAACAAATTATGAAGGTTAGTTGAATACAGCATTAATAGGCAATGTATTTGGGGAACATATTAAGTTTTAAAAGTAAATATTAAATTTCATTAACGAAAAACAATGTGCCGCTTTCTATTTTTTGTTTTATAATAGAAATATTAGTTTTCAAGTTTACTCAAAAATAGTTAGAAAGAATGGCCAACAGGAATGTAGCGATCTAGAAAATGCAATTTAATCTACTAAAATCTTATTTGTGTATGTAAAATAATTAACTAATCGACATAAGAAAGTTTTTTTTTGTATCAAAACAACAAATTACAAAAATTAACAATCGCTTTAAGATATTTCAAAATAACCCAGCTAACTGCTTATAGCATTTCGTTTAGTTTTCCATTTTAAGTATAAATTTTTTGCCAGTAAAACCTTTGAAATTCAATGCCGCTGCTGAGGCTTCCTTAAAGTTTTCAAGAGGCACTAAGTCGTGTACTGGAGCTACAAATTTCTGCTGCTCCATTAATTCACACAATTCCTTAAACATTTCAGTACGTTCGAGTGACTGAGAGTTTTCTTTAGACCATCTAGTCATCCAGAATCCACGAAAAGCTATATCTTTGAAAATTAAGGCAGCAGTAGCAGCTGTAACAGGCTCACGCGACATGCCACCATAAGTAACCATGATACCCTTGTCTGCCAAATGACGGCTAACCTCAGTTGCACTCTTGCCACCAACACAATTAAAGGCTAATTTTGGTTTTGGCAATTTTGCCTCCTTAAAAAGAGTTGTAGTACGTACTTCTTCTTCAGTTAATACTTCTGTGGCGCCCAAAGATTTCAGATACGTTTTAAGCTGATCAATATCAGGTCTAGATCTGACAACACCTACCGATTTGTAACCCCAAGCTTTGCAGAGTTGATGGACTGCCTGACCAACGGCACTATTGGCACCATTCTGAATGACACAGTCACCAGTCGAAAGTTTAACAAAATCCTTTAGCATTCGATAGGCAGTACAGGGATTAACGGTAATGGTTGCAGCTTCAGCAAGACCAATTTTATCCGACACCGGCATTAGTTGTTCTTCTTTGTAAATAGCATGGGTGGTCCAAGTACCTATACCAGTAACGTAAGGTACCACATGTTGCCCTTTCGTTAGTTTGCTTACTTTGTCTCCTACCTCTACTATCTGCGCTACACACTCGTTTCCAGCTACAGCTGGAAATTTAGGCTTTACGGGATATTTACCTTTAAAATTGGCGACAAATATTATAATTTTTTTTTTTAATAAATTGAAAAATTCTTACCTTGTATAGTATTTATATCGGCTGGATTTATGGGTGCCGCCAATATTTTCACCAGGACTTCATTGTTTTTTGGCTTTTCCAGTTTTTCCTCCACTAATTGCAAAACATCAGCCGGTTCACCGTGCTGAGTATACTTTATAGATTTAGCAACAACAGACATACAACGCGACAGTTGCAATTGTTTTATAGCTGTTGTCAGGTTTGTTTTTTTCGTTAGGATTTGTAAATGCTTAAACAACATATTGTATAGTCCTCTAAAATTTAAAATATTCTTTACTAGATACAAAGAACAAAATTTTTAATTGATAACATACTTGGGTTTTTTTTTATAAAGAAATATCTGTGACCGTAGAGATCTGCATATGTATTAATTTATGCACTTACACACACATATTTACAAGTTATATATATCCCAGTACCCAGTTAGCATTATTGATCATATTCGAGTCTTTTTTGACTCCTCGACACGATTAAAATAATCGTTTATTCTCTCGTTTTTGAGTCGAAAATGATTGTTTTGTCGGTAGAAAATGGTACCCTAGCCGCGACTCTTCTGAACTAGTCCCTTATGACTCTCGTTTTCGACTCATTTTCGATACTATTTTCAATCGTACTTGTAATCAAATACGATACTTTTTCGAGTCAACTTTTAATCATATTACTAGCCGTATGCGAGTCTTTTTCGAACCATATTATACGAACATTTCTAATATATTTTCTCAAAATGAAAAATTGCAAACAACAGTTTGCTTATTTTTTATAACACGCCGTATTGACGAGCCATTGATTTGTTCAAACATTAAACAATTTTATGTCCGCACATTAAAATGGCTATTGTAGACCATCGTTGTCGATGTCATGTCGGCTTCAAACAGCGAGAAAACGAAGCAGTTTTCTCCACGCAGACAAACATGAACAAATGTTTGTAACCTATTCTGCTGACGTTTTGTTCATGTGCAAACCAATTAGTTGCTCGTCAAGACGTAGTGTTACATCCGACAGCATGCAATTCCTAATTTTCTTAAAATTCAAATTTAAAAAAATGAATTTAAAAAAATTTATTTTACGTTTGTGTCTCTATTTTTTTACGAAGTGACATATGTATGATTTTTACGAAAATTAAAAAATAAAAATAAAATATGTATGTATTTGAATCATTTTTTCATCGTTAGGCTGCGTTAAATATGACTCCAAAATAATTCTAAAAACAGTCGAATTTCAAGCATTTGCCTTTTGTACTTTTTGTTTTTTTTAGAAAGTCGCTTTCTATGCGTTTGTCAGAGTTATATTCGAGTCTCTTTTTAAACGCATAACTGATGAATCAGTTTTAAGTCATCTTGGGTAGTCTTAAAAGACTCACTTTGGTGATTTTTGTAAAAACAATCTTCCAAATGCTAACTGGGTAACATTTTTTTAAATATTGATCATATTCGAGTCTTCTTGGACTCTTCCACACGATTAGATTTATGCGCTCGTTTTAGAGTCGAAAATTAGTATTTTGTCGGGAGAAAATGGCTCGCGTTTTTGACTCATTTTCATTTGCTAAATACGAAACTTTTTTAAGCCATATTTTGGTCGTACTACTAGACGTGTACGAGTCTTCTTAAAATAATAAAAACCAAACCATTCTAGTTGTATTTTCTGAAAATCAAACGTGGCAAATAACATTTTTCTGACTTTTTTTATAAGTCACTGCGACCACGACTTCCATTGGTGTCATTTCTAATTTTCATTAAATTCAAATTTAGAAAACTGTGTTTTAAATATAAATTGTAGAATTCTCTAGAGTGTTAACAATTGTTAACACTCTCTCAGAGTGTTAACAATTTTCCGTATTGGTAACTGCTTTAGTACCATTATATCTGTCAAAATTGATTCTTTCCCATTTCTATCTCTATTTTCTCTTTGAAATATTTTTACGGCAAACAAAAAATTCTAATCAATCGTTTGGCTGCGCTAAATATGACTCTAAAATATTTCGAAAATTAGTCAAATTTCCAGTATTTGCTTTCTGTACTTTTTGTTTTTAAAACAAAACATTTTCTTTGCTTTTGTCGGAATTATATTCGAGTCTCTTTTTAAGCAACTGATTAATCAGTTTTAAGTCATCTTGAGTAGCTTCACTATTGTTGCTTCGTCCGTTGCAAAGCAAATTAAAAACAGGTGGCCTTAACAGCCCAGGTGACTATTGTGATCAAGGCGCATCTATAAGGTGTAGTTATCGGCGAAGTGTTACAACAAAACAACTTTTTGGTACGAGTCCGTGTCAAAAACAGTGGTTGAGGCGAATAAAATTTTAATTTGCTTTGAAAAATATAAAGCAAACAATCAAAAAATTCAAAACAAGAATAACAATATTTAAAAAATAAACAACATAAAATTTAACGAAACAAATATAAATTCTGTGTTTTTTATAATATTCTTTCGTTTTTAATAAAAATGAAATTTCAACAAAGAAATATAATAATGTCCTAATAGGTTATTAACTATTATATACTGTTCTTGCCCATTAGGTTTTTTTTTCTAAAAGTTTAAATTAAATGAAACTACATAAATGGAAATAATTAAAAAAAAAAACAAAAAGTGGATTCAAACTGGGTCATATAAAGGGAACAAAATTATATATTTTGTTTTTTTTTTTTTTTTTTTTTTTTTTGTAGAAAAACAGTTACCTTAAACTCTAATCTTGTTGTATTTATTATTGGAATCTTAAGAAAATTCTATTTCGGGTAGTACTAAATACGAAATTTAAGTGGTTCTAATCTTTTCATCGAGAGTGTATGTAGATATGTATATAAACAAACAAAAAAAAAACAAAAACTGAATTGAAAAAAAAAACAAAACAAACTTTGACGTTATTTCGAACAGTACTTCATGCTGATGATACCAACTGATTATCAATTCGCCTTGATTGTGATTTTACCTTCTTCGTTGCTTACCCCCTGTTTACATTAGGTAATGCTGTCATGACAATGTCAATACATGCACAGTTTTTCAGTAATACATGTACACATTGTTTTAACTAAATGAAATTTTAATTAAATTATTATTTTAATTACTAAAATTTTCTTTGCATATAACAATAGAAATAGAAAAATAGCAGGAAGAAACGCTAAAGCTATATGACATTTTCCGAGAACGTGAGGTTTTTTGCTCATAATGAATTGTCATCATAATTGTCTGTCGCCTTCACTACAAAAGCAATTGTCAGCATTTGGACAACTAATTGTTTTTTGGAATTTAAGCCTGGTACTCTGTTCAGTTTTTCATGCGGAATGCTGTCAAATCACATATATAAAAAATTTGTATGAAAAAGTCATGAAAAAATGTTGCAGAAGTAGTACTCTGTTTTTACTGTGGAAAAACATATGAAATGTTTCTGGCAACATTTTATCCAAGCTGTGAAATAAAGCAAGTAGGCATTGTTTCATGCGGAATTTTTCATACAACAGCTGATCGTAAGTCTTTTACTTACGTTTTTAAAACAATGATACCACACTTTAAATGTCAAATATTCCACATGAAATAATCAATGTTGCTGAACAATTTTCACAAATTTGAACAGACTACCAGGCTTTACCGGATTTTGTTAATTTTCTTTTACTTTTTCATGTTTAGGCTCTTAAATAAGCTTTCCAATGATACCCATATTGTCCCATCTGCCATCTAGATATATGCCATATTCAACATAAAAACTTCAGAGGCTTGTAACTCCGGCGCCAAACTATTTACTTAACATTTTTTGCTTAGAATTGCATTTTACACACCGCAGGCTTCTTTTCTTTTGGAACGGTGCCCGTAAACTGGACTTGTTTCCTCGCAGCCAAATCTGTTAAACCCACAGCCAAAGAATTTAGTGTTAATAGCGAAATCCTTGCCATAATGTCGCTTCAAAAAAGCACAATTTAGTGATTTTAAATTTAAAATGTGTATTTACTTAAGAAAAACTGTTTCGGATCTATTAATTTTTTTTAAAGGTGGATATTTTACGAAACAATTACTTCCGATATAGGCATGATGCGGCCGTAGCTTATATGTTTACTGATCACACTAGGACGATGACCAATTTAGGTCTTCTCTGAATATCCATTTCAATTAAAAAATCAAACTTTCTAAATATATATAGTGAATCTGCTGAGTCGAGGCTAGTCATATCGTGCTTTTGTACAAGCATTAAAATTTTAACAGAATACCGAAACGAAATCAATATCGCTGAAAGCAATAGAAAAATACATTTGTGATTGGTAATTATAAAGTATGTATCAATAGGCGGATTTTTACAGGTAGGGAAATTGATTTACCAATTTAGAGCACCTCGTAAAACTTTTAGATCCGGGTTTTGAATTTGAATTGCTATTGAAAATCAGAGTCATCGGGCAATGAATGATAAAGATATGTATGTTGATATTTTGCAAAGCGGAAATGTTTACTAGAAATCCAAATATTTCTCATAGTAATTATGTAAGTACATACTTAATTATCAATAAAATATGAACATTTAGCGAAAAATCGAAAACTTAATAAAATGAAGAGGGTTAGGTGTAAATATTTTCAGCATTTTGTTTATAAATAAAAATCATTTTCAAATTACTAATATCTTTTGCAACATTCTTTTTTTAAGATTTTAAGATAAAATGCTATTGGTATACCGAAATTTTTAAGTGTATAACAATTGTTAATGCTTATATGGCAAAGTGGAGATCTATTAAAAATACTTAAACATTTTCGAAATTACCTGTAGCATCAAAAATAAGTACCTGTTTTCAATAGATTTTTTTATATCTATGCATGGGTGCAAGGCAGATTTATTTTACTAGGTAATAGCGGCTCTACAACAAATACAACATTGACAAAAACAACATGTCTTTTTATTGCTATTTTGTGCGTTGGAAACGTCAAAAACAAAAAGGGAAATAAAAAATAATTGCTCTCAATACAAATGCTTGCTTTGTTACGCACACGTTTGTTGTTAGTGTTTTTTGAAATTCGTAAACAAACAAAGGAAAATACAAACAACTTTTGACTTTTCCAACTACAAACCAGCTGGGCTAACGACACTATCTAGTAAAGTAAATCTGCCTTGCATGGGTGTATGTACATACATTTATACATACATATAAACTTAATCAAGTGGATGACCTAATTCTATCTTGTATCAATATGTACTTGTAAGTCACAGTGTTTTGTGTTTTCAGCGTTGTTATCAATTCGTCAGTCATTAATAACAGTTTGTACAATATCGTCTGATTAATTATTTACAATTAACTGTAGATGAAAGACAATAAAATCTCGGAAACCAATTATTGTTAGTAAAAATGTCTGTGATTGCTAAATCTATTAAATATACAGAACACGGCAAACCGTCTGAAGTTTTGCAACTTGTGGAAGAAACACTGGAAAAGCCGAAAAACAATGAAGTATTAGTGAAAATATTGGCGGCACCAATAAATCCAGCAGATTTATATACCATACTAGGTGAGAAATAAAATAAATATACTAGCGTTTAATTTTTATATTTGTTCAACCATTTTAAGGTAAATATGCCGTAAAGCCTAATTTTCCAGCTGTTGCTGGGAATGAGTGTGTAGCCCAGATAGTAGAGGTAGGGGACAAAGTAAGAAAACTAATAAAAGGGCAACATGTGGTACCTAACGCTCCTGGTATAGGTACTTGGAAAACATATGCTATTTACAACGAAGAACAACTAATGCCGGTGTCGGATAAAATTGGTCTTGCTGAAGCTGCCACCTTAACCGTTAACCCGTGTACTGCTTATCGAATGCTAAAGGATTTTGTTAAACTTTCTATTGGTGACTGTGTTATCCAAAATGGCGCCAATAGTGCCGTCGGCCAGGCAGTTCACCAACTCTGCAAAGCTTGGGGCTACAAATCGGTAGGTGTGGTCAGATCCAGACCTGATATTGATCAACTTAAAACGTATCTTAAATCTTTGGGCGCTACAGAAGTATTTACTGAAGAAGAATTAAGTGTTACAACATTGTTTAAAGATGGAAATTTGCCTTATCCAAAGTTAGCTTTTAATTGTGTTGGTGGCAAAAGTGCGAATGAGATAACGCGACATTTAGCAGACAGAGGTGTCATGGTAACCTATGGTTTTATGTCGGGTGAACCTATCACAGTGGATAATGCCGATTTAATTTTTAAAGATATAGTTTTCCGTGGTTTCTGGATGACCAGATGGACTAAAGAAAATTCTCAATCAGCCGATCGAATCCAAATGTTCAAAGAACTATGTGAACTAATAGAACTGAAGAAATTTTTAGGTCCCGTTCATGAATTTGTGCCTTTTGAAAACTTTAAAGAGGCCTCAGCAGCTGCTTTAAATTTTAAAGATTTTACTGGCAAAAAGATTATTCTTAAAATGCACAATTAGATGGATAAGCAGTCATATAATAATTTTGTTTAAAGCTTTTAACAATTCAAATAAACATGTTAATAATGTATGTATATAAGTAAAATTCTAACTAAAAACGCAATTATTTTCTTGTTTGCGAGGTTTATAGGTGGAAATTTGTTATAATCTATTTGTGAAATAAAATATATGTATATTTGTTGCTATGTATTTATAACTGGTTTTTAGAAATAAAAAAAAAAACGTATTCAACTTTGTATTAATCCAATCATTAAATATTTGTTGTTTTTATATTTTTATACCCCTCACCACAGGTAGAAAAAGGGCATGTCTAAGTTTGTCATTCCGTTTGTAATTTCTACAATATTTGTATTTATTTCTGAGTCCTTATGCATAGCGAAGTCGATTGAACAATGTCGGTACTTGTTAGTGTTGAAATCAAGTTTGCGAAGGCACTAGACGAGCTAAGGGAAATTTAAATACTCCAATCGATTAGACATAGTTTCGAAAATTTTTAATATTGAAAATCAGCAAGATCGGTCCTTGCCTTTCGAGGCAATTATATAATTTAGAACAATAACCTACCTTCAATAAAAAAAAACAAGTAAGGGTGCTACATTCGGCTATGCCGAATTTTATATACCCTTCACCATCTATGTAAATCTAGTTTAGTGAAGTAACTCCAATCAAAAAAGCAAATATTGGGGTGACAAAGAATTAAAAAATTAAAAAAAATTGGAACTGCATATCTATTTTTTCATAAAAATGCCATCGGCTCTTAATAGGTTAAGTATTTTCAAAGATTTTAGTATTTCCTTGAAGATCTCTTCAAAAGCTTTAAAATAACACCCATATTGATATCTTAAAAAATTTGAAAAATTCAGAGCCCCGTAACTGAAAGTATTAGCGAGTGCCAATTTTTTCACTTGATGTTTTTTTTCTTATTTTTTTTATTCTCTATCGACCCATATATTTATTTTTTTGATTGGAGTTACTTTATTGTTCCAAACGACATGAAAAAATTAAAGGTAGGCGTGGTGGTGTTTTGCTTGCTGCCTCGAAAGACATGGACCGATCTTGCTGATTTCCAATATTGATTATAGATTGACTTATTTTTTCGGACGGGCAGACGGACATCGCTCAATCGACTTCGCTATACAGAAGAAGTCAGAATATATATACACTATGGGGTCGGAATAGATATTGTAGAAGTTACACACGGAATGACAAACTTATGGAGCCATAAAGAATTAAAAATAAGAAAAAAAAACATTATTAGATTCACATATATGGTGAAGAGTATATAAGATTCGGCATAGCCAAATATAGCACTCTTACTTGTTTTTGTAACAATATTGTGCTACTTCAAGGCGCATTAATTTACAGGTGGTCTTAATAGCCCAGTTGATTTTTGTTTATGTTAGACGTTGTTGTCAAAATTCTAAAATAATTTTAAAAATAAAAAATTTTTATTTAATTTGCAAAAGTAATTAAAACTTAAATTTTATAAAATTTAATTTTAAAACCAAAAAATGGAATGTGAGGTATTGCTGCACATGTAGGAGAAAGAAACCAACTGTAACAACTTCATTTAAAGCACCAAATGATGATAAAAGGATAAATTAAATTCGGCTTTCTCTTGTTTAGTCAGCTGTTTTTGCCATCAACGTGTTCTGTGAGCATGGTGCTCTGCAACAAAAAAATGACATTAGGTTTTTGTTTTTGTAGCCGTGCGGCCACCTGGTATTTAATGCGCCTTGGTGCCACTTATTGAATGAATAGTGTAATACTATGTTTACACGGAGCCCAATATTCTTGCTTCGCTCTCTTTTCATGATTCACAGCTCAATCACGACCGAATCAACGTGCTTCGCCATATAAAATTTTGAGAGCGAAGCATTTTGTTTTGAGACGATTCAGCTTGAATCTACTTGCGAAGCATGAAAAATTTCTGTCTTCCCTAATTTTTATCGCAAGTTTATCTGAACTAGCTGTATATAAATGTAAACAAAAAAAGTAAACCAATATTAAAAGTGCTGTGTGAATATGTGTTAATATAAAAACAAATAATTATATTATAATTTAAAATTTTATCAATTACAAACACTAAAAATGAAACGAAAAATAAAATTTTAGAACAGCAGTCAATGTGAAGCATGTAGTATGTGTCGTGGAAACGGCATGCTTCGCAATCATGATTCAGAGAGCGAAGCAAGTGCTTCACATTGCCGTGTAAACATGCTATAAGGAATAACATCAGTTAGAAATACATTTCGAAATTATGTTTGCTGAAAAATAATTAAAGCATTTACCGTTGAAGTTTTCATTCTTACAAGATTAAGCTATATCATTTTATCTTTTGTTCAATATTATACTTCTTTTGGCAACATTGGTTCTGTTTATTTCATAAATTCGGTGAGCAATTCACATTATTTAAAATACCGTTTGTAGCCCAGCCCACCAACATGAGCGAGTTGATGCTGTTTTACCATATAATACGTAATTATGTGAAGCTCTCTTCCCATATCCCATGCATGCGAAAATAATAATACTTTTAATATTATAAAGAAACTGCAGACTATTATTTTTTGCTGAAAATTGCCCATAGTGCATTCCCTTCCCAGTTAGCATTTTTTTGAATTATTGATCATATTCGAGTCTCTTTTGACTCCTCAACACGATTAAAATAATCGTTTATTCTCTCGTTTTTGAGTCGAAAATGATTGTTTTGTCGGTAGAAAATGGTACCCTAGCCGCGACTCTTCTGAACGAGTCCCTTATGACTCGCGTTTTCGCCTCATTTTCGATACTGTTTTCAATCGTACTTATAATCAAATACGATACTTTTTCTAGTCAATTTTTGGTTATATTACTAGCCGTATGCGAGTCTTCTTCGAACCATATTATACAAACATTTCTTATTATATTTTCCCAAAATTAAACAATGCAAACTAAGTTTTGCTTATTGTTTATTACACGCTGTCTTGACGAGCCATTGATTTGTTTAAACATTGAACAATTTCATGTGCGCACATTAAAATGGCTTGTGTAGACCAGCATTAACATCGCCAAGTTTCCTCCACGCAGACAAACATGAACAAATGTTTGAAAGCTATTCTGCTGACGTTTTGTTCATGTGCGAACCAATCAATTGCTCGTCAAGACGTAGTGTTACATTCGTTAGCATGTTATTCGTTATTTTCTTAAAATTCAAATTTTAAAAAATGAATTTTAAAAAATTTTATTTTACATTTGTGTCTCTATTTTCTTTACGAAGTGACATAAAAATAAAATATGTATCTGAATCATTTTTTCATCGTTAGGCTGCGTTTTATATGTCTCTAAAAAAAATTCTAAAAGCAGTCGAATTTCAAGCATTTGCTTTTTGTACTTTTTGGTTTTCAAACAAGTCGCTTTCTTTGCGTTTGTCGGAATTATATTCGAGTCTCTTTTTAAACGCAAAACTGATTAATCAGTTTTAAGTCATCTTGGGAAGTCTTAAGTGATTTTTGTAAAAACAATCCTCCAAATGCTAACTGGGATATGTATGAGTATGTATGTATGTACCTTCATTATTTGTATGTACACGCAGGTAATTATTAACATTTTTAATAACCTTAGAAATCTTTAGGATATTGATTGATTGTGTGCTTGTGTGACCTTAAATATACTGTTACTAAAATCACCATAAGGACTTTCTATGTATAAAGTATATTTTACATATTAAATAACTGTGTGAACTAAACGTTATAAAACAAAATGTAACACTCAATATTCAAAATTACAAAAAAAAAAATTAAATTTTATCGAGAATTTAATTAAAACAAGTCAAATCTAGAATAGCATGTGATGAGACTTACTGTGTGTTCCACAATGTCAAAACAATATGTTTGTTCACATTCACAATTTACATACATTTGTAAATTTTTGAAATTGGGGGTAAATTTAAATTTTTTCTATTTAGCATTACTTATTCTATTTCTGATGTTATTTAAATATGACACAAAAATGTTAAGAAAATACAAGTTCTCGCAAGAGTGGCTTTCAGCCCAGATTTGCTGTCTTGTTTATAATAAATTGCAAATACAGGGTTCGCCATCTATCGTTTTTTTTCAGCTGGTGCTTATTTCGAAAATGGTAACACTTAAGTTATGTCTGATTTGACAGATAATTAGTTTTATCCTTCCGCTGACCGAATATGGTTGTGTATACGCTTGAAAAACGCTGGGAAATATTGCGACATTACTTTGCGAATGTGTGCGAAATTTGCGTACGGATTTTGGAAGAAGAGAAGCTCCGTCAGCTCCGTATGTTCGTTATCTTGTGAAAAAAATGAGCAAAGCATGAAAAGCCAAAAACCGTGCGTCCACCCGAGAATATTGCTGCTGTGGCAGCAGAAAGTGTGCGTGAAGCACCATCAACATCAATTCACCGTCGTTCTCAACAATTGAACATTTCGGAGACATCATTGAGACGAATTTTGCATAAAGACCTTAGTCTGAAGCCATACAAAGTACAATTGGTTCAGGAGTTGAAGCCAACTGACAATCCAATGCTTTATCGCTACGCTTTCATTCAGCATTTAAAAAAAAAGTTATTTGGCGGACTCTTTATACTAGCTTATTCAGAGATTAAAAATTTGAGATCTCAGAAATAGTGCCTCCTAATGCACAAATGCAAAAACAAAAAAAAATCCATTACTCGTAAATGTCGTTGGATACTTGCGCGAAATAACGTACGAATACGGTAACATATATAAATTGCTAGTTTATTTCTTTTTCTTCCCTACAGATCCGACTTTGGGATCAGGCATATAATTATTTACATTGCAGTTTGGAATATATTTAAGATTAAAATTTAATTCAAATAGATTGAAGTTTATAAAAATTACTTTTTGCCCTCTCTGGGTACGAGTTTTGAAAATGCACCCCTTAGATAAGAATCTATGTAAGCTTGAATTTTAATAAAATCAATTTAGCGTTATAAAAATGCTTGATTTTACCCCTCTCCGGGCTCAGCGTAAAAAAACATTTTTCCTACTGTACCATCTAGATAAGGATGTATGTCTGAGATTAATTGAAATCGTTTAAGCGGTATAAAATTGCCCAAGTTTATATTAGGTGCCTTTTATGAGCAACTTCCGATCTTCGACTGTACTTGAAAGAGCTGATCGAACGAATTTTTATTGGATATTATGGCGCACATTCGATAAAAATAGTGCTATTGTGAATTTTACACAATCGGATTATTCACATTAGTGCTGACATTCTAAAGAAATATTGTGTTACTAATTTATAAACGAAAAATTAAAACAACTATAAATTAAATTGACTAATTAAAACAATTTATTGCCACCATTTGTAAGAAAAAAAAACAAAAAATCCACAAATACTTACATTTTCAATAAGTTAAACAAACTGACACAAACCATCGAAAGCAAAATTGTGTTCGATTGAGAATTCGTTGTACAACGAAATTTTCGACAGTGCTACCAACTTATAATACGAATTTGACAATCGATATTCGATTTCCGTTAGCCAGCGAAGATCGAAAATCAAATGAAACTCATAATAAGGGCCTTATAGTTTATTTTGGGTATTGTCATATCATAAGTTCGGTCTACTAGCAATTTTAGTAATATTAATTTTTGTATAATAAATTGTTTCGTTTTATATTTAAAGGTTAGAGACGAAAAAATGTTTACGATATTAAATTTAATAAAAATTCTACTGTCTCAGTACAAGCATTGCAATGTTATTTGATCTGTTCCAGAAAACCTCTAAAAATGTAAACTATTTGTTGCAGAAGAACCAGTGTATTGGCCATCGAACATATTTAGCAATCGTAGCGGTACAAATTGCCGCTTCCATTTAACATAGAAAGACAGCACTTCTAAAATTGCACACTTTCTTAGCGGAAAGCTTTAGTTTTTATTTGAGATGTTCTATTGTTATAAAACCCTCCGCACAGTAAGTTTGTGGTAAGGCATCTAAAAATTTAGGTTTTTGTTGCATATACGATGTTTTTACTCAAATTAAATACTTTTTATACTTTCACCACAGGCGGAAAAGGGTATATCTAAGGCGAATCAATTACCAGGTGGCAGCGTAGGCGAATTCATAAATTTTTGCTGGTAAAAAGTACTGTCAAACTTCATATATAAAAAATATACACAAAAATTCATAAATTCGCCTACGCTGCCACCTGGTAATTGATTTGCCTTGGGTATATCTAAGTTTTTCATTCCTTTTGTAATTCCTACAGTTTTCGATCCCGAAAAGTAAATATATATTCTGCATAAGAACATAGTGAAATCGATTGCGTGATGTCAGTTTGTGTTCGTGTTGCTGTCAACTTTGCCAAGGCACTGAATGCGCTAGAAAAATTTTAAATACGCCAATCGATCAGACATGTTTTAATAATTCTGATATTGAAAATAAGCAAGATCAGCTCATATCCTTCGAGGCAGCGAGCAAAACACTACGCGTGCTGCTAATTTTCCATATCTTTTTTTTCAACTTTCAATTGTATTTCTGCTGGTGGCGGTGTTTATGATTAAAAATTAATCGAAAAAGATAAGAAAAATTGGTAAGCTTTTCACCACTCACTACTTATTCACCACTTAATTAAAATAGGATACATTTCATTTTCTAAGCTGGGACAAAAACCCACAGAAAAACTTACAATTTTCGAAAAAAAAATTTTTTTCTGAGCAGAAAAACTTTATAGTAAGAAAGAATTTCTAAAAGTTTTTGTGGTGTACTGACAGAATTCGGTGTTGGGAGGTCTTTGTACAGGAAGTATGCTTCTGTCTGAATTAAATAACTTAACTTCCGTTTCGTCAGACCATAGAATATTTCTCCATTTGCTTACAGGCCAATCTACATTATTTTGGAAAATTCTAATCTTTTCTTTAGATTCTTTTTGCTTGGGTATGGGACCTTTCTAGTATTTCTGGCCTTTAAACTATTTCTAATAAAAAGGCTTCTTATGGTTGAGGTAGAAACATTTAGATTATGCTCCTTTTTAAGGATGAAAGAGGTGACAAAACGATCTTTTTTTACATGGCGCATATTTTTTGCTCCAAGAGAAGTAATATTTTTCGACGGCCTTCCTCTATTTTCTGCCTTGCTTTCATATTTGACGGCGTTTTCCGTCACTTTTTTCTTTATTATGGAGTTTTTTTATTGACTCCCGACTCACAAAGTTACAATGTTTTTCCGCTGTCCATTATTAATACTGTTACATAAAAATGCTGTGAAATTTCTTTCGAATTGTACATAAAAACAGTAAGCCTTTCTTTCTATACTCTTTTAATTAAAAAAGTTCCAGTTAATTATTTTTAAAAAATTGCTTTACTTTTTTGCACACCCGTTTTTGCATCCGAATTGTTACTGATAATAAAATAAAGATTAAAAACGCTGAAGCTATTTTAAACATAACGGGATTACATTTGTAAGATATGTGTAAAATTAGTGGAACAACTCTTTTATGCGTACTTTTTTGAATAACGGATTTATAAGAGGTGAAAATATTGAGGATCAGGTGGCTCTATTTTATTGCACATCACTGTATATAATGATATATACGTGACGGTATAACACCTCTTTAACTTTGTCCTTGACCCAGCAATGATTTTTTTCAGGACTTCTCGAATGTACATTTATTATATTTTTTATCTTATAATCTTAAATGTTGCCTAAAAAATTATAAAAAAGTTAAACTTCACAACCGACTACTTACTTAAAATTCTATGCTTACTTTTGAAAAAAATCGTTAGACTATAAACACTATTGCTAAAAATGCTATTTGCTAGACTCCTTTTATTGTATACGAACCCCGCAACAATTTACTAAATATCCTTTGCCGTCAAAAGTACAAGACCATCTTAGTAATTGGCTAAAATAAAAAAATAATAACACAAAAAACACTAGAAACTACTCAGTTTGCTTTTGAATTTCGTGTTTAACAGACGTGCCGCTCGCTGCCTTAACGTTTCACACAGCAAAGAAACAAAAAACACCTGACCGGAAACTATTGTTGGTAAAATGACGTCGTTAGGCCACAATTTAAGTCCTCGAGCTAATGTTTTCATTTTGGTCAATTTGGGTTGTGAAATGTTGCTTGTTATTGACCAACGTTTAAAGGCCCAAGAAATTGCACTTGAGAAGTCAATACAAGGTATGAGCCCAAAAACAAAAAGCAGGCACAAACACACTTAAACTTAAATATAGTTTCAAAACAAGAAGTTATTATTACCAAAAAGAAAGAGAGAAGAGAATTTTATAAATTTGTTGGTTTAATAAATAAGTTGTAATTAGTAAAGGAGAGCTTCGTAATGCTTATGGATGAATATGAAGTTGTTTTTGTTTGTTTGGCATTGAATAATGGTGAAATAACATGAAGGACTGAGTTGTGATTAAAAATTTGGAAAAACTTCAAGGATTTTTTTCATTTGAGAAGATTTATAAGCCAAAGGATAACAGTAACTGTATGATTATCGATATATGTATACCGTTACTGAAACTTGAATAGCGGCAACAATTTTTAAGTTAAAATAAATAATAATAATTAAGAAGTTTTCATTTATAAATAGTTTAATGATTCGAATTAAATTAAAAAATTAAAAACAAGTAAGAGTGCTGTATTCGGCTTTGCCGAATTTATATACCCTTTACCATCTGTGTAAATCTAGCTTAGTGAAGAAACTCCAATAAGAAAAGCAAATATTCGGATGACAGAGAATTAAAAAATAAAAAAATTTTTGGTATAATTTTATATAAAAATGATATGGTTCTTAATGGATTATGCATTTAAAAAAAAAATTTAGTATTTACTTAAAGATCTCTTCAGAAGCTTTAAAATGCTTCCCATGTTGACATTATAAAAAATTTTAAAATTACAGTAATTTGGAAAATATGGGCGAGGGCCAACTCTTTCACTTAATATTTTTTTCTTATTTTTTAATTCTCAATCACCCCACAAATTTATTTTTTTGATTGGAGTTACTTTATTGTTCCAAGACATGAAAAAATTAGAGGTAGGCGTGGTGTTTTGTCTGCTGCCTCGAAGGAAATAAATCAATCATGCTGATTTCCAATTTTTTTTGTGATGTCAACACTAACACAGACGGATATCGCTCAATCGACTTCAGAATATACATATGTATATACTTTATGGGGTCGGAATGGAATATTGTAGAAATTACACACGGAATGACAAACTTAGATATATATATCCTTTTTCCACTTTTTGTGTTGAAGGGTATAAAAATATCTACATATAATAAAACAGTGACGGGGTCATTTCTGTACATGAAAATTTTGGTTTTGGTGTAAATAGTAATCGATACGGAATACAACACACCTATTTTTCACATTTTTGTTTGTCTGTGTTCGCATCACATAAAAACTGCTGAATGGATTTGAATAAAATTTTGTGAGGAGGTCCCTTAGAACCTTGCTTCAAATATAGAATATAGAGATATAAATGTGAAAACACCCAATGTGAAAACACCACGGTGTAATGGTACTAAAACAGATGTCAGCACATTTTTTTGTATATAAAAAATTATCTACACTGTTTACATAACTCTACAATATTTTTTTTTTTTTTTTGAAATTTGAATTTAAAAATGGCAGGGACACATAACCACAGTTTTCAGATATAAATATTCTCTTTAGGAACTGCACATCGACATTCGTATAGGAAGTGGTGAATCCTGAACAGGATATTGAAGTATTAATGATTATATATATGTATATATATATTTTTTTTAATATTTGTTAACACGATGGCATTTTTATAAAAGCCAGTTGAGAAAAAACGTGTGCGTTGCGTCTTTAATTATAACCTCACTTTTTTGAAAAAGGAAAATCTGCTCGCACATTAATGATCCCCCTTCGATATAAAGTAATACACTGCAATAAATAAATATATATTTAAAAACACATTTTTCAGAATTTGAATTTCAAGAAAATTAGAAATGACACGCAGACCAAGGCTGGGCACTGATAGTCATAATAATACAATAACAGGGCTTTTCAATTAAAAAACCACTTGAAATGAATTCTATTTTTACATCCACTTGAAAGTGAAATGTTTTCACATTTTAGGTTTTCGAAGCCAGTTCCCAAAGAAGCTTAATTTTAAAATAACGATGAAGGATTTGAAGAAGCAGATCAACAAATAAATTATTAAGATATTTTCCTTTCAGGGTTGCAAGATTTTATAAAGTTTTTCATAATAAATAAATTTTCTAACGCTTTTTTTCTAGTTCCTAGATTTTTTATCAAAATGTACGTTTTACTTTTTATACCCTTCACCATAAAAAGTGGAAAAAGGGTATAACTAAGTTAGTCATTCCGTTCTTAATTTCTACAATATTTATTTCCGAATATTATATATTCTGACTTCTAATGCATAGCGAACGATGTTCGTCCGTATTGCCTTTTAACTATTAAAACTTTTTAAAGTATCAATATGGGTATCATTTTAAAGCTTTCGATGAGATCTTTAAAGAAATACAAAAGTTTTTAAAAAAATGCTTAACCCATTAAGAGCCGATGTATATGTAGTACCAATTTTTTGTTATATTTTAAATCCCTGTCACACCAATATTTGCTTCTTTTGGAGTTACTTTACTAAATTTACATAGATGGTGAAGGGTATATAAGATTCGGCGTAGCCAAACACACCACTCTTATTTGTTTTTACATGCTTTTCACCAATTGGAGCGTTTCTTCCTGCCAGTTTCTTTAATGGTTTTAATTTCGTATAAACCATCCCGTCGAATTTGTTTTACCTTCATCAGATTCCGATGGATTTTGTGTAATCATAAAAAATAATGAATTTCCAATTTTAATATGGCAACATTGGTCACACCAAAGTAAAAAATAGGGTAATCTTAATAAAAATACAAAATAACAGTAAATTTAAAAACCGTTAAAAATAAAATTTTAAAGAAAATCAATTTCACAATCTATTGGAATTCAATAGTGGTTCAATTCCGAAGAAATTTTTGGTTTGAAATCACTTTCGATCGGAATTGAGTTCTGCGACATGCCTGATAGACAATATTAAGCATTTTAGCGTCTACGGCATTCTAATATTCTATTTCTAGAGAAGGTTACCATCTTTTCTATTGCCGCTTCTAAATATTTATTTATTTATACATATTAAAGGAGGCCTGGGTGGAATCAAATAATATTTTAGACTTTAAAAAAGTTCAATTTGATTCAGCGGTCATAAGGAAAAAAGTCAATCTGCTATGGAACTTATAAAGTGGTACATAATGCCAGGAATGCCGGTTACATTAAAGGAGCGACTATATTCAAGTCGGGTCAGATGGATGGCAGGGAGCTACGAGAGAAATTAAAGTTTTGCTTGCTGTTTTTCCTTTATCCTGCAGCAAAGGATGAATAAAATGTTTTAGTCATAAGTTGTAATTGATGGAGGTCAGGGATATATATTTATAGTGGAAATATTCCTTGTAATAATTTCACTTTAGCCTTTACTCATTTGTTCTTATAAGCTCCTTGTACCTGTCCACTTCCCGACCGCAACTTCTAGACAACCTACTATTCAACCGTTATTTCCCAACTTTTCTCAAATTGTTTTTCTATCGATTACAAACGTAGGCCAAAGACGCAATCACTTTGAGCACGTTAACCATTTGCTTTGCATTAAAATAAATAAGTTCTTAGGACTACAAAACTAACACCGTTAAAACTGGTCAATCCCCCTGCCTATTAACATTCATTTCACAAGTATATTTTACGGGACACCAGGCCAATCAATCGCTCCTTTGTCTGTTTATATTCGTACTTTATAATTTTTTAGGTTTAAACATTTAAAAGCATTATCCCTTGTTTTATTTATTTTTTTTTATTCTAGTTATTCACGATGTTACAGCTGTACTGTTAGAGCCAAAATTTATTGACTCCATCATTGTGGGTTCAACACAACCGAGTGCACAACTGTTGACCGAAGAACACTGTAGATTTATGCTCAAAGATATAGCCACATGTTCTTTAATGCGTTTAGATGATGTATCAATGGACAAATTATGGAATTTGATGACAATGATTTATAAATGGCAATTATTTCACAGTAAACACCAACATCATTTAATGGATATTACATTCCGGCATCTGCAGGCCATTGGTAATTTTTATCCAGATGAAAAACGTTCAATGTTAATAGATTTTACCAAAAATACTCTGCTTGATTTTTGGAATTCTTGTTCCGACACTGAGCAAAATATCGTCTATAGAACTAATAAAGCTTGGTTGGAAATGTTTAATACGAAAATATCGCTTTTAATACGATTGGGATTTCAGGCATTAGATGGTACATTTTTTGAAGATGTGGATGCCACATACTATAAAGATTTTAAAGATTGTATAGGTGATAATATTTATATCAAGAGTGCTGAAATAGCAGAGCTTAAAAGACAACAATTAAATGAAAAATCTATGACAACTACAGCTAACTGTGTCAATCAGTTGGCAGAAATGTTAAACCTTCCAGAAACTTCAAACTTAAAGGAGACATTTACAACAAACGATGACTTTAAACCAATAAATGTTAAAGATTTTCAACAGAAATTTGAACAAAATTTACAGCAATGCAATATATTATTTAAAGATTTAGATGTTAATGGTATAAATTATTGCAATAAAGCTTGTTCGTCAGCTCAACAAACAACCGGCTTCGTGCATCTTAATCCAGTTTATAATAGAAAGCTGGATGGTTCGAATGCTTCAGCGGCGCCTTCATCGTACACAAGCTCTCAAACAAATGATCAAGTGTCCTTAGCCAGATCACAGTCATCTAATAGTAGTGTGGATCTCAATAATGATCTAATGGATTTATATAGTAAAATAAATTAATTTGTTTTAATTTTATTTAATCTGTAACATTACAAAAATAGTTTGTAAGTTTTCTTATTTTTAATAATCTTTGTTTCTTGAAAAAATAAAACAAATAGTGGAAAAAGGGTCTATTTAAGTTTGCTACTCCGCTTGTAATTTCTACAATATCCATTTCCCATCCCATAAAGTATGTATATATATTCTGAGATCTTATGCATAGCGAAGTCAATCGAGCGATGTTTGGGTTGAAATCAATGAGCTAGAGAAAATTTAAGTAAGCCAACCCAAGGCGAATTAAGTACAAGGTGATAGCACTAAGCATACAGAGGCGACACGAGAATATAGTCATCTCTTTTTTGCTATGCATCTCTTTCTTGACATCCTATCGACTTCAATATTGTTTTGTAGTAGTCGATAGGATGTCAAGAAAGAGATGCATAGAAAAAACGAGATGACTATATTCTCGTGTCGCCTCTGTATACTCGGTGGGTGATAGCGGTGTATTCTAACTGTCAAACTCCATATATAAAAAAATTTATCTAACTGTAATACAGATTTTTTATATATGGAGTTTGACAGTTAGAATACCAGGGAAAAGAATTGAATTCGCCAACGCTATCACCTTATACTTAATTCGCCTTGAGCCAACCTATCAGACATATGTTTCAAATTTTGCTATTGAAAATCAGCGAGATCGGCCCAATTCCTTCGCGGCAGCGGGCAAAACACCACGCTTGTCTGTAATTTTCCAACTTTCGTTTAGAGGTCTTTCGCCACTTGTTTTTACCAGAAAAATTAATAGTCGAAGAGAGTGTCTAATGACGATTTTTGTGTACAAGTGGTTATACATACATACAGCCGCGGTCAATATAATAGCACCACGCACAAATTTACATCTGTTTAACCGTTGAGCATATTTAACTCAAAAAAAAAAAAAATTATCTGATGTTAACAGTTTATTATCTAAAAAAAATGATTTGGTTTTTTCAACAGTTTATGCTAATTAATGAAAACAAAAAACTTAGAAACAGTTAAAATAATAGCATTTCATTTTCAACAAAAATGGTCTTTCATAAAATAAATCAAAAACTTCACTCAGATATCTTGTAGATAAATTACACTGTTCTGCACGAAAATCCTCCTTTAAACCAAAACATGCTTTCTTACTGTTTTCAAATGTGCTGAATACGAATTAGAAGTCAGATTCTGTCTATCACGCACAGTTTCTTCAGAAATTCTAGTTTTTTATCCAAAAATGTGAGTTTTTTTTTTTAATTTGACGAATTTTTTTTGGCATTAAAACAAAGTGAAAAAATTCAAAAGACCGATGATTTTGAGCGCAATGAAGTATATTTGAACAAAAAAAATTTTGATGGGAATTTTACAAGTGGTTTAAGAAATATGGCTAAGTTTTTTTTTTATTTTTTTTGATGGTGGTATCCATGGCGAAATAATACCAGGTGGTCGCAATGGCGAATTCATAATTTTCGCCGCAAACGTGAAATGTCAAACTCCATACAATAAACTGTTATACATATTTTTTATATATGGAGTTTGACATTTAGAGTTTACGGCGAAATTAATGAATTCGCCATTGCGGCCACCTGGTATTATTTCGCCATGGTGGTATCCTTTTTATTCAAATCCCTACCTGCCCCCCTTTCACCCTCAATACCCAACTCCCCCCTCCCACTCAGCCGCTCTCTTGTCACTATTTTCTAGTAAACTCGAGGCTTTCGTTCCAAGTTTCTCCTCTTTTCTCTCCAAATCAGAGGGTGATAGAAATTTTCTGAGTTCAGATTCGGACTCAGCACACTTGAAAACATGAGAAAAAGGCACAATTGTTCAAGGGAGGGGTGAAAAGTTTTTTTTTGCAGAACAGTGTTATTTTTATGGTTTCAATACCCTTTTTTGCTATTACTGCGGCACAACGCCTTTCATGGAGCCACTAAGTGCTGGCATCTTTCAACTTTGATGGAGTTCCAAATTTTCTGCACATCCTCCCAGAGCCCTTCAACGCTTGTTGGTTTGATTGTAGATACACCCTTCTTTATGTCCGTTCACGGAATTTCGATAGGGTTCAAATCTGGGGACTGATCTGACATTGATCGAGTTATCGTTAAACCATTTTTTTTGCCAGTTTGGTGTGTTTGGGGTCATTGTCTTACTGGAAGACCCACACCAGCGGCATTTGGTAGGTAGCATACGGCTGCAAAATTTCATCAAGGATTTGTAAACAAGCCGATGAATCCATAACTTTTTTGATCCAATATTTAGGACCCACACCTTAATACGAGAAGCAACCCCACACCATAAAACTATGACCTCCAGGTGTGATAGTTTTTGATGTGAATTGTGGCTTGTATTCGCTGTTTGGTAGCCTACGGACAAAACATCTAGACCCCTTTTCCACCAAAAAGAACAATTTCTTATTGGTCAGTCCATAGCACATTTCTTCACTTTTGCTTTGGCCAATAAAGATGTGCGTTAGCAAAAGTTATCGGTTTAGCAACAGGCTTAGAGGAAAGGAGCGGCACTTTTCGAAGACTACAGGCAATAACGCTGTCGTCTCAAAGTCTGCGGAGAAAAGTTTCCACGCTTACTGGCACATATATTTCAAGGCGAATCAATACTAGTTTGATTATGACGAAATCATGTACCAAGTGGGGAAAACATCAAACTCTACTTCTTATATAAATAAATAAACATGGCGAAATAATACAAGGTGGTCGCGATGGCGAATTCATTGATTTCGCCGTAAACTCTAAATGTCAAACTCCACATATAAAAAATATGTATAACAGTTTATTGTATGGAGTTGACAGTTAGCGTTTATGGCGAAAATAATGAATTCGCCATCGAGACCACATGTATTATTTTGCAACGATTATAACATATAAAACTTCGGCGAGGGTATAGCGAATCAAATATTAGGTGGTTGCTATGGCGTATTCATTGCTTTCGCCAGAAGTCTAACTGTCAAACTCCATACAGAAAAAAATCTGTATAACAGTAATTATCCAAAAATATCATTTCATTCATTTAACTTAGGTGCGGTCAATTTTAGAACCAAGCCTTTAAGGCCAAATATGATTCGTATTCTACTTAAAAACTTATAATAATAATTAATAAATAATGACAAATATGATTTTAATTAATAAATAATAAAAAGCAATAGATAATAAAAATGTTAACATATTTAATAATATAACTATTTGACCAAAAGAGCGTAACCACTTTTTCTTTACAAATTTTTATTCAATCTTTCCTCACACGTATCATTACGAATGAGCAATTATAATATAATAAATGTGATATTTTACCTTTTGTATTGTTTGAATCTAATATTTCTTAATAAGTAATTGAGGATAAAAACTTTTTTCATAATTTAGTGGTTACGTCTTATTTGTCAAATATATGACTAATCTGAGCGTGCCTTTAGTTACATTTTTTAAAAACAAATATTTTTAAACAAAAATTATCACTTTTTGCTTTTAAAATTCGTATGAAAAGTGTGATATATTTTGTTAAAATCCTAGTTATTAACAAAACGAAATGAGTAAAGTTATCTTCTCTTATGTTTCGAATTAAAGTTTTGTTGTTATTTCAATTCAAAAGATATTTGTTGTTTTTTTCAGAATATGTAAAAGACCTTTATCAAAATAACTAAATAATCAACATCATTTGTGTAAAATAGTCAAACCATTTTTGTAATTTTTTTCACTTTTTCATCTTTATCTTAATATGGCATCCAAAGCATTTTTTGTGTATTATATGTCTGTTATTAATTAGTTTTAACTTCTGTTTCCAGTTTTTGATATTTTTGCATCTCCGCTTTCAAGTTATCCTCATTCTCTGCCTCCTGTTTGGCCTCATCTGTTTTAATTTTTTCACTCATTTTTGCCTTAAGTGGCACGGCGTCGACTAATATATGAAGAGCCATTTTGAGACTTTCTTCAGCATTGCTTATTTGATCACACGGATAAGCGTCCTTATATTTGTTAAGGAATTCACAATATTTATGATAATTTTTCAAAGCGAATTCAAAATCGTAATGTATTAAACTATTAAAATGTTGCTCGTTATTCACGTATGGAACATTTGCTTTGGGCATCAGACTTTTTAATGTAGGAAAATCGTTTTCACAGGCTTCGCATTTGCATGTAAAACGGTATTGCATTAAAAGGCTTTCAATGCGTTCTGCCTTAGGGGTGATAACATAATGTTGGCTAAAAATATTAATAAATTATGTACAAACTGAACGTCCTTAAAAATAACAAACTTACCCATAATTATCGAACAAAATGCCACCGGCAGGTATTGGACGAAGCACAAATAGATAGGCTTTACAGCCCTTGTAGATGCGTACTGTATTAGGAGCACATGAATGATTGAGCAATGAAAGAAATGCAAATGCTCCTGATGAATGTTTGGTATCGTCTTTCGTCTCATTCATTTGTTCTACCAAATCGATGCCATGCATATTAGTGGGTGATGTCTGCAAATGTCTAAACAGCAGTTCAGTGAAAAAATTCTGTCCTTCTTCACCGCCCAAAAAATCTTTTAATGGTGTATAATTGATCATAAAGTGCTTGAGTACAGCACAAACAACGGAACGCTGAAATAGATCCGAAACCGAACGCAAATGTTGATTAATAACCATGCCATGGACAGCTCTATAGTGTTCTCGCGGAGTGAAATTTGTGTAGTCCAAATCGAATACACAACGGTTTTGATTATCGGGATCATCGCAAAATGCCATAAGCTCCTCAATAGTGGGAAACAGTTCTAAAGCTGTTAGACATACCCTCAGTGCTATGTTATGGATCTTATTGAACAGGGTGTATAGTAAATCAATGACTGGACACTCATATTTATGAAAAGTATTGACTGCTTTTTCGCGACATTCCTCCGAGCAAAACATGGCCGAACAACAACTTTCGCATGGTATCAGTGTTAGATAATTTTCTTCTTTGCAGGTAGCACAGCGTATAAAACGCATTGGTGGCAGTAGAGTTGCACAAAAAGGTTCATCGGTAGCTACCAAATCGCCTACAACTAAATCACGTTTAGTGCATATAAGCCGCCCTTCTTCCGGTGTTTCGCGCATCTCCAAACAATCGGCTATATGGGGTACTTTCGGATGAGCATCAAATTCCATCTGGAATTCATAAGGCTGAATATCGGGCGGTTGACAGTCTAATAGTTTTAGACAATCTTTTTCCCGTTTATCCAATTTGTGCATTAGTCTACTAGGATAGTTTGCTTTACGCGCCAGATCAATATTAAGCAAACATTCCCGGTAACGTTTCCACTCGAATAAAACTGCTGAACGATTAGCATAACCAATTGAGATGTTCTCGGAACCGGGTTCAGAAAAACAAATACTTTTATTATACAATTCCAAAGCCTTCAAAATAAAAAAGCAAACATTTTTATTAGGTTTTATAACGCAAAATATTTATAAAAATAAATACAATTTTATTTTTTTTATTTAATATTGAATTTCCAATGGCAGAATTTTGCAACAAGCCATCTAAATGTATTTTTCGAGTTATAAACTTCTGATGTTTTCATTAAACTGAACGTATTAGGCCGGTCAAAACTAGTGTAATTTTATATTTTAAAATAATTTATAGTTAAGCCCTAAAAGTAATCATATTTATTGCTTTAGCATTAAACTCAATCCTTACTCTTTATTAATGGGAAAAAATTCACCTAAATAATTTTTTTGATTGAACCTATATTTATCATTACTCACCTGAAAATAATTTTTATTTTTCAATGAAAATTGTTCATTACCCAACATGCGGAATTCGGAGCTACGTTTATTGCACTTCTCCTCGCGCAGTTTAACATTGCATAAAATTTTCTCGATGTATTTGAAATCGATCAAAGCATGTTCCACAAAATTCACCTTAGAGTGATTCTCTTTCAACTCATTAAATTTACCAGATATTATTCTAATTAGTTTCCAATCATTGAGTTTCTTTATCAAATCATCGCTAACATCATATATATCCATTGTGAAAGTAGTTGTTGCTCTAGAAAATAGGCTTTAAGTTATTTGTCCAAAACCAAATACAAAGCAAGTTTACAATGCGGGGGTTCAGATATTTCAGTGGTTCCGGGGCCTACTTTTCAATAAAATTCCTTATATAATTTGCTTAAATATTGCAGTGTTTTTTTTAATAAACATTAGACCAAAAACAATTTAAAATTAATAAATTAATGCTGACTGGTTTTAAATTTAGTTACAACATTTTACATGTGAATCTAATTTCTATTTTAGAATTTGTTCTCCTTGTATTTGTTCTTTCTTTGGGTTATTTACTTATTTTGCCGACCACCCGGTTGTAATGTATGCACCGCCTGTTTTTTTTATTATACTAATATCGTTTCAATTTTCTTAATTTCCAGCAACTTTGGCAGTTATCTTAAAATAAACAATATAATTTCACTTTAAATATACAAAATTCTTTCTAACTTTAATAAAATTTTTAATAAAAAAGTCACAAAATATTGTAAAATATTCCTTTAGACTCTGTAATTTAATACTAGGCTGGACGAACTGATTTATCGGCGCCAAACCAACACACTTTTTCGGCGCCAGTTGATATCTGGTCAATGGCGGCAACCACACGTTTAAATTCTGAACCTTCAAATTTCAATACAACTGAAAGTACAGCATTTCTTAGGGTCTTGGTACTATGATTTACATTAACAGAACAGGTTATTGTTGAAGCAGCTTTTATCGATAGTATGATCAACTTATTAAACTGCCGATAACTTGAACATTTTAGCGGCGGCGCAAGTGACCAGCGGCTTTGTGTATTTTCAAGAAACTAGTAGAACAATTTTGACGTTATTTTATCATTCATAAAAACTGATAGCCGGTTTTTGGGTACAAATAGTTGCCAGATAAATTTACGGAGATTACTTAAATGTAAAAAACAGCCGAAAAAACGTCACACAGTGATTAGTCTTGCAAATATTAAAGGGAAAAATTTAATTTAAATTTATTTTCTTACAACAAACAAATATTTGAGGTTTTCAAAAATATTTATCTCAAGAAAACAATCTTGTTGGAAAAAAAATATTTCAAGGGATTAGGATTCCGATTAACGTTCTTTCTCGTTGTGAATTTTTTCTGTTTGATTCTTTGCAACAAAGTCAGTAATACTGAATTGATATCGAAATGAGAAAAATGTTATAAAGCAACAACATGGAAGTTACGTAGATAAGAAAAGAGACACAAAAAATATCTAGTACAGATGGTGGTATACTACGCACTTTATCTCTTCAACCCCTCGCCATCAAACTTCGCGTGTCTACCATCTAATTTCCACATGTTAAAAGGGGTCTAATAAGATAGTTTAAAATAGAAATATTTTTTTCAATATTTAGGTAGCATCAGGAAAAGGAAAGCAAATATATTTGAATATTTGTATCAAATAACAAGTAAATTATTAATTAGTTAATTTTATTGCTACAAGGTCGGCTCAAAAAAGATATTTTAACGGTTTTTTTAAACAGAATATTATTTTTTTATACGTCATAAGTGAAAAAATAATTATATTTTTTTTGTGTATCAACTGAATCTTCAACATTTTTTTTAGTTTCTCCAATTAAACAATATCGTTTTTAAAACTATTTTTACAAAGAAACAAACGCCAACATTCACTGTCTCTTAAGTTCTGAAATATGTAGAAATTAATATCTGCTATTAAATGAATTTTATCTATTTTCCTACACTTTTAAGTAATATTTATTCTAAGAATAAAACTTGCTGATTTTGTAATTTTTACTTTCCAGTAATAAAATTTTTAACCTTTATAATAAAAAATTATAATATTCGTTTCACAAACCAACTCTCAAAACCAACATATTTATCGTAGACACAACCACTTCAGTTGTAAATTAAAAAGTAAGATGGCGCTTAAAAATACATCGTAGCCACAAGTTCATCATAAATAATTTTGCAACGTTTATTTAAGAATGTAAAATAATATCCTATACTACTTTGTACTGTTACGAAAAGTAAGATCTGGCAGCCCCTGTGGTTGTTATCAGTATTAGAGTGGTGAATAAAGTTACTTCCACTAATGGTGTGTGTATAGAATAATACCACTATTAGCTGTGCGACCTCAATGGTTCGTTGGTAGAGGTGCGTGCTGTACACAACACAACAGTGTATGGCAGACGTGTGTGTGGTTATTGGATTATAGGAGATGACTGGCTTGGATAAAAGGAGTAGTGGAGATGTCTGTGGATGGTTAAGGTTACTAAACAAGGCATTGCGTAGTTCATGTCTCGCCGGAGTAACTCAGTAGTGTAGTATGGTTGGCTGCGTTTGTAATAATTACGCATGTTTAGTAAACACGAGACCATGGGATGCACAAGACCGTAGGATTAAGAAGTACAGCCAGAGATAGAGCCACGTAGTAAGAATAAATAATTTATAATGAGCCACAGTGGTATTTGCAATCAAAAGAATCCGTAAGTTGTTTTAAAAAGGGAAAAACGTAACAAATCATAAAGTTTTCGTTGTTAATTTTTAAGTTGATAGTTGTTAGACATGTACCTTAAAATTTTGCAGGAATTGTAGTATCCGACCTTCCAAGCGAAAAAGTTTAAGGTCCTGAAGATTGAAACCGGCACATACTGAAAAAAAGTGGGAAGACTCAAGTTATGCAACTTCGCTTATTAATTTTTATTTCTAATAATTATTATAGCTATTTTAATATGTAATAAAATAAATCACCTCTACAATTGCAATGAAACATTTTTTCATAATATCAACTATAATCGCTATAAGTCAAATTGTGAAAAGATAAAATGAAAAATAATTGTGAATACGTACGAATATCTACCTCTCCCGTTTTATAACAGAGACTCAAAATTTGCGTGGTAAATGAAAAAACAAAACGGTTAAAGTTCTTCCGTTTTCAGGTATGCGAAGAATTTTGACAGATATGTTTTAAAACGTAAGTAGCTTAGTTGAATAAGCATATGCTAATTAGGCAATTTTTCCGTACTGTATAACTTAGGTGTCAGACGATCAAGTTTTCATTCAAGTTTTAAAATTTCTCTAATTTTTTTTTACCAACACACTCACACTTTAAAAATTTGTTGAGAATTTGCTTTAAAGTTTCCGTTCAATTGAGTGTTTCAAATTACATTCAAGAAAACTACTGATTGAAGTTTTTTCCTTCAAATAAATTTTATTTGTTTTTTTGACGACATCTTGCTTAAAAAATTGCTTTGAACTTGCGTGCAGCCAACGTCACAGCTTTCAATTTTCGTAAATTCTGACAAGCAGTGTAAATTTCTTGAAAGAGTTTTGAACAAAAACTTGACTTGTCAGTTTAAATAACCCATCTAATTTTAAAATCGCCTAAATTGGCCACTGGGTAGGATTTGCTTGATTTTTTCATTAATCGTAATGATTCTTTTGCACTGGCAGCACAACAAAAAAAATTTATTCTGTGAACACAACTATCTTGCAATTTTAACGCCTGTCTGTCTACGCTATGAGTTTTTCTCGTTTTGTAATAATTTAATTTACAATTTGGGCTGATTGTTTATTACTTCTTAAAAGTGCGTTAAATTGAGAAATTAGGGGATCATCCTCGCACATGTAACAGTCTAGAAGTTACTCGTAAATTATTGTTATAAAATTGTTGCAAATTTTATAAGTAAAACGAAACTTTGTAGAAGGAAAAATAATAAAACACAAACTACAGCTGTTTCAAGTATTAAAGAAGGATTATTCTTAAATGTATATAAATTTATTTTCAGAATTGCACAGTAGGGCAAAAACAATCTATTATTATTTAAAAATATATCTTAAAGTAGAATAAGTTTTTAAAAATATTGGAGACTATTTTCCTCCAATATTCTTCTAATTCTTCCACTACTAATAGATGAAATTTTGTTATATTGAACCAAGTCGACATTTAAAAAATATTTTATTTCGGCATTACTGTAACCATATTCATATTACAGTACCTGTTAAGCGACTATCAGATAATATATTTTTGGAAATCATTTTTTTCCTGCGAAATTATATTATATAAATAAATTTTATCGTTTTCCTGGACTAATAGTTACACCAATGGCGAAATAATAGAGATGGGCTCGATGGCGAATTTATTAGTTTTTCGTCGTAAACGCTAAATGTCAAACACCATATAAAAATAATTATACATATTTTTTATGTATGGAGTTTGACATTTAGCGTTTACGGCGAAAGTAATGAATTCGCTATGAAAACCACCCGTATTATTTCGCTATGGCTACACCCAGGGCAAGGCGAATTAATACAGGTGACCGCACGGCTACAACAATCCAACAACACAAAAAACAACAGGCAATTTGTTGCTACAAAATTATGTGTGTTGTCAAAAAAATATTGTAAAAAAACAAACAAAATAAAAAATATTTTTGATAAAAAAAAGTGGTTGTAATTATCAGAATAAGAAAATTATAAAAATTAAGTTACATAAAAATAAAAATACAGGAAAAGTGACCAAAATTCTTTTGTACCACTAGGTTGCCCAAATCACATGCATCGTTCCATTCTTGCACGTTTACCAATTGAAGACTAACATAATCCTCCACAAAAAAACCAAGAAATTATAAATGTGTTAACAATAATTTCACTATCTTTTTACGCATATTTTGATTATACACATCAGGAACTGCAAAAACGGTTCCATGTTGTGGTAGTTTTCTCAAGGAATTTCAATTGTTTGTTTTCTATTAGCAATCAAAAAAAAAAAAAAAAAAATAAATTAAAAAAAATTTAAGAATTTATTTATTTTTGACAAATTTTTTTGACAACTGTAATTTAAACAGCTGATGGGCTTTTTCGCCTGTGCGTTCACCTGTATTATTTCGCCATGACCCAGGGTGAATAAAATAAGGTGGTAGCGATGGCGAATCCGGTCATTTTCGCCGTAAGCCCGAATATCAAACTACATATAAAAAAATAGTATACAGTTTTTTTCATGTATGCAGTTTGACAGTTAAACTACCGGCGAAAATTAATAAATTCGCCATCGCTACCACCTTATAATTGATTCGCCGTGGTTACACCTGTGAGACGTGAGCTGAACTCATTGTACTTGCCGAACTCCATATAAAAACATCTATTTAATATATTTTATATAAAAAATTTGCTTAATGACAAGACGTATCCATTACCAGGTGGCAGCGTGGGCGAATTTATTAGTTTTTTTTTTTGCAGCTAACCATAACTGCCAAACTGCTTGAATAAAAAATCTGTATAATATTTTATACAAGACGAATCAATTACCAGGTGGCAGCGTAGGCGAATTCCTTAATTTGTCGCCGTGAACACTACTGTCAAACTGCCATGTCATTAATTTTTGCCGTGTACACTACTGTCAAACTCCATATATAAAAAATCTGTTTACAATTTTTTTATATGAAGTTTGACATTCGTTTCTACCAGCAAAAAATAATAAATTCTCTAACGCTGCCACCTGATAATTGATTCGCCTTGATTTTATATCTATTGAGTTTGAAAGTGATTTTGACTATGCTGCCACCTGGTAATTGATTTGCCCTGTATGAGTCCTGGCATAAAGGCCACGATGTACTATCGTACACAATCGTACAATATAATCACACTACTACTACACTATTATAAAAAAAAAATCATACGTTGCCAATATTTTGTTGTTTTTTTCTCCTCAATTAAAAAAAAAAAATAACTCTGATCACAAAGAGGAAACTATTTTATGATTTATTTTAAAAGATTATGAAATCGTACAAATCTGTCCAAAAGTCTGTCACACACATACATTTTTAATCTACACTTACATACTTCTTGAGCACATAGGCAATTTTTGACAGATCGCACGATTGAGTATGAAAGTGAATCCTGTACCTCGTTTCTGTATTTCTCGCATCGTAAAACTTTTCGCATGAAACAAGTGAATTTTTAGAAAAACGATGTAAATTAAAACAAAAAATGGGTTTTCTCATACATTATTATGTCATTTAAGTTATTTTCCAACAGTTATTGGAAGTATGCGAGAAAAAGTGTTTCTGTACCAATATTTTGTGAAAAGTTTTACACAAGAACTGTCAAAATAACTCACATTTCAAAACATTGCGAAAACAAGTAAGATTTTTAAATTTTTGTAAACACGGAGTCTAAATCAGCCGAAAAGGTAAAAAGCAATTTAAATTAATAATAAAAAAGTATTATCAATAAGTATTAAGCATTTATTTACGTTTAATATCTTTTTATTTAGAAAGTAGAAAAAATTTCCAAATAGCACTATAAAATTTTTTTTGCTGTATTATTTAAAACTTATTTTATTTATTAACTTTCACTATTTTTCTATATTGTTTGATAATTTATTTCTTTATTTTGACGTTTTGTTTTTATTTGACACTAGTACTGGAATTATTCCAGTAAAACATAATC
Source organism: Gymnosoma rotundatum (assembly GCA_916610165.2). Classification (NCBI taxonomy): domain Eukaryota; kingdom Metazoa; phylum Arthropoda; class Insecta; order Diptera; family Tachinidae; genus Gymnosoma; species Gymnosoma rotundatum. The sequence goes on from OU744339.1 coordinate 14,735,307, forward strand.
AGTGTTGTCTGTTTTCGCATTAAGAACCAGAAACACTTTTTACTCGCAAATCGAGAAACGATGAAATTTTTTGTTTCACACTTGACGTGAAAACTTTTACGATGCGAGAAATACAGAAACGAGGTACTGGAATTTAATATGGAAAGAATTTGGGTCCCATATGGGGGTGAAAAATGGTTAGATGTTACTGCATCGATGTCATTTAGGTTTTTAATGAACGATTTTTTTCCACTATAATGTCTGTCAACAATATATTCAAATCGATAAATTTAACATAATTTGTAGAAAGCAGATATCCAGAGCCTTTTTCTAAAAAAAATGACTAATATACCTTTAATATCGAGCTTAGGCAAGTGCTTTATAGAACGCGTAATTTTGTTTCACGGAAACAAATTGATAATTTCCAAGCGATAGGAAAATATCAATCAAAGAAAAAACTATCAGCTAATCACACAAGACTTTATGAATAAGACGGCCGATAGTCAACAATAAAGGTTGGTCGACATAACCTCAATCCAGAGCTACAGTAATCTTAGAAAAATTCTTTACTTGTGTCTGTAAGAAAAAAAAAAAAATATTCTTAAATTAATGCAAATTTTTTATTTAACACTCGACATACACTTTCTGAGTTTTAAAGTTTTTACACAAATTTAACCTTTTTATGCTACCTTTTTTTTAACTACAAGAAAATGTGTTTTAAAGCACTTAACATTTTGTTGTTAAGTTTCACTTTTTTCCCATAAAATATTTAAAAGCATGAGAAACATGAAGTTCGTGTTGCTTCTTAAGCTGTGAATGATGGTGAAAATAAGAATGATGATGTTGCTGTTAATGTCTCTTGTTTCGCTTTTATTTATTTAGTTATTTTTTGCTTTTTAAAGTCATCTTTTCCATAGTGACCTTTTGGTTTACACCCAAGCTGGTTTTGCTGTTAATGGCGGCAGCATGTGTAAAATAATTTGTAAATAAAAAATATTTTATAGAAATAATTTTTAATATTTCTTGAAAAAATGAAAAGTTTTATTTTATAAAATGTAAAGGAAACGGCTAAAAGGAAAATGCTAAAGAGAATGTTAAAGAAAATTAAGGTTAGAAAATTAAAACGTTAGGAATGTTAGAAGTTTTTGTTTTTTTTTGTTGTGCATAAAAAGAAAGTTTAATAAATAGGAAATTTAAAACACGAGGTCAATTATGAAGGTAAAAATGTTTCAGATTTAACTTTGTGCAGGGCTTGGAAAAAAATGTAAAATATGTTTTTTTTAAGCATGATAGAACTTAAATTTATAAAAAATAACACTTAACATTAAATTTTGATGAAAATTTTTTTCCTATTATTTTCAGTAAACTCTGCCAAGCCAAATATGAATAGACTCACACTTGAACAACGGTATCAAATCATCGCTTTAGAGCAGTTAGTAACTGACCCGCTGTTTTATATGCAAATTGTGTTCAGCGATAATAAGCAAAATTGTTAATAAGCTAAATTGCTGCATATAGAGTGAGACCAATCCAAAACATACTTTACAGACTCCATTGCATCGAGAAAAATGCACCGTTACGGCCAATGGAGATCGTTACCGCACCATGATTAATAATATTTTGTTTGAAAGTATGGATGACATTGATCCGGACGAAATGTGGTTTCAACAAAATGGCGCTACGTGCCATACGGCGACCGCAACCATCAAGTTATTGAAATAAAAATTTAGCGATTGACTACTAAGCTTGTGCGATTGACACCTCTAGATTATTTCCTTTGGGGCCACGTGAAGTCATTTGTTTATGCTGATAAGGCAGCAATATTTGTTCGTGTTATTCGTGACATACGTCCAGCAGTACTTGAAAAAATTACCCAAAATTGCATAACCAGAATGCGCTTCGTCAAGAGCAGCCGCGGAGGCCATATGCCCGAAATCATTATTAAATATTAATGCCATGTTATTTTAAAAAAAATGTTTGTTACAATTTAATTCTTTGTGTTATTTTTTACAATTTAAAGTTCTATCTGGCTTAAAAAACACCCGATACATACAGGGATGTTATATTGATAAAAGTTTTATTTAATATTGGCAATTATGTATGGAACACAATATCAGATAAATGTCTGCTTCTGTTAGCCTCAGACATTTTATGCCGTATTTCATTATTTTCCTCACCAATATTTTGTTTAAGTTGCTCAAACTTTTCTGGTTTGTTTGCATAAACTTTTTAGATATCTCTACAAAAAGAAGTCCGGAGCAGTCAGATCAGACCAATCAACATCATAATTTCTTGAAATAACTTGTTGTGGAAGGAAGTCTCGCAGCAATTTCATTGTAATTCAGGCTGTATGCGGTATGGCACCATCTTGTTGATATATGTCAATCCAACCCAAAGCATGCAAATATATGATGTCAAGACTAATGCTAACCAAAATAGTGGCAAAACAAATAGTATACCTTTCCAGCGGACGCCCTATTATATATGTTTGTGACGTAAAACTTTTTAATATCCAAGGCGAATTAATTTTATCAGGTGGCATCGTTGCGGCAGCTGACTATTTTTTGTTAATTTTCTTTTGTGTAAAGCAGCTATCAAAAGTGTATTATTTTATATTACAAAAGTTCTTTTCTATGTTCTTTTAAATAGAATTAAAAAAAAATGTTTTACCCCCTGCTTACATTAGACAATGCTGGCATGACAATAGTAATACATGCACAGTTTTTCACTATTACATGTACACATTTCAATTGTCTGAATTACTGTCACCAGGCGTAAAGCCTGGTACTCTGTTCAGCTTTTCATGCGGAATGCTGTCAAATCGCATACATAAAAAATTTGTATGAAAAAGTCATGAAAAAACGTTGCAGAAGTAGAACTCTGTTTTTACTGTGGAAAAACATATGAAATGTTTCTGGCAACATTTTATCAAAGCAACAACAGCTGATCGTATGTCTTTTACTTACGTTTTTAAAACAATGATACCACACTTTAAATGTCAAATATTCCACATGAAATAATCAATGTTGCTCAACTATTTTCAAAAATTTGAACAGAGTACCTGGCTTAAGACGCAAAGCAATGTAATTAATAGCTTTTGCGCTGGAATGTCATCCCTAAATAACAGTGTCAACTTTGTGTCGTTAACAGTAATGTTAACTCATTTAATTTTATAAAACCCGCTGTATAAGAATAAAGAAGAGATAAAACCGCTAGATTGACTTGAAAATAACTAAATTGTCATTACTTTTCAACCATAACAAAACAAAACAAACCAACAAGCGGCCAACTTCACTTCCTAACGCACTGTCAAAATTGGATTTTCCAATTGCTAAGCGTTGAGGCCGTGCTATTTAGGGATGCTTCATACATTTTGTATGTACATGAGAAATTTTGACAGTTATCTTGCGCTTTACGCGCTAATTTAGGGATGGCAGTAAACAAGACAGTAATTTGACGTATGCCGACAAATTTTTTTATAATTGCTTTAACTAAATGATATTTTAATTAAACTATTATTTTAAATTATAAAATTTTCTTTGCATATAACAATAGAAATGGAAAAATAGCAGGAAGAAACTCTAAAGCTATTTTAAATTTTCCGAGAATGTGCTTATAATGAATTGTCATAATTATTGTCTGGACGCCTATACTACAGAAGCAATTGTCAGCATTTTTGACAACTAATGTGTATTATTTTATTGTCATGACAGCATTGTCTAATGTAAACGTAGCGTTAACTCAATTTAAAAAGCAAAACTTATTGAAAACGTTAGTGAAAAGGGTAAAGGCCCAACTATAATGTGCATAAAACAACTTAAGCAAGCTTATAAAACTGTGCAAATACATTAAATCATATGTGGTAAACTATAATGTGAATAAGATAACTTTTCGTCAAGTTTCGTTAAATTTCATTTCTTTATGCAAGGTACGAAACTGATCGCACTTTCCGTACGGAAACAGCTGATTGTGCTTTGTGTTATACATTGATAAAGAAAAATTTTAATTGAGACCTAAATTGTTAAATTCTTTGTTTTTAATTCATTAGAAAATATGAAAAAATCACATTTTTCTTTATTGCCAATTTTTTTACAAATAAAATATATTTATATTTATACACACATATGTAAACGATATAAGCGATGAACATCGTTGCATTTTTTAGTACGGTTGGCCACAAACACAAAACAGAAAGTAACTTGTAATAATTTTTTTTTTACTTTTTCTTAGAACATGAACCAAAATACGAAAATGTGTATGTGAATCTTATTAAATATATAAAATAACTTCGTTAAAGCATTTTCGTTTGAATATTTTGTTTATTTATATAGAAATTATTTTTGGCAAAAGTACGAATTATACTTAAATGTGCAACTGTGGCAAATAAGTTAATAAATTTATGTAAGTACATTGTAGCCACATGCATTTTGTATTTGGAGTAATTTTTAACGCTTCTTGCCAAAATAAACATTTCATGATGTAATGAAAACTTTTAATTTATTTTTGAGCCAATGCTTTGTTTCTATAACTAAAATGAAAAGTTTTTGACAAAAAAATATTGCAGTCCACTAATTTTTTAATTTTTTTTATGATTGTTTTCATTATTTTATATGATGAAACATTATTACTTTAGCTCATCCTGTTTAAAATAGTATGACTACAATCTTTGAAAATATATACGTTTTAGTTACAGAAACAGGGTAAAAATTTCAAATTATGTGTTCACGAGGTTCATTCTACTCCCTCTATTTTCACATTATTTCGCTTTGTGTTGCTTTATGACTAATTTTGTAAAGGTTCCAATAATATAAATTTAATTCATTTGATTCACCCTGTGTTTGTTAATCAAATTTGAATTGCCCAATATTGTAAACAATCAGGCAACATTGGTTAGTTAACGAAATACATGATACATCCCTAAATTAGCGCGTAATGCTATAAACACAATCAAAGGCTACCGACCATCGACTACCGACTACAAAAGTAGCTGGCTACAAAAATAGTCAAGTTGCCAGCTACTTATTTTTTTAACGACCATCGACCACTAACTACAAAAAAAAAACATCTGTTTTGACATACATGTATGTATTTAAGTTAAACAAAACAAACTTGATTTTTTTAAGTGAATTTGTGTAAAAAAAAAAATTTAAATGTCTCAAGAAAATTTAATTAACTTTATAAGTACTATTGCTAAAATAGTGGAAACAAAGACTTCAGTGTATGAAGTGTCCACGTCCATATTTGCATGTAAATTGAACTAAACATTTACATTAAACAATATAATAAATGTATATAAACAGTAAAAATTACTATTATATACTTATCAATTTCAATAAAAAACCCAAAAAATAAATATAAATGAATAAAAACTGTGCGCGTTGGGACTTCAATTATAACTTCACTTTTTTTAAAAAAATCTTCTCGCGCGCAGATGTTCCCCCTTCGAGATAAAGTAATAAACTGATGAAAAATGTAAACAAATTAACAGATGATTATTATTTTTCAATGGTGCCACTATAAAAGTTTTTCGCGTTTTTAATAGCGATATTTAATGTATTGCGTTTTTAAAAACACCATTTCATGAATTTATTGTATTGGCACCACTAATCTGTTTTTTGTAGCCAAGAAAAATAGAAATTAGCCTAAGTTGGCTACGGGCTACAAAAGTAGCCGTGTAGTCGGTAGTCGTGTAGCTGCTAAATATTTATTCTCATAAGCACGCATGTATTCTATTTTTGACATTTTGTAGTCGATGGTCGGTGGACATGATTATGTTTATAGCATAAGACGCAAAGTAATGTAATTCACAGTTTTTGCGCTGGAATGTCATCCCTAAATAAGAGCGTAAACTTTGTGTTTTTAACAGTAATGTTAACTCATTTTATTTGATAAAAATAAAGAAGAGATAAAACCGCTAGATTGCTTTAAAAATAACTAAATTGTCATTACTTTTCAACCATAGCAAAACATAACAAACCAACAAGCAGTCAACTTCACGTCCTAACGCACTGTCAAAATTTTCTAATCGCTAAGCGTTGGCGCAATGCTATTTAGGGATGCTTCATACATTTTGTATGTACATGAGAAATTTTGACAGATATCTTGCGCTTTACGTCTAAGCGTCATGTGGTTTTAATAATACGCTACAAATTTAGTATCGACTCCTCCCTATTCAAAACATTTTTATACAAAATATTTAATATAATATACATAAGAATGTCGTCGGACTCTTTAGAATGAGTTCATGATTCGGTAGGCCGCTTTAAAGAAGAAAACTTATCCTAAAATACTTTGAAGGTGATTACTCCTACAGATTTTTTGGGTTCGAATTGTTTGCTTAGTTCTTTGAGACCACTTTGTAACCCTTGATCACTGAGGGATACTGCCAAAAAAAACATCCGGCGTAGCGATAGATCTCACACCTTACCCTTGATGACCCATGATCACATTTATGGAATTTAGTTGCTATATGGGTTCAAATCGTGAGTTTTACTTCAGAGAATTCGATCCATTCGTTACAAAAAGACTTTCCGATATCTTTAGTGCTTTTCACATAGACATTCTGAAGATAAAAGAGGCTGTGAATTGGTTAAGTGTGACAGTCTCCTCAATTACCGCCGTGAATGAAGACTTTGCTGTACTTTTTTTTCCAAGAATAAAAATGGCCCTAGACTGAAGCTGATGCGCTTGCGGTCGGTTAAGACGTTTGACATTAACATCGGGCTACAGGAACATTTATAGTTTATTCGTAGGCTTAAGCTCCGCGACCCATAGGATGTTTTGTACGGCAAGTTCTAAGCTACAAATAAAGCTTATAATCCTAAGCAGTAAGGAATCATTTAGTTCGCCTGAGGGAAGCAGAGGGCCACCATATACAATTTTGCCCTGAAAGACTCCAAAGCAGCACATTTTGCAAGCCTTGAGAGTGTTTTATTATAAAATGAGGGTACCTGCTGGTTTCTGCCTAATCGTAGTAGTCCAAAAGAGAGGAATTTTGTAAATCGGGGTAAAAGCAGGATTACTATCAATGTAGTCGCCTAAGAGTATCGTGTTACTATTAGCTACCTCCACATAAAAATAGTTTTTAAGACTTCCTGTAATTTATTTTCTACAGCGTGCAGTAACAATCCACCTGCTCGAAGTCGCTATGCTTATAAACACACCTTACCTTAAAGCCTCGTTTTATTGATTATTATAATATTTATTTCGTTAAATGTCTCCGGTTGACACGAGTTAATTCGGGCAAGAATAACGAAACGCTCCTATAATCCATAAAAACAATTAACATACACAGCCACACAAACAGTTAATTTATGAAATATAACGGAAAGATAAATAAGAGCGAAATATATTTTAAATGCATTAATAATTGTTGCATACTTTCAGGCACACTATTTACCGACATCTTTTCATATTTTGTGTAAATATGTTAATGCAAATCATGGAAATGTTGTTGTTGTTGTTTACACTACAAAGTAGGAAGAGCATAAAATAAATTTTAATTAAAAATCACTTACTTATTGCAGAAGAAAGGTCAAAAGTATTTACTTAAGACAAGTACGAAGGATAAAATAACTGTTGCATTAAAGATTTTGTGCATAACTTTAATGTGAGGAAGCAGACATTTAAGTTTTATTTGTTAGATAAAAATAGTTTTAAATTATAAACAAATACAAATTGTTTAATAAATTGCGATTGGATTTATATTTTTAAATAGAATTTAAATTGTTTTCGAAAGTTTTAGTTTTTAATGACAAATCCTAAACATTAAATTCTTTCGTGAGTTTAATATAAAATACTCGTGAGCAAACAATCGAAAATTCTTTCCAACGTATTAAATAAAACTCGCCTGCCACCGATTGTAAGTCGAGCGCTCTTTTTACTATGAATTTTAAATATTTTCGAAAGCTTAAACTTAAATAAAGTGTATTTCAGGCAGGGAGCAAATTGCAGCTTTCGATATCCATCGAAATTTGCATTTAAATTCTATAGAAATTTAAATCTAGTGCCGTAATCGGCCGTCTGGTAATCTAGCATCGATCGACAGAAAGGGAAAAATGGTTATCCGCTTTAAAATTGCTTTTTAAGGTTTGGCAATTTGAGGTGAAAAATGACAGCTTGTAGCATGTTAGTGATTTTGTTTATTCCACCAATTGTTAATCTGCAAAGCTGTTCTTTTATAGTCTTGAAAAAATACTTCTGATTCTACCTATTAAAGACTAGGAGTTATTGATATTTTGTTATTGCGCTAATTTTACTCTTTGCCCCTTAAATTATGCTTTAGTTTTTCAATCTAAGAACCCTATTCTTCACGTTACGTTTCAGCAACATTTTCGATAAGTAAAAACGGTGTTAAGGGTTTCTCGGTTGAAGTTAAGGTGCTACCAAGTTGGACTATTTCGATAAAAAAAAACGATTTTAAATCAAGTTTTTTTAAACGCTAAAACTTCCTGTCCTTGTCGACTCCCTCCCGGGGGCACCAAGAGTCTGTGCTGATCTCACCACGGTGCAGACGAGGGTCCTCGGGGATATAGGGGGAACCAGTCCCCCGGTGTGTGCAAGCACTGCAGCTGGATAGACAGTTGGGTACTGTTGGAGGATTTTTACCAGTTTCCTTTTTTAATGATAAAACCTAAAAAAACAGCAACCACGGGAGCCGGTATCCCATACAGAGAGCCGGTAGCCCATCTCTGTAGCCGGTTATTGGTAAGGTCCCTTCGGGGTAGTTGTGGTTAATTTTTCTATCTCTGCGGGTCTGGCGTGGAACAGACTGAAGTGTGCTGTTGCACTCTCAACAGAGGAGTTTATGATAGGCTCCGACCCCATTGCAAGGGGTAGATTCATAAACCTGCAAGCCATGGTCTTAAAATTGCACGGAATAGTGGTTTGACCACCGTCTGATAAGGGCTTACTGCCAGGTACAGACGTTAATCTAATCACTCATCCTTTTCTTGTTGACTCCACCCGGGGATGCTTCTAGTCTCGCTGGAATAACATAGGCTATGCCACTGGTATCTTCGGAGTATAGGAGGAACCAGTCCCCACTGTGCAGCCACTGAATCTGGATAGACAGTAACTGTCGAAGGATATACCAGTATCCTTACATGATAAAAACGTATGAATAACAATAGCAAAGAAATAAACTGGCCACGGGAACCGGTAGCCCATACAGAGAGCCGCCCCTCTCTGTAGCCGGTTATTGGTGAAGTCCCTTCGGGGTACACGTGGTGGCTGTGGTTAAATTAAAGTCTCAACAGAGGAGTTTATGGGTAGGCTTCGACCCTTCAGCAAGGGGCAGATTCATGGTCCTGCAAGCCATGGTCTTTTAATTGGTTTGACCACCGTCTGGTAAGGGCTTCGTGCAAGGTACAAACGTCAATCTAATCACTTATACTGTCCTTGTCGACTAAGAAACCAAGCTTGAATTTTTGTTTTTCCGATTAGAACTAGGATTGGAATGTTTTCATGTCAAAATTTTTTTTTTTGGTAACGCCCCACTAGTTTTTGATAAAGATTTATTTTTCCACCAAAATTAAATTAATAGTAAATTTAAAAGTTTTTCACAGACTTTCGTACTTCTCATACTAAGAATCTGTTCAAGTAATTTTAGTCCTCTTTTTCATATTCATTGGAGCTGCTAGACTTCTAAACGACTCAATTTCAAATGCTAGATGGGCGATGAAAGACGGGAGCACCATCGCCCTTAGTAATTAATTAGTTTTAAACCAGATAAATTAAAAAATTTCAATATTTCTTCCTATAATTACACTACTTTACTTCTACATATTTAACTTTTGCCAATTTTCCTATTTTACATGAAACTACAAACATTCATAAAAAAAATTTATGGCCGTTTAAATGACAAGAAAAATTACACATTAAGAAAAACAAATGACCATTTAATAAAGAACTACTGCTATTGCAGGCAACTTATTGTTCCAGCAAAAAAAAAAAAAAACACAAAAAAAAAAAACAAAAAAAAAAAAATTAAACTACTCCTACAAATATGGAGCGAATTAAAACAGAGATACTAAGAACGTATTTAAGCATAAAACATATTTGTGACCAGCAGCACGGTAAGAAATCATCGTTAAAAAGAAAAATAAAAATAAATTTACAAAATTCAATGAACAAATGAAAATAACGCTCTTTTTTGTGAAATTATAAATTTCAGTGAAATGAACATACATTTATTACGAGGCAATAAAGAAATAGAAAAGCAATAAACATGATGGAAAATTACTTTTCACAATAAATTTGTCAATGCGTTTAAATTTTAAAGAATATTTTTAATATAAAAGTATGCTTTTTTAATAACAATGTAAAAGCCTCCTTAAAGTATGCTGTAAAATGTTTTCATAAATTCTTAACACCATTATCGACAATCATACCAAGTACTGAAAAACAAAGTTGGAAAAATGATGTAAAATATTTTTGTTAAATGTCAAACAGAACAGCAACAGCTTATAGCAACAGTGAGGGACAAAATAAAAGAGGAGAAATTATAATTTCTAATGAAAGTATAATTTTTATTATATGAAAGACAAGAAACTGTAGTAAACAACTACTAGGCATAAATGTAGCTGGGATAAATGTCGCTGGTGTCCACTGGAAACAATATTTTTAAAAAGTTTCTTTTAAAAGTTTAAAAAGGGTTGCCAGATTAACGTGGCCTTCCTATATTACATTTTAAACGAATGATAAATTTATATTTTATGACATAACATCATTCTTAATTCTGGCTCAAGATATGGCTTAAGTAGGGACCATTTCTTTAGAGCTGGTCCAAGATAAAAAAGGTGCTAGCAAATGTAATTCAGTAATTTTTTTACATAAAACGTACTTACTTTCATTAAGGTACATTTAACACAACAATAAGCCTTTGTATATAAAAAAAATAAAATTTTGTTTTTCAGGCAAAAATATGCTTTTTATCAAATGGATATTTCTAGGTTACAAAGGTACTTTTTGCACATATTAAAGAAGCAATCTTTATGAAAAGTACCTTATATAAAAAAGTACTTTTTATAAAAAAATAATTTTTTATGAAAAAAAAAAATTTCTCTCGTACATTTAGTAAAACAGTAAGTCTTTGTATACAAAAAACTTTTTGTTTATTCGGCAAAAAAATGCTTTTTACTAAGTGGAAATTTCTAAATTACAAAGGTACTTCTTTGCATATATTAATAAAGCATTTTTTATGAAAAGTATTATTATTATTAAGTATTATTTTTTATGTAAAATCAAAATCTCTTAAAAAATCTCCTGGTCAAAAATGCATACGTCTAGTCGTTAACTATCTTTCCATTTAAAAATTTTAGTTTAGTTTTTTAATTTTAGTTTTAATATTCAAAAATTTATTTGAAAATTGAATGGGAATAAAATTGTGAATCTATAAAGTAATAATCACAACTGAATTGTGCCTCAGTGTTAATGTTGGCGTTAAAAAATTTGTATTAAAATGATATTAAAATTTGTTATTTTTTCATCATAAACCATAAACATAAAATATTTACATCTGTTTTTTATTAACACATCTTGAAAATAATTTTATGATTTTTTATGTGATATCTTCACGTAATCCGGCCAATAAATATTGAGAAAATATTCTTTACATGCACATGGTTGGAAAAGAATTCTTGTAGAGAATAGTGACAACCAGATTTACAAAATCTTAGTTAATGTTCAGTAAGAAAGCAAAAACAGATAATTTTTACCTTTTTATATAAAAAGATACTTTTTGTACAAAAATATAATTTTTGCATAAAAAGATACTTTTTACATAAAAAGATACTTTTTACATAAAAACATACTTTTTACATAAAGGCATACTTTTTACATAAAAACATACTTTTTACATAAAAACATTCTTTTTACATAAAAATATACTTTTTACATAAAAACATTCTTTTTACATAAAAATATACTTTTTACATTAAAAGATACTTTTTACATAAAAAGATACTTTTTACATAAAAAGATACTTTTTACATAAAAATATACTTTTTACTTTAAAAGATACTTTTTACATAAAAAGATAGATTTTACATAAAAAGATACTTTTTACATAAAAAGATACTTTTTACATAAAAAGATGCTTTTTACATAAAAAGATACTTTATACATAAAGAGATACTTTTTACATAAAAACATACTTTTTACATAAAAACATACTTTTTACATAAAAATATACTTTTTACATTAAAAGATACTTTTTACATAAAAAGATACTTTTTACATAAAAAGATACTTTTTACATAAAAAGATACTTTTTACATAAAAAGATACTTTTTACATAAAAAGATACTTTTTACATAAAAAGATACATTTTACATAAAAAGATACTTTTTACATAAAAAGATACTTTTTACATAAAAAGATACTTTTTACATAAAAAGATACTTTTTACATAAAAAGATACTTTTTACAAAAAAAGATACCTTTTGCATAAATAGATACTTTTTGCATAAAAAGATACTTTTTACAAAAAAAAAGGATACTCTTTACACTAAAAAAGATACTTTTAACATAAAAAGATACCTTTTATGTAAAAAGATACTTTTTACATAAAAAGATACTTTTTACATAAAAAGATAGTTTTTACATAAAAAGATACCTTTTACATAAAAAGATACTTTTTACATAAAAAGATACTTTTTACATAAAAAGATACTTTTTACATAAAAAGATACTTTTTACATAAAAAGATACTTTTTACATAAAAAGATACTTTTTACATAAAAAGATACTTTTTACATAAAAAGATACTTTTTACATAAAAAGATACTTTTTACATAAAAAGATACTTTTTACATAAAAAGATACTTTTTACATAAAAAGATACCTTTTACATAAAAAGATACCTTTTACATAAAAAGATACTTTTTACATAAAAAGATACTTTTTACATAAAAAGATACATAAAAAGCTACTTTTTACATTAAAAGATATTTTTACATGTCAAAATACTTTTTACATGACAGAATACTTTTTACATAAAAAGATACTTTTTACATAAAAAGATATATAAAAATATACTTTTTACATGAAAAGATACTTTTTACGTAAAAAGATACATTATACATAAATAGATACTTTTTACATAAAAAGATACTTTTAACATAAAAAGATACTTTCTATATAAAAAGATACTTTTTACAAAAAATTATACTTTTTACATAAAATGATACTTTTTACATAAAAAGATATTTTTTACATAAAAAGATAATTTTTACATAAAAAGATAATTTTTACATAAAAAGATACTTTTTACATAAAAAGATACTTTTGACATAAAAAGATACTTTTGACATAAAAAGATACTTTTTACATAAAAAGATACTTTTTACATAAAAAGATATTTTTTACATAAATGATACTTTTTACGTAAATAGATACTTTTTACATAAATAGATACTTTTTGCATAAATAGATAATTTTTGCATAAAAAGAAACTTTTTACAAAAAAAGGATACTTTTTGCATTAAAAAAAGATACTTTTAACATAGAAAGATACCTTTTATGTAAAAAGATACTTTTTACATAAAAAGATACTTTTTACATAAAAAGATACTTTTTACATAAAAATATGCTTTTTACATAAAAAGATACTTTATACATAAAGAGATACATTTAACATAAAAAGATACATTTTCCATAAAAAGATACTTTTTTCATAAAAAGATACTTTTTACATCAAAAGATACTTTTTACATAAAATATACTTTTTACATAAAAAGATACTTTTTACATCAAAAGATACTTTTTACATAAAAAGATACTTTTGACAAAACGAGATACTTGTTTACACTACAATTTATTTTGTAAATTAAAAGAAATTTTAAAACTAATAAGAATATAATATTATTTAATATAAAACTATTAATTTCATATTAAAGATATTTAATTCTGGCATTATCGAAAATTGTTCATCCTTTAAAAGTTTTAAACAAGTGTTTTGTTTTGTGTAAAAGAATCCATCATATTAATAGTGATAATTTTTCCATTGTCCTCAGAGATTTAAACAATTAAAAGCATTTAACAGGAGAATAGTTCAAGGTATTTGTTGTTGTTTTCTTTTACATATAATACTATCACATCAATAGGAGGAAATACTTGATAATTGTTGTTTTTGCCTCTGTCTCTTATTTTTTATAATTTTTATAAGGATGTGTGTAAGTATTTGTGTGTAAAATGACAGCATATAAGCGTTTGTAGTAGATTGTGTGCATTTAATTTTTTAAAGCGGATGTGGTATTTTAAATGAAACGGAAGATCACACATATGTTAACATATGAATGTATTTATGTTCAGAATTGTAATGTTGTATAGAAGTGCGCTGGAGTGTGTATTTGAATGATTGCAAAAACTAACATGACAACCATAGGAAATTTTTTTTGCAACTTTTCAAATGAATTTTTTTTCTCTCCCTCGTTGTTTTTTTTTTGCTCATCCAATGCCAGGGATGGTTTTTTTCCATATAATTTTATTTCATTTCATTAAATGTATTGAATCGAAATGAACAATTTGAAATAAAAACAAAAAAGTAATTGAAATAAAGAAAAGAGCAACAAAAAACAAACACAAAAATATATTGCAACAATTGTTTGTTAAATTGATATTGACATGTTGAGTCAGCATTGTGCTTCGTATTTATATGTTTCCTGTTCAAAAGACCTCTGGGATTGAATGGTTTAAGTAGCTGTTCGGTTAAATATAAAAAAAACTTTGAGGGAATTGTATAAAAATTATAAAATTAAAAGTTTGTTTTTGTTTTTATATTCTTCTCTGTTCTTTTTCGAAGGTTTCTCTTACATATAAAATTAGCAGTTGCTTGAAATAAATTTAATTGAGTAGAAGGGGATTTGACAAGTACAAAAACAAAAAAAAACCGAATAAAAAAATGAATATAAAAAATTAAAATTCAAAGTTTAAAGAAAAGTTGCTTGTTTCTTAATGGATTAAATTGTGTTTCTTTAATTTAATGTATTCTAAGATATTTTATTGATAAAATTTTAAAAGCATTTTTAAAGTTTGGTAGTTCACTGAATGCATAAACTCATGTACATAAAATACATTGAATAACAATTTCGACCTCTTATGTGTAGCGAACATGAAGAAAAATTATAAACAAAACTATTTTATGTTTGCTATAATTCTCATTTAGTTGTTGCTAAAAATAAGGTAATACGGTCTTGGCACTTACTGGTCACTGTCTTATCGGAAGGCATGCTGAAAGACTCGGTCTGCCCTTTAACGATTTCTGTCACAGCTGTGGTTCGGAGGATAAGAAAGAGATCGTACTGCACCTCCTGTGCCACTGCTCGTCTCTGGCTCGAAGAAGATTTAGAATTCTGCGCTCTCCTTTCTTCGGGTCTCTTACGGAGCTATCATCTCTCTCTATAGGGGACATAGCAAAGTTCGTTCGGGAATCTTCATTGTTCTCAACTGGGTAGGGGGAGTCGTGCCTGTCTTCCTTGTGGTATCACAACGGGCCATTCGATTGTGCTTAAGTGAGCTTCGTCATGAGAGGCTGCCACTCCTAACTAACCAACAAAAGTATTGGTATTTGCATTTATGTCAGCTTCAACCGTTTCTGCATTGGGTGACATGGTCAGACACACTACGAAGCAGCGGTAATATTATTCAATTATATTAATGTGAAAAAAAGTTATATAATGACATCAGTTGCATACGAGGATTTATCTGACTACGCTCAGCTTCAAGTAGGACCTCTGATGAGCTTTGCCGTCTGATGGGTGTTGCCGTCTGGTTACATTTTTTAAATTTTTTATAACTCTTGAAGGCTCTACGTAACATGTAAAATTTTTTATATCAAGCCAACTTTTCGTAACTTTTGGTATAGACACGAAATAAATTAATATCACTGAAAAAGTATAGGGGTTTTAAACAGGGACGCTACAAAAGTAAAACCACAGGGACAGCAAACGATGCCATATTTCTTGCCGTTTTTTTCACATTTCTCTTCCGTAATGTTTGCCATATCATGATGGAAAAATATACGAGCCAACAACGAGTCGAAATTATTAAAATTTACTACCGAAATTCAGAGTCAATGGCCTCAGCGTTAAGAGCGCTCATTTCTGGCTGAATGGCTTCATCCATAAACAAAATATGCGTTATTGGTCAGGCAGCAATTCTCACGTACTTCATGAGTTATCATTGCATTCCGAAAAAATTACGGTTTTTTGTGGTTTATGTGCTGGCGGCGTTATTGGGCCGTACTTCTTTCGTGAACATCAAGACCGGCACGCTACTAAGAATTGAAATCGCTACTGTTCAATGATAACCAAATATTTTTGTCCCCAATTGGATGATATGGATTTGGAGGACATGTGGTATCAACAGAACGGCGCCACAAGCCACACAGCAAATGTTGCAATCAATTTATTGGAAGCCAAGTTTGGAGAACGTGTTATCTCACGAAATGGTCCAGTCGAATGGCCACCTCGGTTGTGCGATTTGACGTTAGACTATTTCCTGTGGGGCTACATCAAGTCTATGGTCTATGTCAACAAGCCAGCTTCGATTGATGAACTTCATACGAATATCGAATGTGAATTGCAGCAGTATCGGCCGTTTTATGCTTGAAAACCGTCGGAAATTGGGTTCAGCGTCTGGACTTCTGCAAGTGTGCCCTTGGTGGCCATAAAAAAGAAATCGAGTTACAAACATAACGGCATCGAATGTACTTTCACAGAAATAAAAAATTTTATTGATATCAAAAACCGTTTTTGTTTCATTAAAAAAAAACTTTTGTAGCGCTCTTATTGAAAAACCTTTTACTTGTCTCATTATTTGAGGTAAAACATAATATTTAATAACATAACGTAACATATCATATCATAACATATCAAACGTTTTTTACATTATAATTCGATTTTAGTAACAAAGCTTACTTTCAAAAGCTATAAAAATCTCACATTAAAAATTAATTTGAAATAAACAAAATAAAAAATAACGGTAATGAAGTTTTATTCTGTTCTGGTGAGAAATCACGAAATGTTTCTTGCTTCATGTTTAGAAACATCAAAATGTATCGGCAACAATTTCTTTCGACTGTGAAATTGTATGAGTTGCAAATGCTTGCGAAAATTATTAGCAACTTTTGTTATTCCTCTTGAAAGCTTTGAGAAAAGTTGTCTTCAACAGCCTGTTTATAGAACACATCAAGAGCGAAGCGAAACCGTGTAACACGTTCCGTTTTTGAACTTACGTTGTGTTTCGTATAAATATATGTTGTGTGAAATCGTAGTATTGCCAATGTAATAATTAATGTTTCCTATTTACTTTTTTTTTAAAAATTTTTTGTTTTTGCCTTAAATATTGGTAACCCTGCTTTGGCGCTTAAAAAGAAACAGCTGAGTTAAATAAACAAAACAAAATTAGCAAACAATGAAGTAAAAATTTTTATCTGCAAAACAAAAATTTGTTAAAATAAAAAAGTTTAAATAATAGTTATAAAAATAAATAATAATTTAAATGTATGTATTATACTAATTAATGTTAAACAATAATTTAAATGTATAATTTAAATGTATAATACTAATAAATGTTTTTATAAGTGAAAGTGTTATGATGGGCAGTTGCCCAACAATATTAACTCCTGATGAATGGTTTTTTTTTCTTCGCTCAGTTTTGACGTGTCTGACACTACAATGAGCGCTACATAAACCAGAAACAATTGCTATTTGTTACGTTTTTTAAAAAACAAAATGACATTCGCATTTTAAATACCAAAGCTTGGGAAATGGTAACGTTTGTGTGCGTCTATACGGCAAATTGTGTTCTGTAAACTGGCTGTTAATTTCCTTAAAGAAGTGCCGGATTATATTAATAAGACTCAAGTTTGTCTTTAACAACATTATTTTTAATAATTAAAGTTGTAAATTCCATCGAAGCTCAATCTTTCAAAGAAAAAGGTCAAACGGATTTATTAAAATACAATCTTACTTTAACTAATTTTTTTTAAATGGCAAGAGCACGCACTTTTCCATCCCGAAATATTAGTATTGAGTCCTGATTTTTACTATTTTTTTATTTTCGTTTCGTTTTACTTTAGTTCAGTGTTGCCCTGTTATTTTTCCTGAAATATGGCATAAAACTATTAACTATATTTTTATAATTTACATTCAATTATTGTTTATTTAAAGAAGATTAAAAATGTAACTTTTAATGAAAAAATGTAACTTTTTTTTCCTAGCAAAACTGGTTCATTTAGATCATGATCTCGTGGATTTCAAGTGGACTTTAGAAGTACGTATACCGTTAAGATAATATTCCGAAAACCTTCCACTGATATAAAACCGTCCGGCTGTTAAAAAATCTTCTCCTCCATTTTATTAAATCTGAAAAGTTTTAAAATATTAAATGCAATAAAAAAATGAGTGCAATGGGATTAATTTTATACGCGTAGTCATCAAATATTTCCAGCTTTTAGTTGCTTTTTTTATTTATCTTCAGTTGCTCACCATTAAATGTGTTTCCTTGTCAACCAACCATCACAGCCTTTGTCATTTGTGTGACTTGAAGCTGTTTTCTTAAGTTGTGTGAAAAATGTTTCTTTTATAGACCCAGCATGTGTTGTTTAATTCCAAAAGCAAAGCATTAAAATACACTAGCGATACTTGCGATGATATAAAGTTTAATTTGATTTATATTGTGTCTTAATATAATAAACGACAATAGACAAACATTAGCCAGGGGAAGAAGATGAAGAGAAAAAAAGCAACAGTTTATATTTTAGTAAAAGTATAATATTAAAATTATAACTAAAAGGAAACAACAGCTGAGTCTTTGTTATTCATCATCTGGAAAGGAGATTTGTAGTGACGTGATGAACGCCTTTTACCACGCCACTTGTGTTAATGAAATAAAATTAAAATAAAATCAGTCAAATGCTGGTTGAACTTAAATATAAAGGGATAACTTTAATGTATGGGCCACCCTTTAATTACGACATTTTAACTTTTTATTATTTATTTTTGAAAGCCTTGAAGTGTTTGGCTATTAAGGATCAAAATTAAAAAAAATATATGTCAAGGACTCGTGGGGACACCCTTTAATTTCTTTTTACGTTTTCGTAACGAATACATATTCTGTACTAATTTTAAACAGCTGCCTGTTGCGGTTCAAGTGGCGCCACCCTTTAATTTGTATTTTTTTACTTGTTTTTACAGCGGGCACACACTCTGTGCAAATTGCACCTGACTGTCTGTTGCTGTTCAAACAATTTAATATTTTGCGTCAAATCAGGTCTTCTATGGGGACACCCTTTAATTTTTATTTTTTTACTTGTTGTTATAGCGGGCACACACTTTGTGTAAACTTCACACGACTGCCTGCTGCTTTTCAAACAATCTCATATTGTGCTTCAAATCAGGCCTTCTACGGGGACACCCTTTAATTTTTATTTTTTACTTGTTATTATAGCGGGCACACACTTTGTGTAAACTTCACACGACTGCCTGCTGCTGTTCAAACAATAAGTTATTAAACGTCAATGTCAGGTCTTCTTTGGGGACACCCTTTAAATTTTATATTTGTCCTAATAGCGATAACATACTCTGTGAAAATTTCACAAGACTGTCTGTTGCTGTTCAAAAAATACGTTAAAATCAGATCTTCAATGGGACACCCTTAATTTTTTTTACTTGCTTTCTAGCGGGCATATGCTCTGTAAAAATTTTAACGTATTGCCTACTGCGGTGCAAAAGATAAAAAAACTATACGGTTAATTCAGGTATTATACAGGGGAGCACACTTTAATTTTTGTACTTGTTTGCTACCGGGCACACACTGTGTGTTAGTTTCACACAACTGTCTGTTGTTGTTCAAATAATAATGTATTATGCGTCAAAATCGGGTCTTCTATTGAGACAACGTTAAAATGTTATAATTAACAATTGTCACAAAATCACATGCTGTCATGAAAAGTCATAACTCACGAATGCAGACTTTAGATAAACCATCTTCACGACCATACCAACAAACCCTAAAAATTTAATCGAATTCGGTTTGACCGTTCTTGAATTATATGGTCACAACATACTTGCAACAATTTTTTATATATATATATTTGGATATACCTTTGCTAGTGGTCCCTAATATATTGCCATTAAGTGCTGCATATTTCTACAAAGTTGCGATGCCATCTCAGCCTCTGCCAGCCAGGCATAACCTTTAAACGTCGTCTTTCTTAATTTTGATCTTATCCAGATGAAGTCTAAAAATGCTATCCCTGTAACTAAAGGCTTCCTATTTAAGGACTGCTTGAGCAACATCTTAGCCAGTTGTATCAGCCTTATGCATCTTTGCTTGAGCCATACCGTCAGTTTGTACTCATGTGTCTTGGTCTTATTGTCTATAATTTGTTCCAATGAACCTCGATAAGTCATACAAAAGATGTCCAAATTATTTTTCTGCTTCATAATATGTTTTGATCGGTTGTGTGACATTCAGGCAGACATTGTTTTTCTTTAGAATACTAATATCGCGCCATTGTTCTTATAATAACTGCTCGCCTCAAAATACTTTATGTTAAAACAAGTAAGAGTGCTATATTTGGCTATGCCGAATCTTATATACTCTTCACCATCTATGTAAATATAGTTTAGTAAAGTAAATCAAATCAGAACACAAATATTGGGGTGACAGAGAATTAAAACATAAAAAAATTTGTTACTGCATATATATAATTTTACATAAAAATAACATCGAATTAAGCATTTTTTTAAAAATTTTAGTATTTCGCCATATTGATATTTAAAAAATTTGAATATTTCAGAGCCTATTTTTTTCATTTGATATTTTTTAAATCTTCATCACCCCATGTATTTATATTTTTGACTGGAGTTACTTTATTGTTCCAAATGACTTAAAAAAATAAGAGGTTGGCATGGTTATTTGCCGGCTGCCTAGAGCTGTGTCGTTCGCAAACGAACGGGTTTAATTGACCGAATTAATCAAGTGAACGGAATGATCTGGTCATTTAAATCAGGTCTTTTCGTTCAATAGTGTACGGGTTAAATTGAACGTATGACTTATTTGAACGAAATAAGCCAGCTATTTAACCGGCTCCTTTCGTTCAAATTGACCGATTGAACGACAATTGCTCTTTGATAATTGACCGAAAAAGACCGGTCACTGAAACGAACGACCGGGCACATGTATACTGCTGCCTCGAAGTTCATGAACCGATCATGCTGATTTCCAATAGCATTACCGGACATACATATTTGAAAAAACAAAAACAGCGTGGTAAAACAGGGGTGTTTAATGTTACTTCTACCACTAGCAAACTATTGTGTATGCGAATAGAATAATAAGAGATATATTAGTGCAGGTGACTGCCTGCCTGTATAATATTTGATCAACAGATGATGATGCTCAAGTCAGCTGTATAGACAATAGTAGAAGCTTATATTAGTATTTTTGCCAAGGATAGCGTCGACAAAAAAGCATCGATTTTTGGGAATTCAAAAACCAGGAAGTACAAATTCCTTGGAATTAGGTATTTTTAATTAGAAATATAAAAATTCTTACAGAAAAAACCGACTTCAAAACAAATTTTAGCTGTCTATCTATAACGGTTTAAATGTTTGGCCATATGCATCAATATATATTAACTATTGGGACATCATTTAATTTCCAAATCCAACTCCTTGTAATTTTAAACCGTCTGTCTATAACTGTTCAACAGTTTGGCCATACTCGTAAAATTACATAAACTGTAAAGGCACCCTTTAATTTCCAAATCCAAATATTATTCTTGTTGTTATAGCGGACTAAGCCATACAATTTCTTTGTAAATTTAAACCGTCTGTCTACAACTGTTCTAAAGTATGGCCATATACATCAAATAAATAAACTCATGGGGCATCCTTTATTTTATAATCTTGAAAATTTATATTTATTATTACAACGGTCATAGCAAGGCGGTAGCGATGGCGTATTCATTCACTTTCGCCGGTAGTCTAACTGTCAAACTCCATACATAAAAAATCTGTATAACAGTTAGAAAATAATGAATTCGTCACTGCTATCACCTTATAATGAATTCGCCTTGGGTCATAGTAATCTGTATTTTATTTCAAGCGTTTGTCGATGTAGGCAAATTTCCGTCACGTATGGCGACAACTCTTAATTTTTAGATCTATTATTCAATTTCTTTTTGCTGTTGGCAGCTACAGTGATACTCAGTTTTCTTAAACTTTAGTGTGGTGCCCTTTACGGTTCATAATATACGTAAAAAGCATGTACGTTATTTGGGGACATCCCATTAATGTTTAAAATTATGAACTGTTTTTTAAAAATTGGACCAATCTTTAAGCATCACCTTTTAAATAAAAAATTATAAAATCATTTCAGAAATGACTGAGTTATCGAGGCACAAATATAAAAAAGCAACATTCAGTCGAATTGATATTCTTCTTCTTTTTTTGAAGTCATAAAAGGGCTTGGCTTGAGAAGTAAAGGACATAGGAGATCAAGTTTCTGCCAAGTAATCACAGCGTAGAGGGTCTGGAATAAAAAGTTCACATGTTCAAAAAACCTTTAAGTTTGATGGCAAAGGAAATGACACGTCAACATTTACTGTAGGCGATGATATATTCGTCCTTAAAGCTACCCATACATGACATGTTTTTTACATCTGACTTTTTAACTGTGTGAGTCATATTTTGCAGAAAGCTTTTAATATTTGGGCACAAACGTGCATATACAATTATTATTTGTTTACAACAGCTAATCAAATTCGCTTTTTTCACTGTACAGATATCCAAGCCGTCCGGTTTTAAAATGGCTTGTAGTCGTCTTAAGATATTTTTGCGTGCGTTACGGAATTACTGAAGACTTGTCAATTTTAATTATTTATTTTTAGTCTAAATACGAACAAGATCAGTTTGCTTTGAATAATGATACAGAATTTACATATTTGTTATCAAATAGTTAAAAGCAATTTCAGATTTTGGTCATTTAAAATATTACCATCAGCCGGATAATGGCCAACTGCTGTTGATTGTTTTCATATGGCATAGGTTTTTGGCAAATTATTTTTGAACTAGAAAAGCAGCTGATGTCAGATGGTTTGTCAGATCAAAATTGAACACGTTCTAAACTAAATTTTGTCAGATGAATTTTCACATATATTTTACAGAAGCAAAGTTTTAACAGCCCTACACGACATGTATGTGTTTAACAGTGGAAAATTTGACATGTCAGATGTCGTGTATAGGCAGCTTTATTATATCATTTAACGTTTCAACGATTAAAAGCAACGATTAAAAGACCTCTTATATTGTTGTGGGACTCTGAAGAAGTTGTTAACATTCTTGCAAAAAATGTCGCTTATATTCTTTAAACATTCAATTTGAAAATTATCGTTTGAATTCAAATCTAAAATCTTAAAGTTTTAGATATTTTTAACCTTTCATTATTAATTTATATATTCGAAAAATTATAAAAAAATAAAACTCACCTGCTGTTTCTTATTTCATGTTTATTTAAAAACCGCCATAAAAGCCAAGCAAATGTTGCTTTATTCTTATGAACTTAAAAGCATAATCATCTCTAAATAACATGTGGCTGTCATGTTGTTATTAACTCAACAACGATATAATATCGATGCCATATCAACTGTTTTCAATATTATTATTAAAATAAAAAATTATTTATTTCTATAATTTTCATAACTTAAAAATTTATTATTCAAAAATATTATTGTAATAATAGAACTGTCAAAAAATTATTTAATATTTAATGTAACATTTCTATTACAGAATTTATAACATATGTGTGTGTGCATGTGTTTTATAAAATAGTAACAGTTGTTGCAATTTTTTAGTTCTTATACAGAAGTAACGGTTTATATGCTTAAATGGATAACATTTATTGGCTTCCATTTTTGTGTTATTCGATAACGATTTTATTCATATCTCTTGTTGTTTTACTAGACCTTTAATATTTTTTTGTATTTTCTGTTTTATTTTTGTTGATGATTTGACATTGAGTCGACAAGAAAAAAAAGTCAAGAAGAAATATGTCAACACCATACATGTGAATATCCTCACGGTCATACAAGCATGCGAGCATATAATCACGGGATTTTTCGCATACATTTGTATTATTTTACATCTTATTTTTTTTATTTTACATTTTATTTTAAGTATAAAAAATATATCACTTTCTTTTCACTAGCTGCCCAAATAACTGACCGCTTGTTGAAGAATTGGACTTTATATAACTTTTATGTTGACAGCTTAAACTAAACTAAATGAGGAAACAGCACAAAATCGCAACTTTAAGAAGGAACGCCGCTGGTATAAAAAAGGACCATAATTAAAGCGTCGTCCGTAACTTATTTTTAATGAATAATTGTTGTTTTTAGGTTTCCGTTACGTCTCTTCATGTAGTGGGCACTCTTGATTTTTTTAGTTTTATTGTTTTAAATTGCCATTATCCCAAATAATGTTTAAATTTAATTATAAATTAATTAAGTTTTCTATGGGGTGACCTTTAATTTTTGATTTAATTTTTTTATTTTATTTTTTCTGTATCGAACTGCACACTCTTTAAAGTGTCTGCTTATATATGTTTAAAAGGTAAATGAAAAAATGTGTCTATGGGGTAACCCTCTAATTTTTCATTCTACTTTTTTAATTTTTATTATAGCATAATACACACTCTTTTAAATGCCTGTTTATAAAGATTTAATTTTAAACACATTACTACGCAATCTTTCATATGTCTGTGTGGTCACCCTTTATGTTTTAATGTAATTTTTCATTTTTTAATATTATTGCGGACACGTTACTACCCAATTTTTGAAATGTATGCTCGTAACGTCTTAAAATATAAATGAAAGTAGGTCCCTATGAGGTTACCCTTTAAATTTTCATTATACTTTTTTATTTTAGCGAACACATTACTAGGCAATCTTTCAAACGTCTGTATATAACGGTTTAAGAGAAAAATAAAATTTACTTCTCTGTGGGGTCACCCTTTAGTTTGTAATATTTTTTTTACTGTTTCAAATTACACATTCTTTTAAATGCCTGTTAATAAAGATTTAATTTTTAATTTTACCGTTTACCCAGTCTTCCATATGTCTGCCTATGATGGTTTAAGAGTTAAATGAAATTAACATGTCTATGGGGTCACCGTTTACGTTTTAATTTTATTTTTTACTTATTTTTATTATAGCGGACACGTTACTACGCAATTTTTTAAAAGAATGGCTATGACGTTTTGAAATATAAATGAAATTTAGCCCCCTATGGGATTACCCTTTAATTTTTTAAGAAAAAAATGAAATTTACTTCTCTGTGGGGTCACCTTTTAGTTTTTAATATTATTATTTTATTAAATGCCTGTTTATAAAAGTTTAAATTTTACCGTTTACCCGTTTTAAAAAATAAATGAAAATATGGGGTTCACCCTTTAATTTTAATTTTACTTTTTTAATATTTTATAATAGCGGATATATTCTAGGCAATCTTTCAAACGTCTGCATATAACGGTTAAAAAGATAACTGAACTTTACGTCTCTGTGGCGCCACCCTTTAGTTTTTGATTTTACATGGTTAATTTTTTGTTATAGCGGACAAATTTTTACGCAGTCTTTTTATTCTGTGCCTATGCCGGTTTATAAGGTATATGAAATTTATTTCTCTATAGGGCTACCCTTTAATTTTTTCTCATAATTTAAAATTTTTTTGTTATAGCGGATGTTTTAATACATACTCTTTCAAATATCTGCATATTACGGTTTAAAAGATAAATGAAATTTATTTCTCTATAAGGTCACCCTATAACTTTTTAATTTATTAATTAAACTTTTAAAATTTTTATTATTATACAATTTAATCTATGGAGTTACCCTTTAACTTTTAAATTCATTTTATTATTTATTGGTTTTACCCTTAAAAAATATTAATACAAGGAAACATAATGTTGTCTATTAAATTTCAAAACAAGTATTAATAATGGAACACCCTTTATAAATACTATATAAAACAATCTAAATTCGTGCATTTAAAAATCTGACCAAAACTATAAATGCCATTAGTATTGTATGTTAGAGCGTATTTGCCTTTGCACATTTGTGTATCCAGAAAAAACTTACCAAATATTTATTTTCTAGAATAAGAAAACACATGTTTCAATTTTCTTATTTTTATCTGAAGATTTTCTTTTATTTTTTGGAATAATTCTTTTGTTTCCTTTGATTGTTTTTTTTAAACACAAACTTGTAAATAAAAATGAATTCATGCGTAATATTGTTTTTGAATAGAAAGACCAAAGTGAAAAAATACTCTTAATGTAAAAAAGGTCTTAACACCACTTTACAAAATTATACGTTTGGTAGCGATTTAAATGAAAAGTATTTTAAATTAGTTTTAAGTTGATGTTTATGCGCATACAATTTCTCTTTTAGACATTTTAGTTATTACTGCCTCGCCTTTTTTTGCTGAATTTTCTTTTTGTAGGCGAGTTAAAACGTTTAAATTTTTCGAATAAGGAAATATATGGCAGCTAATTTTCGTTATTTCTTTTGTACTTGTGTGTATTTTTATAGACGAGTTAAAACGTTTAAATTTTTCGAATAAGGAAACATATGGCAGCATATTTTCGTTATTTCTTTTGTACTTGTATGTTAAATGTTAAAACAAAAGCTAAACAATCATGTTTGTTGAATGCTTTTTATGTGTGTGTAAAAGTAATAAAATCAGTAGCGTGACGCAGAGGGAAATTCAAGAGACTGTAACTATCAAAAAAAAAAAAATGTTGTTTTTAAAATATTTATTGCTAATTTTTAAACAAAATTTTGATAAAATTCACACCATCTTATATCCTCGCTACCTATGTCACCTTTATCTGACCAAAATTGGAATACAAATCTCGTGTATGGGCCGGTGCTTCAAAGACTTTTTTGGAGCTACTCGACCGCGGGCAGGAGAGAGTGAAGAAGCTCATCGATGACAGTGGGGTATTTAAATCTATTGACTCACTAGAGACTCAAATTAAATTTCCACAAGTATTACTCCCTCTATTTACCTTCCCATAACCTAAGCTTTGTATTGCTACACCTATTAAAAAAAATAATAAAAATTAATTCAAAATTTTATTTTGTGGCCTTTTTCATCATATCATCATCTTTTCTATATGCAAATAGTTTTCTTCATTTTTTTGCATTTTTATAAAATTTACTTTTGCTTTGCAAGTCAAGAAAAAAGTGATTTGAAAAAAAAATATTTCGATAAGTTTTCCAATGTTATTTTTTGTATTTCTTGTACAACTTGTTTTTTTTGTTAAAGTTTGTTGTAGATAAATATATAAAAACTCATATGAAACATGAATGTAAAAGTCTTTGTCGTTACTTTTCTACTTTAATTGATAATTTGTGAGCTTAAAGGCATTAAGAAGTTGAAAAGTTTCTTTTGAAGTGTATATTTCCTAACAAAATATTTCAAAGAATTTTAAATTTGGAAACAAACAATAAGAAGAAGAATATACTATATTCAGTCATGATATATTTTATAAAACTATCAGCATAGTGATTAAATATTTAAAACCATCTTCAACTTTATTTCTACATTTATAATAACAAATTGTATCTGTTGTCGGAATGGATGTGTAGGCCATATAGATATTCTTTAATAAATGTGTAGGACTTAACTTCTGTAATATATTTTAGGCAGGCTAAAGTTGCCACCTACTTGAATGTTAGTTTGAAAAACCGCAAAAAAACTAATGTGCTATTTTTCGAATTTTATAATGTAGTACTAGGAATATTTTTCGTGAAACATTTCAGTTTCGTAATTTTTAAATTTTAAGATGTGTATTTTTTATTTATTTTTTTTTTTGGAAAATTTTTTTTGAGATTTTGTTTTAGTTTTTCTTAATTCTTTCATTTTGTGCAGGGATTTGTGT
This sequence comes from Gymnosoma rotundatum, assembly GCA_916610165.2. Taxonomy (NCBI): domain Eukaryota; kingdom Metazoa; phylum Arthropoda; class Insecta; order Diptera; family Tachinidae; genus Gymnosoma; species Gymnosoma rotundatum. Next base: position 14,763,237 of record OU744339.1, read on the forward strand.
ATTATTTTAAATTACACTGTCGAAGAATCGGATAAACGCTACGTCAGAAAAAACATTAAAACGAAAAAATACGAAAGAAATTAACGATACATGGAGTCATTAACTTAATGTAGAAGCAGGAAACATAAACAAGTCGTTATTTATTTGGTGAAGAACTCTTAAAACTCTTGGAGAATATTTAACAAATATAAACTTCTCCAGTTTGGGAAAATTTTTCAAATGTTGCTTTTAATTTTCTTATTAAAATAATTTTTTAGGCTCCAGACCTAAAAATAAATATAAATTCCTTTTGTCAAAATGCGACTTGATATTTTTAAACAACCTCAAAAAAACAATGAGGGTATAAATGCGACTGATCGTGTTTTTGTTTATTTGTAGCTCCATAACTTAGCCAGATTTTTAATTTAAAAGGTAATACTTACAGATTAGTTCCGTTTTACGAACAGTTCATAATCTGAAAACTAAAAGGGTGTTCCTATACAACATATGTGTTTTTCGCGTGTATTATGAATAAAAGGCACCACTTAAAAATTAAAAAAAAACGTATCAAAAAGTAATACAAAAATTAAATCTAAAAATTACAGGGTGTCCCTATAGATGATCCTTCAAACCGTTGCAAATTGAACAATCGACAAACGCTTGCAAATTGAATAGAATGTCGATTGCTATGATCGCTGTTGTAACAAGTTTTAATACCTAAAAGAAAAAATTAAAGGGTGCCCCTAAAGTTCATTTAATTATATGTATTTGGTAATAAATTTTGGATAGTTGTAGACAGACGCTTAAAACCTGTATTGCAAACTCCGCTATTACAACAACTATAAAATTTGAATTTGGAATTTAAAGGGTGTCTTAATAGTTGATGTAATTTGATGTATGTGGCCAAATTTTTGAACCCTTATAGACAGACAGGTAAAACTTACAATGGACCTGTATAGCTAGGTCAGCTATAAAAACAAGTATACAATTTGAATTTGGAAATTAAAGGGTGTCCCGATAGTATATGTTATTTGTCCTATATGGCCGTATCTTTTGAACCGTGATATACAAACACTTAAAAAATTAGACAGAATGTTCTAAAAATTTTTTAAATTATAAATTAAAGAGTGTTACAATAGTTGATGTAATTTTAAGTATATGACCAAATTGTAGAACTATTACAGACAGACAGTCGAAATTTTTTAAGAACCTGATGGCTAAGTCTACTACAACAGTAAGTATAACATTGGAATTTGGAAACTAAAGGGTTCCCCTATAGTTGTATAGTAATTTGATGTATGGTGCCATACTTTTGAACCATTATATGAAACCTATTTTGAGTCATTCCTTTCTGCAAGAATTATAGTAATTTTATATTTCCTTTTTATACTCTTCTTTAACGCTACTTTCATTTGAAGTGAATGTAAAATAATTATTTCAAACAAAAATTAATATAAAAATACTCACTATAATCTTTTAATGTCAAGTTTCTGGTGATAATTATGTCGATCGACAATGAAAAAGAAAAAAAACTTCAACATTTCTCTGTATATCCTTAAAGCAAATATACTTTTTAAGTTATAAAAAAGATAAACTGAATAGTTTTTGTTTGCAAAATGAAGCGACAGACAATGGGGCATTTGGCTAAAAAATGAAAACAATCTTAAATTGCTACACGGAGAGTTTGATATAAAAAATATAACAATAAAAAAAAATCGTAAGAAATAAATTATAATAGAAAACGTGATGCCAACTCCTTAAGGACTGTAATAAGCCGAGGGAACTTAAAATTTGGTGAAACCGATTAAAAACAAAAATATTGCATGCAATATATTTTTATAGAAAATATGCCGCCAAGCACCTAAGGACTAAGAGACATTAAAAATTTGAAAACAATAATAAATCGCATGCAGTATATTTCAATAGAATACATGACACCTATCGCCTAACAATTCGGGAAAGCGTAGAGAAACAAATAAATAAATCGCATGCAATATGTTGTTGAAAATAAATTGTAGCGCCTGTGACTTAGCAATGCCGAGAGAGAGAAAAAAAGAACAATTAGTTAAATTAATTTAAAAAAATGGAAAAAAAATAATTCGCATGCAATATACTTTTCAAGAAAAAGTAATGTCTATCTGTTAAGCGCTAGGAAAAGCCAGCAGATGATTAATTTATGATCAGGCAGTTGCTATAGAAATTGATGGAATACAAAAAATTAATCCTATGCAATATATAAAAATATATCCCCAGTGGCTAAATAACTAGGAAACTGCGAAAAAATAAAAATTTATTGAATTGGATTGAAAAAATATTAATAATTCACATGCAATATATTTTAAGAGAAAATGTGGTGCTTATCCCTTGACGACTCTAAAAAGCCGTAAGAAATACAAGCTTGATGAAATGGATTGAAAACAGACAATAAGATATAAATCGCATGCAATATATTTTTATAGAAAATATACCGCCTACCACTTAAGAACTAGGATAATCTAAGAGACGTTAAAACTTTGTTGAAACTGATCGAATACAATAATAAATCGCATGCAGTATATTTAAATAGAATACATGATACCTATTGCCCAACGACTCCGGAAATTCTGGAGAAACAAATAAATAAATCGCATGCAATATGTTGTAGAAAATAAATTGTAGCGTTTATCACCTAGCGATGCCGAGAGAGGAAAAGAGAGAGAGAGAAAGAACAATTAGTTAAATTAATTTAAAAATTGTAGAAAAAAATAAGTCGCATGTAAAAACTATTCAAGAAAAAGTAGCGTCTATTTGTTAAGGAATAGGTAAGGCCAGCGGATGATTAATTAATGATCAGGCAGTTGCTAAGAAAATTGATGGAATACAAAAAATAAATCTTCTGCAATATATTATAAAATGGCGCCCTCTGCTAAATGATTAATAAAACTGCAAGAGAAATAAAAATTAATTAAATTGAATTAAAAAAAAATATTAATAAATGGCATGCAATATATTTTAATAGAAAATGTCGCGTTTATCCCATCTAACGACTCTAGAAAGCATTATGAAATAAAAGAGCGAAAAAACCAAGAAGAAGTAAATAGCATGCGATATATTTAAAGCACTAAAGAAAGCCGTAGAAATAAATATTTTGCTAACTGATTGAAATAAAAAAAGAAAACAATGTAACTAAATAGCATGATATATTTCATTAGAAAAGGTAGCATCTATCGCCTAATGATTCGGAAAAGCCAAGAAAACCAACAATAAATAGCATGCAATATATTTTTAGAGAAATTGTACTGCTGCACCTTAAAGAAGCCGAGAAAAACCGCAATTTGTTGAAATTGATGAAAAAAATTATATATATAAAATCGCATGCAATAGATTTTAAAGACAATATGCTGCCTACCATTTAAAAACTACAAAGTACAACTTAAAAGAAAAACATTTTTTTGGGTTAAGTACCCCACTGTGCCTTAGACTCCTAGAAATTAATAACTTTTACCAACTTTACAACAAACTCGTTATAAACATCCATTAAACAAAGCACATTTTTCGTCTTTAACGTTTTTTGTCCTTCTTATATTTTATTACACAAAGTTGTTGTGAAAGTTATTTATCAAAAGTTTTGATTGCCATTAATGATTGACAGGGTTGCGGAGTAAGTCAAATATTAGTAGATGGGAAAAAACAAAAATAAAAAAAAGTTGGTATCCAGAAATGAAATTAAAATAAAAATGATTTTTTGGATTCACAATTGTCTGGATAAATTAGAAATAACGGAAAGAAAAATTCGAAAGTGTAGTTTTTTTCTTTGTAACTTTTTAGAAAATAAAGTTAAAAACTAAAGGGTGTCACCGTAAAATAGTTATTTTCAAGTACATGTCGTTATCTCTTAAAACGCTTCAAGCAGACCCTTAAAAATTTGATGGAGTATCTGGTGCTATGTCCGTTGTAAAAATTTAAATTAAAGGGTGGCCTCATAGAGAATAGATTTTTATATAAATTATCTTTTTTTTAAACCGTCATAGGCAAGTTTGTTGGATTAAAAGTATAAAAATATAAAATTTTAAATTAAAGGGTGTTCCAATAGAAAAGTGATTTGCTTGTAAATGGCCTTATTTGTTTTTTTTTTAACCATGTTAGGTAGACTCTAGAAATTATATGGAACTATATCCAGTAAGAGTATAAGTATATATAAAAATAATTTTAAAAAACTAAAGGGTGTCCCTATAGACATAAAATTTTGAGTAAAGGGTTAAGGCCTTACTCTGTTATAGGCACATACTTGAAATTTACATAGAGTGCCCATACAATACAAATATAAAAATAAGTTTTAAGTTTAAAGGGTGTCCCCTTAGAAGACCTGTTTTTGATTTTTATGGTTTTATCTTTTAAACAATAATACGCCAACAGCAAATAATACAACAGCAAATAATGCAAAGCATAAATTTAAAATTAAAGGGTGGTCCATTCAGTTAATGCTTGGGGTACTTTGCATACTTATTCTCGGTACTTTATGAAACAATTTTTACTTTTTATTTTTATTTCTACCAAAACAAAAAAAAACATTCTCATAATAATTGCGTTTTTTATTTGAAATCTGTAACTCGTTTCTGTAGCTGATGTGACAAATTTCTCACATGAAGATACTACATTCAGCTGGTTTTACACAGGGTGACCTAGAGTTCTTCAAAAAAATTTTATTGCATTATTTCGAAAAATACATAACAAACTATGGTTCACCCTGTGTAAGTAAAGATGACTATAATAACATTTTCATGTGAGAAATTTCTCACTCAAGTTACAGAAACGACGAACAGATTTCAAATAAAAACAGATTTCAAATAAAAACAGATTTCAAATAAAATTGTTGTAAAAACGCCTGCAAAAATTACTTACTATCAGCATTTACTTTTGCTTTTTTGAATATTATTTATTTTGCTTAGAAACTAAGTGCTGTAAAAACTTTAATCTAAAGTTTATTGAAATGACATTTGAGTGGCGCCATTTTTTATGTGAAACATAATAAAATTAGAAAAAACGGAAACGCTTTCTAAAATTTTGAAACTCAATTGAATTATTAGATTTGCAATATAAAATCTAGCAGAAATTGTGTTTCATTATGTTTATTAAATTAACATAAAAATTTAAATAAATTTTATATTTTTGTAATAATTTTTTTTTATTACGACATTTTAATGCTCAAAATCAAAGTATCGTTTTCGTTATAAATTTTTATTGTTTTAACAGTGTGTGGGGAGCTTATGAATTTTAAATTAAATAAAATTGTTAACTTTGGAGCAAGTGGATTTTTAAGGATTTCAAAATACAGTGGTGAGCATAACCGAAGCAATTTTAGATCATGTGATTGCACTTAATTGAAATTAATGGACTCACAATTTAAATTTTTTCTTTGCGCTTTATTCTTATCACTTAGAGTCTTTAAATTAATGCTATTTTGTTTTCTCTTCTTAAAATTTTTATAATTTATGTTTATTATTATTTTAATTTATATTTATTTATATATTTATTTTATATATATAAATCGTAAAAGCTTTTACTAAAAAAAACCTTAAATGCGATGCCTAAATTTTCTGCTTCAGAATAGTTGCAAAAACTTGCTCTTGGAAGTATGCAATAGTTTTTAAAATTGAATAAGTTACGTTTGAAGACTGCAAGCCTTGACATAGTAGTTCGCTGCGAGAGCTGAGTTCTAAGCCAACCTGTATATAATATGATTCTCAAAATATCTTCATGTGAAACAATTTTCGCTTTAGTTACTTCAATGGAGTACAGAGGGGGTATAAAAACAAGTACTATTTTCGTGCGCAAATATTTTCTGGTTAATGGCTTTTATTAACGAGCTACGTTTAATACTCTACTGAAGCGTTTTACTAGATCAACAAAAGTTGAAATTGTAAAAAATTATACAAAAAAATATTATTCAAAAAAATTTCGTTTTGAAAGATTAATACATGACAGTAACATTTTGAAATAATATTAGGTAAATGGTCACCACAGTCAGCTGTTCTTCGTAAAGCTCAATATGTTTCAAACGACACAAACAACGTTGGCCTCCAAGGAGTCAATTGCTGCTAGTTTGTAAACATCAACAAGTGACTTCATGTGACCTCACAGAATATAATAGAGATGAGTTGAATCGAGCAACCGTGGAGGTCAATTCACAGGTATATTTCTCGAATGCAGCATGGCATGTAGCGCTATCTCGCTCGGATCAATATCATATATATTTAAAATAAAAGCGCTAACGATAAGAGTATAAACCGTAAAAAATCAAGCATTTAGATAAGCATTCAACTTAATATATACCTTTATTTTTATTTTGAATACTATCTAAATAACTCCTCAAAGTATGCCACATATTTTCTTTATAGTTTTTTTCCATTAAATCTAAACGCATAGTAAACTTTAAGATATTAACTTTTTTGATTTCATTACTTAATTTCGTATGTAGAGCTTAAGCGTATAGTGTGTGTGTATTTAAAATGTTGTGTATAATTAAATTCCAATGAAAAAAAAATTTTTTGGTATAAATTTATTAAATATGTGTAACTCTTAAAAAAAATAATTTCAAGAGCTGCCTGAAGTATGCAACACTTTATTTTTATATAACTATAAGGTAAATGTGTCTTGCTTTGACAAAACTCTTAATACATATGCTTTCATTTTTAAATATAATTGCGTAACCCCTTACTGTAGGCAACACTTATTTTTTAATTAATTGATTTCACTAATGAATTTAATATTTTATTTGCCTAAGTGCTTTACTTTTTTGAATAGCTTCTTATTAAATATAGAAGTTTTCTATATTTATTTAATTAATTGATTTATTATTGTTAGTACAACATTTACTGTTAAAACATTTACTGTTACTGTCAGTCCTTAAAATATGATAAAATTTATTTTTATCTAAAATCTAAATTACATATTTTATTTCTTAAGCATACGTTAAAGAGTTTCGTGTGTTTTGTAAGACTTTAAAATAAACTTAATATTTTACAATTTGTTTAAGTAGTTCCTTAATGTATGCATCATATATTATTTGGTTTGTTAATTTTGATGACAATTCTGTTTCTTTATTTTGCACAGATTTTAATACAAATGACAGATTTTTTATTTTGTTTTAATTTATTTCATAGTTTTATTAAAAAAAACTAGTCGGGGCTTAGTTCAGGTAAATTTAAATTTCTATATGTATTTAGAACAAAAAATTATTGACAAATTTGTATGTTGTTTTTTTTAAAGAACAAAAACATTTGACACTACCAGGGGGTAAGGTCAGGCAGGCAGCCGTGTTGCCACAGCCCACTTGGGTCCAATGATTGGTCCCTTTGTGTTACCTGCTGTTAGAAGGGAGAAATAAGAAGAAACAGAGAGAGCAGATTAAGGTTGGCATTAGAGAAAAAAAGAAAATAAAAGAGAAATGGGAGTGAAGAGATGAGAAAGACAGAGAGGAAAGACGGAAAATATCGCGGGTCTGAGAATACGGAGAATGTCCAAGAAAAATGCAAAGAAAAGTCCGCTTAGTGTGCTCAGTCGACCAAAGTTTGCGCTCATCCCCTGAATGAGTCACCATATCCGGTTCTGAGCCGGTAAACCATCTACTGTACCTTAAGAAGGAACTAATCTACCTGGAATCATTGACGATATATCAGATAGGCCCTCATACTACCGCTGACCGGGATATCTTAGCCGTATACACCCCAGCGCAGGGCATTGATAAAGGAGGTGTTCAACCGTCTCCTTTTCCTCTTCGTCCTACAATTTTTGCAGAAGACGTTGAGAGGGATACCCATTCTTCAAGCATGGGTCCCGAATTGACAGTGCCCAGTGATTGCAGCCACCAAGTCACGTAGTCGAACCCTTGGTAGCTGTAATAGTGCAGCTGCCCTGCCCCGATCTAAATAGGGCCAGATTGTTCTAGCGGTCGAATGTAATGTAGCATTTTTTGGTTCGCTTTAACCGTCATCATTATCTATTCACCTTTAAACGTTGTTGACGTCAACTTTTTATTTATTTTTATTTATATTTAATTAATTATATTATATTTGAAATTTAATTTTTTTGCACTATAATTTACAAAATAATTTATAGTGCAAATTTTAGGGGCATTTTTTTTAGCCCCTAAAAATATACTTAATAATTAACAAATAATTTAGGTAGCTCCTTAATGCATGCCACGCACAAATATATGTATCTACCGTACATGTTTTCTTTTAAGTTTATTTAAATAAATATTAAAAAAACCAAGCATATTGCTTTGTATATAAATCCTTAAAATATGCTAAGATTTTTATTTTCAAATTGTGAATAACCTCTTAAACTAGGCACCGTATTTTATGTTAACTGTATTTACAATAACTTTATTATACATTTTCTTGGAACATTATCCAACAAATCTTTATTTGAGTGTTCAACTCCCGCAAAAATTTCAAGCAATTTTCAAAGCGATAATATATAATTGACAAATTACTTAGAAAATTTTCCAAAAACGCAATTTATTTTTTTAAAATATTTATTGATGATTTACTATTATATTTTATATATTGTTTATACAATTACTCATATAAATTACAACTAAAGCAGAAAAAGACAAGCTGCAAAAAAATAAAAATTTGTGTTGGTGTAAAAAAAAAATAAAAAAAAAACAATTCACTAGAAAAGACACAATTTAAAGCCTACAACAAGAAAAACTCACTTAAAATCAATAGCAATTACACAGAAAATACTACGAATAGTACTCGTAAAAAGGCCATTCAAATTTGGCCATTCAATTCATAAAATAATATTTTTACTCCGTGAACAAAAACAGTAACGAACGTAAACCTAAAATCTAGTCAGTCTTTGAGTCATCGTACAGCAAAAATAACAAATGAAAAAGTTACTAAATCACTCCCACTAAAAACTACTATTTCTTTAAAACCGCAATAGTGTGGAAGAAAAGGCTAGAAGCTACAACAACAAAAAAAAAAATCGAAATCACAGCAGAGTAAATTCCATTAAGAAATTCTCTCTTGTTCCATTATAAAACACACAAGACACCCACGTTCTTAAATCAGCAAACGTTATATATTTTTATATGCGCCACTAATTTCCTTTAAAGATTTTATTATTTCAACTTCATTCAAGCATCCTTTTTCGCAATCGTAGAACAGCAAAATAGTAAATAAAGAAAAAGGAGAGATAATTTTCTATTATTCATACGAGTTGGTTGGTCTAAGGCCAACAATAGTAACAACACACGCGCTGCTATAAAACATTATTCTTTCAAATGTCTTGTGAAATATCTAAAAACGAACAACAACTACAAACAAATAGACATCAGCACACTAATACAGGCACACACTCGAGCTAAAATAGCAATTTTATTTTATAGTTTTGTACACACTTATTCTTTAGCGCATACACACACACACACACACACACACAAACACATATACAAAAGAAAACAAAAACGTAACCAATATTTTTGAATAGAGATGCTGTTTGATTAAATTTGTAACATTTTTATAACTTTTAGGAACTTTACGTAACATGTAAAATTTTATCATATTTGGCCAAATTTTTGTAACTTTTTGCAAAGACACGAAATAAAGTAATTTTTTTTTATGAAGAAGTTCTTGTACTTGTACTACTTATACTTGTTTTATTTCATTCAGACAAGAATCCCTCTAATAGTCGTTTTTCTTAACATATCAATTCGATTTTAATCACAAAGGTTACATACACACTAGCAAATTCTATCAAACTCGTGCGAAATGTTGTCAAAAGGCCATATAAAAAAATTACAGCGAAATAAATAAGAAATATTGTTACTGAAGTAGTATTCTGTTTATTTGTGAAGTTGTCGCGAAATGTTTCACGTAGGGATAGAATGATACCACTAGGGTATCGATATTTTTACTCGATGCAGTATCGATCGAAAAATATCGATACGTACTCAATATCGATCAAAAAGTATCGATACCTACTCGTATCGGTCGGCTATTTCATAAAATTAAGGCAAAGAAAAATAAAAATACATATCACTGGTCAAACTTGGGTGTCAGACGATCAACTTTTCATTTAATTTTTAAAGTTTCTTTAATTTTTTTACCAATACAATCACACTTTCAAAAATTGGTGAAAATTTGCTTTCAAGTTTTCGTTCAATTGAGTGTTTCAAATTACATTAAAGAAAACAGCTGTTTGAAGTTTTTTCCTTCAAATAAATCTTTTTTTGTTTTCTTGACGACATCTTGCTTAAAAACTTGCTTTGAAATTGCGTGCAGCCTACGTCACAGGTTTCAATTTTTGTGAATTTTGACAAGCAGTATGTGTAAATTTCTTAAAAGAGAATTGAACAAAAACTTGACCGTGTGACTGCACTGTAATGCAGCCTGACCATTTTTGCTACTAAAGTAGCAAATTGCTATTTTCTCGAATTATTGACCTCTTTTTAAAAAGAGCTAAATCTGCCACGTTTTGATATATTTTACCCTTTTTTGCACCTTTTTTGTTATATGGCACTTTTTGTTTGATTTTTAGTTTAGATGGTTGTATTTTGAGTCTGTCGCAAGAAGAACAATGGAGCAATGGTGATTTTGCAACACTTTTTTGTTTGTACACGGTTAGAAGAAAAAAAAAATGCCTCCAATATAGAAAAACTACGTAACATTCAAGAAGGTTACTCTTCTATAAATAAAAGTTATTTAAAATTTGTTGTTTATTCTTAAAAGCATGAACATATTCAAGAAACATTTTCAAAGTGCGTCTTTTTAGATCATATATATCTTGTTTCCTCCACCAAACACATTTTATTATAACTGTTTAAAAATTTTCTAAAAAAGAATACTATATACTATATATATTATTTTTTTAGAAAATTCTTAAAAATAAAAAACATATTTTCTTAATATTTTGTACTTAAGGGATATTGTTAACATACATACATATCGGTTATGAAGCTGAAAGTGTAATTTGTGCTGAAAAGTTTTCTAAAGTTTTTATAATTGATATTAAAAGCAACACATTAATATTTTATCAATGCCGAATCTTTTATACCCTTCACCAGCTACAGGAAACAAAAGAGGAAATATTGAGGGGGCAGAGAATTAAAAAAAAAAAGTTGGTACTGCATGTCTATAATGGCTCTTAATGGATTAAGAATTTTAAAAACATTTAAAAATTCCCTTAAAACGCTCCTTAAAAGCTTAAAAATGATACCCATATTGATATTTCCAAAAATTTGACAATTTCATAGCCCCATAACTCGGAAAATATGGGCGAGCCGCAATTTTTTCGCTTTATATTTTTGTATTAATATTTTTGAGTGGAGTTAATTTCTTGTTCCAAATGCCTCTGATTTTAAACCGACTTCAAAAAAAGAAGGAGGTTATACAATTCGACCGACTGTTGCTTTTTTATGTTTGTGCGTGCAGAACTCAGTCATTTCTAAGCCGATTTTGAAAAATTTTGGTAATATGATAGATTATGCTTAAAGAGCGATTCTGTAAAATTTAAAATGACTGCAAATTACTATGGCTCCCAATAATAAAATCGAAATCGAAGCCCTTCCCGCGTTTGGGCATCTGTATAAAAACCCGAAATGTAAGAAGTGTGACCAGACTTTGAATTTAACCCAAAGACAATTAAATTCAGGATCGTTCGTGCCTAGTGATTGCTGGCACTGGTACGCGACTTCATTCCGAATGTACAAAGCAAGACCCCGATGTAGACTAAAAAAGGATAGAAGAGAGTACACAGGTAAATGAAAATCCTGTGGATCAGCTTCCTCAGATACCTGGGTCTCTCATAAGGTGAAAATATCTGGCCGATGGAGACAACTGTGTGCATACACAGAGAAAAAATTCGCACTTTGACTCACTGGAGTATCAACGCATTGTGGGATGTGTTTCACTGTTTTATCGTTACTACAACGGAATGTGCTCTTATGAAATCAGGAAACTTGTTCCTGAGCGCATTCCTTTGTGGTCGATTGGCCAGTGAATCGCACTACGTATTACAGAGGAATTCGTTTTTTAGCCGAACAGTTCGTATGTGGAATAAACTCCCCGCAAAGGTCTTTCCTGCCACTTTCAATGTGCAAAGATTCAAATTAAATGATTTACAAAAATAAATCTAAAAATTAAATGGTATCCCATAATTGATGTAGATGTACTTATATGGGGCTATCTTTTGAACCGTTATAGACAAACGCTTGCAAATTTGACATAATGTCGATTGATATGGTCATTATAGTAACAAGTATTAAAATTAAAGGGTGCTCCAATAGTTCATTTAATTATGTATATGGCCATAATTTTAAACAGTTGTAGATAGACAATTGAAATTTACAAAAAACCTGTATTACTAACTTCGCTACAACAACAAGTTTAAAATTAGGTTTTGGAAATAAATAGGTGTCCCAATGGTTGAGGTAATTTAGTGTATGTGGCCGAACCTCACAACCGTTATAGACATACAGCTGAAACTTACAAGGGACCTGTTTTGCTAAGTCCGCTATACCAAAAGGTTAGAATTTAAATTTAGAAATAAAAGGGTGTTCTCAAAATTAATGTAATTTGTTCTATATGGTCGTATTTTTTGGCCCGTTGAATTTTAGATATCTGAATTTTAGACAGAATGTCCACTACTTTGTTTCGTATAATAAGAAGTATAAAAACTTTTAATTATAAATTAAAGGGTTTTACAATAGTTGATATATATTAATTTTAGAATTAAAAATCAGAGGGTAAAGGAACCTCAAGAAAAGGCAATAAGAAAAAAAATCAAAATTGTTAAAATTAAATGAGATATGGCTTTGACAACAACAAAAGTTTTAATAAAGAACATATCGATGAATGAATTAAAAATTTAAAGACAGCATTGATTTTTGCACAAAATTTTAAACTGAACTGAAAGTTGTTTTCTATATTTATTTCTTGATCGACTTTAAAAAAATGTATATTTTTGAAGTTTATTGTAAATTTTCAATTTCACAACGCCATAACCCTGTATCTAAAATTGAATATTTCTGCAGTTGAAGAAATTTGGCACTTATAAAACACAAGTTAGACTCAATATTTCCATAAAAAAGTATCTGGCCTATTAATTTTTAACCGTTTTACCAAAGATAACTAATTTATGCACATTTCATAAAGACTGTAATGACTGTAAAGACTGTAAATAATAACGAGTATTTTTGACCGATACGAGTACTTTTTTACCGATACCTACTTGGTACTCGGTGGTAAAGTATCGATGCTAAAAGTACTTGGAATCGAGGGGAAAGTATCGATATTTACTTGTATTTACTCGTATCGTTTCATCCCTAGTTTCACGCAACATGTTTAGTTACTAAAGAATGTTCTTGGCAACATTTTTTTTCAATAACGAAATAACATATGTGGCACTTTTTTCGTACGGAATTTTTTAAAAACAATTTTTTCAGACAGTTTGAGTTGATTTAATTTTATTGTGTTCAAAAAAAAAAAAAAAAGGAAAATGAAAAAAGTGTACATTTAAAAAAAGAAAAAGACAAAAATTAATTTAGTGAAGCAGAAAATTGTTTGTTAATTAGTGTAATTAAAAAAACAAAAACATATATGGGATAAATCCCATAAGCTTGGATGCGCTGGATGAGTTCTTCTCTTCGGCTTCAGTAATTTAAAATTTTTTTCCAAACACAATTTCTTATCTGAAAAAAACCATAATTATTTCTAAACTAAATCTAAATCAAATTTTTCCAGCGAAATAATGCATGTTACTCAACGTTTTTCGCAATATGGAACTTTATAATAAAAATCAGTTCGAAATAAACAAAAATAATGTTGCTAAAGTTGCACAATGTTCAATTTATAAAAGAATCACGCAATGTGTTTAGCTTCATGTTTGGAAACAACAAAATGTTTCTGTTAGCCTTTTTTTCAATCTTAAAAAAAAAACATGAGCTAAGTAATCTGTCAAGCTTGCAAAAATTGTTATCAGCCTAAATTTGACAAAAAAGAAATTTATCTTTGTATTGCCTTGAAGTATGCAACGGTTTTTTCTTCTGTTTTTTACATTTTTTGAATTTCGAAGTAGAGCTCCAAAACAATCGATAGTACTATCGATAGAATCGATAGTTTTATTTTTGACTGACTATCGATAGTTTTTTTTTCGATAGCTATCGACAATTTTTCAAAATAAATATGAAGCCAATTATATGTAGCTAGTATATCATTTCTATCAACTTAAATTTATAAACTTCTACATAGCTGCGGCTATGTCTCGGCTTCGTTCCCTTTATATGAAGGTGACGCTGCAATTTAAGGTAAAGTTTTTAGCAAAACATAAACAGAAAAACATATATTTGTATGAAGTTGGCGATTCTATGAAAAATGGAGAAGTATTTGCAAACTGGATTCATAATTTCAGATCGTAGAAGTTGCTTCATTAACATAAGTTATTGGGTAACTTAATATTTAAAACCAAAGTTTTTGAATATCATTTTGATTATGTTTTTTGTGATTTTCTTAAAAATTTTATGATTTGCAGTTAACTTAAATTTGTAATTTTATGCTTGAATTTTTTAATTTTTATGATTATTATTCATATGTATTTACATACGTACAGAATCTTAAAGTGATCGCAAACTTGCTTTATTTACATCTTGTTACTTTGTGTTTTTAAGTTTTATTTTTACATTGTTATTTGATTTTGATTATAAAAATCTATTTAATCACAGAAAATTTGTTGAACTAAATATACTTGCTTTTTATGTTTTGTTAATTTTCATACGTATACACATACGAGGGCTGCTATATATATTTCTGGCCTGGCAACACTGAGTGCTGCCAAGTGCAATCTGACATTATCATTGGAAAGTTTGTCATTTTTAAGCATAATGGTACTCAAAACGTTTTGACGAACGACCATTATTTGTGTTGTTAACAATGACTTGAAAAAATTAATATAGAAAAAAAAACGGAATTAACTCGTGAACATTTTCGTGCCATCATTTTTCACAACTTTCGACGTGGATTATCACGACAAGAGTGCATTGATGAACTTAAATCTTTGTATGGCGATGAAGCACCATCCTATAGCACTGTGAAAAATTGGAATAATGAATTTAATCGTGGCCGAAGCTCGCTCAAAGACGAATTCCGTGAAGGTCGTCCAAAAACGGCTGTTGTGCCAGAGAACATTGATGCCGTGCGTGAACTCACAATGCAAGATCGACATGCGACATACCGAGAGATAGAGACATCCTTGGACATTTCTTCCACCAGCATACATTCGATACTGCATGAACACCTGGCCGTAAAAAAGGTTTGTTCTCGTTGGATCCCGCACAATTTGAAAGTCGCTCAAAAAAAAAAAGGCTCGTGTCGATTGGTGCAAAGAAATGTTGCAAAAATACGATTGCGTTGCTTCAAAAGATGTTTATGAGATCGTCACAGGTAACGAATCATGGATGTATGCGTATGAGCCAGAAACGAAACAACAATCAACCTTGTGGGTCTTCAAAGATGAGCAAAATCCAACAAAAGTTGTTCGTGGAAGAAGCACTTCGAAGCAAATGGTCGCCTGTTTCTTCGGCAAAACTGTTCATGTGGCGACTGTTCCGCTTAAGCAACGTAGGACGGTCACATCTGAGTGGTACACTACAATTTGTTTGCCAGAAGAAACTGTTGAAGTGTTCAAAAACCATGTTTTAGAGGTGTCTCAATCGGAGTGGAAAAAGTGCTTCGACAACTGGTTGGAGCGCATGCAAAAGTGTATAAATCATGCTGGAGATTACTTTGAAAAACAATAAAACCATTTTTGATTATAAATATTCGTATTTTCACTATTAGGCCAGAAATATATAGAGCAGCCCTCGTATATGATTAGTTTTTAATTGTTTTTATTATTCATAGACAAAATAAAATGTATGTTTTAACAATCAGTAACTTTCATTTATTTAATTAAATAATGTTTTCAATCAATAAATGTTGCGAAAATAAGTGACAAAGATGAAAAACTTTAGCTAACACCTGTATACATAAATATGTACGTATGTTTGCTAACGTATCCCCTTTCACTTGAATTGTTGTATTAATGCAAGAAGTAGCAAAACATGGAAAATCCGATAGTACCGGTAGTTTTTTTTTTAAATATCGAAACTATCGATGGGGACGACTATCGATAGTTTTGTAGCTTTATTTAGAAGAAGTCCTGGACCATGGCGAAATAATACAAGGTGGTCACGATGGCGAATTTATTAATGTTTACCGCAAACGCTAAATGTCAAACTCCATATATAAAAAATATGTATATTTCGATACCCCAACTTTATGAAAGATAAATCAACTGGTGCAGACACCTGTAGCTTTTTAGTAAACAATCAAACACATTTTGTACTTTATTTAAGAAACATGATTCTTGATTCATGATAATTTCTAACATAAGCGATTATAAGTTGGGGCATTACCAAGATTCAGTATCTGTCTCAAACTAACATACTTTTTTTCAATACCACTTATAGAAGTGTGTGTAGTTATACTGTATTCCATGCAATTTACTACGCCCTCTGTTTCCAAGCTCTCAAATTTTAGTTCAGTCTAACAGTCTTGTAATACAATAGTCTTCAAGCAATAAAAAGGACGCTGCTGACAAAAGCATATTTATATACTCTATATATGGGAGTGACCATGCCGACACTATCTGAATCCAAACTGTGTAGGTTCAGCTACGTTCATGTTTATTTAGAATGGAAAGTGTCATGCCCTCTTTTTCCTTTCGAAAGATTTCTGATTTATCGCTGCATTTTTTTATAACAGGCGGGACTATTTTTTATTCTTCTTCGCTTAACTGCTTAAGGAGCGTATTGTCTTTGTACTACTTTTAAGGAAATTAAAATAATTCAGGCAACAAGAGCTAGGCTCACTTAGAAAGGCTTCCCACAATGAAAAATTAATTTAAATTTTTTCTTAATTTTATGTTTTTCCCTTGTTTTTGGAAATTGAAAGTATCTGGTTACTACGTTTTAACATACAAGAAAGTGTATGCCAAAATGAAATGTTGTAAGGGGCGCCCTATAAATTCAAACTTTTTATTTTTATATTTATTTTTATTTTTTTTTTTTTGGAAATTTTAAGTGTCCACTAAAACCGTTACATACATGAAAATAATGTCTCTAAGGGGACACCCTTTAATTAAAATTTTTTTCTTGCTATTAGAGCGGACATATTAGTCATTGTAGGTACCTACTAATATCATTTAAAAAAAGGAAACATACGTGAGAATTACGTCACTATGGGTTACCCTTTATTTTTAACTTAACTTTTTTTTATAAATTGTCTTATATGATCTGTGTTAGTTTCAAGCAGGTGCCTGTAACGAAAAAAAGTAAAAATATGTATATAAAAAAACGTCTGTGTGGGGACACCCTTTAATTTTTAATTTATTTTCAATATAATTTATTTTAGCGGCCATAATAGTGCATATTCTATGAAAACGTTTTAAATGACGGTTCCAAAGTGGATAGAGAACTGGGACAGATAGGGAGCGATTACTTCTCAAATTTTAGTTTTCCGGACTCTGCATGTGCTTATGATTGATTATGGTGATAAGTGATATAAACAAGCTCCAAAGGAAAATACAAGTGCACTTAGTTTCGATGATATGACTGTATGTCACTCTTTTGCTTCCCTACCTGTTAAAGCACAATGAAATTGATGTCATTTGTGAAAATTTAAGAATATTTTTTTAAGATCCAACAATTCCCTCAACCTGTATAACAATTGGTTTTCTCCAGTTATACTGAACTTAAACAGTAATTAGAACTGAAAAATTATCGATAGTACTATCGATAATTTCGATAGTTTCATTTTTGGCTGACTATCGATAGTTTTTTCCGATAGCGATAGTTTCTAGAATTAGCACTTAAAAAATTTGATAGTATCGATAGTTTTTAAGAAAACTATACTATCGATAGTTTTTTTTAGCAAACTATCGAATAAGCCGACTATCGATAGTTTTGCAGTTCTGCCAGTCATACTTTCAAAGAAATATATTGTACTTCCAGCTCGAACTCTAACTTTACTAATGAAAAATTTACGCTGCATTAGTTTGTCGACGGCAATCAAAGTAAAAATGAACTGCAACACTTTGTGCCAAATGTTTAAAATTTAGCAAAACGTCTTAGAAGTTCTTCGACAATTTGATTTTGTTTACAAAAATACGGAATTAGAAAGAAATCTAATAAAAAAATCTTTAAGAAAATAAGTCGGTCTCATTAAGTTCCAAATCATTTCCCATAAAAGCTGTAGCTGCTGCACATTTCCATTTTTGCTATTGTTTTTAGTTTTGAATTTATTTGCATCAGCTAAATGTTTTCCCTAGTTTTGTTGTTGTTGTTGCTGCTATTGATGTTGTAGTGCTCCGAGTGTGTATCATCGAATTGTTTGCCATTTAACATTTGAAAGTTCAAAATAGTTTTCCGTTTCTTAAGATAATTCTGGGTAAAAATGTTTTGTTGTTGCTGTTGTCGTAGTTGGCAAAAGTAGTAAAATAAGTCAAACGTTTAAGAAACACAACAACAAACGCTTCCAGCAAACTAAAGCTATGTAGTTTAGTCATTTAAGAAATTATAGTACAACCCACGCACACATCATAATTTTGTTGTTTTTTTTTGTTGTTATCAACACATATTTACAAACATATAAAAACAATAAAATTGTTTCTTTTCCATTTCTTAAGCGGGTATTGTTGATTTTTTAGTTGAAATTTATGTGTATCGCTGTTGTTGCTTGTAGTTTTCTTTGTCTTGTTCTTTTTTAAAGGAATTCGCATGATTTTCCATGAAGGCGTTTGTTGGCGGCAATAGTTCTGCTACTACAGTTTCAATGAATGACTTTTGTGATCAAATGTTGCATACTTTTGGGGGTGTGGTATATATGTAACTTCATGTATTGTTTTCGTAGTTGTTTAACGCATGATACATCAGCTTTGCAGTTGCTTGTTGGTCTATGGGATTAAAGGAGATACAATTGTGTCGAAAGCTATTTGTTGTGTTCGTGTGGGAGACTTTAAAGGCAATGAATATTGCCAATTTGCTTTTAATAAATTTAAAGGTAAGGGTATCATTTTTTTAGTAGTGTTACCATGTTAACATGTAACCACGTTATGTGTTAACATAAGTGGTATTAACAGCTTTAAGCAATTTAATACTTATTATTATTTTTCATCTTCATTTTAATTTAGCTGAATTACAAAATTATAGCTGAATTAAAGAAATATAGTATCACATAAAATAGTCAGACGGTTTATTATTGGAGGTATGCATCATTTACCATAAGAATGACTTAATTCTTAGCTGAATTGGATTTATAAAAGCTATTTTAAATAACCAAGTATTAAAAGTATAAAATATTATTATACAAAACATATTCAGCCAAACTTTAACTAAATAACACTTGTTTCAAATTGTTTTACTTTGGCAATAATACCTGCTTTCTTTTTTTAAGAAATTCAGATCAGAGTCTTAGCTTATATAAACTAATTTAATTTGTTTTAATATTTTTCTTCTCCATTTTTATTTAGCTGAATTACAAAATTGTAGCTGAATTAAAGAAATATGGTATCACGTTAATTAATAAGATGGTTTAAAATAAGATGCACGAATTATTAAACTAGCTGAATAACTTAATTCATAGCTGAATTTGAATTTTAAATAATAATATTAAAAGTATTAATTATTATTAAACAACACCAATTCAGCTGCACTTTTAGCTAAATAAAATTTATTTTAAACTATTTTTTCAAGTTTTATTTAGCTGAATTTCAAAATTATTGCTGTATTAAAGGAATATAGTTTTACCTTAAATTATAAGATGATCAAGAGTTAGTTGCATAACTTATTTATCTAGCTGAATAACTTAATCTATAGCTGAATTTGATTCTTAAATACTATTTTGAGTAACCAAGTATCAAAATTATGAAGTAGTATTATATTAAACTAATTCAGCATTACTTTTTTTAAGCTAAATAAAACTTATTTTATTATTTTACTTTGGCAATCATAATCAGAAGTATATCTTATTCCTTATAGAATTGTCTTTTTTTCTTTAGTTTATTACACCAAGGAAATATTTAATCGCCCACATAATTATTATACTATATATCTAAACTAACTTTAAATTACTATTTCTTGTATTATGTCGCATAAAAATCAAACAAAAAAAAAAAATACAATTCTTCTATCCCGCTTTTAGCAACTATATTCTTGCAGTGAAAGAAAAGTTCATGTACAAGCTACTTAACTGTTTTAATGCTGATACCTTTTAAAGACATGAAAGGATAATGCGATAGAAATACCAATGTGTCTGGCTAACGAAGGCAAAAACAAAGAAATCATTTTGATATAATTGACACCAGCACTAAGTGGGCGCATGAAAGACAAGATGGTGGTGAGAGATTCGTTACGTTAACGCATCTTTTATAACACCAATTTACACATACAAACATGTTTAGACTGAATGATATTGATATAGACATTTAACATTTATGAGCAATTAGATAAACAAGCAAAGGATATTTTTAGTCGAACTCATTTTTCAGGATATTACACGAGGTAAATTTGAGATCAGTAGAAATATTCTAGAAATGCAGAAACTAATTTTTTGAGTTCGTATTAATTTAAATAAATGAAAGATATAGGATTAATTTCAGCTAATATATTTGCAATTATGACTGGTTATTGGTCGAGAGTATCGCAAATAGAAAATTGTTTTATTTATTTATAGTTTACATAAATTTTCCTTCCTCTATATACAAAATTTACGCTAATTATCCTTTCGTCCTCCCTTCATTTTTGAATTAAAAACTCACGATTCCAGGGAATTTATACTTCCCGGTTTTATTTCTGGGTTTTTAAATTCCCAACACCGAAGCTATTTCGTCGACGCTTTTTTGGCGCACGTTAATTTATTAATTTTTGTAAAAATCAGCAGTTTTTTTAATTTTGCCCTTAACGGATCATAATACATGTAGCTGTGTGGGGATACCCTTTAAGTTTAAAGATTATGAATTGTAAGCATCACCTTCTAAATAAAAAAGAGATTTTCTAAATCGATCTAGAAACTACTGAGTTATTGGAGGCACAAATATAAAAAACAACATTCACTCGAATTGATAATCTCCTTTTCTTTTTTTGAAGTCGGCTAAAAAAGGCACTCACGTTTAGTAGCAAAAATCATTGTAAAAATTGTTACGTTTTCCCCTTTGTCGAACTGATATATAATTACTGGCTGAATGTGTTTTTTTTTCTTCTATAAATTATGACAAATGTAGCTAAATTTTATTGCAATAATTGTCTACATTTTTTTTGAAAGTAAATCTAAAAAAATATTTTATTCCTTATTCAGCTTAGTTTAAGCAATTCATATACAAATTTTTGTACCATTAAGTCATCTACTTAAACTGAATTGTAAAAATCATATCAAAACTTAGAAAAATATATTTTTTAAAATAGTTCGTTATTATGTTGGACAGTTGTGATAACCTAAAGTTTTTTAAATATATTTTTAGCACGGCTGAATGTGCAAAGATGTAGCTGAATTTTTTTTTGTATAAATAACTGCTATTTTTAGTTGTAATTTTTTTTGCTGAATTATTATTAGCCATATTCAGCCATGTTTTAACAGACTTAAATAAGTTTTTTTAGTTAATGATTTTTATAATTTAGCATAATAAAAAAAACTTCCAGCTGAATACATGTTATTTATACACTTCTATAATACGTTCATTTCAGGATAGTAAATGTTGAAAAAAAATATTTTGACTTTAGCTGAATAGGTAAAACTCTAGCTGAATAGGTAAAACTTTAGCTGAATAATATTTGTAAGTTCCCAGTATGAAAAGTCGATGTAAAAGCTACAACCAAATTATTTTTGTTCCTATTCAGCAGGGTTAAAAGTAAGGTTTTTATAAAAAAAAATTATTTTTCAATTAAATATATATAATCTAATTTAAAAAAATTAAGCATTGAGGAAAATTAATAAATTTACATAAGTGTATTAAAAAGCTGCTGAATATAATTTAGCCCAGCTGAATTGAATTTTACTTGTAAAGTAAGAAAATAAATACACAATTTCTTATATTCAGCTAAGTAAAATGCATTTCTGCTTTAGTTTCTTTAGAATAGTGTTTTAT
The DNA here is from genome assembly GCA_916610165.2 of Gymnosoma rotundatum. NCBI lineage: Eukaryota > Metazoa > Arthropoda > Insecta > Diptera > Tachinidae > Gymnosoma > Gymnosoma rotundatum. Next base: position 14,785,380 of record OU744339.1, read on the forward strand.
TTTTATGCTGAATTTAAATATTTATAGCTGAATACAGAATTCATGATGTATATTATTTTGCTTTACTTATAAATTAACTGTTTTATGTGTCAGTCCTCGCATTTAATAATCAGTATTGGTACTTCCTTAAAGATTTCATTACCACAGATCATTTTGTAGATTTAAGTCTAGGGAAGGAAGGAAGGAAGTTGAGGAGTGACATTTCTTTCTTTAAAATGCCGTCAATTGATGACCATTTCACATCCACAATTGTTTAGGTTTGTTTTGGCGTTTTTGGTTTTTGTGTGTGGATTTGTTTGATTGTGGTATCTTAGAGCACTTCAAATAGAAGAATAGAACTTAAGTTTACTTCCTTTTGGCTTCCGCTTTTCTTTTAGTTGATATAGTAAAAGGATTTACGTATAATTGTGTATTTCATTCATACAAATAATGAATTGATTGTTACCAGGCTGCCTGTTTAAATGACTGTGAGCTCGAAATGATGTCGTCTTGTGTTTGCTTAAAAAAGCCATGACGTTATTTTTAATATTTTTTCCAAAGCAATAAAACTATAAAATTTTCATTCTTCTTTTTATTCTTTATATACAACTTTAAAAAATAAATAATTTAAAAGTAGGTTCGTTTTATTTTTTATTTTTTCTTGTTTCTTATTTTTTTCTTAAGTGTGTAAAGATACAAAGAACACACAACTATCTTGTATAATATTTAATTGAACCTTATGAATAAAACTATGCCAGCAAAAAGATACCAAATAGTGGATAAGAATAGTTTTATAATGTCAAGAAAAAAATCTAAAATAAATAAATTGCTACAAAAAAAGAAGAAATCCTTAAATATGATGTCATCTATAGTGCGTAAATAGAAATTAAGCTTTCATTTCATTTTTAAAGTTTATCATTAATAGCAAAACATTAAAATTTTATGGGATGTATATTCAATGGATTATTTTTATTCTTTTTTTTTATAAAAAGGTAAAAGATGTTATTTATGTTCTTCCTTAAGATTTCTATTTAAATATATTGTATGAGCCAGTACAATTTAGAATGAGTCACACACCAACAAAAAAAATTATTTTTTTTTTTAAGTTTTGCTTGTATATTCATTAGAATTGAATAGAATTTCTTAAACTAAATTTCAATTGAAGGTTTTAAGAAATTGTAACAGTTCTGCAGAGCATCATTGTAATAATAAAGACTGTGCCGTATGAGTTATATTTTATATTTAATTAATATTAATAATATTCTTCATACGCCACATTGCATGATTTTGTTAAGTTAATTTTTAGGGTTCCGTACCGTCACAAACTTCAATCTCTGGAACTGCAATAGGTAGTTTCTTGATACTAAATGTGAAAAACTAAAGGGTGTTCCAAAAGTAACGTAATATTCATAAGAAATTTTTATTATTTTTTAACTGTGTTTGGCAGGCACTTTAAAATGTCATATTGTGTGAAAAATAGATCCAATATAAAAACAAGTACAATACATACAAATACAGGGTGGCCCTATAGTGAAGTAATTTTTTATATACATGTGGATTTGTTTTTAAATTGTAATATTTAGACACTTTAAGTTTATGTACATATTTTTATATTCACTATAAGAAGAAGCACAACAAAAAAAAAACTTAACTGTAAAGGGTGGCCATAAAGTAACATTTTTTAAAGTATATGGTTTAAATTTTTTAAACAAAAAAGGCAGACATTTAATATTAACAAAGATTATTTAAAATAACAATCGCTGTAAAAATAAGTGTAAACCATCATTTTAAAAATTAAAGGGTGTTTTCTTAGAGGCTTAAGGAATATGGCCTAATTTTTGAAATTATGGACGAACGCTTGACTATGCGCAGGGAATGTATTGCTTTGTCTGCTATAATGACATGCGTATAAAAATGAAAATAAAATTATATAAAGGGTGTCACGATAGTACCGTGATTTTCACATATATGAAGTTTTTTTTTCACTGTTACATACTGAAACTATACATTTAAGCAGACTATATATTGCTAGTTCGCTATGAAATCAAGTGTAAAAAATTAAAATTAAAGGGTGTGCTAAAAGAGACTTCATTTTTAAATTTAACTAAAGCATATATTTATTGTCCGCAAATAAAAGTAAAAATTAAAGAGTCACCCATACGTAAGTTGCATAGTAAGATACCTCGGCATTATAATGGGTCGGATTCTAAAATGATCCTAAAATGAGGCATATTTTTTTTGACATGCATAAGGACGAGGGGCTCGAATTGGGATCTTATTTCTACATCAAAATACTGGCTCTGTGGTGATTTTATTAACTTATTTATTAATTACGCTACTAGTGCGGTGGACATTAATGAATAAAAGGTGCCTCGTTTGTACTTTTCAAGGTTATAACGGACAGTTTGTTTCGATGCTATAAGAACTCTACAGACTTAGATATTGGAGACAATACCTTTTACCCAATCAACTAAAATTCAATGGTAAAGTATGAGACGGATCTTACGGCGAGGCGCGTACAGGTGATGGAAAAATATCTGCAGAATATGTTGACGTATTCTAGAGTTCTTAACGCAAACAAAGGGACAACTCGTACGAATTCCTGTAACGAATTTTACTGCTAAATATTTGTGGCAGAGAAATAATCCTGTGTGAATGGAATACTGATGCAGTTTGATATAGAAATTTGTTGTTACGTTACGACGACGAATCGAATAAAGGATAAGGAACTAATCTAAAACTCTTTATAGAAAAAACCACGTGCTTGCTTAGTCAGACTTTTCGGCCATCGCTTGTTTTATTTAGGACGGTAAAAACTTAAACCACACGTGGAACGTAAATTGGCACTAAATTATAAGTTTTCCAATGAAGAGTGCGCATCATATGGGTGCCAGTTGATATTGGAATACTTGCAAAGAAAAAGGCAAAAGGTTTTGCCATCAAAGAAGATTTGAAAGAAGTTATTTTGATGTGGTAACGACATATTAAGACGTTGGAATATTTTCTATGCTCCTGCCATATACGACGACTTAACATCGTTTACAATACATTTGAGGGCAATTGCCTAGAAAAGCAGTGGGCTGCCTGCGGCCCACGTGCACATAAACTGTGGCCCGAGAACATATTTATAATTTATATGGTAGCCGCGACTTAAGCAGTGACAGGCAACAAAACTAAGAAAAAAAGTATTTTCTTTTGTCTTGTATTCGAATGAAGATATAAAACAACAGCATAAAGCAGTCTCTAATAATCATGACGAAAAAAGTACCGTTAAAAATAGTTACGAAAAACAAAAATTTTTTTATTTATATTTTATTAACTTTGTATCAAGAATTTGAAGAATGATTAATGGATTTCAGCGGTAAAAATGATATTTTGATGTAAAAATTTTAATTTAATTTTTTTTTTGAAAATTTCAAGTTAGAAATAATAGAACTGCAAGAAAAAAGGATCTTAAAATCAAATTTATGAAATTATCAAAAATTGAATTCTACAAAAATTTATATGGGCACACGTTTTTCGAAAATTACTTTTTTTAGAGGCGATTGTTTAGAATGTAGCTTGGTAGTTGCTTCTACTAAAATATCCACAAATAAGCAGTAGCAAGTGTCTCATTAATATAATTATACAACTTATTATTAAGTTTTTGTAATGTTATAGTGCAGCAATAAAAGGTATTATAAATATATGCATTATCAGAAATAATTTTTTTTTTTTAACTTCTAAAAATTTTCTTCAACGTTTTCTGAAATTATAATTCTCATTTACCTACAAAAGCAATGTAAATAACCCGCTTAAGTTTGGTTGTTTTAAATTTTGGCCTGCATTACAAAAAGGTTGCCCATCCCTGGCCTAGAAGATGCTGAGAAACAATATGCATAATAAAGAAATTACATCTCCTTTGGAATTTGCTTCGAATATGAGAATACAAATTGTGTCCTTTTTTGAACTTCATCTTACCTAATCTATATCTGGATGTTGAAAGCCAATACAATTAAATAACGTCTTAGACAGACACACTAGTCTCACTTTGAAATTTTAAGTCCAAGCGTTTAGTTAAGTCTTAGGGTGTCTAGTTTACGAACAAATGAAGACTAAAATTGTCTAAAAAAAAGTAGTTTTGAAATAAGTAAATTTCTAATCTGTTTTACGCTTCTTTAAGTTTTAGAAGGTGTAATTTACAAATAAATCAAGCTTTTGGGCATAAAGTCCATCACAAAACATTTAGTTTCTAGGTCAAGTTTAAAACTATGAATTCTTAGTCACCCTTTAAAAAAGTATTTGTATTAAATAAAAAAATAATTGCATCCTGTGAAATTTGTAAGTGTTTAATTGTAATGGTTGAAAAGATAGAGCCATAAAAGTTAAATTACTTCGCCTATGGGGACACCCTTTGGCAGCTGTTCAGACTGGACAGAAAATCCATAAGTATCACGGTCTCGGTACTTACTGGACACTGTCTAATCGGCAGGCATGCTGAAAGACTCGGTCTGCCCTTTAATGATTTCTGTCGCAGAGACCGTACTGCACCTTCTGTGCCACTGCCCATCCCTGGCTCGAAGAAGACTAAGAATTCTGGGCTCTATTTTCTTTGGAACTCTTACGGAGCTATCATCTCACTCTATAGGGGACATAGCGAAGTTCGTCCGTGAAACCTCATGGTTCTCGGCTGGGTAAGGGGAGTCGCGAAGCCTTCCTTGTGGTATCACAACTGGCCCTTCGATTGTGCTTAAGTAAGCTTCGTCGCGAGAGGCTGCCACTCCTAACTAAGTTAATTTTCTAACTATCTTCTGTTATTAGGAGCTAAAGTGGTGCCAACTGTGTCAAAATTTTAGGTAGGCGTTTGCTACGGTTTTTTAGATATATAGAAGCCACAAGTATTATATGAGGACACCCTTTAAATTTTAAAATTTAAAATTGCCAACTTTTTTTATTAACTAAAGCAAATCTGTAAGCATTTCTATTCTATTCTATTCTATTCTATTCTATTCTATTCTATTCTTTTTATTAAATAAAAAGAATTTTAAATCTCTTCAAAAAAGATTAAATCCTGAGGTCACAAACAAACGAATTGACAGACTTCTATTTTAAAAATTCTTGAAAAATTTATTTTTATAAAAAATATATTTTTATCAAATTATAGAAATATTTTTTTTATAAATAAAATATATAACTATATAAATAGACAACTTTATAACCAGCCGGGCATTTAAAGAAATGTTGATTCAATTGTTGGTTTCAAAAATGTCAACAATATGAAAACACTCACACACGCACACACACATACGTTTAAACGGACACAAAAACATACAAATAAATATTTGTACAGGTTAATAAATGTTTTAAGGTTAGAGTGTAATTGTATTACTTGAAATGTAAACACAGATGCTCTGATAGATTCATGTGTAGGCAGGCAACCCAGTTGACCACAAAGCATGAAGATGATTTAGAAAAAATTTTGGCTTTACAAAAGGAGAAGCCTAAATGTATGTGAAACTTTTTCTTGATTGTAAAAGAAAGATTTTTAGGAGTAAAAAATTAAATCAGGTTTCTCTTTGTCTTTCTTTCATTAAGAATACTTTGAGGTGTCGTAACCCAGTTTGAGGAGGCTTAAAAATCATAAACAACTGGGAAAAATTGTACACCTGTGTTTGGGAAAAATTTATAAATTCTACACTTTACCACACAACTTTAAATGAACAAAGTTTTCTAGTTGGTTATGGATTAGAAAAAAAGAGAAGAGAGAGAGATAAAGAGAGAAAGAGAGAGAGAGAGAGAGATAGACCCTTCATATAAACAGAAAATGCTGTTTTTATAATTAAAATCTAAAACTGTATTACATGTGGTAAATGCTGTTTTGTGGTTGAATGTTTAAACTTCTACTTCTTCTTTTTTTGTTTTTGTTTGCAGTTTTATTGTTTATCCATTTCAACAAGCTGACAAGGAAACGGAAATTTTACTGTAAAATTTTGCAAAAAAAAAAATAATAATTTTTTTATCTACAAATAGCAAACGAACTTGAAAATATGTTTGAGTTTGTTTTTACAACAATTTGAGTATTTTACAATTTTTTCTTTGTGCAACAGGAAATTGTTGTAATAACTTAAAGAAAAGAAGAGGTTTATCAGCAATTTCATGCAAGTGTCATATGCAAGCATGATGTCCTTTCATGTTTGTTAAACAACTATTTATGTATGTAGCAATTTAGTTAAATATATTATGAAATATGTTTTATTTTGTAAATAGTAAAGGTCAGATTGAGATAAAGTTTTAAAAACTACCTGTGAAGGGTTAGATAAAAGTTTCTTACGCTTTAGAAAAAAAAAATAAATATTTATTTTTACATATTCACATGTTTATGTTGGCAGCACTGTTTTGCATTAGACAAACGAGTTGACAGCTGACATTTGCTTTGTGAGTTTAGTTGGTCGTAAATAGACTTAAAGCAAATTTTTTAAATATAAACGGAATTCGGAAACAGAAATATAGATGTAATTGATTTTTTTTATTAAAGACACTAAAAGAATTAAATATTTAATATTGTTACGTGTATCCTCTTTTGACAAACGTACGGATTCTTTTGATTGGAAATACCACGGTGGCTCATTATAAATTCTGTATTCTTACTTTGAGGCTTTATCTGGCTCTACTTCTTGATCCTACCGGTCTTGTGAATCCTTTGGTCTCGTATTTACCAAACATGTGTTATTATTACTCCGGTGGAACATAAACTACTCGATGGCTTGTGTAGTAACCTTAACTATCCACAGACTACTCCACTATGTCTTCTATTTGTTTTAGGCAAACTTGATTTCACAAAAAAATAAATATGTCAATCGATCTGATATAGTGTCGAAAGAGGTGCTATTGGAAATTAGCTTGATCGGATCATGTTCTTCGAGGCAGCAGCCAAAACACCACGCCTACCTCTTATTTTTCATATCATTTGGAACAATAGAGTAAATCCAATAAAAAATATATATAATTGGGGCGATAGAGAATTAAAAAATAAGAAAAAAACATCAAGTGAAAAAATTGGCGCTCGCCCATATTTTCCGAGTTACGGGATTCAGAAATTTTCAAATTTTTTAAAATATCAATATGGGCATCATTTTAAAGCTTTTGAAGAGATATTTAAGGAAATACAAAACTTAAAAAAAATGTTTAACCCATTAAGGGTCGATGTCAATTTTCAGTACCAATTTTCATTTTATTTTTTAATTCGCTGTCACCCCAATATTTGCTTTTTTGATTGGAGTTACTTCACTAAACAAGATTTATATAGATGGTGAAGGGTATATAAGAGTCGGCATAACCGAATATGGTACTCTTTCTTGTTTTTATTGCAAAGGGCGTCTTGACAATTATCTGTTATTCTTATATTAAATAAGACGTCTCCCATAAATTATCTGCCATGGCTTTACACAATAATTGTCGTTTGCTTCTCGGGAGGTTTGTACTGCTGCTTCTTAATTTTTAATTGCGGTATAACAATTATTATTTTCCGTTATACGAATATAAGAAGGTGGGCTCGAACTCACTCTTCTATTTTACAGCAAGCACCTCTATAAATGCGGGCATTGAGGTTGCCCAGCTTTTGTTAGCTAATTGTGGTATTATTCTACACACACACACACCAAAAGTGGAAGTAACTTTATTCACCACTCTCATACGTGCAACAACAACAGGGGTTGCCAGATCTTAAATTTCGTAGCAATATGTTTAATGACAGCTGCAACTTTCTTCAATTTTTCTTTTTTTTTTCATTCTTTAATGACTTCAATCAAATACGAGAATTAAATATATTCAAGGAAAATCAAACATGATCATCAAAGGTGTATTTTTGTAATTTGTTATAAATTTAAATTAAATTAAATTTTTCTTATTTTAATTCTCTTTCATCCCGAAATTTGTTTTTTGATTGGAGTTACTTTACTTAACTAGATTTTCATAGATGGTGAAGGATATATAATATTCGGTGTATCAATCTTACTTGTTTCTACATAAAATTATATAACCAAAATACCATTTCCTTAAAACAATAATATATTGTGTTGTTTGTTTTTTTTTGTAACTTTTGCTAATTTCAATCTTTTGTTTTCTAACATTTTTGTTTTTATTTGAATCCCTTAGGAGAAAGTTGGTAAATGATTTTTTTGTTTTAACTTCTTTCACTCAACCACATTGGCTTAAGAAATTTCTCACAGGGATATTAGAAAAAAATCTTATTTTTTTATAATAATATGTAACATTGTTCTCTGATTTGTTGTTGCCCAAATATAGAGCAGAAGTCAAGTTAAATAATGTGGTTGTTTACTTAAAATTCAATAATAATTTTTGAAAATATTTTAGTTTTTAATGGAAAATATTATTGTTAGCGAAGTAAATGCTGTAGGAGATTTATGGGTATAATATTTTATGGGAATTCATGTTGTTTAAATTTTTATAAATAAATTGCATATTAAAAAAATTAAAATAATAACAATTATAGTAACAATTGTATTCTAATTTTAAATATCTTAATGGTATCAATAAATTTCCAATTAGAAGATAAGTGATTTAAAAAAAAAAACAGTTGTTTTCTTTTTTTTTACCTTAATATTAGAGAAAAACTTTCATTTAAACACTTTATATTAAATTAATAAATTTTTAATTATAATAAACGTTAAGATTAATAATTAATGAAATAAATTGTTAACGATAAATTCTTTTACCGTTTTTTATAAAGGAATTTTCATCGCAATATTTTTTATCAAAAGATTTTCATTGATTTTCTTATTAAAAAACTTTTATCGATAATTTTTTTTTAATAAAAAATTTTCATCATTAATTTTTAAAGCAAAAAATATCTATCGATAATTTTTTTATCCAATAATTTTTATCGATAATTTTTTATCAAATAATTTTTATCGATAAATTTTTTTGTCAAAAATTTACATCGTTAATTTTTTTAATCAAAAAATTTTAATCGATTAATATTTTATTACAAAATTTTCTTCGAAAAATTATTTTATTAAAAATTTTCTATCGATAAATTAAAAAAAATCGATAAATTGTTTTATAAAAATAAATTTAATAAAAGTCTATATATGTTATCTTTCTGTACAGGTAATTTATTTTTGTAAAAAATTGATGTTATCCCTAAATTTGTGTTTTAATATAAATTAATATTATCAAAAAAAATTTTTTTTCAAAAAAATGATGTTATCGAAAGTTTTTAATCAAAAATTAATGTTATCGATACATTTTAAAGTATAAAAAAATTAGTTCTATCTTTTTGTAATTTTTTTGTTATGTAGAAATTTCTTGTGAGAATATACGAGCCGGTTTTTTTGAAAGTGGTATAAGTCCATTTTTGCTAAAATCTAAGTTAACTGTAATTTTAATTAGCTAAGATGCCTCATCTCCATAGTTACAATCAAAACTTCAAAGAGTTTTATCTTGGCATAAACAAAAACAATTTTGCTATACACTCCTATAGCACAAATATTTCTTTTCAAAGTGGATTAAGTCCATTACTAATAAGTTTAATTAAAAATAACTTTCATTAATTTCTTTCAAACGACAAATATTTTGCAGTTGTGAAAACAGCATTAAAGAAAAAGATCAATTATAAACTGCCCAAGACTATCATTATATTTTTCAGTTTTGTAGGAAATGAGAAGAGAAGAAGTTGTCCCAACTAAATCTCTACAAGAGGAAATATTAAACAGAAAGGAAATATGGACATAGAAATTTTAAACTGCCTTAAAATATGTTGGATGAGGTTAAAAAAGAATGAACCTTAATGCTCCATTAAAAAAAAAATTTTTTTGTTTGAAAAAAAGGGAGGACCCAAAAACCTCAGCATAACTTATATGTTACCACTTTATAAAAGTTAATGAAGCATACCAAGAAAGAAAATATAAATATGGATCTAAATTTACTCCTGTGTTACCATCTTGCCTATTTGGCGTATAATTCTTTAAATATTTCAAAACAAAATGAAATATAAACATGACCTTTAAAAACTTAAAAAAAACTTATAATCTTATAGCCCTCAACTTAAGCAATATGTCCCGTCAATACAGTTCTCAAATTATGCTGTGTTATATTTATATCATTTCAATATTTGCATAAGCATCGTAACCGATTTTTCTTCTATTTTCAAATTCTGTTTGTGAGACTGAAAATAACACATATTCCCAGTTGTTTGATTGAAAACCAGTCTTGCTATTTGTTATTGTATTGCTGTATTTTTATCGGTTGAGGGTGTGTGTATTGTTTCCTGATGTGTACCATTGAATAAGTTTCTAAGTATGTGCTAACAACATGGGAATTGAGTTAATGCCAATGACATTTTATTATTATCAATCCATATTTTTTTTAAAGTTTATGTCACACATTATATCCATGTGAGAGATATTTTGCCACACTATGAGTTAAGAGAACAGCTGAAGAAAAACTGTTACATTATAAAAAACACGAAATGTATTATACTTTGAAATATATTAAAAAGATGTCATAAGTAAATCTCCATGAAACATCTGTAACAGATAAAGGCGTTGCAATATAGATTCGATACAAGTAGATCGAAAACATTCGAATCAGAAATGTGTTATTTTATTGCTTACTTAGATCCACAGTATTAATGTGACAATATATTAAAAAATAAAAACCAGCAAATGGGAAAATCTAAAATGAAAATATTGCTATAGAAGAAGTTTCCTGAAGAGCTAAGTAAGCGGTAGCAAAATGGCCGTCGAGACGTAATTTCACCTTCAATAATAAACAAACGGGGATTTTAATAATTGGTTCGGGATAATTAGCACATTATTTTTTATAGAAAATAAACTTAAGTTGAAATTCCTGTAATTTAATTTTAATGAAAAAATTTTTTATCGAAAATTAATGTTATCGTAAAAATTTTCTATCGCCAATTCATTTTATTGAATTTTTTTATTAAAAGTTAACTTTATTGAAAAATTTTTTTATTAATCTTAAATGTTATCGAAATTTTTTATCGCTAATAAATTTTATGGAAAAAATTTTTTATCAATAATTTATGTTATCGAAAATAATTTGATATCGAAAAAATTTTCTATAAAAATTAATTAAAGTTTTCCGTTAAATTATTTTTTAAAAACATTTTTCATTGAAAATTAATGCTAACGGAAAAAATTTTCGATCGAAAAAATTTTTTATCGAAATAATTTCTTATCGATAACTAATGTTAAAAAATTCCTGTCAAAATTAATGTCATAGAAAAAATTTTAATCGATAATAATGTTTTATATTGAAAATTATGCTATTGAAAAAAATTTCAATCGAGAATTTATGTTATCGAAAAAAAAATTTAATAAAAAATTATTGTTACTGAAAAAAATTTCTATTGGATATTCATTTTATTGAAATTTTTTTTATCAAAAGTTAACTTTATTGAAAGAATCTTTTATTAAACTTAAATGTTATCGAATTTTTGAATCGATAGTAAATATTATCGAAAAAAATTTTTTATCAATAATTTATGTTATCGAAAAAAATTTGCTATCCAAAAACTTTTTTTAAAATAATTAATTAAATGATTATCAATAAAATTTTTTGTTGATTATTATATTCTTAAAAATATTTTTTATTGAAAATTAATGCTAAAGGGAAAATTTTGGTTCGAAAAAAATTATTTATCGAAAAATTTTTTATCGATAACTATTTATTTATATTGAAAATTAATGTTATCGAAAAAAAATTCAATAAAAAATTTATGTTATTTAAAAAATATTCTATTGAAAATTAATGTTAACGAAAATAATGTTATCTAAAAAGTTTTTTTATCAAAAATTAATCAAGTCGAAAAAGTTTTAAATCCATAATAAATGAAATCAAAAACATATTAATGTTAAATAAAAAAAAAAATCTTTTTTATGGAAAATTAATGCTATCAAAAAAATGTTTTGTAAAAAATTATTGTTATCGATAAACTTTTCTGAAGAAAATTAATGTTATCAATAAAATTGTTCAATGAAAATTTTCGATATTAAAAATTTGTGTATAGAAAATAAGTATTTTACAAGAATAAAAGAATAATGTTATCAACAAAAATGGTTAATAGCGAAAAACGAAACTGAATGTTCTTGATAGATTTTTCTAAATAATTGTCTATAAAATGTTTAGTTTATCGATAAAATATTCCATACAATTTTCCATAAAATAGAAAATTTATGTTATCAATATTATTTTCATTTTAAAGTTAATGTCATGGACATAATTTGCTAATGATAGTTAATGTTACCTATAAACTTTTATATAGGAAATTAAGGTAACCGATAACATTTATCATAGAAAATTAATGTTATCGATATCACTGCCTGGAAAATTAAACAACAAGCTGAAGTAACTAGGTATTGAAAAAGTTTCTATTGGCCATCAATATGAACTATTTAAAGTCTGATTAATTAATAAAAATTATAAATATTTTAGTAATTTTATTAATTTTTTTATTATTTTGAAATTAACTGAATAATAAAACATTTTCATAACTGATAATATTAATGGGTTTCTGCACAAAACTTGAATTTCATAAAAAATGCTATCTTGCTTATTAATTTGAAGTTATCTTCGAAATTCGTCATTAATTTTTTTTTTTTGGTTAATTGCGAAATTTCAAAATTAGGTTTGATTTAAAGCAATGTTAAATTAAAAGTAGAAAAAAAATTATTTTTATGAAAGATGTTAAGAGTTCTGAAGCAAATATTATACAGAGCAAAGCTTGAACAAAAACATAAATAAGTCTTAAATTTATGTAAATATTCTACGGTTTGTATGTCAAGAGCAACGGTTTCATTGGAATCGAATACGTTGCTTGGCACTTAAAAAGTTACAACTAGAAAGTTGTTTGTTTATACATGTGTATCTATTTTTTATTTTAATGGTATAAATTCCCTTTTCTTCTTTAATTTGATAGCCAGCTGAAAATTTTGACACGTGTTTGCTTTTAAATAATTATCTCTCCTCCATATGTGAATATTTGTATAACTTTTGAATGTTAATAAACCTAACAAGGGTAAAGATGGAGCATGGCTATGTTGTTAACAACACAGCAGCAAAATCACACATTAATTCATACACATATTCACACACGCATAAAAAAGCACACAAATACTTTTTAAGCTTTGCTATTTAGCTTGAATTGATTATGACAGTGTTGGTGTTTTATGTGTGTATAATTGGGTTTTATTTTGCTATGAAACCTTATGTCTTTGTTGGTAGGCCTTTCACTTGGGTGCTGCAGGCGTGTCAAAATGTTTGATTGTGTGTTAAGTTAATTGAGTGCTCATTTGGTTTTAAATTTTATTAATTTGGTTACTGTTTCTTATGTTTCAAATAACGGTCGTTAAAGTTATAAGTACCTTTATCCTTATGACCATAAAGAAACGATGAGTTATTCTTTCATGAACAAAATCATTTCATTAACCGTTTCTTGAAGGCTTTTACAAAGCGGTACGTTGGTTTAATCCCTTTAACATCAATTTTAATTGCAAACAATGAATATAAAGTTTTATGTTATTTTTTTTTTAAATCGCTTTAGATCACTAAGGGACATCCAAAAAATCCTGTGGAGACTGTTTAAAAATAATCATGATACTGAAATCTGGATTACATTAGTTAAGAATATTTTTGAAGATTTTGTAACTTTTTTAAATAATATTATTTTGCATAGAAAATTTGATCGATAACATTGATTTTCTATATAATATTTATCCACACCGTTAATTTTTTATAGAATATTTTTTGATAACAAAAAACTTTTATAGAATATTTATCGATACCGTTAATTTTCTATATATTATTTATCGATAACATTAATTTGCCACAGAAAATATATATAAAATTAATTTTCTATTAAATATTTATCGATTATATTAACTTCCTGTGAAACTTTTTTCAATATCATTAAATTTCTACAGAATATTTATCGATAATATTGTTTGCCTAAAAAATATTTATCGATAACATTAATTTGCTATAGAATATTTATCGATAATATTAATTTTCTATACATCTTTTTTCCAATAACGTTATTTCTTATAGAAAATTGATCGATAACATTAATTTTTCTATAGAATATTCATCGATAGCAGAATTTTTCTATAGAATATATTGATCGATAACAGTAATTTTCTGTGGAATATTTTTTGATAACAGTAATTTTCTGTGGAATTTTTATCGATAACATTAATTTCTATAGAATATTTATCGATAAGAAAATTTTCTTTGGAATGTTTATCTAAAGAATATTTTTTTTCTAAAGAATATTTTTAGATAAAATAAATTTTCTGATGAATATTGCTAGAATACATAACATTTTTAAAGAATATTTCTCGATTACAGAAAATTTATCGATAATATTATTTAGTATAGAAATAATCAATAAAAATAAAGAAATAAAACATGCATTTCTAGGCGTTTTTGTAAATATGTTAATCGATAATAAATATTTAATAACATTCTACTTGTATGTAACATTTTTTTTTGCAAAATTTTTTGGATTTAAGCCAGTAAACAGATTTTACACAATAAGACTGTCTTAAAAATAAACCAAAAAGCGAAAAGCTAAGAAATTAATAGAAAACAACAACTCAGACATGTTTGCCTTTTTTCTGTGTATTTTTCATTTTGATATTATTTTTATATCTTCATCTTCTCAAATTTTACTTAGACTTTTGCAGCCATATTCAGCAAGTGCAAGTATGTGGAATTATGGTGCATGCCAGCCGAATTGTGGAACAATGGTAAAAAACTACAAAATAATATTCTAAAATAAAGTTACTAAACGATAAATGCAAAAAATCCTACTGCGTGGTTGTGGTTACACACAATCTTTCACAAAGCACACACAATCTTTCTCGCCTTTTCTCTGAAACAAGCGATTGTATTGTATGACGACAAAAGTTGATATTTAAAACTCCACAGTATCTTTTAGGATGCCAACATTTACAAAAATCTGTAACAACCGCACGAATGTTATTTTTAAGTACTTTATGACATGATGCGTTTGCACTTCCTTTTCTTTGCAAGATAAATATGCTCACACGTATATTTCTGTAGCAATAAATGTTATTTAAGGAATATGTTTTTAAATGGGAATGGAAAAATGTTTGCTGAAATATTGCCAAAAAGAAGAAAGCACAAACACATTGACTGGCCATTATGCAAATTGCAAAATTTTACATTAAACTTAACAACGTTTATTTCACGATCATGTTGTAGGATTTTTCAGCTTAAAAAAATGAATTAAATAAATGAAATGAATGAAAAGTAGGAAATTTAAATACGTGAGCATATTGCTTTTTTTTAGTTTTATTATAAACTCAAGGAAAAAATAAACTTTTTTAGCGTTAATTCTGACTCAAACTCGTCTTCAATTAAAAAGTATAAACTCTTTAATTTATTTCTTATGTTATTCAGCACGTTCTTGCCATCAGCACTCCAATATACAATTCAGTTCAGGCACTATTATAACTATGTGATATCAAGCAATATGCTTGACCAGATAAATTTCCGCAGGACTATGGTCTAATACTGGCCTTATATCAAACAATGATAAGACGCGTACGAGGGCTGCTCTATATATTTCTGGCCTAATAGTGAATATGCGAATATTTATAATCAAAAATGGTTTTATTGTTTTTCAAAGTATTCTCCAGCATGATTCATACACTTTTGCATGCGCTCAAACCAGTTGTCGAAGCACTTTTTCCACTCCGATTGAGACACCTCTAAAACATGGTTTTTGAACACTTCAACAGCTTCTTCTGGCGACGAAAATCGTTGACCACGCATTTTTTTCTTGATGTGCGGAAACAAGAAGAAGTCATTAGGTGCCAAATTAGGGCTGTACGGCGGATGACCCATTAATTCGACGTTTTGGCCGGTCAAAAACGCTCTGGTTTGAGCCGATGTGTGAGAGCTCGCATTGTCATGGTGAACAATGATTCTTCTTCTCTTGTTGGTTTTTCGAATTTCTCCGATGACTTCAGGCAAACAAATTGTAGCGTACCACTCAGAAGTGACCGTCCTACGTTGCTCAAGCGGAACAGTCGCCACATGACCAGTTTTGCGAAGAAACAGGTGACCATCTGCTTCGACGTGCTTCTTCCACGAACAACTTTCGTTGGATTTTGCTCGTCTTTAAAGACCCACACGGTCGATTGTTGTTTCGTTTCGGGCTCATACGCATAGATCCATGATTCGTCACCTGTGACGATCTTATAAACGTCTTTTGAAGCACCCAACCGTATTTTTGCAACATTTCTTTGTACCAATCGACACGAGCCTTTTTTTGAGCGACTTTCAAATTGTGCGGGATCCAACGAGAACGCACCTTTTTTACGGCCAGGTGTTCATGCAGTATCGAATGTATGCTGGTGGAAGAAATGTCCAAGGATGTCTCTATCTCTCGGTATGTCGCATGTCGATCTTGCATTATTAGTTCACGCACGGCTTCAATGTTCTCTGGCACAACAGCCGTTTTTGGACGACCTTCACGGAATTCGTGTTTGAGCGAGCTTCGGCCACGATTAAATTCATTATACCAATTTTTCACAGTGCTATAGGATGGTGCTTCATCGCCATACAAAGATTTAAGTTCAGTAATGCACTCTTGTCGTGATAATCCACGTTGAAAGTGGTGAAAAAGGATGGCACGAAAATGTTCACGATAAAATCAATAATGCCACCATGGAATACCTCTGCATTTATCTTTTCGGATGGAGACATGAGATGTGGAGGAAATACCACAACAGACTAGACATTGTGAGCAAGAGGATCCCGGCGTGCTTCGCCACGCAAATATATTGACATTGAATACCGTGAAGTCGTCACACAATATGGATACCGCATACGCTCATAGGCGCCAACGTATTTATTGTTGTTACTTTATATGGACAAAATCACATGTTGTCATGAAAAGTCATAGCTCACGATCGCATCGATCAATGCAAACAAATCCTAAAAATTTAAACGATTTCGGTTTGACCGATCTTGAGTTATAAAGTCACAACTGATATTAAATATTCGATTCTATTTCATTTAACCGATTCTATTCTAATAGATTATAATCAATACTATTCCATGTTATCGATGCTTTTCGATTCTATTCGATGACATTCGATCCCAATTAATTCTATTCGATTCTTTTATATTCTCGTCGATTCTTCGATTATTCGATTCTGATGTAATCGATTATAATCATTTATATTAGGTTCTATTCGAATACTGTCCATTCTATTCACTTCTATTCGATCCTATCCGATTCTATTTTATTCGAATCTTTTCGATTCGATTCAATTCGATTCAATTCGATTTAGTTTGATTCAATTCAATTCTTTTTTAATTGTTTGATTCTATTCGATTTTAATTGATTTATTCGATTCTATTTGATTCTATTCCATTGCATTCTATTCTCATCTATTCTATTGTGTTTTCTCTTATTATATTCGATTTAATTCGTTTCTATTCGATGCCAGTGTGATCGATAATAATAAATTCTGTTCGATTCCATTCGCTTATTTTTTACTTCCATTTGATCCTAACCAATTCTAGTAGATTCTATTCGATTTAATTCGATTCTATTCTATTCGATTCATTTTCATTCTTTTTTATCTTTTCGCTTCTATTTTTCTCTATTCCATTCTCTTCGATTCTATTTGGTTCTATTTGATTTATTCGGTTTTGTATATTGTACTCGTTTTTATGCTATTCTTTTCGATTACATTGAATTCTGTTCGATTCTATTCGATTTTATTTTTTTAATTGTCGTTTGTTTTAACACTACGTTTTTCTTTCTAAAAAACTATTCCATTTGTAAAGCTGTTCTCAACCACAGAAAAGTATTGGACTCTTGAATCTTCTCACGGAAACATTCTTTTATACTTGAAATGGGTGCTGGTCACCTTTTGTTAACCTTTTATCAATTTGTTTTTGTGTTTTTTTTTCATCTAATCATTGTTGTTTTCCATTTGCTGCTAAAACAGATGTAAATATTTTTAAAACATTTTAAAAGTTGTTAATATTTCGACACTGTTTGATGACTGTTTGGTAACTGTGTGAGAGTGGGTGTTGGTGTGTGTGTGTGAAAAAGCCACACAAAATTGCACACATTTCAATCCCACATGTTGTTCATTAACGATTATAAGAGCAGCCCACAATAGAAATATCGTTCTAATGTCATTGTTATTTATTTGATGTTTTTTTAATTCTTCTTCTTCCTTTTGCTTGCCTCTTTCTTTCTGAGGATAGCCATTGCATTTCTTTTTCTTTGTCAGATTTGCAGCGTTGCGTTGGTGATTTTTTTTTTAAATTTTCATTTGTTTTCATTTGAAAAAATGTACTTTGTGGGAACAAAAGCTGAATAATTGATTTTAATTAAATCAAATAAGACATTTAGGATGTGAAGAACATTATTAAAAGAATAAGATTATTTAAATTTCTATATATATTTATTTATTTTTATAATTATTTTACGAATGACGGACATTAAGGTTATTAGCCCATCAGGAGTATAGAGGAACTTTTATTGATATTTAAGAATGTTGGAGTTTTTAAGCCATTAAAGGAATTTTACTAAACAGAGGAGGCTATATGTGGAGTGGTAAAGAATTGATTAGATTTGATACAAGAACTTGAGGCGTCGAGGGGTCTCAGCATTCAAACTTAACATACCTTATTATTATTTCCAAATAAAAGCCTTGATATTTAAAAGTTTTAAATGCGATTTTTTTACATTTTATGTAACATAAGGATCTATTTTAATACAAAATAGTTTTCTTCAGTTGAATGTGACTCAAAGAAAACTTTAGAATCATGACTGTGTTGAACACCTTCTTTCAGAGCCTTGAGAAAAATGCAAATTTTTATAAATTTAAAAGACTGGAGAGACTGTTGCACACAGTGAAACCAAATCAAAATATTGTAAAAATACAACATCGATTTTTAAATAGATAACACGTTTTCTTACAAAACAATCCGATATTTGTATGGTGCAAAACTTAATAATATTAATTTTCGATAGAATAGTTATCGATAAAAACAATTTATGCAAACTTTTATCGATAACACTAATTTTATATAGAAGTTTTGCAGATAATTTTAATCTTTCATCGAATGTTTATCGATAGCATTAACTTTCTATAGAACATTAGTCGAGTTTTTCTATATAGTTCTTATCGATAACACTAATTTTATATAGAAGCTTTTTTGATAACTTTAATCTTCCATCGAATATTTATCGATAATATCAACTTTCTTCAAAACATTGATCGAGTTTTTCTATATAATTTTTATCGAAACACTTAATTGTTAACTTTTTATACAATGTTAAACAGAACATATATCAATAATCAATAATAAGAACTATCTATAGGACTTTTTTCGATAACATTAATTTAATATTGATAATTTATCGATAACAATATATTTTATATAAAATATTTACCCAAGAAATTTCATTTTGAATATAACCAAGATCGATAGCATTCATTTGCTAAGGAATGTGTATCGATAACAGAATTTTTTATAAAATATTTAGCGATAACACTATATTGTTGTAGAATATGAATCGATAACAAAGTTTATCTATAACTATTTTTTTCTATAACATTAGTTTTCTAAAGAGTGTTTATCGATAATAATTATTTTTGATAGAACATTGAACGACAACATTACCTTTCTACAGTTTATTTCTCGTTAACATTAATTTTCTACAAAAAATTTAATAATAATGATATTTCTTATAAAAATAGTCAATTAAAAATTAAGTTATAAAAATTTATCGATAAACATTTATCGATAAAAATTAATCGATAACATTTTTGTAATATTGAAAAATAGTTTATGAAACATACTTTCAACAATAATCTCCATGTAACATTTTGTTTTAAGAAAAGTTATAAAGTTATTTTGATTTTAATCCCCTAAGTAGCTTTTACCTCGAGTGACCTTATCATTTTGACTTCGATTTTCTGTTTAAACATTTACACTTGTGTCAATATACTAATGACTTTTTTAAAATGTTTTACTTTTGTGTGTTTGTGTATGTGTGTGCGTTAAATTATGTCAATGTCGTTATTGTATGTTGAGTAGTTCATTTAATTATAACAAATGATAAAATTTACCTCATTTTTATTTAGTTATATTGTAATTTTTTTTATTTAACATCTGACGACTGTTCTATTTTTTGCCCATAATTGTGGCCAGAGTCAACACTTGTCGTGTTTTGTCTTCTTAAAGAGTTTTCTCGTTTATGGTAATTTTCATGACGCCTGCTTTTATGCTTCGTTTTTTTCATTCTTTTATATTATTATTTTTTTTTGTTATTGTATTTTTGAATTGTATTACAAAAGTCAACATTTTTACTGTAAATGACGTTTGTTAAGTTGTTTATAATTATTTTCTAAGAAACACATCAACAATTCGAGGTTTTATAGTTACGAATATTACAAAAATAAATGTTCTAGTCATATTATTTAAAATTGTACGTGTGTACATATATACATACATATAATATACATACATATAACATTAAAGTTATAATTTTAGTTTGAATAGAAAATTAAAAAATGGGAGAGTTTTTCAGTGAAAAAGGCCAGTAAAACCTGACACATACGACATATTTTTTTTAAATTAGTAAATTTTTAGATTTCGCATTTATATTAAAAAAATAGGTTTAATTTTATCAAAAAAATTACGTGCTTTTGTTAAATTTTAGCTATTGTATTTTGAGCATTTTTCATTTTTAGTTGTTTGTTTTCAGCTGTTTTCTTTGTTTGTTGTAAAAATGTGATTTTTAATGAAATTTTTTTTGTGTTAATTTTACTTGTCAATGAAATTAAAATTTTTGGATTTTTTATTTAAAATGTTTTTTGTTTATAAGAGTTTAAAAATTTCTATTAAATTTTGTAATTTTTAATTTACTTTTAATTGTTATTGCTGTGTTTTTATTTAAAGTGGTGTTTTTATTTTAAATTGAAAATTTTTGTTAATTTATGTGAATTGAATTTTTTTGACTGAACAACTTCTTCTTGTAAATATAAATATTTTTGTGATTTTAGCGTTTTTAAGAAACAATTAAGAAACAAAATTTGGTTTTTAAGTACTACATACATATAATTTTACACAAAAATGCCATCGGCTCTTAATGGTTTAAGCATTTTTCAAAATTTTTAACATTTCCTTAAAGATATCTTCAATAGCTTTTTAATGATACCCATGTTGATATTTAAAAAAAAATTAAAATTTCAGAGCCCCATATCTCGGAAAATATGGGCGAGAGCCAATAACATGGACGGACAGACGGATACCGCTCAATCGACTTTGCTATATATAAGAAGTCAGAATATATACACTTTATGGGGTCGGAAACTTATATATAACTTTCATTTTTCAATTTTTTATGGTGAAGGGTATAAATTAGCGTTTTGTGACCCTAACGATGTTTGGTACAAAAGCAAAAACAAATTTATAAGACGAGTACTGAGAGAACAGTGAACAAAGGCTTTGGGTTGTGTGTTGACTTCGTTCAACTAAATTAATATTGATTGATTGTAAATACCTAACGTATTCTTATTTACAAAGTTAGTTGGTTAAATAGATGATGTTTACAATGTATACAAATTTGTTTTTTGAAAATTGTCCGCATACATTTGCATATAATTTTTTTTTTAATTTTTAGAAAGTAAAATGAAATTGAATTTAAACCAAAATTTATTTTAATTCATTGGTTATAATTTTTTATTTATCTTCATAGCTTTTGATAAGTTTAGGATTTTGAAAAAATTTTTTTTTTATATTTTTTTATTTATTAAATTTTATATAAAGTGATAATTATTTTATTATATTTGTGTAAAATTTTTTATTATAGTTATTTTTTTGTGAAACATGAAGTTTAAACTGTTAACTTTTAGAACTTCACATTCAAACTTGTTGCTGTTTTTCTTTTTTTAATTTCACCGTCTCTTGTAATTTTAAAAGTGGTGTAAAATGTTTATAATTATCATTTGTAACATTCTTAAAAACAAAAAAAGTAACTTTTGTTGTCGTTACAAACTTTTACAATTTACACATGCAAATACTCCATTAGAAACAGCTACGTTTAGTCAAACCCAACAATTGTAACAGGCTGGGCTTTTGCTAATCTAACAGCATTTAATTGACAACTGACTAGATGATTCACAATAAGTTTATAAGTTGTTATTTACTATTGTCTCTGAATTTTAATTTTGTTTAAATTTAACTTTAAAATTCTTTAAATGAATTCAAAATCATCTATCCTTACATTAGTGTCATGTTTACTGACTGTTGCAAGCCTTTTTAAAAAAGACTAAAAGTATAAAAAATTAATCTGTTTTCTCAGAAAGGAAATGTTTCAAATGAATAAAATAAAATGTAAAGTCAAGTGAAGGCAAAAGTGAAATTTATTCCTTTCAGCCTGAACATGTCTAAACATGAATCCTAATATTTATTTGTTAACTTTTAAAATATGCAAAAAAAATATATTCGAGAGAAAAATATTAAGTGGCCAGTAAAACAATTTTTTTATTTATAACAAAAATTAAAACGTGATGAAAACTTTATGTGAAATATTTAACAAATAAAAGAAAAAAAAATATATAAAATAAATAAATTTAAATAAACTAACAGTGCTAAACAAACAAACTCACTTATACACACAAATACAAAGACTTAGTTCTTTTATAAATAAAATGATGTTTCCAAATGCCAGACCTCATAAATTAGAAAAGGATTTCAGAAGTTCAAAACACAAAAAGGGTCAGTAACTTAATTTTGTTAAAAAAAAATATTTCTTATTTAAAATCAAGAATTTATTTGTTTTTATAATAATTTATTAGTTTTAGTGCAACTTCTTTTATTCGTTTTATTTACAACACGCTGTGGGCTGCAGCAATATTTTTTGAAAAAATATTCTTAAGAAAAAAAAAACTTCCTGAGGGAAAATGTATTTAAATAAACCCCTTTTTATTGTGATATTATTTTTTTAAATTAAAAATTTTTTTTGAGCCACTGCCTGAGACCTGCGCCGAACGGCTAATAGCCGGCTTACAGCCGCCGCCGAAGATTTTCAATAGCCGCCGCCGACATTTTTTCTGCTAAAATTTGGCTAAAATTTAGCCGCCGACGTTTAGTTGCACTTTTTACCGGACTTCAAAAAATTAAGAAAGGTATCAAGAAATTTTTTATGATATACGTATTTTACACGACGGCATTTTGCATGAAACTAATTTGGGGGGATTTTGTTACACTTGCTTTGTGTACGTTCGCTACATATGGTTTGTTGTTTGCGTATTGTTTGAAATAACACAAACAACCACAGTAACGAATATGAAATTAAAAGCGAAATGTACAAATTCCGATGCCATTAAAAATTTGATAGTATAAAGATTTAAAAACAAAAAACTGTCCCACGACAAAGGAAAGTATTTTTATAAAAAAACACAAGGCAACTATAGAACTAATTCAATGTTATAACAAATTTTATAAACCCTACCGTTTACAATTAAAATTTTGGCATGTATGCGGTTTATGTTTGACAAATTTTAATATAAGGAGAAATAACTGACATAACTATTTTGCATGAAATTTCGTTAAATTAGTGTATACAACAATCAAATTCTTTCATTAGTTTACTAGGATTGCCAGAATAATGTAATAAAACATTAAATCTCTACGATATTTTTTTATACTTTTCACCACAAAAAGTAGAAGTAGTAGTAGTAGTTTCTTATTCCGTGTGTAATTTCTACAATATCAATTTCTAAAGCATAGCGAAGTAGATTGAGCGATGTCCGTTAAAATACACCAATTGATCAGACATAGTGCTGAAAGAGGTGCTATTGGAAATCAGCAAGATAGGTCCATATCATTAGACGCAGAGGGCAACACACCATGCGTATCTCTAATTTTTCCACATTATTTTGAACAATGAAGTAACTCCAATCAAAAAACCAAAAATATTAGGCAATACAGACTTAAAAATTAAGAAAAATTAAGAAAAAAAAAAGATTGGCGATTGTCAATATTTTCCGAGAAACGGGCCTCTGAAATTTTAAAATTTTTTAAAATATCAATAAGGTATCAATTAAAAGCTTTTGAAGAGATCTTTAAGAAAATACACAAAATTTTTAAAATAATATATATACAGTAACAATTTTTTTTTATTTAAGTCTCAGTCACTACATAGATAGTGAAGGGTATATAAGATTTGGCATAGCCGAATATAGCACTCATACTGCTTTTATAAACTGAATAATTTTATAAACATGTTTAAAACTGAATTATAATTTATATCGCAAAACTATAAGCCAGATAATAAACGGAAGTGTATACTTTTATGCCCGCTTTAATTAAAACATAACACATACAATAAGAATCTTAAATATGCGCAATAAGATGTTATTTTCAGTTATGTTACTGCTGTATCAATTTATCCGTATGTCGGTGATTATACTAAATAATATAACATTCTTAATTGATATTTAGTGACTCTTTGCTTCGAAATCGTTTTTTCAAGAATATTTCCTTTCTCCGACCGATTTTGGCCCCTTGGCTAGATTTTCATAATAGAACAAATACATGAAATGAATTTAGTCAAAATTCAATATCCAAATCATATTCGAGTTTGGACTTTTTACAAGTAGTTTATTTTAATAAACCAAATTTTTTGATATTTGACTCAGTCGTAATCTGTAATTTTCATCAATAACAAGTAAGAGTGTGATATTCAGCTATACCGAATCCAATATACCCTTCACCTTATATGTATATATATATTCTACTTCAGTGAAGTAAGTCCAATCAAAAAAACAGTATTTAAAAAAGTTCAAAGCCAATAGTTATATTATATATGGGCGAGCTCCAATTTTTACATTTGATTATTTTTCTAATTTTTTAATTCTCTATCGCTTATTGATTGGAATTACTTCATTGTGCCATATAACATAAAAAATTAGAGGTAGGCGTGGTGTTTTGCCCGCTGCGTCTGAGGATATGGACCGATCTTGCTGACATCCAATAGCAACTCTTTTGAAACCATGTCTGATCTAGTGTCTCGGCAAAATTGATTTTAACACTATCACGAAAGGTCAGACGGACATCGCTCAATCGACTCTGCTATGCATAAGAACTCTGAATATATATGCTTTATGGGGTCGGAAATGCATATTGTAGAAACTACAAACGGAATGACAAACTTAGATATATGTACCCTTTTTTTGCTACCTTTTGTGGTGAAGGAAATAAAAATGTATTTTTTATTAAAGTTTTAATTAAGTATTTTTAGACACTACTACCTAGTTCACAAATACGAGCAATTTTATTTTTTTGTATGAATATTGCAAAGGTTGCTACCCACATACTGTATACATCGTCCACGAGTGCAGCTGCCAAAAAAGCTTCTTCCAGTGTAAGGAGGTTTAATTTAAATTTTCTAACTGGTAAACGAGTTCTTTTTTCATGATAACTATGATTTAGTTAATGAACTAATAAAACCCTATTTGTGATCTATAAATTTTTTCCTTTATTTACTTAATAAAATAAATAAATTTTGGGGGTTCATTCTAGCCGATTATTTGTATATAAAAATGATAATGATAAAACATTGGCTAATAGCCGGCTTCGAGCCGCCGCCGCCCATTTTTCATTAAGCCGCCGCCGCCGATCAAAACCCCTCGGCGCAGGTCTCTGGCCACTGCTCTGGCAAATTTTAATGACAAATTGATTGCATAAAAATATTATTAAAATGAATCGCTTAATTTAAAACTTTAAGATCGAGCATCAGGAATTATTTTCGCTTATAAAAAGATTATTCTAACGAAAACTTCAATCATTTTTTAAACTTAGATAATTCTTGCAAAGAAAAAAAAAAACCGACTTCAAATCTGATTTTATCTGTCTGCCTATAACGGTTCAAGAGTATGGCCACATAAATTAGATTACTTTAACTATTTGGACACCCTTATATCTCCAAACTTTATACTTGTTCAACTGTTTAATAGTTTGGCAATATACATCAAATTACAGCAACTATAGGGTCACCATTTATTTTCAAAATTCTAATTATATACTTGCCCGTTGTAGAAGATTTAGCAATTAGGTTCTGTCTATAACGGTTTAACAGTTTTGCCATACATACATAACATTATATCAACTATTGTAAAACCCTTTAATTTATAATTTAAAATTTTTATACTTTTTATTAAACGACACAAAGTAGTAAACATTCTGTCTAAAATTAATTTGCTTGTATATAACGGGTCAAAAAATACGGTCATACAGAACAAACTACATTAATTTTGGGAATACCCTTTAATTTCTAAATTCAAATTCTAAGCTTCTTGTTATTCCGGACTTAGCAAAACAGGTCGCTTGTAAATTTTAGTTGCCTGTCTATAACTGTTGAAAAGTTCGGCCACATACAGCAAATTGCATCAACTATTGGGACACCCGTTTATTTCGAAAACCAAATTTAATACTTGTTGTTGTAGCAGAGTAAGTAATACAGGTTCTTTGTAAATTTCAATCGTCCGTATACAACTGTTTAAAAGTATGGCCATATACATCAAACTAAATGAACTATTGGCGCGCCCTTTAATTTATAATTTTTATTATTAATGCTTGTTGCTATAACGGCCATAGCAATCGATATTCTGTCTAATTTGCAAGCGTTTGTCTATAACGGTTTAAAAGATAGGCCCATATAAGTAAATTTACATCAATTATGGGGGAACCCTTTAATATTAAGATTTATTTTTGTATAAAATTTTGCTGTTGGGAGCTATAATAATACGCAGTCATTTTAAATTTTACTGAATCGCACTCTACAGTTCATAATACACGTAAAAAATATGTTGTTGTATGGGGACACCTTTTAATTTTTAAGATTATGAAATGTTTTTTAAACGGGACCAATCTGTAAGCACAGTCTATAAAACTACCAAAAATTTTCAAAATCGGTTAAGAAATGACTGAGTTTTGCAGGCACAAATCAGAGAACGGCAACATTCAGCCGAATTGTATAACCTCCTTCTTTTTTTTGAAGTCAGTTAAAAAAAGAAAGGAAACTTTAAATTTATTAAATATATTTAAAGCTTCCAGTCACTAAATAATAGACTTAAAAATTGGTGTAGTCACTTTTATAAAATTAAAGAATTTTTTTCAAAATCTCTTATTGACCAAAAATGCGCTTTTATAAACTTACACAGCCTTCTACGCTTCTATACAGTATTACTCCGGCGAGATTATCGCTACTCAATTTCCTGTTTGGCAAAATTGCACCTTTCACTTGCGCTACCTTCTATCCTGACCGAACTATGCTGTGTTTTCGGAAAAGAGTCATAATCACAATCTTGTGACGTTTGTACCAACTAGAACTTTTCAATTAACAACTCACCCACCCAAGACATCTACACACTGTTGTGAGTGTGGCCATATCACCTGTTACGTTAATAGGTAGGTGGCTTTGCTTACCTTTCTATTGCTGCTTCACAATATTTGTAACTATTTTTATAATCTCCTTTTTTCATTAGTGAGACACCTTCTATCATCTCATCTGCTCTTCTGTAACAATCTCAACTGCTGCTCTAACATACAGGCGCCTTCAACATTTTATCTGCAGCGGCTACACATAATCGTCATATTTGTTTTAATTAAGACTTCTAGTGAGGCTTGTAGTGCTAAATTCAAAAATTTTCTTGATGGGAGTTGAACTCATGATCCTGTGTTTTAACAAACATGCAGGCATCTTTATATTCGAAACCATTATGTGTTGGCTAATTTTATCTATTAATATGGTTTACTTTGTTTCATTTGTTAGTGATGATGTTACCTACTATTCAGCTCTTTTCTCTTCTTAGTAAAACACAATCCAACTTGACATGAGTTATCGTTAGCAGACGCTTGATAGTAAACTTGAGTAAAAAAACTATTATAAGCAGACACTTGAATATTTGGATTGTGCGTGAGCAAAGAAACCACGGATTTAAAAATATAAAATTATAAATTGAAGGGTGCCCCCATACAGCATAGCATTTTTATGTAGAAAAGTTTATCTTTTGGACGGCAAACAAGCTGAAACCATTATCTTAAACTAATAATTGGTTAAAAAAAAATTAGGTCTGACCAAAATTCTTTTGTCATTGACTATAAAAACAAAAAAAAAAAAAAAAATTAATAAGAATCCTTATGTTCATTTCCCAAAAAAATTCCACAAAAATAAAAATTTTTTTAAAGTTTTTCAAAGTCTTTAAATCAGTTTTCATCTGTCTGTCTATAAAAACTCAAAAGTATGGCTACATACATCAAATTACATTAACTAATGGGACACCCTTTTAATTTACAAATTCAAATTAATTAAGCAAAGTAGTGGACATTCTGTGTAATTTTGAAGTGTTTTGTTCAAAAGATACGGCCATATAGGTCAAATTGTATTTAGTTTTTGAACACCCTTTAACATATGTGTTTTATTATGAACCCAAGGAAAAAAATTTATATACCGCTAGTAGCAGTGCTGAGGCTACATGGGATATATTCTAAATATTATGATTGAAAATTTTCGGTAAAAAAATTTAAGTGCCACTAGGTGTCTAAATTACAAAATATTAACGGAAATTCATAGAAAAATTGATTCAGATATATATAGAAATAATAAATAACTTTTTATTTTTAGTTGGTTAAATACATGATGTTTACAATGTAAACAACCTTATATAGAAGCGAAGAATGATGATGAAGGATGTAACCATCCAGAAAATGCAGCATTACAGTGTGCTGGTGTTTAATTTGTCTTGTTTTGTTTTTGGAAAATGTCCGCATCCATTGTGAAATAATTTTTCTGTCTAAAAAAGGTTTTTAGAAATTATAAAGTGAACTTAAGGCAAATTCAATTTCAATTCATTTGTATTTCATAATTATCTTTAATTATAAAATATCTAAAAACAAGTAAGAATGCTAAATTCGGCTATAACGAATCTTATACACCCTTCCCCATATATGTAAATCTAGTTTAGTAAAGTAACTGCAATCCAAAAAGCAGATATTGGGGTGACAGAGAATTAAAAATTAAAAAAATAAATTACATAAAAATGACATTGGCTCTTAATGGGTTAAGCATTTTTAAAAAAAATTTAATATTTCCTTGAAGATCTCTTCAAAAGCTTTAGAATGATACCCATATTGATATTTAAAAAAATTAGAAAATTTCAGAGCCCCGTAAGTCGGAAAAAATGGGCTACGGCCAATTTTCTTAATTGTTGTTTTATTCTTATTTTTTAATTCTCTATTTTGGAGTTATTTTATTGTTCCAAATGTCATGAAAAAATTAGAGGTAGACGTGGGTATTTGCCTGCTGCCTCGAAGGACATGGACCTATTATGCTGATTTCCAATAGCACCTCTTTCGACACCATATCTGATCGATTGACATATCTATTTTCTGTCAAGGCAAACTTGATTTCGATATAAGAAGTCAGAACTTATATTCTTTATGGGGTCGAAAATGGATATTGAAAAAATTACACACGGACTGACAAATTTAGATATACCCTTTTTCCACTTTATGTGAGGAAGGGTATCAAAAATTTGCTGCAATACGTTGTACTGAAATTTAGTTTAGATTTTAATTGAATCAATTATTTATTTAATTAGAAATTTTTTCTTTTTTTTTTAATAAACTTTCAGTTTATTATTGATATAAAATAATTGAATTTCTTTTTGTTTAAGGTCATAATTAAATCAGTTAAAAATTTAATTAAATTTTAATAAAACATTTAATAGGTGTCAATTCTTTAAATGAACATATCTTATCCAATTATTGATTTCTATACCTGATTTACTATGTCCGCTTATATACAAAGATAAGGCTGGTTACCATAGCTTTAGCGTTTAACTTTATTAACCTCCTTATTTGGTTTTCTTATTTTTTTTTTGTGGGGGGAGGGAAGCACTTTAAAATTTAAAATATACAATTGACACAATAAATAACGTTTTTTGCCTTTGAGTGATTACTTTTAAGCAAATCAATGAAATAAAGGCACTTTGCCCAAAGGAAAATGTGCTCTTGATGTATTTCACAACAAATAAATTGGTGTGTTTTTATAGTAGTGTGACACAGTCACACTTATTTATACATCAACACATACACACACATACTACACCTAAGGCCTACACAGTATCCATTTGTTGGATTTGATATATTAGAGCTGAGATGTTTTTTTTTTTGTTTTTGCCTTTAAGTGGTTCCATAAACAGGAAAGAAAAATATTTCGTAGGATGTTACAGTCTTGTGAAATTTTTAATAAAATATTTTATTATCAATAAATATTAAGTTATAAATAAAAAATATTTATACAGAGTTTTCCAAAAGCAATGTGCAAAAATTTGGCTACAATATGTTGCTGGTGTAATGTTGCCCATCGTTCCAGTGTTGAGATGTTGTTTTTGGTCATCAAAGATGTGGTACATTGCTATAATGCCCCATTGTGCAGACATTTTTAGTGCGTAGCAATCATTACGTGACAAAGTTATTGTTTAAAGCAATAATAATTTGTTTATCGCAAACATAATATGGTTATTGTAACCATAACACAACCATATTTTTTCTGTGCGTTTGTCTAGCGACCATAACAAGTGAGATTTCTTAATAAAAGACTGAATTTCGAAAAAGGCTTTTAATTTAAGGCTTCTTAAACTCTAAATTAATAACTTGTGACCATAAAATTTTAAATTTTCAAAATAATTTTCAGTCTTAACCAGCCTTTTGTAATCCTTTTTGCTACTTCTCTTCTTCTATTAGTTAAATGCCTTAACTTCACTTATTTATGTGTTTGAAAATTTTAAAATCACCATAAATTTCCTTAACTGTACACTGATTGTATATTTACAATTCTCTAATTTGTTTCTAACTTCTATGTCTACTTTGTCTTCAGCCTGTAGGTGGCAATTTTTTCTATTAAGAGTAATTTATTATTGACACAAATTTATGTGTTGCTCAACATGTTTTGTTTTTATTTTTGCTTGAAGATATTGTCCTTCAACATTATTAATGCATAAATATTTTCAGAGCACCAGAAATAAAGATAAAGAAAGAAATCTCCATTTTCTGTGAAAGAGATAAATACAAATATTCAGACAGGTAATGTCTTATTTTGAAGAAAATGGTAAAGAAATTTAAAAAATGATTTGTGTCCAAAATTAGAAAAATATTTCTGTAATCATAAATAAAGAATTTGTGGAAATAAATAATATAAGAAACTTGATTTAGTAGTTTTCAGAAATGAAAATGGATTTTTTTCCGATTGTATTTTAATGCCATTAGGCTGTTTTTTTGTCATTTAAGTGCTTTTTTATGGTTTCATAGCTTTCTGCTTAATCTCTTAATTTTGCGACATACATTAAATAAATTTATGAAAGCAAAGACAGTATAACAATAGTCCTACTGCTAAAAATACGTTTGTTATTTTCTTTAATAATTTAAGTAATTTTGTGATTTTTTGCGATTTTTTAGCAAGTTTTAAGTCTAATTACATTTTTTGACAGTTTTAAATAATACAAATACAAGCAAAACTATTATAATTATTTTGCCTTTCTAACATAAAATTATTTTTTTATTATTTTCTTTTTTTAGTGCTTTTATGATTTTAGCGCTTTTTGTTCAATTCTTTACAACTTTGTGTAGAAAAAGAGATTTTGTGTAGCCTTAAATAATAAAATTAACATGAAACAATGTTATAAAAATGTTGCTTATTAAATTTACCGTTATCTCCGTTATCTCTGTTGTGTCTTTTTGTGCTTTCGGCGGTTTCACAATTTTTGCGTTTTTTCCCTTAAATTTTTAGGGTTTAATTTAAATATAGCACATCATTTAAAAATATAACTAGCAAACATTACTTCTTTTACTGTTACTATGTCTCAAAATGTATCCTCTTTTCTGTCGATTTTTGTGGTTTTATGTTTTTTGGCGTTTTTTTGTAACTTTTCTTGACTTTGTTAAGGCTTAAAAAGTTTCCAATTTTTTTTAATATTTGTTTTAATACATATTAAAAATCCTATCGTTATTAACTTTTGTTTCAATTTTGAATTTTTATAGTTTTAGCGTTTTTTTATCATTTTTTCGAATACTTAACTACATTTTCGTGCTTTTGATAGTTTTGGCGCTTTTCTCATTTTTTTCCAAATTAATCATGTTACTATTAATTTTAAGCAGCACTTTATGTATAAATTAGCATATAAAACTGTTATAAGTCATAATAATAAAGTATATCATGTATTCATTCTTTTAGTGATTTTTGTGGTTTTGGCGCTTTTCTTCATATTTACGAATTTCGAGTGTTACTATGAACATTAAGCAACATATTAAAGTTAGATTAACAACACATATCACTACACAATTTATCTTCCTTTTGGTGCTTTTGATGGTTTTAGCGCTTTTCTTTTATTCGCAAGTTACTATGAATTTTAAGTAACAATTAATAGTTAAATAAACATATAAAAGATTTATAAGTCTAATTATGAAATATATCAATATAGAATTAATTTTTATTTTGCTTCTTTTTATATATTTTGGCGTTTTTCAACTTTTCCCAAATTATTAGTTTTACTATGAATTTTAAGCAACAATTGATAATTAAATTTAAAATTTAGTTAAAAAAAATAATAACACTTATCAATAAAGAATTTACTTTCATTTTGGTGCTTTTGATAGTTTTGGCGATTGTTGTTGTTCGTATGAACTTTTATAACTAAATAATTAAATAAATCAAGTTATTATATTAACTTGTAAAAAAGTTAAAATTCATAATAATAAAACATATAATATTTATAGATCCTATTTTCATTTTTGGTGCTTTTGATGAATTTGGCGCTTTTCTAGTTTTCCCCAAACTTTTAGTGTTACTATGAACTACAAGCAAAACATTATAATTACTTTAACATCTTATATTATTTTAAGTCATACTAATAAACATAGATGGATGTATTTATATTTTAGTGTTTCTTTTGTGGTTTTGGCGTTTTTCTTGTTTTTTCCAAATTAAGGGTGTTACCTTAAATTTTATGCAACACTTAATAATTAAATAAATAAATAGAAAGTTATACATTATTATTATAAAACAGATTAAGATATAATTTATTTATTAATTTAGTGCTTTTAATGATTTCGGCGCTTTTTATATTTTTTCCAAATTTTACGTGCTACTGTAAATTTTCTGTAAAAGTTAATAATTTATTTAGAAGTTCATAGAGTTAAATTTTATATTAATAATACATAAAATGATATAATTTATTTTCATTTTGGTTATTTTTATGGTTTTGACGCTTTTCATGTTCTTCCAAATTTTGGCGAAGCTGTGTAAAAAATTTATGAAAAGTAAGTACAAGTTTAAAAAGTGAATTAAAAAAATGTAATTTCTTACAGTTTATCCTGGTAGAGATTTTTTTTTTCTTTTGCGAATTTCATAACTTGGAGGTTTTAAAATATTTCGTGATTTTGTGTATTACCAAAAAAAAATAATTTTTTTTATAAACTTTTGACGATAAAATTATAATATTTTTTTATTTCTCATTTTCTGCTCTTTTCCTAACGTTTCCGCAAGGATTTTTGTATCAGTTGTAAGTCTGACCATAGATTTTCTTCAACGCTTTTGGAGTGGCATGACTCAACCGAGGAACCGAATGTTTGTGTCCAGCTGTATGTATTAAGGGCAGACAACCCAACTTTAAAATGCTGTATTTCTCCAATTACGCCAAAATGATCATGAAAGAAAGTTCCCAAAAAAATCTATATACTAAGATGATTGTGTGTCGTTTCGTTTCGTTTTTTTTTAAATTAAATTTTATAACAGTTCGTTACTGTATTTCCTACCGAAATTTTTAAAGCATTAAATTTAGTAAATTCACCAATTTTTAAATAAAATTTGCGCTTTTAAAGTTTACTTCTATATGAACTGCTCTTTTATGATTTCATAATTTATTTAATAAATTTAACAACATAAAATATATGTTTACGTGTAACGTATGTATATGTATATATATATATATATATATATACATGTATATATTTTTATGTAAAAATGTTATTTCCTTTTGAGATTAAAACAAGGAAAATATAAACTAAAATTTAAGGAAATAAATTCAAGAAATAAGTAAAACAGAAGAGATAAATAAAAAGCAACAATAACTTTGTAACAAAGAAATGCACTTACAAGCAAGCAGGCACACACACACGCACATCAACTATATTTTATAAGAACTTGTTAATGGAAGTAATGATTTTTTTTATAAACCTAAATTTACATCCTTCTACAAAAGTGAAAAAAATAAAACAAAAAATTTTAATAAAAATAAATAAATAAAGAAAAGTGGTTTTTGATTTTAATGGAAGATATCCTCAGGGAGAACAAAATAGCAGCAATATAAAAACTTATTGAACGTTTTGTTATGGTTAAAATAATTTTTTTTAGAAATATATGACTGTTTTAGTTGTGACATTGAAAAAAGTTAAAATAAAAAAGTTAATTAAATAAAAAAACTTTATTTAATTACCTTCAAAGCAACACATTATTTGCTTAAGGAACAGTCTGCTGTCACTAACAATACTCTTCTTATTAACTGAACAACAAATAGCAACAAATAATTTTATACAGATTCGTTACTCTTTAAATGTAAGAGTAGGTTTGGAAGATGTTTACAAAATGAGAGGATGGCAGTAGGATGGGACGTCTATTTGTGTAGACATCAATTGAACAATTAAAAATCCAATTAACTTATCAACATTGGATTAAATTGTAATTAACTCAAATGACAGGTGTGTTTTAATTTTTTTAATTCTTTGTTGCAGTTAGGAAATTGCATGAACTAAATAATATTTTAATTAAAGGCTGATGTTGCCGATATTAATTTACAATTTGTAAAATACTTTCTACAGTCATATAATTTTAGTTTCAGCTGTTAAATTTTATGAAAAAATAGCCGCTCTGCGGCTTAAGACAGACAGTTATTCTTCATAAATAAAGTAGTAGTGAAGAGTTGAAGTTAATGGTAAGAGTTTTCATTGTTAGAAAAAAATAAAAGTAATAAAAACGGACCTAAAATGGTTCCAAAGATCAAATAACCAAAACTATAGGGACACCATTTAACATCCAATTTTAAATGTTATATCATTATTATAGTGAGCCTTACAAAACATATTCTGTCTATAATGGTTTAAATTTTGTGTAATTGTAAAGTATTTCACTATTATTAGACACATTACTATGAGGACACCCTTTAGTTTTTTTAATGTTCTAATTGTGGAAATACTAATACACACTTTGTTTAACTTATACTTGTTTTTCTAAAGTGGTGCAAAAGATAAGGCGACATACATTATTTAACCTTACCTATGGGGACACCCTTTAACATCCATTTTTAAATTTTACTTCCTTTTTATAGCGAACTTGACAATACATGTTCTGGCTATAATGGCTTAGAAGATAAGGCAATGCACATAAAATTATATGTACTATGGGGTCACCCTTTAGTCTTTAATTTTATAATTGTTTTTATATTAAAAATAATAGTATCCACTCCGTGTAATTGTCAAGTATTTGACTATAAATATTTAAAGTATAGATATATTTTAGTCACATTACTATGAGGACACCCTTTAGTTTTCTATTGTTGTAATTCTGGAAATATTATTACACACTTTGTTTAAATTATACTTGTTTCTCTGTAATGATTCAAGAGATAAGATTTTATCATTATTTAACCTAGCCTGGGGGCACCCTTTAATTTCCAATTTTAATTTTTATATTGGTGTTATAGCCGACTTAACAATACACGTTCTTTGTAGATTTCAACTAACTGTCTAAAGTGATTCAAAATATGGGGACCTATAGATTAAATAACATCATCTAAAGGGGCACCCTTTAATATTAAAATTTATACTTGTTATTATACCAGACATAGTAGCATAAATTCTATGTAGTTTTTAAGTGTTTGACTACAACGGTTTAGAAAACGAAGACATATTAATTAAATAACGTCAACTGTAGGGACACCCTTTAGTAAATAAGTTTATTTTGTTTTTATATTTTCTTATTGGGAACTAAAGTGTTACAATTTAAAAATTAAAATTTTATTTGAGTGTCGATTTCTTTTTAAATGATTTGTAACAGTCATGTGTGGCGTATGGGGGAACCCTATAATTTTTAATATTATATTTTATATTATTATGTTTTCGCAAAGAAAACTTGTTTTTTTCCGCAGATATTCTTATACCCTCCACGACAAAAAGTGGAAAAAGGTATATCCAATCGATCAGAGGGGCTATTAAATTCAGCAAGATCGGTCCATGGACATGTCCTTCGAAGCAGCGGGAAAAACAGCACGCCTGCCTTTTTTCCATATCATTTGGAACAATGGAATTACTCCAATCAAAAAACCAAGTGCATGGGGCAGCAGATAAAAAAAAATAAAATAGTGTCGAAAGAGGTGCTTTCGGAAATCAGCATGATCGGTCCATGTTCTTCGTGGCAGCAGGCAAAACACCACGCCTACCTCTAATTTTTTCATGTGTTTTGGGACGATAAAATAACTGCAATGAAAAAAATAAATATATGAGCGATAGAGAATTAAAAAATAAGAAAAATACATCCAGTGAAAAAATTGGCGCTAGCCCATATTTTCCGAGTTACGGGGCTCTGAAATTTTAAAATTTTTTAAAATATCAATATGGGTATCATATCAGAGCTTTTGAAGAGATTTTAAAGGAAATACTAAAAATTTAAAAAAATACTTAACCCATTAAGCGCCAAGTATAGCACTCTTATGTGTTGCGATTCTTTTTTGAAAATTTTTATTTTAAGAAGAATTATTGTTTTAAGAGTAAGTTTTTAGGAAAAATATTGATTTATTCCTATCTATAAATTTTTGTTAAGAAATTTTGCGTATTGAAAGTAAAAAGCATACAGCAAAAACAACAATATGATAATTAAAACCAATATGAGAGAAAAGTGAGAAAAATAAAGAACCTTTAAGTGTTTTTCACATATCTTTGCTAATAATAATAAAAATGATATTTGAGGTCTTTTCAGAAAATCCCAGAATATTTATTTTTTATGGTCTTCGAAATTAATTTTGTAGAAATAAAATTCAAACTTTTATAGCCTCTGATTACCTGTGATGAAGAGTCTAATTTTAACATTATTTGTTTACGCCTCTCACTGAGATGTATGGGTACATTAAAGTTAATGGTATTTCATTTAATTGTTCTCTTTCTATCTACGGTTTTTTAATCTTTTTTTTATTCCTTTTCTGATTGTTGAGTTTTAATTGCTTTCTTTTTTGTGCTGTTTTATTACTTTACTTATCTGTCCAATTTTGGTTTTCTTTTATTTGCCTTTGAAAATTTTGTGTTAATTTGTTTGATAATTGAGTTTCAAATAAACTTAACGAACAAAAATGAATTTATTGTTTTTACCTTCAATTGTTTTTTTTATGCTAATAATAGAATTTTATTTAAAAAAATGTTATTTTTTATTCAACTTTTTTACTCTTTTGAAGACCCCATTTGTAGCAGGGGTATTTTTTTTAATCAGGCGTCACTGTAACTTTTTTTAATTTTTCTTTATCGAAAAAGGAAAAATAAATAAATAATTAGCAAAGTTTTTTATATAAAAAAGAGTTTTTCGCTGTGGACATATAGATTTTGTTAAGTTCTTCTTGCTGTTCTGTAACGCATACCAGTAACTAAACAGAGACAGTTTTAAAAACATTGTAATCATGTTATTTTACACAGGATAGCTTAGAGCAGTTAATGTTCCTTCAAGTTTTTTATGTGAGAGATTTTTCACTTCTGTTACAGAAACAAGAAACTCTTGTTTTTGTAATTTTTTGTGTCAATTTATAGGCTTTACATTTTGTAATATGTTTTCAGAAAGTGAAAGGATTTAAAAAACAAACTAATTTTAGATTTCGTAAGTATTGAAGTAAGTATTCGTTAGTATTGATTTCGTAAGTCTTTAATGAATTTTGCATTTCTAATTTAGAGCAAAGAAATCAAGTTGACGCAGTTTATGCTGATTTTAGCAAAGCCTTCGACAAAGTTTCGCATCATATTCTCCTTTCTAAATTACATTCCATTGGAGTTCACTCGAAGTTTCTTAAATGGATAAAATCATATTTAGGTAAAAGATTAAATAAAGTTGTTGTAGAAGGTTATGAGTCTTTTACATATATACAGACTTCTGGTGTACCGCAAGGTAGCATCTTAACTTATTCATAAATGATATATCAACATGTTTCACTTACTCTAGGTCTTTGTTTTATGCTAGCCCTTCAAAGTTATTTAAATCAGCTTATTGTCTGGTGCTCGCAAAATTATTTAAGCTTAAATTTTAATAAATGTTTTCTTATGTCTTATTCTAGAGCGCGAAATCCTATTATTTCTGTTTATAATCTTGATTATCACGTCATAAAATCACAAAAAATGATCTTGGATCTTGGCGTTATGTTTGACACGACCATGTCATTTAACTCACATATTGATTATATTGTTCCTAAAGCTTATGCTGCACGAGCATTTATAAGAAGAAATTGCTATAATGTTATTGATTCTTACAGAGTAAAGTTGTTCTATATGTCTTACGTTGGGTTCAAGTTAGAGTATGCCGCAGTTATTTGGAATCCTTATTGTGCACGTTAATCATCTCGCATTGAAAGAGCACAGCGAATATTTCTAAAGTTTGCTCTTTCGTCAATGCGATTTGAAGAGCCCATGCCATCATATAAAGCAAAATGTTTATTGCTAGGCCGGGAAACGTTAGAATATAGGCGTGGATTTCAATTAGCTTTATTTGTAATAGTAATATTGATATAATAAATAGTAATATTGACTGCCCGGACTTACTTTCACGGATTCGCTTTAATGTTCCATCTAGAGTTCTGCGTCATCAGCACATTTTTAACGTTCAATTCCATAATAGAAATTTTGCTTAAAATAGCACACTCACTCGTGCTTTTAATTATTTAAACTTAATTAATGGCACTGTCCCTACTTAAGGTTTAGAGTTTTGCAAAACAAAAACTGAATTTAAAATGCAACTTTTTAAAATTTTAACCTAAGTTTATTTTAGTACTCTTTATATAATTATAATTTTAGTATAAAATACTTTACATTAAAGTTTGTTATCTATTTAATTTAAGCATCGTCTGTAAGGAAATGAATGTTCGATAGACTTAAAAAAAATAAAATTCTTAAAACTGAGTGAGAATTGTATAGAAGACTAATACAAAATATTAAAGCTTTAACAAAAAACACTAACAAAGTAAGCTACGTTTGTGCTTTTATTATTACATACACTATAAAAATTGACTGAAGTGGTAAAAAAACTTTACAAAGCTGCCAGATTTTGGCTCTCATAAGAATCAAATATATATTTTAATTCTTTGTATATAATTTTTTGAGAGAAGTAATGCTCAGTAACTAATTGTGTAATCTTCCTTAGATGGGGAAATCGAAGAGGATAAAAGTATTGAAGAGTGAGTAATGTTTATTTTTTCAAAGCCCTACTAGTGTAGCTGCAGATTATTTTTAAAACATTGTGGCAGAGCCACTGGTGTTAAATAGACGCATTATAATTTTTTAAAGATGGTACAGTCATTTAATTTATAATTAAGTTCACCGATAACAGAGTATAAAAAACTTAAACACTCATAAGAGATATTTATGTTCTTAAATTGATAGCTGCTGGGATATGAACTCAGGGCCCAAAAATGACAACGCGATAACCATCTAAGCTATAGCACTCCTATTCTGTTTATTGTTTTATAAAACTACTTAAGTGACTTAAATGGAGTGAAATATATTGTTTGGGGTTTTTGGGTTTTTGTACCCAAAGGGTTGAAACGTTACACCTTTGTCTTCGCTACAATAATTGTCCGACTGCCCCTCTGTTACATAACTCAATCTCTACAACTGTAATTGGCAGACTTTTGCAATGTTCACACAAGATATATTACTATAGCCTCTAAAACAGAAAATAGTAAAATTAAAATTTAAAGGGTGTTCCAAAAGTAAAGTGTTATTAATAAAATAAAGTTAATTTTTGACTATGAATTTGCACAGTGTATGCAAAACTATGCGCCGCTATGGCAACAAGTGCAAAATCTAAAATTTTAATAAAAGGGTGTAACAATAGTGAAGTTATTTTCACTACGTTGTCTTATTTTTGAACCGCAATAAGCAGACACTACAAGTTGAAGTAAAACAAAAATTAAAAACAAAAATAAAACGTAAAGGGTGTGACGTGATGTAGGTTTAGCCTTTCAACCGTAATAGGCAGACACTAAAAATTTATGTAGAGTTTATACAAATATGTCCGCTATAAAAATAAGTGTGAACAATAAATTTAAAAATTTAAGGGGGGAGGTTCTGTTCTATATCGCAATTATCAGACTCTTAAAATTTACCACTGCAAGTAACAATAAATTATTTTAAGAACTTGTGATTGCGTATTAGTGTAGGGAATCCTTCGTGTAAGAGACCATTTCACATTTGCTCGATTTAATTTTTCAATACTGTTCCCTGTTGTCTGGCTTAACATTTTTATTGTGAAATGCTAATAGTTCTTAGACTAACGTTTTTTTCTTGTAGCAGGGGTAAGTATAAAATAGACACACTGTTCTACAATGAGTCCTTCGCTGTTTTCTAATCAAATTTATCTAAAAAATGCCGCAACTGATAAGAGTGTCCAGCAGTAGTTATGTCATGATTTCAGTTGTGAGACATTTAATGCAACATCCTACAATGTCAACAGGATGACATTATTAATTACCCAGCTGATGCTCTACTAAGCCTTTCTTAACTCTAGCAATAAATAGCTATTAAAAAAAAAAATCGTGCAACAACTCTTGCACAATCGCATGCGGTAAAAAAATATTTCTAAAAAAAATGAATGAAAATTAAACTTAAACAGTAAATCGTTTAAATGTTTTATGACTTATAAATTATTTTCAAAGAATTTCTAATATTTCGTTTTAAGCAACACAATCACAAACACCAGAAAAAAAATCTTGTCTTTAGTTTGCTTTTATTTGTTTTAAACACTTTATATTTCTCTATTCCATAAAGTGTAAATCAAAATGATAAGGTCACTCGACTATAGTTTATATCAGATATTTTAATTGAAGGAAATAAGAAAGTCAGGACTTAATGTTTTCCATTGAAATTGTTTTTTAAGAATAAATGGGTTCCTTTCAGAAATAACGCTGAAAGTCTATGAAATTATATGGAATATCACAAATAAATTAGTTTAAAAAAAAAATACAAAATTTTTCTACACGAAATAAAAAAAACAATAATAAAATTCAGTCGAGTGCGAGTTTAACTCAATTACAAAGGATTCTTTATAATATGTGGACCAGCCTGTAGTTTTTTATATTAATTTTTTAATATTTTTTGTGGAAACTTTAAGTTGTCTGCCAAAAAGGTTTGAAATGTAAAGCTTATATTTCTGCCAAAATTATGTTTTCTATGGAAACACCCATATTTTTACACACTCTGTGTGATTTGTAAATGTCTGCCTATTACGTTTGAGAAACTAAAACTACAAATATTAAAATCACGTCTCTAAAGACATACTCTATATATGAGTTGGTTTTTTTTAAAATGGTATAAGTCCATTTTTTTATATATTGAGATATTTAAGAGATTGCGTTTAAATTAATTTACAAAAATTGGACAACTATAATGAACTCGAGTAGTGTTTTTTACACTACACACCTTTTAAATTCTATTATGAAAAAATAATTACTAAAATTAATTTTTAATTTTTTTCCAATCAGGATTTGAACCATCAGTCTTATAAATGAATGAAAATTGACTTATTTTCGGCTTTTTGGTTCATTTTTAATTTAACTTCTAAACGTTTTTAGAAAAAAATATTAAAAAATGTATCCGGACGTTTACCAAAGAAAACAAGAGCTTCGGTAAACTTCGTCTCACCAAATTATCATTAAGATTAGTTGGTTAAATAGTTGATGTTTACAATGTATACAACCTAACGTAGATAGATGCAAAGAATGCTGATGAAGGATGTGGCGGTCCAGAAAATGCTGCATTTCGTTCTGCTAGCGTCTAATTTTTCTTGTTTTCTTTGGAAAACTTCCGCATACATTTGAAAATAATTTTTATTTCTAAAAATTTGTAGGAATTAAATTAAAAATGAACCAAAAAGCCGAAAATAAAATAAAATAAATAAATAATAAACGGGGTGAGGGTGCTGTAGCTTAGATGATTATAATGTTGTCGTGTGATTAGTTTTTTGGGCCTTGAGTTCATATCCAAACAACAGCCAATTAGACAGCATCAATTTTTCTTATATGTGTTTAAGGTTAATATATTGTCGGTAAAGTAAATTATTAATTTTACATAAAATTGCTACCGGCTCTCAATGGGTTAAGCATTTTTAAACATTTCTAGTATTTCCTTAAAGATTTCTTCAAAAGCTTTAAAATGATACCCATATTGATATTTAAAAAAATTTTAAAATTTCAGAGCCCCGTAACTCGAAAAATATAGGCGAGCGCCAATTTTTTCACTTAATGTTTTTTTCTTATTTTTTAATTCTCTAACGCCGAAATTATTTATTTTTTTGAAGGGAGTTACTTTATTGTTCCAAATGACATGAAAATTTAGAGGCAGGCGTGGTGTTTTGCCTGCTGCCTCGAAGGGCATGAACCGATCATGCTGATTTCCAACAACATCTCTTTCGACACTATATCTGATCGATTGTCATATTTTTTTTTGTGAAATCAAGTTTGCCTCGCCCGAATCATTATCAAACTTAAAGAGAATATTCGAAGTTACCTTTTGGATAAATAAAACATAAAATTAAGATGACCTTATCATTTGGATTTACACCTTATCAGCCAACAGATGAAGTATGAAATATTTGTTGCAGCTTCAACATTTCTCGGTGTAAAACATTTATCTAAGAAAAAAACATTTAAAGATTTGCTGTGTGTTTTATCCGTGGAAATCTTCCGGCACATTTTAATAGGAAAATGTAAGAAGTATCTTTTTGTACAAACAGAGTCCTTGAAGTTGATTTTTTTAAATAAACTTCAGTGAAAAATTGTAAGAAATTATGTTTGTCATTTCTTTTGTAACATGATAAAATATTTATGTTCTAGGCCATTAAAAATTATTATTTTAATCCCTGATTTTTTTTTTAGTTTTTCGCAATAAATAATTTTTTATTCAGCCCTTATGGTAAAAAAAAAATCATGTGATCGAGAGTATATGCTTTGGATCTAAGTACGTCGTAACAATGTTTATCTGGGCTTTTTTCCGTTGGTCTGTTCATGTTCAAATGGATTTTACCAAGGGCTAAACATTTGTTTTTTGTTATAAGTCAACCAAATAGTTCTATAAATGACTACGATATTTGCAAAAACCCTTTCCTCCTTCTATTTTTTTCACAGACTTTATCATGTGGTGTTTGGTTTTTTCAGCTTCTTATAGTTTTTGCTTTAATTAATATAGAAGTTGATTCCACCTGGTGATGTATACTAATGAGCATTTAATGGACTTCAGGTGGCAAAATATGTGTTCAAGCAACCATTCAATAGAGCTTATGGTAAGGACAATGTTGCGTTTTTTATTAAGGTTATGTTTTTAAATACTTTGATCAGTATAAAAGACCATGCAACGTAAGGCCCAAGTGTATGGTTAATACAAAATCAGGAGGCATAAATAAATTTTGCTGCTAGAACACAATATTTTTGACGATAACGAAGCGCCCGAAGTGAAATTAACATTCGCGTGGGACCCCAGGACGAATTACAACTTCCTGGGCAGGCAGTGCATCTTTGCGACTCTGTCTTGGATAATTATACTTAACCAACCCGGTAACAGCAAAAGCTCCCCGTGTCGAACATAG
This sequence comes from Gymnosoma rotundatum, assembly GCA_916610165.2. NCBI lineage: Eukaryota > Metazoa > Arthropoda > Insecta > Diptera > Tachinidae > Gymnosoma > Gymnosoma rotundatum. The sequence continues at coordinate 14,829,325 of OU744339.1, forward strand.
TGCTCTCGGGGTTGCTTATAAGTCTCTTTAGGGCATTAAAACCCCGACGTTGAAAAATAAACTCCGCAGCGAGAATTTGAATCTAGAGGCAAGCGAACAAAGAAAATATATTAGGTAAAGTTCAGACCCAAAATGTAGGATTTTCGAAACAAACAGCTCCATCAAGGTAAAGATGTATTTCATCGCTTGAAAGAGAAAAACAAAAATTTTCTCTAATATTTTTTTAAACAAAAGTTATATGAAGCATTCTTTTGGTTGTAAAAAAACAACAACAATAAGTTGCCAGATCGTTGCACATATGAACAATCTAGACGTTTTAACTCGCCAAAATATAAAAATTGCCGAATTTTTCCAAAATGTAGTAGTAAGTTACGTGATATTTTGTGCAGTGTTGTTAACGAAATTATAGAACGGCGAAATAATTCTTTTTGTATTAAATTTCACAATAAAGGACACGAACGACTGAATAAAAACGTTACAGTTTGGTTTTAAGTACGATACTATGCCGGGTCATGAGCATTTTCAGGAAACGATAAATGCTTAGATTTTACTGCATAAAAAGGAGCATAAAAGCACATTACTTGAATTTCGAAACAGCTTTTCAACAGTTCAATTTTCCATTTTCTGCAGTACTCTTCCTTTCATTTCGCAGCAGCCTATATTCTTTAAGAATTTGTTACAATATTTAAAAAAAATTTTGACCTTAAATTTAGGACACTAGGGAGTCGTCACCGTTGTCTATGGCATTGGTATTATATTCATTTAAATATATATATACACTATTCTCACATAAATTGTGATGTTTAAAACAAAAGATTTAAAGTGAATCTGTTAGTTTATTTTTTATTCATATTTCAAGTTTAAATAGAAAAAAAGTCATTGCAATTTTTACTTCTTCATCGCACAGCTTTGTATTCCAGCCATTGCAGGAAAATTATAGGCTAAAAATGTTCGAGTAGTTGGTATTTTATAAAAAATAGAAAATAAACTCAAACTCTAAAGCACTTCTATACATTTAATGTTACTTTTAATAAGTGCTGCTTTTCGTTTTTATTGCTGCTATTCATGTTCCTCTTTAAATGTGGTGATGCAGATACACATCTATTTTCTTTTGCTTGTACCCGGGCGCGATCTCGCTCTTATTTAAATAAAAGGATTTAGAAAAATTTAGCAATTATTTTAAAATTAAAAATATATATTACTATGAAAGGCACTGCCACGCCCCCTGTCGGTATGAATCTCGTTTTTAAGCCTGATTGGCCAAAATAAAACACAATTTTTATTTTTATACATAATTTTGAAAATTTTTATTCTGCAGTATTTCATAATTAGTTTTTTTTTGGATTTATTAGGTGCCACGCCTATATAGAGGCACTATTTTCAACAACTTGAACCTGATCTAACGAAATAATATTCAGTTAGTTTAAACTAAATATGATCATTTTCATGTTCAAGGTGTTTTCATAATTATTAACTTCATTTCAAACTAGAAAGTGCCACGCCCTTTTTGACAGCGCGCCCATTTTGAGCCTGGCAACAAAAGCTGTTAAAAAGCTTATGCTAATAATATAGAAATTTTCTTATTCCTCTAGTTTTATAATATAAGTACAATTTTTCAGCAGGTAGCGCCACGCCCTCTAATAGTCTTTAAACACATTTATAGCAAAATAGTGTAAAATTATTTTTTGGAGTTTGCTGTTTTCTAAAATTTTACCACATTACGTTATCACGCATATTTTGCGTTCGTTAAATTAAATTGTTAAGGAAATTTTTTTAATATTAAAAATTCTTCTTTAAATTTCGAAATATTTTGCAAAAGTTTTAATTAAAAAAATTTTTTTGAACAACAACAAGTGCCACGCCCACTATATGCTTTAATTTTATCTGTGGTATTTATATTTTAATTATACATATTTCAGGCTTCCAGCTAATGCAATTGTGGAGAAATAAAATTATAATTAATACTTCCGTTACTGAGTAATGCCACGCCCCTTATTGATAAATTTCTAAATATTTATTAATATAACAAAAATTTAAGGATTATATAGCTCTTTCGCATATTTAAAAAAAATTTTAATTAATATTTTATTAAGTGGTAATTGCCACGCCCACTATTAATCCAAGTAAAGTTATTGAAATACAAATACTTTCATGCACATTTTAAAAACTTTGATTGAGAGAGTTTTTCAAAAAATTTTATCAAACTGTTTGTTGAAGTTTAAAACAGTGCCATTTGCATTTCCGCCCAATTTTAGCGGCTTTTTTTAGTTCAAAAAATTTTTTTTATTTTAAAAAGAACTTTTAAAAACGACAGTAAATAAAGAAGTTCCCAACCTCAGCAAATAGCGACGAGCCTATTTGTTGTAATAAATCACAATTTGGCGTTAAATGTTTTTGAGATTCCAACGAAAACAATTCAAGGGCACATCGTTGACAATTTTGTTTTATTGGTACGTTACGTAGTGAACGATGACAACTGTAGTCTTTATAATGGGAGGAAGGAAAAAACAACACTCCTTCGCCAATATCCAATCCAAGAGGATCAATGTTAAAGTTTTCTGGGATCTCGCTTCATGATGGTATTTTGACGCTTTCGAGTGTTGATAAATTTAATTCTTACATTAAGAAATATTTTTTAGCCCTAATTAGGAATCTAGACACATCGCAAACTTGCAAGAATCTTTCCAGTTGCTTCTTTCTTCTTTTCATCTCTTTGTTAAGATAAACAAACAAACAAACAACCAGGCAAACACACAAACATAAACCTGAAATGCATTTTTATTTACATATACATATATATGAAAAGGGAATAAGTTATCTTAGCAAAACGTTAAGTAAGACGATATTGAAAATAAGTACGGCTGGCATAAGTTAGCTGTTGGCAATAAACAGATATTCTTGTCATTTCCAAGGACACCAACATTAAAATAGAAAAAGCAGAAACGCAAAATTATCAACTTAGTATAAACCTAATAGCGAAAGTATTTAAATATCATAATAAAACATTAAAAGCTATTAAGACTTTCAATTATAAAAAAAATACTTTCAATGCTCAATTTATAATATTCTTAGTTGTGGAAAATTGTATCAATTTAAAAGAGTAAATTAAAAAAAATGAAAAAAGTTTAAATCGATTTCACTTTAAAACAATTTTGAAATCACAGGCTGATTATATGGCTTCCACAGTCCTTAAGCAGAAGAAAATAATGTATAATAATACATAATTGATATTGTAGAAAATGATAATTTAGTGTAAAAAAAAGATGTCGTCTAAGTCCAGATTTACACCATGCAATTTTTTAATGATTTTTTTTTAATTTTTCGCCTTACGTTGCAGCGATTTGCGTTATTTAAAACTAAACATGAGCCACAGTAACATCCCCACAAAATTCAGACCATGCCATATTGCTTACCCCTCCTGCTTCACCACCAAACAAAAATTTCACACTAGTTTCATAAAAAAAAATCATAGTGTAAATTACCTCTAATAAAAAGTGGCTTTATCTTGCTCGCACAAGTTTAACACTTATAATAAATATAGAAAAGAAATTTAGATAAGGTAACAGATGAACTCTTTTTTTTTTGAAAGTGGTATAAGTCCACTTTTGCAAAAAACTAAATTAACAGTAATTTTAAAGAGCTATAGACTCCACCTCACCATAATTACAATCAACATTTCAATAGAGTTCTATTTTGACATAAAATAAACAAAAGCTGTACAATTCTATCGCACAAGTCCATTTCTAATAAGTTTTTTTAAACAACTTTCATAAATTTCTTTCAAACGACAGATATTTTAGAGTTATAGAAACTGCATTAAAGAAAAAATCAATTGCACACTGCCCAAGACTATTAATAATGCAATTAAGACTTGCCGAAAATAAAAAACAGCCTCATTTTTTTTTTGTTGTAGGAAATGAAAAGAAAAGACTTGGAACAGAAAAATTTTTAATTGCCTTAAAATATGTTGGATGAGATTTAAAAAGAATGAACTTAAAAAATTTTTTATAAAATAAGTGGGGAGGAAATGCTCAGCGAAGAACCAAAAAACTCATACCAAAGCCAAAAATGATTCAAATTTAATTCATTTATAATATCCACGGTTCGAATCCTGATTGGGAAAAAATTAAAAATTAAAATACACGCAGGGCACAGCGTACTTACATTCATACTTAACTAACAACAGAGAATGTGATACTGGAACAGCATCTATAATGTTGTGAGCAAGCAAGCATGTATGAATACTTAAAAAATCCAGCCGATGGTTGGAACAAAAGAAAAAAACAAATGTACAAGACGAAATACAGAGAGAACAGTGAATACGTACTATGGTTTGTGTGTAATCTTCGTCTAACCAAATTAATATTGATATGAATACTACTCGTACTCTAATCTACAAAGTAAGTTGGTTAAATACATGATGTTTACAATGTAAACAACATAAGATAAATGCGAAGAATGCTGATGAAGGATGTAGCGGTTCAGGAAGTGCGGCATTACATTCTTCTAGCTTCTAATTTTTCTTGTTTTCTTTGGAAAACGTACGCATACATTTGTAAATAATTTTTCTTTCTAAAATTTTTTAGAAATTTAATTAAAAATTGAATTAAAGCCGAAAATAATTAAATTTTAGTTTATCCACAATTCGAATCCTGATTGGGAACAAATTAAAATTAACATAAATATTTATTTTACTGACTTTTATAATAGGGACTTAAATTTAGTCCGGTTGTTATTTCTTCTAAAATGTTATTTTTGAAAGTGTTATAAATCCATGTGGAGCCAAAAAATTAGTTAATTTTTTTTATTAATTTTAGTAGTTATTATTTCATAATAAAATTTAAAAAGTGCATGTGTAAAAAACATGACTCGAATTTATTAGAGTAGGCCAATATTAAAAAAAAAAAATAAAAAATGGACTTATACCACTTTCAAAAAAATCCATCTCATATCATACTGGGTGGCATTTTTTTTTTGCTCGCGTATAAGCTTAGCACTTATTATATGGAATAAAAATAACAGTTATATTAAATAGTCTGGTGCAAATTTTTTTTGCACGCGTCTAACAGTAACACCTATCGGCTGGAATCGAGATGAAAAATTTTGTTAAAAAAAACCTCTTTAGACAAAGTAACATAAACAAAAATAAAATATCATACAGAAAAATTAATTCATTATATTATATTTTTTTTGCTTAAATATTGTAGGTCTAATAATTTCAAAGCTGTTTTAAAAAATTCTATCACACTTGCACTACCTGTGTCTATTCTTAAGGATCCTCTGTAAATGGTGATTGCAACTCTTATTTTAATTGATATTGTCTGAAATTCCGTTTGTAATTTTTGCACATTAGTTGCAAAATGCTTGAAATGTTTGTCGGTTGACCCTACAACTAGTTTTAATCCCTTATTTACTTAGCATTTGGCTATTTAACTCATAAAATGAGTTTTTGCAGTCCTAAGAAAAATGATATTAATTTTTCTGATAATAGCAACTATCGCAGATATTATTAAGAGTCCTCTAACAACATCAGAAAAATACGCTGTTGCTTCATTTACATCCCTAAAAGCACAACCTCTCCAATTTTAGTTATTTTTTGTTGCTTCAATATTTGTTACTTTTTTGGAAATTATTTCTTTTAATATAATAGCTGACCAAACGTCAAATTAAAGTTATAATTTCTGTGTGAATGCTTGTGTTTTAATTTTGTTAAACAACTCGCTCAATCAAGTTGTAAACACTTAAGTTTGAACGCCGTGTAAGGCAACGTAGTCTAAACAAGTAAGAGTGCTATATTCGGCTATGTCCTTCACCCTTCACCATCTACGTAAATCTAATTAAGTGAAGTAACTTCAATTAAAAAAGCAAATATTGGGGCGACCGGGACTTAAAAAATAAAAAATATATAATTTTACATAAAAGTACCAACGGCTCTTAATGGGTTAAGCATTTTAACAAATTTTAGTATTTTCTTAAAGCTCACTTCAAAAGCTTTAAAATGATACCCATATTGATATTTTAAAAAATTTGAAAATTTCAGAGCTGGAAAATATGGGCGAGCGCCAATTTTTTACTCAAGATTTTTTTCTTATTTTTTAGTTCTCTATCGCGCCAGATATTCATATTTTTGATTGGAGTTACTTAATTGTTGTAAATGACATGAAAAAATTAGAGGTAGGCGTGGTGTTTAACCTGCTGCCTCCAAGGACATGGTTCGTTCATGATTGATTGATTGACACATTTATTTTTTTTTCTAGCTAATCTAGTGCCTCGGCAAACTTGATTTCAACATTAACACGGACGGATAGAAAAACTTCCTTCAATCCATTTCGCTATGCATAAGAAGTCATAATATATACAGTTTAAGGGGTCTGAAATGGATATTGTGGAAATTACAAACGGAATGACAAACTTAGAATTACCCTTTTTCTACTTTTTGAGGTAAAGATAACATTCTGGGTTAAAAACTTAAATAACATGTCAAACTGAGTTGCATTTATTTTTTGCTCGCTGTTTTACATAATTTTGTTGATTTTCTCTTTTATTTAAAACAATTTTTGTTAAAACTCTCGAGAGCTTAATACTAACAAATGTGAGAAAAATGTGTCCACTTTTTACATTTGTATGTAAGCAATTGGAATTACAAATCATGCACACAGGATTAATTCTGTTATCAACTACTTGTGAATGTTTCAATGTATTCGTTCAAGCTGTATCCTTAAAACATGTACAAAATATCTATCCGTTTTAATTCAACTCTAATTTCTAAAGAAGCACAGAAAAGAACAAACAACAAAAAACTTTCTATAAAAACATTTCTGTGAAATAAATCTGTATTTATTTGCAATTCTAAGAAATCATTTAAAAAACACTTATTAACAGCTAAAAGAAATTTAATTTAATACAACAATTTTATTTTGTTTGCTCAATTTATCATTTAGGAATTTATTAATTCATTAATTTTAAAATCGAAATTCGAGGAATAAATATATTTTAAAACTTTATTTAAAGGACTAAAGAGTTTAAGACACAAAGCTAATAATTTAAACCTTAAAACACTACAATGCCTGTGAAAAAAGGAAAGAGTTTACACATTGTATACGTCAACAGACAAATAAAATTAAGAGACAAATGACATCAAGGTTAAATTAATACTAAAATAAATACAATGTGTTAAGAATACACTAAAAGGCAAAAATGGAAAGACTTTAAGGGCTGATGGCTAGTCAACAGGAATGTGTGGTCGATGTCGAAATGTGATAAAGCTCTACGTTTGAAGGTTTGTCTTGGAAGACGAAGTTGGAGACAAGGCATTTGTCTTTCTAACAATACCAAAATGAATCCCATCTCTGCACGTCAAGCACTATGTTTTTATTTAAATGGTTTCAAAACTGAAAGAAAAGTTGAGTGAGTGTGGAATTTTTGATCTTTATTTCAGACTCTGAAATTTTTTAGGCAAAAATATCTGCCAAACAGCTTGGGTTGGTACATCGATTGCAAAATTAGTTACAGAGAGTTAAAAGTCTTTATTTACCTAAGTTTTTCAAAGAAACGAATATAAATTTGTCTCAAACCTTCATTCCAGAATAATTTTATTCGAAAGAAAAATATTTCTTTGTCTTGCAAAACATCCAACTAAACCATCTCAGTTGCTGTTCTAAAATAAGAGCGCTTTACCGACACATGAACCACGGATACTCAATGATGGTGAATCATTTCTTAAGGTGATTTTGAAGAATTTAAAATACTGCGCTCCTTCTTAAATGATCCCCTTTTTGCTGGTTAATATTAACAATAATTTCATTTTCTTTATGCTCAAGTCATTGTTGGGATTTGAACAAATGGCCATTACCGACTCAAGAACCACGGATACTCAATGATTGTTAAACGTTTCTTACGGTGATTTTGAAGAATTTAAAATGCTGCGGTCCTTCCTAAATGACCCCCTTTTCGCTGGTTACTTTTAACAACAATTTCATTTTCTTTATGCTCAAGTAATTGCTGGGATTTGAACTCATGGCCATTATCGGCTCATGAACCACGGATACTCAATTATTGTTGTACGTTTCTTAGGACGATTCTGAAGAATTTAAAATGCTGCGTTCCCTTTTAAATGATCCCCTTTTCGCTGGTTACTATTAAGAACAATTTCATTTTCTTTATGCTCAAGTCATTGTTGGGATTTGAACTCATGCCCATTACCGACTCATGAACCACGGATGCTCAATGATTGTTAAACGTTTCTTAGGGTGACTCTGAAGAATTTAAAATGCTGCCTTCCTTCTTAAATGATCCCCTTTTCGCTGGTTACTATTAGCAACAATTTTATTTACTTTATGCTCAAGTCATTGCTGGGATTTGAACTCATGGCCATTACCGACTCATGAACCACGGATACTCAATGATTGTTAAACGTTTCTTACGGTGATTTTTAAGAATTTAAAGTGCTGCGTTGGTTACTATTTGCAACAATTTTATTTTCTTTTATGTTTAAGTCATTGTTAGGATTTGAACTCATGACTTTTATTTTAACTAGCAGACAGCTATTCCAATGCAGCCATGGCGCGGCTGTTAAAAATGTTTAACCTAAATTTTATTTATTGTTTTTTGACACACACATTCACACGCACACGAATACGCACGCACCACACTCTTTAGTGGTGAAATCAGCCGACTTATTATGTATAAGTTTTTTGGCACAAATATGTCAAGGGTTTTAAATATTACTTTTGATAGAAGCAATATTATTATCAAGATTAATGAAGCGGGATTTTTAGTTGCTAAAAATTATTTTTTTTAATCATAATTCTTAAAAGATACGAAACCACATTGCAAGAAATATTTAATGTTTCCTCATGTGTAGTAAATTTTGTTGTTGCAATTTATGTTGCCTAAAATATCAAGTTTCCTACCACGATGTTGCCTCGTGTGTATCGAAGTTTAAAATTTTTTATTTTTGTTTAATTTATTTAAAAACAGTCTAACTACCTTATTAATTCTTTTTGCCTTAATCCTTATATATTTTCCTTATCCTTTCGGCTTTCTTCATTTATTTTTTTTAATAGTGTCTTATATGAAAATTTTTCTGTCTTTAAAAATAAAAATTTTATTTTTTAATTCGTATTATATTTTGTCAATAAGAATAATGCCGCTATAAAACTGAAAAAAGTATCACTCATTTCAAATGTTGCTTGTCTGGTTGCCTCGTCTGTACTGAAAAAGGAAACATGGTTTCTAAAACATTTGATGTGATGTCATTTCTTGTGTATCTAAGACACATGTGAAAGAAAAATCAAGACAATGATTTAATTTTGTGAATCAGTGTTATAGAAACGTCATAGTACATTCTGTATACATAAAATTATAGACTTATAAATGGAAAACAAAATGTCCCTATAGAATTAAGAGCCAACTTACATACATATGTATGTTAAAAATATACATATGCATATGTACATATGTTTGTTTCTCACAAAATAAACAAAAAGTTTTTTTTTTGTAAAAAAAAAAAACAACTTTCAGATTAAGTTTTGTTAAAGAAATTGAATTCATTACATCAATATATTCTTGCTGAAGTTACTTTTAGTTTATGCCATTAAGTCTATAATTTATGACTACCACGCATATTTGATTAATACGTTTTATGAATTTCTAAATTTATTTATTGTTCTACTTATTGCGTTCATCTATTTATAGTTTTTATTTTTTATTTTCTATTTTTGCTTCATTTCGAAAAAAAAAGTTTTTAAAGCCTAAATTACAACTTAAATTCACAAATATATTATAATGAAGAAAATGACCTTCAATGAAATGATTAAAAAAAAGAAGCACAAGGTAAAAAAGCAATTCTCACTCAGAAGTAATAAAATAAGAATGAAAATTCAAAAGAAAGGATAATGAAATAAAACGCTAAAAATAAAAATAATATGTGGCTGAAATATATTTTGAATATTAAATCGAAAGTGACATATCAAAAAATTCTTAGTCATAAAAAATTCATAAGAATTCCTATATCAGAATTCATTAAAAATCTTTTAGTTAAAGAAAGAAATCTTAAAGTTGACCATCAGTCATAGAATTATACTGAGAGGTTTTAGTCACAGCTTACCTCACATAATATTCTTTAAACTTAAAGCGGCTATTAGACGATCGGGCCTTGCATGTGATAGCGGTTTGATGTTAAAGGGTTTAAATATCAAAAAATTTTGAAATCCATCACAAGTATGACGGCCTGTCATCCAGCCGTTCTCACATGTCAAGTTTGACCATCCATTAGCCGCTTATAACAAATGAAAATCTTATTTTTTTTGGATTTTTTTTTACATAAAAAATTTTTGTTGAAATTTCGATTTTTTACAACTTTAGTTTTTAGAAAATATTAATATTTTTTTGTGATTTTGTGATCTACAGATTTCTAGTTGAGCTATCAATTTTTTTTTTAAGTTTGTTTTTTTTTAAACTAGAGATTTTTTTGTGATATTGATTCAAAATTTTTTTTATAATTTATTATTAGATATTGTTACGAAAGTAAGATCTGGCTACCCCTGTTGTTGTTAACAGTATGGGAGTGGTGAATAAAGTTAATTCAACTAATGGTGTGTTTATAAAATAATACGGTAGTTAGCTAAGAAAAGATGAGCAACCTCAACGGTTGCGTTGGTAAAGGTGCCTTCGGACATGCGTACAACGGAAAATAATAATTGTTATAAAGCAATTAAAAATTAAGAAGCAGTAGTACAATCCTCCCGATAGGCAAAAGACAATTATTGTGTTAAGCCATGTCAGATAATTTAGTGAAGACGTCCAATTTATTATAAGAGTAACAGATAATTGTCAAAAAGCCGTTTATAACAAAATGATGACTTGCTTGGTTATAACGAGTAGTGGCGATGTTGTCTGTGGAGGGTTAAGGTTACATTACTAAACAAGACATCCGGAGTAACAGTAGCAGTAGTGCAGCGTGGATGGCTGCGTTTGTTATAATAACGCATGTTTAGTAAATACGAGACCATAGGGTTCACAAGAGTAAAAAATACGGAATTTATAATGTGCCACAGTGCAATCAAAAGAATCCGTACGTTTCTTCTAAAAAGGTAAAAACGTAACAATATTTTCCTCTGTATGGAAAAGCTTGAGTTGCTTTTATACCCTTCACCACAAAAAGTGGAAAAAGGGGATTATATCTTAGTTTGTCATTCCGTGTGTAATTTCTACAATATCCATTTCCGACCCCATAAAGTATATAAATTCTGACTTCTTATGACTAACGAAGTCCATCTGTCCGTCTGTCCATCCGTGATAGTGTAAAAAAAAAATAAATAATAAATATGTCAATCGATCAAATATAGAGTCGAAAGAGGTGATATTAGAATTCAGCATGATCGGTTCATGTCCTTCGAGGCAGCAGGCAAAACACCACGCCTACCTCTAATTTTTTCAGGTCATCTGGAACAATTAAGTAACTCCAATCAAAAAAAAATAAATAAATGGGGCGATAGAGAATTAAAAGATAAGAAAAAAACATCAAGTGAAAAAATTGGCGCTCGGCCTTATTTCCGAGTTACGGGGCTCTTAAATTTTCAAATTTTGTAAAATATCAATATGGGTATCTTTTTACAGCTTTTGAAGAGAGCTTTAAGGAAAAAATAAAATTTTTTAAAAATGCTTAACCCATTAAGAGCCGATGGCATTTTTATGTTAAATTTTATATATGCAGTACCAATTTTTTTTATTTTTTTAATTCTCTGTCACCCTAGATTAGATATGTACATATGTGGTGAAGATACGGATATAGAACTCTTACTTGTTTTTTGTAATTATAGCGATTTTATTTTAAAAACGCGATTTTTAAGTGAAATAATGATGAAAATGCGATTTTAGCACTTCTTCGTGAACTTCGTTATAATAAAGATTTCATTAATTTATTACGATTTTTAAGCGAAATTTTAGATGAAAGGATATTTTTAACAGTTTTTTTTTATTGATCTTATGGCTTTTGTTGGCATAGCTTTGACTTTTATTATGTTTTTTTTTATTTCGGTAAAAACATGATTTTTAAGATTTTTGTTGAAATTTATGTTTTTCGCTATATTTTGCTACACTTGAAATTTTAATGAAGTTGTGATTTTAACGAATCTTTGTGTAATTTATTAAGAATTAGCCATATTATAGTTTTAAAAACAACATTTGCAAGTATGTTATCTTTTTTTTTATATTAAAATCGAATTGATAGGTTATGAACATCGGCTATCAAAGAAGTTTTTGCATTAAAAATTTGAACATGTTTTTTCAGTAACAATTTTTTATTTGATGTCTGCACAAAAAGTTACGAAAATTGGGCCAAATGTTACGTGGAGCCTTTAAATGTTACAAAAAATGTAAAAAATGTAATCAAACGGCAACATTGAACTGGTGATGAAGATGTGGTGACACCAAGTGAACAAATGCACCTTTCGATGCAGAAGACAAAAATATAAAATAATTAATTCATAGTTTTAAGAATTTTATTTTGTACACATTAAGCAATTTAAATTCTGACAAATTAAATTCTATATTTTTTGATTTTAACATTTTTACAATAATCAAAAATAGCGCTTTAAAATTCAACAGTCACACACATCTTTAAAACATTCTCGTCTCTCTATATTTTTCTTCCTTTTCTTGATTGATTGAAAACAACAAATGTTTAACGTGGCATAAAATTAAATGACAGTAAATGGTACGTTAATCAAGTGAGAGTTGGAATAAAAGTAGTTGCTGTGTAGCAATATATGTAGGTTAATAGGACTCTGTCTACCCAGTAATTCTGATAACAATTTTATTTTAGTTAAATCTGCATAAACGATTATTTTTACTAAGTTAACGCGTTAGCAGAAAAAAAAACAATTAAAAACTGATGTAAAAAATTTCAACTACTGCTCTTTAAGAACTGCTGGGCACTCGTTGCTAACTAACGTTGTGAAGATTAATACAAGCAAATTCTAAGCCACCTACTTCTACAATCTTAAATTAAAATTATTCTTGAAATTTCAATATGGACGCACAGTTGTGGTTTTTTTGTGAAGGACAAATAAAAAATGCAATGTTTGTGGTCTACAGGATACCTGCTCAGGACACCTGACCAGGTACATTGCTTTTTAAGTTTATTCATTTAGAGCGTTCTGATGTTTAATAATTCAGTTTGTTTTTTATAGAGACTTTTACATAAAGGACAATAAATTTGCCAAAGGATAACAACGCTTGATAATATTTGATTCCTAGAGGAAGAATTAAGTTTTTTTTTCCACAGGCCGAAAGTAAGAAAAATCACTTTGAATCAATATATCTCAGTCAGCAGAATATGAACACTCTTTTGTTAATTGATAAAATGTGTGCAAATTTCTGCTTCCTGAGCGAATGGCATAAATCATCGTCTTCATAGCAGAAGCAGGATATAGTGAAGGCTCTAACCGAAACAGTGGCACGTAAAGGATGTTTCGGTTTTGAATTCTCCTAACCCCAATCCATACAAGTCCGCCTATTAACAAAAGCATAAAGATGGAAATGTGTGTCATCGTTTTATAAGATTTTTCTCGAAAACTAAATATTCAAACTTTTATTATTTTTGAATATATTTTTAGTCAAGATATTGTTTTCGCTTCATAGGCGCGACTGCGGAAATTTAGTAAAGGAAAGGAAATGGAACAATTTCTGTGGGTCCTCTACAGACAGACTTATGTATTTATGCCAATGTCTCGCTTGCAATATAATTAATCACTTAGAAAATCATAAAAATATTTAAGAAGACAATTCGAGTTTAATAAAGCAACTTCAATCAAAAAAGCAAACATTAGGGTGAAAGAGAATTAACAAAAAAAAAAAAAAAAATTTAAGTACTACATATGTGTGCTCTTAATGGGTTAAGCATTAAAAAAATAGTATTTCTTTAAAGATCTCTTCAAAAGCTTTTAAATGATACCCATATTGATATTTTAAAAAATTTCTAAATTTCAGAGGCCCGTAACTCGGGTAATATGGGCGAGCACCAATTTTTTTTACTTAATGTTTTTTTCTTATTTTTTAATTCTCGATAGCCCCATATATTTATTTTTTTTTATTGAAATTATTTTATTGTTGCAAATGACATAAAAAATTAGAGGTAGGCGTGGTGTTGTGCCTGTTGCCTCGAAGGATATGGACCGATTATGCTTATTTCCAATAGCACCTCTTTCAACACTATGTCTGATCGATTGGCGTATTTAACTAACGCTAACATGGACGGAAAGACGGACATCGCTCAATCAACTTCGCTATGCATAAGAAGTCAAAATATTTATGGGATCGGAATTGGATATTGCAGAAATCATAAACGGAAATACAAACTTATATATACCCTTTTCCCAATTTTTGTCGTGAAGGGTATGAAAATATCAAATGTGACTTGGATAAATGAACAACTGGTTTGTGACTTGAATAAATTGAATTCTTCTACCACGTGCAAATATATGGCGAATACAAAATTTGGCTACACCGTAGTATGCAGTCATGGCATCTGCTTTAGCGCAGGAATCTTAATAGTAACAAACAGCGGACATAGAGTTCAAATATTATCGAAACCTTGAGTATAAAGAAAAACAATATTTTTGCTGCTGCGACAGTAAAAGCGCCTGCGTATTAAAAGGCAGCTCATTAAGTCAAAGCTCACCAAATGAGTCTGAAGTAAAAAAAATGCTGAGTTAATAAAGGTGAATTTAAAGTTGAATTCTGTTAGAGCCTCGGAGAGAGACAGAGAGAGAGAGAGAGAAAAAAAATAAAAAGCGGTGTGTGGCGGTTGTGGTCGAGTTGAGTAAGGAGCTTGTTTAAAAAAAATCTCTTTAGAGGCAGAAGGTAATTTAGTAGGGGAAACCGGTTCGTTAAGAAAAGTGTTTAGAAAAAGAAGAAATATGTTGCTAAACTAGTCGGAGCTACAGAGTTAAAAAAGAAGAAGCATGATAAATTCTATAAAATCAATATGATCCAAATTAATGCCATAACGTTTTCAAGACAAACAATTTTAGGTGCAATACAAACCACATTTTTTTCTTTTGGTTAAAACCTTTAACTTCCTACAATTTTAAACTGTAGGGTGTTTTTTTAAACCGGTTATACTTTAAGTTATAAAAAAACAATACATAAAAAATTTAATTTTAATCAAAAACAAATTTTTTATTCAAAATATCAACAGATCGCGTTAACATTTTAAAATGAATTTGGCTGTTCTTGCTTTAGTAAATTCTGAGCGCTCAATTTTGATCTCCTTTTTCGAGAATTACTGTCACGAACAATAATAAAAATTCTTGCCTCCAGGTGTCCATTATAACAGGTCTGTCAGAATTAATCTCTGACTTCACTTGGCCTAACAGAAAATAATCGAGAGATGTTTAATTCGCATGACCTTGAAGAATAACTGACAGGTCCATTTTTCGAACAGAATTTATCAGCAAATTTGGTTTTCAATAGGTCAATCGATTTTGCACCCAAAAACTGAATTTTTATAATAAATAAATTAAAACTCAATTCATTCGTAATTCTAAAGCTTAAATTAAGAAAGTCTGAGTCATGACAGACTTCATGAAAAGTTCAAAATTTAGAAGAAAATCGATTTGGAGTTCGAAAATAGATTTTATTATAATAAAAACTAAAAATTTAAATTATTCATAAGCTAAGCGTCCTGTAGCTCAAGTAAAGAAAATCTGTGATCAATTATAAAATTTATGAAAAAAAACATAATTAAAAATATTAAATTTATTAAAATTCGATTAGAGCCCAAAAATTCATATTCTCCGTATAATAAATAACGCTCTCCTGTTAAAGCCACATTTTCAAATGAAATATCATTACTTCATGTTTATTGTGGTTGCTGTTTTTTAAAAAGAACCAAATGAAAAAAAAAACATTGAAGGGTTACCAGACTATTGGCTCAGGTGGATGGTTCTAGACGACATAGCCGATTGGCATAGCAGCTCCAAGAGAAATCATAACAACTTTCATTTAAAAAACCTTGTATTCAAATGTAAATTAAAGAAGCTTTTAAAGACTTTCTGCCAGGTCTGCTTCGGCTGTTGTTGTGCTAGAATATTTAGTCTTTCTACTTGAGGACATGGTATCGTATTTTAAATTTTTAAATGCCACTAAAGCCCAAAATATATCCTTTTCTAATCTTCCTGTCCACTGCCTACCGTTGTAGGGTCTTTTGCGAACATTTGATTAATGACAGATTTCATGACTGATTTGCAAAGTAAATTAGATCATTTGGTAGTGTTTTTAAAGCACTTCCGTAGTCATGACAATTTTCCAGAATATACTGATTGCAAATGTCAAAAAGTGAGGGCAGTATGACAGTTTGTTTGACAGTTAACCCTTTCGTAAATTCTAATGGTTTTAGATAAGAAAAAACTTTGCTTGTTACCTCTTAATGGAACCCCTTAATGATTGTCATTTTATGTATATATGTGTGCTTTATTTAGTTTATTAAATATAAACACTTTATTTACATTAAAGTTTTCGTTTGTCTAGACCTTAATTGAACTAAAGTTATTATTCTGTTTTTTTTTTTTTTTTGATAGGGAGTGCTGTTTGATGTCATTTGTTTATAAAATGGGGAAAAACAAATTAAAGTAGTGTCAATGGGACAGTTGTTGTTGTTTATAAAAAAAAATTAAAAAATATTCATTTTGCAGTAGGTAAAATAACAACAAATACAAATTTTTTGCTTTAATAATTTAATAAACTTTTAAATATGGGTCAATGTAAATAGGAACTTATTCCCGATTTATTTAAATAAAAAAATTTTATTTAATCATTGCTGTAAATAACGAATGAGGTTAACCGTTTCGTCAGAGACATAATAAATCCATTATATACACGTAACTTGTCAAAATAGACAAAAAGCAAGTAACAAAAATCAAAATACCAAAAAAAAAAAAAACAAAAACGTCGGGTTTCTTTAGAGTTAAAGAAAACGTTTTTTAAGGAGTAAGGAAGTAATGCTTAGTAGTTAGTGGGAAAGGGATGGAGAGAAAGAGTTAAGTGCTTAAGACAAAAGTTTAAAAGTAATTTAAAAGTAGGAATCTTAAATTTTTCAGTGATAAAAAACATTTTTAGGATTGCGACTGACTGCCTTTACTCTCAATAATTTTTTCACACAAAAAAAACAATAATCATTTGTTTAAATTCGAATAAAATTTTCTATCAAATAAACTGAAAATAAAATTTTTCTAAAAGTGAATTTAAGTAGCTATAAACATAGTCTTTTACAGAAAAAAATCAATAAAAAATCTTTATTAATTTTTTCACAGAAAAATATATTGCAAACCTCTCAGTATCGTAAACAGTCAATAAAAAATGTATGCAATTTATTCAACTTTCTTGATTTTACCATTGTCCCAAGACGAAAAATCTAAAGCAAAAATCTTGAAAATTCACTATACCATGCACAATTTTGTAACCTGTATTTTGGTAATCTACCAGGACATTACCTTTTTTTTAGATAATATTGGCTCTAAAAGCTAGATTAATGAAACTGGGCAGAAAAATTTGCTATGGTCATAGGCTATTAAAACTAGAAAACAAGAAAAATCGGGCCAAGGAGAAAAAAGTTCCCTTCAGAAGAACTAAACCTACCTCTGAAAAATGCAAGATTTTTAAAACTTAAAATTGGCCTTAAGAGATTCTAGAATGGCATTTTTGCCCCGTCCCTTTTTGTGGCCGGTGAACAAATATATGATTTGGAAAAAGAATGTAATTATTAAATGAAATGGATTACATACGCCTTAAAACCATAGAAACCAATTTATATGGGCAAGGGGAGGTATCTCTCTAATCACAGCCCCAAAAACGTTCCTTTGAGAGATTTTGTTTTTTAAATTTTTTTGGCCAATTTCCTAAAAATATTTATTATTAATCTTTCTAATGCTTTATCAATCCCCGCCTCCCAAGAATATTTTTAAAACGATATTTTTGTAATTTGTTTCTTTATAGTATTTTATTTATCTGAAAATAATTAATTTATTCATAATATAAGTTATTGAAGAGTATAACGGTAAATTTTATTTAAATGTGTTACAATTAATTTATTTAAAAGAACTTCTTTTTTGCACTAAAATTATAATAAGTTTCATGGTCATTCTTCGTCTTATTCTTTAAAGACCTCTTCCTAATCTGAATCCTTTTTATCGTTCAGTACAGGTGGGAACATGAAAGAAAGATAATAACTTTTCTGGAATGGGTCTTATACTAGTAAATAGTGGGTTAGGCTCTAAAACGTGCAACTTTTTTTCTACAGTATAAAAAAAAAGATAGCAAATTTAATAGTGACATATAAACATATATTTATGATCGTGATGGAGATCACTCTGAAAAACCTTTAATATTTTTTACAAAAAATTTAACAACAAAAAATTCTTTTTTTAAATTCTAACAAAATTTCTTATCATAAAAACTTAAAATAAATTTTTTCTAAAAATTAATATAAATAGCTGCAAATATAGTCTTTCGCAGGAATAAAAATCAATACAAAATCCTTAATCGTTTAGCCACAAGGAAATATATTGCAAACCTCTCAAAATCCTAAAAAGTCACTAAAACGTATGAAATTTTTTCAACTTCCCTGATATTCACACAGTTCCAAAACAACAAATCTAAAGCAAAGGCCTTGAAAATTCACTATACCATTCAGAATTTTATAGTCTGTCGAGCTGCATACTTAAATTTTTACGTTTTTTAAATTTGAATTTTGGTTTAAATTTTATCCCTATGAGCAGCGTTCAGTTATTTGTGCAGCCACTCAAAAGAAATATAATTGCTATCGGTTTAAGGAAAGTAACACAATTTCTATTGCTGAAAATATTAAAAAAAGTAGTTCATAAGAGTATGAATGTCTAAAAAAAATACTTATGTTTGTCCATATGTAGGCAAAAAACAGCCCGTGATTATGTGCCTGCATGCTTGTTTAAGCGTGATGATATCCTCGTGTATGGCATTGACATATTTCTTCTTGACTTCTTTTAACCATATTTTTATAGACTGTCGACGACTCATCATCAAATAGTAAACAATAAAAAGAACACATAACAGTAATAACAACAACAAACAACAGCCACAAAAAATTATTAAAGGTCTAGTAAAAAAAAAAAAGAGAAAGAGATATATATAAATAAAATCGTTAACGAATAACAAGAAATGAAATGGAAGCCAACAAATGTTATCCATTTAAGCGTGTAAACAGTTACTTCTGTAAAAGAACTAAAAAATTGCAATAACTGTTACTGTTTTATCGAAAAAAAAAAAACACACACACACACCCACATACAGGTTATTAATTCTGTAATAGAAATGTTACATTAAATATTAAATAATTTTTTGACAGTTTTATTATTACAATAATATTTTTGAATAATCTGTTTTTAAGTTATGAAAATTATAGAAATAAATAATATTTTTTATCTATAATAATATTGAAAACAGTTGATATGGTAGCGGTATTATAACTTTGTTGAATTAATAACAATGTGACAGCCACATGTTATTTGGAGATGATTATGCTGTTAAGTTCATAAGAATAAAGCAACAGTTGCTTGGCTTTTATGGCGGTTTTTAAATAAATATGAAATAAGAAACAGCAGGTTTAAAGAATAAAAGCGACATAATTGTTGCAGAATGTTAACAACTTTTGTAGAGACCAAACCCAACAATTTAAAAGACCTTTCTAAGTTTATTTATAAGATCGAAAAAGTTCCATTACAATAATTCGTGAGATAAACGCCGGCATGCAGTAATCTCATAGACTAAACTAAATTATGAAGGATGTGCTTTGAATTGTGAAAACCAAATGAAACCATCAAAGCCTAATATTGTCATCGTCTACAATTAATAAATTGTTGTCTAATCCTTTGTCATCAAACTAAGGGATTCTTTTGTCATCAAATTAAGAGATTCTTTTGATTGCAAATGTCAACACATGAAATTTTTATTCTACTTTAATGTGTGTAACTTTAAAAATACTATATTTTCTCTATTTATTATTCTTTGGGTATGGCCTTACTTGATCCAACGGTATTTTGCTTACTTAACATGAGCACTTTACTAACGCAGTCATCCTACGCTACACCACTATGTTCGTCCAGCGAGACAAAAACTACTTCATGACTTGTTTAGTGTGCTTTTAACCCGCACAGCCTTTTAAGCGCCATACGCTGTGGTTTCGCGGCAGGGACTCGTATTTACAATCTACTATCTGCTTTTCTTTTCAAGCCAGACCTTTTTATCCAACTTGGCCGCGACTGACACACACTGTTTTTATGTTGTTACTTTACACTAATTAAAGCTTCAACTTTTGTCTATACAACTGGCTTGACCATCATCATCTGTTGATCTAATAATTTGTGGCAGATGCCTGCTAATCCACTAATCCAGTGAAGACTCCAAATGATTTGACCTGATGTCTTCTGTTCATTTGCAATTCATCGAAGAATTTTTACCTGTTTCCTTATTTTTATGATGGAGTTAAAGAACTTTTTAACTTCATGTGATGTTCTATTTTACAGCATGCACACACCTCTACCAACGCAACCACTACTTAACAGGTTGTCAGGCTTAACATGTTGTCATTAACATGTTGTCATTTATTATTCAATTTACTCCCACAATACTTTGCTGGTGTTGGAAATAATTTTATCCATCTCTGTTTTACCATGCACACACGGATAACAACAACATAAGCAGTTTTTGTTGTTTTGGTTGTATAAAAAAATTAAAAATATTTTTGACGAGTATTGTGCAAATATAGAGCGGTAATAGAAGCCGAGTTATTGTTCGACATGACAATGTCCATGGAATGTCACAGAATCGGCCAAAGTAATTCCTGCAGCAGATAAATGCTTTCGAGAAATATATTACACCTTCATTTATTTAACTAAGTTCAATAGAGAAAAATACTTTTCAGACTCGGCAATCGGAAAAGTGTGAGATCAAAATATTGATGTAAAAATAAGTCCTTAAGCTCAACAACTGTGTCTTTATGAACGAGCTTATATTGATGTTGGTTAAAGGTCATATCAGTGTCGCAGGAAATTAAACCGTTGATGCCCTTAGAAAAAATGGAGCAGCCTTTAAAAATGGGTTTTGATTATGGTATGGCTCGAGGATAGGTCTGCCAATAGTTAGATTCCATATAGCTGACGAAGGGGCTGAACGATCATATCATCCTCATGGAGCCGTGGAGTATCAACGTAGAGACGGTATTTGTTACTCTAGAATTACTCTGAATAAAAAATATATTTTTTTTTTTAGTTGTGTGTGAGAGAGTTTAAGACGTCATCTTACATCACGATTGAATGAAGAATACTGCCCAATTCTGGACTGCCACAGGGGACCTCAGGCTTTTAAAGTTCAAACTGGCAATTACATTGAATAATATAATAAAAAACAAGAAGTTGAAAACTATCAGTCAACGATTATAAATTTCAAGTCTACAGTAAAAGTGGTTTAAGTGGCGTAGAACATGATTATATAAAGGAAGATTCTATTGGTGGTAAAATAAAAAAATTTTGCGAAGTTCAAAAAGGATCTAAAAAGGCAGGCAAAAGGAAACGCCTACCTTTAATTTTTTTGTCATTTGGAACTTTAAAGTAACTCCAATCAAAAAAATAAATATATGAGGCGATAGAGAATCAAGAAATAGGAAAAAAAAACATCAAGCGAAAAAATTGGCGCTCGCCCATATTTTCCGAGTTACGGGGCTTTGAAATGTTCAAATTTTTTAAAACATCAATATGGATATTATTTTAAAGCTTTTGAAGAGATCTTTAAGGAAATACTAAAATTTAAAAAAAAATGCTTAACCCATTAAGAGTCAATGTCATTTTTATGTAAAATGATATTTATCCACTACCAAAATTTTTTTTAATTTTAAATCTATGTCACCCCAATATTTGCTTTTTTGATTGGAGTTACTAAACTAGATTTGCCGAATATAGCACTCTTACTTTTTACAGCTTATTAAGAAACGCAGAAAGACCTCTTAAAGTTGTTAACATTCTTGCAAAAAATATCGCTTTTATTCTTTCAACATTAAATTTGTATCAATTTTAGAATCTTTAAGATTTAAATATTTTTAACCTTTCACTATTAATTTATGTATTGGAAAAATTATAAATAAAATAAAACTCACCTGCTGTTTCTTATTTCATGTTTATTTAAAAACCGCCATAAAAGCCAAGCAACTGTTGCTTTATTCTAATGAACTTAACAGCATAATCATCTCTAAATAACATGTGGCTGTCATGTTGTTATTAACTCAACAACGATATAATATCGATGCCATATCAACTGTTTTCAATATCATTATAGAAATAAAATATTGTTTATTTTTTTAACTTTCATAACTTAAAAAAAAAAATTATTATAAAAAAATATTATTGTAATAATAAAACTGTCAAGCAATTATTTAATATTTAATGTAACATTTCTATTACAGAATTAATAACATGTATGTAAGTGTGTGTGTTTTTTTTTTATAAAATAGTAACAGTTATTGCAATTTTTTCGTTCTTATACAGAAGTAACTGTTTACACGCTCAAATGGATAACATTTGTTGGCTTCCATTTCTTTTTTTTTGTTAATCGATAACGATTTTATTGATTTCTTTTTTTGTTTCACTAGACCTTTAATAATTTTTTTTAATTGTTGAATATTTTTATTCCTTTTTTTGTTGACAATTTGACAATGAATCGACAAGATAAAATGTCAAAAGGAATATATCAACACCATACATGAGAATATACTTACGGTCATACAAGCATGCGATTATATAATCACGGGATTTTTCGCATACATTTGCATTATTTTAAATTTTGTTTTATTTCAAGTAACAGAAAATATATCAATTTCTTTCTTTTTACTGGCTGCCCACATAACTGACCGCTTGTTGAAGAATTGGATTTTATATAACTTTTATATTGACAGCTTAAGTGGCAACCTTAATGACGAAACAAAACAAGATCGCAACTTCAAGGGAGAACGCCGATGGCGTGGCTTTTTTAACTAAATGTCTGAGTTTAGATGGACGAACATTTGGAAGAAAAACATTTGGAAGAAAAACATTTGGAAGAGAAACATTTGGAATTCCCTTTTGTTTTTTCAATCGTGTTCACACAGGCGAACATGTTGTCCGCAATATTTCATTAGTATTGTTATTGTTCGCTTTTCAATGTATGCAAAAAAAAAAAAATGTCAACGAAGCGTATCGCCGAATACCGAACCCATCCGTAATTTGCCATCAAACTAAATGTTTTCCTTACAAATGCTCGTTCGTCTAAGCGGGGACATAAGCTGCCAGGAGTCTTTTTCTTCAGATATTTAAGAAGTAAAACTAATGTAAAGTTTTTTACATTCTGTCTTTATTTTATAAATTTCCTCATCGTGAAAGGTTAACAATAAATAATAGAATTACACTTATATCACTGAAGGTTTAAATAGATATTTTTATATATTTTATTTTTTTATAAACATGAGAGTGTTAACTTGTATGGCGATGACATATTCGCTTATGTCTTATCTGTCTGCTGTTGCTCTTGTTTTTTAGTTTGTCAACTTCTTCTCAAATACTCAACTATAATAAAAATTAATAAAATAACAACAAAAAAAATAATCATTTAGCTTAAATACAATATGGCTAAAATCGTTATAGAATAAAACAAAAGCAAACTAATGTTATGGATTTTCGTCTGCATAAAATCTATTGCTGTCACATGAAAACCTGTCAGAATTATAAACGAAAAACTAATTCTTTTGCTTTAAATATTATGAGGTATAGAAAAAAGTTCTGTCATTTTTGAATATGAATACTTTTATGATGGAGGAGAAAAAACAGGATTGTATTGTTGTCACCGAAACTATAATATGTTCTCTATAACAATATATAGTACAGTAAAAGTAAAATATTTTTAAACGACTTCAAAAAAAGAAGGAGGATATCAATTCCATTGAATGTTTTTTGTTATATTTGTGCCTCCATAACTCAGTCATTTCTGAATCGATTTTAATAATTTCTTTTTTATTTGAAAGGTGATGTTTACACATTGGTCATAATCATAATCTTAAAAATTAAAGGGTGTCCCCATATAACATATATGTTTTTTATATGTACTTTTAATTGTAAACGGCACCACTTCCAATGTCAAAAACTAATGCAAAAATAAATCTGAAAATTAAAGGGTGTCCCCATAGGTAACATAAATTTACCGCTTGAAAATTGAACAAAATATCGATTGCTATCACAATTATATTAATTATTTTCCCGATTATTTAATTTATTTCAAATTTATAATTTAAAGGGTGACCCAATATTCATTTATTTCAATGTATTTGGCCATACTTTTCACTACAAGCATTTACAAGGCAGTTGCATTGATAACTTCGCTATAAGAACAAATATAAAATTTGGATTTGGAAATTAGAGGGTGTGCAAATAGTTAATGCAGTTTTATATATGTGGCCAAATTTTCTTACTGTTATAGACAGGCATCTAAAACTTACAAGAGACCTGTATTGCTAAGTCCGCGAATACAACAAGTTTATAATTTGAATATGGAAATTAAAGGGTGTTTCCAAAATTAATGTTATTTGTTTTGTATAACCTTATTTTTTTAACCGTTATTTACAAATACTTAAAAATTAGGCAGCATGTCCGCTACTTTGTTTGGTATAAGAAGAAGTATAAATATTTTGCGTTAAAGGGTGTTGCAATAGTTGATGTAAGTTGCTGTAGATGGCCAAACTGTTGAACTGTTATAGAAATTTACAATTTACAGCAGCAAGTATAAAAATTATATTTGAAAATTAAAAGGGTTCCCCTATAGTTGCTGTAATATGATATATATAGCCAAACTCTTGAATAGTTGTAGTAGCGGTAGTGCTAAGTCAGCTATAACAAGTATAAAGTGGCCATACTTTTGAACCATTTTAAACAGACGCCTTGTTTTCTCTCTTGCTTTTTTATTTTTTAAACTTCGAAAACGCTTTCGTATAACTTTGAGATGTTTCCCACTGTAACCTTCTATTGTCCGGAAATGACTTCCCAATTAATAATAATAAGTAAATTGTAGCTATATTTAATTTAAAAAAATATTAAAACCCATAAAAAGAAAATCGAAAACATCTCAAAAAGAAAATTAATATTTTTATCATAGTATTATTATATTTTATTATAACATAATTATAATTAATTTATATTAGTTAGTTATTTTATTTTAAATAATTATATATAACAATACTTTTATTATATTAACAACAATATGATTGTAATAACAACAATATTAATATGGTGCGCTTAACCGGATCTGTTCTTTTTGTATGTACGTTCTTTATTCCCTAGAGGATTTCTCATGTGAGTTCAACTTAATTATAAGGATGGTAGGAAGTAATAAATCCAAAATGCCGACAACCCTCCGATGCATTGCGTTTGGTTTTTCTTTAAAAGTTGAATCCATATCATAAAAACCATCAGATATAAATTCCGCGTTAGTTGCTACAGTTTTGGATTCTAATGAGTTATCAGTCTACTACTTTGGACCAAATTCAAATGTTTGCTTTTATTCTCTTGAAAATAAAACCGAAAAAATAACTTTCCTTAACCCAATATTCTAAATATTAAATAAATGTTTTGACAGTTTTATTAATAAAAAAGAATTATCGAATAATATATTTTTGTATCTATAATCTAATAATATTATAACAATATTATATTATCTGGTTGTTAAGTTAATAACCACATGCTTTCGCCATATAATCGCCAGATGATTATACTGCAACATTCATAAGTATGTGGGACGCTAACAGTTGTTTAGGTTGAATAATATAAACAATGAAATAGATACAGGAGAAGAGATTTATTTTCGTTTTATTGTCAAGCAGCAAAAACCAACCATATAAAAGTAATTAAAATTAAAACTCTTTTTATATATTCGCGATTAATCGAATAATTTTATTCGAATAACAATCTTAGTATAATAATCGTCAAAAGTGCTTTAAGAGTTTTTTTTTTATTGAAATCCATTGTAATCCATTTAATCAATTAAAAAATGTCCTTTACTGATCGTATTGTTTTTTTTTTAAATGACTACTCAGTAATTCTTAAAAAATAAGCATTAATAATTTTACTCGAAAACATTACGGGCCAAAAAATGTTAAGATCATTTTTTTATCGCATATTGAGTTAAAGAAATAATTCTTTTTTCTTCGATTAATCGAATACTTTCAATTTGACCGGCTATATATTTCATATTTTTGATCATTTGAATAATTTCTTGCTTTTATTCCGAATAAATATAGTTTACTAAGAAATTGCTAAATCTTCGATTATTCGAGTAATAAGTATTCGTTCGATTCATAACCCTTAAAATTGCTATTAAAAAGTATATATATTCATTATCCTTTATTATTTATTTAATTTATTTAAATTATTCATTTGAAAACAACCTGTTGCCTGGGGTAGTCGGATTATTTTTATTCGATTAACTTACATTTAAAAAAAATATTTTCTTTTTTTCTTTTAACTTTTATTAAATATTCACTAAATATTTATATATTCTAGACTTATGAACTGCTTTTTTTCAAAGAGTTTTTTTTTCGAATAATCGGAAATTTTTTATTTTTATGGCAATTCTAATTATTTAATATTCGTGTCAAGTTATACTTTTCCTTTTAAATACTTGTTTAGCTATAATTTTAGTTGTAAGCTAGTGCTTAAGTAATTTTTTTCTCCATCCTAAGAAAAAAAAAGTTTCATAAAAAATTTCGAATTGTCTCTGAATAAAGAAATAATATGAAAAGCAATTGAATACAATTGCTTAATGCGTTAACAAGTACTTTATATTATTTTTTTGAATTCGACTAACTTTCAAAAGAATAATATTTTTACGATTAATCGAAAAAATTTTATTCGATTATTCGAAAAAATTTTATTCGATTATTCGAATAATTTTTATTCGATTAATCGTTAAAATATTATTCGTTTAATCGCAAAAGTGTGGTTTGATTAATTCTTGATAAAAAGTTATTTAGTTAATTATTAGAAAACAATTTCTTCGATAAAACGAATATTTTTACCGCAAAATATATCAATGGAATCCAGGAGGAAGTCTATGGGCCATCTAACCGACCCTGGATGGCTTTTCCTAATTGTTTCTTAAGCCAGATTCCTTACGAAGGTTTGTGTTTATTTAATAACTTCACCCCAACCCACAACGCCTCTTTTAGTGGCTTTCTTCTTTTTACGTGCTGTTTGTTTAGGGTGAATTGATGAATTTTTTGTAACTTTAGGTTCTTTTTTTATAAACCTGTACACTTTATCTTTTAGAACATTTTTTCTTTGTCCCTTGGGATCCCAATTGGGATTGGTAATAAAATAACTTGTCACTTAATCAATTGTGACAAAGAAATATAATACGCAACGTCGTTTGGCACTAATAATACTTGGCATATTCGCTGATGTGTTAATTGTCTCAATGTAATCTTAAATGGTTAAAAAACAAACAACAACAACAAAAGATTAACATTATAAGACGCTATAAATTGTAACAATGAATTTTGTCCTTTGAAAGTAAAAAATTTTTAAGTAAATATTTTAAGGCATTTGGGGTCCTTCATAATAACCTTCATTGTTCTAGGATTTAACATGCTGAATCTATTAAAAAAAGAACACATTCACAAGGACTGGCCCAAGATTTAACCACTACTTTTTCAAGAATAGATAAGGAATATTTACAATTGTTTTTATTTAAAAAAACGTTTGTTGTTTTTTCAATTTTGCTTTTATTAACACTAGTTGTGGCATAGTGGGACGAAACATAATAAAAAAGATGTAAAATTACAAAAAAAAAAAAAAAAAATAAATAAAAATAAAAAATAATTATAATAAAAAAAAAACAACAATAATAATAATAATAATAAAAATAATAATAATAATAATAATAATAATAATAATAATAATAATAATAATAATAATAATAATAATAATAATAATAACAAAAAATAATTAAAATAATGAATAAAGAAATGCAATGTAAAATCTATACTGAGATATCTCACTTTGGGAACGTTCAAAAATGTTTAGATTCCAAGCTAAAACCTTTTTCAAAACTACTCCACAGTCCACCACTAAAATACTCGAGTTGTTTAATTTGATACATGAACACATACACACACAACACGCACTCAAGCTAACGCTACATTTTACAAGAGTACTAAAATTCCATTGTTAAAACGATTCTGAATAAACGATGTTTGAATTTCACACGAGGTTCCATAAGAGAATCAAGAAAAGTCAAAAAGGACAACAACAAAAACATATAATCACACATACATAAACAAAAAATTAATGCATTAGAGATATAAAAATATTTAAACACACACAAACGTGAATGTATCTGTGTATGTTATTTGTATTCATGATTTTCATTTTGTATATCTAATGCTGACGTCACAATTGTGCGTAGGCGTCATACTTGTGGCGCACCCACTAACCAGGGTAAAATTTTTAAGGCAAACATTTAAAAGAGTTTCAAGACAAGTAAAAATCTTTAATTGAAATATTTAAGAGCAAATAGTTTCCCCTTTTAATTCTCTTGGCGCAAGCTTAATCGTTTGCAAACAAAGAAATTGCTGGTTGTGTTGTAAAAATTCCGTTACATAAAAGTTTTGGCTGCAACATGTTTCCAATTTGTGGTAGGACTGTGCAAATATATTTTTTTTCTGCTGAAGAAGTTTTTCTAAAATCAAGTTTTGATTTGATTGTTTTGATTTTTATTCTAAAAGAGATTTTATTTACCTTTCTTTTAGCCTCATCTCTCTTACTCTCTTATATCATGTTTTTTTTTAGTTTCTTTTTGTGATTTCTGCAAACACAGCTGTTTTGCAGGCTCAGATGTTACCGGCATTTTGCATTACACGCATATGTATGTTTGTTTATTAGACCAGCTAAGAGTTAAGCAGAATTAGTGGAGCAGATAGAAAAATATTCGTAAATTATTGTGAGAAATGTAAACAACTTGGCTTTAGCTGATTTTTAGTTCCTGTTATATATTCCATCTCTGGCCGTTTTGATTTTGAAGTTATTTTGAACTCCATTTATTTACTTAATAATTTTACTGTCTGCAGTTATCGCTACCCTTATGGATGAGACTGTATTATTGCTTGGATGCCATGATGTCTTGCTTTTAACAACTGCAAGCCTTTTTAATTTTTAGAGTCTACGAGGGCTGCTATATATATTTCTGGCCTGGCAACACTGGGTGCAGCCAAGTGCAATCTGACATTTCCATTGGAAAGCTTGTCATTTTTAAGCATAATCGTACTCAAAACGTTTTGACGTACGACCATTATTTGTGTTGTTTACAGTGACTTGAAAAAATTAATATAGAAAAAAATGGAATTAACTCGTGAACATTTTCGTGCCGTCATTGTTCACAACTTTTGACGTGGATTATCACGACAAGAGTGCATTGATGAACTTAAACCTTTGTATGGCGATGAAGCACCATCCTATAGCACTGTGAAAAATTGGTATAATGAATTTAATCGTGGCCGAAGCTCGCTCAAAGACGAATTCCGTGAAGGTCGTCCAAAAACGGCTGTTGTGCCAGAGAACATTGATGCCGTGCGTGAACTCATAATTCAAGATCGACATGCGACATACCGAGAGATAGAGACATCCTTGGACGTTTCCTCCACCAGCATACATTCGATACTGCATGAACACCTGGCCGTAAAAAAGGTTTGTTCTCGTTGTATCCCGCATAATTTGAAAGTCGCTCAAAAAAGGCTTGTGTCGATTGGTGCAAAGAAATGTTGCAAAAATACGATTGCGGTGCTTCAAAAGACGTTTATAAGATCGTCACAGGTGACGAATCATGGATCTATGCGTATGAGCCCGAAACGAAACAACAATCGACCGTGTGGGTCTTCAAAAACGAGCAAAATCCAACAAAAGTTGTTTGTGGAAGAAGCACTTCGAAGCACATAATCGCCTGTTTCTTCGGCAAAACTGGTAATGTGGCGACTGTTCCGCTTGAGCAACGTAGGACGGTCACTTCTGAGTGGTACACTACAATTTGTTTGCCTGAAGTCATCGGAGAAATTCAAAAAAGCAACAAGAGAAGACGAACCATTGTTCACAATGACAATGCGAGCTCTCGGCTCAAACCAGAGCGTTTTTGACCGGCCAAAATGTCGAATTAATGGGTCATCCGCCGTACAGCCCTGACTTGGCACCTAATGACTTCTTCTTGTTTCTGCACCTCAAGAAAAAAAATGCGTGGTCAACGATTTTCGTCGCCAGAAGGAGCTGTTGAAGTGTTCAAAAACCATGTTTTAGAGGTGTCTCAATCGGAGTGGAAAAACTGTTTCGACAACTGTATAAATCATGTAATTAAATAAGATGCGAAATACAGCCCTTGCATACAAGTATGTTTACTCTGGGAACTAGAGGAAAAAACTCTTATAATTGACAACCCGCAAATAAAAAGTATAAGCAAACAAATAATAAGAAAATGGCCGGTCATACGAAAATGGATTTTGACAGTTCCAACTTTAAAACAAAAAAAAAAAAAAAAAAAAAAAATAATGCCATGTTGTTATTGTAATAAAAAGAGAAATCAGCTGGGCGGACGCCACTACCTAGTAAAATAAATATGCCTTGTGCTAATTGAATAAATTTAATTGAGCATGTGTGAACATGAAATTAAATTTCACAATTAAAACTAAATTGGCTTAATTAAGAAAACATGTCTGAACAGGGTATTAGAAATCTGATTGACAATTATGAATTATTCATAAAAATCGGGGTTGTAATGGGCGAGCTGTAAAATCCTGACATATGTACGGTGGCATAAATGGTACTGTGGAAGAAGCTCTTGTATCATCTGAATCTTAAATGGAAAAAAATGCAAATCCTTGTGCAAAATTGTGGCCCAAGTTGTTCTTTAAACACTAAGGTCCTGAAAGCGGAGTCAAATTAAGGTTGATGGAATGTTTTGGACACTTTTTTTTTATTTTTTTTTTACATTTAATTAAATAAATTTTGTAAAAAAACCCTTATTGGCCAAAATATATTACAATTGATTGCGTAAGAATTAAAGAAGTTAAATAGTAACCCAAATCAAATAACATAACATTTCAAATTAAGAAAAAATTAACAGCAAAAAAATACACTAGTATTTCATATATCCTGTTTATAATATCACTCCATTACTAGTATTCTAACTCCAACCAGCCTTCAATCTATAACACCATCAATTAGTTAAAAGTTTAGTAATAATTTATTTATAAATTTGAACGTCCACTTTATTGGGCAGCAGTAATGTTTTCAGCCGATCTAACAGTATGTTGTAATCCAAGCTGGGGCCTATCATCGAAAGATCCTCTTTCTTTGAAATCATTTACTACACGATAAATAGTGCGTTTTGTTGGCACGTTGTTTCTTCCAAAAATTTCACGTAACTTTCTCATTGTCACAGTAATCGATGATTGATTTTGATGAAATATTTTAACGATTAAAACACTTTGGTTTATCGAATATTTTTGTATAATAAATTGGCACATTTCTATTTCACGACTGCCAAATATGAACTGTCAAGACTAATGTTTAACAAAATGGTGGCAAAATAAAGCAGTATACCTTCCTAGTGGACACCTTTATTTCTTTCTATTTAAGATTCTCAAATGATGTTGGTCAATAAGGTAGCGGGTCCAGAATACATACAGGAATATTTACGCCTGACTCAAAGTAATAAAAGGGAGTTTTTTTAAGCATGGTAGAACTTGAAATTATAAAAAGTAACACTAAAAATTAAGTTTTAATGAAAAATGATTTTTTATTAATTTCAGTAAACTCTGGCAAATCATTATGAATAGATTCACGCCTGAACAACGCTTTGAAATCATCCAAGTTTACTTTGAAAATCAATCATTAATTCGAGCAACTTATGGACGATTTTGTGATTTTTATGGTGCACATAATTGTCCGTCTGAGCAAGACATCCGTCGAACTGTGAATAGATTTTGTACCACGTACTCTCTAGAAGATGCAATAACACCAACACGTTGAAGGATTGTACGTACTGAAGAGAATATCGCTGCTGTAAATGAAAGTGTGGTAAAACATCCAAATTTATTGATTCGTCGCCGGTCTGTCCGCACGTGGAAAGTTTTGCTCAAAGATTTTGGCCTACAAACATATAAGATCCAGCTAGTGCAGGAATTAAAGCCACGAAACCATTATATGCATCGTTCTTTCGCCGATGGAGTTTTAGAGCAGTTTGTAATGGATCCGTTGTTTTATCGCTAAATTTTGTTCAGCGATGAGGATCGTTTTTGGCTTAACGGGTTTGTTAATAAGCAAAATTGCCTCATATGAGGTGAGACCAATCCACAACATACCCTACAGACCCCATTGCATCCAGATATATGCACCGTTTGGTGTGGTTTACACGCTGGTGGCATCATTGGACCTTAGTTCTTTAAAAATGTGGGCGAATTTTAAGTTATGGTCAATGGAGATTGTTACCGCATCATGATTAATGATTTTTTTTTTTTTTTTTTTTGAAAAAATGGATGACATTGAACCGGACCAAAAGTGGTTTAAGCAAGATGACTTTACGTGCCATACGTCGACCGCAACCATCGAGTTATTGAAATCAAAATTTGGCGATAAGTTGATTTAGAGAAATTGGCCTTCAGTTGGCCTTCAAGATCATGTGATTTGAAACCTCTCGATTATTACCTTTGGGGACACGTGAAGCAACAATTGGCACGGCCAGCAGTTTTTGAAAAAGGGACCCAAAATTGGACGCAGCCGTGGTGGCCATATGTCCAAAATTATTTTAACATATTAATGACATGTTCTGATCTTTCTTATAAAAAAAATCCAATCCAATTTAAGTTTCTATCAGGCTTAAAAAAAACACCCGTTATAAAGCAAAGAATGTTGCTAAAAAACATTATAGCGGCTCAGAAGTATACTTACTAGTTTTCTAAAAAAAGAAAGTTAAAATTTACTGACTTTTGTAAAGTTTTTCGAGTGTAACTAAACTGCTTGTCTCTTTTCTTCTCTCCTGCTAATCTTACTCTTCTGCTTGTTTTTACTTTAGCTTTCTTTTAGTTGTTTTTTATTTTTTAAATACCATTCTATTCTGCATTTGAAAAAAAAATATTTACCCCTTAGATTTTGCAGATGTCAAACACCTACGCAATGAAAAGTGTGCTGTTGTATTGGATACTGTTCTGGTTTTCAATTTCATTTTGTTGTTTTTTTTATATTTTTATATTTTATTTATTTGGAGCTCAACTAAGAAATAAGACAACAAAAAGGAATTGCTAAAAAAACAAAATTGACAAATAAAGAAAAGAAAGGAAAAAAAAAATTGAAATCACTTGTGTTGTGAAATGTGGACAAAGTCCTAACACAAACGCTTTACATAGTGAATGAGACCAAGAGTTGTATTACAATCACATCGACATTTTTAGCTAAAGGTATTTTGAAGGAATTGTTGTTGCTGTTGTTTTTCTTTTTCTGTTCAAATTGTTCAGGTATTTGTAGTATATGAGTATTAAACTGTTTAAAGCTGCATTAATATTGATGTAAATTTTTTTGGTGTTTTTAATGCTGCTGCTGCTGCTACTGTTGCTGTGGTCTGTATTTTACTTGTTTGTGTGAAGAGGATTTTAAAATAAACAGTCATTGTTGTTGCTGTAGTTGTGTGGTAGTAGCAGCATCTTTAACTTCCTTTTCGCAAAAGCGAAAAAGCGTTACTATGTCGTCATAAAGTCTCTGTTTTTATAAGGAAACAATTTTTTTTTTCTTTTGCAAAAAATTTTTAAAAAGGATGTTAAGTGAGAGGTGAAGTGCAAGTAACGAAGTTGTATTTACAACAATAACTACCACAAGGAAATTATGATGATGATAAAACAAATTTAACGCAAACGGAAAAACAATTTTTGGTGGCACCTTGTTAGCAAATTTTTCATTGACGCTTTAGATTTTATTTTTTGCTAGTAAAGCTTATCGACGAGGTCAGTCTGATAAGTTTGTAGTGTTTACGGCGATTACATTTTTTCTTTTGTTTTTTAACACTATTAAGGTTATTGTTAAAAAAAATCTGTTTTCGGCGAAATTTAAATTATAAAAATCTATTAATTTCTCTCTGCTCAAATTTGTTGTTTGGTTCGTTGTTTGCACCAAAAAAAAATCATAAAAGTTAGAACATTCGGATAATTGTTGCAAAATCACGCCTTTACTTTCCAATCGGTTCTAACAAAATTTAGAAGAAAGATTCAGCATAAGCTCTTAATTACATTTTCTTATTCACTTTAAAACTGGAAAAAAGTTAAAATGGGCAAAAAGAAAGCAAAAATCGAAGTATACTTTTAGGTGTTGAAAAAAAAATATAAAATCCGAGGCAAACTTAATTTCACGAAAACAAAAAAAAAAAAAAAAATAAATAAATATTTCAAACGATCAGATATAGTGTCGAAAGAGCTGCTATTGGAAATCAGCTTGAGCATTCCATGTCCTTCCGGGCAGCAGGCAAATCATCACGCCTACCTCTAATTTTTTATGTCATTTGGAACAATAAAGTAACTCCAATCAAAAAAATAAATACATAGGACGAAAGAGAGTTAAAGAAAAAGAAAAACATAAAGAATCAAATTTGGCGCTCACCCATATTTGCCGACTTACGGGGCTCTGAAATTTTCAAATTTTTTAAAATATCAATATGGGTATCACTTTAAAGCTTTTGAAGAGATCTTTAAGGAATAACTAAAATTTTTTTAAAATGCTCAACCCATTAAAAGCCGATGTCTTTTTTATGTAAAATTATATAAATTGAGTACTAATTTTTTTTTATTTTTTAATTCTCTGTCACCTCAATATTTGCATTTTTGATTGGAGTTACTTCACTAAACTAGATTTACATAGATGGTGAAGGGTATTTAAGGTTCAGCATAGCCGAATAAAGCACTCTAATTTGTTTTATAGCATTTTGAAGTTGAAGGTGGTTAAATTTGAACGAAAACGAAATTAAAGCATACTTTCAGGCGTTAGAAATAAAATTATTTTTATCAGAGTTCACTTTAACTTAAAGCTTTAGACTTTATAAAATTTTTCAATACAATGGACAATATAGTTGAAGTCGTGGACAGAAGTTATAACAAAAAAAAAATAATTAACTAAATAATTTAAAGTTATTATCTGTTAGCCCTCGCTGAACGCAATATATGTATGTAAGTTTGTATGTATTACATGTATTAAAATGAGTAAGTATAAATGAAACTAAGCGAAGACAGGTAAGTATGTGACATATTCAAAATTACAATTACTCACACAGTGACTCATACGAGTATTACATATGGGGAAAAATATTTTTATTATAAAACGTACTTCAAAAATCTATGAATGAAAAAATATATTTCTTTATTTCATTTTTTTTTTTATTTAAGTTGTAATTTGTTCTTTCGACCTTTTTTTCTACTACTTTCAATGGAAAATTGTGCAAAAATTTTAATTAACTGAACAAATATTACTAAACTTTATGACCAGCTTTATCCTTTTACTCTTAATTTATGAACCCGTAATATCATTAATAATCAGGCTCCAAAGAAGCGTTTATATTTCTTTAGTTTTTATTGATTTACTACTGGAAAATACAAATTTTTATTTGAAACTATTTTTTTAATGGCAACTTTAGAAAAAAACTAAGATTACCTGTTATTTTAATTAAATAAATACAAAAACAAACGAATCCTTAGGGAATATGCATTAGAAAGGAACAAGCTTTTATTTATATTAAATGGCCTTCATTTGCTTAAGTTTTGTTTTTTGCTGCTTTAGTTTTTCTATCACACTTAGAGAAATTATAATTTTTTGTTATCACAATTTTTTTCTGTTCAATTCCTTTTTTTATTATTATTTTAAATATTTTTTTAACAACCAGAATTAAAAATTTTCATATTAAAGTTGAGAGTAAAATAAAACACCAGTAGAAACACACATCAACAATGAAACTGAGAGTTTAAGAGAAAAAGAGAATATTAGAAATAAGGACGAACAAAATAGGAACTAAAAAAAATTAATAACAAATAATAATAATAAAATATAATTACAGAGCATGTGAACTAAATTTAAGGCTGGTTGTAACTAAAAATAAACATTACTTTGCATAAAGGACAATAATAACACAAAATGAAACAACAACAAAAACAGCAAAAACTACTTCTAAAAAAGATAGAGAGAGTGAAGGAGGGAGATTGAGGGAGAGAGAGAGAGACAGATAATACTGTCTGGTTAGAGAATTTTCTGTCATAGAATTTGTGTTGTATGTAAAAGCGTTTGTTTTTAATATTGAATAACTACCGGCTGTGTTGTCAGGCATGGGAAATTGAAGTTTTTAAATTATATATTTTTTGTTTGTATCTATATAATAAAATATGATGGTAGATTAAAAAACAATATATATTATTTTTTATTTTTATATACATTTTCTAATTTAAATTTTAATAATTTTTTTTTCAATAATTTTTTTTTCTTTTATAAATAGAAAATAAATATTTGATTTTATATTAAATTTTTTATTACATCTTTTCTAATTACTACGAACGTTTTAGTCTGTATAAAAATTATTAATAGAATTATTTGAATGTTTCCCGATTTTTATTAGATATAATATTTTATTAAAATTGAGCGGCATATTTTAAGGTTATGTTGAAATTTTCTGAACTGTTTCTTCAAAGATGTCAAACTTGTCGCACTAAGAGGCCTAAGCGTTGTGATATTCTTACGTGCTGCATAAAATGCCAGGTATATGGCGCTAGGAAATATTTTATTTTCTTTATTACACGATTTCAAAGATTTTAGGAGGCAGATAAGACCCAATATTATATAGCTATACTTATATACGATAACTAAGGATTTACTTCTGGTGAGCTTAAAAAATTATCATTATTAAAAAAACAAGTAAAAGTGCTATATTCGGCTCTGCTGAATCTTATATACACTTCACCATCTATAAAAATATTGGGGTGACAGTAAATAAAAAAATAAAAAAAACGTACTGCATATCTATAATCTTATATAAAATGCCATCGGCACTTAGTGGGTTAAGCATTTTTTTTTAAATTTTAGTATTTCCTTAAAGATCTCTTCAAAAGCTTTAAAATGATACCCATATTGGTATTTAAAAAAAAGATGAAAATTTCAGAGCCCCGTAACTCGGAAAATATGGGCGAGCGCCAATTTTTTTCACTTGATATTTTTTCTTATTTTTTAATTCTTTATCTTTATTTTTTAATTCTATTGTTCCAAGTGACATAAAAAAATTAGAGGTAGGCACCACGCCTACCTGCCAGGCCTGTTGCCTTTGAATAAATTAAACTAAATTTTAAAAGATTACGAATAATAAATTTTTATATTGATATATTTGCATGTGCACATTGCTTACTAATAAAAATTGTTTTTCAATTTTTATTTTTCCAGTGAATCTTTCAAATATGTGCATATGAATGGTTACCAATGGGATCCCTTATGTTGAAAAATGAAAGAAAAAATAAAAATAGTTTCTGAATGTTTGCTGTGTTTTTGTATAAAACGTTTTTAAGTTGTAATTGTCTTTTGTCTTATTGATTCAATTGAGTTCTCATTTAATCAATTTGGCTTTTGATATAAGACTTTCTAGTTTTCTGTACAAAATTTGGGTAAAATCCACTGATAAGCTATTTGAGCAGTAGCGTAATGGCCATATGGATATGCTTTCCCCGCAGTAATACATTTCATTTTGTAGTTTAGTTTAACATAATAAATATTTCGTGAGAACATCATGAATTATTTATATTTGAAGGAATCAAGAACGAATAAAGTAAAATAAATTTTCTGTTTTAAAAAAATGAATAAAAAATATAAATTCAAATGAACTTCAGCAGAATTAATTATTTTGTTAAAAAAATACATTTTTTTTAATTTAATTTTCATAAAAAAAAAACTTCGTGCTATTTTTTTTTTATTTAATTATCCCGATTAAATTAATTACCGATTTTGATTATTAAGGGTCAAAGCACGTCTCGATGGCCATTTCGTTAACGCTTACTTAACTCTTCAGAAAACGTCTGATAAACATTTTAAATAAACTCAAGATTTTTGTCCAAACAATAAAGCAAAGACAAAAATCAAAGTTTAAGCAAAAACAACAATAACCAACAGTAATTCTATATTTCTTTCTCCACTGTCTACGGCTGAGTATTTTTCGGCTCTTTTATATAGTTGAAAGAGGATGAGAAATAAAATATCGCAAACCACTAAGATAATTTATTTCTATGCACAGGCACTTTGCAAATTATTTAATTAAAGACACGGGAATATTTTTTAAATATTCAATTTTCATTTAAAAAAAAAACTCCGTGCTATTTTTTATTTAATTATCCCGATTAAATTAATTACCGATATTGATTATTAAGGGTCAAAAAATAGCACGAAGTTTTATTCCCGTGTCTTTAATTACATATTTGTTTGCTCTACCGGATATTAAAAATTTAGTACACGTTTTCTCTTTGTAAGAAAAACAGCTTTGATCTTGCATAAAATACGTTGTAAATATTTTTGAATCCTTAAAGGTTCATATCCTGATAGTTTTAACCAGTTTTTTAAGTGCAAGCTATGAAGTTATTGTATTAAGTTGGCGCTGAATTTCCCAACCCTGGCCTATACTATTTGCTTAAGCATCTAAATAATGCATAACTTTACATATCGAATGTATGGGCTTGTTGAATACCCTAGAATTTTTCTTTTACAATATTTAAAGCAAAGAGATTTAAAGAGTGTATCTAAAAATTTTTAAAAGAGAGAGATAAAAACTAACGGTTGTTTCACAATAAACCTAAGAGCAATTGAAACAGAAGAGATTTTAAGAGTAAAGAAAAGAACAATTCTGTTCCAGCACATATGAAACGTAACGAAAACAAGTGGTTGAGCTGGTTTGTGCCAAAAGCGGTGACAAATAACATCACCATGATATTCCATTCCTTAGTATATTCAAAGCAAACGAATGACGAAGTTGTTTATAATAAAGACGAACTATGAATGGCCACTCTCAAGAGCACAATTGTAATGTATAGTACACGGGAAAAATAGCAAAAACAGCACGGACAACAGCATGAGCCAAACCAAAACAACAACAACAACTTTAACTCATATGAGTAGAGGCTGACTGGAAAAAAAAGACAATATACTTTGAATGAACAGAATATAGAATAAGAAAAACAGAAAACAAAAAAACCAGGAGCAACAACAACATCAGGCAAAAGGACTGTAAATATAACGACAATTGAATGGCAACCAACATAACACAAGTAGCAGCAGCACTTAACGAATGTGAGAAGTTTTACAGTAGACAAACAGGCGAAACCTGCTGAGACGACGAGTCCTTGCTCGTCGGTTCACTTGAAAGGAAGGACAATTCTTGCTTAAACACAAAATAACAGCTATTAAATTTATAATTAAAGTTAAAAATTGAAAGAAAAAATTTTAAAAAAATTATGAAAGTTGAATAAAAATTAAAGGAATTTTTAAGAAAGAAAAAAAATTTGAATGAGAAAAAAAACATAAAGTGAAAATAATAAAATAAAGTGTTAAAAGTTAAAGGTGATTTTTTAAAAAAGTTGGTTAATACACAAGAAGTTCTTTTCAAATTTTAATTAAAGTTTTTAAATAAAAAGTTCCTTTTAAAAAAGAAATTTAAAGATTTTTATAAGAAAAAAAAAAAAAATTCTTCGACAACTAAACAAACAATCAAACACCATAACAATAGCTAAAATAGAAAACAAAAACTAATTAGGGAATCACCCTTAAGGATTTAACAAGTTATTTAACTTTGTTTGGCATAAACTAAAACGCCTAAAAATATACTCTGAAAAAAATCGGTATATAAATAAACGGCAAAACAAAAGCACACCTTAAGCGACAAAGCAAAAGGAAAAAACAAAAAACACTAGTATTTCGAAAAGAAGACAAAGCTGTGCTCACTTAGAGACTCACAATTTAATAGCAACTTGGTGTGCATTGGCTAAAGGACTATCAAAAACCTTATAAATACTATTTAAACGCAAGCAACTGGTTGGTTTTGTTTTGTGTTAAACAAAACTAATTTCATAACAAAGATTTAAAAATTGTGCAAAGTTTAAAATATTTCCAAAAAGAAAAAAAATAAAAAGAAAAAGTATTGAAGAAAAATTAATAAATTAAAGTTCCTTTCTATAAAATACAACAACAAAGCTAAAGTTCTTTAAAGTGTAAAAAAAAGTTGAAAAAAGCAACACAACTTAAAATCAGTGTTAATTACAAAAAAGAAAAAATAAAAGAAAATTAAAGAAAATTGTTAATAACAATCACCGACGGCATAAGTTTTAAATAATTTCCTTAAGGAATTAACAAAGTTTTTGAAGAAAGGTGCTAAAATTTGTAAAAATTGAAAAACAAAAAATTCCCTGTGTTTATAATTTTTCTTTTAGAAATTTCCAAGATTTTTCAAGAATTCGGTTTTTGTCAAAATTATTTCATATTTAATTTTGTTAATAATTTAAGCTGTTTTTAAAGGTAAAAAATGTTTATTAATCAAAATGCACTCAACAGGTTTTGGTCAAAGTTAAAAGGACTTGTAATTAAAATCGAGAAGCCCAATAATAAATTCCATTCTTAATTCTTTTTATTAGCAAAAAAAAAAAAAAAATAATAATAATAATAATAAAAAAATTAAAAAATAAATAATAATAATAAAAATAGAAAACAATATTCAAGGCAAGATATAAAAAATTAAAAATTTTTCAAGCTAAAAAAATTTTTATTTAATTTTTTAGAACTTGGAAAGAAAGCCGTATAAAAATTAGACAAATTACTTAAAATTAACAAAAAAAATAATTTTTCTAGTTTTATTTTTCTGATCCTATTCCAAAGGACAAATGTTTAAAGATATAAGAGCAGTTTGTTGTTAAAAGCTTTAAAAATTATTAAATCTTAGCTGCTAAATTTGTTAAATAGATAAAATTTACAAACAATATAAAGAAAGCCTATAGCGGTTCAAAAAAAAAAAAAAAAAAAAAAAAAATTATTTTTTTGTAAGTAGCAAAAATTATTGATGCATTTTTCTTATAGAAAAATCTCGAAAAAGGATTTAAATTTTTCATTAAAAAAACAATAAAAAAAATTAATACAAAAACACACAGCACTATGTCAAGAGTTTTTTTAAACTGTTGAGATCCCGGACGGTATAGAAAAAAATTGTTATTCAAAGAATAATTATTTTCCTTAAAAATTTATTTTAAAGGACTAATTTTTGTTAAAACAAATTTAAATATTTTTTAAGTTTTTTTCCACAAGAAACTGAAAGTAAGAAATAAATAATAATTAAAATGAAGGAAATAATATTTAATTTAAATTTGATAAACAAATTTTAACATTTGAAGCGTAAGAAACTTCCTACTATTTTTATCCTAACTCAAAGGACTTTTTTTTATTTAAAAAAAATCTAAATTTTAGTTCCTACTTTTTATAAAAAAAATATTATTTTGTAAGATTTGATAAAAATTTTTTAATAATTTTTATTGTGATAATTTTGTTAAAATAAACCTAAATTTATGTAAAAGATATTTGTGGCCTTAAAAATCTTTTCTATTCTTTTTATTTGTTTAAAATGGTTAAAAACATCTTTTTATTTGTATTCGAGTTCAAAGGGCTAATTTTTATTAAAGTTTTTCATTAATTATATTTTAATTTATTTTTCAAGCACAAGGTCTTTTTATTTTTATTTTTTTACTTTTTCAATATTTTGCTACTCATTTTTGTAACATCGTCAGCAAAAATAAATTAAAATATAATTAATTAAAAGGTCAAATAAAAAACTATATTAATATATTAAAGTGAGCACGTGAGTTGGATTTCAGTCCCTGCTTTCTGTCGCAGAATTACTTAAAATAAGAAAGAGATGTTAGTTAATCAGTTGTGATAAAAAAAATTAAAAGTCCTTTTCATTCTTTTTATTTGATATTATTGTGGAAAAAGAAAGAAAAAAAAACTCTTGGTTAAATTAAATTCGTAAAAGATATTTTCAAATAACTTCAAATTAACTTAAGGTACGGTAGCGTAAAGTTCGAAGGTCCATTAACTTCCTTTACTGTATTTCTTATATTGTTAAAGAACCATAGACAATGACAGCAGGTTTTGACATTTCTGTTTATTAAACTGCAACAAAAAAAGCCTGTTGCAAAAGAGATTCGGAAAGCAAAATTAGAGCGAAATCCTTAATAGGGAATTTTGAAAGATGTTTAAATAGCCAGAATGAATAAGTATGCTTTGACTAAAGACCTAAAAATTCTGTAATACATTTCCTGAAAATAAATAAATAATTTAGTTTTAGCTCAAAAAAAAAAAAACCTTAAAACAGCTTAAATTGTTGATAAAAAAATTATTTAAATTTACTTCCCCAATAGCTATAAACCAATTAAAATTAAAAATCTTGAAAAAGGAAAATTTCTAGTTACCAATATATTGGAAGCCATCAGA
Source organism: Gymnosoma rotundatum (assembly GCA_916610165.2). NCBI lineage: Eukaryota > Metazoa > Arthropoda > Insecta > Diptera > Tachinidae > Gymnosoma > Gymnosoma rotundatum. The sequence continues at coordinate 14,871,939 of OU744339.1, forward strand.
TAAAAAAATATATTTCTCTTTAAGTTTTAGGAGTAAAAAAACACCAACTCCTTTAAAAAACAATCTAATCAACAAACAACGAAATTACAAAAGAAATTCCTGGGCGAAACGAGAAATAGTTGCATGGTGGAAGTAACATTGATTATTGATTTTGAAACAATACAATAGACAGCTAAAGAAAAGTAGTCAGCCATTCTGGCAGACAGACGAAACCAGGAAAAAATAAAATAAAAAAATAAATAAATAAAAACAAAAAGTTAGAAACTCGCATACTAACAGCACAAAAAACAAAAACATATTAAGCTAGCAACAACAATAACAACAAGTCAAAAGCTACAACAGCAGCAACAACAACAAGTAAATAATAAAAAAGAAAAAAAAAAACAAAAATAAGAAAAAGAAAAAGAAAGAGACTGCTCAACATAAAGTCAACACAGTATAAAATACAACAGCTAAACAAACCAAAAGAATTTAATGTAATACCCCCGGCTTAGCGACAACTACAACTACAGCAATAACAAACGACAGAAAACAAGCAAACCAACGAAAAAGAGAAGAAAAATTAACAGAATAAAAGAAATAGCTAAACGGAAGCAACAAGCCAACTCCTAAAGCTCCTACTTCTTTCTAATTATTCTACCTTCTGTTTCATCTCAAAAAAAAAAAGAATAGAAAAAAAAAAAATTAACCTGCCATTGGCAAAATATCAAATTGTCCTGGAAACGTGAAATAAAAGCAAAGGACTTACAAAAAAATTTCAGGATAAACAACAGGATACACAAAGGTGTTGTTGCCAACTAACAATCGTTAACAATATAATGACTTAAAAGCTGCTGACTATTATCTAAAAATTTAACAGCCTTTATATCCTTTAAATAGATTTTAAAAATACTAACAACAACAAGTTAAAATTTTGAAAATCATTTCAAGCTGCAGTCCTCCAAAAAACACACAAACACAAAAATACCACTCCTTACAAAACACCTGCAACACATCAATAAAAAGAAAATGTTTTTCTCTCTACTACAGACTTTGATTTGTGTGCTGCTGGTCAATAGTGGTCTTTATGCTTTGCATTTAACGGGCTCCAATACACCGGGCTCAATCGGCAGCAATGGCAATAATGGCCCCAGCCATAGTCCAAGTCAATTAAATAAACCTTCAACGAATCCCTTTCAAACTTCCAGCAATCGTTTAAATGAAGAATTGGCTGATTTGGCCCAATTGGAAAGGGAGCGCTTAATGGTGATGGGTTTGGTAAAGCAAACGGCCGAAGAGTCCGGCTATCATGGCCGGCCTATTATAACGGGACGCATTAAAATGCATCCAGCCGAGGATATGGAGTCGGAATACTCCGCCTGGCTGAGTCAGCAGGCCCGCAATGTTATGTTTGGCAATGTCGTCAAACAGCCATTAAATGATGAAGAAGATTATGACTCTGATGGTGATAGTGGTGGTGGTGGTGGTGGTAAGGATGCCTTGGCTGATGCTCTTAGATCGAGCCATAAATATGATTACGGCCGCATTGTGCAGCCGGTGGAAAGAGAATTTGAAAATCCCCATAATTTGGATTTGGATGATTTTATGGAATTGGAGCCAGTCCAGGAGGAAGAGGATATATTTCCTGACATGGATGGCTATGCCTATATTGAGGAACTAATGGCTGAGGAAAATAAAGAAAGACTGCAACATCATTATCAGCCACAACAACACCCACAAATACCACAATTTCCCGGCTTGAGACAACAGCACTCTTTAGGCACTCAGACACAACATCACATGCCACTTACACACTCTTATCAAAATCATGAACCACTGGACAGTGGCCGACATGCTTTAGAAGATTTCTTTGAAAAAGAACAAAAACTCCAACATCAACAGCAGCAGCAGCAGCAGCAGCACCAACAACAACAGCTACAGCAAGACAATCAATTTAATGCAAAATATCGCAACAATATACGCATGCAACAGAAATGGTTAAGAAAACGTAATCAAATGCAACAACAACAACAACCACAGCAACTGTTGCCTCGTAATATTTTTGGACAAAAAAATGCCAAGCAACATCACTTCAATAGTCTCAGCAGTAATAAATTGGCCATGACCAATTCAGAAGCGACAGCCACAACTAGAATCAAGAATAATAAACAAACTCAAACCGCACAACAACAACAACAACAAGAACAAGAACAACAACAGCAATCAATTAACGATAAGGAACTCAATAAAGAAGATAAACAAAAAATCTCCACAACTTCCTCCCAACAACAACAAGCTCCATTAACAAAATCAAATAAATCTATAAAAACACAAGAACTAAAACCGGAATTATTGCAACATCCTAATCATAAAAGATCGGGTTTAACACCAGCCAGTTTGGCTTCAGCGGCGGGTATATCCTCGCCACATAGTTTAGCCTCGCAGCTAATGTTGCGCACAGCGCGTGGACAAAGGCAGTATGATGTGCCACAAATCGGTAAGTCAAAACTTAAACAAATATATTAAAATAAAATACAACAAAAAAAAAAAAATAATAATATTTAATGCATCTAAAAAAAGGGTATTTGTATATGTCCTTGAGCTTAAACTTTTTCGTTCACACATTAATAAAATACTGGCTTTCATAGCAACAATAATAATTTTGTAAATAAATTATGATCACATTTTTTATAAAAAAAAAATACTAAAAATTGTTAGTTCAAAAAAAGGACATTTAGCTGGTATAGGACAAATTTGAAATATTTTATTATTTTAAACATTGTAGTTTATTTGGCAATAATTAACAACTTGTAAGCCGGTTTTTAATGAATTAAAGAGATTTTTTTTAAAAGATTTTCAAAATAAATTAAATTTAATTGAATTTATTTTAGAAAGAAACATGCATAATTTTGTATCTTTTTTTGTATATTTTGATCTTAATGCAAAAATGTTATTTATAAAGGTTAAATTTTATATTCTTCTTTAAAGATCGGGATATTTCGATTCATGTCCTTTTTCTTAAAAATAAGTTTTTCAAGTTTAAAAAGGTTATTTTATTACAATTATCGTTCTTAAATATTTTTTTTTAATTTTATAAGTTGGGTTGAAATTTTATATGAACAATATCCTTTAAAAATTAATAATATCCTTTTCAAAATACATCTACAACTTGTAGATAGTTGTTAGTTATAAAAATGTGCGAACGTCTTTTCAAAATACCAAGTCATTGTAGAGCTGGCCGTATATCCTTTTTTTCAAGATTAGCAAAAAAAAATTATTTTAAGTAGAAAAAATAAAGTAAAAGAAGGTTATAATCTTATATAATATTCAACAATATTTAATTATGTTAGCAAATAATATATTAATAATTTATATTTTTATCCCTTTGTTTCAAATAAGGACTATATTTATTCTATAATAATTTAAAAGTAAATTTAAAATTAAAAAAAAAAAAATATTTTAATAAATTTTCATATATTAGTTTTATTTAACTACAAAGAAGATTGAATTGAATTACTGCAGAAAAAACCTTCTCAATTTATACTTTACAAAAGCTGTATAATTTAATTTTGAAGCTTAAAATGGATTAATATTATTAAACTCTTAAATTTCTAAATTTTACTGCAGATACAAACATTAAAGCTTCTATGGGCTAATTTTTATAAATTATTGCTTATTCAAAGATAACTCATAAACTCATAATTCAGTAGAAAGGATATTTTATTGAGTTTATTGAATTTTATTTTTCAACTAAATTTCTATAAATTTACACAAACATTATTTCGTACTGAGTTATGTTTAACTTATTTTTACAATTGAATTTCAGTAGAAAAGTTATTTAAAAAATTATATTTACTGAAAATTAATTCTTTCAAAACTCAATTTAGTATAATTCTTTATCCAGTGTGTCTTTTTTTGCAACAAAATGAGAAAACAAAGTTGTTAAAAACTTTATAAATAACTCTTGGGAAGCAATTTATATGCTTAAAAGCACATTATTAAGAATGTTTTTATTATTAAAAATACTAAAAGCCAAACTTAAAATATATTTATAAAGTTTCTCTACAAGTTTGAGCTTTTCCATTAAAAATAAATTTTCATAAAATATTTTGTATTATTAGAGTTGTTTATAGCTTAAAATAGTTGTATTTAACTTAGTTAGGGATGTATTTGGGTTTAATTTGTTAGTTTTGGTATTTCTTTCGGTTTTTATAAACATCCTTTTAGTATTGTGTTATATATCCTTTATTACTACTTTAACTATTCTAGTGTATTGTGTTATTAAAAGAAAACTTTTTTAGGTTTAGGAATTGTCAAAAAAAAAAAAAATTTACACATTTTTATACTTTCTGCAAAATTAACTGTTGTTGTTGTTATTATTGACAATTTTTTAAATAATATTAGCCTACGACATGTCATTTGTTATACTTTATTCAATTTGTAGGATTTTTTACAATTATCTAAAACCGTATGAAATCTTGTCATATATCCTTTTTAAGAAGTAAATATTTTTTTTCTTCATACACTTATATATAAGCAGTTACAGCATTCAATAGCAAGTAGCTGTTAAAATAACGTGGTTAAAATGAGCTGCTGTGCAGAATCCCTGTCAATAATATTTTTTTTTTTATTACGAAATGTATGTCTAAAAAGGATACATTTAAAATTTATATTTGAAATTGTTCTTTTCCATATGCGCTTTAAGACAATGGCAAGTAATACAAATAATGGTTGTTAAATAATTTTTAACTAAATTATATGGGCCTTATGAAAACCTAAATTTGAAAAGATATTTTCTTTAAATCCAAAGTTATAAAATTAATGAATTAACAGTGGTACAATATGTAGTTAGACTTGCTTTACAAGTAACTTTAATTAATTTTTCTTAACTGTTAAGTTTTTAGTTTCGCTTCATATATCCTTTTTTTAATATAAGAAAATATGTATGAGTTAATAGTTTTTCAGAAAATTTTTTTTTATACCAACAACTTTATACTAAAGATTTAATGAATGTTGTAGTTTGACTGTGTTTGTAACAAACTTATACCCTCCCTTAAAATTTGTTACTAAAAAGTCTCTCACATGTCCTTTTTCGTTTTAACTAAGTTAATTGTAAAAATATTAATTATAAATAACCAATATACTTGAAAATATATTTTAGAAATAGAAAATAAATTTTTGAAATTTTTAAAATTTTTAAAATTTTCATTATTATTTTTTCTTGCAAATAAGGGACGAAAAATTAATTTAAATTTTACCACAATATGTACTTTTGACCTCTTAACAAAATATTGTGGCAAGTTTTTCTGTAGTCCTTTCCCTTTGGATGCTCCTCATATATCCTTTTTTTTAAAACTATGCAATTTCATTAGAAATTAAGTAAAAACCTTTTTAAACAAATGTTTAGTTTGCTGAAAATAAGAAAGAAAGAAATTTTTGTAGTTTGACTTACCTTCTATATTCTATAGTGTTTTTTATTTTACCATTTTCTCTTCTTCATTTTTCTCATATATCTTTCGTTATCTTAGACAAGCCTTGTATGTTTTGCTACAAATTAATATGTCAATTAATTAGAATTAAGCATAAGTTATTCAAATTAACACAAATTACTTTACTCACACTTGACAGTTAGCCCCCTGCCTGGCATGTTAAAAGGGTGCGTGCTTGTGTGCGACTTTGAACAAGTGAGAGTGTGTAAATTAGTTTATAGACTATAATATATGCTGGTATTCTATTTTTAGCATATTGTCCTGGTATTTTCTCTTTTTTTTATTTTGGCAGGGCACAGACATCGTCCATTTGACATACTTTTTTAGTTTTTTAAGTTGTATTTTAACAAGGTTAATATTTTGTGAGCCAGCAGGATATATGTTGAATTTGAAAATATGCGCAAAATTACTCAAACTAACAAACGCACTTTTAAAGACTGGCAGGCATATTTAAGTAAAGAAACAAAAAAAAAAAAAAATAAATAAAATTTTTTTAAATTAATTTTTTTAAGTGGGACAAGGTTTCTATAAGCTTTTTTATAATCCTTGATAGGAGTATCGTTTTTGATAAAATATGATGCAACCTATAATTTATCACATTCTCTTTTGATTTGGCTTTAAAAAAACACACAAAATTAAATGTCAAAATATCAAGAAAAATTTTAAATTAATTGTATATCAAAGTTTGGAAAAAAGGATATATGAGGAACAACCAAATGCAAAATTATAACAGCCAAACAGATTATGAAAGCTTTGAAGCTAATTGATATACGTATTTTAAGACTGCAGAAATTAATTTTTACTTATTCCTTTGAGTGCAGAAAATAATAAAATATATTTGAAGTTTAAAAATTGCTCACAAAGCTCTTCTGTATTTTATCCTCAATTTTTTAATAATCCTAAACGAAAATTAAAAAAAATACATATTTTATATCTCAAAAATTATTAAAACAAAAGTAATTTTTTTTGGCTAAAAAAAGGATATATGAAGCAAGAGTAAAGCAATAAAAGAATAGGAAAAAGAAGTAAAACCGATTTTAAGGTTTTTAATATAGAATGTTGTTATAACATTTTAACATATTTTGAAGCACTTAGATAATAAAATTTAAATAAATAAAATTTAATTTAAAAATTTTAATTTTTTCATTCTTAAAAATTTTTTTTATAAATAACTTAAAATATTTTTGTCATTAATACAAACATAATCAAAGGAACCTCTTTTTTAATTTTAATATATAAACCTTATAATAATGAAAAGCTTTAAATATCCTTTTTCTTTGAAAATTTTAAATTTCTTAGAATTTTATTAGCACAAGTCGAAAAAATATACTGAATAAATAATGAAGCATATAAATTGTTTGAAATAATGAAAAGTATATCTCAACAAATGGAAATAAATATGAGTTTGCTTTTATTTTTAAAACACAAACTGAATGCATATGTCTTGTTGGTTGTTTGTTTCTCTTTTGCGTTCCTGCTCAAGGTTCAAAAGTCGTCATGATGTCTACGTGCGTAATGTTGATATTTCAAATGATATTGATTCCCCTAAACATGTGCATGCGTAAGAAGAATAAAGAACAAACATAAGCTAATGTCTGCCTTGAAAATAATAGCGAACATTTTAAAACCAATAACAGTCATACTATATGTAGATTTACCATCACACTCCTGTTATCTGCAAGACTTCGTGTTAAATAATTTTAACCAAAAAAGGGAACAAAATTATTATTTACTTTATATTGATGGCAGTGACAACCACAAAAACACAACACGCCACTCTTTGGGCCCTTTTTGCTGCTCAATTATGAATAAGGTTTTTTGTTAATTAATTTATCACATACTAATCGTGGCAAAATGGTGTAGAGCTAGGAAGTGAACTTATCTTCCCTTTTATAAATTCTTTTCCGTTTCCTGGAATTTTTAAAAATATACCGGCACATGTTTGTTTTTTATATTTATTTTTATCTTTCTCAATTTAATTTTTATTAAAATTTTTCCCCCTCAACTTTGTTTTTAAGTCCTCTATATATAATTGAATTTTCATGCTAATCAAAACCGTTATCCTGTAGGCTACACATAATAAGGTTTCTCAACTTAGGTAAACACATGTGTGTACAGGATAAGATTACTGCTGCTAATAATAAAATGACACACCTACATTAATAGAAAAAACATAACAATAAATGAAAATTAAAAGAACCAACATAAGCATCACTTAAATTTATAAGGAAGTGTTATTTAAAATAAATTTTTAATTTTTGTTTTTTTTTTACCAACAATTTTGAGCAGAAAAATTTAAAATAGAAAATTCAAAGAAAAATTAATTCTTAAGAATGATTCCAAAAAAAGCGGAATTCTTATTTTATTCGATTTGGACAGAAAATCAAAAAAGGATATATGCGGAAAACATTTGCCACACATATAATGAGCGACAATTATATATCATTAAAATCTAGGGTGATAACTACTTCCCGTAAGCCAGTTAAACCTTTAAATTTTTTTTACAATTTTTTTTTTTACATATCAAAGGACATTTATCCTAATGACCTTAAAGTATTTTGGGAAATATAAAATATTTAGTTGTCAGTGTCACTATATTTTATAATTTATGCTTAAATTAAAAAAAAGGATATAAGCTGAGCATTTCAACTACTGCAAATAAACTAAAAATTTTTGCACCTTAGGAAACTCTACCATTAACTACGTCCCGTAAGCAAACTTAATTTAATTAAACTGAATTAGAACTAACAAAAAAAAAATTCAAATCAATTTAATTATTTTTTTAATTTTTAATACTTGAGCATAATTAGATGTTTGCAAAACTTAAGAGAATTTATATAGGTTGATCCTAATAAAAGGATATATAGGGGCAGTAATAATCTATAAACATATTCCAAAACAAAAAACCATACACTTATTTTCTGAGGTTATTGTATCCTGTGGGCTTCGTGCAAAATAAATTTTAAAAGAATTTTTTTTTTATTTAAATTTTTTAACAAATATAAAAAAGGATATTAGCGTGTTATGAAAATAGTTTTAAATAAATTAAAAAGCTGCATTGCATACAAAACCTTAAGGACAACTGTGTCCTGTACAAAGATATGTTTTGAAAAATTGAAAATTCAATTCAATTTTTTTAAATGGTATTTAATGTTTATAATGTTGATATTAAAATGTGTGCTGTTAAGGGAAACTGAAATCGATGTAAGCAATTATCCTTAAAGCACCCACCCTCAATGAGCTAAATGCATATTAAAATAAAAGGATTTAACAGCATAAAAAAGCAACACATTTGCTTTTATATTAAAAGGCTTGCAGTCTTAAAAACACACTTAACAATTTTATTACTCTTATCTTCGAAAAAAGGATATACTTTTTTGCAATTTACTCTTTGTTAGCCGAGTAAAAATAATAATAGTATATTTAATTTAAGGAGTAAAGTAAAATTCGTTAAAAAAATATTTGGCTGCTTTTTAAGCTTTTATCCCTGTATTTTCTTTTATAAAAAAATAGCAATTATTTTACAACATGTCAAAAATGCAGTTATTAAAACTTAATAGAATTAAATTAAAAAAGCTTTTATGCTAAAAAGCAGTTGTTAAAATTTTATCAAACAATTTAAGTAAAAAAGGTTTAAAAACAATTTTATTTGACTGAAAATATAAATAAATAATCTTAAACCTAAATGTTTTCCCCTCTCCATCTTAAGTTTGCAAATTAAACTTTTATTTAATAAATAAATAATATAAAAAATTGTACAATATTTTTAAAAAGTTATTTTTTCTGAAGTTTTATTTCTTTACGGGATGTTGTTTTTAGCGACCTTTATACGATATAAATTATTTTTATCATAAACTATAGTATACTGATAGGCTTCATATATCCTTTTTTTGCAGTAATTTATTTCGTTTAGATTTTATTTACTTATTCATTTACTACAGTTTGTTTTTATAAATATTAACTGTATAAAAACTAAATTTGTAACTTTATTCATATTTAATGTAATTTACAGGTCCTTTTAACAATTTTTTTTATGATAAAACATTTTAGAGATTACTTGCAAATTACTAAGTAAAGGTTTAAAATGTTTTTGTTTTTTTACATAGAAAATTATTAGGTGCAAAGGGTAAAATATATTTATTTAATGTTCAATTTTATGACTTTTTTTTTGCCAATATCCTTTATAAAAAATGATATATATATTGAAATTTTTTTTCATCACGGGAAGTAATTTTTTATAGACTTTCATATGGTTTTAGATTTTTGTATTTAATCCCTTAAATATTGATGAGCTTCATATATCCTTTTTTTTATATTTCTACTTCTAGTTTCTTTAAGTTTTTATATATGTAGTATTCAATTCTTAGTTCTATACCGTGTTTTATTTACAAACATTTTATGTCCTTTTTTTGTAACTTTTAATATAGGAGAATTTTTTAGTGTCCTTTTTCAAAATATTATTCTTTTTCTTTTATAAAGGGATGTAGTTTTCAAAATTTTTTGATATGGCATTTAAAGTTTCTTCAATAATAATATAGAATAAAATGGTTTCATATATCCTTTTTTTATAAATATAAATTTTTACTTTCAAATTTCTTTAATGACTTTGTATCTATCTTAGTATGTATGATATGTATGCATGTGTTTGGGTGATTCTAACAATTTTTTTAACTTTGTTTTTTATGAATATAAAGAATACTTGAAATTACTTTTCTAACATATGTAACTAACTTCTAAGTTAGTTATTTAGAAATAATAGTAGCAATTTATTTTCTATGATCTTGTCCATTTTTTATTTAAAATTCAAAATGATTTAACCCCTTTTTTTTATGTCTGCCATTTCTCTTTCAATTCATTTAACTCTGCACTTCATTTACAAGTGCAGCTGAAATGAAAGAAATGCCACAGTAAACAGCAAACAATTTAAAGTAGAATATAAATGAGAAATACTAAAATGAAAAACTATGTCACATATTCTTAACACATACAACCACATACTTACACTTGACTATATTGAACGGCCAGGCAAAAATACTTTTCATTCATATAAATATTTTTTTTGTGGCAAAACAAAAAAATAAATTTGGGTAAATGTATTTATACAAAGTGATGATGCACTAGAAAACGAGACAACTAGACGCCTTTTATAAATTTTTGTTGCTTAAAACGAACAAAAAAAAATAATTTTTATTATGACGTTCCTGGGAAAAGTAAATATTTAAATGAAAATAACAAATTATTTTTTTTTAAAGAAAAACACTGTAAAGAATGTTTTAAAGGAAGTTACAAATAAAAAAAAAAATTAAAGGGCCACCTACAAAAGTAAAAGCATTTTAAAAACGACAAGTGACAAAAAAGTCTCAAATTACAATATTTCTAGCTATTCTATGCAATAAACCCACGTCTATTGACACCATCACGCACAAGTGCATATATTATTCTACTAGATCCTTTGACACTTCGTTTCATTCACACCCATAATTTTAACACTCAAAATGTTTAATTTAAATATTGACCACGCATTTGGTGTAAGTGACTCAAATTACAAAACAATTTTAAAAACATCAAGACAGGCGTTAACAAACTACTGTGAAAATTAATAATGAAGTTTGTGTCTGCTTATGTTTTTGTTTTTTCTAGCTCTGTTTCTCACTCATAAGCAACAATATTAACATATTTTCAAATTAGAATTTTTTTTATTTGAACGTAGCAGTTGTCTAACTGTCTGCCCTCTCAGTTTTAAGAACTATTCAAAATATTCTTTTAGAAGATTAAAGATACTTAAGACATCCTTGACAACATTAACATCACCATCAACATTGTGTTACATGATGTTGTTATGGTGATTATGAAGATAGATGATGATAAGCTAAATGATAATTATGATAATGATTATAATGTAACTATTGTGTTACGTAGGAGCTAAAGAAGTGTTTAGCTGTGAACTAAATAAATTACAATGCACCCTAGGGTGTGTTTTAAATGTAAATTATATTACAACTTTGCCGCACCAACACATGTCGATGGTGATATAACTTTACAAAAAAAAAAAAAAAAAAAAAAAAATTAAATATTTTAAAACAAATGAAAAGGAACATATACAAGATACACTCACAAAATAATTAAGTAAACTGTGGGCGAAGCGTTTTTAAATTATAAAGATCAAATAAATTTTCCATTATAGGCCTTTGCAATACATAATATCATCATTATAGCCAATTCTGACCAATTAAGGTAAAGAAGCACTAAAATGAATTTTAAGGAACAAAAGTTTTATTAGAAAAAATTTTATATGAATTGTTTCATAAAGAAAAAAAAACTAATACACAAAAGAAGAAAATTTTAAATTTTTTTCTAATTCCAAAAAAAGGATATATGAAGGTTATTAAAAATATAAAGAAGAAAAGAAAAATGTTTAGGACAAACCAAGCTTTATTATAAAATACATTCCGTAAGCTAAACAAAACTACAAAAAATATTTTCACAATTTTGTTTAAACCTAATATATTTTTAAATCCTTACTTAAGAAAAAAAAAAACATTACTACAACTCGTGATTTCTAAAGGAGTTTTGTTACGAATTAACAGAATTTTTGTAACTTCAGTTTCAAAGAAGTTCACCGTATGTCCTTTTTTTATAATATCAAAATATACATTTTTTTTATTTATTTATTTTTTTTTTTTTTGATAAATCCTTGTCCTTTCTAACATTAAATCATATTAATTATGATAATTTTTTTTTACTGCAGTTCAAAAAATTGCTATAGCGGGACAAATTTTTTACGATTTTAAGAGACTTGTAATGTACATGGAGCGTATGTTACAGCTATAATGGTTTTTGTGAAGTTAATTTATGAAATTTGTTTCATTTCAATTAGATCCTTATTGGGTTATTAAGCTAAGAATTACAAAAATAAAATACTTAATTATTCTACAATTTAAAGTTTCTGTTATACTTGTAAATTGCTGTTCAAATTAAGGACTTCAATATATATTCTTTTGCTTTTGATGGATTTGTATATCATTTTAAATTTATAATACGCTTCCCTAACACATTTCACTGACTTTTTTTTGAGTGAATCCTAGGGAGTATACAACATACTGTTGTAATTTAAGAATAAAAAAAACAGTTGTTGAAATTAAATAAATTATAATTCCTAGAATAACGTTTAACACCTTAACATTAAACATTCCTAAGCATTTTAAATATTTAAGCATGTTAATAAAATTAATTTATTTAAGGATGTGTTTTAGACTGTTTTTTCAAACAGTTATTTGGTGTTTTATTAAAATTTACAATTAATTGACAAGGGTTAACAGTAACAACAAACAAAAGTAATATTATCATTACTAAAACAGTCATTAGCAGCAGCATTTCGTTAGATAAATAAGTGAGTAATAAAACTCATCCCAGGTGCATAATAATTTACACAATTAATGTGAATTTTATCTCCACATGTAAATTCAAATAGTCTTGTGTCCTCGATTTTCTTGCCTGATAAGTCCTGCGAAACGCTGTTAAATCATATTTGCCCAAGTGTTAGTGTGAATTGTTATTTAAAGTTATAAAGAACAAGTGTAAGCTAAATTCTATATATCTAGGCAAATGAAGGTCACTAAAATAAGGGTTAAATAACAACAACATATTCATAATAAATGTTATATTTTTTCCTTAAAAGCATTTACATTCTATAAATGTAGAAAAAGAGGTCTTTTCTCAGTCTAAAATAAAAAAATTTTAAAACATTGACCGAACTATAGAAAAACAGTGTATTAGCAAAAAATTTCCAGAATAAATACAAAACTAAAAAAAGGTCCTTTTATAATAAAACAAACGAATAAATAAGGTCAGACGTCTGGCGAAAGTATGCATAAGCAAAACATAAATGTAAAGAAAGAATTAAGGGACCAATATTTTTTTATTGCGCTTGATTTAAAAATAGAATGAATTATGCTCGAAAAAATATATTTAAATTATGAAAATAGACAGCTTTCCCTTTTTTGTTAGGGACGTTCTTTATTTTGTTGTTTTTCCTGAAAACAAAACGAAACAATTTATTTACTACGACATGCAATTTAAGTATAAATTGTTTAATAAAAATAAATAAATTATAACTTAATAATTTTAATATTGTTTATATATCCTTTTATTAATTTTAACACACATCCACTTTGGAAAAAAAATAAAAGAAAGAATATATATATTTGATAATGTTTTCTTACAAAGTATAACATCAACTGCAATAAGTATCAAAAAAAAAATATTTAATAAAAGCTAATTTTAAGTGTTAATTGAGCCTGATTCCCTTAGAGCAAATAAGGTCGTTTTAATGCCACAAAATGTAAGTTGTCAGAAAAGAATCCATTGTACTGTGTAATTTCTGCAACGTGTATTTTGTAAGTTTATCAAGAAATTGTTAATTGTCAAAAAAATGGAAACTTTGAACGAATCAAGCAAGGTTAAGTTCTTCTTAATAATATTAAATTAACTTATAATACTTAGTTATACTCATTTAATTTTAATTATACCTAATTATTCGCAATTATACATACTTAACGTAACTTAAACATATTTAATTATACTTATTTATGCTACATTGTACGTAATAATACATATTTATATTTACCTATATTTATAATACTTAATTATACTCGATTTTAATTATTTATACTCAGTTGTGGTCAGTTATACATACTCAATGTTACTTAAACATACCTTGTTATACTTTCTTATGCTTAATTATACTCAATCTAACTGAATTATACTTAATTATGCGTAATTATTCTCAATCTTACTTATTTGTATTTAGTTATACTCAATTATACTTAGTTATTTTTGTGTAAGTATTATACTAAATTGTGCTTAGTTGAGCTGAATTATACTTAGTTATGTGCAGTTATAAATACGTAATGTTACTTAAAAATACTAAATTTTACCTAATTATACTTAGTTATAATTAATAATGGTGAGTTATACATACGTCATGAAATTTAAAAATACCTTTTTATACTTAACTACACTAACTTTTAATAAATTATACTCAGTTATACTTAATTATTCTCATTTTTACTTAATTATATATAAAATTATACTCAAGTATACTAATTTATATACAACTACACATACGTAGTTTTACCTAAATATATCATATTATAAATAATTATGTTTAAGCATGCTTAGTTATACTTAATTCTATTTAGTTATGTTCAGTTATAAATATGTAATGTTTCTTAAAAACACCAAATTTTACCTAATTATACTTAGTTATAACTAATTATGGTCAGTTATAAATATGTATTGTTACTTAAATCTTTTTATACCTTTTTATACCTAATACCACTCAATTTCAATAAATTATATTCAATGATACTTAATTATTCTCAATTGTGCTTAACTTACTTATTTATACGCAACGGTATAACTACAATTATGCATACGTAGTTTTACATAAACATTTCTTATCATACTTAATTATGCTTTGTTAGATTAAATTGTATTTAATTATATTTAGTAATGTACAGTTATAAATACATAATGTAACTTAAGAATATCCAACTATAATTACTTATGCTTATTTATACCTAATTAGATACAATTTTACCAAATGATACATATGCTTCAAAATATTTAACTATACTTATTTATTCTCATTTGAACTCAGGTATACTTAATTATACTCATTTATACATTAGAAAAATCTATTGTACTTAATTATACTTAATACATATCTTAATTATATCAAACTATACTTAGTTATACAACTGAGGTATACGTAATAGTTCTTAATTATACTTAATTCTATTAAAATATTCTTAATTATACTTAATTATATTTATTTATACTTAGTTAGAAGTATTTATTCTTAAATATATATAATTATAATTACTTATACTTAATTATACTAACTTATTCTTAATTATATTTAAGTATACTTAGTTATACTTATTTACATTAGCCATAGCTAAATAAAGTATTTTTCTTTATTGCTGCTATCGTTTAGAATTCGTGCTTCTGATGTTTTGCTAAAAAAAACCGTGCTACTTTTTCTCAATCGATTGACACCAGGGTAATTTTAAATATTGTGGTACAGCTTTTTTCAAAGATTCTCAAGCTTGTTTTCCTTAAGATCCTTAAGAATTGTTGTTGATCATTCATAAAATACTATTTTTGGAAAAATAAAATTTTTTCTTAGTTTATATTAGAGTCAGTGACCCCAAGCTGTGAGCTCTTGGCCTAATATATATTATTATGAAATAAATGTTTGCAATATAAGCAAAGACAGAAGTTTGTACCAACGGTTCTGGTTATTAATTAAGTACCTATTAGGATATGTATTGATGTATTCGACTTTCAAATGTAAGTTTCCGCGCAATGTGAATGGTCGCTAAGAACAGATTTCTTCATACTCTGTAGTGAATGTAAATTTTTTTATACTACAATATTTAGCTTTGGGTATGAAAACCTATAATCGTTAAAAATTTATTTTATTCTCATTTGTTCCATAGCTTGCTATGTATCCTTTTTTCGAAACATTCACAAATATAGTCAAGGTAGCAGGTAAACCTTTATTAATGATAATTTTGTCAATAAAGATAGGATATTTAAACGTATTATTTTTTGTATGTTTCTAACCAAAATATCCTTGACATGTAACAAGTTATAAAAAAAGTTCCTAAGGAAATAAAGTATATTACAACATGTAGTTTCTGTAAGAAATTCATGTGCCATAAAAAATTTGGAAATAGTTAAGACAGTTACTTCAGTCTTCATATATCCTTTTTTTTATTTAAAATATTTTGGAAAATTAAAGCAGTCATTAATATCTCATAATGTTTTTGTAGGTGTTATGAAAAACTTATATTAATGCTGTTTCGTAATTTGATTAAAAACACATAAAATTGTTAAAAAAAATTTAGAAATTTAATAGGGAATTTATCTCCTTTAAATAATTTCTATTGTCCTTTATATTTTCCTACTTTATTACAACTAGCATTGATGTTTGATCGTTATTATTAATTTAAAATTTTCCCTGAGGATATTTTACTAATAAAGTCTTTTTGAATGCATATTAATTATTTACTCTTCACTTGAACGTTAGTGCTTCCTAATAATCTTCTATTAAACATTTTAACTTTAAGGCAATTTTTAATAAGTTTATAATTTAATATAATACAAATAATTAAAAAAAAGAATTAAGTTAAGCAATTTATATTCTAATATTATATAAAAATGATTTAATAAACGAATAAATATTAAAAATTTATTGAACATGGATGAATCTAAAAAATGCCATTTTATTTATGATGTGGTACAAATTCATTATTTATTTCTCGTCTTTGTTGATTCACAAGTTGTAAAATAAAAAATATTGAACATTAAACATTTTTATGTCATGCACGTGCCTGTATTGCTTTTTTTCTGTTGCTGGGTGAGTTAATTTAGGGAGTATAGTTGTCATACGTGTATTTTTGTTTGAAACTTAGAAGTCGTAAAATGTATTCCAATCCCTTGCATACCTTAAGGCTGAAAACTATTTGTTAAATGTAGACTATTAATTAGGAGGAAGATTGGCACCTGCGTTAAGTGTGGGTTATCTCTGTCTTCCTGTTTTTTCTCTCTTTTAAGGCATTACCGGGTATAACAATCCCCGTTGTTGTCTAATACTTTAGCAGTTCACAATGGGTCACATTGAGATTAGGCAATGCTGATACATTAAATTGTTTAATGATGCCTCATAGTTTTAAGCATTTACTTTGCATCTACTCTGACTTCAGATTAAGCTGAATAAAATTTTTCGGACGCTGTCTGTTATCTCCAATGAATGTATGTGGTCTCACGCTTAACAAGGTGACTTTTGTTTATTTGTATCTCCGACCTTGAAGAGAAAATACAAATGCTATGCAAAAGAATGGCATGAATCGCTGTAACTCTGGCATCGTTAAGGAACTCGCAGGTGTAATAGACTGAAATCGTTCATTTTATCTCTATTCAATAAGTAAAAACCTTTAGTTCTCAATGGTGAATATTCAAGCATTGAGGTCTCCAAAGTCTAAGCCTTTCACAATTTCTTTCCAATTTTTTTCCTAGTACCAATGAATTTATCCAACTTAGAGCTGTCATACTGTAGCTCCGAAAAGTTAGTTTTCTGCGTTTTTGAGGCATTTTCTAATTCGTCAATTTTCTATAAGATTTCTTAATTTTTTATTCCACTGCAATTTGTAGTTCTTAGCCTGTATTAGGAATGTTGAGTATAATTTATCATTGTTTAAAAATTTTAGGTGTATCTAACATATACTGTTGCTTTTTTTTATTTGAAAAAAAATGGTTTAATTTGAGTTTGTATGATATAAAAAAATTAATGAAAGTAAAATTTGCAAGTCAATTAAGAAGAAAATAAGTTGAAATATTCAACACCTAAATACTCTACGACATGCACTTTTTGAAGGACTTAAAAGATAAAAAACTTTTTTTAAAAAATTTAAGATGGCTTAAGAAAGTTGCATATATCCTTTTTATATTTAAAAATTTTTTTTATTGTTTTTTTAATTATAAACACATGAAACACTTTTTATTGTCGTAAAAGAAATTAAAATAAAGCAATCAAAGTAAATTAAAATATGTAAATGTAAATTGAAAGCTCTTGGGAGTAGTCCTTGCTAATGATTTACGTAAATCCTTATATAATTATTTTATATTCATCATTAAAAAAACCTCTAAAATTGTTATTTTAATTTAGCTTTAAATTTCACATCTGAAAAATCATTGTTAATGAAAATTCCAAAAAAAAAAAAAAAAAAATTAAAAACATCGTAGTATAAATATGAAAAATTTAATAGTATAAAATTTTTAATTTAGCAGACGGGACGTAATTTTATATGCATTTTCTTTAGCCGTTAAAAATTTTTCAATATTTTTTATATTTTACGTACGTCTCATATGTCCTTTTTTTGTATTAATTTGAAATGTGACTTTTTTCGTTTGTTTTTTTTTTAAACCTTAACGAAGCGAAATGGGATTTGAAATATAACATTAACAGTAATTAGAAGCGTTTGTAAGAATGTAATTTTCAAGGCTTAAAGGATGTATTTTTCTATGAGGAATTTTCCTACAGAAATATTTTTTCATTAATCTGCATTGCTTAAACACGGTTTATGTATACTTTTTTTGTAATATATTTTAAATTATAATTATTAAAAAGTATTTTCAATTAAAATATACAGAATATAAAGACTCACCCAGATATCTGAATAGTGGCAGCATTCACTTTAAAAAAACCTTTCTCTAATTACTATTCAATTCAAAATAATTAAAATAAATTTTAGAAATATCTAAAATTACTGAATTCTTTCAAATTAATACAAATTCATTAGTAGAATCTATTCAATGACATTCATTATTATAATGGAATTTAAATTTTGCTTAAATTAATTCACTTTACAGAAAATTTATTGTGCAAAAATTTACACATTTAACTCCGCATTTCAGATAAAAGCAGCACTAAACAAATATTGTGCATATGCGACCTTTGCTATACAATACATATAAAAGGTTAAAGTTAAATATGTCATTGAGTTTTGTATCATTTTGCAAATATCTATTTGAAAACAAGATTGAATTTACGACTATAAAACAATTTTAATTTCATCAGCAATTTCATTTATAAATTTATGGCATAAATTAAAGTATTTAATAAGCATTTAACAAATAGTTCATTCAATTATTGTTAAACTGTGTTGTTGCCTTAAATATAATACAATAATTTGCAAGCTAATGAAATATAATTGATTAAATGGTGGAAATATGAAAGCATTTATTTTTAGTTTGGTGAATACAATTTTTTTTTTAATATTTAAATCTTCTTTGCAATAGAATAATGAAATTATCATTCTAATCATTTTATTTAAAAATTTATAAAGTTTTAAATAAATAATGTTATTTATTTAATTATATTGTTTTTTAATTGCTTTGTACAATTTACATTTTAAATAATGCTTAATAGTGTAGAAATTAAATTTTAACAAAAAAATAAAAATTTTAATGAAATGAAAAATTAAAAAACAAAAAAATAAATTATTTAAAAAATTTAAGGCTACGGGATGTGCCTTATGCTGGGCGTTATGAATATATTAAGCAATTTATTCTAGGCATAATGGTTAGAAAGTTAGCCATATTTCCTTTTTTTTGAGAATTATTTTTCAATTAAAATAATAATTGAGACAATTTAAAGTTTAATTAAATTGTTGAATCAGAAAAAGTAGATACAAGTTTTCTACTCAAATTAATAGTTAAATCAATTAAAAGTTTAATTAAGTTGTAATTTGATAACAATTAATACCTTTAATATGTGCAAAACATTTTTTTTGCATGTAAAAATACTGATACGAATTTATTCTATGCAAAGTGTAAAGACCGTAGCTAATGTACATTAGAAGTTTTACTGCGTTCTATTTGGAAAATCAAAGCTTTTATTAAAGTGTTTGTGGCCACGGATTTTATCACGTCAACTTTTAATCATACAATTCAACTGAACAAAGATGTTATACACAGAAAGCCTGAATTGTAAAAGTTTTACAAATAAATTTTAATTAACATTTAATCAAAATGAAAAATTTATTATTCGGAATCTTTTAAAATTTAATTACTTTACTTTATTCGTGCTTGATATTTATATTTTTATATTTGAAGGAATCAAGCACGAATAAAGTAAAGTAATTAAAGTAATTAACATTTAATTTTTGTGGGAAGTGCCACGCCCACTGTTCTGAGTATAACAATTTATATCATAGCAAAGTACATAAAGAATTAAGATAAATATAAAAATCAATGACACAAGTATTTATAGCTCCCTAAAGAAGGGCAAAAAATAGGTGCCACGCCCAAATTTCACCCAGACAGCTTAACTTGCTTGAACAAAATAGTTTTTTTCTAAGGGTTATTCAACTGATGTAGAATGTTATAGTTTAAATAATCTAAAAAAAGAGAAACGCATATTATATTTTTGCAGGACATGCTTTATAACTTCTTTCAAACTATATAAAGCGATTAGATTAGGGAAAAGAGGTTTTAGAATTATGCCGTTAATATTTTTATTATAAAATCAACCAATTTATAAAAAAGTAGTCATATACATGCAGGACAAATTTTATCATTAACTGGAAAGGGAAAAATTAAATTTAATTTCTAATAAAAAAAATTTAATTTCTAATAAAAAAAATTTTGAAATTTAAATTTTTTAGTTGCTGACGGTAAATAATGGATACTGTCTTTTCTTGAAACTTAAAATTAAATATTTATTTATAACAATTAAAAAGTTTTTCTAATATCCTTTTTTTCTTAATTAAAAAATATATAATTTTCTAGAAAAAAAAATTCTTAAAAACAAAAATTATTTAAAGCTAAATATTTTAATTTATTTAATGCTAGCAGGACATAATTTGAGTGTTATTAAGCTAAACAGTTCAAAGGAGTTAAAAAAATTTTTTTCTTTACTTCCTTAAAAAAATCTTTTCATATAAGCAGTTTTATAACAAATTCGACACTAGCAGGACGTGAACAATATAGTACTTCATTTCAAAACTAAAAATAGCTCTGAGGGAATTTTAGTCTTAAAGTTGCTCATATATCCTTTTTTTGAAAATGGTAAAAATTAAAAAAATTGCAGGAATAGAGTTATATAAGATGGTTTTACTTTAATTTCTTTTCTTAATTTTACTTAAAATAATTTATAAGAATAGTAATAAAGCAAACGAATTTTTGAATTTCTAAAAAAAACTAATACATTTAGGGGAAAACAATCCTTTTTTTAACAATGAGATATAAAGCCTTTTATACATCCATTTTTTTAATGTTCAGAAGTTAAAGCAAATAAGATATAAAAAGGTATAAAAGTTAGTTTGATTAACGGAAATTGTAAACATATTCTTTTAAAATGGTCCATCAACTGATTAGAACCTGCATCAGTTGATCGGCTTTCAAAAAAAATATTTTAATTACTGATACAACTTGTCATATATTGCATTACTATATAATTTCTCCAAAAATGCACAACTGCTTTAAAATAATCCTTTTTGCAAAAATTTAATAAATTTATTAAAATTTGTTAGTATTCCTGTAAAAAAATTACTAAATTACACCAGTGTTGATTTACGGTCAATATAATTGCTTTTTGTCTAGCTTACAAATAATTTTTGTAAGTATTAAGGACCAAACATTTTCCATATTATATCTTTTATAAACATTTGTTTTAACTTTATTTTAGTGAGACATGATTTTATTTTTTCTAGCTCAAGGTCAGTGGTTTAAGTATGATGTTCATTTGACATTAAACAACTTTAATAGCTTAAAAATACTCAGCAGTCCTTTTTGCTGTGACGTAAAAACATTGTCATGTTATTTTCCAAAACTTATCCTTCAGACATTTTAATGTGCCATTGTTTGATGAAAATATTTCTTGATTAGCCTCATAGTTATTATGTTGTGGAAATGTTTTATTCATGCCTGTTATGGCTGTAGTTTCAAACGTCTGTGCAGTTAGTTTTGTAATAATAATGTTTAATATAACTTTACATACATAAATACTTCAAAGGTTTTGTTTAATTTAATATTTTGATAGCCTTTTTAATTTATAAATATAACAGTTAATTGAGATGAAATGATGATGAAATATTATGAAACTTGTAATGCTTTTTATTACTTTAATTATGAAGTATTTGTAGCATTTAAAATATTTGAAATAATTTAATTTAGTTTTTTGAAACAGTTTTATTTTATTTTTTTAAGTTGTTTTTGTTAGAGTTGTTGTAATTTTTTTTTGCTTACAGTATGTAATTAATAATATGTAACAAATAGCTTTCAAGTTTTATTTCCAAATTGCTTAAGCTGCAATTATGCTTGTATGTCCTTTTTTTCTAATTTTAAAAATAAATATTTATACAAAAATTTTATTTTAATTATGGTTAATAAAATATATTGCCATGCTAAATGTTTTAAAAACCACTTAATTTTTTGCATAGTTTTGGTGTTTTGATATTTACATTATGTTTCGTAAAACTTTATGTAAATTCGTTTATATAAAACTTTAAATTTTTATATTCTACAAGACGTGGTATTTATTCCTTTTCAATTTTTTATTAAAATTAAATGGATGCAATCAACAGTTTTCTTAAGCTACTAATATCCTTTTTTTTAATATATTTAAAGAAATTTGCGAAAAATTCCCATTCTCTTTTATTTTTAAAAAATTTCTTAAATTTTTAAATATATAATGAATCTTGGGGTATTTCCTTTATATAAAAATATTTTCTTAATTTATCCTTTTCGTCAATTATTTACTAATTTTTATTTTTATATGCTTACGGGACGTAACTTATATTTTACCTTTGTTGGCTTTTAACATTTTTCATAAAATTGGCTTAATCCAGACGTTCTTCATATATCCTTTTTTTTATAAATTACTTTAATATAATTAAATGATGGAATTTAATCTTATTAGAACTTTAATTTTTTAAAACTGAGCTTTATGCATCTAACTAAATAGTTTTCTTGATTTGATTCATCCTTATATGTATATCCTTTAGAAGTTTTCTTTAAGCTGTAGTGTTCTTTTGAAAGTAAATCCTTGATATTTACATTAAGAATAAGCTTTATAAATATTTTCCTCTAAAATTATTTATGGTGTTATTTCTGTTGTTATTTCAAATAACTTTAGCTGGAGGAAGATAAAAACATGGAATAAAAACTTTGCCTAACTTGGGCAATTAAATTCATTATAGCCTACCTTTAGGCTGTTAAATTTATAGCGTACATTAAATAAATTTGTTGAGGCATTTATCTAATTTATCAATTCTTTGTGTCGTAAAACATGACCTATAAATTAGATTTGTGTAAAAGTATGAACAACTTTATGAATGAATGAAAAATAAGAAAAAAAAAATCAATAACTGAGCTACGTAAATATAAAAAGTTATCATGTGATGATGTATGGAAAGTATAAAATGAAAAAAAAAAACAAATTTTATATAAAAATTGCTTTTAATGAATGACTTTTACTCATATGCAGAATGGCCACACACATACTCGTACGTAAAGGCAGCTTGTTTTTGTTTCATTTTTAATGAGCCTAAATGTCTGTGGAAGATTTGAAAACAACAATGGCGTATGTATTGCATCATCACCAACTAAAGAATCAGTCAGCCAACGGTTAACATTATCACCGAAGAAGTATAAAATATAATAAAATATTACAATGGCATGACAAAAGCTTAAAATTGTTGTAGCTTGAACGTATAAAAAGTCCTTGAAGCTTCATTGACTAAAAACGAAATTGTGTTGGCTTTTCCTTGTACAGACAATCAACAGCGTCATCATCTTTAGTTTTTGCAATATAGTTTTAGTTGATGATATTATTTGTTTTCCTTTTTGTCATTCTTGCGAAGAGAGAAAGAGTAAGTGATTGTTTAAGTGTTATTCTTGCATCCTTTCTATCCTAGGAAATAAAGCTTAGATTTTTATATATATAAAAAAAATTATCAAAAAATAAGAAAAACAAAAACTAGAAAAACATTGATTTTATAATCATTGAATGAATTGCCCTGTCTCTAACCTACACCATGGAAGCCAACTAAAATCAAGTATATTTTCTTTATAAACAGTGATTCATACTTAACTTTTTTTATCCTTTCCTTTCATTGTGCACCTCTCTATCAATGTGTGTGTGCATGTGTGTGTGTTAAGTCAATGAAATGTTTTTGTAAAACTCAATAGACTAAGCTGAAATGGAACTTTCTTGTAAGGATTTTTTTTGAACTGTCGTCAGTGTGGCTGTGGGTCATATACTATTTTAATCCTTATTCTTTAAATATCTCGTCATCTTTTCCAGCATAACTAAAGCTATATGATGTTATAATGTCTTTAGATAATAGCCAAATGCAAAAGAAAAAAAAACCTTTTGTAATAAATAAAAAAGACAAATACAAAATAATAAAGTTGTAAAGCATACTTTTAGGTTGGCAAATATTGAAAGCATAATTTTTATATTGAATTAAATAAACTTTTATTGCCGTATTTATAAAATATTTAAAAAGATTTGAAATGTCTTTTGAGACCAAATTGTAAGGAAATGTACTTTTAAGAAAACGACGGAACAACAAAAAATATAAAAAATTTAAAATAGCAATCGGATAATTTTATAATATAAATAATTAGCTTATATATTTCATATATTAAATCTATAGATTGATAAAATTTTATAAAACAA
This sequence comes from Gymnosoma rotundatum, assembly GCA_916610165.2. NCBI lineage: Eukaryota > Metazoa > Arthropoda > Insecta > Diptera > Tachinidae > Gymnosoma > Gymnosoma rotundatum. The sequence goes on from OU744339.1 coordinate 14,896,662, forward strand.
ATATTAAAAAATTAAAAAAAAAAAAAAAAAAATTCGAAATTTTTGCTTACGGTAAATTATTAAGGAAGCACTTTATGAAATTAAAAAAAATAAATTTTTATTTCCTAAAAATAAAAAGTTTTTCTTATGTCCTTTTTTTTAAATGAAATGAAAATAGTTAAGTAACTTAAAAAAAAAAATATCTTAAATTTATATATAAAAAATGCGTTAATTTAAAATTTAAAAAATTCATTTCTTACAGGATAAAATAATAAAAGTATTCAAAAAAGTTTTAAAACCAAATTAAAAAAAAAACTAGTTAAGAGGTTGTTGCTATGTCCTTTTTTAATTTCACTAAATGAACTAACAAAAAAGACATATTGTAAAACACAAAGCAAACCAGCTAATATAACTTATGCAAACAAATATTATTATATAAAAATATTATTATATTGAATTAAATAAACTTTTATTGCCGTATTTATAAAATATTTAAAAAGATTTGAAATGTCTTTTGAGACCAAATTGTAAGGAAATGTACTTTTAAGAAAACGACGGAACAACAAAAAATATAAAAAATTTAAAATAGCAATCGGATAATTTTATAATATAAATAATTAGCTTATATATTTCATATATTAAATCTATAGATTGATAAAATTTTATAAAACAAATATTAAAAAATTAAAAAAAAAAAAAAAAAATTCGAAATTTTTGCTTACGGTAAATTATTAAGGAAGCACTTTATGAAATTAAAAAAAATAAATTTTTATTTCCTAAAAATAAAAAGTTTTTCTTATGTCCTTTTTTTTAAATGAAATGAAAATAGTTAAGTAACTTAAAAAAAAAAATATCTTAAATTTATATATAAAAAATGCGTTAATTTAAAATTTAAAAAATTCATTTCTTACAGGATAAAATAATAAAAGTATTCAAAAAAGTTTTAAAACCAAATTAAAAAAAAAACTAGTTAAGAGGTTGTTGCTATGTCCTTTTTTAATTTCACTAAATGAACTAACAAAAAAGACATATTGTAAAACACAAAGCAAACCAGCTAATATAACTTATGCAAACAAATATTATTATATAAAGGATATAAAAAACTTGTATATATATTTTCTACAAAATTCCTTACTGACAGGACGTGATTGTTATAGGAGCTTATTATGCAGTTGAAATAAAATTTTAATAATGCTTGGCTTAAGAGTTTACCATATGTCCTTTTTTTAAACCATTTTTAAAAAACAAAATTATGGAAGATTTTTTTTTATTTTTCTGTTTAAATGTTAACTTAAACTTTTTACCAAAGAATATAACGGTTATTACTAATTTTTTTTGCTTTAAGTTTTTATCTAAAGCTCTTGTTTAAAGTTTAAAATTTGTGTTAGTAGCTTATTGTCTTATTTTATATTTAGTTTTTATTTATATATTTGCTAGAAATTTTCAGCATATGTAATTCAATGTTTTTTTTAATTATTTGAATTTATCCTGTCTAACTTATTTTATTATTTGAATTTATGGTATGAGTGTATAAAAATATTGGTTTTTTTTAGCTAGCGATAAGTAGTTTCCTCTGGTCTATAATATTGTGCTTAAAAGAGTTTTGTATTGTGTAACATCTAAATGTTCTTCATATATCCTTTTTTAGGAAAATTTAAAAAACCGTTTAATTTGCTTTAAAATGTTTTTAAAATTGTTGGTAGACCATAATTTTAAGCCTGATTGTTTAAAAAAAAATTAGTTTTTAGAAATAACAAAAAGATCCTTAATTGCCTATTTTCGTTATAGTCTTTGAAGTATAATTTGGCTTTTAATTCTTCGAAAGAACGATTTATAATTACTTAAACCCACACATTTATTCATGTAAAAAAAAAATTAAAACCATAATTAAAGAAAATCATTTATGATAGGGCAGCCTCACACAACTTAACTCACATATCCTTAAGCACAAAATGTTTATAATTTATAAAAAGGAAGTACAGGACACAAAAAAAAGATATTCCCACAATTTTAAAAATCAGAATAAGCGTTAAAAACTGTTTTTATCACTTCTAACACTATAAACGTTTGCCTTTGCTCTGCTTGTATATGTATTTTTATATCAATACATATACATATGTATGTGTGCCTTTATATTTAGATTGCTTAGTAACAGTTTCCCAGGCTTTGTTTTGTTTCTGTCATTCCTAAAGATTTGTGTGTGTGTGTATAGCAGATTGTTAGAATATTAAACACGAGATTGTTTCTATGTATAGAGCTGTCATAGACTGTGTGAATTGTGATGTCTTGTGGTTTGTTAAGATTTTTCTTTAGGTTTAGTTTGTAAATGTTTTTGGTAGGTTTATTGTTTTGTGCTGTTGTTTTATCCTTTTTGTGCCGGATGTGGTTTTGGCTGCTAGCTGTTGTTGGCATCATCATCAGTTTTGTCATCGTCATCAGCAACACATATGCAAGTGTTACTGAAATAAAATGCAAATAAGAGTATTTGTATGTGTAAATAATTTTTGCATTTTAACACATGTTAAGCTACTGTGTGAATGTGAATGTCATTTCAACACAGTTTTTATATTTTTTTTAAGATCAACAAAATAAAAATTCTTTTTATATATCATTTTGTAATTATGACTCACACAGTTTAGTTATGGAAATGGAAAATGAATAAAAACAAGGATGTGAAATAATTTCTTTATATACATAAACTTACGTAAATAAACAGGTTAAAAGCAAGATGATGATTTAAAATTGGCTCTATTTAAAGTACTTTTTACATTCTAAGAAACGAAAAAAATTTTTTTTAAATGTCCTCATTTTTCATGAAATTATTACACTACATCACTTGAAGGCCAACCAGGATGTAAAAAAATCTGTAACATGGCATCAGTTTTGAAAAAGAGTTTCGAATGCTACATTTGTACGCAAAATATTTAACAGATTTAAATGTTTCAAAAAAAAAGGATATAAGACAAACTTTTAAATTATTATTTACAAAAAGTTATTTTTTCAAAATAACAATATTCCATATAATTTCACATACCGTAAGCGAAAAATATTTTAAAAATTGTAATAAATTTTACACTTAAAAAAGGATATATAAAAAAGTTTTCAAGAACAAGTTTATTTAAAATTTTTTTATACTCCTTGATAAAACGTGTTCCGTAACTAGAAAAAGTTCATAATAAATGTAATAAATTTTAGTTTTAAAAATTAGAAAGAAAACTTTACACAAAGATTAAGTATAAAATTTAAGAATTATGATAATTCATAGAATTCGTATAACAAGGAATGATTTCAGATTGTCTTAAAAAAATGGATAAAGTAAAAGTAAAACTTTTAAAAAATATACAATTTTAAGGTCTTTTGAAAAATGTCGTAAACAAAAAATAAATTTTTATTTATATTAAAAATCAAAATTTTGATCATATTTTTAAATTTGAGAAAATAATATTTAAAAATCCTTAAAAATATTGAATGCATGGTTTTAAATTCAAATTTTAAAGACAGCACTTAATAATCCACACTTTGTGGATACAAAAATTACGCAAAATCTAGTAAATTTTGAGCTTCCTAAAAAAGGATACATGGTCAACTTTTTTCAGGTACATTTTATTAATGAGGTTTAAACATTATTTAAACGTCTAATTGAAGCCATTTATCGTAGCTATAAGAAATTTAAAAATTTGCATAAAATAATACAATTTTATTAAATATTAAAAAATTGTAAAATTAAAAAAAAAATAATAATAATAATATTAAATAATATTTAGAGTAATATTATTCCATACAGGTTTCAGATTTTGTATTTATCAAAAAATTAAAATTATGAATTTTTAAAATTTATTAAAAGGATACTGGGAGAAATTTTCAAATATTAATTACAAAAATTAATTTTTAAATGACATCAATACGATTTTCGGCAAAAAAAAATTGGACAATTGCACTGAATTTCATTTTTTAATAAAAAGGACATATGAAAAACTTTTATAAAGGAAGTTGTATAAATCCATTTTATGGGCTTTAAAAATAACTGTCTTAATCCTCACAACGTAGTTAGAGCAAAATTGAAATTTTTTTATAGCAAAAAGAAAAATCCCTTTGTAAAAATTCTGTTAAATTTAATGTTTATTAAATTAATATTTTAACTGTGGATTTTATAAATGAATCGAAATCAATTTTTGGCTTTAGTTCACACGGTACAGCGGTACCTACATTCATATTTAACTCATAACAATCAATATGATATTCGGTATCAGCATCTATAATGTTGTGAGTAAATAAGTAAGAATGACATAAAATAAAATTTGCATTCGTGTTCAATCGATGATTGGAACAAAAGCAAACACAAATGTACAAGACGGAATACAGAAAGAACAGTGAAGAAATACGTTGGTTTGTATGTAAATTTCGTCTAACCAAATTAATATTGATATAATTATATATCTTGTATTCTTATTTACAAAGTTAGTTGGTTAAAAAGATGATGTTTACAATGTAAACAACCTAAGATAGAAGCGAAGAATGCTGATGAAGGACGTAACGGTCCAGAAAGTACAGCATTACACTCTGCTACCGTCTAATTTCTCTTGTTTTATTTGGAAAACGGTCTCATACATTTGTATAATATTTTTTCTTTCTAAAAAAGGTTTTGAGAAATTAATATAAATAAACTAAAGCCAAAAATAATTTTTGATTCAATTTTGTTAAATTTAAATTTTCTTGAATATTTTTGATTCAATATTGTTTCAATATTAAATATTGCGTCAAGTTTCATTATTCATTGACTCCTTTTTTTATAAAAAAGGATATATGATAAAGTGTTTGGCTTTAAAATTTTAAAACATTAATTTTGAATTCAAGTTAAAAAACCTGCAATTTTATGACGTAGGAATAAAAAGATGGTTGTTCTCTCCTTTATTCAAAATAATGTTTTAAGGAAACGTGAATTTACTTTTGTGGCGAAAAAAAAAAATATTTGAAAAAGAGTTCTTTTACCTTTTTATTGAAACCTTCAAAAAGCGATATAAGAAATGCTTTGAAACAATTTTCGATTTAAATTGGTTTTTTATAACGAACGGAAATAGGCCCAGCAGAATGTAAACTTGTACAAACTTATAAACAATTTTTTTAATCTTATTTTTCGTAATGCAACATCAAAAGTTTGAAATTAATCTTGGCCCTTTTTTATAGATTTAAATTCATTCATGAGAATTTTTTTTCTTTTTTCCATATCGTAAACTCAAATATACGAATTTTAGTGTCCTCTGAGATGATGTCATTATTTATTGATTTGAGAAATATACAAAAGTTGTGTGTAGGAATATTGTAGAGGTTTTTGGTTCTTTTTTTATTTGAATAAAAATAATCAGCCTCTGTTATAACCAACAAAACACGTGTCTAAGTGTATAATTTGCCCCAGTGTGAAGCTCTTATTTTACATGTATTTTTATTCTACTTGTTGTTTATATAAATATTATTTTACATATGCGAGGTGTGTTAGAAAATAATTACATAACTGCTGGAAGAATAACAAGTGTTTAAGTACAGTTAATAACACTGCCTTTAATTTCTAAGCCACCCTCGTGGAAGGCTTTCAATTTTTATTAATAAACATTTGCGTCATGTTTGCTCAAACCTTTAAACCCCGCTTCACTGGAAAAGGTCACTGACTTTGTTTTTTTATTATTACTTTTCAACACGTTTAATTCAAAATCTATTTTCTATTTATTTTTCATTATTTATATAGATTTTTTTTCTTATATGGAAGTTCAATTATATTAATAAATAACATTAAATTAATTGAAATGTATAAGTAATTAGTAAAATAATCAAAACCAGATAACCACTAAAATGTGGTTAAGGGGAATAATATTTCAAAATACTTGTTAAGGACAAAATGACTAAAGTAATGACTAAACATATGAAGTAGAAAATTAATTAAATTTTAATGTAGGGCATGCCCTACGGCAGCATGTGGTAGTTTAATTGTCCTACCTTCCGATGTAATTGTTGCTACGAAGGCTTCAATAACATTGACCAAAATCATATCGTTTTGAGGATCAGCAAAAAGGTCTCCTGCACGAAGTTTGAGTTTTGAAAAACCTTTTCTATCGAGTTTAATATAGACAAATATGGTGGAAGAAAAATCAACACAATGGCTGTCTTCGGCAACTATATCTCGTACTTATGTTGTTTTGTGAATTTTACAATCAATGTCACCACAATAATGTTACCTTCATCTAATTTATTAAATAGGTCCCTAAGAAATAATACTAAAATATTGAAATCTGTTTATATTCATGGCTGCTATAAATGATACATTTAGTGCTCACAGTAGAAGCAATCACATGTGCAGCAGTTTTAATTCTTGATCTAGCTTTAGTTTTACGCATGTGGTAGTTGTATCTTAATTCATCTATAAAGATAATCCTATCTCTTCGTTGTGGACAATTTTGTAAAAAATTAATTGCATTTACTTTTCTTTGTTGAAGAGTGCTATCAGAATTCAGCTGGTCAATATTTATTGGAGCGGTTTTAAGAGTTATTTTTAGCGATTAAAATGTTTTATTTATATAAAGGCTGCCGTAGGGCATGTACTACATTAAAATCTAATTAATGTTCTACTTCATTTTATTTAATAGATTGAATTAAATTGTAGGTATTTTTTGCATTTTCTTATAATTTTATTTTTTTGTTAATTAAAAAAAAATAATTAAAATAAAATAGAAACTAAATTTTGTATTTAAAATATTAAATTTGAAATTTATAAAATTAAATTTTAAGTTAAAAAATTTAAAAAAAATATGTATGTATATATTTTTAAAATTTTAAAATTTAAATTAAAACGAAAACATAGTGTTAATATATAAAAATATAATATATTTTTTAAATTAAAAAAAAAAAAAATTAAAAATTAAATCAAACGCTAGGCACCGCGTATCTACATTCATACTTAACTCATAACAGTCAATATGATACTGAAACAGGGTCTATAATGTTGTGAGCAAACAAGTATGAATAATTAAAAATAAAAATAAAAAAATTGCACTTCGTGGCAATACAGTGGCTAGTACAAAAGCAACAACAAATGTACAAAGACGAGTTACAAAGAGAACGACAAAGAAATGCTTTAAGTTGTGTGTAAACTTCGTCTCACCAAATTAACATTAAGCTTAGTTGGTTAAATAGATGATGTTTACAATGTATACAACCTAACGTAGATAGATGCAAAGAATGCTGATGAAGGATGTGGCGGTCCAGAAAATGCTGCATTTCATTCTGATAGCGTCTAATTTTTCTTGTTTTCTTTGAAAAACGTCCGCATACATTTGTAAATAATTTTTCTTTCTAAAAATGTTTAGAAAATTAATTAAAAAGAACCAAAGAGCCGAAAATAAGTCAATTTTCACTCATTAATTCAATTTTTCAAGACATATTTTAATTTTTTTTAGCTACGGTGAATGACTTTTATAAAATATTAAATTATTTTGTTTTAATTTTTTTAGCGTACTCTTTAAAAGTTTTTCAGATATGTTTTTTTGGAAACTACTAGAATTTTCTCAATTTTTTTTCAATTTAATTCACTTAAAAAAATAATTTTGTAATTGATATTTTCAATGAATTGTGTATAAATCAATTGGTTATAAATTGGGTTTGCACAAACTGCGCCTAAAAGTATGCAACAACTCAATAAAAATCATTTATATATATCTATTCCCTTGGTAGTAGTTAAAAGAACACAATTTTAATATGCATCAAAATTGGATATATATTAATGGCAAATAATATTTCTCACATCTTCTAAAATTTGTATATTAAATTTTGCCAGTCTAGGGTTTACAATAGTTGTAAAGTAAATGGCTTTATTTTAACATTTGTAACTAAAGAAATGAAAGATTAAAATATATGTGAACTCAAGCCCTATTAAGATTATTTATTTGTTAATACTGTTTAAACATTTCGACTTGTATTTAATTTTTAAAAATTAAATATATTGTAATTATTCTCGTGTTTTTATTTTTTAAATAAATATATTGTAGTTATATATATTATTCTTAAATCAAAAATATCAAGTTTATGTGCATATTAAAAAAAAAAAAAAAAAAAAATGCCCCTTAAAGTATGCTACAGATTTTTTAATTTTTCGACGTCATTTAAAAAAAAAACACCTTCTATTAAAATAATAAAACAGTAAAGGGGTCTTGTCTATACATGAAATATTTTTTGAAAAATTTGTTGTTGGTGTAGATAGTAATCGATATAGAATACAAAACAGCTACTTTTGGAATTTTTGTCCGTCTGACCGTCTGACCGTCTGTCTGTGTTCACATCACGTAAAAACTACTGATGGATTTGAACAAAATTTTGTAAGGAGGTCCCTTAGAACTTTGATTCCAATATAGAATAATTTTTTTCTTCGTAATAATAGGTTACTTCGTAGACAAAATAGTGAAAGCACCTAATTTTACGGTTATAATGGTACTGAAACAGTTGTCAACACTTTTTATTTGTGTAGTTGGATAATTTTTAACACATAACACTGGAATATATAGATAAACTTGAAATTTAAGAAAATTACAAATGACACGCAGATGAAGTGGTGGCTTCATGTTTTATAAAATTCCCTAAAGTATGCAACAAATATTTTAGCTTTAAAAAATAAAACTTTATTATATTATTTGGAAAGTAATTAACTATAGAAATGCTTTAGCATAACCCAACCTCGATTGGGTTATTCCTTGATTAAATAATTATATTTTTAATTCTAAAATTAAGACAGATAATAATTTATATTTAAAGTGGTTTTAATTAAAATAAGCTTAAATGTATGCAACAAGCTTGATACAAAACAAAACAAAAAATTTATATATTATCTGCTGCAGAGTATCTTTCTTACAAATTTCAGCTAATTAATTTGTGAACAAGAAAACAATTGTTAATAAATTTTACTCTTAAAAATAAATTAAAAAAATATCGAACTTAAAAAAACCCATTAGAATAAAATTAATAGAATTTGACATAAAGGAATTGATTTTGTACATAATGTACTTTAATGAATGAGCAAGAAGTTTTGTGTTAATCCCCAAAAGTAGACAACATTATTTATAGACAAAAGAAAACGAAATAATTCGGTCATTAATACTGTTCACTATTAATTAACTTTGTCTATTAATTTAATAGGTAAAACTTGCCTTTTTGAAATTTTTTACTCCTTTAAATAGGCTATAAATATATTGTTTAGCTCTGTGTAGGTTTGAGTTAAATAGTTTTCTTAAGGCCAAAGTTTTCTAATTATAACTTTTTCTTTTTTAAGTTTTAGTTTTTTTTTCGTTATTTGATGTCAACAGTCTTCAGGCAGTGTCATTGCAAACAGTTGCTTCAATAATTCTTGTTAGATATCATCCATCAAGCTTTCATATAGAAATTGGTTTTTGAGCAAAAAACAAACACTAAACTCAACAAATCTTAAGTGACCAATCAATAAAATGTTAGTGGGTAAAACTGACAGTAAAGTAAATTTTTTTTCTTCTCATTCTAAACTTCAATAACTATTTCATAGAATTTTTGTTGTTGCTATAAATAAAATGGTTATGATTGATGCTTTTATGCCAACTGACAAAGCATTTCACTTAGTTTGCTAAGCAATAGAAGCAACAAGGATAACATAAAAATATTATTTTTTACTTTTTGATAAGAAAAAAATTATATCACTTTAAAGAAACCAAACAGCGTTAATAAAAAAAAAAATTACTAAGCATGTCAAAAAAAAATTCAGATAAATAGTAGTTTTCTTATTTGTGTTGTAAATTAAAAAGAAAAAAAAAATAATTTCATCCAACACACATAAAAGGATATGAATGTTTGCCTCGATAGTCGTACGAAAATGTTGTGGTCTCCACCGTAATGCTTTAAAATGTAGAATAACACGACATGTAGCAAACTACTCAAGAGCTGATGTAGATAAATGATTGTTTAATAAACATAAAAGTCTTGTGCACTAACACCATCATGAATTATAAAAATCAAGGATATTTAGACAATATATTTTATCATTTATTTTAATTTACAAAAAAAAAAAAAGCTTTAAATGTAAAAAAAAATTGTAAAGTATAGTAACACATATTAATAGAGTAAAAAATATAAGCAAAAACGAAGCATACTTTTAGGAGTGATTTTCTTTGTATATGAATTTTCTTCACATTTATTTGATAGAATTTGAACAAATTAACAACATGTCAGCTGGTGAAATGATTTATTCCTTCAGAGTTTTAAACTTGCGTAAAAAATAGTCAGGATAAAAGAAGGTTGTAAAAAAGTAACCAAACTCTCTAAAAAGACAAATTTTTTCAAGAAAAATTTTAATAAAACTTTTTTAAATCTAATTCTTATTTTTTTCTATATTTAAAACCTGTCAAAAATTGTTTGATTATTATTTTTAGAATATTTTAATTAAAAAAAAAAAAATTATAAATTTTATATAAAAAAATAACAACAAAAATTGTACCTGCAATTTGTAGTTTATTTTTAGTTAAATTTTAGCAGACAAATAATTTTAAAAACCTCAAAAAAATAAAAGCAAAATTAACAACATAATTAATATTTATTTGTTTGTTTTCTTTTAAATAAGCATTTAGCTGCAGTATTAATAATTTTCAATCTTTTCTAAGCCTACAACTTGTGTTTTATAATTAGACATTTGAAAGTATAAAAAGTTTTTCAAAACTTTAATCCTAGCAAAAGTATGTCAAATATCCTTTATATTTTTTTTCAAAAAAATTTAAAAGTCTTGCAATGAAATAGCATACAAATTTAATTTTCTGTAGTATCCAAAAAATTAGTATTTCCAAATTTGCATCTCTCTACAACTTAGGGCTTATTACAGTCTATCGTTAAGCGTAAACAGGTTTTACAAATTTTTTTTTCTTTCAAAAGCATCTCACATATCCTACAAAATTTAAGTAATGTAATATATCAATATGAAAATTTATTATTTGGAATCTTTTAAAATTTAATATATAATATACATATAATATATATTATTTTAGTATAAGGGTAGAAAGGTTGCCACATATTTTTTCTGTTTCGTCATTAAAAAATATTTTTTTTTATTAAAAGTTGCCAAAAAACATTTGTTAGAAATAGGTATCCTCATTAATTAAATAATTTAATTTTTTATATTGAGCGATTTTAGGCGTTTCTTATTGCTTTCAATATAACTATATGTGTGTAGCATTGTAATGAAGAAGAAAATTTTGCCTAACACTCTTATCTCAATGAATTTCTGTTTCTTTTTGTTCTAATCTTTATTTATTTTTTTTTTTTTTTTTGGAAAACACTAGCAGTACTTAAGGATGAAAAAAATATATTTAACAAATTGTTGCAATATTCCACGAAGTTTTTCCTAACAAATATCCTAAAATCTTTTGTTATTAAAGAAAAATGACAAAAAAGTAGTATTTATAATGATTTAGTGTGTATTTGTCTTGTTTGTGCCGCTGTAATATCTTACGCCTCAAGGTAGGCTACATATTTTCTGGTGCTTAAGAAAACTTCCTATGCAACAGGGACATGTATTTCTTTTTCATATCAACGTTAACTTATTTATTCTTATGCTGTTGTTGAATAGTAAAAAGAAAATAAAAATTTCTTGTTGAATTTTAAGGATAATGAAAGAATTTTTTTGTATTAAAATAAAAGCAAACAACCAATAAAAATGACAAAAGAAATTTATTACAATTGGGTGAATTATAAAGAAAATAAAACAACCAAAACGTGAGAACAACGCCGAGGCTGCGGGGGTCTGGTCCCAGCTTAAGACTCTTTTCTATTCTGTTGTGTTGTGTACTATTTTTAGCTGATCTTTTTTTTTTCTTGCTGTTATTATTTACTTTTGTTGTGCGTGCGGTTATTATAATGACAAACTCTTTTATTATAAATATATAAATAAAACAGACAGACGAAGGTAAATAAAAAGGAGACGTTACCAAAAATGTTTGAAAATATAAAAATAATAAAATTGTGTTTTGAAGTAAAAACAGCAACAAAAACAAGAAAATGATGTCAAAAATAAAAAATGTCACAGTTCAAGGACATGCAAATTTTTGGTTAATGAATGTATGTAAGGTTTAATTTAAGCTAGAAGTAAAACTATTTCATTGATATTAATACATTTGAAACAAGTTTTAAAGTAATTAAAAATTTCTAAATTTCTAAAGTGAAAAATTTTTGTGTCAAATTATTTAATGGGAATGGATGTTAAGATAAATAAGGTCATGCTTACAAGTCGAATCATAGTCTAATGTTTTGTTTAGGAGTGGAAAATTTTAAAAAAATTTTGCAGGAGCACAGCTGTCCATATATCCTTTTTTTCTAAATTCAAAATAAAAGTACAAGATGGTGGCTGAAACAGCCACCTTCCACAATTTTATATGACGTAATACAAATATATAATAAGCAAATGTTAAAATAAGCTTAAAGGGAGCAGCCAGGACTTAAATTGCTTTACTTCTAAGCATTTAAACTTCCTAAAGATAAATAGTTTTTATATATTTCTAAACACTAATCAGCCCTTACTTTGTTTTATTTTAATCCTAATCTTAGAAATGTTCACCAAAAATCCTTTACTTGGAAATAATTGTAAAACAAAAAATATCTTTTGCATAATCAACATGGACATTTTGCTTGAATAAGATTTTTTTATATAAAAAAATGTGTATTTTATAACAGATGCACTTAGTTTTCAAATAAACATTAAATAGAGATTAAAACTATACTTACGATTTCTACATTAATATGAAGTTTATTTTGTCAAAAATAAATTTTTAAAAATTTTAATTTTGTTAAAGTTCACCATATATCCTTTATTTTAAATTGGAAAAAACTTTAAGTTTTTCGTTAAAAGAATTGCTTACGTTTTTTAATAAAATTTAAGTGAATTATTAAACGGAAATTAAATTTCTATTTTTGAAAAAAATAAACAAAATTTTGTTGCATAAAAAATATGTTTAATTTTGAAATTTTCCTCTTGATGACATTCAAACTGTGCCTACAATTCGTAGATTTATCTGAAGATTATTTTGATTGTCAAATTTTTCTTAAAAGTAAAATTTTGAGGAAGGTCACCATATATCCTTTATTTGGTAATCGAAAAATATATATAAAAAAAATAAGCAATGAAGTAAGATTTGAGTAGCAGTGTGTTAGATTAAGGAAAATAATATTTTATATGAAATAATAATGTAATTCTAAGGAAAGAATCGTTCTTTTACAATTAATTAATTTGGTAAAGTTTTTTCTTAAAAAATTTCATAAATCTTAAAATAAGTATAAAAGGTTATTTTCTTAAAGAGGCTATAAGCTTTATTGATTATAGGATTTTTAACAATTTTTTTTTCGCCTAAAAAAAAGAGTCATATGCCATTTAGTTAAACACTTCAGGATTTATATTTAATAAAAAAGTCCTTAAGGAACTATATTAAAATAAATATAAAGATAAAAAATTGAAATCAAAAATTTTTTTTTTACATAGTTACAAAATTATTTCATGACCTTTAAAATATGTCATACGTCTTAAATGACATGATTTTTTTTTTTTTTTGTAAAAGAAAACAGAACAAAAAATTCGAAGTATTTTTATTTTCAATGACTTTTGTTCATGACTAAATACCTTTGCTTAATTTCTGTAAATAAACATTTTTAATTTGACTTGTTTTATATTAATTATTTTAGTTCAAAGACATAGCCAATGCCCATTTGACACAATTTAGAAGCTTAAGACAACTTTTTTTTGTACTGTATTTTTGTGTTTGTTTTTATTTTATGACCAAAATCTATTTTCAAATATTTTAGCTTTTTTTGAGGGGAAACTAGCATTTTTATTGTTGCCAACCAAAATGTGTATAACAGTCAAATAGAAAAGAAAAAAAAACAAGAACAAAAAAGGAAAAAAAGTATTTGTGATGGATCCTGCTTATTTCGAAGTGTATGTTAAAGAAGGCAAAAAACCTAAAAATAAAAACTGTAAATCAATCAAATATAAAAATAAAATGAAATATAAAAATACAAAAATACAAAAAGTCCATTAAATAATTGTTGATTGCAGACATCCTTGTGTAATATTGACAAGTGTTAGACACCTTTTTTATATTTTTTTTTTTAAATAAAGAAGTGACTTACACATTGTTTCGTGTTGATATTAACATCGGCTCTTAAAATCTTAATAGCCAAAAAACACGTAAGGCAATAAATGACAGAAAAAGGATATCGATTTTAGCACCCTGACGGTTAATAGCAAGGAAGTTTGCACTTTGAATTAATTAATTTTTAATTTTTTAATAAAAAAAAACCTTGGACAATCAGCTATAGATTTTATACCCTAAATATTTTTTAAATTTACTTTTAAAAACCTAGAGAATTTTTTATTTTAAAAATTTAAATTTTATAAATAATTGCAGCAATATAATAACAATTTTTGATTCATAAAAAAATATTTTATCATCAAAAAGATGTTTTGATTATAATTTGTTTTATTTTTAAACAACAATCTATTGCAATAACATTCTTAAATGTATGTTGCCTTACAGTGTTTCCTTTTTAAATTAGTGAATTTTTGAAAACCACTATTAACAAAATTTTTAAATCTAATATTCTTTGGATTAAAAAAGCTTTTTTTGGTCTATAAACTAGCTTACAATTTGTTAAAAGACTTAAGGTTTCTAATGCAACAAAACTGGTTTTAAAATTTTTATCCATTCAAAATGTCGTCATATATCCTTTTTATTTATTTACTTAAAATCTTTAAAAAACATATAAAAGTTATGAGTAATAATTTCGTTCACCCATGCTTTCAGAAATTTTTTACAGTTTTTTAAATTTCAATATTTTATTCGTAAAGACTTTCCACAAAAGAAGTGTGTAAATATTTTTTGAAGTTAACAAATAAACCTACAAGTTGCCTGCTACTCTAAGCTTTCTTATTTAAAAAAAAAAAATTACAAAGATTATTTTGTTACAAACTTCTACATATATCCTTTTTTCATGTCTCTGCGAATTATATTAAAAACTTTTAGATTTTTTACATGCAATTGCTTGGGTCTTTTATTTTTGAATAAAGTGCTGCTAATGTTGAGGTTTTCAGTGGATTTCCCTTTTTGTATTGTATTGTGCTTGTGGGTGCTTTTTTTTAATAATAAATTTAATGTATAAATTAAAAATTTTTGCTTACCTTTATATTGAATTTATGATATTACTTGACTGCAAGTTCGTTTTTTTATATAAATATTTTTATTTCTTGTTTCTTGATGATGCCACCCAATAGTGTGGTAGAAAAATGAAAAAGAATAAATTTATTAAAAAAAATGTCTTTTTCTTAATTACTATAGTTAAGATAATTAAAAAAAAAATTATAACAATTGTAGTTCAGCCTGAAACCTTGAAATTATGTCAAGTCCTTTTTACGAAATTAAAGAAAAAGCATTACAAAAAAGTCAACAATTTGTTAGTGTACGATAAATACTGAAGTCAAAATTATTAAATAAGCTTCAAAAAAATATTTCTATAGATTTTTTCATATAACAGGATCGTCTAATTTTAAAAGGAAAAAATCGTCAATAGCAAAATTAATTGCAAGAATTAAAATTACAAATGTGTTAACAATTTGTAGCTTATTATAAAGTAAATTTAATTGCCATTGGTTTTTAGATTGGTTTTAATTTTCAAAAGTTGCACGTATATCCTTTTTCTTGCATTTACAAAAAATTCAATTTTTGAAAACTTTAAGTTTGTTTAAAATTTCTAATTACTTATACGTTTCATATCTGATATCCATCGGGAATTTTTGATTTTAATATTTTTTTTTGCTTAAGGATAAAATAAAAATTATTTAAATTGTTAAAAAAATTTTTTTGTAATCTAATAAAACGTATACAGTTTGTGATTTTTATTGGACCGAAAATTTTAATAAAAATTTGTTTCAGAGTCTTGTCCTTTTTAAAATTTCCTATATGTTATGTTTCTTAATTTCCGTTAATATTAAAATTAAATTTTTTTTTTAATTTTAATTTTTAATCTTAATTTTTATAAATTAATATTCAACAAAATTATTAGACTTCTACAAGTTGTAGTTTTTGTTTGTGCATAATCTTTGGTAAAATTTTTCTCTAAATTCCTGTCCTGTGCAAAGTTTTCCATATATCCTTTTTTAGTACTTTGCCCAAAAAAAGTCTTTCAACATAAGTAATTTAATACATAACTAAAGTTAAATTAACAACACATGCCAATGTTTTATTTTCTTTATTTTATAGCTATTTATTATAAATTACTTTCTAATGCCACTTGTCAAATATTTTTGTTAATTAAAAAAATAAGGATAATTACGTTTTAGTTATATAAACATTTAAAGGTTATATATGTATGTATTTGTTTGTGTGAAGTATTCATGTGTATAATTTGTTGATATTAACAGATTTGAGTAAAGGTCAATTCAATTTATTTAATGTCCTTAAAACATCTACCTAAACAAAAATTTATCTTTCCAATTAAATGTTAATATAAACATATAACCACAAAAAATGGCTTAATGTTTTCCAGAAAAAGGATGAATTCTAAATGAATAGTGTGTTCGTTAGAAGTTTTTATTAAATTGTAATTTATCTTTGTGGTTTTGAGCGCACACATGCAAACAGGATTGCTAAAGTATGTTGAATAAAGTTAAGATTTTAGGTTAGAATTTCAGGGAAATAATTCTCATGGAAAAATATAAATTATTGTAAAATATTTATAGTATAATAAAATAAATAATAAAATAAAATTTTAATTCAATTATAAATACTGGAGGATGGTTAATGTCTGGATTTAATACAAGTAAATTAGTATTTTTCGTTCAGACACTCAAAAATATAAAAAAAATTTCTACGTATTGATGCAATTTAATTGTTTTAATTGATGTTTGTAAATGATTTGTTATATTTTATTGAATTATAAATTGCATACTTTTAGGCGTAGTGCTAAAATTATCCCAAATTAAATTATACAAAATGGCTAAACTTAATTAAGTATGTAACGATTTAAACGCAAATAATGTTTTGCTTACAGTTTGAAGTTTAAAAGAAGGATTATTTTGACATTAGAAGTTCTGCAATATGTGAGTTATTTAAAAGTGTTCACCAATATCGTTTTTTGGATACATGTAAATTTATTAAAAATTTAAAAATTTCTCGGTTTTTTTTTTAGTTCTTAAAACGATCAGGAAAGAGCTGAAAAAATATTTTTTATTTAACCAATCAATAGGCAGTTGCAATAGTTCTGTAATTTCTTTGTTGTATTTAAAGAGGTCTCACTAAATGGCCGCCAATGCCAAGGCCCCAAAGTAGATCATCTCGAATAAACAAATTTTTGTAAGGCTTGTTATTCTATTTTATCAGATTGAATTTTTTTGCATCTTTAAGGACCTTGATAAGTAATACGAAATTAAGTCAAAACTATTAAGTTTTTGAACTTCTTAAAGTCGACCAATTATCGACAAAAATCCCAAAAGCAGGATTCTAAAATTTTAACCGATTTTAAAACGCCTTTGATATCATCAGTTACTCTCTTAGATATTTCAATTTTGTGCTTTTTCAATTAGAGAATTTCAAGATTCAATCAAATACCTAGGAAAAAGTTATTACACCTATTAAACTTTTAATCGTTTTCATATTGTAAATTGATTAAATTTTTAATTGACACAATTATATATTTATTTAAAAAATATACAAACAATTAACTATATCAATTATGTATTTAATTAAAAGTAAGAAAACAATATCATTGATTAAAAAAATAATTGGGTTAATTAAACTTTTAATAAACTTTTAATTTGAAGGAATAATTTTTTTCAGTGTAGTAAAAATTTTTTTTTTAAATATCTTAGTTAATAAACATTTACCTAAATTGCATTAAGTTCTTTCTAAAATAAAAATTTTTAGAAATACTTAAAGTAAATCTTAGAAGTGAGGAAGAAAATATTTTTATTTTATATAAATAAAAAATATTATAGTGCAGTTAATGGCTTTCTTTTATCAAAAAAATATATGTGAACTATTTTTTAGAATTTAAAACTTTTTTACCCTTTTTGGATTTAAATATTCCTTCATAAAATATTTATTAAATTTTAGAATTAATTCCTTATAAATCTAGATTTTTTATTTTAAATAACATTTTTTCCACCTTTTTCTCTTTGTAGGTAAGTTCTGGTGTTACAAGTTTGTTTTGTTAAAGTATGCTTTTAGAAATACAATAAATTCACGTAAGTTATCTTATATTTAATTAAAATTGTTACATTTTATTAAACAATAAGCTTGCAAAGTCACACTAAAAAAAATTGTTTTTAATTATAATTAAATTTAATAACTAAAAACATATTTAGAGTTTGTTAGTAAAACTAAAACTTTTATTATTTTTGTAATAAAATAAAAACTGTGTTCGTTACAGTGTTAAGGGTGTCCCTTTAGTGCAGTTTTATTATAGTTGCCATCATTTGTGTAAAAAGTTATTAATTTGTCGAAAAAAGTTATTAAAATGTACAACTTTTGCCATTTGCGTCTTGATGTTATTGTAAGGCTTTAATATGTACTTCCATAGAGAATTCTCATATAGTTCTTGAATAACAAATGTATATTTTAGGGTGGATGCAACACTGCACCAATGTTATTCAAAAGGAGGCTGCTTCATCAGGATTTTTTATTGATGCTGTTTAAAGCGTTATACTAACACAAATTTTCTATCTGATCTAGATGATATAAAATGAACTGTAAATTTATTAAGCGACTTATGTATTTAAACCTGGAAGTGTAATTCGTTTTAAAGAAATTTTGCGATTTTTATATTCCTATCTTCTATATAATTAGTTAAATTGAGGTTTGTTGGGCTAACCGCCTCTAAGGAGCTCTGTAAAACTCTTTTGAAATTTTTTACAAAAAGAATGAAATAAAATTTTTGTATTAAATTTACTTTATTCGTGCTTGATCCCTTCAAATATAAATATTTCATGATATTCTCATAAAATATTTATTATTTTAAACTAAACTACAAAATGAAATGTATTACTGCGGGGAAAGCATATCCATATGGCCATTTCGCTACTGCTCAAATAGCTCAGCAGTGGATTTTACCCAAAATTTTTATAGAAAACTAGAAAGTCTTATATCAAAAGCCAAATTGATTAAATGAGAACTCCATTGAATCAATAAGACAAAAGGCAATAACAACTCAAAAATGTTCTATACAAAAACACAGCAAACATTCAGTAACTATTTTTATTTTATTTTTTTAACTTTCATATTGATAAAATTTAAATATTTGTTTTTTTTTTACTTTTCGTTGAAATTATACTTAAAAATGTCTCGGCGGTTTACACAAAATTATAGTTTAACTATAGCTAAGATTTAGAATCCAATGCTTGATAAGCTCATTTTCGATTTAAGAGTTTTGTGCTTGTTCCAAATGTTAGATATGTCGCTTTTAATAAACTTTTTTCACCGCTGCGGATCAACCTTTATAAGGATAAGGAGTATTTTTATATTTTTATAGTACTGTAGTATATGATAATTTACTTGATTGTACTGGACTGCATTGTAATGAACTGTGTACTACTGTACTGTCTTGTATTGTACCATACTTGGGATTTTTTCATTATCATTGAAATTTCATTGTCATTGTTATAAATAATGATAATGAATAAAAATTCAACTACCATTTAATGCTAATGATTTTATGTTAATTATAATTATTTTTAATTAATTTACTTTACTCGTGCTTGATTCCTTCAAATATAAATATTTCATGATATTCTCATGAAATATTTATTATTTTAAACTAAACTACAAAATGAAATGTATTACTGATCTAAAGTCACCTAAGACCACAACTAGCAGCACTTACACGAAAACAAAAATAGGTTCCAAAAGTATCTCCTTTGTCTTTGAAAGAGTTAAAACATAAACATTTCACCAAATTTCTCTGATCTAAACGCCATTTTAGAATATTACTAAACATTAACATGTGTATTAAGTTAGAAAGGAAAGAAACAAATTTATTAATGATAATAATTTTAAACCATTTAATCATTAGACAATGGTAATAATTTGTTTTCCAACTTTGAAACCTTTTCATTAAAAAGCATTACCATTAGTAAAAATAATGATAATGCTAAAAAAATCATTAGCATTATTTATCATTCAATGCTAATGACATCGCCAATTAATTAGTTCATCTAATTAATAACTCCCATGTATGTATTGTACTGTGTTGTACTGTACTTTACAAAATTTCACTAAACGAATAATTGGCCGAATTAGCTTAACATGTGTTTCTACAGACAAACCAATTAGTGAGATATCAATACATTTCTAGCGCATTCATAAGCTATATAATTTTCGTAGAATCGACAACATATATAAATAAGAGTTGTTCAAAGAAAAAAATTTATTTATTTAAATCTAATGAATTGCTGTAGCCAATTAATAGGACCTTTGCACAGTTGTTTATTAAAAAAAGTCTTTCAGCCAGTTGAACATGGAAAAGATTAGTAATTATATGTCCAGCGGTCTACACTCTAAAGGCTGTTCTGTTTTTTTTAATATTGCAATTCAATGATAAGTAAGCTTTGGACTGAACTAAATTTTTTTTATCGAATCAGCATCAATTTAAAATTCATATCTCAACAATTTGCACTGGCGAGTTGGCAGCTGTAGAAATAATTGCCGTCAAAAGCTATGCTGCCAACTTAGAAACATTAAAGTTAAATAAGTAAGAGTGCTATATTCGTCTATGGCGAATCTTATATACCTTTTACCTTCTATGTAAATCTAGTTTAGTGAAGTAACTCTAATTAAAAAAAGTAAATATTGGGGTGACAGGGAATTAAAGAATAAAAAAAATGTTGATACTGCATAAATATAATTT
Source organism: Gymnosoma rotundatum (assembly GCA_916610165.2). Lineage (NCBI taxonomy): Eukaryota > Metazoa > Arthropoda > Insecta > Diptera > Tachinidae > Gymnosoma > Gymnosoma rotundatum. Next base: position 14,917,575 of record OU744339.1, read on the forward strand.
AACATAAAATTGCCACCGGCTCTCAATGGGTTAAGCATTTTTAGAAAATTTTATTATTTCCTTAAAGATCTCTTCAAAAGCTTTAATATGATAACCATATTGATATTTTAAAAAATTTTAAAATTTCAGTGCCCTGTAGCATGAGCGAGTAATATGGGCGAGCGCCAATTTTTTCACTTAATGGTTTTTTTTATTTATTTTTTAAATCACTATCGCCCCATATATTTATTTTTTTGATTGAAGTTACTTTATTGTTCCAAATGACAGGAAAAAATTAGAGGTAGGAGTGGTGTTTTGTCTGCTGCCTCAAAGGACATGGATCGATTATACTGATTTACAGCAGCACCTCTTTCGACACTATATCTGATCAATTGACATAGTTTTTTTTTGTGTGAAATCAAGTTTACCACGGCAATTTATTTCAATACTGACACGGTCGGACAGACGACTTCGCTTTATGTGAGAAGTCAGAATATATATACTTTATGGGGTCGAAAATTGATATTGTAGAAATTACACACGGAATGACAAAGTTAGTTTTATCTTTTTTCCAATTTTTATGGTGAAGGGTATAAAAAATAGTTCTTTCTCTCAGAAAATTCTCATGGGTGTAAGTTGTTATATTTTATAACTAAATTGATTATATTTCAGTTGTAATGAAATTTGTAAAGCAGTCTGTTCAATAATTTAAGATTTTATTAAAACAATATTGATAAAAATTTTATGCACAGAATTAAAGCGAGCCATAGCAGTTCAAAACATTATAAATTTTTTTTACATTTTTTTAATATAAAATTTAAAAATATATATTTTTTTCTAATATCCTTCAAAAAATTAATTAATGAAATAAAAACTGCGTAAGTGCAAAAAATATATTTTTACCGTTATAAATAAAGCTTTTATTTCTTTTGTTTACAGCCCTTTAACACTCTCATACGTGTTTATCACTGTAGTTAAAATAATTCACATATAAAATCTGTGACATCTGGTTTTAGCAACTTTCCTTTTACATTTTTCTCTTAGACAGTTGAATAGAAATAAAATGTTGTACTTAAAAAAGCAAAAAAAAAAAACAAGAAATTACATTACGCACTCTTAAGTAAATATGTTAAATGTGCGCTCTACAGTTTTTTTTTTTAGACGAATAATTTCTACTATTCAGTGCAGGCAGGCAGGAGTTTGTTTTTTTTAATTGTGTATTTAATTATGTTTTATAATATTTATTCATTCATTTTAATTTCATTCACATAAAAGGGTAATTTCCTGCTGCAACTTAAGTTGCTAGTAATGTTTCCAGTAACTCGTGTTGTTGTTGCATTGAAAACAAACAAACAAACGAAATAAAAATAAAAAATAAAAAAATCCTTTCAGACCTAAAAACTCTTGTAGCACCTTGGAATTATAAAAATTGTTTTAAACTGCTGACAGAGAATAAATTTTTATGAATGAAAAAAAGATTGACTGAGTAACAGATGAAGTGACTAAATGGCTGTCTCTATGTCTGTCTGTCTGTCAGTTAGTCAGTCAGTCAAGTCAGTAAGCTTTTATTTACTTGACTGCCTATTTGTATCATTTGTCTTCTTCAATTTTATGTTGCAGTTGTTGTTGTTGTTCAACCTGCATTCAAGGGTAACAAAGTTCATTTCAGACTAAAAGTATATGCGCTGCTGTGTGTGTATGTGTGTGTATTTGTATGTTTAAATATAAATGACTTTTAGGTTCCCCTCATTCTTGATGGTGTGATTTGAAGTATTTTAAAGGTGAAGTTGTTGTTATTTCTTTTGTTATTCTTTTTTTTTGTTGCTGTTGCTATTGTCAAGTGTCTCATAGTCTAGCTTGATTACACTGTATTTGGTAGCTTTATACCACATATAGCGTGTATGTGTCAGTAAATGTAAGTAAGTGAGTTTTTTTTAAGAAGAAAATAAAACGTTTTTTTATTCTTTTTCATTTTTGCACAAAAAGGTTAATCATGTAATATTTTTTTTCCTCAACATCTTTTTTGATTTTTATTTTTGCAAGTAATACTGTGTTTCTTTTTTTCTTGTTAAATTGTCTGGCTTCAAGGCAAAAAAAAAAAAATAAAAAATAAGAGTGTGTAAAAAAAGTATCTCCGGTGTGCGTTCATTTGACAGTTAACAAGTACATACACATGAATGCTAAATGTCTTGATTCACATATTCTGCTTACTGGTGTTTAGGGTTGAGCACCCTACTTTCCTTATTATTTTGTAGGACATCAAATCAATTGTGAGAGCTTTAAGGCAATAAAAAGTGTCAGACCCACAATATTCTTAAATTTACACATTTCTCTTAAAAGTTATACAAAGACACAGACTATAAAAATGTAAAAAATTTTAGCGTTAGTTTATTTTGTTCAGATGGCTAAAAAAAGTACTTTCTAGAGGCCGTTATAATTAGTACTGTTTAAAAATTAAGTATTTTAAAAGTAAATTATGCTTATGATTTTTGGTACCAAAATCCTTTGGTACTTAAAAATTTTTTTTGTAGTAAAACTATCAGTATGCATTTTTTTGTTTTCGAAATTAATTTTTTTTTAAGTAAAATATTTTTGTTGCAAATTTTTCTTTGCGAAAGTATCAAGAAATAATTTTGTTGGACAAAATAAAAACAACCACAAAAAGCCTCTGTTAAATATATCAACGAAATAATATAAGTTTTGCAATTATTGCACTTTTCTGACAAAATTTCCAAAAAGTACCTGATTTTATTTAAAAACCTTCACTTAAAAAGACATTTTTGGTTAATTATTAAAATAATTTTTTCAAATGAACGAAAGCATGATATTTTAAATTTATTCCAAAAAAGTACAATTTCTTTAGAAAATTTTAAATTTACATTTTACATGAAATGCCTTATAAACTAAAAAATTAAAAAAAGAATCGCGAAAGTACTTGTGACTAAAAAACTCTAAACATGTAAACAATTTTACCTTGAAACTTTTTTTTATGTTAATGTATTGGAAACATATTTTGTAAAACCTTTCTTAAAACACCAACAAAAAATACCAATACTCCTTTTCAACAAATAAAAAAAAAATACATTTTGCCTACATGAAAGTAAAGGCACTTTATTTTGTAAGCCAAACGATATGTAGCTTTTTTACTATTACTATTTTTTCAACAATATATTTTGCATTGCTAAGGTACACAACCTTTTTTTCAATAAAAACTAATTTTTGCAAAAATTTTCTAAGGTACATTAAATATAGTAGAAAGACTTATTTTCAATAAAAAAGTACTTTTTTACAAAATTAAAAAAACTTTGCAATACATTTCATTTAATACTAAAAGGTTTGAAAATAATTACTTTTGGTACAAAAATATTACAAAAAGGTACTTTTTGTTTAGTACCAAAATTCAATTTATTTACAAAAACAACTTTAAATGAAAAGAAGCTTTTAAAAGTTTTAAAGTACCTAAAGGTTTTTTCCTAAAAGTACCTTTTTTGTTAAAGTATTAATTTGTTTTATATAGTAATGCTTTAAAAAATGTACGCTTTTAAATAATATTATCTTTTTGTTTACATTTTAGTTTTTAAGAAAATAGTTCGGTTTAAAAAATAAAATTAAATTTATAATTTTTATTTTTCTTTGATTTTTTTATTCATTTATTTATTTTTTGTATAAAGAAAAAAAAAGCAGTGTTGATTATTGTTCTTTTTGCTTAAACTATCACCTAGATGTCCCAGCTAATTAAGGATAATAGCTATAATTATTTATAAACATTTTTTTCGTTTTATTAGTTTTCGATTTTAATTTGTTTAAATCAGTTTCGGTACGGTTTCGGTTTTTCATCAGTTACCGGTGCTTGTGAAAATTCTGGTCTTTTTTTATTAAAAGTAACTTTTTAAAGTATTTCTTAGGGTACTTTTAAATCGACTTGTTCATTTTAAAATTTTTAATTTATGTTGCTTCTTCTTTTATTTTTCTACTTATTTATGTGTTTTTTTCTATTGTTTTTATAATTTTTTTCTGTTTCATTTATTGCTTAAGTAGGCTTGCAGTATGTTTTTTTTTCACCACGTACTTCCTATTTTTTTTATTTATTTTTTGCTTTATTTTTTTAAAGGGAATATCGCTTTATCTGGTGTAAGATATATACTTATGGAGACATAGAGATTTAAATGTTCAGTCAGTCCCCTAAGGTTAAAACATAAAAAGGGGGTAAAATTCAAGTACTGCTGCTTACGTTTAATGTTGCAGGTTTTTAATAATAAAAGGGGAAATCCATTTAGGGTATTTTGTTATTACTTGTTCTTTCATAAAATTATTATTGTCTTTTCATCAAGTGTTATTAATTTAAATAAGAAACGTAATTGTGTGTATGGGTGTGTGTCTTTTGTAATTCAATAGTGTCTTAATTAAATTTTCAAGTTAAGATATTTTGAAATTTAAAGGGAGATTTTTGTGCAAAAGAAAAACAACTACGAATGTGAGCCTTTTTTGAAAAAAAAATTACTAAAGGTCATAAGGCCTAAAGTACTGGTAACACTATCATTGTTTATTGTATTTTGACTGTTATTGTAAATAGGATTTATGTTTTAAGTAGATTATAATGGAAATACTTTAAGGGTTTTTTAGCTCCTGTTAGAAGGCTGGGCACGTCGAATGTGTTTGCAATACATGAATGTCCATAAGGTTGCACAGGCTGTCGGTGTAATGAGACCGACTAAGTTGGGTCCTAAGGTCCCGTTGTGTCATAAGATATACACAAAAGACTGTTTGAGATAAAGAAAAGACCTCCATGCATCAAAACCTAATAGGAAGTCTAACAATGACCAAAACGCCAAAGACTTTGACTTTTTTTTTGCCCATGACATTATAAGTGACAAAAATTCTAAAGTTGTTTTTTTCCAAATTTTCGCCCATAAGCAAAAATTTAAAAACCCTAAAAATAGGCAACAATAGTTAACTTTTTCAATCACAATGCAAAAAAAAAATAAAATAAACAAAAATAATTAAACAAAAATGTTTATTTCTTCTAAGCTAAAAAAAAATACCTGAATAATTATTTAATTACTGTTCCAAGTTACTTAGACTTATAATGATAAATCAAAATTATATTAGCAAAAACTTTTCCAAAGACTATTTTTATTATACCTTCAAATTATACTATGAAAATATTTAGTATAAAAATATCATTTAAAAATTACCTTCATTTAAGATAATAACTTTTCGTTTTCCTTTTGAAATTACTTTTGTAACCATTGTAATAAATTCAAATTTTTGTTATTTTTTACTTAAATACACCATAAAACAAACCATAAAAAATATTTTTCAATTTACTAACATTAAGAAGCAGCTTAATATAAATGTTATGACGTTGTAAAATAATCTATATTGCCATAATCTAGAGAAAAAGGAAACAATAAGAGTGAAAAATAGTCTTTGATTGTTGTTGTTTTTTTTTATATATTAATACACATGCTTAGAAATTAGACCACTAACTACAGTAGGAAATGCTTGAGAAGAACCCATAGACCATCGTTTAAAAAACGAACAAGCAAAAGACTTTTTTTGAAATTTTACTGTGAATTTTGTTTGTAGTTATCGTGTGGTTCAATAGTTTTTATTATTTATGATTTTCTGTAATTTAATTTATGGGTGATTATATATATTGGTTGATATATATATATTGGTTAATCTGTAAAAAAAATCTTGTAAAAATTTCAAACAAATTTGTTGTTATTAAGAGGGAAAAAAACAACAAAAAAACAAAAACGAAAAAAATTTTATTTATTAAATTTTTAAAAAAGAAAATCTTATTTAATTAAAATTATAAGTATCTAGTTCCAATTTATATAACAAATTCCCGAATTTTTTTTTACATAAAGTACCAAAAAAATTATTTGCTTCAAAAAGTACCAAAAAAGTACTTTTGTAAAAAGTGAATTAAAATCATTTTAAGTTTTTATTACATATTTTGCTCTTTCTTCTTTACTCACTTTTTTATTGACTTTTAAAGATTTTTCTTAAAAAGTACTTTTTATTTCAACTAACACGATCAATGAGGTAATCCATTTAAGTAAATTATATAATAAGTTTGAGCTTTTTTTAACAGGTACTAAAAAAAAGCTAATTTGCTACGTTTTTTCATTGGAATTGTAATTTTAGTAATTATTATCAATCAGAAAAAAATTTTTTATTACTTTTCAAACTAAACATAAAAGTACTTTATTGGAAAAGGCTTTAAAAATACTTTTCGGGAAAGATATGTTTTTAATTACAATGTTAAGATGTTTATAGTATATTTGAAGGTACGTTTCATTAAAAGTATTTTTTAAGGTAATTAAAAAAAAAGAATTATCAAAAAGGTACCTTTTGTTAAAAATTTCTTTACTGTACAAAATTAATGTTTCCATTACCATTTTAAGCTTTAATTGCACTAGAAACAATCGTATATTTTAGGTTATTTCGTTATAAGGTGGAAATATTTGTTTTATTAAAAATTTAGCCTCTGGCTTGAAAAGTACTTTTTTTTTTAAGATTTAAATAAAAAGACGGGCGTAAACGGTATGTTTTTTGCAGCTGGACTGCACACTTGTAGCGCCGCAAACAATTTCTGTGCAAACGTTTTAACTGTACCTTTGTCCCACGCAAAGGTAAAGTGGCCAACACAAATCTGCAATTTGCCACACACAAGACTTGATTCCATCGGGTATCAGGAAGCCGCAGCAATATTTTAATGAGCATTGTGCCTGTCTTGTTAAAAAACTCTATACTTAAGATTTTTTTTTGTAGGGCACATTTTTGACTCGAGAAAAAATAAGGTTTCTTTTTCTTTTGGAAGTTCTGGTAAACTGGCAATAACGAAAATACTTGTATAACAAAAAAGGGATTCCATGACCCAAAACTAAAGGATAATAAGAAAATCTTTTTGTAAAAGTAAAAAATGCAGCCTCCTTCGCCGGTACTTCTTCTTCATAGCAGATTCACCGGCGAAGTAAAATAATTAATAAAATGGCTATATCTATCTCCTTTCACCACTGTCTTATCTATCCCTTTCCTAAAGAATGTAGTACGGTTACTTGTAACCGTAAATAAGTTATGCCTGAATTGTTACTTTTAAAAAAAAAAATTAGTTCCACTTTTTAAAATAGTACTATTTTGTAAAATTGTAAAAGTTACTGTGAGACAAAACACTTCATACTAAATACAGACATTTTGTTACATTTGGTACATTTTTTTAAAGTGTAAGGTTGATAAAGGAGTAATTTTATAACAGTTAAATAGCACCATTTTGTAGAAAAGCACAAGCTTGTAAAAATACTAAAAAGAAATACAACGAAAAGTACTTTTTGCAAAAAAAAGTACTATTTGCAAAAGTTTAAAAAGTACTTTTTGTAAAAAAGTACTATTTGCAAAAGTTTAAAAAGTACTTTTTTTTAAAAACAGGCAAAAAAGTTTATTGTTAAAATAACCAAATAATTCCGTTTCTAAATAACTAAACTTCTGCTCTTAACTCACAAGTACCAAAGTACCAAAAATATTATTTAAAAAAAAAATACAAAAATTCTTAAACTTTGTTTGTTTGTTATTTTTTTTTTTTGTTATGTTTGTTATTAAAATTTTAATTTTTAAAATATTTCTTTACTTTGTCTAATATCAACTTTTATATTTAATAAAGTCTATGATTAAAAAATTGTACCAACCCATTTATTTTTCTTTCTATAATTTATGCCTGTTACTATTTTTACTATTTATAAATATAAACTATTTTCATTCTAAGGTAGCTTAATATAGGCCTTAGTTTATTTGATTTGGAAAAAAGTTTAAAAATAACTTTTAAATAAAAATTTATAAACGGCAAAAATAACGTTGATAAGAAATCTAACTGCATACAGACATATTAATTTACATAGAAATACAACACAAGCAAAAACATATAAATAATAGGAAAATAAAAATATATATATATTTTCTGCACGCTATACTGTTTTAGAAGTAGGTTAAAAAGGTAGTTTTTTATTAATGCTTACACAAACACACACACAACAACTTTTCTTTTGCGCATACACATTCGAACTTAAATACTTTTTTGGTTTTTTCTATGTTTTTTCTTCATTTTTCTTTTCTTGTTTTATTATTATTTATTTTTTTTTTTTGTACACAACCTCAATGACTAGCCAGCACTTTAGTATTTATATCTTTGCTTACATACAAATGTACATTCATTAAAATATATAATTATTGTGTAAGTACGTACTGTTTGTTATTAAAATCGTAGTTTGGTCCTTTTTCTTTCAAAAACAAAAAAACGGGTCATTTAAAATTGAAAGTTATTTAGGTTCTCGTATTTTTTTTTTGTATACAGAAAAATTCTAAAGAAGGATCAGAACATTACTACCTATTTACACTTTTTGTTACATTAAATCTAAGTTCATTTACAACTGCCTACTAAGATGCCTCGCCCCAATTTCTGCATTTTTTATTTTTATACTTTTCAATTTCTTTTACTTAAAGTAAAAATTTTTTCTTAAAAAAATTTTATTCTAAATTTAAAAAAAAAAAAAAAATTAATGTATTTAGCCACATTTGTATTGCTAAGAGCAAGCAAACTAAAGTATGAACCTAGTTTCTGTAACTAAAGTGAGAAATTTCTCACATGAAAATATTGTAGTCTTCTAGGTGAATTATAGTCCACCATTTTATTTATAATATCTTATAATTAATAAAAACTTTCATGAGTTTCTCTAGCTCAAGCTGTGTGAAAAAATGATTACAGTAGTTTTCAGTGAGAAATTTCTCACCGAAATTACAGAAACGAAGCGCGGAAAAAGTTCTCTGCCGTATTTTAATAATTTTATTTATAATAACAATTATTATTATTAAAATTTGACTTTACTTTCGGCTTTTTGGTTCTTTTTAATTAATTTCTAAACATTTTTAGAAAGAAAAATTATTTACAAATGTATGCGGACGTTTTCCAAGGAAAACAAGAAAAATTAGTCGCTAGCAGAATGAAATGCAGCATTTTCTGGACCGCCACATCCTTCATCAGCATTCTTTGCATCTATCTACCTTATGTTATGTACATCGTAAACATCATCTATTTAACCAACTAATCTTTATGTTAATTTGGTGAGACGAAGTTCACACACAAATTAAAGCTTTTCTTTGTCGTTCTCTTTGTAACTCGTCTTGTACATTTGTTGTTGCTTTTTTTGCTAGCCATGGGATAGCCACGAAATGCAACTTTTTATTTTTTTACTTATTATTATTATTATTATATTATACTCAACTCATAACAGTCAATATGACACTGAAACAGCATCTATAATGTTGTGAGCAAAACAAGTATAAATAATTAAAAAAAAAATAAAAAGTTAAATTGTATTTAAAAAACTGAATAATTACCCGAATTTTACGTGCACCGTTTTAACAGTCATTTAAATTTTTTCAAAAGAATGTTTGTGTGTGTGCGTGTGAATTTCTCCAACTTGCTCTGAATGTCCTTCAACCTTATTTTTTAATTTTAGAAATTCCAATTGTTATAATTGTCTTTGTATTTGTTTTGTATGAGGCTGTTTGTATATTTATTTATATATTCTTCTAACCGATTTGTGAATAAAGATATGGTTGTCTTAAATGTTTTTTTTGTTGCAGTTTTTATTTTCTTTATATTTGATAAATGTAATTGGCATTCTTTAACGATTTTTATTAAATTATTTATAATATTAATTATTTGGAATGAGAAAAATAGTACAAAATAAGTAAGACAGCTATATTCGGCTATACCGAATTTTATATACCCTTCACCATCTATGTAAATCAAGCTTAGTGAAGTAACTTAAATCAAAAAAGCAAATAATTTTACATAAAAATGCCATCAGCTTTTAAGCATTTTAAAAAAATTTTAGTATTTCCTTAAAGATCTCGTCAAAAGCTTTAAAATGATACCCATATTGATATTTTAAAAAAATTTTAAAAATTTCAAAGCTCCGTAACTCGGAAAATATGGGTGAGCGCCAGTTTTTTCACTTGATGTTTTTCTTCGTACTTGTTAATTCTCTTTCGTCCCATATATTTAAATTTTTGATTGGAGTTACTTCATTGTTCCAAATAATATAGAAAAATTTGAAGTAGGCGTGGTGTTTTGTCCGCTGTCTCGAAGGACATGGTAATTTCCAACAGCACCTCTTTCGAGATTATATCTGATCGATTGGCGTATTAAAAGGCAGAGTTGATTTAAACACTAACAAGGACGGACAGACGGACATCGCTCAATCGACTTCGCTATGCATAAGAAGTCGTAATGTATACACTTTATGGGGTCGGAAAGGGATATTGTAGAAATTATAAACGAAATAACAAACTTAGATATAGAGGTGATGGGTATAAAAAAGAGTTTTAATCCAATATCTAAATATTCTAAATAGAATATACTTTAAACTCAATTTAAACGGAACATAACATTCTATAACTTAAATAAACGACATTTCTTTTCAATATATAAAAATAAGAAGTAAAACGTTTTGGAAACGTTTCTTGCAAAGACACAAAATTTTGAAACCAAAACGAAAAAAAAAGTTCTAATGACAAAGATCCCATACTCTTATCTACATATTAACTTTGAGATACCTATACAATCGATTAATTACTTTGTGTAGTTCGCTAAGAAGAGGTATTTCATTTTAATAGCAGAAACGTTTTTTCTAAAACCGTTTTACATTTTTTCTTAATTTTCTCTTCTGGTTGCTTATGATTAATTTCATGTACAGTTAATGTTTGTTTTACTCACTACAAAGATTAAAACCAAACAAAAGCATACGTTTCGTTTTGTGCTTTTTGGTACCCTGATATTAAAAAATCGTAAAGGTTTCAAACTTACATCTTGATTCATATTTAAGTTTAAATATTTCAAGAATATTTCTTTAAGCTGCCCATACTATTTGTTTGATAAAATAAAAGTCTTTCAATAATTCAATTAAATTTTGAAATTAAATTTTTTTCTTTTTTTTTAAGACAGAAAGTCCTGAGAAAGAAGAAATAAAAATGAATAATGACTGTCATATAACTTTGCGCCAGTAAATGGGCGGCCTTCATTGTAATTAGTTTATTATTAGCAATTCTTGTCTTAATTATTCTGCTTGTGTAAATATTAAAGCTGACAAAAATATTAATTATTCTTTTCTTTTCTTCCTCTTCAATATGACAAGAGTTTATTTAAAGATATTTTTGCTTGGGCAAATGGGACTATTTCTTTAAAAACATCTTTGCTTACTTGGACTTCTTTAATTTTAATATTCATTGAATTACCTTTGTGTTTAAGTCTTTCCTTGAGATTGCCTTCCCTTGTTTTAATGGTAGAGAAAAAACCTTTAATGGTGTCTTTTTCTTGCTTCTTTAAAGTTTTTAATTCGCTTTTGATTTTTAACTTTATTTTTGTGGTTTCGTATTTTAAGCATCTTTTAATTAAGTTGCAAAATGATAAATTTATAATTTTAAATAACATAATAATGGTAATGAAAACTGAAAACAGAAACTTTGTTAATGGTTAGAAAGTTATTTAGAATTTCTCCGAATATCAACTAAATTATAAAACGTAATTTAACTTTGTCGTTTTAAAGAAAACTTTATGTAATTAAGCAGCGGTCAGGTGTTAAGGTAAATATAAAACAAATAAATATAATAAGGAAATTAAGAAAATATAAGTAGAGGGGACTTTAAATAAGAGGATATAATGAATACAAATTTAAAAATAAAAATAAAAATATATGGATTTTTTAATGGAGGTCATAACAATTATTTATACTCACAGCAGGATAGCAGGTATTATGTATATGCTATCAAATGATTATTTAAAAAAATATTTCACAAATAGTTTTAAAACAAAAAGAGACCCATTACCGGTTTTATTTCTTCTCAGATTACAAATCTATTAAATTTTTAATTGATACCATTAATTATTTATTCATAAAGTTTTACTTTTTGTTTAGTTGAAAGTATAATTGATTTAAAGTATTTAATTAGAATATTTTATATTTATTTAATATATATTTGAGTCAATTAAAAATTTAATAAAATTCTAAACTGCGCACAAACCAACATTTATAACAGGTGCACAAAATATTTTTTCTGTGTTAGTATTTAATTCAAATGAATATTAATTTATTAATCCGGCTTAAGTTCTACATGAAAATAATAAAGAAAAATATCTTTTTCAACTTTTGTGTTTTTTTGAAAGCAAACAGAGTCTAATGCAATAACGGAATGTTAGGCAGCATTTTCTGCATCGCTGCATTCGACATCAGCATTCTTTGGTTGTTTACATTGTAAACAACACCTATTTAATCATATAATTAATTAAATAAGGATATAAGGAATATTTTAAACTGGGCAATGGGCTTATTTTTTAATATTAATGGTCAACTGTTTCGTTTTTGTAAAGAGCGATTTTTTACTGAAGCAAAGCATTGGTGTTAATATTATAACAGGATGCTTATGTTTCCTTTTGTTTACTATCAGTTAAACTCTCAGCACTAAAACAAGCAGCAACTTTGGTATAATACAATATTTTAAATTAGTACTACACCCCTCATAGGGCCCTAGAATGTCTGGCCAATCATGAATATTCTGACAAAATATTCGATAACTAAACTGATGCTCAAGAATTTGATCAGTTTCACTAGACTACAGCAGTCAAACACTAGGACTTCGAGGTAGATAATTCAAATATATTGTAAATTAATATGCACTGAAAAAGAAATTAAATGATCATTGAAAAAGTAGTAAAACAAAAATAAGGAATTTTCTTTTCTAATTTTTTCAAGTACTGGGTCAGTTTTTTAAATAAAAATATGGTTATTTATTTATTTATTTATATTCTTTACTTTTAAAAAATTAGAAAAGGGAAATTAATTTTAAAGGTTAAAAAAGCATTAACATTTAATTGAAAAATAAGGAAATGATTTACATTTTCTATGCTTTAAATTTCATCTTCAGAAAATTATATATAACCTTATCTGCTTATGCTCCACATAACTACAACGAAAATAAATTTTAATCGATAACTTTTTTCGAATAATTTTATTCAAATTATTTTATTCGAATAATTTTATTCGAATAATTTTATCCGAATAATTTTATTCGAATAATTTTATTCAATTAATTTTATTCGAACAGTTAAATTTTATAAAATTTTCAACTATTTTTTATTAGATATATTAAGATTATATTTTAGCTCCTGTTTTTTTTTTGTGAAAGTTTTCCAACGAAATTAATAGATTGCTTTATTCGTTTAAATATTGGCATTTGATAATGCGATATTAAATATATTCCCTAGTTGTTTTTTAAATAGTCGATTATTCGGTAAATTTATGCCTGCAATCTCGTTTTTTATTAGTTTTATAAGACTAAAAATAACGTATTTCTTAGTAGAACTATAAGAAATCTTTAATGGTAATATCTTTCAGATTAAAATATTTTTTTTGTTAGTATAGTTTCCTGTTTCCTAAAGATACCACCCAACGGTGTGGCGAAATATTGAAAAAATACCAAAAAATATTTTTATTTTAAAAACTGACCTAGTGCTTAAATAAAATAGAAAAGAAATATAATGTAATTTATTATATAATTTTATTCTATAATAAAATTACCTTACTAATCCTTTTATTTCTTCAAATTCTATGATCTAGCTCCTGTAACTCTGAAAGGTATTAAAATGGGACGATTGTTCCAACTAATCATTTCTGAACTCAATATTTAAGGTCTATCCATAAATCTAAAAATACCATTTGAAGCTCTGAAATATAATTATATACAATAATAAACATATCATTTGGCCTTTAAAAATTGCAAGTTGTATATGTGTGTGTTTGTGTGCTTATGTTTCGTAAACAGAGCCGAACAGAATAAAATGAAAGTCTCCTAACACCTTTTAAGCAGTTCCTATGGTATTATCTAATCATTTATTAAACACAAGGCCGTAAGTTCAAATCCCATTAAATATTATTAAATATATATTAATGTAGTCGTCAAGTAAACGATCTTGATGATTTGTTTGAAATGCGAATAAATTGAAAATATTACTTGAATCTACAGGATTCGCAAACAGTAAAGGGCGGCATAAAGGATGTTGAAGTGAAAAAAGGTAGGAATTATAAATTAAACAGGTTCAGAATTCATACACTTTAGTGTGATATTTTTTAGCGTTTTTAATTTACCGAGGAATAAATTTTTACGATTCTGCTGTTTCTTAAAATGATATAAGAAAATCACAATAGCCAAGAAATCGTTATTAAATATATGGTTACGGAAATAAAATCTGGCAACTCCTGTTGCCATTGTCCGTATATGAGTGGTAGAAAAAGTGGTGAATAAGTTACTGACACTAATGGTGTGTGTATAGAATAATACCACAATTAGTTAGCAAAAGTTGAGCAACCTCAATGGCTGTGTGGGTGGAGGTGCGTGCCGTAAAACAGAATATCAATAAGTCTAAGTCCACTTTAGGACATACGTATAACGGAAAAAAATAATTGTTATAATGCAATTAAAAATTAAGAAACAGCAGTACAAATCTCCCGGAAAGGAAAAAGAGACAATTATTGTGTGAAGTGATGGCAGACAATTTAGTGAAGTGAAGACGTCTGTTTAATATTAGAGAAGCAGAGATAATTGTCATGGAGCCCTTTTTAATAAAAAAGCACAAGAAAGTAACAGTACAACAGGTGCATACGGAAGCTATAGGCCCATTTCCCTGCTGTCTGCTTTCGTTAAGCTGTTTGAGTTCTTTCTCCTGGCAAAGATAAATGACGTGATAATTGACAAGGACATATTGAAAGATTTTCAATTTGGATTTAGAAGCGGACTTTCGACAACGCACGCTCTGACGGTACTGACGGACTTTGTTGCCAGGGGTCTGAATAGAAGGTGTCCAACAATAGCTGTTAGCCTGGATTTTGCCAAGGCTTTTGATACGGTTTGGCATGATGGCCTTGTATTTAAAATAATAAGCATGGGATTTGGTGTCGGCATTTGCCGTATAGTGGACAATTTTCTAAGGGACCGATCTTTCAGAGTACGTGTGGGTGACGTAAGGTCCGACGAGGGCTTGATTTCTGCTGGAGTGCCACAGGGCTCGTTATTGGGCCCTGTGCTATACAATATCTTTGTCTCTGACATACCGCAACCGCCACGGGAGGTTCTTTTACTTATGTACGCCGATGATATTCTGATTGCCTCATCAGGTGCAAGAGCAAGAAATACTAATGATAGACTGAACCGATACTTGACGGTACTGAGGGACTATTTTACAAAATGGGGTCTTACATTGAACGTTGCGAAGACCGTGGCCGTAATGTTTAAGGGAAGACGGAAATATATTTACCCAAATTGTAGACAATACATACCAAGTTTGACTATCGGACGAGAACTGATTGGGACATCGGACAGGCTAAAATACCTAGGTGTCACCTTCCACGAGAATTTCGAGAGCTATCGGCACATTGACGATATTCTCGAAAGAGCCAAGCGCATCTACTCCTCATATCAGGGTATTTTGAAGCGTAGGGGAGGTCTTGATAGGAGAGTGCGTCTTCTGGTCTATCGCCAGGTTATTCGCCCTGTCATTGCCTATGCCTTTCCGGCTTGGTTTGGTATTTCTTCTCACCAGATGGAGAGGCTTAGGCGATGGGGGAGAATGATTTTGGTTGCTTGCCTCGGCTTGAGGACCTATTTAGCACCAAATGGGGAGATTCGCAGGCCATCATGTAGGTCAATTTACGGCGCAATTGATTTTGCGCGCATAGATGCCTACATGGTGGAATCAGCTGTGAAATTCCTGGAAGGCGCGCGATCCTCCGAGAACTCCCTGATTAGGGAGTGCTTATCTAGGGTGGGGAGTTTGGAGACCGTTCGGGTTTCGAGATATTACTCGCCTGTGGACTTGTTGACTCTTAGGGGAGCTGGCCTTCTCTATGAGAATGCAGACCTCTTGTTTTACCACAGGAGGCTGCGTTCGTTAAATAAAGGGAACACTGTCTATAACACTGTTCAATAATTTATTTTGTATTTATTTATTTTTTTTTATATATAATTGTGAATTCATGTTTTTTATGTTAATATTATGTTAATATGAATTCTCTTTTTTATTGTTTTTGTTGTTTTTTGTGTAATTGTTATTCTTATTTTATTTAAATTTATATAATATGAATTTGTTTTGTTTTGTTTTTATTTTCATTATTAGTATTATTATTATTTTTTATTATTTTTTTATTTTTGTGTTAGTTTTTAAGTTTTAGTTTTTAAGTATCTTTAATTTTAAGTAGAATCTTAAGCGCCTCCTTTTTTATCCCTTTTTTTGGAATTTTGTTAATTTTTTGTTTAATGTTTGAGAGATGTACTAAAAAAATACGTACTTTTAGTTTTGATTAAGGAAGTTCTTGGAAAATGCTTTAGCATGTAAGAAATTTGTTTTTGTGACTGCTTATTTTTAATTTAACTGTTAAAATTGTTTATATTAATATTTGGGAAAAAAAAATAAAATGAAATGAAATGAACAGTACAACAACAATAATGTACGGCAGATATTGGTTGTGGCTATTTAATTAAATGGGATGATGACTGGCTTGGATGAAAGCCATAGTGGAGTGGTCTGTGGACGGTTAAGGTTACTAAACAAGGCATTGAGTAGTTCATGTCTCGTCAGAGTAACACAGTAACGCATGTTAAGTAAATACGAGACCATAAGTTTCAAAAGACTGTAGGATCAAGAAATATAGCCAGATAAAGCCTAAGTAAAAATCTGTACGTTTGTATCCTAAAAGGGAAAAACGTAACAATATAAACTTGATAGGATTTTTTAATAGCTGTCAACGAAGCCGACAAACTCTTATTAGGATTATGTAATACCTATAGCTAAATATTATGTTACAAAAAATAACATAATACTTGCAATAATAGTATATTTTTATTTTCTTTTACTTTGCGAGATAAAAAATGGTGTCTCCCAAAAGTATGTTATAGATAGTTATTTAAAAATCCTCCTTTGCATATACAAACATATTTAAAGTTTTTTTAATATTTTGCTAAAATCAAAGAATATTTATTGAAATATTTCAAATTGTATAAATTACTTTATAATTAATAATTAAATTAACCAGATTCTTAGCAATTTTTTTATTTGTTCACTGAGCCGCTTAGGTTTCATTTGGATTTTTTTTTCAAAATTTTTCATTTAACATTACGCCTACTTTTCACTGCAAAACCAATTAGCATAAAGACAAATAACGTTAAACAAAAGAAGGTTTAAATTAATAAAAGTATTTGTGACTTAAATGAAATAAAATATAATAAATAATAATACCTTCCTATTTTTTCTACTCAACTTATTTTAAAGCATATTTAAAGCAATTTATTTATTATAAATATGAAATATTACAAAAAGCTTTGTGTTTGGTTAACCACTGACAACAAACCACATACAAACCGTGTAACCGTAAATAAGCAAACGGTCTTTAACCTGTCACGACAGACAAAAAGTAGAACCAACACATTTAATAGAATAGAACAAAAGAGAGCAGAGACAAACAAAAAGAGGACACACCAAAATAAAATTTATTTATTTATTGTGTGAAAATATTTTTTGTAAAATTTTTTTTAAAGACCTTTATTCCCTTACTTTATAACCATAAATATGTGTAGGCTTAAATGTTGTATGTTCTTTAAGTGAAATTTGTTAAAAAAAAAGGAAAATTAATAAGACACATGTGTTCGTATTTTCTTTTTAAATATTTACCCCACTCCGAATTTTTTTTTTTAAATTAATCTATTATTAAAATTAATATTTTATTTAAAGCAGATCAGGATCTTTACCCAAAGTAAGAATTTTCTTTATTTCTTTAAATTTTTTTAATGATTTCTAAAACTTAAAACAAATCATGAACACTGAAGGACTGCAGTCAAATGAATCAATGCTTAGAGGATCTTGTTATCTTTAGTCTGTAGTTAATCTCTAAATTAAAAGAATTTTTATTTTGTACCTTTACCTCGTTTCTTAACTTAAGTGAGCAACTTTTCTTAAGCAAATATTATAATTATCTTGTTTCTTACAGGCGGAGGTAGCGTACTATAGAAAATTTTTCATTACTTTTGATTATAAAATTCATTATTTACTCTAGCTCAACTTCGCTGAGTATGATATATTAATGTGAGAAATTTCTCACCCAAGATACAGAAACCAGGTCTGGGTTTAAGATCGGATTTAAGAAAAGAATATTTTAGAATTTTTCTCTCAAGTTAATTTTGTTGTATTCTGTTTCTAAGGAGTAAAAAAATTAATAATTAAAATTAAATTAATGTCTGTCCACCGGACCGTTAGCCTGTCTGTCACAGCCCTGTCTATCTGGAATCCTAATATGTGGACTCTTGCGATTGTTACTGAGTGTTTACAATAACTAAATGACGCTATAACAGCAAATTCCAAAAAATTGAAGGGTTTGCCAAAAGTAAGGTAATATTCATAAAAAAATTTATATTTATTAAACTGCTATAGGCAGACACGTAAAATTTCCATGGTGTATATTAAATCATCTTGATTTTAGCAACAAATAAAAATTACTAAATTTATAATATAAAGGGTTGGCCAATAGTGACTTGGTTTCAAATCAAATGGCCTTGTTTTTGAACCGCTACAGACAAACACTTAAATGTCCTCTATAAAAATAACCAATAAAAAATTTAAAATAATTTCTAAAGGGTGGTCCTATAGTGAGGTGATTTCAAAATATAGTACTAAGTTTTTCAGTCCTTAAAGGCAGCTATTAATTATTTACATAAAGTTTGTACAAATTTGTTCATAATAAAAATAAGTGTTAAAAATAAATTTATCAATTAAAGGGTGCTACCATAGAGGTCGTAATTTTAACGGATGTAACCGTATATTTTAAACCGTTATATATAGGCGTTTGAAATTAGCACAGAGTATTTTGTTGCTATGTCTGCTTTAGGGACAAATAGAGAATAACATTTAGTAAAGGGTGATCCGATAGTAACGTCATTATATGATGTTCACCTATATTGCTTTATTTTTGGTATATAAAATGCTTAGACATTAAGATTTCAATCACTATTAAGAAATACATAAAATCTAGAGGAGGCCTATGCATAATGCATTACCCAGAATATATGAGCTTCATTTTCACGTCAATAATTAATAAATGAATTAACAAATTGATTTTAATTTTTCAGTAAGGCTTAAGTTCGCTATTAATTGTAATTAATTTTAACTATAAAATTGTAATAATAGTGCAAGTAAATAATTTGTTGTCAACTAATAATTATAACAAATAATGACTTTTGTAAGAAAATGTTAAAAAAAATCCACATTAAAAAATTAAATTTTCAAATCCGATGGCCCATATTCATAGTTATAGAATAAAAACGACTCTTGCTAAAGTATACTCTAAAATAAAAAGTTCCTATTATCTTTTTTGTTTTCATAGTCACGAAGGAAGTATACTTTAAATTGAAACCACTTCAACTGTGTATCAACTGTAATTTGATAAATGTTTTCATAAAATTTCTAAACAAAAATTAAAAAAAATTTTCAATGTTTTATTTATTTTGTCCACTTTTGTATGAAAATTGAATATGAATATCGTTTCTTTAAACCAAATAAAATAAATTATGGAAAAATTTGAAAAGGTTTGTTCATAGATTTGTTTGTAGACTCTCAAGAAATAAGAGACAGAGGAGGCAATAGGAGTGCATTAAAAAGGACTGCCTTCGTGAATGCTTGCATTTAGATACGGTGGCAAACAGAAGTATTGATGTGTCAATGGTAGACAAATAGAAAAAGTCATGGAAAGCAATACAGGAAAGAATACGCGCAATAGATGGATACGAAAGTTAATGTCAGAAAAGATTTAACAATGAAATTCCTATTTCTGAACTGCGGGCAGAAGACAGTCTTGTTGATGCTACGATTGTTTACAAGTTTAAGGATGTCGAAATTTTAATCGACAACTGCGTTATGGAAATTAACTACACTGAAAGTTTTAGTGATGAAATTGCTAAAAAATTTTATAAAATTTTAAAGTTTCCTTTAAAATGTAAAGTTAAAGATGTTAGCGAAATAAAATATTGTTAAAAATAATAAAATCTGGCAACCCCTGTTGTTGTTTCCGTATGAGCGTGGTGAATAAGTTACTTCAACTTTTGGTGTGTTGTGTATAGAATAATACCATAATTAGCTAAAAAAAAGCTGGGCAACCTCAATGGCTGCGTTGGTACAGGTGCTTGCTGCAAAACAGAGGATCGTGAGTTCTTGCCCACCGTCGGACATGCGTACAATTGAAAATAATAATTGTTGTAATGCAATTAAAAATTAAGAAGCAGCAGTACAAACCTCCCGAGAAGCAAAAGACAATTATTGTATAAAGCCAGGGCAGTTAATTAAGTGGAGACTTCTACTTTAATATGAGAGCTGCAGAAAATTGTCAAGACGCCCTTTATAATAAAAAGAGTAAGAGCAGTAGCGGTTAGTGCAGGAAGGTGTAAAAGCATAAACAGTGTATGGTTGACGTGTGTGTTGTGGCTGTTGAATTAAAGGGGATGACTGACTGGGATAAAAGGAATGGTGGAGATGTCTGTGAATGGTTAAGGTTACTCAACAAGGCATCGAGAAGTTTATGTCTCGCCGGAGTACAAAGTAGTATAGAGTGAATGGTTGCGTTTGTAATAATAACGCATGTTTAGTAAATACGAGACCATAGCATTCACAAGACCGGTAGGATCAAGAAGTATAGCCAGAGATAGGGCCACAAAGTAAGAATAAGGAATTTATAATTAACCACAGTGGTACTTGCAATCAGGAAAATCCGTACGTTTGTCTAAAAAGGGAAAAACGTAACAATAAACTTTTCCCGCTCTTAAAAGACAAACTTTTACAAGTTTTTTAATTTGACAAACGAGAGAAGTTATTGTTAAATGAGTTAAAAACAACTTTAGTTAGTCTTAAATTTAGAGTCGACTTTAACGTTAAAAGAATATATTTTAAACTGTCTATGAATGAGTTGAAGTCGACTCGAAAGTAAAACCGACCTTAGTTCCTTTAAAATATAATTTATTTTCATCTATGAATATTGGCCGATATTTTTTAAATAGAAAAAATTTATTTAATTTTTTATGCTAGAAACACAACTCGGGCGGGCGAACGACGAATTTTGTCTAACATGACGAATACGTCATCAAAAATTTTTTATGTAAGTTCTTCGTATGATGCTCAATAACGACAAAAAAAACACAGCTATTTTAATTTTTGAAGTCGTATACTTTTTGTAAGCTGCTAACTTATAATCTGTACACTTATTATAGATGCTGCAGAATAAAAATTTATGTATTTTAAAGTAAAATCACTTTATATACTAAAATACTTCGAATCTAAAGTCAAACATGGTCACATTGTACTGATTTGTTCGTCGTTCGCCGGCATAAGAAATAGAAATAATTCTATTGCAATGTTCTCCGCGTATAATGAATTTTGTCCGACGTCATAAGGTGTTTTATTTCTGACGACGAATATGCGCAACCAAAAATTCGTCGTTCGTCCCTGTTGTATTCCTATCATTAACTAACTTGTTGACAGATAGGAACAATATAGCAAATTGGAGAAATATATATTTTTTTAACCAAATTACTAACGAACTTAAGCCTAACTCAAAAATTAATAATTCATTTTTCTCTATATTTTTATTTCTTTCTGGTTTTGATGGGCATATTAAAGCTCGTATTTTTTAAAAGAGTCAAATACACAAAAACAAAAATTAACTGCCAAAAAATACAAACCAAATTGTCATTTATTTATAGGGGTTGACAAAAAATAATATCTTTACATTTATATTTTAAATCTTCTGCTGTCAGTTTGGATTTTATACATTAAAAGAAAATAAAACAAATGTATGTACGTGTCCATGCATGTCAAAAACGCACAATGTTCATGTTTATGCAAAGGTATTTTGTTTTATATGGGTTTGTGTGCGTGTATGTGTTTTTAAAAACAAAAATATTTATTTGAAACTTCACAGAATCCTTGTTTTTCTTAGTGAAAATTTATTTTCTTCTTACCATCCAACAACCAACCAAAAAAAATTGTTATTTGTATTGGTGTATAAAACTATTTGTATGCTAAATAACATAGTTATACAAAGGATATACACAGTTATGCTTTCTTGTATTCATTCATTCGTATGTCTTTATGTTAACGTTACCAAAAGTGTTGTTGCTTGTTTTTAAGCTGTCAACATGTTTTTCCTTTTAAATTCTTTTTTTTTTCGTTTTTATTTTTTATTAATGTTTTTACTGAAATTCTTTTTTTTTTACTGTAATTTTTTTCCAAACTTGTGATTGTAAAATGTGTGGAAAAAAATAAGACAACACTACACAGTGAAGCAAAACTTATAAATTTATAAATTTTGAATTTTGAATTTATTAAACTAGAACTTTTTATTTTTATCAAATGAATAATGATAAATTGGCTTAAGTTCATGTTTATTTTAATTTCTAAACTAAAAAAAAAAATTTAGTTTTAAAATTTTTTATTCCCTTCACCACAAAAAGTCGAAAATTTTCTACAGTATTCATTTCCGAAGTCGATTGAACTTGATTTCACAAACAAAAAAAAAAAAATAGCAACGGATAGATATGTTGTCGTAAGAGGTGCTACTGTAAATCAGCATAATCGGTCCATGTCCTTCGAGGCAGCAGTCAAAACACCATTTTTTTTAATGTCATTTGGAACAATAAAGTAACTCTAACCAAAAAATAAATTTATGGGCCGATAGAGAATAAGAAAATAAAAAGAAAACATCTAGTGAAAAAATTGGCACTCGCCTATATTTTCCGAATTACGGGTCTCTGAAATTTGCATATTTTTTTAAAGATCAAAATAGGTACCATTTTAAAGGTTTTGAATAGGTCATTAAGGAAATACTACAATTTTTTAAAAATGCTTAACCCATTAAGAGCCGATGTCATTGTTATGTAGAATTATATATATGCCGTATCTAAATATTTTTACATTTTAATTGAAGTTACTGAAGTTACTTCACTAAACTAGATTTACATAGATGGTGAAGGGTATATTAGATTCGGAATGGCTGAATATAGCACTCTTACTTGTGCCTTTTTTTTGGTTTCTTTAAAGAAAAGAGAAAAAATTGAACTGTAGCAGAAAGCAGCATTTTTAGATCATCACATCTATCTCCAGCACTCTTAGGGTTGTTTACATTGTAAACATCATCTATTTAAACAACTTATTTGATAAATAAAAATACGAGAAATGTCTATATGATAATTTATTATTTGGAATCTTGTTAATATTAATTTACATTAATTTTTTATATTTATATTTATATATATATTTTCATTGAATCTTTCAAATATATAAAATTGGTTCCCAAGAAAAAAAAAATAGCTACTCAATGGTTACTCAGTGATTTGTATAAATTTTTTTTTTTGTTTTTATTGGTTTTTGCTGTATTGATCATTTGATCAATTTGGCTTTTGTGGTTTGGTCTGTAGTTTTCTTTACAAAATTTGGGTAGAATCCACTCATGAGCTATATGACTGGTAGCGAAATGGCCATATGTTATCCTTGCAGGAACACATTTCATTTTGTAGTTTAAAATAATAAATATTTTTCGAGGAATCAAGCGCATTTAAAGTAAATTAATACGAGTAATGTCTTAAAACAATCAATATTAATTCGGTTGAAGAAGTCCATACACATCCCAAAGCTTTTGTCGCTGTTCTCTGTGTTAATCATCACATTTAATTGGTCTTGTTTTCTACTAACTGTCCGTTTATCTACGAATTATTTGTTCATACTTTTTTAAATAATAAAAATTCACTCTTAACTGACGAATTTGATAATTAGTTTTGCAGAGAAGACATTGAATCGAGATGCCAATAAATCTCCTATAGATGCCTAAATGGCTGCCTCATTAATTATAGCGATCTGCCTGTAGCCTTCAAACCAACAACAGCAAAAGCTAAGTATATCCCCGCAAGATGCGTCGTCCCTATAATATTTTAATTATGGGGGAAATCATTGGCCTCAGCCAGTTTTAAAGAAGCTTTTAGATCCTTGAGCCAAACGCTAATTTGAGTTCTTTAGTATGCGACGACTCCACTGACCACATTTTTTTTTAGTATTTATTATTTCAATTGTTTTAAATTTTAATGTTTCTCTTACCGAATCAGACCTGTTGAATTTCTGAACACCTTCAGTTATATGTTTGGAGTGCATAAAACATAAATTTTTTGTACTTAAAACATGTCTGAGGATCATCTAATCTGGCGGGCTCTAATCTGGCGGGCTAAGACTATGGTCGTAAGTTAAACACAATATTATTGTCTCGTGATCGATTTAGGCCCTACATAATACCAATTAATTTTCGTTTCACTGGATGTTTATTTTTTTTTTTTTTTTTAACTCAAAGTTATTCATGACCATTTGAAATAATAAAAGACAGACTAGAGCTTTTTTTAAATTATTTGTATGATAGTAAGTTTCCTTTCGATATTCTTGGACAGGCAAATCTCCTCGCCACGTGTTTCACCAGTTTTAGCCCAAAGTGTTTAGTAAAAAATACGCATGTTATTACACACACTTACACACAGATATATGCTTCCTGGAATATGCATTGCTTCATTTTTCACTTTAATTTCTTTCCATCTTAGATTATGTTTTTTACCGTAATTTTGTTGTTTTTTTTATTATTTATGACTTTTGGTATTTCTTGATAGTTTTTTTGTTTTTTTTGTGTTGTTTACTTTAAATATCCACTTGCATTATAAAAATTACTATAAAAAAAAATTTTGTTTGCAAAATAATTTTAATGCATTGTATGTCTGTCTGTCTTTATACTTGGCTTCACATTCTACTTCGAGTCTGCTATATTTTCATTTATTTATTATTATTATTTATTTTTTGCTTATTTTCATAACATTTTCTTAATATGTTTTTAAGGTACTTGATGTTTATGTTTATGAAGTTATTTATACTTTATTAAGGTAGAAAAAAAACAAAGAGTTAAGATAAACGTTAAAAAATGATAACACATGAGTTTTATAAGTTTCATAAAAATAAAAAATATAAAATCATTTTTTTTTTTTGGCAGAAAGTAAATATTTCAATAGAATTTAAAAATTAAAAATAATAATCTTCATATATATTAAAAGTTGTGGCAAGTGTATTGTGACTTTATAACTGACGATCGGTCAAACCGAATTCGATTAAATTTTGTAGGGTTCGTTCGTATGGTCGTGTCGATGGTTTATCTAAAGTTTGGACAAAATCGTTCGACGCGTTCGTGATGTTTGTGACAACGAAAGAAACAGCAAGAAATACGGTGGCGCCTATTAGCGTAAGCGGTATATAGATTTGGTTCATTGTTAATATTCATGGCTAGCGAAGCACGCCGGGATCCGCTAGTTGTTAAATAAAAAGTAAGTTTTCCCTAGCTCGGTTTTTCAAAATTCAAGGTAAAAGGACGTTTTGGATAAGTCGTATGGCTTTCCATAATCATAAGTTTGATTTTAAAAGCTAATAAAATATGTTAGAAAAGCTCTTATCTAAATATAAGAATGGCAAAATAAAAAATAATTTATTTATAACTACAATTTCTTCCTCATACAGATCTTGAAGAAGTCTGAATAGAAAAACTTATTAAAGCTTTTAGAGAGTAAAATGTTTTTATACAATTTTGTATTTCTTGGGTTTCTGATCTTAAGTGATTTGAAAGTTACCTTAACAGTTAATTGATTCGACAGTAGCTTTTCTTAATTTCTAACATTATTCTTTTTAATTTCTACTATTGTTTTTATTAAGAAAAAAAAATTCTTGATTTTGAACTGTCCCTTTCAGCTTATTAAATGAGTGAGAGAGAGAGAAGCTCTAGCGCCATCATAGCTTCATATATATACTTATACATGATATGCTAATATACTGTTGTTATATTATTATACGGTTAGTTCATTGTAGTGTTATGCAATTATAATATTATACTAATAAATTGTATATTATACTTTTATACTTTGATTCGATAATACTGCTGTTCTACAGAACTAATATGCTATTTCACTATTATACTTTTATACTTTGATACAATTATACTGCTATTCTATAGAACTATTATGTTAATTAACATTTTATACTTTGATACAATTATACTGCTATTCTATAGAACTATTATACTATTTCACTATTATACTTTTATACTTTGTTACTATTATACTGTTATTCTATAGAACTATTATGTTATGTAATATTTTATACTTAAATACAATTATACTACTATTCTATTGAACTATTATACTATTTCACAATTATACTTTTATACTTTAATACAGTTATACTGCTATTCTATAGAATTATTATGTTTTTTAACATTTTATACTTTGATACAATTATACTCCTATTCTATAGAACTATTTTACTACTTCACTATTATACTTTTATACTTTGATACAATTATACTGCTATTCTATAGAACTATTATACTGTTTCACTATTATACTTTGAAACAATTATACTGCTTTTCTATAGAATTATTATGTTATTTAACATTTTATACTTTAATACAATTATACTGCTATTCTATATAACTGTTATACTATTTCACTAATACACTTTTATACTTTGGTACTATTATATTGCTATTCTATTTGACTATTAGAGCAGTATTTTATTAGGCTCTTATACCTTTATTAAATTTTACTATTAAACTTCTTTACTTTTATATTTTCATACTGCTTTACTGTTATACTGTCAGTATTTTGTACATTTTACTATTATATTTTTATACTATTATGTTTTCATTCTATTATATTGTTATACTATTATAATTATACACCACTTCATTAATATACTTTAATTTTTTTATGCTATTATACTAATACTCTATCGTAGTATTATATAATTATACGATTCTAATATTACATTATAAGTCTACAATACTATCGTCTTATATTACCAATATACTTTTATTTTATTATACAAGTAAGCTAACGTAAAATTACGCTATTTATGCTGTTATACTATTATTACATTATACTTATTTTTTTATTATTTAAGTATATTATTATACTTTTATGCTATCACACTCCTATACTATTACGCAGATTTACTGTTATAATTTTATACTATTATACTAATTCTAAATTATACTTATATATACCACCATAGTTTATTATACTATATTATTATATTGTTGTGCTATTACAGTATTATTCTATCTAACTTATACGGATACAAAACTCCTTTGTCGTGCTGTTATAATTAATTACTCTGGTGTTATACACTTTATATTAATGCACTGGTGTTCTGTTTTATATTTAACAATTTCTGTCAAAGATAAATTCTACAATCACAATTTCTTTACTTTAGACATGTTTAGGATTAAACAATAATTTAAAAGAATTTTATATTGGATTTTGAACAACACAAAATTAAAGAAGAAATAAATTCTAAAAATAAGAATTATAAAAGAACAACAACTATATTACATTTATAAACCACATCTTTCGCACACAAACACAAATGTGCTACAACTTCATTTGCTTTACAATTACGATTTTCTCAGCTCCAGGCAATATGCCAAAGCAATGACACTTTTCTAATACATTTACACATGCAAACATACACACGCTGAAACGAACTAAAACATGTTTGGCATAAACTTTGATAAAAAAAAAAATACCTACGTACAAAACAATAAAGGAGCAAGGAAAGAGAAACGACACAAAAACATTGACTTGTCTCAATTTGAAAATTGTTCCCTTTTTTGTGTTTGGTGTCTGTATTGTATCGAAAACTAAATAAATATTTATTTATTTTATCCAGCAAAAGTATCTCTTGTGTGTATAAAAGTAATGAAACAAGTGTGTGTTTGTGTCTATTACAGTGGCTTGCCTTAATATCACCCACACAAAGACACTTTTCTTGT
Organism: Gymnosoma rotundatum; assembly: GCA_916610165.2. Lineage (NCBI taxonomy): Eukaryota > Metazoa > Arthropoda > Insecta > Diptera > Tachinidae > Gymnosoma > Gymnosoma rotundatum. Next base: position 14,945,546 of record OU744339.1, read on the forward strand.
TATTAGATATTCAGTTCAAGTTTTTATCTTTTTTTTCTTTTCTTTATTGTTGCTTTAATATAAAACTAATAAAATTCCTTAAAGCATGTCTTCCAATGTCCAGTATATTTCTCCAATATTGACTTTTATGAGCAACACTTGGGTACGAATTTACAAGGATTTCGTTGTTATTTTATTTTAAGATTAACATTTTTGTAACTTTTTACAAGTTTATTTATTTTTACCATGTTTCTTTGTTACAAATTTTAATATTAAATTATTTTGCAATATATTTTATCATTTTAGATTTAATTTTATGCGCAAGAGAAATGGGAATGGAAGTTCTATAGATTGCAAATTGATTTTAAAATTTTAAAAAGGAAGCAACTTTTGTTGTGAAAAAAACTCTTAATTATTGCGATTGTTTTTAGGAAAATTTTTTTTATAGAAAAATTCTGTCAATGTTGAGACATTTTTTTATAAACAAAATCTCTCAATTGTTGAGAAATTTTTTTATGGAAATGATCTCTCAATTGTTAATAAATTTTTTTATAGCTAAAAATTTCTCAATTGTTAAGAAATTTTTTTCTATAGAAAAAATCTCTCACTTGTTGAGACTTTTTTTTTTATAAAAAAAAATCTCTCAATTGTTGAGATATTTTTTTGTTTTATAAAAAAAATCTCTCAATTGTTATTTTTTCTATAGAAAAAATCTCAAAATCGTTGAGACATCTTTTTATAGAAAAAATCTCTCAATTGTTGAGACATTTTTTTCTATAGAAAAAATCTCTCAATTGTTGAGACATTTTTTTCTATAGAAAAAATCTCTCACTTGTTGAGACATTTTTTTCTATAGAAAAAATCTCTCACTTGTTTTATAAAAAAAATCTCTCAATTGTTATTTTTTCTATAGAAAAAATCTCAAAATTGTTGAGACATTTTTTTATAGAAAAAATCTCTCACTTGTTGAGACATAGAAAAAATCTCTCAATTGTTGAGACATTTTTTTCTATAGAAAAAATCTCTCAATTGTTGAGACATTTTTTTCTATAGAAAAAATCTCTCAATTGTTGAGACATTTTTTTCTATAGAAAAAATCTCTCAATTGTTGAGACATTTTTTTCTATAGAAAAAATCTCTCAATTGTTGAGACATTTTTTTCTATAGAAAAAATCTCTCAATTGTTGAGACATTTTTTTCTATAGAAAAAATCTCTCAATTGTTGAGACATTTTTTTCTATAGAAAAAATCTCTCAATTGTTGAGACATTTTTTTCTATAGAAAAAATCTCTCAATTGTTGAGACATTTTTTTCTATAGAAAAAATCTCTCAATTGTTGAGACATTTTTTTCTATAGAAAAAATCTCTCAATTGTTGAGACATTTTTTTCTATAGAAAAAATCTCTCAATTGTTGAGACATTTTTTTCTATAGAAAAAATCTCTCAATTGTTGAGACATTTTTTTCTATAGAAAAAATCTCTCAATTGTTGAGACATTTTTTTCTATAGAAAAAATCTCTCAATTGTTGAGACATTTTTTTCTATAGAAAAAATCTCTCAATTGTTGAGACATTTTTTTCTATAGAAAAAATCTCTCAATTGTTGAGATATTTTTTTATAGAAATAATCTCTTGACATATTTTTTATAGAAGCGTTTTTTTAAATAAAAAAATGTCTCAACAATTGTGAGATAGTTGAGATTTTGATATTCTTGTCGTTTGATAGAAAAATTTAACAATTGTTACGAGGCCAATATTTGCATAATATTCATTAATAATGCTTCTTGATGGCTCTTGGGACAGGGTGCGTTATTAGTTGAAAAAGAAATTAAAAAATTGTCTAGGTAACAGCCTTTGCATTAAGATAGATTGTACATACTAATTAAAATGATGGGAAGGAGGAGCAAATAATCATAATTTGTTACTGCTTCTATACAAAACTTTTTCTATTTGTAATTATATGAACCCTAATGAGCCTGAAACATAATAAAATGAAACGGAATGAACAAACTAATAATATCCTTTATACTTTATAATTATTCAAAGTCATGACTTAATTTATGAAAACACATGTCTGTGCTAAACATAATTATTTTCTAGACTGTAAGATGACAAAGCGCTCTTAAATAAGAATTTTTAATAGAAACAGTTAATTTGTCTTTTGTATTTACAAGGGAAATAACATACAAAAAGATTAATAGTAAAAAGTAAATTTTTAGTTTAATTTTTTCTTTTGGACATTTTGTTGGTTGTCATGTGTGTTTTTATGCTTATTTTGCCTGCCTGCTTCAATAAAAAAGTTTAAGGAAAAAAAGTAAGATATGAATGAATGACAATTAATCTAGAAGCAAGTAGGTCAAAAAGCCAGCATTAGAAAAAAAATAAAATTAAAAGTCCTCTTGCACTTTTGGCAATTTTGGTTGAAAAAACAAAAAAAAAGTAATTGTATTGGACAATATTATTGTCTGCTTTTGAGGAGTGTAATAATAAATAATAATATTTTATCTCTCTTTTCACGTTAGTGACGTCATTTGCTCGGCTGATTTATGATAATTATTCACAACTACTTGAATAAATATTCTATGTGTGTCAGCACATACACTATATATTTTAATTCGAAAGGTAAATAATAGCAATAATAATAATTAGTTACGACATGAATATAATGAATGCATAAGGGAACGGCAAACGAAATTCGTAAGAAACAAATACGAGAAAGTAAATAAGCAGTAGGTTTGTATGTGATTTGGTAATACATCTCCCACAAAAGTCGATCTCTGTTTAGATTTACGCAATAAAAAATATATAAATCATTTATAAATGATGGGAAATTTATGAACTGTTGACCAATAACCAATAATAGTATAAATGTTTTTTTATTTTTGGATAATTAGTTTTTTTCACTTAAGAATACAGAATTAAAATCAACATCTCTTTTGGATTGTTAAAAAAAAATATATATTGTTGAAATATTTTTTACTTCGACAGCTTTTATTTTTGAATTTTTTTTTTTTTAGATTTCACAAAAATTATAGTTGCAGTAAATTATTTTTTGTATAACTCCAATTTTTTAAAAATAATAAAATAATTTTAATTCATGTTTATTTTAGTTTAAAAATTTTTTGAAAAAGCAAAATTTTTTTAATTTTTTTTTACAAAAATTTTAGCTGCAGGAAATTTTTTTTCCTCCAATTTTTTGAAAATATTCAAATAATTTTTATTCTTTATAAGTTCATGTTTATTTTAATTTAAAAATTTTTTGAAAGAGCAAAATTAAAAAAAAAAAATTTTGTGTCTTTGTTTTCAAAGAAAACAGGAATCGCTGGATCATATTCTAAGCCAACTATCTTCATAAAAAATAACACCAGGAATAATCATCTGTAGCATATAGTTCCGTTAACATTTTTTGAAGCCTGCAAAAAATTAAAAAAAAAATAAAAATAAAAATATTTTACCAGTTATAAAATTTACTCAATTTCTAATTCTTATTAATTCATTGATTATTCTAAGTTTTTTTTTATCAGAACACTTTGAGATAATTTTCAAATTATATTTTGAAAATGAGGTCTAGCGATAATTGCTTGTCTTTGAAGAACAATATTTTGTCTTATTTATTCTATTAGAAAATATTGACAAGTTTTTGCGAAGTTTTTTTTTTTTTTAAATCTTAAAGCATTCAATTAAAAGTATAAAATTGTGAAAAGATTAAGAAAGAAATTAAAAAAAATTATGTGTGCGATTTTGGGGCAAATTGTTGTCGGTGTTTTATTTATTTATTTACAATATATGCAATATAAAGCCTCAAAGGCCAATTAAAAAATATTACATAAAGGTAGTTATAGTACCTGAGTACAATTAGATAGCTCAAATTCAAATAAAAATTATATCAGAAGTAATAATAAAAAAGTATTGAAATAATTCAATCCACGTTTGTAAACACCAGCTCCCCAGCTGAAAAATAAAAAAAGAAAAACAAAAGATTACTGACGCATAGAGGTCCCATTCAGTGGAATTCACTCAGAAGAACAAGTTAATGCATACTAAGGAGTGTTTAAAAACAGTAAACGCTTACGCCTAAAAACGTTATTAGAGTGAGAAAAGATACGTAAGAAAAAAGGCAAATGATTCCACCATCGAGCAATTTTTACACAAAATGATCGCTCAACAAAAAAAAAAAAAAAAAAGATGTAATTCTCAATATAAGCAACAGCGGATTTCTAGTGGAACGCATAAACGTGAATAATCTATACAACGCAAGCGAAGTCCGAATCTTGATAATCAAAAAGAAACTTATCAAAAGAACAACCCTAAAAACGGTGAAAAAGCAGCGATATATGTTCACGTTGGTTAATACCATAAACAAAACGTACAATCATGTTAAACAGGCGATGAATTCTTCTCAAACGTATAGAGCATGTACCCGAAAATATTTCAAACCCATATTACCTATGTCGCATCAAAAGAGCCCACGATAACTGAGTCTTAATACGAAGAGGCAAAAAAGATTAAGAGAATTAATTCTACATAATGTGCATTAAAGTTTACCACATAACATATCAATATGGTTAGAAAAAGACAGTTTAGAATCAAGTATAAGTGTCTGGGTACACTTAAGATGACTTACAAAGTCAATACGCACTCCATCAAAAAAAAAAATATTAATAGCAAAAATAAAACCATTTGTAGGTAGATCCAAACATAATGGCTTTAGTCTTAGAGGGATTTAAAGTCAAGCAGTTAGAAGAGGTCAATTCGGAAACCCGTCTTAGGCAAAAGTTAATATTATTGACAAACAAATCTAAGAACTCAAAAGAGCCTTTAAACAGCAATAAAACATCATCCGCAAATAAAAAGGTGTCACACATATTAGAGTTAATGAATTCAGGCAGACAGTTTTAGGTAAAAAATTATTTTTTTATATCTCTGATTGAAAAGGAGAAGCAGGGTTTTTTCTGCTTAAGAATAATTCTTTGTAACGAATAAAGTTGTTGATGGAAAATATCTCCAAACAAATTTCTGATTTTTAAAGGGAATTTTGATTCAAACAATTCTTCTGATTTTAATAATTTTTTCTTAGAATTTTCCTCAAAACTAATCGATCTTTTCTTTAAATTTAAGAGGGTTTTTTACGCGTATTTTTTATAATTTTTTTTATAACAATTTTTCGTATCGCTAGAGAAAATTAAAAAAACTTCGCTGGCGCTATGAATAATTGTTGAAACAAAAATTTCTGTGGTTCCAAAAAAAAAAAACAATTGTTACTGAATAATGCCTTAAAAATGATAATTTCTAGGGAGTAAAAATATATTGATTTTAGAGTATTTTTTTTTTTTTTTTTTAAATAATATCATGTAATTCTGAAAAATATTTTTTTATAATTTCTTAGGGTTTTTAATTGATTTCTTCTTATTTAGAAATTTTTCTATCATAAAATTTTTTTAATTAATAAAGATATAGTAAATATGTTCAAAGGGTTTGGGGCAAAGAAATGAAATGGGTGGTATGTTCGTATTTGGCCCAATTTGATGGCCTAGAGGCCTTAAAGATGTTAAAAAAATTGCCTTACCACAGGGGAAGTTTGTGTACGTTCCAACCTGCCTTAAATACCACAAACATGTTTAGCAAGTATATTTGCCTGTTGCCTGAAACGCAACTTATAATAATCAAAAAAATTTTTTATATGTCACTACATGTTCGTATATACATATATATATAAATTGTTTTACTTCGTTTAATTGCATTTTATATTTATGGATAAAGGAAATGAGCCTGTAGAGATAATTGTATAAAGCACTAATCCCGTAAAACCTCCTGTTATTAAAAAGAGTCGTGTTGGTCATATGGGTTGAAAAAAGCTACGTGATATACAGCAGACTTAGTTTTGCGATAAAAGTGACTTTGATTGATTTTTGGGCAGCCTTAGCAAAGGAATTGATTAGTGAGTTCCATTCAAGATCTGGCAGATTCCCGCAAGCAATCAGAGCTAAAAAAACCAAAATTTTCCATTTAAAGGAAACGATGTACTATAAGGAATTCACACCTTTGCCTTACTTGCCTTACGTCATCACGTTACTGCTTTGGTGATTGGGGTGTAACTTAAATTTGTTTAAATTCTTTATAAAACATTACACTTTCTAACTAAATTTTTTGGATAAAAAATTTTCTTTCGACCCAAAGGCAAAGCAAAATAAGGGGCAAAGAGAAGACCTGTGAGGCCAAATTTATTTGGCTTAACTATTTTTGGGGTATATATCATGAAAATAGAAAATTAATAAAAATCCCTTCAGCAGAAAAGCTGCAGACCCTAAAGGGTTAAGACAAAAATACTGCCGAAATTTTCTAATATTATTAAAAATAAAACAATTTTAGAAAATTTCTTGTAAAATGTGTAATTTGAACAATTTTTTTTTTATATAAATATTGAAAATTAATGTTACTTAATGCTGTAAACACATTCGAGACAGCAGCCACCGAGTGTAAAATGGTTAAATTAGAATGCATGTGTTTATGTGAGATTGATTATTTAGACGACAACAAGGCGGCAGGTTGTTGTCTGGGCTCAATTCCCCGCTACAGTCAAATTAAACTAATTTCTATTTTTATTGACGACAACAAGCAGTTAAGTGATGTCACTACTATAAGTCGTGTAACATAATAAGTGCTTAAAATCTCTTATTATGAAATAAGAAAAGAACAATAAAAATTTAAAACAAAAATTATTTATTTATAGATTTAAGTGTAAATCTAATAATTATCTATTATTATAAATCGGAGCTGCTTCTTTAAAAATCGCCAAAGTAACATCACTGCAATACAGTTAACTTATAGTTTTATTACGTAGCTGCTGCCTTCAAAATAATTATGTAGCTGCGTACAAGGTGTAACTTGCTGCGGCGAATGTGTTTACAGCATAAGTTTGCGAACCGCAAAAAGATGACGTCAAATAATAGTTTACTTCTTTTATTATTTTTTTTTTGTTTTTCATATTAAATATTGTGTTACCTTTTGCTCATTTGTTTTTTTTCGTGATTTTTTAAAATCACTTTATAAATTGTTTATTGTCTTTAAGTAAATGAATTGAATGAAAATGAATGGCAAAACTAAGATTCTTTACATAAACAAATTCATTTTCAAGTACTTCAGGGTATTTAGAAAAAAAAAAAATACAACAAAACTTTAAATTTCAATAAAGTCATAACAACAACCATAACACTTTTACCGACAAGAAGAGTACAAAAAAAATAAATAAATAAAAAAAAAGAGAAACAGCGAAAAACTTTTGTTCTTGTACTTTTTTGTGGTTTTGTTGACGTCAAAGCCTCTTAGTTATACTTAATAAACAGGCACGTTCGTGTTGGTAACTGGTAACTGGTTTCTGTTATTTCTGTTATTGTGCCTGTAAATGTTGTTGTTGTGGTGTTGAATTTTTTGTATAAAAATGAAAAAAAAGAAACTTGAAAAAAAATGAGATTATCGTATATAAAATACTGAGTTTTAATATTTTCCTGGGCTTTTGCAAAGACACGCACTTACTTATCCCCCCTTAAGAACATGAAGCTCATGTAGAAAAAAAAATTTAACACAAACACATATTAACACATATAAACACACACACACACACACACAAGAGTGGGCGAGTGTTCTTATTTAATATACAAAACTACACATGAGCCATTAATGTGACACACAAACAAATTTTCATGTAAATTAGCCAACTAACACTGCTACAAAAATTCATATATTTTTATAAATTTAAAAAAAATATTTCAGAAAGCTTGTGTAAAAATTTTGTTGCGATGTTTACAAAAATATCCCAGCAAGCATTTGTAGTTTAAAATTTTTTTATTAAGAATTTTTAATATTTGTAATTTCCATTAAATTGTTTGCTGGGTTAATTTTTTTAAAGTGTGTTTTTTTTTCTGTGTGTTAAAGACTTGTAAGTCTTACAAGAAGAACAATATAATAAAATAAAAATCTTGTGAACAATACTTAAATTAACACAACGAAATTATTTGTAGCATACCTTAAGGCGCCATAACTGCATTTAAATCTTTATTTAAATGTTTATTTTTTATTTGTTTTTTGTATTTTTTTGTGGACTTATTTTTAGGCTCTTTTGTTTGTGTGTGCCTATTATTATGAGCTTCTTACAAACGTTTAAAACTTTAGCTCATTAGAACACAAAGTAATTTTTATTGTTAAAGGTACAGTACAGTACAGTTTAGTTATTATTAGCCTAGTTTAAGGCAAAAACTTCAAAGGCATTAAAGTAATGTGATAATGATGATTTGCTTTAATTTAAGCACAACGGGAAGTCTTTTTGTTTTGTTTTGTTTTGTTTTATTCTTTTGGAATAGCAGATGGTTGTTTTGCTTAAGTTTGTGATTTTGAAATTTAACAAATGTATAATTTTGATTCTGCTTAAGTTCACTGATATGTTAATTTCTAAATTTTTTGTGTTAATTTGAAAAAAAAAATTTTTTTCTTTAAACTTATGTCCTTACATATTTTTAGGAGCAGTACCACTATCATTCTGCTTGTGTTAAAGAAAACATGACAATATTTTTTTATAGAACTTAAATCTAAGTAGCAAAAATTATTAAAAGCCTCGTCTACACGGAGCGAAAACTCATTATCACAAGAACCATATTGTATTCTCTACAAAAAAAAAAATTAAACACTTTAATTAAAGACACGGGAATATTTTTTAAATTTTTAATTTTCATAAATAAAATTTCGTGCTATTTTTTTATTTAATTTAATTATCCCGATTATATTGATTACCGATATTGACTATTGAGGGTCAAAGCACGTCTCGATGGCCATTTCGTTAGGGCTTACTTAACTCTTCAGAAAACTTCTGGCAAACATTTTAAATAAACTAAAGATTTCTATCCAGCGAAGACAAAAATCAAAGTTTAAGCAAAAACAACAATAACCAACAATTAAATAATTTGCAAAGTGCCTGTGCATAGGAATAAATTATCGTAGTGTTTTTGATATTTTACTTTTCATCCTCTTTCAACTGATAAAAGAGCCGGAAAAAAACTCAGCCGTATACAGCGGAAAAAGAAAAATAGAATCATTGTTGGTTATTGTTTATTTAAAATGTTTGTCAGAAGTTCTCTGAAGAGTTAAGTAAGCGTTAACGAAATGGCCATCAAGACGTGCTTTGACCCTCAATAATCAATCTCGGTAATTAATATAATCTGGATAATTAAATTAAATAAAAAAATAGCACGAAATTTTATTTATAAAAATTAAACACTTTCTAAGTTTGGTTCATTTAATTGTCAGCGTCTTAAGGTTCGTTCTAGCGAGTTTGCTGGAGCTCTTCATTTAATTCAAGAATTTAATGCGATCTTTTTCTTCAAGCCTATAAAAAGTTTCAGCTCCTATCATAAGCGTACTTGCTCTGCTTCTGGCCCCACTATTTCTCTTCTTGTCTCCATCAACTTAAACTGGCCCGAAAAGAAGTGTCCAGCAGTGAGTTAACTTATCAATTCGTCTGTTTTTATTTATTTTTTTATGTTTGTGCACGCAGATCTCAGTCATTACCCACCAATTTTAATTTTTTTTAAATTAAAGGTGATGCCTACAGATTGGTTCCATTTGGAAAAAGTGCGTAATTTTAAAAATAAAAGGATGTGCTCGGAAAATTTATATCATTTTAACATGTCTATTGAACCGTAAAGGTCTCCTATATAAAATGTTAACAATATATTTGTTATCACTTTAGCTTTTTAGAATAGTAAGTAATAAAAAGAACAAAATTAAAAATTAATTGAAGGGTGTCTTCATTGATGACGTAATTAAACTTATATGACCTCATCTTTTGAACCGCTACAGTCAAAAACACTTGTATTTCGAAGTCTGCTATACCAACAAGTAAAATTACTTATAATTAGAAAATAAAGGGTGTTCCCATAGGTGATGTTATTTTGTATGTACGAACTCATAGTTTTATTCATTTTATTTGTATTAAAATTTCTGTTTCATATTAACTGATTCCTCTGCCCGTCTGTTTTTCTTTTTAATTCGGTTTTATTTTGCAAGATTTATTTTAATATGGTCAACCTAAAGCTAAAGTCGTATAAATAAAGTGCTTCCCTAATGTTAGCTTGACTATCCAAGCAGATGACTATTTGCCATCTGGAGCAAATCTTGCAATATTATAAATAATCACTTACTGCCAGATAAAAACCTTTTTCTTGTTTTTACTTTAAAAAATTTTTTCAGTTTTTATAAAAATTAATATTTATTTTGAAATTTTTCAAAATTTATATTTTTATTTATTTTAAACACTTTCACTGATTTTCTACAAAATTTATTTATTAACAATATAAATTTAGCATTTTTTTTGGAAGAAAACATGTTTGAAATTTTGTATCATATTATGGTTCAGTTAATCATGTTTTAATTAGTTTAAAGCATAATATGATAACTTGAAACCATATTATGGTTGAGAGTAATCATAATATAATTATTCTTTTTTTTAATTTTTTTCCTAACCAGGATTTGAACCATCGATTTTATAAATTAACTAGATGAACCCGGTGTGCTTCGCTACCCCCCCTCGTCCACGCCCCTTTGTCCACTCCCAACTTTATATAGTCAAGAATATTCTATTGCGAAAAGTTAATGACGATTGTTCCAGTAGTTAAGACTATATTACGATTTTTAATTTTTCTAAAAAGGGGCGGGGTCCCACCCACTTTTCTCCTGGCGCGTATTCCTAATTATGCCAATACCATATGTACCAAATATCGTCGACGTAGGACAAAATATGGCGATTTAAATTTTTGGGTTATATGGGCGGTGCCACGCCCCGTTGTCCAATTAAAACTTCATATAGCCTATTATTCCTTCCAGAGTCACAGTAACATGCTGTGAAAATTTCAGGAAGATCGGTCCAAGGGTTTGGCCTCCTATAAAGCACAAACATACAGACAGACATTCATTTTTATATATATAGATAGATGAAATTTGACATTATTTTCGGCTTTTTGGTTCTTTTTAATCAATTTCGAAACATTTTTAATCCAAATTCAATATAATTATTCTTCATAACTTATTATGGTTATATGGAACAAGGTTATTTTGATGCTTGAAAAAAAATATTATTGTGTTTGAAAAAACTTATTATTAATGTTTTTCCTGTTTCCTGAAGACGCCACCCAACGGAGTGACGAAATATTGACAAATTCAAAAATAACAAACAATATTTTTATTTTAAAAACTGACCTAAAATAGAAAAGAAAAAATTCAAATTTAAATAAAAAATGTCGTGTCTGCCCCACTGTCGTTGCTCTGTAACAAGGAATTGGATTAATTGTTAAACGCTCTGTTCATATCATAAAATTCATTGTACTTTTTATCAGAACAAAAAACGTAAAGTGAAGTCTACTTTTAAATAATTTTCAAAGTCCGCTGTTCATATTTATTTTATTCCTTTTTTATTTTGCCATATTTTTAATTAATTAAAATTAAAGTGAACATTATGTCTTGTATGTCACATTAAACGGTAGAGTATGCTACTCAAACACAAAACAGCTGTTACAATTTTGTTAATTTAAATTAGCTTAAAAAAACACAACTAAGTTTAAAAAAAAAACTTTGTCATAAAAGCATTAAACACACGTTTGAGAAACTATTAAAATTTTAACAAAACTTTACTTTTCTCAGTACTTGAGAAATTTTAACATATTTTTTCAATTAAAACTAAGAGCTCTAGTAAATATACGGCACTTTATACCAGAACAAGGAGCAATAATAGAAGAAAATTTCAACCCACAATGTTGTGGAAAATATTTTCTTTCGTTTTTTTTTTTTTTTGTTCCTAAAATGCATAAAATTTGATTTCTTTGAAGTGAAAACGTATAAAGTTGCTGGTTATGTTGTTAACTTGTTTTGAATTGCATGCGTGTAGAGAAAGGGTTATGCAAAAGGACTTTGCATATTTGATATTTATATTAAATGAAATAAAGTAATGGCGAGTTGGTTGACTATTTCTGATTCGTTGTACATCTCTCTTGGATTCTTATGGTGCTACAATTAAAATTCATATAATTTTTACACACATATGGTCAAGTAAGTCTGTAGTAAAACTAAAGGATAATAAGGAATAATCGAACTCCTAACAGCACAATAACTCAGGGTGCTATCCTTTTTTATTTTCTTCTTACCTGTTGCAAAACCCTTTTAATTTTTCATATAAAACATTTTTACTACACTCTTACCTCATCGTAGGATAGTGAAAAACAAACTATTCCTTTAGGGATCTGATAACCTTTTAAAAACAATTTCAATTAACTTTAGTTAATAACCATATTCTTAGAATTTACCGTTACAAAAATTGTACAAACAAAGAAATTCTATATGTTGTATTCGATGAAAAACTTTGTAAAACTTTGTTGTACATAACTTTAGTTAAATTACTATTTTTTTTCTAATATTTCCTTGATAAAGTGTTGTAAGCAAAAGTTATGCATAAATTAAAGCTTTAATTAAAAGAATGCTATTTTTAGTGAAAACGATTAAATTTATTAACGAATTTTATGCAATTTTTATTTCATAAAATATTTTCATTGACGTATGTTAAACAACACATACATTTACATGATGGAAATTAATTGCAAATTTTTTAATTTTTTATATTTAAAAAAAAAATTAAATTTAAATTTCCAAAAAGTTAATGATTTCTCAAGAATTCATTCTTCAGTGGTGCGAAAAAATTTGAAAAAAAAAATCGTAAAAATTAGATAATTCTTAATGTTATATTTTTTGAAAGATGTTTATTTAAGTAAAATTATTAATAAATTGACTTTGTTTTATTTGGAGTTTCCAAATGAGAAACTAAAATTTTTAAAATTCGCAGTGAAATCATGTACAGCATTAACTTATTAAACATTTTTTGCTGCAGTACGATGTTACTTAGAAAGCTTTTTGTTGATTTTATAACATCGAACAAAATTTCAAAAATTCGAAGTTAATTTCGAAAATTCGAATTTAATTTCGAAAATTCTAAATATACAAAAACTTCATTAGAAGTCATTTCCACACCTAAAACCTAAAATTTCAGACTTCCAAATTTCATTTAACAATTTTGAAATTGCTTAATTAAAGCTCAGTTGCATTAATATGGATCGTCTTCCAATAGCGTTTTGATGATATCACTGCCATCCCTAAATAGCACGGCGTCAACGCTTAGTAATTGGAAAATCCAATTTTGACAGTGCGTTAGGAAGTGAAGTTGGCTGCTTGTTGGTTTGTTTTGTTATGGTTGAAAAGTAATGACAATTTAGTTATTTTTAAAGCAATCTAGCGGTTTTATCTCTTCTTTATTTTTATAGAGCGGGTTTTAAAAAATAAAATGAGTTAACATTACTGTTAAAGACACAAAGTTGACGCGCAAAAGCTATAAATTACATTGCTTTGCGTCTTACGCGCTAATTTAGGATAGCAATTAGTCTCAATGTAACATTAATTTATTTTAAGATTTAAAAGTCTCCGAATACTTGTCATTTGTCAAGATTTAATATTATTTTGAAGTAAGAGCAAAGATGATAAATTAAATAATATTGTAAATTGTTTGTAAATGGAAAAACATTTTTTACTGAGAGTACAAAAATTAGAAATTTGAGAAGGCACAATTTTTCATAAAGAATTTTAGATAAGTGGTATTTTATCCTAGAAAATGAATAGAATTTGTCACACAATATATAATATTCAAAAATATTGAATTAAAAACAGCAATTCCTTAAAGGACTTTCACCATTTATCCGCTGCTGGAAAGGATAAAGAGAAAGAAAAGCGGAATATTTATGGTTCAGGGATAAGCCTGATAAAGTTTTTTTATAACTTATATCAAATTATGTGAGATAAATAAAGAAGGTGATAGTAGGCGTTATTAACAAGCAAATCGACACAATGAGGATTGGTCATTGTATCGACCGACTAAACCCTTCGAAAATTTATTCAAAGAGAGTATTTTTAAAAGTTTTTTTTTTTCCTAAAATTATATTTATTTATTCACATGTAAAAAATGTTCTTATCTTTTTTCGCATTCTTTATTTTTCTTTATCATCTTTATGGTTATGTTAGCATTATGTGGCAAACATTAGACTGCAATTTATTTAAAATTCACAAAGCTACAAGTAAATGTAAATCTTAAAAACATCAGCAATGATTAAAACATGATGGCAGACATTTAAATCAAGTCAAATGACTGCGTTTGTCATATTGTACTCAGCAGTTTTCTGCAACATTTTAAATTAATATAAATAATTTAAACCGTTGTTTAATTATTAAAAGTAAGAAAGAATACAGACACACATTCCCAGAAAATAGCAGACAATTTAATGCATTCAATTTTGTTTTTAAATAATAAAAACCATTTTGTATTTACAGATTTAAGAATTGCTTTTTTTATTGTTGCTTAATATCTTTATTATGTTATTTTTAATACTCTACTACTAACTCTACTACTAACTCTACAATGATTTCTTTTTTGTAGGGGGGAACCAAGAATACGTCTGTGTGCTTTCTTAACAGCTTTTATAACTTTTAAAAACAGCTGACTGAACAATGTCACATTTTACGAAAAAAAACCTGTCAATTATTGTTTTCTTCAACAAACGCTTGTTAAAGACATTTTGTGATATTTTGGGATGATAACACTGTACAACACACCAAAAAATTACAAGGTCCGGGCTATAAATTCTGATAGAGGAGACAAAAAAAAGATATACGTGTATCGGCGTTTTGAAAGTTTACATCTGGATTTCATTTGAGAGGGGGTTAAAGTTTCCCAGCTCTGGCACATTCTTATTGTTAAACGGCATAAGAAACCATGTGACCCTTACATTTTAGGTAAAAAATATGTTCAGCAGATTTATGTAAAATGTTACGGAGAAGATGTTTGTAGAAATGTTAACCCTCTAACTCCTCAAGATATGGGTCTTTTTTGTCCTTCTTTTAAGAAATAGCAAAAAAAAACATTAAAACAGGGTTTTAGAGGGTTAAAATGTTCCACAAAAATGTTACCCGTTAAATTTTACTATAAGTCCCTGAATACACCAAAAAGGAAAATTCAACCATTAAGTCAGAAATAAGACCCAACAAAAGACAGCTTAGGGTTAATTTCGCACTTATTAAGAATTTTGTTTTAAATCAAATTTGGATAGCATTAATTACATTTTTTTTTTAGCTCTAGGCAATTCCACTTCATTATCATACAATGTCCAGCATATTTCAGCGATAAGCGAATGAATGCTTTTACCTTTATAGCGTTCTTCAATGAGTGCGCATGTCTGATGAAATTTTTCACCATGCTCATCAGATTCTGTTGAAAACTGGTTCTCAAAGTAATACATATGGGAATTTAAAAAATGAATTTTTGTTGACATATGAACGCAATAAAATGTTCCTGTTTCAGCGATTGTTCCATCAACATAATGACTAGGACTTCGAAGTTGTAGCACAGGTACTGGGAGTTCGTCAGAATGCGGAAATGGCAGCATGGCTGATGGCACAGTTTTGTATACAAAACTCTTTCGCCTATATCTATTCAATTTTAATATGGCACACGTAGCACGTAGCGTCATTATGTTCACCTGGATCTAACCACCGCATAGAATACCAAACTGCATTGAATTTCGTTGACCTTCAGCGAGAGTTCAAAAATAAAACTATAGTTTTAGAACAAAAAAAAATTTTATTACCTTTGGACCACAAAATTAAGCCATTATAACAAATAAAAAATGAGAAAAAAAACAGCAAGTGAAAAAATTGGAGCTCGCCCATATCTGCCGAGGTACGGAGCTTAGAATTTTTCCAATTTTTTTAAATATCAATATGGATATCATATTAAAGATTTGAAAAGATCTTTAAGGAAATAGCATTAAGAGTTGATGAAATTTTTATGTAAAATAATATATATGAAGTACCAATTTTTGTTTAATTCTTTGTCCCCCCAATATTTGCTTTTTTATTGGAATTACTTCACTGAACTAGATTTACATATACTATATGGTGAAGGGTATATAAGATTCATCATAGCCGAATATAGCGCTCTTAATTGTTATTTACAATCTTTAAGAGGAGAAATAATAATGATAAAACAACACCTTATTAAGGCCATAAATACATTTTCAATTACTTCGCAAAATTATTTCTCCTCTTAAAGATTGTAAATAACAATTAAGAGCGCTATATTCGGCTATGATGAATCTTATATACCCTTCACCATATAGTATATGTAAATCTAGTTCAGTGAAGTAATTCCAATAAAAAAGCAAATATTGGGGGGGACAAAGAATTAAACAAAAATTGGTACTTCATATATATTATTTTACATAAAAATTTCATCAACTCTTAATGCTATTTCCTTAAAGATCTTTTCAAAAGCTTTAATATGATATCCATATTGATATTTAAAAAAATTGGAAAAATTCTAAGCTCCGTACCTCGGCAGATATGGGCGAGCTCCAATTTTTTCACTTGATGTTTTGTTTATCTTATTTTTTATTTGTTATAATGGCTTAATTTTGTGGTCCAAAGGTAATAAAATTTTTTTTTGTTCTAAAACTATAGTTTTATTTTTGAACTCTCGCTGAAGGTCAACGAAATTCAATGCAGTTTGGTATTCTATGCGGTGGTTAGATCCAGGTGAACATAATGACGCTACGTGCTACGTGTGCCATATTAAAATTGAATAGATATAGGCGAAAGAGTTTTGTATACAAAACTGTGCCATCAGCCATGCTGCCATTTCCGCATTCTGACGAACTCCCAGTACCTGTGCTACAACTTCGAAGTCCTAGTCATTATGTTGATGGAACAATCGCTGAAACAGGAACCTTTTATTGCGTTCATATGTCAACAAAAATTCATTTTTTAAATTCCCATATGTATTACTTTGAGAACCAGTTTTCAACAGAATCTGATGAGCATGGTGAAAAATTTCATCAGACATGCGCACTCATTGAAGAACGCTATAAAGGTAAAAGCATTCATTCGCTTATCGCTGAAATATGCTGAACATTGTATGATAATGAAGTGGAATTGCCTAGAGCTAAAAAAAAATGTAATTAATGCTATCCAAATTTGATTTAAAACAAAATTCTTAATAAATGCGAAATTAACCCTAAGCTGTCTTTTGTTGGGTCTTATTTCTGACTTAATGGTTGAATTTTCCTTTTTGGTGTATTCAGGGACTTATAGTAAAATTTAACGGGTAACATTTTTGTGGAACATTTTAACCCTCTAAAACCCTGTTTTAATGTTTTTTTTTGCTATTTCTTAAAAGAAGGACAAAAAAGACCCATATCTTGAGGAGTTAGAGGGTTAACATTTCTACAAAAATGTTCTCCGTAACATTTTACATAAATCTGCTGAACATATTTTTTACCTAAAATGTAAGGGTCACATGGTTTCTTATGCCGTTTAACAATAAGAATGTGCCAGAGCTGGGAAACTTTAACCCCCTCTCAAATGAAATCCAGATGTAAACTTTCAAAACGCCGATACACGTATATCTTTTTTTTGTCTCCTCTATCAGAATTTATAGCCCGGATCTTGTAATTTTTGAAAAAATTTGATTTTGTTGTACAGTGTAATCAATCAAAAGTATTAGCTTCGTGATATTTTTGAAAAATTAAAAATATAAAAACAAAAAGAGAAGATATAAATCCATAAATAAATAATCTGACTAACTAAGCAAAAAAAATTTTAAATAAAAAAGCCAAATTGATTAAATGAGAACTCCACTGAATCAAGAAGACAAAAGACAATAACAACTCAAAAATGTTCTATACAGCAAACATTCAGTAACATCAATGGATTTCTCATTTAATCAATTTGCCTTTGATATAAGACTTTCTGGTTTTCTATACAAAATTTGGGTAAAATCCAGTGATAAGCTCTTTGAGGGGTAGTGAAATGGCCATATGGATATGTTTTCCCCGCAGTAATACATTTCATTTTTTAGTTTAGTTTAAAATAATAAACATTTTATGAGAATATCATGAAATATTTATATTTGAAGGAATCAAGCACGAATAAATTAAATTGAATAATAAAAGATTCCGAATAATAAATTTTCATATTTTTATAAATTTATTTATTTAATAAATTTTTTTAACTATTTTTCTTCAACTTCAGAAAAATTTTTACTGCAAATCCGTGAGCGGCATTTTAAATTTTCACAGAAACGTAAAAATTCAAGAAAATTAAAGGGTCTCTCCACAGTGACATAACTTTAAAGTATGCCTGCTTATATTCTAAGTGTGAGAAGGTGACGTTTCACAATTTTTACAAAGTGTAGGACCACTAATACACAAGTATAAAGAAGTTCTAATTAAAAAAAAATAAAGATATTTGGACAAGCAGCTAAGGCTTAGAGAAATTAAAAGCAGGATGATTGTGTGGTAAGGATAAAGTTAATAAAATATACAATTAATTCAGTTATTTTTTTAATCAGAAAATTTGCTATTTAATTTTTAATTAAAAATATAATTGAGTTAATTAAATATTTAATTAACCTTCTATCCTTTAACAATTAAAATGTTTAATAGGAATAAAAAAAGTTTTTTTATCCTAATCGGTTCTCTTCAAAACCAGAATTAAGACTTTTGCCAGTATGATGGCAAAAATATACGATATGAAACTAAGAATCCTTTGACCGGCCAAAGATAACTTGTTCAGAAAATAACTTTTATTTTATTTTATTTATTTATTTTTTTGCCTTCTGCTCAGCCTATAATAATGTTAACTTTGTTGCTTGGCTTATGTGCATTCACATTCGCATTCGTGTTCGTGCGAATACAAGTATTTAATTAATTTTAATTCTAGGCCTGCATAATTTTTCATGCGTAAAATTGTGATCTCTTGGGTATAAGATATAAAATGTACTGTTACGATTTTGTTTTATTCTTATCTACCTAAATACCGTTACAATTAATAGTCTTTAAAGTAAAACGCAATATAACGATTTACAAAACTAATCTGTAATGAATTACAAATGCCCTATAAATTCTTGAAACAATTTAGTTTTTTTTTTTAATTTCGTCTACTTAATGTTGACTGGCTTTCTGGTCAGTAGTTTTTTTTTTAAGGAATGGAAGATTTTTTTTTAATGTTAATGTTGTTCAAAACAATGTTATTTTTTAGGAGTCTTCTTAATTTGTTTGCTTATAAGTTTGTATTTTTTAAAACGTAGATTGAATATTTTTTATTTAAGATTTCACTATTAAAAATTTTTTGTGTCAATAATTTTTTAAAAAGGTTGAGCCTTGCTATATTTTTTTTATTATTTTTGTAGAGTCTCTTTATCATAACAGACTTTAAAATTGCTTTAAAAATTAAAATTCTTAATTAAGTACTTTTTAACTTTTCTTATTTAAACATGTTAAAAAAAAGTAACAAAAATAGTTTTTGTGCTATTTTTTAGCCCTCCTTAATTATTATTTTAAAATAAAAGGTAACACTTGTGGTATTATTTAAGGCAATACATAGATTTTAAAGCTTTTACGTTATTTTTAGCGAAAACAATAATTACCCTTTTTTACCCGTTTTTATCAAAAATGAATTTTGCACTTCATTAATTTTTTGCATGATATTATAAAAGTTTTTAAATTTGTTAATATATTATTTCACTTTAATTTTTTTTTTTGCCTAGATATGGCCCAAAAATGTGGTTGCAAAAAAGTACCCAAACAAATTCTGCAAATTTTTTCTTTCTTTTAATAAATAAAACATACTTTTTTTATGTTTTTGTCTACAATAAGTCTTAGTTACTCTTTAATTTTTCAAAAAATATGTATGTGAGAAAAAGTACCAAAAAAATGCTTACCCTTTTAGCTTTGTAAAAAGAGTTTTGTAATTATTATTTTTTTACTTTTTTTCACTATAAATAAATTTTAGTAACTAATAATTTTTCTAATTCGTTTGTTGATTTTTAATTTTATTTCACTTTTAGTTTTTTTTGAGTCACAAAAAAATGCAGGTGCATGGCTTTTTTCCGCATATTACTTTTGAAAAAAAACGTTAATTTAGTTTAAATTAATAAAAGCTAATTTAATGCTTGTTAAAGAAAATGTTTTAAAATTATTAAATTTTCTTTTTTATCTTCAACTACTGTTTCCATTTTTCACAAAACCGTTATCATGACTCTATCTCTGTATTAAAATAAAGCAACTTAAATGCTTTTGCACAAAAAATACCAATTTTTGAAAATAACACAGTTTCTTGAGTTATTTCCATAAAAAATTTTCAGAAAATATGATTACTTGTAACAGAGAAAAAGCTTATAAATATTGTAATAATCGAGCATATTAGCCAAAATCTGCTTCGATAGACGTGATGTAAATCAGAAGCTTTGACTAGAGTCAATACTCGTAAAGAACTAGGAAATATAATTATTTATCAATAAAATTGTACGAATTCTACCAGTTCAATATTATTTATTATTGGAAAAATAAAAAAGTACCCTTTTTTGGTACTTTTACAAATATTGTTATAAGCCGTTGGAATATAACAAAATTCCATCACACATAAATTAAAGCAAATAATTTTCAATCTTAGGAATTAATTAAAAGTACCAAAAAATTTTTTTTAATATTTTTTTTATTTTTATATAATTGAGTTTAAAAAAGCGTGATGTAAATCAGAAGCTTCGGCTAGAGTCGATACTACTAAGGAACTAGCAAAATATGGAATATCACTCAAAAAATTTATAATTAAAATTTATCAACAAATTCTGGTAGTTCAATAATATTTATAATTCATAAAATATAAAAAAGTACCTTTCTTGGTACTTTTAAATAATTTGTTATTAACCGTTGGAATATAATAAAATTCCATCACATATAAATCTAAGCAAATAATTTACAACTTTAGGAATTAATAAAAAGTACCAAAAAAAAACAATTTTAAAATAAATTATTTTATTTTTCTAAAAGTTTTTTTAAAGCGTGATGTAAATCAGAAGCTTCGGCTAGAGTCAATACTACTAAGGAACTAGCAAAATATGGAATATCACTCAAAAAATTTATTAATAAAAATTATTAACAAATTCTGGTAGTTCAATATTATTTATAATTTTGGAAAATAAAAAAGTACCTTTCTTGGTACTTTTAAATAATTTGTATTAACCGTTGGAATAAAACAAAATTCCATCCCACAAAAATCTAAGCAAATAATTTACAACTTTAAGAATTAATAAAAAGTACCAATTTTAGTACTTTTTTTATTTATATATAATTGAGTTTAAAAGCGTGATGTAAATTAGAAGCTTCGGCTAGAGTCGGTACTCGTAAGGAACTAGCAAAACATGAAATATCACTCAAATTATTTATCAATAAAATTATACGCATTTTGGTAGTTGAATATTATTTATAATTTAGGAAATAAATTAGTACCCTTTTTGGTACTTTTAAACGGTTGAAATACAACAAAACTCCATTCTACATAAATCAAAGCAAATAACTTTTAATTTTAAAAAATTAACAAAAAGTACCAATTTTAGTACTTTTAAATTTAAGTACTTTTTAAGTAAAATTAAAAATTTTTTTTTTTAATTTTTACATAATTTTATTAAAGGCATTTTGACAACAATTTATACTTGTTTTTACTTGTCTTTTAAATAAATTTAAAATCGTTGCCAATTAAATTATTTATCAGTTAAAATAGTATTTTCTTGGTTGTTTTATAGGAGTTGTTACAAATCATTGAAACAGCAAAACATTCCATCGTTCTTTTTAATTAGGAAGCATTTGCATTTGTTGTTTTCGTATATATAAATTAAAGCAGAGCCACCTTTTAATGCTTAACAAGAAACTTGACACTTAACTAAATACCCAGCCAAATCAAGCAACCAACTCAACTTTGTATACGTACATCGCTTTTTGCACTTCTTTACAACTTTTTACATTAAATATTTCATCTGTTTCAATCTGGGTGTGTCTGTATGTGTATGTGTGTGCATGCGTTTGTGTGTCTGTATATTTCTTCTGTCTATCTCTGATTTAGTTTTTATTTTTCTTTTATTTCTGTGAAAGTCTCTGTCTGTCTATCAGCCATTTAGTTTGTTGGTCTGTCTGTTAAATTGTTAATAATATCAGGTTTTGCTTATTGAAACCATGATGAAGTTCTTTTTTTTTCCATTGTTAAAATACTCGAACAATGAAATCAAATAAGTGTTAAATTGTATTATTTTATGGCATATTAATGTTGTTTCTTAATTGCAAGTAAAGTGTAATGATTCCTGTTATTTTTTTGTTTTTTTTTTTTTTTTTTTGTAATTTTTCATTTTGTTCATTTGAGGAAAAAATAAATAAAATGTAAAATTGCAAACTGATATTGAAACATTTTATACTTAATGACACTTAAATACTGATGTAGATAATAAAGGTACCATTTGCTTGTTTAAATACTGTTCTCGGTAGAATTTAAATTTTGATTTTTTAAAAAGACATGACCCTCAAACACGATTTTAAAAGCGATGAAGTTTAAGGCTAAAGGAAGCTGGTGTTTGTTGGAAAGGAAATATCAGAAATCAATGAGTAAAAAATTTTAAATAAATTTTTCCCTTTATAAAAAAATTTACCTTATAATTTGTACAATGTGACTATTGTTCCTATCAATTGCTTTTCTTTTTAAATCACTACAAAGTTTTAATCAAACCGCCTCACTTAAAACGTAGAGAGAGCCTCGAAAAACAATGAAAGTGAATTTTGTGCGCCAAAAAAAAAAACATTTTTTTCTGCTTAAAAAATATCACTGAACCCAAAAAAGACTTCAATGCGAAATCCTATCCTGTTCTAAACTGGAAAATATGGACATTAAATGAATTTTACAATTCTCATCAAACAAAAGTCACTTTATGTAAACTTTAATAGAAAGTTTGCTGAAGTTTAACTAAAATTTAAAGAAAAGTTTTTTTACTTCAAGTAGATAAAGCACAGCCTAAAGCTTCTAATATGTGAAGAGGAACGTGTAACTTAGATTACCATAGACTCTGGTGGTCATGAAAGCAGTATTTAAAAAATCTTTAAAAGCGAAACAGACTGTGATACCTTTATCACTTTTGCAACATATTTATTCATAAATAATAAATAGAAGAAGTTGCCAGATGTTTTCATAGGAGAACAATCTAGGCGTTTTTACTCGCTTATAAATAAAAACCGTAGTTGCGGGCCGTATGGCAGTATTATACCCAAAGCTAAACAGAGAAGAAGTTTAACTCACCTTAAATCAATCTACCTTTAAATGTAATAAACAAAAAGCAAAAAAAAATTGTGTTATAAAATGTTAATATCTCTTTTATGTACTTTTTCCTAACTGCCATCAGAAATATAAAAAGCAAGGCAATAAAAACTAGCAAATCACCAAAAATCAAAGCCAAATTAAAATCAACAAGAAATGTTTATATCTTCCTGATGCTAAAACATTAAAGAAAAATTCATAAAAAAATACGGAGACAGAAAAAAAAAACGGACAACAATTTATGGCTTAAAAACTACATCAAGACGACTTTGGTTATAAAACATGCTTAATATGTGTGCGTGTGTAGCAGCAACAAAAACACTAAACGACAAATTGCCACAAACATCTTTTCAACACAAAAATAACTGCTGTTATGCTGCTGCTGCTGCAGCTGCTGCTAACACAACATGCAAGTCGCAGTTAACTGCACTGTAATAATATTATTGTTGATGATTTTTCACTAAACGAAATGGATATTTTTCTTACTTTTATAACATTTTTTTTTTGTGTTCGTTGGACAACTCAAGAAAAAATAACAAGAAAAGAAACAGCAACGAAAACATTAGGTTGAAGAAAAGAATAAAATAAAAAAAAAAATTAGAAAAAAAATAAAATAACTGAAATAGCAAATATCATTACTTAAACAGTTAGAAGGAAACAACAAATATTTGTAACAAAACTGTAAGCTAACACAAACAATTTGCAACAACAATAACTACAACAACCACAAAAAAAGTTGCAAACTAAATATATAAAAATAAAAGAGTTTTTGCAAAAGTATTGCCAGCATTTTAGGCGCCAAACTGTCGAGACATAAAACAGTGGGCGTTGGGTGATATTGGCGGCATTAAGTTTGATGAATGCAACATAAGCAAATGTTATATAATCTAATGCTACACAACTACACAAACTTAGAAAATGCATTTGAAATTAATTTCATTTGTGCATAAATATATGATCAAAGTTAGGCTGGATATTAAAACAAGATATTTTTTCATACTTTAGTTGCGCTTTCGAAATAATATAAACTCGAAAGTATGGTAATAATTTTTAAGCAACAAATATCATGTGTTATCAAGTGCAAGGCTGTATGTTTTTTTGAAGTAAGAAATGAAACAATAAGTTAATTTTTTATTCTTTAATTATAATTTTTTTTTATTTTTTTTTAAACTTAAGTTCGAATTTTCGAAACTTAAGTTCGAATTTTCGAAATAAAAATTTGTGTTCAATTTTGTGCTATACTTTTAATTCTTCACGATTCTTACCTTCTTTTTGGAGTATTCACTACCTAAGATAGATTCACTAATAATTTTCGAAAGCGACAGAATCCATCACACTATTTAAAAACGATGTTTTTCAAGTCGATCTGTTTTTATCACTAAGCCGATATCTTTGAATATAAGTTTAACTAATTAAAATCAAGATAAATTTAAGATTTTTACGTCAAATATCAACATCCAGAGGATTTCATTGAAATTCAGGCGTTATTTCGAATTTTCGAATTTCAATTGACGTTTTCGAAATTAAAATTTTTGTTTAATTTTATTTTGAAAATATTTTAAATTTATTATAAATATTATATACATGTTATTTTTATGTTAAATATAAACATCCAGAGGATTTTATTGAAATTCAGGCGTTATTTCGAATTTTCGAATTTTATGTGAAATTTTCGAAATTAATTTTTTTGTTTAATTTTATTTTGAAAATATTTTAAATTTATTATAAATATTATATAAATCTTTTATTGAAATGCGAACTTATGTTTTTGTTAATTTTTAGTTTTAATTTAAAGATTTTTGATTTTTTAAACAACTTGAAAAAAAGTTTTAAATTACATTCCGATTTATATAAATGAAATATATCATTAAAGTTAAAAATCGAAAAGTAAAATCACACCATACCTAAGCGATTGGTTTTCAACACCTATTTAAAAATTTTGAAAATTTTAATATGAATGGAAAATTTCGACATCAAGACAAATTTGTAATCTGCGTTTTTAATATCACTTTATTAAGGATTTTTAAAAGCTAAAATTTTTATTTTTTTTTTTTTATTTTAAATTGCTTAAATCTATAATCTAATATATATACATCCTATTAGATTAAAGTAACATTTATTTCGAAGTTCGAATTTAATTTGTAAAAATTATTTAAATTTAATTTTTTTCCTTTAATTTTAAAATTTTTGTTATTTTTTTACAAACAAGTAGAAAAAAAACATTTTATGAAGCACAAACGAATTTTTAGATATATTTTTTGGAGCCAGTTCTAATTTTAATTTTTAATTAAATTCAATGTTCGAAAATTGGACAAAAATGTTTCTAAAGCCCTTCAAATATACAAATATAAGATTTAGTACCGATTTAGTTTAATTCTTTAAGTTCGAAACTTTTTTCTAAAGATGTAATTTAAGCTGAGAAACAGCATAATTTAATGTTGATGCAATTTTCGTGTATAACTAGGGAATCGTGGCGTGCTTCACGCTATAACTCACAAGCGCGCCGACCAATATCGTGATTTCGTGCAAACTTTAGATAAACCACCGACACGACTATACGAACGTACCCTGAAAATTTAACCGATTGCGAGTTATAAAGTCACAACACACACTTTGAAATTGAAATTGAAAAAATAAAATGAATTAAAAATTTTGAGCAAATAAATTTTATTAAAAAAAGTACATTTATTATCCCTGTAAAGTGACCTGGAAATAAACACATGATCTTTGCTTTAAAGGCTATTAAATATTCATCCATACTACTAGATATCAAAATAGCAAATAAAAAAAAAACACCATTATCAAATGGACAACCATAAAATAAAACATGCAATAATAATAATACATAAAATGCATGCATATGCATGCATAAAATTGCCATATAGACGTCATTTCGAAAACAAATAAAAAACAATAATATATTTGTTGTAAAACAGCATTAATTTTTTTTTTTTTTCAATATTTTATAGTATTTTCAGACAACCAAGTGGGAGTGGGTGGGTGTAAGATAACAAACTAAAAATAAACCACAAAAATAAAATTGAGAAAAAAAATAAAATTTTACACAAAAGAGTCAATGAACTTTTAAAGCTTAAAGTGGAGCACAACAAAGAAAAAATAAACCAAAAAATACTTAAATTTTAATTATAAAAAATAGAATATTTATTTAACTAAAAAATCGAATTTTTCACAATATTATGGAAAAACGCTTGAAAGCAGGCAGGTGGCGTATGATTATTATTTATTAATTTATTTTTAATTTTATATCAACTTTTTAAAATTATTTCAAGTAAAGTTTTTTTATTTAAAAATAACTAAATTTCTTTTAATATTTGAATAAGAAAACAATCAAAAGTAAAATAAATTTTATTTAAAGTTTTATAGAAAAAAAAACCCCCAAGGCGCCTTAATGTCCTTTAAATGTGATTTATTTTTATGTACATTCTATTTCAAAAACATGCACACTATTTATTTATATACGTATTTTTAAGATCGAAAAGGAAATAAAATAAAAATAAACTAAAAATTTTACAAACACATATAAAGAAAAATTTTTCCCATAAAATATTAAAAGAAAAAAAATGTTGAGAGAAAAACCATATACAAACGAACAAATAACTTAAGAGTTAAAGTAAATTCAAAAAAAAAAAATTTAAAGTTAAGCTGTAAGTGGTATTGGTGTTGGTGGATGCTTGACAAATAAATTTTAGTAGCAAAAATGAATGGTTTATTTTATATGTATGTATATACGCATGTGTATGAGTACAATTATGGAAAATATTTACGTTCGAATGTTTCAGCTACAGAAATAAAACCAAAAATGCATATAATTTGCCAAAGCGACACAAAACTATTTTTACATCTTTTTTAACTTTATAAAAAACTAATAGTATTAAATAGAAAAACAACCATTAAATAAAAAAACAAAACTTAATATTAAGTGCAATGACATTTTACAAAGACCAGTGGCAATATTCTGTTCGTGGGTGCTGACATCTGAGTTAATATTAAAAAAGCAATACTGCTGAATGCGACTGCTATTTTTAACTCCTTTTCGATTTACAATATTTATTCCACTCATGATACTCTGCTTAATTTAATATTTTGATATTGAAGTGGTAGTTATCACAGCCTCAGTGTTTAATAGAGAGTGAAAGCAATACGTGATATTCACAAACAAATTGCATTACGTTACGTGAAAGAGGTTTAAATATACTTCTTGTTTCTTTAATAAGTTGAATTGAATATGTGCATTTGCCTTGTCTGGTTAACCGCATATCCCTATTAGTTAAATGCAAAATTATTGGTTTTCTCACAGAAACCCTTCTTAAAAGTGTGCGAATATTTGAGATCACAAATACCAACAGCCCTAGAAACTTTCCTTATACCTTGTTCAGACTTACGCTTTAATTGTGCAAATAAGATCTTAATTAAGCTTAATTTACTATATAAGAAGTAAATTAATAAATTGAGCAATTAGTAATTAATTGCATCACTATTTGAATAAGATGCGAAATGCAGTCCTGGCCAAGAAGTATGTTTACTGTGGGAGCTATGTTCAGTGAGAAGAAAAAACTCATAAAATTGAAAAGCCGCTAGCAAAAAATATAAACAAACAAATAAAAAGAAAATGGCGGGTCATACGAAAATGGCTTTTGACAATTCCAACTTCAAAGCAACAACAAAAGGCCATGTTGTTTTTATAATAAAAAGAGAAATCAGCTGGGCGGAAGACACTACCTAGTAAAATAAATATGCCTTGCGCTAATTGAATAAGCTTAATAGAGCAATGTGTAAACATCAAATTAAATTGAGCAATTAAAACTAAATTGACTCAATTAAGAAAACATTGCTGAACACGGTATTAAAGCTCCGTTGTGATTTTTTAAGTTCGAATCTATAGCAACCAAAGATGTGACTTTATTTGAAGGCGATTTAAAATTTAATAGGAATTTTTAATTAATTCAATTAAATATTTAATTGAAAAATAAACATGAAAATTTTTAATTAAATTATTAATTACATTGATCATATATATATTATAAATTAAAAAGAAGATATGAATGACTAAATTTACCATAAAAAAATAATGGAATCAATTTAAAATTTAGTAAATTTTCAATCTGAAAACAAATAAAATCTTCAATAGATGCAAAAACGAAACTCGTGTAAGAATAAAATTGACTTTAAAACATGATATCAGTCAAATAATCAAGCTTTAAAATTCATATATTTTACATCGAATACCGTGTGTATGAAGTCAGCTCACAGTATACATACCGCATATGCTTACAGGCGCCTACCTATTTGTTGTTGTTTTTTATGTGGACGAAATCACATGTTGCCATGAAAAATCATAACTCGCGAACGCGTTGACCGATTTCGTGCACACTTTAGATAAACCATCTACATAACCATACACACAAACCCTAAAAATTTAATCGAATTCGGTTTGACCGATCGTGAGTTATAAAATCGCAACAAAAGACAATTTTTTATATATATGAGTCGTTTATTTTGAAAGTGGTTTAAGTCCATTTTTTCTTACTTTGAGATATTTAAGGGTTTGTTTTTGATTTGTTTGTGACGTTTGTGACGTTAAGCATGTAAGAATATATAACGTAATATGTTTTGTACACTTTACTGGAAAAATAAGCTGTGTTTTAGAACCAAAAACGGACTTAAACCACTTTCAAAATTAAGAAAAATGCTTGTTTTTTGCTTGTGAAAAGGGAACGTCCACTTATTTTGATGAAATTAAATAATACAGATTAAAAATATTTTATGTTTGAAGTAGATGAATGCTGATTATTTATGTAATTAAAACTATGTTTGTTTAAACAAATATTAATTCATGTATTAAAAAATTAAATTTACATTCATTTATTAAGGATAATATTATTAAGGAAAGATTTTGCCATATTATTTCTCCTCATCTAGATTATGTGTGAGGTTGTTAAAATATTCATGGTGCATAGCTGGTATCCACTTCCACAGATTCTTTATAAAAGATTTTATAGGGTTCACTTCTTATAAATAGCATCCAACATATCCGTAGCCCATTTACAGGTTCGCCACTAGTGTTTTTTAATCATTTATGAATTGATTCTTCCAAAGGTTCGGTAAACTAATTTCTGCACGTTTCATGTTAGTTAATATAAATTTGTTACTATTTTGAAATTTTTTATGGTTTCATAGTAATCCTGGGGGACATACATTAAATTATTTTTTCTCAAAGTCATTTCTACCACTCTAAAATCACTATCATTTGGCAAAAATGAATGTCCTGATAGTAAAAACTTATGGTCAATATTATCTGCAATATTTTCTGGCGATTGCACAACTATCAACCATGTTAGTGTCAATTTTATATTCCTGTATTGTCCTGTAATTATTTATTTCAGTGGACTTAAACCGGTTCCAAAATATTTTTTTTGGAATTTCGTTAACTAACTAATTTTTAAGTGCCCAAAATCATAGCGATTTTAATGATATTAGACTTAAAATGTTCTTAAAACAAAGATTATATTGGATTGTGATTATTGTTATCATTAACTACTTTTTTTTAAATGGACTTAAACCACTTTCAAAATAAACGACTCATATAGAAGACTACACTTATCATCAAAGTCAGAAAATTAAGTAAATAATTTTTTTTAACTATTAAAATATTAAATACTTTAATGACTTAAAAACTTTTAAACTAGTTTTGTTTTTCTCCCAACAACAACATTAATTTCACTTAAGATGTAGTTAATTATCAAAGTTAATAAAACTTTTGAAACACAATTCTATTTTATTTATTTGCTGACAATTAGTCGTTAAGAAAACTTATTTTTTTTGTTTAAATAAAATATAATACTTAAAAGAAACGTAACAGTTTATTAGTTGCTATGAATAAAATAAATCTTAATTTAAATGTTTATACTTTAAGACAATAAAATTTGTGAATAATAATCTTATAAAAGTAATAATAAAATATATATTTTTTACTTGAAATACTGTTTTATTAATAAGAAAAGCAAATATTTCTAACAGCAACTTTTAATTAAAAAACTTTGATAAGACGTTCCTTTAAGCAGGATGAATTACTGCTGGTTTTTTTTTTATTTATCTTTTTTCATTATTAATGTATGAAATTAAAAAGGTTTGCGAAAATGAATCAGTAAAGTGGAGGGATTATGAGGACAAGAAATAATAAAAATAAAAAAACAAGTAAGAGTGCTATATTCGGTTAAGCCGAATCTTATATACCCTTCATCATCTATGTAAATATAGTTTAGTTAAGTAAGTCCAATCAAAAAGCAAATATTGGGGTGATACAGAATTAAAACATAATTAAGAAAAATCAAAAAATCTTAATGGGTTAAGGATTTTTTTAAAATTTAAGGATTTCCTTAAAGATCTCTTCAAAAGCTTTTAAATGATACCCATATTGATATTTTAAAAAATTTGCAAATTTCAGAGGCCCGCTACTCGGAAAATATGGGCGAGCTCCAATTTTTTTACTACATGTTTTTTTTATTTTTAATTCTCTATCGCCCCATGCATTTGTTTTTTTTTTTTTAATTGGAGTTACTTCATTGTTCCAAATAACATGAAAAAATTAGAGGTAGCCGTTGTGTTTTGCCCGCTGCCTCGAAGGCCATAAACCGATTAAGCTGATTTCCAACAACACCTCATTCGACACTATGTCTAATCGACTGGCGTATTAAAATTTTCTCTAACTGATCAAGTGCCTCGGCAAACTTGATTTCAATACCAACACGAACAAACAGACGGACATCGCTCAATTGACTTTCCTATATATAAGAAGTCAGGATATAAACACTTTATGAGGTCGGAAATGGATATTGTAAAAATTACA
The DNA here is from genome assembly GCA_916610165.2 of Gymnosoma rotundatum. Classification (NCBI taxonomy): domain Eukaryota; kingdom Metazoa; phylum Arthropoda; class Insecta; order Diptera; family Tachinidae; genus Gymnosoma; species Gymnosoma rotundatum. The sequence goes on from OU744339.1 coordinate 14,976,656, forward strand.
AACGGAATGACTAAATTAGTTATAGCCTTTTTCCACTTCTTGTGGTGAAGAATATAATTAAGCCTTTGCTGCAAGAGTGTCATAACTCAAACAAAAAATATTTTTCAATTTAAAATTATGATTTGAATGGCATAACCAGAGACTTAATATATTATATAAATAAATCATGGTTTGTAATCACACTTGGCTAATATTATCTATTTTGACTTAAATTGTTTAGTCAAAGAAGATGTTATATAAAGAATTTTAGATAACGCACTTTAATCCACTAGTGTGGAAATAAACAATATCACTTTTTTTTAAGAAATGAACAGGCCATTTGAAAGTATTTTGGTTTTTTTGTTTTGTTTTTTTCTTAAAAAACTTATGAAAGGAAACAACATGTGAGTTGTTTATCTAAAAGTGGCATACACATGGTTTAAGGTTTGTGTTTCAAAGGCTTTAAAAGTATTAAAGCTAAGTCTCGAGAAGACTTAGATGATCGGGCAGCTCTCTTTAAATTTAAATTTCATTATTTCTTTCGAAAAAGTGACTTATGCCACTTTCAAAATAAACGGCTCATATATGAATTTAAACCTGACTAATAATTATTCTTTCAGTTATATAATAATAAATTTAAACAACGGAAATATTTAATTAAATTAATTAATTTTTTAAAAATATCGTGCTATTTTTTTATATTCCAATTTAATTATGAAATTACTATTATTGATGAATAAGTGTGAAAGCACGTCTCAATGGTAGTGCTTTTGTTTAATTGATAATTATCAACCAATTGTTATAATAGGAATTTTTATATTAAAAATATTGTGTTTAGTTTAACAAAAAAAGCATTCTTTTAATTGTGGAGTTAGGAAGAAGTCTGAACATAAGTGTCTCATTTAATATAAAAAATAGAGAATTCTTTAAAGGACGCATTTTGGAATAAGTTTAAATATATTAAAATTAATTAGTTTTTGTGTTTTTTATTTATTTATTTATTTATTTATTATTATTATTAATTTTTTTTTTTTTTTTTTGTTCTAATCATATTAGTCCAAATTTACACAATGCAATTTTTTGAGGCATTTTTTTTTCTCAATTTTCTATTTAAGTTACAGCGTTATGCGTTATCTAAAAATAAATATTAGCAACAGTAACAGTCCCTCAAAACTCAAGCAATACCATATTGCTTACTCCTTCTGCTTCATAAAGAAACAAAAATTTCATGCCAGTTTCATGAAAAATTGCATAGTGTAAATGCCGTATTACTCTGTTTTTTTTTTTTTTTTTTTTGTTGTTGTTGTAAGAAAGCAGTTTATTTAATATTTTTGATAATAAATGAAATAAATTAACACAAATTTTTGTTCAAATAAAATTTATTTTTTTTTAATTGTTAATAAAAAATTAAACTTTCAATGAGTTGCTTTTAAAAGGATATTTATTAAGCTAACGGAAGTTAAAATGATAGGAAATTAAAAAACTTCTTACAAAATAAATTTATTAAGAAAATTTTTTAAAACTTTTTAATCCCACGATGAGAAAATTAAAGGATAGAAGAAATTTGTTTAAACCTTTTAAGTTTAGAAAAAAATCAAAAAAAAAATAGTTTAAGTTATGTATTATAAAATAAACTCTAAATTTTGTTTGGAACATTGTAACTTATAGTTTTTGAGCAAAAAAAAATACAAAATTATCACAATATTTCAAAATTCGTTAAGAAACTTCCTGTTATGTTGTCGAAAAAATTGTTTTATTTTTTCTTTAAAAATTCTAAAAATAAATAATGTGTGAATAACTTGAAGTTAATGAAATTTTAAACAAATTGTTTTTACATTTCAAACTGCATGAACATTTTTGGTTAAAGAAAAATAAATTATTGAAAAAAATCAGATATCGCACAATATTAATTAAAAACATTAACATAACGACAAAACGAAATAAACTTTTATTTTTCATTAAGCAGATTTATTATTTTATTTTTTGTTTTTCTTAATATTTTATAATGTTTATGTTTGTTGAAATAATAAACTTTAATTTTTTTTTAAATAAATTTTCTTTAAAGGAAATTTTTAAAGCCCCAAAGAAGTTTTCTAAAATATAACCAATTCAATCAATCAATAATCAATATCGGTAATTCATTTAATCGGGATAATTAAATAAAAAATAGCACGAAGTTTTTTGTGAAAATTAAATTTTAAAAAAAAAATTTCCCATGTCTTTAATTAAATAACCATTTTTTTTTAATTTTAGTGTCGAATATCCAGCATATTAAATTACAACTCAACATTAAACCCGCAATTAAATTGAATTTTTCTTAGCAAAAAAAATTTCCATAATTTACATCAAAGATGTGGAAAATTTTTAAATTTTCATACTCTGTTATTTAAATTCAGATCGCCCTATTAAATCATTTTTTATAAGCATTTTTTTATATGTTCGCAATTCTTTTTTTTTATTTACTAAAACGAAATAAAAAATACACACGTTTTTATTTGAATCCATCATTAAAATGAACCCTATAATTTAATACTCTGCTCATTTTCACATAGTTTGTGTTATTGTTATTGTCATTGTCATTGTTATTGTCCTTTTGACGTCAAGCAGTCATTAAAATTGATTTGATTTCATGGAATTGTTAACACAAAAAAATATATTTATCTTTATAATGGTCAACCCAATTGCGAAGTGCAAAAATATCCACTTGCTCGTAAACAGGTTTTTAATGGATAAAAAGGATATTTTTTTAGCATACGTTGAATAGATTGATGAACATTGTTGAACCTTTTTTTTCTCTATTTTTTAATGTACATAATTTCATCAAATCGTTTAATGATTGTATGATAAGAAAAAAATAATTGTGTGCAGGAGGTGGTAGCTCGTGCGCATGCAAATAAAAAAAGAAATTTTTCCATTAAATTTTATAAAAAAAAAATTTAACATTTAAATAATATTTATTAAAAAATTGTGTTACATTAGCAAATTTTTATATGGCAAAAATTAGAAAAGTTGTCAAAAATTTAATGAAAGAAATTATGCCCTTGAAAAATTTTTTTTTAATTTTTTAATTAAAATTGCCCAAAATAATTTAAAATATCAATATCAACAATCTCATTAAAGTAGGGAAATTTTTAACGTTTAAACTAAGAAAGCATTTCAAAATATATTTTTAAAGAAAAATTTCCCTTTGAGGAAACTGTTGGGTTGTTTGATTTCAGTTTCTTCTTAAAATAAGTGAGCTGTTTTTTTAAGTGATATAAGTCTATTTTTTCATATGTTGAGATATTTAAAATAAAATTTAAAAATATGGTCAAATTTTAAGAAATAAGAGTGACGTATTTTACACTATACCCTTTTAAATTTAATTTTGAAACAACAGTAACAAAAATTATTTGAAAAAATAAACAAGTTTCTAGCTCCACATGGACTTATACCACTTTTAAAAATAACATTCTTAAGCATAGCGAAGTCTAGTCCGTCTGTCCGTACGTGTTAATGATGGAATCAAGTTTGCCTCGCCAAAAAAAATAAATATGTCAATCGTTTAGATATAGTGTCGAAAGAGGTGCTATTAGAAATCAGCATGATCGGTCCATGTTTTTCGAGGCAGCAGGCAAAACACCACGCCTACCTCTAATTTGTTCATGTCGTTTGAAACAATAAAGTCACACCAATCAAAAAATTAAATATATGAGGCGATAGAAATTAAAAAAAAAGAAGAAAAAAAAGCATCAATTAAAAATATTGACGCTCGCCCATATTTTCTGAATTACGTGGCTCTGAAATTTTTAAATTTTTGTAAATATCAATGTGGGTATGAGTTAAAAGCTTTTATAGAGATCTTTAAGGAAAAACTAAAATTTTTTTAAAAATATTTAACCCATTAAGAGCCGATGACATTTTAAATAAAATTATTTATAGTTTTTTTTCCTTTTTTTAATTCTCTGTCACCCCAATATCTGTTTTTTTTTATTAAGGAAAGTAAATTTAATTTTCCAATTTTTTTTATATTTTTAGAATGTCCCACCGCTATGGATGGCATGGAACGATTTGCATGTCCGACACCAGATGTTCAGGGACGATATCGTTGCATAGACGATCATGTACTGTGTGATGGTTTCATTGATTGTCCCGAGGGTGAAGACGAGGATAGAAGATCGTGTATGTTCTATAAAACGGTAAGTTTCTTCAGAAAAATATTTAAAAAAAAATAAAAAGCCCACTGTGTTTAATATCAATTTTATTGTACTTGAAAGACCTCAATTTTATATTCGCCAGCAATTTTTTTTTTATTTTATAAATTTTTCTCTTTTCTTTTTTTAGACGAAAGCTCATCTCGATGTGCTGGCGGATGCGTTATTACGATGGGCTCGAGGTCGCTAGGTTTATTAAAAACACAAACAAACTTCAAAGACAAACAATTTTAATCAAACAACAATAGCACAGTTAAATAAAGAAATATCCTCCGCCAATCATTATATTACAAAAAAAAAAAAAAATTGAAGACATAAAAAACTAGAAAATACTGAAACTAAAAAACTATCTGTAAAACTAAATGAGAAAAGAGAAACGCAAAAGGACATTGGTAGGGAACTTAAAAAGATCCTGTGCAATAAAAATAATACATACTCTAACAGAAAAGACAAACAAAACAGTAGCAGATTAACTCAAACCATAATAAAATTTAATATTTCAATTCAGGTAATGCTAACTAATGACAACAACAACAAAAACAACAATCTAAAAAAAAAGCTTTTCATTACAAAATTTCCTAAAATATAGTCAAAAATTATATAAAATGCAAACACAATAACACACACACACACACAGAGAGTATGTATGCAAAAAAAAAATTAAAAAAAGGAAAATTATTAACAAAGTTATTAAAAATAAAAACAAAAACAAAACTATTATGCATATTATTAAATATACATTTATTATGATTATAGTTATTATTATTATAAAAAAAAATATTATAATTACTAATTATTAAATTTTATTAATTATTATATTTACAACAAAAACAAAAAAACTATAAAAGTATTAAAAATTCATTATGTGCAGTTTTTCTTCAAAATTAAACCAAAAATTTCATTCAATGTGTTTATTTTTTAATAAAATTATTTACTTCAATTTGGTTTTTAATTAGAATTCCAAAAAAAGTCGATTGATTAAAACTAAACTTATAAAAATTTTTTTTATTAAAAAAAATCTTTAACAAAATGAATGTATATGTTTAATAAAATTTTTTTCCATGTGTATTTGTATAAAAAAACTGATATTATAAACCAAAAATTATTTTAAAAATATAAAAATATTATTAATTATTAAAATTACATAAAAAAATCTTTATTAGGGTTTTATGATTATTAATTGTATTATACATATTAAAACAAAAAAATAAAATAAATAAATACAATAAAAATAAAAATAAATTTATAAATTACTACAATTGTATAAAAACCAAAAAAAAATAAAGTTTGATAAAAAACTCAAGACTAATAAAAAGAAATTATAAAATTTTTTTTGTTTTTTTTTTAATGAAATTTTTTCAAATCTTTAATTAATATTTTTGTTTTCAAAAACCCGTGTGTGTTTCTTTTTTTTATAATTTTTTAATGTGTTTTTTCCAAAAAAAAAAACATCTATACTCTTTATGATTTAAAAGTTTTCGTTACTAAATTTTTTTAATTATTTATTAAGCTTTTTTATTTGAGGAACAACCATAGACTAAATAAAGCTTTTAATATCAATTGTAATTATTTTACTAAAAAAAATTCTATTTAACTTTTTAATGACTTACTTTTTTTTTGGTAAAAATTTTTTTTTTTTCTCAAAGCTTTTCTTCATATTAACAAAATATATATTGCATTTTAAGACATTTTATTCTTATCTAAAACAATAACTAAAAAGCTTTATAAGTATTTTTTTCTGGGTAGAAAAAAACACTTGTTTTAAAAAACGTTTTTTTCTTAAACTATTTGAAAGCTGGAAATATTTTAAATTTCATAACAATGATTTTATTTTGCTAAAATCTAAGTTATAGCTTTAAAAATTGTCACCAAGAGCTTACAATTCTCTCAAAATTTGCTCATGGAAAAGCTTTAATATAAAAAAATTCTTTTATAAAGGTTAACGGCGCTTAAAAGCTCTACTTTAACACTCCATTTTAATTTAAAATAAATAAATTAGCAGCAATAATGAGGCATTATTATTAAAGTTTTAACTTAAGTAAAGCCTTACAAAGCTTAATGAAGCTTTACATAAATATTTTTATATTTAAAAAAGCTTGATAGTAACAATAAAAAGCTTAAAATTAACACATTTGAAAGAATTTACTGTCAGTTAAAAATAAAAGCTTTTTATGAATAAAGTGAGTTTCATCTGGTTACAAAACAACCTTAAAGGTATCAACTTATTCACAACGAAATGTTTTATTGGACTATCTCTAATAGCTTTAAAAATTTTTGATATTAAATACATTATAAAACGTTTTTGGGTTAGTGGCAATCTAGCGTCAAAAAAAGCGATAAAGCTAGCTTTATATTTAATTTTTTCTATTTCATAAAGCATTTTAAAATGATTCTTGAACTTTAAGTTCTTATACCGCAAATTGTAAGTCTTCACAAAAGCTTTATTTGAATACAGTAGTGTTTATATAGAGATATATTTCACACAAATTAAAAATAAAATATGTTGCGTTAAAGCTCCATTTTGTTTTTTTTTTTAGACAAAACTGGTTCAAAACTTTTTTTAAATTTATTTTGTACAATTTTTTTAAATTAATTACTCTCTTGCAAATCTTTAAAAAAAAATCAAATTTATTTTACAAAAATCGCTTTTAGAGATATAATTTTTTAGACAAAATTATTTGCATGATTTTTTGGTATTTTTTTCAAAATCTTATTATGTTAAATATTTTAAAATTACTTTAAATTCCCTTAATGTTTTACTAATTTCTTTTTTTGTGAAACAATTCTCATGGATACGGCAGCTATTTGTAGATAAGTAAATTTATTTAAATTTTTAGTAAAAAAAAACTAAATAAAAAACAATAATGATATGAAAATCATGAACTGTCAAAATATGTTAAAAATATATAAAAAACCTAAACGCATAAACTAACATATTTTAATGTATTAAAAATTAAATATATATATATAGTATTTATGTATAATTAAACATAAACAAACTGTTAAAATAAATTTATGTTTTACAAAAAAAAAAATTAAAAATATATTATAACAAAAAAAATTATTTTTAAATAAAATTTCAATTATTTTCTAAAGCCTTTCAAGCAATTTTTTGTATATTTTTTCTCTACAATTCTTTATGATAATTAAATTTAATAAAAAACAACCGTTAATTACAGCAATTATTAGTATTACAAAACATTTAAATTTAAATAAATTTTTAAAGAGATTAAGCTTAAAGTATTTAAAATAAAAAATAACAATCCAATAACAAACAAAACAATCATTCTTTTGCTAAAGTTTATTATTAAAAAACACAAAAAGGGAAAGTTAAATTAATTAAAGAAACAAACAAACAAACTTTTTAACAAATATAACGGTTGTGGTTTTGTCTAAAGCTAATGATGTTTTTAAATTCTTTTATTTAAAAAAAAAAGGAAAAAAAAAATAAAAACCCTCTAGTAAAAAAAATTAATGATTTAAAAACTTTAAAAAAAATTTTAAAATGTTGCGCAACATTGTTAAAATTTTTTCTAAATACTTCATATGGCGATACTGTTAAGAATGATAAATTTATAGAGCAGTAAAATTTTATAAAATCTTTTTGTCTTTAGTGATTAAAGGCTAGAAACAACAATTTGCCGACACTACTTTTTATCACTGACTCCATGTGATAGCTAGATTCTCTGACTTTTATCACAATAATATGATATTTTAATTTACAATGCCAAAATATGAAGAAGCATTTTTAAAATGTATAAAAACCATTCATTAAAATGCTTCACAACATTTTTAAATGTTGCTAAACATTTTTTAAATCTTCCTAAACATTTTTTAAATGTGCCTAAACATTTTCTAAAATGTTACTAAACATTATTTTAAATGTTTCTAAACATCATTTAAAATATTACAAAACATTAAAAAAAATATAGCGTAACATTTTAAAAATGATGTGAAATGTATCTAATAATATAATTAGTAAAACAATTAAACATATTGTGAATCATTATTAAAAATGTTGTATTAAACCAGTTGTTATGGTTAAACAAATTGGTGGAAGTTTATGCAATCAAATTTACTAGAGGGTAAGCTTTAAAATTTTTTTAAAAAATTTTTATAAAATTTGCTTACAAATTTGAAAAGCATACAGTTATTTTAAAATTTTTTACGATCTTCGTTTTTATATTTTAATCAACAGTAGGAACATATAATAAAGGTTTATTAAAAAAAAAGAGAAATAACCCACCTCTACCACAATTAAAACAAAAATAAAATTTATGAATAATTCTATAAAATTAAAATATATAATAATAAAAAGTATTAATAAACCTTAAAAAGAAAAAAAATAGAGTCTTGTAAATTACTTTATAAAAGGCAAAGAAATGAATAAGATATATTAGTTAAAGACGTGTAAGGATTTTTAACATTTAGCAATATACGAACAAAAAACGCTCTATTTTTTGTGGTCATATTTTTATAAAAAAAATACAGAAATTTTGAAAGAAGTTTTAAAATTAATTTTTAGTGTTAAAATTAAAATAAAATTATAAAAGACATAAACGAGGCTCATAATTTAAAGGAAAAGAAAATAACCTAAATTAAGGCCATGTTAAAAAAAGTCATAAAATATCAAACATAGAAAGAACAATAACAGAGAGTTCTTAAAAAAACGAAGATCGTTCAGTTTTTTTTTTCTTTTTGTATTTTGTTAAAAAAAAATCTTCAAGTAATTTTCCACAAACAAATTAAATAACATCTTATTGTATATATTTACTGTATATAAATTTTTTAATATTTTTATTTAAGTTCTTTTTTAAATTTAACTAACTTTTTTATTTGAGCTTAAAATGGAAAACACAATAATTAATAATTAAAAACTGCAAAAAACTATTTCAATGTTAATGTTAATTATTGAAACAAAATACATACATTAAAAAAATAATTGTTACATGTTAATAATAGTAAAACGTTGACAGAAAAATAACAACAACAACCATAAATACAATTAACTAATTACAATAACTTGAAACCTACACAGTTACACAAAGTTACATACATACAAACAAATACAATGAGATATTAAAACAAGATTAAAAAAATAAAACAACATTTTCTTAATTTCTTAATTTTCTTAATTTTAATACAGTGAGTTAGAAAAAAGCTCTGTACTACATTCTGTAATTTTTAGCTTTGAGTAAAAGAAAATTACCAACAGAAATTGATCAAAAAACAAAATAAAAATTGAACTCTTAATTCTTTACACTCTTATATGAGCGCCTATTTTATATGATACATTGTATTAAAACCTTATTGCTTTTACCTTGATTTTCTTAGTTTTACACAGTCATTGACAAACATATGCAAAAAGCAGCATTTGCACGTATTCTGCCACATGAACTCTGGAAATTTTTTCACAAAAGCTTTGCGAGGTATTTAACAACCATTGCTGCAATGGATTTTAAAAAATTTTGTTGTTTAAAACTCTTCAGAAAACATTATAAAAAATAATGTTGCTAAACATTTAGCACAAGATTGCTACACATTTAATACAATATTGCAAAACATTTAATACAATGTTGCTAACATTTAACACAATGTTACTAAACATTTAACACAATGTTGCTACACATTTATGACAATGTTGCTAGATATTTAATACAATGTGGCTAAACATTTAACATAATGTTGCTAAACATTTAATGAAATGTGGCTAAACATTGAAGACATTGTTGCCAAACATTTAAGACAAGGTTCTTAAACACTTAAGACAATATGCAAAGATAATATAGAGAAATATGTATTTCAAATTTGCAAAATGTTTTCAACAAAATAAAAAATATTTTTTTTTAATATTTTTTAAAGTATTAAAAATATTTAATATACATTTAAATTTGTTTAGCAACCTACTGAGAAGATATTTAAAGAAAATCAGGATGTATTTTAAATATTTTAAAAATTTCATAAAAATATTTGGTAAAAACATTTAAAAAATAAAAAAAAATTTTTCAGAGTATTTATTAATTTCGAAATTTTTCTGCAACATGTTGCAATAATTAAACATTTTTAGACAAAATGCTTCGAATACAGAAAAACCAATTATGAAACATTTTCCAATGATGATAGAACGTTGTTTTTAAGTATTTGTAAATGTTTAATATGCCATTTTTTATGATTGATTACTTGTAAAGTAAATTACATCGCAAGACCTGCAATATTTTAAAGTGTTAAAAAAAGCAATCTTATTCACAACTAAGAGCTTTATGATCTTAACTCACTGTCAGTATATCATTTCATTTCGAAATATATATTTTTAAATATTTATTTTTTTAAGTCTCTAAAAATTCTGTTTTAATTTTAACACATCAAAGAAAAAATATTTCGATATTTTCCTGCATTTATTTTAATTTTCACGAAACTAGATTTATTGTAAATATAATTGTAAAATCTCTTAATTATAAGCAAAAAGGAAAGTATTACGAAAAATTGACATATTTATTTTTTCAATTTTCAAATTTTGTTTTGACTTCTGTCATCCATCAAATTATTTTGACGAAATTTTTCCAATTTATTTTTTAAGATTTTATTTTAAATATACTTATACATAATTATAAAAATAATAAGTTTTAAATAGTTGACTAAAATTAAAAATAGTATAAAAACATACAACATAAATTTAATATACAATTTATACATAAACAACAATAACAAAAAAAGTAAAGAAAACAAAAATAAAACACAAAAAACACTTGTTTTTATTTCAAATATAAAAGACTTGACAAAAAAAACTAACCCAGTAAACAATGACGAGAAAAGGTATAGATAGATACATGAAAACAGAAATCTGTTTAGAAACATTAAAACAAAAACAACTTAACCCTGTATTGAAACATTTAAAAATTAAAAAGATTAAAGAAAAATCTTAGGAAACATGTTGATGGTAAATGTTGCAAAAGTTGCAAAATGTTGAGATACGTTCAAAAAAATTAAACATGTTGCCAAATGATATAAGTTATGCCAAAAATGTTCACGAAACATTTGAAAAAAAAGGGATTGCAAATCTGTGAGAACGAGATTGAAAAATTTTGAAAAGCGTTTTTAGATATATTCAAAAGAGCAAAAATAACATAAAAATAAATGCATATAGTTGATGATATTAATAAAAGTTTGTGAAAAAAGAAGAAGATTTTTATTACAAATTATTTGAAGATATTAAAATAAATTTCAAAATATGAGAATTATTATTAAAAATTAAAATTTTAGAACATTTCTACATGCTTTAGATTCTTTAACAATTCCATTAAAAAACTTTTAAAAACTTAAATTTCTGTAAATGTATGCCTTTGTACAAAAACTAGTCTACATTGTTTATTGGGTTACCTACAGACACACAGACATCAATTAAATATGGTATTTCTTTTCTCGTTTTCAGAATTATAATTTGTTTCAAGTAGAAAATCTCTCCTATCTGTCCTAAAAAAGTTTTGATTTTTAACATTTATGAAAATATATATTTTGTTACATGTGCCAAAATATGTATAAAAACTTGATAATTTTGTTCGCCCCATTGTGCTCAGTTAAAAGAGATATTATTGGTTCTTTAGAGTTGGTATTAATTGCAGTAGAGATCTTCATAAGAGTTGCTATATATCCATGGCTTCAGATATTTTATTTCCGGATTAAGTTAAAAAATTAAATATTTAAAAAAAAAAAAAAAAAAAAAAAAAACTTTGGAGCTTTTTAATTTACCTTTGAAAGCTTTTGCATTTTTTTTTTGTTCCTTAAGCTTAAGGATACTAAATTTTTGGATTCTTGTTCAGCTTTTATAATAAAAAATACAAGGTAGTAACTTCTAACATTTTAAAAGCTCCTTAAAATTTTATTTATAACAAAACTTCTAAAGCTCCGTAAATTTTATTGACGCTTATTTTCAATTTTAGAGGAAAAAAATGTTCTTTATGTCTTTAACTAAAAGAGCTTTTATTCTAAAGATATGTTTAATTTTATTAAAATTATTAATTATAAAACTTAAAAAAAACCGTGGATCTTTCAAATAAATCTAAAATTAATTTCAAATTATTTTGCTTTGCATTGATTTTAAAATATTTTTCTTAAAGAACATTTATTTTACCACAAGTCTTATTGCAAATACGAATTACTCAAGCAAAGCTCAAGGTGAAGCTGCCTTTTCGCTACATTTTAAAGTTCAAGGTTTAAGTGAAAAGCTCTGAGAGCTTTGAAAAGAAAAATGTTTTTGCTCATTACAAATTTTTGATTTTATTTATTTATTTTTTTTAATTTTTTCATAAAGCTTTTTTTCAATAAATTACTTTTTAAGTTTGTTAGTAAAGAATAAAACTTTTTAGAAATAAAATTACAGGTTTCTTTACGTACCAATTAAGTTTAAATAAGACAAACTTTTGCTTAAGTGCTAAAGGACACATTTTAAAACGTACAACTAAAAGAGCTTTTAAAATTAATAAAAAGCCCAGCTTTTCATTGAAAAACTTGCCCAAAACAAAAGCTGTTTCCAAATAAAAACTTCTTTAAACGAAATCCTTAAAAAAGGTTTAATTAAAATTTTTTAGAAAAGAGCTTTTAATAAAATAAAATTTTCGATGAATTGTGAGATTTATAGCTCATCTTTTCATATGAAGCGTTGTACAATGTCATTCCTTATTGATTTGTGTATAAAATGTTAAACAAATGAAATATTAATTTTTATGAAGAAACGATATTAAATATATAAAAAGCTTTTTCTGTATAATTGTTTAACAACTCTGTTATTTTAGTAAATGACTTGTTTGCTAGGAATTCGGTGTTAAAAAGACGATTCAAAACAGTTTTTAGAGCATCTTAAATAATGCTTAGGCTTGTTAGCCAATTTGTAAGCTTGAAAAAAGCTATAAGAAAGTTTGTAGTTTTTAAGGACAACAATTAACACGTATTAGTTTAAATAATAATAAAAAAATCCAGTTAATGTTAAGCGTTAGAAAAACAATTAGACAGCTATAGTTTAAGAAAAAACTGGAAAGTAAAAAGCCCTGTTTTTTTTCTTTTTTGACGAAAGCTTTCAAAATAGTTATGTGTGAAAACTTTAAATTTGATTACTAGTCTCAGAAGTATAAAACTTATTAGAGTTTAAAATAAATTTTTTGTCGCACCTGAAAGCTTTTAAAAGAGAGCTGTAAAAGCTACTCCATATTAATATAATAACAAAAAAAAAACTTAAATATATTTTTGGTAAACAAATATAAAATATTACATTATTAAATTAAATTGATTATAAACAGTTATATAAATGTTAGTGTCAATGTTTTAATAACCTTTTATTAGTGTCATTAAATATAATAAAAAAGATTAAGGAAAATATTTAAAATACATTTATTTTTTCTAGGGGTATGCTGAACAACAATTTAAAATAATTTAATTACTGGTTATAAATGTTGTTATTTAAATAAATTAAAGTTTAATAAATTAACTCTTTCTGTCAGGATATAAGTTCTATAGGAAAAAAAAATAATAAAATAGTTAATTAAAAGTAATTGTGAGTTTATTATAAAGGAGGCAAAAAATATGGAAATAATAAAAAAAAACGCTTTTTAAAAGTTAAAGTGAAACTGTCTTACAAAATAGCCTTTAATTATGTCAGGTGATGTTGAGCTTAATAACAATTTGATATAAAAATTTAATTAAATATTTTTTTTTAAATTTTTGATATTTATGTTTAAAAAGTATAAATAATTTTTATTATAATATTAAAAGCAACATCCAGAGCCACTGATATAATTTAATGTTATTTTTAAAGGAATTTTATGCAGTAATAGACAGTTTAATATTTTTGGTTGGGTTTAAGTTAAAAATTTTTTAATAATTTTTTTTAGAAAAGCTTTTAATTATTTCCATATTTCTGTAAAAAAAAAAATACAATTACTTGTAAAAAAAATTAAGTTTAGTAAGCAAGCATCAACAATTTTTGCGAGTTAAAATATAACAGTGAGACTGTCAGCTATTTGTAGTGTAGATCATTAGGATCTTAAAAAGGAAGCACACAGGTCATTTGGTGAATACATTTTCCGTCTCAATATAGATATTAAACTATTGAGGCAAAAGAAGTTTTAAGACATCTCCTTGACCCAAAACAACTTCTTCATATTAAAATAATTTAAAAAGGGCTAAGGATACCACATCGCGTAATGAAGTAAACCTTTACACACGCCCTTTAAATTATTCATCTTAATGTCCACATTTATTTAACTTTAAAGCTATGCACAAAATCTTTTAAATTTATTAAAAAGCTTGCAGACATCTTCAAAATTACTCAAATGTACAATTAAAAGCTCTTTTTTAATTATTTTATAAGAAAAATTAAAATTTTATTCTAATCTTATCAGATTAAAGCGGAAAATAGTTTCGATACAGATTTAAAGATTCCCTAAGATTTAAACATTTTTAACCAATGAAAAAAATAATAAAATGTTAATGAAGAAAAGAATTTTATTTGAACCTATAAAAATTTCTAATATTTAAAAAAAAATTACTTTATCACAAGCAAATTTTTTAAGCTTCAAGGCAATCGGTATAATGAGAACAAAAATTATGTGAGAGCTTTTATTAAATTTTAAGCTCCTATGCTAAGCTTTGATAAGTAAAATATGTTCTTTAAGAATTTGATATAACAATTTTTCATTAACAGTTTTTTACCCAAATTTTAAATTTTTATGCAAAACTAACTTGAAAGTAGCTTTTGTATTTAAAAATATTTTAACGTAAAAGCTTAAAGTTGGGGCCATACAATTCAGTTATTTGTTTAAGGTTCTTCAATAATTAAAAAAAAAATTTTCTGGATATTAAAAGTTTTTTAGAAGCATTTATTTAATAAGCAATATTAACAAAAGTCTATTAAAATCTTTAACATGACTAATTTTGCTATAAAAAAAAGGGAGCTTTGCACAACTTAAAAAAAATAAATTAAAACTGAATAAAAACAAATAATTTATGCGAAATAAAAGCTAAATATGACTATAAGGACGCTTTAAATAGAAAGCTCTTTTGGAATTAAAAGCTCTTTTAAAAAAGTGTTTTAACCCATTAATTTTTAAAAATTTTTAAATTTACTTTAATATATTAAAACGAAATAAAACATTAACTTATACAGCTTTCAAGCTTTAATTTATTTATAAAACTTTTAAACAGCTTTTTTATTTTTTTTTAACAAAATTTCTATTAAAAAAAGGAAAAAAATTACTAGAAAAGAAGTGTTTTAAGTAGTTTTTGGTAAAAAAGAATTTAAGTAAAATGTTAAGAATTTAAAAGCTTGAAACAAAAGCTTATTCAAAAAACAGTTTTAAGCTTAACCTTTAAAGCCAAATTTCTTTACAACTATTTGGGAATTATTATAGACTTTTTTGAGGACTTCATTGATAAGAGAAAATTCATAGATTAGGCCCTGATAATATATTTGTGACCAAACATATTTGTACAAATATTAAAAGCTTAACTCTCAGATGATCGACATAGTTATAAATAAAGTTGGCAGAGTAATAAAATTCACTGGAGAAAGATTGTAAAATATTTAACTTATTTTTTATACAGAAATCCTTTAGAAAGACAACAACTTTTATAAATCTCTATGAACCAACTTTAAATATCTCATTTAGAATATGTTTGCTGTTCTACATTTTGGATATTGATTTAAATCAATGAATTATGCATGCAAATAAATTATAAATCTTTATTTATTTATTTCTTATTTTCATTATTTTCTATTTATTTTTGTAGTAAAAATTAAATAAATAAACACAATTCTTTGTAAACATTTACACACACACAAACACGCCTGCTCTTTTATTAATTTCCATCAACTGTGCACACACCCTAACAAACACACACACACGCTTCAGCGCACTCGTGATGCAATTTGAAAGCCAATTGTTTTGCACTTGAAATAAATAAAAACATTAAAAATAATTATTAAATAAATAAATAAAAGAAAGAAAAATATTTAAAAATAAAATCTTTTAAGTTGAATATTTTATTGTATGTATGAATATAAAAGAGAAAAATTAGAAAATGTCCAGAAGCTAAAAATTTGAATTTTTAAATTTGATTATTTATAAATGGCTTAATTTGATTTTTTTTTTTTTTTTTTGAAAAAAGTGGATTGTAAAATTTGAATATTAAAAAATTTATGATGCCAATATTACACTACATATTGCCACTGTAAAGAACTGGATTTATAAAAATGTTGGGAAAAACAATTAAAAGAAATTTATTATTTATTACCATTTTATTACAAAATAGGTGAAAATTTTCTTTAATAAAAATATCAAAATTTAAATTTTTTAGTTCATATTCACAATAAAATTGTGAATTTAATTGAAATTATTTATGTGCACTTTGCAATTTTTTTTAATTAAAATTAATTATCTAAAAAATTTTAACACTTATATAACTCGATTTCTCTATAATATCTTATAAAAAAAGCAATATAAAAAATATATTATTTCTTTATTACTTCAAACACTTAGCTTTCTTTACTTTGAATTTTTATTAAGAATCATAATTAAATTTTTTTTGTTTTTTGTTTTTTGTGTTTTTTTTTTCTTTTTTTTTAAATATATTATAATTATTATTTATGAATTTAATTTTTTATGTAATTTTGCTTATTAGTTTGTTTTTTATAACTTAACAAAATATTAATTTAGTTTTTTTTATTTCGAATATATTTTGAAAGAAGTATTTTTAATTTATTTTAATACTTTTTTTATTTAAAATTTTTATAAATTTTTTTATAGTTATTATTTATTTTTCTTATCATTATTATTATTAATACTATTTAAAAAATATTATTATTATTATTATTATTATTATTATTATTATTATTATTATTATTATTATTATTATTATTATTATTATTATTATTATTATAATTTTATTATTATATTTTATAATTTTACTCAACAAAATATTAACTTTAGTTTTTTTATTTTGAATAAATTTTAAAAGAATTGTTTTTTTATTATGTTTAATAATTTTTTTTTTTTTAATTTATTTTTTAATTTTTTTTTAGTTATTATTTATTTTTATTATCATTTTGATTAATAATACTATCTAAAAAATTATTATTATTATAATTATTTTAATTATAATTTTATTACTATTTTGAAAATGATATATATATTATTTTTTATTTTATTTTAATACATTTTTTTTAAAAATTATTTACACAAATCCTGAAAATTGGAGAAAATGCACTTTTTTTACAAGAAATAAATTTTAAAATTTTTTACAAAAAATTTTCACGTTTTGACCAGAAAATGAAATTTAGTGTATTCTTACTTTATAAACATTATTTAAATACAAATATATGACTATCTTCATAATTAATAAATTAAAAATTTCAATAATATTTATTTTTTAAATATAAATACTTAAGCATTTTAATTCCAATTTTGTTTTTTTTTAAGTTTCCACAATAATTGAATTCAGGTAAAAAATCTAAAAAAATCATAGAATTCAATATTCTAAATTTAAAAAGTAATTTTTATAATTTAAAATAATTTTGGCTTAAACATAAATTAATCTAAAAAAAATTTTCAAACAAAAAAAATAAAAATATGCAAGTTTCTAATTTATAAAAAGCAAATAGACTTTATAATAAAAGGACTTTTTTTATTTTAGTTAAATTAAAAAAAATCATGTATAAACACAAGATTTGTAAAGCAATCCATTTTTTAAAAAATCATTTTAAGCTTTTTAATTTTTTTAATTATTATTTTTTAATATTTTATAATAATAAAATTACTAAATGTTAGTTTTAATATATAAATATGGAATATATTAAAAAAAAATATTGAAATCAAACAACAAACCAGAAAATTAAGCACTTTAGCACTGCACTTTATTAATGTGATATTACACCACAATTGCACTTAATTATTGTATACAAAAAGTTATTATTAATTTTTTTTTTTTAATAAAAAAGCAAAAATAATATTATTTTATAGATATAAAACTATAATTAGATGTCGCACCATTTTTTGGCAAATATTTGATATTTACATTATGCACGTTTTAATAAATTTTACGATCAATTAATTATAATGCACCATTTTGTATTAATTTATTTTTTAACTAAATAAAATAAGTTGCCTGTTTAAATATAAAAATTAAAAAAAAATACTTTTTATTACAATATCTTAAAAATTAAGTCACATGTACCTTAAGATAACTAAAATTTAAAGTCAAATCTTTATTAAATTAATCAATAGGAACTTTTCAAAATTTTCAAAAATCTATTCTTTTTTTTTTTTTTTTGTAAGTTTTATTATATTTTTTTTTATTCATGTCTTAAAGGGTGATATTTTGGCGTTTGTTTTTTTAGGTTTTTTTTTGTCCGCTAGTTTTTAAAAATAGACAGCTTTTGGTTATGAAAATCAAACCAAATTTCAAGTAGCCATCAATCATAACTACCAAATATAACAGCGATATTTCTCTGTGCTCGTTTCTAATTTGTTATGAAATTATGGGTCATCAAAACCAATTTTAGGCAACTGTAAATTGTTGCAGTGCATTCAAAAATTGTTCTGAAATGTTATAATAAATTGTAATGGATGATGAAAAAGACTGCTGGCTACATCAGTAATATTTTTTTATATTCGTTCCTTATAAAAATCAAAATTTGTTAAAAAATAAACACTTAAAAATTATATTGCAAAAAAAAAATCAGCAAACTGTAAAATGCACCCTTTATTAACATCATAAAAATTTTACTTCTTTCACTTCACTTCATTTTTATTTGTTTTTTTTTTTTTTTTTTTGTCTTGAAATATTTCTGACATAATCCGTCCTAAAATCAAACACTAATATGAAAATCCTTTTAAGCACGACAACAATACTTGTTTAGAATGTGAGTAAATTTTTTTTTTTTTTTTTTTTTTGTTTTTGTCATTTTCAATAGAAAAATGCCTAAACAGAAATTTTGCAAAAATTAAACCTCATGTTAAAATGACAAGTATTAAAATATAAACATGAAAAGCCTTAAATGTAAAATCAAACAGTTCTCTTTACATTATACAAAGAAAAAAAAATGAAATAAATTAATTAAAAGATATACAAATTTTAAAACAAAAGAAGCCTTAAAATAATCTCATACACAAATTTTAATATTAAAAATTTCTAAAGAAAAGAAAAATTATTACAAAAAACTGTTTAAATTTTATCCTTTTTTAGCCCTCAATTTTGTAAACAAAAAGTGAATGTCACATGTTTGGAGACACATAAAAGAAATATTAAAATATTAACATTTTATTCAATGCTTTTATATAATAAAAAAAAATAAAAAAATTTCTTAAAATTTTTTTGCACAATGGGTTGGTTAAATACTTGCTTTCAAATAATGATCAGGTATATGCCTTAATTATCACGGCTTATAGGATTATCCTACTGATCTCAATAAAGGCTTGTGTGAATATCTTGTACCCACATTTCATTACTCGGCACTATCATTCGCAAAAAAAATTATTCGATTAATAACCTGAAAAATTTTTAGTCTGAATTAATAAACTCTTGCAGCTAAAAATTAAAAAGCATTCGATTATTCTTACAATTTTGTTATTTTTCGGTTTTTTTTTTTTTGTGGGAGCCAAAAAATTTTCCATTATTCGAATAATCGATTAAATATTTGTTGTTTTTTTCACAATTTTTGACTCAATTAGATACATTTTTTATCCAGAGCTTACAAGTCATAGGCCAGATAATTGTTGATCTCACTGAAAACTTGTGTGAATGACATGTGCTCACATTAAGTACTTGGAAAATAATATTATTCGAGTTATCAATCACTTAAAAAAAAATTTAACCCAAATTAATAAACACTACAAATGAAATTTAAAAAGAAACAAAATTTTTTTCATTATTCCAATAATCGATTATTTTTTTCCTTTTTATAATTTTAACTCAAGCTGATATATTAAAAAAAAAAACAAAATAGCAATAAATTTTCTAAGTAAACTGAAATGTTTAATAAGAGTTAAAGGTTACAAGCTTAAAGGCTTTTGCCAAAAAGCTTTAACAAATAACAAGCTTTTAATAAAAAAAAGCTTTTCATTTTTTTTGCTAATACTTAAGCACATTTGGAAGATCTGAAATTTTCAATGACAAAAGCTTTTTAAGCTTAAAATAAACGTTGCAAAAACAAAGCTTAAAAGAAAGAACTAAAATCAAAAATACTTACTATTCAAACTTTTGAAAAGCTTTTAGAAAGGATGTATTTAAAAAGGTAATACATGTCTTTAAGGTAAATATAAAAAATTAAAGCTTTTCTGAAAGCCATAACAGTGCAAAACAATTTTATCGATAACATTTTTTAAAAATCGGATTTTTTTTCGTTTATTTAAGCAAAAATTTTTTTACAGTCCTTAATTGAAAAAATATATATTTCGGAATTGGAAATAATTTTTTAAATTTGAAATTGCAAAAAAATATTAATTACGGATATTTTATTTTTTACAAAAGTTTTAAAAGAAAATAAATTAAAAAAAAAACTTTACAAAAATATTTTAATATTTCTTTTATGTATTAAAAAGCATAAATTTATTTTAAATTATTCTTCAATTTAAAATATTTTAAAACCCCAATTCTTTTTTTACTACTTCTTAAACTATTTATTAAGAGATAGTATTAAGTAAAACCCTCCAAAATATAGCTGCACTTATTTATCCATAAATGTTGTGATTTTTTGCACCGCCTTGACAATTAAAAATTAAAATGATATAAAAAAAACTAAACTAAATTTTGCACTTTTTATAATAAATTATGCAGCACAAAATTATTTTATAAACCCTAGAAAAAAAAGTATTATTAAAAAATAACAAAATATATAAATTCTTTTTAAGGAGAGATTTTCATTACAAAAAAAAAAATAAATAAATGTTATAAATTTTTAATTCTGTTAAAATCAATCATTTGTAAATTGAAAAAAATTATAATTGAAATAATAAAAAAAATTATAAAAAAAATATTAAATGTTTTTTTCGTACTGATAAAAGTTTAAGCATTAAGAATTTGTCTGAAATACAAAAAAGTCTGCAATTATTTCTTATTGTAAATTAAAAGAAAAAAATAAATTTAAAAAAAATAATATTCTATAAAAAAAAATTTTGTTTTAATTTATGTTTTATGTAAATATTTTTGTATTCTAATTTACCGTTAAAACTTTTTAAATATATAAAAAAAAAAATATATGTAAATATTAATTTCAAAGAAATTACTTGAGACCTAACTTTTTTTCTACCCCCATCCCACCCCACCAAAAAAAAAAATAGCATCAATAACAAATCTTCTTTTAATATTTGAGTTTTACTCAAATAATCCTAACCTGCACGTTACAGTGATAAGGTCATTAACTATTTTCTGTTGCTGTTAGTTGTTCAATTACTGTTCCCCAAAATTATAAGATCAGTCCCCATTTATTTTTCGATTATAAATAAATGACTTTCTGCTTTAAATAAACAAATTTTTGAAGAAAGTCTTGTTTTCATTATAAAGTCTTCTTGAAACCCTTTAAGATAAGTGAAAGTAAAGGAACCGAGAAGAGAAAAGTAAGCAGAAAAAGATAAAATGGAGCGGTGAAACAAAGTGAGGAGAAGAAAACAGAAGCCTATAGAAAAGATTATGAGAGGATGAAAAAATAAGGTAAGAAAGAGAGAGAAGATGATAGAATTATAAAATAAAAACAGAACGCAAGAAAATAGAGCGAAGAGCGAAGAATTAAAAAAAGAGAATATATGGAAGCAGGGAATTAAAGATGAAAGCATAAAAGTAAGAAGCGAAGCGAAGAAATGAGAAGAGAAGAGATGAGATGAGGAGAAAATGAGGAGAACAGAACAAAAGAGATATTAAAAGAAGAGAAAAGAAGAGGAGCGGATAGAAGAGAAGAGAAGAAAAAATTATAGAAGAAAAGAGAAGAGAACAGAACAGAACGGATGGGAAGGGAAGGGAACAGAACAGAAGAGAAAGGATAAGTACAGAGGAAAAGACAAGATAAGTGATGAGAAGAGAAGAGTAGAGTGAGGAGAGCAAGTTAAAACTATAAAGTAGATCAAGGCACATTTATTTTACTAGGTAGTTGCAGCTCCACAACAAATACAACATCGCAAGAACAACTTTTTTTATTGTTGCTTTGTCCGTTAGAAACCTCAAAAAATAAAGAGAAATAAGAGAGAATTGCTTGAAAATCTTAAACAAATGAAAACGTTTGACATTTCCAACTTCAAAGCAACAATAAAAAGCCATCATGTTTTTGTAATAAAAAGAGAAATCAGCTAGGCGGGTGAGATTATCTAGTAAATATGCCTTGAAGTAGATAAAACAATAGTAGACAAAAAAAAAAAACAGGAGAAAAATTCGAGAACATCGAAAATAGAATGCTGAAGGTATCGTTTATGGGAGGAATTTTGGAAAAGACTTTTACAATTTCATTTATTGCAGCTAAGTTATCATCTAAATGCTTTTGTTTTAATTTTGGCAATTTTTAAATGCAAGTATAATTTAATTTTCAAAAGACCTAAGCTTCTACTTTTGTAAGTTGGTCATTCCTCATTTTGCTTCTATTTGCTAAAAGAAAGACTTTTAGATACTCATCTATAGGCTTCCTGTTGCTAGACCTTATCAAATTAACGCGTAAATCACAATTAAGTAAATACAAAAGATCCCAAAAAAAACATCCTTCCTTCCTTCCTTCCTTCCTTCCTTCATTCCCTTCTTGATAATACCATAATATTTCCTTAATAAAAACATTAAATAAGAATCTGTCAAAAATCAATTGTAGGTTTTAAAGAAACTTAATCAATGAAATGTGTTTTACTTTTAATGTAAAATATGTTTGTTTTAGCAAAAAATTTAATTGAAATATTAAAGTCAAGTAAAAACTAAATATATATAAATAAAACAAAGCAAAAGAGAAGAAGAAAAAAAGTGTGGTACGAGTATTCAAATTGAAAACATTAAAAGAAAACAAATATCTCAACAATAAAATGAAATAAAATACAAACAAAACAATTATTTATGAAATTATATATGTAAAAACAAAAACAATACAAAGAAAAATAAATAAAATGCCTCAGTCAGTATAAACAAAAAACAAAAAAAAACATAAATTAAAAAGTCTTTATT